>JASWHV010000011.1:52477764-54977764 GCA_030760725.1 Neostapfia colusana
CAGAACCTTCCTCCAACTAACAAAATTCAGATGGCTTTTCTGCTCGTTTCCTGAAAATGCAACAAATTGCATTTCCTTTGAAAACCTGATGACCTCAGTTAAAAGTACTGCATATGTTTTGTTCTACAGACCTGATGGACATGATGGTTCTAAAAGGTTCAACAAAAAAAGTGAAGTGCTAACAAACTATACGAATAAAACAATAAGATTACAACAATAATAAAAACATAGGCTTTTACTTATAGTTACAGATGCGAGATTACTCATAGTTACACTGAATTGAAGCACAAAATGCTCATCATGTTACTGCTCTGAGATTTTGCAAGAGACTACTATAAGCTCACATTTCAATGTTCCAAGCACTATTTACAATATCATCAGTGCAAAAAGGTGCAAGGGGCTCAGCGCCATACATCACAAAAAATTAAACCATCGATCCATTCTAGCATTCATAGTTGCTGATCACTAGCGGGCTGTAGAATGTACAGTAGTAGTTCGGGGTGAAAGCAGTAAGAGCTGCAGCTGAATGGCAAGTACTTATCCGAGCAGTGGTGAGAGGGGACCTCGGGCAACGGACAACGGCGGCGGCGGTCGTAGATTTGGACGGGGGATTCAAACACCAGCGTAGATGACCAGGATGGACTCGCCAACGGTAAGAGGCGGCAGGTGGAGGCGATCCCAGCGGATGTGAAATCGCCGGCGGTAGGAGGCGACGATTGGACGAGATCGCCGAAGGATTGTGCGGTTTGGTACGGCGCCCAACGAATTGTGCGGGTAGTACTAGCGGCGCCGCTCTCCTTTTCCGGGCCGGCTGAAAATAAAATGCGGGCTGCGGCACGGGCTGGTCCAGCGAGTTAGCGGCACCGCCCGTGTAACTTTCATCTCTACTTATATGTGCCATCGGAACACAAAGTTGTTCCGGTCTATGGTATTGTTGATAAGTCAAACCACAACAATAGGATAAATATACCATTTTTTACAACGTCAGTAGCTGCAACCGAACTTTAGACCGCTGAAGCGGCATATGGCCGTACCCGATGCCGAGCTTGTGACCGCCGCACGCAGCGCCCGCGACAGCTTGTGGCCGTCGTCAGCCGCGTGTGAGTTCCAGGACGCGCGGCGCGCGCGAGCACGGCATCGTCTTGCACGTAAGCTCGGGGTCGTCGTTGGCGCTGTCCGTGAGCTCGCAGCCGCCGTTCCATCACTCGCGTGCTTTAGGATGTGCGCCGCGCACGAGCTGGAGACCGAGCTTGTGGACGCCACGCTGTCATGCCACCGTGCACAAGCACGAAAACGCGCGCGCGCGGGAGCCGTGTCGTGCTCGCCGTGCTGCTATGCGCGAGCTCCTGGCGGCCACGTACCCGTGTGAGGTGTTCTGTTCTGCGCCAGCTCTGCGCGAGGCCGTGGTCTCACTACAGCAAAACGAAAAATTTTCGTGGGCTAAATCTATTTTCGTGGGCCCTCACGAAACACCCACTACCTGGCGCACGAAAATAAGTTTTAATTTCGTGGGTTGGACATGAAGCACACGAAATTACATTGTAATTTCGTGTGCTGTCTTACTAGCACACGAAATAAAGCTCAATTTCGTAGGTCCTGGAGCGTGCACACGAAATTAGAGCATGTTGTCGTCAGCCAGGAAGCAGGCTCACGAAAACAGCCCGGTTTCCGACAAGGCATGTACACCTAGGTCATGCAATTTCATCGGCCACCGAGAAGCGCACGAAAATACATTGTACTTTCGTCGGCCTAAGTCCTAGCTCACGAAAATGATTGATTTAATTTCGTCGGCTTGTCGTGGCACACGAAAATATTGAGGCTAACAACCGGCACGCAAATTAAGGAATCATTTTCGTCGGCCGAGGCTGTTCAGCATACGAAAATAGAGCTATTTTCGTCGGCCAGGGCGGCAAAGCACACGAAACAATAGGGTACCGACAGGCACGCACATCAAGGAATGCATTTTCGTCGGCCGAGGCGGTCTGGCACACGAAAATAGATGTGTTTTCATCGGCCAGGCGGTGAAGCACACGAAGATACTGCTGCTACCGACCGGCACACACATCAAGGCCTTTATTTTCGTCGGCCGTGGGGCTTAGCACACGAAAATAAGGATGTATAGGTTTAGAGATCGGTTTCTTTTCTCTCTTTCGCGCGAGACCGAGGCGAGACCGAGCCGCCGCCAGCCCTTCCGCCGCCGCCAGCCCTTCCGCCGCCGCCGCCCTCGTCGCCGCTTGCAGTGCTGCCGTCGCTAGCCCGCGTCCACGTGCTACCGTCGCGAGACCGAGCTGTTCCACGTGCTTCGCCCACGTCTACAACAGCGCAGCCCGGCAGCCGTGAGTTCACCGGCGCCTCTACCGGTGCTGCAGCTACGGTCGCGTTGTTCCCGGTCGCCTGTTCCTCGGTCGCTGCACCTCCAGTCGCCTCTTCCCCGGCTGCCCCGGCCGCAACCTCCATTGCGCGTGCTGCCGCTCTCTCCGCTGTGCAGCCCGGCATCGACCGGGCCGGCGCTGCAGCCCCCAGTCTGTTGAGCCGATGTTTTCACGTGCTGCCCGGACCGCCACACCATCGAAAGAAGCCGTCAGGTAGTTGTATTTATCTATTATATTTGCATGTAGTCGAATATATACAATACTTTGCATCGTATGTGTCTGAGTTTTGTTTGCATTAGCATGCTTGTCAGCGGCACGATGTGCTCGCATGGCGCGTGGCATCAAGTTTGTTAGCGAAGGAGGCGTGGAACGAGTAGCTCAGATCGTGGAGCTGAACTCGCTCGCCCATAGCCACATTTTCTGTTTAGATATCATATATATAAGCAATGTTCAATTGTGTGTAAATTAACGCATAGCGAAAAATCATGCAACTAAAGTTCGGGTTGTGCCGACCGCTTTCTCCACCGGTCCAACTCCACCGAATTCATCCTACGTACAAAGGTAATCTCTTAAATTATTTTAGTTTCGATAATTAGTCTTAAGCTCAAGTAAAATATATGACCTTAATTCGTCGTAGTTTCATTACTCGTTTAAAGATAACGCTATAATATAATTTCATTTTTCATTATGCTAATTAACGTGTATATTTTAATTTATGTGTTGTGCTTTTATTTAATGGCTATTATGATCATGCATGTACTGTAAAAGCCCAAGAAAAGGGACTTGCAAAAACTTTTTCTTCACCTCACAACACCACAGTTTTTATTGTGGATATCTTAGGAAATATTGTGAAGAGCAAGTAACCTCCATCAAAAGGGTAATTAGAGGGGAAAACCTTCACTTTCACAAAGTAGGATTTCTACACAAGAACATGAGAGGTTGAGCTCACCCCTAGTACTTGAGAAGTCTTGGGAGGGTTCAAGCCAAGTTTCATGCAAACCCAACACTTTTTGAGGCACTTTTGGAGGTATTTGAAAAAGAGGCCAATTTGAATATAAATTCAAATTGGAGCAACTTTCATCACTCAAATTCAAAAGTTAGCTTCATATTCAAACTCAGCACATTTTTCTGAGTAAGCCCACCAAATTTCATCCCCATTGGAGTTCATCTTGTCGGGAGCCAAATTTGCAATAATTCAAAACTGAATTTGAAATTCAGTTTAAATATGAAGCAAATCGGACCAACCAAAATTCAAATTGGAGGACTTAAATTTGAACCTAAACTTGGGGGCTAAGTCTCACATTAAATTGTGAGTAGCTGGTGGGATAATTAGCAAAAATCAGAAAAGAAATTTGGAAAAAGAAGAGAAGGGGAGGCCCACATGTCAGCTGCACACACGAGTACTCAGTCGGTTGTTGCTGCCGGGTCTCGGCTTCGCGCGCAAGGCAGGGAGCGATGGCGAGCCACCGAGGCAGCACAGGGCCACCTCACGGTGCCAAAACCGCGGCTCAAAGGCCAGCGCACAGCCTACGCCGCCTTCCTCCTGCTTTCCAAACGAGAACCCCCCCTACCGAGCTTCTTTCTCGATTCCGCGCGAGCACAGAAACGCCGCCCTCTCTGATCGCCGGCGTCCGTCCAGCACAGCCGCTCTCGTGCCCGACGAGCAACGCAAGAAAGGACCGCCACGAGGTACTGATCACGACCATACTGACCTCACCCTCTATCTCGCACGATCGGCAAAGTATTTGAGGGATTAGCGCGTCGGGGTGTTGAGAACCGAACTGTGAGGAATTCGGAAATTCGGAGCAAGTAAGCCACCACTCCTTAGGCCGAGCTAAGGACATGATCTAGACTCGCCCACGCATCTCTGGGATCAGAAATCATCGAGTTTCATCGAGTAGGGGCGATGTTCTTCGAGCTTTTTGCATTGGCGCCGATTTCCGGTCTAGGTCACCGGTGAGGTCGTAGTTGCAGCTGTTTCCACAGAGATCGGTGCCCATATCCGTGATCAGCGGGTGTCAGCGGAGCTCCCCGAGCAAACCGCATCAAAAAAGGTGCAGGGGATGCTGAGTTCGACGTCGCCGGTGAGCTTCCGGCCGCTGTTGCCGTCGGGAGCCCTGTTCCGGCCGTTGTCAAGCTCCGGCGAGGGCACCAGCGTGTTCTCCGAGTCAAGTTAGGCACAGGCGGTGAGAATCAGGGAGCTCCGGGGCTGGAACCCCTCTCCGGCGAGAGCTCCGGCGAGCTCGGCGGCGGGGAGCCGCGGGAGCGAGAGGTGGAAAAAGCCTTGCGGGCCCCACGTGTCAGTCGCTGCTGAGGGCGCTCGGGATTTGCTGCGGCACCGGGATTCCGTGTGGCTGCACGGGTGATTCTGCGGGCTCCGGTGTGGGTTAGCTGAGGAGCTGACACGTAGCCGGGGTACCCCACCCGCAGAGTTTAAATTTTATTCGAATTTCCAGTTTTAGTTCAAACTTGAAATGAATAGAACATTGGCTAGGAAACTCCAAATTCGATGAACCAAATTTTGCTGAACTCAGAATTCTGAGTACTTTCCAGCAATACCAAATTCAGCTCATGAAAGTGAATAGTTCTCCAGAATTAAATCCCTAAAGTTTAAACTAGTGGTAATTTTATCTGGAGAACTACTTTATGAAAAATTCTGAAATTTGGCTGAGAAGTTCAGTAGAAAATCCCTGAATCCCAGTAAAATTTTCAGACTCATCCAAGTTCATTTAGTTACCCTGATGGGGTGATTAAGAGAACTGCCCTGAGAAAATAGAAAAATGTACAGAATCATTTTTCAGATTTTCTTCAATCTTAAGTAGGGCATAACTTCCTGTAGAATTCTTCAAATGACATGAAACCAATTCCATTAGAACCATCTTAAAGTCTACTTTCCAGAAAGTAATGGTTAGAGCCATGAATACCCCTGGAATTATTCAGAGGCTCGAATATTGACCAAATGGGCTTTTATATGTACAAGGTTCAAATGAACTTTGTTTCAAATGAAACTTGGTCAAGACTCTGGTTAGGACCCTACCAAGCCACAATAAAAATTTCCGAACCAAAGGGGAGGGATAGCTAGAGTTATTAGTAAATAAGTATCCAAGTTTACACATTGCATTTAAATTTACATGTAGTATTGTATTCAACGTGTAGCCATTGAAGAAGAGACCCCGGAAGTGCTGGATTTTCTTCTTCCGGATGAAGAACTAACTACTGACCAGAAGCAACAAGGCATGCCCCGGTTTGCATTAACCTTTTTATAAGTTTTTACTTTGTTTACATGTGTCATATGAAGTATGTATGTGCATTAGGTATAGGATGAATGAAACCCCACTTGCATAACCAGCATTTTTCCCTAAGAGTGAGGGTAGTGTCTAAGACCTCGAGTAGACATGCTATGCTTAAATGTTTCATAGGACTTCGGTACAAGTCGAGTAGTTGGAATCTACTCGCGAGTTTAGGCTTGGGACACACGGGTTCGGTTGAGTGATGTGAGATCACTTTAGTAATGAAAATGAGACTAGGCAGGGGCTAGGGCGCAGCAAGAGGGAGTTTAGGCTTGGGACACACGGGTTCGGTTGAGTGATGTGAGATCACTTTAGTAATGAAAATGAGACTAGGCAGGGGCTAGGGCGCAGCAAGAGGGAGTCTTGTGTGCGCAGCCCTGTCCATGTCGATTGAGGACCGAGCCGTGTGCGGCCCTGCTGAACAAGTATTGAACGTACCGAAGGCATATCGGATATATGGGCCCCGATAAATCGATGTAGCCTAAATCTCCGGGCGTCGAGGCATAGCACACCGATTTATAGGTGTAGGTTGAGGGCAGCAAGGTGGAAATCTGCCAACAGGCATAGAGAGATGCTCCGTGTGGGGAACCTCCTGCTCGTTTCAGTGTGACCGGTTCGACGTTTGGGCTGTTGGGTGAAAGGTTGTCCCGTACGACATCGAGTGAGCGTGCTGTGCAGCTCCACGGGTGGGCGTACGTGACGTGCTCTTTGGGTTTCTCTGCAGGTGTATATCGAGTCAATTCGCCGTCCCTCGCGGTGACGAGTACCGCTTGTTCACTGCGTCGTAACGTAGACTAATGAATGAAATGTTATGATTCAATATTGCTGCTATGATATAATTGTATTGCTACATATGTGCCACCAAATATTGCTTACTAAATTTCAGATTTCCGAACTGTTAACTTGTTGCTAAAAGATGAATTAAGGATGAACTTGTAGGCGTGTCCATTTGCTGCAATATTACTACCCTATGTCATTGTACCCCTCATGTAGAGTTTCATGCTTAGGTGAGTCGGTTAAGCCTTGTTGGGCCATCGTGCTCACGGTTGCTGCTTAAGTGTTTTTCAGGTGAGGAGCCACCCACGGACTCAGAGTACGAGTCCACCGGTGAGGGTTACCCTCCGTCGGGGACCACGGCTGAGTGGGAGCCGTACACGCCGCGCTGAGCTGAGGAGTGCAGCTAGTGTGGGTTGCCCTAGGGCTGGGCAACCGACTTTTGGTAGATAGGCGGGCGTGAGTTGTATAAAAGAAACATCCGCTGTGTAATAAAGACCCTAGTTTGTAACTGTGAAGTGTACTACTTTATACATTCAGTTTGTTTTTCCCATGTAATATAATGTGTTCTTATGACGTGTGCTGTCGGGTGTCGCATCGCACGACGCCACCCTCTGCGATCCTGGATGAGCGGATTCCGGTCCACCACAGCCTGGTATCAGAGCTGCAGTGGGGATAGCACAGCACTTAAGGACTACCTTATGGGAAAACTTAGGTTACGGTGAGGATTCGGTAGTTGCCCAAGTAAGGACTATATTAGCATAGTTACTTAAAGTGGCAAAGACTAACTTATGTGTTATACTTCCGAATTTTAATTATGTAACGACACACCTACGCTCTAGTAAGCATGGTAAGGAACACCACCGAAAGCGGTTCAATTTCGGTTAGCTCCCCCTTACGAGGAACGTGGTTCAGGGATAGAGTCTCACAGCTTGGTGTGAGACGTCAATATGAACCTCTTGGACTCTTCATGTCCCTGAGCTCATATGAAACGCTGATCCCTAGCGTGCATTAGGCAAGTAAGTGGAGACCCCATCGCGTGGTCAGTAACGCGAGTGTGTTTGTCTGGAAGTAGCCCAGGAGGACATACGCAGCGCTTGCCATCGGCGTGCCCTGCCGGGCAGTAGGTGGTATCTGTTGGTTTGATAACATTCCCAACCGTGACGACCCGTTCATGACATACTCAGGTTCCCCATCGTGTGGTGTTGAAACACGATCACGTACCTTGAGACGTGACTTAACTCAAGGACAGCCGTATGGAAATGACACGGGCGTTTGTATTTAACTTTAAATATGGTCCTGCCTGAAATGAACAACCATTGAGTGCACCATTATTGTGTGGTCTTCTGCAGGTACTAACCACGTATGTATCCGTGTAGAAAACGTGTGCGAGAGACCGTTTAGTGCCACACTTGAGACGTATATGCCGGTATAATCCGGATAGGATTTTCTTTTGTGAGGAACGTAGTACCGTGATATTGTAGGCATATGCATGATAATATAGATAACAAGGAATTAAACTCTATAGGTTCAACAATTAGGACCCTGGTTTAGTAGACAAATTGAAAAGGGATGAGTGTAGTTCCAAAAGACTGAAAAACAGAGTGCTCTGTTTTGGCAGCAAGGTTGCCGAACTTCAACAGAGCATAACTCACAGGTCCTTTAGCCCAGTGAGGTGTGCTATATAGTTCTGGAAAGGTATTTAAGTACTCTACAACTTTATTGTAGACTTCTAGAGCTGGAACACACCTTAAGATGGCTTAATGCCCAGAGAAATGTAAACTGTCCAGAACCAGGACAGAGTAAAACATTCTCTGGACTGTTCTGTTTTTCAATGATAACTCCCAGTAGCAACATCAAAAATTTTCATATGATACATCCTTAGAAATAGTAGAAGGTGTGTGACATCTTTGCAATTCAAAGTTTCTGAAATTTCAGCACAGATTTCAGTGGAAACCAGGGTTGAAAACAGCCACTTCCAGGGGAGGTGCTGTTAAAACTCTTCCAGAAATTCTGCTGACTTTGAATTAGCATAACTTTTTAACCAAAGCTTATCTGGGGGCAAATGAATACTCGTTGGAAAGATACTGAAGTTGACTTTAACCTTGGTATTCAACTTGGGTCATGAAACTGCCCAGAACAAGATCAAAAATTGGAATAGGTATAAACTAGTCATTCTGACAGAAGAATGACAATTGAACTCATTGGAGAGGGTGTTGTACCCTAAGGGTGGTATACGTGATGACAACGCGATAGTAATGTCTCATAGTGACCAAACCTAGTTATGGTGAGCTTCCAAAGTGGAGGTTCATCAAGTTGGATTAAACTAACTTGTGTTTGGTCTGGTAATGGTGTAGCTTGTGCAAAGTTATTACATTATCTACATACGAGATGTATCGCATATTTTCATTGTCATTATGTTTTTACGCCTATTTTCATTTGTACTGCATGCAATATGTTGCGGGACTGATATTATTGTCGTATGGTTGCAGATGGTTCGCACTAGGACCACGCACGAGGTTGGTGGCTCTAGCCAAGGGGGAGGCGATGACTCCCAGCCACCGGCCTACGACAGCACCCCGCAGCAGCAGCCACCACCGCCGCCTCCTCTTACTCTAGCGGATGTGATAGCGGCACTGGTGGTAGGTCGTGAGGAGCAGACCGACCTGCTCCGCACGATCGTGCAGAATACGTCCCAGGCGGGGGGACGTCAAGATAGAGGGCCTCGTGAGCCCCAGGAAGTGTCGTACTCGGACTTCATGAGTACGCACCCTCCAGTGTTCACCGAAGCCGAAGAACCACTGGAGGCGGACAACTGGCTGCGCACCATCGAGTCCAAGTTCGGGCTGCTCCAATGTACGGAGCGGCAGAAGACTCTGTTCGCAGTGCAGCAACTCCACGGTGCCGCTGGTGCGTGGTGGGCGAACTATGTCCCTTCACGTACGGCTGGCCAGGCCGTGGAATGGCAAGAGTTCCGGGAGGCGTTCCGCGCCTACCACATTCCTCCCGGAATCATGAAGAGGAACTTCCAAGAATTCTTGGAGCTGAAGCAGGGCGGGAGGAGTGCCCATGACTACTCCCGTGCCTTCAACCATCTGGCGTAATATGCGTCAGACTATATCTCCACGGAGGAGACGAAAAGGGAGCATTTCTATCGGGGGTTACACCCCGAAATGAAGACGCACCTCGTTCAGTGGAATCGCGGCACTTTCAACGACCTAGTCAATGCCGCAATTATGCAAGAGGATGCTCAGCGGGAGTTGGCATCTGAGGAGAGGAAGCGCAGCGCTCCACCTAGCAGCGGTGGTGGCGCGCCCCAGAAGTACCGTATGGTGTATCGTACACCATCCGGGCAGCAGTGGCATCCACCGGCGCGACCTCAACGGTTCGGGGGACGTCCGTTCCAGTCACCCTCGTTCCGTCCGCCGATGCCACCACCAAGACAGCAGCAGCAGACGGTACCCCGGGCGTTGCCACTGCCACAACGCGCCCCGGGATTCCGTCCATCGATCAGCGGGGGACCGCCCCTTTTCACCTGCTTCACGTGTGGCCAGGTGGGCCACTTCGCGAAGGACTGTCCCCAGGGGCAGCAGAGCAGCGGGCAAGCCCAGTTTCAGGGCGGCGCTCGAGGCCGACCTCCGGTGAAGAAGGTTGGTCAGCGGACTGGAGGCGTCCGCAACCTCGACAATGAGGACGCCCCGGAGGGAGACAACGTGCTGGCGGGTACGTTTACTCTCAACCATCAAGCCATCGTCATATTGTTTGATTCTGGTGCAACCCACAGCTTTATAAGTGCATCCTATGTGGCTAAGCATCAAATGCAAGTCTTCCCAACCGACTGCACTTATATGATCTGCTCACCGGGAGGGAAGATTTCAGCTAATATGATGATTCCAAAGGCACCTTTGTGCTTAGGTGGGAAACTATATCCCACCACTTTGATAATCCTTATGGGACAAAAGATTGATGCAATCTTAGGGATGTCATGGCTACAATACCATGGCGCTGTCCTAGAGACTCGAAAACGGACGGTTCACTTAAATTCTCCATTCCACCGTCCGCATTCCATGGTGTTAGACACGCCAGTCCGGGAAGTTTTTAGCAAATAATAATGCTGAAGCTCTCAAGTTAGAAGACATCCCCGGGAGTACCCCGACGTGTTCCCGGATGATCTTCCGGGCATGCCACCAGAGCGGGATGTCGAGTTCAAGATCGAGCTCGCACCCGGGACTACGCCCATATCACGGAGACCATACAAAATGGCTCCCAATGAGCTGGCTGAACTAAAAGAACAGCTCAATGATCTGTCGAGCAAGGGTTTCATTAGGCCGAGTTCCTCGCCTTGGGGATGCTCGGCGCTATTTGTAAAGAAGAAGGATGAAACCCTGAGGTTGTGTGTGGACTACCGGCCGCTCAACGCCGTCACCATCAAGAATAAGTATCCACTGCCCCGCATCGACATATTATTTGATCAACTTGTGGGTGCAAGTGTATTCTCCAAGATGGACCTTCGCTCTGGATATCACCAGATCAAGATCCGGGCGGAGGATATCCCGAAGACGGCCTTCTCAACGAGATATGGATTATATGAATATCTTGTCATATCCTTTGGTCTCACAAACGCTCCAGACCATTTCATGTATCTCATGAACTCAGTGTTCATGCCGGAGCTGGACAAGTTCGTGGTAGTGTTCATTGACGATATCTTGGTTTACTCCAAGACAGAAGCCGAACATGCCGAACACTTGAGGATCGTTCTTCAATGATTGTGAGACCACAAGCTCTACGCCAAGTTCAGTAAATGCGAGTTTTGGATCAGCCAAGTGCCATTTTTGGGACATATCATCTCAGCAGAAGGCATTGCGGTTGACCCAAGCAAAATAGAGCAAGTGCTGAAATGGAAAGCTCCCACTTCAGTTCATGAAGTCAGAAGCTTCCCCGGGTTAGCAGGATACTATCGGAGATTTATTCCAAGTTTCTCCAAGCTCGCTAAACCGATGACAGAATTGCTGAAGAAAGGGACAAAATATGTTTGGAACACGGCGTGTGAAGGAGCATTCCAAAAACATTGGTGAAGCATCTCACCACAGCCCCGGTCTTAGCTCAGCCGGATACAACAAAGCCCATCGACGTGTACTGTGACGCGTCCGGTATTTGGCTCGGCTGCGTGTTGATGCAAGAAGGACGTGTGGTCGCCTATGGCTCACGCCAACTTTGGAACCATGAGCAGCATTATCCTACTCATGATCTTGAGCTTGCTGCCATGGTGTTGGCGCTGAAAATGTGGAAGCACTATCTCCTGGGGAATCTGGTGCACCTCTACACCGACCACAAGAGCTTGAAATACATTTTCACCCAGAAGGAGCTGAATATGAGGCAAAGGAGGTGGTTAGAATTGATCAAGGACTATGAAATTGAGATTCACTACCACCCCGGCAAGGTGAATGTGGTTGCCGGCGCGCTGAGTCGGAAATCACATGTCCATCACCTCACCATTACACCGGTGGAGGAGGAAAAGGCAAGTTTATACTTGGTTTCTTATGGATCGCTGTACAACCTTGCCCTCATTCCTACTATTAGGGAGGACATCATTGCAGCTCAGAAGACGGATAAAGGCATGGCACATCTCCGGAGACGGATAGACAATGGAGAGATCAAGTGTTTCTGGAAAGATGATGAGGGGACGCTATGGTTCAATGACCGCATAGTCGTACCCCGGGATATGGAGTTGAGGAAGAAGCTCCTCGATGAAGCCCACTTGTCCAAATACTCCATTCATCCGGGCAGCAACAAAATGTACCAAGATTTGAAAAAGAAATTTTGGTGGACACGGATGAAGCGGGAGGTAGCGAAGTACGTATCCGAGTGTTATATGTGCCGACGAGTGAAAGCTGATCACATGAAGAAGTCAGGGCTGCTACAACCCCTGAAGATCCCGGCATGGAAATGGGAAGATATGAGCATGGATTTCATTGTGGGATTACCCCTAACATCCAACAAGCATGATTCCATATGGGTAATCGTTGATCGGTTAACCAAGACGGCTCACTTCATTCCGGTGAATACACGTTACAATGCCGACAAATATGCGGAGCTATACATAGCGAAGATTCTATGCCTATACGGGGTACCCAAGACCATTGTCTCAGATCGAGGTGCATTATTTGTATCTCGCTTTTGGGAGCAGCTACACACTGCATTGGGTACTAAGTTGATCAGGAGCTCCGCCTATCATCCTCAGACAGATGGCCAGACAGAGAGGGTGAATCAAGTTCTGTAAGACATGTTGAGAGCATGTGCCATCCACCATGCTAGGAACTGGGATGATCACCTACCATTGGCGGAATTCTCGTACAACAACGGCTATCATACAAGTATCAAGATGGCACCCTACGAAGCTCTCTATGGTCGCAAATGCCACACCCCATTAAATTGGTGTGAGTCCGGTGAAAGGATGACATTCGGGGTTGATGTGGTGAACGACGCCGAAGAGCGCGTTCGGGGGATTCAAGCTAACTTGAAGGCCGCTCAATCCCGACAAAAGAGCTACGCTGATAAGAGGCGTAGACCGTTGCACTTTGACGTTGGGGAACACGTGTACATCCGTGTGTCTCGGATGAAGGGCGTGCACCGGTTCGGTGTGAAGGGAAAGCTTGTTCCCCGTTTCATTGGACCCTATGCTATCACCGAGAAGTGTGGACCAGCAGCGTATCGATTGGAGCTACCGGCATCCCTTGCTGGTGTCCATGATATCTTCCATGTTTCGCAACTGCGAAATTGTTTGAAGCATACAGCTGCTGTTCCTATCGAAGACATTGGCGAGTTGAAACCGGATTTAACATATGATTAATATCCGGTGGAAATTCTTGATGAGAAAGACCGAACTACGCGTAGCAGAACGTTGTGGTTCTACAAAATACTCTGGAGCAACCACACCGCCGAAGAAGCGACATGGGAGAACGAGGAATTCCTTCGCTCAAATTACCCGGAGTTCATGGCTTCTCAACACGGGTAAGTCCCTACTACATCGCCATCTCTTCCTTTGTAATCTCGGGACGAGATTCTTTTAAGGGGGAGGGATGTAAAAGCCCAAGAAAAGGGACTTGCAAAAACTTTTTCTTCACCTCACAACACCACAATTTTATTGTGGATATCTTAGGAAATATTGTGAAGAGCAAGTAACCTCCATCAAAAGGCTAATTAGAGGGGAAAGCCTTCACTTTCACAAAGTAGGATTTCTACACAAGAACATGAGAGGTTGAGCTCACCCCTAGGACTTGAGAAGTCTTGGGAGGGTTCAAGCCAAGTTACATGCAAACCCAACACTTTTTGAGGCACTTTTGGAGGTATTTGAAAAAGAGGCCAATTTGAATGTAAATTCAAATTGGAGCAACTTTCATCACTCAAATTCAAAAGTTAGCTTCATATTCAAACTCAGCACATTTTTCTGAGTAAGCCCACCAAATTTCATCCCCATTGGAGTTCATCTTGTCGGGAGCCAAATTTGCAATAATTCAAAACTGAATTTGAAATTCAGTTTAAATATGAAGCAAATTGGACCAACCAAAATTCAAATTGGAGGACTTAAATTTGAACCTAAACTTGGGGGCTAAGTCTCACATTAAATTGTGAGTAGCTGGTGGGATAATTAGCAAAAACTAGAAAAGAAATTTGGAAAAAGAAGAGAAGGGGAGGCCCACATGTCAGCTGCACACACGAGTACTCAGTCGGTTGTTGCAGCCAGGTCTCGGCTTTGCGCGCAAGGCAGGGAGCGACGGCGAGCCACCGAGGCAGCACAGGGCCACCTCACGGTGACAAAACCGCGGCTCAAAGGCCAGCGCACAGCCCACGCCGCCTTCCTCCTGCTTTCCAAACGAGAACCCCCCCTACCGAGCTTCTTTCTCGATTCCGCACGAGCATAGAAACACCGCCCTCTCTGATCGCCGGCGTCCGGCCAGCACAGCCGCTCTCGTGCCCGACGAGCAACGCAAGAAAGGACCGCCGTGAGGTACTGATCACGACCATACTGACCTCGCCCTCTATCTCGCACGATCGGCAAAGTATTTGAGGGATTAGCGCGTCGGGGTGTTGAGAACCGAACCATGAGGAATTCGGAAATTCAGAGCAAGTAAGCCACCACTCCTTAGGCCGAGCTAAGGACATGATCTAGACTCGCCCACGCATCTCTGGGATCAGAAATCATCGAGTTTCATCGAGTAGGGGCGATGTTCTTCGAGCTTTTTGCATCGGCGCCGATTTCCGGTCTAGGTCACCGGTGAGGTCGTAGTTGCAGCTGTTTCCATGGAGATCGGTGCCCATATCCGTGATCAGCGGGTGTCAACGGAGCTCCCCGAGCAAACCGCATCGAAAAAGGTGCAGGGGATGCTGAGTTCGACGTCGCCGGTGAGCTTCCGGCCGCAGTTGTCGTTGGGAGCCCTGTTCCGGCCGTTGTCAAGCTCTGGCGAGGGCACCAGCGTGTTCTCCGAGTCAAGTTAGGCACAGGCGGCGAGAATCAGGGAGCTCCGGGGGCTGGAACCCCTCTCCGGCGAGAGCTCCGGCGAGCTCGGCGGCGGGGAGCCGCGGGAGCGAGAGGTGGAAAAAGCCTTGCGGGCCCCGCGTGTCAGTCGCTGCTGAGGGCGCTCGGGATTTGCTGCGGCACCGGGATTCCGTGTGGCTGCGCGGGTTATTCTGCGGGCTCCGGTGTGGGTTAGCTGAGGAGCTGACACGTAGCCGGGGGACCCCATCCACAGAGTTTAAATTTTATTCGAATTTCCAGTTTTAGTTCAAACTTCAAATGAATAGAACTTTGGCTAGGAAACTCCAAATTCGATGAACCAAATTTTGCTGAACTCAGAATTCTGAGTACTTTCCAGCAATACCAAATTCAGCTCATGAAAGTGAATAGTTTTCCAGAATTAAATCCCTAAAATTTAAACTAGTGGGAATTTTATCTGGAGAACTACTTTATGAAAAATTCTGAAATTTGGCTGAGAGGTTCAGTAGAAAATCCCTGAATCCCAGTAAAATTTCCAGACTCATCCAAGTTCATTTAGTTACCCTGATGGGGTGATTAAGAGAACTGCCCTGAGAAAATAGAAAAATGTACAGAAACATTTTTCAGATTTTCTCCAATCTTAAGTAGGGCATAACTTCCAGTAGAATTCTTCAAAGGACATGAAACCAATTCCATTAGAACCATCTTAAAGTCTACTTTCCAGAAAGTAATGGTTAGAGGCATGAAAACCCCTGGAATTATTCAGAGGCTCGAATATTAACCAAATGGGCTTTTATTTGTACAAGGTTCAAATGAACTTTGTTTCAAATGAAACTTGGTCAAGACTCTGGTTAGGACCCTACCAAGCCACAATAAAAATTTCCGAACCAAAGGGGAGGGATAGCTAGAGTTATTAGTAAATAAGTATCCAAGTTTACACATTGCATTTAAATTTACATGTAGTATTGTATTCAACGTGTAGCCATTGAAGAAGAGACCCCGGAAGTGCTGGATTTCCTTCTTCCGGACGAAGAACTAACTACTGACCAGCACCAACAAGGCAAGCCCCGGTTTGCATTAACCTTTTTATAAGTTTTTACTTTGTTTACATGTGTCATATGAAGTATGTATCTGCATTAGGTATAGGATGAATGAAACCCCACTTGCATAACCAGCATTTTTCCCTAAGAGTGAGGGTAGTGTCTAAGACCTCGATTAGACATGCTATGCTTAAATGTTTCATAGGACTTCGGTACAAGTCGAGTAGTTGGAATCTACTCGCGAGTTTAGGCTTGGGACACACGGGTTCGGTTGAGTGATGTGAGATCACTTTAGTAATGAAAATGAGACTAGGCAGGGGCTAGGGCGCAGCAAGAGGGAGTCTTGTGTGCGCAGCCCTGTCCATGTCGATTGAGGACCGAGCCGTGTGCGGCCCTGCTGAACAAGTATTGAACGTACCAAAGGCATATCGGATATATGGGCCCCGATAAACCGATGTAGCCTAAACCTCCGGGCGTCGAGGCATAGCACACCGATTTATAGGTGTAGGTTGAGGGCAGCAAGGTGGAAATCTGCCAACAGGCATAGAGAGATGCTCCGTGTGGGGAACCTCCTGCTCGTTTCGGTGCGACCGGTTCGACGTTTGGGCTGTTGGGTGAAAGGTTGTCCCGTACGACATCGAGTGAGCGTGCTGTGCAGCTCCACGGGTGGGCGTACGTGACGTGCTCTTTGGGTTTCCCTGCAGGTGTATATCGAGTCGATTCGCCATCCCTCACGGTAACGAGTACCGCTTGTTCACTGCGTCGTAACGTAGACTAATGAATGAAATGTTATGATTCAATATTGCTGCTATGATATAATTGTATTGCTACATGTGTGCCACCAAATATTGCTTACTAAATTTCAGATTTCCGAAATGTTAACTTGTTGCTAAAAGATGAATTAAGGATGAACTTGTAGCCGTGTCCATTTGCTGCAATATTACTACCCTATGTCATTGTACCCCTCATGTAGAGTTACATGCTTAGGTCAGTCGGTTAAGCCTTGTTGAGCCATCGTGCTCACGGTTGCTGCTTAAGTGTTTTTCAGGTGAGGAGCCACCCACGGACTCGGAGTACGAGTCCACCGGCAAGGGTTACCCTCCGTCGGGGACCACGACTGAGTGGGAGCCGTACACGCCGCGCTGAGCTGAGGAGTGCAGCTAGTGTGGGTTGCCCTAGGGCTGGGCAACCGACTTTTGCTACATAGGCGGGCGTGAGTTGTATAAAAGAAACTTCCGCTGTGTAATAAAGACCCTAGTTTGTAACTGAGAAGTGTACTACTTTGTACATTCAGTTTGTTTTTCCCATGTAATATAATGTGTTCTTATGACGTGTGCTGTCGGGTGTCGCATCGCGCGGCACCACCCTCTGCGATCCTGGATGAGCGGATTTCGGTCCGCCACATGTACCATATCAATCTATGCAAGAAAAGTAACTAGTAGTTTATAAATGTTACATAGCGTTCTTAGAAGTATGTAAATTATTCCATTTTTAATGTGTGTTTTAGAGAAAGTTTCTTAGCGAAATGTAAATAAACGAGTTTCGGGCCGGCTTAGCCCGGCACAACCCATTTATGGCCCGAGAGTTGGACCGTCTAAAAGTTATCACTAACGGGACCTGATGGAGCATAACTTAGAACAGCTGACCCAATTCACTATCTCTCCATCGTTCTTTCCTCCTATCTCTCGTTCTTACCTCTCTTATAAATCACTCTAAAAAGTAAGATTCACATAACCTATACAATATGCGTCACCCGTTTCGGACCGACTCGTCTCACATGCGTTACGCATGTGAGGCGTGTAGGTTCGGAATTGTCCCTTTTTGGACAGCCTGGGAGTGACCGAGGGGTGTGCTTATGACGGGACGCGGGGTATAGATTCGGACGAAATTTCGACACCATAACCCTAATGTTCTCCGCTGCACCATTATCTGGCGTGTAGTTGGAGAACAACGGGGTTATGCTGCCGAAATTTTGTCTGGATCTGTACTCCGTGTCTCGTTATAAGCACGCCCTCTCGGTTACTCTTGGGTGGGTTTAGGACCTATCCCTTCCAATAGATGTAAAGTGAATGTAATTAAATAATAATTTGTTTTTTCGATCTTATTAGTTGCAACATACATATTTATGACTTCTATATTCTTATATTATATAGTCTAGAACATGGGGGATGATAGACGATGGATGTATGATGGTTGGCGGAAGAATGCTACGCCTTCAAATGAATGGGTCATCAATACTAAGGCATTTATTAATCGGGCTTTCTCTTTATCGACCAACCGTTTTGTGAAATGTCCGTGCAACAAGTGTCGAAACTTTTTATGCAAGGAAAAGTTTGACATGGAACGAGACCTCTGTCGATTTGGTTTTATGCCAGGTTATGAAACATGGTATGAGCATGACGAGTTATATCATAGTAATGTTGATGTTGATAATATAGATGGTGATAACGAGGACAGAATAGAAGACAAGGTTGAAGCATTAGATCGTGATCGTGGTGCAGATACATCTGAAGAAATTCCTAGACCTGAAGTTCATGAGTTCTATAGAATTCTCTCAGCATCACATGAACAGTTGCATGATCACACTAAAATGTCTGTCCTTTCGACCGTTACTCGTCTCATGTCTATAAAATCAAAGTATAATTTATCGAACAAGTGCTACGATGATCTTATGTATTTGATAGCAGACATTCTTCCGATTAATCATAAGTTGCCAAGAGACATGTACCAGTCAAAGGAATTGTTGTCAAGCCTTGGAATGAAGTATGAAAAAATTGATTGTTGTCCTAACAATTGTATGATTTTCTGGAAGAAGAATGCAAATTTGACACAATGCTCAGTTTGTAAAGAATCTCGATACATTGAGGCCACAAATGAGGACGGTGAATTGGTGAAGACTAAAGTGGTGGTTAAACAACTTCGTTATATGCCTCTTTCACCTAGACTGAAACGGTTGTTTCTATCTAAATCAACTACGAGACACATGCGGTGGCATAAGGAAGGTGTGCGCGAAACAACGGGAGTAATGACACACCCATATGATGCTCAGGCTTGGAAGGCGTTGGACTCTTTTGATGAGTACTTTGCAGAAGATGCTAGAAATGTTCGTATTGGATTGGCCACCGATGGCTTCACACCATTCAACACATCTTATGCCTCGTACTCATGTTGGCCGTTTTTTGCTATATCATACAACCTTCCACCAGCTATGTGTATCAAAAATGAATACATGTTCTTGTCTCTAATCATTCCCAGTCGTAAACACCCAGGAAAACGTTTAGGTGTTTTTCTTCAACCATTGATTAAGGAGTTAAAAGAATTGTGGATCGGAGTAGAAGCTTATGATACCTACAAAAAACAGAAATTCAACTTGCGAGCAGCATACTTGTGGTCCATTCATGATTTTCCTGCATATGGTGTTTTTTCATGATGGAGCACACACGATAAACTTTGTTGTCCTATTTGTGGATCAGATTCTGATTATTTTAGACTTACTCATGGGGGCAAAGTGTGTTTGTTTATTGCCACCGACAATTTCTTCCAGCAAATCACCCGTTTCGAAAGCAAGTTAATACATTTCGAAAGGATACTATTGTAACAAAGGGTCCGCCGAAACGTTTGACTAGTGCTGAGATTGCTGCATGGCTCAGTCAACTTATCCCTACAGATGATGGGTTTGTTGGTTTTGGTCAGGAGCATAATTGGACTCATATATGTGGCTTATGGGATCTACCTTATGGTAAGTCATTGTTATTGCTACACAACATTGAAGTGATGCACCAGGAATACAATGTAGCGGAAAGCATAATTAGCACATGTTTCAATTTTAAAAAGACAAAAGATAACTTGAAGGCTCGAAAATTTGTAATTGTCCGACTCTAGAAGTCAGACAGGATGGTAGTGGAAAACAGAGGTTGCCACGTGCTCCATTTTGTCTTAAAGTTAGTGAAAGGAAAGAAGTTCTAAAATGGTTGCAACAATTGAAGTTTCCTGACGGTTACTGTGCTGGGTTGAGGCGCACAACAAATCTTGAAAATTGGGTATTAAATAATCTTAAAAGCCACGATTATCATATAATGATGGAAAGACTTCTTCCAGTAATGTTCCGTGGATATGTGCATCAGGATGTGTGGAGAGTACTTGCGGAACTTAGTTTCTTTTATAGACAACTATGTGCTAAAGAAATTACAGTTCAAATGATGGAAAAACTTGAGAAAGAAATACCTTTACTCATATGCAAAATGGAAAAGATATTCCCGCCAGGATTTATGAATGTAATGCAACATCTACTTGTGCATTTACCTTACGAAGCTAAAGTTTGTGGCCCCGTACAATATCGATGGATGTACCATATTGAAAGGACACTAAAGAAACTACGAGCAATGGTTTTGAATAAAGCAAGAGTAGAAGGGTGCGTTGCAGAAGCATTTGCTCTGAAAGAGGTAGCATATTTTTCAAGTACATTCGTTGCAGAGGAACATAATGTATATGCTCCCACAACACGGTACCACATAGATGAAGGAACTCCTGCGGGAAAATTAAGTATTTTTTCATGGAAAGGAAAAGCGGTTGGTGGCAGCAGTAGACACGTGGTTTCAGAAGAAGAATGGAATTCATGCATGTTATACATGTATACAAATATCGAAGAGATGGCTCAATATTTTGTGTAAGTGTTTTTTATTCTAATTACCTCGAGGTAACACGTAATATTTTCTCATATTTTACATGATAGATGTTCTAATGTATTAATATTTTACATTATGTAGTGAGTTTGACAAACAATTTTGGAAGTATACGCGTCAACAAACAAGCAAAGAATTAGATAAAATGCGTCGTGATGGCCTTAATGGTGGTCCTAACTTCGTCAATTGGTTTTGGAAGCATGTAACATTCTCTTATTACATGTTACTTTTATCACCTCTAAGTTGATTAGTAAACTAATATTTTTATGTAATTCTCAGTGCATGGTTGATGCTAATGTTCATGAAGACCTACGGCAACTTTCTCAAGGAACCATAACAGCAAGGAGTTTTGGTCATTACGATGTAAATGGGTTCCGATTTCGTTCGGTTAAATTTGAAGCAAAACATCCCCTTGCAGCCACGACAAATAGTGGAGTTGTAACTAGAGCATGTGATGCACTGGGGCATGAACCTAACTATTATGGGATTATTCAAAATATTGTGGAATTTAAATTTTGTGGCTCCAAAGATCTTAGAGTTACTTTTTTCCACTGCGACTGGTTTGATAATAACAGGGGAACTTGGCAGGATGAATTTGGTATAGTAGAGGTAAAACATGAAAATAGACTTCGTGGATGCGATAATTATGTTCTTGCTCATCAAGTTGAGTTAGTTTACTACCTACCGTATCCTTGTCCAAAGTTGAGTGCTTGGTGGATCGTCTATAAAGTTAATCCACGAGAACGGTTATATCCACCTGGTGATGCTGGTTATCAAGAAGAACAGGAAGAAGTGTACCAAGAGGATGATATACTACCATATTTTAATATAGATAATGGTTTAGGACTTGATACATTAGTTGGTGATGTTGAAGATGCAGTACTGGTTAAAAGAAAGAGACCTAGCACTAAAAAACTTAAGATGAGACAGAAGAAGAAAGTTGTTCGATATGTTACCGAAGGAATATCGGATCATGATGAATTTTAATCAAGTAATTGATTGATATTACATTTGAATTAATTTTCATTACTTTTCTATGTATCATTAAGTATTTATCTCTAACAATTATTTTCAACAGGATGCCACGTGGTCTTAAGAATATAGCTAAAGGGCTCTTTGGCTCCTCAAGCAAAAGTGGGAGTCAGTCTGCTACCTCTTCATGTAGTCAAGACTCTCTTTTCCAAGGCAGTGTCTCAAACAATAGTAGACGAGAGGCATTTAGAAGATGCATGGAACAAGTTAATGAACAGGTTCATTTATTAATATTTTTTATATTTACTCATATATCATATTATGAAACCTAATTTATATAATTTCAGGTGGAGCAGGAGATCCAGGAGGAGGGTACTGAGGAGTGTCAAGAGGATCAAGGGAAAGGACTTTCTGCGGGGCATGAACAACAACAAGGGGTAAGAGTCTATGTTGATGAGGAAGCTGAGGAGGACGATGGGGATGACACCGATACGGGAGAGTTGACGCAATCATTCAGGTATCGGTCTTCAAACACTCTTCCGTTGGCCGTGCCTCCACAACAGTGATTACGAATCACTCCTATCGGTGACTGGTAAGTAAATATAAAACTCAGTATTGAATTAAAGATATAATATTTTCAATAAATATTATATGTTGATAAATTAACTTTTAGGCAATGGGATGACCTGGATTGGATTGGACGAGAACATCGTCGGCAGCCTAATGCAGTGTTGGGTGCTATATGTCGCCATCATTATCCAGGGCTTGTGAACATTAAAGGTGAAGAGAAACCTACAATAAATTGGGAGCACTATAGGATTGCTCCACATGCTGTGCATGAGAATGTGGCAGGGGCTGTCTGGCATGATTTTTGGGTATGCTTTTACTACACTGCACTATAATTATGTCTATTATAAATTTAGTAATAAAAGTACTATGTTTTTTTATAGGAACGATATCGTTTGCCCGATGATCATGACGCTGCTCTCGAGTCCAGAGCACACAAAGTCTTCCACAAAGCGGCACGTAAAGTCGTGAATGATATGATGTCTAATTCTCGGATCACAGCTGTGTGCTTATACTACAAGGAGAAGCTTGGATAAATGATGAACAAGAAAATGGGAGCTTCAAAAATTTATCTCGAGGACGATCAATATCGTCAGGTAATGATTCCTTGGATGGTTAAGTGTACTGATGCTTATTATTCATTATGTGCTTATTGGGCATCGAGTGAGTATCGAGATAAATCTAACTCCAAAAGAATCAACCGTGAGTCCGGTGGTGAAGTTCTCCATCGTTACGGTGGAGATGGTCATATTCGTCTCTCGAAATGGATGGTAAGTTTAGTAGATTTACAATTTAGTATTATAATATTAGCTTTTACGTAACTATATTTATAACATATCTATATAGGCTGCTCAAAGTGGTGAGGAACCCTCTTTCATTGATGCTTATATCAGAGGGCATAGGGGCACAGATGATAGTCAGTTGTGCACTCCAACCGCAACTCAGAACTTGGTATGTCATATAAGTAATTAATCAATACAATTGTTGTATAGTACCTTTATAATTAATTTTTATGTAGGAGAAATATGGTGAAGAGATGGTTCGACGTCATGGAGATGATTACAATTGGAGAAAGGAAGACATCGACGTAGTAGCATTATATGAATCCGGTGGAGGAAAGCGTCACAGGAGGTGAACTTACCTCTTTTATATTCATATATTTACATACTTCAATTTTTCCAAGTGTTACTTTATAATTATGACATATCAATATTTCAGGTATTCGATGTTCAATGGTGTCATGAACACCGATGTGGTTCTCTCGCAGTCACGGTCATTACAGAGCGGGCAAAGTTCTTCTCGGTGTACTCATACAGGAAATGAGTCCAGGTTAAAATAAATGGAGGAGGAGCAGGCTGCATTGAGAGACCACTTGAGGCTACAAGAAGACAGCATGAATCGACAGGACGAGTTTATAAAAGCACAAAATGACTATTTCTCGAATCTGGCAACGTGGCAACAAGCGATGCAGGTAAATTAATATGAGAGTTTAAATATTTATGTGAACAAGAGATGTATGCATATTTATAGTAGAATGAAGCTTAACATTCCAAGATGATTTTAGGGATACTTTTCTTAGCTTGGACTGTCTGCCGCAATGCCACCGCTACCGCAGCCCTCCGCAACTACCTATGTCTTCGCCGCTACCGGTGCCTCCACAGCCTCTTCCTATTGGAACACAGGTACATATTATAGTTATGTTTCCTTTAATATTTATAAAGTTTTAGTATAGTTATAACATGTATTATTGTTAATATAGGGATCATCCTCAAGGGCACAAAACTTTTATAGTCCTCCTGTTACAAATTTGCGAGCATCTTCTTCAAGAGGACAGGTTGGAGGGGACGACTTTGTCGATCAGTTCTTCACTCCCGGTGGTAGCAATTAGGTAATTTTATGTTTTCATCTGCATCATATATTGTGTATCTTAATTTTAAATGGAGCTCGTGTATTAAGCCATAGAATCAAATATATTTTTGCTTTTTATTTGAATCTATTAGTCATATACTTCACTTTGGCTTGATACAGGCAAAACGACGAGGAAAAGGGTGTCAGCGCAATTTGTTGGTTTGTTGGAAAGACAATATGCCAATGTGTTATGATTTGCTTTGAGAAACATGTTGTATGGACAATGTGAAATGGTTTGCTTTAAGAAACATGTTGTGGACATTGTTATATTGTATGGACAATGTAATGTACTCTGTTTGTACGATGTGGATTTTATAATGTTTAATTGAGTTTGTTGCGTTTGATATGAAGTGTTATATGTGTGTTTTTTGTTTGATATGAAGTGTTATATGTGTTTTTTTGTTTGATATGAAGTGTTATATGTGCGTTATTTTATGTGCACACAATTATATATTTTTGTGGTCCAAAAAGTTGCTCACGAAAATATTGTAAAATTATGTTCGTGGGCCAAGATGTAGCCTATGAAAATAGCACAATATTATTTTCGTGGACCGGCAAGTGGCCTACGAAAATATCCGGGTAGTATTTTCGTGGGCCAACAGGTGGCACACGAAAATAACCTTCCATTATTTTCGTGGGCCACCTATTGACCCACGATAATACTACCCGGTTATTTTCGTGGGCCACTAGCCGGCCCACGAAAACATATATTTTCGTGGGTTTTTCTGGCCGACGAAAATATCCTTATTTTCGTGAGCTGCCCACGAAATTAAATTTATTTTCGTGGGCCACGGGCCCACAAAAATAGACATAAAACTCACGAAAATACCTATTTTCATGGGGTTTTCCCTTATTTTCGTGGGCCCTTGGCCCACGAAAATATGTCGTATTCCTGTAGTGTCTGCTGGCCTGCTGCACGGGTGAGCTCGAGGCTGCCGCTCCGGTGTAACAACCCAAGCAGGTATAACCATGCCCGTAGGTTAGTACAAATATCTAAAATTTTCTAGTAGTATTAAAATTTTTAAAAATTTCGACAGAGTGTTTATTGTAAATTCTAACAACTGTGGACAAATATTATAATAATAGACATAATAGAGAGTGAGAGGTAATAATAAGTACCAGACAATCAACATAAAGGAAATTAACCGGGCGGTCAACATCCCACTGACCACATCGGCAGAGTCTTGCCTGTAAATTCTATCAACCGTGGACACATAGATTATAATAATAGACACAATAGACAGTGAGAGGTAATAATAAGTACCAGACGATCAACATAAAAGAAATTAATCGTCCGGTCAACATCCCACTGACCACGGTAGTTCTCAGGACACAAAATTTATGTTAGTAACTAAGATAATCTAGAAATTAAATTAGTTGCATGAAGTGTGTGATCAAGTGTAGATACTACCCTCTTCTGATGCATGCTTTGATCAACGAGTACATAAAAACTAAATAAATACAAAGGTGAGTGTAACACCCTCATTTTCATTATCATGCATTGCATTCATTTTCACGTAGAGATCACTTAAGAATCAAAAGAAAGAGAGACAAAGAAATACATTTGGATAACTCCACCCTTTTGCCCCTTCCAAGTAGGGTTCTCCCCCTTAGCTGCGGCCACCCTTAGAGATAAACTTCTGAGATAAACCCCTTCACTCTCTTCGGATCGAGTAGGACTTACTCCCCTCCAATCCGAGTAGGGTTTATTCCCACTCAACCTTAGCTGTGCAACCTTGGAGTTAAAAGTTTCCAAACCGAGTAGAATTTCTCCAAACCGAGTAGCCTCACCCAAAAAACCTGTCGCACCCCTTATGGAAATTCCCCCTCTTCCAAACCGAGTAGGAAACCACCCCCTAACCTGGTCGGCACCCGTTAGGGAATTCCCCCCCCCCTCCAATCCGAGTAGAAGAGTTTATCCCCCCTTGGCTGCGCATTGGGATGAAATCCCAGCCCTTTGCTGCCCCTCCTAGCTGAAATCCTAGCCCCCTTGGCTGCACCCTCCCCCTATAAATAAAACCCAAACCCTTGCCGCTGCCCCTGCCCCAAACACAAAACCCTGTCACCCTGCTGCCCTGCTGCGCCCTGCCAAGAGGAAGAGTTCTGGCCGCATCCCTGCCCTGATATTTGGTTGTCGCCCTGCTGCCCTGCCTTGGCCGCAGCCCTGATCTGCCGCAAGAAAACCCCAGTCATCTACATTGATCACAAGAGAAGGATTAGCTGTTGCCACGAAGGGAGAAGCCAACTGCAGAGGAGAAGGAGAAGGAGAAGGAGGAGGAGAATATGGGAGCCATCGTTCTTCATTGTTACATTGCTGCTGTCATTCCCGACCACCCTACGTCACGTCACACGACCAACGTGCTGCTGCCCTAGGTAGGTCATCCTTCATATCGACTTTGACGACGGTTTGATCTACTATCCCGATCTAAAACCACAGCCGCATCTAAATGGTTTCCAGCAGCACCGATCACCACAAAACTCCGCTAAAACCTACCTAAACTCACATGAGCATATGTAAACTGATTAGTGTATCGTGCATTATAGGATTGCATGCTTCCGCATCATCACATTTTGAGTATCTTGTGTGCATCGTATTGAATGGATGTATTGTTTTGTATGTGCGTGATCGTGAGTAGGACACACTCAAGAGGGCGTATACAAGGATCTCCAGCACCAAAACTTCGAAGAGCTTGAGCAGCACAACCCGTTGGAGCAAGGCAAGTGTCCCTTGACCATATTGATCCAGTGTTTTAAACTGTTTTGCTCGTGAAAACAGCATGCTGGTGTCAATATGATGGGAACCCTTTCATAGGAGTTCACTAGTTTGTTTGCCACCCCTTATTGACGGGAACATGTTGAGTCGGGTATGGTGTTGTTTTATCTTTTGCACCGCATTGCTTAATGGGATTGTGGGAAAATAAAATAAACTTTCTTAAACCACTAGAATCATGAAGATTAATAATGATGAGAACATGGTGATCTTTAACCAGCATGGAACTGCGGTGATCTAAGCAAGCATGGTTTGTGGTTGTGCTGAATGACATGGTGGTTTGCTTGACTTAGATCTAAGGACGGTTCATGCAAGAATATGCCAGAAAAACAGTGCCACCACAAGACCAAATATGGGTACAGCATAGCTGACTAATTAGATGTGCTTCTAGTTTGTTATGGACCATTGGATGGTGTGGGGAATGGTTGTCGAAGAGGACTGCTCTTGGAACTGCATGGCACACGAGGGGGCCCATAGGTGGGAGAATGTGGATTCAAGCCGGTGAAACCTCAGTGAGTCTGTACATTCTAGTAGTCCCTATGTAAAAGCTATTTTCTCATATCTTGGCCATACATTGACGGTAGTGTATTGGCATAACAGAGGTTCTCCAGTCGCCAACGGGTGACGGAATCACAAACTTGTGGGTAAAGTGGTGTCACCTCTGCAGAGTGTAAAACTATCATGATAGCCGCGCTTTCGATTACGAGCACATGGACAACTTCCACGATTAGATGTTAACATGGTTTGGATGGGATGGTCATGTCATTCGAGACTGGTTTGGGTTATGTATATGAGATTAGTTTCGGTTATGTGAGTATGTGATGATCATGAGAAATTGTGAATTTGAGATAAGCTTGAGAATGAGTATTGGCTGGTTAAAACATGATGAGTGATGGAGTATGATGGTTTTAAACATGAGGCATGATGACCTACTTGGTTATGTTGGGATTTAACTCACCTGGATATTGTAGGGTTTTTTTGTGATTCTGAAATAAAATTTGCTTGCTGCAATTAACCTTTGTCCCCAACCATGTTTAACCTACATGCCATATTTTTCCCGCACTCGCTGAGTACGACATGTACTCGCCCTTGCATTTCCCACAACGATTCAGCTACAGGAGAAACTTGGAAGTACTTTGAAGATCAGGTGGAATGGAGTCAAAGTTGGAGTCCTTCTGATGTTTAGTTTCTTCTGCTGCAAAATGAACTAGATATCCATGTTTTAGACATTGATCTACTGTAATAAGCACTGAAGTACCCTTTGTAACGTGGTTAAGTTCTGAATTCAGTTTGTGAAGCACTTGTGCATGTGTGATGAACATCCTGGGCACACATATATGCATTACTTGGTTCATTTTCAGAACCGGGTGTCACAAATTGGTATCAGAGCCACGTTGACCGTAAGACGCAAGCCTAGATAGAATGGACGTATTAAAACACATAGGAACACCCCTCTAAAGTGTTATTTTCAAAAATTGCTTGCTGCTGCGTTTTGTTTGTCAATTCCAGCTACTGCATTCCCCCTTTCTTATTTTCTTTTGGACGGACACTCTCTGTTCTCCTTGCTAAGTGATTGATGCAGCTTTGGATTTATTTACCCTCTTCTCTAAAGCTTCTCATGTCTTCTTTATAGATGCCGATCACTAGGAGCACTGCACGCATGAGCACTCGCCGCCACCCTTGGAAGCTCGCTTAACCCCATCGAGGTTTCCGATGGACCGTACTGGGAGGAAGTGAAAGTGGAGCCTCATGATGATCGAGGAGGATTTTAATGGCCCCATGCAGGAGGAAGAGGATCCAGAGGAGGTGGAGCCATATGAGGAAGACATGGAAGAAGATCCACAAGAGGAGCAGCACTGGTACGCACCCCAACAGGACTACCACGCGGGACTACATCAAGAGGATGAACCTTATGAAGATGAACCGGAAGAAGATGAACACGGAGAGGAGCCACCACCTGCTGTGGCTGAGAAGGAAGATGATGAACGGGTCATCCGTTCTGCTCAAGAATTCCGGTCCAATGGAATGGAGGGAGGACATATGGCCAGAGAGCTAAGAGAGTTCCTTGAGTGCTGCGACTTGTACCTAGAGTACCTTGTCAAGAAAGCCCCTCCCTCAAACGTGAAGAGTGGAAGGCTGAAGTGACCATTCTCTCTAATGCTAGGGTTGTCACACGACACTTTGCACCCACATAGAGAGTCACAAGGGTGGAAGCTGTTGATGATGTTGCATGGTATGCACTCACCAGACTATGCTACGCCTTCAATGGGCAGCTTGAAAACTCTAGCTTTGAGTTGCACCCGTACCGGAAGAATGGTACAAGGGAGATCATTGGACCCCGTGGAGGAGCTCCTTCCAACCCACAAGCTGCTGACAAGTCTCAGAAGATGCTCGTGGAGTTAGAAAACCGCTATGCAAATGCACAAGAAGAGATCCGCTACCTCCGCAAGAAGTTGTACTTGCTGGAGAAACAAGAGGAGACTCGTGCCAATGCGGGAACAAATGGAGCACCAGCATCACCTGCCCCTACATGGATGGCCGACTCACCATGGTGTGCGCCCATGTATGGACCACCCCGTCGCACGGCCATAACAGTCCTGGTTCTCACGATTAATTAGGTTTCCATTGAATAAAGTTGTAACAAGAACGCTCATATCATAGTGGTTTGAATAAGTGTGGTGTGCTAAACCTTTTATGATGATTGCTTATGTTTGTGTGCTTGGCTGTGAGTTGTGGGACGCTTCGGCGAATGTCCATAACCGCATAGAGTAGAGAGATGTGGATGCTTCAGCACTTGTCCACATCCTCACATAGGTTAAGGAGTTTCTTAGTCTCATATACCTTGATGCATATAGTTAGGAAATCACTTCTTTCAATTATGAATTCTATTCCGAGAGTAAGCATTAAAATAAGGGGGTAGATTTCCTTGCAAACCTCATCGTCTTGGATTCCCAAGAGATAGATATAATACTTGGAATGGACTGGCTAAGCAAGTATAATGGAGTGATTCAATGTCCCAAGAGGATCGTACAGTTGACACGTGAACACGGTATCTGCATCAAATTCGAGGCAGCCCAACCTATAACCGAGAAGATAGTGCTGAATCACGTGGAAGGTGTGACATTGGAAAGCATTCCGGTGGTTTGAGGGTATCCAGCTGCGTTTTTGGAGGAATCGCCAGGTATGCCACCTAACCGTGACATAGAGTTTTTCATCGATTTAATACCCGGAAGTGCACCTATAGCTAAGAGGCCATATAGAATGCCTGCTAATAAATTAGTGGAGCTCAAGAAGCAAATTCAAGAGCAGATAGAGAAGGGTTTTATACGCCCAAGCTCATCACGATGGAGAGCCCTAGTGCTCTTCATAGATAAGAAGGATGGAACCCAAAGGATGTGTGTGGATTATATAGGTTTATCAATGAGATAACGATCAAGAATAAGTACCCTCTGCCCCGCATAAAGGATTTGTTTGATCAAATGAAAGGCGCCCGGTTTTTCTCCAAGATGGATCTTCGGTCGGGATACTTCCAGCTGAAGATTAAACCCTCATACATACTCAAGACGGCTTTTCGGACACGATATGGTTCATATGAGTACACCGTTATGTCATTTGGGTTGACAAATGTGTCTGGGTACTCTATGTACCTCATGAATAAGGTCTTCATGGAGCACTAGGACAAGTTCTTTGTGGTGTTCATCAATGATATTATGGTGTATTCAAGAAGCGAGGAAGAACATGAGGAAAATTTGAGGCTGACATTGCAGAAACTACGGGAGTGAAAGTGCATCTAGGCATCCCTTGTGGGTTTTGGTTGATTTATGACAAACAAATGAGACCCTAACAAAATCGTTGAGATGAGCGCAGGTTTTTAAAGAAATTATGAAGAAAGCGCAAAAAGAAAGGAGAATTAGGATCTAAAATGATAAGAGCTCAGGAGCTGAAAAGATTAGATTAATTAGTATGGAGTGTGTTGGAGAAACAAACCCCAAGAGCTCAAGTGAAAGAAATCACACTAACTGCATAAAAATCAGCATGTGCGGACTAGTCCGATATCAACCGGACTAGTCCGATTTCTCTCTGACTAGAAAACGGACAAGTCCTCCAAGTGCGGACATGTCCTCAGTCCTCACTTTCTCCACACAGCGGACTAGTCCGATATGTCTCTGACTAGAGAACGGACAAGTCCACCAAGTCCGGACTTGTCCATAATCTACAAAGTTCTCACCACAGCGGACTAGTACGATATGGACCGGACTAGTCTGATTTGTCTCTGAGTAGACAACGGACTAGTCCGCACTCTTACGGACTAGTCCAGTATCTCGCAACACTTAGGGTTTTTCACACGCCGCACACCGGACTAGTCCGGAGTCCACCACAGACTAGTCTGGACATCGCAAACCCTAACGGTAACCTTTGGAAACCCTAGTATAAATAGAGGTGTACGGCCATACTACAACAACTCTTGACCCCCTGCGCCATCACACCTTCCAAGAGCCCAAAATTCACATCTATCCACATATTCTAACCCTAAAAGGATCAAATCTTTTAGGATTAGCAATTGATCAAAGGAGAGACTTGTTCTACACATCTTGAGCTCTTGGGTTTGATCTCTCGCACACTCTTGTTCATTTATTGTACATCTTTTGAGTGTGCTTGGTGGTATTCATTCATTGTAATTCTTGAGGAGGCCTCAACTTGTGAGAAGGCCCCTTGAATTATTTATTTTCCCTTTGTGATTAGTGGAAGAGAATCGTCCTCCGTGGCGATTCGACGAGGGTAGGGTTGGTGAAGACCCGGTCCTTCGTGGACTCCTCAACGAGGACGTAGATTTCCTTCGTGGAATCGAACCTCGGGATAAAATCTTGTCTCTTGTTCTTGTGTTCTATTGTTCATCATATTCTAGGGTTTACTTAATCTTGTGTTATTCACGTCGAGACATTGAAATTAAAGTTGATCTCTGTCATTCATTATTTCACTGTTGTAATACATCTAAGTTCCCAGTTAATTTCCGCTGCATAGGGTACTAGAAGTGAAAATATTGATCAACCTTGATCATTCTAGTCCACGCATACCAGACTAGTCCGCATAGTACCGGACTAGTCCGATTTCCCTGTATTCGATAAATCTATTAAGTGTTTCAGGGATTAACAAAGAATTGAAAAGCCTATTCACCCCCCTCTAGGCTACATTCAATTGGTATCAGAGCCAAACTCTTCAAAAGAGACTCACCGCTCGAAGAGACGATGTCGGACATCAAGGATGTACACAAGAAGATCGATGATGAAAAGGATGATGATGAAAGGGCTCAAAAGCTAAAGAAGCTACTCGACGCCATTCAAGACAGTGAGGACGATGATGAGGAGGTGCTCCAACTCAAGGCTCTTCTACAGAACAAGACACTCTCCCCAAAGGCGAATAAGAAGATCGATGATGAAAAGAAGAAGAAAGGGGGTAGTCACACAGACTACTCCCTATATCCTTTTGACTATGAGCGTTTGAATTCTAACAATAGTCATTACTTATCAACTCCTCTAGGGAAAGCACCTTACTTTGATTGCAATGACTATTCAATGTGGAGACAAAACATGAAAATGCACCTTATATCTCTTAACCCAGGTTTGTCGCATATAGTGTGTTCAGGGATAGATATCCCTGATGATGATGAAGAGCTGACTCCAAGCCAAGAACAAGCCGTTCGTCGGAATGCTCAAGCTGTAGCTGTGATCACGTCATCACTGAGCCGAGACGAGTTCACCAAGGTGGATGGACTCAAAATTGCCAAGGAGATATGGGACACACTACAAACCGCACATGAAGGTGACCGTAATGTACACGAAGCCAAGATAGAAATGACTGAAGGTGAATTGGGAAGATTCGCGATAGAAGAAGATGAATCACCACAAGATATGTACAATCGATTGAAGAATCTTATCAACAAAGTCCAAGCTTATGGCAGCAAAAAGTGCAATGGTCATGAGGTCGTGAAGTTGATTCTCAGAGCATTCATGCCTCGCAATGTGACTCTTTGCCCTATGATTAGAGAAAGCCCCGGGTATCGGAAAATGACCCCAGACGAACTTCTTGGCAAGATCATCAACTTTGAAATGATGGAGAAGCAAGCCAAGCATGTCAAGGAAATTGCCGATCTCACCTCGGAAAAGAAGAAAGGAGTTGCTTTGAAGTCAACTTGTAAACCAGTATCAAAAGAAGCTCGAGAAGCTCATGGAGAAGACGACAGTGATTTTGAAAGTAGTGATATCGATGAAGAAGATATGATCTTGTTCATGAAGAAGTTCAAGAAAATGATGAGAAGAAGAAAGGGTAGCAGCTCAAACGAAGGAAGACAAAGGGACAAACAAAGACCCAAGATGAGACGGGCGTGCTACAACTGCGGAGAATATGATCACTTCATAGTAGACTGTCCATATGAAGAAAATAAGAGGAAGACTAAAGACTACAAGACTCAACCAAAGAAAATGTTCAAGAAGAAGAAGCAATATGGCCAAGCGTATCTAGGGAAGGAGTGGGATTCCAATGATGAATCCTCATCCGAAGAAGAAGAGGAGATGGCCACCATAGCCATAAAGAAGACTACCAAAAAATCCACTCTCTTCCCAACCACGGGCGCATGGAAGGACACCGACAACACTTGTCTAATGGCAAAGGAAGGTAAAAGAAAGGTAACAACTAAATCTTCCTTCTCACATTCTTTTACTAGTGATAGTGATAATTCTAGTGAGGATGATAGCAGTGATGAAAATGAATATATGCTTAGGGGTTTAGACAAAAAGACAGCTGCTAAGATGAAATTTCTACTTGATAAGCTTGTTGATATGGAGAAGTTAGTTAATCGTGAGAAAGATATGATCATGCCCCAAAAAGAGGAATATCTTGATATTGAAAAGCTTCTTGAAATTGAAAAGGAGCGAAGTAAATCACTAGAACTTGATTTAACTTCAAGCAAGGAAGCTTGCTTTAAGTTAAAAGACTCAAACGCCACCATCAAGGATGAACTTGCTAACTTAACCAAAGTTAACAAGATCCTTGAGGTACAAGTTGATTCACTCAAGCAAAGTGGTTCTTCATCCACTTCAAGCTCACCTTCTCAACATATAAAATCTAAAACTAGTATTACTTGTGCTTGTGCCAAAAGTGACACTAACTTGAAGAAAAAGACAAACTCGACAAAGGACATGCAATCTTCTCAAAGTGGCATATTCGACAAGGAGAAGATCAAGTATGCACGCAGTGCATACTCGGTCACAAGACCTCCTAATGTCAAATATGGCATTGGATATTCTTATGGTGAAAAGCAAAACGCTAGAAGCCACAAGAATAACAAGGGTTGCATTGCCGGGAAACTCTTCTCAAGTTAGAAAACTTAATAATATTGATAAATTTAACACTGTGAACACATATGAACAACAACTTCTATTTAGAACTTTTGATGCTTCATATGTACTTATGAAAAGTAATCTTGGAATAGTTTATGCTAAATATGTTAGGCCACGCCATGGGAACACCAAGTCTCATGTGTGGGTGCCCAAATCACTTGTGACTGACCTCGAAGGACTCAAGCAAGCTTGCGTACCTAAGACCAAGGCATAATTTGTCTTTTGCAGACTTATTCATCCGGTGGAGCAAAATTGGTGCTAGATAGTGGATGCACCAATCACAAGACCAGAGAAAGAAGAATGTTCATGGAATATGAAGAAAATGAAGATCCAAGCGAAGGCATTTACTCTGGTGATAATAGTAAAGGAAGGGTGCTTGGTACCGGTAAAATTGCAATTTCATCACAACATACTCTCTCTCATGTTTTACATGTTGACTCCTTGGATTATAACCTTTTCTCCATATCTCAATTATGTGACAAGGGTTATAATTATTTATTTACTAATGAGGGTGTGACTGTCTCTAGAAGGAGTGATAACTCAATTGCATTCAAGGGTGTGTTAAAGGGCAAACTTTATCTAGTTGACTTCAACAAAGATAAAGCCGAACTTGACACATGCTTGATTATAAAGAACAACATGGGTTGGCTGTGGCATAGACGGCTAGCACATGTTGGTATGAGGAATCTTCAAAAACTCCTTAAAGGCGATCACATCCGAGGTTTAAAGGATGTTGTTTTTTGAGAAAGACAGGCCATGTAGAGCGTGCCAAGCAGGGAAGCAAGTAGGAGCACCCCATCCCACGAAGAATATCATGACTACAACAAGACCGCTTGAGCTCCTCCACATGGATCTATTCGGTCCAATTTCTTACATAAGCATCGGCGGTAATAAATACGGTCTAGTCATTGTTCATTATTTTTCACGCTTCACGTGGGTTTTCTTTTTGCATGATAAGACAGAAACTCAAGGAACCCTCAAGAAGTTCATCAAGCATGCCCAAATGAATTCTCATTGAAGATCAAGAACATACAAAGTGGCACTGGGACAGAATTCAAGAACACCCAAGTTGAGGAGTATCTAGACAAAGAAGGGATAAAGCACGAATTCTCAGCATCATATACTCCTCAACAAAACGGAGTAGCCGAAAGGAAGAACAGAACTCTCATTGAGATGACGAGGACAATGCTCGATGAATACAAGACTTTGGACAGGTTTTGGGCTGAAGCGGTTAACACAACTTGTCACGGCGTTTAAACAGACGAGGGGGGCGGCGGGGTTTGTTGGGATCGTGCTGGACCGCGGGGCCGGAGATTATGGGTGCAAGCACGGGATTCGGGGCGACGAGCGCGGGATGTTCGGATGCGGGAAAAGAGCGGCCGACGGTTGGAAGGAGATGATGCTGACAGCTAGGGCCCACGCGGCGGTGAGAGGGGCAAGGGAGATGGGGCGCGGCTGGTTGGGCTGCTCGGATGGGTTCGGCCCAGTAGCCCATTTTCCTTTTCTTTTCCTTTTTCCTTTTCTGTTTCTCCTTCAAATTAAAATTCCAGCATTAATTTTCAATCCTTTTCAACATGCAGAACGTCCATTTGTTTGGAATTCGACTCTACAAATTTTTGGGATGTTACATATGTTTTGAGCTATGTGAATGTTGTTTATATGTTCTGGGTTCTTTGTGATGTTTATACATTCTGAGTTCCAATAAAGGATATATATATGTGTGTGTGTGTGTGTGTGTGTGTGTGTGTGTGTGTGTGTGTGTGTGTGTGTGTGTGTGTGTGTGTGTGTGTGTGTGTGTGTGTGTGTGTGTGTGTGTGTGTGTGTGTGTGTGTGTGTGTGTGTGTGTGTGTGTGTGTGTGTGTGTGTGTGTGTGTGTGTGTGTGTGTGTGTGTGTGTGTATGTGTGTGTGTGTGTGTGTGTGTGTGTGTGTGTGTCGGTTCATAACAAGAACCACGATTCTTGTTATGAACCAGCCTCTCTGCAAAAGCAGGGGTAAGGCTGCCTTGAAATAACCCTTCCCTAGACCCCACATGTGTGGGAGCCTTCGGCACTGGGTACATCCTTTTTCATAACAAGAACCACAATATAAAATGTGTTTATTACAACTAGTTGGAAATTAGAACTGGAGCTAAAATGCCACTTATCAATACTCGTTCATAACAGGAACTGGCTTTTATAATCCATTAATCAGTATTGGTTTATAACTGTAACTGATCTTGTAACTTTTGTCAGAAGCAGTTTCAAAACCTCTACTGATTGTTCTTAGTATCAGCACCAAATTTTTAGTACTTGTTTTGGGAGTGGTAGAAGGCAGTTATGAACCGGTACAATTGGCTGTTTATGTACTAGTGCTTTCCTAGATACTTTGGACAGAGTTACCAGTAATGCCTTTGTTTAATATGTGATGTTTGAATAAAACCATGAAACTACTAACAATTAACTTGCAGAAATATGGTACTCATCTTAATGTATGTAATAAAAGTCATGATAGACATATATTTGAATACACTATTTATTTGAGAAAGGGTGGACTAGCATGTTGAAAAAAAGGCTTCAATGATACTGGAAATGGCTTTTGCTCTGTTCAGATTACAAAAATGGTACTGAGACTAGGAAATATCCGAATCAACATGGAATTATGGTTGACAACATATTAGGAAGCTACTAAAACTAATAATAGACCATCTTTTCTTTCAAATAGTTGTTGGGAACTATTGTCACCACTTTGCTAGACCATGTTGTCTTCCACAAGAAGGTAAGACCATGAACAAGACATAAATTCCACATACAAAAATATCAAAAGAACTTTACTCTTATTTCCACCGACGGATTTGGTTTTACAATACATTGTCTCTCTTAGTACTTGTTTAACTGCAATGATTAACTATGGTGGCATTAACCAAAGGAGAGATTTTTCATTGCAAAAAAATAACAAGTATTTATTAACTAGTCAAGTGATCAAGGGCGCATCATATAACATTATTCCTGGTTGGTCTATCTATAAGCATTCTAAGAGATGTGTTTTCGATTGTGCAGCTCTTGTATGGCTGCAGCCTTGCACCTGGCAAGGAAGAAGAGTGGTGGTGTGTATGCTTAGGGCTTGGAGGCTCTCCACCTTGACTGCTTTAGAGCCGGATGGTTTTGATCAGGTAGCTGTTTCTCAAATCACAGGCGCGCATGTAACCTAACAACGTAGTGGTGTGTGCTCTAAAGTGTTCAATTCTAACTATTCTTTTTAATACAAAGATACACAACTCTCTTACGTGTGTCCGAGAAAAAATTACTATTGTATATGCTTTTGACCGGTGGTAGAAATAATTGTACATTACAACCTTCCTAGTCACTAGTTAACCTTTACATGAAGCTATGAACAAACTTAGATTGATACAGTGTTAAGTTAAATAGGATAATGTGTGGCTATCTACTAGCTATATGAATTTTGACAATTGGAAGTAACAAAATATGGTACCAAGTGTCTATAAACCACTACTACAGAAAGCATTTTCATAGACGCCTCCCATTTTTGTACAGGCGGTCCGTTTAAAAAAATGACTGTGATGTCCAATAAATTAAAAGCCGTCTGTAATAATATAATATCACAGGTGGTTCGTAAAGAAAAACCGTCTATGAAAAGATATGGATTTTCACAGGCGCCCATACTTACAAACCGCTTGTGAAAATGGAAAATCTTTCAGGTGGTTTTTATTTAACGTCCGCCCGTGAAAATTCACTTATTTTCACATAAGGTCTATATATAAAACCGCCTAAATAATGGACAACATCTGAGGCGGTTTTTTGATTAGGACCATCTGCGAAAATATACTTGTTTTCACAAGCGTTCTGTATTTGGAACCGCCTGCGATATTGTAGTCATCCCATGCAGTCTCATATATCGTCCGACTGTGAAAACAAGTGTATATATAGCCTTCACAGGTTATTGTCCGAGCGCAGCTGAGCTAGCAATAGTTGCGGCCGGTGATACTTATGCAACATTTGGGGGGGAGGGGACGGTTATGTTTCCAATTCTTTCTAGAGATATGTCTCTTTATTGTTATTCTATTTTTTTGCTTCGTTTTCCTCCTTTTATGCGATTTAAGGCCTCAAATTGTAATTTAGGTTCTGCATGAAATTATGAGTATTTTGTAGATCTGGACAAGGAAAAGAATTAAATTAGGGATTATATCAAAGATTTGTCTCTCCATAAGGTAAGCCTATGATCTTGCTTCATTTTTCTTCCTTTTGGTGCGATTTGAGGTCTTAATTTTTGAATTTAGGTTTTGCATGGATAAAATGATATCTCTTTTATATTTTTACGTATAATCTGACGTAGAAGATGGACCGAGCATGGATGTACAATATGCCAGGACCTCATCCTACGTACATTTAAATGTTGCAAGCTTTATTAAAGCGTCCAAGAGACATGCGAGGATGCAAAAGATAGATGATCTATTATGTCCCTATATCAACCGTGAAAACAAGATTGCTTGGACAGATACTATAGTAATCCAATCACACTTGGTGAAAAGAGGTTTTAAGAAAAACTAGATAATATGAACAGATCATGGTGGGTTAGATACACGTGAAGTGGATAATGATGACAAGAAAGGGGTCCAATATTCTGATGGGGATAATGCTATATCAATTATGGTCGTGACAATTATGGAGATGACGACGATGATGAGTTTGATTGTGAGGAGATGTTGCGTCACATGGAACCACATGTGTTGATTTCTATGGGAACAAGTAAAGGTTTAAGTAAAATGGAGACACTACAGAGTGCATCAAAGGAGATTTTATATGATGAATCAAAGGGTTGTGATAAAGAGTTTACTACGTTGCATGCAATCCTAGAACTACTAAAGTTAAAGGCCACCCACGGATGGTCCGATTGTAGTTTCACTGATCTTTTGAATCTTCTGGCAAAAATTCTTCCAAATCCCAATAAATTGCCCAGAAGCACTTATAAAGCAAAAAAGCTTCTATGTTCGATTGTCACACCCGGTTTCTCCGAAGAACAACCGAGTGAATATCACATGTATGCCAGGATCATTTTCTCATACATGTGATGACAAATAGTGAAGCATCATTTATTACAAGCCAGGTGTCGAATGTAAATAAGTCTTACATAGTATCTGTCTTGATGGACGATAATAAGTTCATAACATGTAAATAAAATAGCAGCGGAATATTATTCTCGTGGGCTCCGTCACAGGCCTTGCCCGGGGGACTCCATGAACCTAGAAACCTTCTTCGGGTCCAAAGTCTTGATCATTAAACATCACATCATTCTCTTGACCTGAGCAGCAATATAAACTAACAAATATGCAAGGTTGAGTACCGATGGTACTCAGCAAGTGTGGGAAAGTTATGTCATGCATGGCTAGAACAAGGAGAGGTTGAACTCATGGTTGAAGCACTACGCAATTATTGCCTACCACCTTAGCTTATTAAGAACCTACATTACTACACAGGTGAAATGGTCCCAATCTCCCATCCCATCATCATAATCAAATAACTATAACATCATTTCCAATGTTAAGCTCCCCGCTTAACATACTCAACTTCCAAAGCCATCATCCTCTAATCATGAATAAGTCCAAGCCGCTCTTGACCGTGAGCACGGCTGTCATGACAGTTTTGACTCTGCGGAGTTTGCACCACTATACCCACATGTAGTGATTTCATCCCCCGTTGCCGGGTGGACTAAAAGAACCTCCATTATGCCAGTGGCTACGAACCACATTCACACTTTCCAGGTGTGTAGCCAGGAGATCACTATGAAGCCTTTACAAAGGGATTCCCGACGAGCGTGGGCCCACTGAGGTTTCACCCCTAACAGCATACAAGAGGCTCCAACCCCGCTGTAGTGGCCCCCTCTTGAGCCTTGCGGTTCATATGGTAGTCCAGCTGACACCTATTCCCCGTACAATCCAACACACCCATACTACGCCGGGGATACACCTAATTAATTGGCCAAGCTGCCCCATCTCAACATGTGGTTGGCACGGTAAAGCCAGGTTATATGCTCCATGAACCGGTCCTTAGGATCCAGGCAAGTACTAAACACAAACCTGAGTCTCGTGTACCCAGCACCAACCAAATCATCCAACTTGCCTCGATCCCTACCTCTACATAACTCATAATATCTCATTCAAGAGTAAGGTAAATAAATTGATGATCTCATATCCCAATTTTCCCATTCTAAGCATGGCTAAGCATAAGCATGATAATAAATGACATGCTAAAATAAATCCCAACCCAAGCTACAAGGAAACAAGATAACGCAATTCTAGGGAAACTTCCTAGCATGGGTTTCATATTTCAATTGACAATGCAAATAAATCTATCTAGACATCCTAGTATAGGATCAAAGTGGTCAAGGACACTTGCCTTCTTCCTGCTGCTCTGGGAATGGAAAGTCTTGTTCTTGGAAGGGAAGAACTTTCTCTGGGGCAGGTTCTATTCATGCCAACACACATAGCAAAAGAAAACAACAATCCATAAGACACAGTTCACACTTTCCCTTCATACAAACCACACATTCACATCTATGAAAGTCATTCACATTTCTATGTGTTGTGGTTACTCTATGTGTGTTGATTTTGGGCTTACATGCACTTTTTAACATGTGCATATGATTTCTAACTTTGTATTCAGATTTATATTTGCACACTATATATGAATTTCCAATTTGAACAAATTCCTTATATTCAATTGATACACATCTTAGCTACCAAGTATGCATGGAAGGTATTTTCCTACTCCAAATGGGTTTTCAGATCTTCTACCAAATCCTAAACTGAAATCTTTGGATTTGGAGACTTCATTTATCATTTTCTAGTTATGCATACCTATTTTCTTATATTTTAAGATTTATTTTCTATACCTAATTATGAACTTTATTATGAAAATAGTAAGACACATCATCTAAACAGAATAGGTTCTGATCTAAAATATTAAATAATATATTGTTGAACTTCTCCTCTGATGTGAACTAATTTATATTTATTTTACTAATTTTCAGAATTATTCTCCAACCTAAAAATGTGTCCCTATAACTAATAAATGTGAACAATCAATTAGACAGATTCATTTCAGCTTAAAATCTATTTTTAACTCACTCCAAAGTTTTCCAAGTGCTAGGAGAGTTTAAATTTGAATTTACAATGTGTTTGTCCCATCTTTTAAATTTTAAATACTAATCACATATTCAAATTACTAAATTTAATATCATATAGGGTTAAAAAGGTAAACTCACCCCACTACAGGGTCTATTATATTATTTTAAGAATTTCTAGGGGCCTAACTATGCATAACAGAGGGGTCTTGCTAATTTTTATTAAGTCCAGGGGCTAAAACTAATTTTTAATTGAATTTACATGAATTTCTGAAGTTCCAGGGGCTAGATCAGAAGTTTTCGGGGCTAGCTCGTATTTTTCGAGATCCCCAGGGGGTAGCGCGTAAGAATCCCGGCCTTTATAACGCGGGGCTGACGTGGACCGTTCGATTTAAAATAGACGGCTCAGATTATAACGTCAAACCGGTACGCGGGGATTTCAATTCTACCGTGCGATTTAAAATAGACGGCGCATAAGCGGCCACGTCGCTCTGACCGTGCGCGGGCGGCGGTGCCCGGCGGCGCGCAGCGGTAGGAGGCGGCGATCTCGCCGGAAAACTTCGGATCTTCGTCTATTCTTCCTAAAACTGGGATTTCATGGCATAGATCGGTAGAGGGGAGGTCGGGGATCTCATCTCGGGGTTTCTCTTGAACTCGGAGGTCCTGGAAGGCGGTCGGCGACGAGGTCCGAGGTGAATTCACGGCGATGCTCGTCGGCGCTGTGTCTGAAGCGCAAACCACCGAGTTTTCTGCACCTGCGTGATTCCCCGGAGGCGGTGGAACACGATCGGCGCGTTAGATCAGAGAACCCGAGCAAAGATCGAGAGAAAACGGTGACCGAAGCTTCGGTTCTCACCGGGAGGAAAAACAGCTGATCGCGGGTGAAAATCGGGACGATGCCGGTGTTTATATAGCCGGGGAAGGGCGGCGTTCGGTTGGGATCGAGCTGGAGTCGTCCAGAACCGAAATTCAGCTGGGATACGTGGGTATCCGGGGTGGTTTCGATTCGGGGGAGAGAGGAGTCCCGGTCGGCCGAGCGCGCGCACGAGGAAGAAGAAGATGGCGGGCCCCACACGTCAGTGAGAAGAGGACGGGGCGCGCGGCTGCGGGCTGGCGCGGGGGCGAGGTGGGCTGGCTGGTGGGTTTCGGCCCACTGGCCGGGTTTTCTGTTTTTCTTTTTCTTTTTCCATTTCTTTTCTGGTTTGAATTTGAATTTGAATTTGAATTTCTGCACCATATGCAATACGTCCAAAAATTTTTAAATTCCCCTCTTAACATGATTTTGGGGTGTTACAGCTCTACCCCCCTAAAAAGAAATCTTGTCCTCGAGATTGGTGGTCCTAGGAAAACAATTCCGGAAATTGTGCCTTAAGCTCGTCTTCTCGCTCCCATGTGGCTTCCTCTTCCGAGTGATGCTTCAACTGCACCTTGCACATCCGGATTCTTTTATTTCTTGTGAGGCGTTCCATTGTCTCCAAAATCTTGACCGGTTGCTCGGCATAAGACAGACCCTCGGCTACGTCAACCTCATTCAAGGGTAACATCTCTTCAGGCGTCCTCCGACATTTCTTGAGCTGTGACACATGGAATTCGTCATGCACATCCGATAGACGAGCCGGTAGTTCCAGTTGATATGCCACTTCGCCTTTCCTCTCCAGAACTTGAAAGGGTCCGATATATCGAGGTGATAACTTCCCTTTCACCTTGAACCAACGAAGTCCTCGGATAGGGGACACCTTGAGGTAGACATAGTCCCCCACGTTGAAAACGAGCTCTCTTCTCCGTACATCGGCATAGCTCTTTTGTCGTGTCTGTGCTATCCTCAAGTTGTTGCAGATTTCCCTCACTTTCGCCTCGGCTTCTTGTAATACCTCGGGCCCAAACACTTTACTTTCCCCCATTTGGTTCCAAAATAGGGCAGTTCTGCACTTCCTCCCATACAAAGCTTCAAACGGTGACGTTTTCATACTAGCCTGATAGCTGTTGTTATAGGAGAACTCCGCATACGGTAAGTTCTTATCCCAACTCCGATTGTTTTTGAGTGCGCACGCTCTCAGCATATCCTCAAGGATCTGATTGGTTCTTTCCGTCTGCCCGTCAGTTTGGGGATGATAGGAAGAACAAAAATTCAGATGGATTCCCATGGTTTCATGCAACTTCTGCCAGAACCTTGAGGTGAACTATGTCCCTCGATCCGACACTATCTTCTTTGGCACTCCATGGTAACACACGATCCTTGACATGTACAACTCTGCCAATTTGGATCCGCTGTAGCTTTCTTTCACGGGGATGAAATGAGCTACCTTGGTTAGCCTGTCGATGATGACCCATATCGAATCATATCCTGATTGGGTCCTAGGCAATCCCACTATGAAATCCATACCGATTTCTTCCCATTTCCATTCAGGCACTTTGAGTGGTTGCAATAATCCTGCGGGTCGTTGATGTTCCGCTTTCACCAACTGACATGTGTCACATAGGGCAACATGTTCCGCGACATCTCGCTTCATGCCATACCACCAATACCTGCTCTTGAGGTCCTGGTACATCTTTGTACTCCCAGGATGAATGGAATAGTCGGAATTGTGAGCCTCCTTCAAAATCAATTCACGGATCTCCTTTACTTCAGGCACACAGATTCTTTTCCCATGCCACACCGTACCTTGTTCATCCTCTCTGAAACCAGGGGCTTTATTTTCCTTGATGAGTTGTCTGATTTCTTGTATCTTCTCGTCATTCTTTTGATCATCGCGTATGTCTTGCTCTAGTGTGGAGTCCACTTCCATGGTGATGGCTTCACCACTATTCACCAGGCATAGATTGAGTCTTATAACATCGTCCTTCAATTCTGCAGGCATGTCCTTCAAGCTCAACCTATTGACCTGCACTTTCCGGCTTAAAGCATCTGCCACGACGTTTGCTTTCCCAGGATGATAGTTGATGCCCACATCAAAGTCATTGATTAGCTCTAACCATCTCCTTTGTCTGAGGTTGAGATCTGGCTGTGTGAAAAATGTACTTTAAACTCTTATGATCCGTATATATCTCTATCCTCTTCCCCATCAAGTAGTGCAGCCAAATTTTCAACGTGTGTACCACTGCGGCTAGTTCTAGGTCACGTGTAGGATGGTTCTTCTCGTGTTTCCGGAGCTGCCGGGATGCATAAGCCACGACATGCCCTTCTTGCATGAGAACACACCCCAACTTATTTCCAGAGGCATCACAGTACACCGAAAAGTTCTTCTGCATATCTGGCATAACTAGCACTGGGGCTGTTGTCAATCTTTTCTTTAGCTCCTAAAAACTCGTCTCGCACTGCGGCGTCCATGTGAATGTGATTCCCTTCTCCATCAGTTTGGTGAGGGGTCTCGAGATCTTGGAGAATCCCTCAATAAACCGTCGATAGTATCCAGACAATCCCAAGAAGCTTCGAACTTCCCCGACATTCTCAGGGGTCTTCCACTTCTATACATCCTTAATCTTGGCGGGATCTACGGAGATTCCTCCCTCCGAGATTATATGTCCTAAGAAGGGAACTCTCTTCAGCCAAAACTCACACTTGCTCAACTTGGCATATAGTTGGTGTTCTCTCAGCTTCTGCAACACCAACCTTAGATGTTTCTCATGTTCCTCTTCATCTTTGGAGAAGACGAGAATGTCATCTATGAAAACCACCACAAATTTGTCCAGATATTCCATGAATACCTTGTTCATGAGATACATGAAGTATGCCGGGGCATTAGTTAGCCCGAAAGGCATGACGGTGTATTCATACAGTCCGTACCGAGATACGAAAGCTATCTTTGGAATATCAGTTTGCCTTATCTTAAGTTGGTGATATCCCGACCTGAGATCAATTTTCGAGAACACACAAGCTCCCCTCAACTGATCAAACAAGTCTTCAATGCGGGGTAATGGGTACTTGTTCTTGATGGTTACCTCATTCAAGGCACGGTAGTCTACGCATAACCTTTGGGTTCCGTCCTTCTTGGGCACAAATATCACTGGAGCTCCCCATGGTGCGGAACTGGGACAAATGTACCCCTTCCCGAACCCTGCAAAAGCTTCAAACACAAGCAGTGAGCATGAAGGCTCAGCAAGTCTGACCCGTCTCACCTAAACATGGAACTTCTACATGAGGGGTGATGGGTACATGAGGTAAAAATCATTTGCAAAGGACTCGCCTAATTAGTGGAACCTTAATTTCAAGTTTTAGCAGCAGGTTGTGGAGAACCTTACGCTAAGGCACATGAGTGAGCCGCAATCAAACAAGAAACGCATTTCTCTCATGTACTTTGCCCAAGTTCGAAAAGAACTTTAGTTAGCTCTAAGCTACAGCATATCATTAACAATCAATGTCCATCATTCAATCAGCAACATTTTAACATGTGACTAGCCTATTCTTTCTACGTCATGGTACAGTGAACAAGTGGTACTCACTGACCGCGAGGGACGGCGATTATAATCGATTTACACCTGCAGGGTTACCCGAACAACCCATCACGTACGCCCGTACTCGATGTTGCCTACAACAACCATCACGGACGCCGTACGCAACCACCTTTCACCCGTCAGCCAAATATTGAACCGGTCCAATTGTCCCGAGCAAGAGGTCTATGCACGCGCATCTCCATGCCGCCAGCCGATTTACACCTTAAGCTCTCAACCTACCCTCTGAACGACGGGCAATGCCTCAATACCCAGCTACCCGAGTTACATCAGTTTCCCGGTTCCTATATAGCCGGTAGGTCTTCGGTACTGTTCTAGCTTGTTCAACAGGCCCGCACATGGCTCGGTCCTCAATCGACACAAGCGGAGCTATAGCACACAGGCCCCAAAGTCCTGCTGCCCTTACTCTCCGCTCGGTCTCATTTTTCTTGCCATGTGTATCATGTGCTATCTCTACCCGAGTCGAGTGCCTGTAGCCTATGCTCGCGAGTAGTTCCAACTACTCGACTTGTACCGAATCCTACACTATCTTAGCATTGCAGTAGCTAACGGGGTTTGCAAACTTAATCCCAAACCATGGTTTTCTTGGCTATGCAACTGTGTTTCCAAACAAGACTCTAATGCAAGTAGTCATGGTACTCAAGTAAATGCTCAAAACAATAAACATTTGTAAAAAGGTTAATGCAAACCGGAGCTTTCCTTGCTGCTCTTGGTCGTAGGCTAGCTGTTCCTCCGGAGTAACGAAGTCTAGGACTTCGGGTTCCTCCTCGACCTTAGCGACTACATGATAGAAGCAATACATGTATCAATTTAAATGCAGTTGTATTAACTTTTAAACTTGTGAAGTCTATAACTCTTACTAGACAAGCCCAATGACTGTGAATTTTTTACTGTGGCTTGGTTACAACCTAAACAGAGACTTGGTCAAGTTTGAGTTGCAGCAAAGCTCATTTGAGCCCTCCATAATTAATTATGTCCTTGACATTAATTGAAGGCTCTTAGGGTCTTCTAAGGATTTTCATGAAACAAATTATGACTTTCTGAAAACTAGATTTTCAGAGGGTTCTAATGGAGTTGGTCTCACTTAATTTGAAGGTTCCTAATTAAAGATATGAGCTAAACAATTACAGAGAAAATTCTGAAAATGTTTCTGAACATTTTCTATTTTCTCTGGAACAGTTTCACTAATCACACCATTAGGTGGATCAAATGAGCTCAAATGGATCTGAAATTTTTATGGCAGTTCAGCGATATTTTGGTGAACATCCCAGCAAAAATTTAGGATTTTCCTCCAAAGGATTCTCCAGTTAAAGTTCCAACCATTTTAAATTTGAGGAATTAATTCTGGAGAAATAAGGAATTTCATGAAGTGAAACTTGATTTGCTGGAAAGTACTCAGAGACCTGAATCCAGCAAAATTTGGTTCACTCGATTTGGAGCTTTCTAGCCAAAGTTATGATGATTTGAAGTTTGAAGGAAATCTGAAAATCGGGGAAAAGTTTAAACTCGCGCGTGGGCCCCGGGACACGCGTCGCACGCTGAGGCGACAGAACACCACGTCCCACAAGGATTTCGCGCGCCAGCACACCCGATCCCGGCCGCAGCTCGATCCCGATTCAAAATATCAGCCGCTGACAGCTGGGGTCCACCCCTTTCTTCAACCTCGCGACGCCTGCGCTCCACCGCCGAGGGACCTCGCCGGAGAGCTCGCCGCCGGCTTCTGTACAGCTCCAAAGTTCACGATTTTGGCCGCCCCTGCCTACTTTCACCCGGGGAACAGGATTCTGGGGTCAGCTGCTCATGACAATGGCTGGTGCATGGTCGGTGACGAGCCGCCACCTCAGAAAGACTTCGGCCATGTCGGCTGACTTCCCTAGCACCTCAACTACTCGAGGAACTGGTCGGGAAGCATTAGTGGACCTCAGGGAAGGTCGACATGAGCTCGAGGCAGCTCGGGGAAGGCCCGAAGTAGGTCCTCACCGTGCGCCCGATGCCTCCCGTTTGTTCCGCCGTTGCTAAACCTCGAATTACGCCGGGTACAGAGGTTCTCCGGCCAAGGGTTGTGAAGGCAACTTGTGCGTTACCGTGTCTAGTTTGTGTGAGAGCGGATTGAGGCCCTCTAATCCTTTCTAGAGCATGAATTCGACGTAATCGCACCCGAAGGTTGTTCTGCACACAGAAAGGGGAAAACTGGAAATTCGCCGCCGGTGAGCAAACACTCGGGCTGTGGCTCAGGGGTGAGCAGCATCGGTCACCAGCGCGTCCAAGGGTGCCTTGGTTCGGGCGTGACAACGCCCTGGCTGGGCTGTCCACGGGAGCCCGAGGTGCGGCGGTTCTAAGTCACCAAATTGATCTTTCGGCACAGACGATATCAATCGGTTTCAACTGAAATCTAGCAGCGGGGAAGACGGAGGAAGGTCTCTAGTACCTTGCCGTGGCTCTGGAGGGGACAGAGGAAGCTGTGATTGGCGCTCTCCGATCGATTCCGAGCTGCGGAAAGTTTCTTCCGGCGCTGAGTTCTTGCGGGGAAGAAACGGGTGATGCTTCGGCCGAGGAGGGGGGAAGGTGCCTTAAGAAGGCTCTGCACCGTGTCACGCCCGCGCGTGACCAAGCAGCTGCTGGCGCGGCGGCTTCTCTCGGTGGCGATCGCAGTGGCGGCGCGGTTAACCTAGTGAGAAAGTCTCAGTCGGTTTGATTTGAAGTAGAGGCTGACATGTGGGTCCCACTTCCCATTTTAACCTCTGAAATTTACTCCTAATCACTGTTGTAAACAGGGAGCCTCATAATACCCCTGGTAATTCAAATTATCCACCCATGAGCCATTTGAATTGATCAAAGTTCAAATTGGGTTTGGTTTGAATGAATTTCAGCACAAGTTAAGTTTTGAATTTAAATAAAGTTTGAATTTGTCCCACTTAGCTCATGTCAAGATCAACCCCAAATGGAGTGAAAATTGGTGTGTGGGCTCACAAAAATGTGCTGAGTAAGAATATGTCTCCCACTTTTGAATTCATGGGATAAAAACAGTTTGAATTTGAATATGGTTTCAAACTGCCCTCTTCCTAGCTATACCCAAAATGACCTCAAAAAGGTTTTGAATTTGGGTGAAACTTGGCATGGACATCCTTAGCACTGTGTAGGAGTTTTCATATGTCCAGCCCACCTATATCACATGTGGGAAATACCACTTTTGCAATATGTGAGTTTGTTCTCTAATGAACATGTTGATGGTGGTTACTTGCTCTTCATTTGTGTTCATCATCTTTCCTCAAATGAGGTGTGTGGTGTGGTGATGAATACTTCAATTATGTGTCAAAAACTGAGGCCCTTACAGTCATGTTTCCTTGCTGCAATCCCAAGAACTCCTTCCTCTTGTTTTTCAGTTCACCCCTTGGTATGTAATGGTTGCGGAAGCTACGCTTGAACTCTTCCCAAGTGATGTTCTCAGGGTCATGATGGGCGGCCACGTAAGCGGTCCACCAATCTGCAGCAGGTCCATGCAATTGGTGAGAGGCAAACAGCACCCTCTCATACCCTTGGCATTGTATAATCCTCATATTGCTCTCAATGGTCTTTAGCCAATCATCTGCCTCCAGAGGTTCAGCAGCACTTGCAAACTTTGGAGGTTGAGTCCCTGGAAACTCACTCAACCTTGGTTGGCGTGGTGCAGCTTGTGGAGGTGGAGCTTGGTGCAAGTTGGTCACCACTTGAGTCAGGTTCTGGATGAGCTGATTTTGATTCTCAAGCATTTGGTGGATGGGATCAACTCCTTCACGACGACCACCCCTGTCTTGGCCTCCAGAAAGATGAGGGTTGCCGGCCTCATCATTGTTATTGGCGGGGTTGGCACCACGACCCTTATCTCTTCCGGCCATCTATCATGATCAACCAAATGTCAATTTAAAGCATTATGTATTATCTTACCAATTTTACTTGTTTACACTTTGTAATGTTAAGGCCTTGTTGTATTTATATTTTTCTGAGGGTTCATGTCTCACGCAAAAATAAATGCACTATTAATTTCATAGGGGTTCACACATCAAAGCAAAACAACCTGAATACGAGGTTATGGACAATTGCTCGTGGCTTCCACAACTCACGTCACCCACCACACATTAACACATTATTAACTAAGGTATTGACTCGCCTACTCGATAACCTGCTGAACTATGGGGAAGGACTCTACACGACTCGTATCACTGAGCTGGCTCCTCGGGATCTTCCTCATTATTGCGGCTGCCTTCTGACTCCGCTTTGGGTGGGGAGGCTGCTGGTGGAGAAGTGCGACGACGCCTGATCGCCCGGCGATCTGGGGAGTCAGGAGTCCATGTGTCATTCACGGTGACACACAGTTCATTCCCATCTCCTCTCTCTCTCGCCCTCAAGCTGGCTCGAAGCAATGCCTCGGTCTCCTTCAGGGTGTCACAAACATCTTGAAGCTCCTGCTGACACTCCTGTAGTCGGGTGCTGAGCATAGCAGCATCCTCCAAGCACAGGTCCATGTGCTCATGGGAAGTACCTTGCTGCACTGGCGGGTACTTGTACTCCGTCGTACCACTCTCACGCTGGAGGACATACATGTACTCAGTCCTGTCCAGGTGGCGGCGATAGATGTGACTCTGGCAGGTGATTGCCTCCCAGGTGACATCCTTCTCCATCGACCTGTGTCGCTCGACAAGCTGGAGAGCGGTGGATCTTGAGCAGCTGATTTTCGTGGATAATCCTCATTTCAGAACTCCATTCTTCCCGCTTCTCACGGATGGTCCGGGTGGAGCTATAGTGTATGATTAGCTTGCCCGTATTGCCGGCAGCTTGGAGCATTCGTCGAAGACGGCGCAACAAGCCTCCTACAGCCAATCCGTAGGAAAGATGCGTCACTGGCCGGTTCTCCTCTCTCAGGGCAAGGGCAACTAAGGGAACTCTCCCTCCGGTGGACTTGCGGGCGGTGCGGATCATGCGAACCATCTAAAACATAAAGCATTTAAACTTAAGTTAGATAAAAAATTTAAACAAAAATCCTATTTTGAATAAAAGTTGGGGTAAGATGAAGAAAGTGACCCCATTAAACAACACTTTTCAACCCACACCTTGTAAAATATTTTTTAAGAAAATAGGGTCCTTAAAATACGTCCATTTCTACCTAGGTCCACGTTCCTACGGGCAACCTTGGCTCTGATACCACTTCTGTCACACCCGGTTTCTCCGAAGAACAACCGAGTGAATATCACATGTATGCCAGGATCATTTTCTCATACATGTAATGACAAATAGTGAAGCATCATTTATTACAAGCTAGGTGTCGAATGTAAATAAGTCTTACATAGTATCTGTCTCGATGGACGATAATAAGTTCATAACATGTAAATAAAATAGCAGCGGAACCATGAACCTAGAAACCTTCTTCGGGTCCAAAGTCTTGATCATTAAACACCACATCATTCTCTTGACCTGAGCAGCAATATAAACTAACAAATATGCAAGGTTGAGTACCGATGGTGCTCAGCAAGTGTGGGAAAGTTATGTCATGCATGGCTAGAACAAGGAGAGGTTGAACTCATGGTTGAAGCACTACGCAATTATTGCCTACCACCTTAGCTTATTAAGCACCTAGGTTACTACATAGGTGAAATGGTCCCAATCTCCCATCCCATCATCATAATCAAATAATCATAACATCATTTCCAATGTTAAGCTCCCCGCTTAACATCCTCAACTTCCAAAGCCATCATCCTCTAATCATGAATAAGTCCAAGCCGCTCTTGACCATGAGCACGGCTGTCATGACAGTTTTGACTCTGTAGAGTTTGCACCACTGTACCCACATGTAGTGATTTCATCCCCCGTTGCCGGGTGGACTAAAAGAACCTCCATTATGCCAGTGGCTACGAACCACATTCACACTTCCCAGGTGTGTAGCCAGGAGATCACTACGAAGCCTTTACGAAGGGATTCCTGACGAGCATGGGCCCACTGAGGTTTCACCCCTAACAGCATACAAGAGACTCCAACCCCGCTGCAGTGGCCCCCTCTTGAGCCTTGTGGTTCATATGGTAGTCCAGCTGACACCTATTCCCCGCACAATCCAACACACCCATACTACGCCGGGGATACACCTAATTAATTGGCCAAGCTGCCCCATCTCAGCATGTGGTTGGCACGGTAAAGCCAGGTTACATGCTCCATGAACCGGTCCTTAGGATCCAGGCAAGTACTAAACACAAACCCGAGTCTCGTGCACCCAACACCAACCAAATCATCCAACTTACCTCGATCCCTACCTCTACAAAACTCATAATATCTCATTCAAGAGTAAGGTAAATAAATTGATGATCTCATATCCCAATTTTCCCATTCTAAGCATGGCTAAGCATAAGCATGATAATAAATGACATGATAAAATAAATCCCAACACAAGCTAAAAGGAAATAAGATAATGCAATTCTAGGGAAACTTCCTAGCATGGGTTTCATATTTCAATTGACAATGCAAATAATTCTATCTATACATCCTAGTATAGGATCAAAGTGGTCAAGGATACTTGCCTTCTTCCTGCTGCTCTGGGAATGGAAAGTCTTGTTCTTGGAAGGGAAGAACTTGCCCTGGGGCAGGTTCTATTCATGCCAACACACATAGCAAAAGAAAACAACAATCCATAAGACATAGTTCACACTTTCACTTCATACAAACCACACATTCACATCTATGAAAGTCATTCACATTTCTATGTTTTGTGGTTACTCTATGTGTGTTGATTTTGGGCTTACATGCACTTTTAAACATGTGCATATGATTTCTAACTTTTGTATTCAGATTTATTTGCACACTATATGTGAATTTCCAATTTGAACAAATTCCTTATATTCAATTGATACACATCTTAGCTACCAAGTATGCATGGAAGGTATTTTCCTACTCCAAATGGGTTTTCAGATCTTCTACCAAATCCTAAACTAAAATCTTTGGATTTGGAGACTTCATTTATCATTTTCTAGTTATGCATACCTATTTTCCTATATTTTAAGATTTATTTTCTCTACCTAATTGTGAACTTTATTATGAAAATAGTAACACACATCATCTAAACAGAATTGGTTCTGATCTAAATATTAAATAATATATTTTTGAACTTCTCCTCTGATGTGAACTAATTTACATTTATTTTACCAATTTTCAGAATTATTCTCTAACCTAAAAATGTGTCCCTATAACTAATAAATGTGAACAATCTATTAGACAGATTCATTTCAGCTTAAAATCTATTTTTAACTCACTCCAAAGTTTTCCAAGTGCTAGGAGAGTTTAAATTTGAATTTACAATGTGTTTGTCCCATCTTTTAAATTTTAAATACTAATCACATATTCAAATTCCTAAATTTAATATCATATAGGGTTAAAAAGGTAAACTCACCCCACTACAGGGTCTATTATATTTTTTAAGAATTTCCAGGGGCCTAACTATGCATAACAGAGGGGTTTTGCTAATTTTTATTAAGTCTAGGGGCTAAAACTGATTTTTAATTGAATTTACATGAATTTTTGAAGTTCCAGGGGCTAGATCAGAAGTTTCCGGGGCTAGCTCGTATTTTCCGAGATCCCCAGGGGGTAGCGCGTAAGAATCCTGTCCTTTATAACGCGAGGCTGACGTGGACCGTCCGATTTAAAACAGACGGCTCAGATTATAACGTCGAACCGGTACGCGGGGATTTCAATTCTACCGTGCGATTTAAAATAGACGGCGCATAAGCGGCCACGTCGCTCTGACCGTGCGCGGGCGGCGCTGCCCGGCGGCGCGCGGCGGCGGGAGGCGGCGATCTCGCCGGAAAACTTTGGATCTTCGTCTATTCTTCCTAAAACTGGGATTTCATGGCATAGATCGGTAGAGGGGAGGTCGGGGATCTCACCTCGGGGTTTTTCTTGAGCTCGGAGGTCCTGGAAGGCGGTCGGCGACGAGGTCCGAGGTGAATTCATGGCGATGCTTGTCGGCGTTGTGTCTGAAGCGCAAACCACCGAGTTTTCTGCACCTGCGTGATTCCCTGGAGGTGGTGGAACACGATCGGCGCGTTAGATCAGAGAACCCGAGCAAAGATCGAGAGAAAACGGTGATCGGAGCTTCGGTTCTCACCGGGAGAAAAAACAGCCGATCGCGGGTGAAAATCAGGACGATGCCGGTTTTTATATAGCCGGGGAAGGGCGGCTTTCGGTTGGGATCGAGCTGGAGTTGTCCAGAACCGAAATTCAGCTGGGATACGCGGGTATCCGGGGTGGTTTCGATTCGGGGGAGAGAGGAGTCCCGGTCGGCCGAGCGCGCGCGCGAGGAAGAAGAAGATGGTGGGCCCCACACGTCAGTGAGAAGAGGACGGGGCGCGCGGCTGCGGGCTGGCGCGGGGGCGAGGTGGGCCGGCTGGTGGGTTTCGACCCACTGGCCGGGTTTTCTGTTTTTCTTTTTCTTTTTCTATTTCTTTTCTGGTTTGAATTTGAATTTGAATTCCAAATTAAATTTGAATTTCTGCACCACATTCAATACGTCCAAAAAGTTTTAAATTCCACTCTTAACAGGATTTTTTGGGTGTTACATCGATGTCGCTAGGTGTGATAAAAATGCACGCTTGTCCGAACAATTGTATTCTACATCGTAATGAGCATGATCTTGCAACGAGATGTACGATCTATGGTGTTAGTAGATATAAGAAGGACTACAATCACCAGTATGTTACCAACATGAATAAGACCCAAAAAATAAGAAGAGTTCTATTGGCCTTGAGGGTTATGATGATACTTCTGACGATGCAGACGGGAAGAATAAGAGAAAGATTCCTGCCTTGGTGATGTGGTACCTTCCAGTAATTGATCGATTGAAGCGTTTATTCTCAAACCCTAGGGAGGTCGAACTTATGCGTTGGCATTCTGAGCAGCGCATGAAGAATGACAAACAGATTTGACACCCTGGTGATGCAACACAATGGAAAAATTTTGATATTCAGTATCCAAAGTTTGCAAAGGAAATAAAATACAAAATGTAATGTTTGCTTTGGGTACAGATGGACTGAATCCGGTTGATATAGAAGGAGCACACACAACAAATGACCCGTGGTCTTAATGATTTACATCCTACCGACCTTGTTGTGTCACAAGGGTAGTACATTTTGTTATCTATTCTTATCTAAGGTCCACAACAAGCTGGCATCGAAATTAATGTGTTACTAGAACCTCTAAAGCAGGATATGGCGAAGTTGTGGAATGATAGGGTACGTACATGGGACGAGTACAAGCGGGAGTATTTCATGATTATCCGGAACTCGTTACATTATCGGGACAAACAGAAGGGAAGAAAGGTTGTGTAATGTGCGTGGATGGAACTGGTTTTCTACACATCACTTCATCCAGAAAGTTGGCGTACATGAGACACTGACGGTTCTTGACAGATACACACAAGTACGGGAACATGAAAAAACAATTTAATAATAAAACCAAAAAAGGTATTGCACCAAAACCTTATAGTGGAAAAACTCGTGTTTGAAATGGTCAAGAACATTCAGATTGTTTTTGGTAAGGGAAAAATAAAGGTACAAAGAGAAATAAAACTACATCTTCGACTGATACAACTGACACGGCTATCAAGAAACAATCGATTTTTTTCAAACATCTTTTGTACTGGAAGGACCTGGAAATTTACCATCATATTAATTTGATGCACTGTAACACCCCAAAATCCTGTTAAGAGGGGAATTTAAAATTTTTTGGACGTATTGCATGTGTTGCAAATATTCAAATTCAAACTGGAATTCAAATTAAACTCAAAACAGAAATGAAAAAGAAAAAGAAAAAGAAAAAAATAAACCTTCCCGGCCAGTGGGCCGAAACCCACCAGCCGGCCCACCCAACCCCCGCACCAGCCCGCAGCCGCGCGCCCGCGCCCCCTCTCGCAGACAGGCGGGACCCACCTGTCATCCCCGAGCTCCCGATCGCGCCGACCCCGGACTGTTCCCCGCGGGCGCGCAATCGTAACCGACCGGAAAACCGCGCGTTCCCAGTCGACTCCCGGTCCCAGAAGACTCCAGCTCGATCTAAACCAACCCGCCGCCCTCCCCCGTCTATAAAAATCCCGTCATCGTCCCGTTTTTCCCCCACGATCCGCCGTTTTTCTCTCCGGTGAGAACCCGGGTTTCTCCGTCAAATTCTGCTCGATCTTCGCTCGGGATTTCTGATCTAACTCGCTGGTCTTGATCCACCGCCTCCGGGGAACCGCGCAGGTGCAGAAAACTCGGTGGTTTGCGGCTCAAACACAGCGCCGACGAGCCTCGCCGTGAATTCACCTCGGACCTCATCGCCGACCGCCTTCCAGGACCTCCGAGCTCAAGAAAACCCCCGAGGTGAGATCCCCGACCTCCCCTCTACCGATCTATGTCATAAAATCACGGTTTTAGGAAGAATTGAAGAAGATCTGAAACTCTTCGGCGAGATCGCCGCCTCCCGCCGCCGTGCGCCGCCCGCGCTCGATCAGAGCGACATGGCCGCTTGTGCGCCGTCTATTTTAAATCGCACGGTAGAATTTAAATCCCCACGTACCGTTTCGACGTTATAATCTCAGCCGTCTGTTTTAAATCGGACGGTCCACGTCAGCCCCGCGTTATAAAGGCCGGGATTCTTACGTGTTACCCCCTGGGGTTTTGGAAAATACGAGCTAGCCCCGGAAACTTCTGATCTAGCCCCTGGAACTTCAGAAAATCATGTAAATTCATTTAAAAAACAGTTTTAGCCCCTGGACTTAATAAAAATTAGGAAAAACCCCTCTGTTATGTGTAATTAGACCCCTGGAAATTCTTAAAATAATATAATAGGCCCTGTAGTGGGGTGAGTTTACCTTTTTCACCCTATGTGATATTAAATTTAGGAATTTGAATATATGTTTAGTATTTAAAATTTAAAAGATGGGACAAACACAATGTAAATTCAAATTAAAAACTTTCCTAGTATTTGGAAAACTTTGGAGTGTGATAAAAATAGATTTTTGGCTGAAATGAATCTGTTTAATTGATTATTCACATTTATTAGTAATAGGGACACATTTTTAAGTAGAGAATAATTCTAAAAATTAGTAAAATAAATGTAAAATAATTCACATCAGAAGAGAAGTTCAAAAATATATTATTTAATATTTTAGACCCAAAACCTATTCTGGTTAGATGAGGTGTCTTACTATTTTCATAATAAAGTGCACATTTAGGCATAGGAAATAAATCTGAAAATATAGCAAGCTAGGTATAAATAACTAGAAAATGATAAATGAAGTTTCCAAAATCCAAATAATTCAGTTTAGGGTTGGTAGAAGGTCTGAAGACACATATGGAGTAGGAAAATACCTTTCATGCATACTTGGTAGCTAAAATGTGTATCAATTAAATATAAGGGATTTATTTAAATTAGAAATTCATATATAGTATGCCAACATAAATATGAATACAAAAGTAGAAATCATATGCACATGTTTAAAAGTGCATGTAAGCCAAAATCAACACACATAGAGTAACCACAACACATGGAAATGAGAATGGCTTTCATAAATGTGAATGTGTGGCTTGTATGAAGTGGAAGTGTGAACTATGTCTTATGACTTGTTGTTTTCTTTTGCTATGTGTGATGGTATGAGTAGAACCTGCTCCAGAGCAAGTTCTTCCTTTCCAAGATCAGGACTACCCATTCCAAGAGCAGCAGGAAGGAGGCAAGTGTCCTTGACCACTTTGATCCTATACTAGGATGTGTAGCTAGAATTATTTGCATTATCAATTGAAAATATGAAACCCATGCTAGGATGTTTCCCTAGAATTGCATTACCTTGTTTCCTTGTAGCTTGGGTTGGGATTCATTTTATCATGTCATTTATTATTATGCATATGCTTAGCCATGCTTAGAATGGGATATTTGGGATATGAGATCATCAGTTTATTTTACCATACTCCTTAATGAGATACTGTGAGTTATGTAGAGGTAGGGATCAAGGCAAGTTGGATGTTTTGGTTGGTGCTGGGTGCACGAGACTCGGGTTTGTGTTTAGTACTTGCCTGGATCCTAAGGACCGGTTCATGGAGCATGTAACCTAGCTTTACCGTGCCAACCACATGCTGAGATGGGGCAGCTTGGCCAATTAATTAGGTGTATCCCCGGCATAGTATGGGTGTGTTGGATGGTGCGGGGAATAGGTGTCAGCTGGACTACCATATGAACCGCAAGGCTCAAGAGGGGACCACTGCAGCGGGGTTGGAGCCTCTTGTATGTTGTTAGGGGTGAAACCTCAGTGGGCCCATGCTCGTCGGAATCCCTTTGTAAAGGCTTCGTAGTGATCTCCTGGCTACACACCTGGGAAGTGTGAATGTGGTTCGTGGCCACTGGCATAATGGAGGTTCTTTTAGTCCACCCGGCAACGGGGGATGAAATCACTACATGTGGGTACAGTGGTGCAAACTCTGCAGAGTCAAAACTGTCATGACAGCCGTGCTCACGGTCAAGAGTGGCTTGGACTTATTCATGATTAGAGGATGATGGTTTTGGAAGTTAAAGATGTTAAGCGGGGAGCTTAACATTGGAAATGATGTTATGGTTATTTGATTATGATGATGGGATGGGAGTTTGGGACCATTTCACCTATGTAGTAATGTAGGTGCTTAATAAGCTAAGGTGATATGTATTAATTGCGTAGTGCTTTACCCATGAGTTCAACCTCTTCTTGTTCTAGCCCAGCATGACATAACTTTCCCACACTTGCTGAGTACCATCGGTACTCAATCTTGCATATTTGTTGGTTTATATTGCTGCTCAGGTCAAGATAATGAGGTGGTGTATAATGATCAAGACTTTGGACCCGAAGAAGGTTTCTAGGATCATGGAGTCCCCCGGGCAACGCCTGTAATGGAGCCCACAAGAATAATATTCCGCTGCTAGTTTATTTGTGATGAACTTATTATCGTCCATCGAGACATATGCTTTGTAAGACTTATTTATATTCGACACCTGGCTTGTAATAAATGATGCTTCACTATTTGTCATCACATGTATGAGAAAATGATCCTGGCATACATGTGATATTCACTCGGTTGTTCTTCGGAGAAACCGGGTGTGACAGAAGTGGTATCAGAGCCAAGGTTGCCCATAGGAACGTGGACGTAGGTAGAAATGGACGTATTTAAGGGCCCTATTTTCTTAAAAACTATTTTACAAGGTGTGTGTTGAAAAGTGTTATTTAATGGAGTCACTTTCTTCATCTTACCCCAGCTTTCATTCAAAATAGGATTTTGTTTAAAAGTTTATCTAACCTAAGTTTAAATGCTTTCTGTTTTAGATGGTTCGCATGATTCGCACCGCTCGCAAGTCCACAGGAGGGAGAGTTCCCGTAGTTGCCCTTGCCCAAAGAGAGGAGAGCCGTCCGGTGACGTACCTTTCCTACGAATTGGCAGTAGGAGGCTTGTTGCGCCGTCTTCGACGTATGCTCCAAGCCGCCGGCAATACGGGCAAGCTAATCGTACACTATAGCTCCACCAGGACCATCCGTGAGAAGAGGGAAGAATGGAGTTCAGAGATGAGGATTATCCACGAAAATCAGCTGCTCAAGATCCACCGCTCTCCAGCTTGTCGAGCGACACAGGTCGATGCGGAGAAGGATGTCACCTGGGAGGCCATCACCTGCCAGAGTCACATCTATCGTCGACACCTGGACAGGACTGAGTACATGTATGTCCTCCAGTACGAGAGTGGTACAACGGGAGTATGAGTACCCGCCAGTGCAGCAAGGGACTTCCCATGAGCACATGAACTTGTGCTTGGAGGATGCTGCTATGCTCAGCACTCGACTGCAGGAGTGTCAGCAGGAGCTTCACGATGCTCGGGACACCCTGAAGGAAACCGAGGCGTTGCTGCGAGCCTGCTTGAGGGCGAGAGAAAGAGGAGATGGGAATGAACTGTGTGTCACCGTGAATGATACATGGACTCCTGACTCCCCAGATCGCCGGGCGATCAGGCGTCGTCGCACTTCTCCACCAGCAGCTTCCCCACCAAAAGCGGAGTCAGAAGACAGCCGCAATAATGAGGAAGATCCCGAGGAGCCAGCTCAGTGATGCGAGTAGTGTAGAGTCCTTCCCTTAGTTTAGCAAGATGTCGAGTAGTCGAGTCGTTATCTTAGTTAATGGTGTGTTAATGCTTGGTGTGTGACGTGAGTTGTGGAAGCCATGAGCAATTGTCCACAGCCTCGTCTTCAGATTGTTTTGCTTTGGTGTGTGAACCCACATGAAATAATAGTGCATTTATTTTTGTATGAGACATGAACCCTCAGAAAGTATAACGAAGCCTCAACACTTTAAAGTAAAAATAAGTGAAAGTAGTAAGATAATACGTAATGCCTTAAATTAACATTTGGTTGATCATGCTAGATTGCCGGAAGAGGAAAGGGTCGTGCTGCCAACCCCGCCAACAACAACGATGAGGCCTGCAACCCTCATCTTTCTGGGAGCCATGACAGGAGTGGACACCGTGAGGGAGTTGATCCCATCCACCAAATGCTTGAAAATCAAAATCAGCTCATCCAGAACCTGACTCAAGTGGTGGCCAACTTGCACCAAGTTCCACCTCCACAAGCTGCACCACGCCAACCAAGGTTGAGTGAGTTTCTAGAAACTCAACGCCCGAAGTTTGCAAGTGATGCTGAACCTCTAGAGGCAGATGACTAGCTAAAGACCATTGAGAGCAAGATGAGGATCATACAGTGCCAAGGGTATGAGAGGGTGCTGTTTGCCTCTCATCAATTGCATGGACCTGCTGCTGATTGGTGGACCGCTTACGTGGCCGCCCATCATGACCTTGAGAACATCACTTGGGACGAGTTCAAGCGTAGCTTCCGCAACCATTACATACCAAGGGGTGAACTAAAAAATAAGAGGAAGGAGTTCTTGGGGCTGCAGCAAGGAAACATGACTGTGAGGGAATACCTCACTAAATTTACTCAACTCTCCCGTTATGCCCCACGGGACATAGAGACTGATGAGCAGAAACAAGATTGTTTCGAGGAAGGACTTACCGCCGAAATGCAGTGTGCAATGTCCTCCAACGAGTATGAAAGCTTCCAAAAGATGGTGGACGGAGCATTTATGGTAGAAAGGAAGCTGAAGGCCTTGGAAAATGAGAACAAGAGAAAGGCCGGGTGGTCACACCAAGCCTCAGGGAGCAACACCCGCCCACGTCTGATGCAGCAACCCGCAGGGCAGACGAACCGTGCTGCGGTACTCTACTCAGCACCAAGAGGGTACAACCCGAACTACAGGCCTCCGGCAGCACCAATACAGCCACAACGTCAGTTCGTACAGCAGCCTCGCCCTACATATCAACCTCGACCAGCAGTGCAAGGACCCCCAAACCAACCCCAAGACAACAAAGGCCAGGCACCTAAGGTTGGGGTGCAATGTTTTAACTGTGGTGAAGTGGGGCACTACGCCCATAAGTGCCCAAAGAAGAAGCCCGCGCAGCCGCAACAGCAGAATGTAATGAGAGGACAGGTGAACCACGTCACCATGGAGGAGGCGCAAGAGGCACCCGACGTGGTAGTTGGTAAGTTTCTGCCAATTTACACATTGCAACCCTGTTGTTTGATTCTGATGCTACCCACTCGTTCATTGCCCAAGGGTTTGTTAAGAAGCATGATCTAGCAACAACACAAATGAACCATATGCTAGCAGTAAACTCTCCAGGTGGAGAAATGAGGACAAGACAAGTGTGTCCCAAGGTGAACCTAGACATTAATGGGGTAGTATTTACTGCTAATCTCATAGTGATAGATTCATAAGGGATAGATATTATTTTGGGTATGGATTGGTTGACCAAACATAAGGGAATCATCCATTGTTCGACCAGAACGGTGGAACTAACTCACACTAGTGGCACAAGAGTGAAGTTCATAACAATACAAGAGCCTAGGAGAGACATTAAATTAAATCAAGTTGAGGTGAAAGTGTAGGAGATCAGGACCATCAGGGAATATCCAGATGTTTTTTCCAGAGGAGTTGCCAGGTATGTCTCCTGATCGTGAAGTGGAATTCGCAATTGAGCTAGTGCCTGGAGCAGCCCCGATATACAAGAGACCTTATCGGATGGACTCCAAGCAGCTGGGAGAACTCAAGGATCATTTGAGAGAATTGACGGAGAAGGGGTATATTCGTCCTAGTTCCTCACCTTGGGGAGCTCCAGTGATATTTGTGCCCAAGAAGGACGGAACCCAAAGGTAGTGCGTAGACTACCGTGCCTTGAATGAAGTAACCATCAAGAACATGTACCCATTACCCCGCATTGAAGACTTGTTTGATCAGTTGAGGGGAGCTTGTGTGTTCTCGAAAATTGATCTCGGGTCAGGATACCACCAACTTAAGATAAGGCAAACTGATATTCCAAAGACAGCTTTCGTATCTCGCTACGGACTGTATGAATACACTGTCATGCCTTTCGGACTAACTAATGCCCCGGCATACTTCATGTATCTCATGAACAAGGTGTTCATGGAATATCTGGACAAATTTGTGGTGGTTTTCATAGATGACATTCTCGTCTTCTCCAAGGATGAAGAGGAACATGAGAAACATCTAAGGTTCGTGTTGCAGAAGCTGAGACAACACCAACTATATGCCAAGTTGAGCAAGTGTGAGTTTTGGCTGAAGAGAGTTCCCTTCTTAGGACATATAATCTCGGAGGGAGGAATCTCCGTAGATCCCGCCAAAATCGAGGATATACAGAAGTGGAAGACCCCTGAAAATGTCGGGGAAGTTCGAAGCTTCTTGGGATTGGCTGGATACTATCGACGGTTTATTGAGGGATTCTCTAAGATCTCGAGACCCCTCACCAAACTGTTGGAGAAGGGAGTAACATTCACATGGACGCCGCAGTGCGAGACAAGTTTTCAGGAGTTAAAGAAAAGATTGACAACAGCCCCACTGCTAGTTATGCCAGATATGCAGAAGAACTTTACGGTGTACTGCGATGCCTCTGGAAACGGGTTGGTATGTGTTCTCATGCAAGAATGGCATGTCGTGGCTTATGCATCCCGGCAGCTCCGGAAGCACGAGAAGAACTATCCTATACATGACCTAGAACTAGCCGCAGTGGTACACGCGTTGAATATTTGGCGGCACTATTTGATGGGGAAGAGGACAGAGATATATATAGATCATAAGAGTTTAAAGTACATTTTCACACAGCTAGATCTCAACCTTAGACAAAGGAGATGGTTAGAGCTAATCAATGACTTTGATGTGGGCATCAACTATCATCCTGGGAAAGCAAGCATCGTGGCAGATGCTTTAAGTCGGAAAGTGAAGGTCAATAAGTTGATCTTGAAGGACATGCATGCAGAATTGAAGGGACGAGGTTATAAGGCTCAATCTATGCCTTGTGAATAGTGATGAAGCCATCGCCATGGAAGTGGACTCCACACTAGAGCGAGAAATACGCGAGGGTCAAACGGATGACGAGAAGATACAAGATATCAGGCAACTCATCAAGAAAAATAAAGCCCCTGGTTTCAGAGAGGATGAACAAGGAACGGTGTGGCACGGGAAAAGAATCTTTGTGCCAGAAGTAAAGAAGATCCGCGAATTGATTTTGAAGGAGGCTCACGATTCTGACTATTCCATTCATCCTGGGAGTACGAAGATGTACCAGGACCTCAAGAGCAGGTCTTGGTGGTATGGCATGAAGCGAGATGTCGCGGAACATGTTGCCCTATGTGACACATGTCAGTTGGTGAAAGCAGAACATCAACGACCCGCGGGATTATTGTAACCACTCAAAGTGCCTGAATGGAAATGGGACTCAATCAGGATATGATTCGATATGGGTCATCGTCGACAGACTAACCAAGGTAGCTCATTTCATCCCCATGAAAGAAAGCTACGGCGGATCCAAATTGGAAGAATTATACATGTCAAGGATCGTGTGTTTCCATGGAGTGCCAAAGAAGATAGTGTCAGATCGAGGGACACAGTTCACCTCAAGGTTCTGGCAGAAGTTGCATGAAACCATGGGAACTCATCTAAATTCTAGTTCTGCCTATCATCCCCAGACTGACGGACAGACGGAAAGAACCAATCAGATCCTTGAGGATATGCTGAGAGCGTGTGCACTCAAAAACAATCGGAGCTAGGATAAGAACTTACCGTATGCGGAGTTCTCCTATAACAACAGCTATCAGGCTAGTATGAAGATGTCACTGTTTGAAGCTTTGTACGGGAGGAAGTGCAGAACTCCCCTATTTTGGAACCAAATAGGGGAAAGTAAAGTGTTTGGTCCCGACATACTACAAGAAGCCGAGGCGAAAGTGAGGGAAATTCGCAACAACTTGAGGATAGCACAGACCCGACAAAAGAACTATGCTGATGTACGGAGAAGAGAGCTCGTTTTCAACGTGGGAGACTATGTCTATCTCAAGGTGTCCCCTATCCGAGGACTTTGTCGGTTCAAGGTGAAAGGGAAGTTGTCACCTCGATACATCGGACCCTTTCAAGTTCTAGAGAGGAAAGGTGAAGTGGCGTATCAACTAGAATTACCGGCTCGCCTATCGGATGTGCACGATGTATTCCATGTGTCACAGCTCAAGAAATGTCTGAGAACGCCTGAAGAGGTGTTACCCATGAATGAGGTTGACATAGCTGAGGATTTGTCTTATGCCGAGCAACCATCCAAGATTTTGGAAACAATGGAATGCCTCACAAGAAATAAAAGAATCCGGATGTGCAAGGTGCAGTGGAAGCATCACTCGGAAGAGGAAGCCACCTGGGAGCGAGAAGATGAGCTTAAGGCACAATTTTCGGAATTGTTTTCTTAGAACCCCAATCTCGAGGACGAGATTTCTTTTAAGGGGGGTAGAGCTGTAACACCCCAAAATCCTGTTAAGAGGGGAATTTAAAAATTTTTGGACGTATTGCATGTGTTGCAAAAATTCAAATTCAAACTGGAATTCAAATTAAACTCAAAACAGAAATGAAAAAGAAAAAGAAAAAGAAAAAAAACCTTCCCGCCCAGTGGGCCGAAACCCACCAGCCGGCCCACCCAACCCCTGCGCCAGCCCGCAGCCGCGCGCCCGCGCCCCCTCTCGCAGACAGGCGGGACCCACCTGTCATCCCCGAGCTCCCGATCGCGCCGACCCCGGACTGTTCCCCCGCGCGCGCGCGATCGTAACCGACCGGAAAACCGCGCGTTCCCAGCCGACTCCCGCTCCCAGAAGACTCCAGCTTGATCTAAACCAACCCGCCGCCCTCCCCCGTCTATAAAAACCCCGGCATCGTCCCATTTTTCCCCCACGATCCGCCGTTTTTCTCTCCGGTGAGAACCCGGGTTTCTCCGGCAAATTCTGCTCGATCTTCGCTCGGGATTTCTGATCTAACTCGCTGGTCTTGATCCACCGCCTCCGGGGAACCGCGCAGGTGCAGAAAACTCGGTGGTTTGCGGCTCAAACACAGCGCCGACGAGCCTCGCCGTGAATTCACCTCGGACCTCGTCGCCGACCGCCTTCCAGGACCTCCGAGCTCAAGAAAACCCCCGAGGTGAGATCCCCGACCTCCCCTCTACCGATCTATGTCATAAAATTACGGTTTTAGGAAGAATTGAAGAAGATCCGAAACACTCCGGCGAGATCGCCGCCTCCCGCCGCCGTGCGCCGCCGGGCAGCGCCGCCCGCGCTCGATCAGAGCGACGTGGCCGCTTGTGCGCCGTCTATTTTAAATCGCACGGTAGAATTTAAATCCCCGCGTACCGGTTCGACGTTATAATCTCAGCCGTCTATTTTAAATCGGACGGTCCACGTCAGCCCCGCGTTATAAAGGCCGGGATTCTTACGTGCTACCCCCTGTAGTTCTCGGAAAATACGAGCTAGCCCCGGAAACTTCTGATCTAGCCCCTGCAACTTTAGAAAATCATGTAAATTAATTTAAAAATCAGTTTTAGCCCCTGGACTTAATAAAAATTAGGAAAAACCCCTCTGTTATGTGTAATTAGACCCCTGGAAATTCTTAAAATAATATAATAGGCCCTGTAGTGGGGTGAGTTTACCTTTTTAACCCTATATGATATTAAATTTAGGAATTTGAATATATGTTTAGTATTTAAAATTTAAAAGATGGGACAAACACATTGTAAATTCAAATTAAAAACTTTCCTAGTATTTGGAAAACTTTGGAGTGAGATAAAAATAGATTTTTGGCTGAAATGAATCTGTTTAATTGATTATTCACATTTATTAGTAATAGGGACACATTTTTAAGTAGAGAATAATTCTGAAAATTAGTAAAATAAATGTAAAATAGTTCACATCAGAAGAGAAGTTCAAAAATATATTATTTAATATTTTAGACCCAAGACCTATTCTGTTTAGATTAGGTGTCTTACTATTTTCATAATAAAGTGCACATTTAGGCATAGGAAATAAATCTGAAAATATAGCAAGCTAGGTATAAATAACTAGAAAATGATAAATGAAGTTTCCGAAATCCAAAGAATTCAGTTTAGGGTTGGTAGAAGGTCTGAAGACACATATGGAGTAGGAAAATACCTTTCATGCATACTTGGTAGCTAAAATGTGTATCAATTAAATATAAGGGATTTATTTAAATTAGAAATTCATATATAGTATGCCAACATAAATATGAATACAAAAGTAGAAATCATATGCACATGTTTAAAAGTGCATGTAATCCAAAATCAACACACATAGAGTAACCACAACACATGGAAATGAGAATGGCTTTCATAAATGTGAATGTGTGGCTTGTATGAAGTGGAAGTGTGAACTATGTCTTATGACTTGTTGTTTTCTTTTGCTATGTGTGATGGTATGAGTAGAACCTGCTCTAGAGCAAGTTCTTCCTTTCCAAGATCAGGACTACCCATCCCAAGAGCAGCAGGAAGGAGGCAAGTGTCCTTGACCACTTTGATCCTATACTAGGATGTGTAGCTAGAATTATTTGCATTATCAATTGAAAATATGAAACCCATGCTAGGATGTTTCCCTAGAATTGCATTACCTTGTTTCCTTGTAGCTTGGGTTGGGATTCATTTTATCATGTCATTTATTATTATGCATATGCTTAGCCATGCTTAGAATGGGATATTTGGGATATGAGATCATCAGTTTATTTTACCATACTCTTTAATGAGATACTGTGAGTTATGTAGAGGTAGGGATCAAGGCAAGTTGGATGTTTTGGTTGGTGCTGGGTGCACGAGACTCGGGTTTGTGTTTAGTACTTGCCTGGATCCTAAGGACCGGTTCATGGAGCATGTAACCTGGCTTTACCGTGCCAACCACATGCTGAGATGGGGCAGCTTGGCCAATTAATTAGGTGTATCCCCGGCGTAGTATGGGTGTGTTGGATGGTGCGGGGAATAGGTGTCAGCTAGACTACCATATGAACCGCAAGGCTCAAGAGGGGGCCACTGCAGCGGGGTTGGAGCCTCTTGTATGCTGTTAGGGGTGAAACCTCAGTGGGCCCACGCTCGTCGGGAATCACTTTGTAAAGGCTTCATAGTGATCTCCTGGTTACACACCTGGGAAGTGTGAATGTGGTTTGTGGCCACTGGCATAATGGAGGTTCTTTTAGTCCACCCGGCAACGGGGGATGAAATCACTACATGTGGGTACAGTGGTGCAAACTCTGCAGAGTCAAAACTGTCATGACAGCCGTGCTCACGGTCAAGAGCGGCTTGGACTTATTCATGATTAGAGGATGATGGTTTTGGAAGTTAAAGATGTTAAGCGGGGAGCTTAACATTGGAAATGATGTTATGGTTATTTGATTATGATGATGGGATGGGAGTTTGGGACCATTTCACCTGTGTAGTAATGTAGGTGCTTAATAAGCTAAGGTGATAGGTATTAATTGCATAGTGCTTTAACCATGAGTTCAACCTCTTCTTGTTCTAGCCCAGCATGACATAACTTTCCCACACTTGCTGAGTACCATCGGTACTCAACCTTGCATATTTGTTGGTTTATATTGCTGCTCAGGTCAAGATAATGAGGTGGTGTATAATGATCAAGACTTTGGACCCGAAGAAGGTTTCTAGGATCATGGAGTCCCCCGGGCAACGCCTGTAATGGAGCCCACAAGAATAATATTCCGCTGCTAGTTTATTTGTGATGAACTTATTATCGTCCATCGAGACATATGCTTTGTAAGACTTATTTATATTCGACACCTGACTTGTAATAAATGATGCTTCACTATTTGTCATCACATGTATGAGAAAATGATCCTGACATACATGTGATATTCACTCGGTTGTTCTTCGGAGAAACCGGGTGTGACATGCACGTTACAAAGAATATATTTGGCAGCATAATTAGAACCTTTCTTGACATGCGGAGGAAGACAAAGGATGGATTAAAATCACGTATGGACCTGGTAAATCTTGACATCAGACCAGAGCTTCATCCAATAGAAAAAGGCATCGGGAAGCATTACCTTCCCCCAGCTAGCTACAACTTGACACTATAGGAGAAAAAAGAAATTTGTGAAAGCTTGCATGGGTTCAAAGTGCCCATGGGTTTCTCATCCAATATCAACAAACTAGTCTCGATGAAAGACTTGTCTCTACTTGCTATAATTCTCACGAGTGTCATATAATGATGATAGTGTTCCTCGCCGTTACAATAAGAGTCATCAAATCAGTGCACGTAAAAGTTGTGATAACATGTTTGTGTTACTTCTTCAATGTAGTATCGCAAAAGGTGATATCTTGTGAAGACTTAGACTATCTGAAAACATACATCATCGAGACTATGTGCAGGCTTCATACGTGTTTCCCACCATTATTTTTTATATGCAAGTACACCTAATCATGCACCTCGTGGATCTGATAAAAGTATTGGGGCCACTATATTTACATCATATGTTTTCATTGGAGCGATATTTAGCAGTAGTAAATGGTTATGTGTGAAATCCTGCTCACCCAGAGGGTTCAATTATGGAAGAACACACTACGAAAGAAGTGATTGAGGGTTGCGCTGATTACATCAAAGATGGAAAACATATAGGTGTGTCTATATCAGTACATGCATGAGGGTAGACTACGTACGTGGGAGAGGCAAAGTGGGTAGAAATTTTTTTATCGTTCAGGACTATAAACTAGTATATTGTGCATATTTTGGTGTACTACAACAACTCGCAATAGTTGATCCGTATATCGAGGAACACCAAATTGAGCTTCACGGAGAAAACTAAGGCCGCGGAGAGGAGTGGATCATGATAGAGCACATAAGTCGTTTCACTAAATGGTTAATGGACAAAAATATACCATACGGAGACTCTATAGGAGAGGCATCAATAAAGAATTTAGCTTCTGGGTCATCTGCTTTGGTGACATTATGACAAGCATATGCCATCAATGGGTACACATTTTACACTAAGGTAAAAGACAGTAAGAGTGTTGCACAAAATAGTAGAATTCCAATAGATGCTTATGATCCACTAGGGCAAAATACCACATATTCGGGTTCATAGAGAAAATATGGGAACTCAATTATGATGAAAGAATGCAAATACTCGTGTTTAAGTGTCAATGGGTCAGACAGCCTGATGGTGTGAAAGTGGAGAACAACGGGCTCACACTGGTAGACTTAAAGAAAGTGGACTATAAAGATGACCAATGGGTTCTCGCCGATCGCGTTGCACAAGTCTTTTATGTATAAGATCCAGGAACTGAGAATATTCACGTAGTTGTTTCTAGAAAGTGAAATACTGCTAGAGTTGAGAAAGAAAGAGATAATGAAGAGGAATATAATCAATATGAAGAGATATCACTCTTCACCGGTCTAGGAAACATCGAGATCATAGAAAAGAAATTAAAAAGGATTTGAAATCCTACACGTGAGAAGATGTCAATGCATGAAAAATTGTATGAAATAAATCTGATAGATATTGTATAGTGCAATGAAGCAGTGTAATATTGAATTTGACAAATTTCTATTTTTAGTTTCTCTTTGAAAGGCCTATGTTTTTATAATCTTTTTCTTTCATTAGATTGGTTGGTTGCTAGTGATATGGTTGACAAAGGAGTCGATAGGATTGTGGGTGAACTGTGTATGTTCATGCCTCTTGAAGTTATTGACCGAAGAGGGATGTTCTCTGATGACACAGGTCCACATGCCGATGTATCAGAACTTTGCAATTATGATTATGCAACTAGTTTTTAGAGAAACATGTAAAATATTTGTACTTGTGAACTATGATTGAGATATACAAGTACTTACATTATATGTAAATGATTGACTTGTACTTTATGATTGTGTGCGAATGTGTATTTGAATCTGAGCAGGTGCAAATTGTGTTTGTGCTGTTTGTATTTGAATTTAAGCTGGAAGATAGAAATAACAACATGTAGTTCTGTATAAGGTATATATCTTCACATGCGGTTCTAAATATGAACCGCCTATGATAAGAAATTATCATAGACGGTCGAAGGTAAAGAACGGCATGTGATAACATATTATCACAGGCGGTCGCTTGGGAAGAACAGCCTGTGACAATATATTTTCGTAGGCGGTCATGGATACCAGAACCACATGTGATAATAGATTTACACAGGCGGCAACTAGCCGCTAGTGATAGCTTGTTGTCACAATCGGTCTGTTATCTAGAGCCATCTGTGATATTCAATATCACAGGCGCTTTGTTAAGAAGAGCTGTCTGCGATAGTCCATTTTTACAAGCGGTCTTTTATAAAGAGTCGCCTGTAATATTCAATTTCACAAGCGGTCTGTAAAAAAGCCACATGTGATAGACTATTTTCATAAGCGATTTTTTATAAAAGTTGTCTGTGATATTCCTTTTTCACAAGCATTCTTTTATAAAGAGCCATCTGTGGTAGTCCGTTTTTACAAGCGGTCTTTTATGAAGAGTCGCATGTGATAATACTTTTTCACAGGTGATCTGAAGTTTAGAACCGCCTGTGATAATAGGTCATTTTCACATACACTTTGTCACAGGCGGTTTTCAAAACCGCATGTGATAATACGTTTAAAGCCGCCCTTGAAAAGGTTTTTTTGTAGTAGTGTCAAGGGCAGTAATCCCGAAGGTAGGAGGACCTCGGCTACGTAGGTCGTAGCCGCTATCCGTGATGGCTGGCCGGGTTATACTCCCTGGTCGCCGTTCTTCATCGGTGGGTTATTCCCCCTGCCGCCGGCTTAGGTAGAAGAAGAGAGAGGATTAGATGGTAATCTCTTTTTTCTCCCCAAGTGTTTGATTACATGCCTATCTATAGCCTCCGGCTCAACCAAAAGGAGTAACAAACTCCACTTATTATGGATTACCAAAAATAGCTAACAATATCTCCTACTTTCCCTCCTAGCCACTGTTGGAGGTCGTGCCCTGCGTGCTTGCCGCGCGTGCAGCAGCGCGTTCGTTGGCTCGGCGCACATCGCGGGCCCTATGGCGCCTGGTGTATACTTGTTTGAACATGACATCTCCCTCCCCGTCGAGGGCCAGCTCGTCCTCGAGCTGGAATTGGGGAAACTTGGCGCGGAAAGGCACGACGTCTTCCCAGGTCGCTGATGCTGCCAATGTGCCCTTGCACTGGATGAGCACCTGATGTACGCCGCGAGCCAGTCGGTACCGCACCGCGCGTTCAGGTTCCGGGCTAATGGCGCCATGATGCATGAGCGGCAATGGTGGGGGGGGCTGTTGGTGGCGACCCCTGGAACTTCTTGAGTAGTCCCACATGGAACACATTGTGGATGCGGGCGCGGGGCGGAAGCTCCAGCCGGACGGCGACCTCGTTGATGAGTTTGATGACGCGGTACGGCCCGACGAAGCGAGGCTTCAGTTTGCCGCCCACAGCCTGAGGAAGAGATGACGCCGCGCGCTGACGTAGTCGAAGCAGCGCCCAATCAACCTACCTGATAGGTGACCGCGCGGTGCGTACGGTCGTAGTGGCGCTTCTGGTACTCCTGTGCCTGCTCCAGGCGGTGACGGATGTCGGCCAGGAACTCCGCGCGCTCCTCCATGCTCTTGGCGACGGCCGGCACCCTGGTTTCCCCGGGTTCATAGGACCGGATGGACGGAGGATCACGCCCATAGACCACGTGGAAGGGGGTCTCCCGCAGGGATGTCTGGTACGCCGTGGTGACGAGGAACTCCGCCCAGGGGAGCCACCGGAGCCACTCGTGCGGCCTGTCTCCTGTCAAGCACCGCAGGTACATGAGGATGACGCGGTTGGCCGACTCTGACTGCCCGTCGGACTGGGGGTGAAACGCCGTGGTCATCTGCAGCTTGGTCCCCATCAGCCGCATCAACTCCTGCCAGAACATCGACGTGAACACCGTGTCCCGGTCGGAGACCATGGACTGTGGAACCCCGTGGAGGCGGACAATGTCGTTGAAGAAGGCCTGAGCGACGGATTCAGCGGAGTACGGGTGTGCCAGTGGGATGAAATGGCAGTACTTGCTGAACTGATCCACCACAGTGAGGATCACTGACTTGCCGCGGACCCGTGGTAGCGCCTCCACAAAGTCTAGCGCGACATCAGTCCACACGCCCTGGGGCGCCGGCAGCGGAATAAGGAGACCCGCCGGGTGCAGGTGCTCGGACTTGTAGCGTTGGCATACTTCACACGTACGCACGCGTTCCTGCACAACTTGCTTCATGTTATGAAAATGGAAGTCACGGGGCAGCCTGTGGAGCGTCCGCTGTACGCCTTCATGTCCATCCTCATGGATGGCCCCCACGATCTCTTGGAGCAGCAGGGAGTCGGCCGGGATGTACAGCCGCCCGGAAAATTGCACCAGGCCGTCCACCAGCGCCCAGAGAGCCAGTCGAGTGCCCGCCGTGATCTCACCCCGGAGGGCGACAAGGGCTGGGTGGTCCAGCTGAGCCTGCCGGCCGAGCTTGTCGATGAAGTCGAAGCATGGAGCAGAGAGGGCAACGAGCTCTCCCTCCACGGTGTCGCGCCGGGACAGCGCGTCAGCGACGGCGTTCGTCGCACCCGGCTTGTACTCAACGGAGAAGTCGAAGCCCAGCAGCTTGCCAACCCAGTGGTGCTGTGGAATGGTGGCCAAGCGCTGGTCCAGCAGATATTTCAAGCTGTAGTGATCCGTCTTGACGGTGAAGCGGCGCCCCCAGAGGTATGGCCGCCAGTGGCGCACCGCCTGGACCAAGCCAATGAGCTCACGCTCGTAGGCTGCCAGGGCGTGATGTCGAGGCGCCACCGGGCGACTGAAGAAGGCGATCGGATGCCCCTCCTGGATGAGGACGGCACCAAACCCATGGGATGACGAGTCGCACTCAACGACAAAGGGCTTGTTGAAATCCGGCATAGCGAGCACCGGCGCCGAGGTGACCGCCTCCTTGAGGGCGAGGAAGGCCGAGGCAGCCTCAGGACCACGCGCGAAGCCCTCCTTCTTGAGCAGCGCGGTGAGTGGCGCGGCGATGGAGCCGTAGTTGTGGATGAACTTGCGGTAGTATCCCGCGAGCCCGAGGAAGCCGCGCACTGCCCGCGCCGAGCGGGGTCGCGGCCAGTCGTGAATGGCCTGCACCTTGGCGGAGTCCATGGCCACCCCTGCCTCCGAGATCGTGTGGCCGAGGTAGGCGACTGAGGAGACCCCGAATGCACACATGGAGCGCTTGACGAAGAGGGTGTGCCAACGAAGCTCGCTAAGGACATCTCAAAGGTGACGCAGGTGGTCGGCCCATGACTTGCTGTAGATCAAGATGTCGTCAAAGAAAACAAGTACAAACTGGCGAAGGAACGGGCGCAAGACGTCGTTCATGAGCACCTGAAATGTGGCTGGGGCGTTGCAGAGTCCGAACGGCATCACCAGGAATTCATAGAGGTCGTCGTGTGTACGGAACGCCATTTTGTGAACATCCTCCGGCCTCATGCGCACTTGGTGGTACCCCGAGCGCAAGTCCAGTTTGGCGAAGTATTTGGCGCCATGGAGCTCATCCAAGAGCTCGTCGACGACGGGGATCGGGAAGGCGTCCTTGACCGTCACCGCGTTGAGGGCGCGGTAGTCGACGCAGAAACGCCATGAGCAGTCTGGCTTCTTGACGAGAAGGACCGGCGAGGAGAATGCGGAGTCGCTGCGCCGGATGATGCTGTTCCCGAGCATGCTCTCGCACTGCTTCTCCAGCTCCGTCTTGTGGGCGGCCGGATATCTGTAGGGCCGCACTGCCACCGGCGCGGTGTCCGGCTTCAGTATGATGCGGTGCGCCCGGCCACGCGCAGGCGGCAGGCCCGTCGGTTCGGCGAACACGTCGGCGAAGGATGCAAGCAGCTCGTTGAGGAGGGGTTCCGTCACCGAGGCAGAGTGGATGCGCGGCGGTGTCGGCGACGCGACGCTGCGCCAGCAGACCTGCTGGTCCTCCACCGTGAACTCCATGGCCCCGGCGGCCACGTTCCAGATAATCTTACCCAAGGTAGCCAGACACTGGGTGCCGAGCACCAGGTCATAGCCGCCAGCGGCATGATGTACAAGTTGTCCACGAATGGCCGGTTATTGATGACGACGGGCGCCTGGCGCAGAACGCCTGGGCAGGCGATCCGTTCGCCATTGGCCACGGTCGCCGTTAGTCGAGGCCGAGGCGCGACGGGCAGGCCGGCCCGCTGTGCTGCCGCCTCGCCGATGAAGCAGTGGATGGAGCCCGTGTCGATGAGGGCGATCAACTTGGCCGCGCCCACCTGTACCTCGAGTTGGAGAGTACCGCACACTGGAACGCTGGCGACGGCATGGAGGGAATAGACGGGTGCCTCCTCAGCGGGCTCGTCCTCGGCCAGCTCGACGCCGGCGATGTAGAAGATGCGGCGGCAGACTCTGTTGTGGCCGCGTGAGTATGGCTCGTTGCAGTTATAGCAGAGGCTGAGGCGGCGCCGTTCCACCTGCTCCTCCGTCGAGAGGCGCTTGCTCCCGCCGTGTGTTGGTGGAGGCGCCGGCAGTGCCAGGGGCGGCGCCTGGGGTGCGGGCAGCGTCTGAACCGCAGGCGCCGGTTGAGCGGGTGTAGAGAGGGCCGCCAGGACGCCTGGACGCGGCGCGGGCGGTGGTCCGAGCGCGCGCGGCGCAGCCCTGCCGTGGGCGGAGTTGAGACGGTCCAGCTCGACCAGTTCCAACGCCCGTGCCAGGCTCATGGCCGCCGCGAGGGACTCCGGGCCGTGGAGGCGCACCTGGTGGCTGAGCGGTGGCAGCAACCCACCGGTATAGAGCTGCACCCGTTGGCCTTCCTGGAGCCGGCCAGCGCGAGGGAGAAGCGCCTGGAAGCGGTTGGAGTATTCCTCTACCGTCCCCGTGCGGCGGCACTCGGTGAGCTCGAACAGGGGGGCGGATCGCAGCACCGGACCGAAACGCAGGTTCAGAAGTTCCTTAAAACGCCCCCATGGCGGCATGCCCTCGTCCTCCTGGAGCTGGACGAACCAGAGTTGAGCCACATCCTCCAGGTTGTACGACGCCATCCACACCTTCTCCTCCGGCATGGTGCGTTGCTGGCGGAAATACGATTCACACCGATTGATGAAAATCAGTGGGCCGGACTTGCCGTCGTAGCGTGGAAAGTCCATCTTCTGGAACCGCGGGGGTCGATCCGTGTGGTGTTGGCCGTCGTGGTTGGTGCTGGAGTCGGTCAACGAGCCGACCTTCTCCTTCATGCCCGCCATGTCGGTCTGCATCTTCGACATCTCGGTGGTCAGGGACTTAAGCATCTTCATCACATCGGCCATGGTGGGTTGATCGTCATCGTCCATGACTGACGGTGTGGACGTTGCCGTGGACGTCGAGGGAGGAGATGGAGGCGGTGGCTGGGATGGTGGTGAGGCTGCGGTGGAAGATTGGGTGGAGGTGGTGGAAGAGGATCGACGAGACTGAGATACCAGGTTGTCAAGGGCAGTAATCCCGAAGGTAGGAGGACCTCGGCTACGTAGGTCGTAGCCGCTATCCGTGATGGCTGGCCGGGTTATACTCCCTGACCGCCATTCTTCGTCGGTGGGTTATTCCCCCTGCCGCCGGCTTAGGTAGAAGAAGAGAGAGGATTAGATGGTAATCTCTTTTTTCTTCCCAAGTGTTTGATTACATGCCTACCTATAGCCTACGGCTCAACCAAAAGGAGTAACAAACTCCACTAATTATGGATTACCAAAAATAGCTAACAATATCTCCTACTTTCCCTCCTAGCCACTGTTGGAGGTCGTGCCCTGCGTGCTTGCCGCGCGTGCAGCAGCGCGTTCGTTGGCTCGGCGCACGTCGCGGGCCCTATGGCGCCTGGTGTATACTTGTTTGAACATGACAAGTAGTGACCAATGCGCAATATATTCCCTGAACTTTTAATACCAAATGAGGTGCTATGTATTCTGTACACTTTAAAGAGGTAAAACAAACAGTACATTTAGTCCATGTGAAACAGAAAAGAAAAATGGATGGAGATATTGCTTGCACCGTCAATCAAGCCCTTGCTTCTCTTCTGTGCCACATGGAGTGCACATGTATCCACACAACATGTACTAACGTGATATGTAAATGTGTAGAAAAACGAGATTAAATTTCGTGTCCCAGATCATATCTTTCCTACCAGCTCTCAAAATCCGTTCATTGCTACCTCAATTGTGGTCCATGTTGAATCAACAACTTGCCTCTGGCAAACATGGTTTTGAGTCAGATATATATTCACCTTGGTCTGGGTTGGAGATTACTCAAGAATCAATCTATTAAAACAAGCACTACAGGAATCTTGCAAATTTACGATGGCCAATATTATTTACGACGGTCAGATTCAGCTGTCGTAAATACAATATTATTTATGACGGCTGCAGGGTTAGCCGTCATAAATAACGTTATTTACGACAGCTGAATCTGGCCGTCGTAAATAAAAGCTTGTTTACGACGGCCTAACCTAGCTAGGGCGTCATAAATAACATCTTATTTAGCTGCATAAATAAGATGTTATAAATTAACGGTATATACTCGCGTGCCAGGGGTCGACGCGGGCGCGCCACCGCCCCCCGCCACCGCCTCGCCGGCCCGCCACCGCCCTGGCTCCGGCTCCCAAGCCGCGCCGCCCTGGCCCCGGCTGCCGACCCAGCCCGCCGCCCGGGCCCCCAGCCACGCTGCCCCCGCCGTCCCGATGACTCCCACGCCCCCAGTCGCCGCCGCTCCTGACCCCCGGCGCTTCCCCGGCCCCAGGCCGCGCACCCCTCGATCCTAGCAGTCCCCGGCACCCTCCCCCGACCCCGGCGCCCCAGGACCCCAGCCTCGGCCCTGAGCTCCCGTGGCATCGAGACTCGTCGCATCTGTCAAGAGAGTTAGTTTCTTTAATTTTGGTGATAATTAGAGTTAGTTTAGTTAATTTAGTTATTAGTAATTATTGTTTAATTTATGTAAATTGTTTGTATTAGTTTTAGATTGAATTTAGTTTAGTTTTAAGTTATTTAGTTTATGAATTTAGTTATAGTTTATTTAGTTGTAGATTGAATTTAGCTTCTCTCCCGCCCACCCACGCCTCCGCCACCGCAGCCGCCCTAGCCCGCCCCCGCCGCGTCACTAGCCGCCCCACCGCCCCGGCCTCCTCCACGCCACCTGCCGCCGCCCCCGCGCCTCTGCCGCCCTGCGTCGCCACACGGCCGCCCCCGGCCTCCTCCACGCCACCGTCGCTGCGTAGCCACTATCACAAGTTAGTTTAATTTTGTGTTCCAAAAGGCGCTAGGGGCTAGGCGAGCGTTGACCCACGCCTAGAGCCTAGGCGCGCCTAGGCGTACCCAGGTGGCGCCTAGGTGTTATGCACTGTAGCAATTCCCCTCTGGGTTTAGGCTACGCACTCCCAGCCCCCGCCCCACCGCCAGCCCTCTGCGCCTGGATCCTCTGTCTGCGCTCAACCTCCGCTTGTCCCAAAGCGCGCTTAGGCGTCCGCCTAGTAGCGCCTGTTTGAACGCTATTTTAATTGTGAACTATTTGCTTCATTTGATTATTTAGTTGAATATTGTGTATAGAATTGAGTGTTTATTTAATGCTCTCATGACTGTTAGCTATATATACACACCGTCTTGAGAGCATGTGTAAAATATGTTATCTACGATGGCTCCGGACCGGGTTGCCGCGTCACCCTCTCCGTCATGACGGCGGTGGTAGCCAGAATTCCCCGAACCTCCTAGCTTCAAGCATCCAAGGACGCGGAGTGACGCTCGACGAGAGCCATCGGCACGGGCTCGGTGCACGATTGACCTCCCTCTAACGCTCGACCGCTCATCCGCCGTGACCCGTCATAGAAGGGTAAGGACTCCCAACAACCCATGTCCGGTGCCCGAGCCCCCGAAATGCCGGCAGGCTTTGGCTTCGTCCTTCCCCCGCTATATTCGAGACCCCGGACATGCTGAAGGATTAGGTCGCATGGACGCAGACCCGCGCGTTGACGGTCACCTCTATTCTCCCCCCCCCCCGCCTCTCTCCCTCTCTTTCGTTCTTTCCTCTCTCTCTCTCTTGTAAATGACTCAAAAATGAATGAGTAACATAAACCTTTATAATATGCATCACCCATTTCGAACCGACCCATCTCACATGTGTTACGCATGTGAGCCGGGTAGGTTCATAATATTCCCTTTTTGGACGGCCTAGGAGTGACCGAGGGGGCATTCCTATGATGAGGTGTGGGTCTGAATCTGGATGAGATTTTGACAGCGTAACCTTGTTGTTCTCCGCTGCACCATTATCAGACGTGCAGTTAGAGAACAGCGGGGTTATGCTGCCGAAATTTTGTGTTGATTCAGACCTGGCGTCTCGTCAGAAGCACGTTCCTCTCGATCACTCTTTGGTGGGTTTAGGACCTATTCACCCCAATAGAAGTAGGGTTGTGACATATAGTAAAGTATAAACTATTCGCTTGGTCAGAAACACGTAAGCAAACTATCACATAGTATCCAACTTTTAGATTCTTTTATTTGTGGGTACATTAATGAGTTCACTAAGTTCTTGCAGCTCCTGGTACCACTGCTCATTCATAGGTCAGGGGCACCACAGACAGGTGTCCAGCTGCATCGGGTCTTTAGTGCGTTTGTAATATCCCGGTGTGATCAACGGGGTCTCTGTGATGTCATGGGACGACTACGCTCGTCTCTCACGAGGTGCACAACAACATTTATGGGGCTGTGTGGGTGGATTTTATGGTAAGTCTGCTTAATAAAACTTTGTAAATTAGTATTATTCAACTTGATTAAATTGTTAATGCATATCTCTTCAATATTTGTTTGTTATAGCTGAGGTATCATTTAAAGGACACGAGCAAGAGCATGTTGGACCATGCTAGAGCCATGTTCAACAAGAACGCGCGGAAGCTTGTAACGCAAACGTTGTCGTATGCTTGTATTCAAGCTGTGAACGAGTACCTCAAGCGGCATCAGGAGCACCAGTCGAGGCCATTTAGGAGGGCCTCGGACACTTACTTGACGGAGGAGCAGTACGCGTAGGTATGTTATTTGTGTTCAATTATTTCAATACTTATGTAAACGGTATGTCAATGACATAATAAATATGTGCATGTAAGTATTTCTTAGCTAGAGGGTCGGCCCGAAGCATACCGAGCTCTCTGCTAGATGTGGGCTAGCGATGCTTTCATCACTAAGTCTAGGCGGGCTCGTGGATGCAGAGGTTTCGATGGGAAGCACTCTTATGGCCCCGATGGCTATGTGCGTTTGGCTAAATGCATGGTAAGAGTAATAACCCTTCTTTGTAAGTCTTCATAATATAATTAGCATACTAACACATATCTTCAGGAGCATGAGACCGGTCAGGTACCGACCGCCACTCAAGTCTGGAAGCGGGGTCATAAGGGCCCATCGCAGCCTGGGGAGTGCAGTCAGGTCACGGGGATTGACTGGTAAGTTATCAAAACTCATCAATTCACTTGTTACTAATACTTTTGTTATTACAAATATGCAATTTTACTACTTTTAGGAAAAGTATGGGCGAGAGACCGTGAGGATACATGGGGAAGGGTACGATTGGGAAAACGCGCCAATCGACCCTCAAGTCGTGTACGCTAGCGGAGGTGGGAAGGCACATGGACGGTTAGTTGATCATTTTCTTTTTTTTTCTTTACAATCTTGCTTCATTTAATTATTGTTCTTTTATTCTTTTTAGGTTTGTCATATTCGATGGAGTTGTGGACTCGTGGGTAGCACGACCTTCAATCGTCACTCCATCGATCGAGGATTCCTCCGTCCACCAGACAAGTCATCGTCTCTCTCAAAGTGAGATATAGGAGCTCAATAGGGAGAGAGACGCGACCCGAAGAGAGAGAGAGAGAGAGAGAGAGAGAGAGGAGCTCCAGAGTGAGAGGGAGATAGCCTAGGCCGCACAGGAGCAACAGGCCGCCTACATGGCAAACTACATGGCTCAAATGTAGGCGGCGATGAAGGTAAGTAATTCAATATAATTTAATTTAAATTCATATCATTCCTTAGTACCTATGTTTTAATATTTTGTAATTACAGGCCTTACCTCGACAGAGTGGGCAGCAGATCCCGATCCCTACGTGACAACTGTTAGAGTTGGCCCCGTCACATGTGCCCCCACCATGGACAATCAGATATCCAAGTAATATATTTTTTATTTGCTATTTTCTAATTTAGGAAAAACTTAGTGTGGTAGAGGGGAGAGAGTGAGAGTGAGAGTGAGAGGGCGGACGAAGGGAGTGAGAGATAGTGGTAGAGAGAGGAGGAGGGAGAGGGAGAGGGAGAGAGAGTGAGAGTGAAAAGGGAAAGAGGGAGGGAGAAAGAGACAGAGTGGTAGAGAGAGGGGGGTGAGAGAGAGGGAGTGGTATAGAGAGGGGGAGGGAGAGGGCGAGGGAGAAAGTGAAAGTGCGGGGGAGGGAGAGGGAGAGAGAGTGAGAGTAAGTGCGAAAGAGGGAGGGAGAGAGTCAGAGTGGTAGAGAGAGGGGGTGAGAGATAGAGGGAGACTAAGGGCGTATTTGGCATGGCTCCGAAGTCGAACTTCATTCTGGAGTTGAAAAAATCCAACCAAACACCTGAACTCTAGAAATCTGTGGAGAATCCTAACTCTGTGGAGTTTGAGAAGTTCCAGTTTATCTTTTCGGAGTATCTGTTTTCTTGCTCCAAAACCAGTCATTATACAACTAGACACGGAGTTGGAAAGAATTTACCCGCATTTACCACTGGTTAAAAAAACGGTTCAATCTTTTTTCCCACCGAGGTCGGCTCCTTCTGTTCGCCCATGAGAAACCCTACGCTGCCGCCCACGGCCGTGCCGCCCTCCGGCCACGCTGCCCTCAGCCCCCTGCAGTGCCGCCCTCTGGCCACGCAGAGCCCTCCCAGCCGCACCGCTGGTCCGCCGCGGCGACGAGCGACCCAGTGCCTCCCAGCTGCGCCGTCCTCTGGTCAAGGCTCCGCCCCTACGCCTCGCCGCCCAGGGCCATGCCACCCTCCGGCCACGCTGCCCTCCGCCCCCTGCAGCGCCGCCCTCCGGCCACGCCACCTCTTTCCTCAGATTTGGTTTTGCTCTTGAAATAGTAATGTTTTGATCCAAAGCTTGGAGGTCCGGTTCCCAATCTTGCTGATTGTTCTTGTTTTAGTTTTCTTGACATATAAGACCTAGGCGCAGAGGCATAATTTTTGGTGACTTGTCATCTTTTTACTGACAAAATGCACTGATGCTTACATATCTGAAGCGTGACACCATGTAGCAATTTTGTAATGCCTTGTTAATCAGCTGAGGCATTCTTTGTAGGGGTTGTTAAGTCAAGAACATGAAACATATTTACTTCCGCCTCATTCTTGCATCTTCCATTGTAGAAAACATGAGTTAAGTGAAGCAATAGGACCAGCGCTGCACATGTTTATATTGATTCGGTCATATGAGAACTAACTTGCAGTCCTGACAGATCCCATGCAGTTCCTGAGTGCAGATCCCTCTTGTCACCGAGAAAACACTGTTGAAGCAGTTTAACACCTGTATGATGGTCTAATGGATGCATTTCAAGCGGTGATAGGAGTGGGATGGGACCATTGACATGAACTTAGAATGTTGAACATACAAGGCACAACATTGTACATTTATTACATGCTCATGAGCATTGTCTTGCCTGTTGTAAGAAACATTCTACTATAAACTTCTTATCATTTTGTTAAAATTTCTATCAATGGTTCACGCTACTTGGCTTGATTCAGTTCAAGCTTTTAGACATACAAGATTTTCCCCTTCAAATAATACAGTAACGATGCAGACTTTTAGTTCATGCTTTCAGGCATCTATAATAACATTTCAATCTCATATTTTTTCTTAAATAATGTAAATTTCTCATTCTTAATAAATAGTTCATAGTTTTGTTGAACAAATATAGTTGCATACACTTTATTATCCTCAATAAACATACAATTAGTTTAACCAAGGGCAAGAACGGTAATACACACTCAAAACTCTCTTTTCTAGAGCTGGGAACAATCTTCTAGCCAAACACCACTATAAACAGCTCCAGCTCCACAACAGAGCAACTCCATCATGGAGTTTTAGAGCAGAGTTGCTCTAATGTGGAGTAGAGTCATCCCAAACACGCCCTAAGAGGGAGGGGGTAAAGAAATCAGAGTTAGAAGCTTCAACGCACTTTACCTATTTATTTGCATTGCAGAGATCAGCGATGAAGGCTCAAACTCCACCACCACAGCTACCGGCACCGGGAGGAGGGCGCGGAGATGGACTCTTCGGCTCTAGAGCGAGTGAAAGGGGTAGTGTTTAGCCCCTTATTGCTTACGACAGTTTTCTCTTTTCCTACGATATGCTAGCCAAAACCATACGATATGCTAGCCAAAATTTCCTTTTCCTGCTGACGCTATACTACTTTAAGTGAACTACAGACACAAGACATATATATTGATCCTTGACTTATTTCTTCAATACAACTGAGAGGAGCAAGGGTTTCCTTTATAAACGATAGGTAAATTTCGTAAATTACTGCAAACTTACTACATACAACGTACCCACCAATTGTATGTTTTGCATGCACATCCCCAGTTAAGAAATAAACATAATTCGTGAAAATTAAAAGCTGAGTGGTTTGCTCAAAATAGGCTCGATTAAAGACCCCGTGATGCTGGAGGTCGTCAACCTCAATATCATTCGACTCTCTCAAGTGGCAAGATATTACTCGGTAGTAAAATCGCGGTCAAAGTGTTGTCTCCTGGGTCCTGTGTTTGGCAAGATCTCATGTGATTTTCTGTTGTGCGGCGGCTCTTGCTACTCCCAAGAGTGCGAGTTGATCCCTCCAACGAGCTAGGCAAAACAATTAGGAGTCTACAACCCCGCACTGACACCCTTGCATTATAGCCTAAAGTTATCACAAAGCTGCCGCTTTTTGGAATGGCCATCATTATCACCCAATAATTTAGGACAATAAATTAAGCATAATTATTCGTGGCCCGAAGCTTTTACTCAGAAAGCTAGACGAAAAGATCTTTCTGCAATTCCATGATTAGTTTTTTTTGTTTCTTTTGTGGTAAGGGAGTGCTCGCATGCAGCGCAAGACATTACACCAAGTCATGCATGACGCTGGCTTGTCCGATGTCCCTATATAAATTGCCCTGCATCCATCCAGCTCTTGCAGGAGTTTCAGCCAACGAAGAAACACGAGCTCCTCAGAGCTGTATCTTCCTCCCTCAAGAAGGGGTCAAGGGTTAGCGAGAGCGAGAAGTGATAAACCAGCAAGAAGAAGCTCAATTGCCATACATTCTAACCAGTGTTCATCATTTTGTTGGAAATTTAGCAACCGTCATATTTTCATCTGTATCACAATGGCTGGACTATCTCTGCAGCATCCCTGGGCTTTTGCCATGGGCCTCTTAGGTATACTAACTTTTACAAAATAAGAGCTGCATGCATGCCTATGACCACTTATGTTTCTTTTCAATGTTCTTCTACACTTTTTAAAATGTCCTAGCTTTGATCTCTGATTGTTTCTTAGTTGTTAGTGCATGGTATTGCACATATATATAATTCATGATAGTACACCTAGGTAGCCTTACTAGTGCTAGCAAGATTAAGCATACTTAGTTGCACCAGATTAAGCATGAAGTGATTATGCAAGATGCATTTCTTATCATGGACTACCAGTGCTAGGTTTACTGTCTTGGCATCTCGTCATCATCCACCATAACATAAGAGTCTTCTTTCTCAAAGAAAAACTATAAAGCCTTGCCAATCTTTGCTCATAAAAAAGGCAACCTTCGACAAGACGTAACATTCCAGCTTATCACGACTTATCTCGTTATAGTTGTGCTTTGGGATCATTTGCCAACTTCTGCGAATGCCTAATCTGCGCGTCTTTTGTTTCATTTTTGCTTTGCAGGCAATATCATCTCCTTCACAGCATTCATGGCCCCGATGTAAGTGATTGCCTCAATTCTCATGTGAAGTTCGGTAAAGATTTTTAGATAGTCAATTCAATGTTATTATATTTTCAGTTAACTGTGTCTGTGTTTAATAACCTTTGTTGTGCAGACCCACCTTCTACCGCATCTACAAGAGCAAGTCGACTGAAGGTTTCCAATCAGTTCCCTATGTGGTGGCGCTGTTCAGCGCGATGCTATGGATCTTCTATGCACTGATCAAGACCGGCGAGGATCTCCTCATCACCATCAATGCTGCTGGCATTGTCATTGAGAGCATCTACATCATCATTTACTTTGTTATGCCTCGGAGAAGGGCAAGTTCTTCACGGCCAAGATCATGCTCCTGCTGAACGTTGGTGCCTTTGGCCTCATCATGCTCGTCACTCTCCTACTGTTCAAGGGCGATAAGCGTGTTATTGTGCTTGGATGGATCTGCGTTGGCTTCTCCGTCAGTGTTTTCGTTGCGCCGCTCAGCATCATCGTGAGTGCATCACTCATAAGTCCTATAAACACATAGACTTCCAAATTATTTGCTAATGATACTGTGTGCGTGTCCTTGTATATGAGCAGAAACGTGTGATCCAGACGAGGAGCGTGGAGTACATGCCATTCTCCCTCTCCCTCTCACTTACCCTCAGCGCCGTCGTCTGATTCCTCTACGGCCTCCTCGTCAAGGACAAATATGTCGCAGTAAGTTATAAATACTAATCACCTATGTAACAAAATTTCCTTAGTTATATGATCTTTGCAAATTCGTCGGTTGATCTCCGTATGTTAATCTTCTATATTTACTTCTGCAGCTTCCGAACGTTCTTGGGTTCGCCTTCGGTGTGGTCCAGATGGGGCTGTACATGTTCTACATGAACAAGACACGAGTGCTCACTGAAGGCAAGGAGGCTGCCAAGGACTCCACACCGACGGACGAGCACGTCGTTCTGAACATCGCGAAGCTCAGCCCCACCCTTCCCGAAAGGAGCTCGGAGATGGCAGTCCCCAGGAGATGAACTGTGCCGCCGAGGCTGCAGCTAGCGGCGATGGCGCGGGAGGAACAGAGACAGGGTCGACGTCGTCGTCAACCGAGGCTCCGTCAACCAGGTAGCCTAGACGCGCAGCCGCTTGGGTGCATGGTCCATGCACTTCAATATTCGCATAAGCACGTGCCCGATGGCATCATATCAACTAGGACTTTTTGTAATTATTACTCTTTTTCACTATCTTATTGCATTTTTATGAATCATTATTTGTGGGATCAAGATGCTTTGCATGAGCTCGATCTCTCTTTCTGTCTAGTGTTAAAGAAGCATAAGAGTGTTGCACTATCCTAGTTGTTATATTCAGTGGAATGACTTGGGCTGCACCATGTGCCATTGAGAAATGAAGACAACTCGACCCAATGGGTTATTGATAAGTGACAGTTCTTTCCCCTATTCCTTTGTGTACACTGACAGTAAAAAGTCTTCTCATTGCATATAGAAATTACACAGTGAATTAAAACAGCCAACGTAAAGAGGAAAGAATAAAAGATGTTGGTGTTGCGAGAAAGGACATATATTATTCATTCAGTAGTACATATTTTGGATAAGAGGAGAAAAAATAATTCCTTTGATGCAGTTGCCAATACAATTTTGCCGGATCCCTAATATACGAATACAGAAACGGCTTATCTTATATGTCAGGATGAAAGCGGGATGGGCTGCGGAGGCCCGCCCCTCTGCCGCCGAAGCCGCAAGATTAAAGCGGGCTGTTGCGGCATGTCCACTTTACAATGCATTTTCTAGCGGCAGTTCGCGACGTCCGCCAGCCTGCTTTCTGCCGAGCTACTGGAACTCGTTTTGAAGACGATAGCAGACTTCGACCGTGGACTTCGTTGGCTGTGTGACTGTCCGTGGGTCGCGCTTTTGAACAGTGTGGATTACTCGTTTTGCACGCGACAATAGACGTGGTTTCTGGGCTGTGCAATTCATTACAAAACACTGTAAACGTGTCTGCAATCCATCATTACGTCGTTTCCATCAAAACCACCCTAAATGAACGTGTACATATTTGTCGGCAAGAGCAGAACCTTCCTCCAACTAACAAAATTCAGATGGCTTTTCTGCTCGTTTCCTGAAAATGCAACAAATTGCATTTCCTTTGAAAACCTGATGACCTCAGTTAAAAGTACTGCATATGTTTTGTTCTACAGACCTGATGGACATGATGGTTCTAAAAGGTTCAACAAAAAAAGTGAAGTGCTAACAAACTATACGAATAAAACAATAAGATTACAACAATAATAAAAACATAGCCTTTTACTTATAGTTACAGATGCGAGATTACTCATAGTTACACTGAATTGAAGCACAAAATGCTCATCATGTTACTGCTCTGAGATTTTGCAAGAGACTACTATAAGCTCACATTTCAATGTTCCAAGCACTATTTACAATATCATCAGTGCAAAAAGGTGCAACACATTTCAATGTTCCAAGCACTATTTACAATATCATCAGTGCAAAAAGGTGCAAGGGGCTCAGCGCCATACATCACAAAAAACTAAACCATCGATCCATTCTAGCATTCATAGTTGCTGATCACTAGCGGGCTGTAGAATGTACAGTAGTAGTTCGGGGTGAAAGCAGTAAGAGCTGCAGCTGAATGGCAAGTACTTATCCGAGCAGTGGTGAGAGGGGACCTCGGGCAACGGACAACGGCGGCGGCGGGCATTGCTGAAGACGACAGCGGTGGTCGTAGATTTGGACGCGGGTGACACGACCCCACGGTCTTGTCGAGCCAGGATCACGCTGAGGGGTGTTGCGTTGCACAGCACCGAATAACACATATTAAAGGTATAAAGCGGAAGCAAAACTTTTATTACATAAAGTGGTTTATGAACATTTGTACATCAAAATAGGTCTAGTCTACACTCACGGGCGTATACTACGCATCAAGTTCACGTTCAGCCCGTGAACGTGTCCTTGCTAGCACACACGCACACTAACACGGCGGCGTGCACGACTCCCACTCGACGGGGTTCCCTCCTGGGGTTTCGTCTCATCCTCGGGAGTCCCTTCCTCATAGAACGCTACAAAAGCTTGAAACACAAGCAGTGAGCACGAAGGCTCAGCAAGTCTGACCCGTCTCACGTAAACATAGAACTTCTACATGAGGGGTGATGGGTACATAAGGTAAAACCATTTGCAAAGGACTCGCCTAATTATTGGGACCTTACTTTCAAGTTTTAACAACAGGTTGTGGAGAACCTTACGCTAAGGCACATGAGAGAGCCGAAATCATACAAGAAACGCATTTCTCTCATGTACTTTGCCCAAAGTTGAAAAGAAGTTTAGTTAGCTCTAGACTACAACAAATCATTAACAATCAGATCCATCTTTCAATCAGCAACATTTTAACATGTAACTAGCCTGTTCTTTCTGCGTCACGGTACAGTGAACAAGTGGTACTCACTGACCGCGAGGGACAGCGATTATAATCTATTTACACCTGCAGGGTTACCCGAACAACCCGTCACGTACGCCCGTACTCGATGTTACCTACAGCAACCATCACGGACGCCGTATGCAACCACCTTTCGTCCGTCAGCCAAATATTGAACCGGTCCCATCGTCCCGAGCAAGAGGTCTCTGCACGCGCATCTCAGTGCCGCCAGCCGATTTACACCTCAAGCTCTCAACCTACCCTCTGAACGACGGGCAATGCCTCAATACCCAGCTACCCGAGTTATATCAGTTTCCCGGTTCTCATATAGCCGGTAGGTCTTCGGTACTGTTCTAGCTTGTTCAACAGGCCCGCACACGGCTCGGTCCTCAATCGACACAAGCGGAGCTACAGCACACAAGCCCCAAAGTCCTGCTGCCCTTACTCTCTGCTCGGTCTCATCTTTCTTGCCATGTGTATCATGTGCTATCTCTACCCGAGTCGAGTGCCTCTAGCCTATGCTCGCGAGTAGTTCCAACTACTCGACTTGTACCGAATCCTACACTATCTTAGCATCACAGTAGCTAACGGGGTTTGCAATCCTAAACCCAACCCATGGCTTTCTTGGCTATGCATTTGGATTTTCAAACAAGACTCTAGTGCAAGAAATAATGGTACTCAAGTAAGTGCTCAAAACAATAAAACTTTGTAAAAGGGTTAATGCAAACCGGGGCTTGCCTTGCTGCTCTTGGTCGTAGGCTAGCTGCTCCTCCGGAGTAACGAAGTCTAGGACTTCGGGTTCCTCCTCGACCTTAGCAACTACATGATATACAAGTATGTGTATTAATTTAAACGCATTTGATTGAATTTAAACTTGTGGAGTCTATAACTCTTACTAGACAGACCCAATGACTGTGAAACTTTTACTGTGGCTTGGTTACAACCTAAACAGAGACTTGGTCAAGTTTTAGTTGCAGCAAAGCTCATTTGAGCCCTCCACAATTAATTATGCAATTGACCTTAATTGAAGGCTTTTAGGGTGTTCTAAGGATTTTCATGAAACAAACTATGACTTTCTGAAAACTAGATTTTCAGGGGGTTCTAATGGAGTTGGTCTCACTTAATTTGAAGGTTTCTAGCTAAAGATATGAGCTAAACAATTTCAGGGAAAATTCTGAAAATATTTCCGAACATTTTCTATTTTCTCTGGAACAGTTTCACTAATCACACCATTAGGTAGATTAAATGAGCTCAAATGGACCTGAAATTTTTATGGTAGTTCAGGGATATTTTGGTGAACATCCCAGCAAAATTTCAGAATTTTCCTCCAAGGGATTCTCGAGTTAAAATTCCAAACAGTTTAAATTTGAGGAATTAATTCTGGAGAAATAAGGATTTTCATGAAGTGAAACTTGATTTGCTGGAAAGTGCTCAGAGATCTGAATCCAACAAAATTTGGTTCACTTGATTTGGAGCTTTCTAGCCCAAGTAATGAGGATTTAAAGTTTGAAGGAAATCTGAAAATCGGGGAAAAGTTTAAACTTGCGGGTGGGCCACGGGGACACGTGTTGCGCACTGATGCGTCGGCACACCGTGGTCTGCGGGGTTCCTCCGCGCCAGCACAACAGATCCCAGCCGCACCCGATCCCGATTTGAATTTTTCAGTCGCTGACGCGTGGGCCAGTCGGCTTCGTCTTCCTCCCGATGCGCCCTCGTGCCCGCGCCGCCTCCCCTCGCCGGAGCAGACTCGGGGCTCGCCGGATTGTTGCTGCCGGCCATCGCACGGTCTGAAACTCGACGCCAGGGGGCTTTCGACGTCAAGGAACACGTCGGTGGTGTCAGTTCGAGTTGGCGGTGACCAGAAATAGCCCGGCGACGTGCGGCGGCATCGGTTGAGGTTCGGCGCCATTGGCCGCGGGTTCTAACCCGCCAAGACCTCGAACAATCGGTTCTACAGCATCAGTACACCTCTAGGAAGCTCGACAAGGTTGCAAAGGTGTTCAAAGATGGCGGCAAGGTGGTCGGCACCGTGTGACCGATCGTGCCCGCCATGAACGTCCTCGATCGAGCTCAAAATTCGTCACTCCTAGTCGGTTTCATACCATGGATGCAGAAAGAAAATTGATCACCGGCTAATCCAGCATATGTGTGCAAAGTTTGATGACTCAAGGAGGGAAGAGAAGGAGAATTTTAAAGAACTGTACCAGAAGCTCGGGTTGAGGTCGCCAGAGCAAATTCTCGGAATTCGCTAGCGAGAGTGTACGGCGCGGCTTGAGCTTCAGGTGGAAGCAGCGTGGGGTCCGTGCGCTCCTTTTTCTGCCCTTGCTTGGCTGTGAAAGTGACTGTGGTGTGCTGCCCACGTGAGACCGATCTCCGTTCTTTAGCTCAGTCATGCGGTCGTCGTTGATCACGGAAACAGAAGCCAAATCCCGGTGGTTTAGGCGTCGGGAGAGTGGTGCTCGAGCTCAGGGTGCTGCCTAGCAGCTCGGGGAAGGAGTAGGCGTGATGTTTTCGCGGTTTCCCGATCGAACAGAGAGGCGGAAGCCGGGGAACTCGGTGTGCACTGAGGAGAGGGAAATGAGCGATGATCGCCGCGGTGGAATGCCTTAAGAGGACCCCGGACCGACCCTGGGCTCGCGTGTGGAAGCGGGAAGCAGCTGGTGGCGCTGCTCCTCCTCGGTGGCGCACGGGCAGCTCTCGGTGATGTTGAACCGGCAGCTGCTCGGTGGAATTTCCCACCGAGGCTGTGACTTTGGGTGCAAGTCTCCCCCCTTATCTCTATGACATGTGGGTCCCACACTCAAGTTTAACCTCTGAAATTAACTCCTCATCACTGTTGTAAATAGTAAGCCCCAAAATGCCCATGGTGATTCAAATTATTCACCCATGAGCCATTTGAATTGGTTAGAATTCAAATTGGTTTTGGTTTGGATAAATTTCAGCACATGTTCAGTTTGAAATTCAAATAAAGTTTGAATTTGCCCCACTTAGCTCATGTCAAGATCAACTCCAAATGGAGTGAAAATTGGAGTGTGAGCTCACAAAAATGTGATGAGTAAGAATATGCCTCCCACTTTTGAATTTACGGGATCAAAACAGTTTGAATTTGAATGTGGGTTCAAACTGCCCTCTACCTAGCTATACCCAAAATGACCTCAAAAAGGTTTTGAATTTGGGTGAAACTTGGCATGGACATTCCTAGCAATGTGTAGGAGTTTTCCCAGTGCCCAGCCCCTATATAGTACATGTGGGAAATACCAACTTTTGCAATATGTGAGTTTGTCCTCTAATGAGCATGTTGATGATGGTTACTTGCTCTTTAAATGTGTTTGTCAACTTGCTTCAAATGAGGTGTGTGTGTGTGTGGTGATGAACACTTCAAACATGTGTTCAAAACTGAGGCCCTTACAGTGGGATTCAAACACCAGCGTAGACGACCAGGATGGACTCGCCAACGGTAAGAGGCGGCAGGTGGAGGCGATCCCGGCGGATGTGAAATCGCCGGCGGTAGGAGGCGACGATCGGGCGAGATTGCCGAAGGATTGTGCGGGTTGGTACGGCGCCCAGCGGATTGTGCGGATAGTCCTAGCGGCGCCGCTCTCCTTTTGCAGGCCGGCTGAAAAAAAATGCGGGCTGCGGCACGGGCTGGTCCAGCGGGTTAGCGGCACGGCCCGTGTAACTTTCATCTCTACTTATATGTGCCATCGGAACACAAAGTTGTTGATAAGTCAAACCACAATAATAGGATAAATAGACCATTTTTTTACAACGTCAGTAGCTGCAACCGAACTTTTAGACCGCTGAAGCGGCATATGGCCGTACCCGATGCCGAGCTTGTGACCGCCGCACGCAGCGCCCGCGACAGCTTGTGGCCGTCGTCAGCCGCGTGTGAGTTCCAGGACGCGCGGCGCACGCGAGCACGGCATCGTCCTGCACGCAAGCTCGGGGTCGTCGTTGCGCTGTCCGTGAGCTCGCTGCCGCCGTTCCATCACTCGCGTGCTTTAGGATGTGCGCCGCGCACGAGCTGGAGGCCGAGCTTGTGGACGCCGCGCTGTCATGCCACCGTGCACAAGCACGAAAACGCGCGCGCGCGGGAGCCGTGTCGTGCTCGCCGTGCTGCTATGCGCGAGCACCTGGCGGCCACGTACCCGTGTGAGGTGTTCTGTTCTGCGCCAGCTCTGCGCGAGGTCGTGGTCTGCTGGCCTGCTGCACGGGTGAGCTCGAGGCTGCCGCTCCGGTGTAACAACCCAGGCAGGTATAACCATGCCCGTAGGTTAGTACAAATATCTAAAATTTTCTAGTAGTATTAAAATTTTTAAAAATTTCGGCAGAGTCTTTATTGTAAATCCTAACAACTGTGGACACATATTATAATAATAGACATAATAGAGAGTGAGAGTTAATAATAAGTACCAGACAATCAACATAAAGGAAATTAATCGGGCAGTCAACATCCCACTGACCACATCGGCAGAGTCTTGCCTGTAAATTCTATCAACCGTGGACACATAGATTATAATAATAGACACAATAGACAGTGAGAGGTAACAATAAGTACCAGACGATCAACATAAAAGAAATTAACTGGCCGGTCAACATCCCACTGTCCACACGGTAGTTCTCAGGACACAAAAATTTAGTTAGTAACTAAGATAATCTAGAAATTAAATTTGTTGCATGAAGTGTGTGCTCAAGTGTAGATACTACCCTCTTTTGATACATGCTTTGATCAACGAGTACCTAAAAACTAAATAAATACAAAGGTGAGTGTAACACCCTTATTTTCATTATCATGCATTGCATTCATTTTCACGTAGAGATCACTTAAGAAACAAAAGAAAGAGAGACAAAGAAATACATTTGGATAACTCCACCCTTTTGCCCCTTCCAAGTAGGGTTCTCCCCCTTAGCTGCGGCCACTCTTAGAGATAAACCCCTTCACTCTCTTCTGATCGAGTAGGACTTACTCCGCTCCAATCCGAGTAGGGTTTATTCCCATTCAACCTTAGTTGTGCAACCTTGGAGTTAAAAGTTTCCAAACCGAGTAGAATTCCTCCAAACCGAGTAGCCTCACCCAAAAAACCTGTCACACCCCCTTATGGAAATTCCCCCTCTTCCAAACCGAGTAGGAAACCACCCCCTAACCTGGTCGGCACCCGTTAGGGAATTCCCCCCCCCCTCCAATCCAAGTAGAAGAGCTTATCCCCCCTTGGCTGCGCATTGGGATGAAATCCCAGCCCTTTGCTGCCCCTCCTAGCTGAAATCCTAGCCCCCTTGGCTGCACCCTCCCCCTATAAATAAAACCCAAACCCTTGCCGCTGCCCCTGCCCCAAACACAAAACCCTGTCACCCAGCTGCCCTGCTGCGCCCTGCCAAGAGGAAGAGTTTTGGCCGCATCCCTGCTCTGATATTTGGTTGTCGCCCTGCTGCCCTGCCTTGGCTGCAGCCCTGATCTGCCGCAAGAAAACCCCAGTCATCTACATTGATCACAAGAGAAGGATTATCTGTTGCCACGAAGGGAAGCCAACTGCAGAGGAGAAGGAGAAGGAGGAGGAGAAGACGGGAGCCATCGTTCTTCGTTGTTACATCGCTGCTGTCATTCCCGACCACCCTACGTCACGTCACATGACCAACGAGCTGCTGCCCTAGATAGGTCATCCTTCATATCAACTTTGACGACGGTTTGATCTACTATCCCGAGCTAAAACCACAGCCGCATCTAAATGGTTTCCAGCAGCACCGATCACCACAAAACTCCGCTAAAACCTACCTAAACTCACATGAGCATATGTAAACTGATTAGTGTATCGTGCATTATAGGATTGCATGCATCCGCATCATCACATTTTGAGTAACTTGTGTGCATCGTATTGAACGGATGTATTGTTTTGTATGTGCGTGATCGTGAGTAGAACACACTCAAGAGGTCGTATACGAGGATCTCTAGCACCAAAACTTCGAAGAGCTTGAGCAGCACAACCCGTTGGAGCAAGGAAAGTGTCCCTTGACCATATTGATCCAGTGTTTTAAACTGTTTTACTCGCGAAAACTGCATGCTGGTGTCAATATGATGGGAACCCTTTCATAGGAGTTCACTAGTTTGTTTGCCACCCCTTATTGACGGGAACATGTTGAGTCGGGTATGGTGTTGTTTTCTCTTTTGCACCGCATTGCTTAATGGGATTGTGGGAAAATAAAATAAACTTTCTTAAATCACTAGAATCATGAAGATTAATAATGATGAGAACATGGTGATCTTTAACCAGCATGGAACTGCGGTGATCTAAGAAAGCATGGTTTGTGGTTGTGATGAATGACATGGTGGTTTGCTTGAATTAGATCTAAGGACGGTTCATGCAAGAATATGCCAGAAAAACAGTGCTACCACAAGGCCAGATATGGGTACGGCATAGCTGACTAATTAGATGTGCTTCTAGTTTTTTATGGACCATTGGATGGTGTAGGGAATGGGAGTCGAAGAGGACTGCTCTTGGAACTGCATGGCACACGAGGGGGCCCATAGGTGGGAGAATGTGGATTCAAGCCGGTGATGGTCATGTCATTCGAGACTGGTTTGGGTTATGTATATGAGATTAGTTTAGGTTATGTGAGTATGTGATGATCATGAGAAATTGTGAATTTGAGATAAGCTTGAGAATGAGTATTGGCTGGTTAAAACATGATGAGTGATGGAGTATGATGGTATTAGACATGAGGCATGATGACCTACTTGGTTATGTTGGGATTTAACTCACCTGGATATTGTAGGTTTTTTTTGTGATTCTGAAATAAAATTTGCTTGCTGCAATTAACCTTTGTCCCCAACCACGTTTAAGCTACATGCCATATTTTTTCCGCACTTGCTGAGTACGACATGTACTCGCCCTTGAATTTCTCACAACGATTTAGCTACAGGAGAAACTTGGGAGTACTTTGAATATCAGGTGGAATGGAGTCGAAGTTGGAGTCCTGCTGCTGTTTAGTTTCTTCCGCTGCAAAATGAACTAGATATCCATGTTTTAGACATTGATCTACTGTAATAAGCACTGAAGTACCCTTTGTAACGTGGTTAAGTTCTGAATTCAGTTTGTGAAGCACTTGTGCATGTGTGATGAACATCCTGGGCACACATATGTGCATTACTTGGTTCATTTTTGGAACCGGGTGTCACAAATTGGTATCAGAGCCACGTTGACCGTAAGACGCAAGCCTAGGTAGAATGGACGTCTTAAAACACATAGGAACACCCCTCTAAAGTGTTATTTTCAAAAATTGCTTGCTGCTGCATTTTGTTTGTCAATTCCAGCTACTCCATTCCCCCTTTCTTATTTTCTTTTGGACAGACACTCTTTGTTCTCCTTGCTAAGTGATTGATGCAGCTTTGGATTTATTTACCCTCTTCTCTAAAGCTTCTCATGTCTTCTTTATAGATGCCGATCACTAGGAGCACTGCATGCATGAGCACTCACCGCCGCCCTTGGAAGCTCGCTTAACCCCATCGAGGTTTCCGATGGACCGTACTTGGAGGAAGTGAAAGTGGAGCCTCATGATGACCGAGGAGGATGTTAATGGCCCCATGCAGGAGGAAGAGGATCCAGAGGAGTTGGAGCCATATGAGGAAGACATGGAAGAAGATCCACAAGAGGAGCAGCACTGGTACGCACCCCAATAGGACTACCACGCGGGACTACATCAAGAGGATGAACCTTATGAAGATGAACCGGAAGAAGATGAACACGGAGAGGAGCCACCACCTGCTGTGGCCTAGAAGGAAGATGATGAACGGGTCATCCGTTCTGCTCAAGAATTCCGGTCCAATGGAATGGAGGGAGGACATATGGCCAGGGAGCTAAGAGAGTTCCTTGAGTGCTACGACTTGTACCTAGAGTACCTCGTCAAGAAAGCCCCTCCCTCAAACGTGAAGAGTGGAAGGCTGAAGTGTCCATTCTCTCTAATGCTAGGGTTGTCACACGGCACTTTGCACCCACATAGAGAGTCACAAGGGTGGAAGTTGTTGATGATGTTGCATGGTATGCACTCACCAGACTATGCTACGCCTTCCGTGGGCAGCTTGAAAACTCTAGCTTTTAGTTGCACCCGTACCGGAAGAATGGTACAAGGGAGATCATTGGACTCCGTGGAGGAGCTCCTTCCAACCCAGAAGCTGCTGAGAAGTCTCAGAAGATGCTCATGGAGTTAGAAAACCGCTATGCAAATGCACAAGAAGAGATCCGCTACCACCGCAAGAAGTTGTACTTGCTGGAGAAACAAGAGGAGACTCGTGCCAATGCGGGAACAAATGGAGCACCAGCGTCACCTGCCCCTACATGGATGGCCGACTCACCATGGTGTGCGCCCATGTATGGACCGCCCCCTCGTATGGCCATAACATTCCTGATCTCACGATTAATTAGGTTTCCATTGAATAAAGTTGTAACAAGAACGCTCAGATCATAGTGGTTCAAATAAGTGTGGTGTGCTAAACTTTTTATGATGATTGCTTATGTTTGTGTGCTTGGCTGTGAGTTGTGAGACGCTTCGGCGAATATCCACAACCGCATAGAGTAGAGAGATGTGGGATGCTTCGGCACTTGTCCACATCCTCACATAGGTTTACATTAATAAAGGAGTTTCTTAGTCTCATATACCTTGATGCATATAGTTAGGAAATCACTTCTTATAATTATGAATTCTATTCCGAGAGTAAGCATTAAAATAAGGGGGTACATTTCCTTGCAAACCTCATCGTATTGGATTCCCAAGAGATAGATATAATACTTGGAATCGACAGGCTAAGCAAGTATAATGGAGTGATTCAATGTGCCAAGAGGATCATACAGTTGACAAGTGAACACGGTATCCGCATCAAATTCGAGGCAGCCCAACCTATAACCGAGAAGGTAGTGCTGAATCACGTGGAAGGTGTGACATTGGAAAGCATTCCGGTAGTTTGAGAGTATCCAGCTGCATTTTTGGAGGAATCGCCAGGTATGCCACCTAACCGTGACATAGAGTTTTTCATCGATTTAATACCCAGAAGTGCACCTATAGCTAAGAGGCCATATAGAATGCGTGCTAATGAATTAATGGAGCTCAAGAAGCAAATTCAAGAGCAGATAGAGAAGGGTTTTATATGCCCAAGCTCATCACGATGGAGAGCCCTAGTGCTCTTCATAGATAAGAAGGATGGAACCCAAAGGATGTGTGTGGATTATATAGGTTTCTCAATGAGGTAACGGTCAAGAATAAGTACCCTCTACCCCGCATAAAGGATTTGTTTGATCAAATGAAATGCACCCGGTTTTTCTCCAAGATGGATCTTCAGTCGGGATACTTCCAGCTGAAGATTAAACCCTCAGACATACTCAAGACGGCTTTTCGGACACGATATGGTTCATATGAGTACACCGTTATGTCATTTGGGTTGACGAATGTGTCTGGGTACTCTATGTACCTCATGAATAAGGTCTTCATGGAGTACTAGGACAAGTTCTTTGTGGTGTTCATCAATGATATTATGGTATATTCGAGAAGCGACGAAGAACGTGAAGAAAATTTGAGGCTGACATTGAAGAAACTACGGGAGTGAAAGTGCATCTAGGCATCCCTTGTGGGTTTTGGTTGATTTATGACAAATGAGACCCTAACAAAATCGTTGAGATGAGCGCATGTTTTTAAAAAAATTAGGAAGAAAGCGCAAAAAGAAAGGAGAATGAGGATCTAAAATGATAAGAGCTCAAGAGCTGAAAAGATTAGATTAATTAGTATGGAGTGTGTTGGAGAAACACACCCCAAGAGCTCAAGTGAAAGAAATCACACTAACTGCACAAAAATCAGCATGTGCTGACTAGTCCGATATCAACCGGACTAGTCTGATTTCTCTCTGGCTAGAAAACGGACAAGTCCTCCAAGTGCGGACTTGTCCTCAGTCCTCACTTTCTCCAGACAGCGGACTAGTCCGATATGTCTCTGACTAGAGAACGGACAAATCCACCAAGTCCGGACTTGTCCATAATCTACAAAGTTCTCACCACAGCGGACTAGTACGATATGGACCGGACTAGTCTGATTTGTCTCCGAGTAGACAACGAACTAGTCCACACTCTTATGAACTAGTCCGGTATCTCGCAACACTTAGGGTTTTCCACACGCCGCACACCGGACTAGTCTGGAGTCCACCACGGACTAGTCCGGACATCGCAAACCCTAACGGTAACCTTTGGAAACCCTAGTATAAATAGAGGTGTACGACCATACTACAACAACTCTTGACCCCCTGCACCGTCACACCTTCCAAGAGCCCAAAATTCACATCTCTCCACATATTCTAACCCTAAAAGGATCAAATCTTGAATGAAGTAACCATCAAGAACATGTACCCATTACCCCGCATTGAAGACTTGTTTGATCAGTTGAGGGGAGCTTGTGTGTTCTCGAAAATTGATCTCGGGTCAGGATACCACCAACTTAAGATAAGGCAAACTGATATTCCAAAGACAGCTTTCGTATCTCGCTACGGACTGTATGAATACACTGTCATGCCTTTCGGACTAACTAATGCCCCGGCATACTTCATGTATCTCATGAACAAGGTGTTCATGGAATATCTGGACAAATTTGTGGTGGTTTTCATAGATGACATTCTCGTCTTCTCCAAGGATGAAGAGGAACATGAGAAACATCTAAGGTTCGTGTTGCAGAAGCTGAGACAACACCAACTATATGCCAAGTTGAGCAAGTGTGAGTTTTGGCTGAAGAGAGTTCCCTTCTTAGGACATATAATCTCGGAGGGAGGAATCTCCGTAGATCCCGCCAAAATCGAGGATATACAGAAGTGGAAGACCCCTGAAAATGTCGGGGAAGTTCGAAGCTTCTTGGGATTGGCTGGATACTATCGACGGTTTATTGAGGGATTCTCTAAGATCTCGAGACCCCTCACCAAACTGTTGGAGAAGGGAGTAACATTCACATGGACGCCGCAGTGCGAGACAAGTTTTCAGGAGTTAAAGAAAAGATTGACAACAGCCCCACTGCTAGTTATGCCAGATATGCAGAAGAACTTTACGGTGTACTGCGATGCCTCTGGAAACGGGTTGGTATGTGTTCTCATGCAAGAATGGCATGTCGTGGCTTATGCATCCCGGCAGCTCCGGAAGCACGAGAAGAACTATCCTATACATGACCTAGAACTAGCCGCAGTGGTACACGCGTTGAATATTTGGCGGCACTATTTGATGGGGAAGAGGACAGAGATATATATAGATCATAAGAGTTTAAAGTACATTTTCACACAGCTAGATCTCAACCTTAGACAAAGGAGATGGTTAGAGCTAATCAATGACTTTGATGTGGGCATCAACTATCATCCTGGGAAAGCAAGCATCGTGGCAGATGCTTTAAGTCGGAAAGTGAAGGTCAATAAGTTGATCTTGAAGGACATGCATGCAGAATTGAAGGGACGAGGTTATAAGGCTCAATCTATGCCTTGTGAATAGTGATGAAGCCATCGCCATGGAAGTGGACTCCACACTAGAGCGAGAAATACGCGAGGGTCAAACGGATGACGAGAAGATACAAGATATCAGGCAACTCATCAAGAAAAATAAAGCCCCTGGTTTCAGAGAGGATGAACAAGGAACGGTGTGGCACGGGAAAAGAATCTTTGTGCCAGAAGTAAAGAAGATCCGCGAATTGATTTTGAAGGAGGCTCACGATTCTGACTATTCCATTCATCCTGGGAGTACGAAGATGTACCAGGACCTCAAGAGCAGGTCTTGGTGGTATGGCATGAAGCGAGATGTCGCGGAACATGTTGCCCTATGTGACACATGTCAGTTGGTGAAAGCAGAACATCAACGACCCGCGGGATTATTGTAACCACTCAAAGTGCCTGAATGGAAATGGGACTCAATCAGGATATGATTCGATATGGGTCATCGTCGACAGACTAACCAAGGTAGCTCATTTCATCCCCATGAAAGAAAGCTACGGCGGATCCAAATTGGAAGAATTATACATGTCAAGGATCGTGTGTTTCCATGGAGTGCCAAAGAAGATAGTGTCAGATCGAGGGACACAGTTCACCTCAAGGTTCTGGCAGAAGTTGCATGAAACCATGGGAACTCATCTAAATTCTAGTTCTGCCTATCATCCCCAGACTGACGGACAGACGGAAAGAACCAATCAGATCCTTGAGGATATGCTGAGAGCGTGTGCACTCAAAAACAATCGGAGCTAGGATAAGAACTTACCGTATGCGGAGTTCTCCTATAACAACAGCTATCAGGCTAGTATGAAGATGTCACTGTTTGAAGCTTTGTACGGGAGGAAGTGCAGAACTCCCCTATTTTGGAACCAAATAGGGGAAAGTAAAGTGTTTGGTCCCGACATACTACAAGAAGCCGAGGCGAAAGTGAGGGAAATTCGCAACAACTTGAGGATAGCACAGACCCGACAAAAGAACTATGCTGATGTACGGAGAAGAGAGCTCGTTTTCAACGTGGGAGACTATGTCTATCTCAAGGTGTCCCCTATCCGAGGACTTTGTCGGTTCAAGGTGAAAGGGAAGTTGTCACCTCGATACATCGGACCCTTTCAAGTTCTAGAGAGGAAAGGTGAAGTGGCGTATCAACTAGAATTACCGGCTCGCCTATCGGATGTGCACGATGTATTCCATGTGTCACAGCTCAAGAAATGTCTGAGAACGCCTGAAGAGGTGTTACCCATGAATGAGGTTGACATAGCTGAGGATTTGTCTTATGCCGAGCAACCATCCAAGATTTTGGAAACAATGGAATGCCTCACAAGAAATAAAAGAATCCGGATGTGCAAGGTGCAGTGGAAGCATCACTCGGAAGAGGAAGCCACCTGGGAGCGAGAAGATGAGCTTAAGGCACAATTTTCGGAATTGTTTTCTTAGAACCCCAATCTCGAGGACGAGATTTCTTTTAAGGGGGGTAGAGCTGTAACACCCCAAAATCCTGTTAAGAGGGGAATTTAAAAATTTTTGGACGTATTGCATGTGTTGCAAAAATTCAAATTCAAACTGGAATTCAAATTAAACTCAAAACAGAAATGAAAAAGAAAAAGAAAAAGAAAAAAAACCTTCCCGCCCAGTGGGCCGAAACCCACCAGCCGGCCCACCCAACCCCTGCGCCAGCCCGCAGCCGCGCGCCCGCGCCCCCTCTCGCAGACAGGCGGGACCCACCTGTCATCCCCGAGCTCCCGATCGCGCCGACCCCGGACTGTTCCCCCGCGCGCGCGCGATCGTAACCGACCGGAAAACCGCGCGTTCCCAGCCGACTCCCGCTCCCAGAAGACTCCAGCTTGATCTAAACCAACCCGCCGCCCTCCCCCGTCTATAAAAACCCCGGCATCGTCCCATTTTTCCCCCACGATCCGCCGTTTTTCTCTCCGGTGAGAACCCGGGTTTCTCCGGCAAATTCTGCTCGATCTTCGCTCGGGATTTCTGATCTAACTCGCTGGTCTTGATCCACCGCCTCCGGGGAACCGCGCAGGTGCAGAAAACTCGGTGGTTTGCGGCTCAAACACAGCGCCGACGAGCCTCGCCGTGAATTCACCTCGGACCTCGTCGCCGACCGCCTTCCAGGACCTCCGAGCTCAAGAAAACCCCCGAGGTGAGATCCCCGACCTCCCCTCTACCGATCTATGTCATAAAATTACGGTTTTAGGAAGAATTGAAGAAGATCCGAAACACTCCGGCGAGATCGCCGCCTCCCGCCGCCGTGCGCCGCCGGGCAGCGCCGCCCGCGCTCGATCAGAGCGACGTGGCCGCTTGTGCGCCGTCTATTTTAAATCGCACGGTAGAATTTAAATCCCCGCGTACCGGTTCGACGTTATAATCTCAGCCGTCTATTTTAAATCGGACGGTCCACGTCAGCCCCGCGTTATAAAGGCCGGGATTCTTACGTGCTACCCCCTGTAGTTCTCGGAAAATACGAGCTAGCCCCGGAAACTTCTGATCTAGCCCCTGCAACTTTAGAAAATCATGTAAATTAATTTAAAAATCAGTTTTAGCCCCTGGACTTAATAAAAATTAGGAAAAACCCCTCTGTTATGTGTAATTAGACCCCTGGAAATTCTTAAAATAATATAATAGGCCCTGTAGTGGGGTGAGTTTACCTTTTTAACCCTATATGATATTAAATTTAGGAATTTGAATATATGTTTAGTATTTAAAATTTAAAAGATGGGACAAACACATTGTAAATTCAAATTAAAAACTTTCCTAGTATTTGGAAAACTTTGGAGTGAGATAAAAATAGATTTTTGGCTGAAATGAATCTGTTTAATTGATTATTCACATTTATTAGTAATAGGGACACATTTTTAAGTAGAGAATAATTCTGAAAATTAGTAAAATAAATGTAAAATAGTTCACATCAGAAGAGAAGTTCAAAAATATATTATTTAATATTTTAGACCCAAGACCTATTCTGTTTAGATTAGGTGTCTTACTATTTTCATAATAAAGTGCACATTTAGGCATAGGAAATAAATCTGAAAATATAGCAAGCTAGGTATAAATAACTAGAAAATGATAAATGAAGTTTCCGAAATCCAAAGAATTCAGTTTAGGGTTGGTAGAAGGTCTGAAGACACATATGGAGTAGGAAAATACCTTTCATGCATACTTGGTAGCTAAAATGTGTATCAATTAAATATAAGGGATTTATTTAAATTAGAAATTCATATATAGTATGCCAACATAAATATGAATACAAAAGTAGAAATCATATGCACATGTTTAAAAGTGCATGTAATCCAAAATCAACACACATAGAGTAACCACAACACATGGAAATGAGAATGGCTTTCATAAATGTGAATGTGTGGCTTGTATGAAGTGGAAGTGTGAACTATGTCTTATGACTTGTTGTTTTCTTTTGCTATGTGTGATGGTATGAGTAGAACCTGCTCTAGAGCAAGTTCTTCCTTTCCAAGATCAGGACTACCCATCCCAAGAGCAGCAGGAAGGAGGCAAGTGTCCTTGACCACTTTGATCCTATACTAGGATGTGTAGCTAGAATTATTTGCATTATCAATTGAAAATATGAAACCCATGCTAGGATGTTTCCCTAGAATTGCATTACCTTGTTTCCTTGTAGCTTGGGTTGGGATTCATTTTATCATGTCATTTATTATTATGCATATGCTTAGCCATGCTTAGAATGGGATATTTGGGATATGAGATCATCAGTTTATTTTACCATACTCTTTAATGAGATACTGTGAGTTATGTAGAGGTAGGGATCAAGGCAAGTTGGATGTTTTGGTTGGTGCTGGGTGCACGAGACTCGGGTTTGTGTTTAGTACTTGCCTGGATCCTAAGGACCGGTTCATGGAGCATGTAACCTGGCTTTACCGTGCCAACCACATGCTGAGATGGGGCAGCTTGGCCAATTAATTAGGTGTATCCCCGGCGTAGTATGGGTGTGTTGGATGGTGCGGGGAATAGGTGTCAGCTAGACTACCATATGAACCGCAAGGCTCAAGAGGGGGCCACTGCAGCGGGGTTGGAGCCTCTTGTATGCTGTTAGGGGTGAAACCTCAGTGGGCCCACGCTCGTCGGGAATCACTTTGTAAAGGCTTCATAGTGATCTCCTGGTTACACACCTGGGAAGTGTGAATGTGGTTTGTGGCCACTGGCATAATGGAGGTTCTTTTAGTCCACCCGGCAACGGGGGATGAAATCACTACATGTGGGTACAGTGGTGCAAACTCTGCAGAGTCAAAACTGTCATGACAGCCGTGCTCACGGTCAAGAGCGGCTTGGACTTATTCATGATTAGAGGATGATGGTTTTGGAAGTTAAAGATGTTAAGCGGGGAGCTTAACATTGGAAATGATGTTATGGTTATTTGATTATGATGATGGGATGGGAGTTTGGGACCATTTCACCTGTGTAGTAATGTAGGTGCTTAATAAGCTAAGGTGATAGGTATTAATTGCATAGTGCTTTAACCATGAGTTCAACCTCTTCTTGTTCTAGCCCAGCATGACATAACTTTCCCACACTTGCTGAGTACCATCGGTACTCAACCTTGCATATTTGTTGGTTTATATTGCTGCTCAGGTCAAGATAATGAGGTGGTGTATAATGATCAAGACTTTGGACCCGAAGAAGGTTTCTAGGATCATGGAGTCCCCCGGGCAACGCCTGTAATGGAGCCCACAAGAATAATATTCCGCTGCTAGTTTATTTGTGATGAACTTATTATCGTCCATCGAGACATATGCTTTGTAAGACTTATTTATATTCGACACCTGACTTGTAATAAATGATGCTTCACTATTTGTCATCACATGTATGAGAAAATGATCCTGACATACATGTGATATTCACTCGGTTGTTCTTCGGAGAAACCGGGTGTGACATGCACGTTACAAAGAATATATTTGGCAGCATAATTAGAACCTTTCTTGACATGCGGAGGAAGACAAAGGATGGATTAAAATCACGTATGGACCTGGTAAATCTTGACATCAGACCAGAGCTTCATCCAATAGAAAAAGGCATCGGGAAGCATTACCTTCCCCCAGCTAGCTACAACTTGACACTATAGGAGAAAAAAGAAATTTGTGAAAGCTTGCATGGGTTCAAAGTGCCCATGGGTTTCTCATCCAATATCAACAAACTAGTCTCGATGAAAGACTTGTCTCTACTTGCTATAATTCTCACGAGTGTCATATAATGATGATAGTGTTCCTCGCCGTTACAATAAGAGTCATCAAATCAGTGCACGTAAAAGTTGTGATAACATGTTTGTGTTACTTCTTCAATGTAGTATCGCAAAAGGTGATATCTTGTGAAGACTTAGACTATCTGAAAACATACATCATCGAGACTATGTGCAGGCTTCATACGTGTTTCCCACCATTATTTTTTATATGCAAGTACACCTAATCATGCACCTCGTGGATCTGATAAAAGTATTGGGGCCACTATATTTACATCATATGTTTTCATTGGAGCGATATTTAGCAGTAGTAAATGGTTATGTGTGAAATCCTGCTCACCCAGAGGGTTCAATTATGGAAGAACACACTACGAAAGAAGTGATTGAGGGTTGCGCTGATTACATCAAAGATGGAAAACATATAGGTGTGTCTATATCAGTACATGCATGAGGGTAGACTACGTACGTGGGAGAGGCAAAGTGGGTAGAAATTTTTTTATCGTTCAGGACTATAAACTAGTATATTGTGCATATTTTGGTGTACTACAACAACTCGCAATAGTTGATCCGTATATCGAGGAACACCAAATTGAGCTTCACGGAGAAAACTAAGGCCGCGGAGAGGAGTGGATCATGATAGAGCACATAAGTCGTTTCACTAAATGGTTAATGGACAAAAATATACCATACGGAGACTCTATAGGAGAGGCATCAATAAAGAATTTAGCTTCTGGGTCATCTGCTTTGGTGACATTATGACAAGCATATGCCATCAATGGGTACACATTTTACACTAAGGTAAAAGACAGTAAGAGTGTTGCACAAAATAGTAGAATTCCAATAGATGCTTATGATCCACTAGGGCAAAATACCACATATTCGGGTTCATAGAGAAAATATGGGAACTCAATTATGATGAAAGAATGCAAATACTCGTGTTTAAGTGTCAATGGGTCAGACAGCCTGATGGTGTGAAAGTGGAGAACAACGGGCTCACACTGGTAGACTTAAAGAAAGTGGACTATAAAGATGACCAATGGGTTCTCGCCGATCGCGTTGCACAAGTCTTTTATGTATAAGATCCAGGAACTGAGAATATTCACGTAGTTGTTTCTAGAAAGTGAAATACTGCTAGAGTTGAGAAAGAAAGAGATAATGAAGAGGAATATAATCAATATGAAGAGATATCACTCTTCACCGGTCTAGGAAACATCGAGATCATAGAAAAGAAATTAAAAAGGATTTGAAATCCTACACGTGAGAAGATGTCAATGCATGAAAAATTGTATGAAATAAATCTGATAGATATTGTATAGTGCAATGAAGCAGTGTAATATTGAATTTGACAAATTTCTATTTTTAGTTTCTCTTTGAAAGGCCTATGTTTTTATAATCTTTTTCTTTCATTAGATTGGTTGGTTGCTAGTGATATGGTTGACAAAGGAGTCGATAGGATTGTGGGTGAACTGTGTATGTTCATGCCTCTTGAAGTTATTGACCGAAGAGGGATGTTCTCTGATGACACAGGTCCACATGCCGATGTATCAGAACTTTGCAATTATGATTATGCAACTAGTTTTTAGAGAAACATGTAAAATATTTGTACTTGTGAACTATGATTGAGATATACAAGTACTTACATTATATGTAAATGATTGACTTGTACTTTATGATTGTGTGCGAATGTGTATTTGAATCTGAGCAGGTGCAAATTGTGTTTGTGCTGTTTGTATTTGAATTTAAGCTGGAAGATAGAAATAACAACATGTAGTTCTGTATAAGGTATATATCTTCACATGCGGTTCTAAATATGAACCGCCTATGATAAGAAATTATCATAGACGGTCGAAGGTAAAGAACGGCATGTGATAACATATTATCACAGGCGGTCGCTTGGGAAGAACAGCCTGTGACAATATATTTTCGTAGGCGGTCATGGATACCAGAACCACATGTGATAATAGATTTACACAGGCGGCAACTAGCCGCTAGTGATAGCTTGTTGTCACAATCGGTCTGTTATCTAGAGCCATCTGTGATATTCAATATCACAGGCGCTTTGTTAAGAAGAGCTGTCTGCGATAGTCCATTTTTACAAGCGGTCTTTTATAAAGAGTCGCCTGTAATATTCAATTTCACAAGCGGTCTGTAAAAAAGCCACATGTGATAGACTATTTTCATAAGCGATTTTTTATAAAAGTTGTCTGTGATATTCCTTTTTCACAAGCATTCTTTTATAAAGAGCCATCTGTGGTAGTCCGTTTTTACAAGCGGTCTTTTATGAAGAGTCGCATGTGATAATACTTTTTCACAGGTGATCTGAAGTTTAGAACCGCCTGTGATAATAGGTCATTTTCACATACACTTTGTCACAGGCGGTTTTCAAAACCGCATGTGATAATACGTTTAAAGCCGCCCTTGAAAAGGTTTTTTTGTAGTAGTGTCAAGGGCAGTAATCCCGAAGGTAGGAGGACCTCGGCTACGTAGGTCGTAGCCGCTATCCGTGATGGCTGGCCGGGTTATACTCCCTGGTCGCCGTTCTTCATCGGTGGGTTATTCCCCCTGCCGCCGGCTTAGGTAGAAGAAGAGAGAGGATTAGATGGTAATCTCTTTTTTCTCCCCAAGTGTTTGATTACATGCCTATCTATAGCCTCCGGCTTAACCAAAAGGAGTAACAAACTCCACTAATTATGGATTACCAAAAATAGCTAACAATATCTCCTACTTTCCCTCCTAGCCACTGTTGGAGGTCGTGCCCTGCGTGCTTGCCGCGCGTGCAGCAGCGCGTTCGTTGGCTCGGCGCACATCGCGGGCCCTATGGCACCTGGTGTATACTTGTTTGAACATGACATCTCCCTCCCCGTCGAGGGCCAGCTCGTCCTCGAGCTGGAATTGGGGAAACTTGGCGCGGAAAGGCGCGACGTCTTCCCAGGTCGCTGATGCTGCCAATGTGCCCTTGCACTGGATGAGCACCTGATGTACGCCGCGAGCCAGTCGGTACCGCACCGCGCGTTCAGGTTCCGGGCTAATGGCGCCATGATGCATGAGCGGCAATGGTGGGGGGGGGCTGTTGGTGGCGACCCCTGGAACTTCTTGAGTAGTCCCACATGGAACACATTGTGGATGCGGGCGCGGGGCGGAAGCTCCAGCCGGACGGCGACCTCGTTGATGAGTTTGATGACGCGGTACGGCCCGACGAAGCGAGGCTTCAGTTTGCCGCCCACAGCCTGAGGAAGAGATGACGCCGCGCGCTGACGTAGTCGAAGCAGCGCCCAATCAACCTACCTGATAGGTGACCGCGCGGTGCGTACGGTCGTAGTGGCGCTTCTGGTACTCCTGTGCCTGCTCCAGGCGGTGACGGATGTCGGCCAGGAACTCCGCGCGCTCCTCCATGCTCTTGGCGACGGCCGGCACCCTGGTTTCCCCGGGTTCATAGGACCGGATGGACGGAGGATCACGCCCATAGACCACGTGGAAGGGGGTCTCCCGCAGGGATGTCTGGTACGCCGTGGTGACGAGGAACTCCGCCCAGGGGAGCCACCGGAGCCACTCGTGCGGCCTGTCTCCTGTCAAGCACCGCAGGTACATGAGGATGACGCGGTTGGCCGACTCGGACTGCCCGTCGGACTGGGGGTGAAACGCCGTGGTCATCTGCAGCTTGGTCCCCATCAGCCGCATCAACTCCTGCCAGAACATCGACGTGAACACCGTGTCCCGGTCGGAGACCATGGACTGTGGAACCCCGTGGAGGCGGACAATGTCGTTGAAGAAGGCCTGAGCGACGGATTCAGCGGAGTACGGGTGTGCCAGTGGGATGAAATGGCAGTACTTGCTGAACTGATCCACCACAGTGAGGATCACTGACTTGCCGCGGACCCGTGGTAGCGCCTCCACAAAGTCTAGCGCGACATCAGTCCACACGCCCTGGGGCGCCGGCAGCGGAATAAGGAGACCCGCCGGGTGCAGGTGCTCGGACTTGTAGCGTTGGCATACTTCACACGTACGCACGCGTTCCTGCACAACTTGCTTCATGTTATGAAAATGGAAGTCACGGGGCAGCCTGTGGAGCGTCCGCTGTACGCCTTCATGTCCATCCTCATGGATGGCCCCCACGATCTCTTGGAGCAGCAGGGAGTCGGCCGGGATGTACAGCCGCCCGGAAAATTGCACCAGGCCGTCCACCAGCGCCCAGAGAGCCAGTCGAGTGCCCGCCGTGATCTCACCCCGGAGGGCGACAAGGGCTGGGTGGTCCAGCTGAGCCTGCCGGCCGAGCTTGTCGATGAAGTCGAAGCATGGAGCAGAGAGGGCAACGAGCTCTCCCTCCACGGTGTCGCGCCGGGACAGCGCGTCAGCGACGGCGTTCGTCGCACCCGGCTTGTACTCAACGGAGAAGTCGAAGCCCAGCAGCTTGCCAACCCAGTGGTGCTGTGGAATGGTGGCCAAGCGCTGGTCCAGCAGATATTTCAAGCTGTAGTGATCCGTCTTGACGGTGAAGCGGCGCCCCCAGAGGTATGGCCGCCAGTGGCGCACCGCCTGGACCAAGCCAATGAGCTCACGCTCGTAGGCTGCCAGGGCGTGATGTCGAGGCGCCACCGGGCGACTGAAGAAGGCGATCGGATGCCCCTCCTGGATGAGGACGGCACCAAACCCATGGGATGACGAGTCGCACTCAACGACAAAGGGCTTGTTGAAATCCGGCATAGCGAGCACCGGCGCCGAGGTGACCGCCTCCTTGAGGGCGAGGAAGGCCGAGGCAGCCTCAGGACCACGCGCGAAGCCCTCCTTCTTGAGCAGCGCGGTGAGTGGCGTGGCGATGGAGCCGTAGTTGTGGATGAACTTGCGGTAGTATCCCGCGAGCCCGAGGAAGCCGTGCACTGCCCGCGCCGAGCGGGGTCGCGGCCAGTCGTGAATGGCCTGCACCTTGGCGGAGTCCATGGCCACCCCTGCCTCCGAGATCGTGTGGCCGAGGTAGGCGACTGAGGAGACCCCGAATGCACACATGGAGCGCTTGACGAAGAGGGTGTGCCAACGAAGCTCGCTAAGGACATCTCAAAGGTGACGCAGGTGGTCGGCCCATGACTTGCTGTAGATCAAGATGTCGTCAAAGAAAACAAGTACAAACTGGCGAAGGAACGGGCGCAAGACGTCGTTCATGAGCACCTGAAATGTGGCTGGGGCGTTGCAGAGTCCGAACGGCATCACCAGGAATTCATAGAGGTCGTCGTGTGTACGGAACGCCATTTTGTGAACATCCTCCGGCCTCATGCGCACTTGATGGTACCCCGAGCGCAAGTCCAGTTTGGCGAAGTATTTGGCGCCATGGAGCTCATCCAAGAGCTCGTCGACGACGGGGATCGGGAAGGCGTCCTTGACCGTCACCGCGTTGAGGGCGCGGTAGTCGACGCAGAAACGCCATGAGCAGTCTGGCTTCTTGACGAGAAGGACCGGCGAGGAGAATGCGGAGTCGCTGCGCCGGATGATGCTGTTCCCGAGCATGCTCTCGCACTGCTTCTCCAGCTCCGTCTTGTGGGCGGCCGGATATCTGTAGGGCCGCACTGCCACCGGCGCGGTGTCCGGCTTCAGTATGATGCGGTGCGCCCGGCCACGCGCAGGCGGCAGGCCCGTCGGTTCGGCGAACACGTCGGCGAAGGATGCAAGCAGCTCGTTGAGGAGGGGTTCCGTCACCGAGGCAGAGTGGATGCGCGGCGGTGTCGGCGACGCGACGCTGCGCCAGCAGACCTGCTGGTCCTCCACCGTGAACTCCATGGCCCCGGCGGCCACGTTCCAGATAATCTTACCCAAGGTAGCCAGACACTGGGTGCCGAGCACCAGGTCATAGCCGCCAGCGGCATGATGTACAAGTTGTCCACGAATGGCCGGTTATTGATGACGACGGGCGCCTGGCGCAGAACGCCTGGGCAGGCGATCCGTTCGCCATTGGCCACGGTCGCCGTTAGTCGAGGCCGAGGCGCGACGGGCAGGCCGGCCCGCTGTGCTGCCGCCTCGCCGATGAAGCAGTGGATGGAGCCCGTGTCGATGAGGGCGATCAACTTGGCCGCGCCCACCTGTACCTCGAGTTGGAGAGTACCGCACACTGGAACGCTGGCGACGGCATGGAGGGAATAGACGGGTGCCTCCTCAGCGGGCTCGTCCTCGGCCAGCTCGACGCCGGCGATGTAGAAGATGCGGCGGCAGACTCTGTTGTGGCCGCGTGAGTATGGCTCGTTGCAGTTATAGCAGAGGCTGAGGCGGCGCCGTTCCACCTGCTCCTCCGTCGAGAGGCGCTTGCTCCCGCCGTGTGTTGGTGGAGGCGCCGGCAGTGCCAGGGGCGGCGCCTGGGGTGCGGGCAGCGTCTGAACCGCAGGCGCCGGTTGAGCGGGTGTAGAGAGGGCCGCCAGGACGCCTGGACGCGGCGCGGGCGGTGGTCCGAGCGCGCGCGGCGCAGCCCTGCCGTGGGCGGAGTTGAGACGGTCCAGCTCGACCAGTTCCAACGCCCGTGCCAGGCTCATGGCCGCCGCGAGGGACTCCGGGCCGTGGAGGCGCACCTGGTGGCTGAGCGGTGGCAGCAACCCACCGGTATAGAGCTGCACCCGTTGGCCTTCCTGGAGCCGGCCAGCGCGAGGGAGAAGCGCCTGGAAGCGGTTGGAGTATTCCTCTACCGTCCCCGTGCGGCGGCACTCGGTGAGCTCGAACAGGGGGGCGGATCGCAGCACCGGACCGAAACGCAGGTTCAGAAGTTCCTTAAAACGCCCCCATGGCGGCATGCCCTCGTCCTCCTGGAGCTGGACGAACCAGAGTTGAGCCACATCCTCCAGGTTGTACGACGCCATCCACACCTTCTCCTCCGGCATGGTGCGTTGCTGGCGGAAATACGATTCACACCGATTGATGAAAATCAGTGGGCCGGACTTGCCGTCGTAGCGTGGAAAGTCCATCTTCTGGAACCGCGGGGGTCGATCCGTGTGGTGTTGGCCGTCGTGGTTGGTGCTGGAGTCGGTCAACGAGCCGACCTTCTCCTTCATGCCCGCCATGTCGGTCTGCATCTTCGACATCTCGGTGGTCAGGGACTTAAGCATCTTCATCACATCGGCCATGGTGGGTTGATCGTCATCGTCCATGACTGACGGTGTGGACGTTGCCGTGGACGTCGAGGGAGGAGATGGAGGCGGTGGCTGGGATGGTGGTGAGGCTGCGGTGGAAGATTGGGTGGAGGTGGTGGAAGAGGATCGACGAGACTGAGATACCAGGTTGTCAAGGGCAGTAATCCCGAAGGTAGGAGGACCTCGGCTACGTAGGTCGTAGCCGCTATCCGTGATGGCTGGCCGGGTTATACTCCCTGACCGCCATTCTTCGTCGGTGGGTTATTCCCCCTGCCGCCGGCTTAGGTAGAAGAAGAGAGAGGATTAGATGGTAATCTCTTTTTTCTTCCCAAGTGTTTGATTACATGCCTACCTATAGCCTACGGCTCAACCAAAAGGAGTAACAAACTCCACTAATTATGGATTACCAAAAATAGCTAACAATATCTCCTACTTTCCCTCCTAGCCACTGTTGGAGGTCGTGCCCTGCGTGCTTGCCGCGCGTGCAGCAGCGCGTTCGTTGGCTCGGCGCACGTCGCGGGCCCTATGGCGCCTGGTGTATACTTGTTTGAACATGACAAGTAGTGACCAATGCGCAATATATTCCCTGAACTTTTAATACCAAATGAGGTGCTATGTATTCTGTACACTTTAAAGAGGTAAAACAAACAGTACATTTAGTCCATGTGAAACAGAAAAGAAAAATGGATGGAGATATTGCTTGCACCGTCAATCAAGCCCTTGCTTCTCTTCTGTGCCACATGGAGTGCACATGTATCCACACAACATGTACTAACGTGATATGTAAATGTGTAGAAAAACGAGATTAAATTTCGTGTCCCAGATCATATCTTTCCTACCAGCTCTCAAAATCCGTTCATTGCTACCTCAATTGTGGTCCATGTTGAATCAACAACTTGCCTCTGGCTAACATGGTTTTGAGTCAGATATATATTCACCTTGGTCTGGGTTGGAGATTACTCAAGAATCAATCTATTAAAACAAGCACTACAGGAATCTTGCAAATTTACGATGGCCAATATTATTTACGACGGTCAGATTCAGCTGTCGTAAATACAATATTATTTATGACGGCTGCAGGGTTAGCCGTCATAAATAACGTTATTTACGACAGCTGAATCTGGCCGTCGTAAATAAAAGCTTGTTTACGACGGCCTAACCTAGCTAGGGCGTCATAAATAACATCTTATTTAGCTGCATAAATAAGATGTTATAAATTAACGGTATATACTCGCGTGCCAGGGGTCGACGCGGGCGCGCCACCGCCCCCCGCCACCGCCTCGCCGGCCCGCCACCGCCCTGGCTCCGGCTCCCAAGCCGCGCCGCCCTGGCCCCCGCTGCCGACCCAGCCCGCCGCCCGGGCCCCCAGCCACGCTGCCCCCGCCGTCCCGATGACTCCCACGCCCCCAGTCGCCGCCGCTCCTGACCCCCGGCGCTTCCCCGGCCCCAGGCCGCGCACCCCTCGATCCTAGCAGTCCCCGACACCCTCCCCCGACCCCGGCGCCCCAGGACCCCAGCCTCGGCCCTGAGCTCCCGTGGCATCGAGACTCGTCGCATCTGTCAAGAGAGTTAGTTTCTTTAATTTTGGTGATAATTAGAGTTAGTTTAGTTAATTTAGTTATTAGTAATTATTGTTTAATTTATGTAAATTGTTTGTATTAGTTTTAGATTGAATTTAGTTTAGTTTTAAGTTATTTAGTTTATGAATTTAGTTATAATTTATTTAGTTGTAGATTGAATTTAGCTTCTCTCCCGCCCACCCACGCCTCCGCCACCGCAGCCGCCCTAGCCCGCCCCCGCCGCGTCACTAGCCGCCCCACCGCCCCGGCCTCCTCCACGCCACCTGCCGCCGCCCCCGCGCCTCTGCCGCCCTGCGTCGCCACACGGCCGCCCCCGGCCTCCTCCACGCCACCGTCGCTGCGTAGCCACTATCACAAGTTAGTTTAATTTTGTGTTCCAAAAGGCGCTAGGGGCTAGGCGAGCGTTGACCCACGCCTAGAGCCTAGGCGCGCCTAGGCGTACCCAGGTGGCGCCTAGGTGTTATGCACTGTAGCAATTCCCCTCTGGGTTTAGGCTACGCACTCCCAGCCCCCGCCCCACCGCCAGCCCTCTGCGCCTGGATCCTCTGTCTGCGCTCAACCTCCGCTTGTCCCAAAGCGCGCTTAGGCGTCCGCCTAGTAGCGCCTGTTTGAACGCTATTTTAATTGTGAACTATTTGCTTCATTTGATTATTTAGTTGAATATTGTGTATAGAATTGAGTGTTTATTTAATGCTCTCATGACTGTTAGCTATATATACACACCGTCTTGAGAGCATGTGTAAAATATGTTATCTACGATGGCTCCGGACCGGGTTGCCGCGTCACCCTCTCCGTCATGACGGCGGTGGTAGCCAGAATTCCCCGAACCTCCTAGCTTCAAGCATCCAAGGACGCGGAGTGACGCTCGACGAGAGCCATCGGCACGGGCTCGGTGCACGATTGACCTCCCTCTAACGCTCGACCGCTCATCCGCCGTGACCCGTCATAGAAGGGTAAGGACTCCCAACAACCCATGTCCGGTGCCCGAGCCCCCGAAATGCCGGCAGGCTTTGGCTTCGTCCTTCCCCCGCTATATTCGAGACCCCGGACATGCTGAAGGATTAGGTCGCATGGACGCAGACCCGCGCGTTGACGGTCACCTCTATTCTCCCCCCCCCCCGCCTCTCTCCCTCTCTTTCGTTCTTTCCTCTCTCTCTCTCTTGTAAATGACTCAAAAATGAATGAGTAACATAAACCTTTATAATATGCATCACCCATTTCGAACCGACCCATCTCACATGTGTTACGCATGTGAGCCGGGTAGGTTCATAATATTCCCTTTTTGGACGGCCTAGGAGTGACCGAGGGGGCATTCCTATGATGAGGTGTGGGTCTGAATCTGGATGAGATTTTGACAGCGTAACCTTGTTGTTCTCCGCTGCACCATTATCAGACGTGCAGTTAGAGAACAGCGGGGTTATGCTGCCGAAATTTTGTGTTGATTCAGACCTGGCGTCTCGTCAGAAGCACGTTCCTCTCGATCACTCTTTGGTGGGTTTAGGACCTATTCACCCCAATAGAAGTAGGGTTGTGACATATAGTAAAGTATAAACTATTCGCTTGGTCAGAAACACGTAAGCAAACTATCACATAGTATCCAACTTTTAGATTCTTTTATTTGTGGGTACATTAATGAGTTCACTAAGTTCTTGCAGCTCCTGGTACCACTGCTCATTCATAGGTCAGGGGCACCACAGACAGGTGTCCAGCTGCATCGGGTCTTTAGTGCGTTTGTAATATCCCGGTGTGATCAACGGGGTCTCTGTGATGTCATGGGACGACTACGCTCGTCTCTCACGAGGTGCACAACAACATTTATGGGGCTGTGTGGGTGGATTTTATGGTAAGTCTGCTTAATAAAACTTTGTAAATTAGTATTATTCAACTTGATTAAATTGTTAATGCATATCTCTTCAATATTTGTTTGTTATAGCTGAGGTATCATTTAAAGGACACGAGCAAGAGCATGTTGGACCATGCTAGAGCCATGTTCAACAAGAACGCGCGGAAGCTTGTAACGCAAACGTTGTCGTATGCTTGTATTCAAGCTGTGAACGAGTACCTCAAGCGGCATCAGGAGCACCAGTCGAGGCCATTTAGGAGGGCCTCGGACACTTACTTGACGGAGGAGCAGTACGCGTAGGTATGTTATTTGTGTTCAATTATTTCAATACTTATGTAAACGGTATGTCAATGACATAATAAATATGTGCATGTAAGTATTTCTTAGCTAGAGGGTCGGCCCGAAGCATACCGAGCTCTCTGCTAGATGTGGGCTAGCGATGCTTTCATCACTAAGTCTAGGCGGGCTCGTGGATGCAGAGGTTTCGATGGGAAGCACTCTTATGGCCCCGATGGCTATGTGCGTTTGGCTAAATGCATGGTAAGAGTAATAACCCTTCTTTGTAAGTCTTCATAATATAATTAGCATACTAACACATATCTTCAGGAGCATGAGACCGGTCAGGTACCGACCGCCACTCAAGTCTGGAAGCGGGGTCATAAGGGCCCATCGCAGCCTGGGGAGTGCAGTCAGGTCACGGGGATTGACTGGTAAGTTATCAAAACTCATCAATTCACTTGTTACTAATACTTTTGTTATTACAAATATGCAATTTTACTACTTTTAGGAAAAGTATGGGCGAGAGACCGTGAGGATACATGGGGAAGGGTACGATTGGGAAAACGCGCCAATCGACCCTCAAGTCGTGTACGCTAGCGGAGGTGGGAAGGCACATGGACGGTTAGTTGATCATTTTCTTTTTTTTTTCTTTACAATCTTGCTTCATTTAATTATTGTTCTTTTATTCTTTTTAGGTTTGTCATATTCGATGGAGTTGTGGACTCGTGGGTAGCACGACCTTCAATCGTCACTCCATCGATCGAGGATTCCTCCGTCCACCAGACAAGTCATCGTCTCTCTCAAAGTGAGATATAGGAGCTCAATAGGGAGAGAGACGCGACCCGAAGAGAGAGAGAGAGAGAGAGAGAGAGAGGAGCTCCAGAGTGAGAGGGAGATAGCCTAGGCCGCACAGGAGCAACAGGCCGCCTACATGGCAAACTACATGGCTCAAATGTAGGCGGCGATGAAGGTAAGTAATTCAATATAATTTAATTTAAATTCATATCATTCCTTAGTACCTATGTTTTAATATTTTGTAATTACAGGCCTTACCTCGACAGAGTGGGCAGCAGATCCCGATCCCTACGTGACAACTGTTAGAGTTGGCCCCGTCACATGTGCCCCCACCATGGACAATCAGATATCCAAGTAATATATTTTTTATTTGCTATTTTCTAATTTAGGAAAAACTTAGTGTGGTAGAGGGGAGAGAGTGAGAGTGAGAGTGAGAGGGCGGACGAAGGGAGTGAGAGATAGTGGTAGAGAGAGGAGGAGGGAGAGGGAGAGAGAGTGAGAGTGAAAAGGGAAAGAGGGAGGGAGAAAGAGACAGAGTGGTAGAGAGAGGGGGGTGAGAGAGAGGGAGTGGTATAGAGAGGGGGAGGGAGAGGGCGAGGGAGAAAGTGAAAGTGCGGGGGAGGGAGAGGGAGAGAGAGTGAGAGTAAGTGCGAAAGAGGGAGGGAGAGAGTCAGAGTGGTAGAGAGAGGGGGTGAGAGATAGAGGGAGACTAAGGGCGTATTTGGCATGGCTCCGAAGTCGAACTTCATTCTGGAGTTGAAAAAATCCAACCAAACACCTGAACTCTAGAAATCTGTGGAGAATCCTAACTCTGTGGAGTTTGAGAAGTTCCAGTTTATCTTTTCGGAGTATCTGTTTTCTTGCTCCAAAACCAGTCATTATACAACTAGACACGGAGTTGGAAAGAATTTACCCGCATTTACCACTGGTTAAAAAACGGTTCAATCTTTTTTCCCACCGAGGTCGGCTCCTTCTGTTCGCCCATGAGAAACCCTACGCTGCCGCCCACGGCCGTGCCGCCCTCCGGCCACGCTGCCCTCAGCCCCCTGCAGTGCCGCCCTCTGGCCACGCAGAGCCCTCCCAGCCGCACCGCTGGTCCGCCGCGGCGACGAGCGACCCAGTGCCTCCCAGCTGCGCCGTCCTCTGGTCAAGGCTCCGCCCCTACGCCTCGCCGCCCAGGGCCATGCCACCCTCCGGCCACGCTGCCCTCCGCCCCCTGCAGCGCCGCCCTCCGGCCACGCCACCTCTTTCCTCAGATTTGGTTTTGCTCTTGAAATAGTAATGTTTTGATCCAAAGCTTGGAGGTCCGGTTCCCAATCTTGCTGATTGTTCTTGTTTTAGTTTTCTTGACATATAAGACCTAGGCGCAGAGGCATAATTTTTGGTGACTTGTCATCTTTTTACTGACAAAATGCACTGATGCTTACATATCTGAAGCGTGACACCATGTAGCAATTTTGTAATGCCTTGTTAATCAGCTGAGGCATTCTTTGTAGGGGTTGTTAAGTCAAGAACATGAAACATATTTACTTCCGCCTCATTCTTGCATCTTCCATTGTAGAAAACATGAGTTAAGTGAAGCAATAGGACCAGCGCTGCACATGTTTATATTGATTCGGTCATATGAGAACTAACTTGCAGTCCTGACAGATCCCATGCAGTTCCTGAGTGCAGATCCCTCTTGTCACCGAGAAAACACTGTTGAAGCAGTTTAACACCTGTATGATGGTCTAATGGATGCATTTCAAGCGGTGATAGGAGTGGGATGGGACCATTGACATGAACTTAGAATGTTGAACATACAAGGCACAACATTGTACATTTATTACATGCTCATGAGCATTGTCTTGCCTGTTGTAAGAAACATTCTACTATAAACTTCTTATCATTTTGTTAAAATTTCTATCAATGGTTCACGCTACTTGGCTTGATTCAGTTCAAGCTTTTAGACATACAAGATTTTCCCCTTCAAATAATACAGTAACGATGCAGACTTTTAGTTCATGCTTTCAGGCATCTATAATAACATTTCAATCTCATATTTTTTCTTAAATAATGTAAATTTCTCATTCTTAATAAATAGTTCATAGTTTTGTTGAACAAATATAGTTGCATACACTTTATTATCCTCAATAAACATACAATTAGTTTAACCAAGGGCAAGAACGGTAATACACACTCAAAACTCTCTTTTCTAGAGCTGGGAACAATCTTCTAGCCAAACACCACTATAAACAGCTCCAGCTCCACAACAGAGCAACTCCATCATGGAGTTTTAGAGCAGAGTTGCTCTAATGTGGAGTAGAGTCATCCCAAACACGCCCTAAGAGGGAGGGGGTAAAGAAATCAGAGTTAGAAGCTTCAACGCACTTTACCTATTTATTTGCATTGCAGAGATCAGCGATGAAGGCTCAAACTCCACCACCACAGCTACCGGCACCGGGAGGAGGGCGCGGAGATGGACTCTTCGGCTCTAGAGCGAGTGAAAGGGGTAGTGTTTAGCCCCTTATTGCTTACGACAGTTTTCTCTTTTCCTACGATATGCTAGCCAAAACCATACGATATGCTAGCCAAAATTTCCTTTTCCTGCTGACGCTATACTACTTTAAGTGAACTACAGACACAAGACATATATATTGATCCTTGACTTATTTCTTCAATACAACTGAGAGGAGCAAGGGTTTCCTTTATAAACGATAGGTAAATTTCGTAAATTACTGCAAACTTACTACATACAACGTACCCACCAATTGTATGTTTTGCATGCACATCCCCAGTTAAGAAATAAACATAATTCGTGAAAATTAAAAGCTGAGTGGTTTGCTCAAAATAGGCTCGATTAAAGACCCCGTGATGCTGGAGGTCGTCAACCTCAATATCATTCGACTCTCTCAAGTGGCAAGATATTACTCGGTAGTAAAATCGCGGTCAAAGTGTTGTCTCCTGGGTCCTGTGTTTGGCAAGATCTCATGTGATTTTCTGTTGTGCGGCGGCTCTTGCTACTCCCAAGAGTGCGAGTTGATCCCTCCAACGAGCTAGGCAAAACAATTAGGAGTCTACAACCCCGCACTGACACCCTTGCATTATAGCCTAAAGTTATCACAAAGCTGCCGCTTTTTGGAATGGCCATCATTATCACCCAATAATTTAGGACAATAAATTAAGCATAATTATTCGTGGCCCGAAGCTTTTACTCAGAAAGCTAGACGAAAAGATCTTTCTGCAATTCCATGATTAGTTTTTTTTGTTTCTTTTGTGGTAAGGGAGTGCTCGCATGCAGCGCAAGACATTACACCAAGTCATGCATGACGCTGGCTTGTCCGATGTCCCTATATAAATTGCCCTGCATCCATCCAGCTCTTGCAGGAGTTTCAGCCAACGAAGAAACACGAGCTCCTCAGAGCTGTATCTTCCTCCCTCAAGAAGGGGTCAAGGGTTAGCGAGAGCGAGAAGTGATAAACCAGCAAGAAGAAGCTCAATTGCCATACATTCTAACCAGTGTTCATCATTTTGTTGGAAATTTAGCAACCGTCATATTTTCATCTGTATCACAATGGCTGGACTATCTCTGCAGCATCCCTGGGCTTTTGCCATGGGCCTCTTAGGTATACTAACTTTTACAAAATAAGAGCTGCATGCATGCCTATGACCACTTATGTTTCTTTTCAATGTTCTTCTACACTTTTTAAAATGTCCTAGCTTTGATCTCTGATTGTTTCTTAGTTGTTAGTGCATGGTATTGCACATATATATAATTCATGATAGTACACCTAGGTAGCCTTACTAGTGCTAGCAAGATTAAGCATACTTAGTTGCACCAGATTAAGCATGAAGTGATTATGCAAGATGCATTTCTTATCATGGACTACCAGTGCTAGGTTTACTGTCTTGGCATCTCGTCATCATCCACCATAACATAAGAGTCTTCTTTCTCAAAGAAAAACTATAAAGCCTTGCCAATCTTTGCTCATAAAAAAGGCAACCTTCGACAAGACGTAACATTCCAGCTTATCACGACTTATCTCGTTATAGTTGTGCTTTGGGATCATTTGCCAACTTCTGCGAATGCCTAATCTGCGCGTCTTTTGTTTCATTTTTGCTTTGCAGGCAATATCATCTCCTTCACAGCATTCATGGCCCCGATGTAAGTGATTGCCTCAATTCTCATGTGAAGTTCGGTAAAGATTTTTAGATAGTCAATTCAATGTTATTATATTTTCAGTTAACTGTGTCTGTGTTTAATAACCTTTGTTGTGCAGACCCACCTTCTACCGCATCTACAAGAGCAAGTCGACTGAAGGTTTCCAATCAGTTCCCTATGTGGTGGCGCTGTTCAGCGCGATGCTATGGATCTTCTATGCACTGATCAAGACCGGCGAGGATCTCCTCATCACCATCAATGCTGCTGGCATTGTCATTGAGAGCATCTACATCATCATTTACTTTGTTATGCCTCGGAGAAGGGCAAGTTCTTCACGGCCAAGATCATGCTCCTGCTGAACGTTGGTGCCTTTGGCCTCATCATGCTCGTCACTCTCCTACTGTTCAAGGGCGATAAGCGTGTTATTGTGCTTGGATGGATCTGCGTTGGCTTCTCCGTCAGTGTTTTCGTTGCGCCGCTCAGCATCATCGTGAGTGCATCACTCATAAGTCCTATAAACACATAGACTTCCAAATTATTTGCTAATGATACTGTGTGCGTGTCCTTGTATATGAGCAGAAACGTGTGATCCAGACGAGGAGCGTGGAGTACATGCCATTCTCCCTCTCCCTCTCACTTACCCTCAGCGCCGTCGTCTGATTCCTCTACGGCCTCCTCGTCAAGGACAAATATGTCGCAGTAAGTTATAAATACTAATCACCTATGTAACAAAATTTCCTTAGTTATATGATCTTTGCAAATTCGTCGGTTGATCTCCGTATGTTAATCTTCTATATTTACTTCTGCAGCTTCCGAACGTTCTTGGGTTCGCCTTCGGTGTGGTCCAGATGGGGCTGTACATGTTCTACATGAACAAGACACGAGTGCTCACTGAAGGCAAGGAGGCTGCCAAGGACTCCACACCGACGGACGAGCACGTCGTTCTGAACATCGCGAAGCTCAGCCCCACCCTTCCCGAAAGGAGCTCGGAGATGGCAGTCCCCAGGAGATGAACTGTGCCGCCGAGGCTGCAGCTAGCGGCGATGGCGCGGGAGGAACAGAGACAGGGTCGACGTCGTCGTCAACCGAGGCTCCGTCAACCAGGTAGCCTAGACGCGCAGCCGCTTGGGTGCATGGTCCATGCACTTCAATATTCGCATAAGCACGTGCCCGATGGCATCATATCAACTAGGACTTTTTGTAATTATTACTCTTTTTCACTATCTTATTGCATTTTTATGAATCATTATTTGTGGGATCAAGATGCTTTGCATGAGCTCGATCTCTCTTTCTGTCTAGTGTTAAAGAAGCATAAGAGTGTTGCACTATCCTAGTTGTTATATTCAGTGGAATGACTTGGGCTGCACCATGTGCCATTGAGAAATGAAGACAACTCGACCCAATGGGTTATTGATAAGTGACAGTTCTTTCCCCTATTCCTTTGTGTACACTGACAGTAAAAAGTCTTCTCATTGCATATAGAAATTACACAGTGAATTAAAACAGCCAACGTAAAGAGGAAAGAATAAAAGATGTTGGTGTTGCGAGAAAGGACATATATTATTCATTCAGTAGTACATATTTTGGATAAGAGGAGAAAAAATAATTCCTTTGATGCAGTTGCCAATACAATTTTGCCGGATCCCTAATATACGAATACAGAAACGGCTTATCTTATATGTCAGGATGAAAGCGGGATGGGCTGCGGAGGCCCGCCCCTCTGCCGCCGAAGCCGCAAGATTAAAGCGGGCTGTTGCGGCATGTCCACTTTACAATGCATTTTCTAGCGGCAGTTCGCGACGTCCGCCAGCCTGCTTTCTGCCGAGCTACTGGAACTCGTTTTGAAGACGATAGCAGACTTCGACCGTGGACTTCGTTGGCTGTGTGACTGTCCGTGGGTCGCGCTTTTGAACAGTGTGGATTACTCGTTTCGCACGCGACAATAGACGTGGTTTCTGGGCTGTGCAATTCATTACAAAACACTGTAAACGTGTCTGCAATCCATCATTACGTCGTTTCCATCAAAACCACCCTAAATGAACGTGTACATATTTGTCGGCAAGAGCAGAACCTTCCTCCAACTAACAAAATTCAGATGGCTTTTCTGCTCGTTTCCTGAAAATGCAACAAATTGCATTTCCTTTGAAAACCTGATGACCTCAGTTAAAAGTACTGCATATGTTTTGTTCTACAGACCTGATGGACATGATGGTTCTAAAAGGTTCAACAAAAAAAGTGAAGTGCTAACAAACTATACGAATAAAACAATAAGATTACAACAATAATAAAAACATAGCCTTTTACTTATAGTTACAGATGCGAGATTACTCATAGTTACACTGAATTGAAGCACAAAATGCTCATCATGTTACTGCTCTGAGATTTTGCAAGAGACTACTATAAGCTCACATTTCAATGTTCCAAGCACTATTTACAATATCATCAGTGCAAAAAGGTGCAACACATTTCAATGTTCCAAGCACTATTTACAATATCATCAGTGCAAAAAGGTGCAAGGGGCTCAGCGCCATACATCACAAAAAACTAAACCATCGATCCATTCTAGCATTCATAGTTGCTGATCACTAGCGGGCTGTAGAATGTACAGTAGTAGTTCGGGGTGAAAGCAGTAAGAGCTGCAGCTGAATGGCAAGTACTTATCCGAGCAGTGGTGAGAGGGGACCTCGGGCAACGGACAACGGCGGCGGCGGGCATTGCTGAAGACGACAGCGGTGGTCGTAGATTTGGACGCGGGTGACACGACCCCACGGTCTTGTCGAGCCAGGATCACGCTGAGGGGTGCGTTGCACAGCACCGAATAACACATATTAAAGGTATAAAGCGGAAGCAAAACTTTTATTACATAAAGTGGTTTATGAACATTTGTACATCAAAATAGGTCTAGTCTACACTCACGGGCGTATACTACGCATCAAGTTCACGTTCAGCCCGTGAACGTGTCCTTGCTAGCACATACGCACACTAACACGGCGGCGTGCACGACTCCCACTCGACGGGGTTCCCTCCTGGGGTTTCGTCTCATCCTCGGGAGTCCCTTCCTCATAGAACGCTACAAAAGCTTGAAACACAAGCAGTGAGCACGAAGGCTCAGCAAGTCTGACCCGTCTCACGTAAACATAGAACTTCTACATGAGGGGTGATGGGTACATAAGGTAAAACCATTTGCAAAGGACTCGCCTAATTATTGGGACCTTACTTTCAAGTTTTAACAACAGGTTGTGGAGAACCTTACGCTAAGGCACATGAGAGAGCCGAAATCATACAAGAAACGCATTTCTCTCATGTACTTTGCCCAAAGTTGAAAAGAAGTTTAGTTAGCTCTAGACTACAACAAATCATTAACAATCAGATCCATCTTTCAATCAGCAACATTTTAACATGTAACTAGCCTGTTCTTTCTGCGTCACGGTACAGTGAACAAGTGGTACTCACTGACCGCGAGGGACAGCGATTATAATCTATTTACACCTGCAGGGTTACCCGAACAACCCGTCACGTACGCCCGTACTCGATGTTACCTACAGCAACCATCACGGACGCCGTATGCAACCACCTTTCGTCCGTCAGCCAAATATTGAACCGGTCCCATCGTCCCGAGCAAGAGGTCTCTGCACGCGCATCTCAGTGCCGCCAGCCGATTTACACCTCAAGCTCTCAACCTACCCTCTGAACGACGGGCAATGCCTCAATACCCAGCTACCCGAGTTATATCAGTTTCCCGGTTCTCATATAGCCGGTAGGTCTTCGGTACTGTTCTAGCTTGTTCAACAGGCCCGCACACGGCTCGGTCCTCAATCGACACAAGCGGAGCTACAGCACACAAGCCCCAAAGTCCTGCTGCCCTTACTCTCTGCTCGGTCTCATCTTTCTTGCCATGTGTATCATGTGCTATCTCTACCCGAGTCGAGTGCCTCTAGCCTATGCTCGCGAGTAGTTCCAACTACTCGACTTGTACCGAACCCTACACTATCTTAGCATCACAGTAGCTAACGGGGTTTGCAATCCTAAACCCAACCCATGGCTTTCTTGGCTATGCATTTGGATTTTCAAACAAGACTCTAGTGCAAGAAATAATGGTACTCAAGTAAGTGCTCAAAACAATAAAACTTTGTAAAAGGGTTAATGCAAACCGGGGCTTGCCTTGCTGCTCTTGGTCGTAGGCTAGCTGCTCCTCCGGAGTAACGAAGTCTAGGACTTCGGGTTCCTCCTCGACCTTAGCAACTACATGATATACAAGTATGTGTATTAATTTAAACGCATTTGATTGAATTTAAACTTGTGGAGTCTATAACTCTTACTAGACAGACCCAATGACTGTGAAACTTTTACTGTGGCTTGGTTACAACCTAAACAGAGACTTGGTCAAGTTTTAGTTGCAGCAAAGCTCATTTGAGCCCTCCACAATTAATTATGCAATTGACCTTAATTGAAGGCTTTTAGGGTGTTCTAAGGATTTTCATGAAACAAACTATGACTTTCTGAAAACTAGATTTTCAGGGGGTTCTAATGGAGTTGGTCTCACTTAATTTGAAGGTTTCTAGCTAAAGATATGAGCTAAACAATTTCAGGGAAAATTCTGAAAATATTTCCGAACATTTTCTATTTTCTCTGGAACAGTTTCACTAATCACACCATTAGGTAGATTAAATGAGCTCAAATGGACCTGAAATTTTTATGGTAGTTCAGGGATATTTTGGTGAACATCCCAGCAAAATTTCAGAATTTTCCTCCAAGGGATTCTCGAGTTAAAATTCCAAACAGTTTAAATTTGAGGAATTAATTCTGGAGAAATAAGGATTTTCATGAAGTGAAACTTGATTTGCTGGAAAGTGCTCAGAGATCTGAATCCAACAAAATTTGGTTCACTTGATTTGGAGCTTTCTAGCCCAAGTAATGAGGATTTAAAGTTTGAAGGAAATCTGAAAATCGGGGAAAAGTTTAAACTTGCGGGTGGGCCACGGGGACACGTGTTGCGCATTGATGCGTCGGCACACCGTGGTCTGCGGGGTTCCTCCGCGCCAGCACAACAGATCCCAGCCGCACCCGATCCCGATTTGAATTTTTCAGTCGCTGACGCGTGGGCCAGTCGGCTTCGTCTTCCTCCCGATGCGCCCTCGTGCCCGCGCCGCCTCCCCTCGCCGGAGCAGACTCGGGGCTCGCCGGATTGTTGCTGCCGGCCATCGCACGGTCTGAAACTCGACGCCAGGGGGCTTTCGACGTCAAGGAACACGTCGGTGGTGTCAGTTCGAGTTGGCGGTGACCAGAAATAGCCCGGCGACGTGCGGCGGCATCGGTTGAGGTTCGGCGCCATTGGCCGCGGGTTCTAACCCGCCAAGACCTCGAACAATCGGTTCTACAGCATCAGTACACCTCTAGGAAGCTCGACAAGGTTGCAAAGGTGTTCAAAGATGGCGGCAAGGTGGTCGGCACCGTGTGACCGATCGTGCCCGCCATGAACGTCCTCGATCGAGCTCAAAATTCGTCACTCCTAGTCGGTTTCATACCATGGATGCAGAAAGAAAATTGATCACCGGCTAATCCAGCATATGTGTGCAAAGTTTGATGACTCAAGGAGGGAAGAGAAGGAGAATTTTAAAGAACTGTACCAGAAGCTCGGGTTGAGGTCGCCAGAGCAAATTCTCGGAATTCGCTAGCGAGAGTGTACGGCGCGGCTTGAGCTTCAGGTGGAAGCAGCGTGGGGTCCGTGCGCTCCTTTTTCTGCCCTTGCTTGGCTGTGAAAGTGACTGTGGTGTGCTGCCCACGTGAGACCGATCTCCGTTCTTTAGCTCAGTCATGCGGTCGTCGTTGATCACGGAAACAGAAGCCAAATCCCGGTGGTTTAGGCGTCGGGAGAGTGGTGCTCGAGCTCAGGGTGCTGCCTAGCAGCTCGGGGAAGGAGTAGGCGTGATGTTTTCGCGGTTTCCCGATCGAACAGAGAGGCGGAAGCCGGGGAACTCGGTGTGCACTGAGGAGAGGGAAATGAGCGATGATCGCCGCGGTGGAATGCCTTAAGAGGACCCCGGACCGACCCTGGGCTCGCGTGTGGAAGCGGGAAGCAGCTGGTGGCGCTGCTCCTCCTCGGTGGCGCACGGGCAGCTCTCGGTGATGTTGAACCGGCAGCTGCTCGGTGGAATTTCCCACCGAGGCTGTGACTTTGGGTGCAAGTCTCCCCCCTTATCTCTATGACATGTGGGTCCCACACTCAAGTTTAACCTCTGAAATTAACTCCTCATCACTGTTGTAAATAGTAAGCCCCAAAATGCCCATGGTGATTCAAATTATTCACCCATGAGCCATTTGAATTGGTTAGAATTCAAATTGGTTTTGGTTTGGATAAATTTCAGCACATGTTCAGTTTGAAATTCAAATAAAGTTTGAATTTGCCCCACTTAGCTCATGTCAAGATCAACTCCAAATGGAGTGAAAATTGGAGTGTGAGCTCACAAAAATGTGATGAGTAAGAATATGCCTCCCACTTTTGAATTTACGGGATCAAAACAGTTTGAATTTGAATGTGGGTTCAAACTGCCCTCTACCTAGCTATACCCAAAATGACCTCAAAAAGGTTTTGAATTTGGGTGAAACTTGGCATGGACATTCCTAGCAATGTGTAGGAGTTTTCCCAGTGCCCAGCCCCTATATAGTACATGTGGGAAATACCAACTTTTGCAATATGTGAGTTTGTCCTCTAATGAGCATGTTGATGATGGTTACTTGCTCTTTAAATGTGTTTGTCAACTTGCTTCAAATGAGGTGTGTGTGTGTGTGGTGATGAACACTTTAAACATGTGTTCAAAACTGAGGCCCTTACAGTGGGATTCAAACACCAGCGTAGACGACCAGGATGGACTCGCCAACGGTAAGAGGCGGCAGGTGGAGGCGATCCCGGCGGATGTGAAATCGCCGGCGGTAGGAGGCGACGATCGGGCGAGATTGCCGAAGGATTGTGCGGGTTGGTACGGCGCCCAGCGGATTGTGCGGATAGTCCTAGCGGCGCCGCTCTCCTTTTGCCGGCCGGCTGAAAAAAAATGCGGGCTGCGGCACGGGCTGGTCCAGCGGGTTAGCGGCACGGCCCGTGTAACTTTCATCTCTACTTATATGTGCCATCGGAACACAAAGTTGTTGATAAGTCAAACCACAATAATAGGATAAATAGACCATTTTTTTACAACGTCAGTAGCTGCAACCGAACTTTTAGACCGCTGAAGCGGCATATGGCCGTACCCGATGCCGAGCTTGTGACCGCCGCACGCAGCGCCCGCGACAGCTTGTGGCCGTCGTCAGCCGCGTGTGAGTTCCAGGACGCGCGGCGCACGCGAGCACGGCATCGTCCTGCACGCAAGCTCGGGGTCGTCGTTGCGCTGTCCGTGAGCTCGCTGCCGCCGTTCCATCACTCGCGTGCTTTAGGATGTGCGCCGCGCACGAGCTGGAGGCCGAGCTTGTGGACGCCGCGCTGTCATGCCACCGTGCACAAGCACGAAAACGCGCGCGCGCGGGAGCCGTGTCGTGCTCGCCGTGCTGCTATGCGCGAGCACCTGGCGGCCACGTACCCGTGTGAGGTGTTCTGTTCTGCGCCAGCTCTGCGCGAGGTCGTGGTCTGCTGGCCTGCTGCACGGGTGAGCTCGAGGCTGCCGCTCCGGTGTAACAACCCAGGCAGGTATAACCATGCCCGTAGGTTAGTACAAATATCTAAAATTTTCTAGTAGTATTAAAATTTTTAAAAATTTCGGCAGAGTCTTTATTGTAAATCCTAACAACTGTGGACACATATTATAATAATAGACATAATAGAGAGTGAGAGTTAATAATAAGTACCAGACAATCAACATAAAGGAAATTAATCGGGCAGTCAACATCCCACTGACCACATCGGCAGAGTCTTGCCTGTAAATTCTATCAACCGTGGACACATAGATTATAATAATAGACACAATAGACAGTGAGAGGTAACAATAAGTACCAGACGATCAACATAAAAGAAATTAACTGGCCGGTCAACATCCCACTGTCCACACGGTAGTTCTCAGGACACAAAAATTTAGTTAGTAACTAAGATAATCTAGAAATTAAATTTGTTGCATGAAGTGTGTGCTCAAGTGTAGATACTACCCTCTTTTGATACATGCTTTGATCAACGAGTACCTAAAAACTAAATAAATACAAAGGTGAGTGTAACACCCTTATTTTCATTATCATGCATTGCATTCATTTTCACGTAGAGATCACTTAAGAAACAAAAGAAAGAGAGACAAAGAAATACATTTGGATAACTCCACCCTTTTGCCCCTTCCAAGTAGGGTTCTCCCCCTTAGCTGCGGCCACTCTTAGAGATAAACCCCTTCACTCTCTTCTGATCGAGTAGGACTTACTCCGCTCCAATCCGAGTAGGGTTTATTCCCATTCAACCTTAGTTGTGCAACCTTGGAGTTAAAAGTTTCCAAACCGAGTAGAATTCCTCCAAACCGAGTAGCCTCACCCAAAAAACCTGTCACACCCCCTTATGGAAATTCCCCCTCTTCCAAACCGAGTAGGAAACCACCCCCTAACCTGGTCGGCACCCGTTAGGGAATTCCCCCCCCCCCCTCCAATCCAAGTAGAAGAGCTTATCCCCCCTTGGCTGCGCATTGGGATGAAATCCCAGCCCTTTGCTGCCCCTCCTAGCTGAAATCCTAGCCCCCTTGGCTGCACCCTCCCCCTATAAATAAAACCCAAACCCTTGCCGCTGCCCCTGCCCCAAACACAAAACCCTGTCACCCAGCTGCCCTGCTGCGCCCTGCCAAGAGGAAGAGTTTTGGCCGCATCCCTGCTCTGATATTTGGTTGTCGCCCTGCTGCCCTGCCTTGGCTGCAGCCCTGATCTGCCGCAAGAAAACCCCAGTCATCTACATTGATCACAAGAGAAGGATTATCTGTTGCCACGAAGGGAAGCCAACTGCAGAGGAGAAGGAGAAGGAGGAGGAGAAGACGGGAGCCATCGTTCTTCGTTGTTACATCGCTGCTGTCATTCCCGACCACCCTACGTCACGTCACATGACCAACGAGCTGCTGCCCTAGATAGGTCATCCTTCATATCAACTTTGACGACGGTTTGATCTACTATCCCGAGCTAAAACCACAGCCGCATCTAAATGGTTTCCAGCAGCACCGATCACCACAAAACTCCGCTAAAACCTACCTAAACTCACATGAGCATATGTAAACTGATTAGTGTATCGTGCATTATAGGATTGCATGCATCCGCATCATCACATTTTGAGTAACTTGTGTGCATCGTATTGAACGGATGTATTGTTTTGTATGTGCGTGATCGTGAGTAGAACACACTCAAGAGGTCGTATACGAGGATCTCTAGCACCAAAACTTCGAAGAGCTTGAGCAGCACAACCCGTTGGAGCAAGGAAAGTGTCCCTTGACCATATTGATCCAGTGTTTTAAACTGTTTTACTCGCGAAAACTGCATGCTGGTGTCAATATGATGGGAACCCTTTCATAGGAGTTCACTAGTTTGTTTGCCACCCCTTATTGACGGGAACATGTTGAGTCGGGTATGGTGTTGTTTTCTCTTTTGCACCGCATTGCTTAATGGGATTGTGGGAAAATAAAATAAACTTTCTTAAATCACTAGAATCATGAAGATTAATAATGATGAGAACATGGTGATCTTTAACCAGCATGGAACTGCGGTGATCTAAGAAAGCATGGTTTGTGGTTGTGATGAATGACATGGTGGTTTGCTTGAATTAGATCTAAGGACGGTTCATGCAAGAATATGCCAGAAAAACAGTGCTACCACAAGGCCAGATATGGGTACGGCATAGCTGACTAATTAGATGTGCTTCTAGTTTTTTATGGACCATTGGATGGTGTAGGGAATGGGAGTCGAAGAGGACTGCTCTTGGAACTGCATGGCACACGAGGGGGCCCATAGGTGGGAGAATGTGGATTCAAGCCGGTGATGGTCATGTCATTCGAGACTGGTTTGGGTTATGTATATGAGATTAGTTTAGGTTATGTGAGTATGTGATGATCATGAGAAATTGTGAATTTGAGATAAGCTTGAGAATGAGTATTGGCTGGTTAAAACATGATGAGTGATGGAGTATGATGGTATTAGACATGAGGCATGATGACCTACTTGGTTATGTTGGGATTTAACTCACCTGGATATTGTAGGTTTTTTTTGTGATTCTGAAATAAAATTTGCTTGCTGCAATTAACCTTTGTCCCCAACCACGTTTAAGCTACATGCCATATTTTTTCCGCACTTGCTGAGTACGACATGTACTCGCCCTTGAATTTCTCACAACGATTTAGCTACAGGAGAAACTTGGGAGTACTTTGAATATCAGGTGGAATGGAGTCGAAGTTGGAGTCCTGCTGCTGTTTAGTTTCTTCCGCTGCAAAATGAACTAGATATCCATGTTTTAGACATTGATCTACTGTAATAAGCACTGAAGTACCCTTTGTAACGTGGTTAAGTTCTGAATTCAGTTTGTGAAGCACTTGTGCATGTGTGATGAACATCCTGGGCACACATATGTGCATTACTTGGTTCATTTTTGGAACCGGGTGTCACAAATTGGTATCAGAGCCACGTTGACCGTAAGACGCAAGCCTAGGTAGAATGGACGTCTTAAAACACATAGGAACACCCCTCTAAAGTGTTATTTTCAAAAATTGCTTGCTGCTGCATTTTGTTTGTCAATTCCAGCTACTCCATTCCCCCTTTCTTATTTTCTTTTGGACAGACACTCTTTGTTCTCCTTGCTAAGTGATTGATGCAGCTTTGGATTTATTTACCCTCTTCTCTAAAGCTTCTCATGTCTTCTTTATAGATGCCGATCACTAGGAGCACTGCATGCATGAGCACTCACCGCCGCCCTTGGAAGCTCGCTTAACCCCATCGAGGTTTCCGATGGACCGTACTTGGAGGAAGTGAAAGTGGAGCCTCATGATGACCGAGGAGGATGTTAATGGCCCCATGCAGGAGGAAGAGGATCCAGAGGAGTTGGAGCCATATGAGGAAGACATGGAAGAAGATCCACAAGAGGAGCAGCACTGGTACGCACCCCAATAGGACTACCACGCGGGACTACATCAAGAGGATGAACCTTATGAAGATGAACCGGAAGAAGATGAACACGGAGAGGAGCCACCACCTGCTGTGGCCTAGAAGGAAGATGATGAACGGGTCATCCGTTCTGCTCAAGAATTCCGGTCCAATGGAATGGAGGGAGGACATATGGCCAGGGAGCTAAGAGAGTTCCTTGAGTGCTACGACTTGTACCTAGAGTACCTCGTCAAGAAAGCCCCTCCCTCAAACGTGAAGAGTGGAAGGCTGAAGTGTCCATTCTCTCTAATGCTAGGGTTGTCACACGGCACTTTGCACCCACATAGAGAGTCACAAGGGTGGAAGTTGTTGATGATGTTGCATGGTATGCACTCACCAGACTATGCTACGCCTTCCGTGGGCAGCTTGAAAACTCTAGCTTTTAGTTGCACCCGTACCGGAAGAATGGTACAAGGGAGATCATTGGACTCCGTGGAGGAGCTCCTTCCAACCCAGAAGCTGCTGAGAAGTCTCAGAAGATGCTCATGGAGTTAGAAAACCGCTATGCAAATGCACAAGAAGAGATCCGCTACCACCGCAAGAAGTTGTACTTGCTGGAGAAACAAGAGGAGACTCGTGCCAATGCGGGAACAAATGGAGCACCAGCGTCACCTGCCCCTACATGGATGGCCGACTCACCATGGTGTGCGCCCATGTATGGACCGCCCCCTCGTATGGCCATAACATTCCTGATCTCACGATTAATTAGGTTTCCATTGAATAAAGTTGTAACAAGAACGCTCAGATCATAGTGGTTCAAATAAGTGTGGTGTGCTAAACTTTTTATGATGATTGCTTATGTTTGTGTGCTTGGCTGTGAGTTGTGAGACGCTTCGGCGAATATCCACAACCGCATAGAGTAGAGAGATGTGGGATGCTTCGGCACTTGTCCACATCCTCACATAGGTTTACATTAATAAAGGAGTTTCTTAGTCTCATATACCTTGATGCATATAGTTAGGAAATCACTTCTTATAATTATGAATTCTATTCCGAGAGTAAGCATTAAAATAAGGGGGTACATTTCCTTGCAAACCTCATCGTATTGGATTCCCAAGAGATAGATATAATACTTGGAATCGACAGGCTAAGCAAGTATAATGGAGTGATTCAATGTGCCAAGAGGATCATACAGTTGACAAGTGAACACGGTATCCGCATCAAATTCGAGGCAGCCCAACCTATAACCGAGAAGGTAGTGCTGAATCACGTGGAAGGTGTGACATTGGAAAGCATTCCGGTAGTTTGAGAGTATCCAGCTGCATTTTTGGAGGAATCGCCAGGTATGCCACCTAACCGTGACATAGAGTTTTTCATCGATTTAATACCCAGAAGTGCACCTATAGCTAAGAGGCCATATAGAATGCGTGCTAATGAATTAATGGAGCTCAAGAAGCAAATTCAAGAGCAGATAGAGAAGGGTTTTATATGCCCAAGCTCATCACGATGGAGAGCCCTAGTGCTCTTCATAGATAAGAAGGATGGAACCCAAAGGATGTGTGTGGATTATATAGGTTTCTCAATGAGGTAACGGTCAAGAATAAGTACCCTCTACCCCGCATAAAGGATTTGTTTGATCAAATGAAATGCACCCGGTTTTTCTCCAAGATGGATCTTCAGTCGGGATACTTCCAGCTGAAGATTAAACCCTCAGACATACTCAAGACGGCTTTTCGGACACGATATGGTTCATATGAGTACACCGTTATGTCATTTGGGTTGACGAATGTGTCTGGGTACTCTATGTACCTCATGAATAAGGTCTTCATGGAGTACTAGGACAAGTTCTTTGTGGTGTTCATCAATGATATTATGGTATATTCGAGAAGCGACGAAGAACGTGAAGAAAATTTGAGGCTGACATTGAAGAAACTACGGGAGTGAAAGTGCATCTAGGCATCCCTTGTGGGTTTTGGTTGATTTATGACAAATGAGACCCTAACAAAATCGTTGAGATGAGCGCATGTTTTTAAAAAAATTAGGAAGAAAGCGCAAAAAGAAAGGAGAATGAGGATCTAAAATGATAAGAGCTCAAGAGCTGAAAAGATTAGATTAATTAGTATGGAGTGTGTTGGAGAAACACACCCCAAGAGCTCAAGTGAAAGAAATCACACTAACTGCACAAAAATCAGCATGTGCTGACTAGTCCGATATCAACCGGACTAGTCTGATTTCTCTCTGGCTAGAAAACGGACAAGTCCTCCAAGTGCGGACTTGTCCTCAGTCCTCACTTTCTCCAGACAGCGGACTAGTCCGATATGTCTCTGACTAGAGAACGGACAAATCCACCAAGTCCGGACTTGTCCATAATCTACAAAGTTCTCACCACAGCGGACTAGTACGATATGGACCGGACTAGTCTGATTTGTCTCCGAGTAGACAACGAACTAGTCCACACTCTTATGAACTAGTCCGGTATCTCGCAACACTTAGGGTTTTCCACACGCCGCACACCGGACTAGTCTGGAGTCCACCACGGACTAGTCCGGACATCGCAAACCCTAACGGTAACCTTTGGAAACCCTAGTATAAATAGAGGTGTACGACCATACTACAACAACTCTTGACCCCCTGCACCGTCACACCTTCCAAGAGCCCAAAATTCACATCTCTCCACATATTCTAACCCTAAAAGGATCAAATCTTTGAGGATTAGCAATTGATCAAAGGAGAGACTTGTTCTACACATCTTGAGCTCTTGGGTTTGATATCTCGCACACTCTTGTTCATTTATTGTACATCTTTTGAGTGTGCTTGGTGGTATTCATTCATTGTAATTCTTGGGGAGCCCTCAACTTGTGAGAAGGCCCCTTGAACGATTTATTTGCCCTTTGTGATTAGTGGAAGAGAATCGTCCTCCGTGGCGATTCGATGAGGGTAGGGTTGTTGAAGACCCGGTCCTTTGTGGACTTCTCAACGGGGACGTAGATTTCCTTCGTGGAATCGAACCTCGGGATAAAATCTTGTCTCTTGTTCTTGTGTTTTATTGTTCATCATATTCTAGGGTTTACTTAATCTTGTGTAATTCACGTTGAAACATTGAAACTAAAGTTGATCTCTGTCATTCATTGTTTCACTGTTGTAATACATCTAAGTTCCCAATTAATTTCCGCTGCATAGGGTACTAGAAGTGAAAATATTGATCAACCTTGATCTTTCTAGTCCACGCATACCGGACTAGTCCGCACAGTACCGGACTAGTCTGATTTCCCTGTATTTGATAAATCTATTAAGTGTTTCAGGGATTAACAAAGAATCGAAAAGCCTATTCACCCCCCTCTAGGCTACATTCAATTGGTATCAGAGCCAAACTCTTCAAAAGAGACTCACCGCTCGAAGAGACGATGTCGGACATCAAGGATGTACACAAGAAGATTGACAATGAAAAGTATGATGATGAAAGGGCTCAAAAGCTAAAGAAGCTACTCGACGCCATTCAAGACAGTGAGGACGATGATGAGGAGGTGCTCCAACTCAAGGCTCTTCTACAAAAGAAGACACTCTCCCCAAAAGGGAAGAAGAAGATCGATGATCAAAAGAAGAAGAAAGGGGGTAGTCACACAGACTACTCCCGATATCCTTTTGACTATGAGCATTTGAATTCTAACATACTTATCAATTCCTCTAGGGAAAGCACCTTACTTTGATGGCAATGACTATTCAATGTGGAGACAAAACATGAAAATGCACCTTATATCTCTTAACCCAAGTTTATCGCATATAGTGTGTTCAGGGATAGATATCCTGGATGATGATGAAGAGCTGACTCCAAGCCAAGAACAAGCCGTTCATCGGAATGCTCAAGCTGTAGCTGTGATCACGTCATCACTGAGCCGAGACGAGTTCACCAAGGTGGATGGACTGAAAATTGCCAAGGAGATATGGGACACACTACAAACCGCACATGAAGGTGACCGTAATGTACACGAAGCCAAGATAGAAATGATTGAAGGTGAATTGGTAAGATTCGCGATAGAAGAAGATGAACCACCACAAGATATGTACAATCGACTGAAGAATCTTATCAACAAAGTCCAAGCTTATGGCAGCAAAAAGTGGAATGATCATGAGGTCGTGAAGTTGATTCTCAGAGCATTCATGCCTCGCAACGTGACTCTTTGCCCTATGATTAGAGAAAGCCCCGGGTATCGGAAAATGACCCTAGACAATCTTCTTGGCAAGATCATCAACTTTGAAATGATGGAGAAGCAAGCCAAGCATGTCAAGGAAATTGCCGATCTCACCTCGGCAAAGAAGAAAGGAGTTGCTTTGAAGTCAACTTGTAAACCCGTATCAAAAGAAGCTCGAGAAGCTCATGGAGAAGACGACAGTGATTTTGAAAGTAGTGATATCGATGAAGAAGACATGGTCTTGTTCATGAAGAAGTTCAAGAAAATGATGAGAAGAAGAAAGGGTAGAAGCTCAAACGAAGGAAGACAAAAGGACAAACAAAGACCCAAGATGAGACGGGCGTGCTACAACTGCGGAGAATATGATCACTTCATAGTAGACTGTCCATATAAAGAAAATAAGAGGAAGACTAAAGACAACAAGACTCAACCAAAGAAAATGTTCAAGAAGAAGAAGCAATATGGCCAAGTGTATCTAGGGAAGGAGTGGGACTCCAATGATGAATCCTCATCCAAAGAAGAAGAGGAGATGGCCACCATAGCCATAAAGAAGACTACCAAGATATCCACTCTCTTCCCAACCATGGGCGCATGGAAAGACACCAACAACACTTGGCTAATGGCAAAGGAAGGTAAAAGAAAGGTAACAACTAAATCTTCCTTCTTGCATTCTTTTACTAGTGATAGTGATAATTCTAGTGCGGATGATAGCAGTGATGAAAATGAATATATGCTTAGGGGTTTAGACAAAAAGACAGCTGCTAAGATGAAATTTCTACTTGATAAGCTTGTTGATATGGAGAAGTTAGTCAATCGTGAGGAGGATTTGATCATCTCCCAAAAGGAGGAATATCTTGAGATTGAAAAGCTTCTTGAACTTGAAAAGGGGCGAAGTAAATCACTAGAACTTGAGTTAGCTTCAAGCAAGGAAGCTTGCTTGAAGTTAAAAGACTCAAACGCCACCATCAAGGATGAACTTGCTAACTTAACCAAAGTTAACAAGATCCTTGAGGTACAAGTTGATTCAGTCAAGCAAAGTGGTTCTTCATCCACTTCAAGCTCACCTTCTCAACATATAAAATCTGAAACTAGTATTACTTGTCCTTGTGCCAAAAGTGACACTAACTTGAAGAAAAAGACAAACTCGACAAAGGACAAACAATCTTCTCAAAGTGGCATATTTGACAAGGAGAAGATCAAGTATGCACGCAGTGCATACTCGGTCACAAGACCTCCTAGTATCAAATATGGCATTGGATATTCTTATGGTGAAAAGCAAAACGCTAGAAGCCACAAGAATAACAAGGATTGCATTGCCTTTGTCAAGGGAAACTCTTTTCAAGTTAGAAAACTTAATAATGTTGATAAATTAAACACTGTGAACACATATGAACAACAACTTCTATTTAGAACTTTTGATGCTTCATATGTACTTATGAAAAGTAATCTTGGAAGAGTTTATGCTAAATATGTTGGGCCACACCATAGAAACACCAAGTCTCATGTGTGGGTGCCCAATTCACTTGTGACTAACCTCGAAGGACCCAAGCAAGCTTGGGTACCTAAGACCAAGGCATAATTTGTCTTTTGCAGACTTATTCATCCGGTGGAGCAAAATGGGTGCTAGATAGTGGATGCACCAATCACATGACCAGAGAAAGAAGAACGTTCGTGGAATATGACGAAAATGAAGATCCAAGCGAAGGCATTTACTTTGGTGATAATAGTCAAGGAAGAGTGCTTGGTACCAGTAAAATTGCAATTTCATCACAACATACTCTCTCTCATGTTTTACACGTTGACTCCTTGGATTATAACCTTTTTTCGATATCTCAATTATGTGATAAGGGTTATAATTGTTTATTCACTAATGAGGGTGTGACTGTCTCTAGAAGGAGTGATAACTCAATTGAATTCAAGGGTGTGTTAAAGGGAAAACTTTATCTAGTTGACTTCAACAAAGATAAAGCCGAACTTGACATATGCTTGATTGCAAAGACCAACATGGGTTGGATGTGGCATAGACGGCTAGCACATGTTGCTATGAGGAATCTTCAAAAACTCCTTAAAGGCGATCACATCCGAGGTTTAAAGGTTGTTGTTTTTGAGAAAGACAGGCCATGTAGAGCATGCCAAGCAGGGAAGCAAGTAGGAGCACCCCATCTCGCGAAGAATGTCATGACTACAACAAGACAGCTTGAGCTCCTCCGCATGGATCTATTCGGTCCAATTGCTTACATAAGCATCGGCGGTAATAAATACGATCTAGTCATTGTTGATTATTTTTCACGCTTCACGTGGGTTTTCTTTTTGCATGATAAGACAGAAACTCAAGGAACCCTCAAGAAGTTCATCAAGCGTGCACAAAATGAATTCTTATTGAAGACCAAGAACATACGAAGTGACAATGGGACAGAATTCAAGAACACCCAAGTTGAGGAGTATCTAGACAAAGAAGGGATAAAGCACGAATTCTCAGCACCATATACTCCTCAACAAAACGGAGTAGCCGGAAGGAAGAACAGAACTCTCATTGAGATGATGAGGACAATGCTCGATGAATACAAGACTTCGGACAGGTTTTGGGCTGAAGCGGTTAACACCGCTTGTCACGCCATAAACCGACTATATCTTCATCGATTGCTCAAGAAAACTTCATATGGACTACTCACGGGTAACAAGCCGAATATTTCATATTTTCAATTTTTTGGTTCAAAATGTTATATTTTGAAACAAGAAGCCAAGGGCTTCGAAGTTTGCTTCGAAGCCCGATGAAGGTTTCTTACTTGGCTATGATTCAAACTCCTACGCTTATCGTGTCTTCAACAAAACCTCCGGACCTGTTGAAATAGCACGTGACGTATTGTTCGATGAAACTAACAACTCTCAAGGAGAGCAAGCTGATCAATGTGTTCTAGATCGAAAAGAAGCTCTATGTTAAGCATTGAGAAGAATGGCATTAGGCGATGTTCGACCACAAGTGCCACCTTCAAATTCGAATGAAGAAAATGAACCACAGGTGGAGGAAAATGATCAAGGGGGAGCTTCCATACAATATCAACCTCAAGAAAATCAAGAAGATCAAAACATCAATGAGGGCAACTATCCAGGGGAGAAGAAGATGATAATGAAGATTCAAGACCACAAGTGCCATATCCAAGAGTACACCAAAGCATCCAAAGAGATCACCCCATCAACAACATAATTGGTGACATCCGAAAGGGAGTACTAACCCGATCTCGCATAGCTAATTTTTGTGAACTATTCTTTTGTATCTTCTTTGGAACCATACAGGGTTGAGAATGCATTAAAAGATCCGGATTGGGTGATGGCGATGCAAGAAGAATTGAACAACTTCAAGAGGAACGAAGTGTGGGAGCTTGTTGAAAGACCCAAGTCCAACGTCATCGGCACTAAATGGGTCTTCCACAACAAGCAAGACGAACATGGAGTGGTAACAAGGAACAAGGCACGACTTGTGGCAAAAGGGTACTCACAAATCGAAGGTTTGGATTTCGACGAGACTTTTGCTCCCGTAGCTAGGCTTGAATCGATTCGTATATTACTTGCATATGCTACTCACCATGATTTCAAGCTTTATCAAATGGACGTGAAAAGCGCCTTTCTCAACGGACTGATCAAGGAGGAGGTGTACGTGGAGAAGCCACCGGGTTTTGAAGATCAAGAGTACCCCGACTATGTGTTCAAACTGCGTAAGGCTCTCTATGGCCTCAAACAAGCTCCTAGAGCTTGGTATGAGTGCCTTAGAGAGTTTTTTTTATTGAAAATGACTTCAAGATTGGAAAAGCTCATTACACTTTGTTTACTAAACACTTTGATGATGATCTCTTCATTTGCCAAATCTATGTTGACCATATTATATTTGGTTCAACTAACAAATCCTTTTGTCAAGAATTTAGTAAGATTATGACAGATAGATTCGAGATGTCCATGATGGGAGAGTTGAGGTACTTTTTGGGATTCCAAGTGAAGCAACAAAAGGACAAGACGTTCATAAGCCAAACAAAGTACACTCAAGACATTCTCAAGAAGTTTGGAATGGACAAAGCAAAGCCCATAAAGACTCCAATGGCGACAAATGGACACTTGGATCTCAATGAAGACGGACCAAATGTGGATCAAAAGGTATATAGTTCCATGATTGGCTCCTTACGATATTTATGTGCATCTAGGCCTGATATCATGTTAAGTGTATGTTTGTGTGCAAGGTTTGAAACCAATCCTAATGAATGTCATTTGACAGCCGTTAAATGGATCTTGAGATATTTAGTTCATACGCCCAACCTAGGCCTTTGGTATCCCAAAGGTTCAAAATTCAATCTCATTGGATACTCCGATGCAGATTATGCCGGATGCAAGGTAGATAGAAAAAGTATTTCCGGTACTTACCAATTCCTAGGTAGATCCTTAGTTTCGTGGTCCTCCAAGAAACAAAATTCAATTGCCTTATCCACAGCCGAAGCGGAGTATGTTGCAGCCGGAGTTGTTGTGCACAACTCCTTTAGATGCGACAAACTCTAAGGGATTACTGTTACAATATGAGTCGTATTCCACTCCTTTGTGACAATGAGAGTGCAATTAAAATTGCCCATAACCCTGTTGAGCACTCTAGAACCAAACACATAGATATCCGGCATCATTTTTTGAGAGACCACTCAATGAAAGGAGACATAGCCATTTTCCATGTCAACACTGAAAAACAACTAGCCGATATCTTTACCAAGCCACTTGATGAAAAACGCTTTTGTGAGCTCCGAAATGAACTAAATAACCTTGATGCTCGGAACGTGGCTTGAAAACTTGCATACCTGTATGCCATCCTCAAAATCATGCTAATTGTGTTGAAAAATCATCTCTCTCTATTTTCTCCTAAAAACTATGTTAGTTACTTGATCTTGATGAATTATGGTCATAGCTTGATTGTTGTATGTTTACTGATCATATTCATCAAGAATATATGTGTTTCTTTGTCCCCTATTCCTTATTAGGAACCATTGAATACATATATATAAGTGTTTTGTACTTTTCTGTACAAGGGACCATGGACTAGTCCGATATTTTGACTCCATAACCCTAGGGCCGGCTCAGACCTAATCTCCTTCAACCTCACAACTCTTCCCACGTTCTTTCTCCTCCTCCTCCAAAGCCTGATGATGAAGATGAAGAAAGGAATGACAACGAGGAGTGAGCCGACGACGACAAGTAGATCCCTCCTATCCTTCTTTTTGGTGCCTTGATGCCAAAGGGGGAGATATTGAGGGGGAGTCTTAGGTCGTAGGTTCTTCTTTTTGTGTCCTAGTTTAAGAAGTGGGCTTTTGTAAGACTTATGTTATCATTATGCTTTTGGACATGTGCTGTGAAATGATGACTATGTTATGCTTATGATTAATGGTGTATGTTTAAAACTGCTATGTAGGCTTGAGACTCTTGATTATATTATGATTATGCTTATTATGATATTCACATCAAAATTATTGCTCATACACATAGTTTTGCACCCCACCATAAAGAGTGCACATATGTCTTATGTCTACATTGCCTATTTTGCTCAAAGCTCATATGTGCACACTTTATGAAAATCTGAATTTTTTTATCATATTTATGTGATCTCAATTGGTTTTCATCAATCACCAAAAAGTGGGAGCTTGAAAGTGCATCTAGGCATCCCTTGTGGGTTTTGGTTGATTTATGACAAACAAATGAGACCCTAACAAAATCGTTGAGATGAGCACAGGTTTTTAAAGAAATTAGGAAGAAAGCGCAAAAAGAAAGGAGAATGAGGATCTAAAATGATAAGAGCTCAGGAGCTGAAAAGATTAGATTACTTAGTATGGAGTGTGTTGGAGAAACACACCCCAAGAGCTCACGTGAAAGAAATCACACTAACTGCACAAAAATCAGCATGTGCGGACTAGTCCGATATTAACTAGACTAGTTCGATTTCTCTCTGACTAGAAAACGGACAAGTCCTCCAAGTGCGGACTTGTCCTCAGTCCTCACTTTGTCCACACAGCGGACTAGTCCGATATGGACCGGAATAGTCCGATATGTCTCTGACTAGAGAATGGACAAGTCCGCCAAGTCCGGACTTATCCATAATCTATAAATTTCTCACCACAACGGACTAGTCTGATATGGACCGGACTAGTCTGATTTGTCTCTGAGTAGACAACGGACTAGTCCGCACTCTTACGGACTAGTCCGATATCTCACAACACTTAGGATTTTCCAAACGCCGCACACCGGGCTAGTCCGGAGTCCACCACGGACTAGTCCAGACATCGCAAACCTTAACGGTAACCTTTGGAAACCCTAGTATAAATAGAGGTGTATGGCCATACTACAACAACTCTTGACCCCCTGCGCCGTCACACCTTCCAAGAGCCCAAAATTCACATCTCTCCACACATTCTAACCCTAAAAGGATCAAATCTTTGAGGATTAGCAATTGATCAAAGGAGAGACTTGTTCTACACATCTTGAGCTCTTGGGTTTGATCTCCCGCACACTCTTGTTCATTTATTGTACATCTTTTGAGTGTGCTTGGTGGTATTCATTCATTGTAATTCTTGGGGAGCCCTCAACTTGTGAGAAGGCCCCTTGAACGATTTATTTGCCCTTTATGATTAGTAGAAGAGAATCAGCCTCCGTGGCGATTCGACGAGGGTAGGGTTGTTGAAGACCCGGTCCTTCGTGGACCCTTCAACGGGGACATAGATTTCCTTCGTGGAATCGAACCTCGGGATAAAATCTTGTCTCTTGTTCTTGTGTTTTATTTTTCATCATATTCTAGGGTTTACTTAATCTTGTGTAATTCACGTTGAAACATTGAAACTAAAGTTGATCTATGTCATTCATTGTTTCACTGATGTAATACATCTAAGTTCCCAATTAATTTCCGCTGCATAGGGTACTAGAAGTGAAAATATTGATCAATCTTGATCTTTCTAGTCCACGCATACCGGACTAGTCCGCACAGTACCGGACTAGTCCGATTTCCCTGTATTTGATAAATCTATTAAGTGTTTCAGGGATTAACAAAGAATCAAAAAGCCTATTCACCCCCCTCTAGGCTACATTCAGGGAGCACCAGCTGTATGCCAAGTTCAGCAAGTGTCAATTCAGGTTTAGGGAGATATCATTCTTAGGCCACATCATCTCTGAAGGAGGAGTATCGGTTGATCCCGAAAAAGTGAGGGACGTGTTGAATTGGAACCTGCCATAGAATGTGAAGGACATTCGGAGTTTCCTTAGGATGGCTGGATATTACCGCCGACTCATTAAGGATTTCACCAAGATAGCGAAGCCTATGACTGAATTGTTAATGAAAGAGAAGGAATTCTAGTAGACCAAGCTTTTGAAGACAACTTTGAAGAGTTAAAGAAGAGATTGACAATGGCACCGATATTGGTATTGCCAGATGTGAGCAAGAGCTTCGATATATATTGTGATGCCTCAAGACAGGGACTTGGATGTATGCTAATGCAAGAAGGCCATGTGGTAGCTTATGCATCGAGATAACTGAAGAAACATGAGCTGAATTACCCTACACATGATCTAGAACTCGCAGTCGTGGTACACGCTTTGAAGATTTGGAGGCACTACATACTTGTCACCCAATGTGAGATTTATACGGATCACAAAAGTCTCAAGTACATATTCACGCAAACGGATCTGAATTTGAGGCAACATCGATGGTTACAGCTCAGCAAGGATTTGATGTAGGAATCAACTATCACCCTGGGAAAGCCAACGTAGTAGCGGATGCCCTGAGCCAAAAGGGAGCATATCACCAACTCACGATTCAGGAGCTGCCACCCGAGCTACTTAAGGAGTTTGAACGATCGCATCTCGGGTTCGTGAATGAGATGGAGGTGATAGACCTAAACCAAACAATGGAACAATAGATACGAGATGGTCAATCAATGGATAAGGAGATAAAGGAAATCAAGGAAAGAATCTGAGGGGGGTAGAGAAAGATTTCAAGAAAGATGAGAATGACACGCTTTGGTTAGGGAAAAGGATTTGTGTGCCAAACGTGAAGCACATGCATGACACCATATTAAAGGAGGCACATGATTCGCCTTATTCCATTTATCTCGGCTGTACGAAGATGTATAAGGACTTGAAAATTTTATATTGGTGGGATGGCATGAAAAGGGAAATAACCGAATATGTTGACCTGTGTGATATGTGCCAATGAGTGAAGGCCGGGCATCGGACACTAGCTGGGTTATTGCAGCTGCAGAAAATACCCGAGTGGAAGTGGGAAGAAATTGGTATGGACTTGATAGTGGGATTACCACATACTCAGTCCGATTACGACTCTATTTGGGTTATCGTGGACCGATTGATGAAGTCAGCTCAGTTCATTCCTGTCAGGACCATGTACACCGTGACGCTGTATATGGAGAATACAGATGTCATCATGGAGTTCCGAAGAGGATAGTTTCTGACCAAGGTTCTCAATTCATCTCTAGGTTCTTGAAGAAACTACATGAAGTTATGGGTACCCGGTTGAATTTCAACTCCGCATATCACCCACAGACCGACGGGCAAACCGAGAGGACGAATCAAATATTGGAGGACATGTTGAGAGCTTGCGCCTTGAAACATGGGCATGGTTGGCACAAGAGCTTGCCGTATGCTGAATCCTTGTACAACAATAGTTACCAAGTCAGCCTAAAAAATGTCATCTTTCGAGGCGTTATATGGTAGAAGATGTAGGGCACCCCTGTTCTAGAATGAGACTGTAGAAAACCAAGTGTTTGCACCTGATGTGTTACAGGACGCCGAGAAGCAAGTTCAAGTGATACGTGAAAACTTAAAGTCTGCTCAGTCACGTTAGAAAGGCTATGCATACAATAGGCGAAGAAATCTGACCTTTGAAGTTAGAGATTTCGTGTATCTCAAGTTGTCGCCTATCCGAGGCCAACGAAGGTTCAACGTCAAAGGCAACCTAGCACCTTGCTACATCGGACCATTTAAGATTTTAGACAAGAAAGGAGAGGTAGCATATCAACTAGAGCTGTCGGCGCACCTCTCTGATGTACACGACGTGTTTCACGTGTCCCAAGTCAAGAAGTGTCTAAGAGTACCGGAAGAACAAGTACTGATGGACGAGTAAGAACTCCAGGAGGATTTGACCTATGCGGAACAACATATCTAAATCGTGGATATGAAGCAAAGAGTCACGAGAAACAAGATAATCTGTTGGTGCAAAGTACAATGGAGCCATCATACGAAAGTCGAAGCTACGTTTGAACGTGAAGAAGACCTCAAGACAAAATTTCCTCACCTTTTCTCTAGTCTATCGAATCTCAACGGTGAGATTCATTTTAACAGTTTGTAACACCCTCATTTTCATTATCATGCATTGCATTCATTTTCATGTAGAGACCACTTAGGAAATAAAAGAAAGAGAGACAAAGGAATATATTTGGATAACTCCACCCTTTTGCCCCATTCGAGTAGGGATCTCCCCCTTAGCTGCGGACACCCTTAGACATAAACTTCTGAGATAAAACCCTTCACTCTCTTCTGATCCGAGTAGGACTTGCTCCCCACTAATCCGAGTAGGGTTTATCCCCCCTCAACCTTGGCTGCGCAACCTTGGAGTTAAAAGTTTCCAAAAAGAGTAGGATTTCCCCCAACCGAGTAGAATTCCTCCAAACCGAGTAGGACTCACCCCCTACCTTGTCTGAGTGTGAACCCCCCCCCCCCCCCCCCCCGCAAAACCTGTTGCACCCCCTTAGGGAAATTCCCCCTCTTCTGAACCGAGTAGGAAACCCCCCCTAAGATGGTCGGCACCCCTTAGGGAATTTTCCCCCCTCCAATCCGAGTAGAAGAGGTTCTCCCCCTTGGCTGCGCATTGGGATGAAATCCCAGACCTTGGCTGCCCCTCCTAGCTGAAATCCTAGCCCCCTTGGCTGCACCCTCCCCCTATAAATAAAACCCAAAACCTAGCCGCGCACCCTGCCCCAAACACAAAACCCTGTCGCCCTGTTGTGCCCTGCCAAGAGCAAGAGTCTTGGCCACAGCCCTGCCCTGATCTTTGGTTGTCTCCCTGCTGCCCTGCCTTGGCTGCAGCCCTGATCTGCCGCAAGAAAACCCCAGCCATCTACAGTTATCACAAGAGAAGGCTTAGCTGCTGCCACCGAAGGGAGAAGCCAACCGCAGAGGAGAAGGAGAAGTAGAAGAGAGGAGGAGAAGACGGGAGCCATCGTTCTTCGTTGCTACATCATTGCTGTCATCCCCGAGCACGCTAGGTCACGTCACACGATCAACGAGCTGCTACCCTATGTAAGTCATCCTTCGGATCAGACTTTGACAATGGATTGATCTACTATCGCATCTAAAACCACAGCCACCTCTAAATGGTTTCCAGAAGCACCGATCATCGCAAAGCCCCACTAAAACCTACCAAAACTCACATGAGCATATGTAAATGATTAGTGTAGGGTGCATTATATTGCATGCATCCACATCATCACATTTTGATTAACTTGTGTGCATCGTATTGAATGGATGTATTGTTTTGTATGTGCGTGATCATGAGTAGAAGGACACACTCAGGAGGCCATGTATGAGGACCTCCAGCACCAAAACTTCGATGAGTTTGAGCAGCATAACCCGTTGGAGCAAGGCAAGTGCCCCTTGACCATATTGGAGCAAGCAAGGAAACTAAAATAAACTTGCTTAAACCACTAGAATCATGAGGATTAATAATGATGAGAACATGGTGATCTTTAACAAGCATGAAACTGGGGTGATCTAAGCAAGCATGGTTTGTGGTTGTGCTGAATGACATGGTGGTTTGTTTGATTTAGATCTAAGGACGGTTCATACAAGAATATGCCAGGAAAACGGTGTCACCACAAGGCTAAATATCGGTGCAGCATAGCTAACTAATTTGGTGTGCTGCTAGTTTATTATGGACCATTGGATTGTGCGGGGAATGGGAGTCGAGGAGGGCTGCCTTGGGAACTGCATGGCATACTAGGGGGCCCTTGGGTGGGAGAATGTGGATTCAAGCCGGTGAAACCTCACTGGGTCCATACATTCTAGTTGTCCCTTTGTAAAGGCTATTTTCTGATCTCTTGGCCTTACACTGATGGTAGTGTATTTTCGGCGATTCAATAAATCAAATCAACATTTCACTGCTCTCCTACAGCTGCGTAGAGAGCGAGTCAGTATCTATGTTTTCTATGCTCTGCAGGGCGATCTTGGCATAATAGAGGTTCTCCGGTTGCCAACGGGTGACGAAATCACGAACTTGTGGGTAAAGTGGTGCCACCTCTGCAGAGTGTAAAACTATCATGATAGCGTGCTTTCGGTTAAGAGCACCTGAAAACTTCCATGATTAGAGGTTAACATGGTTTGGTTGGGATGGTCATGTCATTTGGGACTGGCTTGGGTTATGTATATGAGATTGGTTTCGGTTATGTGAGTACGTGCTGATCATGAGAAATTGTGAATTTGAGATAATCTTGAGAATGAGTATTGGCTGGTTAAAACATGATGAGTGATGGAGTATGATGGTATTAAACATGAGGCATGATGAACTACTTGGTTATGTTGGGATTTAACTTATCTAGACATTGTAGGCTGTTTTCTTGTGATTTGAAATTTTTTTTCTGCAATTAACCTTTGTTCCCAACCTTATTTAAGCTATATGTCACATTTTTCCTGCACTTTCTGAGTATGACATGTACTCACCCTTGCATCTTTCACAACGATTCAGCTACAGGAGGAACTTGGGAGTACTTCGAAGATCAGGTGGAGTACTCGGCATGCGCACTACCATCAACCGCCTATGGGATGGAGTCGAAGTCGGAGTCCTGCTGCTGTTTAGTGTCTTCCGCTGCAAAATAAACTAGATATCCATGTTTTAGACATTGATCTACTGTAATAAGCACTAAAGTACCCTTTGTAACGTGGTTAAGTTCTGAAATCATTTTATGAAGTACTTTTGTATGTGTGATGAACATCCTGGGCACACATACGCATCACTTGGTTTATTTTCAGAACAGGGTGTCACAGTGAGTAAAAACACTCAGCAAGTACATTAAGAGCTAGAAGAACAATTGAAACATTATGAACAATACATTGTAATAAATAGACTTCAATTAAAGAACAACGAAATACTAGTTTCCATCTGAAACGGACAACACTTGAATACATCCTTAGCATTTACCGGTAACGCCGAGCAAGTAGGGCCAGCACCTAGGGACCGTCGGTATGGTTGCAGATTCTTGAAGAATCATAAATGTTTTAGTTTCAACCTTGATATGTTTCTCAACCAGAATCAAAATCACTTTAGAAACCGTTTGGCTAAATTCCTATTTTAAGTTCAGAAAAAAGAGGTGGAGGATTAATTGACCCATTAACCCTTGGATTGACTATGTTGTTTTTTCCACGTTATAACATGTAATGAAGTCTTATGATATATATTATTTATAAAGTTCCATTGTATAATATTGTAATGAACCACATGTACGGATGTCCATATCATAAGTGGTCCCGTCACATACGTGCTTTTAAAATCCAAGGTAAAATATCTCGCGCACCTTCTATTTATGATCTAGATTGTATTTGTCGGTACCCTGCAGACTGGGTACCCCACGTGGAGGGTTGAAGACATTTCAGACCTCACCACCCTCTCAATGAAGGCCCTGGTACAGCCACGTGCCCTTGGCCCCGGACCTGGCCTCCCCACTGAGGCAAGGTCCAGCGTTGCCACGTGTGCCCAGGCTCCAGGCCGGACCTCCCTGCTGAGGATTGCTCTAGAGCCGCCATGTGTCCTTGGCCCCGGACCTGGCCTCCCCGCTGAGGCGAGGTCCGGAGCTGCCACGTGTCCCAAACTCTAGGCCGGACCTCCCTGCTGAGAAGGGCTCCAGAGCCGCCATGTGTCCTTGGTTCCAGACCCCGCCTCCACGCTGAGGCGAGGTCCGGAGCTGCCACATTTCTCCGGGCTCCGGGCCGGACCTCCCTGCTGAGGAGGGCTCTGGAGCCACCACATGTCCTCGGCCTCGGTCCTGGCCTCCCCGGTGAGGTGATGTCCGGAGCTGCCACGTGTCTCCAGGCCCCGGGCCTGACCTCTCGGCTAAGGAGGGTTTCGGAGCCGCCACGTGTCCCACGACCAGTCGTGGGCTGTAATGACTCCGCTCCGTCTAGTCGCACATTCAAGACTCATGCCTTCCCCAAAAGCATGAGTGTGACACCCGGTTCCGGGAATTGAACCAAGTGAAAGCATATGTGTGCCAGGATGTTCATTACCCATACACAGCTTTACCACAAGATGAATTCAGAATATAACCATGTACAAATAACATTTAGGTGCTTTATTACAATGACTCATTGTCTCACTTATTAATATCTAACTTATTCTTGCAGCGGAAGACTCTAAACGACAGCGGAAAATCACTACAGACAGCAGGCTCCAACTTCAACTCCACAGGCGTGTTGAGGGTAGTGCGCACGCCTAGTACTCCACATGGTGTCATCAAAGTACTCTTCTCCTGTTGCTGAAGTATATATGGGAATGCAAGGGTGAGTACATGTCGTACTCAGCAAGTGCGGGAAAAGTATGACATGTAGCTTACAACAAGGTAGGGAATAAAGAGGTTCATTGCAGCAAGCAAATTTTATTTCACAAGCATGGCAAAAACAGCAACTATTTCTAGGTGAGTTAAATCCCAACATAACCAAGTAATTCATCAGTATTGCTTCATCATAATTCACCATTTATCAAGCCTCAACCAGCCAATACTCTTTCTCAAGTTCATCTCATACTGATAAATATTCATAATCTCATTTTTACAAAACCGAATCCAAACTCAATGTCATGACCCAAAACAGTTCCAAAACCAATGCCAATGACCATACCCGAGTAACAATCCCAAGTTTTGCCTCTAATCATGGAAGTTGTCCAGGTGCGTGTAACGGAAGCACGGCTATCATAATAGTTTTACACTGTGCAGAGGTGGCACCACTTAACCCACAAGTTTGTGATTTCGTCACCCGTCAGCGACTAGAGAGAACCTCCATTCTACTGGTACATAACCATCGGTGTATGGCCAAGAGATCACAAAATAGCATTTACAGAAGGGCTACTAGGATGTACGGACCCACTAAAGTTTCGCAGGCAGGCTCGAATCTCTATTTTCCCACCCATGGGACCCCTCTTGTGCCATGCAGTTCCCAGGGCAGTCCTCCTCGACTCCCATTTCCCGTGCCATCCAATGGTCCATAAGAAGCTAGCAACACACCTAATTAGTCAGCTAAGCTGCACACAGATTTGGCCTTGTGGTGGTACTATTTTTCTGGCATGTGCTCGCATGAACCGGTCCTTAGATCTACGGCAAGCAAACCACCATCTCATTCAGCGACATCCATGAACAAAGCTTGCCTAGATCTCCCCGATTCCATGCTCATTAACATCATCAAGTTCTCATCTTCATTATTCATATGAGTGCAGTAGCTAAACATGTTTTATTTTAGCTTCCCGTATCCCATAAGTTGAGCAAAGCAAAAAGGAAAAATGACCATACCCGACTCATCAATTTTCCCAGAGACAAGGATGGTTAAGAAAACTAGTAAACTCCTATAAAAGGGTGTGCCATCAAGTTGACACAAGCATACGAGTTTTCACAAACAAAACAGTTTCAAAACATGGGATCAATATGGTCAAGGGGCACTTGCCTTGCTCCCGTGGTTCGTGTTGCTTAAGTGTCTTGAAGTCTTGGTGCTGTAGTTCCTCGTAGACGGCCTCTTGAGCGTGTCCTTCTACTCACGACCACACACATACAAAATTTACAGCAATCAATTATCATGCACAAACTTTACTCAAGATGCAATGAGGTGGATGAATGCAATTCCTATGGTGCAGTTTATAAAAATCATCTGTACGTGTTCTTGCATGTTTTAGTAGGCTTCCATGGGGTTTTATGATGAACAAGGCTGCTGGGATCAAGTGTGGATGTGGTTCTGATCTTGCCACACTTTGTAGATCAATTCCACTGTCAAATATCAACCAAAACATGGTCTGTCCACGCACAGAAATTTCTGCTCGCAGGGGGTGAAGAAAACGGGTACGTAGAAACAGTGGCGACATGGTAAGAGGGTTAACGGAAACCTACCTCACTTCTTTGCCTTCTCTTCCTTGCGTTAGGACCTCCTTCCTTGCAACGGCAGCAGCGGGAGATTTTCTATGGAGAATTATGAGGCTGCGGCTAGGGCAGAACATCAGAGGCTTCTTTTTTTGACGACGGCGAGGCGTGACGGAGCTCCGATGGCGGCCAAACTCCAGCAAGAGGGTGGCGACTTGAGCTGGGCAGCAGGGGAGTGAGGGCGGTGGCCAAAAAGAGGGCTGGGGGTGGCGGCTAGGTGGAGGGTTTTATTTATAAGGGGGGAAGAGCTAGGGAGGCTGTAAGGGCCTCAGTTTTTGACACCCATTTGTAGTGTTCATCCCCACACCACACACCTCATTTGAGAAAGAATGATGAACACAAATGAAGAGCAAGTAACAATTATCAACATGCTCATTAGGGAACAAACTTACACATTGCAAAAGTGGTATTTCCCACATGTGATATAGATGGGCTGGACATAGGAAAAACTCCTACACTTTGCTAAGGATGTCCATGCCAAGTTTCACCCAAATTCAAAACCTTTTTGAGGTCATCTTGGGTATAGATAGGAAGGGGGCAGTTTGAAAACATATTCAAATTCAAACTGTTTTTATACCATGAATTTGAAAGTGGAAGGCATATTATTACTCAGCACATTTTTGTGAGCTCACACACCAATTTTCACTCCATTTGGAGTTGATCTTGACATGAGCTAAGGGGGAGAAATTCAAACTTTATTTGAATTTCAAACTGAACTTGTGCTGAAATTCATTCAAACCAAACCTCATTTGAACTTTGATCAATTCAAATGGCTCATGGGTGAATAATTTGAATGGCCAAGGGTAGTATAGGATTCACTGTTTACCACAGTTGTTAGGAGTAAATTTCAGAGGTTAAAAGGAGGGGTGGGACCCACATGTCAGCCTCTGCTTCAACACAAACCGACTGAAACACAGTTCAGTCGGTTCCCGGTTGCAGTGTGCGCGCGCCACCGAGGGGGGCAGCCGGCGCCAGCTCCTGCTGCGCGCCCCAAGCCGGAGACCAGCCGCCGGGCTATTTATTCCCTCCCCGGCGTGCTCCGATCACTCATTCCCCGAGCTGCCGGCATACTCGGCCGGTTTTCCACTGCCATCACCGCCGCTCGAGCTCACGCTTGATCAAGCCGATCACTCGCGAGCACAGCCTCCTCCACCGCAAAACGGCACCAAGAGATCGTGAGCAACCTCCCAGACTCCGTGTTGGCCAGTGAGCAAGCTTCCTCGAGCTGTACGAGCCATTTCTCCGGCGAGCCGAACATCGCCGCCGATCGGGCTCCCGTGGACAGCACGGCACGACCGTTGTCACGTCCTCTTCTCTACACAAGAAAGGTGTGTGATTGTATGTAGATGGAGTAGCCGAAAGCCGTTTGGCGATTGATCAACCCTCGGCCGAGAATTTCCAAATTTACTCTTGATCAGTTCATAAGAACCGAGCTCACCTTCGGGTGAAATTCGTGCTCTATGCACGAAGGTTGGACGAGCTCGTTACCTAGTAGCTTCTACGCACGATAGCGCCCACGCTCGAACTGGAATTAGAGAAAACCATCGAGAATCGGCCATGATATGGCTGTTTTCCCCGCCGCCATGGCTGAACACCTCGGCTCACCGCCGAGAGCCTAGTTGCCGGTATTTCTAGCTTCCACCCAGCCCTGGTTCGTGTTTCCCATGCTCTACTGATGCTCTCCGACCGATTTCCGGTCGATTTGGTGCACGGGAGAGCGGGACCGACCTCACCGGAACCCTAGCAGGTGCTGTCATCGGTGCGCACGGGTTTCCGGTCATCGCCGGCGGCCAGCGACCCCACCATCGAGTCCAGGGGGTCAGTAAAGGGGCAGGCGGCGAGTTTCGGGCCGGGAGTTGGCCGGGAACTCAGTTCCAGCGAGGGTCGCCGGAGAACGCCGCCGCCGCGCAGTTGGCGCGAGGAGGGAGACGACGCACTGTGTGCGGGGCCCACAAGCCAGAGTTTAAACTTTTCCCCGAATTTCAGTTTTAGTTCAAACTTCAAATCTTTATAACTTTGGCTAGAAAGCTCCAAATTGAGTGAACCAAATTTTGATGGATTCAGCTCTCTGAGTACTTTCCAGAAAATCAAGTTTCACTTCATGAAATTCCTTATTTCTCCAGAATTAATTCCTTAAAGTTTAAACTGTTAGGAATTTTAGCTGGAGAATCCTTTGGAGGAAAATCCTGAAATTTTGCTGAGATGTTCACCAAAATATCCTTGAACTACCATAAAGATTTCAGATCTATTTGAGCTCATTTAGTCCACCTAATGGTGTGATTAGTGAAACTGTTCCAGAGAAAATAGAAAATGTTCAGAAACATTTTCAGAATTTTCTCTGAAATTGTTTAGCTCATATCTTTAGTTAGAGACTTCCAAATTAAGTGAGACCAACTCCATTAGAACCCTCTGAAAATCTAGTTTTCAGAAAATCATAGTTTGTCTCATGAAAATTCCTAGAACACCCTAAGAGTTCCAATTAAGGTCAAGGACATAATTATTTGTGGAGGGCTCAAATGAGCTTTGCTGCAACTAAAACTTGACCAAGTCTCTGTTTAGGTTGTAACCAAGCCACAGCAAAAGTTTCACAGTCATTAGGTCTATCTAGCAAAGGTTATAGACTTCACAACTTCAAAATTAATACAAATGCATTTAAATTGATACATATGTTTCTTATATCATGTAGTCGCTAAGGTCGAGGGGGAATCCGAAGTCCTAGACTTCGTTACTCCGGAGGAACAGCTAGCCTACGACCAAGAGCAGCAAGGCAAGCCCCGGTTTGCATTAACCTTTTTACGAATGTTTATTGTTTTGAGCACATCTTTGAATATTGTTCTCTGCATTAGAGTCTTGATTGAAAACCCAACTGCATAGCCAAGAAAACCATGGGTTGGGTTGAGGATGGAAAACCTCGTTAGCCACTGCATTGCTAGGATAGAGTAGGATTCGGTACAAGTCGAGTAGTTGGAACTACTCGCGAGAATAGGCTAGAGGCACATTGCTCGGGTAGAGATAGCACATGATACACATGGCAAGAAAATGAGACCGAGCGGAGAGTAAGGGCAGCAGGACTTTGGGGCCTGTGTGCTGTAGCTCCGTTTGTGTCGATTGAGGACCGAGCCGTGTGCGGGCCTGTTGAACAAGCTAGAACAGTACCGAAGACCTACCGGCTATATGGGAACCGGGAAACTGATGTAACTCGGGTAGCTGGTTATTGAGGCATTGCCCGTCGTTCAGAGGGTAGGTTGAGAGCTCGAGGTGTAAATCGGCTGGCGGCACGGAGATGCGCGTGCAGAGACCTCTTGCTCGGGACGATGGGACCGGTTCAATATTTGGCTAACGGGTGAAAGGTAGTCGCGTACGGCGTCCGTGATGGTTGTTGTAGGCAACATCGAGTACGGGCGTACGTGACGGGTTGTTCGGGTAACCCTGCAGGTGTAAATCGATTATAATCGCCGTCCCTCGCGGTCAGTGAGTACCACTTGTTCACTGTACCGTGACGTAGAAAGAACAGGCTAGCTACATGTTAAAATGTTGCTGATTGAAAGCTGGACATTGATTGTTAATGATATGCTGTAGCTTAGAGCTAATTAAAGTTCTTTTCAACTTTGGGCAAAGTACATGAGAGAAATGCGTTTCTTGTTTGATTGCGGCTCTCTCATGTGCCTTAGCGTAAGGTTCTCCACAACCTGCTGCTAAAACTTGAAAGTAAGGTTCTACTAATTAGGCGAGTCCTTGCAAATGATTTTTACTTCATGCAACCCATTACCCTCATGTAGAAGTTCCATGTTTAGGTGAGACGGGTCAGACTTGCTGAGCCTTCGTGCTCACTGCTTGTGTTTGAAGCTTTTGCAGGGTTCTATGAGGAAGGGACTCCCGAAGAGGAGACGGAACCCCAGGAGGGGAACCCCGTCGAGTGGGAGTCGTGCACGCCGCAGAGTTAGTGTGCGTGTGTGCTAGCAAGGACACGTTCGAGGGCTGAACGTGCACTTGATGCTTAGTCTACGCCCGCGAGTGTAGACTGAACTTATTTTGATGTAAACATGTTTATAAACTTGTTTATGTAATAAAACTTCCGCTTCCGCTTTGCACCTTTGACGTGTGTTATACGGTGCTGTGCAACGCAGCACCCCTCAGCGTGATCCTGGCTCGACAGGACCAATGGGGTCGTGTCAGCGTGGTATCAGAGCTCGCTTGAGGTTTAACACAGTACAAAGGTCTTCTTTTTCAAAAATCCAGTGAGGAACGAGTTAGTAGCCCGTATAAGGATGTTATTAGTATATAGAAAGTGGCTTGTTAACCTATTTGTTATGTCGGAAAATCGTGCATATCGGGACGTTCATGTCTTGGGGGGTGCACGTAAGCACTGTCCACCAGTGCGCACAAGCTGAAGGGTGGAGCCCCACGGGTGGCAGGTAACCCGATCCGCTTTAGTATCCTCTACGACTCTTCATGTCGTTTGGGGTATTCGAGCTACGTCTGTCCCTGGCGTGCGTGGTGCAACATGGGAGACCCCGTCACGTGGTCTGAAACGTGAACACGTAACTCAAGGCGTTTTTGGCTTGAGAACATCCGGGCAAGTGATGACGGCCGGGTGTACCAACTGTATAGATTCCAGGCTCGGTGTGCAGCCGAGTCTGATGATTGTTTGAGTTTCTGCAGGTAGCCTTACCACGAAACGGTAGACGTGTAGCATCCGTGTGCGAGTGACGAGTAGTGCCACTGAACTAACGAAGCCGGCTAAGTCCGGTATAGGTTTTCCTTTGTGAGGACGTAGTACCGACATAATCTGGTGACGCATCGACGTCACACCCAACTGAATAAACAACTTCATTGTAAAAACTGGAAGGTTTTAATCCAAAGTAGTAAAACTTGATGTAACTCCTTCCCTTGAACAGGATATTCAAAGTTAACAAGCTTTCAACTTATAGGATGTTAAGGACAGAGCACTCTGTTTTCAGCTGAATCAAGGCTGGAGTTAATCAGAGATTAGAGGTTGAGTTCTTTCGAGGTTGGTGTCGTATGATACATTTCTGAAAAGCTTTGGAAGAGCTTTACAACTTTTCTGTTGAGATCCAGAGGTGTTTCATCCCTTAACCACTCGAAAAATGCAGTAGAGTTGAAACTGTCCAGAAAACAGGACAGAGTAAAGACTCTCTGTAGACTCTCTGTAAATTAAGCATAAATTCCTGCTTAGAAATCCAAAAATAGGAAATGAGGTACTTCTGGAAAGCTTATGAGATGGGTTACGACTTTGTAACAGAAAGTTTTGTCAGATTGGGAACAGAATTAACTGGGATTCTTGGATCAAATCAGTACCTAAAGCAGGGAGGTGCTGTCCAATTGATTCCAGAAATTCTGTTAACTTTGACATCTCATAACCTTTGAACCAGGACAGATCTTAGGCCAAGCAAATACTGGCTGGAAAGCTATGGAAGTTAGCTTCAACTTTGATGTTGAGCTCCAGAATTGGTTTTGCTTTAAACCGGCCTAAATCAGGTTGAAATGGAAACTGGTCAGGGCTGTTATGGTAACAGCAGATCAGCAGTCAAATTTGTTTAAAATTTGAACTATGTTTCCAAGTTTTATGGGTTCAATGACATGTTTTATGTTATAACTCAGAAGTTTACTGTTAAAATAAATATTTGACATTTCTCAAATATATTTTTACAGATGACAGCAGATAAACAGTTGGAGAACGGGTGGGTAGCTTCCCACTGTTCTGACCGTAGTGGCTACCCGGAAGCATTGTGGCAAATGCTCCAATATTTCGGGTACAACCAGATGCCGCAATACTTCGCCAAGGAAGAAGGCGAAGAGGGGAACAAGACGTGGACGATCCATGTCGAGGTTCCCGCAGGACCTACGCCACCCGGTTGGGTGCCATTCACCGTCACGGTGAGAGGAAGACAACCGGAAGGGATGTGGCAAGTGGCAGCCCGTGACACTATGTCACGTTTCTGCCAACTACACGTGCAGGATATGGAGGGAACTCCATACGCACTCGTTCCGGTGGAGGGACGAGCTCAGCATGTGTGGGAAGAAAGGTACCTGGAGGCAACAGACCCGACTTGCCCAAGGTACAACCCCGCGGAGGCAAACCTCAGCCTCCAAATGAGGGCGGGAAACGCTGTGATTGACAGCCAAGCTGTTCATGCGGAGCATCTCGCCACCAAGCTCAAGGAGAGCACAAGCCGTGGAGATCATTTCGAGGGTGCTCACAGCGCACTCCGCAATGTGCTCCTTCCGACGATCAAGCGACTGAATGAACAACACAATCAGTTGCGTCGTCTGAAGAAGGCAAAGAAGAAGAGCCATGTGGACATCGCGGCGTTGCAAGAGCTGGTGCAGACCCTAACCCAGCAGAATGAGGACCTTGCTCAAGAGCGGGACGACGCTATTGAGGAAGGACAAGGCTGGGAAGAGGACTACAACCAGGCTATGGACGAGGTGCATGCATTGCAGGACCTCGTGCCCCCAGTATTGGGCGTACCGGTAGTGTTGGGTCTTCCAGCCATGGGAGAACCCGGAATGGGAGAAGAGGTGGTAGACCCCGAGCCACCAGCTGAGGTACCGGAGGAGGACGACCCACAGGAGGTCGAGTTCTACTCCGAGTAGGGGGTTACGGTTGCCAAGTAGGGCAGCTAGGGTAGCGTAACCCAACTTTTGTAATCGGTGACGTGTCGTGTAGGCAGTAGCTTATGTATAGGTAGTGACGACATGAGCACGACTTCTCGGAGATCCGAGAATAATGTATCTTGTATAAAGTTTATGCTTTATCAATATATGTGAATGTTGTGCAAGTTAATCATGCGTCGCTTCAATACCTAGTGCTGTTTATGGAATTTTGAGTAAGACATGTGCTAATTGCTGCTGTGTTGAATTTCAGAATGACGCGTACTCGTGCCAACCCTGATGTTGGAGGTACTAGCCAAGGGGGAGAGACCTCCCAACCACCTCCCGAGGACTCCTCGGGACAGCAGCAGCAACAGCAACAGCAAACACCGCCACCGCCACTGCCGACGGTTACATTGGCCGACATTGTCGCGGCAATGGCGGGTTCACATCAGCAGCACACAGAGCTGCTGCAAACGCTAATTGCGAATACGTCTCGCCCAGAGAGACGTCAAGATCGTGAGGAGCGCCAACAGAGCTCCTACTCCGACTTCCTGGCGACTCATCCCCCTGTATTCTCAAGGGCGGATGAACCACTTGACGCGGACAACTGGCTCCGCGCCATAGAGATGAAGTTCGGGCTGCTCCAAATCAGCGAGCAGCGCAAGACTCAGTTCGCGGTCCAGCAGCTCCAAGGATCCGCGAGCGCGTGGTGGGCCAACTTCTGTGCTTCCCAGCCCACCGACCGAGTGATGACCTGGGCGGAGTTCCGGACGGCCTTCAGGGCCTATCATATACCGCCCGGTTTGATGAAGAGGAAGACGCAGGAGTTCCTACACCTGCAACAAGGGAGCCGGAACGCGCTGGAATATTCCAGGGCGTTCAACGATCTCGCGCTCTACGCGTCGTATCACGCGGATACGGACGAGAAGCGGCGGGACCACTTTTACCAGGGGCTTAACCCGCTCCTGAAGGACAAGCTGGCGATGTTCAATCGCGGCAGCCTCAACGACATCATTGATGCTGCGATTGTTCAGGAGGACTCCGGCAAGGAGTTGGCGGCGGCAGAGCGAAAGCGAAGCGCGCCGCAGAGCAGCGGAGAAGGAGGCGGTCCTTCTCAGAAGTTTCGATGATGAATCGCCCACCATCAGGTCCACGCTGGCAGCCACCACAACGGTCGATGCCGTTCCGCAGTCGGCCGTACTCTTCACCGGCATTCCGGCCGGCACTGCCAGTACCACCGCAACAACAACAGCAGCAGCGGGCGATGCCGCGTGCGTTTGCACCTCCGCAACGCATGCCGGGCTTTCGTCCCCCGAGTACTCCACCAGCAGCGGCCACATGTTACAAGTGTGGTCGTCCAGGACACTTCGCGAGCAGTTGCCCGGAGAGGCAAGGCGGCGGAGTGGCACCACAGTTTCCGGGGAGGAATCAACCCCGGAACCCTACTAATGCGCGGCGGGCAAACCCTAGGCCCGGTACTGTCCACCAGCTTGCCATTGAGGACGTGCCGGAGGGCGAGCCAATCCTTGCGGGTATGTTCCAACTCCACCAGCATCCCGCTATAGTACTATTTGATTCAGGCGCCACGCATAATTTTATTAGCCAAGCTTTCATTGCTAAACACAGTTTGCCAATACTACCCACCGACAGTCCATATCTAATTTGTTCACCGGGTGGGAAGATTTCAGCAAGCGTAATGGTCTCCAAAGCACCATTATGCTTAGCGGGTAGAGTGTACCCCACGTCTCTCATTATCTTAGAGGGACAGGAGGTCGATGTCATCCTAGGGATGTCGTGGTTAACCCGCCACGGCGCTGTTTTAGACACCGTCCTTCGAGTCGTGCACTTAAACTCAGAGGTGCACGGTTCTCACTCATTATTTCTGGACAGTCCAGGAATAAAATTTCCAAGTGTCTATCAAGCCACAACCATCAGATTGGAAGACATTCCAGTGGTCCGAGAGTTCCCGGATGTATTCCCGGACGATTTGCCGGGGATGCCACCCGATAGAGAGGTGGAGTTCAAGATTGAACTTGCACCGGGAACCATGCCAATATCCCGAAGGCCGTACAAGATGGCGCCCAAGGAGTTGGCTGAGCTGAAGACTCAGCTCACGGACCTTCTGGAGAAGGGTTTTATTAGGCCGAGCTCCTCGCCATGGGGCTGTTCGGCATTATTTGTCAAGAAGAAGGATGAAACGTTGCGGCTTTGCGTGGACTACTGTCCATTAAATGCCGTAACCATCAAGAACATGTACCCGTTGCCACGGATCGACATGTTGTTTGATCAGTTGGTCGAAGCAAAGATCTTTTCCAAGATGGATTTAAGATCCGGGTACCATCAGATTAAGATAAGGGCGGAGGACATTCCAAAGACAGCTTTCTCGACAAGGTACGGACTTTATGAGTACCTGGTCATGTCCTTTGGCCTCACCAATGCTCCAGCTCACTTCATGTACTTAATGAACTCGGTGTTTATGCCGGAGCTGGACAAGTTTGTCGTGGTCTTCATCGACGACATCCTGGTATATTCCAAGTCGGAGGAAGATCACAAGAAACATCTGCGTATAGTCTTGCAACGGCTGCGGGATCACAAGTTATACGCAAAGTTCAGCAAATGCGAGTTTTGGATATCGCAAGTGCCTTTCCTCGGGCATATCATCTCAGTGGAGGGTATCGCTGTGGACCCGAGCAAGATCACGCAAGTGCTGAATTGGAGATCCCCGAGAACGGTTCATGAGGTACGGAGTTTCCTCGGACTCGCGGGATATTATCGGAGGTTCATTCCGAACTTCTCAAAGATTGCCAAGCCAATGACAGAGCTGCTGAAGAAGACTACCAAATATGTTTGGAGTCCAGCATGTGAAGCAGCATTCAAGGCTTTAGTCAAGCACCTGACATCAGCACCGGTTTTGGCGCAGCCAGACACAACAAAACCGTTCGATGTGTACTGCGATGCATCCGGCATTGGGCTCGGATGTGTGCTGATGCAAGACCGAAGAGTGGTCGCGTATGGATCACGGCAGCTTAGGAATCATGAGCAAAATTATCCAACTCACGACTTGGAGCTCGCTGCCGTGGTACTTGCACTGAAGATGTGGAGGCACTACCTACTCGGTAACCTCGTACATTTATATACCGACCACAAAAGCCTCAAGTACATATTCACTCAGAAGGAGCTGAACATGAGGCAACGAAGATGGTTAGAACTGATAAAGGATTACGAGATAGAAATCCATTATCATCCGGGCAAGGCAAACGTTGTGGCAGATGCGCTGAGCCGCAAGTCACACGTCAATAATCTGACCATCACACCGTTGGAAGAGAGAGAACCACCACTACATGTGATTCCACACGGAGCTCTCTACAACCTAGCTTTGATCCCCACCATCCGTGAAGAGATAGCAGCAGCCCAAAAGAATGACAAGGGCATGTCACATTTGCGGAGACGTGTAGACAGTGGGGAGTTGAAATGTTTCCGGAAGGACGGAGACGGCGTCCTATGGTTCAAGGACCGGATCGTCGTACCCCGAAACCCGGAGTTACGGAAGAAAATCTTTGATGAGGCTCACTTATCAAAATTTTCTATTCACCTCGGCAGCAACAAAATGTATCAAGAACTCAGAAGAAAGTTTTGGTGGACACGGATGAAGCGAGAGACTGCAAAATACGTGTCCGAGTGTGATACATGTCGAAGGGTGAAGGCAAACCACATGCGGAAACCGGGACTGCTGCAACCACTGGGCATTCCTGCCTGGAAGTGGGAGGACGTGAGCATGGATTTCGTCGTCGGTTTACCTACCACCTTACAGAAACATGATTCTTTGTGGGTGATCGTCGATCGACTCACCAAAGTTGCCCATTTCATCCTGGTCAACACCAACTACAACGCCAAGAAGTACGCTGAACTGTACATCTCACGGATCCTATGCTTATACGGCGTACCCCGTACCATCATATCGGACCGGGGCACTTTATTTGTGTCCCGTTTTTGGGAGCAGCTACACGCTGCCTTGGGGACGAAGCTGATCCGTAGTTCAGCCTACCACCCGCAGACGGATGGGCAAACTGAGCGGGTAAATCAAATCCTAGAAGACATGCTACGAGCTTGCGCTATCAACCACGGCAAGAATTGGGATGATCACTTGTCGTTAGCCGAGTTCTCGTACAACAATGGGTACCAAGCCAGCATCAAGATGGCGCCCTACGAGGCGCTATACGGCAGAAAATGCCGCACACCGCTGAACTGGTGTGAGTCTGGCGAGAGGGTTACCTTCGGGATTGACCTTGTCAACGACGCGGAAGAAAAGGTTCGACTGATTCAAGCGAACCTAAGAGCCGCTCAATCCCGACAGAAACAGTATGCGGACCGGAGAAGGCGCCCATTACAATTCGAAGTTGGAGATCACGTATACCTACGAGTGTCTCCAATGAAGGGCGTAAACAGATTTGGGGTGAGAGGAAAGTTGGCACCCCGATTCATCGGTCCATTCCAAATTACCGAAAGATGTGGATCGGTGGCATACCGGCTGAGATTACCAGAAGCACTTTCCGGTGTGCACGACGTCTTTCACATTTCCCAGCTGAAGAAGTGTCTTAAGCTATCAACTACCGTTCAGCTGGAAGACATTGAAGAACTGCAACCGGATCTCACCTATCGGGAGGAACCGGTGCAGATTATTGATGAAAAGGCTCGAACCACACGCAACCGTACGTTGTGGTTCTACAAGGTTCTATGGAGTGATCACTCCATGGACGAAGCGACATGGGAGAGCGAAGAATTCCTTCGCACTAACTACCCCGACTTTCTCACGTCGCATATCCGGTAATTTTCCACCGTCCTCTCTCGCATTTTCACCTTATAATCTCGGGACGAGATTCTTTTAAGGGGGGAGGAATGTAAGGGCCTCAGTTTTTGACACCCATTTGTAGTGTTCATCCCCACACCACACACCTCATTTGAGGAAGAATGATGAACACAAATGAAGAGCAAGTAACAATTATCAACATGCTCATTAGGGAACAAACTTACACATTGCAAAAGTGGTATTTCCCACATGTGATATAGATGGGCTGGACATAGGAAAAACTCCTACACTTTGCTAAGGATGTCCATGCCAAGTTTCACCCAAATTCAAAACCTTTTTGAGGTCATCTTGGGTATAGATAGGAAGGGGGCAGTTTGAAAACATATTCAAATTCAAACTGTTTTTATACCATGAATTTGAAAGTGGAAGGCATATTATTACTCAGCACATTTTTGTGAGCTCACACACCAATTTTCACTCCATTTGGAGTTGATCTTGACATGAGCTAAGGGGGAGAAATTCAAACTTTATTTGAATTTCAAACTGAACTTGTGCTGAAATTCATTCAAACCAAACCTCATTTGAACTTTGATCAATTCAAATGGCTCATGGGTGAATAATTTGAATGGCCAAGGGTAGTATAGGATTCACTGTTTACCACAGTTGTTAGGAGTAAATTTCAGAGGTTAAAAGGAGGGGTGGGACCCACATGTAAGCCTCTGCTTCAACACAATCCGACTGAAACACAGTTCAGTCGGTTCCCGGTTGCAGTGTGCGCGCGCCACCGAGGGGGGCAGCCGGCGCCAGCTCCTGCTGCGCGCCCCAAGCCGGAGACCAGCCGCCGGGCTATTTATTCCCTCCCCGGCGTGCTCCGATCACTCATTCCCCGAGCTGCCGGCATACTCGGCCGGTTTTCCACTGCCATCACCGCCGCTCGAGCTCACGCTTGATCAAGCCGATCACTCGCGAGCACAGCCTCCTCCACCGCAAAACGGCACCAAGAGATCGTGAGCAACCTCCCAGACTCCGTGTTGGCCAGTGAGCAAGCTTCCTCGAGCTGTACGAGTCATTTCTCCGGCGAGCCGAACATCGCCGCCGATCGGGCTCCCGTGGACAGCACGGCACGACCGTTGTCACGTCCTCTTCTCTACACAAGAAAGGTGCGTGATTGTATGTAGATGGAGTAGCCGAAATCCGTTTGGCGATTGATCAACCCTCGGCCGAGAATTTCCAAATTTACTCTTGATCAGTTCATAAGAACCGAGCTCACCTTCGGGTGAAATTCGTGCTCTATGCACGAAGGTTGGACGAGCTCGTTACCTAGTAGCTTCTACGCACGATAGCGCCCACGCTCGAACTGGAATTAGAGACCATCGAGAATCGGCCATGATATGGCTGTTTTACCCGCCGCCATGGCTGAACACCTCGGCTCACCGCCGAGAGCCTAGTTGCCGGTATTTCTAGCTTCCACCCAGCCCTGGTTCGTGTTTCCCATGCTCTACTGATGCTCTCCGACCGATTTCCGGTCGATTTGGTGCACGGGAGAGCGGGACCGACCTCACCGGAACCCTAGCAGGTGCTGTCATCGGTGCGCACGGGTTTCCGGTCATCGCCGGCGGCCAGCGACCCCACCATCGAGTCCAGGGGGTCAGTAAAGGGGCAGGCGGCAAGTTTCGGGCCGGGAGTTGGCCGGGAACACAGTTCCGGCGAGGGTCGCCGGAGAACGCCACCGCCGCGCAGTTGGCGCGAGGAGGGAGACGACGCACTGTGTGCGGGGCCCACAAGCCAGAGTTTAAACTTTTCCCCGAATTTCAGTTTTAGTTCAAACTTCAAATCTTTATAACTTTGGCTAGAAAGCTCCAAATTGAGTGAACCAAATTTTGCTGGATTCAGCTCTCTGAGTACTTTCCATAAAATCAAGTTTCACTTCATGAAATTCCTTATTTCTCCAGAATTAATTCCTTAAAGTTTAAACTGTTAGGAATTTTAACTGGAGAATCCTTTGGAGGAAAATCCTGAAATTTTGCTGAGATGTTCACCAAAATATCCTTGAACTACCATAAAAATTTCAGATCTATTTGAGCTCATTTAGTCCACCTAATGGTGTGATTAGTGAAACTGTTCCAGAGAAAATAGAAAATGTTCAGAAACATTTTCAGAATTTTCTCTGAAATTGTTTAGCTCATATCTTTAGTTAGAGACTTCCAAATTAAGTGAGACCAACTCCATTAGAACCCTCTGAAAATCTAGTTTTCAGAAAATCATAGTTTGTATCATGAAAATTCCTAGAACACCCTAAGAGTTCCAATTAAGGTCAAGGACATAATTATTTGTGGAGGGCTCAAATGAGCTTTGCTGCAACTAAAACTTGACCAAGTCTCTGTTTAGGTTGTAACCAAGCCACAGCAAAAGTTTCACAGTCATTAGGTCTATCTAGCAAAGGTTATAGACTTCACAACTTCAAAATTAATACAAATGCATTTAAATTGATACATATGTTTCTTATATCATGTAGTCGCTAAGGTCGAGGAGGAACCCGAAGTCCTAGACTTCGTTACTCCGGAGGAACAGCTAGCCTACGACCAAGAGCAGCAAGGCAAGCCCCGGTTTGCATTAACCTTTTTACGAATGTTTATTGTTTTGAGCACATCTTTGAATATTGTTCTCTGCATTAGAGTCTTGATTGAAAACCCAACTGCATAGCCAAGAAAACCATGGGTTGGGTTGAGGATGGAAAACCTCGTTAGCCACTGCATTGCTAGGATAGAGTAGGATTCGGTACAAGTCGAGTAGTTGGAACTACTCGCGAGAATAGGCTAGAGGCACATTGCTCGGGTAGAGATAGCACATGATACACATGGCAAGAAAATGAGACCGAGCGGAGAGTAAGGGCAGCAGGACTTTGGGGCCTGTGTGCTGTAGCTCCGTTTGTGTCGATTGAGGACCGAGCCGTGTGCGGGCCTGTTGAACAAGCTAGAACAGTACCGAAGACCTACCGGCTATATGGGAACCGGGAAACTGATGTAACTCGGGTAGCTGGTTATTGAGGCATTGCCCGTCGTTCAGAGGGTAGGTTGAGAGCTCGAGGTGTAAATCGGCTGGCGGCACGGAGATGCGCGTGCAGAGACCTCTTGCTCGGGACGATGGGACCGGTTCAATATTTGGCTAACGGGTGAAAGGTAGTCGCGTACGGCGTCCGTGATGGTTGTTGTAGGCAACATCGAGTACGGGCGTACGTGACGGGTTGTTCGGGTAACCCTGCAGGTGTAAATCGATTATAATCGCCGTCCCTCGCGGTCAGTGAGTACCACTTGTTCACTGTACCGTGACGTAGAAAGAACAGGCTAGCTACATGTTAAAATGTTGCTGATTGAAAGCTGGACATTGATTGTTAATGATATGCTGTAGCTTAGAGCTAATTAAAGTTCTTTATACCTTTGGGCAAAGTACATGAGAGAAATGCGTTTCTTGTTTGATTGCGGCTCTATCATGTGCCTTAGCGTAAGGTTCTCCACAACCTGCTGCTAAAACTTGAAAGTAAGGTTCTACTAATTAGGCGAGTCCTTGCAAATGATTTTTACTTCATGCAACCCATTACCCTCATGTAGAAGTTCCATGTTTAGGTGAGACGGGTCAGACTTGCTGAGCCTTCGTGCTCACTGCTTGTGTTTGAAGCTTTTGCAGGGTTCTATGAGGAAGGTACTCCCGAAGAGGAGACGGAACCCCAGGAGGGGAACCCCGTCGAGTGGGAGTCGTGCACGCCGCAGAGTTAGTGTGCGTGTGTGCTAGCAAGGACACGTTCGAGGGCTGAACGTGCACTTGATGCTTAGTCTACGCCCGCGAGTGTAGACTGAACTTATTTTGATGTAAACATGTTTATAAACTTGTTTATGTAATAAAACTTCCGCTTCCGCTTTGCACCTTTGACGTGTGTTATACGGTGCTGTGCAACGCAGCACCCCTCAGCGTGATCCTGGCTCGACAGGACCAATGGGGTCGTGTCAGAGGCTAGGATTTTAGCAACCCAATTATCTAAGGGCTGAGATTTAATTTTAAAATAGGTGGGAGCAAGGGGCTGGGATTTTATTATTTATTTTCCACCAATGGCTGAGATTAATAGAGAAAATAAAAGCCTACAAAAAAGCAAAAAGGGGGGCGGCTAGGGTTTCCCCCCTAATGGACTGCGGCCAAGGGGGTGGGGCCCATTAGGGTTCCCCCCTAAGTGGGGCGGCCAAAATTGGGGGGGGGGGGATTCCCCCCAAATGTGCGGAAAAATTCCCTAGGGGAATTTCAGGAAATTTGGGGAAAGTCGGGAAAATTGGGAAAATTAGTGAATTTAGGGGAGAGGGGAATTTTGGGGAAAATTAGGGGTGGCCAAATCTGGTTATTTTATTCATTTTTATTTTTATTTTTTATTTCTTCTTCTTTTATATTTATATTTATATTTATTATTTTCTATTTTTATTTCTTTTTATTAATTTATTTGCTTCAATATTCCTCTCTTTATTTTCTCCTTTTTAAATGCTTCTCTGCTTGAAAAATGTATGCAATGCATGGTAGTAAAATTGAGGGTGTTGCAAACCTATCCCCCTTAGAATGAATCTCACCCTCGAGATTCGATAGAGTGGAGAAAAGATGAGGGAATTCTGCCTTGAGGTCTTCCTCACGTTCCCATGTAGTTTCGGCTTCTGTGTGGTGGCTCCATTGTACCTTGCACCAACGGATTACTTTGTTCCTTGTGACCCTTTCCTTTACGTCCAAGATTTTGATGGGGTGTTCAGCGTAGGTCAGATCCTCCTGAAGTTCTGACTCATCCATCGGTACTTGTTCCTCCAGTACTCTTAGCCACTTCTTGAGCTGAGATACGTGAAATACGTCGTGCACGTCGGAGAGGTGCGTTGGCAGCTCTAGTTGATAGGCTACCTCTCCTCGCTTGCCCAAAATCTTGAATGGCCTGATGTAGCAAGGTGCTAACTTGCCTTTGACGTTAAACCGTCGTAGGCTTCGGTTAGGCGACACCTTAAGATACACGAAGTCTCCAAGTCTGAAGGTCAAACTCCTTCGCCTATTTTCCGCATAGCCCTTTTGTCGTGACTGAGCGGCCTTCAAGTTTTCACGTATTGTTTGTACATGCTTTTCAGCGTCCTGCAGCACTTCGGGTCCAAACACTTGGCTTTCTCCGGTCTCATTCCAGAACAGCGGTGTTCTACACCGTCTACCGTACAGTGCCTCGAAAGGTGACATCTTCAGGCTAGCTTGGTAACTATTGTTGTACGAGAATTCAGCATACGGCAAGCTTTTGTCCCAACTACGCCCATGTTTCAAAGCGCAGGCTCTCAACATGTCTTCCAAAATATGTTTGTCCTCTCAGTTTGCCCATCGGTTTGTGGGTGATATGCGGAGCTGAAATTCAACCGTGTACAGCTTCTTGCAGAACCTAGAGGTAAATTGAGAACCTCGATCTGAAACTATCCCCTTCAGAACTCCGTGAAGACACACGATTTGCTCCATATACAGCTCGGCTAATTGTGCCACTGTGTACTTGGTTCTAACAGGAATGAAGTGGGCTGATTTCGTCAATCGGTCTATGATAACCCAAATAGAGTCGTATCCGGACTAAGTACGTGGCAATCCGACTATGAAATCCATACTGATGTCTTCCCACTTCCACTCGGGTACTTTCAATGGCTGCAATAATTCAGCGGGTCTTTGATGTTCGGCCTTCACTCGTTGGCACGTGTCACGTAAGGCGACATATTCAGCGATACCCCTTTTCATGCCATCCCACCAACAGCAAGTTTTCAGGTCCTTGTACATCTTTGTACAGCCGGGATGTAGGGAATAAGGCGAGTCATGTGCCTCCTTTAGTATCATGTCGCGGATGTGCTTCACGTTAGCCACACAAATCCTTTTCCCTAACCAAAGAGTGCCATTCTCGTCTTCCTTGAAATCCTTCTCTGTCCCTTGTCAGATTCTTTTCTTGATTTCCTTTATTTCCTCATCCGTGCTTGACCATCTCGTATCTCTTGTTCCAGCGTTGAGTTCAGTTCTACCAACTCCATCTCATTCAAGAATCCGAGATGTAATCGTTCAAATCCCTTACGCGGCTCGGGTGGCAGCTCCTGAACTGTGAGTTGCTGACATGCTCTTTTTCGGCTCAATGCATCAGCTACTACATTGGCCTTTCCAGGTGATAGTTGATTCCTACATTATAATCCTTGATGAGTTCCAACCATCAACGTTGCCTCAAATTCAGATCCGTTAGCGTGAATATATACTTGAGGCTTTTTGTGATCCGTGTAGATCTCACACCAATGACTGAGGATATAATGCCTCCAAATATTCATGGCGTGTACCACGGCTGCAAGTTCCAGGTCATGTGTAGGGTAATTCAGCTCATGTTTCTTTAATTGCCTCGATGCATAGGCTACCACTTGGCCTTCTTGCATAAGGACACATCCAAGTCCTTGTCTTGAGGCATCACAATATATATCGAAGCTCTTGCTCACATCCGGTAGTACCAAAATCAGCGTTGTTGTTAATCTCTTCTTTAATTCCTCAAAGCTGTCTTGACACGCTTGTGTCCACTGAGATGCCTTCCCCTTCATCAGCAACTCCGTCATAGGCTTCACTATTTTGGAGAAATCCTTGATGAACTGGCGATAGTATCCAGCCATCCCAAGGAAACTCCAAGTGTCCCTCACATTCTGCGGTTGGTTCCACTTCAAAACATCACTCACTTTTCTGGAATCAACCGATACTCCTCCTACGGAGATGATGTGGCCTAAGAACGATATCTCCTTTATCCAAAATTGATACTTGCTGAACTTAGCATACAATTGATGCTCTCGCAGTTTCTGCAATATCAATCTCAAGTATTCTTCATGTTCTTCCTCGCTTTTTGAATACACCATGATATCATCAATGAAAACCACGACGAACTTGTCCAAGTACTCCATGAAGATCTTAGTCATGAGGTACATAAAGTATGTAGGTGTATTCGTCAACCCAAATGACATTACGGTATATTCATGTGAACCGTACCGTGTTTGAAATGCAGTTTTGGGTATGTCGAAGGGCTTAACCTTCAGCTAGAGGTATCCTAACTGAAGATCAATTTTGGAGAAAATTCGGGAACCTTTCATTTGATCGAATAAGTCCTCTATGCGGGGCAGCGGGTACTTATTCTTAATCGTCACTTCGTTAAGAGACCTAAAGTCCACGCACATCCTTTGGGTTCCATCCTTCTTGTCTACGAAGAGCACGGGGGCTCCCCATGGTGACGAGCTTAGGTGTATAAAACCCTTATCTAGCTGCTCCCGAATTTGCTTGTTGAGTTCCACTAATTCATTGGCAGGCATCCTATATGGCCTCTTCGCTATAGGTGCAGTTCCGGGTACTAAATCAATGGCAAATTCAATGTCCCGGTCAGGTGGCATATCTGACAGTTCTTCCGGGAACACATCTGAATATTCTAGAACCACCGGAATGCTTTCCAATGTCGCGTCTTCGATGTGGTTCAGCACTGCCTTCTTGGTTGCAGGTTGGGCTGCCTCAACTCAATACGAGTACCGTGCTCACTCATCAACTGCATGATTCTTTGAGCGCATTGAATTACTCCATAGTACATGCTTAACCAGTCCATTCCAAGTATTATGTCAATCCCTTGGGAATCGAAGACGATAAGATTGGCAAGAAAATCTACCCCCCTTATTTTAAGGCTTACTCTCGAAATAGAATTTAGAATTGAAAGAAGGAATTTCCCATCTATATGCATCAAGGTGTATGAACTAAGCAACCCTTTTATTAATATAAGTCTATGTGAGAATGTGAACAAGTGCCAAAGTATCTCACATCTCTCTACTATGTGTGGATGTGGACATTCGCCGAAGCGTCCCACAACTCACACCAAGCCCGCAACTCAAACAATCATCATGGAAATTCAGCACACCACTCTTATTCAAGCTACTACGATCTAAGCATTCTTATTACAATATTATTCAATGGGAAACCTAAACATAATCGTGAGAACCGGTGCTGTTATCGCTGTGTGACGGGGTGGTCCATACATGGGCGCACGCCATGGTGAGTCGGCGGTCCATGTAGTGATAGATGATGCTGGTTCTTCATTTGTTCCCGCGTTGGCACGAGTCTCCTTTTGTTTTTCCAGCAAGTACAGCTTCTTGCGGAGGTAACGGATCTCTTCTTGTGCGCTTGCATACCGGTTTCGTAACTCCACGAGCAAACTCTGAGACTTGTCAGCAGCTTGTGGGTTGGAAAGAGCTCCTTCATGGGGTCCAATGATCTCCCTTGTACTACTCTTCCGATACGGGTGCAGCTCAAAGGTAGTGTTTTCAAGCTGCTCACGGAAGGCGTAGCACAGTCCGGTGAGTGCATCCCATGGAGCATCATCAATAGCTTCTGCTCTTGTAGCTCTCCATGTGGGTGTGAAGTGCCGTGTGATAACCCTACCATTAGATAGGATTGTTACCTCAGCCTTCCACTCTTCATATCCGAGGTGAGGGACTTTCTTGAGGAGATACTCCGGGTATAGGCTGCAGCAATCCAGGAACTCTCTAAGCTCCTTGGATATGTGTCCTCCTTCCATCCCATTGGACCAGAATTCTTGAACTGAACGGTTGGCCCGTTCATCATCTTCATTCTCGGCCTCAGCAGGGGTGGCTCCTCTATGGATTCATCTCCTTCCGACAAAGCTTCATGAGGCTCCGCTGGGTGTAAGCCCACGTGAAATTCCTCCTGAGGTGCATACCAATGCTGCGGTTCTTGTGGATCATCTTCCATGTCTTCTTCGATCGGTTCCACCTCTTTCGGATCCTCTTCCTCATGCATAGAGCTACTTACTTCATCTTCCTCATGGGGTTCCATCTTCACCTCCTCCCAATATGGTCCATCGGACACCTCAATGGGGTTAAGTGCACTCTCAAGTGGCTGTGGACGAGTCCTTATGCGCGTTGTGCTCCTAGTCACCGGCATCTATAAATAAGACATGAGAAACTTTAGAGAAGAAAAAAATAACTCCAAAACTTCAGAAGCTACGAAGCAAGGAAACAAAAGTGTTGCTGTCCAAAAGAAGAGAAAAAGAGGGGCGATAAATAGCACTTTGCCGTGGCTGAATTGACAATTAAAGTGCAGCAGCAAGCAATTTTCAAAAATAACAGTTTATAGAGGTGTTCCTAGGTGTTTTAGAGTGTCCATTCTACCTAGGCTTGCGTCCTACGGTCAACATGGCTCTGATAACAATCTGTGACACCCGGCTCCATGAATTGAACCAAGTGAATGCATATGTGTGTCCAGGATGTTCATCACACATACACAGCTTTACCACAAACTGAATTCAGAATATAACCACATACAAATAACGTTTAAGTGCTTTATTACAATGACTCATTGTCTCACTTATGATTATCTAACTTATTCTTGCAGTGGAAGACTCGAAACGACAGCGGAAAATCACTACAAACAGCAGGCTCCAACTTCAACTCCACAGGCATGTTCACGGTAAGGCGCACGCCTAGTACTCCACATGGTCCTCAAAGTACTCTTCTCCTGTTGCTGAAGTATATGTGAGAATGAAAGGATGAGTATATGTCGTACTCAGCAAGTGCATGAAAAGTATAACATGTAGCTTACAACAAGGTAGGGAATAAAGAGGTTCATTGCAGCAAGCAAATTTTATTTCACAAACATGGAAAAAACAACAACTATTTCTAGGTGAGTTAAGTCCTAACATAACCAAGTAATTCATCAACATTCCTTCATCATAATTCACCATTTATCAAGCTTCAACCAGCCAATACTATTTCTCAAGTTCATCTCATACTCATAAATATTCGTAACCATCTCATTTTCATAGAACGGAATCCAAACTCATTGTCATGACCCAACAGTTCCAAAACCAATCTCAATGACCATACCCGATAAACCATCCCAAGTTTTGCATCTAATTATGGAAGTTGGCAGATGCTTGTAACCGGAAGCGTGGCTATCATGATAGTTTTACACTCTATAGAGGTGGCACCACTTTACCCACAAGTTTGTGATTTCGTCACCCGTCGGAGACTAGAGGGAACCTCCATTCTACCAGTACACAACCATCGGTGTATGGCCAAGAGATCACAAAATAGCCTTTACAAAGAGGCTACTAGGATGTACGGACCCACTGAGGTTTCGCCAGCAGGCTCGAATCTCCATTCTCCCACCCACGGGCCCCCTCTTGTGCCATGCAGTTCCGAGGGCAGTCCTCCTCGACTCCCATTCCCCGCACCATCTAATGGTCCATAACAAGCTAGCAATACACCTAATTAGTCAGCTAAGCCGCACCCATATTTGGCCTTATGGTGACATTGTTTTCCTGGCATGTGCTCGCATGAACCAGTCTTTAGATTTACGGCAAGCAAACCACCATCTCATTCAGCGACATCCACGAACCAAGCTTGCCTAGATCTCCCCGATTCCATGCTCATTAACATCATCAAGTTCTCATCATCTTTATTCATATGAGTGCAGTAGCTAAACATGTTTTATTTCAGCTTCTCATATCTTGTAAGTTGAGCGAAGCAAAAAGGAAAAACGACCTTACCCGACTCATCAATTTTCCCAGCGACAAGGATGGTTTAAGAAAACTAGTAAACTCCTATAAAAGGGTGTCCCATCAAGTTGACACAAGCATACGATTTTTCGCAAACAAAGCAGTTTCAAAACATGGGATCAATATGGTCAAGGGGCACTTGCCTTGCTCCCGTGGTTCGTGTTGCTCAAGTGTCTCGAAGTCTTGGTTCAGTAGTTCCTCATAGACGACCTCTTGAGCGTGTCCTTCTACTCATGACCACGCACGTAAAAATTTACAGCAATCAATTATCATGCACAAACTTTACTCAAGATGCAATGAGGTGGATGAATGCAATTCCTATGGTGCAGTTTATAAAAATCAGTTTGTACGTGTTCTTGCATGTTTTAGTAGACTTCCATGGGGTTTTATGATGAACAAGGCTGCTGGGATCAAGTGTGGACATGGTTATGATCTTGCCACACTTTGTAAAAAAATGACTAAACATGGTCTGTCCACACGCAGAAATTTCTGCTCGCAGGGGGTGAAGAAAACGGGTGCGTAGAAACAGCGTCGACGTGGTAAGAGGGGTAAAGGAAACCTACCTCACTTCCTTGCTTTCTCTCCCTTGCGGAAGGACCTCCTTCCTTGCAATGGCAGCAGCGGGTGATTTTCTATGGAGAATTATGAGGCTGCGGCTAGGGCAGAATGTCAAGGGCTTCTTTTCCGGCGACAGCGAGGCGTGACGGAGCTCCAACGGCGGCCAAACTCCAGAAAGAGGGCGGCGACTTGAGCTGGGCAGCATGGGAGAGACAGCGGCGGCCAAAAAGAGGGCTGGGGGTGGCGGCTAGGGGAAGGGTTTTATTTATAAGGGGGAAAAAGAGCTAGGGGGCTAGGATTTTAGCAACCCAATTATCTGAGGGCTGAATTTTAAAATAGGTGAGATCTAGGGGCTCGGATTTTATTATTTATTTTCCACCAATGGATGAGATTAATTGAGAAAAATAAAAGCCCATAAAAAAGCAAAAGGGGGGCGGCTAGGGTTCCCCCCCTAATGGGTTGCGGCCAAGGGAGTGGGGCCCTTTAGGGCCCCCCCCCTAAGTGGGGCGGCCAAAATTGGGGGGAAATTCCCCCCAAATGTGGGGGAAATTCCCTAGTGAAATTTTGGGAAATTTGGTGAAAATCAGGAAAATCAGGAAAAATTAGAGAAATTAGGGGAGAGGGCAATTTGGGGAAAAATTGAGGAATTCTAGGGAAATATTATGGGTGGCCAAATTTGGCTATTTTATTTATTTTTTCTTTTTCTTTTTATTTCTTCTTATTTTCTATTTATTTTCATTATTTTCTATTTTTATTTTCTTCTATTATTTTATTTGCTTCTATATTCCTCTCTTTATTTTCTTCTTGTTTTTAAATGCTTCTCTACATGAAAAATGTATGCAATGCATGGTAGTAAAATTGAGGGTGTTACAATGGCCCACGGCACATGCGTCCGCCTGTCTATCATTACAGCGACAAGACAGAGCGGCGAGGCGTGACAACAGCATAGTGCGGCCTAGCAGACCGAGGGGACGCGGCGACAAGACGGGGTCTTCATCATCACCTTCTACCCGGTCAGAGGCGCCCAGCGTGTCAAGCGGTGCACCTTAACTCCACCGACAGCGGCATTACATGTAGCTGTAAATACCCTAGATCGTGTATAGGGTACGGACAGCCGCGGGGCCACATGTCGGGCCCCGGGCCGCAATGTAACTGCCCCGACCTTGAGCTATAAAAGGACTAGGGCAGCCTTCGGGCAAGGAGTTCCTTTCGCAATCCAGCCAACTCACTCTCTAACACGTGCAAGCAATACTTCACTCACTATCGTGGACGTAGGGTTTTATGCTCTGGCGGCCCGAACCACGTAAACATTTGTGTTCACCTGTGTTCATCAGCATCGATCGATCTAGCGATGTTAGCCCCTCCAAACAACAAACCTCCACGGACGTCTCCAGTAGCTGTACCGGGGGAAGTGTCGTAGATTACCCTTCGACATTTGGCGCGCCAGGTAGGGGGCCTTTCACTCCATCGCCGACTCATTTCACCCCACTCACCGCCGACTCCATGGGAGGGATGAGGAGGCCACCTCCCGCTCTATGGCGGGTACATCTGGCCGGGCAGGCGACTAGACGGTCGCTGTGCCCACGGCGTCCACGGCTGCTACCACACGACGGCCTTCTACATCCATGACGACAACTATGCCGCCAGTGCGAGCCTAGAGAGCTTGCTGGCTGCAGCACACGCTCTTCTCCACAACCGTCATGGCGAGGGTGCTCCCCCAGAGGCGTCAGAGCACTGGCGCAACAACGTCGACCACCTCATCGCCGCCGCCATGAACACGCCCGCCTACAGAAGGCAGCGGGCCGAGCCCTCGCAAGCCTAGTCGCATACGCTGATGGTGGCCCGTGGGACGGCTACAACGCATGTGGTGACCACGGCCAGGCAGGCCACGACGGACCTCAGGATCGAGCTAGATCACCATCGCATGGGCAAAGATGGACAGGTCACCATCGAGCGACGTCGCGAGAGGCGCCGCAACCTCAAGGGAGAGTACGACACCCCAAGTGCCGTACTAGCAGTACGCCCTGCATAGGCCCCTGCCTCTCCAAGAGCAGGCGGGGGTTGCATGGCACTCGCCTTGCACCTTCTTATGATGGTCTGACCACCCAAGTTCTGGCCACACTTACCGGAGAAGTACGACGGGATTGTCATGCCAAGTTCCTGTAGATCTACTCCACCTCCATCCTAGCTGCAGGAGGGAATGAGGCCGTCCTGGCCAACTACTCCCTGGTGGCCCTGACCGGCACTGCCCGGTCATGGCTCATGAATCTTCCCCCAGGTTCCATCTCCTCCTATGAAGAGTTGTGTTGGAGGTTCACAGCCAACTTCAGCAGTTCCTGCACGTGCCCCGGCAGTGAGCTCGACCTTCACGCCATGCGTCAGCGCGGGGGGGGGGGGGGGGGGGGGGGGAGTCGCTGCGATCATTCATCCATCGGTTCTCCCAGGTTAGGAACACCATCCCCCGCATATCCAACACCTCCGTCATCATCGCATTCTGACAAGAAGTTAGGGACAAGAATATGCTGTTGAAGTTAGCCACGCATTATGTGCAAGACATCTCCGAGCTCTTCAGCCTGGCGGACAAGTGCACCAGGGCCGCGGAGTGGCACTCATGACCCGCCAACGTGGGGCAGCGGCAAGAAGAAGAAAAGGCTGGAGGCAAGGACAAGCCTCTAGCCAGGGCACCCACCGTCGCCGCTGCAGCAGCCGGTGGGGATCGATCTCCACGCACCGATAAGCGCCCATGACCACTGTCGGTACCTGAGATATGGGGTACCCCCGCGCACAGGGTAAAATACCTAAGGTGCTCGCCCTTCTCCGCAGGGAGAGCTCCGAAGGCGCCACGCGTCTGGCGGGGCCGGACCTCCCTCTCCTCAGAGGAGAGCTCCGGGCCCGCCACATGGCATACAGAAGCCGGACCTCCCCCTCCGCGGGAGAGAGGTCCGAAGACGCCACGCGTCCAGCGAGGCCGGACCTCCCTCTCCTCAGAGGTGAGCACCGGGCCCGCCACGTGGCATGCAGAAGCCGGACCTCCCCCTCCGCGGGAGAGAGGTCCGAAGGCGCCACGCGTCCAGCGGGGCCGGACCTCCCTCTCCTCAGAGAAGAGCTCCGGACCCGCCACGTGGCTGGAAGAACGGTGCTGCCTGCCCCCGGGCGGTAGGCAGCGGGCGTAAAGGCGCCCCTCACCTTGCCCGTACAAGGAATTCAAGGCCCGCGTCTTCCCAAGACGCGGAAACGCGGAGCACGCGCCTGTCAGGTGCCGTTGCGTCCAGTCGCATCACAGACTGGCGCGCGGTGTCAGAACCTGACAGGTAATAAACGTCGCGACAAGACATCCCATGCCGCCTGCGCCGTCATCAACCACTACGACTGGCGCACGGCATGGGCAGGGCGGCAAAAGGAAGACTCAGAAGCCTTCGACCGGGGGCAACCACCGGCATAACTACAGATACGGTAGATAATAGACAATCTTCCCGGGACCACCTGTCGGGTCCCGGCTTCCCTTGTAAGCCGCCCGAGCCTTGGACTATAAAAGGCTCGGGTAGGCGTCGATAGCAAGGGTTCGCATTCTGCAACTCATACGCTAGCCATACACTCTCAAGCTGTAACTCACCCCCGAGCTCAGGCCCCCGGCCCTGAGCAGCAAGCAATACAGCGAGCTCCATAGCTCGCCGTGGACGTAGGGTTTTACGCTCCGGCGGCCTGAACCACGTAAAACTTCCTGTGTCAAGCTCTCACTAACTCGTCCATCCGCGCAAGCTCTCCGCTAGGAACTAGCCCCTCCGAAAAAAGAACCTCCGCGGGCTGCCCAGTGCAGGCCCGGGGGAAGTGTCGATCGCACACTTCGACATTTGGCGCGCCAGGTAGGGGGCTTTTCCCCTAGCGCGACGAGTTTCCGCCAACGAAGATGACCAAGCTCCCTTCGGCGGCAAGCTCACCTCCCCCGCCTCCGCGGCAAGCCGCGGCTAGGGGGGAGTACAAGCCAACACACTCAGGACGGAGTGTGTCAGTACAAGCTGGGAGCCAGCAACCGGCTCTGGCAGCGCCGACCCCGGCAATGCAGGCTCCAACCAGCGTCATATCTCTAGTAGCGCCGGGCGTACCCGGAAGGGGCGCGCTAGCTGCAGCAAGAGCGCTACTGCACAATACGCCCGCTGGAGACGCGCCTCAGGCAGCGACCCAGCGGTGGATTCTCGAGGTAGACCGTCTTGTCGTCGCTGCCGCAAGCCCACGACTCCGGCGGAGACGACACTCTAACCAGCCGGCCGTGTCGCTGATACGCACGCCGATGACTGATGAACAGACGGCAGATTCCAGCTCTGCCAGCCCTCAATCGATGGATCTGAGGACAGAGCTGGAGCAGTGTCGCTCGGGTCAAGATGTCCGGGTATACCTCGAGCAACGCCGAGAAAGGCGTTGCTACCAAGGAGCTGACGACAGCATGACGTCGGCCTCGACCCAGCCTGAAGAGCAGACCTTCGCCATGCGATCTCTGCCCCAGGCCTGAGCTGTGCAGAATATGCCACAGTCATATGTACTGCAGATGGCGCCCCCGGCCTACGGTGCAGCTTTGCCCGTACCGGGGTACACTGTGCCTGGTGCGAACTCAGCGTTCGCGGCACCAGAACCTGCGGTGACGGAAGCAGGGTGTGCAGCCCTCGCGCCCCATCTTCGCTTTGCGAAGTGGCCGTGCAAGTTTCGGCCACACCTGCCCGAGAAGTACGACGGCAGTGTCAACCCGGCGGAGTTTCTCCAGATCTACTCCACCGCCGTACTTGCCGCAGGAGGGAATGAAGCCGTCATGGCCAATTACTTCCCTGTCGCCTTGACCGGTCCAGCCCAGTCTTGGCTCATGAACCTCCCCCAAGGTTCCGTCACCTCCTAGGGAGAGCTTTGCCGACAGTTCGTAGTCAACTTCGGCAGCTCCTACACCCGGCCTGGCACGGAGCTCAACCTCCACGCCGTCCAGCAGCAGCCTGGGGAGTCGCTGCGCTCTTTCATCCAGCGGTTCTCCCAGGTGCGGAACACCATCCCACACATTCAAAATGCTTCTGTGGTGGTGGCGTTCCGGCAAGGCGTCCGGGACAAGAAGATGCTCGAGAAGCTCGCGACCAGGGAGGTCCGCGACGTCTCAGAGCTCTTCAGCTTGGCGGACAAATGCGCCAGAGCTGCCGAAGGACGGAACTGGCACTCGCTGCCATCCTCCGAGTCAGGGGGACTGCCCGGATCCAGTCCTACTCCCTGTGGAAGCAGCAGGAAGGCCAAGGGCCGAGGCAGAAGCAAGATAGAGTCACCGACCGCAGTCCCAGTCGTCACTGCAGCGACGCTCGGTGGGGCTCGGGGGCCGCTCCCCGACAAGAAGCAGCGAAGATCACCAATCCCAGAAGGTGATAAAGACAGTATGTGCCCCGTGCACGGCAGCTGTCGCCACACTGCTGCCGAGTGCCGGGAGATCCGAAGGCTCGCAGAGCGTTTCCGCAAGGAGAAGCGGCAGCGGGCTGATGACCTGCCCTTCCGTCCAAAGGAAGATGAGCAGAGGGTGGATGTTCCAGATAACATCGACCACCCAGAAGAAATCCGGGAGCCTCCGCGTGTCGTGAAGGCGGCACGCAATCACGAGGATTCCGACTCCAGCTGCGATGAGCGTCGGAAGAAGCTCTACGTCATATACGGCGGGTCCGCCGACCCCTCGTCCCGAAGCGCAGTCAAGACTCTGCGCCGAGCGGTAGCGTCGGTGGCGCCACTCCCAAGTGCTGCACCGCACCTAAAGTGGATGGGGACCCCCATCAGCTTTGATGCCACCGACTGCCCCAGGAACATGGCTGGGGCCGGCAAGCTGCCGCTCCTGGTGGCCCCTACCATCGCCAACGTGAGAATGTACCACGTTTTGGTGGATGGAGGGGCTGGGTTGAACCTCATCAGCCGTGCAGCTTTCCAGAAGCTGCAGATCCCGATGGCCAAGCTCACCCCGTCGAGTCCGTTCTCAGGGGTAGGGCCGGGACAGGTTATCCCCTACGGCAGCATTAGTCTCCCGGTGACCTTCGGGGCTCCGGACAGCTATCGAACAGAGTACATCCGGTTCGACGTAGCGGAGATAGACCTCCCCTTCAACGCCATAATCGGCAGGCCAGCCCTGTACCGGTTCATGGCTGTAGCCCATTACGGCTACCTTGTCCTGAAGATGCCAACACCGACAGGTGTTCTCAGGATTCGTGGGGACCGCACTGCTGCAGTGTCGGCCCTGGAGAAGCTCCAAGCACTCGCGACAGCTGGGGCCTCAGCCCCCGGCAATACGGAATCGGACCAGCTCCGCCCGTGTGCACGTCATCGTGCTTCCGCCACAGCACCCCGGGTGCAACCTCTCGACGAGGGCGGCGTCCCCTTAAAGGTCGTCCAAGTCGGCGCCGAAGCTACCCAGACCACCCGGGTAGCCGGGGGCCTGGATAGTAAATAGGAAGGTGCGCTCGTCACCTTCCTCTGGCACAACGTCGACGCGTTTGCATGGCAGCCGTCACAGATGCCGGGGATCCCCAGGAAGGTGATCGAGCACCACTTGAAAGTCTTCCCCGACGCCCGGCCGGTTCAACAGAAGCCCCGCAAGCAGTCTATCGAGCGGCAGAACTTCATCCGTGAGGAAGTCAAGAAACTGCTGGACGCTGGCTTCATACGGGAGGTCCACCACCCACGATGGTTGGCGAACCCCGTCGTTGTCCCGAAGGCCGGCGGGAAGCTCCGGATGTGCATCGACTACACCAGTCTCAATAAGGCATGTTCTAAAGATCCATTCCCCCTCCCTAGAATAGACCAAATAGTAGACTCAACGTCAGGCTGTGATATGCTGTGCTTCCTAGACGCCTATTCGGGTTTCCATCAGATCCCCATGTCTAGGGAGGACGAGGAGCACACCTCCTTCATCACAGTGGACGGCCTTTATTGCTATGTGTCTATGCCTTACGGCCTAAAGAATGCACTCCCCACCTTTGTGCGGGCAATGCACAAAACCTTTGGGGAGTTAATAAGAGACCTGGTTGAGGTGTATGTCGATGACATAGTTGTCAACGTCAAGCAGGGTCCGTCCCTGCTAGATAACCTAGCCTTAGTCTTTGACAAGTTGCGCTCTACGCGCACCAAGCTGAACCCAGATAAATGTGTGTTCGGCGTGTCCTCTGGGAAGCTCTTAGGGTTCCTGGTCTCGTACCGGGGGATTGAGGCCAACCCAGAAAAGATCAAGGCCATCGACTTGATGCGGCCCCCTGCCCGCGTCAAAGATGTCCAGAAACTCACAGGATGTCTAGCCGCGCTGAGTCGGTTTATACCGAGGCTAGCAGAGCGGGCACTCCCTTTCTTTAAGCTCCTGCGCAAGTCGGGCCCCTTTGCCTGGACTGACGAAGCGAAAGAGGCTTTCCAGGAGTTGAAGCGACTCCTGACGACCCTACCAATCATGGTAGCCCCTGAGCCCGGAGAGCACCTGTTGCTCTACATCGCGGCGACAACTGAAGTAGTGAGTATGGTCCTCGTCGCAGAGCGGCCGGACCCCTCATCTTCACAACCTGCTCCGGTAGCAGAAGACAGACGCCAAGAGGCCCCGCAGGAACCAAGACGGTCTTCCGGGCCTCCAAGGCAACCTCCCGGAGGTCCAGGTCAGCCTCCCGGAGGTCCTGGGCAGTCTCCCGGACCTCCAAGATAAACCCCCGGGGGCCCCGCGGGACCCCCCGGGGGCCAAATGGGACCTCCCAGAGGTCCCCCAAGACCCCCCGGAGCTCCCGAACAATCAAGATAGCTTAAGGGCCTCCGGGTCCCAGCTCCCGGAGGCCCCCGTGGGTCCGCCCACCTCCAGAGGGCCAATGGACGAGGACCTCCCAGACCTGAGAAAGAGGGTTCGAACCGTACAGAGGCCTGTCTACTACGTCAGCGAAGTACTTCATGATGACAAGACAAGGTACCTGGAAGTCCACAAGCTGTTGTATGCGGTGCTCGTTGCCTCCAGGAAGCTCCGCCATTACTTCCAGGCCCGCCGGGTCTCGGTAGTCACCTCGTATCCACTGAAGACAATTCTTCACAACCCCCATGCGACGGGCAACGTTGCTAAATGGGCGGCGGAGCTAGCGGAGTTTGAGCTGGACTTCCTCCCACGCCATGCAGTCAAGAGCCAAGCACTGGCTGACTTTGTGGCGGAGTGGACACCAACGGAGGCTGACCCAGGGGGCCATGGGGGCGTAGAACCGGAGCACCAAGCTCCGGTCTTCATCGAACCCCACTGGACACTCTTCTTCGACGGCTCCTCGTGAAAGCAGGGGGCCGGTGCCGGCGTACTGCTCCTCATGCCATCGGGGGAACAGTTTGGGTATATGGTGCGTCTCAATTTCAAGGCAACCAACAACATGGCGGAGTATGAAGCACTCATCTTTGGCCTGCAGACAGCCCTGTCTTTAGGCGCTCGCCAGTTGTTGGCACAGGGCGACTCCCAGCTAGTCATCAAGCAAGTCAAGGGCGAATGCTCCTGCAATGACCCCCAGCTAGCTGCATATCTGCTTCACGTGCAGATGTTGGAGAAAGAATTCCTCGCCTTGGACCTGCACCACGTACCGCGCGCCGGTAATACCGCAGCCGACGACCTTTCAACGAAGGCTTCCACCGGAGCCCCTGCGCCCGAAGGAGTCTTTGAGAGGACGTTGCTGCGGCCCACAGCCCGGCCCGCCGAGCCGGGCGAAGGGGGCCTGACCAGCACCTCGAAGCTGGCGGTCCCGGTGGCCCTACAACCGTGGGCGCCGCCAAGGATTGTAAGCGTCACTGGGGACTCCGTGCAACCCAGCGCTCAAGATCCAGAAGCTCAAGTCAGACCCGATGCATGGATCACGGAGATCCGGGACTACTTGAAGGACAATATCCTCCCTGATGAACATGCAACCGCTGAACGGATTGTGCGTATGGCTAAGAGGTACGCGCTGGTAGAGGGGGATCTCTACCGGCGTGGCGCCAACCACATCCTATTGCGATGTATAACCCAGGGGGAAGGCTGCGACTTGCTCGCTGAGATCCATGGAGGCGAATGTGGAAGTCATTCTTCCTCACGCACGATTGTCGGTAAAGCCTTCCGGCATGGCTTCTACTGGCCGACAGCACTCCAGGATGCCGTCAAGCTGGTCGAGAGCTGCAAGGCGTGCCAGTTCCACGCCAAGCAGATCCATACACCGGCTCAGGCGGTACAGATGATCCCGCCCTCGTGGCCGTTTGCCGTGTGGGGGCTGGACATCCTGGGGCCATTCCCCAGAACCGTCGGGGGGTTCCGGTACCTCTATGTCTCCATCGACAAGTTCACCAAGTGGCCGGAAGCTACACCAGTTGTCACCATTAATAAACAATCAGCAGTAAAATTCATCAGATCCATTGTCTGCCGGTTCGGGGTCCCAAACAGGATCATCACTGACAATGGGACCCAGTTCACCAGCGCAGCATTTCAAGACTACTGCGAGGCCCTTGGCATTCAGGTATGTTATGCCTCGGTCGCTCACCCGAAGAGCAATGGGCAAGTCGAGAGGGCCAATGCGGAGATTCTCCGGGGCCTCAAGACTCGTACCTTCACCAGCCTGAAGAAACATGGTGCCAATTGGGTAGATGAACTTCCGAGCACGCTATGGGCTAACCGGACATCCCAGAGCCGGGCCACCGGGGAGACACCCTTCTTCATGGTGTACGGGGCCGAAGCTTTACTTCCTCCAGAAATCACCATGAAGTCTCACCGTGTCCGGGCTTACGACGAAGCCACGCAGGACAACCTCCGGCGTGGAGAAATTGACCTCGTCGACGAGGTCTGATTACATGCGGCACTCCGTAACGCGCGGTACAGACAGGCGCTTCGGTGCTACCACCAGAGGTCTGTGCGTGCCCGGGAGCTGCAGGAAGGTGACCTGGTGTTGCGGCGCATACTTTCACGCGAAGGGGCCCACAAACTCTCCCCTAGTTGGGAAGGCCCCTTCCGAGTCACGAAAGTATGCCGCCCCGGGTGTGTGCGCCTTTCCACCGAGGATGGGGACCTGCTCCCGAATCCTTGGAACATAGAACACCTCCGTAAGTTCTACCCCTAAGAGCAAAAATAGGTCAGTACTTTCTTTTCGTAATGAACCACATAGAGTCCAGGAGCAGCGCTCGGAGCAGCTAAACCCCAGGGGACGGTCCAGGACTACGTTCAGCTTTGCCTGGTTCCGACTCCAAGCGCGTAGAGTCTTGCTTCCCCTCTTAATGGGGTGGGTCGTGGCCTCCATGTTTAGCCTGCCTTCCTCCTATGGAAGGTTGTGCGAAAAGAAGTCTGCCCTACTTTGCTCTTTCCTTGTACTCATTTGAATTGTGAATTGAGTTTTTTTTTATCACCCTTGCAGTACATGGCTGCCGTGTGCTCAGCTCCCCCTCTCTACAAACCCCCAAGCATCAAGCGTATGATTGGGGGCTGTAAGTCAAATAAGACTGTGAAACAAGGGAGGGGGAGCCCCCAAGGAGAATTACGTTTCCTCTACCTGTGTGCAGGACTTCCAGGTTGCGGCAACGGGGACTGAGTGAAGTAGTGGGAAAGGAGCTACCAACTACTTCGACCCAGGGCTAGAGGGGGCGGGACCCGAGGGTCCCACGAGTCCAGCAGGCCCGGAACTCTCCCCTTCCTTGAGAGGGGCTCCGGGCTCGCCACGTGGAAGACGGAAGCCGGACCTCCCCCCGCGGTGGAAGAGCTCCGAAAGCCCTGCGTGCTCAACATGGCCGGGGCTCCCGTCCCCGCAGTAAGAGCAATCATCAAGTGGGCGCACGCTCTCACGACCCCGCGGCCGTTCGTGCTCCGGCAGCGGTCAAGTCGGGACTTAGAGAAAGTGCGCGGATCGGAAGAGACGGAGGTCCCACCTCGGGCTCGCTATCTCCCCCGAGATGGGCCTAGGGGCCACTGTCGGTACCTGAGATATGGGGTACCACCGCGCACAGGGTAAAATACCTAAGGTGCTCGCCCTTCTCCGCAGGGAGAGCTTCGAAGGCGCCACGCGTCTGGCGGGGCCGGACCTCCCTCTCCTCAGAGGAGAGCTCCGGGCCCGCCACGTGGCATACAGAAGCCGGACCTCCCCCTCCGCGGGAGAGAGGTCCGAAGACGCCACGCGTCCAGCGAGGCCGGACCTCCCTCTCCTCAGAGGTGAGCACCGGGCCCGCCACGTGGCATGCAGAAGCCGGACCTCCCCCTCCGCGGGAGAGAGGTCCGAAGGCGCCATGCGTCCAGCGGGGCCGGACCTCCCTCTCCTCAGAGAAGAGCTCCGGACCCGCCACGTGGCTGGAAGAACGGTGCTGCCTGCCCCCGGGCGGTAGGCAGCGGGCGTAAAGGCGCCCCTCACCTTGCCCGTACAAGGAATTCAAGGCCCGCGTCTTCCCAAGACGCGGAAACGCGGAGCACGCGCCTGTCAGGTGCCGTTGCGTCCAGTCGCATCACAGACTGGCGCGCGGTGTCAGAACCTGACAGGTAATAAACGCCGTGACAAGACATCCCATGCCGCCTGCGCCGTCATCAACCACTACGACTGGCGCACGGCATGGGCAGGGCGGCAAAAGGAAGACTCAGAAGCCTTCGACCGGGGGCAACCACCGGCATAACTACAGATACGGTAGATAATAGACAATCTTCCCGGGACCACCTGTCGGGTCCCGGCTTCCCTTGTAAGCCGCCCGAGCCTTGGACTATAAAAGGCTCGGGTAGGCGTCGATAGCAAGGGTTCGCATTCTGCAACTCATACGCTAGCCATACACTCTCAAGCTGTAACTCACCCCCGAGCTCAGGCCCCCGGCCCTGAGCAGCAAGCAATACAGCGAGCTCCATAGCTCGCCGTGGACGTAGGGTTTTACGCTCCGGCGGCCTGAACCACGTAAAACTTCCTGTGTCAAGCTCTCACTAACTCGTCCATCCGCGCAAGCTCTCCGCTAGGAACTAGCCCCTCCGAAAAAAGAACCTCCGCGGGCTGCCCAGTGCAGGCCCGGGGGAAGTGTCGATCGCACACTTCGACAACCACCGTCCGTCAACGACGACGGCTAGTAGCGCCAGGTGCACAATTCCAGTCGCCACGGTGAAAGCGAGTGCCGTGAGATCAAGAAGCTCACGGAGCGCTTTCGCGACAGCAACAGCGGTAGCGCCAAAACGGAGTGCCCTTCCGCCAGCAGGAGGGCAAGCAGAAAGCTGACCCTGAGGTCAGCACAATGCAGGAGATGGAGTACCAGGACGCCAAGCGGGCGTTGAAGGCCGTCTACGGCCACTCTAACTCTGACTCCAGCGCCGACAACGAGCGGCTCAAGACGCTCCACGTGATGTACAGGGGTTCTTCGGATATCATGTCTTGGATTACTGTCAAGACCCTGCGACGGGCAGTGGCATCGGCTGCTCCAACCCCTGGGCCGGCGCCCCACCGCAAGTGGATGGAGACATCGATCAACATCGACGGCTCTGATGCCCCAAGAACATGGCGGGCGCCGGGCAGCTTCCGCTCCTCGTCGCCCCCACCATCGCCAACGTGAAGCTCTACCACATGCTGATCGATGGTGGGTTGTACCTCAGCGTCATCAGCCTTGCAACTTTAGAGAAGCTGTAGATCCCCATGTTCAAGCTCACCCCCTCACGTCCATTCTCGGGGGTGGGCTGGGATCCTATCTGGTCGTGCGGTAGCATCTCCCTCCTGGAGACATTGGGGACGCCTAAGAACTACCGCACGGAGAGCGTCGTCTTTGATGTTGCGGAGGTCAGCCCCTCTTCAATGCCATCATCGGCAGGCCGGACCCGTACCGGTTCATGGAAGTATCCCACTACGGCTACTTGGTCTTGAAGATGCCACTGTCTTAGCACTGGTGAAGCTCCAAGCGTTGGCAACGGTGCAGGATGCCGCTTCCGGCCACGCTGAAGCTAGTCGGCCGCCTCCGAGTGACCGCCAGCGAGGGATGACATCTGCACTCCGCGTTTAGCCCTCGGACAGCGGGGACGTCCCCGTCAAAGCCGTCCATATTGGTTTGGACGCCGCCCAGACCACCTGCATCGCGGGGAGTCTGGATGACAAATAGGAACTCGTGATCTTCACCTTCCTCCGTGCTAACGTCGACGTGTTTGCATGGCAACTGTCAGAGATGTCCGGGATCCCCAGGGAGGTGATCAAGCACCATATGAAGATCTACCCCGATGTCAGGCCGGTACAACAGAAGCCTCGGAAGCAGTCCGTCGAGTGGCAAGACTTCATCCATGAGGAAATCAAGAAGCTGCTTGATGCCAGCTTCATCCGAGAGGTCCACCATCCACGATGGTTGGCCAACCCTGTTGTCGTCCCCAAGGCTGGCAGGAAGCTTCGAATGTGCATCGACTACACCACTTTTAATAGGGCCCACCAAAGGATCCATTTCCTCTCCTCTTTATAGACTAAATAGTGGATTCTACATTTGACTGTCATGTACTGTGTTTCCTAGATGCTTATTCAGGTTTCCACCAAATACCTATGTCTAGGGAAGATGAAGAGCGTACTGCCTTCATAATAGTAGATGGTCTATATTGTTATGTATCCATGCCTTATGGTCTTAAGAATGCTCTTCCCACCATTGTACGTGCTATGCATAAAACATTTGGGAATCTCACTTGTGGCCTAGTAAAAGTGTATGTCGATGACAACTTTGTCAAGGTTAAGTCGCAAGCATCTTTGCTTGAAAACCTAGCCTAGTCTTCGACAGGTTTCGTTCGACATGTACGAAGTTGAACCCAGACAAATGTGTCTTTGGAGTCTCTATTGGAAAGCTACTCGGTTTCTTGGTCTCACACCGCGGAATTGAAACTAAACCAGAGAAGATTAAGGCAATAGAATTAATGCGGGCACCTGCCAGCATCAAGGACGTGGAGAAGCTTACGGGATGCTTGGCTACGCTCAACCGGTTTATCTCTAAACTGGCTGAGCGGGTTCTCCTGTTCTTCAAGCTTCTGCACAGGTCTAGACCTTTTGTTTGGAAAGAGGAGGCGGAGAAGGTGTTCTAGGAGCTGAAGAAGTTCCTCATGACTCTGCTGATCATGGTGGCTCCGGAACAAGGCGAGCCTCTCCTCCTCTACATCGCCGTAGCAACGGAGGTCGTCAGCATGGTCCTGGTCGCGGAGCAACCGGGAAAACAACGGCCCCATGTCCCAGACGAGCCTCCTGCCACAGGTCTTGAGTCCCAGGACTCGTACCTTGCTAGGAAGCTAAGGAACGAGGAGATAGTCAGGTACCGGTCTGCCAGATCTGACGACCAATGCACAGCAGGGTCCAGCTCCCGCAGTGCAGTCCCGGACCCGGGAGCCAGGGGTCCCCGAGTCCCAGGCCTCCCCAAGAAGACGCTCCAGAGCCATCCGGGAGGCTCCGGACCATCAAGCGTTCAGCCTACTTCATCGGCGAGGTCCTCCATGATACCAAGACAAGATATCTGAAGGTGCACAAGCTGCTCTACGCAGTCCTTGTTGCATCAAAGAAGCTGTACCACTACTTCCAAGCTCACAAGATCTCAGTGGTCACCTCATACCCACTGAAAGCTGTCGTCTATACGCAACCAAGAACGTGGCGAAGTGGGCTGCTCAGCTGGTGGAGTTTGAGCTTGACTTCCTGCCGCACCATGCGGAGAAGAGTCAGGCGCTAGCTGACTTTGTGGCTGGGTGGACACCACCACTGTGCCACCCAGGGGGCCAAGACATCGGTGGACCAGAGCCCAGAGCTCCGGTCTTCACTAGGCCTCACTGGACCCTCTTCTTCGACAGCTCCTCGTGCAAGAAATGTGCCGGAGCGGGGTACTGCTCCTCACTCCAACTGGGGAGCAGTTTAGATACATGGTGCGGCCTGACTTCAAGGCAACCAAAAACAAGGCAGAGTATGAGGCTCTCATCTTCGGATTAAAGACCACACTGTCCCTCGGCGTCCAGCAGTTATTGGTCAAGGGTGATTCTCAGCTGATCATCAAGCAAGTCAAGGGAGAGTGCTTCTGCAACAACCCTCAGCTTGCAGCCTACCTCCTCCAAGTGCAGAAGTTGGAGAAGGACTTCCAAGTCTTGGACTTGTGACATGTCCCCTGCACAAACAACACAATCGCCAACGACCTGTCAACGAAGGCTTCCACCTGAGTAGTAGTGCTTGAGGGGGTCTTCAAAAGGAAGTTGTCGTGACCTACCGCTTGGCCTGTCGAACCATACGAAGGGGGCGAGATCAGCACCTCAAAGCTGGCGGTCCTGGCAGTCCTGCTACCATGGAGCCCGCCAAGGATCTAAGCATCACCGGGGACTCTATGCAACCCAACGCTCAAGATCCAGAGGCTCAAGTAGGTCTCGATGCATGGATCACTGAGGTCCGGGACTACTTGAAAGACAATATCCTTCTTGATGAACATGTATCCGCTAAATAGATCATTCAGTTGTCTAAGAGATACGCGTTGGTAGAAGGAGATCTCTACCGGCATGGCGCCAATGGCGTCCTATTGTGGTGCATAACCCGGGAGGAGGGCTGCAACTTGCTCGCAGAGATCCATGGAGGCGAGTGTGGGAACCATGCATCTTCCCGCACGCTGGTCGGTAAAGCCTTCCGGCATGACTTTTACTGGCCAATAGCTCTCCAGGATGCCGTTGAGCTGGTCAACTCTTCCTCCTTGGCAACCAGCTCCGCAGCCCGGGAATCCAGGGAGGCCTCCTTGGTCGCAGCAGCGAGCTCACGGTTGTAGACACCCTGGAGCCGCTTCCTCAGGTGCTCCCACTCCCCCTCATGCGCGGCCTGGCGGATGGAAAGGTCCCTCTCCTTCGACTGCACCTCCTGCTCCTGCCATACAAGCATCTCCCACATCTCCGACAGATCTACAGTGTGCGCATCGGCGGTGGCATTCATCTGCTTGGCCTCCCCTAGGAGGTCCACCACCCTCTTGTTGAGCCTCCCGACAGTGGCCCGCTCCCAGTTTAGGGCCTCCCTACATGACCTCGAGCCGCTCCTCCCGCGCCCACACCTTCCTATGAGCAGACTGGGTCCGCTCCTTCAACAGCTCGCCCCAGTTCCGGAGGCGCTCCCGCTCGGACCTCAGCTCGGCCCACTCCCGGCCACGCGCCTCCTACACCTGTTCCAGGCCGGAGTGTGCCACCTTCATGGCCTTGGGGAGTCAGACTGCCTCCGACATCTGCAGTAGGGGGACCGCTGCAACCTCCACCGGCCTTTCATCCTCCAGCGGAGAAGTCATCATGACAACGGGTGGAGGGGAATAAGGTGGACTCACAGCTTGCCTCGGAGCAGCCACGCCGCAGCCAGGGACGTCCGCCTCTGACGGACGGCTGTCTTGGAACCTTGAGAGTTGGCACCCTGGGTCGGCCTAGGCGCTGGCTCTGGCGTAGAGCCCCAAAAATCCCAGTGGCGGAGGGGCTCTGACCTTGTGGTTGCTACGAAGGAGGAGGTGTGCTCTGAGGACAAGACATGCGAGGAAAAGAGAAAGAGTCAATCACACATACACAAAAACAACAAAACCGCAGCCTATCCTAGGACCCGCGTCATACCTGGAATCCTAGAAGATCCAGGACGAGCGGAGCTTCTTGCGCGGAGGGCTGGAGCCACTCGTCCCCGCTGACTTCAGAGCCAGAGACGCGCCGGAGGCTTACCTCACTGCCGGCCTCAGGGCCGGAGGCACATCTGGTAACGGGGCTGCCCCCGTCGGCTTCGGAGTTGGCAGCGCCTCTAGAGCTTTCACTGCTGTAGGCAGCACGGCGAGAGCCTTCTCCACCAACAGCTTCAGAGCTGAAGGTGCGTTGGAGGTCTTCTTTGCCATCGGTGGCGCGTCAGGGACCCCCCTTGGAGCTGCAGCAGCGCCAGTCATCCTCCTCGCGCCCGCTGAAGTTGCCCCGGCTGCGGCACCCCCAAAACCACCACCGGTGCCGGACGCTGAGCCCGACGCAGGGCCGCGGGCAGCCTGGGGTCCCTCCGCTCGGGGGCCAGAGACAAAGCTCCCGTCGAGGTGAATCAGCCTCATCCTCGGCTGCTGGCTTGACTCCACAGCGTCCTTGGGCAGTGAGCGAGGGCGCGGCGCGAACGCGGGACCACCCTCCGACACCTTCCCCTTGGCGCGGGTGTCAGCTGGTCACTGACGCCGCTCCCTCCGGAGATCTCCACGCCGTGGGAACCGTCACCAACCTGCTGCACGGCGACATCGATGTCGTCCAGCGTTGGCAGCTCCCTCAGGAACCTCAACCTTGTCGCCTGGTTGAGGCAGATCGGCAAGCAGCTCGCCAGCGGATTGATGAAGTCATCGGAGGTTGGGTCGGGGGTCAGCTTCTGCAGCATGAGGCTCAGCATCTCTCTGTTCGGGGACGACCCAGAGTACCGTTCCAGCCAGGTGAGGTCGTTCTCCTCGGTGTACAGCCAGGCCGGCCAGGAGCGCTGCTGGAGAGGAGCGATGCGGTGCGACAGCAAGTTGGTCAGGACTATCAACGATGTCAGGCCCTCCCGTGCCAGGAACCTGATCCTTGCCAGCACCGGCTTGTAGGCGTCCTGCAGGTCCGGCACCTCATCTCCGACGGGGTCTTTGCTGGCTGGAGGCCCGCTCGGCAGCTCTAGGCGGTCGTGGATGTCCGCCCGGGCGATCACTCAGTCCTCCCTCTAGTGATCCCACCTGCAGGAAGAAAAGGGCGCGATGTACGTCACGGAGCTCTTCCCTCGGTGCTAAAAGTAGTAAGCCCCCAGGTGGCTTGTGCTTCTCCAAGAAGCCCGCAGCACAAAAAACACCTGGAACAGTGACACCGACGGCCGCACGCAGAGGAACATCTCGCAAAAGTGAGCAAAGATTGTCCCTAGTGCGAGGGCTTGTGGCGTCAGGTGCTGTAGCTGGAGTCCATACACCTCCAGCAGTGTCAGGAGGAAGGAGGACACCGGGAATGCGAACCCGGCCAGCACGTACGAGGTGAAGAGGACGACCTCGCCAGGCTGCAGGCGGGTGAGCAGGGTCATCCCGCGGCGGATCCTTCCGTCGTGTTTGGCCGACTGCCAGCCGAGCAGGCGCTTTACGCGCCCGAGCTCTTCGTTAGTACGAAGCTGGGAAGAGCGAAGGCCGGAAGCCATGGCAGCAAGCGGTGGTTGGATCTTCTTGGGTGCGGAGGCTTCGAGCGCAAAGGTGGAAGACGGAGAGCACGAGGCACAAGGAGACAAGTAAGGAAGAAATCGCCCTTCGCCAAAGGTTTCCTTTCCTACTCCTGTGACCCTTCGTAGGGCGTCATGCACGGCGCCTGGGCTGCCACTGCCCCGTGCTGCCCGCAGCCCCGATGATGGGTGGGACCTAGGTCCGCCTGTCAGACACTGGGGGCCAGGCGGGATGCGTCTCTGAAAGAAGGCTCCAACGGTTTCCGAGAAAAGCGGTGCGGTGGAACTGCAGCGGTCGACCCAAGAATCGCCCCAATCAATGCCTGGAAACGGCTCCTCGAGCACGTCACCACGACCCTCCAGTCAGGAACGGCGACATGTCCACTGCGCCAGAGACGTGCTGCCAGTTCGACTGTCGAGTACACCCACTACGCCAAGGACATGCCGCCTTTTTGACTACCAGGTACAACCACTCACCCACTATGCCTAGGGCTTGCTGCCATTTCAACCAACAAGGTGCAAGTTCAAAGCAACCATGCAGGATGGAAAAATGGAGGCCCCACCTGCTTTTAAAATACAAGGCAAAATATTTCGGGCACCTTCTATTTATGATCTAGATTGTATTTGTCGGTACCCTGCAGAACGGGTACCCCCGCGTGGAGGGTAGAAGACATTCCAGACCTCGCTTCCCTATCAAGGCGGGCCCTAGCACAACCATGTGCCCTTGGCCCCGGACCTAGCCTCCCCGCTGAGGCAAGGTCCGGCGCTGCCACGTGTGCCCAGGCTCCGGGCCGGACCTCCCTGCTGAGGAGGGCTCCAGAGCCGCCACGTGTACTTGGCCCCAGACCTGGCCTCCCCAACGAGGCGAGGTCTGGAGCTGCCACGTGTCCCCAGTCTCCGGGCCGGACCTCCCCGCTGAGGAGGGCTCCAGAGCTGCCACGTGTCATTGGCCTGGACCTGACCTCCCCGCTGAGGCAAGGTTCAGAGCTGCCACATGTCCCTGGGCTCCGGGTCGGACCTCCGTGCTGAGGAGGGCTCCGAAGCCGCCATGTGTCCTTGGCCTCGGACCCGGCCTCCGTGCTGAGGTGAGGTCCGGAGCTGCCACGTGTCCCTGGGCTCCAGGTCAGATCTCCCTGCTGAGGAGGGCTCCGGAGCCGCGACGTGTCCTTGGCTCCGAACCTGGCTTCCCCGCCGAGGCGAGGTCCGAAGCTGCCACGTGTCTCCAGGCTCCGGGCCTGACCTCCCGGCTAAGGAGGGTTTCAGTGCCGCCACGTGTCCCATGACCAGTCGTGGGCTGTAACGACTCTAAAGTTAAGGAATATGTGTACCGTCCAGTAGCGCATTCAGGACTCGCGCCATCCCCAGAAGCATGGCGCACTGCGCACACCTCCGCCCGTCTGTCATTATAGCGACAAGACAGGGTGGCAAGGCGTGACAACGGCACAGTGCTGCCCAGCAGACCGAGGGGATGCGGCGACAAGACGAGGTCTTCATCATCACCTTCTACCCGATCAGAGGCGTCCGACGTGTCAGGTGGCGCTCCTTAACTCCACCGACAGCGATATTACATGTAGTTATAAATACCCTAGATCATGTATAGAGTATGTATAGCCGCGGGGCCACCTGTCGGGCCTCGAGTCGCAATGTAACTGCCCTGGCCTTCAGCTATAAAAGGACCGGGGCAGCCTGCGGGCAAGGAGTTTGGTTCGCAACCCAGCCAACTCACTCTCTCACACGCGCAAGCAATACTACACTCAGTCTCGTGGACGTAAGGTTTTACGCTCCAGCGGACCGAACTACGTAAACCTCTATGTTCACCTGTCTTCATCAGCCTCGATCGATCTAGCGACGTTAGCCCCTCCAAACAACAAACCTCCGAGGACGGCTCCAGTACCTGTACTGGGGGAAGTGTCACATATTACACTTTGAAAGTATTATTTCAGCTGCAATGTCATCACGAAACCTATCCATACTTATGTGATTTGCCGAAGACGTTGAGGTGACGGATGCATTTGGTGGTGGTGCATGTTTTGCATACCTATGAGGTATTGTAGGAATATACTCCGGATCCCAATCACATCTCTGAAAATGCTTATCTAGTGCATGATTTTCACGGATTAAGTTATAAGGCACATAGTTGCAGCCACTATCATATTTTGCTTGAACATTGGATAGTTTGGCATCTTCAAATAAATTCTCCACTTCATCTTCCATACACCAAAGGTTCCCTCAATGACATTCCAAATGCTGTAGTGCAAAATGTTGAATGTTTCTTGTTCGCCAATAGGACAGCACCCCTCCTTCAATTGGGAACATGGTACCTCTGTCTCTTGTATGGTGCCATGTATCCCATCCTATTTGGATAAACGACACCGACCATATAGCACTTTCCTATATTGAAAAAAATGTATAAATGTATAGTAAAAGAGTAGGCAAATTGCAACAAGGACACCATGAAATATATACCATGTGGAGGATGTGGGAAGGCTAGAGTATCACGTTCAATTGCATGGAAGAGCACACTTGTTTCATGCATGGAGCCCGGCTGCCCAATAGATGCATATATGAAGCGCATATCAAAATCGACCACAGTCATGATATTTTGAGTTGGAGTTTGGGTCTACCAATGTATCCTACATAATCTCATGTAGTTGGAACTGCACCAATGTGAGTGCCATCAATAGCTCCAATACAATCTTTAAAATGAGGACACATCCTTCGATCGCCTCTGATCCTGTTGTGTACAGTAGACAAATTACGATCCTAAGGTCGAATATAATTTTTAGCCATCCTGATTAAGCACCATAAGACCTCATCAAACTTCCTACTAATTTTCTCACCCGAGTGCTTGAATGTGTTCAGAACCGAAAATATTTGATCTATTATGCCCACATAGGCACAAGAATATAGCAAGGGATTCCAATGAACTCATATGGATGGTTGATTTCATACCATAGTCATTAACCAAAAGATCATGAAGTTGGATAAATAACCTTTGATTGATCCTGAACATTCTATGACTTTGAACATTCTATGACTTTCACCAGAAGTATTCAGTGTTTCCATTACCCATGCATACCCACTGAGTTATTATATTTTTGGAAGATTCTTATCATAATATGTCATATAGTAATCATAAATAATGCTGATTGTAGGGATCAATGAAGCTTGGAGATGTAAATGTTGTTTCAGAACTTGTACATCAAAGGAACTCAGATAATCATCACTTTCGTTTTCGCTTTCACTACAAGACATCTACACAAAACAATGACAACAGTGTTATACAGCAAATGAATAGGAAATGAAAAGATGAAAAAAGTTACCACATACAAGATTAGTGGTCGCAGTGTTCAACTTGTAACAATGACAACAATGTGATGCATAAAAGTTTTGCCATAACATAACATCAAACATGTCCGCTTATCACAATATTTGTTCATGCATATAAGAAAAAAATAGAACATATTGTCACACAAGTAAAAAAAAAGGGTACAACGGACATCATGTGCCACATTTTAGTAGCCATATTTGACGAAATGCTTCATATTTGTAACACCCCAAATTTTGATTCAAAACCCTAAACCATGTTCAGAGGGGAATTTAGAAATTTTTGGACGTGTTGCATGTTTTGCAAAAATTCAAATTCAAACTGGAATTCAAATTATACTCAAAACAGAAAAGAAATGGAAAAAGAAAAAGAAAAACGGGAAAAAACCGGCCAGTGGGCCGAAACCCGCCAGCCGGCCCAGCTACTCCCGCACCAGCCCGCCCCCGCGCGCGCCGCGCTGCCTCTCACCGACGGGTGGGACCCACATGTCATCCCTAACCCCGCGACCCCGGACTCTCCCGAGCGCGCGCGATCGCAACCGACCGGAAACCGCGTCCCGTCGCCCGAATTCTGGTCCCGGAGGACTCCAACTCGATCACAACAGACCCACCGCCCTCCCCCGGCTATAAAAACCCCCAATCCGATCAGTTTTTCCCACGCGATCACCGATTTTCACTCCGGTGAGCACCGAGACTTCGCCGGTGAATTCTAGCCGATCTAAGCTCGGAAACTCTGATCTAACTCGCTGGTCTTGATCCACCGCCTCCAGGGAACTTTGCAGGTGCAGAAAACCCGAAGACTTACGGTGTAAATCCAGCGCCGACGAGCTTCGCCGTGGTTTTGCCTCGGACCTCGCCGCCGAGCACTTTCCAGGACCCCCGAGCTCGAGAAAACCCCCGAGGTGAGATCCCTGACCTCCCCTCTACCGATCTAGGCCATAAGATCACAGTTCTAGGCAAAATTCTCGAAGATCCGAAACTTTCCGGCGAGATCGCCGCTTCCCGCCGCCGTGCGCCGCCGGCAGCGCCGCCCGCGTTCGATCAGAGCGACGTGGCCGCTTGTGCGCCGTTTATTTTAAATCGCACGGTAGACTTTAAAACCCCGCGTACCGGTTCGATGTTATAATATCAGCCGTCGGTTTAAAATCGGACGGTCCACGTCAACCCCGCGTTATAAAGACTGAAATTCTTACGTGCTACCCCCTGGGGTTCTCTGGAATTGAGAGCTAGCCCCGGAAACTTCAGATCTAGCCCCTGGAACTTCAGAAATTCTTGTAAATTCATTTAAAAATCAGTTTTAGCCCCTGGACTTAATAAAAATTAGGAAAAACACCTCTGATAAGTGTAGCTAGACCCCTGGAAATTATGAAAATAATATTATAGACCCTGTAATGGGGTGAGTTCATTATTTTAGCCCTGTTTAGTATTTAATCTAAAACATTGAATATGTAACTAGTGTTTAAAAATTAAAAAGGGGGATAAACATAATTGTCAAAATTAATTAAAAACTTTCTCAGTACTTAGAAAACTTTGGAGTGAGATAAAAGTATATTTTTGGGCTGAAATGAATCTGTTTCATTTATTATTCACATTTATTAGTATAGGGACACATTTTTAAGTAAAGAATAGCTATAGAAAAATAGAGAAAATAATTATGAAATAGTATACATCAGAAGCCAAGGTCAAATTATGATATTAAATTATTTAGGACCAGAACCTATACTGTTTAGATGATATGTATTACTAATTTCATAATAAAATACATAATTATGCATAAGAATATAAATCTGAAAAATATAGCAACTAGTAAATGATCAATGGAGTTTTTAAAATCCAAAGAGTTCAGTTTAGGGTTGGTAGAAATTATGAAGGCACATATGGGGAAAAATAATACTTTTCATACACACTTGGTAGTAAAAAGGTGAAGTAGTTGAATATAAGAAATTTATTGGAAACCCATATAAATAGTATGTAAGTATAAAGGTGGACACAAAAGTGGAGATCATATACACATGGTTAAAAGTGCATGTAAGCCACAACTCAACACACATAAAGTAACCACAACACATAATGGTAAAGAACTTTTATAAATATGAATGTGTGGTTTGTATGAAGTGTAAGTGTGAACTATGTCTTATGATTGTTGTTCTTCTTTTGCTATGTGTGATGGTATGAAGTAGAACCTGCTCAAGAGCAAGTTATTCCTTTCCAAGATCAGGACTACCAATTTCAAGAGCAGCAAGAAGGAGGCAAGTGTCCTTGACCACTTTGATCCTATGCTAGGATGTGTAGATAGAATTATTTGCATTGTCAAATGAAATATGAAACCCATGCTAGGAAAGTTTCCCTAGAATTGCATTACCTTGTTTCCTTGTAGCTTGGGTTGGGATTTATTTTGTCATGTCATTTATTTACATGCATATGCTTAGCCATGCTTAGAATGGGATATTTGGGATATGAGATCATCAATTTATTTTACCATACTCTTGAATGAGTTAATGTGAGTTATGTAGAGGTAGGGATCAAGGCAAGTTGGATGTTTTGGTTGTGTGCTGGGTGCACGAGACTTGGGTTTGTGTTTAGTACTTGCCTGGATCCTAAGGACCGGTTCATGGAGCATGTAACCCGGCTTTACAGTGCCAACCACATTCTGAGATGGGGCAGCTTGGCCAATTAATTAGGTGTATCCCCGGCGTAGTATGGGTGTGTTGGATGGTGCGGGGAGTAGGTGTCAGCTGGACTACCATATGAACCGCAAGGCTCAAGAGGGGGCCACTGCAGCGGGGTTGGAGCCTCTTGTATGCTGTTAGGGGTGAAACCTCAGTGGGCCCACACTCGTCGGGAATCCCTTTGTAAAGGCTTTGTAGTGATCTCTTGGCCGCACACCTGGGAAGTGTGAATGTGGATCGTAGCCACTGGCATAATGGAGGTTCTTTTAGTCCACCCGGCAACGGGGGATGAAATCACTACTTGTGGGTACAGTGGTACAAACTCTACAGAGTCAAAACTGTCTTGACAGCCGTGCTCACGGTTAAGAGCGGCCTGGACTTATTCATGATTAGAGGATTGATGGTTTTGGAAGTTAAGCGGGGAGCTTAACATTGGAAATGATGTTATGGTTATTGGATTATGATAATGGGTTGGGAGATTGGGACCATTTCACCTGTGTAGTAATGTAAGTGCTTAATAAGCTAAGGTGATAGGTATTAATTGCGTAGTGCTTTAACCATGAGTTCAACCTCTCCTTGTTCTAGCCATGCATGATATAATTTTTCCACACTTGCTGAGTACCATTGGTACTCAACCTTGCATATTTGTTGGTTTATATTGCTGCTCAGGTCAAGATAATGAGGTGGTGTATAATGACCAAGATTTTGGACCTGAGGAAGGATTTTAGGTTCATGAAGACCCCCGGGCAACGCCTGTGATGGAGCCCTAAAAGAATAATATTCCGCTGCTAGTTTATTTAATTGTGATGAAGCATTAGTATCCATTGAGACATTTGCGATGTAAGACTTATTTATATTCGACACCTGGCTTGTAATAAATGATGCTTCACTATTTGTCAACACATGTATGAGAAAATGATCCTGGCATACATGTGATATTCACTTGGTTGTTCTTCGGAAAAACCGGGTGTGACAAGAGGTGGTATCAGAGCCAAGGTTGCCCGTAGGAACGTGGACCTAGGTAGAAATGGACGTATTTAAGGGCCCTATTTTCTTAAAAACTATTTTCCAAGGTGTGGGTGGAAAAGTGTTATTAAAGGAGTCATTTTCTTCATCTTACCCCAACTTTCATTCAAAATATGATTTTTGTTTAAAAAGTTAATCTAACCTAATTTTTAAATTCTTTTTGTTTTAGATGGTTCGCATGATTCGCACCGCTCGTAAGTCCACAGGAGGGAGAGTTCCCGTAGTTGCCCTTGCCGAAAGAGAGGAGAGTCGTCCAGTGACGTACCTTTCCTACGGATTGGCAGTAGGAGATTTGTTGCGCCTTCTTCGACGTATGCTCGAAGCCGCCGGCAATACGGGCAAGCTGATCATCCACTATAACTCCACCAGGACCATCCGTGAGAAGAGGGAAGAATGGAGTTCGGAGATGAGGATTATACACGAGAATCAGCTGCTTAAGATTCACCACTCTCCAGCTTGTCGAGCAACACAAGTTGACGCGGAGAAAGATGTCACCTGGGAGGCCATCACCTGCCAGAGTCACATCTATCGTCGCCACTTGGACAAAACTGAGTACATGTATGTCCTCCAACGTGAGAGTGGTACCACGGAGTACAAGTACCCACCGGTGCAGCAAGGGACTTCCCATGAGCACATGGACTTGTGCTTGGAGGATGCTGCTATGCTCAGCACTCGATTACAGGAGTGTCAACAAGAGCTTCAGGATGTCCGAGACACCCTGAAGGAAACGGAGGCGTTGCTGCGAGCTTGCTTAAAGGCGAGAGAAAGAGGAGATGGGAATGAACTGTGTGTCACTGTGAGTGATCCATGGACTCCTGACTCCCCGGATCGCCGAGCGATCAGGCGTCGTCGCACTTCTCTACCAGCAGCCTCCCCACCCAAAGCAGAGTCAGAAGGTAGCCGAAATGAGGAGGAAGATCCCGAGGAGCCAGCTCAAGAGGACGAGTAGTGTAGAGTCTTTCCCCTAGCTAGCAAGAGGTCGAGTAGTCGAGTCGTTACGTAGTTAATGGTGTGATGATGCTTGGTGTGTGACGTGAGTTGTGGAAGCCATGAGCAATTGTCCACAGCCTCGTCTTCAGATTGTTTTGCTTTGGTGTGTGAACCCACAGGAAATAATAGTGCATTTATTTGGTGTGAGATATAAACCCTCGTAAAATCTTAACAAAGCCTTAACACCTCAAAGTATCAACAAATGAAAGTAGTAAGACGATACTAAATGGTATCAAATTAACATTTGTTGATTCTGCCAGATGGCCGGAAGAGGAAAAGGACGTGCTGCCAACCCCGCCAACAACAATGATGAGGCATGCAACCCTCATCTTTCTGGAGGCCAGGAAGAGGGTGGTCGCCGTGAAGAAGTTGATCCTCTCCACCAAATGCTGGAGAATCAAAATCAGCTCATCCAGAACTTGACTCAAGTGGTGGCCAACTTGCATCAAGTTCCACCTCCACAAGCGGCACCACGCCAACCAAGGTTGAGTGAGTTTCTAGGAACTCAACCTCCCAAGTTTGCAAGTGCTGCTGAACCTCTGGAGGCAGATGATTGGCTGAAGACCATTGAAAGTAAGATGAGGATTATACAATGCCAAGGGTATGAGAGGGTGTTGTTTGCCTCTCATCAATTGCATGGACCTGCTGCTGATTGGTGGACCGCCTACGTGGCCGCCCATCATGACCCTGAGAACATCACTTGGGAAGAGTTCAAGCGTAGCTTCCGCAACCATTACATCCCAAGAGGTGAACTCAAAAACAAGAGGAAGGAGTTTTTGGGACTGCAGCAGGGAAACATGACGGTGAGGGAATACCTCACTAAATTTACTCAACTATCCCGTTATGCTCCACGAGACATAGAGACTGATGAGCAGAAACAAGACTGTTTCGTGGAAGGACTTACCGCAGAGATGCAGTGTGCACTGTCCTCAAATGAGTATGAAAGCTTTCAAAAGATGGTGGACAGAGCATTTGTGGTGGAAAGGAAGCTAAAGGCCCTGGAAAATGAGAATAAGAGGAAGGTTGGGTGGTCACATCAAGCCTCAGGGAGCAACACCCGCCCACGTATGATGCAGCAACCTACGGGGCAGACGAGCCGTGCTGCGGTACCCTATTCAGCACCAAGAGGGTACAACCCAAACTACAGGCCTCCCGCAGCACCAGCACAGCCGCAACGTCAGTTTGTGCAGCAGCCTCGCCCCGCATATCCACCTCGACCAGCAGTGCAAGGACCCCCAAACCAACCCCAAGACAACAAGGGCCAAGCATCTAAGGTTGGGGTGCAATGTTTCAACTGTGGTGAAGTGGGGCACTACGCCCATAAATGCCCAAAGAAGAAGCCTGCGCCGCCACAACAGCAGAATGTAGTGAGAGGACGGGTGAACCACGTCACTATGGAGGAAGCACAAGAGGCACCCGACGTGGTAGTTGGTAAGTTTCCTGCCAATTTACACCTTGCAACTCTGTTGTTTGATTCTGGTGCTACCCACTCGTTCATTGCTCAAGGGTTTGTTAAGAAGCATGACCTAGCAACCACACAAATGAACCATATGCTAGCCGTAAACTCTCCAGGTGGAGAAATAAGGACAAGACAAGTGTGTCCCAAAGTGAGCCTAGACATTAATGGGGTAGTATTTACTGCTAAGCTCATAGTGATAGATTCACAAGGGATAGATATTATTTTGGGTATGGATTGGTTGACCAAACATAAAGGAATCATCCATTGTTCGACCAGAACGGTGGAACTAACTCACCCCAATGGCACAAGAGTAAAGTTCATAACGATACACGAGCCTAGGAGGGACATTAAATTAAATCAAGTGGAGGTGAAAGTTGAGGAAATCAGGACTATCAGGGAATATCCAGATGTTTTCCCGGAGGAATTGCCAGGTATGCCTCCCGACCGTGACGTGGAATTCGCAATTGAGCTAGTACCGGGAACAGCCCCGATATACAAGAGACCTTATCGAATGGACTCCAAGCAGCTAGAAGAGCTCAAGGATCATTTGAGAGAATTGACGGAGAAGGGGTATATTCGCCCTAGTTCCTCACCCTGGGGAGCTCCGGTGATATTTGTGCCTAAGAAGGACGGAACCCAAAGGTTATGCGTGGATTACCGTGCCTTGAATGAGGTAACCATTAAGAACAAGTACCCATTACCCCGCATTGAAGACTTGTTTGATCAGTTGAGGGGAGCTTGTGTATTCTCGAAAATTGATCTCAGGTCGGGGTACTACCAACTCAAGATAAGGCAATCTGATATTCCCAAGACAGCTTTCGTATCTCGGTACGGACTGTATGAATACACGGTCATGCCTTTCGGGCTAACCAATGCCCCGGCATATTTCATGTACCTCATGAACAAGGTATTCATGGAATATCTGGACAAATTTGTGGTGGTTTTCATAGATGATATTCTCGTCTTCTCCAAAGATGAAGAAGAACATGAGAAACATCTAAGGTTGGTGTTGCAGAGGTTGAGAGAACACCAACTATATGCCAAGTTGAGTAAGTGTGAGTTTTGGCTGAAAAGAGTTCCCTTTTTAGGACATATAATCTCGGAGGGGGGAATCTCCGTAGATCCCGCCAAAATCGAGGATATCCAGAAGTGGAAGACCCCTGAAAATGTCGGGGAAGTTCGAAGCTTTTTGGGCTTGGCTGGATACTATCGACGGTTTATTGAGGGATTCTCCAAGATCTCGAGACCTCTCACTAAACTGTTGGAGAAGGGAATCACATTCACCTGGACACCCCAGTGCGAGACGAGCTTTCAGGAGCTAAAGAAGAGATTGACAACAGCCCCAGTGTTGGTTATGCCAGATATGCAGGAGAATTTCACAGTGTACTGCGATGCCTCTGGAAATGGGTTGGGATGTGTTCTCATGCAAGAAGGACATGTCGTGGCATATGCATCCCGGCAGCTTCGGAAGCACGAGAAGAACTATCCTACACATGATCTAGAACTAGCTGCAGTGGTACACGCGTTGAAAATTTGGCGGCACTATTTGATGGGGAAGAGGACAGAGATATATACGGATCATAAGAGTTTGAAGTACATATTCACACAGCCAGATCTCAATCTCCGACAAAGGAGATGGTTAGAGCTAATCAATGACTTTGATGTGGGCATCAACTATCATCCTGGGAAAGCAAACGTCGTGGCCGATGCTTTGAGTCGGAAAGTGCAGGTCAATAAGTTGAGCTTGAAGGACATGCCTGCAGAATTGAAGGACGAGGTTATAAGGCTCAATCTATGTCTAGTAAATAGTGGTGAAGCCATCGCCATGGAAGTGGACTCCACACTCGAGCGAGACATACGCGAGGGCCAAAAGAATGATGAGAAGATACAAGAGATCAGACAACTCATTAAGGAAAATAAAGCTCCTGGTTTTAGAGAGGATGAACAGGGAACGGTGTGGCACGAGAAAAGGATCTGTGTGCCAGAAGTAAAAGAGATCCATGAATTAATTTTGAAGGAGGCTCACGATTCTGACTATTCCATTCATCCTGGGAGTACGAAGATGTACCAGGACCTCAAAAGCAGGTATTGGTGGTATGGCATGAAGCGAGATGTCGCGGAACATGTTGCCCTATGTGACACATGTCAGTTGGTGAAAGCTGAACATCAACGACCCACGGGATTATTGCAACCACTCAAAGTGTCTGAATGGAAATGGGAAGAAATCAGCATGGATTTTGTCGTGGGATTGCCTAGGACCCAATCCGGGTATGATTCAATATGGGTCATTATTGATAGGCTAACCAAGGTAGCTCATTTCATTCCGGTGAAAGAAAGCTACAGCGGATCCAAATTGGCGGAATTGTACATGTCAAGGATTGTGTGTTACCATGGAGTGCCAAAGAAGATAGTGTCGGACCGAGGGACACAGTTCACCTCGAGGTTTTGGCAAAAGTTGCATGAAACCATGGGAACCCATCTGAACTTTAGTTCTGCCTATCATCCCCAAACTGACGGGCAGACGGAGAGAACCAATCAGATCCTTGAAGATATGTTAAGGGCATGTGCACTCAAAAACAATAGGAGTTGGGACAAGAACTTACCGTATGCGGAGTTTTCCTATAACAACAGTTATCAAGCTAGTATGAAAATGTCATCGTTTGAAGCTTTATATGGAAGGAAGTGCAGAACTCCCCTATTTTGGAACCAAACAGGAGAAAGTAAAGTGTTTGGTCCATAAGTTCTACAAGAAGCCGAAGCGAAGGTGAGGGAGATTCGCAACAACTTGAGGATAGCACAAACACGCCAAAAGAGCTATGCCGATGTACGAAGAAGAGAGCTCGTTTTCAACGTGGGAGACTATGTTTATCTCAAGGTGTCCCCTATCAGAGGACTTCGTCGGTTCAAGGTGAAAGGGAAGTTGTCACCTCGATACATCGGACCCTTTCAAGTTTTGGAAAGAAAAGGCGAAGTGGCGTACCAACTAGAGTTACCGGTTCATCTATCGGACGTGCACGATGTATTTCATGTGTCACAACTCAAGAAATGTCTGAGGAAGTCTGAAGAGGTGTTACCCATGAATGAAGTAGATGTAGCTGAAGATTTGTCTTATGCCGAGCAACCATACAAGATTTTGGAGACGATGGAACGCCTCACCAGAAACAAGAGAATCCGGATGTGCAAGGTGCAGTGGAAGCATCATTCAGAAGAGGAAGCTACCTGGGAACGGGAAGATGAGCTCAAGGCACAATTTCCGGAATTGTTTTCTTAGAAACACCAATCTCGAGGACGAGATTTATTTTAAGGGGGGTAGAGCTGTAACACCCCAAATTTTGATTCAAAACCATAAACCATGTTCAGAGGGGAATTTAGAAATTTTTGGACGTGTTGCATGTTTTGCAAAAATTCAAATTCAAACTGGAATTCAAATTATACTCAAAACAGAAAAGAAATGGAAAAAGAAAAAGAAAAACGGGAAAAAAACCGGCCAGTGGGCCGAAACCCGCCAGCCGGCCCAGCTACTCCCGCGCCAGCCCGCCCCCGCGCGCGCCGCGCTGCCTCTCACCGACGGGTGGGACCCACATGTCATCCCTAACCCCGCGACCCCGGACTCTCCCGAGCGCGCGCGATCGCAACCGACCGGAAACCGCGTCCCGTCGCCCGAATTCTGGTCCCGGAGGACTCCAACTCGATCACAACAGACCCACCGCCCTCCCCCGGCTATAAAAACCCCCGATCCGATCAGTTTTTCCCACGCGATCGACGATTTTCACTCCGGTGAGCACCGAGACTTCGCCGGTGAATTCTGGCCGATCTAAGCTCGGAAACTCTGATCTAACTCGCTGGTCTTGATCCACCGCCTCCAGGGAACTTTGCAGGTGCAGAAAACCCGAAGACTTACGGTGTAAATCCAGCGCCGACGAGCTTCGCCGTGGTTTTGCCTCGGACCTCGCCGCCGAGCACTTTCCAGGACCCCCGAGCTCGAGAAAACCCCCGAGGTGAGATCCCTGACCTCCCCTCTACCGATCTAGGCCATAAGATCACAGTTCTAGGCAGAATTCTCGAAGATCCGAAACTTTCCGGCGAGATCGCCGCTTCCCGCCGCCGTGCGCCGCCGGCAGCGCCGCCCGCGTTCGATCAGAGCGACGTGGCCGCTTGTGCGCCGTTTATTTTAAATCGCACGGTAGACTTTAAAACCCCGCGTACCGGTTCGATGTTATAATCTCAGCCGTCGGTTTAAAATCGGACGGTCCACGTCAACCCCGCGTTATAAAAACTGAAATTCTTACGTGCTACCCCCTGGGGTTCTCTGGAATTGAGAGCTAGCCCCGGAAACTTCAGATCTAGCCCCTGGAACTTTAGAAATTCATGTAAATTCATTTAAAAATCAGTTTTAGCCCCTGGACTTAATAAAAATTAGGAAAAACACCTCTGATAAGTGTAGCTAGACCCCTGGAAATTATGAAAATAATATTATAGACCCTGTAATGGGGTGAGTTCATTATTTTAGCCCTGTTTAGTATTTAATCTAAAACATTGAATATGTAACTAGTGTTTAAAAATTAAAAAGGGGGATAAACATAATTGTCAAAATTAATTAAAAACTTTCTCAGTACTTAGAAAACTTTGGAGTGAGATAAAAGTATATTTTTGGGCTGAAATGAATCTGTTTCATTTATTATTCACATTTATTAGTATAGGGACACATTTTTAAGTAAAGAATAGCTATAGAAAAATAGGGAAAATAATTATGAAATAGTATACATCAGAAGTCAAGGTCAAATTATGATATTAAATTATTTAGGACCAGAACCTATACTGTTTAGATGATATGTATTACTAATTTCATAATAAAATACACAATTATGCATAAGAATATAAATATGAAAAATATAGCAACTAGTAAATGATCAATGGAGTTTTTAAAATCCAAAGAGTTCAGTTTAGGGTTGGTAGAAATTATGAAGGCACATATGGGGAAAAATAATACTTTTCATACACACTTGGTAGTAAAAAGGTGAAGTAGTTGAATATAAGAAATTTATTGGAAACCCATATAAATAGTATGTAAGTATAAAGGTGGACACAAAAGTGGAGATCATATACACATGGTTAAAAGTGCATGCAAGCCACAACTCAACACACATAAAGTAACCACAACACATAATGGTAAAGAACTTTTATAAATATGAATGTGTGGTTTGTATGAAGTGTAAGTGTGAACTATGTCTTATGATTGTTGTTCTTCTTTTGCTATGTGTGATGGAATGAAGTAGAACCTGCTCAAGAGCAAGTTATTCCTTTCCAAGATCAGGACTACCAATTTCAAGAGCAGCAAGAAGGAGGCAAGTGTCCTTGACCACTTTGATCCTATGCTAGGATGTGTAGATAGAATTATTTGCATTGTCAAATGAAATATGAAACCCATGCTAGGAAAGTTTCCCTAGAATTGCATTACCTTGTTTCCTTGTAGCTTGGGTTGGGATTTATTTTGTCATGTCATTTATTTACATGCATATGTTTAGCCATGCTTAGAATGGGATATTTGAGATATGAGATCATCAATTTATTTTACCATACTCTTGAATGAGTTAATGTGAGTTATGTAGAGGTAGGGATCAAGGCAAGTTGGATATTTTGGTTGTGTGCTGGGTGCACGAGACTTGGGTTTGTGTTTAGTACTTGCCTGGATCCTAAGGACCGGTTCATGGAGCATGTAACCCGGCTTTACAGTGCCAACCACATGCTGAGATGGGGCAGCTTGGCCAATTAATTAGGTGTATCCCCGGCGTAGTATGGGTGTGTTGGATGGTGCGGGGAGTAGGTGTCAGCTGGACTACCATATGAACCGCAAGGCTCAAGAGGGGGCCACTGCAGCGGGGTTGGAGCCTCTTGTATGCTGTTAGGGGTGAAACCTCAGTGGGCCCACACTCGTCGGGAATCCCTTTGTAAAGGCTTTGTAGTGATCTCTTGGCCGCACACCTGGGAAGTGTGAATGTGGATCGTAGCCACTGGCATAATGGAGGTTCTTTTAGTCCACCCGGCAACGGGGTATGAAATCACTACTTGTGGGTAAAGTGGTACAAACTCTGCAGAGTCAAAACTGTCTTGACAGCCGTGCTCACGGTTAAGAGCGGCCTGGACTTATTCATGATTAGAGGATTGATGGTTTTGGAAGTTAAGCGGGGAGCTTAACATTGGAAATGATGTTATGGTTATTGGATTATGATAATGGGTTGGGAGATTGGGATCATTTCACCTGTGTAGTAATGTAAGTGCTTAATAAGCTAAGGTGATAGGTATTAATTGCGTAGTGCTTTAACCATGAGTTCAACCTCTCCTTGTTCTAGCCATGCATGATATAATTTTCCCACACTTGCTGAGTACCATTGGTACTCAACCTTGCATATTTGTTGGTTTATATTGCTGCTCAGGTCAAGATAATGAGGTGGTGTATAATGACCAAGATTTTGGACCTGAGGAAGGATTTTAGGTTCATGAAGAACCCCGGGCAACGCCTGTGATGGAGCTCTAAAAGAATAATATTCCGCTGCTAGTTTATTTAATTGTGATGAAGCATTAGTATCCATTGAGACATTTGCGATGTAAGACTTATTTATATTCGACACATGGCTTGTAATAAATGATGTTTCACTATTTGTCAACACATGTATGAGAAAATGATCCTGGCATACATGTGATATTCACTTGGTTGTTTTTCGGAAAAACCGGGTGTGACAATATTGAGCCAGTCAAAGCGTTCCTATGGAGTGTCCAATATAATGAACATCTCTCTTTCCGTCCTCTTAGTAAATAGTTCAGAAGCAATAAAAAATCCTTTATCCCGGGTGCAGCCCCACACTCCTTCACAATGGCCATCACTTCCCTGATGGACAGCCCCTTGTTCACCTCATGTCTTGCTGCCATTGACTCAACTGAAGTTGCAGACCTTTCATGGAACGACACAATTTTACTGACTTGATCTTGCAACCATGATCCTCTGCTTGTCTTAGGTCTCTTTCCTTTACTGTTTTCTACCGCAGCAGCAACACCCCTCTTTCCCTTACCTTTGGACTGGGGGGTCACTTCTTCTTCACTAGAAGCATCATCATCGCTGCCGTCGTCACCAACATCTATATTCAGAGGACTTTCTTCAGGAATGAGACCCGATAAAGAAAAAATGGTCTTCACCAGTGTTTAATCTTTAAACATAATCTTCAAGTTGTCCTCATTTTGAAGTCGCTGGGCTTTAAATTTTTCACATACTGGAATGTCCTATGATCAAGTGCAAGTGAAAATTTAGACATCTTTTGATATGTAAAAGCATAAAAATAAGTTATATCAATGACAATATGAAAGTTACCTTTCTAGCCTTCTTTCACCAACTCTCTAGCATGTCAATATTTTGCGTCCTCTCATTCCAACATAATCCTGTCTGCTTCAGCAATGTCTTCCAACAAGTGTACTCAGCCTTTAGTTTAGTCCACTTGTTTTTAAATTGCATTCTTGTGTATTGAATACCGGTCATCTCCTTAAACTTTTCAATTACATTTTTAAACCCTATGTTGTTCAGGTGGGTGTTCGATCGATTTCCACATTTCACTTGTTCAGCAAACAACTGACAAACAATTCTAACATGCTACTCATTTGACCAATCAGCCGAATTATCATCTATACATATGTCAAAATCAGGGAACTACCATTAACATTCATTTGCAGAACAACATATGTTTCAAAGTAAAACTGTCATGGCAAATGGGTCAGGTCTTGAACCCTATGTTGTTCAGTTCCCAAATATTCCTTACTTTTGTTGGACTTCTCTCTGAAGGGATGCATAGCCTTTTGTTTCCAACTATTCCTTACTCAAAAGATCATAGCATTTGCTGGACAGCAGCATACTGTGAGGGTTGGGTTCATTGTCACGTTTTAGTTTTTATTTGCTTTTGGATGATTGATTACTGGACCTTTCAGGTGAACAACTACGTGCATCTCTATTTTGCAACTCAAAGAGAAGGTTACTCATATGGATTTATTATTTCATTCCAACAAACACACAAATGTCTACTAATCTACAATAATTTGTGAAGTAACAGAAGGCAGCAAAGGTGAGGAAGATACCTTCAAGTCGAGTATTTGGACGGCGGCAGTGGACCTGCGGCAACTTCAGGATGGTGATGCAGCTACGAGATGGTGACAGAGCGGCTTCCGAGTGCTGACACGGCTGCACTAGGGCGCCGGCACGAAGTCGGGCCAAAAGTTGGGTGGCGGCAAGCTGGCGGCGTCCTGCTCGCGGTGGCGGTCTGCCGGCGTCCTGTTGGCGGCGGCGGTCTGCCGGCGTCCTGTTGGCGGCGGCGGGCTGCCAGAGTCCTGAACGCGGCGGCGGGCTGACGGATCCTGAAGGCGGCGGCGGGCTAGCAGATCCTACAGGCTGCGGCGTGGTGGGGACGTGGCGTCAGGTTTTCTCGAGTGCGAGCGCCGGAATGGGTTGGGGAGAAGTGGCGGCGGCAGTTCGAGAAATTCTTATCAAACTTTGACGGGAGATTCACAACTCGAAACCGATTCAACCTTGGAACACCTCCGGCTCCGTTTCACGCCCGCACGCCAAGCTTTTGAATAGTTTCGCAGTGATTCCAACAGGAATCGATTCGTAAAATTTCTGTTTGGATCTGTGACGGGGCATTACTCACAGAAATATGATTATAAGAATCAGAAACCATCCTACGAGCCAAACACGCCCTTACTCACAGGAACATGATTATAAGAATCAAATTGCATATTCGGAACAACTCGAATATAAATGATATTTAATTGAATATCTTGAAACTTAGAACTTTCAAGAAAAAATAACCACATATATCATCACACAAGCTCATCATGCACTTGCCTTAACCTCGGCGAGAATCCAAATACACTCTCAACACCGGATACCTCCAAGCCTATAGAACATAAACTATACTTAGAAACATATTTAACATATAACTAATTTATCTAGTGCATTCGCGTACAAGATATTTGCAGAAAAGCATAATTAAACAAATAAATGCTCTGAAACATCAAGAATTCTAGATAGCATTACAAAAACGATGCTTTATCTTAACCATTGATCAGAATTAAGGAAGACTGCAGTTGTTAGAAAGATAAAAGTTGTACCTATATCTTTTATTATTATCTTTGGTCCACAATTGATCTAATAAAAATACCAGACTTAAAAAAAGTCCCAGCTGAACAGAAATTGATCTCCTAATTTTGAAGTTGCTGGTAAATCCGACCATAACAAGATAGTTACTGAAAGATTTGAGACTAGTAATGGTTACACTAACAGTAGAGGTCACCAATTTCAGCTAAGTATGGATGAATTTTCAAATCCCCTTATTCTCCTTCTTTCCCCTTTTTCTTCCTACTGTTTCCCTTGCCTGCCCCTACAGCAATGCTAGCAGCAAGCAGCGTACAGGCAGTGAGCAGTAGGCAGCAGGGCGGCAGCGAGGGGCAGGAAGCTTCCTTGTCTCTCTCCCTTGCCTCTTATCGGTCGGCAGGCAGCAAGCAGCGGCAGGGAACAGCGGCAACCAGCAGCCAGAACAGTTGACAGGAAGCAGCACAGCAAGTCACGGCAGGGCAGCAACTAGCCGTAGTAAGCGGAGAGCAGCATCGGCGGCAAGCAGCGCAGGACTGAATTAAAATGAAGGCACAACCTAATATCTGATATCAGTGATAGTAGAATGAGTCTCGATCTTTCGAGAGGTATGGTAAACTTGATTGGATGGAGATCTCGACGTTGATGATCCAAGGCCCCGAACAAACGGAACCTCATAATCGCTACACCACTGCTCCGTTGGTTATCACCCGTGTCACACTAATGACCTCGCCACGAAGGTGTTATTTACTTCAAAGTTTATTTGTTTTTCCTAATACGCGAGTAGCACGAGCCGGGGACTTGTCCTGCTGCTGTACACGTCGCGAGTCAGTTCCATTTGCATTTGTGTGTGTGTGCTGCATGGGAGCAAGCCGAGGTTCCCTGTCACACCCGGTTTTTCCGAAGAACAACCAAGTGAATATCACATGTATGCCAGGATCATTTTCTCATACATGTGATGACAAATAGTGAAGCATCATTTATTACAAGCCAGGTGTCGAATATAAGTAAGTCTTACATAGTAAATGTCTCGATGGACAATAATAAGTTCATCACAAGTAAATAAACTAGCAGCGAAATATTATTCTTTAGGGCTCCATCACAGGCGTTGCCCGGGGGTCTTCATGAACCTAAAATCCTTCCTCGGGTCCAAAATCTTGGTCATTATACACCACCTCATTATCTTGACCTGAGCAGCAATATAAACCAACAAATATGCAAGGTTGAGTACCAATGGTACTCAGCAAGTGTGGGAAAATTATATCATGCATGGCTAGAACAAGGAGAGGTTGAACTCATGGTTAAAGCACTACGCAATTAATACCTATCACCTTAGCTTATTAAGCACCTTCATTACTACAGGTGAAATGGTCCCAATCTCCCATCCCATTATCATAACCAAATAATCATAACATCATTACCAATGTTAAGCTCCCCGCTTAACTTCCAAAACCATCAATCCTCTAATCATGAATAAGTCCAGGCCGCTCTTAACCGTGAGCACGGCTGTCAAGACAGTTTTGACTCTGCAGAGTTTGTACCACTGTACCCACAAGTAGTGATTTCATCCCCCATTGCCGGGTGGACTAAAAGAACCTCCATTATGCTAGTGGCTACGATTCACATTCACACTTCCCAGGTGTGCGGCCAAGAGATCACTACGAAGCCTTTACAAAGGGATTCCCGACGAGTGTGGGCCCACTGAGGTTTCACCCCTAACAGCATACAAGAGGCTCCAACCCCGCTGCAGTGGCCCCCTCTTGAGCCTTGCGGTTCATATGGTAGTCCAGCTGACACCTACTCCCCGCACCATCCAACACACCCATACTACGCCGGGGATACACCTAATTAATTGGCCAAGCTGCCCCATCTCAGCATGTGGTTGGCACTGTAAAGCCGGGTTACATGCTCCATGAACCGGTCCTTAGGATCCAGGCAAGTACTAAACACAAACCCAAGTCTCGTGCACCCAGCACACAACCAAAACATCCAACTTGCCTTGATCCCTACCTCTACATAACTCCCAATAGCTCATTTCAAGAGTATGGTATAATAAACTGATGATCTCATGTCCCAAATATCCCATTCTAAGCATGGCTAAGCAAATGCATGTAAATAAATGACATGACAAATTAAATCCCAACCCAAGCTACAAGGAAACAAGGTAATGCAATTCTAGGGAAACTTTCCTAGCATGGGTTTCATATTTCATTTGACAATGCAAATAATTCTATCTACACATCCTAGCATAGGATCAAAGTGGTCAAGGACACTTGCCTCCTTCTTGCTGCTCTTGAAATGGGTATTCTTGGTCTTGGAAATGAATAACTTGTTCTTGAACAGGTTCTACTTCATACCATCACACATAGCAAAAGAAAAACAACAATCCATAAGACATAGTTCACACTTACACTTCATACAAACCACACATTCACATTTATGAAATTCATTCACCATTATATGTGTTGTGTTTCAGTTTTAAATAAATTTCTTATATTAAACTACTACACCTTTTCACTACCAGGTATGTATGAAAAGTATTTTTCTTCTCCATATGTGCCTTCAGAATTTCTACCAACCCTAAACTGAATTCTTTGGATTTTAGAAACTCCATTTATCATTTACTAGTTGCTATATTTTCAGATTTATATTCCTATGCATAATTGTGTATTTTATTATGAAATTAGTAATACACATCATCTAAACAGTATAGGTTCTGGTCCTAAATGATTTAATAACATATTTTGACCTTGGCTTCTGATGTAGACCATTTCATAATTATTTTCCCTATTTTTCTATAACTATTCTTTACTTAAAAATGTGTCCCTATACTAATAAATGTGAATAATAGATGAAACAGATTTATTTCAGCCCAAAAATATACTTTTATCTCACTCCAAAGTTTTCTAAGTACTGAGAAAGTTTTTAATTAATTTTGACAATTATGTTTGTCCCCCTTTTTAATTTTTAAACACTAGTTACATATTCAATTTTCTAAATTAAATACTAAACAGGGTTAAAATAATAAACTTACCCCATTACAGGGTCTATAATATTATTTTCCTAATTTCCAGGGGTCTAGCTACACTTATCAGAGGTGTTTTTCCTAATTTCTATTAAGTCCAGGGGCTAAAACTGATTTTTAAATGAATTTACATGATTTTCTGGAGTTCCAGGGGCTAGATCTGAAGTTTCCGGGGCTAGCTCTCAATTCCAGAGAACCCCAGGGGGTAGCACGTAAGAATTCCAGTCTTTATAATGCGGGGCTGACGTGGACCGTCCGATTTTAAACCGACGGCTGAGATTATAACATCGAACCGGTACGCGGGGATTTAAACCCTACCGTGCGATTTAAAATAAACGGCGCACAAGCGGCCACGTCGCTCTGATCGAGCGCGGGCGGCGCTGCCGGCGGCGCACGGCGGCGGGAAGCGGCGATCTCGCCGGGAAGTTTCGGATCCTCGAGAATTCTGCCTAGAACTGTGATCTTATGGCCTAGATCGGTAGAGGGGAGGTCAGGGATCTCACCTCGGGGGTTTTCTCGAGCTCGGGGGTCCTGGAATGTGCTCGGCGGCGGGGTCCGAGGCAAAACCACGGCGAAGCTCGTCGGCACTGTGTTTGCACCGTAACTCTCCGAGTTTTCTGTACCTGCAAAGTTCCCCGGAGGCGGTGGATCAAAACCAGCGAGTTAGATCAGAGTTTCCGAGCTTAGATCGGCCAGAATTCACCGGCGAAGTCTCGGTGCTCACCGGAGTGAAAATCGGCGATCGCGTGAGGAAAACTGATCGGAGCTGGGGTTTTTATAGCCGGGGGAGGGCGGTGGGTCTGTTGTGATCGAGTTGGAGTCCTCTAGGTCCAGAATTCGGCTGCGGGACGCGATTTCCCGATCGGTTGCGATCGCGCGCGCGGGAGAGAGTCCGGGGTCGCGGGGTTAGGGATGACATGTGGGTCCCACCTGTCAGCGAGGGGCAGCGCGGCGCGCGCGGGGGCGGGCTGGCGCGGGGGTTGCTGGGCCGGCTGGCGGTTTCGGCCCACTGGCCAGTTTTTTCCCGTTTTCCTTTTTCTTTTTCCATTTCTTTTCTGTTTTGGGTATAATATGAATTCCAGTTTGAATTTGAATTTTTGCAAAACATGCAACACGTCCAAAAATTTTTAAATTCCCCTCTGAACATGGTTTAGAGTTTTGAATCAAAATTTGGGGTGTTACATTCCCGCTGATCCGCTCGACGTGGGCGTCAAGTCTCCAGGCGTGGCGGAGAGATCGGTTAGCATGCAGCACGTTCGTTATCGTTTTTGAGTTGATTAAAACAGAAACTGAGAAGCCGGGAGTTAGCGGCTACTCACAAAAACTTGGACCCCAACCACTTACGTGCTCTCTCGGTTCTTCGTTCTTCCCAGCCGAGATCGAGTGAGGTGAGTGAATTGATCGTAGTCCCCAACAATTGGCATCAGAGCCAGGTTTGCCGCCTGGAGCCGCGACGAAGCAATCGGCTGGGCACTCATGTCGCGACGACGATCAACCTCGCCACCACGTCGTTCCTGGAGAGATGTCACGCCGCCGCCGGGGAGCAGCACCAGGAACGACGCCAGTCCGGGCACGCTGGTGATCCATCGTATCACAAAGGAGGCCAGCAGCGGAGGCTCCTTCCCGGTGCTCACGAAGACGAACTATCACGACTGGGCAGCGCTCATGCGCGTGATGCTGCAGGCCCGGGGCCTGTGGACCGCGGTGAGCTCGGCACGGACGACTACATCAAAGATCGGCTGGCGCTCGAAGTTCTCACCAAGGCGGTACCGCTGGAACTGATGGGAATCATCGCCGGCAAGGAGACCGCCAAGATCGTGTGGGACGCAATCAACTTACGCAACGTCGGCGCAGATCGAGTACGCAAGGCGCGGGCGAGCACTCTGCTTCGAGAGTTTGACACGCTCAAATTCCACGACGGAGAGACGGTGGAGGATTTCGGCATTCGCATCTGCCGACTTGCGACGCAGTTGGAGACGCTGGGGAACGGCTAAACGGAGGAGGAAATTGTCCGTAAGTTTCTTTAGGCTGTTCCGGAACAGCTTGAGCAAATTGCTGCCTCCATTGAAACTCTACTCGATCTGAGTGAGGTGACGGTGGACGAGCTGATTGGTCGTCTGAAGGCCACGGAAGAGAGACTTGGCAGGGTGGCTGCAGATGGTGACACATTGGCAAAACTGAACCTGACTGAGGAGGAGTTGATTGCCAGGTTGTCGTCACGTCTCAAGATGTCCGGTGGTGGAAGCTCAGAACGTCCAAAGGAAGCCCCGTCGAACATGCAGAAGAATCGCGGTCGAGGCCGTGGTCGTGGTCGTGGCCACAGTGGGCGCGGTGGAGGAAGCTCCGGTCGTGTTGGGCATGCAGTGGCCAACGACGAGTATCGCTACTGCAACAAGAAAGGCCACTGGGCACGAGAGTGTCGTAAGAAGAAGAAGGATGAGCAAACTCATGTGGCTCACGCTGAAGAAGGTGTCGAGTCCGCATTGATGGTGGCTCGAGTTTCAGCCACTGAAGATCCGAACAAGCCGGGACATGAAGAGGAGGGCTCTGACTCAAGCAAGTGTGTTCATATTGATGAAAGCCAGCTCTATGTTCAGCTCGGGCAACAGGAGAAGAAGGACTACACCAAGTGGATCTTGGATTCAGGCGCCACAAATCATATGTCTGGTGCCAAGGATGCATTTGCAAAACTCAACACTAGAGTGCACGGGACAATTCGTTTTGGAGATGGTTCAATGACTGGTATAGAGGGATGTGGCACGGTTCTGTTCAATCTCAAGAACGGTGGCCAACAAGCACTCACTGGGGTGTATTATATACCATGGCTCGCTGCTAACATCATAAGTCTTGGGCAGATGGACCAAGATGGGTATAAGATCATCCTCCATGGCGGCTGGCTGAGGATCTGGGATGCACAGGGACAACTCCTCATCAAGGTGGAACGAGGTCCGGACCGGTTGTACCTTCTCAATGCAAACATTGATGTACCGGCCTGTCTGGCGGCTAAGGGGGACAGTGTTGCTTGGCGCTGGCACGCAAGATTTGGACACCTGAACTTCAAGGCACTATGTCGGTTATCTCAGGAGGACATGGTACGTGGATTACTGTGGATCAATCGAGTTAATCAAGTGTGTGACAGCTGTTTGGCCGGCAGGCAGCGTAGACTTGCATTCCCGGGAGAGGCGAATTACCGGGCAAGCCACAAGCTTGAGTTAGTTCATGGTGACTTGTGCGGTCCCGTGACACCTCCCACACCGAGAGGTAACAAGTTCTTTTTCCTGCTGGTAGACGATCTGAGCCGCTTCATGTGGTTGATTCTACTGGAGTCAAAGGACCGGGGCAGCCTCAGTGTTCAAAACCTTCCTAGCGTGTGTCGAAGCCGAGGCAAGGGAGAAGCTTCAAACTCTTCGTACCGACCGTGGTGGTGAGTTCACCGCGCAGGCATTCATGGAATACTATGCGGAACACGGCATCAAGCGACATCTCAGCGCACCGTATTCACCACAGCAGAATGGGGTGGTAGAGAGGCGAAATCAGACGGTCATGGGAATGGCCAGGAGCATGTTGAAGGCCATGTCCATGCCGGGTTGGTTTTGGGGGGAGGATGCCTCCACCGCAGTATTCATCCTCAATCGATCACCAACACAGAGCTTAGAAGAGCGTACTCCATATGAAGTCTGGTATGGATCTAAACCACCGGTGCATTTCATGCGAACCTTTGGTTGTGCCGCGCAGGTGAAACAGGGAAACAAGAGGCTCTCAAAGCTTGAAGACAGAAGCACTCCTATGGTATTTGTTGGGTATGAAGTTGGAAGCAAGGCTTGGCGATTCTACAATCCGGCAACTAAACATGTTGTTGTGTCCCGGGATGCCATATTTGAGGAAGATCGCTCATGGAACTGGGGAGCTGAGGATTACGGTGGCCTCGACCAAGACAACAATGACATATTTCGTGTTGAGTATGTCACGTTCGATGGAGTGAAAACAAGAGATGGCAGAGAAATGGTGTTTGGGACTCCCCTGCCGGTAAGCACAACTCATACACTGTCACCACCACTGGGAGGAGAGTCAGCTGGAGGAAGGTATATGACTTCTACTGTGCCAAAGTCACAGCTAGCAGCAAGAAGTGACACAACGAAGAGCCCAACTCCTGAAGCTTCCTGTCTGGATCAGGATCATGACGATGCACCTCTTCGTTTTAGGCTACTGAGTGACATACTTGAACAAGATTCATCACAGGCGTACGGGGTTAATGATCTAACAGCCAGTGTCATGTTAGCAGAAAATGAAGAACCAGTTACCGTAGAAGAAGCCAAGCAAGTAAAGGCATGTCGGATTGCCATGCTAGAAGAGATGGCATCTATTGAAGAAAATGGAACATGGACACTTGTTCCACTCCCAAGAGGTCAGCGAGCTATTGATCTCAAATGGATTTACAAGATGAAACATGATGAACGTGGCAACATTGTCAAGCATAAGGCACGCATGGTAACAAAGTGTTTCATTCAGCGGCAAGGCATCGACTTCGATGAAGTGTTTGCACCGGTGGCTAGAATGGAGTCGGTACGTGTTGTACTATCTATAGCAGCTCATAATGGATGGCCTGTGCGTCATATGGATGTGAAATCCGCAATCTATGTAAACCAGCCGCCCGGGTTTACTACCAAAGGACTTGAGGACATGGTGTTAAGATTACACAAAGCATTGTATGGGTTGCGGCAAGCTCCGCGAGCTTGGAACATAAAACTTGATGCCAGTCTTGAAAGAATGGGTTTCCGCAGGTGCAAGAGTGAACATGGACTGTACACTAAAGCAAAAGGTGGATCAAGGCTGATCGTGGGAGTCTATGTTGATGACCTGTTGATTGTGGGAGAATCTGTCAGGGATGTGGAGTCGTTCAAACAGGAAATGAAGCGCACATTCAAGATGAGTGATTTAGGTGTTTTGTCTTATTACCTTGGCATTGAGGTTAAACAAGGATGGAATGGGATGGAGCTGCACCAACGTACATATGCTGCAAGACTACTTGAGAAGGCAGGTATGTCAAACTGCAATGGCTGCGAAACTCCAATGGAGACCCATCTGAAACTTTCCAAGAAAAGTACTGCGCCTCCTGTTGATGCCCCAAAATTTCAAAGCTTGATCAGGAGCCTCAGGTATTTACTTCACACACGTCCTGATCTTTCATTCAGTATCGGCTACCTAAGTAGGTTCATGGAGGACCCCAAGCTGGATCACATGGCTGGTCTCAAGCACCTGTTGCGCTATGTTGCTGCCACAATAGAGTATGGTCTGTGCTATATCCGAGGCTCAGGTGAACTGAAGTTGATGGGGGTATAGTGACAGTGATCTGGCTGGGGATGTCGATGATCGAAAGAGCACCACAGGTGTGTTGTTCTTCCTTGGTGAAAATCCAGTCACTTAGTTCTCACAGAAACAGAAGGTTGTGGCGCAGTCAACCTGTGAAGCTGAATACATCGCTGGAGCAGCAGCAACGTGTCAAGCCGTGTGGCTAAGAAGATTGATGGACGAATTGATTGGTGACAAAGGGGATACACCAGTGATCAAAGTTGATAATCAGTCGGCCATTGCTTTGGCAAAGAACCCTGTTCTCCATGACAGAAGTAAGCACATTGACGTGAAGTTTCATTTCATTCGAGAGTGTCTAGAATGTGGAAGCATTGAACTTGAGCATACTAGCACAAAGGATCAGCTTGCTGACGTGTTGACAAAGCCACTCAGGAAGGAGCGCTTCGAGCAACTCAGAGAGAAGATTGGAGTGCTAAAAATCAAGACTTAGAAGTAAGGGGGAGATTGTTATTTACTTCAAAGTTTGTTTGTTTTTCCTAATACGTGAGTGGCACGAGCCAGGGACTTGTCCTGCTGCCGTACACGTCGCGAGTCAGTTTCATTTGCATGTGTGTGTGCGTGCTGCATGGGAGCAAGCCGAGGTTCCCGCTGATCCGCTCGACGTGGGCGTCAAGTCTCCAGGCGTGGCGGAGAGATCGGTTAGCATGCAGCACTTTTGTTATTGTTTTTGAGTTGATTAAAACAGAAAACTGAGAACCCGGGAGTTAGCGGCTGCTCACAAAAACTTGGACCCCAACCACTTACGTGCTCTCTCGGTTCTTCGTTCTTCCCAGACGAGATTGAGTGAGGTGAGTGAATTGATCGTAGTCCCCAACAGAAGGCTTATCCCTGCAAGCGCTATCAAGAACACAAGCAAGAACAGAGAAATTGCAATCAGAACTGAATTGATCACGAAGTGGGGTCTCACAAACCGATGAACGGTGACACTGTTCAATGACAGATTGAAAACTAAGCAAAACCCAACCCTAATGTGGCGGTGGCTGCTGAATAAAAAGGAGTTAGGGGCGTGCAAACCCCTGGACGCAACCCTAATAGGCTTCCACACGATACACGGGCCAGCGACCCAAAGGACAGTGACGCAGCACCATGACAGATTCTGGACATCCACTTGTTTTGCCAATTCCCGTCAACTCAGAAGGAATTTTGAAGTGACACTGGTTCCATTGGAAGCTTTATGTAATTCTGGTTCCAAACATATATAGAACGTCCAAATCCGACTCCATATGTGTCCGGGGCGTCAATTTTGGTGAAGGCAGCACCTGGAATCCGAGGTGGAGTCGAAGTCGAGTTGGGCTTGGACTCCTCCTTGGTGTGGACGTCCTATCTCCTCCTCCTTGACTCCTTGGACTTCTCCAAGTCCTTGCTGGTCCTCTCCATTGTTCCTAATCAATAAAACATGCATGGAAACAAGCGTAAGTTCTGAAAACAATTGATAAGGCTGGAATGTACCTGGAGATCCAACCGACGCGCACATGCTCTAGTGATCGGTCCTTGTATTGTATGCAAAGGAGTGATGTCCTCATAAGTATGTCTGGGCGTCGGGTGAGCCCTTGTCGCACGACAAAGTGGGGAACGCATGGTTAGGCGTGGAGCGTCTTGCGTCGCTCGCTGTGGTCGGAGTCGGAGCTCTCTCCTTGGACATAGATGACCTTCAACGCCCGCTTGGCGTCTTGGAACTCCATCTCCTGGTCGGTGCTAACCTCTGGGTCAGCCTTTTGCTTGCCCTCCCGCTGGCGGAAGGGTGCACCATCATGGTTCTGATGTCGGAGCTCTCGGAAGCGCTCCGCCAGCCTCTGGATTTCCCGGCACTCGCTGGCGCTGTACCGGTTGGTGTCGTGGACCGGGCACCTCTGGTCGCTGTCGTCGCTGCCAGACGGCTGTCGCGGGCGCTTGTCGGTGTGCGGCCCCCGACCCCTGCAGCCGCTACTGCTGCCGCAATATGGGCTCCGGCCAGTGGCTTGTCCTTGTCGCCGGCCTTTTCTTCTTGCCGCTAGAGCTCTCCCTAGCGGACTCTCCCCCCTTACTGGGCGGTGTGTGCCAGTTGCGGCCCTCCGCGGCCCCGGCACACTTGTCTGCCAAGCTGAAGAGCTTGGAGATGTCCTGCACGTCGTGTGTGGCCAACTTCTCGAGCATCTTCTTGTCACGTATGCCCTGTTGGAAGGCGACGACAACGGAGGCGTTGGAGATGCGGGGGATGGTGTTCTTAACCTAGGAGAAATGCTGGATGAAGGAGCGCGGCGACCCTCCCGGTTGCTGTTGCAGGGCGTGGAGGTCAACCTCCGAGCCTAGTCGGGTGTAGGAACTCCCGAAGTTGGCCGTGAACTGATGGCACAACTCTTCCTAGGAGGTTACGAACTCCTGGGCAAGTTCATGAGCCATGACAGGGCTGACTCGGTCAAAGATACGGGGAAGTAGTTGTCCATGATGGCCTCATCCCCTCTTGCAGCTAGGATGGCGATGGAGTAGATCTGCAGGAACTCGGCGGGGTTGACTATCCCGTTGAATTTCTCCGACAAGTGCGGCCGGAACTTGCGCGGCCACACCGCCATACGAAGGTGTGGAGCCAGAGCCATGCAGCCTCCCACCGAGCCTGGGGAGACGGGGTTCTGGCCTGCGTAGATGGGGCGCATGGTACCCAGGATACCATACTCCTCCCCGAGGCTACGACACCACTCGTGCTGTCGCTCGATGGTGACGTGGCCATCTTCTTTCTGACGGGGCGGCGGTCCAGCTCGCCCCTGAGGTCTGTGGTTGGGAGCCTGGGTGTCGCCGTTTAGTGGGTTGTTGCAGCCCTATAATTCCTTGTTAGGGCACGGGGTGGCAGCTGCACCGTTTGTTGCTGCCGTCTCTGGTGGCACGGTAAGTTAAGCGCGGCGACGATTAGGTAGTCAACATCGTTGTGCCACTGCTCAGCAGCAGACGGAGAAGACCCCGCGCTTGGTGGGTTGTGAAGGAGTGCGCGGGCTGCTAGCAGCGCGCTCTCCGGGCTGGCCTCGGTCAGTGCTAGCGACGCCGTCTCCACCGAAGGCTGCCAGGAGGCAACAGGCACCGTCACCGTAGGGATTAGTGCTGGTGCAGGCGGTCCCTCTCTGGGACTAGAAGATGCTTCCTGCTCGCTCTGCCGCTGGCGGCGCAAGGGGTGGGAAGAACCACCGACAAATTGGATGTTCACCATTGTGGGCTTCAGGAACAGCTTCAAGAACCAAAAGCCCCCTACCTGGCGCGCCAAATGTCGAAGTGTTTGCTACGATAGCCCAAAATGGCATAACCAAATAATTGTTTAGCCAATGAAGGATTTCGCGCCACGGAATGAATCGAAGAACTGAGGACGTTTCCAATACCGACAGCAGCTCCGGCTAAAGCAATTGTAGCAGCTCCGGCACCTATTGATTTAGCTCCTTCTACTTCCCCTGGTCTGCTCGCAAGCAGCCCGCGGAGGTTCTTTTTTCGCAGGGGCTAGTGGATCTAGAAGGTCGGAGCAGAATGGCGAGGAAGGACACGAGAATTTACGTGGTTCGGGCTGTCGGAGCGTAATACTCTACGTCTACGGGTGTACTTGTTGTATTGCTTGCGCATATGAGTGTGTGAGGGAGTCGGGTTTGCAAAGTTGCGAACCCGCGTGTGAGAGAGTGAGTTGGCCGGGTTGCGAAACCTTGGCCCGGAGGCTGCCTCGATCCTTTTATAGCTCAAGGCCGAGGCAGTTACAATGTGACCCGGGGCCCAACAAGTGACCCCGCGGCTATCTGTGCCCTATACATGAGCTAGGTATTTACAGGTATATGCATTGTCACTGTTAGTGGAGTTAAGGCACACCGCATGTCCCGCCGGGCGCCTCTGACCGGGTAGCAGGTGATGATGATGTACCTGTCTTGTCGTCGCGTCTCCTCACTCTGCTAGGCAGCTCTGCGCCGTTGGGCGGCACTATTGTGCCATCACGCCTCGGCGCCCTGTCTTTCACCGTAATGGTGTACAGACGGAAGGCGGAGGCGTGCACCGTGCGCTATGCTTCTAGGGAAGGTGCGAACCTTGAATGCACGACCTGATAGGGTACCTTCCTCTTTACTCCTGGGCCATCTGCCCGTTGCTTGTCGGTGCAGCGTCTGGGCGGCTGGCCCCCGGGACACGCGTCTCCACCGGAGCTGTCCTGCGGAGTAGTGGGGGATCCGGAGTTGTTGGGCACGTGGCAGCATCGGAGCCCTCCTATGCTGGAGGAACGGCCCGGAGCCATAGGGCACGTGGCACCTCTGAAGCTCTCCTTGGCGGGAAGGTACACCTGGAGTTGTTGTCCATGTGGCAGCACCGGAGCCCTCCCATGCTGGAGATCAAGCTCGGAGCCACAGGGCACGTGGCACCTCCGGAGCTATCCTTGATGAGAGGCATGTCTCGGAGGTTCCGGACACGTGGCAGCGCCGGAGCCCTCCCTGGCAGGAGGTCGGGTCCGGCCCTATCAGACACATGGCGACTCTAGAGCTCTAGCGCATGTGGCAACCCCGAGGCGGCCCATGGGCCCCTGGACACATGGCTTATGCTGGGGCCCGCCAAAGCTGGAAGGTGGGGCCAAGGCTATCTTTTACCCACTACACGGGGGTACCCGGTCTTGTGGGTACCGGCAATCACATTTAAATAGCTCTAAGATATCTTAAACCAATGGTTGGCAATACGACTAGAGTTAAAGGGTGCATCGCTGAAGCATTTACTCTTAAGGAGGTAGGATACTTTTCCAGTGTTTACTTTGAAGAGGAAAACAATGTCAATGCTTCTACGATGTGGTACAATGTGGATGAAGATCCTCCTTGTAATGACCTATCCATTTTTGCGACGAGGGACACCCTTGTCTATAGTAGCACGAGCTACAATTGTACCGTGGAAGAAAGGAAGGTTGCTTTACTATACATGTATGCTAATATAGATGGGATGGAAAAATATTTCGAGTAAGTATTTGTTCTACTTCTGTTCTATGCAACATTTTTTACTATATCTTAATGCTAATATTCATATTTTTTGGACAACACATTTCATAACAAAAATTGGACACGTGGACATCAACCGACAAGCAAGCAGGTAGAAACAATGCAACGAGATAAAATTAATGGAGGGCCTAATTTTCTATCTTGATTTCGAGATCAAGTAACATTTCCTTGTCACTTCTCTATCTCCAATTATATATTACTATGTAAAAAATATTCTTATAAGTTCATATTATGGACAGTGTGTAAAAGATGCCGACGTCCATCAAGACTTGCGATAACTATCTTACGAAATATTCAAAGTTAGAATATACGGTCGGTACGACATCAACGGGTTCCGATTCCGTTCGAATCGGTTTGAAGCTCTTCGTCCTCTTGCGGCAACGACTAATACCGAAGTTGTGACGAGAGTAATCGATGTTGAAGAACGGGAAACAAATCACTATGGGAACATTAACAAAATCCTCGAATTTAACCTTGCTGGCAATAGGGAACTTAAAGTAGTTCTCTTTGATTGTGATTGGTTTCATAACCATAATGGAACCCGTGAAAACTAATTTGGCATGGTTGAAGCAAAAACAACGAAAGGCTAGGAGGGTACAGCTCTTTTGTCCTTGCCTACCAAGTTGAGCAAGTGTATTATCTACCTTATCCATGCCAGAAGATGAGTGCTTGGTGGGTCGTACACAAGATCAATCCTCGTGAATGGTTATATATCCCAAGCAATGTTGGTACCATGATACTTCGACGTCCGTTGGTGAGTTAGATAATGTTTACCAAGAAGAAGATCTCCCAGCCTCATTTGCCGTTGATCCTGGTCAAGAGCTCGAGGACTTAGTTAGAAACGTCGATGATGTACAGACTCGTGAGAAGCGCAAACGAAAACCAGTAACTAAAACATTTTGATGGTTTTGTTTAAGGAGTAGAGTAAATGAGTGAGATTTTGATGACATTTAGAAATGAATATGAGTAATGGTTTCTTCATTTATTGTTTCATGTTGTATATTTTATAATAACTATACTTATCAAAGCATCGTTGCAATAGACTGTCATCGGACAAGGGTAAGGGGATTAAGAGGACCGCGAGGAGGTTTCTCAGCAGTGTGAGCATGATGGCTCACACATGAGACGTGGCAGACACCGTTTTTTAGGGTAATAGCTCTAGAGAGCAGACGGTTTCACTTGTTGAGACACGTGCCCTCAGAGCATTCACGCAGACCTGTTGCCTTTCAGCGGGCCGAGGTAATTTGACTTAACAATCGTATTCCATTATATTATTAATTAATCTTTTTATATTTCTTAAAACTATTACAATATTACAAAATGACTCAGAGTCAGGGTCACAGGTTGATGCCGAGGCTCCTCCTACATCACAGTCGGTTGACCACCCGTCCGGATCAGCTGACCACCCTTCCAGGTCAGCAAACCACCCTTTTGGGTCGTCCGAAGACATGAAGGTGCAGAGAAAGCGACGGACCAGAAGGAGCCATCCTGACCTACCAACTGGTGGGGAATAAACAAGATTATCTCCTCTCCTGTCATCCAACAAGCAACCATGACTTTCTCCATCTTGCGCAACCAATTAGTAGCATCAGTAGGTATTCCTAGGCCATCCAATATGTCCAAAGGCATTAACATATACCTAGCAAAAGTCATTGTTGGGACCATAGCATTTGCACCTCCGCGCGATAGGAGCTCTTGCAGCAATGAAGTAGTGTTCCTCTCCCCCTCATTATCTTAATTAGCATGTTCAAGATCAACATCACGGTTAGCATCACCTCTACTGCGGCCACCATCACGGCCTCTACCACGGTGTCTCCCACACGTGGCAGCACGTGCACTCCTCCACGACGACATAGTTCTAATAATTTAAAATATCAACCAGAGTACGATTAACAACGCGTTACCATAACAAAAATAGTAACAATAGAAAATATTCAACAGAAACAGGAAGGTAAAATATGCCCATGAAACCCATCCTATTGCGCACAAGTGTGTCAATTTTAAAAGTAGTCCTATGTAAATTTTTTTATTGTCTAGTCATTAAACTATATATATCAAACACACGACCTATCTCTGATACCAACTATAACACCCCAGGTACATCCATGCCTGGAGATTACTATAAATATCTAAAATTTCCTAGTAGTATTAAATTCTTAAAAATTTCGACAGAGTCTCCCCTGTAAATTCTATCGTGGGCACACATATATAATAATAGACACAATAAACAGTGCGAGGTAATAATGAGTACCAGACAATCAACATAATGAAAATTAACCGGGTCAACATTCCACTGACCATACGATAGTTCTCAGGACATATAGTTTATGCTAGTAACTAATATAATCCAGAAATTAAATTTGTTGCATGAAGTGTGTGCTCAAGTGTAGATACTACTCTCTGCCAATGCAAACTTTGATGAACGAGTACCTAAAAACAAATAAATACAAGGGTGAGTAAAAACACTCAGGAAGTATATTAAGAGCTAGAAGAACAATTGAAACTTATAAACAATACAATGTGATAAATAGAACTTCAATTAAAAAACAACAAAATAGTTGCTTCTGTCTAAAACGGACAACAACTTGAATATATTTTTAGCATTTACAGGAAAAGCCGAGCAAGCGGGGCCAACACTTACTCACAGGAACATGAATATAAGAATTAAATTGCACATTCGGAACAACCGGAACATGAATGATATTTAATTGAGTATCTTAAAACTTGAAATTTGAAGAAAAAACATCATGAAGCTTTTAAATATTAGAAAACTCATATACGGAATCAATAATCATGACGAATTAAAACGTCATGCAAACCACATATATCATCACACAAGCTCGTCATGCACTTGCCTTAACCTCAGCGAGAATCCGAATATGCTCTCTCAACATCGAAATCCTCCAAGCCTATAGAACATAAACTACAATTAGAAACGTACTTAAAATATAAATAAGTTTTCTAGTGCATTCGCGTATAAAATATTTGCAGGAAAGCATAATTAAACAAATAAATGATCTTAAAAATCAAGAATTCTAGATAGCAGTACAAAAATGATGCTTTATCCTTAACCATTGATAAGAACAAAGTAAGACTGCAGTTGTTAGAAAGATAAAAGTTGTACCTATAACTTTTATGATTAGCTTTGCTCCACAATTGATCTAATAAATACCAGACTTAAAAAACGTCTCGGATGAATAGAAATTGATCTCCTAATTTTGATATTGCTGTTAAATCTGACCATAACAAGATAGTTAATGAAAGATTTGAGACTAGCAATGGTTACCCTAACAGTAGAGATCACCAATTTTAGCTGAGTATGGATGAATTTTCAAATCCTCTTATTCTCTTTCCCCCTTCTTCCTCCTGTTTCTCTTGCCTGCCCCTACAGCAATGGTAGCAGCAAGCAGCGTACAGGCAGTGAGCAGTAGGCAGCAGGGCTGCAGCGAGGGGCAGGAAGCTTCCTTGTCTCTCTCCCTTGCCTCTTCTCCGCCGGCAGGCAGCAAGCAGCGGCAGGGAACAGCGGCAACCAGCAGCCAGAACAGTTGACAGGAAGCAGCACAGCAAGTCACGGCAGGGCAGCAACTAGCAACAAGGCAGCAAACAGCCGGAGTAATCGGCGAGCAGCATCGGCGGCAAGCAACGCAGGACTCGCTAGTCTGGCACAAAGAAAAGTCACTCACATCCAACGGTCTAAATAAAAAGCCGCACCACTGATCCATCACTTACTTCGATGAGATCTACGTACGGTCCCCGATCGTCCATTAGAATAAAAGTTGAAGAAGTCAAATTTTTATCAACCCTGGCTCTAACATGAAAGGCTCTAACTTTGTGCCACTTAAAATAATAACTTCAGTTCATTCTAAAATCAGCTGAAAAGCAAACACTTATTTATCTTATCAGTACTAACATGGAAGGCTCTAAAAGACCGTCTCACAAGGAGACACTGCTGCTAATAACAAGGAAGTCAGTGCTTGGGTGTTTTACTGGAAAGCACTTGGCGGTGAGCGACCTGCTAACAGTACCATATTGAAAATAGGAATAAAATTTCCTTGTGCTAAGCAACCTCCCGATAGTGTCTTTTACGGATATTATGTCTAAAATCAGCTTCGAGTCGCTAATTCATATAGAGTGAATGGTGAGGATGTAAGTTATCCTTAGTCTTGATATTGTGTTTTTTTACTTTTGAGTTACATTTTCATTGTCACTAGCGTGTTCTAATACTTATATTATATTTTTATTATCACCAACACATTCTAATACTTATATTATGTTTTCATTGCAGTATACAGATGTTCGATTGGTCGATTGATAAGAATATGCCTCGCGGCGGAGTCGATATGGTTGTGAGTTAAATGTGTGCTTTCATGCGTCGCGAAGTTATTCACCGAAAAGGGCTATTCTTTGACAACACAGGTCGACACGCCGATGTGTCAGAACTTAGCAACTATGATGCAAGAAGGTTTTAGTGAAACTTGTAAAATATGTGTACTTGTGAAATCTAAAGTGAGATATATAAGTACGTGCATTGTATGTATATGAGTTGTCTTATATTTTGTGATTGTTGTGTGAATGTTGCTTGTGAAAATATAGTGTTTGTATTGTGTGTGAATGTGTATTTTAATTTGAGTTGGAAACTAGAAATGACAACACGTAGTGCTGTATAGGATATATATATATATATATATATATATATATATATATATATATATATATAGCGGTCAAGGGTAAAAAACCGCATGTGATAAGGCACTACCACACGCTGTACATGTTTAATAATCGCGTGTGATAAGGAATTATCACAGGCGGTAAGTAACAACCAGTCGTCTGTGATAAGGCATTATCACCGGCGATCGGTGGTAAAGAACCGCCTGTGGTAATATACTTTCATATGCCATCAGTTGTAAAGAACTGCCGGTGATAATGCTTCTTCACAGACAATCGGCTGTGAAGAACTGCCTATGCTAATATATTTTCACATGCGATTTTTGCTAGCTTATGTTGATGTTCAAAAGCATTGTTAAACACCATGACATGCTTAGTCAAAGGATGAGTTCTTAGATATTCTGTTTCTCGCATGGTTAAACACCATGACATAAACCTCCTCATCTATGTAGCCATTAAGAAAATCACTTTTAACATCCATTTAATACAATTTAAAACCTTTAGATACAACAAATGTTAACAAAATCCTTATGACTTCTAATCTATCAACAGTAGCAAAAGTTTCATAAAAGTCTAAACTCCCTATTTGTGTGAAAACTTGAGTAGCCAACCTAGCTTTATTCCTAACCACAACCCCATTCTCACTTTGTTTGTTCTTAAACACCCGTTTAGCTCTTGTCAAAGTGTGACCGTGAGGTGGAGGAACAAGTTTCTAAACTTTATTTCTATTATAATTTTCTAACTCTTCTTGCATGATAATGATCCACGATTCATTTGTGAGTGTGTGTGATACATCTTTGAGCTCAAAAGAAGCAACAAAAGCAGAATGAGCAAGAGAGTTTGAATCAAATAACCTGGACCACCTTGCAAGCTTCCAATAATCTGCTGTGGAGGGTATTTTGCAGATGTAGAAAGGAGTAGAGATGTCACAAGCTTCTTCTTCTTCATGTTAATCATCAACCAAAGAGCTTGTGGCTTGTGAATGATCAGGAGGAGCTGAAAAGACATCATTAGCTTATGAATTGTCAGACAGCAGCTCCACTTCTTCATCTTCACTAAAAAGGCTCTTCCCCTGAGGTTATGCACCTAGACCTGCAATATTAGAGCTAGTATCTGGGCTAGCTTCATCAAAAGAATCCTCACAAAAATATGTTGAGATGAAGCAACCGTTCTTGGGCAATGTAATGTAAAAGTTGAAGTTAAAACATCTTGTATTTATTGTACATTCCGCCCAATATGCATGAGTGAAAGAAGAGAATCAAACTTCTTGTATCTGAACACAAGTTGAAAGCATCCGGAGTTGTTTTTGGCTTCAAAAGTTCCCCTTTTCCTGCGAAACAACTTACAAGGAGACAAAATTCATCGTTTTCTCGGTGTTGGGGTTAGTTATATAGCGTTTCAGTATCCAGCACATTGTCACACGACAAACAACAGGCATAGAACATGAAATCTGAGGTAATACAACAGGTTTATGAGACAAAACATGCGATTTTTTTTGCGTCTGACTACTGACCTACAAGGTGTGGCATGTGTAGCATGAAAAACAGTATGTTGAGAAGCAAATTTTGTTTATTTATGACTCAATACAGCAGGATTTGTGCGCTAAGCATCATGAACATAAAGTGTAGCTCGGTTGCTATGAGGTCTAGCTATATTTTTCTCCTTTTTATGTTATTCAGCTAGTCTATAGTAAAAATCTATGACATGACCATCTATACCACTGAAAGTACAATGGAATTTAACCTTACGTTCATGTCTAGATGGGCAAGCAATTTGTTTCTAGTCAATAGAATGATAAAGTACACCAGCAGATTAAAAACCACACCTTTGGTTTAGGGAGTGTTTTAATCAAGCTACTACCTAATGATTTAATAACAGTGGTTTGATATGCCTTAACATGAACATGAGAATCAAAATATAAACCACTTTTATCATTGCTAGACTTACTGGAATTTAGAAGCAAGTTTAGATTCTTATTCCCCTACTAAACCGCTCTAGATTTCTATGTGCATCATCAAGTTTCACAGACAAGTCTAGTTAGTTTTCACATTATGTTTTTGCTTTAGATTTACAATTACAACAGGTATGAATCTCATGTGTGTGCAAAGCATTTTTCAAAATAAATATTTCAGTTTTGGTAATATGCAACTTGATATTCAAATCATGGCAACAAGAATAATGCAAGTCAATAGTAGGCAACTAGCATCTATCATATTTTTCTTATTATATACAGCAAGCTCTTTGTTCTTTTCTATATCTAGCTCAAGCTTAGAAAGTGTGGAAGCATGCAGGTCACTTAGAGAAGATAATTGTTCATAAATCAGCTCACAAGAAGAAAATCATTACCAGGAATCAATGTTTTCAAACGTTCAATTTTAGATTCTAGTGAGTCAATTTTAGCATCACACTTGCTAAGTTTCTTGTCCTTTTTTCTCAAAAATAGTTCCAAGACGACAAACAACATTAGAAAGGTCTTCGTGGGAGGGATTTACCTCATCACTGTCGCTGTTCAGTCTAGCCTCAATCGTGGTTGAGTTTGAGTTGCTTGTCATGAGACACAAACTTGCCAATATTTGCTTCTTACTATTGTTCTTAGGAGAAGTTTCCTAATCTTCATCACTTTCAATGTCAACATCACTCATGTTGATCTGTTCTAGTGCGGAGAGGACATGTTGCACCACCTTGCGGTTCACAAACCCTAACTTTTTGTTGCTGTTGTTGTTGGAGGAGTGTAACAACCTCAAAATTTATTCCCATGCATTGCACATATTTTTCATGTAGAGAAGCATATAAAAGAAGTAGAAATGGAGAAAGAACTATAGAAATGGAGAAAGAACCATGGAAATGGAGAAAGGAACCATAGAAATGGATAAAGAACTATGGAAATGGAGAAAGAACTATAGAAATAGAGAAAGAACCATAGAAATGGAGGAAGGAATCATAGAAATGGAGAAGGGCGTATAGAAATGGATAATGGGGCATAGAAATGGAGAAAGGCAATGTAGAAATGGAGAGTGGGACATAGAAATGGAGAGGGGAATGTAGACACGGAGTAAGTGACATAGAAATGGTGGGGAATGGGAAAAAGATAGATAAAACGAGCCAATTCCAATTTCCCCAAAATTTTCCCCAAATCTCCAAATTCCCCAATTCCCCCAAAAAGGGAAATTTTCCCCATATTTGAGGGATTCCCCCCATTGCTGCCGCACTAAATTAAATGGGGAAAAGTTTGTTAGGATTTAGTTCCAATTGGAGTAGGATTGTCCCCTCTCCCCCCTTATAAATAGAACCCAAACCCCCCCTTTTGGCCGCAGACCCCCTCCTCTCTCCCCCCTCCCACGTAGGCGACTTGGAGGCCCTAGCCCCCAACTCGCCGAGTTGGACCCCCCCTCGCCGGAGTTCGGTCGCCGGTGATCCCCGTCGATGAGCCCCGCCATCGAGCCCTGCCGTCGAGCCCCGCCGTCGAGCCCCACCATCGAGCCCTGCCGTCGAGTCCCACCGTCGAGCCCCGTCGTCGAGCCCCGCCGACGAGCCCTGTCACGCCTTGCCGTCGCCGGAAAAGAACCGACTATCTGTCCTGCCATAATCATCCATAGAAAAATTCCCCGCTGCTGCCATTGCTAGAAGGAAGACCCTGCCACCAAAAGGAAGTGAGGTAGGTCTCGGTTACCCATCTTACGACGTCGTCGCTGTTTCTACGCATCCGTTTTCTTCGCCCCCTTCGAACAGAAAATTTTACGTGTGCACAGATCGTGTTTTGATCAATTTTTGACGGTGGAATTGATCTAGATCTTGAGTCAAGATCATCACCACGTCCACACTTGATCCCAGCACCCTTGTTCATCATAAAACCCCATGAAAGCCCATTAAAACATGCAAGAACACATACAAACTGGTTTAATAGAACTGCACCATAGGATTTGCATTCATCTACCCCATTGCATCTTGAGTGAAGTTTGTGCATGATGATTGATTGCTGTGAATTTTGTATGTGCGTGATCGTGAGTATAAGAACAAGCTCAAGAGGCCATCTACGAGGGACTACAGCACCAAGACTTCGAGACGCTTGAACAACAAGAACTACGGGAGCAAGGTAAGTGCCCCTTGACCATATTGATCCCATGTTTTGAAACTGTTTTCTTTGCGAAAACTCGTATGCTTGAGTCAACTTGATGGGACACCCTTTTATAGGAGTTTACTAGTTCTGTTAATCATCCTTGTTGCTGGGAAAGTTGATGAGTCGAGTATGGTCATTTTTTCTTTTTGCTTCGCTTAATCTACGGGATACGGGAAGCTGAATTAAAACGTGTTTAGCTACTGCACTCATATGAATAATGATGATCAGAACTTAATGATGTTAATGAGCATGGAATTGGGGAGATATAGGCAAGCTTGGTTCGTGGATGCTGCTGAATGAGATGGTGGTACTTGCCGTAGATCTAAGGACCGGTTCATGCGAGAATATGCCAGGAAAATAGTGCCACCACAAGGCCAAGTATGGGTGCGGCTTAGCTGATTAATTAGGTATGTTGATAGCTTGTTATGGACCGTAGATGGCGCGGGGAATGGGAGTCGAGAGAGGACTGCCCTGGGAACTGCATGGCACAAGAGGGGGCCCGTGGGTGGGAGAATGGTGATTCGAGCCTGCCTGTGAAACCTCAGTGAGTCCATACATCTAGTAGCCCCCTTTGTAAAGGCTATTTTGTGATTTCGTGGTCATACACTGACGGTTGTGTACTGGTATAATGGAGGTTCTGCAGTCGCCAATGGGTGACGAAATCACGAAATTGTGGGTAAAGTGGTGCCACATCTGCAGAGTGTAAAACTATCATGATAGTCGTGCTTCCGGTCACAAGCACCTGACCAACTTCTATGATTAGAAGGGAAAACTTGGGATGGTTATTCGGTATGGTAATGGTATGGTCATTGGGATTGGTTTTGGGACTGTTTTGGGTCATGATAACGAGTTTGGTTTCGGTTATATGAATATGAGATGGTTATGAATGTTTATGAGAATGAGATGAACTTGAGAAAGATTAATGGTTGAATGAGACTTGATAAGTGGTGAATAATGATGAGAAAATGTTGCTGAATTACTTGGTCATGTTGGGATAAATTTCATTTAGAAATAGTTGCTGTTTTTATCATGTTTGTGAAATAAAATTTGCTTGCTGCAATGAGCCTTTTTATTTCCTACCTTGTTGTAAGCTATATGTCATACTTTTTCCACACTTGCTGATTACGACATGTACTCACCCTTGCGTTATCACATAAACATCAGCAACAGGAGAAGAGTACTTCGACGACCATGTGGAGTACTAGGCGTGCGAACTACCGTCAACATGCCTGTGCAGTCGAAGATGGAGCCTGCTGTCTTTAGTCACTTTCCGCTGTCGTTAGAGTCTTCCGCTGCATGAATAAGATAGACATTCATGAGTGAGACATTGAGTCATTGTAATAAAGTACTTAAACACTATTTATTCATGGTTATATTCTGAATTCAGTTTGTGAATTACATCCTGGGCATCCTGGGCACACATACGCATTCACTTGATTCTATTTTCGGAACCGGGTGTCACAGATTGGTATCAGAGACACGTTGACCGTAGGATGCAAGCCTAGATAGAATGGACACCCTAAAACACATAGGCACACCCCTCTAAACTGTTATTTTCAAAAATTGCTTGCTGCTGCACCTTACTTGTCAACTCAGCCACCGCAAAGTGCTATTTTCAGCTCCTCCTTTTCTCTTCTTTTGGACAGCAACACTTTTGCTTCCTTGCTCCATAGTTTCTGAAGTTTTGGAGTTATTTCTTCCTTCTATAAAGTTTCTCATGTATTATTTTTAGATGCCGGTGACCAGGAGCACAGCACGCATAAGAGCTCGTCCACCACCACGTGGGAGTGCTCTTAACCCCATTGAGGTGTCCAATGGACCATATTAGGAGGAGGTGAAGATGGAACCTCATGATGAAGATGAAGTCAATAACTATATGCATGAGGAAGAGGATCCGGAAGAGGTGGAACCATTCGAAGATGATATGGAGGATGATCCACAAGAATAGCATTGATACGCACCTTAGAAGGAGTTTCACGCGGGCTTACACCCCGTGGAGCCTCATGAAACTATGATGGGAGAAGATGAATCCGAGGAGGAGCCACCCCTTGCTGAGATCAATAATGAAGGTGATGAATGGGCCAACCATTCAGTTCAAGAATTTCGGTCCGACGGAATGGAAGGAGGACATATATCCAAGGAGCTCAAAGATTTTTGTGGATTGCTGCAGCTTATATCCAGAATATCTTCTCAAGAAAGTCCCTCGTCTCGGACATGAAGAGTGAAAGGCTGATGTAACCATCCTATCTAACGGTAGGGTTGTCACTCGGCACTTCACACCCACATGGGGAGCTATAAGGGCAGAAGCTATCGATGATGCTGCATGGGAAGCACTCACCGGACTGTGCTACGCCTTCCATGAGCAGCTTGAGGGCACCACTTTTGAGCTGCACCCGTGTCGGAAGAGTGGTACAAGGGAGATCATTGGACCCCATGTAACAGCTCTTTCAAACCCACAAGCTGCTGACAAGTCTCAGAGGTTGCTCGTGGAGTTGGGAAACCGCTAAGCAAACGCACAAGAAGAGATCCGTTACCTCCGCAAGAAGTTGTACTTGCTGGAAATACAGGAGGAGACTCGTGCCAACGCGGGAGCAAATGGAGCACCAGCGTCATCTAACCCTACATGGACTGTCGACTCAACATGGCGTGCGCCAATGTATGGACCTCCCCCGTCACACTGTGAGAACAGCACCGGTTCTCATGATTAAGTTTACGATTCTCATTGAATAAGCTGTAATAGGAACGTTTAAATCGTAATAGCTTGAATAAGAGCGGTGCATCGAACTTTTGTGATGATTGCTTGGTTTGTGTGCTGATGTGAGTTGTGGGACGCTTCGGCGAATGTCCACATCCACACATAGTAGAGAGATGTGAGATGCTTCGGCACGTGTTCACATCCTCATATAGGCTGAACTTAATAAAAGAAGATATTTAGTACATACACCTTGATGCATATAGTTGGGGGGATCAATCTAAACTTCTATTTTCTATTATACTCTACTCTCTCTCACAGATGGTGAGGACAAAGGCCAGCCGTCAAAGGAGGAACGCTCGTGGCAACAATGAACCACAAGAGGATGGCAACGTTGAAGTTCCTGAAAATGCTAACCCCGGGGCTGATGCAAACAACCTTGAACAGTTGATGGCTATGCAGAACCAGCTCATGCAAACTATGATACAAACGTTGAGACAGCTGCAAGCCAACAACAACAACAATCCTAACCCCGTTCCTGCACCCCTACCGCCGCCACCGCCACCACCGCCGGCTCACAACAGATTGGGAGAGTTCATGAGGACTCGACCGCCTACTTTTGCACAAGCTAATGATCCCATGGAGGCTGACGATTGGTTGAAGTCCATGGAAAAGAAGCTTGCTATTGTTCAGTGCAATGATCGGGAGAAAGTTCTCTTCGCATCGCACCAACTTATGGGAGCAACCACTGACTGGTGGGACGCTCTTTGCAATGCTCATGTCAACCAGGAGACTATCACTTGGTCTGAGTTCAAGGAGAGTTTCCGCTCTCATTACGTCCCTGGTGGAGTCACGATTCTTAAGAGACAAGAGTTTGTAGGTCGCCGCCAAGGAAGGAAGAGCATGAATGAGTACCTCAACAAGTTCACGCAGCTGTCAAGGTATGCTCTAGAAGATGTCAACTCGGATCAAAGGAAGCAATACTTGTTCATGAGGGGATTGAACAATGAGATCCAAGTTCAGCTGCTCAACAACGATTATGCAAACTTCTAGAAGCTTGTTGACAAAGCTATAGTGGATGATAGCAAGATCAGTGAGATCGAGCAAGAGGGCAAGAGGAAGATGCTATACCAGCCACAATGGAGCAATGTACATCACCGTTTCATGCTACCAGCTGCACCACAGTATGGCTTGTCTACTTCTACTTTCCGCCCTGCAAATCCACCTCGCCCTAATCAACCACCACAGCAACGTCCTGTTATGCAAGCACCTCGTATGCCTTTGCCTCCTGCGCCCCGTCCCAACATGGGTGCCTATGCTCAAAACCAGCCTCGCCCCAACATTCTTGCTGTTATGGGCAACAAAGCATTCTTTTCATGCGGAGAGGCAGGACACTTTGCAAGTCAGTGCCCCAAGAAAGGCTTTGGACAGCCAAGCAACACGCCAAAGCAGAACCCACGGCCGAACGGAGGAGCTAATCAAGGTAACCGTGGGCAGAAGAGCTACGCTCGTGGCAACGTGAATCATGTCTCCGCTGAGGAAGCACAACAAGCTGAGGACGTCGTGATTGGTATGTTCCTTGCCAACTCCAACCCGGCCACTATTTTATTTGATTCCGGAGCATCGCATTCATTCATATCATCTAAGTATGTTGCCAAGTATAATCTGCCCATATCACACATGAAACACACTATGTTGGTTAATTCTCCCGGTGGAGAGATGAGGACTAATATAGTATGTCTGAAAGTAAACCTTAGAATAAGGGGGGTAGACTTTATTGCCAACCTTATTGTCTTGGATTCCCAAGGTATTGATATAATACTTGGAATGGATTGGTTAAGCAAGCACAATGGAGTGATTCAATGTGCTGAGAGGAGCGTGCAGTTAACAAATGAGCACGGTACTCGTATTGAGTTCGAGTCAGCCCAACCGGCAACCGAGAAGGCAGCGTTGAACCACGTCGAAGAAGCAACATTGGAAAGCATTCCGGTGGTTCAAGAATTTTCAGATGTGTTCCCGGAAGAACTCCCAGGTATGCCATCTGACCGGGACATTGAATTTGCCATTGATTTAGTACCTGGAACTGCACCTATAGCGAAAAGGCCGTATAGGATGCCCGCTAACAAACTAGTGGAGCTTAAGAAGCAAATTCAGGAGCAGCTAGAAAAGGGTTTTATACGCCCAAGCTTGTCATCATGGGGAGCCCCCGTGCTCTTCATAGACAAGAAGGACGGGACCCAAAGGATGTGTGTGGATTATAGATCTCTCAACGAAGTGACGATCAAGAATAAATACCCGCTGCCCCGTATAGAGGACCTATTCGACCAAATGAAAGGTGCTCGGATTTTCTCCAAGATTGATCTTCGGTCAGGATATTTCCAGCTGAAGATTAAGCCCTCCGACATACCCAAGACTGCATTTAGAACATGGTATGGTTCGTATGAATATACCGTTATGTCTTTTGGGTTAACAAATGCCCCCGCATACTTTATGTACCTTATGAATAAGGTCTTCATGGAGTACTTGGATAAGTTCGTCGTGGTTTTCATCAACGATATCATGGTGTATTCGAAAAGTGAGGAAGAACATGAAGAACACTTTAGATTGATGTTGCAGAAACTGCGAGAGCATCAATTGTTTGCCAAGTTCAGCAAGTGTCAATTTTGGGTAAAGGAGATATCGTTCCTAGGCCACATCATCTCCGAGGGAGGAGTATTGATTGACCCCAGAAAAGTGGGAGACATTTTAAAGTGGAACCAGCCGCAGAATGTGAGAGATATTTGGAGTTTCCTTGGGATGGCTGAATACTACCGCCGGTTCATCAAGGATTTCTCCAAAATAGCGAAGCCTATGACTGAATTGCTAATGAAGGGAAAAGCATTTCAGTGGACACCAATGTGCCAAGAAAGCTTTGAGGAGCTCAAGAAAAGACTAACCACAGTGCCGGTTTTGGTATTGCCGGACGTGAGCAAGAGCTTCGACATATATTGTGACGCATCAAGACAAGGGCTTGGATGTGTGCTCATGCAAGAAGGACAAGTGGTAGTCTATGCGTCGAGGCAACTAAAGAAACACGAGCTGAATTACCCCACACATGACTTGGAACTTGCAGCCGTGGTACATGCATTGAAGATTTGGAGGCATTATATCCTTGGCCACCGATGTAAGATCTATAGGGACCACAAAAGCCTCAAGTATATATTCACGCAAATGGATCTGAATTTGAGGCAACATCGATGGTTGGAACTCATCAAGGATTATGATGTTGGATCAATTATCACCGCAGAAAGGCCAATGTAGTAGCTGATGCGTTGAGCCGAAAGGGAGCATGCCACCAACTCACGGTTCGGGAGCTGCCACCCGAGCTGCGCAAGGAGTTCAAACGGTTACATCTCGGGTTCTTGAACGAGATGGAAGTGATAGAATTCGACTCTTCGCTGGAACAAGAGATACGAGATGGCCAAGCGACAGAGGAGGAAATCAAGGAAAGAATCTGACAAGGCATAGAAAAGGATTTCAAGGAAGACGAGAAAGGCACCCTTTGGTTAGGGAAAAGGATTTGTGTGCCTAACGTGAAGCACATCCGCGATACGATACTAAAGGAGGCACATGAATCACCTTATTCTATACACCCCGGCAGTACAAAGATGTACAAGGACCTGAAAACTTGCTATTTGCGGGATGGTATGAAAAGGGACATAGCTGAATATGTTGCCTTACGCGATACGTGCCAACAGGTGAAGGCCGAACATCAAAGACCCGCTAGGTTGTTGCAGCCATTAAAAGTACCCGAGTGGAAGTGGGAATACATCAGCATGGATTTCATCGTCGGATTGCCACGTACTCAATCGGGTTACGACTCTATTTGGGTTATCGTGGACCGATTGACGAAAACAGCCCATTTCCTTCCTGTTAAAACCAAGTACAGCGTTGCACAACTAGCTGAGCTGTATATGGAGCAAATCGTGTGTGTCCATGGAGTTCCGAAGAGGATAGTTTCATATCGGGGTTCTCAATTTACCTCTAGGTTCTGGAAGAAGCTGCATGAAGCCATGGGTACACGACTGAATTTCAGCTCCGCTTATCACCCGTAAACCGACGGGCAAACTGAGAGGACAAATCAAATTTTGGAAGACATGTTGAGAGCTTGCGCCTTGAAACATGGGCGTAGTTGGGATAGGAGCTTGCCGTAAGCTGAATCCTCATACAACAACAGCTACCAAGCCAGCTTGAAGATGTCACCCTTTGAAGCATTGTATGGTAGAAGGTGTAGAACGCCGCTGTTCTGGAATGAGACCGGAGAGAGTCAAGTGTTTGGACCCGAAGTGCTGCAAGACGCTGAGAAGAAAGTCCAAATTATACAAGAAAATTTGATGGCTGCTCAGTCACGACAAAAAGGTTATGCAGACAATAGGCGAAGAAAATTGACATTCGAAGTAGGAGACTTTGTGTATCTTAAGGTATCGCCTATCCGAGGTCAACGACGGTTCAGCGTCAAGGGCAAACTAGCACCTCTCTACATCGGGCCATTCAAGATTTTGGAAAAGCGAGGAGAAGTAGCCTATCAACTAGAGCTGCCAACACACCTCTCTGACATACACGACGTGTTTCACGTGTCCCAACTAAAGAAGTGCTTAAGAGTACTGGAAGAACAAGTACCGATGGATGAGCTTGAGCTTCAAGAGGATCTGACCTACGCGGAGCAACCCGTCAAAATTTTGGACGTGAAGGAAAGGGTCACGAGGAACAAAGTGATCCGTTGGTGCAAGGTACAATGGAGCCATCACACGGAAGGCGAAACTACATGGGAGCGTGAGGAAGACCTCAAGGCAGAATTCTTTCATCTATTCTCCACTCTATCGAATCTCGAGGGCGAGATTCAGTTTAAGGGGGTAGGTTTGTAACACCCTCAAAATTCATTCCCATGCATTGGACACATTTTTCATGTAGAGAAGCATTATAAAAGAAGTAGAAATGGAGAAAGAACTACACAAATGGAGAAAGAACCATGGAAATGGAGAAAGGAACCATAGAAATGGAGAAAGAACTACAGAAATGGAGAAAGAACCATAGAAATGGAGGAAGGAACCATAGAAATGGAGAAGGGCATATAGAAATGGAGAATGGGGCATAGAAATGGAGAAAGGCAATGTAGAAATGGAGAGTGGAACATAGAAATGGAGAGGGGAATGTAGAAATGGAGTAAGTGACATAGATATGGTGGGGAATGGAAAAAAGATAGCTGAAATGAGCCAATTCCAATTTCCCCAAAATTTTCCCCAAATCTCCAGATTCCCCAATTCCCCAAAAAAGGGGAATTTTCCCCACATTTGGGGTATTCCCCCCCATTGCTGCCGCAACAAATTAAATGGGGAGAAGTTTGTTAGGATTTAGTTCCAATTGGAGTAGGATTCTCCCCTCGCCCCCCTTATAAATAGAACCCAAACCTCCCCCCTTTCTTGGCCGCAGCCCCCCCTCCTCTCTCCCCCCTCCCAAGTCGGCGACTTGGAGGCCCTAGCCCACAACTCGCCGAGTTGGACCCCCCTCCTCGCTGGAGTTCAGTCGCCGGTGAGCCGCGCCGACGAGCCCTGCCGTCAAGCCCCGCCATGGAGCCCCGTGGTCGAGCCCCGCCGACGATCCCCGTCACGCCTCGCCGTCGCTGGAAAAGAACCGATGATCTGTCCTGCCGTAATCATCCATAGAAAAATTCCCTGCTGCTGCCATTGCTAGAAGGAAGACCCTGCTACCAAAAGGAAGTGAGGTACATCTCCATTACCCATCTTATGACGTCGTACGCATCTGTTTTCTTCGCCCCCTTCGAACAGAAACTTTTACGTGTGGACAGATCATGTTTTGATCGATTTTTGATGGTGGAATTGATCTAGATGTTGAGTCAAGATCATCACCACGTCCACACTTGATCCCAGCACCCTTGTTCATCATAAAACCCCATGAAAGCCCATTAAAACATGCAAGAACACATACAAACTGGTTTAATAAAACTGCACCATAGGATTTGCATTCATCTACCCCATTGCATCTTGAGTGAAGTTTGTGCATGATGATTGATTGCTGTGAATTTTGTATGTGCGTGACTGCGAGTAGAAGAACAAGCTCAAGAGGCCATCTACGAGGGACTACAACACCAAGACTTCGAGACGCTTGAACAACAAGAACCACGGGAGCAAGGTAAGTGCCCCTTGACCATATTGATCCCATGTTTTGAAACTGTTTTGTTTGTGAAAACTCGTATGCTTGAGTCAACTTGATGGGACACCCTTTTATAGGAGTTTACTAGTTTTGTTAACCATCCTTGTCACCGGGAAAGTTGATGAGTCGGGTATGGTCATTTTTCCTTTTTGCTTTGGGAAGCTGAATTAAAACGTGTTTAGCTACTGCACTCATATGAATAATGATGATGAGAACTTGATGATGTTAATGAGCATGGAATCGGGAAGATCTAGGCAAGCTTGGTTCGTGCATGTTGCTGAATGAGATGGTGGTACTTTCCATAGATCTAAGGACTGGTTCATGCGAGAATATGCTAGAAAAACAGTGCCACCACAAGGCCAAGTATGGGTGCGGCTTAGCTGATTAATTAGGTGTGCTGCTAGCTTGTTATGGACCGTGGATGGCGCGGGGAATGGGAGTCAAGAGAGGACTTCCCTGGGAACTGCATGGCACAAGAGGGGGCCCGTGGGTGGGAGAATGGTGATTTGAGCCTGCCGGTGAAACCTCAGTGAGTCCATACATCTAGTAGCCCCTTTGTAAAGTCTATTTTGTGATCTCTTGGCCATACATTGACGGTTGTGTACTGGTATAATGGAGGTTCTACAGTCGCCGACGGGTGACGAAATCACGAACTTGTGGGTAAAGTGGTGCCACCTCTGCAGAGTGTAAAACTATCATGATAGCCGTGCTTCCGGTCACAAGCACCTGGCCAACTTCCATGATTAGAAGGGAAAACTTGGGATGGTTATTCGGTATGGTAATGATATGGTCACTGGGATTGGTTTTGGGACTATTTTGAGTCATGATAATGAGTTTGGTTTCGGTTATATGAGTATGAGATGGTTATGAATGTTTATGAGAATGAGATGAAATTGAGAAAGATTAATGGCTGAATGAGACATGATAAGTGGTGAATTATGATGAGAAAATGATGCTGAATTACTTGGTCATGTTGGGATAAATTTCATTTAGAAATAGTTGCTATTTTTATCATGTTTGTGAAATAAAATCTGCTTTCTGCAATGAGCCTTTTTATTTCCTACCTTGTTGTAAGCTACATGTCATACTTTGCCCGCACTTGCTGAGTACGACATGTACTCACCCTTGCATTATCACATAAACATCAGCAACAGGAGAAGAGTACTCCGAGGACCATGTGGAGTACTAGGCGTGCGAACTACCGTCAACATGCCTGTGGAATCGAAGATGGAGCCTGCTGTCTTTAGTCACTTTCCGCTGTCGTTAGAGTCTTCTGCTGCAAGAGTAAGATAGACATTCATGAGTGAGACATTGAGTCATTGTAATAAAGTACTTAAACACTATTTATTCGTGGTTATATTATGAATTCAGTTTGTGAATTACATGTGTATGTGTGATGAACATCCTGGGCACACATACGCATTCACTTGGTTCGATTTTCGGAACCGGGTGTCTCAAGGAGGGTTTGAATCTTGCTGTCTTTTAATCTCGAGATGTAAAACCTGAAAATTTAGAGCATTTGCATGAAAATTTCCTGACTCACCACATTTGAAACATCTTTGAGAGCCACCACTTCCTCTGCTCCTCGTTCTCACATTGTGCAATGCTTTTGAGAATCGATTTGAGAGAAGTTCTAGCTCCTCCTCCGAAAACTCCTCAATCTGTTCAAGGGTTAGAGAGGACAACAAAGCAAGTGTACCACATGATGATGATTGGTTAGAGCTAGACATATCACATTGTGATACAAATGCAAGAGAGTTGTTGGGGTTCCTACGTGAGATTATGTGAAGTTCATGAGTTTTTACTTAGAATATAGGATGCCTAAAGTAAGTGTACTCATGACAATAGATTCATGTATAAATGTGACTTTAATATTCCAAATTAACATGTCTCATGCATTCAAAACTTGTCTAGAATTCTCAGCATCTGAATAACAACATTGACACTATGCAAGTTGCAGAGAATTTTGTTAAAACATGCAAAAAAATCATCTAACGACTCACCGGGGCTCATCTCGAAGCGCATGTACTCCTTCTTGTACATGTCTTAGTGAACTTTCTTGATAGTGTTGGAGCTTTCATGGTAGTCGCACAGAGCCTTCCACACGTCGTATGCTGACTTCAAGTGGGCAACTCGATCAAAGTCACTGTGTGTCAGTTCTTGGATGATCAAATTGTGTGCCTTGTACTTGTTGACAACTTTCTTCATGCTAGCAGCTGTCACGTCTTCGTTTGATGGCACAACAAAGGGCTTGAAGACTTTCTCCCACCTAGCAAAGCCTTGCGTTTAAATGTAAGTCTCCATCTGAGCCTTCAAAACCTGATAATTAATGTCATCGAACAAACACCATTTTGCAGAATATCTATCCATTGAATCTAATCTAAAACCAGCAAAGATTGTTAGATTAATGCAACATGGCTCTAATACCACTTGTAATTTCAAGGGATACAAAATCAGCTACCAGAGGGGGTGAATGGTAGAAGAAAAAAAACTGATCTGTCTCTAAAAAAACACATGTGTGCGAGTAGTTTCTCTGACCTAAATCGTTATAAAAACTTTATAGATAATAGAGAAACTAGGTAGGAAGTCAACTCAACAAGAATCACGTCAATAGGTTGAGTAAAACCCAAGTTATGATAAAAAATGTGAGCAAAAGTCAGTCTCATCTAGCCAAGCAAGGATCCGATCTATAATGCTATAAAATCTCTTGTGTGACACGTGAAATGTAACTCCAATGACCTTGCAATCTTAACAAAATATATATAATTGAGTTTTGAAGATAACACAAAAAGAATCATGTCAATTAGATGGGTGGATCAAATGTTATAACTCAAAACGTGATAAAAGGTCGGCTGAAAATAAACGGACGTGGGAAACAGAATACGTATGAAGAAAAACAACGTACAAACAGTTAAAAGCAAAGTTTTTGGATCATGATGCAAAAATTTGGCACAAACAATGACTTTTACCTCAAAATACATGAAAGCCAGCTGCAAGCAATGCCTCCCTCGTAGCCAAGCCCCATCTGTTTATATCCACAGCCCTCAGTCTATCAAAACAACCTAGGACACCTCCAAAGGAATCCTATTCAACTATGACACCTCATTTGCACATAGATCAGAATCCCTAACCTTCCAAAACTCTTTGGGCGCAGCCACAAGAGTTATAGAAACAAACAACTCAAAATCCGATCTCAACTTGGACTCTCAAATCCGAACTTGCAACCAACTCAGAATCAGTTGTTTTCTAGCCAAAACAGCCTGATTTACAAACAAAACACACGTCCGAACCACCGATTCAAGCTACATCTCGGATTGACGTTTTGTGAGGACCCACCTTCCTGGGGCCCTCTTGTGCTTCCGGTACCAATCCCTGGATCAGTAGTTGGTACGGACAACAGAATTTATCGAGTTCCATACATTAAATTATTCTCAATAGGACCATTATGGTCTTACAAGCATGTCATAGATTACAATCCGTGGGCCTCGCAGGGCCACTGAAAAACAGAAAGATAAAGTTGAACAACAGCGGAATGAGTGACACCCAGCCCCTCAGGCAGTCTTGGGCGCAGGACTAGACCTACTTGTCATCGGTAAACGCTCCGCCTTCTTCATCTTCTTCTTCTCCACCCTCTGACGGTTGTGAGATAAGCAAGAGTCAGTACAGAAGGTACTTAGCAAGCCCTAACACTACTGAAGGGGAGGTGTTTCATGCAAGGGATCGTAGCAAGGCGTGGCCATACGGTTTAGAGTTGCCGAAAGCACTCATGCAAGGTCTCTTTGAAAGAGGTTTGCAAAGCAAAAAGGGGTAGCTGAGTCATAATTTTTGTTGGTGAGACTTTGGGGAGTTGAACCCCATCCCACCAGTTCCGTAAGTTTTATTTGACTGTTGGAGCCACATGGCCCTACTAGCTCTGGCACACCGCCCTAGTATCCAAAACATGACAAGTATTGCCACACAGTCTACATCAAGGAATCATATTAAGCCTAATCAACAGGAGCTTAGAACATAGTGTGTCAAGACCGTGACAACGGTTCTCCGTATATTAATACTCTGCAGAGGTTGTACACTTTACCCACAAGTCAAGTACTCCTAGCAAGGGAGTAATGTAATGTTCACCTCATCTTCCCCGAGCAACCCCACAATCACACCTCAAGACACACCTAAGGGCTATTTGGGCAATTACTCTCCCAGCCGAATCACGGGTAATGACTCCCTCGTGTCTTTTTATGGTCTCCCGTGCCCTACTGGCCGCCAGGTGGCTCATGTGGAAGTCACCAAGAAGGTAAAGGGAGTCCTGTCCATACATGTTCTGTGGCTGTATGATGAGGTCATATGAACCGGTCATTATGTTGGCAAGGCGGCTCCATTAAGTCCACACCAGGTGGACTACACCGAAGCACACGACTACTCAATTACCATATCCCGCCTCAACCATTCCTTTCCCCACATCACCTAACACCAATTGTTTAGCATGATTCCCTTGATCCACCTCGTAACTCACACTACCAAGACACCTTTTAGCACTTTTCACAAATTCGATGACACTACTACAACAAGTTTCATCTCAGGCGGCTCTAAACGTATTATCACACGCGGTTTTCAAAACCACCTGAAACGAAGCGCCTGTGATAATCAGCAATTTTCACAGGCGGAAACATAAACTGCCTGTGAAAAAGGTTATCACAGGCGGTTCTATACCTACGACTAGCCGCCTGTGAAGACTCTTTATCACAGGAGGTTTGTAACGTAAGAGTATCCGCCTGTGATAACTCCATTATCGCAGGTGGTTCAATACCTACAACTAGCCGCGTGTGAAGAATGTTTGTTGCAGGCGGTTTGTAACGTAAGATTATCTGCCTGTGTAACTCCATTATCACAGGTGGTTCTTTACCTATGACTAGCCGCCTGTGAAGAATGTTTATCACATACGGTTTGTAACGTAAAGAGTATCTGCCTGTGTAACTCTATTATCGTAGGCGACTCTTTACCTACTCCTAGCCGCCTGTGAAGAATCTTTATCACAGGCGGTTTGTAAAGTAACAGTAGTATCCGCCTGTGTAACTCTATTATCGCAGGCGGTTCAATACTTACGACTAGCCGCCTGTGAAGAATCTTTATCACGGGCGATTTGTAATGTAAGATTGTCAGCCTGTGCAACTCTGTTATCGCAGGCAGTTCAATACCTACGACTAGCCGCCTATGAAGAATCTTTGTCACAGGCAGTTTGTAACGTAAGATTATCCACCTGTGTAACTCTATTATCGTTGGCGGTTCTTTACCTATGACTAGCCTGTGAAATTATATTATCACAAGCGATTTGTTAGGTACTACATGCTATTCCAGGTCAATTTTATATGCACATTCACACGGTAGAAACAATATATTCTGACAAGCATTATCGACACAATATCACCAAAAAGTCATCTCATATACATATATGTAAGAACAATACATCTCAATTCATATACCCAATTGATCAGTATACTGGCAAAGTCCTGGCATATCAGCTATTACACCTGTGTCATCGAAGAACTGCCCTTTTTGGTGGAAAATTTCACGACGCATGAAGGTACACAGTTCATTTGCAATCTTCTCGGCTCCTCCACCAGACATATCTCTAGAAACCAGCCATTGTTCGTCCACATTCTTCGTGTGCTGCAATGAAACACATAACAAGGTTTAGAATGTGTTGGTGACAACGATAACATAATAGTATGAAAATGAAACTCAAAAGTAAGAAATACAATATTGACATTAAAGATAACTTACATCCTCACGATTCACTCTATATTCGCAGGCGGTTCGAAGATGCTCACAAACATAATACCCGCATAAGACACTCCCAGAAGGCTGCTTGGGACAAGGATATTATGTTGATATATGCAATGCATCCTAATTAGCAGGTATCTGACCGCCAAGTTTTTTCGCGTAAAACCGCCAAGCGCTGTCATACAAGAAATCGGAATGAACCTTCGATAATACCCCGCTAAACCTAGGAAACTTCGGACCTCGTGGACTGATTTGGGAGATTCCCACTTCAGCACTTATTCAATTTTGCTGGGGTCCATGGCGATGCCCTCTGCTGAAATAATATGGCCTAGGAAAGGCACTTGATCAATCCAGAACTCGCACTTGCTGAACTTGGCATATAACTTGTGCTCGCTCAGCCGTTGTAGCACGATACGCAAATGCTCAGCATGCTCTTCTTCAGATTTGGAGTAAACCAATATGTCGTCGATGAATACCACGACGAACTTGTCTAACTTCGGCATGAGCACCGAATTCATCAAGTACATGAAGTGTGCCCGAGCGTTGGTTAACCCAAATGACATGATGAGGTACTCATAGAGTCCGTATCTCGTCGAGAAAGCTGTCTCCGGTATGTCCTCCGGTCAGATCTTGATTTGATGATAGCCCGACCGAAGATCCATCTTCGAAAATACCTTTGCACCCACAAGTTGATCAAACATGATGTCGATGCGGGGCAAAGGATACTTGTTCTTTATCGTGACAGCATTTAGAGGACGGTAATCAACACATAGCTGCAGTGTTTTGTCCTTCTTCTTAACGAACAGCGCAGAGCAACCCCAAGGTGAAGAACTTGGTCGTATGAAACCCTTGCTCATGAGGTCATTCAGTTGCTCCTTGAACTCCGCTAGCTCGTTAGGTGCTATCTTGTAAGGCCTTCGTGAGATAGGTGTTGTTCTCGGCACCAGTTCAATCTTGAACTCGACGTCCCGTTCGGGCAGCATGCCCGGTAAGTCATCGGGAAACACATCGGGATAATCACGTACCACTGGAAAAAGTAGAACTAAACCTGCAGCAACATAAGGCAAGCCCCGGTTTGCATTTAACAGCTTTTAGTTATATTTTACTTTGTATCACTTCTATTGGTCTAGCATGTATTGTGCATTAGGTCAAGGTGATTGATACTCCAAATGCATGACCCACAAACCCTTGGAGTACAGGGTAGAACAGGTTACCTTCATGTAGATTCTGCTAGGCTAAAGTTGTATAGGATCCAGTACAAGTCGGGTAGTTGGAAGCTACCCGCGAGTTTAGGATGTGGGTACAGCGGGGTATGATTCTAGAGAATGAAAGTTCTGGAAAGGAAAATGAGACCGAGCAGAGAGTAGGAGCAGCAGGACGTTGGGCCTGTGTGGCTGTAGCTCTGTTTGTGTCGGTTAAGGACCGATGCGTATGTCGTCCTGCTGAGCAAGTTTGAACAGTACCGGATGCATATCGGATATATGGGACCCGATAAACCGATGTAACTCAGGTACTCTCGTTACGAAACTTATACGGCCGTCCTTTGGGGGTTGGTGTCAGAGGTGTAAACCCGCTAGCGGAGCAACTTCGACGTGTTCCGTGTAGTGGCCCTTCTGATGGGTCGGCGGAACTGGTTCGGCATTGGAGTGACGGGTGAAAGGTTGCTGCGTACAACGTAAGAAAGAGCTCGCGTGAGTCTTTCGAGGCGGGTGTATGTGTCGTGTATTTCGGGTGTGTCCTGATTGCAATCACCGTCCCCCGCGGTTATATGAGTACCACTTGTTCACTGAATTGTGACGTAGTAATAAATTCCAGATAAAGTGTGATGAATCATTGCTGATGTGAAGTTCTTAAATTCATTGTATTGCCAACCATGTATGCTGTAGTTGTAGAGCTCATTAAGTTTATTTTCCTCTTTGGGCATCACCACACCGGAGGAAAGCGTTTCTTGTTTGATTGTGGACTTCCGATGTGAGGGCTGCCTAAGGCATAATAATCTGCTGCTATAAACCTCAAAGTAAGGATCAACATTTAGGCATGTCGTTATTGCATCATACCTTTCCTATGTTAGTAATCCCTGCACGTATAGTTCCATGTTTAGGAGTGTCGGTTAAGTCTTGCTGAGCCATCGTGCTCACGGTTGCATTATTAGTGTTTTGCAGGTTATAAAATTTGCTATGAAGATGATTGTTCGGTGAGCCTTCAGAGACTCACCGGGAACCCTGCCGCTGCACTCATCTTTGTGGAAGCTAGTAAGAAGCGTCCGCGGGCTGGACATCTTCTCCTTTGCTTAGTTAGGACCGAGAGTAAGTGTGTATGTATATTCCGCTGCGTGTACCCTCGTGGTACATTGTTTTGTAAAAGACACTATGTTGATAAATAAAAGACTTTGTACGTTTATGGTTCTTTTCGTGTATGCTATTGGGTGCCGTATCGCACGGCACCACCCAATGTGTATCCTGGAGTGTGGATCCCGGAAGGGGTTCCCCACAGGCGTGGTATCAGAGCCGCATTGGGAATAGCACACATGAAAAGAGCTTATTTTTGAAAACTTCGAAGTACACGAGTGAGGAACGTGTAGTATGACCACATAAGGACTATTAGTAGCACAGTTACTTAAGGTGGCAAGCTAACAGTGTGTTACCTTCAGTATTTCAATTCTGTAATGACGCACCTACGTGGAGGTAAGAGGTAAGGTACGCCACCGCAGGCAGATCAATTGCGGTAACTCGCCATACGAGTAATAGTATGGAATGGTATACCGTGGCTTGGCACGGTAGTTAATATGAGTCTCTGAACCTCTCTATGGTTCTGAGAGCATATGAAAACGCTGATCTCCAGCGTGCTATAGGCAAAAGTGAGAATACCCCATCGTGTGGTAAGCAACACGATAGTATGCAACTCTTGAACGTTCAATGTTCAAAGGGTCATACGCAGCGCTCGCCATCGGCGTGCCTCAACAGTCATGAGGCAGTAGGTGATACCCGTTGGGTTGATAAAATCCCCAACCGTGACGACCCGTTCGCACTCTACTCGGGTTCCCCGTCGTGTAGTGTTAAAACACAACCATGTACCTTGAGACGTGACTTGACTCAAGGACGGCCCATATGGCAATGATATGGGGCGTATGTTTTTACTATGATATGGACCTGCCTGAAATGGAAAACTTTTGTGTGCATCACTATTGATTGTTTTTATGCAGGTACTTAACCACGATTAGAACATTCCGTTTAGAACACGTGTGTGAGTGATCGTTTTAGTGCCACCCCTTGAGACGTATATGCCGGTGTAATGCCAGTTAGGATATTTGATTTGGTGAGGAAACGTAGTACCGTGAAATGTTCTTAACTGCAAAAAAAAAGTTTTCAAAGAAAAGAGTAATTTTGGAGTCTAGGATTCCATTAGGGGTTAATGAACTCCTATATTGGTCATATAAGAGTTGCCAACCTATATATATGCGTGTATATTAAAAGTATCGAATAACCGTACTTTCTCAAAATGTCAAAAAAATCTTTTTAAGTATCTTGTGAGTAATCGATTGAGTCCAAGACCGTTGCCAAACCATGCGTTGGCTTGATGAAAATTATTATGTAGTGTTTACTGCACACGTACAAACACACGTGTTAAGTTAAAAATTAGCAATAATTGCTATCTCCATGCCATGTGTCAAATTTACTCGAAGTGGTACGGAGTCTTTACGAGGTCCTTGCCATCTCTGACAAAGTTAAACATGTCATGTCCTATGTTGGCTGCAACCTTTGTCTTTTTATCCCTCTTTTGGCTTGCGATTGATTTTTCAAATTGTTTTTTGTCATGCGCTTGTACTGTTCTGAGTCCAGTTGCACCTAAAAGTCGAAATTCGACTTTGCAATCACTGTAGGGTCAAGTATAGCTGTCTTAGACTTCAGTTTTTCATTATCCATGTATTGCATCCTATTGAATAAGTAAGGAATTGGTATAATCTCATGACACATGTATGCGTGTAGTAAGAAAAGCAAATACGAAATATTAGAGGTACTTACAAGCACCAGACGAGTAGCAGGTTGATTTTGAGCATGCCTCGATAGAAAAGGCTCCGCAGATCTTCAAAGAGAAGGGCTCGTTTATCTTCCCCAATGCTCCAAAATGCTTCTTTTGGCACACGAGATATGACATAATAAATGTCATATTTTTTGCTGGCAGTGATGTACCGCTCGTGCATTCTTCTAGGTGCAAAATGTTGTTTGCTAAGCTGTGCCGATGTCATGAACGGCTTCCCATTCTCATATTCAAGAGGAATATCCTAAATCTCGTATACCGAAACTCCTGATTTAACAAAAGTCATCTCCCGTGTATATTTCACACCATCTTCTTCTCACTGCTCAATATTTTCTAATGCTGGCTCATGTGAAGCACGAGATGAATTAGATTTTGCAATATTTTTGTTCAATTTTTCCAAATATTCTAACACTTCTTTAGAAGGTCCCTTATTTTTGTATGAGCAAACTTTCACAAGCACTGACCGAGGAGTAGTCATCTGAAGTTGGACATTGGCCTGTTGTTGAACCTGTTATTCAACTGATTGCTCTTTACTACCAGCAGCTTGTTCTTATACTGCTTCAAGCTGTTGTTCAACTGGTTGCTCTTGGTTATCTTTACGAGCAAGGTTACTATCATCCTTGCTAGGATATAGCAGGAGTGGATCTTCTTGGACTTTCGGCGAAGAAGACGGGGCTGCAGTCTTTCAAGATGCGACGGGGCTAGACCTCGACTCATCGTCCAACAACACGATATCGCGTTGGTGCCAAAGGATTAACTGGTTGACGGCCTGCCCGAGAGTCGTGATCCCCTCAGGTGTGATGTGGTCTATTTCATAATCTTCATAATCATTATAATGATACGAAGAACTTGCACCACGGCATAATACAATGGAAGTAGATTGCCGTTGAAGACAAGGTTCGGCTTTGCCATAGCAGCGGCAACTTGTTTTGTTTTGTTCCATGCTCTACCGATCGGGACAAGAAGACGACAAGATGTGTCCTTAACAATATCATTGATAGGGAAATTATGGGTTGACCCTGAGCCTGGCACATAACCTACGCTGCTAGGGTAGGAAGTTGGAGATATCAAATGCTCCATTGCCACGGGACCATCGCTCTATTCTGTGGCGTTAATTGTCCTGATTTTATAAGTTCATCTATTCTTTCTTTCACAGATACCTTGACCTTTTGATCAATTGTATCTTCAATTGTCTTCTTGAACTTGTCACATCTTCTATATAACTCTTTATCCTTCGGGAAACTATCTCTCTAGGACATATGATAAGAGATTGCTCGAACCCGTCCACCGTGTCTAGGGTTTCCTAGGATAGCGGTAAGTTGGTCATTCTCCCTCTTTGGCTTGAAGAGACCCTTCTATTGCTTTTGAATTACTTCTTTCATTTTTTGCTCTACTTGGTTCACAGAGTCGGGCTTTTCAAGCTTGCCCTCGCGGGTCAAACCTGACCGAGCTAAGACCCACCACTGAGTTCCCTCATTGCAGCCATGTAGAGGGTCGGGATTGCCCTTACTGACAAATTTCTCTAATATTTTATTCCATTTCTCAACTTTGGGGGCATATCCGGTAGACCCCAAGCTCTAATATTTTATTCCATTTCTCAATTATAAGGCTTCATATACTTTACAACCAACATGAACTAAAACTGCTAGAGTTAAGATTCGTGATCCATACCTCATCGGCGGGATCATATTCTGGGTCGAGATCCTCTGAAGTATTTTTAATTTTTATATTTGGAAAAGAATCCGATGGACTGTGATACGAGACTGAACTGCTGGAGTCACTAAACTCAACATCGCCGGCTTTATTGTTACTACCGGCACCAGTCTTCTTAGGGCTTTCCATGTTAGAACTTGAAAACCAAAAGAAGGGGTTTCTTGTTATAGTACTCAGTGATTACAAACACATCCTAATATATAAAATCATATCCTAATATATAAAATGGAGTGAACATGGTAGATTTACAAAGACAACATGTACTACCTGTTAGCACAACAAGACTATCTCTTTTAACAAAACTATTCTAAACAACTAATTGGTGCAGGTATGAACAGACACAAAAAATGTAAAGGAAATAATTGAGCTAAATTTGCTTTGCTTTCTGATGTAAACAATTAATTTACTCACTAAACAATTTGCTCTCTGATCCACCTTCAAACAAAATCTAAACAATTAATCTAAGCAATTGTCAAGGTCTCTAAACAAGTAATCTAAACAATCTAAAACGGGGGGCTCGGCGAAGTGGGAGAGCGCCAGCGGTGGGGGACGGGGGGGGGGGGGGAGGGGACAGCGCACGGTGGGGATAGATGCCAGGAAGGAGGAGGCGGCACAGGGAGAATTAAGGCGCGAGGGTGTGGCGGCGATGGTGCCGGAGGGGGACAGAAAAGGGGGGAGGGAGGCCGCGGCAAGAGCAAGGACGACACTCAGCCGGCGGCGAGGGCGAGGAGGGAGGCTACACGGGGAGGGGGAGGGAAGGAGGCGGCGTGGGGTACGAAGAAGGGAGGAGGGAGAGAAGGGATGAAAGAGGCGGACATACATAGATGGCAATGGCGACGAAGCTCAGTGGCGAGGATGAAGCTCAGCGGCAAGGACGAAGCTCGGCGGCAAGGGCTTTGGCGGCAAAGGAAAATTTTGGCAGCCTGACAGCGTCTAAGTGAAATCTCTAGGGTTGGGTTTTTTCGAGGAGACCGAGCGGCCTTATATAGGCGCAGATTTTCACAGGCGGCTCTTAGTTAAACACCGCCTGTGAAGATGTATTAGTGCAGGAGGTTTTAAATTGTAATTTAGAACCGCCTGAGCGGCATAATATAGGCGCGATTTCACAGGCGGCTCTTATTTAAACACCACCTGTGAAAAATGTTTAAATTATGTTATTTCTATGTGGTCTTATATAGGCGCATATTTCACAGGCGGCTCTTAGTTAAACACCGCCTCTGAAAAATATTTAAATTATATTTATCTGTTGCCACTTCGCGCGCAGAGATAATAAATGTGCATCGTTGCCACGATGAACATATAGAACTGCAATCACATTGCAATTTAGAGATAAACATTAACATTTCATAGTTTATAAACATTGTGTGTCGTCTAAACTATACATTTCAGACTTGTATTACTATGAAGCTCCCATTGATCGATCTAAACTGTACCGTCGAGCTTGCTCCCAAACACGACTCTTATATTCCTCTAGATCCTGAAAATAACATTGATATTCTTTAAAATTGAGAAATGTTGAATGAGGAATGATATATAACCAAGGTTGCTCACTAACACAAATTTACTAATCTTGATAAGTAGATTATAGCAATCATTTTCAATATCGGATGCATTGGGGTGATGAAGCAAACGCCGAACTTCAAGTAGTAAAATTCTAACATTAATACTAGGACTCCACCCCTACGAAATATCAATTTAAGCAACATAAGAAACCACTTCAAATAAGTTCGGCAACAATTACTAAATACTTGAGCAAGATAAGTCTATCTTACAATCTCTTGATCAAGAACCCCAAGGAAGAGAAATCCTGAGCGATGGACATTCAGGTGGAAGAAATGAGGTGGAAAGGCACATCTCGGAGGTACCAAGGGATAGTAATCCGACAAGGAGATTGTCAATGGGTAGTAACCACCTTCCCAATCAGTCTACAAAGAAAATTTATTAATAAGGGGATGATGGTTATACTGGATTCTGCTTATTCTTCATGACTTACCCCTTCTTTACCGGGGACGATGCACTGCCACATCATTAAGTCTCCCAACTCAGGCTTCATAGAGAAACCGTACGCAGAGAAATTAGATAACAAGTGACGCAAATGGCGAGACATGAAATTGAAAATACCAAAAACAAACAAGATGGAAAAGCAAAACTACAGAGCGACCGGTGTGCCATATGTACATACATGGGGGTGGTTCTCGCGCCACGCCAAGCGCTCCTCCTTGAGTCTGCCACACGCCGAGTCATTAACAAAGTTCACAGCCATGAATGATGATGACGATGTAGAATAGGAGGGAGTAGTGACAGCGACGACGACGACAGCGATGGCGAACAGTGGATGGCAGGTGGTGGTCGCACTGGGGTTGGTCAATCGATAAAGGGTTTGAAGAGAGCGGCTGGAGTTGGACAAAAGGGAAACACGCGGCCTGAGGAGGAGGAGGTGCGGAGAACTTAATTGCGCCAGTGGTGAAGAGACGGGCTCGATAAAAGCGCATCTTCCATTGTTGACAAAGAGAGACGAGCAGCCCGAGGAGGAAGAGCTGCGGATAACTTAATTTTGGCCAATACGGTGGTTCAGAGAAGTGTGACCGGCGTGCGAGACCCTCCTCCCTCCTTGAAGATAAATTAAGCACAGCCTGCGAAGATGTATTATCACAGGCGGTTTTTAATATAGAACCGCCTGTGAAAAAAGAGAGGGGGAAACACGTGGCCCGAGGAGGAGGAGGTGCGGAGAACTTAATTGCGGCCGGTGGTGAAGAGACGGGCCGGATAAAAGTGCGTCTTTCTATTGTTGACATAGGGAGACAAGCGGCCCGAGGAGGAAGAGCTGAAGAGAACTTAATTTCCTCCCTTCTCGAAGGTGAATTAAACACCGCCTGCGAAGATGTATTATCCCAGGCGGTTTTTAATATATAGCCGCATGTGAAAAAGTTTAACAGGACCAGAGTAACACGGGACACATCAAGGATAACATACGTATAAGTGTTTTTACTTTTTCTTTAATCTTGGATAGAGCATATCAATAATTATTCCAGCAAAAAGAACAACAGGGAAATCTTAGATCAGGACCATAGTTAAGTAAGAGGAAAACAAAGTAGGATTACCATGGGCACATCCATCCGAGAAAGTATTTCAGAAGAGGCTATTAAGGGTACCACACAAATATCCAGTCCACATACATTGTTCAGAATAGAATAACTAATATGAAAGCACGTCCAGGAGTTATCACATCCAGCCATGGTTCCTTGCCATTCGACGGTGTCGGCTCTTCTTCTTATCACTATGTCTTTCGGAATTGGAGAGCCTAACTTCCACAATATGACGTTGGATGGAGTTGATGTCTTCCCATTTCTATTTGTGCTTCAAGTTGGGACAGACTGGGCATATCAGGTAGCCGCCGGGGTGCTTGATGACGCGCAGATCGTCGCCGCGTGGGACTAGCAATTTGTAGCCATGATACCTGTCATCATTGGAGTCCGTGCTGACGTACCCTGGCGAGGGGAACTATTCCCTGACCGGAGAAGATGGCGAGGAAGCCTGACTGGATAGCAGCAGCACGCAAATCTCATAAGAGGTAAACGCATCGATGCAGGTATACTCCACCTGCTGTGGCGACAGGATCACCTTATCACACTTGATGTCCTTCACCTTGTTGATGTGCACATTCATCACCTCGAGCGCCAGGGTCTTGAGCAACACCGACATGAGTTCCGACCGGTGCAGCACCTTCACGGCGAGGTCCCAGAGCTCAACCACATTTGCTACATTTTTTTCGAAAGCCGGACAAGCCGGAATCATTGCATTAAGGGGATTAGAGTTACATTACAATTTCCGCACCAGTGGTGCAAAAAGGACTAGATGTAGAAAATGAGAAAGAAAGAAAACCATATTTGCTACCTCGAAGCCGTAGTCCTCGCGCAGCTGCTTTACGTCGATACTGATACTGACGCCGGAAAATTTGTTGTGCGGATAGGCAAAGAAGTTTTTCAGGGCACTCTCCGGGACATAGTCCGCGTGAATGATCTGGAAGACGAGCAGTGGAGGCCCACGCAGAGCTGCAGGACGACCGTCTTGTACGACTTGCGCCCGTCCAGGTTCTTGACGTCGTACCACTCTGTGTCCAGGCCAACGATGAAGGGCTCCAGGTTGTTCCCGTCAAACTGCAAAAGGAAGCGCTCGACATCAGCGCTGGAGGACGTGACGGTGGTCTCGATCACGGTGCCATTCAACATGACCTCGGTGGTATAGGTCACCAACTATGTTGGGGGAGCCGTCGGGACCAGAGACGACAACCATCGGGAGCGGTTCACCGGTAGGCCACCAGAATGTTGCATCTTGGCTCCCTGGTTGTTCGCCAGCGGGCCACCATAAGGTTGCCGCTTGGCTCCAGCACTTGACTCCGGGAGCGCCAGCGACTGCTGCTTGCATTTTTCGCCTTGATCATGATGACCAGCGGGGAGGTGAGATGAGGATCTTGCAGACGCCATGGCTGCGAAGAGCAAAGAAGATGGAAGGGCGCTGCGAGGAAGATGAGGAAGGGCGCTGCGAGGAAGAATGAGGAAGGGCGCTACGAGGAAGATAAGGAAGGGCGTGGCGACTGCTTATTATAAAGGTGTTTCAGATTCTAGCGGTTGCAGCACCGTCGAAGAGGCGCTGAATGATGGATAATTATCTCAGGCGGTTTTATATATAGATCCACCTGTGAAACAAGTTTACTAAGTTTTTTTTCATTTTTGTATCTTGCATAATACATTGATTTTGTGAGTGCATTTTTCTATGAAACTTTTTAGTCATCATACCAACCTCTATGATTTTTTCAGATTTTTACAAAATTGTTTGAATAAAATGTGTGTTCAAAATTTGAAGAATGCCTTATATGTATATGAGCATTTCATTAGAATGAGTGATAATTTGAATTTTGCTATGTTGGATTGCTAAAAAATAACAAAATTCATACATGTATAAATAAGAAAATATGTTCATAAAAACCAACTTTCAGTGGAAGATCCATTTTTTAGGAGATATGACAATCTGAATAATATGTGCATATAAATTAATGCTATATTTACCAAAACATAACAATGTTACCGATATAAGTTTTAAACTTTTTGTTACATCTAGTATATATTAATTTTTGAAGAATAAAGAAAAAAGAATCATCGAGTTTGGACTTAATTTGCAGAATCTTTGAGTATTTACATTATAATATAAATAAAAAAATCAAGCAAAGGAGGAAGAAACTGAAGAGCGACCTATGGAGAGGTAATTATCGCAGGAGGTTTTTAATATAGAACCGTCTGTGAAACAAGTTTACTAAGTTTAGGATTAATTATTATCATTGATCAAAATAAGGGGCTTGTAAAAGCCCAAATTCCAAATTCTTGTAATATGATTTAGTATTATAGGTGCTCATTAAATTTCACTTGGAAAAACCTCTGAAATTTGACAGGAAGTGGAAAACAAATAAATAGGATATTTGTCATTTTTGTATCTTGCATAATATATTGATTTTGTGAGTGAATTTTTCTATTGGACTTTTTAGTCATCATACCAACCTCTATGATTTTCTTAGATTTTTACAAAATTGTTTGAATCGATATGTGTTCAAAATTTGAAGAATGCCTCATATGTATATGAGCATTTCATTAGAATGAGGGATGATTTGAATTTTGCCTTTGTTGGATTGCTTAAAAAAAATAAAAAATCATACATGTATAAATAAGACAATATATTCATAAAAACTGACTTTCAGTTGAACATCCATTTTTTAGGAGATATGACAATCTGAATAATATGTGCTTATAAATTAATGCTTTATTTACCAAAACATAACAATGTTATCTATATAAGTTTTAAACTTTTTATTCCATCCTGTATATATTAATTTTCGAAGAATATAGAAAAAAGAATCATCGAGTTTGGACTTAATTTGCAGAATCTATACATGTCTGAGTATATACATTGGAATCTAAATAAAAAATGAAGCAAAGGAAGAAGAAACTGAAGAGTAGGCCTATAGAAAGGCAATTATCACAAGCGGTTTTTAACATAGAACCGCCTGTGAAACAAGTTTACTAAGTTTAGAATTAATTAATATCCTTGATCAAAATAAAGGGACTTGTAAAACCCCAAATTCCAAGTTCTTGTAATACAATTTAGTATTACAAGTGCCCATTAAATTTCACTTGGAAAAACCTCTGAAATTGGTTAGAACATGGAAAACAAATAAATAGGATATTTGTAATTTTTGTATCTTGCATAATACATTGATTTTGTGAGTGCATTTTTCTTAGTGACTTTTTAGTCATCACATCAATCTCTATGACTTTTTTCAGATTTTTACAAAATTGTTTGAATCAGTGTGTTCAAAATTTGAAGAATGCCTCATATGTATATGAGCATTTCATTAGAATGAAGGATAATTTAAATTTTGCCTTGTTGTATTGCTTTAAAAAAATTTATACATGTATAAATAACACAATATGTTCATAAAAGCCGACTTTCAGCTGAAGATCCATTTTTTTAGCAGATATGACAATCTGAATAATATGTGCATATTGTAAAAGCCCAAGAAAAGGGACTGGCAAAAACTTTTCTTCACCTCACAACACCACAGTTTTTGTTGTGGAAACCTTAGGAAATATTGTGAAGGGCAAGTAACCTCCATCAAAAGAGTGATTAGAGGGGAAAGTCTTCCTTTTCACAAAGTGGGATATGGACACATGAACATGAGAGGTTGAGCTCACCCCTAGAACTTAAAAGGTGATGGGAAGGTTCAGTCCAAGTTTCATAGAAATCCAACACGTTTTGAGACACTTTTGGAGGCATTTGAAAGAGGCCAATTTGAATGTAAATTCAAATTGTAGCAACTTTCATCACTCAATTTCAAAAGTTAGCTTCATACTCAAACTCAGCACATTTTTCTGAGTAAGCCCACCAATTTTCATCCTCATTGGAGTTCATCTTGTCAAGAGCTAAATTTGCAAGAATTCAAAACTGAATTTGAATTTCAGTTTAAACATGCAGCAAATTTAGCCAAACATAGTTCAAATTTGGGAATTCAAATTCAAACAAAGACTTGGTGACTAAGTCTCCCATTAAATTGTGAGTAGTTGAGATATTTACAGAGGAATTTGGAAAAGGAGGATTAGCGGGAGAGGGGGCCCACAAGTCAGTGGGGGAACTGTTTCCCAAACCGAGCGTGGCTGTTTTCTCCCGACGCCGGTCGAACACTTCGCGCAAGCTGCGGACCGCACCGGCGTCCGACCGCCTCACCTCGCCACCTCCTGCTCGGCGACCGAGCGCACGCGTGCCCGACGCGGTTTAAGTGCCCAGCCCACGTGAGCCGGCCTCATATCCTCCGCTCTGCCGTTCCTACCCGAAAGGAAAAACGGCACCAGCCGCTCCCCTCGGCTCCTCGTCGCGCCGTTGATCCAGGTGACCTCGTGACCGGAGCTCAACAGCAAAGATACACGCCAGGGACTGCTCGAACTCATGGTGAAGACCCTACCCTCTTCCATGCTTTGTAGGGGGAGTATTTCCCCGTCTAGTCCTCAGTGTTCAACAAAAACGAGTAACCAGACATTCTGAAATTCGCGGCGATCGGTCCTGCACGGCGTAAACCAAGCCGAGCACATGTTCTACACGTCCCCACGGCCATCTAGGATCCAAATCCATCGAAAACCGTCGAGTCTTTACGCTGATATCCAAGTTTTTCGAGCAACAGACGATATCGGGCCTAGGTCGACGGTGAGGTCCTAGTTCCGACCAGTTCCATGGCCAACCGAGCTCATATCCGTGCGCAGCATGCCACGGCGGAGCTGTAAGAGTAAACCGCTTGAGAAATAAGGCCCGGAGTAGCCTGGGCGACGTCGCCGGAGTAGAGGGAGGCTCTGCCACCGTCGCGGGCATAGTTCCAGCCACTGCCGAGCTCCGGTGAGGGCACCAGTGTGTTCTCCGAGTCGAGTTAGGCACAGGCGGTAAGTTTTGTCGAAGTTCGGGCGGTGAAACGCCCAGCGGCGAGCGCTCCGGCGAAGCGCCGCCGCGGGAGCTGCGGGAGGGCGCGAGGTAGACGGAGGGAGGCTGGGTCCACCGGTCAGCCTCTGATCTCGCGCGGGGATCGGTTTGCGGCCGGGATACGGTGCGGCAGCGCGGGTAAAACCCCGTGGGCCGTGGTGTGGCCGCATTCTGAGTGGGCTGGCTCGAGGAGTGGGTCCCACCCACAGGATTTAAACATTTTGAAATGTCCAGTTTGTAGTTCAAACTTTGGAGACCCACAACTTGGGGTAGGAGAGCCCAAAAATCATGAAACAAATTTTGTTGGATTCCTCTAACAGAGTACAATCCAAATATGAAACCCATTAATTAATTCTGGAAAATTCTTTAAAGATTTTCAGCAAAAGAATTTTAGAGGGAGTTTGGTGCATCCAAAAATCCCCAAATTTTGCCAGAATGTTCTTTAGGACATTAGTGAACCCCTGTAAAAGTTTCAGACCATTTGGAGTTGATTTGGTCAGAGCAATTCAAATTTGAAGGTGCTGTGTTCATTTGAATACAGAAACATTTTCAGAGAATTTCCAAAACTTGGAAATTCAGTTCTGGGCAAATCTTAGCTCCAAAAATGCTAGGAAAATTCATGCAAACTCTATGAGCTATAATTGAAATTGTAGTTCACTAAGTTGGGCATGAACAGGGGTATTACCTCAGAATTAATTCTTCTTTGCTTATTTGCTAAGAGAATTATTCTGAGCAAACCACTCCATGAAAAGTGCTAGTGTTTGGTCCAGAGAGTTTTCTTGTGACAAGGAACTCACACAAAAATTCTCAGCTCCATTGGAGCTGTGGATCACCCTGTCCTGTTTAACCACTTGAGGGAATTAATATGGAAAAGGGGGGAAACCACTTAGCACTTAACCATGTGCTTAGGTCCAAGCCTAAGCCAAACCACCAACACCAGTTCATCTTTAAATTCTTAAACAGAGTTCCAGGTGTTAGAGACTGGTTATTAGAACTAATAGCAGTAGTATTACAATAAACTTGTTTGCATGTTCATTAACATGTAGTATTTCAATAACGTGTAGTCGCTGAAGGCGAGGAAGCTCCGGAGGTTCTGGACTTCCTTCTTCCGGACGAAGAACTAACTACTGACCAGCAGCAACAAGGCAAGCCCCGGTTTGCATTGACCCTTTTATAAGTTTTACTTTGTTTACATGAGTCATGTGAAGTATGATTGTGCATTAGGTGTAGGATGAATGGAAACCCACTTGCATAACCAAAGGTTCCTAAAAGAGTGATGGTAGTGTCTAAGACCTCGAGTAGACAGGCTATGCTTAATGTTTCATAGGACTTCGGTACAAGTCGAGTAGTTGGAATCTACTCGCGAGTTTAGGCTTGGGGACACACGGGTTCGGTTGAGTGATGTAAGATCACTTTAGTAATGAATATGAGACTAGGCAGGGGCTAGGGCGCAGCAAGAGGAAGTCTTGTGTGCGCAGCCCGGCCCGTGTTGATTGAGGACCGATCCGTGTACGGCCCTGCTGAACAAGTATTGAACGTACCGAAGGCATATTGGATATATGGGCCCCGATAAACCGATGTAACCTAAACCTCCGGGCGTCGAGGCATAACACACCGATTTATAGGTGTAGGCTGAGGGCAGCAAGGTGGAAATCTGCCAACGGGCATAGAGAGATGCTCCGTGTGGGGAACCTCCTGCTCGTTTCGGTGCGACCGGTTCGACGTTTGGGCTGTTGGGTGAAAGGTTGTTCCGTACGACATCGAGTGAGCGTGCTGTGCAGCTCCACGGGTGGGCGTACGTGACGTGCTCTTTGGGTTTCCCTGCAGGTGTATATCGAGTCGATTCGCCATCCCTCGCGGTGACGAGTACCGCTTGTTCACTGCGTCATAACGTAGAGTAATGAATGAAATGTTATGATTCAATATTTCTGTTATGATATAATTGTATTGTTACCTGTGTGCCACCAAATATTGCTCACTAAATTTCAGCTTCATGAACTGTTAACTTGTTGCTAAAAGATGAATAAAGGATGATCTTGTAGGCGTGTCCATTTGCTGCAACATTGCTATCCTATGTCATTGTACACCTCATGTAGAGTTTCATGCTTAGGTGAGTCGGTTAAGCCTTGTTGAGCCTTCGTGCTCACGGTTACTGCTTAAGTGTTTTTTCAGGTGAGGAGCCACCCACGGACTCGGAGTACGAGTCCACCGGTGAGGGTTACCCTCCGTCGGGGACCACGGCTGAGTGGGAGCCGTACACGCCGCGCTGAGCTGAGGAGTGCAGCTAGTGTGGGTTGCCCTAGGGCTGGGCAACCACTTTTGCTAGATAGGCGGGCGTGAGCTGTATAAAAGAAACTTCCGCTGTGTAATAAAGACCCTAGTTTGTAACTGACAAGTGTACTATTTTGTACATTCAGTTTGTTTTCCCATGTAATATAATGTGTTCTTATGACGTGTGCTGTCGGGTGTCGCATCGCGCGGCACCACCCTCTGCGATCCTGGATGAGCGAATTCCGGTCCGCCACAGCCTGGTATCAGAGCTGCATTGGGGACAACACAGTACTTAAGGACTGTATTATGGGAAAACTTAGGTTACGGTGAGGATTCGGTAGTTGCCAAAGTAAGGACTATATTAGTCTAGTTACTTAAAGTGGCAAAAACTAACCTATGTGTTATAATTCTTAATTTAATTATGTAACGACACACCTACGCTCTGGTAAGCATGGTAAGGAACGTCACCGAAAGCGGTTCAATTTCGGTTAGCTCCCCCTGACGAGGAATGTGGTTCAAGGAAGGATCTCACAGCTTGGTGTGAGACGTTAATATGAAACTCTTGGACTCTTCATGATCCCTAGCGTGCATTAGGCAAGTAAGTGGAGACCCCATCGCGTGGTCAGTAACGCGAGAGTGTGTTCGTCTGGAAATAGCCCAGGAGGACATACGCAGCGCTTGCCATCGGCATGTCCTGCAGGGCAGTAGGTGGTATCCGTTGGGTTGATAACATTCCCAACCGTGACGACCCGTTCATGACATACTCGGGTTCCCCGTCGTGTGGTGTTGAAACACAATCACGTACCTTGAGACGTGACCTAACTCAAGGACGGCCGTATGGAAATGATACGGGCGTTTGTAGTTACTTTCAAATATGGTACTGCCTGAAATGGAAACCAAACCTTTGAGTGCATCACTATTGTGTGGTCTTCTGCAGGTACTAACCGCGTATGTATCCGTGTAGTAAACGTGTGCGAGAAACCGTTTAGTGCCACACTTGAGACGTATATGCCGGTATAATCCGGTTAGGATCTTCTTTTGTGAGGTACGTAATACCGAGATATCATAGGCATATGCATGCAAAATAATGAGAACAAAGAATTAAAAATCCCTAGGTTCAACAATTAAGACCCTGGTTGGGTATAATAATGGGATAGTGGAGCAGGATAGCCAAAGGGATGAAAAATAGAGTGCTCTGTTTTGTGCAGCAAGTTTGCTGATCTTCAACAGGGCATAACTCACAGGTCTTATAGCCCATGGAGGTGTGGTGTATAGTTCTGGGAAGGTATTTAAGTGCTCTACAACTTTGTTGTAGACTTCCAGAGCTGAAACTCACCTTAAGATGGCTTAAGACCCAGAGGGATGTAGACTGTCCAGAATCAGGACAAAGCTAAACACTCTCTGGACTGTTCTGTTTTCCAAACATAACTCCTAGTAGAAAAATCAAAAAGTTTCATAGGATACATATTTAGAAAGGGTAGAAGATGTGTTACATCTTTGCAATTCAAAGTTTCTGAAATTTCAGCACAGATTTCAGTGGAAACTGGAGTTGAAAACAGCAACTTCCAAAGGAGGTGCTATTAAAATTCTTCCAGAAATTCTGCTGAGTTTGAATTAGCATAAATTTTTAACCAAAGCTGATCTGGGGGCAAATGAATACTCGTTGGAAAGATACTGAAGTTAACTTTAACTTTGGTATTCAACTTGAGTCATGAAAATGCCCAGAACCAGATCAAAACTTGGAATAGGTAGCAACTGGTCATTCTGACAGAGGAATGACATTTGAACTCATTGGAGAGGGTGTTGTACCCTAAGGGTGGTATACGTGATGACAAAGCGATAGTAATATCTCGTAGTGACCAAGCCGAGTTATGGTGAGCTTCCAAAGAGGAGGTTCATCAAGTTGGATTAAACTAGCTTGTGTTTGGTCTGGTAATGGTGTAGCTTGTGCAAAGTTATTACATTATCTACATACGAGATGTATCGCATGAATTAATGTCATTATGTTTTAAGCCTATTGTTATTGGACTGCATGCAATCTGTTGCGGGACTGATGTTATTGTCGTATGGTTGCAGATGGTTCGCACTAGGACCACGCACGAGGTTGGCGGCTCTAGCCAAGGGGGAGGCGATGACTCCCAGCCACCGGCCTACGACAGCACCCAGCAGCAGCAGCCACCACCGCCGCCTCCGCTTACTCTAGCGGATGTGATGGCGGCACTGGTGGGAGGTCGTGAGGAGCAGACCGACCTGCTCCGCACGATCGTGCAAAATACGTCCCAGGCGGGGGGACGTCAAGACAGAGGGCCTCGTGAGCCCCGTGAAGTATCGTACTCGGATTTCATGAGTACGCACCCTCCAGTGTTCACCGAAGCTGAAGAACTACTGGAGGCTGACAACTGGCTGCGGACCATCGAGTCCAAGTTTGGGCTGCTCCAATGTATGGAGCGGCAGAAGACCCTGTTCGCAGCACAGCAGCTCCACGGTGCCACTGGTGCGTGGTGGGCGAATTATGTCGCCTCACGTCCGGCTGGCCATGCCGTGGAATGGCAAGAGTTCTGGGAGGCGTTCCGCTCCTATCACATTCCTCCGGGGATCATGAAGAGGAAGTTCCAAGAATTATTGGAGCTGAAGCAGGGGGAGGAGTGCCCATGACTACTCCCGTGCCTTCAACCATCTGGCGCAATATGCGTCAGACTATATATCCACTGAGGAGAAGAAGCGAGAGCACTTCTATCGGGGGTTACACCCCGAAATGAAGACCCATCTCGTTCAGTGGAATCGCGGCACATTCAATGACCTAGTCAATGCCGCGATCATGCAAGAAGACGCTCAGCGGGAGTTGGCAGCTGAGCAGAGGAAGCGCAGCGCTCCACCCAGCAGTGGGGGTGGCGCTCCCCAGAAGTACTGCATGGTGTATCGGACACCATCCGGGCAGCAGTGGCAACCATCGGCGCGACCTCAACGGTTCGGGGGACGTCCCTTTCAGGCACCTCCGTTCCGTCCGCCGATGCCACCGCCAAGACAGCAGCAGCAGCAGGCGGTACCCCGGGCGTTTCCACCGCCACAACGCGTCCTGGGATTCCGTCCACCGATCAGCGGGGGACCGCCCCGTTTCACCTGCTTCACGTGCGGCCAGGCGGGCCACTTCGCGAAGGACTGTCCCCAGGGGCAGCAGAGCAGCGGGCAAGCCCAGTTCCAGGGCGGTGCTCGAGGCCGACCTCCGGTGAAGAAGGTTGGTCAGCAGACTGGGGGCGTTCGCAACCTCGACAATGAGGACGCCCCAGAGGGAGACAACGTGCTGGCGGGTACGTTCACTCTCAACCATGAAGCCATCATCATACTTTTTGATTCTGGTGCAACCCATAACTTCATAAGTGCATCATATGTGGTTAAGCATCAGCTGGAAGCCTTTCCAACCGAGTGTTCTTATATGATCTGCTCACCGGGAGGAGAGATTTCAGCAACGATGATGGTCCCGAAAGCACCACTGTGCTTAGGTGGGAAGATATATCCCACCACTATGATTATCCTTGAGGTGCAGAAGATTGATGCAATATTGGGAATGTCATGGCTAAGCTACCATGGCGCTGTCCTGGAAACTTTAACACAGACGGTTCACCTCAAATCCCCATTACACCGTCTGCAGTCCCTTCTATTAGATAATCCAGTCAGAGAGGTTTCAGCGATCAACAATACTGAAGCCTTCAAGTTAGAGGACATCCCCGTAGTCCGGGAGTACCCCGACGTGTTCCCGGATGATCTTCCGGGCATGCCACCTGAGCGGGATGTCAAGTTCAAGATTGAGCTCGCACCCGGGACTACGCCCATATCACGAAGACCATACAAGATGGCTCCAAATGAGCTGGCAGAACTGAAAGAACAGCTCAATGATCTGTTGAGCAAGGGTTTCATTAGGCCGAGTTCCTCTCCTTGGGGATGCTCGGCGCTGTTCGTGAAGAAGAAGGATGAAACCCTGAGGCTGTGTGTGGATTACCGGCCGCTCAACGCTGTCACCATCAAAAATAAGTACCCACTGCCCCATATTGACATTTTGTTTGATCAACTTGTGGGGGCAAGTGTGTTCTACAAGATGGACCTTCGCTCTGGATATCACCAGATTAAGATCCGGGCGGAGGATATTCCGAAGACGGCCTTCTCGACGAGATACGGATTATATGAATATCTCATCATGTCTTTTGGTCTCACAAACGCTCCAGCTCATTTTATGTATCTCATGAACTCGATGTTCATGCCGGAGCTGGACAAGTTCGTGGTAGTGTTCATCGACGATATCTTGGTTTACTCCAAGACAGAAGCCGAACATGCCGAACACTTGAGAATCGTTCTTCAACGATTGCGAGACCACAAGCTCTACGCCAAGTTCAGCAAGTGCGAGTTTTGGATCAGCCATGTGCCATTCTTGGGACATATCATCTCCGCAGAAGGCATTGCAGTTGACCCAAGCAAAATAGAGCAAGTGCTGAAATGGAAAGCTCCCACTTCAGTTCATGAAGTCAGAAGCTTCCTCGGGTTAGCGGGATACTATCGGAGATTCATTCCAAGCTTATCCAAGCTCGCTAAACCGATGACAGAATTGCTGAAGAAGGGAACGAAATATGTTTGGAACACGGCGTGTGAAGGAGCGTTCCAAGCATTGGTGAAGCATCTCACCACAGCCCCGGTCTTAGCTCAGCCGGATACAACAAAGCCCTTCGACGTGTATTGTGACGCGTCCGGTATTGGGCTTGGCTGCGTGTTGATGCAGGAAGGATGTGTGGTCGCTTATGGCTCACGCCGACTTCGGAACCATGAGCAGCATTATCTGACTCATGATCTTGAGCTTGCTGCCGTGGTGTTGGCACTAAAAATGTGGAGGCACTATCTCCTGGGGAACTTGGTGCACCTCTACACCGACCACAAGAGCTTGAAATACATTTTCACCCAGAAGGAGCTGAACATGAGGCAAAGGAGGTGGTTAGAATTGATCAAGGACTATGAAATTGAGATTCACTATGACCCCGGCAAGGCGAATGTGGTTGCCGACGCGCTGAGTCAGAAATCACATGTCCATCACCTCACCATTACACCGGTGGAGGAGGAAGAGCCAAGTTTATACTTGGTTCCTTATGGATCGCTGTACAACCTTGCCCTCATCCCTACGATTAGGGAGCACATCATTGCAGCTCAGAAAGATGATAAAGGCATGGCACATCTACGGAGACGGATAGACAATGGAGAGATCAAATGTTTCCGGAAGGATGATGAGGGAATGCTGTGGTTCAATGACCGCATAGTCGTACCCCGGGATATGGAGCTGAGGAAGAAAATCCTCGATGAAGCTCACTTGTCTCAGTACTCCATTCATCCGGGCAGCAACAAAATGTACCAAGATTTGAAAAAGAAATTTTGGTGGACACGGATGAAGCGGGAGGTAGCTAAGTACGTATCCGAGTGCGATACGTGTAGACGAGTGAAAGCTGATCACATGAAGAAATCAGGGCTGTTGCAACCCCTAAAGATCCCGGCATGGAAATGGGAAGATGTGAGCATGGATTTCATTGTGGGATTACCCCTAACATCCAACAAGCATGATTCCATATGGGTAATCGTGGATCGGTTAACCAAAACGGCTCACTTCATCCCGGTGAATACACGTTACAATGCCGGTAAATATGCAGAGCTATACATAGCGAAAATTCTATGCCTATACGGGGTACCCAAGACCATTGTCTTAGATCGAGGTGCATTATTTGTTTCTCGCTTCTGGGAGCAGCTACACGCTGCATTGGGTACTAAGTTGATCAGGAGCTCCGTCTATCACCCTCAAACAGATGGGCAAACCGAGAGGGTGAACCAAGTATTAGAGGACATGTTGAGAGCATGTTCCATCCACCATGGTAGGAACTGGGATGATCACCTACCATTGGCGGAATTCTCGTACAACAATGGCTATCAGGCGAGTATCAAGATGGCACCCTACGAAGCTCTCTACGGTCGCAAATGCCGCACCCCATTAAATTGGTGCGAGTCCGGTGAAAGGGTCACATTCGGGGTTGATGTGGTGAACGATGCCGAAGAGCGCGTTCGGGCGATTCAAGCTAACTTGAGGGCCGCTCAATCCCGACAGAAGAGCTACGCTGATAAGAGGCATAGACCGTTGCACTTTGACGTTGGGGAACACGTGTACCTCCGCGTGTCTCCGATGAAGGGCGTGCACCGGTTCGGTGTGAAGGGGAAGCTCGCTCCCCGTTTCATTGGACCCTATGCTATCACCGAGAAGTGTGGACCAGCAGGGTATCGATTGGAGCTACCGGCATCACTTGCTGGTATCCATGATATTTTCCATGTTTCGCAACTGCGAAAATGTTTGAAGCATACAGCTGCTGTTCCTACCGAAGACATCGGCGAGCTGAAACCGGATCTGACCTATGAGGAGTATCCGGTGGGAATTCTTGATGAGAAAGCCCGAACCACGCATAGCAGAACGTTGTGGTTCTACAAAATACTCTGGAGCAACCACACCGCCGAAGAAGCGACGTGGGAGAGCGAGGAGTTCCTTCGCTCAAATTACCCGGAGTTCATGGCTTCTCAACACGGGTATGTCCCTATTACATCGCTATCTCTTCTTTTATAATCTCGGGATGAGATTCTTTTAAGGGGGGAGGGATGTAAAAGCCCAAGAAAAGGGACTTGCAAAAACTTTTCTTCACCTCACAACACCACAGTTTTTGTTGTGGAAACCTTAGGAAATATTGTGAAGGGCAAGTAACCTCCATCAAAAGAGTGATTAGAGGGGAAAGTCTTCCTTTTCACAAAGTGGGATTTGGACACATGAACATGAGAGGTTGAGCTCACCCCTAGAACATAAAAGGTCTTGGGAAGGTTCAGTCCAAGTTTCATAGAAATCCAACACGTTTTGAGGCACTTTTGGAGGCATTTGAAAAAGAGGCCAATTTGAATGTAAATTCAAATTGTAGCAACTTTCATCACTCAAATTCAAAAGTTAGCTTCATACTCAAACTCAGCACATTTTTCTGAGTAAGCCCACCAATTTTCATCCTCATTGGAGTTCATCTTGTCAAGAGCTAAATTTGCAAGAATTCAAAACTGAATTTGAATTTCAGTTTAAACATGCAGCAAATTTAGCCAAACATAGTTCAAATTTGGGAATTCAAATTCAAACAAAGACTTGGTGACTAAGTCTCCCATTAAATTGTGAGTAGCTGAGATATTTACGAGGAATTTGGAAAAGGAGGATTAGGGGGAGAGGGGGCCCACAAGTCAGTGGGGGAACTGTTTCCCAAACCGAGCGTGGCTGTTTTCTCCCGACGCCGGTCGAACACTTCGCGCCAGCTGTGGACCACACCGGCGTCCGACCGCCTCACCTCGCCACCTCCTGCTCGGCGACCGAGCGCACGCGTGCCCGACGTGGTTTAAGTGCCCAGCCCACGTGAGCCGGCCTCATCTCCTCCGCTCTACCGTTCCTACCCGAAAGGAAAAATGGCACCAGCCGCTCCCCTCGGCTCCTCGTCGCGCTGTTGATCCAGGCGACCTCGCGACCGGAGCTCAACAGCAAAGATACGCGCCGGGGACTGCTCGAACTCATGGTGAAGACCCTACCCTCTTTCATGCTTTGTAGGGGGAGTATTTCCCCGTCTAGTCCTCAGTGTTCAACAAAAACGAGTAAGCAGACATTCTGAAATTCGCGGCGATCGGTCCTGCACGGCGTAAACCAAGCCGAGCACATGTTCTACACGTCCCCACGGCCATCTAGGATCCAAAACCATCAAAAACTGTCGAGTCTTTGCGCTGATATCCAAGTTTTTGGAGCAACAGCTGATATCGAGCCTAGGTCGACGGTGAGGTCCTAGTTCTGGCCAGTTCCATGGCCAACCGAGCTCATATCCGTGCGCAGCATGCCACGGCGGAGCTGTAGGAGTAAACCGCTTGAGAAATAAGGCCCGGAGAGCCTGGGCGACGTCGCCGGAGTAGAGGGAGGCTCTGCCACCGTCGCGGGCATAGTTCCGGCCACTGCCGAGCTCCGGTGAGGGCACCAGTGTGTTCTCCGAGTCGAGTTAGGCACAGGCGGTAAGTTTCGTCGAAGGTCGGGCGGTGAAACGCCCGGCGGCGAGCGCTCCGGCGAAGCGCCGCCACGGGAGCTGCGGGAGGGCGCGAGGTAGACGAAGGGAGGCCGGGTCCACCGGTCAGCCTCTGATCTCACGCGGGGATCGGTTTGCGGCCGGGATACGGTGCGGCAGCGCGGGTAAAACCCCGTGGGCCGCGTTGTGGCCGCATTCTGAGTGGGCCGGCTCGAGGAGTGGGTCCCACCCGCAGGATTTAAACAGTTTGAAATGTCCAGTTTGTAGTTCAAACTTTGGAGGACCACAACTTGGGGTAGGAGAACCCAAAAATCTTGAAACAAATTTTGTTGGATTCCTCTAACAGAGTACAATCCAAATCTGAAACCCAATTTGTATGAAACCCATTAATTAATTCTGGAAAATTCTTTAAAGCTTTTCAGCAAAAGAATTTTAGAGGGAGTTTGGTGCATCTAAAAATCCCCAAATTTTGCCAGAATGTTCTTTAGGACATTAGTGAACCCCTGTAAAAGTTTCAGACCATTTGGAGTTGATTTGGTCAGAGCAATTCAAATTTGAAGGTGCTGTGTTCATTTGAATACAGAAACATTTTCAGAGAATTTCCAAAACATGGAAATTCAGTTATGGGCAAATCTTAGCTCCAAAAATGCTAGGAAAATTCATGCAAACTCTATGAGCTATAATAAAATTGTAGTTCACTAAGTTGGGCATGAACAGGGGTATTACCTCAGAATTAATTCTTCTTTGCTTATTTGCTAAGAGAATTATTCTGAGCAAACCACTCCATGAAAAGTGCTAGTGTTTGGTCCAGAGAGTTTTCTTGTGACAAGGAACTCACACAAAAATTCTCAGCTCCATTGGAGCTGTGGATCACCCTGTCCTGTTTAACCACTTGAGGGAATTAATATGGAAAAGGGGGGAAACCACTTAGCACTTAACCATGTGCTTAGGTCCAAGCCTAAGCCAAACCACCAACACCAGTTCATCTTTAAATTCTTAAACAGAGTTCCAGGTGTTAGAGACTGGTTATTAGAACTAATAGCAGTAGTATTACAATAAACTTGTTTGCATGTTCATTAACATGTAGTATTTCAATAACGTGTAGTCGCTGAAGGCGAGGAAGCTCCGGAGGTTCTGGACTTCCTTCTTCCGGACGAAGAACTAACTACTGACCAGCAGCAACAATGCAAGCCCTGATTTGCATTGACCCTTTTATAAGTTTTACTTTGTTTACATGAGTCATGTGAAGTATGATTGTGCATTAGGTGTAGGATGAATGGAAACCCACTTGCATAACCAAAGGTTCCTAAAAGAGTGAGGGTAGTGTCTAAGACCTCTAGTAGACAGGCTATGCTTAATGTTTCATAGGACTTCGGTACAAGTCAAGTAGTTGGAATCTACTCGCGAGTTTAGGCTTGGGGACACACGGGTTCGGTTGAGTGATGTAAGATCACTTTAGTAATGAATATGAGACTAGGCAGGGGCTAGGGCGCAGCAAGAGGCAGTCTTGTGTGCGCAGCCCTGCCCGTTTCGATTGAGGACCGATCCGTGTACGGCCCTGCTGAACAAGTATTGAACGTACCGAAGGCATATCGGATATATGGGCCCCGATAAACTGATGTAACCTAAACCTCCGGGCGTCGAGGCATAACGCACCGATTTATAGGTGTAGGCTGAGGGCAGCAAGGTGGAAATCTGCCAACGGGCATAGAGAGATGCTCCGTGTGGTGAAGCTCCTGCTCGTTTCGGTGCGACCGGTTCGACGTTTGGGCTGTTGGGTGAAAGGTTGTTCCGTACGACATCGAGTGAGCGTGCTGTGCAGCTCCACGGGTGGACGTACGTGACGTGCTCTTTGGGTTTCCCTGCAGGTGTATATCGAGTCGATTCGCCGTCCCTCGCGGTGACAAGTACCGCTTGTTCACTGCGTCGTAACGTAGAGTAATGAATGAAATGTTATGATTCAATATTGCTGTTATGATATAATTGTATTGTTACCTGTGTGCCACCAAATATTGCTCACTAAATTTCAGCTTCATGAACTGGTAACTTGTTGCTAAAAGATGAATTAAGGATGAACTTGTAGGCGTGTCCATTTGCTGCAACATTGCTATCCTATGTCATTGTACACCTCATGTAGAGTTTCATGCTTAGGTGAGTCGGTTAAGCCTTGTTGAGCCTTCGTGCTCACGGTTGCTGCTTAAGTGTTTTTTCAGGTGAGGAGCCACCCACGGACTCGGAGTACGAGTCCACCGGCGAGGGTTACCCTCCGTCGGGGACCACGGCTGAGTGGGAGCCGTACACGCCGCGCTGAGCTGAGGAGTGCAGCTAGTGTGGGTTGTCCTAGGGCTGGGCAACCACTTTTGCTAGATAGGCGGGCGTGAGCTGTATAAAAGAAACTTCCGCTGTGTAATAAAGACCCTAGTTTGTAACTGACAAGTGTACTATTTTGTACATTCAGTTTGTTTTCCCATGTAATATAATGTGTTCTTATGACGTGTGCTGTCGGGTGTTGCATCGCGCGGCACCACCCTCTGCGATCGTGGATGAGCGAATTCCGGTCCGTCACACATATAAATTAATGCTATATTTACCAAAACATAACAATGTTACATATATAAGTTTTAAAATTTTTGTTCCATCTGGTATATATTAATTTTTGAAGAATACAGAAAAAATCATCGAGATTGGACTTAATTTGCAGAATCTATACATGTTTGAGTATTTACATTCAAATCTAAATAAGAAAATGAAACAAAGTAAGAAGAAACTAAAGAGCAGACCTATGGAGAGGCAATTACCGCAGACGGTTTTTAATATAGAACCACATGTGAAACAAGTTTACTAAGTTTAGAATTAATTAATATCCTTGATAAAAATAAGAGGGCTTGTAAAAGCCCAAGTTCCAAGTTCGTGTAATATAATTTAGTATTACAGGTGCCCATTAAATTTCAATTGGAAAATCTCTAAAATTGGTCAGAACATGGAAAATAAATAAATAAATAGGATATTTATCATTTTTTATCTTCCATAATACATTGATTTTGTGAGTGCATTTTTCTATGGGACTTTTTAGTCATCATACCAACCTCTATGATTTTTTTTCAGATTTTTTACAAAATTGTTTGAGTCAATTTGTGTTCAAAATTTGAAGAATGCCTCATATGTATATGAGCATTTCATTAGAATGAGGGATAATTTAAATTTTTCCTTGTCAAATTGCTTTAAAAAATAAAAAAATTATACATGTATAAATAAGACAACATGGTCATAAAAACCGACTTTCAGTGGAAGATCCATTTTTTAGGAGATATGACAGTTTGAATAATATATGCATATAAATTAATGCTATATTTACCAAAACATAACAATGTTACCTATAGAAGTTTTAAACTTTTTGTTCAATCTGGTATATATTAATTTTTGAAGAATATACGAAAAAGAATCATTGAGTTTGGACTTAATTTGCAGAATCTATACATGTTTGAGTATTTAAATTAGAACCTAAATAAAAATGAAGCAAAGGAAGAAAAACTGAAGAGCAGACCTATGGAGAGGCAGTTATCGCAGGCGGTTTTTAATATAGAACCTCCTTAATACCCGACTGCGATAATGGACGACTATATAAAGCACCGCTCGGGCAACGCAAAAACATAACTCGGGAGATTTCACATCGACGCCGTCAGCCTGCAAAAAAATACATTTGCCCCTCGCCGCCGCCGCTGCCATCCTGGCCATCGCCATCGCCGCCGTCCTCTTCCTCGCTGCCAGGCCCATGTCGCCATCCTCGCCCTCGTGTGACACCCGGTTCCGTAAACAGAACCAAGTTAATGCATATGTGTGCCCAGGATGTTCATCACACATACACATGTAATCCATTAATTAATTTCAGAATATAACCACGAATGAATAGTGTTTAAGTACTTTATTACATCGACTCATTGTCTCACTCATGAATCTCTAACTTATTCTTGCAGCGGAAGTCTCTAAACGACAGCGAAAATAACTAAATAGCAACAGACTCTATCTTCAACTCCACAGGCATGTTCTGTTGCTGATGTTTATGTGATAATGCAAGGGTGAGTACATGTCGTACTCAGCAAGTGTAGGAAAAGTATGACATCTAGCTTACAACAAGGTAGGGAATAAAAAGACTCATTGCAGCAAGCAAATTTTATTTTACAAACATGATGAAAAAACAACTAAGTCTAGGTGAGTTTAATCCCAATACAACCAAGTAAAACAGCAATATTCTTTCATCAAAATTAACCATTTATCAAGTCTCATCCAGCCATTAATCATTCTCAAGTTCATCTCATGCTCATAAAATATTCATAACCATCTCATAATTCATATAGCCAAAGCCAAACTTATTTTCAAGACTCAACAGTCCCAAAACCAATCCCAATGACCATACCATAACCATACCGAATAACCATCCCAAGTTTTCCCTCGAATCATGGAAGTTGGCCAGGTGCTTGTGATCGGAAGCACGGCTATAATGATAGTTTTGCACTCTGCAGAGGTGGCACCACTTTACCCACAAGTTTGTGATTTTGTCACCCGTCGGCGACTGCAAAACCTCCATTATACCAGTACACAACCGTCAGTGTATGGCTAAGAGATCACAAAATAGCCTTTACAAAGGGGCTACTAGATGTATGGACTCACTGAGGTTTCACCGGCAGGTTTGAATTACCATTCTCCCACCCACGGGCCCCCTCTTGTGCCATGCAGTTTCCAGGGCAGTCCTCTCTCGACTCCCATTCCCCGCGCCATCCACGGTCCATAACAAGCTAGCAACACACCTAATTAATCAGCTAAGCCGCACCCATACTTGGCCTTGTGGTGGCACTGTTTTCCTGGCATATTCTTGCATGAACCGGTCTTTAGATCTATGGCAAGTTCCACCATCTCGTCCAGCAACATTCACGAACCAAGCTTGCCTAGATCTCCCCCGATTCCATGCTCATTATCATCATCAAGTTCTCATCATCATTATTCATATGAGTGCAGTAGCTAACCACATTTTAATTCAGCTTCCCGTATCCCGTAGATTAAGCGAAGGAAAAAGGAAAAATGACCATACCCGACTCATCAACTTTCCTAGTGACAAAGATGGTTAACAAAACTATTAAACTCCTATAAAAGGGTGTCCCATCAAGTTGACTCAAGCGTACGAATTTTCGCAAACAAAACAGTTTCAAAAACATGAATCAATATAGTCAAGGGGCACGTGCCTTGCTCCCGTGGTTCTTGTTGCTCAAGCATCTTGAAGTCTTGGTGCTGTAGTTCCTCGTAGATGGCCTCTTGAGCTTGTTCTTCTACTCACGATCACGCACATATAAAATTTACAGCAATCAAACATCATGCACAAACTTTACTCAAGATGCAATGGGGTAGATGAATGCAAATCTTATGGTGCTGTTTTATTAATCCAGTTTGTACGTGTTTTGCATGTTTTAACGGGCTTTCATGGGGTTTTATGATGAATAAGGGTGCTGGGATGAAGTGTGGACGTGGTGATGATCATGACTCAAGATCTAGATCAGTTCCACCGTCAAAAATCGATCAAAACATGATCTTTCCACACGTAAAAGTTAAACAGCGGCGACGTCGTAAGATGGGTAACGAAGACCTACCTCACTTTCCTTTGGTGGCAGGGCCTTCCTCCTAGCAATGGCAGCAGCGGGGAATTTTTCTATGGAAGTTAGGGCAGGACAGATCATCGGTTGTTTTCTGGCGACGGCGAGGCGTGACGGGACTCATCGGTGGGGCTCGACGACGGGGCTCTCCGGCAGGGCTCGACGGCGGGGCTCGTCGGCGGGGCTCACCGGCGGGGCTCAATGGCGGGGCTTACCGATGTCTGAACTCCGGCGAGGGGGGCCAACTCGGCGAGTTGGGGGCTAGGGCCTCCAAGTCGCCGACTTGGGGGGGAAAGGGGGAGGGGAGCTGCGGCCGGGGGGGGGGGGGGTTGGGTTCTATTTATAAGGGGGGAGGGGGGAGAATCCTAATCTAATTGGAGCAAAATCCTAACAAACTTTTCCCCAATTGATTGGTGTGGCAGCAATGTGGGAGAAATTCCCCAAATGTGGAGAAAATTCCACTTTTTTGGGAATTGGGGAATTTGGAGGATTTGAGGAAATTTTGGGAAAATTGAAAATAGCTCATTTCAGCCATCTTTTCCCCATTCCTCACCATTTCTATGTCACTTACTCCATTTCTACATTCCCCTCTCCATTTCTATGTGTCACTCTCCATTTCTACATTCCCCTCTCCATTTCTATGTCCCATTTATCCATTTCTATATGCCCTTCTCCATTTCTGTGGTTCCTTCCTCCATTTCTATGATCCTTTCTATATTTCTATGGTTCTTTTCTCCATTTCTATGGTTCTTTCTCCATTTCTATAGTTCTTTCTCCATTTCTACTTCTTTTATAACGTTTCTCTACATGAAAAATATGTGCAATGTTTGGAAATGAATTTTAGGGTGTTACAAACCTACCCCCCTTAAACTGAATCTCACCCTCGAGATTCGATAGACTAGAGAATAGATGAGGGAATTCTGCCTTGAGGTCTTCCTCACACTCCCATGTAGTTTCGGCTTCCGTGTGATGGCTCCACTGTACCTTGCACCAATGGATCACTTTGTTCCTCATGACCCTTTCCTTCACGTCCAAAATTTTGACGGGGTGCTCCACGTAGGTCAGATCCTCTTGAATCTCGAGCTCATCCATCGGTACTTGTTCTTCGAGTACTCTTAAGCACTTCTTGAGTTGTGATACGTGAAACACGTTGTGCACGTCAGAGAGGTGCGTTGGCAGCTCTAGTTGATAGGCTACTTCTCCTCGCTTGCCCAAAATCTTGAATGGCCCGATGTAGCGAGGTGCTAATTTGCCCTTGATGTTGAACCGTCGTCGGCCTCGTATAGGCGATACCTTAAGATACACGAAGTCTCCAACTTCGAAGGTCAATTTTCTTCGCATATTGTTTGCGTAACCTTTTTGTCGTGACTGAGCAGCCTTCAAATTTTCTCGTATCGTTTGCACTTGCTTCTCAGCGTCTTGCAGCACTTTGGGTCCAAACACTTGGCTCTCTCCGGTCTCATTCCAGAACAGCGGCGTTCTACACCGTCTACCATACAATGCTTCGAAAGGTGACATCTTCAAGCTGGCTTGGTAGCTGTTTTTGTATGAGAATTCAGCATATGGCAAGCTCCTATCCCAACTACGCCCATGTTTCAAGGCGCAAGCTCTTAACATGTCTTTCAAAGTTTGATTTGTCCTCTCAGTTTGCCCATCGGTTTGTGGGTGATAAGTGAAATCCAATCGTGTACCCATAGCTTCATGCAGCTTCTTCCAGAATCTAGAGGTAAATTGAGTACCCCGATCTGACACTATCCTTTTCAGAACTCCATGGAGACACACGATTTGCTCCATATACAGCTCGGCTAATTGTGCAATGTTTTACTTGGTTTTAACCGGAAGGAAATGGGCGGTTTTTGTCAATCGGTCCATGATAACCCAAATAAAGTCATAACCTGATTGAGTACGTGGCAATCCGACGATGAAATCCATGCTGATGTCTTCCCACTTCCACTCGGGTACTTTCAATGGCTTCAACAGTCCAGCGGGTCTTTGATGTTTGGCCTTCACCCGTTGGCATGTATCGCATAAGGCAACATATTCGGCTATGCCCCTTTTCATACCATCCCACCAATAGCAAGTTTTCAGGTACTTGTACATCTTTGTACAGCCGGGATGTATGGAATAAGGTGAGTCATGTGCCTCCTTTAATATCGTGTCATGGATGTGCTTCACGTTAGGCAGATAAATCCTTTTCCCTAACCAAATTGTGCCTTTCTCGTCTTCCTTGAAATCCTTTTCTATGCCTTGTCGGATTCTTTTCTTTATTTCCTTGATTTCCTCATCCGTTGCTTGGCCATCTCGTATCTCTTGTTCCAGCAAAGAGTTGAGTTCTATCACTTCCATCTCGTTCAAGAACCCAAGATGTAACCGTTCGAACTCCTTGTGCAGCTCGGGCGGCAGCTCCCGAACCGTGAGTTGGTGACATGCTCCCTTTCGTCTTAACGCATAAGCTACTACATTGGCCTTTCCGGGGTGATAATTGATTCCAACATCATAATCCCTGATGAGTTTCAACCATCGACGTTGCCTCAAATTCAGATCCATTTGTGTGAATATATACTTGAGGCTTTTGTGATCCGTATAGATCTCACATCGGTGGCCAAGGATATAATGCCTCCAAATCTTCAAGGCATGTACCACGGCTGCAAGTTCCAAGTCATGTGTGGGGTAATTTAGCTTGTGTGTCTTTAGTTGCCTCGATGCATAGGCTACCACTTTTCCTTCTTGCATGAGCACACATCCAAGCCCTTGTCTTGATGCGTCACAATATATGTCGAAGCTCTTGCTCACGTTCGGCAATACCAAAACCGGCGCCGTGGTTAGTCTTTTCTTGAGCTCCTCAAAACTTTCTTGGCACACTTGTGTCCACTGAAATACTTTTCCCTTCATTAGCAATTCAGTCATAGGCTTCGCTATTTTGGAGAAATCCTTGATGAACCGGCAGTAGTATCCAGCCATCCCAAGGAAACTCCGAATATCTCTCACATTCTGCGGTTGGTTCCACTTTAAAACGTCTCCCACTTTTCCGAGATCAACTGATACTCCTCCCTCGGAGATGATGTGGCCTAGGAACGATATCTCCTTTAGCCAAAATCGACACTTGTTGAACTTGGCATACAATTGATGCTGTCGCAGTTTCTGCAATGTCAATCTCAAGTGTTCTCCGTGTTTTTCCTCGCTCTTTGAATACACAATGATATCGTCGATGAAAACCACGACCAACTTGTTCAAGTACTCCATGAAGACCTTATTCATGAGGTACATAAAGTATGCGGGTGCATTCGTTAACCCAAAATACATAACAGTATATTCATACGAACCATACCATGTTCAAAATGCAGTCTTGGGTATGTCGGAGGGCTTAATCTTCAGCTGGAAGTATCCCGACCGAAGATCAATCTTTGGAGAAAATTCTAGCACCTTTCATTTGTTCAAACAGGTCCTCTATACGGGGCAGCGGGTATTTATTCTTGATCGTCACCTCATTGAGAGACCTATAATCCACACACATTCTTTGGGTCCCATCCTTCTTGTCTATGAAGAGCACAGGGGCTCCCCATGGTGACGAGCTTGGGTGTATAGAACCCTTTTCTAGCTGCTCCTGAATTTGCTTCTTAAGTTCCACTAGTTCATTAGCGGGCATCCTATACGGCCTTTTTGCTATAGGTGCAGTTCCGGGTACTAAATCAATGGAAAATTCAATATCCAGGTCAGGTGGCATACCAGGAAGTTCTTCCGGGAACACATCTGAAAATTCTTGAACCACAGGAATGCTTTCCAATGTTGCTTCTTCGACGTGGTTTAACGCTGCCTTCTCGGTTGCCAGTTGGGCTGACTCGAACTCAATACGAGTACCATGCTCATTTGTCAACTGCACGCTCCTCTCAGCACATTGAATTACTCCGTTGTGCTTGCTTAACCAATCCATTCCAAGTATTATATCAATCCCTTGGGAATCCAAGATGATAAGTTTGGTAAGAAAATCTACCCCCCTTATTTTAAGGTTTACTTTCGGACATACTATATTAGTCCTCATCTCTCTACCGGGAGAATTAACCAACATAGTGTGTTTCATGTGTGATATGGGCAGATTATACTTGGCAACATACTTGGATGATATGAATGAATGTGATGCTCCGGAATCAAATTGAACAGTGGCTGGGTTGGAGTTGGCAAGGAACATACCAATCACGACGTCCTCAGCTTGTTGTGCTTCCTCAGCGGAGACATGATTCATGTTGCCACGAGCGTAGTTCTGCTGCCAACGGTTACCTTGCGTAGCTCCTCCATTCGGCCGTGGGTTCTGTTTTAGTGCGTTGGTTGGCTGTCCAAGGCCTTTTTTCAGGCATTGACTTGCAAAGTGTCCCGCCCCTCCGCATGAAAATCATGCTTTGTTGCCCAAAACAGCAGGAACATTTGTCACACCCGGTTTTTCCGAAGAACAACCAAGTGAATATCACATGTATGCCAGGATCATTTTCTCATACATGTGATGACAAACAGTGAAGCATCATTTATTACAAGCCAAGTGTCGAATATAAATAAGTCTTACAAAGCATATGTCTCGATGGACGATAAATAGTTCATCACAAATAAATAAACTAGCAGCGGAATATTATTCTTGAGGGCTCCATCACAAGCGTTGCCCGGGGGTCTCCATGAACCTAGAAACCTTCTTCGGGTCCAAAGTCTTGATCATTATACACCACCTCATTATCTTGACCTGAGCAGCAATATAAACCAACAAATATGCAAGGTTGAGTACCAATGGTACTCAGCAAGTGTGGGAAAATTATGTCATGCATGGCTAGAACAAGGAGAGGTTGAACTCATGGTTAAAGCACTATGCAATTAATACCTATCACCTTAGCTTATTAAGCACCTACATTACTACACAGGTGAAATGGTCCCAATCTCCCTTCCCATCATCATAACCAAATAACCATAACATCATTTTCAAATGTTAAGATCCCCGCTTAACATCCTCAACTTCCAAAACCATCACTCCTCTAATCATGAATAAGTCCAAGCCGCTCTTGACCGTGAGCACGGCTGTCATGACAGTTTTGACTCTGTAGAGTTTGTACCACTGTACCCACATGTAGTGATTTCATCCCCCGTTGCCGGGTGGACTAAAAGAACCTCCATTATGCCAGTGGCTACGAACCACATTCACACTTCCCAGGTGTGTAGCTAGGAGATCACTACGAAGCCTTTACAAAGGGATTCCCGATGAGCGTGGGCCCACTGAGGTTTCACCCATAACAGCATACAAGAGGCTCCAACCCCGCTGCAGTGGCCCCCTCTTGAGCCTTGCGGTTCATATGGTAGTCCAGCTGACACCTATTCCCCGCACCATCCAACACACCCATACTACGCCGGGGATACACCTAATTAATTGGCCAACTGCCCCATCTCAGCATGTGGTTGGCACTGTAAAGCCAGGTTACATGCTCCTTGAACCGGTCCTTAGGATCCAGGCAAGTACTGAACACAAACCCGAGTCTCGTGCACCCAGCAGACAACCAAAACATCCAACTTGCCTTGATCCCTACCTCTACATAACTCACAATATCTCATTCAAGAGTATGGTAAACTAAACTGATGATCTCATATCCAAATATCCCATTCTAAGCATGGCTAAGCATATGTAATATGAATAAATGATAAAATAAATCCCAACCCAAGCTACAAGGAAACAAGGTAATGCAATTCTAGGGAAACTTCCTATCATGGGTTTCATATTTAAATTGACAATGCAAATAACTCTAGCTACACATCCTAGCATAGGATCAAAGTGGTCAAGGACACTTGCCTCCTTCTTGCTGCTCTTGAAATGGGTAGTCCTGGTCTTGGAAAGGAATAACTTGCTCTTGAGCAGGTTCTACATCATACCATCACACATAGCAAAAGAAAAACAACAATCCATAAGACATAGTTCACACTTCCACTTCATACAAACCACACATTCACATTTATGAAAGTCATTCACCATTATATGTGTTGTGGTTACTCTATGTGTGTTGATTTGTGTCTTGCATACACTTTTAATCATATGTATATAATTCCTACTTTTGTATTCACATTTATGCTTGCATACTATATATATATATGAGTTTCCAATTTAAATAAATTTCTTATATTCAATTACTACACCTTTTAGCTACCAAGTATGCATGAAAGGTATTTTCCTTCTCCATATGTGTCTTCATAATTTCTACCAACCCTAAACTGAATCCTTTGGATTTTAGAACTCCATTTATCATTTACTAGGTGCTATATTTTCAGATTTATTTCCTATGCCTAAATGTGAACTTTATTATGAAAATAAAAAAACACATCATCTAAACAGAATAGGTTCTGATCTAAAATATTTACTAATATATTTTTGACCTTTTCCTCTGATGTAGACTATTTTACAATTATTTTCCCTATTTTCCAGAACTATTCTTTACTTAAAAATATGTCCCTAAATGTGAATAATAAATTAAACAGATTCATTTCAGCCCAAATATATTTTTATCTCACTCCAAAGTTTTCTAAATACTAAAAAAGTTTTTAATTTAATTTTGTCAATATGCTTGTCCCACTTTTTAATTTTTAAACACTAGCCACATATTCAATTTCCTAAGTTAATTACTAAACAGGGCTAAAAAGGTAAACTCACCCCATTACAGGGTCTATAATATTATTTTCAGAATTTCCAGGGGTCTAGCTACACTTATCAGAGGTGTTTTTCCTAATTTTTATTAAGTCCAGGGGCTAAAACTGATTTTTAAATGAATTTACATGATTTTCTGGAGTTCCAGGGGCTAGATCAGAAGTTTCCGGGGCTAGCTCTTATTTCCCGAGAACCCTAGGGGGTAGCACGTAAGATTTCCAGTCTTTATAACGCGGGGCTGACGTGGACCGTCCGATTTTAAACCGACGGCTGAGATTATAACGTTGAACCGGTACGCGGGGATTTAAACCCTACCGTGCGATTTAAAATAAACGGCGCACAAGCGGCCACGTCGCTCTGATCGAGCGCGGGCGGCGCTGCCGGCGGCGCACGGCGGCGGGAAGCGGCGATCTCGCCGGAAAGTTTCGGATCATCGAGAATTCTGCCTAGAACTGTGATCTTATGGCCTAGATCGGTAGAGGGAAGGTCAGGGATCTCACCTCGGGGGTTTTCTCGAGCTCGGGGGTCCTGGAATGTGCTCGGCGGCGGGGTCCGAGGCAAAACCACGGCGAAGCTCGTCGGCGCTGTGTTTGCACCGTAACTCTCCGAGTTTTCTATACCTGCAAAGTTCCCCGGAGGCGGTGGATCAAGACCAGCGAGTTAGATCGGAAATTCCGAGCTTAGATCGGCCAGAATTCGCCGGAGAAGTCTCGGTTCTCACCGGAGTAAAAATCGACGATCGTGGAGGAAAAACAGAACGAGGCCGGGGTTTTTATAGACGGGGGAGGGCGGCGGGGTGGTTTAGATCATGTCCGCGTCGCCTACGAACAGAATTCAGCGGGGATACGCCGAAATCCCGATCGGTTTTGATTCGGGTGCGAGGGAGTCCGGCGCTGTCGCGAGGTAGACGAAGATCGGGTGGGTCCCGCCTGTCAGCGTGAGGAAGCAGCGCGCGCGGCTGGGGGCTGGCGCGGGCGCTGGCTGGGCCGGCTGGTGGGTTTCGGCCCACTGGCCGGTTTTTTTCTGTTTTCTCTTTTTCTTTTTCTATTTCTTTTCTGATTTGAGTTTAATTTGAATTCCAGTTTGAATTTGAATTTTTGCAAAACACGCAACATGTCCAAAAATTTTTAAATCCCCCTCCTAACAGGATTTAGGGTTTTGAATCAAAATTTTGGGGTGTTACAGCTCTACCCCCCTTAAAAGAAATCTCGTCCTCGAGATTGGTGTGTCTAAGAAAACAATTCTGGAAATTGTGCCTTGAGCTCATCTTTCCGCTCCCAGGTGGCTTCCTCTTCTGAGTGATGCTTCCATTGCACCTTGCACATCCGGATTCTTTTATTTCTGGTGAGGCGTTCCATTGTCTCCAAAATCTTGTATGGTTGCTCGGCATAAGACAAATCCTCATTTACGTCCACTTCATTCATGGGTAACACCTCTTCAGGCGTCCTCAGGCATTTCTTGAGTTGTGACACATGGAATACATCGTGCACATCCGATAGGTGAGCCGGTAATTCTAGTTGATACGCCACTTCGCCTTTCCTCTCCAGAACTTGAAAGGGTCCGATGTATCGAGGTGACAACTTCCCTTTCACCTTGAACCGACGAAGTCCTCTAATAGGGGACACCTTGAGATAGACATAGTCCCCTACGTCGAAAACGAGCTCTCTTCTTCGTACATCGGCATAGCTCTTTTGGCGTGTCTGTGCTATCCTCAAGTTATTGCGAATTTCCCTCACCTTCGCCTCGGCTTCTTGTAGTACTTCTGGACCAAACACTTTACTTTCCCCTGTTTGGTTCCAAAATAGGGGAGTTCTGCACTTTTTCCCATACAAGGCTTCAAACGGTGACATCTTCATACTAGCTTGATAGCTGTTGTTATAGGAAAACTCCGCATACGGTAAGTTCTTGTCCCAACTCCTATAGTTTTTGAGTGCACATGCCCTTAGCATATCTTCAAGGATCTGATTGGTTCTTTCCGTCTGCCCGTCGGTTTGGGGATGATAGGCAGAACTAAAGTTCAGATGGGTTCCCATGGTTTCGTGCAACTTCTGCCAGAATCTTGAGGTGAACTGTGTCCCTCGATCCGACACTATCTTCTTTGGCACTCCATGGTAACACACGATCCTTGACATGTACAATTCTGCCAATTTGGATCCGCTGTAGCTTTCCTTCAGCACCTTGGTTAGCCTATCAATGATGACCCATATTGAATCATATCCTGATTGGGTCCTAGGCAATCCCACGATGAAATCCATGCTGATTTCTTCCCATTTCCATTCAGGCACTTTGAGTGGTTGCAATAATCCCGCGGGTCGTTGATGTTCTGCTTTCACCAACTGACATGTGTCACATAGGGCAACATGTTCTGCGACATCTCGCTTCATGCACACCACCAATACCTACTTTTGAGGTCCTGGTACATCTTCGTACTCCCAGGATGAATGGAATAGTCGGAATCATGAGCCTCCTTCAAAATCAATTCACGGATCTCCTTTACTTCAGGCACACAGATCCTTTTCCTGTGCCACACCGTACCTTGTTCATCCTCTCTGAAACCAGGAGCTTTATTTTCCTTGATGAGTTGTCTGATTTCTTGTATCTTCTCATCGTTCTTTTGACCCCCGCGTATGTCTCGCTCTAGTGTGGAGTCCACTTCCATGGCGATGGCTTCACCACTATTTACTAGACATAGATTGAGCCTCATAACCTCGTCCTTCAATTCTGCAGGCATGTCCTTCAAGCTCAACTTATTGACCTGCACTTTCCGACTCAAAGCATCGGCCACGACATTTGCTTTCCCGGGATGATAGTTGATGCCTACATCAAAGTCATTGATTAGCTCTAACCATCTCCTTTGTCTGAGGTTGTGGTCTGGCTGTGTGAAAATGTACTTCAAACTCTTATGATCCGTATATATCTCGGTCCTCTTCCCCATCAAATAGTGCCGCCAAATTTTCAACGCGTGTACCACTGCGGCTAGTTCTAGGTCATGTGTAGGATAGTTCTTCTCGTGCTTCCGAAGCTGCCGGGATGCATAAGCCACGACATGCCCTTCTTGCATGAGAACACATCCCAACCCGTTTCCAGAGGCATCGCAGTACACTGTGAAGTTCTTCTGCATATCTGGCATAACCAACACTGGGGCTGTTGTCAATCTCTTCTTTAGCTCCTGAAAGCTCGTCTCGCACTGTGGCGTCCAGGTGAATGTGATTCCCTTCTCCAACAGTTTGGTGAGAGGTCTCGAGATCTTGGAGAATCCCTCAATAAACCGTCGATAGTATCCAGCCAATCCCATGAAGCTTCGAACTTCCCCGACATTTTCAGGGGTCTTCCACTTCTGTATATCCTCGATTTTGGTGGGATCTACGAAGATTCCTCCCTCCGAGATTATATGTCCTAAGAAGGGAACTCTCTTCAGACAAAACTCACACATACTCAACTTGGCATATAGTTGGTGTTCTCTTAGCCTCTGCAACACCAATCTTAGATGTTTCTCATGTTCTTCTTCATCTTTGGAGAAGACGAGAATGTCATCTATGAAAACCACCACAAATTTGTCCAGGTATTCCATGAATACCTTGTTCATGAGATACATGAAGTATGCCGGGGCATTAGTTAGCCCGAAAGGCACGACGGTGTATTCATACAGTCCGTACCGAGATACGGAAGCTGTCTTGGGAATATCAGATTGCCTTATCTTGAGTTGGTGGTATCCCGGCCTGAGATCAATTTTCGAGAACACACAAGCTCCCCTCAACTGATCAAACAAGTCTTCAATACGGGGTAATGGTTACTTGTTCTTGATGGTTACCTCATTCAAAGCACGGTAATCCACGCATAACCTTTGGGTTCCGTCCTTCTTGGGCACAAATATCACCGGAGCTCCCCATGGTGAGGAACTAGGACGAATATACCCCTTCTCCGTCAATTCTCTCAAATGATTCTTGAGTTCTTCTAGTTGCTTGGAGTCCATCCGATAAGGTCTTTTGTAAATCGGGGCTGTTCCAGGTACTAGCTCAATTGCGAATTCCACTTCACGATCGGGAGGCATACCTGGCAACTCCACCGGAAAAACATCTGGATATTCCCTGACGGTCCTGATTTCCTCAACTTTCACCTCAACTTGATTTAATTTAATGTCCCTCCTAGGCTCGTGTATTGTTATGAACTTTACTCTTGTGCCACTAGGATGAGTTAGTTCCACCGTTCTGGTCGAACAATGGATGATTTCTTTATGTTTGGTCAACCAATCCATGCCCAAAATAATATCGATCCCTTGGGAATCTATCACTATGAGGTTAGCAGTAAACACTACCCCATTAATGTCTAGATTCATCTTGGGACATACTTGTCTTGTCCTTATTTCTCCACCTGGAGAGTTTACAGCTAGCATATGGTTCATTTGTGTGGTTGCTAGGTCGTGCTTCTTAACAAACCCTTGAGCAATGAACGAGTGGGTAGCACCAGAATCAAACAGCAGGGTTGCAAGGTGTAAATTGGCAGGAAACTTACCAACTACCACGTTGGGTGCCTCTTGTGCTTCCTCCATAGTGACGTGGTTCACCCGTCCTCTCATTACATTCTGCTGTTGTGGTTGCGCAGGCTTCTTCTTTGGGCATTTATGGGCATAATGCCCCACTTCACCGCAGCTAAAACATTGCACCCCAACCATAGGTGCCTGGCCTTTGTTGTCTTGGGGTTGGTTTGGGGGTCCTTGCACTGCTGGACGAGGTGGATATGTGGGGCGAGGCTGCTGCACAAACTGACGTTGCGGCTGTGCTGGTGCTGCGGGAGGCCTGTAGTTCGGGTTGTACCCTCTTGGGGCTGAGTAGGGTACCGCAGCACGGTTCGTCTGCCCTGCAGGTTGCTGCATCAGACGTGGGCGGGTGTTGCTCCCTGAGGCTTGATGTGACCACCCGGCCTTCCTCTTATTCTCATTTTCCAAGGCCTTCATCTTCCTTTCTACCACAAACGCTCTGTCCACCATCTTTTGGAAGCTTTAATACTCATTTGAGGACATTGCACACTGCATTTCTGCGGTAAGTCCTTCCACGAAACAATCTTGTTTCTGCTCATCAGTCTCTATGTCTCGTGGGGCATAACGAGATAGTTGAGTAAATTTAGTGAGGTATTCCCTCACCGTCATGTTTCCCTGCTGCAGTCCCAAAAACTCCTTCCTCTTGTTTTTGAGTTCACCTCTTGGGATGTAATGGTTGCGGAAGCTACGCTTGAACTCTTCCCAAGTGATGTTTTCAGGGTCATGATGGGCGGCCACGTAGGCGGTCCACCAATCAGCAGCAAGTCCATGCAATTGATGAGAAGCAAACAGCACCCTCTCATACCCTTGGCACTGTATGATCCTCATCTTACTTTCAATGGTCTTCAGCCAATCATCTGCCTCCAGAGGTTCAGCAGCACTTGCAAACTTTGGAGGTTGAGTTCCTAGAAACTCACTCAACCTTGGTTGGCGTGGTGCAACTTGTGGAGGTGGAACTTGATGCAAGTTGGCCACCACTTGAGTCAAGTTCTGGATGAGCTGATTTTGATTCTCCAGCATTTGGTGGAGGGGATCAACTCCTTCACAGCAACCACCCCGGTCCTGGCCTCCAGAAAGATGAGGGTTTCATGGCTCATCGTTGTTGTTGGCGGGGTTGGCAGCACATCCTTTTCCTCTTCCGGCCATCTGGCAGAATCAACCAATGTTAATTTGAAAGCATTTAGTATCATCTTACTACTTTCATTTGTTTGTACTTTGAAGTGTTGAGGCTTTGTTATACTTTTACGAGGGTTCATATCTCACACCAAATAAATGCACTATTATTTCATGTGGGTTCACACACCAAAGCAAAACAATCTGAAGACGAGGCTGTGGACAATTGCTCATGGCTTCCGCAACTCACGTCACACACCAAGCATTAACACACCATTAACTTAACGTAACGACGCGACTATTCGACATCTTGCTAACTAAGGGAAGGACTCTACACTACTCGTTTTCTTGAGCTGGCTCCTCGGGATCTTCCTCATCATTTCGGCTGCCTTCTGACTCTACTTTGGGTGGGGAGGCTGCTGGTGGAGAAGTGCGACGACGCCTGATCGCTCGACGATCTGGGGAGCCAGGAGTCCATGTATCATTCACGGTGACACACAGTTCATTCCCATCTCCTCTTTCTCTCGCCCTCAAGCAGGCTCGCAGCACCGCCTTCGTTTCCTTCAGGGTGTCTCGGACATCCTAAAGCTCTTGTTGACACTCCTGCAGTCGAGTGCTGAGCATAGCAGCATCTTCCAAGCACAAGTCCATGTGCTCATGAGAAGTCCCTTGCTGCACTGGCTGGTACTTGTATTCCGTGGTACCACTCTCACGTTGGAGGACATACATGTACTCAGTTTTGTCCAAATGGCGACGATAGATGTGACTCTGGCAGGTGATGGCCTCCCAGGTGACATCTTTCTCCGCATCGACCTGTGTCGCTCTACAAGCTGGAGAGTGGTGAATCTTAAGCAGCTGATTTTCGTGTATAATCCTCATCTCTGAACTCCATTCTTCCCTCTTTTCACGGATGGTCCTGGTGGAGTTATAGTGGATGATTAGTTTGCCCGTATTGCCGGCGGCTTCGAGCATACGCCGAAGACGGCGCAATAAGCCTCCTACTGCCAATCCATAGGAAAGGTACGTCACCGGACGACTCTCCTCTCTCTCGGCAAGGGCAACTACGGGAACTCTCCCTCCTGTGGACCTGCGAGCGGTACGAATCATGCGAACCATCTAAAACAAAAAGAATTTAAAATTAGGTTAGATAAACTCTCAAACAAAAATCCTATTTTGAATGAAAATTGGGGTAAGATGAAGAAAGCGACTCATTTAAATAACACTTTTCAATCCACACCTTTGAAAAATAGTTTTTAAGAAAATAGGGCCCTTAAATACGTCCATTTCTACCTAGGTCCACGTTCCTACGGGCAACCTTGGCTCTGATACCACCTCTGTCACACCCGGTTTTTCCGAAGAACAACCAAGTGAATATCACATGTATGCCAGGATCATTTTCTCATACATGTGATGACAAACAGTGAAGCATCATTTATTACAAGCCAGGTGTCGAATATAAATAAGTCTTACAAAGCATATGTCTCGATGGACGATAAATAGTTCATCACAAAAAAATAAACTAGCAGCGGAATATTATTCTTGAGGGCTCCATCACAGGCGTTGCCCGGGGGTCTCCATGAACCTAGAAACCTTCTTCGGGTCCAAAGTCTTGATCATTATACACCACCTCATTATCTTGACCTGAGCAGCAATATAAACCAACAAATATGCAAGGTTGAGTACCAATGGTACTCAGCAAGTGTGGGAAAATTATGTCATGCATGGCTAGAACAAGGAGAGGTTGAACTCATGGTTAAAGCACTATGCAATTAATACCTATCACCTTAGCTTATTAAGCACCTACATTACTGCACAGGTGAAATGGTCCCAATCTCCCTTCCCATCATCATAACCAAATAACCATAACATCATTTTCAAATGTTAAGCTCCCCGCTTAACATCCTCAACTTCCAAAACCATCACTCCTCTAATCATGAATAAGTCCAAGCCGCTCTTGACTGTGAGCACGGCTGTCATGACAGTTTTGACTCTGCAGAGTTTGTACCACTGTACCCACATGTAGTGATTTCATCCCCCGTTGCCGAGTGGACTAAAAGAACCTCCATTATGCCAGTGGCTACGAACCACATTCACACTTCCCAGGTGTGTAGCCAGGAGATCACTACGAAGCCTTTACAAAGGGATTCCCGATGAGCGTGGGCCTACTAAGGTTTCACCCCTAACAGCATACAAGAGGCTCTAACCCCGCTGCAGTGGCCCCCTCTTGAGCCTTGCGGTTCATATGGTAGTCCAGCTGACACCTATTCCCCGCACCATCCAACACACCCATACTACGCCGGGGATACACCTAATTAATTGGCCAACTGCCCCATCTCAGCATGTGGTTGGCACTGTAAAGCCAGGTTACTTGCTCCTTGAACCGGTCCTTAGGATCCAGGCAAGTACTGAACACAAACCCGAGTCTCGTGCACCCAGCACACAACCAAAACATCCAACTTGCCTTGATCCCTACCTCTACATAACTCACAATATCTCATTCAAGAGTATGGTAAACTAAACTGATGATCTCATATCCAAATATCCCATTCTAAGCATGGCTAAGCATATGTAATATGAATAAATGATAAAATAAATCCCAACCCAAGCTACAAGGAAACAAGGTAATGCAATTCTAGGGAAACTTCCTATCATGGGTTTCATATTTAAATTGACAATGCAAATAACTCTAGCTACACATCCTAGCATAGGATCAAAGTGGTCAAGGACACTTGCCTCCTTCTTGCTGCTCTTGAAATGGGTAGTCCTGGTCTTGGAAAGGAATAACTTGCTCTTGAGCAGGTTCTACATCATACCATCACACATAGCAAAAGAAAAACAACAATCCATAAGACATAGTTCACACTTCCACTTCATACAAACCACACATTCACATTTATGAAAGTCATTCACCATTATATGTGTTGTGGTTACTCTATGTGTGTTGATTTGTGTCTTGCATACACTTTTAATCATATGTATATAATTCCTACTTTGTATTCACATTTATGCTTGCATACTATATATATATGAGTTTCCAATTTAAATAAATTTCTTATATTCAATTACTACACCTTTTAGCTACCAAGTATGCATGAAAGGTATTTTCCTTCTCCATATGTGTCTTCATAATTTCTACCAACCCTAAACTGAATCCTTTGGATTTTAGAACTCCATTTATCATTTACTAGTTGCTATATTTTCAGATCTATTTCCTATGCCTAAATGTGAACTTTATTATTAAAATAACAAAACACATCATCTAAACAGAATAGGTTCTGATCTAAAATATTTACTAATATATTTTTGACCTTTTCCTCTGATGTAGACTATTTTACAATTATTTTCCCTATTTTCCAGAACTATTCTTTACTTAAAAATATGTCCCTAAATTGAATAATAAATTAAACAGATTCATTTCAGCCCAAATATATTTTTATCTCACTCCAAAGTTTTCTAAATACTGAAAAAGTTTTTAATTTAATTTTGTCAATATGTTTGTCCCACTTTTTAATTTTTAAACACTAGCCACATATTCAATTTCCTAAGTTAATTACTAAACACGGCTAAAAAGGTAAACTCACCCCATTACAGGGTCTATAATATTATTTTCAGAATTTCCAGGGGTCTAGCTACACTTATCAGAGGTGTTTTTCCTAATTTTTATTAAGTCCAGTGGCTAAAACTGATTTTTAAATGAATTTACATGATTTTCTGGAGTTCCAGGGGCTAGATCAGAAGTTTTCGGGGCTAGCTCTTATTTCCCGAGAACCCCAGGGGGTAGCACGTAAGATTTCCAGTCTTTATAACGCGGGGCTGACGTGGACCGTTCGATTTTAAACCGACGGCTGAGATTATAACGTCGAACCGGTACGCGGGGGTTTAAACCCTACCGTGCGATTTAAAATAAACGGCGCACAAGCGGCCACGTCGCTCTGATCGAGCGCGGGCGGCGCTGCCGGCGGCGCACGGCGGCGGGAAGCGGCGATCTCGCCGGAGACTTTTGGGTTTTCGAGAATTCTTCCTAGAACTGTGATTTTATGGTATAGATCGGTGGAGGGGAGGTCGGGGATCTCACCTCGAGGGTTTTCTTGAGCTCGGAGGTCCTGGAAAGTGATCGGCGACGAGGTCCGAGGCAAAACCACGGCGAAGCTCGTCGGCGCTGTGTTTACTCCGCAAGTCACCGAGTTTTCTGCACCTGCAAGGTTCCCCGGAGGCGGTGGATCAAGACCAGCGAGTTAGATCGGAAATTCCGAGCTTAGATCGGCCAGAATTCGCCGGAGAAGTCTCCGTTCTCACCGGAGTAAAAATCGGCGATCGTGGGGGAAAAACAGAACGAGGCCGGGGTTTTTATAGACGGGGGAGGGCGGCGGGGTGGTTTAGATCATGTCCGCGTCGCCTACGAACAGAATTCAGCGGGGATACGCCGAAATCCCGATCGGTTTTGATTCGGGTGCGAGGGAGTCCGGCGCTGTCGTGAGGTAGACGAAGATCGGGTGGGTCCCGCCTGTCAGCGTGAGGAAGCAGCGCGCGCGGCTGCGGGCTGGCGCGGGCGCTGGCTGGGCCGGCTGGTGGGTTTTGGCCCAGTGGCCGGTTTTTTCTGTTTTCTCTTTTTCTTTTTCTATTTCTTTTCTGATTTGAGTTTAATTTGAATTCCAGTTTGAATTTGAATTTTTGCAAAACATGCAACACGTCCAAAAAATTTTAAATCCCCCTCCTAACAGGATTTAGGGTTTTGAATCAAAATTTTGGGGTGTTACAGCTCTACGCCCCTTAAAAGAAATCTCGTCCTCGAGATTGGTGTGTCTAAGAAAACAATTCCGGAAATTGTGCCTTGAGCTCATCTTCCCGCTCCCAGGTGGCTTCCTCTTCTGAGTGATGCTTCCACTGCACCTTGCACATCCGGATTCTTTTATTTCTGGTGAGGCATTCCATTATCTCCAAAATCTTGTATGGTTGCTCGGCATAAGACAAATCCTCAGTTACGTCCACTTCATTCATGGGTAACACCTCTTCAGGCGTCCTCAGGCATTTCTTGAGTTGTGACACATGGAATACATCGTGCACATCCGATAGGTGAGCCGGTAATTCTAGTTGATACGCCACTTCGCCTTTCCTCTCTAGAACTTGAAAGGGTCCGATGTATCGAGGTGACAACTTCCCTTTCACCTTGAACCGACGAAGTCCTCTGATAGGGGACACCTTGAGATAGACATAGTCCCCTACGTCGAAAACGAGCTCTCTTCTTCGTACATCGGCATAGCTCTTTTGGCGTGTCTGTGCTATCCTCAAGTTATTGCGAATTTCCCTCACCTTCGCCTCGGCTTCTTGTAGTACTTCTGGACCAAACACTTTACTTTCCCCTGTTTGGTTCCAAAATAGGGGAGTTCTGCACTTTCTCCCGTACAAGGCTTCAAACGGTGACATCTTCATACTAGCTTGATAGCTGTTGTTATAGGAAAACTCCGCATTCGGTAAGTTCTTGTCCCAACTCCTATTGTTTTTGAGTGCACATGCCCTTAGCATATCTTCAAGGATCTGATTGGTTCTTTCCGTCTGCCCGTCGGTTTGGGGATGATAGGCAGAACTAAAGTTCAGATGGGTTCCCATGGTTTCGTGCAACTTCTGCCGGAATCTTGAGGTGAACTGTGTCCCTCGATCTGACACTATCTTCTTTGGCACTCCATGGTAACACACGATCCTTGACATGTACAATTCTGCCAATTTGGATCCGCTGTAGCTTTCCTTCACGGGGATGAAGTGAGCTACCTTGGTTAGCCTATCAATGATGACCCATATTGAATCATATCCTGATTGGGTCCTAGGCAATCCCACGATGAAATCCATGCTGATTTCTTCCCATTTCCATTCAGGCACTTTGAGTGGTTGCAATAATCCCGCGGGTCGTTGATGTTCTGCTTTCACCAACTGACATGTGTCACATAGGGCAACATGTTCTGCGACATCTCGCTTCATGCCATACCACCAATACCTGATTTTGAGGTCCTGGTACATCTTCGTACTCCCAGGATGAATGGAATAGTCGGAATCATGAGCCTCCTTCAAAATCAATTCACGGATCTCCTTTACTTCAGGCACACAGATCCTTTTCCCGTGCCACACCGTACCTTGTTCATCCTCTCTGAAACCAGGAGCTTTATTTTCCTTGATGAGTTGTCTGATTTCTTGTATCTTCTCGTCGTTCTTTTGACCCCCGCGTATGTCTCGCTCTAGTGTGGAGTCCACTTCCATGGCGATGGCTTCACCACTATTTACTAGACATAGATACAGCCTCATAACCTCGTCCTTCAATTCTGCAGGCATGTCCTTCAAGCTCAACTTATTGACCTGCACTTTCCGACTCAAAGCATCGGCCACGACATTTGCTTTCCCGGGATGATAGTTGATGCCTACATCTAAGTCATTGATTAGCTCTAACCATCTCCTTTGTCTGAGGTTGAGGTCTGGCTGTGTGAAAATGTACTTCAAACTCTTATGATCCGTATATATCTCGGTCCTCTTCCCCATCAAATAGTGCCGCCAAATTTTCAACGCGTGTACCACTGCGGCTAGTTCTAGGTCATGTGTAGGATAGTTCTTCTCGTGCTTCCGAAGCTGCCGGGATGCATAAGCCACGACATGCCCTTCTTGCATGAGAACACATCCCAACCCGTTTCCAGAGGCATCGCAGTACACTGTGAAGTTCTTCTGCATATCTGGCATAACCAACACTGGGGCTGTTGTCAATCTCTTCTTTAGCTCCTGAAAGCTCGTCTCGCACTGTGGCGTCCAGGTGAATGTGATTCCCTTCTCCAACAGTTTGGTGAGAGGTCTCGAGATCTTGGAGAATCCGTCAATAAACCGTCGATAGTATCCAGCCAATCCCAAGAAGCTTCGAACTTCCCCGACATTTTCAGGGGTCTTCCACTTCTGTATATCCTCGATTTTGGTGGGATCTACGGAGATTCCTCCCTCCGAGATTATATGTCCTAAGAAGGGAACTCTCTTCAGACAAAACTCACACATACTCAACTTGGCATATAGTTGGTGTTCTCTTAGCCTCTGCAACACCAACCTTAGATGTTTCTCATGTTCTTCTTCATCTTTGGAGAAGACGAGAATGTCATCTATGAAAACCACCACAAATTTGTCCAGATATTCCATGAATACCTTGTTCATGAGATACATGAAGTATGCCGGGGCATTAGTTAGCCCGAAAGGCATGACGGTGTATTCATACAGTCCGTACCGAGATACGAAAGCTGTCTTGGGAATATCAGATTGCCTTATCTTGAGTTGGTGGTATCCCGACCTGAGATTAATTTTCGAGAACACACAAGCTCCCCTCAACTGATCAAACAAGTCTTCAATGCGGGGTAATGGGTACTTGTTCTTGATGGTTACCTCATTCAAAGCACGGTAATCCATGCATAACCTTTGGGTTCCGTCCTTCTTGGGCACAAATATCACCGGAGCTCCCCATGGTGAGGAATTAGGACGAATATACCCCTTCTCCGTCAATTCTCTCAAATGATCCTTGAGTTCTTCTAGCTGCTTGGAGTTCTTATAACGCGGGGCTGACGTGGACCGTCCGATTTTAAACTGACGGCTGAGATTATAATGTCGAACCGGTACGCGGGGGTTTAAACCCTACCGTGCGATTTAAAATAAATGGCGCACAAGCGGCCACGTCGCTCTGATCGAGCGCGGGCGGCGCTGCCGGCGGCGCACGGCGGCGGGAAGCGGCGATCTCGCCGGAGACTTTCGTGTTTTCGAGAATTCTTCCTAGAACTGTGATTTTATGGTATAGATCGGTGGAGGGGAGGTCGGGGATCTCACCTCGGGGGTTTTCTTGAGCTCGGAGGTCTGGGAAAGTGATCGGCGACGAGGTCCGAGGCAAAACCACGGCGAAGCTCGTCGGCGCTGTGTTTACACCGCAAGTCACCGAGTTTTCTGCACCTGCAAGGTTCCCCGGAGGCGGTGGATCAAGACCAGCGAGTTAGATCGGAAATTCCGAGCTTAGATCGGCCAGAATTCGCCGGAGAAGTCTCGGTTCTCACCGGAGTAAAAATCGGCGATCATGGGGGAAAAACAGAACGAGGCCGGGGTTTTTATAGATGGGGGAGAGCGGCGGGGTGGTTTAGATCATGTCCCCGTCGCCTACGAACAGAATTCAGCGGGGATATGCCGAAATCCCGATCGGTTTTGATTCGGGTGCGAGGGAGTTCGGCGCTGTCGCGAGGTAGATGAAGATCGGGTGGGTCCCGCCTGTCAGCGTGAGGAAGCAGCGCGCGCGGCTGCGGGCTGGCGCGGGCGCTGGCTGGGCCGGCTGGTGGGTTTTGGCCCACTGGCCGGTTTTTTTCTGTGTTCTCTTTTTCTTTTTCTATTTCTTTTCTGATTTGAGTTTAATTTGAATTCCAGTTTGAATTTGAATTTTTGCAAAACATGCAACACGTCCAAAAAATTTTAAATCCCCCTCCTAACAGGATTTAGGGTTTTGAATCAAAATTTTGGGGTGTTACAACATTGGGGCGAGGCTGCTTTTGAGCATAGGTGCCCATGTTGGGACGGGGCGCAGGAGGCAAAGGCATACGAGATGCTTGCATAACAGGACGTTGCTGCGGTGGTTGATTAGGGCGAGGTGGGTTTGCAGGGCTGAAAGTAGAAGCGGACGAGCCATACTGTGGTGCAGCTGGTGGCATGAAACGGGGACATACATTGCTCCCTTGTGGCTGGTATGGCATCTTCCTCTTACCCTCTTGCTCGATCTCACGGATCTTGCTCTCAACCACTATAGCTTTGTCAACGAGCTTCTGGAAGTTTGCATAATCATTGTTGAGCAGTTGTACTTGGATCTCATTGTTCAATCCTCTCATGAACAAGTATTGCTTCCTTTGATCCGAGTTGACGTCTTCTGGAGCATACCTTGACAGCTGCGTGAACTTGTTGAGTACTCATTCACACTCTTCTTTCCTTGGCGGAGACCTTCGAACTCTTGCCTTTTAAGCATCATGACTCCAGAAGGGACGTAATGAGAGCGGAAACTATCCTTGAATTCAGCCCATGTGATAGTCTCCTGGTTGACATGAGCATTGCAAAGAGCGTCCCACCAGTCAGCGGCTGCTCCCATAAGTTGGTGCGATGCGAAGAGAATTTTCTCCCGATCATTGCACTGAACAATAGAAAGCTTCTTTTCCATGGATTTGAACCAATCATCAGCCTCCATGGGATCATTAGCTTGTGCAAAAGTAGGCGGTCGAGTCCTCATGAACTCTCCAAATCTGTTGTGAGCCGGCGGTGGTGGCGGTGGGGGTGCAGGAACGGGGTTAGGATTGTTGTTCTTGTTGGATTGCAGCTGTCCCAACGTTTGTATCATAGTTTGCATGAGCTGGTTCTGCATAGCCATCAACCGTTCAAGTTTGTTTGCATCAGCCCCAGGGTTAGCATTTTTAGGAACTTCAACGTTGCCATCCTCTTGTGGTTCATTGTTGCCACAACACGAGCGTTCCTCCTTTGACGGCTGGCGTTTTCCCTCACCATCTGTGAGAGAGAGTAGATTAGAATAGAAAATAGAAGTTTAGATTGATCCCCCCAACTATATGAATCAAGGTGTATGAACTAACTATCTTCTTTTATTAATTTCAGCCTATATGAGGATGTGAACACATGCCGAAGCATCTCACATCTCCCCACTATGTGTGGATGTGGACATTCACCGAAGCGTCCCACAACTCACAACAGCACACACACATGAGCAATCATCATAAAAGTTCAACACACCATTCCTATTCAAACTACTACGATTTAACGTTCCTATTACAGCTTATTCAATGGAAATCCTAAACTTAATTATTTGAACCGGTGCTGTTCTCGCCATGTGACGGAGGTGGTCCATACATGGCCGCACGCCATGGTTAGTCGGCAGTCCATGTAGGGTTATATGGTGCTGGTGCTCCATTCGCTCCCGCGTTGGCACGAGTCTCCTCCTGTTTTTCCAGCAAGTACAGCTTCTTGCGGAGGTAACGGATCTCTTCTTGTGCGCTTGCGTAGCGGTTTCCTAACTCCACGAGCAACCTTTGTGACTTGTCAGCAGCCTGTGGGTTGGAAAGGGCTGTCACATGGGGTCCAATGATCTCCCTTGTGCCACTCTTCTGACACGGGTGCAGCTCAAAAGTGGTACCCTCAAGCTGCTCATGGAAGGCGTAGCACAGTCCGGTGAGTGCTTCCCATGCAGCGTCATTGATAGCTTCTGCCCTTGTAGCTCTCCATGTATGTGTGAAGTGCCGAGTGACAACCCTACCGTTAGATAGGATGGTTACATCAGCCTTCCACTCTTCATGTCCGCGACGAGGGACTTTCTAGAGGAGATACTCCGGGTATAGGCTGCAGCAATCCAGAAATTCTTTGAGCTCCCTGGATGTGTGTCCTCCTTCCATTCCATCGGACCAAAATTCTTGAACTGAATGGTTGGCCCATTCATCACCTTCATTATTGGTCTCAGCAAGGGGTGGCTCCTCCTCAGATTCATCTCTTCCCGACATAGCTTCATGAGGATCCACGTGGTGTAAGCCCGCGTGAAATTCCTCCTGAGGTGCGTACCAATGCTGTTCTTGTGGATCATCCTCCATAACGTCTTCAAATGGTTCCACCTCTTCCGGAACATCTTCCTCATGCATACAAATATTGACTTCATCTTCATCACGAGGTTCCGTCTTCACTTCCTCCCAATATGGTCCATCAGACATCTCAATGGGATTAAGAGCACTCCCACGTGGTGGTGGACGAGCTCTTATGCGTGCTGTGCTCCTGGTCATCGTCATCTATAAATAAGACATGAGAAACCTTACAGAAGGAAGAAATAACTCCCAAAACTTTAGAAACTATGGAGCAAGAAGCAAAAGGTGTTGCTGTCCAAAAGAAGAGAAAAGAGGGGCTGAAAATAGCACTTTGCAGTGGCTGAATTGACAAGAAAAGTGCAGCAGCAAGTAATTTTCGAAAATAACAGTTTAGAGGGGTGTTCCTATTTGTTTTAGAGTGTCCATTCTACCTAGGCTTGCGTCCTACGGTCAACGTGGCTCTGATACCAATCTGTGACACCCGGTTCTGAAAACAGAACCAAGTTAATGCATATGTGTGCCCAGGATGTTCATCACACATACACATGTATCCACAAATTGAATTCAGAATATAACCACGAATAAATAGTGTTTAAGTACTTTATTACATCAACTCATTGTCTCACTCATGAATCTCTAACTTATTATTGCAGCGGAAGTCTCTAAACGACAGCGGAAATAACTAATAGCAGCAGGCTCCATCTTCAACTCCACAGGAATGTTGACGGTAGTTCGCACGCCTAGTACTCCACATGGTCCTCGAAGTACTCTTCTCCTGTTGCTGATGTTTATGTGATAATGCAAGGGTGAGTACATGTCGTACTCAGCAAGTGCGGGAAAAGTATGGCATGTAGCTTACAACAAGGTAGGGAATAAAAAGGCTCATTGAAGCAAGCAAAGTTTATTTCACGAACATAATGAAAACAGCAACTAAGTCTAGGTGAGTTTAATCCCAATATAACCAAGTAAAACAGCAACATTCTTTCATCAAAATTCACCATTTATCAAGTCTCATCCAGCCACTAATCTTTCTCAAGTTCATCTCATGCTCATAAAATATTCATAACCATCTCATAATTCATATAGCCAAAGCCAAACTCATTTTCATGACTCAACATTCCCAAAACCAATCCCGATGACCATACCATAACCATACCGAATAACCATCCCATGTTTTCCCTCTAATCATGGAAGTTGGCCAGGTGCTTGTGACCGGAAGCACGGCTATCATGATAATTTTACACTCTGCAGAGGTGGCACCACTTTAGGCACAAGTTTGTGATTTCGTCACCCTTCAGCGACTGCAAAACCTCCATTATACCAGTACACAACTGTCATTATATGGCCAAGAGATCACAAAATAGCCTTAAAAAGGGCTACTAGATGTATGGACTCACTGAGGTTTCACCGGCAGGCTCGAATCACCATTCTCCCACCCACGGGCCCCGTCTTGTGCCATGCAGTTCCCAGGACAGTCCTCTCTCGACTCCCATTCCCCGTGCTATCCACGGTACATAACAAGCTAGAAACACACCTAATTAATCAGCTAAGCCGCACCCATACTTGGCCTTGTGGTGGCACTGTTTTCCTGGTATATTCTTGCATGAACCGGTCCTTAGATTTACGGCAAGTTCCACCATATCATCCAGCAACATTCCCGAACCAAGCTTGCCTAGATCTCCCCCGATTCCATGCTCATTATCATCATCAAGTTCTCATCATCATTATTCATATGAGTGCAGTAGCTAACCACATTTTAATTCAGTTTCCCGTATCCCGTAGATTAAGCGAAGCAAAAAGGAAAAACGACCATACCCGACTCATCAACTTTCCCGGCGACAAGGATGGTTAAGAAAACTAGTAATCTCCTATACAAGGGTGTCCCATCAAGTTGACTCAAGCGTATGAATTTTCACAAACAAAACAGTTTCAAAAACATGGGATCAATATGGTCAAGGGGCACTTGCCTTACTCCCGTGGTTCTTGTTGCTCAAGCATCTCGAAGTCTTGGTGCTGTAGTTCCTCGTAGATGGCCTCTTGAGCTTGTTCTTCTACTCATGATCACGCACATACAAAATTTACAGCAATCAAACATCATGCACAAACTTACTCAAGATGCAATGGGGTAGATGAATGCAAATCCTATGGTGCTGTTTTATTAATCCAGTTTGTACGTGTTTTTGCATGTTTTAATGGGCTTTCATGGGGTTTTATGATGAACAAGGGTGCTGGGAGGAAGTATGGACGTGGTGATGATCTTGACTCAAGATCTAGATCAGTTCCACCATCAAAAATCGATCAAAACATGATCTGTCCACACGTAAAAGTTTCTGTTCGAAGGGGGCGAAAAAACGGATGCGTAGAAACAGCGGCGATGTCGTAAGATAGGTAACGAAGACCTACCTCACTTCCCTTTGGTGGCAGGGCCATCATCCTAGGAATGGCAGCAGCGGGGAATTTTTCTATGGAAGATTAGGGCAGGACAGATCATCGGTTCTTTTCCGGCGACGGCGAGGCACGACGGGGCTCATCTGCTGGGCTCGACGACGGGGCTCGCCGGCGGGGCTCGACGGCGGGGCTCGTCGGTGGGGCTCACCGGTGGGGCTCGCTGGCGGGGCTCACCGGCGGCTGAACTCCGGCGAGGGGGGGGGAGCCAACTCGGCGAGTTGGGGGCTAGGGCTTCCAAGTCGTCGACTTGGGGGGGGGGGGCAAAGGGGGAGGGGGGCTGCGGCCAGGGGGGGGGTTGGGTTCTATTTATAAGGGGGGGGGGGAGGGGGGAGAATCCTAATCTAATTAGAGCAAAATCCTAACAAAATTTTCCCCAATTGATTGGTGCGGCAACAATGTGGGGGAAATTCCCCAAATGTTGGGAAAATTCCCCCTTTTTGGGAATTGGGGAATTTGGGGAAATTGAAAATAGCTAATTTCAGCCATCTTTTCCCCATTCCTCACCATTTCTATGTCACTCCGTTTCTACATTCCTTTCTCCAATTCTATGTGTCACTCTCCATTTCTACATTCCCCTCTCCATTTCTATGTCCCATTTCTCCATTTCTATTTGCCCTTCTCCATTTCTATGGTTCCTTCCTCCATTTCTATGGTCCTTTCTCCATTGCTATGGTTCTTTTCTCCATTTCTATGGTTCTTTCTCCATTTCTATAGTTCTTTCTCCATTTCTACTTCTTTTATAATGTTTCTCTACATGAAAAATGTTTTGCAATGCTTGGAAATGAATTTGAGGGCGTTACACCTCGCCTCCAAGCGCGCGCATGTCATCGTCCTCACCTCCAAGTGCCATCACTGTACGCTAGCTTTATGAACCTTGTGTTCAACTTTCAGCCTTCACTTGCATTTAAGAAATGGTTACTATCATATTTTTATTTTTACAGTTTGACATAGAAGATGGACCGCCGAGCATGGATGTACAACATGCCAAGACCTGATCCTATGTACATTCAAAATGTTGCAAACTTTATTGAAGCGTCCAAGAGACATGCGAAGTTGCAAAAGATAGATGACCTATTCTGTCCATGTATCGACTGTGAAAATAAGATTGCTTGGATAGATACTATAGTAATCCAATCTCATTTGGTGAAAAGGGGTTTCAAAAAAGACTACACAATATGGATAGAGCATGGTGAGTTAGATACGAATGAGGCGGATAAAAATGATGATAGAGGTTCTGATGACGATAATGCTCATATCGACTATGGTAGTGACAATCAGGATGATGATGAGTTTGATTGTGAGGAGATGTTGCGTCACATCGAACCACATCTATTGATTTCTATGGGAGCAAGTAAAGGTTTAAGTAAAATGGAGACATTGCAGAATGCAGCGACGGAGCTCTTATATAATGAATCAAAGGATTGTGATAAAGAGTTTACTACATTGGGTCAGTCCTAGAATTAGTAAAGTTGAAACCACACACAGATGGTCCGATTGTAGTTTCTCTGATATTTTTAATCTTTTGGCAGAAATTCTTCCATATCCCAATAAACTGTCCAGAAGCACTTATAAAGCAAAGAAACTTCTTTGCTCGATGTCACTAGGTGTGAAAAAATACATGCTTGTGTGAACCAATGTATTATGTATCGCAAAGAGCATGAGCTCGCAACTAGATGCCCCATCTGTGGTGTGAGTAGAAACAAGAAGGTCTACAATCACTAGTATGTTACCAACATGAATAAGACCATGAAGTATAAGAAGAATATTATTAACCCTGAAGGTGACGATGATGATACTTCTGACGATGCAGGCGGGAAGAATAAGAGAAAAATTCCTGCCTTGGTGATGTGGTACCTTCAAGTAATTGATCGCTTGAAGCATTTGTTCTCAAACCCTAGGGAGGCTGAACTTATGTGTTGGCATCCCGAGCAGCGTAGGAAGAATGAAAAACATATTCGACACCCTGGTGATGCAACCCAGTAGAAAAATTTTGATATTCAGTATCCAGAGGTTGCAAAGGAAATCGAATGTAAGGTTTGCCTTGGGAACAGACGGACTGAATCCGTTTGGTGAAAAAAGGGGCATATACAACATATGGTCCGTTGTATTAACGATGTACAACCTACCGATGTGGTTGTGTCACAAAAGGAAATATATTTTGTTATCTATTCTTATACAAGGTCCGAAACAACCCGACATTGAAATTGATGTGCTCTTGGAACCTCTAATAGAAGATATGGCGAAACAATGGAATGAAGGGGTCGTACATGGGATGAGTAAAAGCAGGAGTATTTCACGCTAAGAGTAATGATATTCATTACCATGCATGATTGTCCCGTACTATTTACATTATCGGGACAGATGAAAGGGAAGAAAGGTTGTGTAAGGTGCGTGGATGGAACTGGATTTTGTACCTCACTTCATCCAGAAAGACAGTGTACATAAGATACCAGCGGTTCTTGACAGATACACACAAGTACAGGAAGATGAAACAATAATTTGATAACACAATACAAAAAGATACTGCACCGAAACCTTATAGTGGAAAACTCGTGTTCGAAACGGTCAAGAACATTCAGGTTGCTTTTGGTAAGGGCAAAAATTGTAAAGGAACGAAGAGATAGAAAACTACATCTTCGAGTGATACAACTGACATGACTTTCAAGAAACAATCAAATTTTTTCAAGTATCTTTCGTACTGGAAGAACCTGGAAATTTGGCATAGTATTGATTTGATGCACATTACAAAGAATGTATTTGACAACATCATTGGAACCTTGTTGGACATCCCGAGGAAAACAAAGGACGGATTAAAATCACATATGGACCTAAATCTTGATATGAGATCAGAGCTTCACCTAGTAGAAAAGGCCAACGGGAAGCATTACCTTCCCCCAACCAGCTACAACTTGACACTACAGGAGAAAAGGCAATTTGCGAATGCTTGCGTGGGATCAGAGCGCCCACAAGTATGTCATCCAATATCCACAACTAGTCTCGATTAAAGACTTGTCTTTATTCGGCTATAATTCTCACGACTGTTACATGATGATGACAGTGTTCCTTGCCGTTGCAATAAGGGTCATCAAACCTGAGCATGTAAAATTTGTCATCACACGTTTGTGTTAATTCTTCAACGCAGTATCGCAAAAGGTGATAGCCTAGGAAGACATAGACTATTTGAAAACGTACATCGTCGAGATTATGTGCAAGCTTGAGATGTGTTTCCCACCATCTTTTTTTGATATGCAAGTACACCTAATCATACATCTTGTTGATCAGATAAAATCATTGGGGCCACTATATTTACATCGTATGTTTCTGTTGATGAGATATTTTGGAGTATTAAAGAGTTGTGTGCGGAACCATGCTCGCCCAGAGGGTTCAACTATGGAAGGATACACTACCGAAGAATTGATTGAGGGTTGCACTGATTACATCAAATATGGAAAGCCGATACGTGTGCCTATACCAGTACATGAGGGTAGACTATGTGGGAGAGGCAAAGTGGGTAAGAAAACTTTTATCGTTCAGGATTACAAATTAGTACACTGTGCATAATTTGGTGTACTACAACAGCTCGCAATAGCTGAGTCGTACATCGAGGAACATGAAATTGAGCTTCGCAGAAAAAACCAAGGCCGCACAGAGAACTGGATCATGAAAGGGCACAGAAGACGTTTCACTGAATGGTTAATGGACAAAAATATACCATGTGGGGAGTATGACGAAGAGGCGAAAATGAAGAAGTTAGCTTCTAGCCCATCTGCTTTGGTGACATCATGGCAAGCATATGACATCAATGGTTACACATTTTACACTAAGGAAAAAGACGGTAAGAGTGTTGCACAAAATACTGGTGTTCGTATAGAGGCTTATGATCCACAAGGGCAGAAGATCACATACTTCGGGTTCATAGATGAAATATGGGAACTTGATTATGAAGAAAGAATAAAAATGCCCGTGTTTAAGTGCCAATGGGTCAAACATCCTGATGGTGTGAAAGTGGACAACTACGGGCTGACATTGGTAGATTTGAACAAAGTGGGTTATAAAAATGATCCGTGGGTTCTCGCCGATCGTGTTGCATAAGTTTTTATGTATAGGATCCAGTAACTGAGAATATGCACGCAGTTGTTTCTGGAAAGCAAAATATTGTTCGGATTGAGAATGTGGGAGATAATTAAGAGAAATATAATCAATATGAAGATATGTAACTTTTCACCGATCCAGACAACATCAAGCGCGTAGAAAGAAGCATTAAAAAGGATTTGAAACCCTATATGCGAGAAGATGTCAATGATGGAAAAACTTATGACATATATTCTATATATTTGTAATATTGTAATGAAGCTTTAATATTTTAATTTGACAAATTTTCTCTTTTAATATTTGAATTTTGACATGTTGGAATGCTTTAAAAAAATTAACAAAATTCATTTAGTGAAATACACTGCGCTTGAAGCCATGGCCGGCTGAGTGCTGCTTCATCTCTATGTGTACGTGTGAGCTCTATTTTTCCTCTGTTCGCTACAAATTTCACATGCGGTTCTATACCTACGACTAGCCGCCTGTGAATAATCTTTATCACAGGCAGTAATGTAAAGATTATCCGCCTCTGAAGAATCTTTATGGCAGGCGGTTCTTTATCTACGGCTGTCCGATTGTGAAGAATATTTATCACAAACGCTTTGTAACGTAAGATTTCCCGTCCGTGTAACTCCAAGGACGCATGTACTGCATGCATGTAACTCCAAGGACGCGTGTAACCGAAAAGGTAAGGCATGCACGCCCGGTGTCAAACAGAGAGGGCCAATATCAGATATAAGAAACCAATGATTGAGAAGCACCTTCAAAAAGGCTATTACTGATCAGAATAATCTCCTTTGATGATCATATCATCTGTCATTGTCAAAGGAGAAGAGTCCAGCAATGAGAAGAAGTATTAGCAAAAAGGACATGATCATGAGCACTAAGCACAGAAGCAAAGTGTTGAAACCAAGCACGAGGACATGCTTCAGGCCATATAAGAGTACGTCAAAGATGGCAAACTATACCCACAGGAACAGAATACCCCAATGACAGTTGCATATACACCTCTAGGGGACAACAAATCTAGTTCAAAATTAAATTATTTTTTATACTACAACAATTTAATAATGGAGGGCAACAATTCAACATGACTATTAAATCAACATATCATATCATAACCCAGACAACTGATATATTTATACATCAACAACCAACCTTTATCCCAAGCATATTGGGGTCCGCTGAGTGCTGCTTCATCTCTATGTGTACGTGTAAGCTCTGTTTTTCGCAGGCGGTTTGTAATGTAAAGAGTATCCATCTGTGAAGAATCTTTATCGCAGGCGATTCTTTATCTACGGTTGTCCGCCTGTAAAGAATGTTTATCACAGGCGGTTTGTAACGTGAGTATATCCGCCCGTGTAACTCTAAGGACACATGTATACTGCACGCGTTGCGCGTTCCTTTCGCGCGCGTGGTAACCGAAATGGTAAGGCACGCACGCCCGGTCGCTTTAGCCGCCAGTATTAATGGCCAATATTGCAAGAGGCTCCTACTCCGCGGTCCACCTGTATCATTGTTGTTGCCATTCGCGCGTAGAATTCAAAGCGATCCGACCTCTATTTTCCGCACCATTATAACTTGCACCTTCCCCCTCTCTGCAGTCTGCACCACCATCATAGTCTTCCTCTTCCCTCCAGTCTTTGTCTTCCTTGCCGCACTGTAGCCCTAGTCTCAATGGCACCACCGAGGAAGCACTCCCGACCATGGTCTCCACTCGCTGCGCCTCCATCCCCGGCTCCAAATGCACCTCTGTCCCCGCTCCAACCGCGCCTCCGTCACTGGCTCCAACCGCGCCTCCATCCCCGATTCCAACCGCGCCTCCGTCCCCATCTTCAACCACACCTTTGCCACCTTCCTAGGCGGAATAGAGAGTGCACCTGCTTAGTAAAGTTGCTTTCCTAGAGCAGAGTTTGGTTGCCCTCAGGGCACAGGCGGACGACGACGACCTGTCACCGTTGCGTGGCAGATGGCGAAGGATGTATATAACAGTACATCTGATGCCATGGTTCTTCTGGGTCTTGGTCGCCTTCCATAATGTAATGGAATGGGCACCATAGCCCACTACCTCTTTGGGTTAAGCGCAGTGGCCAGTCGTCTTGACGTGATGCGAGATACGGTTGGTGAGGTGCTTGGGGTGGAAGGTAGCAGGAAGTTGGTGGAAGTGATCGCCGATAAGTGTGTGGTTTCTCCGCCACCGGAGGACTAGGCAATCGTCTGTTTTTTCTTTTGTTGTTTGTAAAAAAATAATTTTTAATGAATGTGTGCTTGATGATGAATGTTTATTATCAATTATCGAATTATTTGTTGTCTTTTTGTTTGATGCTAAATGTGGTTGATGTACACGGGCCGCGATGTTTGGTGGCTTCGAATTGGTTGATCGATCCCCTCAGTATTAATGGCCAATATTGCAGGCGGCTCCCTACTCCCGATCGTTTCAGCCGCCTGTATTAATGGGCTTCAAACTGAATTCAAAGGCTCGTTCTCCTCGGTATTAATGGCCAATATTGCAGGCGGCTCCTATTCCCGGTCTCTTCAGCCACCTGTATTAACGGCCCATATTGCAGGCGGCTCCTACTCCACGGTCCACTGTGAAAATTGATATGTTTACACAAGCGGTTTGCAGTTCCGAGCCGTGTGTGATGTTTATTCATCAAGGAGGCTATTAAATCATTCGACATCACATGCGCATTTTTTTACGGACCGTCTGGGTCTAAAAAACAAGGCGCTTGTGATAATGGTTTTTGTAGTAATGTGAATAGTTGCAGTAAGTTGCGATGCGAACATCGTAGGGGTGCGCATCCCTCCTCCCAGAAAGACGAGAGTCACTAAAAGCTCTCCTCTTGAAATATGTTGACTGTTTCGCATGGAGCTACGAAGAAATGCCCGGTTTAGACCCGCAGTCCACAAGCTCAAGATTGATCCAAATGTGCAGCCTGTTAAACAGGCACCTCGCCGCATGAGAATAGAGCTTGAAGAAAAGGGGCATCATCACATTATAGTGTGATGGCAGGACCTTAAGGAATCAAGGATGTAAGTTAATCAAGGTCAAGGAGGGGTCCGTGGTACTTCACGTGTCATTCATTTGACTGGCACCATGCAAATATTCTGGCATTCGATGACGAGAGATAGTATGCTACTTTCTAGTGTAACGGCTAGCTGATGACATCGAGCTACGCTATTTGAAGAGCAAGCCAACCACCATCAATATCAAATCATCATCATGAAGTTATAAATCTATCACGTCGGCCAGACTACTAACATAGAGACGCTACCACTAATCAAGTGTGTCATAGCTACAACAATATTTAAAATAGCCACAGAAAACATGCACGGTAAAAACAGGCTATTAGGACTATTTTGCAAAATCATAGGAACAATCATGATCAAGGGGTTAGAGCTTGCCTTCACAGGCTTCTAGAAGTTCCTCGTAGTCTGGGTCCCTTGGTTCCTCGTCAAACTCCTCTGTTGCTACAGTATGTAGTTGCATGAATAAGTGCTAAATTCGAGGAGATCCAAGAATTCAAAGCAAAATCCTAGTAATATTGTGGTAGGGATCCTTAGAGGATTTTTAATCGACAAGAATGCCTTATTTGGAGCTTGAATGGGTGATATCATCATTTGGGATGCTAAGCCCTAACTTCCCTTGGTCCTTCTTAGTTAATTTTCCAGAATTTAACTAGGCTAGTTCTCCCTGCCACCATGCTATAATAGTCTATTTCTATTTTTAGGAATTTTTTTGAAATTTTTCTGTACTTAAAAGTTTATTTTATGGAGCCTTGTGTATACTAGGGTGTGGCTGTAGCAGTTCCCCGCGCAGCTCTAATGGCTGACAGGTGGGCCAGGGAGCTCAGTGTGTCTGGTGTATGTGGACCATGTCTACAGGAAGGGATTTAACTGGAATTACATGGACTATGATGAGGTGGCAATAGTGTGGCATCTGACTGAAAACTGCCACACGGGCAAAACTGCCAAGGTGGCTACCACCTCAGCTGCCACACATGCAAGGGTGTTGGTTTAGTTGGGTTGGTGCTGACTGGATGGACATGTGGGCGACACATGTGCGTCACGTGTGTAAGGGCCAAGTTTTGCATATACTAAAGGTGTTCATCACACCACACTCACCTCATTTGAGGAAATCTTATGAACACATTTGAAGAGCAAGTAAACACCATCAAGAAAGTCATTAGAAGATAAACTCACAAAATTTAAAAGTGGCATTTCACATATGCATCATATAGGGGCTGAGCACATGTTTAACTCATAAACTTGGTTAGGAATGCTCATGCCAAATTCCACCCAGATCCAAAACTTTTGAGGTATTTTTGGGAATAATTAGAAAAAGGTTAGTTTGAAAATAAATTCAAATTCAAACTCCTTTCACACATGAATTCAAAAATGGGATTCATATTCACATTCAGCACATTTTTGTGAGCTCACACACCAATTTTCACTCCATTTGGAGTTGATCTTGACATGAGCTATTTTGGTTAAATTCAAATCAAATTTGAATTTCAGTTAACCTTTTGCTGCAAATTTGATCAAATCAAATCACACTTTAAATTGTTCAAACTCAACTGACCACTCTGTGGTATGATCAAATTGCAAAGGGCGTGAGGGTCACCAACATTAAGAGCAGTGGGAAAATTGAATTTTAGAGGTTAAAACAAGGGGGTAGGACCCACTGTCAGTCTCACACTCGAGCAAACCGACTGAGGACTCGGTTCCTCGGATTCTCGGGCTGGCACTGTGATCGCCACCGAGCCAAACTTTGCTGCCAGCTCCTGCTCGGTGTGCGCTCACGATTAGATGCCACCCAGCCTTCTTATCCTCGCAATCGAGCCGACCAAAGACAGTTTCACTCGTTGCTCCTCGCTATCGCACGAACACAGAGCCGAGAACACCGCCGCCGTCGCAACTTGACCGGGAACCATGCCACCATGTGTGCAAGGCGTTCCTGAGCTGCAAAACAGTAACCTAGCTCCTCCTCCTACCTCCCCTTCCTAAGAACCAGCCGCGTTCGGCTTTTCCCGACTGATACCGCAAGCTTTTGCGGCGACCTAAAGTTCTTCCGCACCTCGGGCTCTCGTGGACAGGCCTAATGGGAACGTATCATGCCCAAGCTAAGGCATCCCGAGACGCGTTAGGACTTCGTGTTGCTCACTTCCAAACCGTAGCCCGAGTGGTTGATCACCGGCGACGAATTTCAGATTTTCCTTCCACTTGGTGTAAACCGACCTTCGGGTACATATGTTCCGAGGTATCGCCCCATAATAGTTTAGAGATCCTTAAACTGCACACAAACGAGCTAGACTCCATAGTGAACAACTTTCCTTCACGACCCCAGCATGGAAACCCCTGTAGACAGTCTATTTCGAGTTTTGCTACTGGCGCCAATGGCGGGAGCCGTCGGGCGCACGGTGCGAGCTCACTTAGAGCCTCTCCCGAGCTAGCTTGAGCGTATGTCGAGCATCTACACGTCACACTGGTACTGTAGAGCTCGAGAACTCAGTGGGTGACCGGCTAGAGGTGGCGGACGACGCTGCCGGAGTGAAGCCGAGCCGTTGCACCGTCGCAGATAGGATGGAGACCTTGCCGGCTCGGGGAACCGTCACCAGAGAGTTCAGAGTGTCGGGTTAGGCCTTAGCAGCCAGCCATGGCTTGGGAGATGGCCGGGATATCGGTTTACGGTGAGCTCCGGCGAGCTCGGGCACGGGCGCGCGCGGGAGGCTGGAAGGTTGAAGACGACCCCCGGCCCCACGCATCAGCGAGTAGGGATTTAAATCAGGGATCGGTTGCGGCTCCGGATCATCTGTGGCTGCGTGCGTAAGATTCAGTGGCCCCGGGTGGCAGCCGCTGAGGAGCCGACACGTAGCCTCGGACCCACGGGCAGCAGTTTAAACTTTTTTCCCCGATTTTCAGACTTAGTTCAACTTCAAACCCACATAACTTTGGCTAGAAAACTCCAAATCGAGTGAACCAAATTTTGTTTGATTCAGATCTCTGAGTACTTTCCAGAAAAACAATTTCACTTCATGAAAACTTTTATTTCTCCATAATTAGTTCTTCAAAATTTAAATTCTTTAGAATTTTAACTGGAGAACCCTTAAGTGAAAAATTCTGAAATTTGGAAAGAATATTACTTGTAATATAACTGAGTAACCATAAGAATTTCAGATCCATCCGAGCTCATTTGATCCACCTAATGGTGTGATTAATGAAACTGTTCCAGAGAAAATGAAAAATGTCCAGAAACATTTTTCAGATTTTCTCTGAAATTGTTTAACTCATATCTTTTGCTAGGAATCTTCAAATTAGGTGAAACCAATTGCATTAGAACCCTCTGAAAATCTAGTTTCCATAAAGTCATGGCTTGCTCCATGAAAGTTGTTAGAACACCCTAAGAGCTCCAATTAAGGCCAAATACACATTTATTTGTAGAGGGCTCAAATGAACTTTTCTGCAAATAAAATTTTGCCAAGTTTCTGTTAAGGTTTTATCCAAACCACAGTAAAAATTTCAGAGTCATTAGCACTGTCTAGCTATGTGTATAGACTTTATAATATCAACTTGAAACTCATGTGCATTTAAATTGACACGCATGCATATTCATATTGTGTAGTCGCTAAGGTTGAAGAGGAGCCGGAGGTGTTGGATTTCATCACCCTGGAGGAACAGCTAGCATACGACCAGCATCAAGGCAAGCTCCGGTTTGCATTAGCCGTTTTTAAATTTTATTGTTTTGGGAACTTACATTGAGTATCCACTTAATTATGCATTAGAGTCTTGTTTGAAAACCCAATTGCATAGCCAAGAGAACCAGGGTTTTGGGCTTAGGTTTCAAACCTCGAGTAGCCACTGCAATGCTGAACTAGTGTAGGATTCGGTACAAGTCGCATAGTTGGAACTGCTCGCGTGAATAGGCTATAGGCACACCACTCAGTTAGAGATAGCAAATGGAACACATGGCAAGAAAAATGAGACCGAGCGGAGAGTAAGGGCAGAAGGACTTTGGGGCCTGGGTGCCATAGCTCTGCATGTGTCGATTGAGGACCCAAGCCATGTGCGGGCCTGTTGAACAATCTAGAACAGTACCGAAGACCTACCGGATATATGGGAACCGGGAAACCAATGTAATCCGGATAGCAATTTGTTGAGGCATAGCTTGTCGTCCAGAGGGTAGGTTGAGAGCATGAGGTGTAAATCGGCTAGCGGCACTGTGGATGCGCGCGTAGAGACCTCTTGCTCGAGATGATAGGACAGGTTCAACATTTGGCTGACAGATGAAAGGTGGTTGCGTACGACGTCCGTGATGGTTGCTGTAGGCAACATCGAGTACGGGCGTACGTGATGGGTTATTAGGATAACCTTGCAGGTGTAAATTGATTATAATCGCCGTCCCTCGCGGTCACTGAGTACCACTTGTTCACTGTACCATGGCATAGAAAGAACAGGCTAGTGTCATGTTAAAAGGCTGCTGATTGAAAAATGTACTTTGATTGTTAATGACTTGCTGTAGTTTAGAGCTAATTAAAGTTCTTTTCAACCTTGGGTAAAGCACATGAGAGAAATGTGTTTCTTGTTTGATTGCGGCTCTCTTATGTGCCTTAGCACAAGGTTCTTCCACAACTTGCACTAAAAACTTGAAATAAGGTTTAACTAATTAGGCGTGTCATTTGCAACTTACATTCCATTATACACTGCAAAACCAACATGTAGAGTTTCATGTGTAGGTAAGACGGGTTAGTCTTTCTGAGCCATCATGCTCACTGCTTGTTTTTGAAGCGTTTGCAGGGTGCTATGAGGAGGAGGCTCCCGAGGAGGAGACGGACCCCCCAAGAGAGAAAACCCATCAAGTGGGAGTCGTGCATGCCACCGTGTTAGTGTGTGTGCGTGCTAGAGGGGACACGTTCATGGGCTGAACGTGAACTCTTTTGCTTAGTCTATGCCTGTGAGTGTAGACTTGATGTATTTTGTTGTAAACATGTTCATAACACTTTTATGTAATAAGACTTTTGCTTCCGCGTTGTACCTTTTTGTGTGTTATCCGGTGCTATGCAATGCAGCACCCCTCAGCGTGATCCGGGCTAGTCGAGACCATCAGGTCCTCGCAACGTGGGCAGGCTGAGTGATGTGGATGCCGGGGCAGCGGTCGACTGCCGACAGATGGCCAGAGTATGGGCGTTTTCCTCGCAGCACTTAGAGAAATGTATGCCTGTGATCTCCATAGCATGGGGGAGTGTAGTGGTCGTGGTCCTAGGCTGATAGGATCAACGGAGCAATGGCTAAAGATCACCAGATGCGGCGATGGTCGTGGCGCTCGGCGTGATGAAGTGTGCTCCCAACCTAAACTAAATTTTACTGATCCTACATGTGCATTGGACTGTGCTGAAGGTCTTGGGACACTTGGCTGGGCCGGGGGAGGCTCCATGGCAGCCGGCGGCGTGCCATGGTGGTGGGGCGTGGCGGCACTCGGCGTGCGCATGCCTAGGGGCTCTAATCCCAAATACTTGCATGGGGTAAATGTTGTGCGTGTTCTAGGGGGGTTGTGGGAGCGAGTAATCGACAGGCGGAGACTCTCCGATGCCCCAGAAAGGCGGTGGCCGAACATGAGGAGAAAGGTGCCGGTTTGTGAAACTAGGAACCGGGTGACCCCTCTCTTTGCTCAAACAGATGATGTGGTGCTCGGTGGTGATGGTGTGAGGGAGAACGGGGGGTAGGGGGACGGCCTTTTATAGCCGGGAGGGTCGTTTCGCCGGAGGCGGTGGTGGCGGCAATATTTTTGCGTGGAGTTAAGGCGGCCGGTTTTGGGGGAGGAGGCGTGGCGAGCGGCGATGGGACGAGCGGCACGGGCGGCACACATCAATTGGACAGGTGGGACGTCCCTCGCCGGATTTCCAGAGTGCGGCATGGGTGCCGGCCTGAGTTGGGCACGCGGGTGCTGGAGGTAGGGGAAGGGGGCGGTAGCGGGCTGGGCCGCGGGCGCGAGTGGGGAAGGAAAGAGGGGAGGGAAGGCCGGGCCATGGGGAGAAAGTGGGCTGCACAAAGGAGAAATGGTGGGCCGTCTGAGGAAGGTGGTCCAGCCCCTTTTTTTTCTTGTTGTTTTGATTTCAAATTTAAATTTGAAGCGAACTTTTTATTCCCCCAAATTTTGTGACTGTTACACTTTTTAACCTACCGAAAACAAACCTTTTCATGTACGAACATGCTGGAATCACGCCACAATCTTGTGACGACCTCCACACATATTCAAACACCTTCACCCCATTTTGGAACCATGTTTCCACGTCCTTGCACACGTGCACACCTTCTAAACACGTTCAACCGTCATTCTTCATCGTCTAAACATGTTGGAATCATGTCACAACCTCGTGCCATCCTTGCACTTGTGCCCATGACTTCGACACATGTTTGCAACACCATTGATCCAAACATGTCGTATGACACCTTTGATTCCCTCAACCACAATTGCTCCTGAATTTGGTTGTTCAATCTCAATTTCTCCCTAATTTCAGTTCAAGGATCACCATCGAGCCATGTCTTCACCTCAAGCAACCCGTGCACATGAGCAAACAACCAATCCATGCGAGTACAAGTCCACGACTTGACTCTCGTTAGTCCATACCACAACACTTTGCATGACAGCCTCACACAAACATGTTGTTCACATTCAAACCATCAAAACCACCATAAAACCTCAAAAACTCAGTCCATAAAGAACCAAGCATTCTTTTCTACACGTCAAATACAAGCTTAACACTTCTCATGTCAGACCACACGTCAAGCACCATGTGATTGCTCAAAACCTTACGTGAACCTCACTCTAACACTCTATTACCAATGTATTTAACACCTAGGTCTTGCAGCTTCTAATATACATATGCTTATCCTAATAGTGTACATGTGAACATGCTAGTGATGAGTCCTAGTGTCTAGTGATCCAATTATATTGGACACGGGATTACACCTAGTCTACCAGGTGAATTCTGCTAAGAGCCTGTGGCGTAGCCAAACGTGGGGGATTACGAAGGACAAATAGGGTTGTCACCACCTGCCGCTTACCTCTACAACCCGAGGGTCTACGAGACGTCCAAAACTATTTAAGTATTTAAACACCATGTTTGCATCACTAAGTAGGTACCTTAGAAACTGTAACGCCCTCAATTTCACTACCATGCATTGCATACATTTTTCATGTAGAGAAGCATTTAAAAAGAAGTAGAAATGGAGAAAGAACCATAGAAATGGAGAAAGTACCATATAAATGGAGAAAGAACCATAGAAATGGAGAAGGGAATATAGAAATGGAGAAAAGAACATAGAAATGAAGAGAAATGGGATAAAACCCTGGCCACATCTTAGAGATAAATCTTCTAGAAGAATTTTAGAGATAAATCTTCTAGAAAAATCTTGGGGATAAAGCTTCTAGAAGAATCTTGGAGATAAAGCTTCTAGAAGAATCTTGGAGATAAAGGTTCTAGAAGAATCTTAGAGATAAACCTTACAGATAAAGCTTCTAGAAGAATATTGGAGATAAACCTTAGAGATAAAGCTTCTAAATGAACCTTAGAGATAAAGCTTCTAGATAAGCTTAAAGATAGAGCTTAGAGATAAAGTTTTGGAGATAAAACACCCTGCTGGCCGCACCTCTTAGGGATAGAGTCCTTCTCCTCCAAACTGAGTAGGAGATTGCATCTCTTGGAGATAGAGTCCCTCTCCTCCTCCTCCAAACTGAGTAGTTGATGAGTGGTTTAGGCCCGATCTTCCGAAAGGTAGGTCGATTGAGGTGGAGAACTCGACGTTGATGATCCGCGACACTCGAGCAGTTCGAACATCCCTGCAATCACTACACCACTGCTCCGTTGGTTATCAACCGTGCAGCACACACTTGACCTCACCAAGAAGGCTAATCCCTGCAGGTGCAACCAAGAACACGAGCAAGAACATAGAAGACGTGATCTGAAAATCACGAAGTTGGGGTTTCACAAAAACCGTAGAACGGCGGCTGTTTATCTAAGCAAAACCCACGAATTTGGCTGGCGGCTACAGTATTTAAAGGCTAGGGTTTGGCCGTAAGACCCTTGGACGCGTCCCTAATGGACTCATATGGGATACAAGGCCCAAAAGCTCAATGCGGTGGTGCAGCACCGGACAGAACTCTGAATTCGAATTGTTTCGACAACTCACAATGACTCCTGGCGAATTTTAATGTGGGACCAGAACCATTGGAAATTTTATCTTCTCATGTTTCCATGCATATGTAGAACGTCAAAAACGGAGTTCGTATGCATCCTGGGCGTCCGTTTTAAGATGGACTGCTCTTGGACTCCGAGTTGAACTCGAGTCCGAGTTGGTGACTGTTTCTATCAACTTGTGGATGTCCCATCTGGTTCTCCACGTCCCCAAATCCTCCTCCCTTTACTTGTTGATCATGTCCATGGTTCCTAATAACAATTAAATCATTCAATAGCAATCCATTCTCAAACTCACATGGGTAGGAAGTTAGGAACGAGTTCACCTGCTGATTTAATAACCGTGCTCGTGCTCTTGTGATTGGTCCTTGTATATCAATGTGAGTATCCACTGTTGTGATGTCCTCATCATGCTCCCACTCTTGAATCGGAGTCGTCCAAGACTCAAGATCATCTTCTTCTTCCAAGAATAGTCGTAAATCTGAAATGTTAAATGTGGGACTAACCCCAAAATCTGGAGGCACCTCAAGCTTATATGCATTGTCATTGATCTTTTCAACAATCTTAAAAGGACCAGCAGCACGTGGCATAAGTTTAGATTTTCTCAAGTGAGGGAATCGTTCTTTTCTCAAATGTAGCCATACCAAGTCCCCTGGTTCAAGTTTTACTTCTTTTCTTCCTTTACTACCAGAAATTCTATACTTCTCATTCATCCTTTCAATATTTTTCTTTGTAGTTTCATGCATCTTAAGAATGAATTCAGAGCGTTGTGTAGCATCCAAATTTATAGTTTCAGAAGGAGGCAAAGGTAATAAATCAATAGGAGCACGGGGATTGAAACCATACACTACCTGGAATGGGCTTACCTTTGTAGTAGAGTGAACTGACCTGTTGTAAGCAAATTCTATATGTGGTAAACAATCCTCCCAACCCTTTAAATTTGCTTTTCAAAAAGCCTGCAACACAGTGGATAGAGTATGATTTACTACCTCAGTTTGTCCATCGGTTTGTGGGTGACATGTGGTTGAAAACAGCAGCTTGGTTCCCAATTTATACCATGAAGTTCTCCAAAAATGACTTAAAATTTTTGCAGCGCGATCAGAAACAATGATATTTGGCACACCATGTAAACGAATAATTTCCGTCATAAACAAATCAGCAATGTGTGAGGCATTATCAATCTTATGACAAGGTATAAAATGTGCCATTTTGGAGAAACGATTAACAACCACAAAAATACTATCCCTCCCCCTTAGTCCTAGGCAATCCCAAAACAAAATCCATAGAAATATCCTGCCAAGGTACACTAGGAACAGGAAGAGGCATATAAAGACCATGTGTATTAAGTCGAGACTTAGCTTTATTGCAAGTAGTGCATAGTGACACGTAGCGCTCGACATCATGTCTCATCTTTGGACAAAAGAAGTGTGTGGCCAGTACGTCCTCCGTTTTCTTCACTCCAAAATGTCCCATCAAACCTCCTCCATGTGCTTCCTGCAAAAGTAATAGACGAAAGGAACTAGCAGGAACACATAGCTTGTTAGCACGATAGAGGAGGCCCTCCCATAGTACATATTTATTCCATGTTCTTCCTTCTCTAGAATTTTCAAATGCATCTTTGAAGTCCAAATTAGTAGGATATAATCCTTTTATTATTTCTAAATCAAATATTTTATGATCAAGTTAGGACAGCATGGTGTAACGTCTAGATAATGCATCTGCAATAACATTCTCCTTCCCTTTCTTATGCTTAATGATGTATGGAAACAATTCTATGAACTCAATCTATTTAGCATGTCGTTTATTTAGATTGTTTTGACACTTAAGATACTTCAAATATTCATGATCGGAATGTATGACGAACTCCTTAGACCAAAGGTAGTGTTGCCAAGTTTGTAGAACTCGCACTAAGACATATAATTCCTTATCATAAGTAGAATAATTCAGAGAAGGACCATGCATTTTTTCACTAAAGAATGCAACGGGTTTACCTCCTTGTATGAGAACACCTCCAATACCAATGCCGCTTGCATCACATTCTAGCTCAAATGTCTTGTCAAAATCAGGAAGTTGTAGCAATGGTGCTTGTGTAAGCTTTGATTTGAGAACATCAAAAGCTTGTTGCTGCTGTTTGCCCCATCGAAACTGCACTCCCTTCTTCGACAGTTCATGGAGAGGTGCTGCAATGGTGCTGAAATCCCGCACAAAGCGTCGATAAAAACCTGCAAGACCAAGAAAACTACGCACCTGCATGACGGTCGACGGAGTTGGCCAGCTAGTGATCGCCACAATTTTTGCCTCATCCATCTCAATTCCCTGCGATGAAACGACAAATTCAAGAAACGAAACTCGATTGGTGCAAAAGACGCACTTTTCGAGGTTACCAAACAAATGTGCATCTCTCAAGACACTAAAAACATCACGTACCGGGGCGTCCACCCCGAAGGACCAGTCACACAGCGACCCCCCACTGGCCTAGCCACCATGGACACCTCACCAAGTTCATTCAGATAAGAGTTAATAAATCCCAACGTAGAGAGAGGGCTTTGGAACTCTCCTTCGTGAATAGCCCGTCGTCCTGCACTCCAAATTGCCCAGCAGGATCAAAAGTGCTCTCTGAACCGAACGTGAAAGTTGTTTTCCATCAGACGGCTGTTCACATAACTCCACTCTCGGCTTGGATTATATATCCATTTGGTCCGCTCTCGGCCATTCCACACGCTGCGTCGTGATATGACAGAGGCAAAAAATAACGATTACAAAAAATCTTCTTTACATCTGCAGCTCCAAGAAAAGAATCTGAAATTGCACCTTTCCACCAAGAGGGGAAAACGCTCTATTTCCCTAGTAAAACACGCCAGAAAAACTCAAAAGAGAAAGAAGTGTCGTTAATCTCCTCATGCTCGTTGATTAAGATGTTTGTCATATGACTTGCTGTAAATGAGGATATCATTGAAGTAAACCACCACAAATTTTCCAATAAAAGCACGTAAAACCTCGTTTATTAATCGCATAAAAGTGCTAGGTGCATTAGTTAAACCAAAAGGCATGACTAACCACTCATAAAGTCCAAGAATGAAGGTGATGAACGGGCCAACCATTCAGTTCAAAAATTTCGGTCCAACAGAATGGAAGAAGGACACATATCCAAGGAGCCTAAAGAGTTTCTGGATTGCTGCAGCTTATACCTGGAGTATCTTCTCAAGAAAGTCCCTCGTCTCGGACATAAAGAGTGGAAGGATGATGTAACCATCCTATCTAACGGTAGGGTTGTCACTCGGCACTTTGCACCCACATGGAGAGCTACAAGGGCAGAAGCTATCGATGCTGCATGGGATGCACTCACCGGACTGTGCTACACCATCCGTGAGCAGCTTGAGAACACTACTTTTGATCTGCACCCGTATCGGAAGAGTGGTACAAGGGAGATCATTGGACCCCATGGAGGAGCTCTTTCCAACCCACAAGCTGCTGACAAGTCTCAGAGGTTGTTTGTGGAGTTAGGAAACCGCTATGCAAGCGCACAAGAAGAGATCCATTACCTCCGCAAGAAGCTGTATTTGCTGGAGAAACAAGAGGAGACCCATGCCAACGCGGGAACAAATGGAGCACCAGCGTCATATATCCCTACATGGACTGCTGACTCACCATGGCATGCATCGATGTATGGACCACCCCCGTCACAAGGCGAGAACAACACCGGTTCTCACGATTAAGTTTAGGTTTCCATTGAATAAAGCTGTAATAGGAACGTTTAGATCGTAGTAGCTTGAATAAGAGTGGTGTGCTGAAATTTTTGTGATGGTTGCTTGGTTTGTGTGCTGGTGTGAGTTGTGGGACGCTTCGGCGAATGTCCATATCCACACATAGTGGAGAGATGTGAGATGCTTTGGCTCGTGTTCACATCCTCATATAGGCTGAAATTAATAAAAGAAGCTACTTAGTTCATACACCTTGATGCATATAGTGGGGGGATCAATCTAAATTTTTATTTCCTACTCTACTCTCTCTCTCACAGATGGTGAGGGAAAACTCCAACCGCCAAAGGAGGAACGCTCGTGGTAACAATGAACCACAAGAGGATGGCAATGTTGAAGTTTTTGAAAATGCCAACCCCGTGGCTGATGCAAGCAACCTTGAACGTTTGATGGCTATGCAGAAACAGCTCATGCAAACTATGATACAAACGTTGGGACAGCTGCAGGCCAACAACAACAACAATCCTAACCCCGTTCCTGCACTGCCACCGCCACCACCGCCGGCTCACAACAGATTGGGAGAGTTCATGAGGACTAGGCCGCCTACTTTTGCACAAGCCAATGATCTTATGGAGGCTGATGATTGGCTGAAGTCTATGGAAAAGAAGCTTGCTATTGTTAAGTGTAATGATCGGGAGAAAGTTCTCTTCGCATCGCACCAACTTATGGGAGCAGTTGCTGATTGGTGGGACGCTCTTTGCAATGCTCATGTCAACCAGGAGACTATCACTTGGGCTGAATTCAAGGAGAGTTTCCGCTCTAACTATGTCCCTGCAGGAGTCATGATGCTTAAAAGGAAAGAGTTTGAAGTTCCCCGCCAAGGAAGGAAGAGCGTGAATGAGCACATCAACAAGTTCACGCAGCTGTCAAGGTATGCTCCAGAAGATGTCAACTCAGATCAAAGAAAGCAATACTTGTTCATGAGAGGATTGAACAAGGAGATCCAAGTTCAGCTGCTCAACAATGATTATGCAAACTTCCAGAAGCTCGTTGACAAAGCTATAGTGGTTGAGAGCAAGATCCGCGAGATTGAGCAAGAGGGCAAGAGGAAGATGCCATATTAAGGACAGCCACAAGGGAGCAATGTACGTCCCCGCTTTATGCCACAAGCTACACCACATTATGGCTCGTCCGCTTCTACTTTCCGCCCTATAAATCTACCTCGCCCTAATCAGCTACTGCAGCAACATCCTGTTATTCAAGCACCTCATATGCCTTTGCCTCCCGCGCCCCGTCCCAACATGGGCGCCTATGCTCAAAACCAGCCTCGCCCCAACATTCCTGCTGTTATGGGCAACAAAGCATGTTTTTCATGTGGAGAGGTGGGACACTTTGGAACCTAGTGCCCCAAGAAAGGTCTTGGACAGCCGAGCAATGCACCGAAACAGAACCCACAGTCGAATGGAGGAGCTACACAAGGTAACCGTGGGCAGAAGAATTATGTTCATGGCAATGTGAATCACGTCTCCGTCGAGAAAGCACAACAAACTGAGGACGTCGTGATTTGTATGTTTCTTGCCAACTCCAACCCAGCCACTGTTTTATTTGATTCCGGAGCATCACATTCATTCATATCATCCAAGTATGTTGCCATGTATAACCTGCCCATATCACATATGAAACAAACTATGTTGGTTAATTATCCCGGTGGAGAGATGAGGACTAATATAGTATGTCCAAAAGTAGGCCTTAAAATAAGGGGGGTAGACTTTCTTGCCAACCTTATCGTCTTGGATTCCCAAGGGATTGACATAATACTTAGAATGGACTGGTTAAGAAAGGACAACAGAATGATTCAATGTGCTCAGAGGATCGTGCAGTTGACGAGTGAGCACGGTACTCGTATTCAGTTCGAGGCAGCTCAACCTACAATCAAGAAGGCAGTTCTGAACCACATCGAAGAAGTGACATTGGAAAGCATTCCGGTAGTTCAAGAATATTCAGATGTATTCCCGGAAGAACTTCTAGGTATTCCACCTGACCAGGACATTGAATTTGCCATTGATTTAGTACCCGGAACTGCACCTATAGCGAGAAGGCCATATAGGATGTCTGCTAATGAATTAGTTGAGCTCAAAAAGCAAATTCAGGAGCAGATAGATAAGGGTTTTATACGCCCAAGCTCGTCACCGTGGGGAGCCCCCGTGCTCTTCGTAGACAAGAAAGATGGAAACCAAAGAATGTGTGTGGACTATAGGTCTCTCAATGAAGTGATGATCAAGAATAAATACCCGCTGCCCCGTATAGAGGACCTATTCGATCGAATGAAAGGTGCCTGAATTTTCTCCAAGATTGATCTTCGGTCGGGATAATTCCAGCTGAAGATTAAGCCCTCCGACATACCCAAAATTGCATTTCGAACACGGTATGGTTCGTATGAATATACCGTTGTCTCTTGGGTTAACTAATGCGCCCGCATACTTTATGTACCTCATGAATAAGGCCTTCATGGAGTACTTGGACAAATTTGTCGTGGTTTTCATCAACGATATCATGGTGTATTCAAAAAGCGAGGAAGAACATGAAGAACACTTGAGGTTGACGTTGTAGAAACTGCGAGAGCATCAATTGTATGCCAAGTTCAGCAAGTTTCAATTTGGGCTGAAGGAGATATCGTTCCTAGGCCACATTATCTCCGAAGGAGGAGTATCGGTTGATCCCAGAAAAGTGGGAGATTTTTTGTAGTGGAACCAACCGCAGAATGTGAGGGATATTCGGAGTTTCCTTGGGATGGCTGGATATTACCGCTGGTTCATCAAGGATTTCTCCAAAATAGCGAAGCCTATGACTGAATTGCTGATGAAAGGGAAATCATTTCAGTGGACACAAGCGTGTCAAGAAAGCTTTGAGGAGCTAAAGAAGAGATTAATAACAGCCCCGGTTTTGGTATTGCCAGACGTGAGCAAAAGTTTCGATATATATTGTGACGCATCAAGACAAGGGCTTGGATGTGTGCTCATGCAAGGAGGACAAGTGGTAGCCTATGCATCGAGACAATTAAAGAAACATGAGCTGAATTACCCCCACACATGACCTGGAACTTGCAGCCGTGGTACATGCCTTGAAGATTCGGAGGGATTATATTCTCGGTCATCGATGTGAGATCTATACGGATCACAAAAGCCTCAAGTATATATTCACGCAGACGGATCTGAATTTGAGGCAATGTCGATGGTTGGAACTCATCAAGGATTATAATGTTAAAATCAACTATCACCCCGGAAAGGCCAATGTAGTAGCTGATGCATTGAGCCGAAAGAGAGCATGTCACCAACTCACTGTTCGGGAGCTGCTACCCGAGCTGCATAAGGAGTTCGAACGATTACATCTCGGGTTCTTGAACGAGATGGAGGTGATAGAACTGAATTCAACACTGGAACAAGAGATACGAGATGGCCAAGCAATAGATGAGAAAATAAAGGAAATCAAGGAAAGAATCCGACAAGGGATAGAGAAGGATTTCAAGGAAGACGAGAATGACATGCTTTGGTTAGGGAAAAGGATTTGTGTGCCTAACGTGAAGCACATGCGCGACACGATACTAAAGGAGGCACATGAATCGCCTTATTCGATACACCCCAGCTGTACAAAGAGGTACAAGGACCTGAAAACTTGCTATTGGTGGGATGATATGAAAAGGGACATTGCTGAATATAATGCCCCATGCGACATGTGACAACGAGTGAAGGTCGAACATCAAAGACCCGCTAGATTGTTGCAGCCATTGAAAGTACCCGAGTGGAAGTGGGAACAAATCAGCATGGATTTCATAGTCGAATTGCCACGTACTCAGTGGGGTTACGACTCTATTTGGATTATCATGGACCAATTGATGAAAACAGCCCACTTCCTTCCTGTTAGAACCAAGTACACCGTCGCACAACTAGCCGAGCTGTATATGGAGCAAATCGTGTGTCGTCATGGAGTTCCGAAAAGGATAAATTCAGATCGAGGTTCTCAATTTACCTCTAGGTTGTGGAAGAAGCTGCATGAAGCCATGGGTACACGATTGAATTTCATCTCCGCATATCACCCGCAAACCGACGGGCAAACTGAGAGAACAAATCAGATTTTGGAAGACATGTTAAGAGCTTGCGCCTTCAAACATGGGCGTAGTTGGGACAAGAGCTTGTCATATGCTGAATTCTCGTACAACAACAGTTACCAAGCCAGCTTGAAGATGTCACCTTTCCAAGCGTTGTACGGTAGACGGTGTAGAACACCGCTGTTCTGGAATGAGACCGGAGAAAGCTAAGTATTTGGACCCGAAGTGCTGCAAGATGCTGAAAAGCAAGTCCAAACAATACATGAAAACATGAAGGCTGCTCAGTCATGACAAAAGGGTTATGCGGACAATAGGTGGAGAAGATTGACCTTCGAAGTGGGAGACTTCGTGTATCTTAAGGTGACGCCTATCCGAGGCCAAGGACGGTTCAACGTCAAAGGCAAGTTAGCACCTCGCTACATTGGGCCATTCAAGATTTTGGACAAGCGAGGAGAAGTGGCCTATCAACTAGAGCTGCCAACGCACCTCTTCGACGTGCACGGCATGTTTCACGTATCTCAGCTCAAGAAATGCCTAAGAGTACCGGAAGAACAAGTACGATGGATGAGCTAGAGCTTTAAGAGGATCTGACCTACGTGGAACACCCCGTCAAAATCTTGGACGTAAAGGAAAGGGTCATGAGAAACAAAGTAATACATTGGTGCAAGGTACAATGGAGCCATCACACGGAAGCCAAAACTATATGGGAACGTGAGAAAGATCTCAAGGCGGAATTCCCCCATCTTTTCTCCACTCTATCGAATCTCGAGGGCGAGATTCATTTTAAGGGGGTAGGTTTGTAACACCCTCAATTTCACTACCATGCATTGCATACATTTTTCATGTAAAGAAGCATTTGAAAAGAAGTAGAAATAGAGAAAGAACCACAGAAATTGAGAAAGAACCATATAAATGGAGAAAGAACCATAGAAATGGAGAAGGGAATATAGAAATGGAGAAGGGAATATAGAAATGGAGAAAGGAACATAGAAATGAAGAGAAATAGGATAAAACCCTGGCCGCATCTAAGAGATAAATCTTCTAGAAGAATTTTAGAGATAAATCTTATAGAAGTATCTTGGGGATAAAGCTTCTAGAAGAATCTTGGAGATAAAGCTTCTAGAAGAATCTTCGAGATAAACCATAGAGATAAAGCTTCTAGAAGAATATTGGAGATAAACCTTAGAGATAAAACTTCTAGAAGAATATTCAAGATAAACCTTAGAGATTAAGCTTCTAGAAGAATATTGGAGATAAACCTTAAAGATAAAGCTTCTAGATGAACCATAGAGATAAAACTTCTAGATAAGCTTAAAGATAGAGCTTAGAGATAAAGTTTTGGAGATAAAACACCCTGCTGGCCGCACCTCTTAGGGATAGAGTCCTTCTCCTTCTCCAAACTGAGTAGGAGATTGCAACTCTTGGAGATAGAGTCCCTCTCCTCCTCCAAACTGAGTAGGAGATCTTCCCCCTTATAAATACAGCCTTCTCTGGCCGCTACCCCTGCCAAAACAAGCCTGTTGCCCCCTGCTGCCAAGCGCTGGTTGCCACCCCTTTGCTGCTGCCTTGGCCACCGTCGAAACTCTGCCCCACCTCGCCGTTGACGGAGAAGAAGACCCCTCCTGCCAAGTCTTGGCCGCAGCCCTATTGTAATACCCGAACTCTTCACAAATGAGCAAAACCCCCTCCCTCCCTGCCACCGGGGCCCGGCCGTCAACCCCCTCCCCTCAAAAACCGCCGCCTCTCTCTCTCCCTCCTTTCCCCCGTTCTATTATCGCATGTGGGAGAAACCGTTGGCACATGGCCGATTTCGCGCGCCTCTTCACCAACGGACGTCCCAGCAACCGCCGTCTCATTCCCCTCTACAAATACCCCCCCCCCCCCCCGCGGCGCCGACCATTTCTCCACTGAAAACCGCTCCACTCTCCCGAATAAGAAAAACCGCCACATTTCTCAATTCTTCGAAAACCTACGTTGATCTTCAATTCCAGCGACTCCTACACACTCCCTTGGCCATCAGAAGGAAATCTCGACCAAATTCCCTGAAGAAACGCACCTGGAGATCAATCCCGACGAAGATCGCCGGAGTTTCTCACTGTCGCCGTCGATCACGCCTCTCCAGCCAATTCCGGTCCCCAAAAACCCCCTAGGTGAGTTCCCCATCCTCTCCTCTTTCTTCTGATGCAAAGAGATCAAGAAACGGTGAAGAAACGGCAAAACCCGAGAGTTTCCGACCACCGCAGGCGATCGCGCTGCCGCCGGACGCGAGGAAGACGGCTTAGGGGCGACGTGGCCGCTTCTGGCGCGTCGGATTTGAGCCATCGGCTCAGATTAGAAAGAGCGTACCGCTTCGGTTATTTAAATCTGGACCGTTGATCTCAGATCCGACGGCCCACATTCAAAGCAGTTATAAACGTTAGAAATTTTCTGTTTAGGTCCCTGGAGATTTAAATAACTAGGAAATAGCCCCTGTTCTTTGCAGAATTAACCCTAGGCATAATAGAAATTAGGAAATTCAGTTTAAAATAGCCAAATAGCCCCTGTGTGATTTGTAAATTAATCAAATAGTTCTGTAATTTAAATTTGAACCCTAGAAAAGTTGTAAATATTAAATTGGCCCAAATCAGTTTTAAAGTTTGATTTTAATTCTGTAATTAATCAAATTAGGCTAAATGATTTCTGAAAAATGTTAGAAACTTATTAAAAGCTATGTTTAAACATTCTGATCAGAATATAAAATCTGAAATTAAAAGTAATTATTTCCAAAGGTTGAAATTAATTATATAGTGACAAATTAATTCTGAAAATTAAAATAAAAAAATATAGATATCAGAAAATTTATAGAAATTTATTAAACAGCATAAGATTATTCTGTTTTTATATTTTATGTATTTGAAGTTTCTGTAGTCCAGAATAATTATTTAAATGGCTGAAAATGCATTTTTAAGTATTAAATAAATGCTGAAATATAGATAAAATATTATATAATGAGGAAAAATTTTGGAAACTGTTCCAAATACATAAATAGGTTCTGAAATGTAGAAAATAGTAATATGAGTTCTGAAAATGATTATAGTAATAATTTAAATAATTTTTAGAAATGAATTAATTATAAAATTACACATATATATATAATTCTAGAAATTATTAATATCACTGTAAAATTAGAAAATGAGTATTTTTGCTGTAACAAAGATAAAATAAAAGATATAGATGTCCATTTGAAACATAATTTCATTTCAAACCACATGAAATGACATAAAATCATTAAGTGTATGTGTCTAATCAAACATGTATGATTGAAATGCATTGTTGAGATTCTTATGGCATGTTTGGCATGGTTTTGTGTGCATATGCATGGATAGAACCAACCCAAGAACTACTTCATAATCTTCAAGATCAAGAATTTGAAGTGAATCAACATCCATTCAAAGGCAAGTGTTCCTTGACCACTTTGTTCCTATTCTAGGATGAATAGTTAGATTATTTGCATGATGTTTTCAATATGAAACCCAGTTTAGGATGTTTCCCTAGTTTCATTCCTTTATCATTCCTTGCAAAACCATGGAGGGAATTAGATAGGACTTGATGGTTATCATTTTATGTGCTTAGTCATGCTTAGAACTTTAGAAATGAATAAAACTTGGTTGATACTAGTCTTGTGGATTATATTAAAGACACAAGTGTGTGTCATGTGTTATGAATCTAGACAGGCTGGTTGTTTGGTTGGTGCTTCGTGCACGAGACTTGGGAATGAGTTAGTGCCTGTCTTAGATTCTATGGACCGGTTCATGGAACAGTTAACCCGGCTTTACAGTGCCACCACAAGACTGAGATGGTGCAGCTTGGCCAATTAATTAAGAGTTTGCCGGTATAGTATGAGTGTTTGGATGGTGCGGGGAATGGGAGTCCATTTTTGACTGCCCTGGGAACTGCAAGGCTCAAGAGGGGGCTTTTGCAGGGGAGGGTTTACTCCCAGGAACTGCAGCGGTGAAACCTCAGTGGGCTTGTACTTGCCGGTAGGCCCTTTGTAAAGGCCATGTAGTGATCTCCTGATCGCACACCAAAGAGTGTGTAATGTGGCTTGCAACCACGGATATCAGGGAGGTTTCTTAGTCCACCTGGCAACAGGGGGTGAAATCACTACTTGTGGGTAAAGTGGTTCAATCTCTGCAGAGAACCAAACTGTCATGACAGCCGTGCTCACGGTCAACAGCGGCTTGGCCTTGTCCATGATTAGAGAAACATGGATGTGAGTTGAAAGAGGTTATTGGATGGTGTAACCTAACATTAATGACTTAATTTTGAAGTTGGTGGGATTATCACTTAGTAAGATAGGTTGCTAATCAAAGCTAAGGCTTAGGATTAATGCATAGTGCTTAACCATGTTAGCCTTTCCTTGCTATTAGCCTTCATAACATTCTTTCCTACACTTGCTGAGTACCTTTGGTACTCAAACTTGCTTTTGTTGGACATTAGATTGCTGCTCTGGTGCAAATGAAGATTTAGACTTCGATGAGGAGGACTTCGATCCCGAAGAGTTGTTCTAGGTTGGCGAAACCCCCGGGCAACGCCTGTGGAACTGGAGCACCATGCTAGAGTCTTCCGCTGTCATGTTATTAGTGTGCTTATACTCATATTTGATATTTTTATGTCTTATGATGTAATATTACGTTGTATGATAAACTTGGCTTGTAATAAAATGATATTTCACTCTTGTCGGCACATGTATGAATCAACTGATCCTGGCATACATGTGAGAATACGCTCGGGTGTTCCTTATGGAAAACCGGGTGTGACAAAGTGGTATCAGAGCCAAGGTTGTCTGTAGGACGCAAACCTAGTTAGAAATGGACGGGATAAACATCACTATTTTATTAAAAACTATTTTTACTAAAGATTTTGGTAGAAGGAGGATTATTTAGATTATATATATGTTGTCTAACCTCATCTATACTCAAAAGTATATTATTGTTTATTTTCTAACACATTTTAATTTTTTCTTGAAACAGATGGCACGCACACGTCTTACGGTCCGTAAGTCCACCGGAGGACGAGTTCCTCGACACCAGCTGGCTGCACGTACTGTCGAGGATGTGGACAACCCCGCCACATACCAGACCCACGGGGAGTCCACTAAAGGCATGGTGGATCGCCTTAGACACCTCCTTCGCTGTGTTGGTTACACCGGCAAGCTAGAGGTGCAGTACGACACCACTTGAGTTTCTCGTGCAGAACGCGAGGAGTGGAAGTCACAGGTGAGGATCTACCATGAGAACAAGCTGCTCAAGATCCACAATTCACCAGCATGGAGGTCTACCGTGGCAGAGGCTGAAAAGGATGCCACTTGGAAGGCGATCACTTGCTAGAGCTACACCAACCGTGGCTGCCTTGAGGGGACTCAATACATGTACACCCCTCGGCGACAAAGTGGAAGTGACGTGTTCAACTACGAGCCAATCCGTGAAGGTTGCAACATAGTGCAGATGGATGTGAGCCTCGAGGTAGGAGTGGACGTCAGCACCATGCTACAGAACTGCTAGCAGGAACTTCAGGACGTATGTGACCTTCTGAAGAAGACGGAGGCCATCATGCATGGACTGATAAGGATGAGGGATGGGGAAATCAGTGATCTCTATGTTTCAGATGGAGACACTTGGACCACGGACTCTCCCAACCGTAGGGCAGCTAAAAGCCCTCATGCTTCACCACCACCTGAGGCCTCCACAGCTGAGTCAGAGGCTAGCACTCCTGATGGTGATGGCGAGGACCCACAGGAGAATGCACAGAACCCAGGGGATAACTAGGATAGGTGTCCCTACTCATGTAATAACTCGTGTAGTACGTATGTGTGACATATTGTAATGCTTAGTGTGAAATAGTTGTTTAAGTAATTGTTTAGGTTTGATAATGTGATGTATTGTTAGTATGTAAACGTGAGTTGTGAAAGCCATAGGCTTATGTTCACAACCTCGTTAGTGTATGTACATAACTATTAATGAATATAAATGCTAGGTTTGTTTCAAACGTGATGGTTAAATGAACAAATTTTCATAACTATTATATGGAGATAATAAGGATATATACACCATATGATGCAAACTAGAAAGGTATGTATAAGATGAAACTAAACGTAGACTTCCACAATAGATGGCAGGAAGAAGGAGACGCAATGAAGGGAACAACAACAATGAGGCCGCAGAGTTTGCGCCACGTCAACCAAAGATGAATGAGTTCCTGAGCACCCAACCACCAAGGTTTGACAATGCTATAGAACCATTAGAAGCTGATGATTGGCTCAAGAATATTGAGAACAAGTTGCAGATCATACAATGCCAAGGGCGTGAGAGAGTACTCTTTGCTTCGCACAAACTATATGGATCTGCAGCAGACTGGTGGACGGCATACAAAGAAGCTCATGAGGACCCAGAAAGTATCTCATGGAATGAGTTCAAACTCGCCTTCCGCAATCACTATGTTCCAGCAGGAAAAATAAAGAACAAGCGGAAGGAGTTTCTCAACCTGAAGCAAGGTAGCATGTCTGTACGAGAATATCTTACTAAGTTCACACAGTTATCTCGCTACGCTCCGGGGGACATTGACACTGATGAAAAGAAACAAGATTGTTTCATTGAAGGCTTGAACTCAGAAATACAGTATGCCATGTCCTCTAGTGATTATGAAAGCTTTCAGAAACTTATCAACAAGGCTTTCATAGTAGAAAGAAAGAGACAGAAGTTAGTTGAAGAGCGAAAAAGGAAAATGAATTGGTAAGGACAATCCTCTAGCAGCAACAGTCGGCCTCGTTTCTCATCATCACCAACGGGAGCAATGAACCGACCTATAGCTCCTAATCAGTTTCAGAGGAACTACAACCCTGCTGCTAGGAATCCGACTTTTCAACCACAACAACAACGACAACAAGTGCAGCAACAACGTCCTGCCTTTCAACCTCGTCGTGCAGGGTAAAACCCTCCAAATGCACAACAAGGCAATAAAGCTCCACTAAACAAGGTCACAGGACAATGTTACATCTGTGGAGAAACGGGACACTATGCCAACCGGTGCCCAAACAAGAAGCCACCTCAACAACAGAATCTTGTGCGTGGCAAGGTGAACCATGTGACCATGGAGGAAGCACAAGAGGCACCAGATGTGGTTATTGGTACGTTCTCTGCCAATACTTATCCTGCTACAATTTTGTTTGACTCTGGTGCAACACACTCATTCATAGCCAAGGAATTCATAACCAAGCACAAATTACCAATTACATCTATGAATCGAGTGTTAATAGTGAATTCTCCTGGAGGAGAAATAAAGACAAAACAAATATGTTCCAAGGTAAAGCTAGGAGTTAATGGAATAGAATTCCTTGCAAATCTCATTGTGATAGAATCACAAGGGATAGATATCATCTTGGGAATGGACTGGTTAATCAAGTATAAAGGAGTTATACATTGTTCAACGAGAACGGTGGAACTAACGCATACGGATGGAACAAAGGTTGAGTTCACATCTATTCAAGTACCCTCTGGAAATGTTCAACTCAATAAGACCGAAGTAGTTATTGAAGATATAAAGGTTGTCAATGAATTTCCAGATGTGTTTCCCGAGTAGTTACCAGGTACGCCACCGGATCGAGAAGTAGAATTCATTATAGAATTAGTACCTAGTACTGCTCCCATATATAAAAGACCATATAGGTTGGATACCCAACAGCTAACAAAACTCAAGGATCATATCCGAGAGTTATCGGAGAAAGGGTATATCCGTCCTAGTTCCTCACCATGGGGAGCTCCGGTGATATTTGTACCAAAGAAGGATGGGACTAAGAGGTTGTGTGTAGATTACCGTGCCCTCAATGAAGTGACAATCAAATACAAGTACCCTTTACCTCGTATTGAGGACTTGTTTGATCAATTAAGAGGTGCATGTGTATTCTCCAAGATTGACCTCCGTTCCGGATATCATCAACTAAGGGTAAGAGAATCGAATATTCCAAAGACAGCATTTGTTTCTAGGTATGGACTGTATGAATATACAGTTATGCCTTTTGGACTAACAAATGCTCCGGGATTTCATGTACCATATGAATAAGGTATTCATGAAATATTTGGACAAGTTTGTAGTAGTGTTCATTGATGATATCCTCATATACTCAAAGAATGAGAAAGAACATGAAGAACATCTGAGAATAGTGTTACAAAAGCTAAGAGAAAACCAACTTTATGCCAAATTCAGTAAGTGTGAATTTTGGCTTAAGAAAGTTGCTTTTCTGGGGTATATCATCTCTGAAGGAGGAATATCTGTTGATCCAGAGAAAATAGCCAGTGTTCCAAAGTGGAAAACACCAGAGAATGTCGGAGAAATCCGAAGTTTCTTAGGATTGGCTGGCTATTACCGAAGGTTCATTGAAGGATTTTCAAAAATAGCCAAACCACTGACAAAGATGTTGGGAAAAGGAGGTGCTTTTATACGGTCTCAAGAATGTGAATCAAGCTTTCAAGAATTAAAGAAGAAGTTAACAACTGCCCCAGTCTTGGTTATGCCCGATATGGAGAAATCATTCTCTGTCTATTGTGATGCTTTAGGCCAAGGATTAGGATGTGTGCTTATGCAAGAAGGGCATGTTATTGCCTATGCTTCCCGACAACTTCGGAAGCATGAGAAGAACTATCCTACCCATGACCTAGAGTTGGCAACAGTTGTACATGCATTGAAATTATGGAGACATTACTTGATGGGTAAGAGAACCGAAATCTACACAGGTCATAAGAGTTTGAAGTATATCTTCACTCAACCAGATCTTAACCTTCGGCAAAGAAGATGGTTGGAGTTCATTAACGATTTTGATGTGGGAATCAATTACCATCCTGGAAAAGCTAATGTGGTTGCAGATGCCTTGAGCAGAAAGACACATGTTAATGTGTTAACGATGAGAGATCTACAACCTCAACTTTGTGAAGAGTTCGCAAGACTCAACTTATGCTTGGTAAATCACACAGAAGCCATAACAATGGAAGTTGACTCAACTCTAGAACAAGATATTCGAAATGGTCAAAAGAATGATGAAAAGATCAAAGAAATCAAGGGGTTAATCAAAGAAAACAAAGCCCTAGGAGGGAAGATGAGCATGATATTGTATGGCATGGTAAAAGAATATGTGTGCCAGATATAAAAGAAATAAAGAAGTTAATTTTGAAAGAGGCCCATGATTCAGATTATTCTATCCATCCTAGAAGTACAAAGATGTATCATGACTTTAAGACAAGGTATTGGTGGTACGGAATGAAAAGAGATGTTGCAGAGCATGTGGCATTGTGTGACACATGTCAATTAGTCAAAGCAGAACACCAAAGGCCTGCAGGATTATTACAACCGCTAAAGATACCTGAATGGAAGTGGGAAGAAATTGGGATGGACTTTATAGTGGGTTTGCCCAGGACACAAACAGGGTAATATTCAATATGGGTGATAGTGGATAGATTGACCAAAGTTGCTCATTTCATTCTAGTGAAGGAAAATTATAATGGTTCCAAATTAGCAGAACTGTACATGTCGAGAATAGTCTACCTACATGGTGTACCCAAAGAGATAGTATCAGATAGAGGTACACAGTCCACCTCAAGATTTTGGCAGAAATTACATGAGTTTATGGGAACTCGATTAAATTTCAGTTCTGCATATCATCCACAAACTGATGGGCAGACCGAAAGGACCAACCAAATTCTTGAAGATATGCTCAGAGCTTGTGCACTCAAAAATAATAGGAGTTGGGATAAGAATTTACCATATGTAGAATTCTCCTACAATAATAGTTACCAAGCAAGTGTGAAGATGTCTCCATTTGAGGCGTTGTATGGAAGGAAATGCAGAACTCCTTTGTTTTGGGATCAAATAGGTGAGAATAAAGTGTTTGAGCAAGAGTTATTAAGAGATGCAGAAAAGAAAGTAAGATAAATTCGTAATAATCTAAAGATAGCTCAAACAAGGCAAAAGAGTTATGCAGACACAAGGCGAAGAGAACTAGTCTTCGAAGTGGGAGACTATGTGTATCTCAAAGTGTCACCCATGCGTGGACTTAGGAGATTTAAAGTAAGAGGGAAGCTAGAACCTCGGTATATCAGACCATTCAAGATACTTGAACGCAAAGGAGAGGTAGATTATCAGTTAGAGTTACCCTCTCGATTATCGGATGTACACGATGTGTTCCACGTGTCACAGCTCAAGAAGTGTTTGAGAACACCAGAAGAACAACTACCAATGGATGAGTTGGATGTACAAGAAAATCTTTCATATACCAAATACCCCATCAAAATTCGTGACACAATGGAAAAGGTTACAAGAAACAAAAGGATTCGTATGTGCAAAGTTCAATGGAAACATCATTCGGAGACAGAAGCTACATGGGAAAGGGAAGATGAGTTAAACTCACAATTCCCTAATCTATTCCCTTTGTAAACTCTAATCTCGAGGACGAGATTTTTCCTAAGGGGGGTAGAGTTGTAATACCCGAACTCTTCACAAATGAGCAAAACCCCCTCCCTCCCTGCCACCGGGGCCCGGCCGTCAGCCCCTCCCCTCCAAAACCACCGCCTCTCTCTCTCTCCCTCCTTTCCCCCGTTCTATTATCGCATGTGGGAGAAACCGTTGGCACATGGCCGATTTCGCGTGCCTCTTCACCAACGGACGTCCCAGCAACCGCCGCCTCACTCCCCTCTACAAATACCCCCTGGCGCCGGCCATTTCTCCACTGAAAACCGCCCCACTCTCCCGAATAAGAAAAACCGCCACATTTCTCAAATCTTCGAAAACCTACGTTGATCTTCAATTCCAGCGACTCCTGCACACTCCCTCGGCCATCAGAAGGAAATCCCGACCAAATTCCCTGAAGAAACGCGCTTGGAGATCAATCCCGACGAAGATCGCCGGAGTTTCTCACTGTCGCCGTCGATCACGCCTCTCCAGCCAATTCCGGTCCCCAAAAACCCCCTAGGTGAGTTCCCCATCCTCTCCTCTTTCTTCTGATGCAAAGAGATCAAGAAACGGTGAAGAAACGGCAAAACCCGAGAGTTTCCGACCAACGCCGCCGCTCGCCGGCGATCGCGCGACCGCCGGACGCGAGGAAGACGGCTTAGGGGCGACGTGGCCGCTTCTGGCGCGTCAGATTTGAGCCAACGGCTCAGATTAGAAAGAGCGTACCGCTTCGGTTATTTAAATCTGGGCCGTTGATCTCAGATCCGACGGCCCACATTCAAAGCAGTTATAAACGTTAGAAATTTTCTGGTTAGGTCCCTGGAGATTTAAATAACTAGGAAATAGCCCCTGTTCTTTGCAGAATTAACCCTAGGCATAATAGAAATTAGGAAATTCAGTTTAAAATAGCCAAATAGCCCCTGTGTGATTTGTAAATTAATCAAATAGTTCTGTAATTTCAATTTGAACCCTAGAAGAGTTGTAAATATTACAAATTGGCCCAAATCAGTTTTAAAGTTTGATTTTAATTCTGTAATTAATCAAATTAGACTAAATGATTTCTGAAAAATGTTAGAAACTTATTAAAAGCCCTGTTTAAACATTCCGATCAGAATATAAAATCTGAAATTAAAAGTAATTATTTCCAAAGGTTGAAATTAATTATATAGTGACACATTAATTCTAAAAATTAAAATAAAAACAATATAGATATCAGAAAATTTATAGAAATTTATTAAACAGCATAAGATTATTCTGTTTTTATATTTTTATGTATTTGGAGTTTCTGTAGTCCAGAATAATTATTTAAATGGCTGAAAATGCATTTTTAAGTATTAAATAAATGCTGAAATATAGATAAAATATTATATAATGAGGAAAATTTTTGGAAACTGTTCCAAATACATAAATAGGTTCTGAAATGTAGAAAATAGTAATATGAGTTCTGAAAATGATTATAGTAATAATTTAAATAATTTTTAGGAATGAATTAATTATAAAATTAACATATATATATATATACATGTATATATAAATTCTAAAAATTATTAATATGTAAAATTAGAAAAATGAGTATTTTGCTGTAACAAAGATAAAATAAAAGATATAGATGTCCATTTGAAACTTAATTTCATTTCAAACCACATGAAATGACATAAAATCAATAAGTGTATGTGTGTAATCAAACATGTATGATTGAAATGCATTGTTGAGATTCTTATGGCATGTTTGGCATGGTTTTGTGTGCATATGCATGGATAGAACCAACCCAAGAACTACTTCATAATCTTCATGATCAAGAATTTGAAGTGAATCAACATCCATTCAAAGGCAAGTGTTCCTTGACCACTTTGTTCCTATTCTAGGATGAATAGTTAGTTTATTTACATGATGTTTTCAATATGAAACCCAGTTTAGGATGTTTCCCTAGTTTCATTCCTTTATCATTCCTTGCAAAACCATGGAAGGAATTAGATAGGACTTGATGGTTATCATTTTATGTGCTTAGTCATGCTTAGAACTTTAGAAATGAATAAAACTTAGTTGATACTAGTCTTGTGGATTTTATTAAAGACACAAGTGTGTGTCATGTGTTATGAATCTAGACAGGCTAGTTGTTTGGTTGGTGCTTCGTGCACGAGACTTGGGAATGAGTTGGTGCCTGTCTTAGATTCTAAGGACCGGTTCATGGAACAGTTAACCCGGCTTTACAGTGCCACCACAAGACTGAGATGGGGCAGCTTGGCCAATTAATTAGGACTTTGCCGGTATAGTATGAGTGTTTGGATGGTGCGGGGAATGGGAGTCCATTTTTGACTGCCCTGGGAACTGCAAGGCTCAAGAGGGGGCTTCTGCAGGGGAGGGTTTACTCCCAGGAACTGTAGCGGTGAAACCTCAGTGGGCTTGTACTTGCCGGTAGGCCCTTTGTAAAGGCCATGTAGTGATCTCCTGATCGCACACCAAAGGAAGTGTGTAATGTGGCTTGCAACCACGGATATCAGAGAGGTTTCTTAGTCCACCTGGCAACAGGGGATGAAATCACTACTTGTGGGTAAAGTGGTACAATCTCTGCAGAGAACCAAACTGTCATGACAGTCGTGCTCACGGTCAACAGCGGCTTGGACTTGCCCATGATTAGAGAAACATGGATGTGAGTTGAAAGAGGTTGTTGGGTGGTGTAACCTAACATTAATGACTTAATTATGAAGTTGGTGGGATTATCACTTAGTAAGATAGGTTGCTAATCAAATCTAAGGCTTAGGATTAATGCATAGTGCTTAACCATGTTAGCCTTTCCTTGCTATTAGCCTTTATAACATTCTTTCCTACACTTGCTGAGTACCTTTGGTACTCAAACTTGCTTTTGTTGGACATCATATTGCTGCTCAGGTGCAAATGAAGATGTAGACTTCGATGAGGAGGACTTTGATCCCGAAGAGTTGTTCTAGGTTGGCGAAACCCCCGGGCAACGCCTGTGGAACGGGAGCACTACGCTAGAGTCTTCCACTGTCATGTTATCAGTGTGCTTATACTCATATTTGATATTTTTATGTCTTATGATGTAATATTACGTTGTATGATAAACTTGACTTGTAATACAATTATATTTCACTCTTGTCGGCACATGTATGAATCAACTGATCCTCGCATACATGTGAGAATACGCTCTGGTGTTCCTTATGGAAAACCGGGTGTGACACCTATTCTTCTCCAAAGACAAACCCCAGCTGCTTCCATTGCAAGAGAAGAAGTCCAGCTGCAAGGAGGAGAGAAGGAAGAAGAGAGGTAGGTCCACGTCACCCCTCTTACCACGTCGCTGCTGTTGCTACGCATCTGTTTTCACCGCCCCCTTCGACCAGAAACTTTTGCGCGTGGACAGATCATGTTTTTATCGATTTTTTACGGTGGAATTGATCTACATCTTGTGTCAAGATCATCACCATGTCCACACATGATCCCAGCACCCTTTTTCATCATAAAAACCCATGAAATCCCATTAAAACATGCAAGAACACGTACAAACTGGTTTTATAAAACTGCACTATAGGATTTGCATTCATCTACCCCATTGCATCTTGAGTAAAGTTTGTGCATGATGATCGATTGCTGTAAATTTTGTATGTGTGTGGTCGTAAGTAGAAGGATAAGCTCAAGAGGCCGTCTACAAGGAACTACAGCACCAAGACTTCGAGACGCTTGAGCAACACGAACCGCAGGAGCAAGGCAAGTGCCCCTTGGCCATATTCATCCCATGTTTTGAAACTGTTTTGTTTGCAAAAATGTGTATGCTTGAGTCAACTTGATGGGACACCCTTTTATAGGAGTTTACTAGTTTTGTTAACCATCCTTGTCGCTGGGAAAGTTGATGAGTCGGGTATGGTCGTTTTTCCTTTTTGCTTCGCTTAACTTACGGGATACAAGAAGCTGAATTAAAACATGGTTAGCTACTGCACTCATATGAATAATAATGATGAGAACTTTATGATGTTAATGAGCATGGAATCAGGGAGATCTACGCAAGCTTGGTTCATGGATGTTGCTGAATGATATGGTGGTTTACTTGCCGTAGATCGAAGGACCGGTTCATGCGAGCACATGCCAGGGAAACTGTGCCACCACAAGGCCAAATATGGGTGCGGCTTAGCTGACTAATTAGGTGTGTTGCTAGCTTGTTATGGACCGTTGGATGGTGCGGGGAATGAGAGCTGAGAGGGACTGCCCTGGGAACTGCATGGCACAAGAGAGGGGCCCGTGGGTGGGAGAATGGAGATTCGAGCCTGCCGGTGAAACCTCAGTGGGTCCGTACATCCTAGTAGCCCCTTTGTAAAGTCTATTTTGTGATCTCTTGGATATACACCAATGGTTGTGTACTGGTATAATGGAGGTTCTTTTTAGTCGTCGACGGGTGACGAAATCACAAACTTGTGTGTAAAGAGGTGCCAACTCTACAGAGCGTAAAACTATCATGATAGCCGTGCTTCCGGTCACAAGCACCTGGCCAACTTCCATGATTAGAGGCAAAACTCGGTATGGTTATGGTATGGTCATTGGGATTGGTTTTGGGACTGTTTTGAGTCATGACAATGAATTTGGTTTCGGTTATATGAAAATGAGATGGATATCAGTATTTATGAGTATGAGATGAACTTGAGAAAGTATTGGCTGGTTGAAGCATGATAAATGGTGAATTATGATGAAAGAATGTTGCTGAATTACTTGGTTATGTTGGGATTAAACTCACCTAGAAATAGTTACTGTTTTTATCATGTTTGTGAAATAAAATTTGCTTGCTGCAATGAGCCTTTTTATTCCCTACCTTGTTGTAAGCTACATGTCATACTTTTCCTGCACTTGCTGAGTACGACATGTACTCTCACCCTTGCATTACCACATATACATCAGCTACAGGAGAATAGTACTTCGAGGAACATGTGGAGTACTAGGCGTGCACACTACCGTCATCATGCCTGTGGAGTTGAAGATTGGAGCCTGCTGTTTTAGCCAATTTCTGCTGTCGTTTAGAGTCTTCCGCTGCAAGAATAAGTTAGATATTCATGAGTGAGACATTGATTCATTGTAATAAAGTACTTAAACACTATTTATTTGTGATTATATTCTGAATTCAGTTTGTGCATTACATGTGTATGTGTGATGAACATCCTGGGCACACATTTGCATTCACTTGGTTCTATTTTCGGAACCGGGTGTCACAGAAACCATGGTACAAATATCATTCTAAACCAATTACTAACCTAAACATTGTTGAACTAATGATGGATCTAAGCGCTAAGTTATTAATACCAAAATATTCATACCTTAGACGATTAGACTATAGTGGAAGCCTATGGTGTCTATGATGACATAATAACAACATTACGACAATTTATATTAACAATAGTCCTACCACGTATATGGAATCCACAATCATACAAAAAATGCTTCATCCAAACATATGAATTATAAAATACTAATATTATTAAATAGCATAAAGTCACAAATAACAGAAAAGATACATTAGTCATACCTTCTATAATGGACTTTGGGAACTAGAGAGGCGTTTCTTGTTTGATTGCGGCTCTCTTATGTGCCGTAGCACGAGGTTCTTCCACAACTTGCGCTACAAACTTGAAAGTAAGGTTTAACTAATTAGGCGTGTCCTTTGCAACTTACATTCCACTATACACTGCAAACCCAGCATGTAGAGTTTCATGTGTAGGTAAGACGGGTTAGTCTTGCTGAGCCATCATGCTCACTGCTTGTGTTTGAAGCGTCTGCAGGGTGCTATGAGGAGGAGACTCCCGAGGAGGAGACGGACCCCCAAGAGGGAAACCCCGTCAAGTGGGAGTTGTGCACGCCACCTTGTTAGTGTGTGTGCGTGCTAGAGGGGACACGTTCACGGGCTGAACGTGAACTCTTTTGCTTAGTCTACGCCCATGAGTGTAGACTTGACGTATTTTGTTGTAAACATGTTCATAAACGCTTTTATGTAATAAACGTTTGCTTCGGCTATGTACCTTTTTGTGTGTTATCCGGTGCTGTGCAACGCAGCACCCCTCAGCGTGATCCGGGCTAGTCGAGACCGTTGGGTCCTCGTAGCGTGGTATCAGAGCTCGCTTGAGGTTTAACGCACTTAAAAAGGTCATCTTTTGAAAAACTCGGTGAGGAACGAGATAGTAGCCCATATAAGGATGTTATTAGTGTATAGTAAGTAGCATTACTAACCTATGTGCTTATGTCAGAAAATAATGCATCTCGGGACGTCATAAATCTTGGGGGTGCATGTAAGCGCTGTCCACCAGTGTGCACAAGCTGAAGGGTGGAGCCTCACGGGTGGCAGGTAACCCGGCTCGTTCTGGTATCCTCCATGACTCTTTATGTCGTTTGGGGTATTCGAGCAACGCCAATCTCTGGCGTGGTACAGACAAGTATGGGAGACCCCATCACGTGGTCAGTAACGTGAACACGTAGCTCAAGGCGTGTTTGGATTGAGAACAACCATGTGAGTGATGACGGACGGTTGTACGAACTGTATTGGGACCGGGTTTGGTGTGCAGCCGAGCCTGACGATTGTGTGGTTTACTTGCAGGTAGTCTGACCACGGATCAGTAGACGAGTAGCACACGTGTGCGATAGATGTTTAGTGCCACTAAACTAACAAAGCCGGCTAAGTCCGGTATAGGTTTTTCTTTGTGAGGATCGTAGTACCGACATGAATTGGGTGACACTTCGACGTCACACCCCACTAAATAATCAACATTATTGTAAACTTTCAGGTTTTGATCCAGAGCACTAAAATTTTGATTTAACTCTTTTCCTTCATCAGGATGTTCAAAGTAAACAAGTTTTCAACTTATAGGGTATTAAGGACAGAGTCCCCTGTTTTTGGCTTAAATAATGCTGATGTTACACAAAGGTTAGAGGTTGAGTTCTTTGGATATTAGGGTCATATGATACATTTCGGGGAAGCATTGTAAGAGCTTTACAACTTTTCTATTGATGTCCAGAGGTGTTTCATCCCTTAATTAGATGAAAAATGCAGTAGAGTTGAAACTGTCCAGAAAACAGGGCAGAGCAAATACTTTCTGTAACTCTCTGTAAATTGAGCATAACTTCCTGCATAAAAATCCAAAAATAGAAAATGTGGTAGTTATGAAAAGTTCATGTGATAAGTTACAACTTTGTAACAGAAAGTTTTGTCAAATTCGAGGTATAATCAACTGGAATTCTTGGATCAAATCAGTACCTCAAGCAGGGAGGTGCTGTCCAATTTTCTCCAGAAATTCTGTCAACTGTGACATCTCATAACTTTTGAACCAGAATTGATCTGAGGGCAAACAAATACATTCTGGAAAGCTATTGAAGTTAAATTTAACTTTGATGCTGAGCTCCAGAACTTGTTTTGCATTTAGAAGGGTCTAAATCAGGTTAAAAGGAAAACTGGTCAGGCTGTCAGTTTGGGCAGCAGACCAGCAATCAAATTTGTTCTAAGTTTGATTTGTGTTTCCAAGTTTTATGAGTTCAATGACATGTTTTATTTTATAACTCAATTATTTACTGTTAAAATGAATATTTTACTTTTTTCAAATATGTTTCTACAGATGGCAGAGGATAAATAACGGGAGAACGGGTGGGTGGTATCCCACTGTTCTCAACGCAGCGGTTATCCGAAACTGTTGAAGCTAATGCTTAAATATTTTGGGTACGTGGAGACGCCGCGTTACCTCACCAAGGAAGAAGTCGAGGAGGGGAACAAGACATGGACCATCCATGTGGAAGTCCCAGCAAGACCTACGCCACCCGGTTGGGCACCTTTCACCGTCACGGTGAGAGATAGACAACCGGAGGAGATGTGGCAGGTGGCAGCCCGCGACACCATGTCACGTTTCTGCCACCTACATGTGAGAGCTATGGAGGGTACTCCATACGCGCTTGTCCCGGTGGAGGGGCGAGCTAATCACATGTGGAGGGACAGGTACTTGGAGGCAACGGATCCGAGTTGCCCAAGGTACAACCCCGCGGAGGCGAACCTCAGCCTCAAGTTGATGGCAGGAAAGACAGCGATGGACGGCAGCCAAGTTGTCCATACGGATCGACTTGCCATGGAGCTCAAGGAGAGCACCATCCACCGAGACCATTTCGAGAGTGCTCACAGCACACTCCGTAATGTGCTACTTCCGACGATTAAGCGACTGAATGAACAACACAATCAGTTGCGTCGTTTGAAGAAGGCGAAGAAGAAAAGCCAGGTCGATATCACGGCTTTGCAGCAGCAGATACATGCCTTGACCCAGCAGAATGAGGTCCTCACTCAAGAGCGTGATGACTCTATTCAGGAGGAGCAGGGCTGGGAAGAAGAATACAATCAGGCCATGGACGAGGTGCATGAGTTGCAAGACCTTGTGCCTCCGGTAGTGGGCCTACCGATGGTAGGTGCAATACCCGTGGTTTTGGGTATCCCGGTGATGCTGGAACCTGAACCCGAAGAGGAAGTCATGGACCCTGAGCAACCAGCAGAAGTAGCGGAGGAGGACGATCCACAGGAGGTCGAGTTCTACTCCGAGTAGTGAGTTGCCGTTGCCAAGTTGGGCAGCGAGGGTGGTGTGTAGAAACTTTTGTAACAGGTGACATGTCGTGTAGACAGTAGTATGTGTATAGGTAGTGACGACATGAGCACGACTTCTCGTGGATCCGAGAATAATGTCTTGTATAAAGTTATGCTTTATCAATATATGTGAATGTTGTGCAAGTTTATTCATGTGTCACTGCAATACCTACTGTTTTCTATGGAATTTTAAGAATGACATGTGCTGATGTTGCTGTTTTGAATTTCAGAATGACTCGCACTCGTGCCAACACGGAGGTTGGGGGTTCCAGTCAGGGGGGAGAAACCGTCCAACAGCGTCCCGAGACTTCCTCGAGACAGCAACAGCAACAACCGCCACCGCCAACAGTTATATGGCCGACATCGTTGCGTCCATGGCGGGCTCACATCAGCAGCATACAGAGCTGCTGCAAACTCTAATTGCGAATACATCTCGATCAGAGAGGCGTTAAGACTGGGAGGAGCATCAACAAAGCTCCTACTCAGACTTTCTATCTACTCATCCCCCGGTATTCTCTAGGGCGGATGAACCCCTCGATGCAGACAACTGGCTCCGCACGATGGAGATGAAGTTCGGGCTTCTCCAAGTTAGTGAGCAGCGAAAGACTCAGTTCGTTGCCCAGAAGCTTCAGGGGTCCGCGAGCGCTTGGTGGGCAAACTTCTGTGCCTCGCAACCCACCGAGCGAGTGCTGACCTGAGCAAAGTTCTGGACAGCCTTCAGGGCCTATCACATACCGCAAGGTCTAATGAAAAGGAAGACACAGGAGTTCTTTCGCCTGCTGCAAGGCGACAGGAACACACTAGAGTACTCCAGGGCGTTCAATGATCTCGCACTCTACGCCTCCTATCATACCGATACGGATGAGAAGCGGCAGGATCACTTTTACCACGGGCTGAATCCGCTCCTGAAGGACAAGCTGGCAATGTTCAATCGCGGTAGCCTCAATGACATTATTGATGCTGCGATTGTACAAGAGGACTCCAGCAAGGAGCTAGCAGCAGCGGAGAAGAAGTGAAGCGCGCCACAGAGCAGCGGAGAGGGAGGTGGTCCTCCCCAAAAATACCGGATGGTGTATCGCTCACCATTGGGTCAACGCTGGCAGCCACCGCAGCAATCGATGCAATCTCGCAGTCGGCCGTATTCACCACTGGCATTTCGACCGGCATTACCAGCACCACCTCCGCAGAAACAACAGCAGCAGAGGATGATGCCGTGTGCGTTTGCACCTCAGCAGCGCATGCCGGACTTTCATCCTCCAAGCACGGGCCAGCCATCAACCGCATGCTACAAATGTGGTCGCCAAGGGCACTTCGCCAACAACTGTCCCGAGAGGCAAGGCGGCGGAGTGGCACCACAGTTTCTGGGAGGAATCAGCCCTGGAACCCCATAAATGCGCTGCGGACAAACCCTAAGCCCCGTACCCTCCACCAACTCGCCCTAGAGGACGTGCGGGAGAGCCAATCCTTGCGGGTATGTTCCAATTCCACCAGCATCCTGCCATAGTTTTATTTGATTCAGGCGCCACACGTAGTTTCATTAGCCAAGCTTTTATTGCTAAATACAGCTTGCAAATACTACCCACCAAAAGTCCTTACTTGATTTTGTAACAGCCCTAACTTTTGTAATGTTTGATTTCAACTTATGAGACAAAGTTAAGGCGAAGAAAGGCTATATTTGTGTCACATAAAATGCCGAACACACAAATGGACATGTGAGGGAGTAAAACTTTTCTCTAGCCCATGCTCAACACATGTTAACCTAGGGGGAAAGAATTTTACTCCCAGAAACTCTAACTCATGTACACCCTTTTCTATGAGGAGAGTGGAGGAAATTTAAACACCATTTTGAATCTTTTGAAAGGATTCCTATTCAGATTGTCCAAAGGCCTATATGTGAGATAATAGATGCATTTCTCATGTATTCAAGAGCCTAAGTTTCGAATTTGGAGAATTTTAGGTTTCATATACTATTTATTCCGAGGATTAAATGAGGGCATGTTCAAACTCAAACTTGAATTTGAATTTTGAACCAAACAAACGCAATTTTGAAATCTGATTCCAGATTCGTGTTCCTTGTAATTCTTTTGACCTATCCTCCGAGTTTGATCAAATTTGCAGCTCATTTGCTATTTTAAATCGAATTGAGGGATAAGAAGCAAAATTGGGGCTGTGAACCCACCGGTCAGTCTCACAAAAATGCAACCGACTCCGGCGACAGCAGCAGCTCGGTGCCGGCCACCCCCGATGCCACCTCCTGCTGGCTCGTCATTTTACCCATTCTGATCACCACAGCGAGTGCCACAACGCGAGTTTGCCTCTCCCAGCTCAATCTCAGCCTCGGTGGTCTGCTCCCGTGTGTTTCTCCCCCGAGCAGAACAGAACCACCGTTCTCTGTTTCTCCTGATTGCCAGCCATCAACCAAGCAACCTTTGCTCGAGCTCCCAACAGCAAAGATCTGTGCCCACGAGTGCTCTATCTGGCTAGCACCTTTCCTCCACCATCCCGAGCTCACTGGCGCCTACAAACAGCAAAGTTTCCACTGCTCCAGAGTTGAAACTGAAGAAACCAAACTGGTCACCATGGGCAGCCCAAACCAGGAGTGATCATGCTCAATCAAGCCACCCCATCGGTGCACCTACAATCCTAGTTGCTCACCTCCGAAGCTCACCCCTAGCCATTGATCACAAAGGGAGAATTTCAAGATTTTCTCCCGGGCGGCAGAAACTGACCTTGAGGTAAGGAATTGCAAAATTCGTCCTCAAATCGTGTTTGTTGTGTTTAAAACTTCACACACAGGATCTTAACTGCCTAGCACACCTCCTCCATCGATTTTAGACAAAGAAATTGAGTGTAGAGTGAGCAATCCGAGTTCTTTTCGAGCGTATACCACTGGACCATATCGGGCGCACGGTGCCGATAGGTTTGGAGCTCTCCGAGGCTCGTTTAAACCCCATGTCGACCTTCTACACGATCCACTGGTGCTTTAGATCCCAAGAACCGACCATTTGGTGGAGAATTCACCGTGCACAACCTCGCCAGAGCCCTAGGGTTTGCTGTTGCCGGTGCACCCTGTTTTCTGGCGAGTTTCAGCCGCCGGCGACCTCACCAACGTGTTCAGCGTAGGGGAAAATGTGGGGGCGGCCAACAGGGGGTCCGGAGGTGGCTGGGAAGTGCCTTTCCGGTGACCTCGCCGGAGGGAGCCGCCATTGCCCTGTTTGGCGCGAGGCTGAAGGTTAGGGATGACAGGTGGGACCCACTGTCGGTATTTAAACATTTTCCAGATTTTCCCAATTCAGTTCAAACTTTGGAGAGCCATAACTTTGTGTAGGAGTTTCCAAAAATTGTGAAACAAATTTTTTTGGATTCCTCTCAAAGATTACTCTACAGGGGTGCATCCCAATATTTATGAAAATCCTTGGATTTGGCTTATTAATTCATTGAATGAAAATTTTGTATGAATTTTTACAGGAGTTCTGTTTATTGGAAAAGTCCCAAATTTGGACAGGGAATTCTTCCAGAATTCCTTGAAGTGCAGTAAAAATTTCAGAGGCATTGGACCTCATTTGCTTGGTCAAATGATGTGTTCATTGCTTATGTCTCGAAAAAATGGGAAAATGAACAGAGACATTTTCAGCTTTTTCCCAATCCTTGTAAAATCCATATCTCCATGTAGGAAACTCCAAAAATGGTAAAAACCAATTCCTATGGACTCAAGACATTTTGTTCTTCACAAAAGTCTACTTTGCAGCATAGGAAAGCTTAATATCCAGGGGGTAAAGGAAGATTAGTGGAAACCACATAAGGATTTGTTGTGCTCACATGAAGACATTTCATGAGCTCAATTTTTGCACACTGCCTAAATACCTTCCATAGAAGCTGTGGTTAAATTCTCTGCTTCATTTGACCTCTGGAACTTGAGCTACCATTTTTTTAGGTTTAAGTGTTCATATAATGGACTTAATCACATGGTGATTACTAGTATCCCTTTTCACCCTAGCTTTCATCATCTCTAAGGTTGTAGATCCAACAACAGAAACCTTGCTGTTGTTTCTCCCTTTTAGGTGTGAGTTAACTGGTACAACAGTTTCGAATCATTTTCTAAATATCTTTTGAATACATGTGCATAAATCATCTTAATAGCATGTGACGTCAACGTTCGACGAGGACTCAACTCCACAGCGAGGATCTCAATCTCGTGACAAGTTTGGCGGATTCTCCAGAGGAAGACTAACTCCTAGCTTCTAACAGAACCTTGAGCAAGGAAAGCCCCGGTTTGCAAATCGTTACCGTTTTAAATTTTGCTTTACTTCACCTCATGTTTATTAGACTTGATATTGTGCATTATGTCTAGGATGATTGAAACCCACTTGCATGGCTATTACATCCCTGGGTAGAAGGTTTAGTGTAGGATTTGCCTCATTGTAGATGCTAGGCTAATGTTGTAGCTAGCTCAGTAGAAGTCGAGCAGTAAAAAGCTACTCGTGAGAAAGTTTGAGTAATGGAGTTACTCGCGAGATGTTAATGATAAAAGCACCCTCATGAAAATGAGATAGGGACGGGGATGTTCCTGTAGGATGGAGTGCTCAAGGTTGGTCTCGACATGCGATGGTTGTGACAATGCTTGAGACCACATTTGGCCTGGACCGGGATGGTAAGGCAAATGTGGAGGTTGGTTGTCGCCCCGTCCGTGTCGGTTAAGGACCGTATGTATGCGGCCCTGCTGGACAAGATTGAGATGTACCAGATATATAGTGGGGTATGGGACCCATGAAACCGATGTAACTCGATGGACTTTGATATAAAAACTCATCCTTCGCGTGTGAATGGCGTTGAGGAGGCGGGAGGTGTAAATCCTTTAGCGGGCAACTTCGACGTGTCCGCGTAGAGGACCATCCTGCTCGGCGCGAAACATTTTTCTATGTTGGGGTGTCGTGTGAAAGGTTGCTGCATACAACGTAAGAAAGAGCTCTTGAGAGAGCCTTTCGAGGCGGGTGTATGTGTCGTGTATTCCGGGTTGTTATTGATTCGAATCACCGTCACTCGCGGAAGAGGATTGAGCATACTTGCCCACTGCGCCGTGACGTAGTAAGAAGAGGAACTATGTCTCTTAACATGGTGTTTATGGATTAATTTTTGTATTGAAACCTTGAATTGAATTAGAGATAGTGCCAACTAAAGTTCATTTCCACCTTAGGCTAGCAACATCGGGATAAGCTTTTCTTGTTTGATTGCGGACTTCCGGTGTTGTGAGGCACGAGGACCACTAAAATTAAGGCTAAAAGAATCTTAATATAAGGATCAAGTTTAGTCAAGCTGCATTTTGCAAATTCCTGTTCCTACTGTCTTACTACCCCTGCATGTAGAGTTACATGTTTAGGATTGACGGTTAAGTCTTGCTGAGCCTTAGTGCTCATGGTTGCTTCTGAGTTGTTTTGCAGGTAGCAGGATGCCTGCTATGAAGAGGGTTGTTCGGTGAGACGACGAACGTCACGGTTCGTTATACTCATTGGAAACCTAGCCGCTGCCTTTCTTTGGTGAAGCTAGTAGGAAGCGTTCATGGGCTGAATGACTTCTCTTCGGCGTAGTTAGGGTCGAGAGTGAGTAGATTGTCCAGTTTCTACATTCCGCTGCGTGTGTACATTATATTGTAAAAGATATTATGTTGAGTAACAAAATGGTTCCAAATGTTTCTTGAGCCTCTTTTCATGCTTGCTGTTGGGTGCCGCATCGCACGGCACCGCCCACTGTGATTCCCTGGCTGGGCTCTTCGACAGCGTGGTATTAGAGCCGCATTGGGAATAGCACGCATGAAAAGAGCATATTTTTGAAAACTTAGGAGTATACGAGTGAGGAATGTGTAGTATGCCCACATAAGAATTATAAATATCATAGTTACTTAAGGTGGTAAGCTAACAGTGTGTTACTCTTCAGTATTTCCAATTCTGTAATGACGCACCTACGTGGAGGTAAGAATGGTAAGGAACGCCAGGATCAATTTCGGTTAGCTCTCCCACACGAGTAAAGTAGTGTGGGATGTCCCGTTCAGCAATGGACAGGAAGTGAATATGTTTTCTAAGACTCTTCATGTCTTAGAGACATATGAATGACACTAGCCTCTAGTACGCAAACCCAGGGGCAAGAGGAGGAGACCCCATCGTGTTGTTTGTAACACGAAGTATGTTCTCTAGGACTCTTCATGTCCTATGAGGCTTACGAAAGCGCTGTTCCACCGGTGTGCTTTATTGCAAAGGTGTGGAGCCCCCGTCGAGTGGTGAATAACCCGATCATGTACCTTGAGACGTGGCTTGACTCAAGGACGGCCCGTATGGCAATGATACGGGGCATATGTTTTTACTATGATATGGACCTGCCTGTAATGACAAACCAATGCGTGCATCACTATTGTGTGGTTTTATGCAGGTACTTTAACCACGTTAGTACATGTCGTGTAGACAACGTTTGTGAGTGATAGTTTTAGTGCCACCATTTGAAACGTATAGGCCGGTATAAATCCGGATAGGATTTTAATTTAGTGAGGAAACGTAGTACCGTGATATGTTTTGAACTGCATGAAAAAGGAGGTTTGCAAAGAAAAGAGTAAATTTTGAGTCTAGGATTCCATTAGGGGATAATGAACTCCTATATTGAACTAAGCCTCAATTGGAAGTATAGATTTAATTCACAAAGACTTAGGAATAAACTCCCCTGTTTTCGGCAGAATTTTTGCTGAAGTTGAACAGGACATAACTTTTGTTTGGTTGAACCAATGCAGGTGTGTGATATATTTCTGGAAAGTTTTTGAAGTCTTCTAAAACTTTTCTGTAGATCTCCAGATCAGATTCACCCTCCAAATGGATGAGAATTCTCAGATGAGTGTGAACTGCCCAAAAACAGGGCAGACACAGAATCCTCTCTGGAAATTTCTGTATTTTGACCATAACTTTCTATAGAAAAACTAACGGTCATGTAATACACCGCTGGAAAGCTTGTGATATATGATATGACTTTGTAGTTCAAAGTTTCTCCAGATTTGGAGTTTAAAGTGATGAAATCTTGCGGACAAAACAGCCACTTTCAAAGGAGGTGCTGTTGAAATTGTTCTATATTTCTGTCAACTTTAAAATATCATAACTTTTTATCCAGAACTGATATGAAGGCAAATAAATGCTCATTGGAAAGATATTGAAGTTAACTATAACTTTGATATTAAGCTTGAGACATTAAATTGCCATTTTCATATTCAAATTCTAGGATTAAGAGCTATTGGTCATTCTGAACAGAGTAGTGCTTATTGCCATTTAGCTTGGGACTTATTGTGGACAGGGGTGTCTTAGACTTCTCTAAGCTCCATAACATGCTCTTGAGTTATTTTTCAGTTTTCTTCCAACTGTTGGAATTAATGGTTTTGACAAACTTGCTCAAGTTTGGTAGATTTCAGAATTGTGGAAACCCTGGTTAGATTGTGTAGCGCTGCAATATCTATGTGATGCTTTTACGGTTATGTTTTTGAATTCAAGTTGAGTTTAAACTTTGAATTTTAACCGTGAATTGCTCACTCTTGCAGCACGGATCGTGCTCATTCCAGGAGTGAGATTGGTGAGTCGAGTCACGACGGAAGTAATTCGCCATGACAAGAAGTGCCAACATCATCAACCGGATTGGCGGAAATCTTGGCAAGGATGGCTGAGTCTCTGGATCTGTTGGTGCGACAAAGCATACGACAGGAGACACTACAGCAAAATCCCCCACCAAGCACTTATCTGCAGTTTCTAGCAAGACAAACACTGGTTTTCTCGGAAGCGAAAGAACCATTGGAGTCAGCTCATTGGCTCCAATGTATTGAAGCCAAGTTCGAGATGCTTGAGTGCGATGAATACCAAAAGACTTTATTTTCCGCTCAACAACTCCATGGAGCCGCTGGAGCTTGGTGGGCAGAGTACATTGCTACTCTTCCTGAAGGTCATCGCGTGACGTGGGATGAATTCCAGACTGTTTTTCGGGCACGTCACATTTGTTCGGGAATTCTTCGAACCAAGTATCAAGACTTTTTGGAATTAAAGCAAGGAGAAAGGAGTGTGTACGAGTACTTCAAGGAGTTTGAAGACTTGATGCAATACGCCACTCATATGGTAGACTCGGAAGCGTTGAAGTGTGAATATTTCTTCTGAGGTTTGAATGTCGATCTTAAAGAACAAGTGACCTTGTTCAATAACGGTATTTACAATGAGTTGGTAAATGCCGCTATCATTAAAGAAGACATGCATCTCCGTTGTGAAGCGAAGTTGAAAAGAAGTATACCGCTAGACAGTGATATCGAGGTTCGTCTGAACTATCGAGTGCGATATTACTCGCCAGTTAGGCAACAAATTCATCCAGTGGTGCAACTCTCACAACCATGGCTGGAGTTGATCAATTATGAGCCTCAACAGCAGCAGTCAAAAATTATTCGTGCAACCCTAGCGCAACCAGCTACGCACGAATTATCTCCACCTCATGTTAGTAGAGAGCTGAGGATTTCTGCGGCACAAAACCGTCGTGGAGCTGAGCAGAGCCACACTTGTGTGTTGTCTCGTCAATGCTCAGATCAGCATCATGAACATTCAAAGAAGAATCTTTCAAAAGCTGGCAGGGTCAATTACACTGCTATTGAGGACATTGCTAAAGGCGAACCAGTTTTGGCGGGCATGTTCACTTTACATGAACAGCCCACTTTCGTGTTGTTTGATTCTGGGGCCACCCACAATTTTATAGCAGAGACTATGTGCTGAAGAATAATCTTCCATTTAGCACAGTTAAGCATCCATTTCATATTAGCTCACCCGGAGGCAAGATATCAACAGATGAGATGGTCTCACGGGCACCTTTATATTTGGGTGGAAACACCTATCCTGCGAGCCTTATCATACTCAAAGGCCAAAGGATTGATATTATCTTGGAGATGTCATGGTTGACACATTATGGAGCTATCTTTGACATCAGCTCTCGGACTGTCCAACTGAATTCCCCAATATACGGTTGCAACACATTGAACCTTGTGGATCCATCACAATGAGTTGCATTGGTGCATCAGATTGAAGCTCCTAAACTTGAGGATATTCCAGTGATATGTGAATATCCAGATGTGTTTCCCGAAGACTTGCCGGGCATGCCAACCGAACGTGATGTAGAGTTCAAGATTGAACCAGCACCGGGAACAACACCTATTTCTCGGCGACCATACAAAATGGCACCAACGGAGCTAGCAGAACTGAAGGAGCAGCTGAATGACCTCATGGACAAAGGTTTTATACGCCCAATTTCATCACCTTGGGGTTGTTCCGCACTCTTCGTGAAGAAGAAGGACGAGACTTTGAGACTATGCGTAGATTATTGTCCACTGAATGCTCTCACTATCAAGAATAAGTATCCACTACCGCGTATTGATATTTTGTTTGATCAACTAGTGGGTGATAAGGTATTCTCCAAGATGGATCTTCGGTCCGGGTATCACCAGATAAAACTCCGGGCAGAAGACGTAACTAAGACGGCGTTCTCGACAAGATATGGTCTTTATGAATATCTTGTCATGTCTTTTGGGTAGACCAATGCTCCGGCTCATTTTATGTATCTCATGAACTCTGTGTTCATGCCGGAGTTAGACAAGTTCGTCATGGTTTTCATCGACGACATCTTGGTCTATTCAAAGTTAGAAGAAGAACACGCTGAACATTTGCGTATTGTACTCCAACGCATGAGAGATCACAAGCTTTATGTGAAGTTCAGTAAATGTGAGTTTTGGATCAGCAAAGTGCCGTTTCTTGGGCATATTAGTTCAGCGGAAGGCATCGCTGTGGACCCAAGTAAAATCGAGCAAGTGCTGAATTGGAAATCTCCAACATCTGTTCATGAAGTGAGGAGTTTCCTAGGTTTAGCGGGTTATTACCGGAGATCCATCCCAAAATTCTCCAAAGTCGCTAAACCTATGACGGAGCTATTGAGGAAAAGCACCAAGTATGATTTGAGCAATTCATGTGAACAAGCTTTTCAAACTTTAGTGAAGCATCTCACCACAGCCCCAGTTTTAGCCCAGCCGGACACCACGAAGCCTTTTGATGTCTATTGTGATGCATCCGGTATTGGTTTGGGTTGTGTGTTGATGCAAGAAGAACGTGTGGTCATGTATGGATCCTGACAACTCAGGGGTCATGATCAGAATTACCCGACGCACAACCTTGAACTAGCTGCAGTGGTGCTAGCATTGAAAATACGGAGACATTATTTACTAGGCAATCTAGTACATCTCTACACTGACCACAAAAGCTTGAAGTACATCTTCACACAGAAAGAACTGAATATGATGCAGCGAAGATGGCTAGAATTGATCAAGGACTATGAACTTGAAATTCACTACCATCCGGGCAAAGCGAATGTGGTTGCCGACGCACTTAGTCGGAAAGCCCACGTTCACCATTTAGCCATGGCTGCACATGAAGGAGGAGAACCAAGCCTGCGCTTAGTTCCCTATGGATCGCTGTTCAACCTCGCTCTTATTCTTAAAATCTGAGATGAGATTGTAGAGGCTCCGAAGAGAGACAGAGGTATGTCTCACATCCGGAGGAGAGTGAACAGCGGTGAATTGAAGATGTTCCGCAAGGATAAAGAGGGTACTCTATGGTTTAACAACCGCATAGTTGTACCCCAAAACATGAAATTGCGGAGGAAGATATTGGATGAAGCACATTTATCCAAGTACTCCGTTCATCCGGGAAGCAATAAGATGTACCAGGACTTGAAATCTAAGTTCTGGTGGACACGGATGAAAAGAGAGATTGCGAAATACGTATCCGAGTGTGATATATGTTGGCGGGTTAAAGCCGACCATATGAGGAAAGCCGGACCACTTCAACCGCTGAAGGTTCCAGCATGGAAGGGAAGACATAAGTATGCACTTCATCATCGGTTTACCCATGACCAGCAACAAGCATGATTCTATTTGGGTAATCGTCGATCGTTTGACCAAGACAACTCATTTTATTCCAGTCCATACCAAATATGTAGCAAAGAAGTATGTGGAGCTGTTCATCTTGAGAATCGTGTGTTTACACAGGGTTCCTCGCACCATCATTTCTGATCGAGGTGCGTTATTTGTATCCAGATTTTGGGAGCAACTGCATGCTTCCTTGGGAACCAAGTTAATTTGGAGTTCAGCGTATCATCCGCAAACTGATGGTCAAATGGAAAGGGTAAATCATATTCTGGAGGATATGCTATGGGCATGTGTCATCAATCATGGGAAGAATTGGGATGACCATCTACCGTTAGCAGAATTCTCGTATAACAACTGTTATCAATCCAACATCAAAATGGCCCCATATGAAGCTCTTTATGGCCGGAAGTGCCGCACACCCCTGAATTGGTGTGAGTCCAGCGAGAGAGTGGTCTACGGGATTGATCTTGTGAATGAAGCCGAGGGACGAGTGCGGGTGATTCAAACCAATTTAAAGGCTGCTCAATCTCGGCAGAAGAGTTATGCAGACAAAACACGTTGACCTCTTCACTTCAACATCGGGGACCACGTTTATCTTCATGTCTCTCCGATGAAAGGAGTTCATCGTTTTGGAGTGAAGGGGAAACTAGCTCCGTGATTCATTGGGCCGTTTGCTGTCACTGAGATATGCGGACCCGTGGCCTATTGTCTGGAGTTACCGACGTCACTTTCGGGTATCCACAATGTTTTCCACGTCTCTCAGCTGCGGAAATATCTTAAGTACCCAACCGTAGTTCATATGGAGAACATTGAGGATCTTCAACCGGATCTCACTTATTTTGAGTATCCGATGTAGATTATCGACGAGAAGACTCGTGCCACAAGAAATCGGACATTGCGATTTTACAAAGTCTTGTGGAGCAACCACACCACGGATGAAGCCATGTGGGAAAGCGAGGAATTTCTCCGTTTAAATTTTCCTGACTTGTTTGCACCATATGTCCAGTAGTCATTCTCCCTTATTCTTTCTTTTTGTAATCTCAGGACGAGATTCTTTTAACGGGGAAGGAATGTAACAGTCCTAACTTTTGTAAAGTTTGATTTCAACTTATGGGACAAAGTTAAAGCGAAGAAAGGATATATTTGTGTCACATAAAATGACGAACACACAAATGGACCTGCGAGGGAGTAAAACTTTTCTCTAGCCCATGCTCAACACATGTTAACCTAGGGGGAAAGAATTTTACTCCCAGAAACTCTAACTCATGTACACCCTTTTCTATGAGGAGAGTGGAGGAAATTTAAACACTATTTTGAATCTTTTGAAAGGATTCCTATTCAGATTGTCCAAAGGGCTATATGTGAGATCATAGATGCATTTCTCATGTATTCAAGAGCCTAAGTTTCGAATTTGGAGAATTTTAGATTTCATTTACTATTTATTACGAGGATTAAATGAGGGTGGGTTCAAATTCAAACTTGAATTTGAATTTTGAACCAAACAAACTCAATTTTGAAATCTGATTCCAGATTCGTGTTCCTCGTAATTCTTTTGACCTATCCTCCAAGTTTGATCAAATTTGGAGCTCATTTGCTATTTTAAATCGAATTGAGGGACAAGAAGCAAAATTGTGGCTGTGGACCCCACCGGTCAGTCTCACAAAAATGCAACCGACTCCAGCGACAGCAGCTGCTCGGTGCCGGCCACCCCCGACGCCACCTCCTGCTGGCTCGTCATTTTACCCGTTCTGATCACCATAGCGAGTGCCACAACGTGAGTTTGCCTCTCCCAGCTCGATCTCAGCCTCGGTGGTCTGCTCCCGTGTGTTTCTCCCCCGAGCAGAACAGAACCACCGTTCTCTGTTTCTCCTGATCGCCAGCCATCAACCAAGCAACCTTTGCTCGAGCTCCCAACAGCAAAGAGCTGTGCCCATGTGACACCCTCATCTCGGGTGTCAGCATATGTTCATGCTTTATGAAGAGGAAACATTTTAAGAAAAGTAGGAACAGAGAAAAATATCAAAAGGATAGCCAATAAGAGCCGAATCCAGCTCTCAGAAAGCGCCGAAGACAACCCACCGCGGCCAATGGCCACGAGGCGTGTTCGGAGCTCGTCCCCGCAAGGTGGGGAGAGGTCCGCCGCTAAAATAGCTACGTGGCAGGTTGGGGACTCATCTCCGCAAAAGGGGAGAGGTCCGACCCTGGGGGACACGTGTTGCTCTCGGAGCTTTCCTCTGCGGAAGAAGCAAAGGCGTTTCCGCAGGACACATGTCACCTGCGGAGCTAGTCATCACGGAAATCAGAGGACTGGTCGCACGGGATACGTGTCGATCTTGGAGCTCACCTCCGAGAGGTCCGGTTCCCTTGGACACGTGTCGCCACCGGAGCTTGTCTCCGGGAGGTCTGTCGCTGCTGGACACGTGTCGACCTCGGGGCATGTCCCTGAAGAAAGAAGAGAGGAAAGACCGGCGCCAACACGTGGCGTGCGCGGAGCTCACCTCCAAAGGAGCGGGAGGTCTCGCTAGTTGACACGTGGCACAACCGGAGCTCGTCTCTGTGGAGAAGGAGATACCAGGCCCCGGAAGGACACGTGGAGCCTCCAGAGCTCATCGCCGCGAAGGTAACGAGTTCTGGAGCGGCTGTTACGTGTAAGAATACCGGTACGTAAAGGAAACCGACCTGAATTCCACAATGTTACCGCACCAAATCAACCAAGATAAGATGATAGGATCCAACGACGATCTGAATAAGACTCTTATTCGGGATACAATCAGATTAGGACTCTTCTCTTCCCGATTATAAATAGAACCCAGAACCTCTGGCCGAAACCACAAACTTCTTTTCCAACTCTTGAGCCGACGACTTAGAGCCCTAGCCCTAACTCGTCGAGTAAACCATCGCCGAAGCGCAACAAGGGAGATCATCGGAGGAGAACCGAGTGGTCTGAGGAGGACCTCGAAAACCAAGAAGGGCGTAAGGTAGGACTCCGACACCACCTTACGGCATCGTTGTATTCTCCTCGCATCTGTTCTTTGATTCCTTCCAAAAGCCTTCTCGTGGATAGATCACTTGATGATCAGGTTGATCTAAAGACAAGATCATCGCCACATCCACCTTTGATCCGAACACCTCTGTCCATGCAAGCCATGCAAAAACACGTACAGACCAATCTAATAAAATTAATCATAGGATAGCATGCATGTGCATCATCGCATCTAGTTTAAGGTTTGTGCATGATATTGATTGCTGTGAATCTTGTATGCATGTGATCCTACCTAGCAGAACAAGCTCGGGGAGCTGTCTACGACGAAATGCAACAACAAGGTTTTGGGATTCAAGAACAACTGGAACCGCAAGAACAAGGCAAGTGCTCCTTGACCATGTTGATCCTATGTTTTGGGTAAAACTATTTTGTTTTGCGAAATGGTGTGTGTGCTGAGTCAAACATGATGGGAAACCCTTTTTATAGGAGTTTACTAGTTTTGGTTGAACCACCCTTGACGCCTGGAAAGTTTATGAGTCGGGTATGGTTTTTGCTTTATGCTTCGCTGAGTCTATGGGATTGGAAAGCGAGATAGATGTGTTTAGCTAATTGCACTCGTAAATGATAATGAGAAACTGATGATGTTAATGAACATGGGTCAAAGGAAGATCTAGGCAAGCCTGGGTTTGTGAATGAGGTAGCATGAGATGGTGGTTTACTTGCCATAGATCTAAGGACCGGTTCATGCATGCACATGCCAGGATAACAGTGCCACCACAAGGCCAAGTATGGGTGCGGCTTAGCTGAGTAATTAGGTAAGTTGCTAGAGTGTTATGGACTGTGGAAGGCGCGGGGAATGGGAGTAGAGTGAGGACTGCCCTGGGAACTGTATGGCCCAAGAGGGGGCCCGTGGGTGGGAGAATTGGAGATTCTAGCCTGCCGGTGAAACCTTAGTGAGTCCATAAATCTAGTAACCCCTTTGTAAAGGCTATTTTGTGATCTCTTGACCATACACCGACGGTTGTGTACTGGTATAATGGAGGTTCTGCAGTCGCCGATGGGTGACGAAATCACAAACTTGAGGGTAAAGAGGTGCAAACTCTGCAGAGTCTAAAACTATCATGATAGCCGAGCTTACGGACAGAAGCACCTGGCTAAACTACCATGATTAGTTGGGATGGTTATTGGGAAGGTTCTTGGTTATGGTTAATGAGTTTGTTATGGTCTGGTTGTTAGGACTGTTGAGTCCGGGTGATAAGATGGTTGCATGACTGTTGAGTCATGGCAGCGAAACTGGTCTCGGTGTGAGACAAAGTCGTTTATGAGATAAGATGGTAGCGTATACGTGAAGGTATTCGTGAGATGGTAGCGAATACGAGGAGGTATTCGTGAGTAAGAATGAGGTTGGTTAATGTTCGGGTGGAACATGGAAAGCGATGGAGGTATATTGGTAATTTAATACATGCTGGGATTACATTCATCTAAAGTTAAGTTGCTGTTTTATCATGGTTTTATAAATCTGCTTTTCCGCAAATAAGCCTTTTATACCTACCTTGTTATGAGCTGCATATCATGTGTTTTCCCGCACTTGCTGAGTACATCATTGTACTCAAACTTGCATTATTATTTCATCATCAGCAGCAGGAGAAGCCTACTATGAAGACCAAATGGAGCATCACGGCGTGTGATTTGTTCTCAACCTTGCCTGTGGAGGGAGTAGAAATGGAGCCACTTCTACTTAGATTTGCTTCCGCATTAGCTAAATTGCTTCCGCTTTAGAATAAAGACTTCCGCTTTGAGCATGAGTCTAAGACTCATGAGGTATTGTAATAAACTCTGTTAATCGTGGTAATATATAATCTGAATTCAGTTTGTGGAACGTATGTGTATGTGTGATGAACATCCTGAGCACACATATGCATTAGTTCTCGGTTCCGTGGTTTTCCCACAGAATTGAGGGCGTCACAGCCCACGAGCGCTCTATCCGGCTAGCACCTTTCCTCCGCTGTCCCGAGCTCACTGGCACCTACAAACAACAAAGTTTCCACTGCTCCCGAGTTGAAACTGAAGAAACCAAACTGGTCACCGTGGGCAGCCCAAACCAGGAGTGATCACGCCCAATCAAGCCACCCCATCGGTGCACCTACAAGACTAGTTGCTCACCTCCGAAGCTCAACCCTAGCCATTGATCACAGAGGGAGAATTTCAAGATTTTCTCCCGGGCGGCAGAAACTGACCTTGAGGTAAGGAATTGCAAAATTCATCCTCAAATCGTGTTTGTTGTGTTTCAAACATCACAGACAGGATCTTAACTGCCTAGCACACCTCCTCCATCGATTTTAGACAAAGAAATTGAGTGTAGAGCGAGTAATCCGAGTTATTTTCGAGGGTATACCACTGGACCATATCGGGCGCACGGTGCCGATAGGTTTGGAGCTCTCCCCGGCTCGTTTAAACACCATGTTGACCTTATACACAATCCACTGGTGCTTTAGATCCCAAGAACTGACCATTTGGTGGAGAATTCACCGTGCACAACCTCGCCGGAGCCCTAGGGTTTGCTGTTGTCGGTGCGCCCTGTTTTCCGGCGAGTTTCAGCCGCCGGCGACCTCACCAACGTGTTCAGCGTGGGGGAAAATGTGGGGGCGGCCAGCAGGGGCTCCGGAGGTGGCTGGGAAGTGCCTTTCCGGCGACCTCACCGGAGGGAGCCGCCACTGCCCTGTTTGGCGCGAGGCTGAAGGTTAGGGATGACAGGTGGGACCACTTTCGACATTTAAACATTTTCCAGATTTTCCTAATTCAGTTCAAACTTTGGAGAGCCATAACTTTGTGTAGGAGTGTCCAGAAATTGTGAAACAAATTTTGTTAGATTCCTCTCAATTAGTACTCTACAGGGGTGTGGCCCAATGTTTATGCAAATCTCTGGATTTGGCTCATTAATTCATTGAATGAAAATTTGTATAAATTTTTGCAGGAGTTCTGTTTATTGAAAAATTCCCAAATTTGGACAGGAAAATCTTCCAGAATTCCCTGAACTCCAGTAAAAATTTCAGAGGCATTGGACCTCATTTGCTTAGTCAAATGATGTGTTCATTCCTTATGTCTCGGAAAAATGGGAAAAATGAACAGAGACATTTTCAGCTTTTTCCCAATCCTTGTAAAATCCATATCTCCATGTAGGAAACTCCAAAAATGGTAAAAACCAATTCCTATGGACTCAAGACATTTTGTACTTCACAAAAGTCTACTTTGCAGCATAGGAAAGCTTAATATCTAGGGGGTAAAGGCAGATTAGTGAAAACCACATAAGGATTTGTTGTGCTCACATGAAGCCATTTCATGAGCTCAATTTTTGCACACTTCCTAAATACCTTCCATAGAAGCTGTGGTTAAATTATCAGATTCATTTGAGCTCCGAAACTTGAGCTACCATGTTTTTAGGTTTAAGTGTTCATATAATGGACTTAATCACATGGTGATTACTAGTATCCCTTTTCACCCTAGCTTTCATCATCTCTAAGGTTGTAGATCCAACAACAGAAACCTTGCTGTTGTTTGTCCCTTTTAGGTGTGAGTTGACTGGTACAACAGTTTTTAGTCATTTTCTAAATTGCTTTTGAATACATGTGCATAAATCATCTTAATAGCACGTGATGTCGACGTTCGACGAGGACTCAACTCCACAGCGAGGATCTCCATCTCATGACGAATTTGGCAAGCCCCGGTTTGCATATCGTTACCGTTTTAAATTTTGCTTTACTTCACCTCATGTTTATTAGACTTGATATTGCGCATTATGTCTAGGATGATTGAAACCCAGCTGCATGGCTATTACATCCCTGAGTAGAAGGTTAGTGTAGGCTTTGCCTCGTTGTAGATGCTAGGCTAATGTTGTAGCTAGCTCGGTAGAAGTCGAGTAGTAAAAAGCTACTCGCGAGAAAGTTCGAGTAATGGAGTTACTCACGAGATGTTAATGATAAGAGCACCCTCATGAAAATCAGATGTTGACGGGGATGTTCCTGTAGGATGGACCGCTCAAGGTTGGTCTCGACCTGCGATGGGTGTGGCAATGCTTGAGACCACATTTGGCCTGGACCGGAATGGTAAGGCAAATGTGGAGGTTGGTTGTAGCCCCATCCGTGTCAGTTAAGGACCGTATGTATGCGGCCCTGCTGGACAAGATTGAGCTGTACCGGATATATAGTGGGATATGGGAACCATGAAACCGATATAACTCGATGGACCGTGATATAGAAACTCATCCTTCGCGTGGGAATGGCATTGAGAAGGCGGGAGGTGTAAATCCTTTAGCGGGCAACTTCGACGTGTCCGCGTAGAGGACCATCCTGCTCGGCACGAAACATTTTTCTATGTCGGGGTGTCATGTGAAAGGTTGCTGCATACAACGTAAGAAAGAGCTCTTGAGAGAGTCTTTCGAGGCGGGTGTATGTGTCATGTATTCCGGGTTGTTATTGATTCGAATCACTGTCGCTCGCGGAAGAGGATTGAGCATACTTGCCCACTGTGCTGTGACGTAGTAAGAAGAGGAACTAAGTCTCTTAACATGCTGTTTATGGATTAATTGTTGTATTGAAACCTTGAGTGAATTAGAGATAGTGCCAACTAAAGTTCATTTCCACCTTAAGCTAGCAATATCCGGATAAGCGTTTCTTGTTTGATTGTGGACTTCCGGTGTTGTGAGGTGTGAGGACCACTAAAATTAAGGCTAAAAGAATCTGAATATAAGGATCAAGATTAGTCAAGCTGCATTTTGCAAATTCCTGTTCCTACTGTCTTACTACCCCTGCATGTAGAGTTACATGTTTAGGATTGACGGTTAAGTCTTGCTGAGCCTTAGTGCTCACGGTTGCTTCTGACTTGTTTTGCAGGTAGCAGGATGCCTGCTATGAAGAGGGTTGTTGGGTGAGACGACGAACCTCACTGTTCGTTATACTCATTGGAAACCTAGCCGCTGCCTTTCTTTGGTGAAGCTAGTAGGAAGTGTTCACAGGCTGAATGACTTCTCTTCGACATAGTTAGGGTCGAGAGTGCGTAGATTGTCCAGTTTTTATATTCCGCTGCGTGTGTACATTATATTGTAAAAGATCTTATGTTGAGTAACAAAATGGTTCCATATGTTTCTTGAGCCTCTTTTCGTGCTTGCTGTTGGGTGCCGCATCGCACGGCACCGCTCACTGCGATTCCCGGGCCAGGCTTCTCACAGATTTGTTCGCTCGGTGGGAAAATTTCAGCAAGCATGATGGTTTCGAAAGTGCCATTATGCTTACGGGGTAGAGTATACCCTACGTCTCTCATAGCTTTAGAGGGACAAAAGGTTGATGTCATCCTAGGGATGTCATGGTTAACCCCACCATGGTGCCGTTTTAGACACCGTCCTTCGAGTCGTGCATTTGCACTGACAAATGCGCGAGTCTCACTCAATATTTCTGGACAGTCCAGAAATAAAACTTCCAAGTGTACACCAATCCACCACCATCAGATTGGAAGACATTCCAGTATTCTGTGAGTTCCCAGACGTGTTCCCGGATGGTTTGCCAGGGATGCCGCCCGACCGAGAGGTAAAGTTCAAGATTGAACTTGCACCAGGAACTATGCCAATATCTTGAAGGCTGTACAAGATGGCGCCAAAGGAGTTGGCAGAATTGAAAACGCAGTTGACGGATCTGCTGGAGAAGGGTTTTATTAGGCCGAGCTCCTCGCCATGGGGCTTTTTGGCATTATTTGTGAATAAGAAGGATGAAATGTTATGGCTTTGCGTGGACTATCGTCCACTAAACGCCGTAACTATCAAGAACAAGTACCCGCTGCCACGGATCAACATGTTGTTTGATCAGTTGGTCAAAGCAAAGATCTTTTCCAAGATGGACTTAAGATCCGGGTACCATCAGATTAAGAAACGGGCTGAGGACATCCCGAAGACGGCTTTCTCGACAAGGTACGGGCTTTATGAGTACCTGGGCATGTCCTTCGGCCTCACTAATGCTCCAGCTCATTTCATATACTTGATGAACTCGGTATTCATGCCGGAGCTGGATAAGTTTGTCGTGGTCTTCATCGACGACATATTGGTATATTCCAAGTCCGAGGAAGAACACACAAAGCACCTGCATATAGTCTTGCAAAGGCTGCGGGATCACAAGCTATATGCGAAATTCAGCAAGTGCGAATTCTGGATATTGCAAGTGCCTTTTCTCGGGCATATTATCTCAGCGGAGGGCATCACTGTAGACCCGAGTAAGATCACATAAGTGCTGAATTGGAAGTCCCCAAGGTCTGTTCATGAGGTACGGAGTTTCCTCGGACTCGTGGGATATTATCGGAGGTTCATTCCGAAGTTCTCAAAGATTGCCAAGCCTATGACAGAGCTGCTGAAGAAGGCTACCAAATATGTTTGGAGTCCGGCATGTGAAGCAGCGTTCAAGGCATTAGTGAAGCACCTAACATCAGCACAGGTTTTGGTGCAGCCATAACAAAACCATTCGATGTGTACTGTGATGCATCCGACATTGGGCTCGGATGTGTGCTGATGCAAGACGGAAGGGTGGTCACGTATGGATCACGGCAGCTCAGGAATCATGAGCAAAATTATCCAACTCATGACTTAGAGCTTGCTGCTGTGGTACTCGCACTCAAAATGTGGAGGCATTACTTACTCCGTAACCTCGTGCATTTATATATTGACCACAAGAGCCTCAAGTACATATTCACTCAGAATGAGTTGAACATGAGGCAGCGAAGATGGTTGGAGTTGATAAAGGATTACGAAACAGAGATCCATTATCATCCCAGCAAGGCAAACATGGTGGCGGATGCGCTGAGTCGCAAGTCACACGTTAATAATCTGACCATCACACAGTTGGAAGAGAGCGAGCCACCATTACATGTGATTCCACATGGAGCTCTCTACAACCTTGCTTTATCCCCACTATCCGTGAAGAGATAATGGCAGCTCAGAAACATGACAAGGGCATGTCGCATTTGCAGAGACGTGTAGACAGTGGGGAGCTAAAGTGTTTCCGGAAAGACGGAGACGGCATTCTGTGGTTCAAGGACAGAATCGTCGTACCCCGTAACCCGGATTTACGGAAGAAAATTTTTGTTGAGGCTCACTTGTCAAAGTTTTTTATTCACCCCGGCAGCAAAAAGATGTATCAAGAAGTCTGAAGCAAGTTTTGGTGGACACGGATGAAGCGGGAGATCGCAAAGTACGTGTCCGAGTGTGATACATGCCGAAGGGTGAAAGCAGGCCACATGAGGAAATTTGGATTGCTACAACCGCTTGACATTCCTGCCTGGAAGTGGGAGGATGTGAGCATGGACTTCATCGTCGGTCTACCCACCACATTTCAGAAACATGATTCAGTGTGGGTGATCGTTGACCGGCTCACCAAAGTTGCACATTTTATCCCCGTCAACACCAATTAAAACGCCAAGAAGTATGCTGAATTGTACATCTCACGGATCCTGTGCTTGTACAGCGTACCCCACACTATCATCTCGGATCGGGGCACTTTATTTGTGTCTCATTTTTGGGAGCAGTTACATGCTGCTTTGGGGACGAAGCTGATCCGTAGTTCAGCGTACCACCCGCAAACGGATGGGCAAACCGAGCAGGTAAATCAGATTTTAGAAGACATGTTACGAGCTTGTGCTATCAACCATGGTAAGAATTGGAATGATCACTTACCGTTAGCCGAGTTCTCGTACAATAATGGTTACCAAGACAGCATCAAGATGGTGCCTTACGAGGTGCTATACGGGAGAAAATGCCACACACCGCTAAATTGGTGTGAGTATGGCGAAAGGGTCACCTTTGGGATTGATCTTGTCAATGAAGAAAAGGTTCGACTGATTCAAGCAAACTTAAAAGGCACTCAATCCCGACAAAAACAGTATGCGGACTGGAGAAGACGTCCTTTGCAATCCGAAGTCGGGGATCACGTGTATCTACGTGTGTCTCCAATGAAGGGCGTGAACAGATTCGGGGTCAGAGGAAAGTTGGCACCCCGATTCATCGGTCCATTCCAGATTGTGGAAAGATGTGGATCAGTTGCATACAAGCTAGAATTACCAGCGACACTCTCCATTTTGCATGACGTCTTTCACATTTCTCAGCTGAGGAAGTGCCTCAAGCTTTCAACCACCATTCAGCTGGGAGATATCGAAAAACTGAAACCGGATCTCACTTATCGGGAGGAACCGGTCCAGATTATTGATGAAAAGGCCCGAACCACACGCAACCGTACGTTGTGGTTATACAAAGTTCTATGGAGTAATCACTCCGTAGATGAAGTGACATGGGAGAGCGAAGGCTTTCTTCACGCTAACTACCCCGACTTTTTAACGTCGCACATCCAGTAATTTTCCACCGTCCTCTCTCTCATTTTTACCTTATGATCTCAGAACGAGATTCTTTTAAGGGGGAGGAACGTAAGGGCCCAAGTTTTGCATATACTAAAAGTGTTAATCACACCACACTCACCTCATTTGAGGAAATCTTATGAACACATTTGAAGAGCAAGTAAACACCATCAAGAAAGTCATTAGGACATAAACTCACAAAATGGAAAAGTGGTATTTCCCACATGCATCATATAGGGGCTGAGCACATGTTTAACTCATACACTGGTTTTGGAATGCTCATGCCAAATTCCACCCAAATTCAAAACCTTTTCAAGTATTTTTGGGAATAATTAGAAAAAGGTTAGTTTGAACTTAAATTCAAATTCAAACTCCTTTCACCACATGAATTCAAAAGTGGGATTCATATTCACACTCAGCACATTTTTGTGAGCTCACACACCAATTTTCACTCCATTTGGAGTTGATCTTGACATGAGCTATTTTGGTTAAATTAAAATCAAATTTGAATTTCAGTTAACCTTTGCTGCAAATTTGATCAAATCAAATCACACTTTGAATTATTCAAACTTAACTGGCCATTTTGTGGTTTGATCAAATTGCAAAGGGCATGAGGGTCACCAATATTAAGAGCAGTGGGAAAATTGAATTTTAGAGGTTAAAACAAGGGGGTAGGACCCACTGTCAGTCTCATACTCAAGCAAACCGAGGACTCGGTTCCTCGGTTTCTTGGGCCGGCGCTGTGATCGCCACCGAGCCAAATGCCGCTGCCAGCTCCTGCTCTGTGTGCACTCACACTCAGACGCCGCCCAGCCTTCTTATCCTCACAATCAAGCCCACCAAAGACAGTTTCGCTCGTTGCTCCACGCTATCGCACGAACACAGAGCCGAGAACACCGCCGCCGTCGCAACTCGACTGGTAACCACACCACCGTTTGTGCAAGGCGTTCCTGAGCTGCAAAATGGTAACCTAGCTCCTCCTCCTACCTCCCCGTCACAAGAACCAGCTGAGTTCGGCTTTTCCCCACCGATACCGCAAGCTTTTGCGGCAACCTAAAGTTCTTCCGCACCTCGGGCTCTTATGGACAGGCCTAATGGAAACGTATCACACACAAGCTAAGGCATCCCGAGACGCGTTAGGACTTCGTGTTGCTCACCTCCAAACCGTAGCCTGAGTGGTTGATCACTGGCGACGAATTTCCAATTTTCCTTCCACTCGGTGTAAACCACTTCCACTCGGTGTAAACCAACCTTCGCGTACGGATGTTCCAAATTCTCACCCCATAATAGTTTAGAGATCCTCAAACTACACACAAAACAAGCTAGACTCTGTAGTGAACAACTTTCCTTCGTGACCCTAGCATGGAAACCCCTGTAGACAGCCTATTTCGAGTTTTGCTACTGGCGCCAATGGTGGGAGCCATCGGGCGCACGGTGCGAGCTCACTTAGAGCCTCTCCCGAGCTAGCTTGAGCGTATGTCAAGCATCTACACGCCACACTGGTGCTGTAGAGCTTGAGAACTCAGTGGATGACAGGCTAGATGTGGCGGACGACGCTGCGGGAGTGAAGCCGAACCGTTGCACCGTCGCAGATAGGATGGAGACCTTGCCGGCTCGGGTAACCGTCACCAGAGAGTTCAGTGTGTCGGGTTAGGCCTTAGCGGCCAGCCAGGGCTCGGGAGATGGCCGAGATATCGGTTTCCGGCGAGCTCTGGCGAGCTCGGGCGCGGGCGCGTGCGGGAGGGTGGAAGGTTGAAGACGACCCACCGGCCCCATGCGTTAGCGAGTAGGTATTTAAATCGGGGATCGGTTGCGGCTCCGGATCATCTGTGGCTGCACGCGTAAGACTCAGTGGCCCCGTGTGGCAGCCACTGAGGAGCTGACATGTAGTCCCGGACCCACGGGTAGTAGTTTAAACTATTTCCCCGATTTTTAGACTTAGTTCAACTTCAAACCCACATAACTTTGGCTAGGAAACTCCAAATCGAGTGAACCAAATTTTGTTGGATTCAGCTCTCTGAGTAATTTCCATCAAATCAAGTTCCACTTCATGAAAACTTTTATTTCTCCATAATTAATTCGTCAAAATTTAAAACTTTTAGAATTTTAACTGGAGAACCCTTTAGTGGAAAATTCTGAATTTGGCCAGGATGTTATTTCTAATATCCCTGAGCTACCACAAAAATTTCAGATCCATCCGAGCTCATTTGATCTACCTAATGGTGTGATTAATAAAACTGTTCCAGAGAAAATGAAAAATGTCCAGAAACATTCTTCAGATTTTCTCTGAACTTGATTAGCTCATATCTTTTGCTAGGAATATTCAAATTAGGTGAAACCAATTGCATTAGAACCCTCTGAAAATCTAGTTCTATAAAGTCATGGCTTGCTCAATGAAAATCCATAGAACACCCTAAGAGCTCCAATTAAGGCCAAACACACATTTATTTGTGGAGGGCTCAAATGAGCTTTGCTGCAAATGAAATTTTGCCAAGTTTCTGTTTAGGTTGTATACAAACCACAGTAAAAATTTCAGAGTCATTAGCACTTTATATCTATGTGTTTAGACTTTATAATATCAACTTCAAACTCATGTGCATTTAAATTGACACGCATGCATATTTATATTGTGTAGTCGCTAAGGTTGAAGAGGAGCCGGAGGTGTTGGATTTCATCACCCCGGAGGAACAGCTAGCATATGACCAGCAGCAAGGCAAGCTCCAATTTGCATTAGCCGTTTTAAAATTTTATTGTCTTGAGAACTTACATTGAGTATCCACTTAATTATGCATTAGAGTCTTGTTTGAAAACCCAATTGCATAGCCAAGAGAACCAGGGTTTGGGGCTTAGGTTTTAAACCTCGAGTAGCCACTGCAATGCTGAACTAGTATAGGATTCGGTACAAGTCGAGTAGTTGGAACAGCTCGCGAGAATAGGCTAGAGGCACACCACTCGGTTAGAGATAGCAAATGGAACACATGGCAAGAAAAATGAGACCGACCGGAGAGTAAGGGCAGAAGGACATTGGGGCCTGGTGCCATAGCTCTGCTTGTGTCGATTGAGGACCGAGCCGTGCGGGCCTGTTGAACAAGCTAGAACAGTACTGAAGATCTATCTGATATATGGGAACCAGGAAACCGATGTAATCCAGGTAGCAATTTGTTGAGGCATAGCTTGTCGTCCAGAGGGTAGGTTGAGAGCATGAGGTGTAAATCGGCTAGCGGCACTGCAGATGCGCGTGCAGAGACCTCTTGCTCAGGACGATAGGACCGGTTCAACATTTGGCTGACGGATGAAAGGTCGTTGCGTACGACGTTCGTGATGGCTGCTGTAGGCAACATCGAGTACGGGCGTACATGACGGGTTATTTGGGTAACCCTGCAGGCGTAAATCGATTACAATCGCCATCCCTCACGGTCAGTGAGTACCACTTGTTCACTGTACCGTGACATAGAAAGAACAGGCTAGTGTCATGTTAAAAGGCTGCTGATTGAAAAATGTACTTTGATTGTTAATGACTTGTTGTAGTTTAGATCTAATTAAAGTTCTTTTCAACCTTGGGTAAAGCACATGAGAGAAGTGTGTTTCTTGTTTGATTGCGGCTCACTTATGTGCCTTAGCACGAGGTTCTTCCACAACTTGCGCTAAAAACTTGAAAGTAAGGTTTAACTAATTGGGTGTGTCATTTGCAACTTACATTACATTATACACTGCAAAACCAGCATGTAGAGTTTCATGTGTAGGTAAGGCGGGTTAGTATTGCTGAGCCATCGTGCTCACTGCTTGTGTTTGAAGCGTTTGCAGGGTGCTATGAGGAGGTGGCTCCCGAGGAGGAGACGGACCCCCCACCCCTGTTAGTGTGTGTGCGTGCTAGAGGGGACACATTCACGGGATGAATGTGAACTCTTTTTCTTAGTCTACGCCCGTGAGTGTAGACTTGACGTATTTTCTTGTAAACATGTTCATAAACTCTTTTATGTAACAAAACTTTTGCTTCCGCTTTGTACCTTTTTGTGTGTTATCCGGTGCTGTGCAACACAGCACCCCTCAGCGTGATCTGGGCTAGTCGAGACCATCGGGTCTTCGTAACATGGGCGGCCGAGTGATGTGGATGCCGGGGCGGCGGTCGACTGCCGGCAGATAGCCAGAGTATGGGCGTTTTCCTCGCAGCACTTAGAGAAGTGTGTACCTGTGATCTACATAGCATGGGGAGTGTAGTGGTCGTGGTCCTAGGCTGATAGGATCGACGGAGCAACGGCTAAAGATCGCCAGAGGCGGTGATGGTCGTGGCACTCGGCGCGATGAAGTGTGCTCGCAACCTAAAGTAAATTTAACTGATCCTAGACATGCATTGGACTGTGCTGAAGGTATTGGGACACTTGGCTGGGCCAGGGGAGGCTCCATGGCAGCCGGCGGTGGGGCGTGGCGGCACTCGGCGTGCGCATGCCTTGGGACTCTAATCCCAAATACTTGCATGGGGGAAATGTTGTTGGTGTTCCAGAGGGTCTGTCGGAGCGAGTAATCGAGAGGTGGAGACTCTCCGACGTCCCAGGAAGGCGGTGGCCAAACTTGAGGAGAAGGTATCGGTTTGTGAAATTATGGACTGGGCGACCCCCCTCTTTGCTCAAACAGATGCTGTGGTGCTCGGTGGTGATGGTGTGAGGGAGAATGGGGGGGGGGAGAAGGCCTTTTATAGCCGGGAGCAACATTTCGCCGGAGGCGGTGGTGGCGGCGATATTTTTGCGTGGAGTTAAGGCGGTCGTTTTTGGGGGAGGAGGCGTGGCGCGCGGCGATGGGACGAGCAGCGTGGGCGGCCCGCAGCGATGGGACAGGTGGGATGTCCCGTCGCCGGATTTCCGGAGGGTGGCATGGGAACCGGCCTGAGTCAGGTGTGCAGGTGCTGGAGGTAGGTGAAGGAGGCGGTAGCAGGCTGGGCCGCGGGCGCGAGTGTGGAAGGAAAGAGGGGAGGGCAGGCCGGGCCATTGGGAGAAAGTGGGCTGCACCAAGGAGAAATGGTGGGCCGTCTGAGGAAGGTGGTCCAGCCCCTTTTTCTTTTTTTCTTGTTATTTTCATTTCAAATTTAAATTTGAAGCGAACTTTTCATTCCCCCAAATTTTGTGACTGTTACACTTTTTAACCTACCTAAAACCAACCTTTTCATGTCCGAACATGCTGGAATCATGCCACAAACTTGTGACGACCTCCACACATGTTCAAACACCTTCACCCCACTTTGGAACCATGTTTCCACGTCGATGCACTCCTTGCACACGTGGACACCTTCCAAACACGTTCAACCTTCATTCTTCATCGTCTAAACATGTTGGAATCATGTCACAACCTCGTGCCATCCTTGCGCTTGTGCCCATGACTTCCACACATGTTTGCAACACCATTGATCCAAACATGTCGCATGTCACCTTTGATTCCCTCAACCACAATTCCTCCTGAATTTGGTTGTTGAATCTCAATTTCTCCCTAATTTTAGTTCAAGGATCACCATCACGAGCCATGTCTTGACCTCAAGCAACCCGTGCACATGAGCAAATAACCAATCCATGCGAGTACAAGTCCACGACTTGACTCTCGTTAGTCCATACCACAACACTTTGTATGACAGCCTCACACAAACATGTTGTTCACATTCAGACCATCAAAACCACCATAAAACCTCAAAAGCTCAGTCCATAAGAACCTAGCATTCTTTTCTACACGTCAAATACAATCTTGACACTTCTCATGTCAAACCACACGTCAAGCATCATGTGATTGCTCAAAACCTTACGTGAACCTCACTCTAACACTCTATTACCAATGTATTTAACACCTAGGTCTTGAAGCTTCTAATATACATATGCATATCCTAATATGTACATGTGAACATACTAGTGATGAGTCCTAGTGTTTAGTGATCCAATTATATTGGACACGGGATTACACCTAGTCTACCAGGTGAATCCTTCTAAGAGCCTGTGGCGTAGCCAAACGTGGGGGATTACGAAGGACAAATAGGGTTGTCACCACCTGCCGCTTACCTCTACAACCCGAGGGTCTACGAGACATCCAACACTATTTAAGTATCTAAACACCACGTTTGCATCAGTAAGTAGGTACCTTAGAAACCATGGTACAAATATCATTCTAAACCAATTACTAACCTAAACATTGTTGAACCAATGATGGATCTAAGCACTAAGTTATTAATACCGAAATATTCATACCTTAGACGATTAGACTATAGTGGAAGCCTATGGTGTTTATGATGACATAATAACAACATTACTACAATATATATTCACAATAGTCCTACGACATATATGGAATCCACAATCATACAAAAAATGCTTCATCCAAACATATGAATAATAAAATACTAATATTATTAAATAGCATAAAGTCACAAATAACAGAAAAGATACATTAGTCATACCTTGTATAATGGACTTTGGGAACTAGAGAGGCCTTCTCTTTACAGTCTAAACTCCACTAAGAACTAGGAGAAGTGTGTATACAAGAGAGTCGCTCAAACGGTGTGTGTACTAATGAAGAGTGAGGGGTCCTATTTATACTAGTTTTCGAGTCAGATCCCGCCACAATTTGCACGCGAAGCAGTCATCACTGACTTCAGATCACCATAGGGAGTCGATACATGGAAATATATCGGGTTTATGGGAAGAACAGGGGTTCGTCCTCACCCCCATGTTCTCCTTTTGTCGTTTGATTTCTCCTATAGACTAGTATGTGGGCCCTCTGATCCTTCCCAATTGATTTGCCGTTGGATTCCCTCGTATACTACTGAAAGTGGGCCAATGGATCCATGGACTGTAACTTGTTAGCCCGTGATTGGCTGAGGGGTGTAGTTTTAAGGACTACTCCCATTGATTCTCCTCTTTTATGTTGTAAAATACTTGCATGCACCATTTCTCCATGTACAAGTGAGAATATGTTAAATGTAAAGGTAATACGTGTAATAAATGTTTCTCCTTCACATAATTGAGATGGATTGATGGTTGAAAATGGAACTTAACAACCGTCAACAGCAATTAATATATGTTCTTGATCTCATTAATAAAATATGTATGAAGTTGGTAATGATACAGTCGTGATTCGTCATTCAACATTGTACTTTGATCGATTCGCTCCTTTTCACGTGCATTTTGCCCTCTATTTCGACCTTACTCGGCCAATCGACCACATAGTGACAGGGTCGGAGTCATGGAGGTAGTAGTAAGCAAACTTACATTACTTAGGAGTTTTCAGTTTTAGATACAGCCACAAGTCATATTCGGTAGGTGTTTGGTGAGGGATATATTATCTTATCATACTTTGTGAAGTTCTTTTGACGGTCTAACAAGACTATGTACTTTTCACTGAGTTGTTGGTTGTGTTACAACTGAATCAGAGTCGAAGATTAGCTTTTCGGTCTCATTAGCTACTGAAACTTTGCACAATAAGTTAAAAGTGGTGTAATTAATGAGTAGCTTATTTTGTAAATGCAACCTCCTGTAGGGCAAAAAATTTATACATCATTATATGTAGTTTTTAAGTATATCTACCGCATGTAACATCGGGAGGGTCATTTGAATGTTTAAACGTATGAATAAAAATCTAATTAACTACGAGATGATAAAATATGACTAAGTTTTATCCAATATATGGTAAATTATAAAATACAAAATGTAAACTAATATGTATAAAGGTGACTTAGTTGGGTTATGCTTATGTAGTTTCAATTTAGTTGATGTCGAGTCAGCCTTGGGGTTGGAGTTGAAGTTGGACTCAATGTTTGAGTTTGAGTCAAAGTCAAATCATGGTAACTAAGTGGAGGTTGAAGCCTTAAAAATTGAGATTCATGCCCTCAAGGAAGGCGAACACCGTGTGAAGAGCCTGCTGGTGGGCGACGACGTCGAGTGACTTGAAGCAGATAACCACTCTAGAGTTGATGAGGAGATCTGATATGCTCAAACCATTTCTTTTCAATACGAGGCTACAATGATGGTTTTGTGTATGGGTTTGAGGATCTATGAATCTAATAGAAGATGTATGAGGAAATGATGATCGGTGCTCCTCCATCTACTTCCATAAGTGGACGAGAGTCTCGTTACGTATCTCGAGAGTTGGTTACATGTTTGATGAGTTTCTATTGGACCCTATCTCTTACTATATCAATCTTAGTGATTGTTTCCTTCCTTATCTGATTAATGTCAAGATGGTAATTTTCTATTTGACATCATTTTTCATGTTATGGTAGAATCTAAGTCAAGATTCTGTAGGCTTTGCCCACCCGAGGTCATCTGCCTTCAAACAAGAGCTTTGATAAAAAAACAAGGGGACGTATGTTAACGACCAATCAGACTGGTTTACACAAACCAGTTAGACCAAATTTGTAAAGTTGTCAATTGACAAGTTGGACACTCTTGCAATGCTTAGAACATGTCGAGTACCTCAAAATGCATATTTGCATCACCTGCTTTGGACTTTGAACGTAAAAGTTATGACATTTAAAAAAATTCAAGAAATATAGAAAACAATCAAACCGATTTCTGAAGATGGTCAAACAAATTTCAGAAAAATGATCACATTGGTTGAGTGTCCACACCGAGTTAGTAGTTCGATTCTGACACAAAAATTGAAAAGGTTTTGGTTTTTAGCTAGCCAGGACCTCCCACCATATAAATATAAAGGGTCACAACTGATTGAGACATTAACACAATACATCAAATAAATTTTCTTTTAGCCTTTTTACCCTTTTATACCTCTACCCTACTTTTCCAACCCATCTGATGTTCTTCTCTCTCGTCTCCATGGCGGAGCAGCCATCCTACCTGGTCTGCCGACACTAGGACTACTCAGCGTGCACCTTCCCTTATAGGGCCAATGTTTCATCGGAACTCCCATGTTTCATCAGAACCCCGGTGAAACCCGTCACTGTTTTTTACCATGCAAGGTGCCGTTTGCAAGGTGCACATGGACTTGCTCGTATGGCAGCGCGTTTCAGCGCCAACACACTCATTTTTGTGTTGGCTGACACTACTACAACAAGCTTCATCTCAGGTGGCTCTAAACGTATTATCACACGCGGTTTTCAAAATCGTATGAAACGAAAAGTCTGTGATAATCAACAATTTTCACAGGTGGAAACGTAAACCGCCTGTGAAAAAAATTATCACAGTCGATTTGTAACGTAAAGAGTATCCACCTGTGATAACTCCATTATCCATGTGTCATGGTCTAACATTCTTGAGTCGTTTTGTCGTAATATATCAAGGACATACACTCCTACCTTACAATTCATTAATGCACACCACGACTACTTTGGACGCTGATCAGATGATTGAGATAACTTAATTATTTTTTCTGCTGCACAACAGACATTAACCCAACCGCACCATGGGCTATTCTCTCTATCATCCAAGATAAGACTACCAGACAGCAGAGTGCCAAAGGTTGATTCATATATAGCATGATACGTGGCAGCAAGACCATCCCTATCCTGATCTCCAGACAGATAAATACAAGTGGCACGACATGGCAACATCATCCAAACCCTAGTTGGTTACATCATGTAGGCATGCATGTTACAAACAATGCTTTATAGATCACCTCACAAGGCTACAAGCCCACAAACATAATTGAGATTGCATGCATGCGATGCATGAAATGCAAAGGAGATGAACCTGCATGGTGTGATGCATGACGCTATCTGGGAAAGCCGCCAATTATTTTGATCTCGACATCCGCTTTCCTGGCGCAAAATACATAAAGGGGAAAAGAAACATGTTGGGCTGAGGTAAACTACAGCCTTACACCTGCGCAGATCGATACATCTCTTCTTTGACCTGGACCAATCATTGGAGCTACAGATAAGAGAGATCATGCAATTAAGCGATTACCAACAGAAAAAAAATAGGAGCAGAAAAAAAGGGCTTGCAATGAAACTGTTGCCTGATTCCACCCTTTGATGATAGAGCTGTCATGGAAGACGATGATCTTATCTCCAACGGTGCGCCATATATGGTGCTGGCAGCTGTAGTGCGTGCTTAGAGGGACACAACAAAGAAGAGATAATGTCAGAGCAGCCGGTGATCTATCCATCGCATGGGACATGTATACGTGACCATCCGACTAAATGGCTCTTTCAAAAGCCACAGCGACTTTCATTGGGACGATTTTGGCCTGGACGGCTGTACGTGATGTCGTCCTAGAACAGAATAATCGGGTAATTCCATTTTCTGTTCATCATTGCTTGATGTCGACTGTTTGTCCAGGGTTGCAACGTGGAATTTTCACATCGCCTGAGGTGCACATGAAGTAGTAACTAACAAACTCATGCAGACCACGCGCAATTGCGTAGGCTAACTTTGCTTTTCTGATAAGACGAAAACTGTGTCCAGGCAACGATAGGTATTACGTCATTGGTTTGAGAGTGCAATATTATGCTTGCCATTGCTGTACCTTTCGATGCTCACTTTTTCATTCTTGGATATGTTAGTTGGTTATTAGCTAATTCTTTATTTGGAATAATGGAGTAATTTTCACTATAGTATCAATGAAAGACCCTCCAGTGAAAACGTATGTTGTAGCATACAGTTGATCCTAGACACATACACAAAAAGAAAAATTTCCACTATAATTTGTATTGAGACCATGGTTTCAATACACTAGTTTGCGATCACCGACTCACTATGTTTTTTAGTTCATGTTTTGGATAACGTCTCCATGTGTGTTCCTGACCATGATTACGTACATTCTAGTCATATAATGAACTTATTAAATGTAAAGATTGGAATCATTTTTATGGAAACTGAAAAAATATTGGAATAGATCGTGTTGTATTTGTTTGAGTAATATAAAGTTATATCTGACTACTTCATATTTGTATACCATGCACATATATTTTGTAACTCAAGGAAAACAAAGATTGAGTGGGAGAAATTTCGAAATTACTTTTTTGCAGACAAGTCACATTTTTTTGTAAACATGTCCATAGGTGGAGCTTCCAATCTGAATGAACTTCATCTTTGTTGCACAAAAAGCACAACCCATCGTACTGGATAGACTCGTTTCTTTGGAGAAGATCAAATGCGACAAGCTTTCACTAAAACAATAGCTCGTACACCTGATAAGATGCGCTTTATCCCTTTCCCGTTTTTTTTGAAGGGACCCGGAGGGTGTCCTTTAGAAAGAAAAAGTAAGGGCGCATTTGTTCCTCCTTTGCCCTGTGTTCTCGCACTCTGGGCACGGACGAAATGCAAGCCTGATGGCGCAAAAAAATGTTTACCTTTCTTTCCAGATTTGAGGATTCAGTAGCATATGATTTATAGTTAACCTGCAAAAAAAATTATTAACCAAGGAAACAAGGGAACATCTTTCGTTCTATACTGACCAAATCCATGACAAATGGATTTCGGCCTTTGGTGCACAGGAAGGCTTATACTGGTGTTTGCGGCTGCATTATTTGAATTCGAACTTTCAGGTGCACTACACATATATGCATATGTCATAATATATCTCCGGACCCAAATTTGTGTACAAGTTTACATGTCCGATAGATTAAAGTACTATGGGTTTTGATGCACTCCGATCAATATATGTAGTTTTGATTTACACAGTCAAGCTCTAGAATATAAAAAACTATCTGTATAGCAAAAATGTTATGTTACACAGATTTTCCTATTTCGTTTTATCTATGCAGAAATGTCGGGCTCAATTCTCATCCTAAACTATCTAATAAATATCAACGGAAGAGTAAGGTACACTTTTGTTTCAATATCAACGAAACTAAAGTTGATGTGTTGCTTGCCACAAAAAATGTCAAGTTTTTTGGTGCTTACACTTGCCCACCTTTTTTATAGCTTTAAGCACCTTCATCATCTTTAACAAATATATCGATTGTCAATCATTGATCCATTATATGCAGCATGTTTGTTAATTGGGATTATCAGCATGCCTGGAACTCTTATATGCAATTATGAAACTTTTTTGCTTTATCATTACAAGTTTATTAGGCTTCCAGGCAGCTTTTGCTGAGAGAGTTTACTATTTAAATTTTGACCCTGGCCCTAGCTTAGCACTACAAACATAAAGTTAACAGGATGTACAGTAATCATAGTCAGGTGTACGAAGCACCGAGACTATCTCATGTACAAATGGTTTCAAGAGCTTTTACAATAACCGAAGTGAAGGTGCTCTCATTCCTGAACATCAGTGATATCGGTTGCAAATAACATCTGACTGCATCATGTAAAAGTACACTACGCTGTCAGTTTAAACCGAGAACTCACTAAAATTTTGTTCAGGTTATATTTCGTAAGCTACTGTTTTATATTTCAGTCATTTACATTTATGAACAATCAAATAATGCCTGCATAAAAGATGTCAAGTTTTATGGTACTCTGCGGTATTTGTTGGAATATGTGGGCCTTGGGCCCCAATATAATTTGAAATAAATTCCAAAAGGTTATAATAAAACATTAACCCCACATGGAAATTAGAAGAAACAATACTCATTAATAAGGGCAGCCATTTTTCATATGTGAAATATATGAGAGAAGGATGGGCTAGAGTCATATATAGATCACACGCACGCGGGTGCGTACTCGTATAGTAATTTACCACTTGACTTGTGATCTGCGATGGATTGGCATGGTAAGCCTGCTTTCTTTTTTTTGTGAGCTTTACACTAGTACGACTTTAACTGCTCGCAATTCACTGCATTTTATTTTATGAGTCATTTTCTAAAGGATAATTATGTTCCAGTTACTACAATCTAATTATGCTGCAAATATTGGTTTTTATTGACTTCAGTTACGAGAGCTTAATTGTCTTAGTTTACTAGAGACTAATTACCTTAAGTTACTAGAGCCTACCTTTAAATAGAGTAAATCTTTATGCTTGAGTGCAAGGTTTATACACTCCCTATTGTATGTTGTTGTGTGTCTTCATTGGGGCTTCTCCATCCCTCTCATCGGTGTGTGTTGGTATTTCTTACAAAATAGATAGAAGATTCGAAAGCGCACTAAATACCGTCGTAGCACTTCCCCTTAAGAGTATTCCAAGGGTATCGAATCTAAGAAATATGTGTGTTAATCTTCTAACTAGCTAACCCAAGGACACATAGTTTGTTTGGTAGGCAATGAACAGAGAGGAGTTCCTAACGATTGTCCTTAATCCAAAGCAATCTATGGTTGTTATTTGTTTCGGGCATGAGCTTACCTCTGGTCTGCCATAGTGACTCCTGCTAAGAGCTTATTGCATAGCCGAACATAGAGGATTACAAAGGATGGATAGGATTGTCACCACCTACCACCTACCTCTTCAATCCATGAGTCTACGAGATATTCACTGATGATTTCTAATCTAAGCACCTCGCTTACGTTATAAATCACAACTCTAGTCTTTCCGAATACAATGCTAAGACTAGAGCCCTAATCAAATGGAACAATGAACCCACAAACAACTACTAAAATAAATTACTTTGAATTGAGGAACAAAATTTGAATGGAATTCATGAAAACTTTATTATTTGAAGAAAACTTTTGTAGAGGCACAAGTGGTGGAGAGGGACTTGACAAGCCCAAGTCTCCTCCTCCTCCTAGCTTCTCCTCACTCTCCTCCTATCTTGGCAGCCTCTAAGGCAGCACTAAACCTATAGCTTCTCCTCACTCTCCTCCTATCTTTGAATTGAGGAACAAAATTTGAATGGAATCCATGAAAACTTTATTATTTGGAGAAAACTTTTGTAGAGGTACAAGTGGTGGAGAGGGACTTGACAAGCCCAAGTCTCCTCCTGCTCCTAGCTTCTCCTCACTCTCCTCCTATCTTGGCAGCCTCTAAGGCAGCACTAAACCTATAGAGTGGAGTGCTAAACTCAAACTTGTCGTGTGTTGTGTGAGGGAGTGAGGCGGGCTAGTTATACATTAATTGAGTCGGTTTGGCGCAAGAATGGAAGCAGTTGTTACCCCCATCAGGGAGCCACTAGGAGATTACACACATCGTTTGACCGGGAATGGCGCCAAGACCTGGTCAGCCGATTCCCTAGTTCGGCAAAACACGGGTAGTCCCATTCCTGGTGTGTTTCATCTAGGTGACTGATATGTGGTCCCTTATTCCATCCCCCGTGGATTGCCGTTGGATTCCCTCGTATATGCCTGAGACTAGGTCCATTAATCCATGTGTTGCCACGTGGTGACTCCTGATTGGTTGGAAAATATTTTTCAGGATTGGTCCCTACAATTCTCGGTATTTTTGGGCATAATTTACCTGCGTACAAATAGACAATAACACTTGTAGAAATGGTTAGTAAGTAACCCCTACTACTATGTTGTGTTCTCATTTTTACACATTTTATGCGGTGAATTGATGGTCAATTATAACACTTACGGACCGTCAACAAACTCCCCCACACTTAGTCCTTTGCTCGTCCTCAAGTGAAGGTGAAAAGATCTAAGTGATATCATAGTTTTGCTAAAAATACAAATGGTGTATACAAAATATTTCAACTCATACCTGTGTTCTAGAACCTTTTGATGCGGCTACCACATCACCTTGGGTGTTTGAGAGGTGGAACAGTATAAATGTAGTTCACCTAGGCTCATCCTGATGAATATCATGGAAATTGCTATATTGAAAGTTAAAAGACATCGTCATTCTCCTCAAAAGAATTTACCTCGTCTTGGCATGAGTTGCCACTTCTTTCCCTATGGCCTCGCATACATCTAAATCGTCCTTACTTCACCTGCACAAGTTTCACACTAAGATCAAAAGTTTAGTTTGAGGTTGCATGGAGAGCAATGTCCTTGCTGGCCATGGTGATAGTAGATGGGTTTTGGCAAGGTGGAGAGGAGAATAAATATTCTCTGGATGGCACACGTGTTCTCCTTTGTTGTTCGGAACTTTTTATTGTCGCCCAAATGGTATTCAATGCAGTAGCACTGAGAGATTGGTTGGGATGCGGAAGAGGATTACACACGAGAGAACAAAACTCAGATGGTGTACGCCAGAGGTCGGTCGAACCTAGGGTTCGGCCGAACCCTGGGTGCCGTCGAGTGGATCCTACTTTCGTATGCGGATCTTGTGGGTAGTGGGAAATACTTCTCAAGATGGCCCATAGAGAATTTAGTCAGAATTTGAAGAAATGACGTGAAAATAAATTAAATTAATCATGTTGATTTCTTTTCCATATTCTCATGGGATTCAAAGAAGAGTTTGAGATGATGCCCATTTACTTAAAATAGTTGTCCCTCATCATCTTGGAGTGTAATGGCTCCATGAGATGAGGTCTCCATTACAGTAAATGGTCCTTCCCATTTACTTCTCGAATTCTCATGTCCAAAGAGTTTGACCCTTGAATTGAAAAGCAAAACTTTATCTCCAAGTTTAAACTCATTAGATGTGATCCTTTTTTCGTGCTACTTCTTTGTTCTCCCCTTATAAATCCTGGCACTGTGGTACGCCTTATCCCCCCATTCCTCAATTTCGTAAATTTGGCGTAATCGGTGATTTTTGGCCTAAATGAAATTCGTGTTGCACATTTTATGGCCCAGTACGCTCTATGTTCCGATTCTATGGGAAGATGACAAGTCTTTCCACAGACAAGTTGGAAGGAGACATGCCGATGGGTGTCTTGTAAGCAGTTCGATATGCCCACAATGCATCGGGTAGTTTGTGCTTCCATCCGGTTCCCATTTCCAAGACAGTCTTTTGCAGAATGTTCTTGATTAGCTCGTTAGATGTTTCTGCTTGACCGCTTGTTTGTTGATGGTATGGAGTAGCAATGTTATGCTGGACTCCAAGCTCCCTCAAGAAGTTCCGGATGGCCTTATCTATGACATGAGACCCTCTGTCACTTTTATCTATGTGGGGAGTTCCAAACTGTGGAAAAATGATTTCACCAAAAATTTTCCGGGCTTGTTTGGAATCAACATGCTTGCAAGGCATTGCTTCTACCCAACTGGATACATAACCAACGGCCACCAAAATATACCCGCAATCATAGGACTTTGGAAAAGGTCCCATGAAGTCAGTCCCCCACACATCAAATAAATCTACTTGGAGATTAAATATGAGGGCATTGCATTGCGAGCAGTGATTCCTCAATGCTTTTAGCATTTCCAACATCAGTGAATGAATTCATTTGTGTCTTCGTACATAGAAGGCAAAAATAATCCAATTTGCCATATATTTGCCTGGGTATGGTAAACACCGTAATGACCTCCACAGGGGCCAGTATGACATTTTCCAATGATTTGGTGCCTACGATTGTGGGGACACATCGTCTAAGTAGTCAGTCGGCACATACTCTATAGAGGTAAGGATTATCCCATAGGTGTCTCCAACACTCATAGATGAGTTTTTTTGTTTTCCCCTTTTGGCTCGTACCTTGTGACCATAAGTTTTACGATGTCCGCGTACCAAGAGTGAGGTTCGGTCACCTTGAGCAACATATCATCACGTGGGAAATCATTTATGGGTATGTCTATGTTTTATGTGAATTCCATACGCGAGAGTTGATCTGCGATGGAATTCTCTACTCCTTTCTTACCCTTGATCTCCAAATCAAATGCTTGCAGTAGGAGAATCCATAAAATTAGCCTTGGTTAAGCATCCTTCTTGGTGAGCAAGAATTTCAATGCAGCATGGTCCGTGTAGACTATGACTTTTGCTCCAACCAAGTAGGATATAAACTTGTCAATAGCAAAAACTACTGCCAGGAGCTCTTTTTATGTTGTGGCATAATTAAGTTAAGCTCCTGTCAGAGTTTTCCTAGCATAGGCTATAGCGTGATGCTTCTTATCTCTAGTTTAGCCCAAGACCGCACCAACAGCATAGTCACTGGCATCACACTTGATTTCAAATGGCAGCGTCCAATCTGGGGGTTGAATGATTGGAGCTGAGGTGAGTGCCTTTTTTATAGTATCAAACGACTTGTGCACTCTCCGTCAAAATCAAAGGGTGCATCCTTGGCTAGGTTAGTGAGGTGTCTAGTGATTTTGGAAAAATCCTTGATAAATCATCAATAGAACCCCGCATGACCTAAGAAGTTGTGGATTCGCTTAACGTTGGCGGGAGGTGGAGGTTGTTCAACAAACTCGATCTTTGCCTTATCCACCTCTGTCATCCTTTCGTACACTAAGTGTCCAAGGATGATGCCTTCTCGTTCCATAAAATGGCACCTTTCCCAATTAAGTACCAGGTCCTTCTTTTGGCATCGTTGTAAGACCTTGTCTAAATATTCCAGACAGTGATTAAAAGTCTTTCTGTATACGGAGATGTCATCCATGAAAACTTCCATGATATCCTCAATCATGTCGGAAAGATAGACATCATGGACATTTGGAATGAGACTGGTGCATTACACAACCCAAAGAACATTCACCAGTAGGTGTATGTTTCATAGGGGAGAATGTGAACGTGGTATTACTTTGATCATCGGGAGGGGTAGAAATTTGATGACATCTCGAAAACCCATCAAAGAAACAAAAGAAGGAATGTTTCTCCAACCGTTCAAGCATCTCATTGATGAAAGACAGTGGGAAGTGATCCTTCCGTGTTGCCTTGTTAAGCTTTCAGTAATCTATGCACATCCTCCACCCCATCATGGTTCGTTGATGAATTAACTCATTCTTCTCATTCTTAACAACCGTGTAGAAGCCCAAGAATTTACTTGTTGGACTGTTCATCACATCACCACAAACCAGCTCATTTTGTGGATAGCTCATGAACACATGTGAAGAGCAAGTAAACACCAACAAGAGGTGGATTAGAGGGAGAACTCACAAATACAAAAGTAGGGTCTCGTATAAACATGAGGGGCTGAGCTCTCCATTAGGCCCTAAAGCTTCTTGGGAATGATCAGGCCAAGTTTCATGCAAATATAAACCATTTTGAGGCACTTTTGGATATAATTGCAAAAAGGGCTAATTTGAATGCAAATTCAAATTTCAGCCACTTTTATCACTTGGATTCAAAAGTTGACTTCATATTCCAACTCAGCGCATTTTTTAAGTTAGTCCACCAATTTTCATCCTCATTGTAGTTCATCTTGTCGGGAGCTATATTTGGATTAATTTAAAACTGAGTTTGAATTTCAAATTCAAGTGTGATTCGAATTTAGCTAACCCATCTCAAAGTTGAGGATTTCAAATTCAACTAATGACTTGGTGATGAAGTCTACACTTCAATTTTGAGTAGCTGCGATACTTGCAGCAAAGAAATAGAAAAGAGAGAAGGGGGAGAGAGGGCCCACATATCAGTCTCATCAGCTGGGGGAACCGCCTCTGTTCTTCGGGCTGTTGCCGAGAGCGCGCCAGCGCATTGCCGTCTCACCCCGCTGAACCCACGCATGGGCCAGCGCTTGTTACGGATCAACTCTCGCTCTCTCCCATCGCCCACGTAGACTGCACAGTCGAAGCTTCCTTCTCTCCCAGCTCGTGCCACCTCTGTTCCGCTCGTGCACGCAAAGAAATCACCGACAGACGCGCCTCGGATATTCCATCGAACACCGACACCCGATCACCGTTTGCTCGAGGGCTATACAGCAAAAGGGAGCGCCAAGAGGTGCTCTAGCTGCTCCCCGTGCTACACCGAAGCTTTTGCGCTCTGTTGCTTGCCATTGAGCCGTCGCCGCCGAGGACCGGGAAGAAACCGGCAGAACCTTGCTTCGGCTCACCGTCGACAGCCCCCTACGGCCACCTTCTCCTTCAACTTACTGCACAAGAAAGGTGCGTGGGGAGCCCTATATGGTGTAGCTGCAAACCGTTCGGCAAACGATCCACCGTGTAGCAGGAATTTTAGAAACTTCCAAACCCTAGTGCAAAGTACTGTGCTCGGCCGAAAACAAAAATTTGAGTTACACGTTTAACCAATGATAAAGCTAGCATGCAAGTAGCTTCTACACCTCCTAGCGTCCCTCCTCGAGGAAGAATCGAGTATAACCATCAAGAAATGACTGAGTTCTAGCCATTTTCACAGCTGCCGGTGCCAAAACGTCTCGGGTCACCGTCGACAGTGGATTTGCAAGCGTTTTTAGCTTTCGAGGCTGCTCATTTCGGGTTCCTCGCGATCCACTGGTGCTCCACGAGCAAACCACAACCCTTCTTGTGCCTCATAGCATGAGAACCGCATCGCCGGAACCCTAGCCGCTGCGGTTGCCAGCGCACAGACATTTCCGGTCACCGCTGGCGAGCTCCGACCCCCGAGGCGAGTTCAACGTCACGAGTTAGAGCTAGGCGGCCATTTTCAGCCCTGGGGGCTGCCAGGAAATCACTTCCGGTAATCCTCGCCGGAGTGCGCCGCCGCCGAACTCTCCGGCGCGAGGAAGAAGAAGCAGCCGCGTGGTGGTGCCTGCGGTCAGAGTTTTAAACTTTTCTTCAAATTTTAGTTCAAATTTCAAATGCCCATAACTTTGGCTAGGAAGCTCCAAATTTAGTTAACCAAATTTTGTTGGATTCAGCTCCTTAAGTAATATCCAGAAAAAGAAGTTTCAGTTTATGAAACTTAATATTTTTCCAGAATTAATTCCATAAAGTTTGAACTGTTGGGAACTTTATCTGAAAAATTCCTTTCTGGAAAGTTCTGAAATTTGGCTAGGATGTTCATTTGAAAATCCTTGAGTCACAGAAAAAAATTCAGATCCATACAAGTTCATTTAGTCCCCCTAATGGTGTGATTAAGTGAACTTCCCTGAGAAAATAGAAAATGTACAGAAACATTTTTCAGAATTTTCTCAAATCTTGATTAAGGCATAACTTTCTCTAGGATTCTTCAAATTACATGAAACCAACTCCATTAGAACCATACCAAACTCTAGTTTCCAGAAAGTAATGATTTGATCCATGTGAATCCCTGGAAATCCTTAGCAACTCTAGTAATGACCATTTAGACTTTTATTTGTGCAGAGCTCAAATGAGCTTTGTTTCAAATGAAATTTGGTCAACTATCTGGTTAGGTTCTTACCAAGCCACAGTAAAAATTTCAGACCCAAATGGGATGTCTAGCTAGATTTATAGTTCTTTATATGTTAAATTCCACATATTTGCATTTAATTTGACATATCGATTGAATTGATCACGTGTAGTCGCTGAACGCGAGGAGACCCCGAAGATACTGGACTTCATACCTCCGTAGGAGACCCTAAATCCTGAACAGCAGCAACAAGGCAAGCCCCGACTTGCATTTAACAAGTTTTATCAAGTTTTGCTTTATACTCACTTAGCTTGAAGTATGCATGTGCACTAGGTGTAGGATGATTGACACTCCACATGCATAACCAGGTTATTCCAAAGGGAGTGAGGGTAGTGTCTAAGTCCTCGAGTAGTTCATGCTGTGCTTAATGTTTATAGACTTCGGTACAAGTCGAGTAGTTGGAATCTACTCACGAGTATAGGGTTCGGTACACACGGGATTAGTTCGAGATGTGAGACAACTTTAGTATGAACAAAAATGAGACTAGGCAGGGGCTAGGACACAGCAAGAGGAAGTCTTGTGTGCATAGCCCTGTCCGTGTAGATTGAGGACCGATCCGTGTGCAGCCCACGCTGATCAAGTTTGAATGTACCAAAGGCATATGGGATATATGGGGTCCGATAAACTGATGTAATCTAGACCTCCGGGCGTCGAGGCATAGCATACCGATTTATAGGTTTAGGTTGAGGGCAGCAATATGGAAATCTGCTAACGGGCATAGAGAGATGCTCCGTGTAGGGAACCTCCTGCTCGTTTCGTTGCGACCGGTTCGACGCTTTGGCTGCTGGGTGAAAGGTTGTCCCGTACAACATCGATTGAGTGTGCTATTGCAGCTCCGAAGATGGGCGTACATGACGTGCTATTCAGGTATCCCTGTAGGTTTATATCGAGTCGATTCACTGTCCCTCACGGAAATGAGTACCACTTGGTCACTGAGTCGTGACGTAGGTTAACATATGGAATGTTATGATTAAATATTGCTGATATGAATAACTTGTATTGCTACATGTGTGCCACCAAATATTGCTCACTAAATTTCAGATTGGTGAACGCTTAACTTGTGGCTAAAAGATGAACTAAGGATGAACTTGTAGGCATGTCCGTTTGCTGCAAACTTTCATCCTATATTCGAGTATGACTTGCATGTAGAGTTTCATGTGTAGGAGAGTCAGTTAAGACTTGCTGAGCCATCGCACTCATGGTTGCTGCTATGAGTGTTTGCAGGTGAGGAGTACCCCACGGACTTGGAGTACGAGTCCACCGGCGAGGGCTACCCTCCATCGGGGACTACGGCTGAGTGGGAGCCGTACGCGCCGCGCTGAGGCCGAGTGAAGCTAGTGTGGGTTGTCCGTAGGGCCGGACAACCAAGTTTTGCTAGTTAGGTGTTGGCGTGAGTTGTATAGAAACCTTCTGCTGTAGTAGACTCTGTAGAGTTGTAACTGAAGAGTGTACTACTTTTGTACAAATTCAGTATGTTTCAATGCAATACTATGTTTCCATACCGTGTGTCTGTCGGGTGTCGCATCGTGCAGCACCACCCTCTGTGACTCTGGAATGTACGGATTTCGGTCCTCCTAGGCGTGCCATCGGCGTGCCCTGCAGGGCAGTAGTGGTATCCGTTGGGTTGATAAAATTCCCAACCGTGACGACCCGTTCGCGCTCTACTCGGGTTCCCCATCGTGTGGTGTGAAAACGAGACCACGTACCTTGAGACGTGACTTGACTCAAGGACGGCCGTATGACAATGATACTGGCGTATGTTTTTACTATGATATGGACCTGCCTGAGATGACAACAACCTTTGAGTGCATCATGATTGAGTGGTCTTCCACAGGTGCTAACCACGTACGTATCCCGTGTAGTATACGTTTGTGAGAGACCGTTTTTAGTGCCACAGTTGAGACGTATATGCCTGTATAATCCGGTTAGGATTTTCCATTTTGTGAGGAACGTAGTACCGACATGTACTAATCATGATTGCATTAAAAACAATGTTTAAAAGGAACTAAGATAACCAAGTTTTAATCTTTAGGACTCTGGTTTTGTAGAAAAATTCAAAAGTTGATTAGTCCAGCTCAAAGGACTTGAAAAACAGAGTGCTCTGTTTTGGGCAGCAAGTTTGCCGAATTTAACAGAGACTAACTCACAGATTACATAGCCAATGGAGGTGTAGGATACATTTCTGGAAAGGGGATTAAGTTCTATACAACTTTGTTGTAGACTTCCAGAACAGAATCACACATCAAACTGGTTGAATTTCCAGATGATTGTAAACTGTCCAGAATCAGGACAGATTCAAACACTCTCTGGACTGTTCTGTTTTTCAAGCATAACTTCCTGTAGAGAAATCTAAAAATAATCATAGGATACTTTTTTGGAAAGTTTAGGAGAGGGGTTACATCTGTGTAATTCGAAGTTTTTGCAGTTGCAGCATGGAATTCAGTGGAATTTGGAGTTGAAAACAGCAACTGTCGAAAAAGGTGCTGTTGAAATTCTTCCAGGAATTCTGTTAACTTTGAATTAGCATAAAATTTTAACCTGAAACTATCTGGGGGCAAATAAATACTCGATGGAAATATACTGAAGTTAACTTTAACTTTGATATTTAACTTGAGTCATGAAAATGCCAAGTACCAGGTCAAAATCAGGGATAAGTAGAAACTGGTCATTCTGGCCAGAGGAATGAACAGTTGAACTCATTTGAGAGATTGTTGTACCTAGTGGGGTTTTATTACTTCCCATGGGCAGGACAGACTCATGAGTAGTTATCATCAACTGGTGAAAGATTTGAGTATATTACCTACTCAAGTTCATTTGCTAGAGACCGTGTTTGTGTCGTATTGAAGATAAAGGGTAGTATATGTGATGACAAAGTGATAATAACGTCTCGTAGTGACCAAATCTAGTTGAGGTAAACTTCCAAAGAGGAAGTACGTCAAGTTAGATTTCACTAATTTATATTTGGTATGGTAATGGTGTAGCTTGTGCAAAGTTATTACATTATCCATGTACGAGATGTCTCGCATGTTTACTGTCATTATGTTTTACTCCTATTTTATGGACTTCATGGAGTATGCTGTGGGACTGATTTTATTGTCGTATGGTTGCAGATGGTTGCACCCGGACCACGCACGAGGTCGTGGGCTCTAGTCAGCAGGGGGGGTGATGACTCCTAACCGCCTGCCTACGACAACACCCTGCAGCAACAACCACCACCGCCGCCTCCGCTTACATTAGTGGATGTGATCTCGGCGCTGGTGGGCTCTCGTGACGAGCAGACCGACCTGCTCCGCACGATTGTGCAGAATACGTCCCAGGAGGGGACGCGTCAAGAGAGGGGTCCTCATGAGTCTCACATCACTACGTACTCGGAGTTCATGAGTACGCATCCTCTGGTGTTCACCGAAGTGGCGGAACCACTAGAGGCCAATAACTGGCTGCCTACGATCGAGTCCAAGTTTGGGCTGCTCCAATGCACGGAGCAACAGAAGACTCTCTTCGCAGCGCAGCTGATTCACGGTGCCGCCGGTGCGTGGTGGGCGAATTATCTCGCCTCACTACCTGCTGGCCACGCTGTGCAATGGCAAAAATTCCAGGAGGCGTTCTGCGCCTATCACATACCTCCCGGGATGATGAAGAGGAAGTTCCAAGAGTTCTTGGAACTGAAGCAAGGCGGGAGGAGTGCCCACGACTACTTCCATGTGTTCAACCATCTGGCGCAGTACGCGTCGGATTACATCTCCACCGAGGAGAGGAAGCACGAGCAGTTCTATCAGGGGTTAAATCCCAAGATGAAGACGCATCTTGCGCAATGCAATCGCAGCACCTTCAATGACCTCGTCAATGCCGCGATCCTTCAAGAGGATGCTCAGCGGGAATTTGCAGCTGAGCAGAGGAAGCGCTATGCTCCACCGAGCAGTGGGGGTGGAGCTCCTCAAAAATACCGAAAGGTGTATCGGACACCATCCGGTCAGCAGTGGCATCCACCGGCACGACCTCAACAGTTTGGGGGTCGTCCTTATCATCCACCCCCATTCTGACCGCCGATGCTACCACCGCGACCGTAACAGCAGCAACAGCAGCAGATGGTACACCGAGTGTTTCCACCACCAGAACGCGGTTTGGGATTCCATCCGCCAGTCAGCGGAGGACCACCTCGCTACACATGCTATACGTGTGGCCAGGCTGGTCATTTCTCGAAGGACTGTCCACAGGGGCAGCAAAGCAGCGGGCAAGCCCATTATCAGGGCGGTGCTCGTGGCGGACCTCCGGTGAAGAAGGGAGGTGAGCGATCCGGGGGTGTTCGTTACCTCGACAATGAGGATGCCCCGGAAGGAGAGAACATGCTGGCGGGTACATTCACTCTCAACGATCGTGTAATCATCATCTTATTTGATTCGGGTGCCACCCACAGTTTCATAAGTGCATCATATGTGGCTAAGCATCAACTGCAAGTCTTCCCAAACGATTATTCATATATTATTTGCTCACCAGGAGGGAAGATTTCAACGAATATGATGATTCCAAAAGCACCACTGTGCTTAGGTGGGAAGATATATCCCGCTACTTTGATTATACTTACGGGACAAAAGATTGATGCAATCTTTGGAATGTCATGGTTACGCTACCATGGCGCTGTTCTGGAGACCCTATCACGGACGGTTCATTTGAATTCTCCATTCCACCGTCCGCATTCAATCTTATTAGACAGTCCTCTCCCAGAAGTTTCAGCAGCTTCTAATACTGAAGATCCCAAGTTGGATGACATCCCCGTAGTCCAAGAATACCCCGACGTGTTTCCGGATGATCTCCCGGGCATGCCACCTAAACGGGATGTGGAGTTCAAAATTGAACTTGCACCAGGGATGTAACATCCCAAAAAATTGTAAAGTCGAATTTCAAACAATTGGGCGTGGTGCATGTTTGAAATTTTGAAGAATTTAAACTGGATTCGAAATTGAACAAGAATCAGAAAACAAAAAGGAAAAGAGAAGAGAAAACCGGCATATGGGCCAATTTTCCCCTCCCCGCGCTCGGCCCAGCAGGCTGCGGCCTTTCTCCCACCTCCTTCTATCACTGCCGCGTGGGCCCCAGATATCAGCTCCTTTTCCAACCGCCGCCCGTTTTCTCTCGCACCTATCCCGCCCCCGATCACCGCGCCGCCCAGCAACCGAATTCCGCGCCCACGCTCGACTCGTCCGAACTTCTCGCGTGCCGTCCCGCACGATCAGAACCTCCCCCGACCTCCTGTCCTCTGGTTTTAAAACCTCGTGACCCCCTCTGATTCCACCTCGCCGGCAACCACGCCCCGAAGGTGAGTAATGCCGCCGCCGTTGAAATTCGCCGCATCCAGTGCTGGTTCCATCGGGCTAACATGTCGTTGTGCACCACAGGAGCATCAGCGATCCCTCAGCGCCCACGTTGTGAGGAGTTGTCATCGTAAAACCTAAAGCCGCCGAGTTCCGGTAAGGTATAGCCGCCGGTCGCCATTGAGGCCCCAAATTTCCCCGTTTTGTTCCATTCTAAACCTCAGTACGCCATCACTCGATCACAGGGAACCTCGACGACCAGCAAACCGAGAGAAAACAGGACCAGCATGCGCTGCCGACGATCACCGCCAAGCTCCACCGTCCGACGTCGTTGCCGACCACCTCCAGGCCACTTAGGGATCAAGAAAACCGTCGAGGTGAGATCCCCTATCCCTCCTCTACCGAACTGTGCAAAGAGGTTTGAGTTCCAGAGCTGTTAGACACATTTTCGAGAAACTCCGGCGAGATCGCCGGTGCTGGACACCGGGCGCCGCCGCGGGCCGCGAGACCGTGCCGCCCGCAACCGGCCGGGGCGACGTGGCCTCCTGATCCTCGTCCATTTTAAATCCTGCGGCCAGGAACAGAACCTCGCGTACCCCTTCATGTTATAATCTCGGCCCCTCATTTTAAATCCGACGGCCCACAATCACCCCACGTTATAAGAGTGGGAACTTTTGCGTCCTACCCCCTGGAGTGGTTGATAACTTAGATCTAGCCCTGGAAATGTCGGAGCTACCCCCTGAGGTTCTCTGGAATTAGGAAAAATGCTAAGTAAAGCTGATTTAACCCCTGGATAAATAGAAAATTAGGAAAACCCCTCTGTTTTACATTTTTAAACCCCTGAATTTTAGGAAAATAAGATTTTGGGACCCTGCAGTGGTGTATATTTGCACTTCAAACCCTGTAGAACACCTGATTTAGAAATCTAAGCATTTGAGTATGATTTAAATTCAAATAGAGATGCAAACAAATGTGTATATGCAATTTAAATTTTCCTGGCACCTTGGAGACATTTAGGATAATTTGAGAACTGATTTTAAGTTACAAATGAAATCTGAAAAATGCCATTTAGTTTCTGTTATTGCTGAAAATTTATTTTAGGCATAAAACAATTCTGAAATGTATGTAAAAATGAATCTAAAATCACATAAACATTAGGGAAGCCCATAAAAGTTCTGTTTTGGTATTTTTGAGCAATATATATATTCTGTGTATGTGTTTATTTTTCTGTTTTAATTCTGAAATTCACTTTTAGGCATAGAGATAAATCTGAAAGTATGGAAAAATATGTATACACACTTAGGAAATGTCATATAAGGTTCTTGAACCGAAAGTTTCAATTTGAAAGTGGATAGGAAGTCTAAAATTCTGTTTAGGGTTAGAATATACTCTTTTATGCAAATTTTGTAGCTGAAAAGTGTAGTATATAATATAGAAATTGGTTTAAAATTTACAATTCAGTTTATGTGTGAATTTAAAATCTGTATTTCAAATTTGGGAGCTATATTATATATATATATATATATATATATATATATATATATATATATATATATATATATATATATATATATATATATATATATATATATATATATATATATATATATATATATATAGACAACTCATATAGTTTGAAAATTGGATAAAAGCAAAGCTCACATGTAATATATATGCACACATACACACAAAATTTTGGCTAGGATATTATAGGAAACTAAAAAGAAGAAGTTAAACATGAGACACCAAAAATGAATATATATAAGTGGACTTTGGTAAATATAGGCCAAAACAATAATGTGAAACAATATTGTATGTATGTTTGACTCTTGTGTATATGGATGATTGCTTATGGAGTGTTGTTTTTCTTTTGCTATGTGTATGTTGGCCACTGCTACAATAAGCTTCATCACAGGCGGCTTCAAACGTATTATCACACGCGGTTTTCAAAACCGCCTGAAACGAAGAGCCTATGATAATCTACAATTTCACAGGCGGAAAGCAATACCGCCTGTGAAATAGATTTATCACAGGTCGTCCTTTATCTAGGCCTAACCGCTTGTGAAGACACATTATCACAGGTGGTTAATAACGTAAGTTTTACCGACTGTGATATCTATCTATATTAGCACAGGCAGTCCTCTAACTACTAATAGCCGCCTGTGAAGACATTTTATCAAAGGTGGTTAGTAACGTAAGTTTTACCGCCTGTGATATCTATATTAGCACAGGCGGTCCTCTAACTACTAGTGAAGACACTTTATCACAGGCGGTTTGTACCGTAAGTGTAACCGCCTATGTAATCCTCTTATTACAGGGGGTTCTTTACCTATGACTAGCCATCTGCGATAATATAATTTCACGGGCAGGTCTAGCTGTAGGTAAAGAACCGCCTGTGATAAAGTATACCCTATGCAGTAGTACCTGCTGTTATTTCTAATTTTCAGGTCAATTTCACTAAAACAATTTAATCACAAAACTCATCTCATAGTTTACACTAAAACAATATAATCACAGAAGTCAATCTACTAAAACAATGTACAGGTTACACAGAAGTGATCTCATAGTTTGTTACACCAACAGTCATCATAGTTTATAAGTTTCACTAAAAGATGTTTCTATTGTCATACTAGCAAAGTTCTGGCACATCAGCTACTCCACCGTCATTAACGAAGTACAACCCCTCTTCGGTGGAAGATTTCGCGATGCATGTATTGACACAATTTACTCCCAATCTTGTCGGCTCCTCCATCAAGAATACTTCTACAAACCGGGCATTCTTGGTAAACATTCTTCGCGTGCTGCAATGAAATATATAACAATTCATGAGTAGAACAGTAGTAATAATTCTACAAAGTAACAAGCTTAACAGATTTTTTGTACTGGCTATACAGATAAACCCTAGTTGTGGTAAGAAAATACGCTAGTTACAATGAAAATAAAACTCAAAAGTAAGAAAATACAATATCGACATTAAGGATAACTTACATCCTCACGATTCACTCTATATTCGCAGGCGGTCCGAAGATGCTCATATACGTAATACCCGCATAAGACGCTCTCAGAAGGCTGCTTGGGACAATGAAAATTTGTTGATATCTCCAATGCATCCTTATTAGGAGGGCTCTGACCACCAAGTTCTCTCTCGTAAAACCGCCAAGCCCTGTAATACAAGGAATTTCATACAAAACTTGTTAACACATTTTAAATGTGTGTAAATTAAAAGTATTGAATAACTGTACAGTTTCAAAATGGAAAGGAAATCTTTGTAATGATCTGGTGTGTAATCTGACGAGTCCAAGACCGTTGCCAAACCCTGCGTTGGCTTGATGAAGATCATTATGTAGTGGTTACTACACACGTACAAACACACGTGTTAACAATTAGCAATAATTGCTATTTCAATGTCATATGTCGAACTTACTCGAAGTGGTACGAAGCCTTTATTAAGTCCTTGCCATCTCTGACAAAGTTAAACATGGCACGCCCTATGTAAGTTGCAACACTTAACATTTTATCCTTTTCTTTTGTGATTGTTTTGTCAAATTCTTTTTTTAGGTGCTTGTACCTAGAAGACTTCCGATCCACTTGAATGTCGAATTGGCACTTTACAATCATTGTAGGGTCAAGGATACCTGTCTTGGTATCCAGCTTTTTATTATCCATGTATTACATCCTATTGAAAAAGTTTGGAATTGTTATAATCTCATGACATATGTATCCGTGTAGTAAGAAAAGCAAATTCGAAATATTAGAGGCACTTACAAGCACCAGATGAGTAGCAGGTTGATTTCGAGCATGCCTCGATAGAAAAGGCTATGTAGATCTTCAAAGAGAAGGCCTCGTTTTTCTGATCCAATGCTCCAGAATGCATCTTTTGGCACAATAAATGTGACGTAAGAAAGTTCATATTTCGTGCTGGCAGTTATGTACCACTCGTGCATTCTTCTGAGCGACAAAGGTTGCTTGCTCAGTTGTACTAATGTCATAAACGGCTTCCCATTCTTATATCCAGGAGGAACGTCATTAATCTTGTATATCGGAACTCCTAGTTTAACTAAAGCCTTTTGCCGATTATATATGACACCATCTTCTTCCCACTCCTCAATATCTTCTATTGTTGGCTCATGTGAAGAACGAGATGCACTTGATTTTGCAATATTTTCCTTCAGTTTTTCCAAATACTTTGACACTTATGATGAAGGTTTCTTATTTTCGTTTGAGCTAACTTTTATAGGCACTTATGATCAAGGAGTAGTCGTCGGAAGTTGCTCAACTAGTTGCTCTATACTACCAGCAGCTTCATCTGGTACTGCTTCAAGCTGTTGTTCAACTAGTGCTTCTTTGTTATCTTCACTAGCAAGGTTAGTATCATCCTTGCTGAGACATAGAGGGAGTGGATCTTCTTGGACTTTCGGCTTAGAAGACGGGGTTGCAGTCTTTTGAGATAAGACGGGGCTAGACATCGACTCATCATCTAACAGGATATCACGTCGGTGCCAAAGGATTAATTGGTTGACAGCCTGCCCCAGAGTCGTGATCCCCTCATGTGTGATGTGGTCTATTTCATAATCTTCATAATCATTATCAATGATCTGAAGAACTTGCACCACAGCATAATACAACAGAAGTGCATTTCCATTGAAGTCACGATCAGGCTTTGCCATAGCAGTGGCAACCTGTTTAGTTTTGTTGCCTGCTCTACCAATCGGGACAAGAAGACGACAAGATCTGTCATTAACAATATCATCAACAGCGAACGTATGGGACCCTAAGCCTGGCACAGAACCTACGCTGCTAGGGTAGGCAGTTGGTTGCTCCTTTGCCATGGGAACCATCGCTGAACTCGGTGCCACTGACTGTCCCAATTGTCTAAGTTGATCCATTATTTCTTGCACATTTTCTTTGACCTTTTGAGCAATCATTTCATCAAGAGTTTTCTTGAACTTGTCACATCTTCTATATGACTCTTGATCCTTCGGGAAACCATCTCTCTATGACATCTGTGAAGAGATTGCTCGAACACGTCCACTGTGTTCTGCATTTCCTAGGATAGCGGTAAGTTGGTCATTCTCCCTCTTTGGCTTGAAGAGACCCTTCTGTTGCTTTTCAATTACTTCTTTTATTTTTGCTCTACTTCATTCACAGAGTCAGGCTTTTCAAGTTTGCCGTCGCTGGTCAAACCTGATCGAGCAAAGACCCACCGCTGAGTTCTCTCATCGCAGCCTTCTAACGGGTGAGGATTGCCCTTACTGGTAGTTTCCTCTAATATCTTATTCCATTTCTGAACTTTGGGTGCATATCCAGAAGATCCCAGGCGATGATGGTATTTGTTCTTTTTGGCAAGCTCTGACCTACTTCGACTTAGGGCTTTAGCATCAGGTGTGGTCTTTTGACAAACAAATTCTTGCCACTGAGCTTGTGTAATTTTTCCCATTTTCTTCGGGCTAGGGACCTTATCAGCCTTAACATAAGCATTCATTTCACTCTTCCAGCCGTGAAACTTCTTGCCGCAGGAGACCAATGTTGCTTTCTTAACAGCTTCTTCTGTGCCTTTTGGAAACTTGAATTGTTTCTTTATCCTCTCCCACAACTCATTCTTGTTCTCTTCAGGTAATTTTCTCCAATCCTCAGTTGTGACCGGCACAAGCTCTCTAACAAGAAAACCGCATGCATTTCGGTACTTTGCAACTGAGTCCAATGGTTCTTAGGGAAGCCCACATGGACCGACACTTGTTATGTATATAATGCGATTCAATGGACCCTTGTTGGGACCTCGTTGCCCTTGTTTTCGCTTTAGTGAACCTGAGGATTCAACCATTGGAGAACCTTCTGCAGTTTTAGGAGCCGAAGTCACCTCGTTGTCTTCGCAATTAAGCTAGTTAGAAAAGAATTATAAGACCTCATATATTTGGCAACCAACATTAACTTAAACTGTTGGAGTTAAGATACGTGATCCTACCTCGTCGGTAGGATCATATTCCGGGTCAAGATCCTCTGAAGTCTTTTTAATTATTATATTTGGAAAAGGGTCCGATGGACAGTGAAAGGAGCCTGAACTGCTAGAGTCACTAAACTGCATATTGCCTTCTTTATTGTCACTACCTGCAACAGTCTTCTTAGGGCTTTCCATTCTAGAACTAATAAGACAAAAAATATGTCCTACTTCAATGAAAGCTACAAAAATAAATGCAGACAAGGGAAGGGAGACAAACTTCTAATCATTGGTGTTTATGTAGATGATTTAGTTATCTGTGGGCCATGTGTTGAGGCCATTACAAGTTTCAAGAATAAGATGATGACCAGATTCTCTATTAGTGATCTAGGCAAGCTGCCTCATCCGGGGCATGTCAAGGAATTTGCCTCAGTTGACTGTTAGCTGAAATAATGGATGAACCTTCTCAGGTGTTTCGACTATGGGTGGACAACAAAGCAGCGATTGAGTTGAGCAAGAACCCAAAGTATCATGAAAGAATGAAGCACATTGACACCAAGTTCCATTTTATCCGAGCTTGTGTAGAGGAAGGGAAAATGGAGCTAAGTCACATTGGAACTGAAGACCAAATTGCAGACATTCATTAACTATTGCTAAGATCATCAACTATTAGCAGGAAATCTTCCTGCTGTTTTTTTCTGTCAAAAAAGGGAACTACACTCTAGGTAAGAGATAACATATGACCTACAATCTTTATTGCCAATCTTCATATGACCTACAATCTTCATTTGACTTTGTTGCGTGTTCAAAAACTTTGACTAATGAAAATTAGATAGGAACCTAGGGTTTGAGAAAATCTAGGGTGCGGCAGCGGCGAGGACATGACTCGGCCGGCGGCAAGGGCGAGGAGGGAGGCGACACGGGGACGGAGGAGGGAACGAGTGGCAGCGTACCTGACGGCAAGGTTGAAGCTCGGCCTAATGACTGGAAGGAAGGGAAGGAAACGGTGAGGGTAAAGCTCGGCGTACCAGGAAGGAAGGGAAGGAAGCGGCGAGGTCGAAGTTCGCGAAGCTCGGCGACGATGCGAAGCTCAGTAGTGAGGGCAATGCTCGGTGGCGAGGGCGGCGAAGACTTGGCGGCAAACAAAATTTTGGCAGCCTGACGGCGTCTAAGTGATTTCGCCCGGGTTAGGTTTTTCCAAGGAAGCCGAGCGCTATATATAGACGTCTATCTTCGTGGACGGCTCTTAAGTAATAACTGCCTAAGGAAAGGACTACCCTCAGGTGGTTATTCATTACCACCCGCCTGTGAAAATAGACATCTATATTGGAATCTAAATATTTTACCTCAGGCAGTTATTACTAAATATCCGCCTGAGAAAAGGACTTCTCTCAGGTGGTTTATCAGTACCAACCGCCTGAGAAGATCTTTATCTAAACTTAATTAATACTGTTGATTAAAATGAGGGGCCTTTTAAGAAGCCAAATTCCAGTTTCTTGTAATATGGTTTAGTATTAAAGGTTTCCATTAAATTTCACTTGGTAAAAACTTTGGAATTGATCAGAACATAAAAACAAATAACACTGGTTATTTTTCATTTTTCTATCTTGATGAATATAATGATTTTTCAATTGAGTTTTTCAATGGGACTTTGTAGTGATCATAACAACCTCTATGATTTTTTTTCAGATTTTTATAGTTTTTTTAATCAATTTGTGTTCGAAATTTGAAGAATGCCTCATATGTATATGAGAATTTCATTAGAAAGATAGATAATTTGAATTTTGACATGTTGGAATACTTTAAAAAATGACCAAAATTCATGCATGTATAATGAAGACAAATATGTTCATACAAACCAATTTCGGTGAAAGATCCTTTTTTAGGAGATACAAAAATTGTGAAGAATATGTGAATATAAATTAATTTGATGTTTACCAAAACATTACAGATGTTAGCATGCCTTTGTTGATGCAAGCATAACCTTGGCATCACTTTTCATGTTGTTGAAGGTTGTCATCATAGCTTCACGCTGTCTAACCTGGACATTGCCACTCATATGCAGGATCTCTTTGTCTTCAGCCCTATTGAGATTTCTAACCTAGACATTACCACTCATAGCTTAACATGTCTGATGAGGAAGCTTCACTTATTGATAAATCTATCCTTGAAAGATTAAGGTCAAATCCCTATGAAGGAACAAAAACAAGATTTGTGATTGAAGTTGTTCGCTTCATTGCTTGTGTGAACTCTAACAGAGATGGTACTGATTTTTAGTCAATATATTTAGCCATTAGAACTGATAAAGTAGCATCTTCGTAAGTTTTTGAAATGGAGAGGAGGGAAAGAAATCCTTCAAATGGATAGGAAAATCCTTCCAACGTACCGTCATGCTTTAATTGAAGCTTTCAACAATCCAAATGATGAGTCCGGGTGTTACTTGCATCTACAAGAGCTTGCTGTGAAGGGATTAGCTTGACAGGAGCTTATCAGCATCACAGGCGGTTCTTAATTAATAGCATCCTGTGAAAACAATGACTTTGCCGAGGCGGCTCTTCATTAAAAACCGCTTGTGATGTTTGAACCAGTACAGGCGGTTCTTTATTAATGACCGTCCGTGAAAATCACGTATTTACCCAGGTGGTGGTTTATTAAGAACCGCCTGTGAAGTTTGTCACAGTACAGGCGGTTCTCTATTAATAGCCGCCTGAGAAAATATTTTATTTAACTAGGCGGTTGTTTGTTAAAAACCGCCTGTGAGGTTTTGTCATCACAGGCGGTTATAGTTTCATTCCTCACCACAGTCGCATTTCTTTGCGGACCGCCTGTATTTGAAAAAACGAGGCGCCTGTGAAAATACTTTTTGTAGTAGTGGGCGTGAGTAGAACCAGCCCTAGCGCCGGTTCTCACTTTCCAAGATCAAGACTTTCCATTCCCGGAGCAGCAGAAAGAATGCAAGTGTCCTTGACCACTTTGCACTTAAGCTATGATGTGTAGCTAGAACTATTTGCATTGTCAGTTGAACTATGAAACCCATGCTAGGAAGTTTCCCTAGATTTTCATTATCTTTTTTCCTTGTAGCTTGAGTTGGGAGTTATTTATTATGTTATTTATTTATACTACTAATGCTTAGCCATGCTTAGAATGGGATAAATGGGATATGAGATCATCACCTTGATTATTTACCCTTGAATGGAATACTATGAATTATGTTAGAGATAGGAATCTAGACAAGCTGGATGCTTTGGTTGGTGCTGCGTGCACAAGACTCGGGTTTGTGTTTAGTGCTTGCCTGGGTTCTAAGGACCGGTTCATGGAGCATGTAACCTGGCTTTACCGTGCCAACCACATGCCGAGATGGGGCAGCTTGGCCAATTAATTAGGTGTATTTCTGACATAGTGTGGGTGTTTGGATGGTGCGGGGAATAGGTGTCATCTGGACTACCATAGGAACCGCAAGGCTCAAGAGGGGGCCACTGCAACAGGGGTTGGAGCCTCTTGGATGCTGTTAGGGGTGAAACCTCAGTGGGCTCATACTCGTCGGGAATCCCTTTGTAAAGGCCTCGTAGTGATCTTCTGGCCACACACTTGGGAAGTGTGAAATGTGGCTGGCTACCACAGGCAAAATGGAGGTTCTTAGTCCACCCGACAACGAGGGATGTAATCACTACATGTGGGTACAGTGGTGCAAACTCTGCAGAGTCAAAACTGTCATGACAGCCGTGCTCACGATCAAGAGAGGCTTGGACTTATTCATGATTAGATGATGATGAATTGGAGGAGTTGAGGATGTTAAGCGGGGAGCTTAACAATGGGATTGGGATTATGGGATTGGGACCACTTCACTTATGTAGTAATGTAGGTGCTTAATAATCTAAGAAGATAGGTAGTAATTGCGTAGTGCTTTAACCATGTGTTCAGCCTTTCCTTGTTCTAGACTACATAACATTAATTTCCCACACTTGCTGAGTACCAATGGTACTCAAGCTTGCTTTTCGTTGGTTTTACTTGCTGCTCAGGCCAAAGGAATGAAGTGGTGTACAACAATGAAAACTTTTGTCTTGAAGAAGGGTTCTAGGTTCACGGAGTCCCCCGGGCAATGCTTGTGACGGAGCCCACAAGATCATATTTCCGTTGCTTTTGTTTATTTTCATGTTATGAATATATTATCGTCCCTTGAGACTCTATGTAAGACTTATTTGTATTCGAACACCTAGCTTGTAATATTATGATGTTTCACTATTTGTCTTCACATGTTTGATAAAATGATCCCGGCATACATGTGTTAATCACTTGGTTGTTCTTCGGAAAAACCGGGTGTAAAAAAAGTGGCATCAGTGCCATGTTGCCCGTAGGAACGTGAACCTAGGTAGAAATGGACGTATTTAAGGACATTATGTTCTTAAAAACTATTTTACAAAATGTGTGGGGTAAAAGTGTTATTTCATATTGTTCCTCTATTTATTCACCTTGTCTTAACTATTATTCAAAATAGAGTATTTATTTGCTTATTATCTAACTTGATTTTTAAATTTTTTATGTTTTAGATGGTTCGCATGATCCACACCACTTGCAAGTCCACCGAAGGAAGAGTCCCTCTAGCTGCACCTGCATTGAGGGGGGAGAACCACCCTATGACGTACCACTCTCACGGGTTAGGTGTAGGGAGCTTGCTGCTTCGTCTTCGACGTATGCTTCACACCGCTGGCAACACCGCCAAGCTGATAGTACACTACAGCTCTACCAAGACCATTCAAGCAACTTTCGAAGAGTGGAGCTCAGAGATGAGGATCTTCCATGACAACAGACTGCTCAAGATCCACCACTCACCAGCTTGTCGAGCGATACAGGACGATGCTGAGAAGGATGTCACTTGGCAGGCTATTACCTGTCAGAGTTATATCAACCGTGGCCACCTAGATAGGACTAAGTACATGTACGTTCTCCAGCACGAGAGTGGCACTGCGGAGTACAAGTTAAGTACCCACGACCACATGGATATGTGTTTGGAGGATGCAGCTATGCTTAGCACTAGGCTGCAGGAGTGCCAGCAGGAGCTTTAGGATATCCGTGACACCCTGAAGGAGACTGAGGCTACACTTGGTGCCTGCTTGAGGGCGAGGGAAAGAGGAGATCAAAACGAGCTGTGTGTTTCATAGAATGACTCCTAGACGCCTAGTTCCCCAGACTGTAGGGCGAACAAGCGTCGTTGCACTTCTCCACTGGTCGCTTCCCCACCTAGAGCTTAGTCGAGGGGCAGCCGCAATGAAGATGAAGACCCTGATGAGCCAGCACAGTGATGTGTCGTTTAGAGTCATTCCCCTTAATTTAGCATTTCATCGAGTAGTTGCGTCAAAAACCTATTTATTTGCTTATTAATGTCTGGTGTGTGACGTGAGATGTGGAAGCCATGGGCACTTGTCCACAACCTCGTCTTTATTGTTTGCATTTGCTTTTGTGTGAGACATTGTGATGAATAGTCTGCATTTGTTTTCTAATGAGACATTATGATTGAAAGTTTGTGTGAAATTTTCTGAGTTGTCTAAATCTCTAATGTTCCAAAAGTTTAAATTTATGCAAGCTACATGGGAAGTTAATACATAATGATTAAGTTGATATTTGGTTAATCATGATAGATGGCCGGAAGAGGCCATGGTGCCAACCACAACAACAACAATGAGGCCGCCAACCCTCCTATTCCTGGATGGCAAGGCAGGGGTGGTCACCGAGGAGGGGCTGATCCAATTCACCAAATGCTCAACAGCCAAAATCAGTTTATCCAGAATTTGACTCAAGTGGTGACTAACCTACATCAAGCTTCACCCTCACAGGCTGCACCACGTCAACCAAGGTTCAGTGAGTTTCTAGGAACTCAACCTCTGAAGTTTGCCAGTGCTACTGAACCCTAGGAGGCAGATGATTGGCTAAAGGCCATTGAAAACAATATGAGGATCATACATTGTCAAGGGCACGAGAGGGTGTTTTTTGCCTCTCACCAGCCGCACGGACCCGCGGCTGACTGGTAGACCGCCTACATAGCAGCCCACGGTGACCCCGAGAACATAACTTGGGAGGAGTTCAAGCGCAGCTTCCGCAACCACTACATTCCAAGGGAAGAACTCAAGAACAAGAGGAAGGAGTTCCTCGGGCTCCAACAAGGCAACATGATAGTGAGGGAATACTTCACCAAGTTCACCCAGCTGTCCCGCTATGCACCAAGGGACATTGAAACTGATGAGCAAAAACAGGACTTCTTTATGGAAGGGCTCACAATGGAGATGCAATGTGCAATGTCCTCCAACGAATATGATAGCTTCTAGAAGATGGTGGACAGGGCATTTATTGTGGAGAGGAAGATGAAGGCCCTGGAGAATGAACACAAGAGAAAGATGGGATGGCCATATCAAGCTTCGAGCAGTAACACACACCCACGTCCTCCACAGCAGCCTGCAGGACAGATGAGTCGTGCTTTGGTATCCTACTCAGCACCGAGAGGTTACAACCCAAATTTCAGGCCTTCATCAGCACAGGTACAGCCGCAGGGCCAGTTTCTGCAGCATCCATGTCCTGCTTATCCACCTCGGTCGGCAGGACAAGTGCCACAAAACCCACTCCAGGACAACAAAGGTCAGGCGCTTAAAGTTGGGGTGCAATGCTTCAGCTGTGGTGAAGTGGGACACTATGCCCACAAGTGTCCGAAGAAGAATCCTATGCAGCCACAGCAGCAGAACCTGGTGCGTGGAAGGGTGAACCACATGACTATGGAGGAAGGGCAAGAGGCACCCGATGTGGTGATTGGTAAGTTTCTTGCAAATTCCCACATTGCGACCATTTTGTTTGATTCTGGTGCTACCCATTCATTCATTGCTCAAGAATTTGTTAAGAAGCATGATCTAGCAACAACACAAATGAACCATATGCTAGCTGTGAACTCTCCAGGGGGCGAAATAAGAACAAGACAAGTATGCCCTAAGATAAGTCTAGACATTAATGGGGTGTATTTTCTGCAAACCTCATAGTGATAAACTCACAAGGGATAGATATTATTTTGGGCATGGACTTGCTGACCAAACATAAGGGCAGTATCCATTGTTCGACTAGAATGGTGGAGTTGACTCACACTAGTGGCACCAAGGTTAAATTCATAGCCGTACAAGAATCTAGGAGGGACATTAAACTAAATCAAGTGGATGTGAAACTTGAAGAGATAAGAGTAATAAAGGAGTATTCAGATGTCTTTCCTGAGGAATTACCAGGTATGCCCCCAGATCGAGAAGTGGAATTTGCGATCAAATTAATGCCTGGAACAGCCCCGATATATAAGAGGCCCTACCGGATGGATTCCAAGTAGCCAGAAGTGCTCAAAGAACATATCCGGGAATTGATGGAAAAAGGGTACATTCGTCCTAGTTCCTCACCTTGGGGAGCTTCAGTGATATTTGTGCCCAAGAATAATGGAACCCAGAGGTTGTGTGTAGACTACCGTGCACTTAATGAGGTGACCATCAAAAACAAGTACCTGTTGCCTCACATTGAAGACTTGTTCGACCAGCTGAGAGGAGCATGCGTGTTTTCCAAGATTGATCTCAGATCTGGATATCACCAACTGAAGATAAGGCCATCCGACATTCCCAAGACAGCTTTCGTCTCTCGGTACGGGTTGTATGAATACATGGTCATGCCGTTCGGGTTAACCAATGCCTCGGCACACTTCATGTACCTCATGAACAAGGTATTCATGGAATACATGGATAAGTCTGTGGTGGTTTTCATTGATGACATGCTCATCTTCTCCAAAGACGAAGAGGAACATGAGAAGAACTTAAGGTTAGTGTTACAAAAATTGCGAGAGCACCAACTCTACGCCAAATTAAGTAAATGTGAGTTTTGGCTAGAGAAAGTTCCCTTCTTTGGACACTTAATCTCAGAAGGAGGGATATACGTGGATCTCGCCAAGATCGCGGATGTGCAGAAGTGGAAGACTCTTGAGAATGTCGGGGAAATCCGAAGCTTCTTAGGCTTGGACAGATACTACCGACGATTTATTGAGGGGTTTTCCAAGATCTCAAGGGTATCACATTCACATGGACACCGGAGTGTGAGACAAGTTTCCATGAGTTAAAGAAAAGATTGACAACAGCCCCAGTGCTAGTCATGCCAAATATGCAGAAATTTTTTTCAGTATATTGTGATGATTTTGGACACGGATTGGGATGTGACCTCATGCAAGATGGACATCTCATTGCATATGCTTCTAGGCAGCTTCGGAAGCATGAGAAGAACTATCCTACGCATGACCTAGAGCTAGCCACAATGGTCCATGCTTGATACTTTGGAGGCACTATTTAATGGGAAAGAGGACAGAGATATATACTGACCATAAAAGTTTGAAGTACATTTTCACACAGCCAGATCCTAATCTCAGACAAAGGTGATGGTTAGAGTTTATCAATGATTTTGATGTGGGTATCAACTATCATTCGGGAAAGGCAAACATTGTGGCAGACGCCTTAAGCCGAAAGATACATGTTAACATGTTGAGATTAAATGACACACCTTCGGAATTATGTGAGGAATTTGCAATACTAAATTTATGTCTCGTGAATAATGGTGAGGCCATCGCAATGTAAGTGGCCTCTACACTAGAGCAGGACATACACAACGGTCAGAAATATGATGAGAAAATTTAGGAGATCAAAAGACTCATCAAAGAGAATAAAGCTCCTAGGTTTAGGGAGGATGAACAAGGCACAGTATGGTATGGAAAAAGGATATGTGTGCCTGAGATAAAGGAGATCCGTGAATTGATTCTGAGAGAAGCTCATGATTCTGACTACTCTATTCATCCTGGGAGTACGAAGATGTATCATGATCACAAAAGCAGGTACTGGTGGTATGGCATGAAACGAGATGTCGCAGAACATGTTGCCTTATGTGACACGTGCCAGTTGGTAAAAGCAGAACATCAACGACCTGTGGGATTGTTGCAACCACTCAAAGTACCCGAATGGAAATGGGAAGAAATAAGCATGGACCTCATAGTGGGACTGCCTAGAACCCAATCGAATTATGATTCGATATGGGTCATAATTGATCGACTGACTAAGGTAGCTCATTTCATCCCTGTGAAAGAAAATTATAGCGGCTCAAAACTGGCAGAATTGTACATGTCCAGAATTGTGTGTTTTCATGGGGTGCCAAAGAAGATAGTGTCAGATCGAGGGACACAGTTTACCTCAAGGTTCTGGCGGAAATTACATGAAACCATGGGGACTCATCTGAATTTCAGTTCTGCATATCATCCCAGACCGACGAGCAGATAGAAAGAACAAATCAAATCCTCGAGGACATGTTGAGAGCTTGTGCACTCAAGAACAACAGAAGTTGGGACAAGAATTTACCATATGCTGAGTTCTATAATAACAGTTGTCAGGCTAGCCTGAAGATGTCCCCCTTTGAGGCGATGTATGGGAGAAAGTGCAGAACTCCGTTGTTTTCGAATCAAAACGGAGAAAACAAAGTATTTGGGCCAGAAGTGTTACAAGATGCCGAGGCGAAAGTGAGAGAAATACACAACAACTTGAGGATAGCTTAGACAAGAAAAAAGAGCTATGCGGACATACGGAGAAGAGAGCTCACCTTCGAAGTAGGTGACTATGTCTATCTCAAAGTGTCTCCTATCAGAGGATTGTGTCGTTTTAAAGTAAAAGGAAAACTATCACCTCGATATATCGGACCCTTCCAGATTTTAGAGAGAAAAGGAGGAGTTGCATATCGGTTGGAGTTACAGGCTCTCCTATCAGATGTGCACGATGTGTTCCATGTGTCACAACTCAAGAAATGCTTGAGAAACCCCGAGGAAAAGTTACCAATGAATGAGTTAGACGTCCAAGAAGACCTTTCATATATCGAGCACCCGGTTAAGATTCTTGAGACGATGGAACACATCACAAGGAACAAAAGAGTTTGCATGTGCAAAGTGCAGTGGAAGCACCATTCGGAAGAAGAAGCTACATGGGAAAGAGAACACGAACTCAAGGCACAGCTTCCGGATCTATTCCCCTAGGCTCATCAAATCTTGAGGACGAAATTTCTTTTAAGGGGGGTAGAGTTGTAACATCCCAAAATTTGTAAAGTCGAATTTCAAAAAATTGGACGTGGTGCATGTTTGAAATTTTGAAGAATTGAAACTGAATTTGATATTGAAGAAGAATCAAAAAATAAAAAGGAAAAGAGAAGAGAAAAACCGACATATGGGTCAGTTTTTCCCCTCACTGCGTGTAACACCCCAAAACCTGCTAAAGAGGGGAATTTAAAAATTTTTGGACGTAATGCATGTGATAAAGCAATTCAAATTCAAACTGGAATTCAAATTCAAATCAAAACAGAAAAAGAAAAGGAAAAAGAAAAAGAAAACCGAAACCGGCCAGTGGGCCGAAACCCACCAGCCGGACCAAGACCCCGCGCCAGCCAGCCCAACCCGCGCCCCCCCTCTCTCCCTCTCTCTGACGTGCGGGGCCCGCTGTCGTCTTCTTCCCCCGCGCGCCCAACCGACCCCGGACTCTCTCCCATGCCCGATCAAAACCAACTCCGGAACCCACGCTCCCAGCCCCGATTTCCGGTCCCAGATGCCCCAACGTGATCTCAACAGATCGCCGCCCTCCCTCATCTATTTAAACGCCGAAATCCGCTCCTTTTTCCTCCCCGATCGGCCGTTTTTCTCTCCGGTGAGAACCGAAGCTTCTACAGCCGATTTCCTTCGATCCTTGCTCAAATTTCCTGATCTAACGTGCTGATCACGTTCCACCGCCGCCGGGGAGCCCTGCAGGTGAAGGAAACAGCGTGTCTTGCGCCCCGACTGCCACTTCGATGTGCACCGAAGACCATCACCGTTGAAGCTCGCCGCCGACCGGCTTCCAGGGCCTCCGAGTGCAGGAAAACCCCTCGGTGAGCATCCCCTAACCCTCCACAGCCGATCTGTGCAAAAAGATGCGAGTTCCAGCGTGTAGCGGCAAAAACCGAGGCTGCGCCGGCGAGATCGCCACACCCGCCGCCGCGCGCCGCCGCGCGCGCGGGCTGGCTCCGGCCAGGGCGACGTGGCCCCTTGAGGGCCGTCTATTTTAAATCGCACGGTAGAAATAAAACCGACGCGTACCGTTTCGACGATCTAATCTGAGAGCCGTCTGTTTTAAATCGGACGGTCCACGTCGGCCCCGCATTATAAAGGTCGGGATTCTTACGCGCTACCCCCTGGGGATCTCGGAAAACACGAGCTAGCCCCGGAAACTTCTGATCTAGCCCCTGGACCCTCAGAAATTCGTGTAAATTCATTTAAAAATCAGTTTTAGCCCCTGGACTCAATAAAAATTAGGAAAACCCCTCTGTTATGTGTAGTTAGACCCCTAGAAATTTAGGAAATAGTAAATTAAACCCTGCAGTAGGGTGGATTTACCTTTTTGACCCTATAGGATATTAAATTCAGAAATTTGAATATGTGACTAGGATTTAAATTTAAAAGCTAAGGCAAACACATGTGCAAATTCAAGTTTAATCTCTCTAGCACTTGGAAAACTTTAGAATGAGTTAAAAATAGATTTTAGGCTGAAATGAAATCTGCCTAAGTGTAGCTCATTTTTATTTTCTCTAGAGACACATTTTAGTCTAGGAAATAATTCTAAAAACTAGTAAAATAAATTTAAATTGTTTCACATCAGAGAGGAAGTTCAAAAATATATTATTGAACATTTTAGATCAGAACCTATTCTGTTTAGATGATATGTCTTACTATTTTAATAGTAAAGTTCACTTTTAGGCATAGAAAATAAATCTGAAAATATAGGAAAATAGGTATGCATAATTAGAAAATGATAAATGAGGTCTCCAAATCCAAAAACTTCAATTTAGGATTTTATAGAAGATCTGAAAACTTATTTGGAGTAGGGAAATACCTTTCATGCAAACTTTGTGGCTAAGAAGTGTATTAATTAAATATAAAGAATTTGTTCAAATTGGAAATTCATATATAGTGTGCAAATAGAAATCTGAATACAGAAGTTAGAAATAATATATATATATATATATATATGTTTAAAAGTGCATGTAGGCCAAAAATCAACATATCTAGGGTAACCACAACACTTAGAAATGTGAATGACTTCCATATGTATGTATGTGTGGTTTGCATGTAGTGAAAGTGTGGACTATGGCTTATGGATTGTTGTTTTATTTTGCTATGTGTATTGGCATGAGTAGAACCTGCCCCAGAGCAAGTTCTCCCCTTCCAAGACCAAGACTTTCCATTCCAGACCAGCAGGAAGAAGGCAAGTGTCCTTGACCACTTTGATCCTATGCTAGGATGTGTAGATAGAATTATTTGCATTGTCAATTGAAATATGAAACTCATGCTAGGAAGTTTCCCTAGAATTGCATTATCTTGTTTCCTTGTAGCTTGGGTTGGGATTTTTTTTATTATGTCATTCATTCATATCACTTATGCTTAGCCATGCTTAGAATGGGATAAGTGGGATATGAGGTCATCAACTTGTTTACCTTACTCTTGAATGAGACATTATGAGTTATGTAGAGGTAGGGATCGAGGCAAGTTGGATGATTTGGTTGATGCTGGGTGCACGAGACTCGGGTTTGTGTTCAGTACTTGCCTGGATCCTAAGGACCGGTTCATGGAGCATGTAACCTGGCTTTACCGTGCCAACCACATGCTGAGATGGGGCAGCTTGGCCAATTAATTAGGTGTATCCCCGGCGTAGTATGGGTGTTTTGGATGGTGCGGGGAATAGGTGTCAGCTAGACTACCATATGAACCGCAAGGCTCAAGAGGGGGCCACTGCAGCGAGGTTGGAGCCTCTTGTATGCTGTTAGTGGTGAAACCTCAGTGGGCCCACGCTCATCAGGAATCCCTTTGTAAAGGCTTCGTAGTGATCTCCTGGCTACACACCTGGGAAGTGTGAATGTGGTTCGCGGCCACTGGCATAATGGTGGTTCTTTTAGTCCACCTGGCAACGGGGGATGAAATCACTGACACGACCCCATGGTCTTGTCGAGCCAGGATCACGCTGAGGGGTGCTTCGTTGCACAACACCGGATAACACACGTCAAAGGTAAAAAGCGGAAGCAAAATTTTATTACATAAACTGGTTTCTGAACATGTTTACATAAAAATAGGTCCAGTCTACACTCACGGGCGTAGACTATCCATCAAGTTCACATTCAGCCCTTGAACGTGTCCTTGCTAGCACACACGCACACTAGCTCTGCGGCGTGCACGACTCCCACTCGATGGGATTCCCCTCCTGGGGTTCCGTCTCCTCTTCGGGAGTCCCTTCCTCATAGAACCCTGCAAAAGCTTCAAACACAAGCAGTGAGCACGAAGGCTCAGCAAGACTGACCCGTCTCACCTAAACATGGAACTTCTACATGAGGGGTAAGGGGTTACATGAGGTAAAAATCATTTGCAAGGACTCACCTAATTAGTAGAACCTTACTTTCAAGTTTTAGCAGCAGGTTGTGGAGAACCTTACGCTAAGGCACATGAGAGAGCCGCAATCAAACAAGAAACGCATTTCTCTCATGTACTTTGCCCAAAGTTGAAAGGAACTTTAGTTAGCTCTAAACTATGGCAAAACATTAACAAACAAGTCCATCTTTCAATCAGCAACATTTTAACTTGTAACTAGCCTGTTCTTTCTACGTCACGGTATAGTGAACAAGTGGTACTCACTGACCGCGAGGGACGGCGATTATAATCGATTTACACCTGCAGGGTTACCCTAACAACCCATCACGTACGCCCGTACTCGATGTTGCCTACAACAACCATCACGGACGCCGTACGCAACCACCTTTCACCCGTCAGCCAAATATTGAACCTGTCCAATCGTCCCGAGCAAGAGGTCTCTGCACGCGCATCTCCGTGCCGCCAGCCGATTTACACCTCGAGCTCTCAACCTACCCTCTGAATGACGGGCAATGCCTCAATACCCAGCTACCTGAGTTACATCAGTTTCTCGGATCCCATATAGCCGGTAGGTCTTCGGTACTGTTCTAGCTTGTTCAACAGGCCCGCACAAGGCTTGGTCCTCAATCGACACAAGCGGAGCTATAGCACACAGGCCCCAAAGTCCTGCTGCCCTACTCTCCGCTCGGTCTCATTTTTCTTGCCATCTGTATCATGTGCTATCTCTACCCGAGTCGAGTGCCTCTAGCCTATGCTCGCGAGTAGTTCCAACTACTCGACTTGTACCGAATCCTACTATAACTTAGCTTTGCAGTAGCTAACGGGGTTTGCAATCCTAAACCAACCCATGGTTTTCTTGGCTATGCAGTTGGGTTTCCAAACAAGACTCTAATGCAAGGAACAATAGTATTCAAGTATGTGCTCAAAACAATAAAAATTTGTAAAAAGGTTAATGCAAACCGGAGCTTGCCTTGCTGCTCTTGGTCGTAGGCTAGCTGCTCCTCTGGAGTAACGAAGTCTAGGACTTCGGGTTCCTCCTCGACCTTAGCGACTACATGATATAAGACATACATGTATTAATTTGAATGCATTTTATTAAGTTTGACTTGTGAAGCTTATAAGTCCCACTAGACAGACTCAATGACTGTGAAACTTTTACTGTGGCTGGGTTACAACCTAAGTACAGACTTGGTCAAGTTTTAGTTGCAGCAAAGCTCATTTGAGCCCTCCACAATTAATTATGTACTTGATCTTAATTGGCACTCTTAGGGTGTTCTAGAGATTTTCATGAAACAAACTATGACTTTCTGAAAACTAGATTTTCATAGAATTCTAATGGAGTTGGTCTCACTTAATTTGAAGGTTCCTAGCTAAAGATATGAGCTAAACAATTTCAGAGAATATTCTGAAAATGTTTCTGAACATTTTCTATTTTCTCTGGAACAGTTCCACTAATCACACCATTAGGTGGATCATATGAGCTCAAATGGATCTGAAATTTTTATGGTAGTTCAGGGATATTTTGCTGAACATTCCAGCAAAATTTCAAGATTTTCCTCCAAAGGATCCTCCAGTTAAAATTCCAAATAGTTTAAATTTGAGGAATTAATTCTGGAGAATTAAGGATTTTCATGAAGTGAAACTTGATTTGCTGGAAAGTTCTCAGAGAGCTGAATCCAACAAAATTTGGTTCACTCGATTTGGAGTTTTCTAGCTCAAGTTATGAGGATTTGAAGTTTGAAGGAAATCTGAAAATCGGGGGAAAAGTTTAAATATGCCGGGGCCCGCGGGGACACGTGTTAAGCGCGGAGCCGACCGCACACTGAGGCCCACAGGGTTTTTGGCGCGCCCGCACATCCGATCCCGGCCGCAGCCCGATCCTGATTTAAAATATCTCCCGCTGACAGCTGGGGTCCACCCTTTCGTCAACCTCTCGCTGCCCGCGCTCTGCCGCCGGGGGACCTCGCCGGAGAGCTCGCCGGCAGCATCTGTGGAGCTTCAAACTTCATGATCTTGGCCGCCCCTGCCTACTATCACCTGGGGAACAGGATTCTGGGGTCAGCTCGTCATGACAATGGCCGGTGCATGGTCGGCGACGAGCCGCCGCCTCGGAAATAATTTGGCCGTGTCGGCTGACTTCCCTAGCACCTCAACTACTCGAGCAATCGGTCGGGGAGCACCAGTGGACCTCAGGGAAGGTCGACATAAGCTTGAAGCAGCTCGGGGGAAGCCCAAGGTAGGACCTCACCGTGCGCCCGATGTCTCCCGCTTGCTCCGCCTTCGGTAAACTTCGAAATACGCCAGGTACAGAGGTTCTCCGGCCAAAGGTTCTGAAGGCAACTTGTGCGTTACCGTGTCTAGCGTATGTGAGAGCGGATTGAGGCCCTCTAATCCTTCCTAGAGTAAGAATTTGGCAGAACCGCACCCGAAGGTCGTTCTGCACCCAGAAAGGGGAAAACTGGAAATTCGCCGCCGGTGAGCAAGCATTCGGGCTGTGGCTCGGGGGTGAGCAGCACCGGTCACCAGTGCGTCCAAGGGTGCCTTGGATCGGGCGTGACAACGCCCCGGTTGGGCTGTCCATGGGAGCCCGAAGTGCAGCGCCGTTAGGTCAGTGAATTAAGCTCTCGGTATAGCCGAGATCGACCGGTTTCAGCTGAATTCTAGCCACGGGGAAGAAGGAGGAAGGTTCCTAGTACCTTGCCATAGCTCTGGAGGAGACGGGAAGGCTGTGATCGGCGCTCCCGATCGGTTCAAAGCGGCGGAAGGACTTTGCCGGCGCTGTGTTCTTGCGGGGGAAGAAATGGCGATAGCTTCGGCCGAGGAGGGGGGAAGACGCCTTAAGAAGGCTCTGAACCGCCTCACGCCCGCACGTGGCCAAGCAGCTGCTGGCGTGGTGGCTCCCCTCGGTGGCGATCACAGCGGCGGCTCGGCGACCCGAGTGGAGAAAGTCTCAGTCGGTTGCTTTGAACCAGTGACTGACATGTGGGTCCCACCCGGGGTTTTAACCTCTGAAATTCACTCCTAATCACTGTTCTAAACAGCGAGCCCCAAAATACCCATGGTGATTCAAATTATTCACCCATGAGCCATTTGAATTGATTAGAATTCAAATTGGGTTTGGTTTGAATGAATTTCAGCACATGTTCAGTTTGAAATCCAAATAATGTTTGAATTTGCTGCACTTAGCTTATGTCAAGATCAACTCCAAATGGAGTGAAAATTGGTGTGTGAGCTCACAAAAATGTGCTGAATAAGAATATGCCTCCCACTTTTGAATTCATGGGATAAAAACAGTTTGAATTTGAATATGGTTTCAAACTGCCCTCTTTCTAACTATACCCAAAATGACCTCAAAAATGTTTTGAATTTGGGTGAAACTTGGCATGGACATCCTTAGCAATGTGTAGGAGTTTTCATATGTCCAGCCCCTCCATATCACACGTGGGAAATACCACTTTTGCAATATGTGAGTTTGTTCTCTAATGAGCATGTTGATGGTGGTTACTTGCTCTTCATTTGTGTTCATCAACTTTCCTCAAATGAGGTGTGTGGTGTGGTGAGGAACACTTTAAACAGGTGTCAAAAACTGAGGCCCTTACATTCCTCCCCCCTTAAAGGAATCTCGTCCCGAGATTATAACGTGAAAATGAGAGAGAGGACGGTGGAAAATTACCGGATATGCGACGTGAAAAAGTCGGGGTAGTTAGCGCAAAGAAATCCTTCGCTCTCCCATGTTGCTTCGTCCACGGAGTGATTACTCCATATAACTTTGTAGAACCACAACGTGCGTTTGCGTGTGGTTCGGGCCTTTTCATCAATAATCTGAACCGGTTCCTCCCGATAGGTGAGATCCGGTTGCAGTTCTTCGATGTCTTCAAGCTGAACGGTAGTTGATAGCTTGAGACACTTCCTCAGTTGGGAAATGTGAAAGACGTCGTGCACACCGGAAAGTGCTTCTGGTAATTTCAGCCGGTATGCTACTGCTCCACATCTTTCGGAAATCTGGAATGGACCGATGAATCGGGGTGCTAACTTTCCTCTCACCCCAAATCTGTTTACGCCCTTCATTGGAGACACACGTAGATATACGTGATCCCCCACGTCGAATTGTAATGGGCGTCTTCTCCGGTCCGCATACTGTTTTTGCCGGGATTGGGCGGCTTTGAGGTTCGCTTGAATCAGTCGAACCTTTTCTTCCGCGTTGTTGACAAGGTCAATCCCGAAGGTAACCCTTTCGCCAGACTCACACCAGTTCAATGGTGTGCGGCATTTTCTTCCGTATAGCGCCTCGTAGGGCGCCATCTTTATGCTGGCTTGGTACCCATTGTTGTACGAGAACTCGGCTAACGGCAAGTGATCATCCCAATTCTTGCCGTGGTTGATAGAGCAAGCTCGTAGCATGTCTTCTAAGATCTGATTTACCCGCTCGGTTTGTCCGTCCGTTTGCGGGTGGTACGCTGAACTACGGATCAGCTTCGTCCCCAAGGCAGCGTGTAGCTGCTCCCAAAAACGGGACACAAATAAAGTGCCCCGATCCGATATGATGGTACGGGCTACGCCGTACAAGCATAGGATCCGTGAGATGTACAGTTTAGTGTACTTCTTGGCATTGTAGTTGACCGGGATGAAATGGGCAACTTTGGTGAGCCAATCGACGATCACCCACACAGAATCGTGTTTCTGCAAGGTGGTGGGTAAACCGACGATGAAGTCCATGCTCACGTCCTCCCACTTCCAGGCAGGAATGCCCAGTGGTTGTAGCAGTCCCGGTTTCCGCATATGGTCTGCCTTTACCCTTCGACATGTATCACACTCGGACACGTATTTCGCGATCTCCCGCTTCATCCGTGTCCACCAAAACTTGCTTCTGAGTTCTTGATACATTTTGTTGCTGCCGGGGTGAATAGAAAACTTTGACAAGTGAGCATCATCAAATATTTTCTTCCATAATTCCGGGTTACGGGGTACGACGATACGGTCCTTGAACCATAGGACGCCGTCTCCATCCTTCCAGAAACATTTCAACTCCCCACTGTCTACACGTCTCCGCAAATGCAACATGCCCTTGTCATGTTTCTGAGCTGCCGCTATCTCTTCACGGATGGTGGGGATCAAAGCTAGGTTGTAGAGAGCCCCATGTGGAATCACATGTAGCGGTGGTTCGCTCTCTTCCAACGGTGTGATGGTCAGATTGTTGACGTGTGACTTGCGGCTCAGCGCATCTGCCACTACGTTCGCCTTGCCCGGATGATAATAGATCTCTATTTCGTAATCCTTTATCAATTCCAACTATCTTCGCTGCCTCATGTTCAGCTCCTTCTGAGTGAATTTGTACTTGAGGCTTTTGTGGTTGGTATACAAATGTACGAGGTTACCGAGTAGGTAGTGCCTCCACATTTTCAGTGCAAGTACCACGGCAGCGAGCTCCAAGTCGTGGGTTGGATAACTCTGCTCATGGTTTCTAAGCTGCTGTGATCCATACACGACCACTCTTCGGTCTTGCATCAGCACACATCTGAGCCCAATGCCGGATGCATCGCAGTACACATCGAATGGTTTTGTTGTGTCTGGCTGCGCCAAAACCGGTGCTGATGTCAGGTGCTTGACTAAAGCCTTGAATGCTGCTTCACATGCTGGACTCCAAACATATTTGGTAGCCTTCTTCAGCAGCTCCGTCATAGGCTTGGCAATCTTCGAGAAGTTCAGAATGAACCTCCGAAAATATCCCGCGAGTCCGAGGAAACTCCGTACCTCGTGAACAGTTCTCGGGGATTTCCAATTCAGCACTTGCGTGATCTTGCCCGGGTCTACAGCGATACCCTCCGCTGAGATGATATGCCCAAGAAAAGGCACTTGCGATATCCAAAACTCGCACTTGCTGAACTTCGCGTATAACTTGTGATCCCGCAGCCGTTGCAAGACTATACGCAGATGCTTCTTGTGATCTTCCTCCGACTTGGAATATACCAATATGTCGTCGATGAAGACCATGACAAACTTGTCCAGCTCCGGCATGAATACCGAGTTCATCAAATACATGAAATGAGCTAGAGCATTGGTGAGACCAAAGGACATGACCAGGTACTCATAAAGTCCGTACCTCGTCGAGAAAGCCGTCTTCGGAATATCCTCAGCCCGTATCTTAATCTGATGGTACCCGGATCTTAAATCCATCTTGGAAAGGATCTTTGCTTCGACCAACTGATCAAACAACATGTCGATCTGTGGCAACGGGTACTTGTTCTTGATGGTTACGGCGTTTAATGGACGATAGTCCACGCAAAGCCGCAACGTCTCATCCTTCTTTTTCACAAATAATGCCGAACAGCCCCATGGCGAGGAGATCGGCCTAATAAAACCCTTTTCCAGCAGGTCCGTTAGCTGGGTCTTCAGTTCAGCCAATTCCTTGGGCGCCATCTTGTACGGCCTTCGGGATATTGGCATGGTTCCCGGTGCAAGTTCAATCTTGAACTCCACCTCTCTATCGGGTGGCATCCCCGGTAAATATCCGGGAACACGTCAGGGAACTCTCGGACTACTGGAATATCTTCCAATCTGGTAGTTGTGGATTGATATACACTTGGAAGTTTTATTTCTGGACTGTCCAGAAATAAGGAGTCAGATCTTTGCACTTCTGAGTTCAAGTGCACGATTCGATGAACGGTGTCTAAAACAGCGCCGTGGTGGGTTAACCACGACGTCCCTAGGATGACATCGACCTTCTGTCCCTCTAAGATAATGAGAGACGTGGGGTACACTCTTCCCGCTAAGCATAATGGTGCTTTGGAAACCATTACGCTTGCTGAAATCTTCCCACCCGGTGAACAAATTAAATATGGACTATCGGTGGGTAGTATTTGCAAGCTGTGTTTAGTAATGAAAGCTTCGCTAATAAAATTATGCGTGACACCTGAATCAAACAGTACTATAGCGGGATGCTAGTGGAGTTGGAACATACCCGCAAGGATTGGCTCGCCCTCCGACACGTCCTCTATGGAAAGCTGGTGGACGGTGCCGGGCCTAGAGTTTGCCCGCCGCGTATTAGGAGGGTTACGGGGTTGATTCTTCCCCGGAAACTGCGGTGCTACTCCGCCGCCTTGCCTCTCCGGGCAACTGCTAGCGAAGTGTCCTGGACGATCACACTTGTAACATGTGGCCGCTGCTGGTGTAGTGCTCGGGGGACGAAAGCCCGGCATGCGTTGCTGAGGTGCATACACACGCGGCATCGCCCGCTGCTGCTGTTGTTGTGAAGGTGGTGCTGGCAGTGCCGGCCTGAATGCCGGTGGAGAGTACGGCCGACTGCGGAAAGGCATCGACCTCTGGGGTGGTTGCCAGCGTGAACCTGATGGTGGGCGATTCACCATCCGAAACTTTTGAGAAGGACCGCCTCCTTCTCCGCTGCTCTGCGGTGCGCTTCGCTTTCCCTCCGCCGCCGCTAACTCCTTGCCGGAGTCCTCCTGGACAATCGCAGCATCAATGATATCGTTGAGGCTGCCGCGATTGAACATCGCCAATTTGTCTTTCAGGAGCGGGTTAAGCCCCTGGTAAAAGTGGTCCCGCCGCTTCTCGTCAGTATCTGCGTGATACGACGCGTAGACCACGAGATCGTTGAACGCCCTGGAGTATCCCAGCGTGTTCCGGCTCCCTTGCTGCAGGTGCAGGAACTCCTGCGTCTTCCTCTTCATCAAGCCTGGCGGTATGTGATAGGCCCTGAAGGCCGTCCGGAACTCCGTCCAGGTCATCACTCGGTCTGTGGGCTGTGAAGCATAGAAGTTGGCCCACCACGCGCTCGCGGATCCTTGGAGCTGCTGGACCGTGAACTGAGTCTTGCGCTGCTCACTTATCTGGAGCAGCCCGAACTTCATTTCTATTGCGCGGAGCCAGTTGTCCGCGTCAAGAGGTTCATCCGCCCTTGAGAATACCGGGGGATGAGTAGCCAGGAAGTCGGAGTAGGAGCTCTGTTGATGCTCCTCACGGTCTTGATGTCTCTCTGAGCGAGACGTATTCGCAATGAGAGTTTGCAGCAACTCCGTGTGCTGCTGATGTGAACCCGCCATTGCCGCGACGATGTCGGCCAATGTAACCGTTGGCAGTGGCGGTGGCGGTGTTTGCTGTTGCTGCTGTTGCTTCTGCAGTCCCGAGGAGTCCTCGGGAGGCTGTTGGGAGGTCTCTCCACCTTGGCTAGTACCCCCAACATCAGGGTTGGCACGAGTACGCGTCATTCTGAAATTCAAAACAGCAGCGATTAGCACATGTCTTACTTAAAATTCCATATTTAACAGTAGGTATTGAAGTGACACATGATTAATTTGCACAACATTCACATATATTGGTAAAGCATAAACTTTATACAAGATACATTATTCTCGGGTCTCCGAGAAGTCGTGCTCATGTCGTCACTACCTATACATACGCTACTGTCTACACGACATGTCACCGATTACAAAAGTTGGGTTACACTACCCTAGCTGCCCTACTTGGCAACTGTAACCCCCTACTCGGAGTAGAACTCGACCTCCTGCAGGTTGTCCTCCTCCGGTACCTCTGCTGGTGGCTCTGGACCTACCACCTCTTCTCCCATCTCGGGTTCTCCCATTGCTGGAAGGCCCAAGACCACCGGTACGCCTAACACCAGAGGTACGAGATCCTGCAATGCATGCACCTCATCCATGGCTTGGTTGTAATCTTCTTCCCAGCCTTGCCCTTCCTAAATAGCGTCGTCCCGCTCTTGAGTAAGTTCCTCGTTCTGCTGGGTCAGATTCTGTACCAGTTCTTGCAACGCCGCGATGTCGACACGGCTTTTCCTCTTCGCCTTCTTCAGACGATGCAACTGATTATGTTGTTCATTCAGTCGCTTGATCATCGGAAGGAGCACATTGCGGAGTGCACTGTGAGCACTCTCGAGATGGTCTCCACGGCTCGTGCTCTCCTTGAGCTTTGTGGCGAGATGCTCCGTATGAACAGCTTGTCTGTCCATCACGGCGTTTCCCGCCCTCATCTGGAGGCTGAGATTTGCCTCCGCGGGGCTGTACCTTGGGCAACTCGGGTCCGTTGCCTCCAGGTACCTCTCTTCCCACACATGCTGAGCCCATCTCTCCACCGGAACGAGCGCGTATGGAGTGCCCTCCATAGCCTGCACGTGCAGTTGGCAGAAACGTGACATGGTGTCACGGGCTGCCACTTGCCACATTCCTTCCGGCTGTCTACCTTTCACCGTGACGGTGAACGGCACCCAACCGGGTGGCGTAGGTCCTGCAGGGACTTCGACATGGATCGTCCACGTCTTGTTCCCCTCTTCGCCTTCTTCCTTCGTGAAGTACAGCGGCATCTGGTTGTATCCGAAATATTGAAGCATCTGCCTCAATGCTTCCGGATAGCCGTTGTGGTGAGAACAGTGGGACACCACCCACCCGTTCTCCAACTGCTTATCTGCTGTCATCTATAAAAATATATTTGATAAATGTAAAATATTTATTTAAACAGTAAACCATTGAGTTATAACATAATACATGTCATTGAACCCATAAAACTTGGAAACATAGTTCAAATTTTAAACAAATTTGACTGCAGATCTGCTGTTCACATGACAGCCCTGATCAGTTTCCATCTCAACCTGATTCAGGCCATGTTAAAAGCAAAACTAATTCTGGAGCTCAACATAAAAGTTAAAGCTAACTTCAATATCTTTCCAGAAAGTATTTGCTTGGCCTAATATCTGTCCTGGTTCAAAAGTTATGAGATGTCAAAGATATCAGAATTTCTGGAGAAATTTGGACAGCACCTCCCTGCTTTAGGTACTGATTTGATCCAAGAATTCCAGTTAATTCTTCTCCCCATATGACAAAACTTTCTGTTACAAAGTTGTAACCCATCTCATAAGCTTTCCATAACTACATCATTTTCTATTTTTGGATTTTTATGCATGAAGTTATACTCAATTTACAGAGAGTTTACAGAGAGTGTTTGCTCTGCCCTGTTTTCTGGACAGTTTCAACTCTACTGCATTTTTCGATTGGTTAAGGGATGAAACACCTCTGGACCTCAACAGAAAAGTTGTACAGCTCTTCCAAAGATTTCCATAAATGTATCATACGACCCCAACCTCGAAATAACTCACTCTCTAATCTCTGATTAACTTCAGCCTTAATTCAGCTGAAAACAGAGTGCTCTGTCCTTAATAACCTATAAGTTGAAAACTTGTTAACTTTGAATATCCTGTTCAAGGGAAAGAGTTACATCAAGTTTTACTACTTTGAATCAAAACCTTCAAGTTTTTAAATGAAGTTGTTCATTTAATGGGGTGTGACGTCGATGCGTCACCAGATCATGTCGGTACTACGTCCTCACAAAGAAAAACCTATACCGGACTTAGCCGGCTTCGTTAATTCAGTGGCACTAAACGCCACTCGCACACGGATACTAAACGTCTACCGTTTCGTGGTCAGACTACCTGCAGAAACTCAAACAATCGTCAGACTCGGCTGCCCACCGAGCCCAGAATCCATACAGTTCGTACACCCGGCCGTCGTCACTCGCCCGGATGTTCTCAAGCCAAACATGCCTTGAGTTACGTGTTCACGTTTCAGACCACGTGACGGGGTCTCCCAAATTGCACCACGCACGCTAGGGACAGACGTTGCTCGAATACGCCAAATGACATGAAGAGTCGTAGAGGATATCAAAGCGGGTCGGGTTACCTGCCACCCGTGGGGCTCCACCCATCAGCTTGTGCGCACTGGTGGACAGCGCTTACGTGCACCCCCCAAGACATAAACGTCCCGAGATGCACGATTTTCTGACATAATAAAATAAGTTAATATGCCACTTTCTATATACTAATAACATCCTTTTTAGTGCGTTAAACCTCAAGCGAGCTCTGATACCAACGCTGACACAACCCCACGGTCTTGTCGAGCCATGATCACGCTGAGGGGTGCTGCGTTGCACGGCACCGGATAACACACATCAAAGGTACAAAGCGGAAGCAAAATTTTATTACATAAACTGGTTTCTGAACATATTTACATCAAAATAGGTCCAGTCTACACTCATGGGCGTAGACTACGCATCAAGTTCACGTTCCGCCCTTGAACGTGTCCTTGCTAGCACACACGCACACTAACTCTGCGGCATGCACGACTCCCACTCGACGGGATTCCTCTCCTGGGGTTCCGTCTCCTCTTCGGGAGTCCCTTCCTCATAGAACCCTGCAAAAGCTTCAAACACAAGCAGTGAGCACGAAGGCTCAGCAAGACTGACCCGTCTCACCTAAACATGGAACTTCTACATGAGGGGTAAGGGGTTACATGAGGTAAAAATCATTTGCAAGGACTCGCCTAATTAGTAGAACCTTACTTTCAAGTTTTAGCAGCAAGTTGTGGAGAACCTTACGCTAAGGCACATGAGAGAGCCGCAATCAAACAAGAAACGCATTTCTCTCATGTACTTTGCCCAAAGTTGAAAGGAACTTTAGTTAGCTCTAAACTATGGCAAAACATTAACAAACAAGTCCATCTTTCAATCAGCAACATTTTAACTTGTAACTAGCCCGTTCTTTCTATGTCACGGTACAGTGAACGAGTGGTACTCACTGACCGCGAGGGACGGCGATTATAATCGATTTACACCTGCAGGGTTACCCGAACAACCCGTCACGTACGCCCGTACTCGATGTTGCCTACAACAACCATCCCGGATGCCGTACGTAACCACCTTTCGCCCGTCAGCCAAATATTGAACCGGTCCCATCGTCCCGAGCAAGAGGTCTCTGCACGTGCATCTCAGTGCCGCTAGCCGATTTACACCTAGAGCTCTCAACCTACCCTCTGAACAACTGGCAATGCCTCAATACCCAGCTACCCGAGTTACATCAGTTTCCCGGTTCCCATATAGCCGGTAGGTCTTCGGTACTGTTCTAGCTTGTTCAACAGGCCCGCACACGGCTCGGTCCTCAATCGACACAAGCGGAGCTATAGCACAAAGGCCCCAAAGTCCTGCTGCCCTTACTCTCCGCTCGGTCTCATTTTTCTTGCCATGTGTATCATGTGCTATCTCTACCCGAGTCGAGTGCCTCTAGCCTATGCTCGCGAGTAGTTCCAACTACTCGACTTGTACCGAATCCTACTATAACTTAGCTTTGTAGTAGCTAACGGGGTTTGCAATTCTAAACCCAACCCATGGTTTTCTTGGCTATGCAGTTGGGTTTCCAAACAAGACTCTAATGCAAGGAACAATAGTATTCAAGTATGTGCTCAAAACAATAAAAATTTGTAAAAAGGTTAATGCAAACCGGAGCTTGCCTTGCTGCTCTTGGTCGTAGGCTAGCTGCTCCTCTGGAATAACGAAGTCTAGGACTTCGGGTTCCTCCTCGACCTTAGCGACTCTATGATATAAGACATACATGTATTAATTTGAATGCATTTATATTAAGTTTGACTTGTGAAGCTTATAAGTCCCACTAGACAGACTCAATGACTGTGAAACTTCTACTGTGGCTGGGTTACAACCTAAGTACAGACTTGGTCAAGTTTTAGTTGCAGCAAAGCTCATTTGAGCCCTCCACTATTAATTATGTACTTGACCTTAATTGGCACTCTTAGGGTGTTCTAGGGATTTTCATGAAATAAACTATTAGGGTTCTAATGGAGTTGGTCTCACTTAATTTGATGGTTCCTAGCTAAAGATATGAGCTAAACAATTTCAGAGAAAATTCTGAAAATGCTTCTGAACATTTTCTATTTTCTCTGGAACAGTTCCACTAATCACACCATTAGATGGATCATATGAGCTTAAATGTATCTGAAATTTTTATGGTAGTTCAGGGATATTTTGTTGAACATTCCAGCAAAATTTCAGGATTTTCCTCCAAAGGATCCTCCAGTTAAAATTCCAAACAGTATAAAATTTGAGGAATTAATTCTGTAGAATTAAGGATTTTCATGAAGTGAAACTTGATTTGCTGGAAAGTGCTCAGAGAGCTGAATCCAACAAAATTTGGTTCACTCGATTTGGAGTTTTCTAGCTCAAGTTATGAGGATTTGAAGTTTGAAGGAAATCTGAAAATCGGGGGAAAAGTTTAAATATGCCGGGGCCCGCGGGGACACGTGTTAAGCGCGGAGCCGACCGCACACTGAGGCCCACAGGGTTTTTGGCGCGCCCGCACATCCGATCCCGGCCGCAGCCCGATCCCAATTTAAAATATCTCCCGCTGACAGCTGGGGTCCACCCTTTCGTCAACCTCTCGCCACCCGCGCTCTGCCGCCGGGGGACCCCGCCGGAGAGCTCGCCGGCAGCTTCTGTGGAGCTTCAAACTTCACAATATTGGCCGCCCCTGCCTACTTTCACTCGGGGAACAGGATTCTGGGGTCAGCTCGTCATGACAACGGCCGGTGCATGGTCGGCAACGAGCCGCCGCCTCGGAAATACTTCGGTCGTGTCGGCTGACTTCCCTAGCACCTCAACTACTCGAGCAATCGGTCGGGGAGCACCAGTGGACCTCAGGGAAGGTCGACATGAGCTTGAAGCAGCTCGGCGGAAGCCCATGGTAGGACCTCACCGTGCGCCCGATGTCTCCCGCTTGCTCCGCCGTCGGTAAGCTTCGAAATACGCCGGGTACAGAGGTTCTCCGGCCAAAGGTTGTGAAGGCAACTTGTGCGTTACCGTGTCTAGCGTATGTGAGAGAGGATTGAGGCCCTCTAATCATTCCTAGAGTAAGAATTTGACAGAACCGCACCCGAAGGTCGTTCTGCACCCAGAAAGGGGAAAACTGGAAATTCACCGCCGGTGAGCAAGCACTCGGGCTGTGGCTCGGGGGTGAGCAGCACCGGTCACCAGCGCGTCCAAGGGTGCCCTGGATCGGGCGTGACAACGCCCCGGTTGGGCTATCCACTGGAGCCCGAAGTGCGGCGGCGTTAGGTCAGTGAATTAAGCTCTCGGTACAGCCGAGATCGACTGGTTTCAGCTGAATTCTAGCCCCGGGAAGAAGGAGGAAGGTTCCTAGTACCATGCCGTAGATCTGGAGGATAGGGGAAGGCTGTGATCGGCGCTCCCGATCGGTTCAAAGCGGCGGAAGGACTTTGCCGGCGCTGTGTTCTTGCGAGGGAAGAAACGGCGATAGCTTCAGCCGAGGAGGGGGGAAGACGCCTTAAGAAGGCTCTGAACCGCCTCACGCCCGCGCGTGGCCAAGGAGCTGCTGGCGCGGCGGCTCCCCTCGGTGGCGACCGCAGCGGCGGCTCGGCGACCCGAGTGGAGAAAGTCTCAGTCAGTTGCTTTGAACCAGTGACTGACATGTGGGTCCCACCCGGGGTTTTAACCTATGAAATTCACTCCTAATCACTGTTGTAAACAGTGAGCCCCAAAATACCCATGGTGATTCAAATTATTCACCCATGAGCCATTTGAATTGATTAGAATTCAAATTGGGTTTGGTTTGAATGAATTTCAGCACATGTTCAGTTTGAAATCCAAATAAAGTTTGAATTTGCCCCACTTAGCTTATGTCAAGATCAACTCCAAATGGAGTGAAAATTGGTGTGCGAGCTCACAAAAATGTGCTGAATAAGAATATGCCTACCACTTTTGAATTCATGGGATAAAAACAGTTTGAATTTGAATATGGTTTCAAACTGCCCTCTTTCTAACTATACCCAAAATGACCTCAAAAAGGTTTTGAATTTGGGTCAAACTTGGCATGGACATCCTTAGCAATGTGTAGGAGTTTTCATATGTCCAGCCCCTCCATGTCACATGTGGGAAATACCACTTTTGCAATATGTGAGTTTGTTCTCTAATGAGCATATTGATGGTGGTTACTTGCTCTTCATTTGTGTTCATCAACTTTCCTCAAATGAGGTGTGTGGTGTGGTGAGGAACACTTTAAACAGGTGTCAAAAACTGAGGCCCTTACAATCACTACATGTGGGTACAGTGGTGCAAACTCTGCAGAGTCAAAACTGTCATGACAGCCGTGCTCACGGTCAAGAGGGGCTTGGACTTATTCATGATTAGAGGATGATGGATTGGGAAGTTGTGGATGTTAAGCGGGAAGCTTAACATTGGAGATGAGACTATGTTCACTTGATAATGATGATGGGTTGAGGGATCGGGACTATTTCACCTGTGTAGTAATGTAGGTGCTTAATAAGCTAAGGTGATAGGTAATAATTGCGTAGTGCTTTAACCATGAGTTCAACCTCTCCTTGCTCTAGCCATGCATGACATAACTTTCCCACACTTGCTGAGTGCCCACGGTACTCAAACTTGCTTTTCTGTTGGTTTATATTGCTGCTCAGGTCAAGAGAATGATGGGGTGTTTAATGACCAAGACTTTGGTCCCAAAGAAGGATTCTAGGTTCACGGAGTTCCCCGGGCAACGCTTGTGACTAAGCCCACAAGATTTATGTTCCGCTGCTGTTTTATTTACATGTTATGAATTTATTATCGTCCATCGAGACGTATGCTATGTAAGACTTATTTAAATTCGAACACCTGGCTTGTAATATGATGATGCTTCACTATTTGTCATCACAGGTATGAGAAAATGATGCTGGCATACATGTGATATTCACTCGGTTGTTCTTCTGAGAAACCGGGTGTGACACTGTGCTCGGCCCAGCAGCCCACAAACTTTCTCCCATGAAAGTGCAACTAGGCATTCCCTTGTGGATTTTGGACGATTGATGGCAAATGAATTGAGATCCTAATGAACTTGTTGGGATGAATGAAGATTAACTCATGTAAAGTAGAATTGGTGCACTCAAAAAGGTGAAAAATGAAGTGATGAAGAAAAAGGAAAATGACAGATCCATGAACCAAGAGCAATATAGACTTACCTGTATAGGAGTGTGTGTGAGATACACATCCCAAGAGCTCGAAAGTCTCTGCGTAGGGGTAAGGGGTTAAAACATATCCGAATAACTCACAACACGGTGCACCGGACTAGTCCGCTCGTGGACCGGACTAGTCCGTTCAACTCTCTATTGCCTCACCACACGGTGGATCGGACTAGTCCGCTCGTGGACCGGACTAGTACATTCAACTCTCTGGAACCGGCACTCACCTTGCACCAGACGAGTCCGCTAAGAAACCGGACTAGTCCATTTAACTCTCTGGAACCGGCACTCACCTTGCACCGGACTAGTCCACTCAGAAACCGGACTAGTCCCTTCAACTCTCTGGAACCGGCATTCACCTTGCACCGGACTAGTCCGCTCTTGGACCGGACTAGTCTGTTCAACTTTCTGTAAACACTTTAAATTAGGGTTTCAACTGTGCCGCATGTAACACAAAAACTGTACACGGCACACCGGACTAGTCCGGTGAACAGAGCGGGCTAGTCCAGCCGCCAGGACTTTTGGAAACCTTATATAAATAGAGGTGCAGGGCCACACATTCACAACTCTTGAACCCCAGCGCTGGCGCACGCCCCAAGAGCACAAAAATTACCTCTCTCCACTCATTCTAAGCCTAGAAAGATTAAGTCTTTGAGGATTAGAGATTGGATCAAGGAGAGAGTCGTTCTTCTCGACATTGAGCTCTTGGTTTATCTTCTCTCACACAATTGTTGATCGTTGTTCTCTGTTTGTGTGTGGGAGGAAGAGTTACTCTCTGTAATCTTGTGGGAGCACTCAGATTGTGAGAACACCCCACGTACAATTGTTTACCTCTGTGTGTGGTTAGTGGATTTGAATTGGCCTTTGTGGCAATTCAACGAGGGAAGGTTTGGTGAAGACCCGGTCCTTGGTGGACTCCTCAACGGGGACATAGATTCCTGGGTGGAATCAAACCTCAGGATAAAACTTTGTCTTGTGTCTTCTTGATCTTCCTTCAATTGTCAATTAGGGGTGCTAGTTATCATTTGATTTACATCCATACCTAGTGTTAAAATTGATAGTTACTGTGTCTTACTTCATTACACTTGAATAGTCATTTATTTTCCGCTGCACAAATACTTGAAGTAGGAACAAGTCTAACGTTGGTCTTTTAATTACGGCTCATACCGGACTAGTCTGCACCATACCGGACTAGTCCGGCCCACCTGAAATTGATCTGTTTGCTAAGTGTTCAGGAAATTGCTTAAAATTCAAAGAGCCTATTCACCCCCTCCTCTAGGATACATTCAATTGGTATCAGAGTCAAACTCTTCAAAAGAGAATCACCGCTCGAAGAGACGATGTCAGAAATCAAGGGTGAAGCTAAGGGCTTGAATCATGAAAATGGTGGTGACGAAGGGAACCAAAAGTTGGAGAAGCTCCTCAATGCCATTCAGGACTGCGAGGATGATGATGAGGAGATGCTCCAACTAAAGGCGCTTATGAGGAAAAAGGCACTCTCCCCCAACTATGAGCGTTTAAATTCAAATAATCATTATTTGTGAATTCCATTAGGCAAACCACCTTACTTTGATGGAACTGATTATACAATGTGGAAACAAAACATGAAAATGCACCTTATATCTCTTAACCCAAGTCTTTGGCATATAGTGTGTATAGGTCTAGATATAACTGATGATGATGAAGAGATAACCCTAGATCAAGAACAACCTATTCATCGGAACACTCAAGCCGCAGTAGTAATCACCACATCATTGAGCCGAAATGAGTTCACCAAGGTGGATGGACTCGAAAATGATAAAGAAATATGGGACACTCTCAAAACCGCACATGAAGGTGATCGTCATGTGCATGAAGCCAAGATCATAATGATAGAAGGTGAATTGGAAAGGTTTGCCATGGAAGAAGGAGAATCACCTTAAGAGATGTACAATAGACTGAAATCTCTCATCAATAAGGTCCGAGCTTATGGTAGCAAGAAGTGGACGGGTCATGAGGTGGTCAAGTTAATTATTAGAGCATTCATGCCTCGGAACTTGACACTCTGCTCCATGATCAGAGAAAGTCCCGGGTTTCACAAAATGACTCCAGATGAGATTCTTGGCAAGATCATCAACTTTGAAATGATGGAGAAGGAGGCCAAGCATGTCAAGGAGCTTGCCGACCTTACCTCGGCAAAGAAGAGAGGAGTTGCACTAAAGGCAACATGCAAGCCAACATTAAAAGAATCTCTAGAAGCTCCTGAGGACGATGATGGTGATGATGAAAGCACTGATATCGATGATGAAGACATGATCCTGTTCATAAAAAAACTTCAAGAAAATGATGAGAAGAAGAAAGGGTGGCAACTCAAATGAAAGAAGATACAAGGACAAACAAAGATCCAAGACGAGGCGTGCATGCTACAATTGTGGAGAATATGATCATTTCATGGTGGATTGTCCACATGAAGACAATAAGAGGAAGGGTAAAGACAACAAGCCTCAACAAAAGAAAATATTCAAGAAAAAGAAGAAATATGGCCAAGCACATCTAGGGAAGGAATGGGACTCCAATGATGAGTCCTCATCTGAAGAAGAAGAGGAGATGGCCACTATATCTATCAACAAGCCTACCATGAAGTCCACTCTCTTCCCAACCACGGGAGTATGGAAGGACACCAACCACACATGCCTAATGGCCAAGGAAGGAAAAAGAAAGGTTAAAACTAAATCTTCCTACTTGCATTCTTTTACTAGTGATATTGATAATTCTAGTGACGATGAACATGTGCTTAGAGGTTTAGATAAAAATACCATAGCTAAAATAAAAATTCTAATGGAGGAGATTGTTGATAAGGAGGAGCTAGTCAATCGCCAAGAAGATATGATCATTCTCCAAAAGGAGAAATATCTTGAGATTGAAGGGCTTCTTGAGATTGAAAAGGAGCGAAGCAAATCACTTGAGATTGAGTTAGCTTCAAGCAAGGAGACTTGTTTGAAGCTAAAAGACTCAAACATTGCACTCAAGGATGAACTTGCTAACTTAACCAAGGTTAACAAGACTCTTGAGGCGCAAGTTAAGTCACTCAAGCAAAGCGGTTCTTCATCCCATTTAAGCTCACCTTCTCAACATGTTGAATCCAAAACTCTCTTAACTTGTACATTGCTAAAAATGACACCAACTTAAAAGAAAAGTCAAACTTGAAAAAATACAAGCATCCCTCTCAAAGTGGCATGTTTGACAAGGAGAAGGTCAAGTATGCACGTAGTGCATACTTGGTCACAAGACCTCCTAATGTTAAACATGGCATTGGGTATTCTTATGGTGAAAGGCAAAATGCTAGAAGCCACAAGGATGACAAGAAGAGCATTGTCTTTGTCAAGGGAAATTCCTCCCAAGTTGGAAACACATAATAATGTTGATAAAATTAACATTGAAAACTCATATGAACAACAAATCTTGTTTAGAACCTTTGATGCTTCATATGTGCTTATGAAAAACAGTCTAGGAAAAGTTCATGCCAAATATGTTGGGCCACGCCATGAGAACACCAAGTCTCGTGTGTGGGTGCCCAAGTCACTTGTCACTAACCTCAAAGGACCCAAGCAAGTTTGGGTACCTAAGACCAAAGCAAAATAGTTTCTTTCTTGTAGGCATATGCATCCGGTGGAGCAAAACGGGTGCTAGATAGTGGATGCATCAATCATATGACCGGAGAAAGAAAAATGTTTGTGGAGTACGAACAAAATGGAGACTCAAGCGAAGGCATCTGTTTTAGTAATAATAGTCAAGGAAAGATACTAGGTACAGGTAAAATAGCTATTTAATCACAACACACACTTTTTCATGTTTTATATGTTGATTCCTTAGATTATAACCTCTTGTCCATATCTCAACTATGTGACAAAGGTTATAATTGTTTGTTCACTAATAAGGGTGTGACAGTCTCTAGAAGGAGTGATGACTCAATTTCTTTCAAGGGTGTGTTAAAGGGAAAACTTTATCTAGTTGATTTCAACAAAGATAAAGCCAAACTTGACACATGCTTCATTGCAAAGACCAACATGGGTTGGCTATGGCATAGACGACTAGCGCACGTTGGTATGAGGAATCTACAAAAACTTCTAAAAGGCAATCACATCCGAGGTTTGAAGGATGTTGTTTTTGAGAAAAATAGGCCTTGTAGTACGTGCCAAGCCGGGAAGCAAGTAGGAGCACCCCATCCCACGAAGAATGTCATGACTACGACAAGACCACTTGATCTCCTCAAAATGAACCTATTTGGTCCAATTGCTTATATAAGCATCCGCGGTAATAAATATTGTTTAGTTATTGTCAAAGATTTTTCACGCTTCACGTGAGTTTTCTTTTTGCATGATAAGTCAGAAACTCAAGGAACACACAAGAAGTTTCTCAGGTGAGCCCAAAATGAATTCTCATTGATGATCAAGAACATAAGAAGTGACAATGGAACAGAATTCGAGAACACACAAGTCGATGAATATCTAGATGAAGAAGGAATAAAGCATGAACTTTCGGCACCCTACTCCCCACAACAAAATGGGGTAGCCGAAAGGAAGAACCGAACACTCATTGAAATGGAAAGGACAATGCTTGATGAATACAAGACCTCCAACCGTTTTTGGGCTGAAGTGATCAACACTGCTTGTCATGCAACAAATCGACTGTACCTTAATCGCCTACTCAAGAAAACCTCATATGAACTACTCACCGGTAACAAACCAAATATTTCATACTTTCGAGTTTTTGGTTCAAAATGTTATATTCTAAACAAGAAACCTAGGACCTCGAAGTTCGCTTCAAAGTCCGACATGGGTTTCTTGCTCGGCTATGATTCGAACTCCTACGCTTATCGTGTATTCAACAAGTCTCCGGACTTGTTGAAGTAGCACGTGACGTAGTGTTCGATGAAACTAATGGCTCCCTAATGGAGAAAGTTGATAAGTGTGTGCTAGATCAAGAAGAAGCCCCATGTCAAGCATTAAGGAGAATGGCACTTGGTGATATTCGACCTCAAGAACAATCACATGAATCAAGTGCTCAAGATGAACCTCAACAGGAGAGCTATGATCAAGGGGGAGCCCATGCACAAAATCAAGATCATGAAGATCAACAAGATGATCAAAGCATTAATGATGGCAACAATCCAGGCGGAGCCAAAGAAGATGATGATTATGAGAACACAACACCACAAGTGCCACATCCAAGAGTACACCAAAGCATACAAAGAGATCACCCCGTCGACAACATAATTGATGATATACAAAAGGGAGTGACAACTCGATCACGTATAGCTAATTTTTGTGAATATTATTCCTTTGTATCCTCTTTAGAACCATACAAGGTTGAAGATGCACTAAAAGATCCAGACTGGGTGATGGCAGTGCAAGAAGAATTGAACAACTTCAAGAGGAATGAAGTATGGGAACTTGTTGAAAGACCAAAGTCCAACATCGTCGGCACTAAATGGGTCTTTCGCAACAAGCAAGACGAACATGAAGTGGTAACAAGAAACAAGGCACGACTTGTGGCTAAAGGTTACTCACAAGTCAAAGGTTTGGATTTCGACGAGACTTTTGCTCCCGTAGCTAGGCTTCAATCAATTCGTATATTACTTGCATATGCTACTCACCATGATTTCAAGCTGTATCAAATGGACGTCAAAAGCGCCTTCCTCAACAGACCTATCAAGGAGGAGGTGTACGTGGAGCAACCCCCTGGGTTTGAAGATCAAGAGTACCCGAACCATGTGTTCAGATCGTGTAAGGCTCTCTATGGCCTCAAACAAGCTCCTAAAGCTTGGTATGAGTGCCTTAGAAATTTTCTAATTGAAAATGGCTTTAAAATTGGTAAAGCTGATTACACCCTGTTTACCAAGCACTTCAATGATGATCTATTTATTTGTCAAATCTATGTTGATGATATCATATTCGATTCAACTAACAAATTTTTTTGTCAAGAATTTAGTAAAATCATGACAGATAGATTTGAGATGTCCATGATGGGAGAATTGAGATACTTTTTGGGATTCCAAGTGAAACAACTAAAGGAAGGAATGTTCATAAGCCAAACAAAGTACACCCAAGACATTCTCAAGAAATTTGGCATGGACAAAGCGAAGTCCATAAATACTCCCATGGCAATAAATGGACATTTATACCTTAATGAAGATGTAGCTAACGTGGATCCAAAGGTATATCGTTCCATGATTGGATCTGTACTTTGTCTTTGTGCATCTAGGCCTGATATCATGTTGAGTGTTTGTACGTGTGCAAGATTTCAAGCCAATCATAAGGAATGTCATTTGACAGCCGTAAAGAGAACATTGCGATATTTAGTCCATACACCCAACCTAGGCCTTTGGTATCCTAAAGGTTCTAAGTTCAATCTCATTGGATACTCCGATGCAGATTATGCCAGATGCAAAGTGGATAGAAAAAGTACCTCCAGGACTTGCCAATTCTTAGGTAGGTCCCTAGTTTCCTGGTCCTCCAAGAAGCAATTGCCTTGTCCACAGCCGAAGCGGAGTATGTTGCAGCCGGGAGTTGGTGTGCACAACTCCTTTGGATGCGACGAACTCTAAGAGACTATGGTTACAATATGAACCGTATTCCGCTCCTTTGTGACAATGAGAGTGCGATTAAGATTGCACATAACCCTATTGAGCACTCTGGTACCAAACATATTGATATTTGGCATCATTTTTTGAGAGACCATTCAATCAAAGGAGACATAGCCATTTCCCATGTCAAAACTGAGAAACAACTAGCCGATATCTTCACCAAGCCACTTGATGAAAAATGTTTTGTGAGCTTAGGAATGAACTAAATATACTTGACTCTTGGAACGTGGCTTGAAAAACTGCATACCTGCTTGAATCTTCAAAATCTTACTTACTTTGCGAAAAACTATCCCTTATCTCAATTTTATCTTGAAAACTATTTAAATTAGTGAATCTTGATGAATAATGACCATTGTCTGTGTTGCTTGCTTACTGGACATGTTCATCAAGATTATTTGTGAAAATTATGTCCTTAGATCACTATTAGAGCAAATTCCCAATATTTCCATGATTTCTACTCTTATTTTTCTAGTTGACCCGGACTCAACACCGGACTAGTCCGCTCTCTCAGACTAGTCCGCACAGATCTGCCATACCGGACTTGTCCATATGTCCAGGATTAAAAGTCTATACATGCGCCAACCAGTGCCCTCTTCACCTCAAAAGCACTCTTTTGATTCTCACTCCTCAAATCCTGGCCCCCAAGGTGATTTTCAACTTTGGCCAACGAAGTCAAAGTCCTCTCCACGGAAAAGCTTCTCCTCGACGCGTGGTCTCCTCTCCCCGGACTAATTCGGATCAGACTTCACGCTTCGACTCAAATCCTCACTTTTTTGGTAAAATCCCTCTCAACTCAAGTTCTTATCTTTCCAATACTTTTGCTCAATTTTCCTGATTCCTAGGGCATACACTACCTTTCTAGATGAATTCCTAGCGTATCCCTCCATATTTTGCATCAATTTGCGGTAGATCTGGTGAAAATACGAAGTTAGGGTTCTTCAGCAGGTCCGGACTAGTTAGGTCTCTAGTGCGAACAAGTCCGCACTCTGAAAAAGGACAAGTCCGGTTACCTGTCAATTGAACATCTAACTTCTTATTTCCACAATATCTACAATCCATCGCGTCAATCAATCCTTGATTTTCCTGTCAGACACAGTGTCGTCACACTGCGAGGCCATGAAGAAGAAACATGACCATGTTGCTCAACCCTCTTCTCCCGACGACTCTCTTCCTAAAAGGAGGAGAGTGGATGGTAAGACAGCACAGAGCAAAGACAGTGTTTGAAGCTCAGCGGCTCCTAGTAGAAGTGTCGAGAAGGGCAAAGGACTTGCTAGTGGTCCTATTGGTCCATTGAAGAAGAAGGCCCCCATTCACCGCAACAAGCAGCCATCAAGTGATGACTTTACTCGAAAGGGAAGTGAACTGGCTGACAACTTCAGAAAAATTCAAGTCTATGGGCAGCCAAAGCAATGTGCAGACCCAAGATTCTGGAGCAACTTCCATGCTGACTACTATGAGCATGTTTACATGAAGATGAAGAATCCTGTTGTTGAGAGTCAGTGGCTCAACATTGATTACTTGCAATCCAAGAAATGTCGAGCCTATCATGAGGTACTAGTGGCATTAGAGAGGCATGGCTTGAAGGACCTCCTATCTTTTCAGTACGACTGGAACAATGACGTCATTACTCAGTTCTACTCTACTCTCTACTTTGCCCGCGATGATGGGGATGAGATGACTTGGATGACACATGGGTCCAGATACAGTGTCACCTATGAGGAATTTGCCAAGATACTTTATCTTGAACACACCTTGGATAATGAGCTTGTCATTCATAACTTGAAGCCTTTGGAGAAGAATGAGCTGGAATTCTTGTATGATACAAGAATGGCACATGTACCTCCCACTACCAAGTACTTGAAGCCATTCTGTGTCATGCTCAACAGGATCCTGAGAAAGACCATAGCTCCAAAGGATAGTGATGCAGGGACAATCCAAGGGACCCTAAGGACATTGATGAAAGTGATAAGCAAGAAGAGGACCTTCAATGTCTTTGAGTACATCTACATTGACATTGTGAATATCTCTATCACTCCAAACAGGACCTGTGGCTATGCACCTTATGTCATGTACATGATTGAGAAGGTGACAGGACTTGAGTTTGTCAAAGATATCTCTCACACGTGTCTCAAGCCCCAGAAGCATACAATCTACACTGTGCCCTCTCCTCATGAAGGCTCAAGGGCGTCGGAGCCTACATCTACTCCTATTCCTCCACCTTCTAGAGAGTCCTTCAGTGGTATGCTTAAGATGCTCTCCTCTATTTTTGGTTGTTGTCGCAAAATTGAAGTTAAGCAACACAAGGAGAGTTTGGCCAGAAAGAGATATCAAAGATACATGAAGGCCAACATCAAAGCCATTTGTGAGAAGCTAGAGATTGAGCTAGTTGGATCACCACAAATTTCTGAAGACTCTGAAGAAAACTTCACTAAGATGGCTCCACTCACTAAACAAGAGTTTAGGTCTTTTGGAATTGCAGGTGTCTCCACTCCTCCTCCTCGGCATGGTCATGAAGACGATGATGAAGATGACGATGAAGATAGGACCAAGAGTGAGGGAGAGAGCGGCGATGAGTGATTCCACTCAATTTTTCCCTTTTTGGTGCCTTGATGCCAAAGGGGGAGAGATTGAGATTAATCTTAATTGCTTTATCTTATTGTAAACCTTAAGGACTAGCGATCATGGACATGTATTTTAAGTTTCATGTACTTTTTACTTCAATCTCTGTTGGATGTGTGATGCTTATTCGATATCGATGTGATGACTACCTTTATTTTTGATATGATCTTATCTTCTTGTGGTATGTCACATTCTGTTTCACACACTCTTTAGGCATCCCACCATAAAGGTTGCATAGATGTGAGAAGTTCCTGTTACTCACTTGTTATTCTCATATATGCACACTTTATGAAAATCAAATTTTATTATTAATTATGTAATCTCAGTTGGTTGTCATCAATCACCAAAAAGGGGGAGATTGAAAGTGCATCTAGGCATTCCCTTGTGGGTTTTGGACAATCGATGACAAATGAATTCAGATCCTAATGAACTTGTTGAGATGAATGCATATTAACTCGTGTAAGGTAGAATTGGTGCACTCAAAAAGGTGAAAAATGAAGTGATGAAGAAAAAGGAAAAAGAAAGATCCATGAACCAAGAGCAATATAGACTTACATGTATAGGATGTGTGTGAGAGACACATCCCAAGAGCTCAAAAGTCTCTGCGTAGGGGTAAGGGATTAAAACATATACTAATCACTCACAACATGGTGCACCGGACTAGTACGCTCGTGGACCGGACTAGTCCATTCAACTCTCTGTTGCCTCACCACACGGTGCACCGGACTAGTCCGCTCGCGGATCAGACTAGTCCGTTCAACTCTCTTGAACAGGCACTCACCTTGCACTGGACGAGTTCACTCAGAAACCGGACTAGTCCGTTCAACTCTCTGGAACCGACACTCACCTTGCACCGGGCTAGTCCGCTCAGAAACCGGACTAGTCCGTTCAACTCTCTGGAACCGGCATTCACCTTGCACCGGACTAGTCCGCTCTTGGACCGGACTAGTCCGTTCAACTTTCTATAAACACTTTAAATTAGGGTTTCCAATGTGCCGCATGCAACACGAAATTGTACACGGCACACCGGACTAGTCCGGTGAACAGAGCGGACTAGTCCGGCTGCCAAGACTTTTGGAAAACTTATATAAATAGAGGTGCACGGCCACACATTCACAACTCTCGAACCCTAGCGCTGGCGCATGCCCCCAGAGCAAAAAAGTTACCTCTCTCCACTTATTCTAAGCCTAGAAAGATTATGTCTTTGAGGATTAGACATTGTATCAAGGAGAGAGTCGTTCTTCTTGACATTGAGCTCTTGGTTTGTCTTCTCTCACACAATTGCTGATCGTTGTTCTCTGTTTGTGTGTGGGAGGAAGAGTTACTCCTTGTAATCTTGTGGGACCACTCAGATTGTGAGAACGCCCCACGTACAATTGTTTACCCCTGTGTGTGGTTAGTGGATTTGAATCGGCCTTTGTGGCGATTCAACAAGGGAAGGGTTGGTGAAGACCTGGTCCTTGGTGGACTCCTCAACGAGGACGTAGATTCCTGGGTGGAAACGAACCTCGGGATAAAACTTTGTCTTGTGTCTTCTTGATCTTCCTTCAGTTGTCAATCAGGGTGCTAGTTATCATTTTATTTACATTCACACCTAGTGTTAAAATTGATAGTTACTGTGTCTTACTTCATTACACTTGAATAGTCATTTATTTTCCGCTACACAAATACTTGAAGTATGAACGAGTCTAACTTTGATCTTTTAATTACGCTCATACCGGACTAGTCCGCACCATACCAGACTAGTCTGACCCACCTGGAATTGATCCGTTCGCTAAGTGTTTCAGGAAACCGCTTAAAATTCAAAGAGCCTATTCACCCCCTCTCTAGGCTACATTCATCCCAACTCCTCCTCTCACTGCCACGCGAGCCACAGCTGTGAGCTCCTCTCTTCCAATCGCCGCTCGTTTTCTCTCGCGCCCATCCCGCGCGCGATCGCCACGCCGCCCAGAAACCGAATTCCGCGCACACGCTCCACACGTCCGAACTTCTCGCGCGTCGTCCTGCACGATCGCAACGTCCCCGACCTCCTCTCCTCTGGTTTTAAAACCTCGCGACCCCCTCCGATTCCACCTCGCCTGCAACCGTGCCCCGAAGGTGAGTAACGTCGCCGCCGTCGAAATTCGCCGCATACAGTGCCGGTTCCATCGGGCTAACACGTTGTTGTGCACCGCAGGAGCATCAGCGATCCCCCAGCGCCACGTTGCGAGGAGTTGTCGTTGTAGAACCCGAAGCCACCGAGTTTCGCTAAGGTCTAGCCGCCAGTCGCCGTTGAAGCCCCAAATTTCCCTGTTTTGATCCATTCTAAACCTTGGTACACCATCACTCGATCACTGGGAACCTTGACGACCAGCAAACCGAGTGAAAACTGGACCAGCACGCGCTGCCGACAATAACAGCCAAGCTCCACCGTCCGACGTCGACACCGACCACCTCCAGGCCACTTAGGGATGAAGAAAACTGTCGAGGTGAGATCCCCCATCCCTCCTCTACCGAACTATGCAAAGAGGTTCGAGTTCCAGAGCCGTTAGACACGTTTTTGAGAAACTCCGGCGAGATCGTCGGCGCTGGACACCGGGCGCCGCCGCACGCCGCGAGACCACGCCGCCTGCAACCGGCCGGGGCGACGTGGCCTCTGAATCCTCATCCATTTTAAATCCCGCGGCCAGGAACAGAACCCCTCGTACCCCTTCATGTTATAATCTCGGCCCATCATTTTAAATCCGACGACCCACGATCACCCCACGTTATGAGAGCGGGAACTTTTGCGTCCTACCCCCTGGAGTGGTTGACAACTTAGATCTAGCCCTAGAAATGTCCGAGCTACCCCCTGAGGTTCTCTGGAATCAGGAAAAATGCTAAGTAAAGTTGATTTAACACCTGGATAAATAGAAAATTAGGAAAAACCCTCTGTTTTACATTTTTAGACCCCTGAATTTTATGAAAATATGATTTTGGGACCCTGCAGTGGTGTATATTTGCACTTCAAACCCTGTAGAACACCTGATTTAGAAATTTAAGCATTTAAGTATGATTTAAATTCAAATCGGGATGCAAACACATGTGTCTATGCAATTTAAATTTTCCTAGCACCTTGGAGACATTTAGGATCATTTGATAACTGATTTTAAGTTGCAAATGAACTCTGAAAAATGCCATTTAGTTTCTGTTATTGCTGAAAATTTATTTTAAGCATAAAATAATTCTGAAATGTATGTAAAAATGAATCTAAAATCATGTTTCCTTGTAGCCTGGGTTGGGAGTTATTTATTATGTTATTTATTTATACTACTCATGCTTAGCCATGCTTAGAATGGGATAAATGGGGTATGAGATCATCACCTTGATTATTTACCCTTGAATGGAATACTATGAATTATGTTAGAGATAGGAATCTAGGCAAGCTGGATGCTTTGGTTGGTGTTGCGTGCATGAGACTCGGGTTTGTGTTTAGTGCTTGCCTGGGTTCTAAGGACCAGTTCATGACCTGGCTTTACCGTGCCAACCATATGCAGAGATGGGGCAGCTTGGCCAATTAATTAGGTGTATTTCCGACGTAGTGTGGGTGTTTGGATGGTGCGGGGAATAGGTGTCAGCTGGACTACCATAGGAACCGCAAGGCTCAAGAGGGGGCCACTGCAGCGGGGGTTGGAGCCTCCTGGATGCTGTTAGGGGTGAAACCTCAGTAGGCTCATACTCATCGGTAATCCCTTTGTGAAGGCCTCGTAGTGATATCCTGGCCACACATCTGAGAAGTGTGAAATGTGGCTGGCTACCACAGGCAAAATGAAGGTTCTTAGTCCACCCGGCAACGGGGGATGAAGTCACTACATGTGGGTACAGTGGTGCAAACTCTGCAGAGTCAAAACTGTCATGACAGCCGTGCTCACGGTCAAGAGCGGCTTGGACTTATTCATGATTAGATGATGATGAATTGGAGGAGTGGAGGATGTTAAGCAGGAAGATTAACAATGGGATTTGGTGTATGGGAATGGGACCACTTCACTTATGTAGTAATGTAGGTGCTTAATAAGCTAAGGAGATAGGTAGTAATTGCATAGTGCTTTAACCATGTGTTCAGCCTTTCCTTGTTCTAGCCTGCACGACATTAATTTCTCACACTTGCTGAGTACCAATGGTACTCAAGCTTGCTTTTTCGTTGGTTTTACTTGCTGCTCAGGTCAAACAAATGAAGTGGTGTACAACAATTAAGACTTTGGTCCTGAAGAAGGGTTCTAGGTTCACGGAGTCCCCCGGGCAACGCCTGTGACGGAGCCCACAAGACCATATTTCCTCTACTTTTTTTATTTTCATGTTATGAACATATTATCGTCCCTTGAGACTCTATGTAAGACTTATTTGTATTCGAACACCTGGCTTGTAATATTATGATGTTTCACTATTTGTCTTCACATGTATGATAAAAATGATCCTGGCATACATGTGCTAATCACTTGGTTGTTCTTCGGAAAAACCGGGTGTGACACGGGACTACACCAATATCGCGGAGACCGTATAAGATGGCTCCGAACAAGCTGGCTGAATTGAAGGAACAGCTCAATGACTTGTTGAGAAAGGGTTTCATTAAACCGAGTTCCTCACCATGGGGATGCTCGGCGCTGTTCGTCAAAAAGAAAGATGAAACCTTGAGGTTGTGTGTCGATTACCGACTACGCAATGCCGTCACCATCAAGAACAAATATCCACTGCCCCGCAATGACATCCTGTTTGAGCAACTTGTGGGTGTATGTGTCTTTTCAAAAATGGACCTTCGCTCCGGGTATCATCAAATAAAGATCCGGGCGGAGGATATCCCGAAGATGGCCTTCTCGATGAGATATGGACTATATGAATATCTCATCATGTATTTTGGTCTCACTAACGCCCCGACACATTTCATGTACCTCATGAACTTGGTATTCATGCCGAAGTTGGACATGTTCGTGGTGGTGTTCATTGATGATATCTTGGTTTACTCCAAGTCGGAAGAAGAACATGCCCAACACTTGTGAATCGTCCTTCAACGATTGCGGGACGATAAACTCTATGCCAAGTTCAGCAAATGTGAGTTTTGGATCAACCAAGTGCCATTTTTGAGACATATCATCTCAGCGGAAGGCATTGCGGTTGACCCAAGCAAAATTGAACAGGTGCTGAAATGGAAAGACCCCACTTCTGTCCATGAAGTCAGAAGCTTCCTCGGTTTAGCGGGATATTACCGGAGGTTCATCCCGAGCTTCTCCAAGCTTGCTAAGCCGATGACTGAATTATTGAAGAAGGGGATGAAATATGTCTGGAACTCAGCTTGTGAAGGAGCGTTCCAAGCATTGGTGAAGCATCTCACAACAGCCCCGGTCTTAGCTCAACCGGATACGACCAAGCCTTTCGACGTGTATTGTGATGCGTCCGGTATCGGGCTCGGCTGCGTGTTGATGCAGGAAGGATGTGTGGTCGCGTATGGCTCATGCAAACTTTGAAACCATGAGCAGCATTATCTGACTCATGATCTCGAGCTCGCTGCAGTAGTCTTGGCGCTGAAAATGTGGAGACACTATCTTCTTGGAAACTTGGTGCATCTCTACACCGACCTCAAGAGCTTAAAGTATATCTTCACCAAAAAGGAGCTGAATATGAGACAAAGGAGGTGGTTAGAATTAATCATAGACTATGAGATTGAGATTCATTACCACCCCGGCAAGGCAAATGTGGTTGCCGATGCGCTGAGTCGGAGATCACATGTCCATTACCTTACCATTACACCGATGGAGGAGGAAGAACCGAGTTTATACTTGGTTCCATATTGATCACACTACAACCTTGCTCTCATCCCTACCATTAGGGACGATATCATAGCAGCTCAGAATATTGATAAAGGCATGGCACATCTCTGGAAACGGATTGACAGCGGTGAGATCAAATGTTTACGGAAGGATGAAGAGGGGACGCTATGGTTCAATGACCACATAGTCGTACCCCAGAATATGGAGCTGAGAAAGAAGATCCTTGATGAAGCTCACTTGTCTAAGTTCTCCATTCATCCGGGCAGCAACAAAATGTACCAGGATTTGAAGAGTAAATTTTGGTGGACACGGATGAAGCGGGAAATTGCAGAGTACGTATGCGAATGTGATACATGTAGACGAGTGAAGGCGGATCACATGAGGAAATCAGGGCTGTTGCAACCCCTGAAAATTCCAGCATGGAAGTGGGAAGATGTGAGCATGGATTTCATTGTGGGATTACCCATGATTTTTAACAAGCATGATTCTATTTGGGTAATCGTTGACCGGTTAACCAAGTCGGCTCACTTTATACCCCTGCATACACATTTCCATGCCAGCAGGTATGCGGAGTTGTACATTGCAAGAATCTTATGCTTGCACGGAGTACCCCAGACCATAATCTCAGATCGAGGGCCATTGTTCGTGGCTCATTTCTGAGAGCAGTTGCACGCTGCCTTGGGTACCAAACGTATTCGAAGCTCCGCCTATCTCCCTCAGACAGATGGGCAAACTGAGAGGGTAAATCAAGTGTTAGAAGACATGCTGAGAGCGTGTGCCATCCACCACGGTAGCAATTGGGATGATCACCTACCGTTGGCGGAATTCTCGTATAACAATGGCTATCAAGCGAGTATCAAGATGTCACCATATGAAGCCCTCTATGGTCGCAAATGCCGCACCCTAATGAACTGGTGTGAGTCTGGTGAAAGGGTCACGTTCAGTATTGATTTAGTGAGCGACACCGAAGAGCGAGTTTGGGTGATTCAAGTAAACTTGAAGGCCTCCCAATCCTGACAGAAGAGTTACACTGATAAGAGGCGTAGGACGCTGCACTTTAACGTCGGGGATCACGTGTACCTCCGTGTGTCACTGATGAAAGGTGTGCACTAATTCGGCGTAAAGGGGAAACTTGCTCCCCGAATTATTGGACCCTATGCTATCACCAAGAAGTGCGGACTAGTGGCGTATCGACTAGAACTACCGGCGTCTCTCGCTGGTGTTCACGACGTTTTCCATGTCTCACAACTCCGTTAATGTCTGAAGTACACGGCTGCTGTTCCCACCGAAGACATTGGTGAGTTGCAACTGGATTTGACCTATACTGAGTATCCGGTGGAGATTATTGATGAGAGGGCTCGGACCATGCGTAACCGAACGCTGTGGTTCTACAAGATATTGTGGAGCAACCACAACGCTGAGGAAGTGACATGGGAGAGCGATGAGTTCCTTTGCTCAAACTACACGGATTTCATGGCATCTCATCACGGGTAATTCCTCTTACATGTTCGTCTCTTCTTTTGTAATCTCGGGACGAGATTCTTTTAAGGGGTGAGGGATGTAAAAGCCCAAGAATTTACTTGTTAGAGTGTTCATCACATCACCACAAACCAGCAAATTTTGAGGATAGCTCATGAACACATGTGAAGAGCAAGTAAACACCATCAAGAGGTGGATTTGTGGGAGAAGTCACAAATACAAAAGTAGGGTCTCATAACTATAAACATGAGGGGTTGAGCTCTCGATTAGGCCCTAAACATTTGGCTCACCATCGACAGCCCCCTACGGCCACCCTCTCCTTCAACTTACTACACAAGAAAGGTGTGTGGGGAGTCCTAGATGGTGTAGCTGCAAATACTTCGGCAAACGATCCACCGTGTAGCAGGAATTTTAGAAACTTCCGAACCCTAGTGAAAAGTACCGAGCTTGGCCGAAACCAAAATTTCGAGTTACACGTTTAACCAATGATCAAGCTAGCTTGCAAAGTAGCTTCTACACCTCCAAGCGTCCCTCCTCGAGGAAGAATCGAGTATAACCATCAAGAAATGACCGAGTTCTAGCCATTTTCAGAGCCGCCGGAGCCAAAACATCTCGGGTCACCGTCGAGAGTGGGTTTGCAAGCGTTTTAAGCTTCCGAGGCTGCTCATTTCGGGTTCCTCATGATCCACTGGTGCTCCACGAGCAGACCACGACCCTTCTTGTGCCTCATAGCGTGAGAATCACATCGCCGGAACCCTAGCCACCGCGGTTGCCGTTGCACGGACATTTCCGGTCACCGCCGGCGAGCCCTGACCCCCGAGGCGAGTTCAGCGTCGCGAGTTAGAGCTAGGCGGCCATTTTCAGCCCTTGGGGCGGCCGGGAAATTAATTCCAGTGATCCTCGCCGGAGTGCGCCGGCGCCGAACTCTCTGGCGCAAGGAAGAAGAAGCAGCCGCGTGGTGGGGCCCACGGTCAGAGTTTTAAACTTTTCTTTGAATTTCAGATTTTAGTTCAAACTTCAAATGCCCATAACTTTGGCTAGGAAGCTTCAAATTTAGTGAACCAAATTTTGTTGGATTCAGCTATTTAAGTAATATCCATCAAAACAAGTTTATGTTCATGAAACTTATTATTTTTCCAGAATTAATTCCCTAAAATTTTAAATGTTGGGAATTTTATATGAAGAATTCCTTTATGAAAAATTCCTAAATTTTGCTAGGATGTTCATATGAAAATCCTTGATTCACATCAAAAATTTCAGATCCATCCAAGTTCATTTAGTCCCCCTAATGGTGTGATTAAGTGAACTGCCCTGAGAAAATAGAAAAATGTACAGAAACATTTTTCAGAATTTTCTCAAATCTTGATTATGGCATAACTTTCTCTAGGATTCTGAAAATTACATGAAACCAACTCCATTAGAACCATCTCAAAGTCTATTTCCAGAAAGTAATGGTTTGATCCATGAAAATCCCTGGAAATCCTTAGCTACTCTAGTAATGACCATTTAGACTTTTATTTGTGCAGAGCTCAAATGAGCTTAGTTTGAAATAAAATTTGGTAAAGTCTCCGGTTAGGTTCTTACCAAGCCATAGTAAAAATTTCAGAGACAAATGGTATGTCTAGCTATAGTTATAGTTCTTTATATGTTAAATTCCACACATTTGCATTTAATTTGACATATTGATTGAATTGATCACGTGTAGTCGCTGAACGCGAGGAGACCACGGAGATACTAGACTTCATACCTCCGGAGGAGACCCTAACCCCTGACCAGCAGCAACAAGGCAAGCCCCGGTTTGCATTTAACAAGTTTTATCAAGTTTTGTTTTATACTCACTTAGCTTGAAGTATGTATGTGCATTAGGTGTAGGATGATTGACACTCCACATGCATAACCAAATTATTCCAAAGCGAGTGAGGGTAGTGTCTAAGTCCTTGAGTAGTTCATGCTGTGCTTAATGTTTATAGACTTTGGTACAAGTCAAGTAGTTGGAATCTACTCGCAAGTATAGGGTTTGGTACACACGGGATTGGTTCGAGATGTGAGACAACTTTAGTAAGAATAAAAATAAGACTAGGCAGGGGATAGGACGCAGCAAGAGGAAGTCTTGTGTGCATAGCCCTGTCCATGTTGATTGAGGAACGATCCGTGTGCGGCCCACGCTGATCAAGTTTGAATGTACCGAAGGCATATCGGATATATGGGGTCCGATAAACTGATGTAATCTAAACCTCCGGGCGTCGAGGCATAGCACACTAATTTATAGGTGTAGGTTGAGGTCAGCAAGGTGGAAATCTGCTAACGGGCATAGAGAGATGCTCCGTGTCGGGAACCTCCTGCTCGTTTCGGTGTGACCGGTTCGACGTTTGGGCTGTTGGGTGAAAGGTTGTCCCGTACGACATCGGTTGAGTGTGCCGTTGCAGCTCCGAAGATGGGCGTACATGACGTGCTATTCGGGTATCCCTGCAGGTGTATATCGAGTCGATTCACCGTCCCTCACGGTAATGAGTACCACTTGGTCCCTGAGTCGTGACGTAGGTTAACATATGGAATGTTATGATTAAATATTGCTGATATGAATAACTTGTATTGCTACATGTGTGCCATCACATATTGCTCACTAAATTTCAGATTTGTGAACCCTTAACTTGTGTCTAAAAGATGAACTAAGGATGAACTTGTAGGCGTATCCGTTTGCTGCAAACTTTCATCCTATATTCGTGTATGACTTTCATGTAGAGTTTCTTTTGTAGGAGAGTCAGTTAAGACTTGCTGAGCCATCATGCTCACGGTTGCTGCTATAAGTGTTTGCAGGTGAGGAGTAACCCACGGACTCAGAGTACGAGTCCACTGGCAAGGGCTACCCTCCGTCGGGGACTACGGCTGAGTGGGAGCCGTACGCGCTGCGCTGAGGCTGAGTGAAGCTAGTGTGGGTTGTCCGTAGGGACGAACAACCAACTTTTGCTAGTTAGGTGTTGGCGTGAGTTGTATAGAAACCTTCCGCTGTAGTAGACTCTGTAGAGGAGTTGTAATTGAAGAGTGTCGTACTTTTGTACAAATTCAGTATGTTTCAATGTAATACTATGTTTCCTTATCGTGTGTGCTGTCGGGTGTCACATCATGCGGCACCACCCTCTGTGATCCTCGAATGTATGGATTTCGGTCCGTCACAAACCGTCACTCCTTCCTTCTTCATCACTACTTGGACCGGGTTGACCCACTCACTATGGGGAACGGGATAAATAATCCTGGCATGGAGAAGTTTCAAGACCTCCTTCTTAACCACCTCACGCATCACATTATTTAACCTCTGTTGAGGTTCCTTGGAGGTTGTACTCTCGGGGTCCATAGAAATGGGATGGGTTCAAAGAACAAGGTTGATTCCTTTGAGGTCTTGCAGTGAGTAGCCAAACATGGTTCTATACTTTTCCATAATGGTTAAGAGCTTTAAAGCCTCCTCGTCTGAAAGCTAGTCACTTATCATGGTAGGGGCTTCCAGATCGCCATTTAGGAAAGCATAACACAGGCGAGGAGGCAAGGTTTTTAGATCAATGGGAGGTTTTGATGGGATCTCTTCTTTGGATAATCCAAATGTCTCCTGAAGTTCATCTTCTTGTAGGATGAAATCTTCTTCTCTATCAATTTCAGGAAGATTCAAATATTGAAGAGTCCTAATTTCCTCGACCGGCTCATCTTGGAGTGGAGGTTCTGTTGATGTGTTCTTTGAACGCAGAATGGAAATGGAAAACACCCTCCCTCCAAAATTGATATTGAGTTTTCCTTGAGTAATTCCATGAGAAATTTCTTGATGGGTATCACTATTATGATGTCAAAGTATTTGACTTCGAATACATGAGATTCAAGAAAGTCTCAATATATACCTCTGTGTCGGATTGACACATTTTGGAAAAGAAAGTTTCTAAAAGAATCTCGGAAGGGTTTTCTTTTTGGAGCCAAGGCACATCACCCAAAATGGCTAAAGCACAAGTATCAAAAATGATATTGGCTCCAATTGTGTGGCTATAAAGCACATTCATCTTCACTCCTCTAATAAGGCATCGAATGGTTGCTCAATGAGAGATTATCCTAAGTATTTCGGGTGAAATCTCAACCTCTGCAGTCCATTCTCTACTAGTTGTTGAGGTTAACTCCTTGACCGTCTCCTGAAGGAATACTCCATCAGGTGGAGCGGGGGTGATGATGGCTTTCTAAGGTAGCAGTACTTCGAGGTATTTCCATAGTCATTGCAAAGCTCTTCCTCAAAGTAGAATGGAAGTTCTGAAGGTTGAAATTGTTCATTCTTCTTCGTTTCGGTTCGGATGAGGTTTCTAGAATCAAGGCTTGAGATAGGCAAGCTACTTATTCGTCCTTGCTTTTAGAAATATCCTCATGGCTCGACATGGCTTCCATTTGCGGAGGTTCATTAAGACCCATAATGAAGGAGGATTTTTTTTATAATTCGATCTAAGAAGTTCCTTTCCTTCTTCTAGAGTCTTATGGAGAAAAGATCCTTTAGCCGTAATGTCGAGATATAGGGCAGATTCTTTGTTCAATTCCATGAAGAAATGTTGCAATAACAACGGATCGGGGATTGATAAATTTGGGCCAGAATTTTTTAAGATTGAAAATCTATCCCAGACTGCACCTATCGACTCCTTCTTCTATTGGAAGCTAGTACTTCCACTCGTAGGTAAACAACTCGGGATATTGAAAAGAATGCAAGACAAAATTTGTCTCGAAGTTCTTTCCAATCACCATTTATTTTCCCAACGGTATGAGTGTACCATTGTTCCGCTTTTTCTTTAAGGGGAAAAGAAAATATCTTCCATTTGAGAGTTTCTTGTGTCATGCTATTTATTAAAAGACACAAACACAATTGTTCAAACTCTCATAGATGGTAGGAAGGGTTTTCACGATCAGTTCCTGAGAAGGATTTTTCCCAAACCATGGCTAATAGAGCCAGGGCGAAGTTCATAGCGGGTTGAGCAAATTGGTTCAGCCGATGGCAAAGGCTCATATAACTCACCCTTTGGGGCAGAATATAATAGAATGGTGGGCTGCTTCATGATGTGGTTGGTGATGGGGTAAAGAATAAAGAAAATATAAAATAGATACAAGGGTGCACAAGGTTCAAAGATCAACGACAACCATTTCACGGCAATGGCGCCAGAAATGCTTGTTGGTATTTCTTATGAAACAGGTAGAAGATCCGCAAGAGCATGGAATACCGTCGTAGAACTTCCCCTTAGGAGTATTTCATGGGTATAGAATCCAAGTAACGTGTGTGTTAATCTTCTCACTAGCTCACCCAAGGATACACAGTTTGTTTGGTAGGCAAGGGACAGAGTGACTCCCGCTAAGAGCCTACGGCATAGTCTAACATGGAGGATTACAAAGAATGGATAGGCTCTCACCACCTACAGCCTACCTCTTCAATATGTGGCTCTACGAGATATCTGCTGATGATTTCTAACCTAAGAACCTCGATACGTTATAAATCACAACTCAATCTTTTCGAATACAATGCTAATACTAGAGCCCCTAATCAAATAGGGCAATGAACCCACAAACAACAACTGAAATAAATTATTTTGAATTGAGGAACAAAACATTAATGGATACTGAAAGCTTACTTATTTGAAGAGTACTTCCTTAGAGGTACAAGTGTTGGAGAGGGACTTGACAAGCCCAAGTCTCCTCCTCCTCCTAGCTTCTCCTCACTCTCCTCCTATCTTGGCAACCTCTAAGGCAGCTAAACCTATGGAGTGGAGTACTAAACTCAAACTTGTAGTATGTTGTGTGAGAGAGTGAGGGGGGCTATTTATACATGAGTTGAGTCGGTTTGGCGCCAGAATGGAAGCATTTATTACCTTCATTAGGGTGCCGCCAAGAGATGACATGTCGTTTGTCTTGGAATAGCACGAGGACCAGGTCGGCCGAACCCCTGGTTCAGCCGAACCTGGGGTGGTCCCATTCCTGGTGTGTTTTGTCTGGGTGACTAATATGTGGGCCCTTATTACCTTCGTATAAATAGACACTAACACTTGTGGGAATGGTTAGTAAATAACCTCTACCACTATGATGTGTTCTCATTTTTACACATTTTATCAGGTGAATTGATGATAAATTATGACACTTAAGGACCGTCAACATTGAGCTAGTTGAGTTTCCAAAATCTTGTTGAAGCTCAACTGGTTCTTGAAGGCTGGGGATAATCCTTCAATCCTGGCGTTGATGTTTTCTAGGGTCTTGTCATTAGCTGACAACTTGTTTGACATAACTTCATTGATCTTCAGCTGGTTAATGGCAAGTTCCTTCAAGTTGGGCTGATTTCCATTGTTGCCATTATTGTAAACCACTTGAAAGAAAGGGCATGATTGGCCCCACCCTTGACCTCCTGAACTGTAGCCATTGCTATAGTTTCCATTGTTGCCACAGACCTCACATGTCATGTGAGCACCCAAAGCCTGGGAAGTGCTGTACACTTCTCCATTGGTTTGGCAGTCCAATTTCTCCATGAAGAGGTCTAGTTTGTCATAGATCATGTCCACCTCTTTCAAGGTGTGCATGCCTCGCTGATGGGGTTGAAGTCGCTCATTCCTCCAACCCATATTAGAAGACATATTCTCAATCAATTCTTTAGCCTCGGGAACTGTTAGCAAGGAGAAGGCACCTCCAGCAACAGCATCCACATGATTACGGGCTGACGGAGTCAACCCGTTATAAAAATTTTGGATGATGAGCCAATCATCCATCCCATGGCGAGGACAGGATAGGATGTATTCCTGAAGCCTTTCCCAAGCCACGAGAATGGATTTCTTAGGGTCTTGCAGGAAGCTAGAAATCCTTCCATGTAAGGCACTGGTTTTTTGCCCAACGAGAAGATCTTTTTGAGAAATGCCATAGATCATTTTTCCCAAGTGTCTACAACACTTCGGTTTGCGTTGAACCACTGCTTTGCTCTCTCAAGGATGGAAAACGGAAACAGCCAAAGACGGATGGCATCTTGAGTGACATCCTTTATCTTGAATGTGCTGCAAATCTCTAGGAAGTGCTGCAAATGTGCACTTGTGTCCTCATTGGCTTTCCCACAGAAGGGATTAGCCTGCATCGTAGTTATAAGGTCCATCTTGATTTTGAAGTTTGCGTCTCCCGTGTTGACACTGTCAGTAGAGAGAGCCGAAAACTCATGAAGGGTCTTCTGATCCATTGGCGTGAAACTTGATGGTGCAGAGATGACTGGTTGTCCTGCCGAAAGAATAACCTGCGGGAGATCAACACGAGGTCGAAATCTTCTCAGAAGTGATTCGGGATCTTCAACGTGGTTTGTCGGCAAGCGGAAATCGGTCATACACTACCCTGTTGTCACATCAAAGAAATAAGAAAACAAGCAAGGTTATCCTACTAAATCCCTACTAGAATCCTAACTATCGCAAGCAATCATGCAATACTTTTGTGCTTTCGCCGGCAAAGGAACCAGAAATGCTTGTTGATATTTGTTACCGTCTACAATTGATTCTGGCAATGAATGCCAGCAATGCTTTTGACAACTAGGCTAACCTAGGGCCAAAGCAAGATGAATTTCACAAGCGCACCGATAATACCGTTGTAGCATTTCACCCAAGAGTATTTCCTAAGATATCGTATTTATCCCAAAGGAAGACCGTGAGGTGTGGCAGGATTATGGATAGTGTAGGGTGTTCTAGTGTGAAACCATGTAGGATGGATAAACAGATAATGAGGGTAGTGTGACACACACTTAGGCTGTCTACTCTAAAGGTTCATGTGGTCCTAGTGGAAGTTAGACTAAGATGAGGGCTTGTTCCTAAAGTGCTCCTATTATACATATGCATAGTCTAATAATGTACACATGGATATGCTAGTGGTGAATACTAGTGCTTAGTGGTCCAACACATCGGGAAATTGTAAGACCTAGGTGCTTAACTACATTGGCAAAGGATTGTTAAAGTGAGGTTCATGTAAAGTTTTGAGCATTCATGTGGTGTATGAAGTTTAGTGTGACATGGGATGTAGTTAGCCTGTTTTTAACGTGCAGGAGAGAATGCTTTGTGTTTATGAAATGAGTTCTTGATGTGTTTTGGGGGTTCATGGCTGGTTGAGGTGTACAACATGCTTGTGTGAGGTGCTCACACAAGGTGTTGTGGTGTTTGGACTAGCGAGAGTCAAGTCGTGGACTTGTGCTCGTAAAGAATTGGTTGTTTGCTCATGTGCGGTCGTTGCTTGAGGTCAAAACATGGCTGGTGATGGTGATCCTTGAACTAGACTTAGCAAAGAAGTTGAGGTTCAACAACCAAATTCAGGAGAAATTGTGGTTGAGGTGATCAAAGGTGTAATGCATCATGTTTGGATAAAGAAAGGTGCATATGAAGGTACTTGAGATGTGAATGTGATGGTGCAAACAAGTGTGGAAGTCATGGGCACAGGTGCAGGGATTGTACGAGGTTGTGACAAGATTTCAACTTGTTTAGACGATGAAAAGTGAAGGTTTAACGTGTTTGGAAGGTGTGCACGTGTGCAAGGAGTGCATGGATGTGGCAACATGGTTCTAAGACGTGGTGAAGATGTTTGAACGTGTGTGGAGGTTGTCACATGTTTGTGGCGTGATTCCAGCATGTTCGGACTTGAAAAGTTGGTCTTAGGTAGGTTCAGACATGAACCTGAGTTGGAGTCTGAATCAGGTGGGTTCGGACGCGCGTTATGTTAGGAAATCAGGCTGTTTTTTATCAGAAAACGGCTGATTCTAAGTTGGTTGCGAGTTCGGACTGGAGAGTGAAATTTAAGGTTGGATTTTGAGTTGTTTGTGTCCATAACTCTTGTGGCTGCATCCAAAGAGTTTTGTAAGGTTAGGATTCTTATCCATTTGGCAATAGATAGAGTCCAAGTAGGTTAGGAGGTGTCATAGTTGAATAGGACTCCCTTGGAGGTGTCCTAGTTGGTTTTGTTGGCCTGGGGGCTGTGGATATAAATAGAAGGGACATGGCTACGCAGGAGGCAGCCCTTACAACTGGCTTTCATGTGTTTTGAGGTAAAAATCATGGTTTTTGCCAAGCTTTTGCATTGTGATCTGAAAACTTCGCTTTTCATTGTTCAGACGCTGTTTTTCTTCATGCATATTCTGTTTCTCACGTCCATTTATTTCCAGCCAACTTTCGATCACGTTTTGAGCCATAACTTTTGATATACCCATCCAATTGACGTGATTCTTTTTATGTTATATTCACAGCTGAATTTTCTAGCATATGTGAAGATTTAAGGTTATTGGAGTTATGTTTCATGCATTAAATGATAGTTTTTTAGCACTACAGATTAGATCTTTGATCGGATAGATTAGACTGACCTTTGCTCACATTTTTTTATCATAACTTGGGTTTTACTCCACCTATTGATGTGATTCTTGTTTGTTGGCTTCATAACTCGTTTCTCTACTTTCTATAGAGTTTTTATCACGTTTAAGGTCAGAGAACCTACTCGCACACCCCCTGCCTCTGGTAGCTGATCTCGTATCCTTCGATCCTACAAGTGGTACCGGAGCCAAGTTGCACTAATCTAACAATCTTTTCTGTTTTTAGATTAGGTTAAATGGAGAGATATTCTGTAAAACCGTGTGTGTTCGATGACATTAATTTTCAGATTTCGAGGGCCTGGATGGAGGCTTACATTCAGGTGCAAGGCTTTGCTATCTGGGAGAAAGTTTTCAAGCCCTTTGTTGTGCCATCAAACGAAGATGTGACAGATGCTAACATGAAGAAAGTCAACAATAACTACAAGGCGCGTAATTTGATCATCCAAGGGACACAAGGCGACTTTGATCGTGTTATTCGCTTGAAGTCAGCATACGACGTGCGGAAGGCTTTGTACGACTACCATGAAGGCTCCAACACCATCAAGGAAGTGCGACAAGACATGTACAAGAAGTAATACATGCACTTCAAGATGATCCCCGGTGAATTTTTAGATGGTTTTTTCGCACATTTTAACAAAATTCTCAGCAACTTCCATAGTATCGATGTTTTTTATTCGGATGCTTAGAATGCTAGGCAATTGCTGAGTGCATTAGACATGTCAATTTGTAGATAAAAATTACCTCTATACGTGAATCTACTATCATTAGTACACTTAAATTAGACGTGTTGTATTCCAAGTTAGAAACTCATGAAATTTACATAATCTCTCGTAAAAACCCCCAACAAGTCTCTTGCATTTGTTTAACAATGTGACATTCCTAGCTCTAGACAATCATCATCATGTAGTACCCTTGCATTGCTGTCTTCTCTAATCCTGGAATAGATTGAGGAGTTCTCGGAGGAGGAGCTAGCACTTCTCTCAAATCAGTTCTCAAAAGCATTGCAAAATGTGATAACTAGGAGGAGAGGAAGTTGTGGCCCTCAAAGATGCTTTGAATGTGGTGGAGTCAGGAAATTTTCGTGCAAATTGCCCACACTTTTCAGCTTATATTTCCCGGGATGAAAAGACAGAAAAGTTCAAGCCCTCCTACAACAACAACAGCAAGAAAAAGATAGGTTTGTGAACCGCAAAGTGGTGCACCGTTTACTCTCTGCAATTGAAAAATCAACCTGAGCGATGTGGACACCGAAAGTGATGATGGTGAGAACACCTCTATGAATTCCCAAAAATCTAGAAAGTGAGGGTAGCTCAAAGCAACAATTAAAGGGAGAGAATTAAAAAATTTAATTAAAACATGTGAGATCAATTCAAATCTGAAATTTGAACATAGCATTGTAAAAACCACTATCTGATCTCACAATCGAGTCTTAAATATTCTAATTAGGCACCAAATTTCAACAAGTTTGGAGCTAACTTGCTTTTATGAAATGAAGTAATATATAAAGTAGAGTTACATATTCAAATTCTGAATTTTACTATCAAATTTGTCAACATTAGATATCTGAGGTCCCCAATAGGTTCCCCATAAATCAATTAACATACCTGCCAAATTTTATTGATTTTGGACTGCATCAGCTAATAATTTGGATCAAGCAAATGGGGAACCCAAATTTAAATTTAAACATCAGTTTTACAATTCAACTTTGCCCAAATCCAAATTGGATTGCACCATTGGATTCCTCGTATTCAGATTAATCTAGTTGCCAATTTTTACCATTTTAGGAATTGGTCTACTATTTTAAACTGAATTTACAAAGAGGAAAAGTGTGACGGTGGGACCCACATGTCAGTTTGAGACTGTACCGTTTTTCTTCTCCTCTGTCACGCGTGCCGATCGCCGGCATGGTTCCAGCATGAGCTGCTCCCGGCAAACTGCAGTAAAACCGACATGATCTTCACCCCCCGGTGCTATTTAACCCCCCTCCACTCACGAGGTGAAAATCTGTAACACACTCAAATTTATTACCATGCATTGCATATATTTTTGATGTAGAGAAGCATTTGAAAAGAAGTAGGAATGGAGAAAGAACCATAGAAATGGATAAAGAACCATAGAAATGGAGAAAGAACCACAGAAATGGAGAAAGGACCATAGAAATGGAGGAAGAACCATAGAAATGGAGAAGGAAATATAGAAATGGAGAAAGGGACATAGAAATGGAGAGGGGAATATAGAAATGGAGAAAGGGACATAGAAATGGAGAGAAATGGAAATAAGATAGCTGAAATCAGCCATTCCCAAATTTCCTCAAATTTTCCCCATGTTCCCCAAATTTCCCCCTTCCCAAAAATTCCCAAATTCTTCCCAATTTTTCCTGATTTTCCCCAAATTCCCTAAAATTCCCCTAGGGGGAATTTTCCCCACATTTGTGGGGAATTTCCCCCCAAATTGGCCGCACCAAATTAGGTGGGAGACCCCTTGGCCGCAGCCCTTGAGGGGGGAGCCCTAGTCCCCCACCTCTAGGACTTTATGGTGAAGTCCCCCACCTCTAGGACTCTTTGGTTAAGTCCCCCACCTTTAGTACTCTTTGGTTAAGTCACCCACCTCTGGGACTGTTTGTCCCCCACCCCTAGGACTCTTTGGTTGAGTCCCCTACGTCTAGGACTCTTTCTTTTCACCCCTAGGACTCTTTGGTTGAGTCCCATACTTCTAGGACTCTTTGTTTCCACCCCTAGGACTCTTTTTCCCCCCTTATAAATATAACCCCCACCCCCTGGCCACACCCCTCTATCTTTTGGTCGTCCCCCCTGCTGCCAAGCCCCCTTCCTTGCTGCCAAGTCGCCAAGTCCCCCCCTTGCTGGAATTTGGCCGCCGTCGAGGCCCGTCACGCCTCCCCGTTGCCGGAAAAGAAGCCCCTGACGTTCTGCCCTACCCGCAGCCCCATAATTCTTCATGGAAAATCCTCCGCTGCTGCCATTGCTAGGAGAGAAGCCCTGCCGCAAGGGAGAAGTAAGGTAGGTCTATCTTACCCATCTTACGACGTCGCCGCTGTTTCTACGCATCCGTTTTCTTCGTCCCCTTCGAGCAGAAACTTTTGCGTGTGGACAGATCATCTTTTGATCGATTTTTGACGGTGGAATAGATCTAGATCTTGAGTCAAGGTCATCACCACGTCCACACTTGATCCCTACACCCTTGTTCATCATAAAACCCCATGAAAGCCCATTAAAATATGCAAGAACACGTACAAATTTATTCTGTAAAACTGCACTATAGGATTTGCATTCATCTACCCATTGCATCTTGAGTAAAGTTTGTGCATGATGATTGATTGCTGTAAATTTTGTATGTGCGTAGTCGTGAGTAGAAGGACAAGATCAAGAGGCCATCTACGAGGAACTATAGCACCAAGATTTTGAGACGCTTGAGCAACACGAACCACGGGAGCAAGGCAAGTGCCCCTTGACCATATTGATCCCATGTTTTGAAACTGTTTTGTTTGCGAAAACTCGTATGCTTGAGTCAACTTGATGGAACACCCTTTTTATAGGAGTTTACTAGTTTTGTTAACCATCCTTGTCGCCGGGAAAGTTGATGAGTCGGGTATGGTCATTTTTCCTTTTTGCTTCGCTTAATTTACGGGATACGGGAAGCTGAACTAAAACATGCTTAGCTACTGCACTCATATGAATAATGATGATGAGAACTTGATGATGTTGATAAGCATGGAATCGGGGAGATCTAGGCAAGCTTGGTTCGTGGATGTTGCTGAATGAGATGGTGGTTTACTTGACGTAGATCTAAGGACCGGTTCATGCAATCACATGCCAGAAAAACATTGCCACCACAAGGCCAAATATGGGTGTGGCTTAGCTGACTAATTAGGTGTGTTGCTAGCTTGTTATGGACCATTGGATGGCGCGGGGAATGGGAGTCAAGAGGGACTGCCCTTGGAACTGCATGGCACAAGAGGGGGCCTGTGGGTGGGAGAATGGAGATTCGAGCCTGCCGGTGAAACCTCAGTGGGTCCGTACATTCTAGTAGCCCCTTTGTAAAGGCTATTTTGTGATCTCTTGGCCATACACCGATGGTTGTGTACTGGTATAATGGAGGTTCTTTCTACTCGCCAACGGGTGACGAAATCACAACTTGTGGGTAAAGTGGTGCCACCTCTAGAGTGTAAAACTATCATGATAGCCGTGCTTCCGGTCACAAGCACCTGGCCAACTTCCACAATTAGAGGCAAAACTTGGGAAGTTTATTCGGTATGGTTATGGTATGGTCATTGGGATTGGTTTTGGGATTGTTTTGAGTCATGACAATGAATTTGGTTTCGGTTATATGAATATGAGATGGTTATGAATATTCGTGAGTATGAGATGAACTTGAGAAAGATTAATGGCTGGTTGAGACTTGATAAATGGTGAATTGTGATGAAAGAATGTTGCTGTTTTACTTGGTTATATTGGGATTAAACTCCTAGACTTAGTTGCTGTTTTTGCCATGTTTATGAAATAAAATTTGCTTGCTGCAATGAGCCTTTTTATTCCATACCATGTTGTAAGCTACATGTCATACTTTTCCCACACTTGCTGAGTATGACATGTTCTCACCCTTGCATTCCAACATATACATCAGCTACCGGAGAAGAGTACTTCGAGGAACATGTGGAGTACTAGGCGTGCGCACTACCGTCAACATGCCTGTGGAGTTGAAGTTGGAGCCTGCTGTTTAGTTAATTCCACTGTCGTTTAGAGACTTCCGCTGCAAGAATAAGTTAGAGATTCATGAGTGAGACATTGAGTCATTGTAATAAAGTACTTAAGCACTATTTATTCGTGGTTATATTCTGAAATCAGTTTGTGTATTACATGTGTATGTGTGATGAACATCCTCGGCACACATATGCATTCACTTGGTTCTATTTTCGGAACCGGGTGTCACAAAATCCATTCGCAATTTGCCTCTCTTCGTCGCCCGCCGTGCTCTTCGGTTAACCACCGTCCCAATGATCCATGTGAAAAGGTGCGCCGTAGTTCACTTTGCTTATGGCGAAAGCCGTTCATCATTTGCTTCATCGTGCACTGAGTATTTCTCATTTTCTCTCGGTTAGTTTATAAGAGCCGAGGTGCTTTTGAGGGGAAATTCGTAGCACACAATCCATGGATGATCGTGTGCATTAAGGAACTCGTTCCAGACATATTTACGGAGCTATAGGAAGAAAAAGAACAAGAAATGCCCGAGTAATCACGGAGTTCACCGAGTTTTTGCCGTCGTCAGTGAAAAACTCTCGGTTCACCGGTGAGCTCCATGTTTCGGCCGTTTTCATGCTACACATGACCCGATGATTCTGTAGGACCAAAACCCGATCAAAATAAGGCCTTCCCGAGCTAGAACACTGTCGATGGCGAGCTTCTAGCGGCTGTCACTGTGGCCAGCACTGTTCCGCCCATCGCTGGTGTGGGTTGATGTCACCGGCATGTTCAGCATGCTGAGTTAGGCCCTGGAGGAAGGTTTGGGTTATCCGAGAGGTCGAGAAAGCATCGGTGGCGAGCTCGCATTGAGCTCCGCTGTGGGCGCCGTCAGGCGTCGGGAGGAAGGCGAAGGCAGTGGTCCCCGCGTGCCAGCAACTGAATATAGTACCCAGGATCAGCTGTGGCTGCAGGATTTTGTGTGGCTATGTGGTTAATTCAGTTGGTGGCCGTGTTGCTTTAACTGGATTGGCCCATTTAAATCCAGTGGGCCTGACCGCCAGTTTAAACATGTCCAATAGAAAAATATTCCAGTGTGAGGCTAAACTTTGGAAATTATATCTTTCAGTAGGATTATCCAAAAAATCCTCAAACAAATTTAGTTAGATTTCTTTTGACGAGAACTTTCCAGCAATACCAGTTAATTGGTATGAAAGTCAATGAATTTGCTCCATAAATCCATTAATTTAGATCTTTGGAAATTAATTCCAGATGATCTACTGTAGGGATAAATCCCAATTTTGGCCAGAACCTCCCTTTTCATATCATTGATCTTAAGTACAAATTTCAGCTTCATTGGATGTCTAAATGGGGTAAATAATGGAACTTTGCCCTATGCCCATGAAAATTCCAAAAATCACAGAAACATTTCAGAAAATCATAGAAACTTGTAAAATTCATATATGCCTGTATCAAACTTTGAAAAATATGAAACCAATTTTGCTGGACTCCTTAAGACTAGCACTATATGGAAAACCTACTTTGCTGCATGTCAAAGCCCCAAATTTTCTCTAGAATCTCATAGAAGGTTAAAGCTTTTAGGATTTAATTTAAACACATGCTGGAGTAAGAATTACTGAAACTTTGCTAACAGGTCATCTATGATCTATGTTAGCTACTGTAAAAAAATCTAAGGGGAATTGTAGTTCATTTAATTAAATAAACTATAATCCTATAGTCAATAGTTCTTATTTGCATTTGTTTTCATATCGTTTAGTCACCGAGCCTGAGGGGACTCCAGAGCCCATCGACATCATCAATCCAGACACTGAATTTAGTCCCCAGCAGCAACAAGGCAAGCCCTGGTTTGCATTTAACAAGCTATTTTATAAAGTTTTGCTTTATATCACATGATTGGTTAGGAATGAGATGTGTGTTATGTTGAGGATGTTTGAAACTACAAATGCATGACCAAATGATCCCTGTAATAGCAGAGTAGCAAATGACTCCATCGTGTAGATTCAAGCTAAGCTAATGTTGTAGAAAGAACCGGTAGAAGACTAGTAGTTGGAATCTACTCGCAAGAGAAAGAACAGGGTCACATGGTTGTTCCCGAACACGATGTACTTAAGTTAAATTGAGACCGGGCAGAGGCGTAGGTTGCAGCAAGACGAGGAGGTCTTGTGTGTGTAGCTCTGCTTATGCCAATCAAGGACCGTGCCGTGTGCGGCCCTGCTAAACAAGTTTAAATGTACCGAAGGCATACTGGATATATGGGCCCCAGTTAACCGATGTAACTTGTACTTCTCGGCATTGAGGCATAACCCACCATCTTAAGTGTAGGTTGAGGGCAGCAAGTTGTAAATACGCTAAGGGGCAACGTCAAGGACGGGTGCTGCGTGTAAGGACCTCCTACTCGGGATGGTGGGACCGGTTTGACGTTTGGGCTATCTTGTGAAAGGTTGTTGATAGAGCTGGAGTGCACGATCTTTCGGTGAGGTGGATAATTTTGATTGGTGGAGGAGGTGACTCTCACGATCCGACTATGAACGAACAGGTCGTGGTGCCTAAGCAATCGCTGAACCAACTCCAAATGGTTATTGACCGTGTAGGTGGCAAGATCAACCTGAACACGAGGTTCTATTCCTGCGAGCAATCGAAGAAATAAGCAAGAACAAGATGTAGGCAAAACTGAATATCAATTACTCTCAAATTGGGGTTCACTATGGCTGTCCACATGTGGCCGTTTGAGAGGGACCCCGGCTCGTGTCACGGGGCCATGCCGCTCGCCCGGGAATCGCATCGGGTGGTGCCGTGTTATGCGGCACCCAAAAGCACACATATAAGGAAAACTGTATTACAAAAATCAAAGTGGAAGCTTACAAATGTTCTTTGTAAATAATTTACATAAAATAGCTACAATGGGAGTCTATAAACAGCTCACGTCGAATAACTAATGAGCACTCGATAAGGGGTCCAGCCCATGGACTCCTCTCGCTAGCAACATGAAGACATTGCAGCGGCTGGGTTCTCCATGTGTTACATGACTTGGAAGTCTCCGAGTCTCACTGGGCAACCTTCTTCATAAGCGTCTATGTTAACCTGCAAAACCACTCATATAGAAAGAGTGAGCACAACGGCTTGTGAGGATCCACCGTCCCGATCATTCACGGGGACGGGGCACCTCGCCCGGGAATCGCATTGGATGGTGCCGTGCGATGCGGCACCCAACAGCACACATAATAAAGCATCATATTACATACATCAGGCGGAAGCTTACAAAGTGTAAATTTTACACATACTTCTCAACATGAACTACAGCGGAAGACTATTACAACTCACGTCTCATACCTATGCTAAGCAACAGAGAAGGTGTCCAGCCCGCGGACCCTTCTCGCTAGCAACACTGTCATAATAGCAGCGGCAGGGGTTACCCTGAGTTCATCACTCAGAGAGTTCCGAGTCTCATCAGGTACCCGTACATCTCAGCGTACAGTTGTTACCTGCAAAACAACTTGTGCAGTATCTGTGAGCACGAAGCTCAGCAAGACTGACCCGTCACCCTAGTCATGAAACTCTATATGATGGAAATAGAGGGCTGATTATAGCAGTTTGCATAAACGATAAACTTGAGCTAAAGGAGAGTCCTTACTTCCAGTTTTAATCAACTTTTATATACCTCGCGTAACTTACATCGAGACTCCACAATCAAACAAGAAACGCTTCATCTCGATGTCACTTGCCCGAGGTGAAAGTAACTTTAGTGAACTACCCTAGACTCATACAGACCTTGCGCCATCAACATCGAGACTCCACAATCAAACAAGAAACGCTTTGCCTCGACGCTACTAGCCCAAGGTGGAAAATAAATTTAGTGATGTGTTGATCATTTCCTCATCTCCAATATGAGGATTACTCACGAAGCATTATTAACTTTTCCCAGTTTATTACTACGTCACGACGCAGAGAACAAGTATGCTCACTACCGCGAGCGACGGTGATTGCAATCAAAAACACCCGGCTGACACGACACGTACGCCCGTACTCGACGTTGCACACAGCAACCGTCACTGACGCCGTACGTGGCCACCTTTCACACGACACCCAAATGTCGAACCGGTCCCACCGACTAGGATTAAGTCTCTCTACGGCAAACCCTCGTAGAGCAGACTTCTCTATCCTTTCAGCATCGGCATCAGACGGTGAGGTATGCCTCGACACCCAGGTTAACATGTTACATCGGTTTCCTGGGTTCCATATAGCCAGTATGCATCCGGTACACAACTCAAACTTGCCCAACGGGCCGCACACGAGAACGGGCCTTATTCGACTCAGACATAGACTAGGCTCACAGGACCACGTCCTTGACCTTCCATCCACTGCCCGGTCTCCATTCCCACTATGAGGATCAATTCCCAACTCTTCCGATTGATCCCCCTAAATCCCTGTTCACGAGTAGGAATCTGCCCACTCGAGGTTTGCTTCTTTTAATCCACTTTTGTTTTGATCAGCAGTTATAATTACTTGATAACGTATCCTACATTAAACTCCAGGGTTTTCTGGGTCATGCATTTGGGGTTTCATACCATCTAGACGTAATGCAATAAATATAATGCTAGACGTATGAAGTGAATACAAATAAAAACTTGTAAATTTGATGCAAACCGGGGCTTGCCTTAGTTTTGCAGGTGACTTATATATATATGCAGTTAGTGGAGACCACTTGAATTGACCTCTTGCCCCCCTCCTTTGATCTCCACTCCAATGACTTGAAGTCCTTCACGTAGATGCTACACGTAATGCATATGCACAATTGTTTAATTGTAAAGACTTTGCTGCCAGTCCTACTAACAAGTTTTCACAACTGGAACTCCGTTTAAGAATTTAAAATGACACTGGTGCTAGGGATTTAGGTTTGGATCTAAACACATGATTAAGTGCTAAGTGGTTTCCCCCTCTTCTATATTGATTACCTTAAGAGGTTAAACAGAACAGGGGTGATCCAGAGCTCCAATGGAGCTTATAATTTTCATGTGAGTTCCTTTTCACAAGAAAACACTCTGGACCAAAAATTAGCACTTTTTATTGAGTGGTTTGTTCAGAATAATTTTTCTAAGCAATTGAGCAAGGAAAAATAAATTCTGAGATTACACCCATGTTCATGCCAAACTTAGGAAACTACAATTTCAATTATAGCTCATAGAGTTTGCATGAATTTTCCTAGCATTTTTGGAGCTAAGATCTGCCCAGAACTGAATTTCCAAGGTTTGGAAATTCTCTGAAATTGTTTCTGTATTCAATTGAACACAGCATCTTCAAAACTGAATTTCCCTGAACAAATCAACTCCAATTGAGATGAAACTTTTACAAGGGTTCACTAACACTCTAAAGACTATTCTGGCAAAATTTGAGGATTTTTGGATTAACCAAACTCCCTCTAAAATTCTTTTGCTGAAAAGCTTTAAAGAATTTTCCAGAATTAAATAATAGGTTTCATACAAATTCGGTTTCATATTTGGATAGAGCTGTTCAATATGAATCCAACCCAATTTGAATCACTAAATTTGGGGCTTCCTAGCAAGAGTTATGAGGTTCTAAAGTTTGGGAAAAAAATTCTGAAATTGAACTCTGTTTATTTTCCCATTTTCAGAGACATAAGGAATTAACACCACATTTGACCAGGCAAATGAGGTCCAATGCTTCTGAAAATTTTACTGGAGTTCAGGCATTTTTGGAGGAATCTTCTGCCCAAATTTGGGAATTTTCCAATACACAGAGCTCCTGGAAAAATTCCTACAAGATTTTCTTTATATGAATTAATGAGCGAAAACCAGGGATTTCCATAACTATTGGGCTGTACCCCTGGATAGTACTATCTTAGAGGAATCCAACAAAATTTATGTCACTATTTTTGGAGCTTCCTACACCAAGTTATGCATTTTACAAGTTTGCACAACTCTCTGTTTGATTTTAAACAGCACAGTCACACGTGGGTGCACACCGCCAGAGCCCGCGGGTGCACACCGGCAGAAAGCGTGGCATGGCTATTTCTCTCTCATTTCTCCACCAAATGAGCTCCAGTTTCGCCCTACATGCTTCTGGGAACGTGGCGCAGCTGCCGGGCAAGGTTTCCCCGCGTGAAAACGGCTGTAGATGGGTCGGCACCGGCGGGGCGGCTCGGGAGCTCGACATGGACGCGTTCCCGCATGTCCAAGACATCTCCCGGTGAGCTACGATGTCCTGCAGCATCCCTATGGGTCTAGGAACATGGAACGGAGATCAAATCGTGCAGAACATGGCTGCAACCTAGTCGTCACCGTGGACCGTGGCAGTTTTGGCTGCCGCCGGCGATTTCTCGTCGCCCGGGGCATAGGAGGGTCGGTTTTCTTTGGTTCTCGGCGTGGGAGGGCGCTAGGGCATCTAGTTGCTTTGGTTTGAATTGTAGGAGGGATGATCAATCGGTTTGGGCGAATTTCAAGATTTACCAATGGTCTGTTTTATACGTGCGCCGGTGCCAAAATTCAAATTCCGGCAAGCCGGGGTCGGGGGAGAGTAGGGGGACGACAGGATGACGATCAGTACCTCCTGGCGCACCTCTGTGGCCTCTTGAGCACGCCGGAAAAGCGCTGGACTGGCCGGGAGACGATCAGCAATGGAGGCGTCGTGGCTCTGGTTTGGCCGGAAGAAAACTGGCTCTGCAGCAGCGGGGAAAGGCCGGGGACGAGCTGAGCACACGTTGAGGACGTCGTGGAGACTTTGGCGCAGCTCTGGCATGGTCCAGCCAGCGTTCAACGCACTGGGACTGCACAGCAGCGATCAACTGAGGCGCTGGAAACATGGTGGAGCCGTTCTCTGCGTTTTGTGAGCGAGGAGCAGGGAAAACTGCGTTTGCTTCGGTCTGGGAGGGAGGATAACGTCGAGAGGAAGCTCACACCGTGGTGCCAGCGCATGGTGAGGAGCAAGAGGTGGCTCCCGGTGCCCCTCGGTGTCACACGGCTGCAGCCCTGCTCGGTGAGAAGGAAAAACAGAGACTTTGCTCTGAATTTCAACTGCAAGTTTATTGGCTGCCTGTATGACATGTGGGTCCCACTGCCCCTTCTTATCCCCTCTCAACAGCTCCCAAATATCTCCACAGTTTGGTAAATGCTGGAAATTAAATGGTGAGAATTCAAATCTGAAATGTTTGTGGATATTTGGACAAGTTTCATCGAAATTCAAATGTATATTTGAATTCATTGCAAGTTTAAGTCACATTTGGAAAATGGGTAGCAAACATCTTCAAAAATTCATGAGACTTTGCCTACCCCCTTATTTGGACCTAAGGAATTCAAATATGAACTCTGATCTTTGATTTGGCTGCTGCAAATGAGATTTTTGATACAACAGTTTGAAAACCATTGTGTTACTCTCATTTGGATTTTTGAGTGGAACAAATTGTTCTCAAAATCTAACTTTAGCTTCCTCACTCATATGGGAACTTCCCACCTTAGTTTTAGATCCCTCTTGGGTTCCAAGTATTCAAATAAATATTTGAACTTGTGTGAAGAAGGCTCTCATGTGTATTATCACATGTGGAAAGAAAAGTTTTAACAAGTCCCATTTTCATACATGTGAAATCAACTTTGTGCAAACAAGAGTTTCTTTGTATGCATATTTTGGGACCTTTACAATCCTCCCCCCTTAAAAGAATCTCGTCCCGAGATTATAAGGTAAAAACGAGAGGGACGATGATGAAAAATTATAGTTTGTGCGACGTCAAGGGTTGGGATGATTGACACGAAGAAATCCTTCGCTCTCCCATGTCGCTTCAACCTTGGAGTAAGCACTCCCTAAAACTTTATAGAACCACAACGTATGGTCGCGTGTGGTTCGGTCCATTATGTCGATGATCTGAGCCAGTCCCTCCTGATGTGTGAGATCTGGCTTCAGTCCTTCGATATTCCCCAGCTGAATGGTGATTGAACACTTGAGGCACTTCCTCAGCTGAGAGATGTGGAAGATGTCGTACACACCGGTGATACTTCCAGCCGGTAGGCAATGGGTCCACATCTTTCTATAACCTGGAATGGACCAACGAATCGAGATGGATAGAAACTATGACAAGTGAGCCTCGTCAACAATCTTTCTCCCTCGACTCTAAGTTACGGGGTACGATGATTCTGTCCTTAACTGCAGGATGCCGTCTCCGCCTTTCCGGAAATACTTCCATTTCCCCCACTGTCTATACATCTCCGCAAATGTGACATGACCTTATCACATTTCTGGGCTGCCACCTTTTCTTCGCGGATGGTGGGGATGAAAGCTAAATTGTAGAGAGCTCTAGGGTGAACCATACGTAATGATAGCTCGCTCTCTTCCAACGGGGTGATGGTTGGATTACAAACGTGTGACTTGTGACTCCCGCATTCGCCCACATTAACCTTGCCGGGGTGATATTGGATCCCTATTTCGTAATCTTATATCATCTCCAACCATCTTTGCTGCCTCATGTTACACTCCTTCTGAGTGAATATGTACTTGAGGCGTGGGGTCGGTATATAAATGCACGAGGTTACCGAGTAGGTAGTACCTCTACATTTTGAGTGCGAGCACCACGGCAGTGAGTCCTAAGTCATGAGTCGGATAGTATTGCTCATGATTCCTAAGTTTGCCGTGATCCATACACGACCACACTTCAGTTTTGCATCAGCACACATCCTAGCTCAATGCCAGATGCATCGCAGTACACAACGAACGGTCTTGTTGTGTTTGGCTGCGCCAAAACCGGTGCTAATGTTAAGTGTTTTATTAATGCCTTGAACGCTGCCTTACAAGTTGGACTCCAAACCTCGTTGGTAGCCTCCGTCAGCAGCTATGTCATAGGCTTGGCAATCTTCGAGGAGTTCGAAATGAACCTCCGATAATATCCCGCGAGTCCGAGGAATTTTCCCGTACCTCGTTAATAGACCGCGGGGACTTCCAATGCAGCACTGGTGCGATATTACTCGGGTCTACAGCGATGCCCTTCGCTGAGATGATATGCCCGAGACAAAGTACTCGTGATATCTAGGATTTTGCACTTGCTGAATTTCACGTATAGCTTGTGATCCCGCAGCCGTTGCAAGACTATACGCAGGTGCTTCTCGTGTGCTTCCTCTGACTTGGAATAAACCAGTAGGTCGTCGATGAAGACCACGACAAACATATCCAGCTCCGGCATGAATACCGAGTTCCTTAAGTACATGAACTGAGCTGGAGTGTTGGTAAGGCCAAGGAATATGACAGGTACTCATAAACTCCGTACCTTATCGAAAAACTGTCTCCAGAATAGCCTCGGCCCATATCTCAATCTGATGGTACCCTGATCCTAAGTCCATCTTGGAAAAGATCCTTGCTTTGACCAACTGATCAAACAATATGTCGATCTGTGGTAACGGGTACTTGTCCTTGATTGTCACAATGTTAAGCGGACGAAAATCAACACTAATCCATAGTGTTTCATCCTTCTTCCTACTACACAGTGCAGAGCAACCCCAAGATCATGAGCTTGGTCTTATAACTCATTCACTCATGAGTTCACTTAGTTGCTCCTTTAACCGTTCTCTTTGCTGTGAAGAACAGACTCTTCTGTTCTAACCTAGATTTTGATCCTGGTAGAAGCATTTTCATAACTCAAGTTGAATATCAAAGTTAAATTTAACTTCAATATCTTTCCAACGAGTATCCAAATGCCTCCATATCACTTTTGGATCAAAAGTTATGAGTTCGCAAATTTGACAGACTTTCTGGATAAAATTTTGCCGGCATCTCCTTTGTATGTGGCTGACTTTATCACTGTTGTATATGAAAATACAACAAGAATCTGAACAACCTTTGAACTACAACAATGTTGCATATCTCATAACCTTTCCAAAAGTGTATCACAGGCTCCGTAGAGATTTTTCTACAGGAAGTTATGGCTTAAAAACAGAAAGGTCCAGAGAGGTTTTGCTACTGTCCTGGTTCTGAACAGTTTGCCTTCAACTGGACTTTTCACCAACTTAACTTATGATTTTGCTCTGAAGGTCTACAAGAGAGTTGTAGAGCACTTGAAAAGACTTCCAGAACTGTATCATATACCTTAATTGGTTAAAGCTACTCAGAGTTATGCTCTGTAAAAGTCCAGCAAAAATTTCTGCCAGAAACAGAGCACTCTGTTTTTCAAATCTTTGAAACCTAAACCTTCTCTCATTTGAATCTTAGTTCAAAATAAGAGTTCAGGAACTAATATTTGTTTCAAACTTCCATTTTTAGTTGAAAGTTAGCTCATGAATCATTTCTTCATAGGGAAGAAGTTATTAAATGTAGTACGGTGTCGATGCACCGTAAGAAGCATGTCGGTACTACGTTCCTCACCAAAAGAAAAATCCTAATCCGGATTATACCGGCACATCCATATTATCAGTGGCACTAATACGGTCTCTTGCACACGTGTTCTACACGGGATACGTACGTGGTTAGTACCTGCAGAAGAACACTCAATAGTGGTGCACTCAATGTTTTTCTCATTTCAGGCAGTTCTATAATTGAAAGTAAATACAAACGCCCGTATCATTGTCATACGGCCGTCCTTGAGTTAAGTCACGTCTCAAGGTACGTGATCGTGTTTCAACACCACACGACGGGGAACCCGAGTATGTCATGAACGGGTCGTCACGGTTGGGAATGTTATCAACCCAACGGATACCACCTACTGCCCTGCAGGGCACGCCGATGGCAAGCGCTGCGTATGTCCTCCTGGGCTATTTCCAGACGAACACACTCTCGCGTTACTGACCACGCGATGGGGTCTCTACTTACTTGCCTAATGCACGCTAGAGATCAGCGTTTCATATGAACTCAGGAACATGAAGAGTCCAAGAGTTTCATATTGACATCTCACACCAAGCTGTGAGATCTAGCCTTGAACCACTTTCCTCGTCAGGGGAGCTAACCGAAATTGAACCGCTTTCGGTGGCGTTCCTTACCATTCTTACCTGAGCGTAGGTGCGTCGTTACATAATTGAAATTCAGAATTATAACAAGTATGTTAGTCCTGCCACTTAAGTAACTATACTACTATAGTCCTTATGTGGGCCTCATACCGTTTCCTCACCGTATCCTAAGTTTTTGTCGTAATACGATCCTTATTCCGTGTGCCATTACCAATGCGGCTCTGATACCACGCTGTGAGGATCCACCGTCCCGATCATTCACGGGGACGGGGCACCTCGCCCGGGAATCGCATTGGATGGTGCCGTGCGATGCGGCACCCAACAGCACACATAATAAAGCATCATATTACATACATCAGGCGGAAGCTTACAAAGTGTAAATTTTACACATACTTCTCAACATGAACTACAGCGGAAGACTATTACAACTCACGTCTCATACCATGCTAAGCAACAGAGAAGGTGTCCAGCCCGCGGACCCTTCTCGCTAGCAACACTGTCATAATAGCAGCGGCAGGGGTTACCCTGAGTTCATCACTCAGAGAGTTCCGAGTCTCATCAGGTACCCGTACATCTCAGTGTACAGTTGTTACCTGCAAAACAACTTGTGCAGTATCTGTGAGCACGAAGCTCAGCAAGACTGACCCGTCACCCTAGTCATGAAACTCTATATGATGGAAATAGAGGGCTGATTATAGCAGTTTGCATAAACGATAAACTTGAGCTAAAGGAGAGTCCTTACTTCCAGTTTTAATCAACTTTTATATACCTCGCGCAACTTACATCGAGACTCCACAATCAAACAAGAAACGCTTCATCTCGATGTCACTTGCCCGAGGTGAAAGTAACTTTAGTGAACTACCCTAGACTCATACAGACCTTGCGCCATCAACGTCGAGACTCCACAATCAAACAAGAAACGCTTTGCCTCGACGCTACTAGCCCAAGGTGGAAAATAAATTTAGTGATGTGTTGATCATTTCCTCATCTCCAATATGAGGATTACTCACGAAGCATTATTAACTTTTCCCAGTTTATTACTACGTCACGACGCAGAGAACAAGTATGCTCACTACCGCGAGCGACGGTGATTGCAATCAAAAACACCCGGCTGACACGACACGTACGCCCGTACTCGACGTTGCACACAGCAACCGTCACTTACGCCGTAGGTAGCCACCTTTCACACGACACCCAAATGTCGAACCGGTCCCACCGACTGGGATTAAGTCTCTCTACGGCAAACCCTCGTAGAGCAGACTTCTCTATCCTTTCAGCATCGGCATCAGACGGTGAGGTATGCCTCGACACCCAGGTTAACATGTTACATCGGTTTCCTGGGTCCCATATAGCCAGTATGCATCTGGTACACAACTCAAACTTGCCCAACGGGCCGCACACGAGAACGGGCCTTAATCGACTCAGACATAGACTAGGCTCACAGGACCAGGTCCTTGACCTTCCATCCACTGCCCGGTCTCCATTCCCACTATGAGGATCAATTCCCAACTCTTCCGATTGATCCCCCTAAATCCCTGTTCACGAGTAGGAATCTGCCCACTCGAGGTTTGCTTCTTTTAATCCACTTTTGTTGAGATCAGCAGTTATAATTACTTGATAACGTATCCTACATTAAACTCCAGGGTTTTCTGGGTCATGCATTTGGGGTTTCATACCATCTAGACGTAATGCAATAAATATAATGCTAGACGTATGAAGTGAATACAAATAAAAACTTGTAAATTTGATGCAAACCGGGGCTTGCCTTAGTTTTGCAGGTGACTTATATATATATGCAGTTAGTGGAGACCACTTGAATTGACCTCTTGTCCCCCTCCTTTGATCTCCACTCCAATGACTTGAAGTCCTTCACGTAGATGCTACACGTAATGCATATGCACAATTGTTTAATTGTAAAGACTTTTCTGCCAGTCCTACTAACAAGTTTTCACAACTGGAACTCTGTTTAAGAATTTAAATGACACTGGTGCTAGGGATTTAGGTTTGGATCTAAACACATGATTAAGTGCTAAGTGGTTTCCCCCTCTTCTATATTGATTACCTTAAGAGGTTAAACAGAACAGGGGTGATCCAGAGCTCCAATGGAGCTGATAATTTTCATGTGAGTTCCTTGTCACAAGAAAACACTCTGGACCAAAAATTAGCACTTTTTATTGAGTGGTTTGTTCAGAATAATTTTTCTAAGCAATTGAGCAAAGAAAAATAAATTCTGAGATCACACCCATGTTCATGCCAAACTTAGGAAACTACAATTTCAATTATAGCTCATAGAGTTTGCATGAATTTTCCTAGCATTTTTGGAGCTAGGATCTGCCCAGAACTGAATTTCCAAATTTTGGAAATTCTCTGAAATTGTTTCTGTATTCAATTGAACACAGCATCTTCAAAACTGAATTTCCCTGAACAAATCAACTCCAATTGGGATGAAACTTTTACAAGGGTTCACTAACACACTAAAGACTATTCTGGCAAAATTTTAGGATTTTTGGATTAACCAAACTCCCTCTAAAATTCTTTTGCTGAAAAGTTTTAAAGAATTTTCCAGAATTAAATAATGGAATTCATACAAATTGAGTTTCATATTTGGATAGATCTATTCAATATGAATCCAACCCAATTTGAATCACTAAATTTGGGGCTTCCTAGCAAGAGTTATGAGGTTCTAAAGTTTGGGGAAAAAATTCTGAAATTGAACTCTGTTTATTTTCCCATTTTCAGAGACATAAGGAATTAACACCACATTTGACCAGACAAATGAGGTCCAATGCTTCTGAAAATTTTACTGGAGTTCAGGCATTTTTGGAGGAATCTCCTTCCCAAATTTGGGAATTTTCCAATACACAGAGCTCCTGGAAAAATTCGTACAAAATTTTCCTTATATGAATTAATGAGCAAAAACCAGGGATTTTCATAACTATTGGGCTGTACCCCTGGATATTACTCTCTTAGAGGAATCCAAAAAAATTTATTTCACTATTTTTGGAGCTTCCTACACCAAGTAATGGATTTTACAAGTTTGCACAACTCTCTGTTTGATTTTAAACAGCACAGTCACACATGGGGCCCACGGGTCAGGTGCTTCTTCAACCTCCCGCACGAGTCCGCGGGTGCACACCAGCAGAAAGCGTGGCATGACTATTTCTCTCTCATTTCTCCACCAAATGAGCTCCGGTTTCGCCCTACATGCTCCTGGGAACGTGGCGCAGCTGCCGGGCAAGGTTTCCCGCGTGAAAACGGCTGTAGATAGGTCGGCACCGGCGGGGCGGCTCGGGAGCTCGACATAGATGCGTGCCCGCATGTCCAAGGCATCTCCCGGCGAGCTACGATGTCCTGCAGCATCCCTATGGGTCTAGGAACATGGAACGAAGATCAAATCGTGCAGAACATGGCTGCAACCTAGTCGTCACCGTGGACCGTGGCAGTTTTGGCTGCCGCCGGCGATTTCTCGTCGCCCGGGGCATAGGAGGGTCGGTTTTCTTTGGTTCTCGGTGTGGGAGGGCGCTAGGGCATCTAGTTGCTGTGGTTTGAATTGTAGGAGGGATGATCAATCGGTTTGGGCGAATTTCAAGATTTACCAATGGTCTGTTTTATACGTGCGCCGGTGCCAAAATTCAAATTCCGGCAAGCCGGGGTCGGGGGAGAGCAGGGGGACGACAGGATGATGATCAGTACCTCCTGGCGCACCTCTGTAGCCTTTTGAGCACGCCGGAAAAGCGCTGGACTGGCCGGGAGACGATCAGCAATGGAGGCGTCGTGGCTCTGGTTTGGCCGGAAGAAAATTGGCTCTGCAGCAGCGGGGAAAGGCCGGGGACGAGCTGAGCACACGTTGAGGACGTCGGGGAGACTTTGGCGCAGCTCTGGCATGGTCCAGCCAGCGTTCAACGCACTGGGACTGCACAGCAGCGATCAACTGAGGCGCTGGAAACGTGGTGGAGCCGTTCTCTGCGTTTTGTGAGCGAGGAGCAGGGAAAACTGCGTTTGCTTCGGTCTGGGAGGGAGGATAACGTCGAGAGGAAGCTCACACCGTGGTGCCAGCGCATGGTGAGGAGCAGGAGGTGGCTCCCGGTGCCCCTTGGTGTCACACGGCTGCAGCCCTGCTCGGTGAGAAGGAAAAACAGAGACTTTGCTCTGAATTTCAACTGCAAGTTTATTGGCTGCCTGTATGACATGTGGGTCCCACTGCCCCTTCTTATCCCCTCTCAACAGCTCTCAAATATCTCCACAGTTTGGTAAATGCTGGAAATTAAATGGTGAGTATTCAAATCTGAAATGTTTGTGGATATTTGGACAAGTTTCATCCAAATTCAAATGTATATTTGAATTCATTGCAAGTTTAAGTCCATTGGGAAAATGGGTAGCAAACATCTTCAAAAATTCATGAGACTTTGCCTACCCCCTAATTTGGACCTAAGGAATTCAAATATGAACTCTGATCTTTGATTTGGCTGCTGCAAATGAGATTTTTGATACAACAGTTTGAAAACCATTGTGTTACTCTCATTTGGATTTTTGAGTGGAACAAATTGTTCTCAAAATCTAACTTTAGCTTCCTTACTCATATGGGAACTCCCCACCTTAGTTTTAGATCCCTCTTGGCTTCCAAGTATTCAAATAAATATTTGAACTTGTGTGAAGAAGGCTCTCATGTGTATTATCACATGTGGAAAGAAAAGTTTTAACAAGTCCCATTTTTCATACATGTGAAACCAACTTTGTGCAAACAAGAGTTTCTTTGTATGCATATTTTGGGACCTTTACACGGCTCAGCAAGACTTAACCGTCTCTCCTAAAGTATGCAACCCTACATGAAGGTAACTTAAGGCCTAAACATGTAAGTTGCAAAAAGACTCACCTACAAGTTCATCCTTAACTTTCAGATCTTAGCCATCATAGTAGTGACCTTGCACCGAGCAACATTGGAATTCCACAATAAAACAAGAAACACTTCATTCCAATGTTACTTGTCCCAAGGTGTAAATTTACTTTAGTTTGCTCTATCACTACTTCATACATGGTTTTCATGCAATTCCAATTATCATAGCAGCAATTAAATCTTGCAAACTGTTCTCACACAACTTTCTTACTACGTCACAACACAGTGAGCAAGCGGTACTCATAACCGCGAGGGACGGTGATTCGAATCAAACACTATCCGGATAACTCGACACGTACGCCCGCCTCTGAAGACCCAAATCTGGCGTCCTTTATAACGTTGTATGTGGCAACCTTTCGCAGGACACCCGGCTGTAGAACCGGTCGCACCGTCTCGGGCTCATAGGTCTAACGAGATGATGTGGTATGCCTATACAATCGAGTTAAGCTGGTACATCGGTTTCCTGGGTCTCATATAGCAGTAAGCATCCGGTACACAACTCAAAACTTACTCAGCGGGGCTGCACACGCCTCGGTCCTTAACCGACACAGGCAGAGCTACTCGACCAAGACCTCATCTTGTCGCTGCCTAACCCTCCTGCCCGGTCTCATCTTTGGAACATAAACTTTAGTTTGCCTCTTTAAATCATACCAGTGTGATCCCGAACTATAGCTCGCGAGTAGATTCCATCTACTTAGACTTCTACCGGATGTCATAGCCTATTTAGCACGGCATTATTCTACAGCGGGGATACATCTTCTACCCTTGACTCGAGGGTTTCTTTGGTCATGCATTTGGAGTATAAAATATTCCTGACCTAATGCACATACAATCTCTAAACAATAACTGTGAACAAAGTAAAAACTTTATAAAACAACTCAAATGCAAACCGGAGCTTGCCTTGGCATTGCAGGTGACTAAGTATCTATTCAGTTAGTGAAGACCACTTGAGGCTTGATCACTCGATCACCGTGTCTTTGAAATCTCACTTCACTTCCTTCACACGTCCTCACGTATATGCTACACGTTATGAATATGCACCAGTATTAATTTGTAAAGTTTTTTCTATCAAGTCAATTGACAAGTTTAAAACCAGAACTCTGTTTAAAAATTTAAAATGACACTGGTGCTAGAGGTTGGGTTTGGGTTAAGTAAAGTGATCAAGTGCTATGTGTGCTTCCTAATTGTTGCATTTTCCCCCTAGGACTGTTGTATCACAAAGTACTGATCCAGAGCTCAAATTTATCTGAGAATTTTCCTGTGGGTTCCTTGTCACAAGAAGACTTTCTGGACCAAAATTCAGAATTGTTCAATGAGTAGTTCATCCAGAACAATTCCCTAAGCATTTAGGCAAAAAGGAATTAATTCTGGATAAATTTGCACTTTCATGCAAATTCAATTGAACCACAAATTCAAACCTAGCTCAGGGATCACGCATGAATGTTCCTAGGAATTTTGGAACTAGTAATTGCCCAGAACTGAATTTCCAACTTTTGGAAATTCTCTGAAAATGTTTCTGTATTCATTTCAAAACAGCAACTTGAAATCAGAATTATCCTAACTAAATCAACTCCAAATGTGCTGAAATTTTTACAGGAATTCTCTAACATCCTAAGAATAGTCTGGCAAAATTTGAGTATTTTTGGATGAACCAAACTCCCTCTAAAATTCATTTTCTAAAAAGCTTTAAAGAAATTTCCAGAATATAATAATGATTTTCTTACAAATTGGGTTCTTTATTTGGACAGAGTTTTTCACTCTGAATCCAACCCAGTTTAATTCACCAAATTTGGAGTTCCCTAGCAAAAGTTATGAGGTTCTAAAGTTTGAATTGAAATTGGGAGTTCAAATAAATCGGGAAATATTTAAATCCTGCGTGTGGGTCCAGTGGGCCACGTGTCACTCGCTGGAACAAGCCACACGGGGCCACAGAACTATTCCCGTGCAGCCACAGACTGATCCGAGGCCACAGAAGATCTCCCACCCGATTTTCTTCTCACTGACAGCGGGCCCGGTGTGCCCTTCTTCAACCTCTGGATTCCCGCGGCCGCGCGCCGCCGGGCTTGCCGGAGCTCGCCAGATTTCGGCCTGCCGGCCATCCCCTACTCCCAAACTCACCGCTAGGCCGTAATACAACTTGAGGAACACCCTAGTGTGGTCTACCTGAGCCGGCACAGCCTTCAAACTAGCTCGCGGCGTGTGGCGGCAAATAACCGACTCCGGCGATGTCGCTCTGATATTCTAGCCCCTCAAAGTCGATGAACACTGATCATACAGCACCAGTGGGCGATGGTGGTGCTCGACATGGATGCATAAGGTCTTGGGAAGGCCTCTAAGATGGCCTTCATCGTGCGCCCGAGATGAAAATGGTGGTGCGCCGTCGGAAAACCTCGGAATACGCCGGCTACACGTGATTCCATGCTAGGGTTCTAAATAGAAATGGTTGCTAAGCATGTCTAGCTCATGTGTGCTAAGTTTGGTGCATCAAAACTGAGAGTTGATGGCGAATTTAACCAATTCTTACCTACGGGTCGTTTTGTGCTGACATGACGAAGAATAAGAAATTCGTCGGCGGTGATCCCCCACTTGAGCCACGCTTTGGAGGTGAGCAGCGCGAGACCTTAGCGCGTCCAAAGGTGGGCTTGCTCGGGCAGGAGAAGCTGTGGTTGAGGCTGTCCACGAGAGCCTCCTCATCGGTTCGTGTTTGGCCGTCGCACGGACACGGCGTTCCTGGGGTAGGGAGGCCGAAGAACGGTTGGTGGCACGTCGAGGAGGGAGATGCCCTGGTGCCATTTTTCCACTCTGCCCAGGCTTGCACATGATGAAGCGCTGGCTCCGATTGATCGGTGGTGGCGGCAGCGAGCGGCGCTGTTCTCTGGCGTGAGCACGAAGCAAAGGCAGCGGGGTTCAGTTTGTGAGCGAGAGGATCACGCCAGGGCCAAGGAATCACACAAGCAACTCGCCAGCACGATGAAAACTTCGGGAGAGCAGCTGCTGCGTGGAAACTTGGTGGCGCCCTCTGAGCGGCTAGGGCTCCTGAGCCTGCAGCTAGGGAGGCTCGGACAAAGAAACATGCTGACAAGGAAGCACAAGCGTCTCAGTCCGTTGATCCTCCAAGAAGGAAGAGGCTAGTCACCTTAAAGGAAAAGCAACAAGCTCAGTCACAGGGAACTGCTCAAGATAAAGGCAAAGGGAAAGCAGTGGATCCCCGGAGGAAAAAGGCTTTGACCAATAGGGGTCTTGTAATTCGTTACAACCCTAGGCGTGGAGGGGGATCCCCCCACAAGGACCAGTTGGGCCACTTGAGAGAGCACCTCCCATGCACAATCTAAACCACCAACCCAACTTGGCAAGTGCAACATTGAAAGGCAAGGGAGGTAAGAAAGCTAGAAGGCTAAGAGAGGATGAAGTTTACAAGTTTGAGAAGGCCACACCAGACCCCCGCTTCTGGTGTGACTTCCATTCTAACTGTTAACGGCATGTCTATCTCCCAATGAAGACACTGGTAGTCGATGCTCAGTGGGTGGATTGGTCCTATATATGGCGAACAAGAAGCATCAAGCCTTTGATGCAGTGATTGAAGCTGTAGAACACCATGGGATCAAGGACTTGATGGGCTTTCAATACGATTGGAATATCAAAGTAATAGTCCAATTCTACACCACCTGCTACTTCTACACATATGGAGACAAGAAGATCACTTGGATGACTAATGGTGTGGTGTACTCGGTGCTATATGATGAGTTTGCAAGGATCCTCAGGCTTGAAGTGCATTTGAACCATGAGATCATAGTTCACAATGAAAGGATTGGGAAAGGATGACTTGTATTTTATGTACCCATCATACCTCACCTATGAGCCATCCTCAACTCACAATATCAAGCCTTTCTTTGGAGTGCTCAACCGAGTTTTGAGGAAGACTCTAGCACCCAAGGATGGAGATGCGGGGATGATACAAGGGTATCTGAGGAACTTAATGAAGCTACTCAATGAAGATGAGAAGTTCAACGTCTTCAACTACATTTACAACGACATCTTCAACATCTCCTACACTCCAAACAGGTCTTGTGGCTATGCACCATACATTATGTGCATGATCGAGAAAGTCACCGACGTGGAATTTGCCAAGGACATGAAGCATAAGAAGCTGCGCCCACAAATGCCGACTCCTCTTCCTCGCCCTCCTGTGTACTTGGGTAGAAGCTCCTCCGTAGCTCCATCTTCCTTAGTCGGGCCGTCTGCTCCTCGGTTGTCGAGTGGCTACTCTAGTGGGCTACTCAAAATCTTCAAGGCGATCTTCTCTTCATGTCGGAAGGTGGAAGTTCGCACACAAAGGATGAAGCAACGCCAAGAGAAGTACCTCAAAGCAATGTGCTACAAGATGGAGATACCTATGTCTCCACCGTCATCGGAAGATGAAGGAGTAACCGAGTTTCCCACTCTCACCGAGGACGAGCTTGCCTTCTTTGGTGAAGGTGATTCCTCCTCTGCTGCTCCTCCTACTTCCCACGCTCAACATGTGGATGACGATGAAGAGCCCCAAAGTGAACAGGGCAAAGATCAAGATGAAGACGATAGCGATTAGGCCCTTCTCTCTTTTCTTTTCGTTTTTTGGTGCTTTGATGCAAAAGGGGGGAGAAAGAGGGGGAGTAGTCTAGTTTAGCTTTTTAAAATCCTTGTCTTGCTTTGTAATGTCTATGCCACATTATGTCTCATTATGCCTTCATACTATGTTATGTTGAGATGATCTTGTCAATTGATATCATTAATGTTCCCTTCAATGCATTTTACACTCTTTTTATCACATCACACTTAGGCACCCCACCATAACACATGTGTGTATGAAATCCCCATAGAATTCATTCATGTGCATATTTTTCTTGATAAACTCTTATGCACACATGTAGGTGGAGTACATCATACATATATGTATTATGAAAACAAACTCTTATATCCATTCATCGAGAGTCTTAATGTGTTGTCATCAATCACCAAAAAGGGGGAGATTGAAAGTGCATCTAGGTAATCCCCGTGGATTTTGGATGATTGATGATAATAATTAAGATACTAATGAGCTTTAATGAGTATGAGCACAAGTCTTTGAGATGAGAATGAATGTGGAGTCCCTCAAAAAGCAAAAAGAAAAAGAAGAAGACTTTCAAGAGTAGAAAATAGGATTATTCTTGAGTTTCACATTTTCTATTTGTGTAGAGGGTCTTCTCTTTTAGAGTGCTTGAGAATCATTAGAGAGCTCAAACTTTTAGTTAGAATTTTGGTGAGGGAATAGTCCTAGGCATAGCTTAGAATGTAGACCGGACTTGGGGCCGGACTAGTCCGATCCAACCGGACTATTCCATTTTAGACCGGACTAAATGTCTCTGAGTGAGTTCGGACTTGTCGGTTTTATGCCAGACTAGTCCGTTCTTGTGTAAGTATGAGCCTTTATGAGACCAAGTCCCAGAAGGCCGGACTAGTCCGCCCATGGGGCCGGACTAGTTCGCCTGTTCGGACTAAGCCGCTTAGGTCCGGAGGAAATCCCTCTGAGTGATCTCGGACTAGTACGTTGTGGACAGACTAGTCCGGTTGTGTGAGGTGAGTGCGGCCACTGGATTAAGTTACAGAAAGCCAGACTAGTCCGCTCAGCTGGCCGGACTAGTCTGGCTCTTCAGACTAGTCTGGTTTAGAATAGAACAATTATTCCTGTGTGAGCTTGGACTAGTCCGGACATGGCCAGACTAGTCCGTAATGTGAGATTAGAGAGTTTTGGAACTAAGTCTGGTAAGGCCGGACTAGTCCGCTACTAGCCAAACTAGTCCATTCTCACCCAGAGCAAAGGCTCCTGTTTGAGATCGGACTAGTCCGTTTTTCAACGGACTAGTCTAGGATTCAATGACCATTTTAATGACCGTTCAAAATCAAAGGTGGCAGGGACTTTAGTTGTTAGCCATGGTAACGTAGGTAGCACCCCCAAGGCCGGACTAGTCCGAAGTTATGGCCGAACTAGTCCGGACTTTCGTAGGTGTAACGGTTGGATATCGGGATCTCTATAAAAAGGGACCCTGGCTTCAAATGGACAACTCTGCAACCCTAACACCGAAAACTTTTGAGCTCTTCTAAGGCTCTTTCCTCACCTTCTTGACCCCTAAGATTGGATCTTGAGGGGTTTGGGGATTTGTGAGAGGAGAGACGCGACGATCAACGTTTGAGCTCTCGGTTTGAATCTCTTGCACTCTAATCGTTGATTTGAGGTCATGCCTGTTGTATTTTGTTTCCTAGAACTGCTAGGTTGTTGTAGGGAGCCTCAAGTTGTGAGTAGCCCTAGAATCTTGTATTCACCCTTTGAATGATAGTGAAGAACCCGGGCTTGATCTTGGTGATCGCTCGGTGAGGGTAGGGTTGGAAGAGACCTGGTCCTTTGTGGACTCCTCAACGGGGACGTAGATTACTGTGTGGAATCGAACCTCGGGATAAATTGAGTCTCTTGATTCCTTTACTTTCTCGCATAATCACTAGAATTGCTTGTTAGGATTTGTTTTGCTCAAAACTTGTTAATTGCCTTATAGTTGTGAATCTTGCAATCCAACCAGTTTCTCTTTTAGAAACTAGTTGATTAGATTGTTAAATAACCCAGGTATCTTCCGCTTGAACAAACTTGGAAAGAAATCCATAAAAACGCAACCTTTACCTAATTTCTATATCTAGACCAGACTAGTCCGCCCCCTGACCGGACTAGTCCGACCCTTCAGGTTTAATCTGGCTGTTTTCAGCAGTTTCACATTTTATTAGCCTATTCACCCCCCTCTAGGCAACTTTCGGATCCTCGACTTCGCAGGGAGCCCCTACGCCAGTGTCGTGTGGGGCATGTCCTCTAGGCGCCTCGCTGAAGAAGGGCTACCTGCCGGCACCGAAGGAAGGTTAAGTCCAGAGTTATCAATCCTTCCTCCAGGTACTGTATGGACAACGAAATCCACCATAGATGGTGTTTGGCCCACGCAACACTGGATGTCACCGTTGCCTTGGTCCAGGATGAGTTGCTGCAGTCCTCGGTCTTACAGTAGGTGACCGTCTCTCTGCGCAGGGATCGGCTTGGGGGGCAACCAAGTATGCCACGGAGCAGGAGATTTCTCGACTTGTAGCTGCTGAGTTCCTTAGTCGTCTTGTATCCCCTTTTGTATGCCAGAACTCTATCATTAATGAAAGCTTTTTTGCTTCAAGCCTTTCTTTGTATTGTATTGTCGATGTAGACTTTGGGCCCTTGGCAGCGCAAGGATCCGGAATGAACTTTAACCGATGTGGATACCTCCTTTCCGATGTCTTGATCTTGTTTCTGTGGGTCTTTAGCAGCGTAAGGACCAAGGGCGCCTCGGAGTGTGGCTACCACTCCTTCCTGGTCCTTGGCGGCGTAAGGACCCTAGGGAAGATTGATCCTTGTCTTCAGCTTGTCCCAAAGGGACACGTGGAGGCTCCGAACCTCACCTCAGTGGGGAGGCTTGGGCCGGAGCCCAGGGAACGTGTCTGCACCGGAGACGTCCTCAGCAGGGAGGCGGCTCCGAGCCAGGGGACACGTGGCAGCCCCGGACCTCAACTCAGCGGGGAGGCTTGGGCCGGAGCCCAGGGCACGTGTGAGCTCCGGAACTCAACCGCACGTGGCAGCCCCATGGCTGACCTTAGGGCCAAGGGCACGTGGCTTGCCTGTTTACAGTTGATATGCTTGAGGAAGCACAAACTGTAAAGGGAGGATACACAGGACAAGGCAAAACTTTCTCACTTCAGGCTCTTTCTCATAGGAGGAAACATGCCGTACTAGAAGGCAGCGACCCATCCAGATGCCGAGAGTGACAGGACTCCTCCGGGACTTAGCTGTTCTAAGCGTTGTTCCTAGACACTCCCTTTCGGAGAAAATATAACCCTACCACTGCACTAAGGATAGAACTTACAGAGGTGTTCTATGTTCCATGGATTGGGTAGAGGTACCCCATCCTCTGTGGCTAGGCGCATGCACCTGGGGCGGCATACTTGTGTCACTCGGATGGGGCCCTCCTAGCTGGGGGAGAGTTTGTTCCCTCCTTCCCGAGAAAGTATTCGCCGCGGCACCAGGTCGCCTACCTCAAGTTTTCTACTCCGCACGAACCGCTGTTGATAACGCCAGAGCACTTGACGGTATCGCGCATTTCGGACAACTGCTTGCCACCTTTGCTCATCGACAAAGTCGATATCTTCATGCCGGAGCTGGTCCTGCGCGGCTTTGTCGTAGGCTCAGATATGGGATGAGCCCATGGTGATTTCCGGGGGGGGGGGGAGGACGGCCTTAGCCCCATACACTAGGAAGAAGGGTGTTTCCCCTGTCGAGCGATTGAGGGACGTCCAGCTAGCACACAGTGCACACGGAAGCTCTTCAACCCAATTGGCACAGTGCTTCTTCAAGCTATTGTAAGTGCATGTCTTGAGTCCACTGAGTATCTCGGCGTTTGCTCTTTCGGCTTGACCGTTACTCTCTGGGTGAGAAACAGAATCATAGCAAACTTGGATGCCGAGGCCTTCGCAGCAGTCTTGGAATACTGCACTGATGAAATGGGCCCCTTTGTCGGTGATGATTCTTTTCGGGACCCCGAACTGGCAGACGATTGACTTGATGAACTTGACTACTGATTGCTTGTTGATAGTCACTACAAGGGTATCTTCTCGCCACTTGGTGAACTTGTCTATGGTGATGTAGAGGTACCGGTACCCTTCAACGGATCTGTGGAATGGTCCCAAGATGTCCATCCCCCACACAGCGAAGGGCCATGAGGGCGGGATCATCTGTAGCGTCGGAGCTGGTGTGTGGATCTGCTTAGCATGGAACTGGCACACCTTGCATCTCTTGACCAGGTCGACGACATCCTGGAGAGCTGTCGGCATGTAAAGGCCATGCCGAAAGGCTTCACCGACCAGCGTGCGGGAACATGCACGGTTACCACACTGGCCTCCGTGGATCTTTGCGAGCAGGTCGCAACCCTCCTCCTTGGTTATCCATCGCAATAGGACGCCATTAGCGCCACACCGGTAGAGATCCCCTTCTACCAGCGTGTATCTCTTAGCCAACCGAGCAATCCGTTCAGCGGATACACGTTCATCGGAAAGGAAATTGTCTTTCAAGTAGCCCCGAATCTCCGTGATCGATGCATCGGGATCTAATTGAGCACTTGGATCTTGATCCCCGGGTTGCACGGAGTCCCCGGTGACGCTTACGATCCTTGGCGGGCGTCATGGTAACATGGACGCTGGGACCACCAGCTTCGAGGTGCTGGTCCCGCCCCATTCGCCTCGTTCGGCCGGCCAGGGGTAGGTCACGACAACTTCCTTTCAAAGACCCCCTCAGGTACCAGAGCCCAAGTGGAAGCCTTTGTTGATAGGTTGTTGGCTATTGTATTATTGCCACGGGAACACGGCACAAGTCCAAGGATAAGAAGTCATTTTCCACCTTCTGTACTTGGAGGATATATGTTGCAAGCTATAGGTCGTTGCAGCAACACTCTCCCTTGACTTGCTTGATGATCAATTGAGAATCACCCTTGACCAACAACTGCTGGACGCCGAGGGACAGCACGGTCTTCAACCCGAAGATGAGAGCCTCATACTCCGCCGTGTTGTTGGTCGCCTTGATGTCAAGTCGCACCATGTACTTGAACTGCTCTCCGGTTGGTTTAATGAGCAGAACCCCCGCTTCGGCACAATGCTTCCACGAGGAGCCGTCAAAGTATAGAGTCCAGTAGGGCCCAGTGAAGACCGGAGCTTTGGGCTCTGGTGCACCGATGTCCTGGCCCCCTAGCTGGCATGGTGGTGGAGTACACTCTGCCACGAAGTCAGCTAACGCCTGGCTTTTCACCGCATGGCGCGGTAAGAAGTCCAGCTCGAACTCTGCCAACTCTGCAGCCCTTTTAGCTATGTTTCTAATGGCGTTGGGGCTGTGGAGGACGGTTCTCAGTGGGTATGAGGTAACCACCGATATATTGTGAGCCTGGAAGTAATGGCGCAACTTCCTTGATGCAACGAGGACTGCATAGAGCAGTTTGTGCACCTCCAGATATCTTGTCTTGGTATCATGGAGAACCTCACTGATGAAGTAGACCAGATGCTAGATGGTTCAGACCCTCCTGGAGGGGTCCGAAGCGTCCTCTTATAGAGGTCCGGACTCGGGGGCTCCTGGCTTCCAGGCCCGGGACTGCACTCTGGGAGCTCGAACCCAGGTGCACACTAGTTGTCAGGTCTAGGCGTCTGAGGCCCAACCAGTTTTTCTTGGTGAGGTCCGCGATCCAGGGACCCCTGGCCCCCTGGTCCGGGACTGCACCCTGGGGGCTTGGACCCAGATGCATGCCTTTTGCCGGGTCTAGATGGTTAAGAATTGACTAGTTCTTCTTGGGGAGGTCCGAGACTCAGGGCCCCAGGCCCCCGTTTCTGAAACTGCATTTTGGGAGTTTGGACCCAGATATGCATCGAGCATCAGGTCCACCTGTTTGGGACCTGATTACTTCCCATCACAAGGATTTCCTGCAGAGTCTGTGCCCTGGGGCTTTAGACCATCAGCAGCAAGAGCATCTCCTGGGACTTGAGGGCTACAGGGTTCTGGTCGCTCCGTGACCAGAACCGTGCTCATGACCTAGGTTGTGGCAGCGATGTAGAGGACCAGTGGCTCGCCTTGTCCAGGGGCCACCATGACTGGTAGCATTGTAAGAAACTTCTTCAGCTCCTGGAACGCCTCGTCTGCCTCCTCGGTCCATATGAATGGACCAGACTTGCATAGAAGCTTAAAGAACGGAAAGGCCCGCTCGACCAGTCTAGAGATAAACCGACTGATTGCAGCCAAGCATCCGATAATTTCTGCACATCCTTGATGAGGGCAGGGGGCCGCATCAGTTCTATCGCCTTAATCTTCTCTGGGTTAGCTTCGATCCCTCGGTGTGAGACCAAGAAACCGAGCAGCTTCCCGGCAGAGACACTGAAGACACATTTGTTTGGGTTCAACTTCGTGCGGGTGGAATGCAGTCTGTCAAACACTAGGGCTAGGTTGTCGAGTAGAGATGCTTGCGACTTAACCTTCACTACGGTGTCATCGGCATAAACCTCGACCAGATCTCAAATGAGGTTCCCGAACGTCTTGTGCATTGCACGCACAAAAGTGGGAAGAGCATTCTTAAGACCATAAGGCATGGAGACATAGCAGTATAGACCATCTACTATGATGAAGGCGGTATGTTGACATAGGTATCTAGTGGAAACCTGAGTATGCGTCTAGGAAACACAGTAGATCACAGTCGGATGTGGAATCGACTATTTGGTCTATACGGGGAGAGGGAACGGATCATTTGCACATTCCTTATTGAGGGTGGTGTAGTCGATGCACATGCGTAGCTTCCCGCCAGCCTTGGGGACGACAAACAGGGTTGGCCAACCATCGTGGATGATGGACCTGTCGGATGAAGCCATCATCGAACACCCTCTTGATTTCTTCACAGATGAAGTTTTGTCGTGTAAAAGTCCCAAAACTTGTAAATGGAAAACTTGAGCTGTGAATAAAGTTGAGTTAAATCCAAGAAATGGGACTTGCAAAAACTTTTTGTTTAATCATGTAATTGTTGGCATGTGCAACAGGACTTTAAATTCAGTTTGAACTAAGGGGTTCACTTCAAGAAAATGAAGGCCATTCCCAAATAGGAAATCAAACTGTTGTTTAAAAATTTGTATTTGCAATGGCAAACTCAAAGATCAGAGGGAATATTCAAATTCTTCAGGTTTGAATTAGTGAGAATGCAAATTTTGAGCAAATTTGGAGGTGCTTTGATAGGCATATCAAAGAGACTTGTGAAATTCATTGAAATTTGAATTCAAATTTGAAACCAAGGCACAACTTGTCAAATTGCCAAATGGATTTTGAATTTGAGCTCCTCATAGCTGAAATTTGCACTGTGCCAAAAATTGGAGATCTTTTGGAAGAGAGAAGCTGTGGGACCCAATTGTCATTGTGAGGGGGAGACTTATTGCCTAAGTCTCTCGGCTGTGTTTTCCTCGGGCCGGCGGTTCCTCCACGCGCGCCACCGAAGCCGCAACCAAGAACCCGTGGACTCCACCTCCTGCTTTCCCTTGTATCCGGCCTGATCCTCAACACAAACCGTGCACCGATATCATTTGGCTTCTCTCCCACTCGCTCTCGGCCCCTGTTCTGCTCCCTCCTGAGAAAACGAGCCGCCGTCGCCGCTTCTGTTCTCCTCGATCGTAAGCCAGCGTCGCTCCCCGGTTGCTCGAGCTATCCACACAAAAAGGGAGTGCCAGCGTGTGTGCAAGAGCTTTCCCAGCTCAGCTCCGACGTGCGGGGCTTCTGTTGGCCGTATTTTGAAGATCAACACCGAGGCCGAGGTGCAAGCGGCGGAAACTGATGTCGGGCTCTCGTGGACAGCTCACACCAGGAAGTTTCACGAACAAACGAGCGCACCCCAAGGCGCGCCAACTCGCTGTGCTGCTCCTCTCCAAATTTCAGCTCAATCCGTGCACCATAGCTCGAGAATTTCGAGTTCTTCTTTCGGCCAAAAAAACTTAACCGTGGGTAAGAATTCTTGAAATTGATGCTCAATTTTCGGTTAGAGCTGCTCATTTTGCGCACATAGGAGCTAGAGTGGATAGGGGACCTTTTTCCTTCGCAACCCTAGCTTAGAAGTGAGTATATGCAGCTAATTTCAAGTTCTTTCATCGGCAATCATGGCGGGAACCGCCGGGCACACGGTGAGACCCCATCTCGAGCCGTTGCCGATCCAGTTTGAACCAAAGCCGAGCACACCCATGAACCACTGATGCTTTAGAGCGAATTCTTCGAACCTTTGGCGGGCTAGGGTGATCGGACCACGACGCCGAAGCTTCACCGAGGTCTGCGCACGCCGCCGACCTAGTTCCGAGCGTCGATAGCTTGTGCCGACCCCCTAGATCAGTTTCCCGTCCCTGAAAACCCCCGGGCAGCGAGTAGCAGGCCGTGAGGTGGCCGGGAAGTCAGGTCCGGCGAGGTCACCGCCGCGCCGGCGAGGGGGGGGGGGCGAAGCGCGCGGGAAAAAGAGGGCGGGAGGAAGAAGAAGCTTCCGGCCCCATCCGTCAGTGACCGCTAGCAATTGGCTGGGATTTGCTGTGGCCATATGATTGTTTGTGGCTACAGCCAATTTGTCTGGGGACCGCAGTGTGTCTGCACCGAGGAGCTGACACGTCACACAGGGCCCACGGTCAAGGTTTGAACATTTTTCCGGTTTAATTGAATTCCCAAATTCAGTTCAAACTTTAGAACCTCATAACTTGTGCTAGGAAGTTCCAAATTTAGTGATTCAAACTGGGTTGGATTCAGGGTGAAAAACTCTATCCAAATATGCAACCCAATTTGTATGAAAATCAATAGAAAATTCTGGAAAATTCTTTAAAGCTTATCAGAAAAAGAATTTTAGGGGAAGTTTGGTTCATCCAAAAATCCTCAAATTTTGCCAGAATATTATTTAGGATGTTAGGAAATACCTGTAAAAGTTTCAGATCATTTGGGGTTGATTTAGTTAGGATAATTCGGATTTCAAGTTTCTGTATTCAAATGAATACAGAAACAATTTCAAAGAATTTCCAAAACTTGGAAATTCAGTTCTGGGCAGTTCTTAGCTCCAAAAATCCTAGGACAATTCATGAATGCTCCCTGAGCTATGCTTGAAATTATAGTTCACTTAAATTTGCATGAAAATGCAAATTTATTCAGAATTAATTCCTTTTTCCATAAATGCTTAGGGAATTGTTCTGAGTGATCTATTCATTGAAAAATTCCAAATTTTGGTCCAGATGACTTTCTTGTGACAAGGAATTCACATGAAAAATTTAAGATTCATTGGATCTTTGGATCAATACTGTCTATTCAACCTTATTAGGTGATCAACATCCAAGTGATGGAAAACACCTATCACTTGATGATAGTGCTTAAACACAAACCCAAATCACTAGCACCAGTGTCATTTTAAATTCTTAAACAGAGTTCCAGTTTCAAACTTGTCTTTAGAACTTGTTAGCAAAAGTTCACAACTAAACTCATATTCCTATTCATAACGTGTAGTGTTTAAACGTGGAAAAGTGAAGGAGAAGTTAAGCTTGGATCAAGGAGCAAGAAGGGCAGTGATTAAGCTTCAAGTAATCAGCAACTAACTTCACAATTATCTGACTTTAGTCACCTGCAAAATCAAGGCAAGCTCCATTTAAGTTGTTTATAAAGTTTTTCCTTTGTTCACTACTATGGGTCAAAGTTTGTATGTGCATTAGGTCAAGGATGTTTTATACTCCACTTGCATAACAAAAAAATGAACCCTGAGGTCAAGGGTAGAAAGGTGTCATCGCTGTAGAATAAGACCGTGCTAAATAGGCTAGGACATCTGGTAGAAGACGAGTAGTTGGAATCTACTCGCGAGCTTTGTTTCAGGATTACATAAGTGGTTGGGAAAGAGGATAACTAAAGTTTACATTTCTAAAGATGATACCGGGCAGGAGGGTAGGCAGCGACAAACGAGGTCTTGGTCGAGTAGCTCTGCCTGTGTCGGTTAAGGACCGATGCGTGTGCCGCATCCAAGAGCAAGTATTGAGTTGTGTACCAGAGGCTTACTGCTATATGGGACCCAGGAAACTGATGTACCAGGTTAACTGGATTGTAGAGGCATACCACATCGTCTCGTTAGACCTATGAGCCCGAGACAGTGCGACCGGTTCTACAGTCAAGTATCCTGCGAAAGGTTGCCACATACGACGTAATGAAGGACACCAGATTTGGTGGGTGTATGTGTCGAGCTATCCGGGCAGTGTTTGATTCGAATCACCGTCCCTCGCGGTTATTGAGTACCGCTTGCTCCCATGTTGTGACGTAGTAATCAACTTGTGTGGAAACAGTTTGCAAAGTTTTAATTGCTGCTATGATTATTGTAAATTGCATGAGAACCCTTTTTGAAGTAGAGATAGAGCAAACTAAAGTTATTTTCTACCTTGGGACAAGTAACATTGGAATGAAGCGTTTCTTGTTTGATTGTGAAGTTCCAATGTTGCTGGGTGCAAGGTCACTACTATTATGGCTAAAATCTGAAAGTGAAGGATGAACTCTTAGGCGAGTCTTTTTGCAACTTATATGTTTAGGTCTTAAGTCACTGTCATGTAGAGTTGCATGTCTTAGGAGAGACGGTTAAGTCTTGCTGAGCTTTTGTGCTCACTCTTGCTATATGAGTGGTTTTTCAGGTTAATATTGACGAATATAAAGAAGGTTGTCCGGTGAGTCTCGGAAACTTCCGAGTCATGTTACACATGGAGAACCTAGCCGCTGCAATGTCTTCGTGTTGCTAGCGAGAGGAGTCCACGGGCTGGACCTCTTCTCGAGTGCTTCTTAGAAATTCGATGTGAGCTGTTTATAGACTTCCGTTGTAGCTAATTTATGTAAATTATTTACAAAGAACATTTGTAAGCTTCCGCTTTGATTTATGTAATACAGTTTTCCTTATATGTGTGCTGTTGGGTGCCGCATAACACGGCACCACCCAATGTGATTCCCGGGCGAGTGGCATGGCCCCGTGGTCGGGACCGGGCCCTGTCAGCGTGGTATCAGAGCCACATTGGTAATAGCGCACAGAGTAAGGATCGTATTATGACAAAAACTTAGGATACGGTGAGGAAACGGTATTAGGCCCACATAAGGACTACAGTAGTATAGTTACTCAATGTGGCATAACTAACATATGTGTTATAATTCTGAATTTTGATTATGTAACGACACACCTACGCTCAGGTAAGCATGGTAAGGAACGCCACCGAAAGCGGTTCAATTTCGGTTAGCTCCCCTGACGAGGAAAGTGGTTCAGGGATAAGTCTCATAGCTTGGTGTGAGACGTTAATATGAAACTCTTGAACTCTTCATGTTCCTGAGTTCATATGAAACGCTGATCCCTAGCGTGCATTAGGAAAGAAAGTGGAGACCCCATTGTGTGGTCAGTAACGCGATAGTGTGTTCATCTGGAAATAGCCTAGGAGGACATACGCAGCGCTTGCCATCGGCGTGCCCTGCAGGGCAGTAGGTGGTATCCGTTGGGTTGATAACATTCCCAACCGTGACAACCCGTTCATGATATACTCGGGTTCCCCGTCGTGTGGTGTAAAAACATGATCACGTACCTTGAGACGTGGCTTAACTCGAGGACGGCCGTATGGCAATGATACGGGCGTTTGTATTTACTTTCAAATATGGAACTGCCTGAAATGAAACAACCTTTGAGTGCACCACTATTGAGTGTTCTTCTGCAGGTGCTAACCACGTACGTATCCCGTGTAGTACACGTGTGCGAGAGACCGTCTTAGTGCCACTGATAATACGTATATGCCGGTATAATCCGGGTAGGATTTTCTTTTGGTGAGGTAACGTAGTACCGACATGATTCTTACGGTGCATCGACACCGTACTAAACATATAATCCTATTTCCTATGAAGAAAAGATTCATGAACTAACTTTCAACTAAAAAAATGGAAGTTTGAAACAAATATTAGTTACTGAACTGTTACTTTGAGCTAAGATTCAAATGAGAGCATGACTAGGCTTCAAAGATTTCAAAAACAGAGTGCTCTGTTTCTGGCAGGAATTCTTGCTGGACTTTAACATAGCATAACTCTGAGTATATTTAACCAATTAAGGTGTATGATACGGTTCTGAAACGATTTTCAAGTGCTCTACAAGTTCTTTGTAGACCTCCAGAGCAAAATCACAAGTTAAGTTGGTGAAAAGTCCAGTTGAAGGCAAACTGTTCAGAACCAGGACAGTAGCAAAAACCTCTCTGGACCTTTCTGTTTTTAAGCCATAACTTCCTGTAGAAAAATCCTTAAGGAGCCTATGATACAACGTTGGAAAGGTTATGAGATGCAACATTGTTGTAGTTCAGAGTTTTCTCAGATTCTTATTGTATTTCCATATACAACGGTGATAAAGTAGCCACATACAAAGGAGATGCTGGCAAATTTGATCCAAGAATTCTGTCAATTTGAGCAATCATAACTTTTGATCCAGAGATGATCTAGAGGAATATAAGTACTCGTTGGAAAGATACTGAAGTTTACTAAAACTTTGGTATTGGACTCAAGTCCTGAGTCTGAGGCTAACTTGAGTAAATTTTGGAGTTTGTGTGAACTGGTCAGGGTAGTCCAGCTGATTAGTTTAGCGTACTTAAGATTTGTGTAAAACATGAATGTGGTTATGCTTTCATAAAGTCCATGACATGTTCATGTTTTACTTATCTTTACTTACTACTGAGATAGAATTTTGATTGACTCAAAATTTTGTTTCGTGCAGTATGGTACGCGCACATTCTCAAATGGAGCTTGGAGGTTCGAGTCGAGGTGGGAATGACTCGACTTCATCAAAAGAGCCACCCCCAACCGGATTGGTGGAAATTATGGCGAAGATGAATGAAACTCTCCAAACTCTAGTTCAGCAAGGCATAAATAGAGAGGCTTAGCATCACATGCCAACCCCGAGCACTTATCTGGATTTCTTAGCGACACAACCGCCGGTATTCTCCGAGGCGGCTGACCATTGTGAAGCAAATCACTGGTTATGTGTCATTGAGTCCAAGTTTGGGTTGATTCAATGTGATGACATCTCGAAGACACTATATGCCGCTCAGCAGCTTCACGGTTTTGCTGGAGCACGGTGGGCAGAATACCTTGCTGTCCAACCAGCAGGGCATCGTGTTACATGGGCGGAGTTCTAGGAGGCATTTCGTGCTCGCTTCGTTCCTGCGGACGTAATGCACACCAGTCTGGATGAATTCTGGAATCTAAAGCAAGGGGAAATGAGTGTTATTGAGTATGCGAAGGAATTCAATCGCTTAGCTCAATATATCCCTGATTATGTGAAATCACCATCCATGAGGGGTTATCATTTTTACCGAGGGCTGACTGCTAGGCTGCGATGTGAGTTGGCTCAAGTTAGCCAAGAAAATTTTGATGAGTTTGTTAGCTGTGCTATCACTCAGGAATATTATATCAATCTCTACCTTAAAGAAAATAGGGAGAGGGACTCATCACAGGATGAATGCAATTATCTACCTCAGAAGTATCGGTTGGTAATCCGTTCACCTTCCGGTCGAGAGGTTCCACAAGAGGTGCAGTCATTCTGGGAGTCTGACGACTCTTCTACTCCCCAGAGGTTTTATTCACCTCCACCGCAACAGCGACTTATTTCCCATGCACCTCAGTATCAACAAGGTGCACCAGAATGTTCTTTCCCTCAAGAGGTTGAAGATGAACAAGGTGATTTCTCAGCGGAACCGAGTGGTGTCCCACTTCATATTGACCATGAACTCAACGTCAATGAAGCAGCTGAACCGAGCAGCAACATTATGTCTGCGGGTCCAGTTCCAAAGAGTGATCTTGGACAGCAAAGAAAAGCCATGTCCAAAGTGCGAACGGTTAATTATGTGTCAGTCGATGATCTCCAAAGGGAGGACCTGATCTTGCAAGCAGGTTCACATTAAATGACAAGCCGGTTGTCATTCTCTTCGACTCTGGTGCAACACATAACTTCATTAGCAGGGCGACGGTGATCCGGGATCAGGTCTCCACAACTATCACCAAAGGTTCTTACCTTATTCATTCGCTAGGTGGAGACATATCGACTAATGAAGTCGTTTCTCGAGCACCACTGTGTTTGGGTGGAAAAATTTATCCTACCACCCTCATTATTCTCGAAGATCAAGGAATCAATGCCATATTGGGAATATCATGGTTGACCTTCCATAAGGCTGTTCTGGACATCGAGAACAGGAGTGTTCATTTGGACTCTCCACTTCACGGGCGTCAAACTTTGTATCTCGGCAAAGCGGTTTCCAAAGACCCGGAAGTATGTAATGTCGAGGCTTGCAAGTTAGAAGACATTCCGGTAGTCCGTGAATATACGGACGTGTTTCCCAAAGATCTTCCAGGCTTACCACCTGAGCGCGAGGTGGAATTCAAAATAGAGTTGATACCGGGAACCACGCCGATCTCTCGGAGACCATACAAAATGTCTCCGAATGAATTAGCTGAATTGAAGGAGCGACTCAAAGATCTGATGGACAAGGGGTCATTCGTCCAAGTTCATCACCATGGGGTTGCTCGGATTTATTTGTGAAGAATAAGGATGAGACGCTGAGGCTATGCGTCGATTATCGTCCTTTAAATGTTGTGACAATAAATAACAAGTATCCACTACCAAGAATTAATATTCTCTTCGATCAGCTAGTGGGTGCTAAGGTCTTCTCCAAGATGGACTTAAGGTTGGGGTATCATCAAATCAAGATTCGAGCAGAAGATATCCCAAAGACAGCATTCTCGACAAGATATGGGCTCTATGAGTATCTTGTCATGTCATTTGGGTTGACCAATGCTCCGGCTCACTTTATGTATCTTATGAACTCGGTGTTCATGCCGGAGCTGGATCAGTTCGTCGTGGTATTCATCGACGACATCTTGGTCTATTCCAATTTAGAAGAGGAACACACTAAACATTTGCATATTGTGCTCCAACTCTTAAGAGATCACAAGCTCTATGCAAAGTTTAGCAAATGTGAATTCTGGATCAACCAAGTGCCGTTTCTTGGACATATTGTTTCAGCGGAAGGCATTGCTGTTGATCCAATCAAGATTGAACAAGTGCTGAAATGGAAGTCTCCAACATCAGTCCATGAAGTTCGTAGCTTCTTGGGTTTGGCGGGATATTATAGGAGGTTCATCCTGGGCTTCTCAAAAATCTCCAAACCTATGATGGAGCCACTGAAAAAGGGCATCAAATATGTTTGGAGCAAGCCATGTGAGGAAGCTTTTCAAGCATTGGTAAAACACCTCACAACAGCCCCGGTCCTAGCTCAACCGGATACAACCAAGCCTTTTGATGTTTATTGTGATGCGTCCAGCATCGGACTTGGTTGTGTGCTCATGCAAGGAGGACGCGTGGTCGCATATGGATCACAGCAATTACGGAATCATGAGCAACATTATCCAACTCATGATCTCGAGCTTGCTGCCGTGGTATTAGCCTTGAAGATGTGGAGACATTACCTATTGGGAAATCTGGTTCATCTCTACACCGACCACAAAAGCTTGAAGTAGATATTCACTCAAAAAGAGTTGAATATGCGACAACGGCTATGGTTGAAACTGATCAAGGACTATGAGATTGAAATTCATTATCATCCGGGCAAGGCGAATGTGGTTGCCGATGCACTCAGCCGGAAATCTCATATTCATAATCTGACCATTACGCCGACAGAAGAGGAAGAACCAAGTCTCTACTTGGTTCCATATGGAGCTCTACATAATCTAGCTCTCATACCCACAATAAGAGAGGAGGTTATGAAAGCTCAAAAGCGAGACAAGGGCATGGCTCATATTAAAAGGAGGTTGAAGAACGGGGAGATGAAATGTTTCCCGTTAGATGATGAAGATACCTTATGGTTCAAGGACCGGATAGTCGTACCCCGTGATATGAGGCTGCGGAAGAAAATTTTGGATGAGGCTCAATTATACAAATTTTCTATTCACCCGGGCAGCAATAAAATGTACCAAGACCTCCTATAGAAGTTTTGGTGGACACGTATAAAACGTGAAGTTGCAAAATACGTTTTAGAGTGTGATACGTGTCAAAGAGTAAGGCCGACCATGTGAAGAAGTCAGGCCTGTTGCAACCGCTACAAATACCGGCATTGGAAATAGGAAGACTTGAGTATGGATTTCACCGTCGGGTTGCCGATGACCTCCCACCACCATGATTTGATTTGGGTAATCGTTGACCGATTAACCAAATCAGCATGTTTCATTCCGGTGCATACCAAATACAGCGCCAAGCAGTATGCGGAGTTGTACATAGCACGAATCTTGTGCTTGCACGGAGTTCCCTGTACCATTGTCTCCGACACAGGATCGCTGTTTGTAGCCTGTTTCTGGGAACAGCTACACGCATCATTGGGAACCAAATTGATTCGAAGCTCCGCATATCACCCTCAAACCAATGGGCAAACTGAGAGGGTGAATCAAATCCTTGAAGATATGCTAAGGGCGTGTGCCATCCACCATGGTAAGAGCTTGGATGATCACTTACCGTTGGCGGAGTTCTCGTATAACAACGGTAAACAAACGAGCATAAAAATGGCATCTTATGAAGCTCTCTACGGCCGGAAGTGCCACACAACGTTGAACTGGTGTGAATCCGGCGAGAGAGTTATTTGCGGGATTGATCTCGTAAATGAAGCGGAAGAGCGGGTCAGGATTATTCAAGCAAATCTTAAAGCCGCTCAGTTCAGACAAAAGAGCTATGCGGATAAGAGACGTCGTCCTCTAAACTTTCAAGTTGGAGACCACGTATATCTCCGCGTATCTCCTATGAAGGGAATTCACCGATTCGGAGTGAAAGGAAAATTAGCTCCGTGTTTTATCGGTCCCTTCGCCATCATCGAAAGATGTGGACCCGTTGCATACCGTTTGGAGCTACCGGCAGCCTTAGCCGGAGTTCATAACGTCTTCCACATATCTAAATTGCAGAAGTGTTTGAAAGTTCCAATGGAGATTATCACGGAAGGCATAGCAGATTTGAATCGGGACCTCACATATGTTGAGCATCCAACCCGGATAATTGATGAAAAGACTCGCGAGACCAGAAACCGGACGCTGTGATTTTTCAAGGTGCTATGGGAAAATCACACGTCGGACGAAGCTACATGGGAAAGCGAGGAGTATTTACAACGCAATTATCCGGAGTTATTAGAGGCTTATATACAGTAGTCATCCTCCCCGCATTGTTCTTAATCAGGAATCTCGGGACGAGATTCTTTATAAAGGGGGAGGAATGTAAAAGTCCCAGCACTTGTAAATGGAAAACTTGAGCTGTGAATAAAGTTGAGTTAAATCCAAGAAATGGGACTTGCAAAAACTTTTGTTTAATCATGTAATTGTTGGCATGTGCAAGAGGACTCTAAATTCAGTTTGAACTAAGGGGTTCACTTCAAGAAAATGAAGGCCATTCCCAAATAGGAAAGCAAACTGTTGTTTAAAATCTTGTATTTGCAATGGCCAACTCAAAGATCAGAGGGCATATTCAAACTCTTCAGGTTTGAATTAGTGAGAATGCAAATTTTGAGCAAATTTGGAGGTGCTTTGATAGGCATATCAAAGAGACTTGTGAAATTCATTGAAATTTGAATTCAAATTTGAAACCGAGGCACAACTTGTCAAATTGCCAAATGGCTTTTGAATTTGAGCTCCTCATAGCTGAAATTTGCACTGTGCCAAAAATTGGAGATCTTTTGGAAGAGAGAAGCTGTGGGACCCAATTGTCATTGTGAGGGGGAGACTTACTGCCTAAGTCTCTCGGCTGTGTTTTCCTCGGGCCGGCGGTTCCTCCACGCGCGCCACTGAGCCGCAACCGAGAACCCGTGGACTCCACCTCCTGCTTTCCCTCGTATCCGGCCTGATCCTCAACCCAAACCGTGCACCGATATCATTTGGCTTCTCTCCCACTCGCTCTCGGCCCCTGTTCTGCTCCCTCACGAGAAAACGAGCTGCCGGCGCCGCTTCTGTTCTCCTCGATCGTAAGCCAGCGTCCCTTCCCGGTTGCTCGAGCAATCAACACAAAAAAGGAGTGCCAGCGTGTGTGCAAGAGCTTCCCTAGCTCAGCTCCGACGTCGGGCTCTCGTGGACAGCTCACACCGGGCAGTTTCACAACCAAACGAGTGCACCCCAAGGCGCACCAACTCGCCGCGCTGCTCCTCTCAAAATTTCAGCTCAATCCATGCACCATAGCTCGAGAATTTCGAGTTCTTATTTCGGTCGGAAAAACTTAACTGCGGGTAAGAATTCTTGAAATTGATGCTCAATTTTCGGTTAGAGCTGCTCATTTTTCACACATAGGAGCTAGAGTGGATAGGGGACCTTTTTCCTTCGCAACCCTAGCTTAGAAGTGAGTAGTTGCAGCTAATTTCAAGTTCTTTAATCAGCGATCATGGCGGGAACCGCCGGGCACACGGTGAGACCCCATCTCGAGCCGTTGCCGATCCAGTTTGAACCAAATCCGAGCACACCCATGAACCACTGATGCTTTAGAGCAAATTCTCCGAACCTTTGGAGGGCTAGGGTGATCGGACCACGACGCCGAAGCTTCACCGAGGTCTGCGCACGCCACCGACCTAGTTCCGAGCATCGATAGCTTGTGCCGATCCCATAGATGAGTTGCCCGTCCCTGAAAACCCCCAGGCGGCGAGTAGCAGGCCGTGAGGTGGCCGGGAAGTCAGGTCCGGCGAGGTCACCGCCGCGCCGGCGAGGGGGGGGGGGCGAAGCGCGCTGGAAAAAGGGGGCGGGAAGACCTCATACTTCCCAAATTCAGTTCAAACTTTAGAACCTCATAACTTGTGCTAGGAAGCTCCAAATTTAGTGATTCAAATTGCGTTGGATTCAGGGTGAAAAACGCTATCCAAATATGCAAACCAATTTGTATGAAAATCAATAGAAAATTCTGGAAAATTCTTTAAAGCTTTTCAGCAAAAGAATTTTAGGGGAAATTTGGTTCATCCAAAAATCCTCAAATTTTGCCAGAGTATTATTTAGGATGTTAGTACATTCGTGTAAAAGTTTCAGCTCATTTGAGGTTGATTTAGTTAGGATAATTCTGATTTCAAGTTTCTGTATTCAAATGAATACAGAAACAATTTCAGAGAATTTCCAAAACTTGGAAATTCAGTTCTGGGCAGTTCTTAACTCCAAAAATCCTAGGAAAATTCATGCATGCTCCTTGAGCTATGCTTGAAATTATAGTTCACTAAAATTTGCATGAAAATGCAAATTTATTTAGAATTAATTCCTTTTTGCATAAATGCTTAGGGAATTGTTCTGAGTGATGTATTCATTGAAAAATTCCAAATTTTGGTCCAGATGACTTTCTTGTGACAAGGAACTCACATGAAAAATTTCAGCTCCATTGGAGCCTTGGATCAATACTGTCTATTCAACCTTATTAGGTGATCAACATCCAAGTGATGGAAAACACCTATCACTTGATGATAGTGCTTAAACACAAACCCAAACAACTAGCACCAGTGTCATTTTAAATTCTTAAACAGAGTTCCAGTTTCAAACTTATCTTTAGAACTTGTTAGCAAAAGTTCACAACTAAACTCATATTCCTATTCATAACGTGTAGTGTTTAAACGTGGAAAAGTGAAGGAGAAGTTAAGCTTGGATCAAGGAGCAAGAAGGGCAGTTATTAAGCTTCAAGTCATCAGCAACTAACTTCACAATTATCTGACTTTAGTCACCTGCAAAACCAAGGCAAGCTCCGGTTTGCATTTAAGTTGTTTATAAAGCTTTTCCTTTGTTCACTACTATGGGTCAAAGTTTATTTGTGCATTAGGTCAAGGATGTTTTATACTCCACTTGCATAACAAAAAAAATAAACCCTGAGGTCAAGGGTAGAAAGGTGTCATCGCTGTAGAATAAGGCCGTGCTAAATAGGCTAGGACATCCGGTAGAAGACGAGTAGTTGGAATCTACTCGCGAGCTTTGTTTCAGGATTACATAAGTGGTTGGGAAAGAGGCAAACTAAAGTTTACATTTCTAAAGATGAGACCGGGCTGGAGGGTAGGCAGCGACAAGACGAGGTCTTGGTCGAGTAGCTCTGCCTGTGTCGGTTAAGGACCGATGCGTGTGCCGCATCCAGGAGCAAGTATCGAGTTGTGTACCGGAGGCTTACTGCTATATGGGACCCAGGAAACTGATGTACCAGGTTAACTGGATTGTAGAGGCATACCACATCGTCTCGTTAGACCTATGAGCCCGAGACGGCGCGACTGGTTCTACAGTCAAGTATCCTGTGAAAGGTTGCCACATACGACGTAATGAAGGACGCCAGATTTGGGTCTTCATAGGCGGGTGTATGTGTCGAGCTATCCGAGCAGTGTTTGATTCGAATCACCGTCCCTCGCGGTTATTGAGTACCGCTTGCTCCCATGTAGTAATCAACTTGTGTGGAAACAGTTTGCAAAGTTTTAATTGCTTCTATGAATATTGTAAATTGCATGAGAACCCTGTTTGAAGTAGAGATAGAGCAAACTAAAGTTATTTTCCACCTTGGGACAAGTAACATTGGAATGAAGTGTTTCTTGTTTGATTGTGGAGTTCCAATGTTTCTGAGCGCAAGGTCACTACTATTATGGCTAAAATCTGAAAGTTAAGGATGAACTCGTAGGCGAGTCTTTTTGCAACTTATATGTTTAGGTCTTAAGTCTCTGTCATGTAGAGTTGCATGTCTTAGGAGAGACGGTTAAGTCTTGTTGAGCCTTTGTGCTCACTCTTGCTATATGAGTGGTTTTGCAGGTTAATATCGATGCATATAAAGAAGGTTGTCCAGTGAGTCTCGGAAACTTCTGAGTCATGTTACACATGGAGAACCTAGCCGCTGCAATGTCTTCGTGTTGCTAGCGAGAGGAGTCTGCGGGCTGGACCTCTTCTCGGGTGCTTCTTAGTTACTCGATGTGAGCTGTTTGTAGTCTTCCGCTGTAGCTAATTTATGTAAATTATTTACAAAGAACATTTGTAAGCTTCTGCTTTGATTTATGTAATACAGTTTTTCTTATATGTGTGCTGTTGGGTGCCGCATAACATAGCACCACCCAATGCGATTCTCGGGTGAGCGGCACGGCCCCGTGATTGGGACTGGGCCCTGTCATGTCGCTTGATGGATTACTTATGAGACTTCTGTTGGACTGGCCAGGCATCGGGATGGATCTTCAATTGGTGCTCAATCACCTCCCTAGGGATCCCGGGCATTTCCGACGGTTGCCAGGCAAACAGGTCGACATTGGCCCGGAGGAAGGTGACGAGCGTGTCTTCCTATTTGCCTCCCAGGCATCCAGCGATTCGTGTGGTCTGGGTGACATTAGAGCCGATTTGGATGACCTTGACTGGTACGACCTCGCCATCCGAGGGCTGCACACGGGGTGCAGATGCCACCCCCTCGCTGACACATGCTTGGAGGTGGCTGGTTTGCTTCAGCATGACCGAAAGCGGCCTCCTATGCTGCTGCCAATGCTTGGAGCTTTTCCAGCGCCGAGACAGCCGCGGTGTGGTCACCGCAGATCTTGAGGACGCCACTCGGGGTTGGCATCTTCAGAACTAAGTAGCCATAGTGGGCTACTGCCATGAACCAGTACAGAGCCCGTCTGCTGATTATGTCATTGAAAGGGAGGCTGACCTCCGCAACGTCGGAGACGACGCTCTCCGTACGGTAGTTCTCAGGCATCCTGAATGTTACCGGGAGGGAGATGCTACTGCACGGGAAATTGGATCCTGACATACCCCTGAGAATGGTCTCGAGGGGGTAAGCTGGGACATAGGGATTTGCAGCTTCTTGAAAGCTGCAAGGCTGATAACGCTGAGGGCCGCCCCTCCATCGATCAATACGTGGTAGAGCTTCACGTTGGAGATGGTCGGGGCAATGAGAAGGTGCAGCTGCCTGGCGCCTACCATGTTCTCGAGGCAGTCGGAGGCGTCGAAGCTAATCGGCGTCTCCATCCATTTGCGATGTCGCGCCGGCCCTGAGACTGGGGCGGCCTCTGCCATTGCTCGACAGTTGGTCTTGACGGCTCATCTAGACCAGATACCAGAAGAACCTCCATACATCACACAGAGTGTGCCGACCGCTTGGCTGCTGGCTTGGCTAGACCTGCCCGCTCTGGAGCGGGGGGTAGCCTCGTCGTCTCCCGCCTGGAGACGACAGCGAGCCGGGCGAGAAGGCTTGCCATGAGAGGTTATGTTCACCATTGTCACGTGGAGAGCGTGGAAAGCCCCCCTACATGGCGCGCCAAATGTGAGAGTGTGAGCTGCGACACTCCTCCCGGCCTGCTCGGAAGCAGCCCGCGAGGTTTTTTTCTGAAGAGGGCTTGGCGCCCTACATGACCTGGGCTCGAGAGAACAGATGGACACCATGATTTACGTGGTTTGGGCCACCGGAGCATAATACCCTACATCCACAGGAGTGCTTGTTCTATTTCTTGAGCGTGTGCGCTTGTGCGTTGTGGGATCTAGGATGCGAAATTGGGGAACCCTTCTGCAGGGTGGTCACCCCGGTCCTTTTATAGCACAAGGCCGGGGTGGTTACAATGGGGCCTAGGGCCCGACAGGTGGCCCCAGAGATAAGTGAACCCTATCAGGGCTACGTCCTCTGAGTAGAGTGGCCGGCGGGAGAGTTAAGTCCCGCCGTTCAGCGCGCTGAGCACCCCCTGACCGCATGTCAGGTGATGATGAAGACAACGTCTTGTCGCCGCGTCTTCTCATCCTGCTTGGGCAGCTTCATGCCGTTGGGCGGCAGTGTACTACTGTCACGCCTTGTCGTCCTGTCTTGTCACTGTAATGGAGAACGGGCAAGGAATGGATGCATGTGAAGTGCGCCATGCTTCTAGGGAATGCGCGAGCCTTGAATGTGAAGCCTGACAGCGCACGTTCTTCTTGACTTTGTCGACCCATGGCCCACGACGGATCGTGCGGTACTTGGCGGCTCTGGAGCTCTAATCGACAGGCTTGGTGTCAGGGGACACGTGGCAGCCCCGGACCTCACCTCAACGGGAAGGCTCGGGCCAGAGCCTAGGGCATGTGTCAGCTCCAGTGCTCATGTGCACGTGGCAGCCCCAGGGCTGACCATGGGGTCAAGGGCATGTGGATTGCGCTGGGGCCCACCTCAGCAAGGAGGCAGGGCCCAGGCTGTATTTTACGCACTACACGGGGGTACCCGGTTTACAGGATACCGACAGGTTCCACTTCAAAATGTCCCTCACTTTTCTGGGATCAACCGATACTCCTCCATCGGAGATAATGTGGCCTAAGAACGATATCTCTCGTAACCAAAATTGACACTTACTGAACTTGGCATACAATTGGTGCTCTCATAGTTTCTGCAATGTCAGTCTCAAGTGTTCCTCATGTTCTTCCTTGCTTCTGGAATACACCATAATATCATCGATGAAAACCATGACAAACTTATCCAAGTACCCCATAAAGATCTTATTCATGAGGTATATAAAGTACGCAGGCGCATTTGTCAACCCGAATGACATTACGGTGTACTCATATGAACCATACTATGTTCGAAAATCCGTCTTCGGTATGTCTGAGGGTTTAATCTTCAGCTTGAGGTATCCCAACAAAAGATCGATCTTAGAGAAAATCCGGACGCCTTTCATTTGATCAAACAAATCCTCTATGCGGGGCAGCAGGTACTTATTATTCTTGATCGTCACCTCGTTGAGAGACCTATAATCCACACACATCCTCCGTATTCCATCCTTCTTATCTACGAAGAGCACTGGGGCTTCCCATGGTGATGAGCTTGGGTGTATAAAACCCTTCTCTAGCTGCTCTTGTATTTGCTTCTTGAGCTCCACTAATTCATTAGTAGGCATCCTATATGGCCTCTTAGCTATAGGTGCAGTTCCGGGTACTAAATTAATGGGAACTCTATGTCATGATTAGGTGGCATACCTGGCCATTCTTCTGGAAACACATCTGAATGTTCTTGAACCACCGGAATGCTTTACAATATCACACCTTCCACGTGATTCAGCACTGCCTTCTTGGTTGTAGGTTGGGCTGCTTCGAACTCGATACAGGTACCGTGCTCACTCATCAACAGTAAGATCCTCTTAGCACATTGAATCAGCCCGTTATACTTGCTTAATCAGTCTATTGCAAGTATTATATCAATCCCTTGGGAATCCGAGACAATGAGGTTGGCGAGAAAATCTACCCTCCTTATCTTAATGCTTACTTTCGGGCATACTATATTTGTAGGAGCTAGAATTCAGATTTCAAAGAAGCGATTTCTCAACTATATGCATCAAGGTATATGAACTAAGCAACTCCGTTATTAATATGTGTTGAAGCATCCCACATCTCTCTACTATGTGTGGATGTGGACATTTGCCAAAGCGTCCCACAACTCACACCCAAGCACACAAACATAATCAATCATCATAAAAGTTCAGCACACCACTCTTATTCAAACTGCTACGATCTAAGCGTTCTTATTATAACTTTATTCAATAGGGAACCTATACTTAATCGTAAGAACCGGGGTTGTTCTGGCCATGCTGTGGGGGCGGTCCATACATGGGCGCATGCCATGGTGAGTCGGCCGTCCATGTAGGGTCGTTGATGCTGGTGCTCCATTTGTTCCCGCATTGGCACGAGTCTCTCTGGTTTCTCCAGCAAGTACAGCTTCTTGCGGAGGTAGCAGATCTCTCCTTGTGCATTTGCATAGCGGTTTCCCAACTCCACAAGCATCATCTAAAACTTGTCAGCAGCTTGTGGGTTGGAAAGAGCTCCTCCATGGGATCCAATGATCTCCCTTGTACCACTCTTCTGATATGGGTGCAAATCAAATTTAGTATTTTCCAGCTGCCCACGGAAAGCGTAGCATAGTCCGGTGAGTGCATCCCATGCAGCATCATCAACAGCTTCTGCCCTTGTGGCTCTCCATGTGGGTTCGAAGTTCCGTGTGACAACCCTACCGTTAGATAAGATGGTCACTTCAGCCTTCCACTCTTCATGTCCGAGATGAGGGGCTTTCTTGAGGAGGTACTATGGGTATAAACCGCAGCAATCAAGGAACTCTCTCAGCTCCCTGGATATATGTATTCCCTCCATTCCGTTGGATCGGGATTCTTGAGCAGAACGGATGACCCGTTCATCATCTTCCGGTTCAGCTTGATGGGGTTCATTCTCTTGATGCAAAGCCCGCGTGGTATTCCTCCTGATGTGAGTACCAGTGTTTCCCTTCTCGCGGATCACCTTCCATGTCATCCGCGAATGGTTCCACCTCTTTTGGATCCCCTTCCTCTTCCTCATGCATGAACAATTGACTTCATCCTCATCATGAGGTTCCATATTCACTTCCTCCCAGTACGGTCTGTCGAAAACCTCAATGGGGTTAAGCAAGCTTCCAAGAGGCGGTGGGTCAGTGCTCATGCGCACTGCGCTCCTATTGATCAACATCTATAAAGAAGACATGGGAATCTTAGAGAAGAGGGTAAATAAATCCAAAAATTTCAGCAGCTATTAAGCAAAAGAATAGAGGGTGTGGCTGTCCAAGAGAAAAGAAGAAAAGGGGCTGAAGAGAGCACTTTGCGGTGGCTGAGTTGACAAGTAAAATGCAGCGGCAAGAAATTTTCGAAAATAGCAGTTTAGAGGGGTGTTCCTATGTGGTGTACAGTGTCCATTCTACCTAGGCTTGCGTCCTAGGTCAACGCGGCTCGGATGCCAATTTGTGACACGCGGTTCTGAAAATGAACCAAGTGATGCATATGTGTGCCCATGATGTTCATCACACATACACAGATACATCACAAACTGAATTCAAAAAATAACCACGTTATAAATAGTAGTTACTTTATTACAATAGTTCAATGTATCAATCATGAGTAACTAATTTATTACGCAGCAGAAGACTCTAAACAGCAGCGGAAAGAAAACTAAAAACAGCAGGGCTCTAACTTCGACTCCACAGGAAGTTGACGGTATTGTGCATGCCTAGTACTCCACCTGCTCTTCAAAGTACTCTTCTCCTGTAGCTGAATTATTGTGGAAAATGCAAGGGTGAGTACATGTCGTACTTAGCAAGTGTGGAAAGAATATGACATATAGCTTAAACAAGGTTGGAACAAAGGTTAATTGCAACAAGCAAATTTTTATTTCACAATCACTAGAAAACAACTGTAAAAGTCCCAAAACTTGTAAATGGAAAACCTGAGTTTTGAATGAAGTTGAGTTTAAATACAAGAAATGGGACTTGCAAAAACTTTTTTTTACTTATGAAAGTGTTGGCATGTGCAATAAAACTTTGAATTCAGTTTGAAGTAAAAAGGTCACTTCAAAAAGAAGAAGGGCATTTCCAAAAGGGGAAATTCAAACTGTGGTTTAAGAAGTTGTATTTGCAGTAGCCAACTTGAAGATCAGAGGGCATAATTGAATTCCTCAGGTCCAAATTATGAGGTAGCCAAATTTTGAGAAAATTTGGAGGTTCTTTGATATGAGTATCAAAGGGGCCTATGAATTTTTTTGAAATTTGAATTTAAATTTGAACTGAAGAACATCATGTCAAAACTCCAAACAGCTTTTGAATCTGAGCTCTTCAGGATTTAAATTTGCATTGTGCCAAATTGGGAGATCTTTTGGGGCAGAGAGGAGCTGTGGGCCCCAATTGTCATTGAGAGGGGGGATCAAAACTTACTGCCTAAGTGTTCAGCTCTCTGTTATCGGTTCAACCGAGCTGTTCCACTGTGGCGCCACCGAGAAGCGGCTACCGCCACCTCCTGCTCGAGCCCCCCCCACGCGCGGGCGCCATAGGCGGTTCACCTGGTGCTTATCTCTCCCACCGAAGAAAACACGAAGTCTCTCACTCGTGCCCGTGGCCTTCGTCTGCTCACGCGCCCGATCAACAGCCGCCGGCGACGCCTCTGTTTCTTGCGGTTGCCCACCAGATCGCGTCTCCTTTTGCTCGAGCCGTCCACACAAAAAGGGAGCGCTAACGAGTGTACAAGATCCTCCACAGCTCGGCTCCGACGTTTCTGGGTTGTGGCGCGCACAAATCAGCACTGAGCACGAGAAACTGAAGCTCATCGGCAAAGGGACAACTTGGGTCGCCGCTGGCAGCTTGCACCGAGGCTTTTCACAACCGAGCGAGCACCCTACGAGACGCGCCAGGACTTCACGCTGCTCTCCCCCGAGTTTCAGCTCGAGCCGTGCAACGTAGCTCGGGAATTTCAAGTTTTCCTCTCGGACGAGGAAAACCTACCCACGGGTAAGATTTTCAAAATTCGACGCTTAATTCTCGGTTAGAGTTTTTCATGTTGCGCACACAGAAGCTAGAAGGGTTCAGGCACAATTTTCCTTCACATCCTTAGCCTAAAGCCGAGTAGGAGCACCGAATTTCGGGTTTTCCGATGGGCGGCCATGCCGGGAACGCGCGGGTGCACAGTGACAACCGGGTTGCCGCCGTTTTTGAGCCACATTGAGGCCATGCCAAGCTACCCCATCCTCCACTGGTGCTTTTGGGCGGTTCGGTTGAGCTTTTGGCGGGCTACAAGGGCCGGTTGACGATGCCGATCTTCACCGAAGGCCGCCGCTCGTCGCCAAGGGTAGTCCGGCCACCGACAGACCGAGCCAACCCCGTAGACGTATTCCCCAACCTCCCAAACTCACAGGCGGCGAGTTTCCGGCCGAGAGGCGGCCGGGAAGCTGGGTCCGGCGAGCTCCAGTGAAGTGTCGGCGAGGGGGCGGCGCGGGAAAAAGAAAACGGCCCGAGGAGGAAGAAGGCCGGGCGGGCCCCGCATGTCAGTGATGAAATTTTAAATCGTTGATCCGCTGCGGCCCCGGGATCCAGTGTGACTGCATGGGAAAGGTTCTGTGTCCCCGTGTGGCTCGACTCCAGCGGCTGACAAGTGTGTAATGGGGCCACTGTCAGAATTTAAACTTTTCCCCGGTTTAGTTAGATTTCCAGATTTAGTTCAAACTTTAGAACCAAATAACTTTTGCTAGGAAGCTCCAAATTTAGTGATCCAAATTGGGTTGGATTCAATATGAAAAGATCTATCCAAATATGCAGCCCAATTTGCATGAAAACCAATAGAAAGTTCTGGAGAATTCTTTAAAGCTTTTCAGCAAAAGAATTTTAGAGGGAGTTTGGTTCATCCAAAAATCCTCAAATTTTGCCAGAAACTTCTTTAGGACATTAGGAGACACTTGTAAAAGTTTCAGTTCATTTGGAGTTGATTTAGTTAGGGTAATTCTGATTTCAAATTTCTGTATTCAAATGAATACAGAAACATTTTCAGAGAATCTCCAAAACTTGGAAATTCAGTTATGGGCATTACTTAGCTCCAAAAATCTTAGAAAAATTCATGCATGCTCCCTGAGATATGTTTGAAATTTTAGTTCACTTGAATTTGCATGAAAGTGCAACTTTACTCAGAATTAATTCCTTTTTTCCTAAGTGCTTAGGGAATTGTTCTGGGTGATTTACTTAGTGAAATATTCTGAATTTTGGTCCAGATGATTTTCTTGTGAGAAGGAACTCACATGAAAATTTTCAGATCCATGGGAGCTATGGATCACCACTATCCTGTTCAACCTATTTAGATGTGTAGCACACAAGTGGTGAAATATAATTATCACTTGATCATGTTGCTCCACCCAAACCAAACCACTAGCCCCAGTGTCATTTTCAATTCTTAAACAGAGTTCCAGTTTTAAACTTGTATTTAGCACTTGTTAGTAGAAGTTTTATAATTAAACATGTATGCATATTCATAACGTGTAGTGACTAAACGTGGAAAGGAAGAAGGGGAAATTGAGCTTGGATCAAGGAGCAAGAAGGGCAAGAATTGAACTTCAAGTCATCAGCAACTAACTCCAAACTTATCTGACTTTAGTCACCTTCAAAACCAAGGCAAGCCCCGGTTTGCATTTAAGTTGTTTTACAAAGCTTTTCATTTGTTCACTACTATGGGTCAAAGTTTGTATGTGCATTAGGTCAAGGATGTTTATACTCCACTTGCATGACCAAAAAGAAACCTGGGATCAAGGGTAGAATGGTTCTATCGCTGTAGAATAATGCCGTGCTAAATAGCTTAGGAAACCCGGTAGAAGTCGAGTAGTTGGAACCTACTCGCGAGTTATAGACGGGATTATACGGGTGTAGTCGAAAATAAGGCAAACTAAAGTTTACATTTCTAAAGATGAGACCGGGCAGGAGGGTTAAGTAGCGACAAGATGAGGTCTTGGTCGAGTAGCTCTGCCTGTGTCGGTTAAGGACCGAAGCATGTGCGGCCCTGGGAGCAAGTATTGAGTTGTGTACCAGATGCTTACTGATATATGGGAACCAGGAAACCGATGTACCGGGTTCACTGGATTGTAGAGGCATACCACATCGTCTCGTTAGACCTATGAGCCCGAGACGGCGCGACCGGTTCTACAGTCTAGTGTCCTGAGAAAGGTTGCCACATACGACGTAATGAAGGACGCCAGATTTGGGTCTTCAGAGGCGGGTGTATGTGTCGAGTTATCCGGGTAGTGTTTGATTCGAATCACCGTCCCTCGCGGTTATGAGTACCGCTTGCTCACTGCGCTGTGACGTAGTGATCAAGTTGTGTGAGAATAGTTTGTAAAGTTTTAAATGCTGTTATGATAATTGGAAATTACATGAAAACCCTGTTTGAAGTAGAGATAGAGCAAACTAAAGTTATTCTCCACCTTGGGACAAGTAACATTGGAATGAAGCGTTTCTTGTTTGATTGTGGAGTTCTAATGTTGCTGGGCGCAAGGCCACTACTATTATGGATAAAATCTGAAAGTTAAGGATGAACTCATAGGCGAGTCTTTTCTCAAATTACAAGATTAGGTCTTCAGTTACCCTCATGTAGAGTTGCATGCTTTAGGAGAGACGGGTAAGTCTTGCTGAGCCTTTGTGCTTACTCTTACTACATAAGTGGTTTTGCAGGTAAATTTCGACGCTATAAAGAAGGTTGTCCGGTGAGATTCGGGAACTTCCGAGTCATGTCACGCTTGGAGAACCTAGTCACTGCCATGTCTTCGTGTTACTAGCGAGAGGAGCCCGCGAGCTGGACCTCTTCTCGAGTGCTTCTTAGAGACTCGACGTGAGATTTCATAGACTTCCACTGTAGCTACTTTATGTAAATTATTTACGAAGAACTATTGTAAGCTTCTGCTTTTGATTTATGTAATACAGTGTTCCTTATATGTGTGCTGTTCGGTGCCGCCTAACACGGCACCACCCAATGCGATTCCCGGGCAAGGTACCCCGTCCCCGTGAGTGATCGGGGCGGCGGGGTCCCGTCGGCGTGGTATCAGAGCCGCATTGGTAATAGCCCACGGAATAAGGATCGTATTACGAAAAAAACTTAGGATACGGTGAGGAAATGGTATTAGGCCCACATAAGGACTATAGTAGTATAGTTACTTAAAGTGGCATTGCTAACTTACTTGTTATAGTTCTGAATTTTGATTATGTAACGACGCACCTACGCTCAGGTAAACATGGTAAGGAACGCCACCGAAAGCGGTTCAGTTTCGGTTAGCTCCCCTGACGAGGAATGTGGTTCAGGGATAGGTCTCACAGCTTGGTGTGAGACGTCAATATGGAACTCTTGAACTCTTCATGTTCCTGAGTTCATATGAAACGCTGATCCCTAGCGTGCATTAGGCAAGAAAGTGGAGACCCCATCGCGTGGTCAGTAACGCGAGAGTGTGTTTGTCTGGAAGTAGCCCAGGGGGACATACGCAGCGCTTGCCATCGGCGTGCCCTGCAGGGCAGTAGGTGGTATCCGTTGGGTTGATAACAATCCCAACCGTGACGACCCGTTCATGATCTACTCGGGTTCCCCACCGTGTAGTGTTGAAACACGATCACGTACCTTGAGACGTGGCTTAACTCAAGGACGGCCGTATGGTAATGATATGGGCGTTTGTATTTACTTTCAATTATGGTACTGCCTGAAATGAAACAACCTTTGAGTGCACCACTATTGAGTGTTTTTCTGCAGGTACTAACCACGTACGTATCCCGAATAGTACATGTGTGCGAGAGACCGTCTTAGTGCCACTGATAATACGTATATGCCGGTATGATCCGGCGTAGGATTTTCTTTGGTGAGGTAACGTAGTACCGACATGACTCTTACGGTGCATCGCCACCGTACTAATATATAATCCTCTTTCCTATGAAGAAATGATTCATGAGCTAACTTTCAACTAAAAATGGAAGTTTCAAACAAGTGTTAGTTAATGAACTCTTATTTTGAGCTAAGATTCAAATAAGAGAATTACTAGGCTTCAAAGATTTCAAAAACAGAGTGCTCTGTTTCTGGCAGGAATTCTTGCTGGAATTTAACATGGCATAACTCTGAGTATCTTTAACCAATTAAGGTGTATGATACAGTTCTGGAAATATTTTAAGTGCTCTACAACTTCCTTGTAGACCTCCAGAGCAAAATCACACGTTAAGTTGGTGAAAAGTCCGGTTGAAGGAAAACTGTTCAGAACCAGGACAGTAGCAAAAAAAACCTCTCTGGACCTTTCGGTTTTTAAGCCATAACTTCCTGTAGAAAAATCCTTAAGGAGCATATGAGTACTCGTTGGAAAGATACTGAAGTTTACTAAAACTTGGGTATTGAACTCAAGTCAAGAATCTGTGGATAACTTGAGTAAATTTTGGAGTTTGTGTGAACTGGTCAGGGTAGTCCCGCTGATTAGTTAGCGTACTTAAGATTTGTTTAAACATGAATGTGGTTATGCTTTCATAAAGTTCATGACATGTTCATGTTTTGCTTATCTTTACTTACTACTGAGATAGAATTTTGATTGACTCAAAATTTTGTTTCGTGCAGTATGGTACGCGCACACTCTCAAATGGAGATTGGAGGTTCAAGTCGAGGTGGGAATGACTCGACTTCATCACAAGAGCCATCGCCAACCGGATTGGCTGAAATTATGGCAAGGATGAATGAAACTCTCCAAACTCTAGTTCAGCAAGGCATAAACAGAGAAGCTCAACATCACATATCAACCCAAAGCACTTATCTGGATTTCTTGGCGACACAACCGCCGGTATTCTCTGAGACAGCTGACCATTGTGAAGCAAATCACTGGTTACGTGTCATTGAGTCCAAGTTTGGACTGATCTAATGTGATGAATTCTCGAAGACTCTATATGCCGCTCAGAAGTTTCACGGCTTTGCTGGAGCATGGTGGGCAGACTACCTTGCTGTCCAACCAGCAGGGCATCGTGTCACCTGGGCAGAATTCCAGGCTGCATTTCATGCTCGTTTTATTCATGCGGGCATAATGCAAACCAGTCTGGGTGAATTCTGGAGTCTGAAGCAAGGGGACATGAGTGTTATTGAGTATGCGAAGGAATTCAATCGCTTAGCTCAATATGTCCCTGACTATGTGAAGTCACCAGCCATGAAGGGTTATCACTTTTACCGAGGGCTGACCGCTAGGCTGCGATGTGAATTGGCTCAAGTTAGCCAAGAGAATTTTGATGAGTTTGTGAGCTGTGCTATCACTCAGGAATATTATTCCAATCCCTACCTCAAAGAAAATAGGGAGAGGGACTCATCACAGGAGGAATGCAATCATCTACCTCAGAAGTATCGGTTGGTGATCCGTTCACCTTCCGGTCGAGAGATTCCACAAGAGGTGCAATCATCCTGGGAGTGTGATGACTATTCTACTCCACAGAGGTCTTATTCACCTCCACCACAGTAGCAACTTATTTCTTATGCACATCAGTATCAACAAGGTGCACCAGAATACGTTTTTCCTCAAGAGATTGAAGATGATCAAGGTGATTTCTCAGCTGAACCAAGTGCTGTCCCACTTCATGTTGACAACGAGCTCAACGTCAATGAAGCAACTGAACCGGGCAGCAACATTATGGCTGCGGGTCCAGTTCCAAAGAGGGATCTTGGACAGCAAAGAAAAGCCATGTCCAAAGTGGGAATAGTAAATTATGTGTCGGTCGATGACCTGCCAAAGGGAGGACCTGTTCTTGCCGGCAGGTTCACCTTAAATGACAAGCCGGTTGTCATTTTATTCGACTCTCGTGCAACACATAACTTCATTAGCAGGGCGACGGTCACCCGGGATCAGATCTCCACCACTATCACAAAAGGTTCTTACCTTATTCATTCGCCAGGTGGAGACATATCAACTAATGAAGCCGTTTCTCGAGCACCACTTTGTATGGGTGCAAAATTTATCCTACCACCCTCATTATTCTCAAAGACCAAGGAATCAATGCCATATTGGGAATATCATGGTTGACCTTCCATAAGGATGTTCTGTACATTGAGAACAGGAGTGTTCACTTGGACTCTCCACTTCACGGACGTCAAACGTTGTACCTCGGCAAAGCGGTTTCCAAAGACCCGGAAGTATGTAATGCCGATGCTTGCAAGCTAGAAGACATTTCGGTAGTCCGTGAATATCCGGACGTGTTTCCCGAAGATCTTCCAGGCTTGCCACCTGAGCGCGAGGTGGAATTCAAGATAGAGTTAATACCGGGAACCACACCGATCTCTCAGAGACCATACAAAATGGCTCCGAATGAATTAGTTGAACTGAAGGAGCAACTCAAAGATCTGATGGACAAGGGGTTCATTTGTCCAAGTTCATCACCATGGGGTTGCTTAGCTTTATTTGTGAAGAAGAAGGATGAGACGCTGCGGCTATGCGTCGATTATCGTCCTTTAAATGTTGTGACGATAAAGAACAAGTATCCACTACCAAGAATTTATATTCTTTTCGATCAGCTAGTGGGTGCTAAAGTCTTCTCTAAGATGGACTTAAGGTCGGGGTATCATCAAATCAAGATCCGAGCGGAAGATATCCCGAAAACAGCATTCTCGACAAGATATGGACTCTATGAGTATCTTGTCATGTCATTTGGGTTGACCAATGCTCTGGCCCACTTTATGTATCTTATGAACTCGGTGTTCATGCCGGAGCTGGATCAGTTCGTCGTGGTATTCATCGACGACATCTTGGTCTACTCCAAATCAGAAGAGGAACACGCTAGACATTTGCATATTGTGCTTCAACGCCTGAGAGATCACAAACTCTATGCAAAGTTTAGTAAATGTGAATTCTGGATCAACCAAGTGCCATTTCTTGGGCACATTATTTCAGCAGAAGGCATTGCTGTTGATCCAAGCAAGATTGAACAAGTGCTGAAGTGGAAGTCTCCAACATCAGTCCATGAAGTTCGTAGCTTCTTGGGTTTGGCGGGATACTATCCGAGGTTCATCCCGGGCTTCTCAAAAATCTTCAAACCTATGACTGAGCTACTGAAAAAGGGCATCAAGTATGATTGGAGCAAGCCATATGAGGAAGCTTTTCAAGCGTTGGTGAAACACCTCACAACAGCCCCGATTTTAGCTCAACCGGATACAACCAAGCCATTTGATGTTTATTGTGATGCGTCTGGCATCGGGCTGGGTTGTGTACTCATGCAAGGAGGACGTGTGGTCGCATATGGATCACGGGAATTACGGAATCATGAGCAACATTATCCAACTCATGATCTCGAGCTTGCAACCGTGGTATTAGATTTAAAGATGTGGAGACATTACCTATTGGGAAATCTGGTTCATCTCTACACCGACCACAAAAGCTTGAAATACATATTCACTCAAAAGGGGTTGAATATGCGACAACGGCGATGGTTGGAGCTGATCAAGGATTATGAGATTGAAATTCATTATCATCGGGCAAGGCAAATGTGGTTGCCGATGCACTCAGCTGGAAGTCTCATATTCATAACCTGACCATTACGCCGATAGAAGAGGAAGAACCAAGTCTCTACTTGGTTCTGTATGGAGCTTTACATAATCTGGCTCTCATACCCACAATAAGAGATAAGATCATGGAAGCTCAAAAGGAAGACAAGGGCATGGCTCATATCAGAATGAGGTTGAAGAACGGGGAGATGAAATGTTTCCGGTTAGATGATGAAGACACCCTATGGCTCAAGGACCGGATCGTCGTACCCCGTGATATGAGGCTGCGGAAGAAAATTTTGGATGAGGCTCACTTATCCAAATTTTCTATTCATTCTTGCAGCAATAAAATGTACCAAGACCTCTAGAAGAAGTTTTGGTGGACACATATGAAACGTGAAGTTGCAAAATACGTTTCAGAATGTGATACGTGTCGAAGGGTTAAGGCCGACCATGTGAAGAAGTCGGGCCTGTTGCAACCGCTACAAATACCGGCATGGAAGTGGGAAGACTTGAGTATGGATTTCATCGTTGGGTTGCCGATGACCTCCCACCACCATGATTCGATTTGGGTAATCGTGGACCGGTTAACCAAATCAGCACGCTTCATCCCCGTGCATACCAGATACACCGCCAAGCAGTACGCGGAGTTATACATAGCACGAATCTTGTGCCTACATGGAGTTCCCCGGATGATCATCTCCGATCGAGGCGCGTTGTTTGTTGCTCGTTTCTGGGAGCAGCTACACGCATCCTTGGGAACCAAATTGATTTGAAGCTCCGCGTATCACCCTCAAACCGATGGGCAAACTGAGAGGGTGAATCAAATACTTGAAGATATGCTGAGAGCATGTGCCATCCACCACAGTAAGCGTTGGGATGATCACTTACCGTTGGCGGAGTTCTCATATAACAATGGGTATCAATCAAGTATCAAAATGGCGCCTTATGAAGCTCTCTACGGCCGGAAGTGCCGCACACCCTTGAACTGGTGTGGATCCGGCGAGAGATTTATTTATGGGATTGATCTCGTAAATGAAGCTGAAGAGCGGGTAAGGCTTATTCAAGCTCTTAAAGCCGCTCAGTCTAGACAAAAGAGCTATGCGGATAAGAGGTGTCGTCCTCTGGAATTTCAAGTTGGGGACCACGTATACCTCCGCGTATCTCCTATGAAGGGCATTCACCGATTCAGAGTGAAAGGGAAATTAGCTCTGCGTTTTATCGGTCCCTTCATCATCATTGAAAGGTGTGGACCCGTGGCTTACCGTTTGGAGTTACCAGCAGCCTTGGCCGGAGTTAATAATGTCTTCCACATATCACAATTGTGGAAGTGTTTGAAAGTTCCAACGGAGATTCTCACGGAAGGCATAGCAGATTTGAAGCTGGACCTCACGTATGTTGAGCATCCAACCCAGATAATTGATGAAAAGACTCGCGAGACCAGAAACCGGACGCTGCGATTTTTCAAGGTGCTATGGGAAAATCACACGTCCGATGAAGCTACATGGGAAAGCGAGGGGTATTTGCAACGCAATCATCCGGAGTTGTTAGAGGCTTATGTTGAGTAGTTGTCCTCTCCACGTTGTCCTTAATCATGAATCTCGGGACGAGATTCTTTTTAAGGGGGGAGGAATGTAAAAGTCCCAAAACTTGTAAATGGAAAACCTGAGTTTTGAATGAAGTTGAGTTTAAATACAAGAAATGGGACTTGGAAAAACTTTTGTTTACTGATGAAAGTGTTGGCATGTGCAATAAAACTTTGAATTCAGTTTGAAGTAAAAAGGTCACTTCAAAAAGAAGAAGGGCATTTCCAAAAGGGGAAATTCAAACTGTGGTTTAAGAAGTTGTATTTGCAGTGGCCAACTTGAAGATCAGAGGAGATAATTGAATTCCTCAGGTCCAAATTATGAGGTAGCCAAATTTTGAGAAAATTTGGAGGTGCTTTGATATGAGTATCAAAGGGGCCTATGAATTTCTTTGAAATTTCAATTTAAATTTGAACTGAAGAACATCATGTCAAAACTCCAAACAGCTTTTGAATCTGAGCTCTTCAGGATTTAAATTTGCATTGTGCCAAATTGGGAGATCTTTTGGGGCAGAGAGGAGCTGTGGGCCCCAATTGTCATTGAGAGGGGGAATCAAAACTTACTGCCTAAGTGTTCAGCTCTCTGTTATCGGTTCAACCGAGCTGTTCCACTGTGGCGCCACTGAGAAGCGGCTACCGCCACCTCCTGCTCGAGCTCCCCCCCCACGTGCAGGCGCCAGAGGCGGTTCGCCCGGTGCTTATCTCTCCCGCCAAAGAAAACACGAAGTCTCTCACTCGTGCCCGTGGCCTTCGTCTGCTCACGCGCCCGAACAACAGCCGCCGGCGACGCCTCTGTTTCTTGCGGTTGCCCACCAGCTCGCGTCTCCTTTTGCTCGAGCTGTCCATACAAAAAGGGAGCGCTAACGAGTGTACAAGATCCTCCACAGCTCGGCTCCGACGTTTCTGGGTTGTGGCGCGCACAAATCAGCACTGAGCACGAGAAACCGAAGCTCATCGGCAAAGGGGCAACTCGGGTCGCCGTGGGCAGCTTGCACCGAGGCTTTTCACAACCGAGCGAGCATCCTCCGAGACGCACCGGGACGTCACTCTGCTCTCCCCCGAGTTTCAGCTCGAGCCGTGCAACGTAGCTCGGGAATTTCAAGTTTTCCTCTCGGACGAGGAAAACCTACCCACGGGTAAGATTTTCAAAATTCGACGCTTAATTCTCGGTTAGAGTTTTTCATGTTGCGTACACAGAAGCTAGAAGGGTTCAGGCACAATTTTCCTTCACATCCTTAGCCTAAAGCCGAGTAGGAGCACCGAATTTTGGGTTTTCCGATGGGCGGCCATGGCGGGAACGCGCGGCCGCACGGTGACAACCGGGTTGCCGCCATTTCCGAGCCACATTGAGGCCATGCCAAGCTAGACCATCCTCCACTGGTGCTTTTGGGCGGTTCGGTTGAGCTTTTGGCGGGCTATAAGGGACGGGCGATGGTGCCGATCTTCACCGAAGGCCGCCGCTCGTCGCTGAGGATAGTCCGGCCACCGGCAGCCCGAGCCAACCCCGTAGACGTATTCCCCGACCTCCCAAACTCACAGGCGGCGAGTTTCCGGCCCAGAGGCGGCCGGGAAGCCGGGTCCGGCGAGCTCCAATGAAGTGCCGGCGAGGGGGCGGTGCGGGAAAAAGAAAACGGCCTGAGGAGGAAGAAGGTCTGGCGGGCCCCGCATGTCAGTAATGAAATTTTAAATCGTTGATCCGCTGCGGCCCTGGGATCCAGTGTGACTGCACGGGAAAGGTTCTGTGTCCCCGTGTGGCTCGACTCCAGCGGCTGACACCTGTGTAATGGGGCCACTGTCAGAATTTAAACTTTTCCCCGGTTTAGTTAGATTTCCAGATTTAGTTCAAACTTTAGAACCGAATAACTTTTGCTAGGAAGCTCCAAATTTAGTGATTCAAATTGGGTTGGATTCAGGATGAAAAGATCTATCCAAATAGGCAGCCCAATTTGCATGAAAACCAATAGAAAATCCTGGAGAATTCTTTAAAGCTTTTCAGCAAAAGAATTTTAGAGGGAGTTTTGTTCATCCAAAAATCCTCAAATTTTGCCAGAAAATTCTTTAGGACGTTAGGAGACACCTGTAAAAGTTTCGGTTCTTTTGGAGTTGATTTATTTAGGGTAATTCTGATTTCAAATTTATGTATTCAAATGAATACAGAAACATTTTCAGAGAATTTCCAAAACTTGGAAATTCAGTTATGGGCATTCCTTAGCTCCAAAAATCTTAGAAAAATTCATGCATGCTCCCTGAGCTATGTTTGAAATTTTAGTTCACTTGAATTTGCATGAAAGTGCAAATTTACTCAGAATTAATTCCTTTTTTCCTAAATGCTTAGGGAATTGTTCTGGGTGATTTACTTAGTGAAATATTCTGAATTTTGGTTCAGATGATTTTCTTGTGACAAGGAACTCACATGAAAATTTTCAGATCCATGGGAGCTCTGGATCACCACTATCCTGTTCAACCTATTTAGATGAGTAGCACATAAGTGGTGAAATGTAATTATCACTTGATCATGTTGCTCCACCCAAACCAAACCACTAGCCCCAGTGTCATTTTCAATTCTTAAACAGAGTTCCAGTTTTAAACTTGTATTTAGCACTTGTTAGTAAAAGTTTTATAATTAAACATGTATGCATATTCATAACGTGTAGTGATTAAACGTGGAAAGGAAGAAGGGGAAATTGAGCTTGGATCAAGGAGCAAGAAGGGCAGGAATTGAACTTCAAGTCATCAGCAACTAACTCCAAACTTATCTGACTTTAGTCACCTTCAAAACCAAGGCAAGCCCCGGTTTGCATTTAAGTTGTTTTACAAAGCTTTTCATTTGTTCACTATTATGGGTCAAAGTTTGTATGTGCATTAGGTCAAGGATGTTTATACTCCACTTGCATGACCAAAAAGAAACCTGGGATCAAGGGTAGAATGGTTCTATCGCTGTAGAATAATGTCGTGCTAAATAGCTTAGCACACCCGGTAGAAGTCGAGTAGTTGGAACCTACTCGCGAGTTATAGACGGGATTATATGGGTGTAGTCGAAAATAAGGCAAACTAAAGTTTACATTTCTAAAGATGAGACCGGGCAGGAGGGTTAAGTAGCGACAAGACGAGGTCTTGGTCGAGTAGCTCTGCCTGTGTCGGTTGAGGACCAAAGCGTGTGCGGCCCTGGGAGCAAGTATTGAGTTGTGTACCGGATGCTTACTGATATATGGGAACCAGGAAACCGATGTACCGGGTTCACTGGATTGTAGAGGCATACCACATCGTCTCGTTAGACCTATGAGCCCAAAACGGTGCGACCGGTTCTACAGTCTAGTGTCCTGAGAAAGGTTGCCACATACGACGTAATGAATGACGCCAGATTTGGGTCTTCAGAGGCGGGCGTATGTGTCGAGTTATCCGGGTAGTGTTTGATTCGAATCACCGTACCTCGCAGTTAGGAGTACCGCTTGCTCACTGCGCTGTGACGTAGTAATCAAGTTGTGTGGGAATAGTTTTCAAAGTTTTAAATGCTGTTATGATAATTGGAAATTGCATGAAAACCCTGTTTGAAGTAGAGATAGAGCAAACTAAAGTTATTTTCCACCTTGGGACAAGTAACGTTGGAATGAAGCGTTTCTTGTTTGATTGTGGAGTTCCAATGTTGCTGGGCGCAAGGCCACTACTATTATGGATAAAATCTGAAAGTTAAGGATGAACTCATAGGCGAGTCTTTTCGCAAATTACAAGGTTAGGTCTTCAGTGACCCTCATGTAGAGTTGCATGCTTTAGGAGAGACGGGTAAGTCTTGTTGAGCCTTTGTGCTCACTCTTACTATATAAGTGGTTTTGCAGGTAAATTTCGACGCTATAAAGAAGGTTGTCCGGTGAGACTCGGGAACTTCCGAGTCATGTCACGCTTGGAGAACCTAGCCACTGCCATGTCTTCATGTTACTAGCGAGAGGAGCCCGCGGGCTGGACCTCTTCTCGAGTGCTTCTTAGAGACTCGACGTGAGATGTTATAGACTTCCACTGTAGCTACTCTATGTAAATTATTTACGAAGAACTATTGTAAGCTTCCGCTTTTTGATTTATGTAATACAGTGTTCCTTATATGTGTGTTGTTCGGTGCCGCCTAACACGGCACCACCCAATGCGATTCCCGGGCAAGGTACCCCGTCCCTGTGAGTGATCGGGGCGGCGGGGTCCCGTCAACAACCTACAATGTCTGGTGAGTTAATGCCCAACATAATGAAGTAGATCATCATATCTCACGTTCAATACCGTCATACTCCATCATTCCACAAGTTTTAAACAGCCAATACTCATTCTCAAGCTCTTCTCAATTCACAAGTTGTCAAGATCAATACATACTCACATAAACCGAATCCAATCTCATATGCATAACCAAAACCAGTCCCGAATGACACAACCAAAACCAGACCTGAATAACCATCCCAAGTTTTGCATCTAATCATGTAAGTTGGCCAGGTGCTTGTAACCGGAAGCACGGCTATCATGATAGTTTTACACTCTGTAAAGGTGGCACCACTTTACCTACAAGTTTGTGATTTGGTCACCCATCGGCGACTATGTCACACCCGGTTTTTCCGAAGAAACAACCAAGTGAATATCACATGTATGCCAGGATCATTTTCTCATACATGTGTTGACAAATAGTGAAGCATCATTTATTACAAGCCAGGTGTCGAATATAAATAAGTCTTACATCACAAATGTCTCAATGGACACTAATGCTTTATCACAAGTAAATAAACTAGCAGCGGAATATTATTCTTTAGGGCTCCATCACAGGCGTTGCCCGGGGTCTTCATGAACCTAAAAACCTTCCTCGGGTCCAAAGTCTTGGTCATTATACACCACCTCATTATCTTGACCTGAGCAGCAATATAAACCAACAAATATGCAAGGTTGAGTACCAATGGTACTCAGCAAGTGTGGGAAAATTATATCATGCATGGCTAGAACAAGGAGAGGTTGAACTCATGGTTAAAGCACTACGCAATTAATACCTATCACCTTAGCTTATTGAGCACCTACATTACTACACAGGTGAAATGGTCCCAATCTCCCATCCCATCATCATAACCCGATAACCATAACATCATTTCCCATGTTAAGCTCCCCGCTTAACTTCCGAAACTTCCAAAAACCATCACTTCTCTAATCATGAATAAGTCCAGGCCGCTCTTAACCGTGAGCACGGCTGTCAAGACAGTTTTGACTCTGCAGAGTTTGTACCACTGTACCCACATGTAGTGATTTCATCCCCCGTTGCCGGGTGGACTAAAAGAACCTCCATTATGCCAGTGGCTACGTTCCACATTCACACTTCCCAGGTGTGCGGCCAAGAGATCACTACAAAGCCTTTACAAAGGGATTCCCGACGAGCGTGGGCCCACTGAGGTTTCACCCCTAACAGCATACAAGAGGCTCCAACCCCGCTGCAGTGGCCCCCTCTTGAGCCTTGCAGTTCATATGGTAGTCCAGCTGACACCTACTCCCCGCACCATCCAACACACCCATACTACGCCGGGGATACGCCTAATTAATTGGCCAAGCTGCCCCATCTCAGCATGTGGTTGGCACTGTAAAGCCGGGTTACATGCTCCATGAACCAGTCCTTAGGATCCAGGCAAGTACTAAACACAAACCCAAGTCTCGTGCACCCAGCACACAACCAAAACATCCAACTTGCCTTGATCCCTACCTCTACATAACTCACATTAACTCATTCAAGAGTATGGTAATATAAACTGATGATCTCATGTCCCAAATATCCCATTCTAAGCATGGCTAAGCATATGCATGGAAATAAATGACATGGTAAAATAAATCCCAACCCAAGCTACAAGGAAACAAGGTAATGCAATTCTAGGGAAACTTCCTAGCATGGGTTTCATATTTCATTTGACAATGCAAATAATTCTATCTACACATCCTAGCATAGGATCAAAGTGGTCAAGGACACTTGCCTCCTTCTTGCTGCTCTTGAAATGGATAGTCCTGGCCTTGGAAATGAATAACTGGTTCTTGAACAGGTTCTACTTCATACCATCACACATAGCAAAAGAAAAACAACAATCCATAAGACATAGTTCACACTTACACTTCATACAAACCACATATTCATATTCATGAAAGTTCTTTACCATTATATGTGTTGTGGTTACTTTATGTGTGTTGAGTTGTGGCTTGCATGCACTTTTAACCATGTGTATATGATTCCTACTTTTGTGTCCACCTTCATACTTACACACTATTTATATGGGTTTACAATAAATTTCTTATATTCAACTACTTCACCTTTTTACTACCAAGTGTGTATGAAAAGTATTATTTTTCCCCATATGTGCCTTCATAATTTCTACCAACCCTAAACTGAATTCTTTGTATTTTAGAAACTCCATTTATCAATTACTAGTTGCTATATTTTCAGATTTATATTCCTATGCATAATTGTGTATTTTATTGTGAAATTAGTAATACACCTCATCTAAACAGTATAGGTTCTGGTCCTAAATGATTTAATAACATATTTTGACCTTGGCTTCTGATGTAGACTATTTCATAATTATCTTCCCTATTTTTCTATAACTATTCTTTACTTAAAAATGTATCCCTATACTAATAAATGTGAATAATAAATGAAACAGATTCATTTCAGCCTAAAAATATACTTTTATCTCACTCCAAAGTTTTCTAAGTACTGAGAAAGTTTTTAATTAATTTTGACAATTATGTTTATCCCCCTTTTTAATTTTTAAACACTAGTTACATATTCAATTATCTAAATTAAATACTAAACAAGGCTAAAATAATGAACTCACCTCATTACAGGGTCTATAATATTATTTTCATAATTTTCAGGGGTCTAGCTACACTTATCAGAGGTGTTTTTCCTAATTTTTATTAAGTCCAGGGGCTAAAACTGATTTTTAAATGAATTTACATGATTTTCTGGAGTTCCAGGGGCTAGATCTGAAGTTTTTGGGGCTAGCTCTCAATTCCAGAGAACCCCAGGGGGTAGCACGTAAGAATTCCAGTCTTTATAACGCGGGGCTAACGTGGACCGTCCGATTTTAAACCGACGGCTGAGATTATAACATCGAACCGGTACGCGGGGATTTAAAGTCTACCGTGCGATTTAAAATAAACGGCGCACAAGCAGCCACGTCGCTCTGACCGAGCGCGGGCGGCGCTGCCGGCGGCGCACGGCGGCGGGAGGCGGCGATCTCGCCGGAAAGTTTCGGATCCTCGAGAATTCTGCCTAGAACTGTGATCTTATGGCCTAGATCGGTAGAGGGGAGGTCAAGGATCTCACCTCGGGGGTTTTCTCGAGCTCGGGGGTCCTGGAAAGTGCTCGGCGGCGAGGTCCGAGGCAAAACCACGACGAAGCTCGTCGGCGCTGAGTTTACACCGTAAGTCTTCGGGTTTTCTGCACCTGCAAAGTTCCCCGGAGGCGGTGGATCAAGACCAGCGAGTTAGATCAGAGTTTCCGAGCTTAGATCGGCCAGAATTCACCGGCGAAGTCTCGGTGCTCACCGGAGTGAAAATCGGCGATCGCGTGTGAAAAACTGATCGGATCGGGGGTTTTTATAGCCGGGGGAGGGCGGTGGGTCTGTTGTGATCGAGTTGGAGTCCTCTGGGTCCAGAATTCGGGCGACGGGACGCGGTTTTCCGGTCGGTTGCGATTTCGCGCGCTCGGGGGAAAAGTCCGGGGTCGCGGGGCTCGGGGTTAGGGATGACAGGTGGGTCCCACCCGTCGGTGAGAGGCAGCGCGGCGCGCGCGGGGGCGGGCTGGCGCGGGAGTAGCTGGGCCGGCTGGCGGGTTTCGGCCCACTGGCCGGTTTTTTTCCCGTTTTTCTTTTTCTTTTTCCATTTCTTTTCTGTTTTGAGTATAATTTGAATTCCAGTTTGAATTTGAATTTTTGCAAAACATGCAACACGTCCAAAAATTTCTAAATTCCCCTCTGAACATGGTTTAGGGTTTTGAATCAAAATTGGGGGTGTTACAGACTAGAGAAACCTCCATCATGTCACTACACAACCGTCGGTGTATGGCCAAGAGGTCACAAAATAGCTATTACAAAAGGGCTACTAGAATGTACGGACCCACTGAGGTTTCACCGGTAGACTTGAATCTCCATTCTCCCACCCACAGGCCCCCTTGTGTGCCATGCACTTCCCAGGGCAGTCCATACTTGACACCATTCCCAGCACCATCTAATGGTCCATAACAAACTAGCAACACACCTAATTAGTCAGCTAAGCCGCATCCATATTTGGCACTATGGTGGCATTATTTTCCTGGCATATTCTCGAATGAACCGGTCATTAGATCTAAGACAAGTAAACCCCCATCTTATTCAACATAACCACAATCCAAGCTTGCCTAGATCACCCTAGTTCCATGCTTGTTAAACATCATCATTTTCTCATCATCTGTAATCTTCGTGAATACAGTAGTTATGCAAGTTTGTTTCAGTTTTCCTTAATCCCATTAGCAATACGGTGCAAAAGAGAAAATGACAACATACCCGACTCAACAAGTTCCCGGCGACAAGGGGTGGCATACAATGCTAGTAAACTCCACTAAAAGTGTTTCCCATCATATTGACACGAGCATGCAGTTTTCACAAGCAAAATAGTTCAAAAACATAGGATCAACATGGTTAAGGGGCACTTGCCTTTCTCCAATGGGTTGTGTTGCTCAAATGCGTCGAAGTCTTGGTGATGGAGGTTATCGTAGACGGCCTATTGAGTGTGTCCTTCTACTCATGATCACATACATACAAGGCAACACATCCAATCAATATGATGCACACATATTACTCAAGATGTGATGACACGAATGCATGCAATCCTACAATTCAACCTGCACTACTCAGTTTACATATACCCATGCGAGTTTTGGTAGGTTTTAGTGGGGTTTGGTGATGATTAGTGCTGCTGGAAATCAACTTGGTGCGGCTGGGGTTTTAGCTCGGGTAGTAGATCAATTCTTCCGTCAAAACGTAGACCTGAGAGTGATCTTACATGCAGTAGCTCCTGGTCGTGGGGTGTGATGCAGCAGGGTTGGAGACGACAGCAGCGACGTTGCAAGAAGGATGACGGCTCGTGCTTCTCTTCCTCCTCTTCTTCTCCTTTGCGTATGGTCTTCTCGTTGTAGTGGCAGCAGTTAAGGCTTCTCTTGTGATCAATGTTGGCGGCTGGGGTTTTCTTGGGGCAGACCAGGGCTGCGGCCAAAGCTCTTCTTCTTGGCAGGGGCGCAGCAGGGCGATGGCCAGTGGGTTTTTCTTGGGGCAGGGGGTATGGCGGCTAGGGTTTTTTTCTTAGGGCAGGGGGTGTGGCAGCTAGGGGGAAGGAGTTTTATTTATTGGGGGAAGGGTGCAGCCAAGGGGGCTAGGATTTCAGCAAATAGAATTGATCAAGGGCCAGGATTCGCCCAAGGGGGCACAGCCAAGGAGGACACCTATTCGGACTAGGAGAGGGGGGGGATCCCTAGGGGGCGGCGGGCAGGGGGAAAATCCCTTAAGGGGGCGCGGCCAGGCACTACAGGAATCGGGACTATAGACGACGGCCGGAAACCGTCGTCAATAAGGGAACTACCGTCGTCAATAAGTTATTGACGACGGTAAAAGCTTATAGACGACGGTTTTCAGCTGTCGTCAATTATTAGTCGTCAATAAGTTTATTGACGACGGTAACCGTCGTCAATAAATTTATTAACAACAGCTAAATCTAGCTGTCGTCAATAAACTTATTGACGACAGCTAAATCAGGCTGTCGTCAATAAGCTTATTGACGACGGCCAGGAAACCGTCGTCAGTAACCGTGGCTTATTGACGACGGTATACACTAGGCCGTCGTCAATAACAATTGCTTACTGACGACGGTTTCTGGTACCTGGCCGTCGTCAATACTAGTGGCTTATTGACGACGGCCAAGTACCAGAAACCGTCGTCAATAAGCTTTTCAATTTTTTTTTAAAAAACAGAAAATCCTGCCCTGGCTTCGAGGTCAGCCCTGGCTCGATGGCCAGATCACAGGCAATTAAAACATACATCACAGGCAGGCACAAAAACACTATACGCACGCCACACTACCCTACGCTACCCCGACCGCTGCCACCGGAGTCCAGGAAGTCGTCGTGCGCTCGTCCAAACGCTGGTTGCTGAGGGGATGGAGTTTCCTGAGCCCGTGTCGCCGATCCCTATGATGTACATGTATAGGTAGACAAATTAGAAGTTCACAAATGTGTATATGATTAAATAAACTCATTACAAGTTAAAATTGAGCAAGTTAGCTAGATTTGGCTATGTTTGAGTAAGTTTGCTCATATTTTACTAAGTTTGAGAAGTATGGACTAGTAGTGTTTGTGTTTGAGCTAGTTCAAAAAGTTTTGGCTATGTTTGAGTAAGTTTGGTCATATTTGACTATAGTTGAGTAAGTTATACCATATTTTACTCAGTTTAAGGATATTTAACTAGTTTTTCCTAAGTTTGAGTAAGTTTGATCAAATTCAACTAAATTTGAGCAAGTTTAACTAGTTGCAGCTATTATGAGAAATTTTGTACCTGTGCTCCTAACGTCGGCCCCTGTGGTAGCTGTATCGGTGGCAGCGCCCACTGAGGAAAGACAACGGGTTGTCCTGTGGCCATAGCCTGCAAATATGAAGTAAATTATTATACATGTCATTTATATATTAGAAACGTTGAGTACATTGATCTGAACTTACCTGCATGGCAGCTTGCAGTTGTAGCATGTACGAGTGTTGATACTCGTCCCTAGCCCGGAGCTCGGCTGCCTGCCTCTCGTTCGCGAGCCTCAGCGCTTCCTGCGTCCTCTGGAGCTCCTCCTGGACACTCTGGAGCTCCAGATCACGGCTGCCACGCCTGCTGGATCCACCCTGCGATGAAGAGGCCCTCGAGTAAGACCGCGCCTCCCTCGAGTCTACTACTCCATCGAAGATGGCCAACCTACACAACGAAGTAAGAGTATTAAAGTTTCGTATCTCGAAGTTAATGAAAGTAAATGAAAACAACAGAACTCACCGGCCGTGAGGTTTACCGCCACCGCTTGCATAGGCGGCTTCAGGTACGATCGGCGAGTTCTGCCAATCGTAATCGTCGCCTCGAAGCCTCCGCACCTCCTCCCCATACTTTTCCTGAAAATACAGAAAATTAAAGTCATCAGAAGTTTTGAAGATAATACAATTAAGTCAACTAAAGAACTCACCAACGTCTCTGTCGCTGTCTGAGAAGACAGCTGATCAGGCTGCGAGGGGTCACTTCCCATGTGACCCCTCCTCCACACCTGAATAGCGGTCGGCTCCTGACCGATCTCGCGCTCCTATCGATACGTGTTAGCATAATGGTAGCGATAGAAATTAACTAGAATATAATTCGAGTATCACTTACCATCCATTTAGCAAGGCATACGTAGCCGTCCCCGCCAAGACGGTGTTTCCCGTCCATCCCTCGACTCTGTCGGCGGGTCATCGACACGCCTTGGAAGCCCTGGCTCGCCCAACGAGCACACAGGGAACTGTAGGCGTCCGGACAGGACTCAAGCCACGGTACGCTGACCTGCACACATTTGTTGTTGGATGAAAACATTGATGAAAATTGGATAATGAAGCAAAGTAAAATAAAGAATTTACCTCTGCGTACTGTGCCTCCGTCAAGTACTTGTCCGCCACATCCCTAAACTGCCCCGGCTCACCCTCGTCCGGATGCAACTTATAGTACGCCTTCGTAGCCTGAATGCGAGCCGTTGAAATCGACTGCGTCAGGAGCTTCCTAGCGTTGTTGTTGAAGACCAGGCGAGCGTGATCCAGCTGGGCCTCGTCCTCCAAACGGTAATATTTCTACAAGTAGAAATATACAAGTTAATGTACTTAACATATAATAGGTTCGCATTTAACAAATAGACGATTTGCTTACCATGAATTCATGCCACACATGCTCCTGGTGGTTGCCGTAGGTAATGTCCTGGGTCGTAGCGTAATCGTCCCAAGACGTAGCAGCCCGTCCGTTCACTAGACCGGGGTAGTGACAACGGATGAGCTGGCCCAGGACAGCGTTGACCTGGCGGTGGCGTCCTTGACCCGTGAACGAGTCATCGGCCCAAGACCTAATACACGATTCTCAATTAGTACATATATAAGTGTTAAAATATCTAAATTGATTTGTTATAGATTTACTTACCTATCACCAACCGGACGAATAACGACCCGATCTTCTGGCCGTGCAGGAACCGGAGGAGCCACGTGGCTCCTCCTGTAACGCCGCTGTGGAGCCGGCTCCACATCAGGCTCTGTGGAAGGCTCTGAAGCAGGGTCCGAATCCTGCGGTGCCGGAACCTGAAGAGGATCCGAAGCAGGATCTGTAACAGGCTCCGAAACCTGTGGTGTCTGAAGAGGACCCCTGGCCTCTGTCTCCTCAGACGTAGAGTCGTCCTAAAAATTTGAAGATTGGTAATATAGATTTAAGAAAGTTATTTATATAATTTATGTAATTAATTATTCTTTACCTGTCGTGACCGCTCTCGTGACCCCTGGCCTCTGTCGAGGCCCAACAGCTGAGACAGTCTACCATTGCTAGACTGACAGCCCTGGAAAACAGAGTCTGCTCTCGGGGGCAGAAAGCCCCGCGTCCCCCGTCGTCTACTGCTCGATGACATCCTGATGAAAGGAAATTTGATAATGAATTTAAAGGAAAATATAGAAGACGAAAGAAGAGATGGAAGAAACGATACTTGTACTTAATTTCAAAATTCATCAGTATCACGATCATGTACTCTACTTCGTAAACCGGACCATCGATCTTTTGTCATGGTTGTTCGCCGTTTTCGTTTTTTCACATTATGAGTCTGTACATCTTGTGCATCTCCAACTAATTCATCGAGTCGTAGACCAGGCTCAACGACAAAAGAATCCGGCAACTCTTCTTCTTGGTAAACAACATCTGCCTCATCAATGTAACCAGTATTGTCCGGTGTATATAACCGCTCACGAGGATTCACCTTTTGTACAACCCACCATGCACTAAGTTTTTCGCACGGATATTGTAGATAGTACACTTGTTCGACTTGGTGTGCAAGGACAAAGGTGTCGTAGCCTCGTAGTCGGTCCTTGTGTTTGACTTCTACCATGCCAAATTGGTTTTGTCGAGTTCCATTGTTATTATCAAACCAATCACAGTCAAAGAAGACTACTTTAAGGTCTTTATTCCCGGCAAAACTAAATTCTAGGATTTTCTATATGATCCCATAGAAATTAGTTTCATGTCCTTCGGCATCGGCGGCCCTTGTCACAACTCCGGTGCTTCAGCCATATTATACCGTAACACCGATGCATTAACATTGTGTTCTTCTGCAAAGTAGACACTTGAAAAGTATCCTATCTCCTGAAGTGTAAATGCTTCGGCGATGCATCCTTCAACCCTTGCCCTATTACGAACCATCGGTTTTAGACATCTGAGTGCTCTTTCAATGTGGTACATCCACCTATATTGAACAGGGCCACCTACTTTAGCTTCATATGGAAGATGGATTAGAAGGTGTTGCATTGGATTGAAGAACCCTGCAGGAAATACTTTTTCCATCTTACATAAAAGCACGGGTATCTCTTTTTCCAACTTCTCCATCATCTCCCTTTTGATTTCTTTAGCACAAAGCTGTCTATAAAAATAGCTAAGCTCGGCTAACACCTTCCAAACCTCATCGTCAAGATAGCCTCGAAACATAACCGGCAGAAGTCTTTCCATGATTATGTGATAATCATGGCTCTTCAAACCAGTAAGATTTCCAGTCTTAACATTAACGGCTCTTCTCAGGCTAGCAGCAAAACCGTCTGGGAACTTCAACTGTTTCAACCACTTGAAGACTTCTTTCTTTTCTTTTGGTCGAAGGCAGAAACAAGCTCGTGGTTTGCCACCAGCTTCGGAGAGCTCAAGACTTGGTCGGTTACAAACCTCTGCCAAATCCTTCCGAGCTTTTATATTGTCTTTTGTTTTTCCCGTCATATCCAAGCACGTGCTTATGATGCATTCGCCCATGTTACGTTCCTGGTGCATGACATCAATGTTATGCATTAGAATTAAAGACTTCATATACGGTAACTCCCATAGTGCACATATATGAGTCCAATTGTGATCCTCTCCGTAACCAACAAAATATCCAGGACGACCTTCATCTAGCACTAGATTATTGAGCTGTTTAACAATTTCCGACCCGTTCAGACGTTGTGGTGGTCCCTTTTTTACAATGGTACCCTTCCTGAAGGCATTTCTCTGTTGCCTAAACACGTGATTTGGCGGTAACCAACGTCTATGACAATCAAAGTAGCATATCTTGCCACCATGAATTAGACGAAAACAATCCGTATCCGAAGCACATATTGGACATGTCAATCGACCATGAGTGCTCCAGCCAGAAAACATGCCGTAAGCTGGAAAATCATGAATAGACCACAAGTACGCAGCTCGAAGGTTGAATTTCTGTTTTCTATAACAGTCGTACGCTTCGACTCCTGTCCATAACATTTTGAACTCTTCAATCAATGGCTGCATCATCACGTTCAGTCGTGAACCAGGATGATCCGGTCCAGGTACAATAAGGCATAGGAACATGAACTCATACTTCATACAAAGCGATGGTGGTAAGTTGTACGGAATAGCGAACACGGGCCAACATGAGTATGGTGTGGCGTTTGTACTAAACGGTGAGAAGCCATCTGTCGCCAACCCAAAGCGAATATTTCTCGCGTCATTGGCGAAATCTAGATCGAAGTGGTCAAGCGCCTTCCATGCCTCACCGTCCGACGGGTGCACCATCATGCTGTTGTTCTCACGTACACCTTCTTTATGCCACCTCATGTGTCTAGCTGTTTTTTTAGATAGAAACAAACGCTTGAACCTAGGTGTGACAGGCAAGTAGCAAAGCTGCTTCTGTGCGACTTGAGTCATTACTTTTGAACCGTCGTCATTAACAACTTCGTCAAATCTCGCTTTACCACATTTTAAGCACTTGTTCTCGTTGGCATGCTCTCTCCAAAAAAGCATGCAATTGTCTAGACACATATCAATCTTCTCATATTTCATACCTAGACCAGAAATCAACTTCTTAGACTGATACATATCTTTAGGCACTTTATGTGGTTGTGGAAGGATATCGCTGATCAATTTGATAAGATCGTTGTAGCAGTTATTGGAGAAGAAATACTTAGACTTAATGGCCATAAATCTAGTCATGAAAGTAAGGAGCGTCACTTCGGTGTGTTCATGCAACGGCTCTTCTGAAGCTTTGAGAAGCGTGAAAAACGCTTCAACCTCCGTTGGAGGAGGATCCTCCATCAATTCAGGATTTATGGCATCAAGCATCTCGTCCATCCTATCGACCCCCGTGTTGTCATCCTCATCTGAAACTTGTAAGGGTTGAGAAGATGTCTCACCGTGAAAGGTCCACACCTCATAATCTTGCATGAAACCGTATCGACATAAGTGAAACGCCAAATTCACTTTGTCCCAACACTTTGCACCTTGACATTTCGTACATGGGCACCGCACCTTATCGATCTTTGACAATGAAAAAGCTCGATCTACAAAAGCATCTGTCTTTGTGAACCACTCATCTGAGTGACCACCAGAACTGTTCTTCCAACCGGTATACATCCAACTACGATCCTCACCCATGTTTGAATCTGCAGTTTAATGTCAAGGAAATTATAGTTACTTTATAATTTATTTATGTCACGGCCCTACATCTATTGAAAAGGATAGGTCCTAAACCCACCCAAGAGTGATCGAGCGGAGCGTGCTCATGACGAGACGCGTGGTATGGATCCAAACGAAATTTCGGCAGCATAACCCCGCTGTTCTCCACTGCACGCCCGAAAATGGTGCAGCAGAGAACAACAGGGTTATGCCGTCGAAATCTTGTCTAGATCTAAACCCGTGTTTCATCACATGCCACGCCCCCTCGGTCACTCCCAGGCTGTCCAAAAAGGGACAATTCCGAACGTACACGCCTCACATGCGTAACACATGTGAGACGGGCCCGTTCGAAACGGGTGACGCATGTTGTATAGGTTTACGTCAATCTTTCGTTTTTGAGTCATTTAAAAGAGAGAGAGGAAAGAACGAGAGAGAAGGAAAGAACGAGAGACAAAGAAGTGGGTCAGCCGTCCTAAGTTATGTCCCGTTGGGGCCTGCCATTATCTTACGACGCCTTTAGGGTTAGCCGTCGTACGTTATGCCCCGTCGTAAGTGGGTCAAAGATGAAACCGCACCGTCTGGGCCCGCCGTCCACGCGCGGGAGCTTGCCGTCCTCCGTGCCTGTCTCGACTAATACATTACCACTAAATGAGCCGTGACAGACCCTAAATGGGTCGTGTCAGGCCGGACCGGGCCGAAACCCATTTATTTACATATAGTAACTAATCACACAATCAATCAAAGTATTATTTAAACAATAATCAATAACAATACTAATTAAACAATTAATCATCTAAGGCCGGTTGCTTCAACACAATCAGCTCATATATGAGTCCAGCTATAGTAACCAAGGCTTTCCTAGTAGGTTCATGAATGCATGCATGCTCTCTATTAAAAGAATTGGAACTGTCTGGTGCTGGTGGTGTCTTTATTTTTTTCTCTCTTTTAAACTTCAAAAGTAAGTTTTGTTTCTAGGGACGAAGAAATCGCTGTATGGAGTTCTCGATCAATTCTTTCGATCGGGCAACGGGATGAATTACCGGACATCTCTTCCTCGCCTAAATGAGCTAAACTGAACACATACCCAACCGTTCTCTCTGTAGCCGGCCGCAGCATGTGCAGCCTCTCACACCTAGCTAGAGCGGCAGACAGGTCAGCTCAATCATCTCGTACGTGGCAGTTTGGCGTGTGTGTGTGAACCCTGAAAAACACCAACCCACAGCTCATGCATGCCCAACCCAAGTCTCAGACATCCAGAGAAGATTTTTTTAATCCCCTAAGCTGTCCTTTTCCAACAATGCCTGGCCTGACAAGCAGGCGGGCACATGCACATGCAGGTGATCAGTTTAATTTGCATCCCCAGCAGCCAATGGCCGCCTTTATAACTTGAGTTGAGCCAAGGGAAGAAGCTGCCGGCCTGCCGGCTGGGGAGGACGAGCTAGGCAGACGAGAGTGGTGATGGGCTGCCAGGCAGTCAGATGCAGTATTGCAGTAAAAAAAAACAAGCTCGATCCTCCTCGTCATCATCATCCAGGCATTTCTTTTATTCACAGTTCGGTTTCACCTGGAAACTGATATGGCTGCCGCGCCGAACTGCTGGGGCAGAGAAATATCAAACGACCCATTCCACAGAAGATTAAATGTGATGCAACAATTTTGAAAACCTGTTGTGTTGCCTCTTGTAGCTAATCATCCTCTCATGGAGAGTACAGCAAGTAATATCAGAATCAACAATAATACAGTCAAGCAATAATACAGTCAGCAAGCAGTGCTTTGGATTGTTATCACTGTCGATTGAATCAGAAGCAGCAAGGAATAGGGTTCATTGTGCACTGTATCAACTGGCTGGCCAGACCTATATTGAAACAGCATTTAGCTGACCACACGAGCTCAGTTCCAGCTTCCAAGTACCACAAACTAACGAACAAAGAACTCCGATCGATCCTACTCCACATACGAAACTAGTAGCCGGGGAGAGGCCAGAGGGGAGGGGGAGGAGACTTACCTCGGCGGTGGCGGCGGAGACCGGCGGTGGCGGTGGCGGGGACCGGCGGGGAGGGCGGTGGCGACGAGAGGAAAGCGGGGGAGAGGCTGGAGGGGGAGGAGGAGGGGGACTTACCTCGGCGGTGGCGGCGGGGACCGGCGGTGGCGGTGGCGGGGACCGGCCGGGAGGGCGGCGGCGACAAGAGCTCGGCGCGAGTCGGGAGGCGGCAATGGCCGCCTCCCGGCTCGCGTACGGGTTATATGTCCCGTTATTGACGACGGTGCCTGGTCACCGTCGTCAATAACGCCTCGGGTGGGCCCGAATTAAGTTAAAGACGACGGGCACCGTCGTCAATAATTTATTGACGACGGTGCTCGTTCAGCCGTCGTCAATAACTGTGTTATTGACGACGGTACTAGGTCACCGTCGTCAATAACTCCTCGGGTGGGCCCGAATTTTGTTAAAGACGACGGGCACCGTCGTCAATAATTTATTGACGACGGTTCTCGTCTAGCCGTCGTCAATAACTGAGTTATTGACGACGGCTTCATCTAGCCGTCGTCAATAACATTAAAGACGACGGCCCCGTCGTCAATAAATTTGGCCGTCGTCTATGATCGTTTTTCCTGTAGTGAGGAGGGGGGGAATCCCTAAGGAGGGCGCAACTAGGATGGGGGGGGGAATCCCTAAGGGGGGTGGGCAGCTAGGGTTATTCTTTTTCTATTTTTATTTTCTTTCATTTATTTATTGGTTTCATATATCTATATATATTCCTTTATCTCTTTCCTTCTTCCTTTTAAATAATTATGTACATGAGAATGAATGCAATGCGTGATGATGAATATGAGGGTGTGACAGGTCCACAAATCATAATGTATTAAATCAAAATTGTTCGAAGCACGAGAATTTAACAAAGCGAATGGAAAGACGTGTATGATGACCAAGCTGATAGGCATGACAAAGGTTGTCAAGTTCCTGTTTATTGTATTGTGGAAATAACCTATACAATGCCTCAAAACCTAGATGACCAAGACGATGATGCCAAAGCGTAGACGGTGTGCTGACTGTAGCTAAGTCATGTGAAGGCATAAGTGACGGTAAGGAAATAGGATAGAGCTGCCTGGAGTTGTTGAACCTAGCGATTATGTTCTTGGTGTCCAAATCCTTCACAGAAAGACCAAAAGGATCAAATTCAATGGAAACGTTATTGTCAGTGGTAAACTGACGAACAAAAACAAAATTTTTGATGATATCAGGAAAAACAAGAACATGGTGAAAATGTAAAGGGCGAGCACAAGTAGAAAAAGAAGTGTGACCGGTGGAGGTAACGTGCAACAGTGACCCATTACCTACAACGATAGATGAAGGGGTCGAAAAAGAGGGATATTGGGAGGACAAGAGGTTACCGGAGGAGGAGCTCATGTGGCTATCGGCACCGGAGTCCATGTACCATTCAGCTGATGGCGGCGGTGTCAGCGACATGGTGTTGAACAATTTGGCTAGCTCGTTCTGATCCCATGTGGTAGAAGGCTCCCCGTACGTAGAAGCTCCCCAGTACAGAGAGCTGGCGGTCTGACCACCGTGGGAGGCGGTTGGACCGCTAGAGTAGGGAGCGGTCAGAGCAGTGCCCGGGGCGGCCGGACCGGTGTAGGGCGCAGTCAGACTGCCGTAGGACGCGGTCGGACCGTCAAACGGCCAGAATGCGCCGTAGGAACCCCTGTGCGTCAGGAAGGCCTGCTGCGGAGGAGTAGGCGCGCTGGGACGTGCTGGAAAACCTGGTGGAAGACAGAGCGCAGCACCTCTCCATAGCTGCAAGGTCCCATTCCATGGATTCCTCGGAGTGGGAAATCCGGAATAGAGCCAAGCGCTGGTCACAACTACTTGTCTTCACAACTATAGCCTATGACTGTAGTTGCCAACACATAGAGGCTGAAATGTAACTTCATTTAAAAGACTTTTATCAATGTTGTACATTTTCTTAGATGATACATAAAAGTATTTATTTACTCTCCCATTCTGAAATAAATGACATTTAGCATAAAAATCTAGTTTAAATTAAACTAAATTAGCTGTATTAAATTTTATTTATTTAATAACATAGTGAGTACTAAATAAAGCGGGAGATATTTAGCATGCTTGGAAGAGATGGAACAAAAGAAAATGGAACAACTAACCCATGTGCAGCATAAAAGGAAGAACTGTTGGCCGATCGAAGAGTGTCGAGCGGTTACGCACGACCAATCAATCCTTTGCTTGCCATTGTGTCGTGTCTGAAGCACACGTACGAGCACAACACAGCAATTATAATGATGTAAATGTGTAGAAAAAGGAGATCAAATTTCAGCGGTTAAGATCTCATCTGGCTACTAGCTTTCCAAAAGAGCCACTTGAAGCCGTTCTTTGTAATGTCACGCGTCCTACTTTTAATCAACCACTTTAATTTGCCGCCAACAATCACAGTTACGAGTCAAACAAACTGTCTCCCTGACGGATACGGGGAAACTACTTGGAAAATTATATGCCCTTTTTAATTTGCACATATTGAAATAGCCCTAGTTGGCTGTTACTACTCTTGCAAGAACTATTACATTTTTTGAATTAATTAAACCACATATAGATGGCATTTAAAGAAATATATTAGTTTTCGATAATAAGTTTGTATGCTAGTACACTGTCAAGTGAGCTTAAACCGTTTTATATATTACAAAATATTTTAAATGGGTAAATGGAAGATATTTAGCTGAACACGTCCTAGAGAGACTTAGATTAGAAAAGGAAACTTACGGTGCCTCAAAATTTAGTACCATGCATCATCAGATTTGTTAATTATGAGCACATGAAAACCCTAATGTGCTATTCATGCTTATAGTAGCTATTAATAATGTGGTAATCATTAACATGTTGATTAGAAATCAGGAGATATAGACATGGAAAAGTAGGGTTAAAGCTAGTCCACTAACAGCATCCGTGTTACAGGATGATTGGACAGATTCGTAAGCGTGTACATGCGGCTGACATGGATCAACTGTAAGTTGAACTATTGTTACAGATGCATGTTGAAAAATCCCGTGCACTAGTGTACTTTGTTGCACGTCTGCATGTGGGTCTTTTTTATCGTGTGCATGATCATTGCATGGTAGATACCTAGGGAGCAAGTTGTGTTTTGTTTGTTCAGCTGCATGCATGCGTAGATAATGGGTGTGCACTCCTGCTGTTGCGGCGTGACTGAGCCGAGTCTCGTTCGTGAGAGTGCATCGTGGAGTCTCTGCATGTAAACATGTTCCTTTCAGTTATATCAATACCAGAAAAGGGCTGAGCCTGGTGCAGTTTTCGCTGGCTGGCTAATAAACTTCTGTGTGCTTTCATTCTCGCGTCTTTGATCTGAATATCTCGCCTACACAAGCAGTTTCATCCTGAGTCGTGAGTGTTGATCTTTCACCAACGTGAAGCTTCACCAACAATGCACACACACGCAAATTCACGCTTTTGTTTGAAATAATTGAAAGAAACAGTTGATTGTTTTCTGTTAGTTATATGCAAGATTTACTACAAAAGTAAGCATTAATAATGCTAACCACTCATAATACGTAATATCTATTATAAAGAAGATATGTCAACATCAATTTCTCAACTCGTTTGTGAAAATTACCAACTCATTGAGACAGCACATTTTTCACATCACATATTAGTTTCCTGCCAAATCAGTAATAATAATACTATTTTTAATTTGCTAGATATAGATACCCCTCAGTAGTAACTAAAATAATCACCGTCAAGTTAAAGCGGACTCCAGAGTCCCATAGCTGCAGATCTCATGTGATTCCGTGTTGTGCGGCGGCTCTTGCTTTCTCAACAGAGTGCAAACTTGGATTGTACGTAGAGATGCACCACAGCAGTGCACAACAATTCAGAATGAACAACCGTACCACGCACTAGCCTAAAGTGAGAAAGCCGCCACCATTTTTTGGCATGATGCTCATGATTATCTCTCTATTAACATAGGGCAATAAAATTATTATCCATGGCCATAAAATTTTCCTCTAAAGCTAGAAAAACACGTTTACTAAATTTCTGGATTTGTTTGTATGGTGTGTGATTGGTGAGCTTGCTTGCATACACAATAACGACAACCATGTACACGAAAAAAGGCATGCACGAAACACCAGCCCGTGCCTATATAAAGCCCCCCACAGCCTGCCAATCTTTGCAAGAGTTTCAGCCAACACAGAACAGTAGCTCCTCCTCAGAGCTCTCCCTTCCCTCCACAAGGGGGCAAGGGTTAGAGAGGAAGAGAAGTGCCGAAGAAAACTAAGAACAAGCTAAGCAACTGATCAGTCAGTTTCTAGCTTGTAGCGGGGAGTTTGTGATCACCTCATTTCCCCCTGTATCACAATGGCTGGCCTATCGATGCAGCACCCCTGGGCGTTTACCTTTGGCCTCCTAGGTACAACATTTTTTTATTTTTTGTTTTGCACAGTACTGTAACATGTGATATCTTTATTCCAAAAACATCTGCTGATTTCTTAACTATTGAAGACAGTACTTGATATACATACAAAGTCAGCCAATGGTGCTTGCACCTCAAAGACTAGTGATAAGTTTTAGTGGAGAGCTTGTGCTAGCTTCCAAATATAACCCAAAAGTGAGACGTTTCTTGTTGCCTAATTACTTGGTTTGCATCAGATTAAACTTGCAACACCACTAGTTTTGATCATACAAGTCAGGTAGTGGTGTTTGCACCTCAAAGACTAGTGGTCAGTTTTAGTGGAGAGCTTGTGCTAGCTTCCAAATATAACCCAAAAGTGAGACGTTTCTTGTTGCCTAATTACTTGGTTGCATCAGATTAAACTTGCAACACCACTAGTTTTGGTTACCTCTGTCATGCTTGGTGGTTTTGCTTTGGCTAGGCTTCATTTCTTGTCATGTATACATGTCGAGATAAGAACGAGTCTCTCCTGCCAACTCAAAGTGTGCTACTAGCTACAGCTAGTACTTTAGTGATGTTGTATGGAGCACCATATACATGAAGAGCTACTCTTAAAACAATAAAGCCTTATCAAGCTTTGCCTATAAAAGAAACCAATCAACTTGGGACAAGATGTAACGTGTTAAGATATTGCGACTTATCTCCTAGGACTCCTTTGCCAACTTTTGTAAACGCCTAATCTTTGAGCCTTTTTTTCTCTTTTCTTTGTAGGCAACATTATCTCCTTCATGACCTTCCTGGCTCCGATGTAAGTGATTGCCTGAATTCTCATGTTAAATTCGATACAGATTATTAGATAGTTATTTCGACGTTTTTATATTTTCAGTTAACTATGTTGTGTTTCGTAAACTTTGTGTAGACCCACGTTCTACCGTATCTGCAAGAGCAAGTCGACTGAAGGTTTCCAGTCAGTTCCTTATGTGGTGGCGCTGTTCAGCTCGATGCTATGGATCTTCTATGCACTTATCAAGACCGGCGAGGACCTCCTCATCACCATCAATGCCGCTGGCATTGTCATTGAAAGCATCTACATCATCATTTACTTTGTCTATGCCACGAAGAAGGGCAAACTTTCCACGGCCAAGATCATGCTCGGCCTCAATGTTGGTTTCTTCGGCCTCATCCTACTAGTCACCCTCCTGCTCTTCAAGGGTGATAAGCGTGTTATCGTGCTCGGATGGATCTGTGTCTGCTTCTCTATCGGCGTCTTTGTCGCGCCGCTCAGCATCATTGTGAGTAGTAGCACTTCATCATTTAATAATCCCGTATACACCATAAGCTTGCAACTCCCTTGCTTATCTTTTGTGTGCTTGTTTGCATGATCGAGCAGAAACGTGTGATCCAGACGAGGAGCGTGGAATACATGCCCTTCTCCCTCTCCCTCTCGCTCACCCTCAGCGCTGTTGTCTGGTTCCTCTATGGTCTCCTTATCAAGGACAAATATGTCGCTGTAAGTTATAAACAGTAACCGCATGTCTATTAGTACTTGTTAATTAGATGATTGTGCAAACTTGTCGATCTACCTTCATATGTTAATACATTAAGATTTGTTTTCGCAGCTTCCAAACGTTCTTGGGTTCACCTTCGGCGTGGTCCAGATGGGGCTGTACATGTTCTACATGAACAAGACGCCGATCGGCGAGGGCAAGGATGCCGGCAAACCCCCAACACCGGCGGAGGAGCACATTGTTGTCAACATCGCCAAGCTCAGCCCCGCCCTCCCAGAGAAGAGCTCCGAGGTGCACCCGGTCGCCGAGATGGCGAGGACAAACTGCGCCGCCCAGGCCGCGGCGGCAGCGGCGGGGAACAGAGACGTCGCCGACGTCTTCGTGACCCGCAGCCCCGCCGTCCGGGTGATCTGAGGCACTTCTTGCATGGCCCATGCATCGCTTTAATATTCCCACGACATGAACAGCTGGTTATCCGCGAATGGTGGCAAGCAACTTGCAACTACGGAGTAACTAATAAGTACGAATGAATCGGTAATTAACTGCTCTTGGAAGGTCACTTAAATTATGAAGGAAACAAGATAGAGCCGCCATAATGGAGGGGGAAAGTTATGTATACGCTGCTACTGTTTTATTCGTTTTCATGGACCCACATCGTATCGATGTATATTATTAGTTCCTTTGCATTAAACGTGTTGTAATAAAAAAGTGTAACCGCAGTTAAATCTCACTGTTGACGTTAACTATACTGTTTCGTTTCATCGTAAACATGACTCGCATTTTAATAAGCCCAGATGTTTTATGTTGTTTTCATTTGTAAGTGATGACGTGCGCATGCAACATACCAGCGAAGAAAGTCACACGGCTCGTCATCTGATGTGTCATCCATATTCCATATATATGTATCCCGTGCGGTCCGAATGACGGCTACGTGGTCACAGCTGTTTGTTTCCTTTTCTCTCTTTTTTGATAAAAAGTAAATAGCTGTCTGTTACTTTGTTGATCCTTGCGTATATTACCTACTTTAGTACTTTGTAATGCCAAGTGCCACGTGTGATGCATAAGTTTGAATTCCTTAATGTTTGTTAGGAAAAGAGTTTGACATTAATAAAAAGTTCTTTCTCACGAGTAGTAAGTAAAAGGGTGAGCTGATACATACCAAAAAAGTACAAGTTTTATATTGTGATGATGCCGTCATTGTTATTTCTTCTTCATCATCATCATTAGCGAAGCAATCAGTCGTAAGAAACAATTTGTTCCTGCTACTACAAAGTTTGTTCTGTTGCACCAGTGGCGGATGCACCAGGGGGCTAGGGGGCTCCAGCCCCCCTACCCCTGGACATACTATGAATCATTTTCTTCTAAAATTTTGGATATGTAAGAAAAGTAATAAAGAGTCGGAGATTAAAAACAACCAGATAAACGATCGATAATGTCAATTAAATTAAAAATTCCACTAATTTATTTTAGAAACCAATCGAGTCCATTAGCACCCGTCATCGATTCTAATAGACAAACAAAAATAATAATCTATTTTAACATTCTGCACCCTATAAACCTTTATTTTACTACTTGTAATACCGCTAGAGAAGGTTGAGACAACGTGTTGCACAACGCAAACAAGCGAGTTAGAATAGCCGAGCAGCGCAGCAACATTGCATTCCGAGAAACGGCCAGTAAATGATGCAGTAGAGTGACAGTAAGTCCCAAATTTTTAATTTATCTATTTCAATTTGTGATAACAATGGTTCAATTTGGTATTATAAAAAACTATCGATTTTGCATGCTGTTTAAAAGAACGATGTCCGTTTCATCCTCATGTTTAAGCAACATCGGCAACCTAACGAAACTGTATTCACTTTGTTCTTTTTTATTTGACATTGATGATTTTTAGTATTATTTTAATCGTCTATTTTATAGAAAAGATTAGTTCAATCACATGAAATATAAATTATTATTAACATACTATATTTAAAAGTTATTAACATTATTTTTTATGTGACTTGTAGTTCAGCCCCTCCTACGATTTTAGTCTGAATCCGTCACTGTGTTGCACTATCTATTATCATGCTCTTTACAGCAGCATCTTATGGACCTCCAGTACCGTCCTGCCTTGTTACCTCTTTTGATCCTCAAACAACGGAAACTGTACCTGAAAGAAAACAGAATCGAAATCATCAAAACATACGTAAGGTCTAACACATGCCTGTACACCGCGCGCCCATCCATAATCCAAGACATTCACGTAATCATATACTATGTACCAAAATACATAGGATTCTGATTTGGTCAAAGTCAATTCCAGCTTTGACTATTAATAGCAAAAGATACGAAGTAAAAATAATTCTATTGAATTCGTTATCAACCCAACTACCACAATATGCAATTTTTTTTATTAAGTTGATTTAAGTCTATAGATATTTAGTTCTAAAAGTTTAACTTTGCCCAAACCTAGAATCTCTTATATTTTAGAATGGAAGGAGTATATACTACTATACTATAAAACTATACCCATATAGTACGAATTTTGTCTCATCCTAATTAAACGTACTATATGAGTTATTGTTATTATATAATTATTTGACTATTAATATACTTGTGTAAGTTGAGAATTTTTTTATCCAAGCCTTAGACAAATTATGTTGCATCTTTGTGAAGTTTTTAATATGCATCTCACACTGCGCACTCTTTGTACTCTAAAACGTTACTCTAACAAATATTTTCAGCATTTTATGACATACTTTAAAAGATTTTCTACTCTATAATATAATACTTTATGATGACCATACTCTATATGTACTGTATATTACCAAAACAAAACATGAACCCGCCTGTCAATCAAAATGAAAGTTTTTTATGTTATGCACAATAACACTCTACACTTATAGTAACACTATTTATACTCTATTTTATAGTAATGTTTAAAATACACCATTATGTTCAAAATGGTTGGGGTCTCATGTCCTAAACCATTACAACTACGGGGGTTTGGAGTCAGATTTGATGTTGGTGTGGTCTGGAAGGAAGCCGATCTGGCACCAAAGGACCAACCAGATTAACAGCCGTTTGCATCAAACGGTAACGGTGGGCCATCTACCGGTAACAGTTAAGCACTGCGCGACTCTGCATTCTCTCTGACGCCGTCCGGCCGGGCGCGACCGCTCGTCGGCGGCGGCAGAGTTCTCCGTGTCTCGCCTGTCCCGAGACTTTCCTCAATCGGCGCAAGGAGAACGTGAGTGTGTGTGGACGACTGTCCTCTGCTGGCGGCAGTGGGATACATGTCGCGGTGGTCCCTTCCTATCTTCTCCATGGACCACGGTACGTACCCGTCTCACCACCATGGAGCTAACCTGTTCGACGTTTTGTGTCACTCGTATCCGTCACAAAAATGTCTTCTTCATCCTGGACTCGGTGCTCGACACCTCATAGCTCACGATCCGTGAGACCGTAGATCATACAGATGTTAACCCGTAGGTGGAGAATTGTCAATTATGCAGGTTGGGTTGGCCAGTGGGGCATGATTGCTTGGTGTAGCGGCGTCACTCGGTTCTGCTAGACGTTGCAAGTTGCATCTTCTTTTTTTACTTTCAGTGTAGATAGATCGAGCGCTGCCTTTTGCTTACGAGAATGGACTGGAGAAATCTCCATCTTTCCTTTAAAGGAAGGGAGCACGATTGGTCATCCATCTAAACACCATAGAGCAGGCAAAGGAAAACAGCTACAGGAACAATACAAAGAAACAACCAACAAAATTTACAAGTGCGGTGCAATTGCAATCTGAAGTGAAGGGATCACCCACTAACGAGTGACGACCAAGCAATCATGAGGGAAACATACTGTATGAAATATGGAGGCTAACAAGATGTGACATAGTTTTACTAGAAGACGGTCACTGGAACAATGATAAGGTTTTCTTAATCTTTCAAGAATTTTTGGGTTTTTCAATGGTGTCACGTATTAAACTAACCGTATCTCTGAAAAACACAATTGCTAGGATCCAACGCTTCTATTGATTGTGAACGTTGGAAGATATTTCTGCTGTCGTGAAATTTACTAATGATTAGTGAGTTGATAGCGTGATGTCCTTTCTTCCATGGTCTTTATTCTCCAGATATGCAGGTTTGTGATCAGTGCTGAGGTAGAAAGTATGTTCCATGAGGCTTTAAAATGGATAGAAATCCAAGGAAGAGTTGGTCTGCCACACACTCTATAAACAGATCAGCTAGGGGACGATGAAAAGACAGTCACGGCGACACCCGAGGATGGTTGAAAGGGTCCCTGATTGATTTACTTTATCGTTTAAACTCAGTTTGCTTCTTAGATTCTGGTTCAAAAGGACTTATGAGGCGTAGGTCTTTTGATGTAAAACGTTGACTAAATCCCAGTGGAGATGTGGAGACTCCTGGAAATCTAGAATTCGCTGGAAGGCTGGTGAATATAGAGTTCTAGGTTACTGCCTTGTTTTTTAACTTGATCTCTGTTCTAATAAGAAATAGAAGTGGAGAATCCACTGATTCAAAAAAATGGCCTTTCTTCAATTGTTTGCTATATCTGATACCTGTAAAGCACATACATGATGTTGGTATTCCGCGGACCGCTACTCTAGCAATTTTACCGCGTCACCCAGGAGACATGCAAGTATAGAGGTCATAGATCTTTACCACTAGACGCGCAGCGCAGCGGAACGTAGACACGCGTTGGTGTAGGGGAAGTAGATTGCCATGTTCGTCTCTTCCACGTCCTCGTCACGACAGCAGGTAGTCGATCACGGTCGTCGTGGCCGATCAGCGCAACAGTAGCAGCAGTGCCTCCACAGAGTCCACGCGTATGGGGAGGAATGTCGTGCGCCGTTGTGCTAGCATTGCGCGCGCGGCAAGGTCTCGGCGTGAGGCTTGCGAGGGGTGGCGGCTAGGGTTGTCACGTGGTGGGGGTGTGTTCCAGCCTCTAACCCTACGCCTCATATTTATAGGCGTACTAATGGGCTTTTGGGTCGCATGCCCATTAGTACCCTAAAAGCTTATAGATCAAATATCCAACAGGGCTTAACCGGAATTGTTATGATTGCCTCTTGGGCATATCACCAACAATCTCCCACTTGCACTAAACACAACCATCTAGCCAAGCTTTTCGATATTCCGCCCCCTTAAGTGTGTGACCCGTTAGTTTCATGTGCAGTCGATTGTGAATGGAAACCGTTTCCAACCATAAGTCAGTAGAGGTACCTAGCATGACATACTGACTCCGAATGTACATAAAGATCATATCGGCCAAACCTAGATACATTCACATGCTAATCCCTTTGCCTCACGATACTAGTCAAGCTCAAGGCGAGATGCGTGCCATCCTTGTGATAGCTCGACCATTCACTCGATCAAATAGTGGATTCATTCCATGACTAACTTTTAATCATTCTGATTAACCTTTAATCAACTTGGCATGGCCATGCACTTTCAAATCCAACTATCTCGAGAGGCCTAGAGATATCTCTCCTGTTATTAAGAAGGAGCAAATCCCGTCTTGATCCGCACATATCCCATTCTATGTTCTATTATGTACCCGAAGACTACTTTTCTGACTACCTAGTTACGGAGTAGCGTTTGGTAGTCTCAGAGTACACAACTACACACAGTGTGAAACAATGGCGATATCATGTCTAAGAATCTAGCAGGAGTATCACTCAAGACCAATCGATGGCACATATGAAAATAACAATCCCAACAGTGTCTCGGAGTGGGTCAATCCAACACCATGTCACTAACATGTGTTCACATTATTAATTTGATATCTCTATATCTATGACCCGTGAAACGTGATTATCAATTAATACATGTGCTAGTCTGTATGACATCATTATCTCATATAATGATATAAACTAGGGATCACTTAGAGTAACATTATTATTAACAAAGAGATTCACGAACAAGTCAGATACTTGATGATCAAAGTAAATAATGATTACTCATATAACAATTTTTAATAGTCCATAAACATAATCATGAAACAAGTCTCCCACTTCACACTATGATCACTGATATAAGTATATAATACCCATAGATCTAGTGTGTGCCTCATGCTTTGATTGTGGAAGAGGTTTTGTCAACGTATCTGCAACATTCAAATCCGTGTGCACCTTGCATATCTTCACATCATCTCGGTCGATGATCTCTCGAATGAGATGATAGCGTCGTAGTATGTGTTTGGATTTTTTGTATGATCCAGACTCCTTTGCCTGTGTGATGGCTCCACTATTGTCACAATAGAGATCCACAAGACCGGACGCACTAGGAACAACACCTAACTCAGAAAACAAATTTTCTGATCCAAACAGCTTTCTTTGCAGCTTCAGAAGCTACAATATTCTTCGCCTCCGTCGTTGAATCTGCTACCTTATCTTACTTCGAACTTTTCCAGCTCACTGATCCTCCATTGAGGCAGAATACAAAACTGGATTGCGATATAGAATCATCCTTATCAGTTTGGAAGCTAGCATCGGTGTAACCTTTTACAATGAGCTCTTCTTCACCTCCAAACACTAAGAACGTATCCTTATTTCTTCTCAAGTACTTAAGGATGTTTTTGACTACGGTCCAATGAGTCTCACCATAATATGATTGATATCTACTCGTGATGCTTAGAGCATAGGATACATCTAGGCGTGTACATAGCATGGCATACATGATGGATCCAATAGCTGAAGCATAAGGAATCACTATCATCCTTTTTTGCTCATCAAGTGTCGAAGGAGACTGACTCTTGCTTAGAGTAATTAATGCCATGTGACATTTGCAAGAAACCTTTCTTTGAATCTTGCATATTGAACCGATTTAATATTTTGTCAATATATGTATCTTGGCTTAATTCAATTAGCCTTTTAGATCTATCTCTATAGATCTTTATGCTGAAAAAGTACACTGCCTCTCCTAAATCCTTCATTGAGAAACTTTTTCTTAATGAGGATTTAACATTATCAACTATTGGAATGTTATTTCCGATCAATAATATGCTATCTACATATATGACAGGAAATACAAATGCGCTCCCACTAAACTTCTTGTAAATACAATGTTCTTCTACGTTCTTGATGAAACCAAACCTTTTAACAGCTTCATCAAAACGTAGATTCCAACTCTAAGATGATTGCTTCAATCCATAGATGGACTTTTGAAGTTTTCATATTTTGCTAGCATTTTTAGGATCGACAAAACCCTCAGTTTGGGTCATGTACACATCCCAAGTCAGACTTCCATTAAGATAGGCTATTTTTACATCCATTTGCCATATTTCATAATCAAAATATGCAACAATTGCTAGGAGAATCCGAACAGACTTTAGCATTGCACGGGTGAGAAAGTCATCATAATCAACACCTTGAATTTGTTAGAAACCTTTCGCCACCAATCGCGCTTTATAGATGTGAATATTTCCATCTATGTCAGTCTTTTTCTTGAAAATCCATTTACAATCGATGGGTCTCACACCTTCGATTGGATCGACCAAGTTCCAAACTTGATTTTCATCCATGGACTCAATTTCGGATTCCATGGCTCCAAGCCATTTCTCAGAGTCGGGTCCATTCATTACTTTGTTATATGTCGTTGGCTCATTATTGTCCAACAATACCATGTCATGTTTCTCCGTGGTTAGAAGTGTTAACTTTTCAGTCGCACAACGTGCTATTGTAGACCTTCATGGGGCTGGTGTTTCATTAACTGGTTGCACAACATCTTGTACATCCTGTATAGAATTAGAGGATGCTGAAATATTTTCAGGTATTTCTTAAATTTCTTTAAGATGCACCTTGCTCCCACTAACTCTTTATGAGAGAAACTCTTTCTCTAAGAAGACACCGTTGCGAGCTGTAAACACTTTACCCTCTATTTTATTATAAAAATAATATCCTTTGGTTTCCCATAAAGAAGCATTTGTCTGATTTGGGAGTGAGTTTGTCTGAGGTCCAACGTTTGACATAACCATCAAACTCCCAAACTTTTAGGAAAGACAATCCAGGATGTTTTCCGGTCCACATCTCATATGGTGTCTTCTCAACAGACTTAGTTCTGCTCTGTTTAGTGTAAACACAGCAGTTTCAAGTGCATAACCCTAAAAGGATAGTGGAAGATCTGCTTGGCTCATCATCGACCTAACCATGTCTAACAAGGTTCGGTTCCTATGCTCGGACACCCATTCCATTGAGGCATTCTAGGTGGAGTCAACTGTGGAACAATTCCACATTGTTTTAATTGATCATAAATTCATGGCTCAAATATTCACCCCCACGATCAGATCATAGAAGTTTAATTGCCTTGCCCAATTGATTTGTACTTCATTCTGAAATTATTTCATCTTTTCAAAGGATTCAGACTTGTGCCTCATTAGATAGACATATTCATATCTACTAAAGTTATCGGTAAACGTGATGAAGTACTGAAAACCACCTATGGCTATTGAACTCATTGGTCCATATACATCGGTATGTATAAGTCCCAACATGTCACTCGCCCTCTCACTCAGACAGTTGAAGGGTGCTTTGGTCATCTTCCCAAGCAAACAAGACTCGCATGTGTCAAGTGATTCAAATTCAAATGAGCTTAGTAAATCATCTTTATGGAGTTTTCAATGCGTTTCTTATTTATATGACCTAAGCGACAATGCCAAATGAAAGTGGGATTTAGATCATTTCGTCGAGCCTTTTTGGTATTAATGCTACAGACAGTTTTATCCTCAAGATCAAGAACATATAATCCATTCAACATTGGATATTGGGCATAGAAAATATTATTGTAATAAATAGAACAACATTTATTCTTTATTACAATCTCATAACCATCAACTTCTTCTAAACATGAAGAAGAGATAATGTTCTTGCTCAAAGTAGAAATGCGATAACAATTATTCAATTCCAAAACTAATCCTGAGGGTAATGACATGTGGTAGGTTCCGACGGCTATAACCGTAACCTTTGCTGCATTGCCGACACGAACACCCAATTAGCCTTTTATAAATCTTCTAGTATCACTTAGACCCTGCAACAATTTGCAAGTGTGAATCATCAATCCGGTATCAAATACCCATGATTCACTAGAAGATAATGCAATATTAATTTCTATAACATTTATACCTGAAGCGGAAGTCTCACTTCCCTTCTTATTCCTCAGATCCTCCAAGTGCTTCCTGCAGTTCCTTGACCAATGCCCCTTCGCATGACAGTGAAAGCATTCATCATCAGGAGAAGGGCCAGATTTGCCCTTTGGCTTGAACTTTGCGCTTGAGGGTCCATCGGGAACCTTTCCCTTGCCTTTGCCTTTAGGATGCGTCACACGCTTCCTCTTTTTATTATCCTTTTGAACCATCATCACATGAGTGACGTTTTCTTAATGCTTTCTTCGGCTGTTTTAAGCATCTCATGCAATTCAGCCAACGTTTTCTCCATGCCATTCATTTAAAAATTCAATATAAACGGCTCGTAGCTTGATGAAAGTGACTGGAGAACAACGTCAATACCCAGGTCATCCTTGAGTTCGGAACCAAGTTTGTCCAAAGTATCAATGTAACCAGTCGTTTTGATTACATGAGGGCTGACCGGGCTATCCTCCGCCAGCCCGCATGAGAACAAGGACTTTGAGATGTTGTATCTCTCAGTCCTAGCTTGGTTCTCAAACATTCCACGTAGTCCCTCAATCATAGAATAAGCATCTATATGCTCATACTGTTTCTGTAGATCAGGGGACAGTGGTGAGCATGAGGCAACTTATGTTAAGCGCATCATCGCAGTGCTTCTTATAAGCTCTACATGCTGCAGCAGTTGCATCGCCTGGGAGGTCATTGGGGTATGGTTGCAGAAGAACGTACTCGGTTTTCTTTTGCCTAAGAATGATTCTCAGGTTATGATACCAATCGATAAAGTTAGCTCCATTGAGCTTTTTCTTTTCAAGCACATATCACAAACTGAAACCAGAATTGTTACTAGCAGACATGATCTACAATAGAAAATAAATATGCAAGGTTTTAGCATTATGTTATGTACCAATCTTCTATTAACAGTTTAATAAAAGATACAACCACTATATGAGTATCGTCCCCCCTCTAACGTCATATAGTGGTCCAAGATCCATATTCACTAATTTCTAGTGAGCTTTGGCTTCACTGCTAGAAAATTAGTGACATCGATAAACAACAATTGTTAATCATTTCTCTATATGACTTCTGTTTGTTAGGTGACATCTAATGCCCCGACTCCCAACTCTATGCTATAAAGCTCAAAACTGTTTTGATAGCTTTATTGAGTAAACCAATACTATACATGTGAATGTCCAACATTCACCCTATGCATTATGATAGATGATGGTATTTTGCTTTGACAAACCTATCACACAACAATCAAAATAACATAGGTGCAGCTATTGATAAATGGCATCAAATAATCAACTTTTGCGAGGGAAGCTATTCTATCATGATGACAAAACATCCACCATATGAAAAGCATGATTAGAATAGTAATGAATAAACATCACACACATATGATCATATCACATTGTAAATAGTATGACCTTTAAAATCATAGTGGTGTCCATCGCCATGGTTCCATCATGATCTAAGCTGCCTTGTCCCCCTTCTTGTGGTGATCACCATCTCCACCATGCTTGAAGACATCTCCATGAATACAAAGGAAGCTAATACAACTAATAGTTACCAAATAAATTACATGAGAGATCAAGCATCACAGGTCGACACGCAGGGCGTTATACAATTATATGACAATCTCAACCCGGTTGTGTTAAATTTGCAACACGCAGGCTGCATGAATATTACGCAGAAATCACATCATAATAAGGCCATACCATTCACATCATTCCCTACAAAAACGAGCTAAGCGTAGAACGATTTCTAGCGCAAAACCATATTATGTAATCGCTATAGCAGATAGCAACGGTTTCTAGCAAACGAAGTTACATAGATCGCATCTATGAAATCACTATGAAAATCTCATCGGATTGATCAAAACAAACCGAATCCGAGTCATTCACAATGCCTCAATTTTCAATGTGAGTGGTTATTTATGAGAAGATCGCGACTCATGACCGTGATCTGTTGCCTCAATCTGTTAGTTATTTACATGATTAGTCACATTGGTGATTCCAGGCGGTAGGGACAGATTGCACACACAACATAGAAAGAGTACGAACTGACCCTTTAGTCATATATGATCGCAATCTACTCTAACCAATTCCAATCCAAAAAACCATGCAATAAAATTCATCGTATGAACATGTCTGCGCCTGTGAAAATTGATCCGCCTGTGAAAACTCTTTATCACAGGTGGTTTGTAACATCAGAGGATCCGCCTGTGAAACTCCATTATCACAGGCTTCTTTACTAGTAGATCGCATCTACTAACAAGATCCAGACCAAAAACTACGCAAGTCGGCTCTGATGCCGTTGTTGTTATTCTGTGATCCGCTACTCTAGCAATTCTACCGCGTCACCCAAGAAACATGTGAGTACAGAGGTCATAGATCTTTACCAGTAGACGTGCAGCGCAGCGGAACATAGACGTGCATCGGTGTAGGGGAAGTAGACTGCCATGTTCGTCTCTTCCACGTCCTCGTCACGACAGCAGGTAGTCGATCACGTTCGTCATGGCCGATCAGCTCAGCAGTAGCAGCAGCGCCTCCACGGAGTCCACACGTACTCGGAGGAACGCCGTGCGACGGTGTGCTAGCACCACGCGCGTGGCAAGGGTCTCGGCGTGAGGCCTGCGAGGGGTGGCGGCTAGGGCTATCACGTGGTTGGTATTTGTTCTAGCCCCTAACCCTACCCCTCATATTTATAGGCATACTAATGGGCTTTTGGGTTGCAGGCCCATTAGTAGCCTAAAATCTTATGGATCAAATATCCGACAGGTTTTAAACTGAATTGTTATGATTTCTTCTTGGACATATCACCAACACGTGAAAGCATCTAATTGCAGAAAAGGCAAGGCAAATGTTAGGACACGTACAAGCAATACTGCACACATGCTCAAATACAACCTTATTTTCAATAGTGTTTGTAAGATCCTGCAACATTGCTTACTGCAGGGATAAAATAATTTAATTTACCAGACATTTTAAATCAAATCTGGGACCAGCGAAATTCCAATCATCTTTGGGCTAACTAGAGGTTTAACAAGGTGAACTAGCACTTTCTTATTGATAAACGATTTAATGTGCATATTTTGCTATGGATGTGCCCCTTAGTATACATAAAGGCCTATATATAAATTTGTTATGTTGATCACAGTAATGCTAAAGTTTCCTGGCAACTATTTTTCAACTAGATTTTCCTATTCAAATTCTGACATTCAAGCCCATCTCGTGTACTAATGGCTGGGATAACCATGTGTGTGGCAAAGTGTAAGGGCCTAGGTTTTTGGCACATCTTTAATATGTTCATCACACCACACAATCCTCATTTGAGAAAACCTTATGAATACATTTGAAGGGCAAGTAAGCACCATCAACATAATCATTAGAGAAGAAACTCACAAAATGCAAAAGTGGCATTTCCCACATGCATCACCTAGGGGCTGAGCATATGGAAAACTCCAACACCTTGCAAGGAATGCTCATGCCAAAATTCACCCAAATCCAAAACCTTTTTGAGGTATTTTTGGGTATAGCTAGAAAAGGGTAGTTTGAACCCAAATTCAAATTCAAACCACTTCCATCTCATAAGTTCAAAAGTGGGGGGCATATTCTTACTCAGCGCATTTTTGTGAGCTCACACACCAAATTTCACTCTATTTGGAGTTGATCTTGACATGAGCTAAGTTTAGCAAATTCAAACTCCATTTTGAATTTCAAACTGCATATGTGCTGAAAATATATTCAAACACTTCCCAATTTGAATTCTATCCAATTCAAATGGCCAGAGGGTAGATAATTCAAATGACCAGGGTTATTTGGGTCTCTACTGTTTAGAGCAGTGGGGAAAATTCAATTTCAGAGGTTAAAACCAGAGTGGGACCCACATGTCAGCCTCACTAGTGTTTAACCGACTCAAATCACCGCAGGTCGGTTCTTGCGCGCGACCACGTGAGCGCCACGGCGCTGCCGACCGCTGCCACCTCCTGGTCGCCGATCAGAGCCACGAACCGATGTCCCCAGCTATTTAGCTGCGAGCTGCCGCCGGCAGCAGCCTGTTTTCACGCCGCCTCAACGTTTCCAGCGCTGAGAAAGCCGTGCCGATTGCCGCACAGCTCCACCTCACCACCTCGCCGTCGACCGGTCAAAACAGTTCCTTCCACCACGAGCTAAGGCCACAAACGGCACCGTCGGTCCTTGCTCGATATGTTACAGCCCTCAGCTGCTGGTGATCAGCTTCTGGTGAGCTTGTCCGAGCCGATCATCCGTCGCTCTGTCAACCCGAGAGCTCCTCCGAATCAACGCCGTCGTCCGAGCAGCTCTAGGCTTCTCTAGCGCGACAAACGTGTCTCTGAGGTTAGCATCGAAGTCTAGTAGCTCTCCCCGAACTCCCTAGGTCCCTCTTAGAGCCGGTTAGCCGGAATTTCAATTTTTCCGATGATCACCGAATAGAATTCTAAGAACCAAAACTCAAAATTAATCTCGATCACTTGATCACTAGGAATCCTGGTCGAGCGAAGCTAGAGTAGCACCTCACGGTCACCTCAGCCAAATCCTAGCGGTGATGATCAACCCAGTGAGCAGAGCACCGGAGTTTGGCCACCGCCGGTGAAAATGGCTCGGGTCGCCGTTGAAGTCTACTTTCCCGGCGATCTCTGGCCAAGAGGAGGGCAGGGTTAGCTTCCCCGTACCCCAGTGGTGCTTTGCGACCCATTGGCTGATCGTGTTCACTGCCAAGACGAGCTAGCACCGTCGGACCCGAGCTCATCTTCCCCCTTCGCCGTCGCCGACTAGGTTTCCAGCGATGTCGAGGTCCGGGAAGTTGCCCAGCGTGTGCGCCGTGCTCCAAGGATCACGTAGGAAGAAACCGTGTCAAAAATTTGGCAGTAGCGGCCGAGAACGAACCGCGCTACCGTCGCTGAGCGTCGCGCGCTCGGGCGCTGGCTCGAGGTAGACAAAGACACTATGCGAGGGACCCACGTGCAGTGTTTTAAACATTCCGTGATTTTCAGTTTTAGTTCAAACTTCAAACCCACATAACTTTGGCTAGGAAACTCCAAATCGAGTGAACCAAATTTTTTTGGATTCAGCTCTCTGAGTACTTTCCAACAAAAGTTTCACTCTATGAAAATCCTTATTTCTCCAGAATTAATTCTTCAAAGTTTAAACTGTGTAGAATTTTAACTGGAGAACCCCTTGGAGGAAAATTCTGAAATTTTGCTAGGATGTTCACCAAAATATCCCTGAGCTACCTTTGAAATTTCAGATCCATTTGAGCTCGTTTGATCCACCTAATGGTGTGATTAATGAAACTGTTCCAGAGAAAATAGAAAATGTCCAGAAACATTTTCAGAATTTCCCTGAAATTGTTTAGCTCATATATTTAGCTAGGAACCTTCAAATTAAGTGAAACCAACTCCAATAGAATCCTCTTAAAATCTAGTTTTCAGAAAGACATGGCTTGTTCCATGAAAATCCCTATAACACACTGAGAGCTCCACTTGAGGTCTAGTACATAATTATTTGTGGAGAGCTCAAATGAGCTTTTCTGCAAATGAAACTTGGCCAAGTCTCTGCTTAGGTTGTAACCAAGCCACAGTACATGTTCTTTTAAACTTTGGACAGAGTACATGAGAGAAATGTATTTCTTGTTTGATTGTGGCTCTCTCTTGTGCCTTAGCGTAAGGTTCTCCACAACCCGCTGCTAAAACTTGAAAGTAAGGTTTCATTAATTAGGTGAGTCCTTTGCAACTTATTTTACCTCATACACCCTATAACCTTATGGTTTTGGGTCTTCCAGCAATGGGAGAACCTGAATCGGAAGAGGAGGTCATGGACCCGGAGCCACCAGCAGAGGTAGCGGAGGACGACCCGCAGGAGGTCGAATTTTACTCCGAGTAGGAGGTTACTGTTGCCGAGTAGGGCAGCAAGGGTAATGTAACCAAAACTTTTGTAATCGGTGACATGTCGTGTAGACAGTAGTGTATGTATAGGTAGTGACGACATGAGCACCACTTCTCGGAGACCCGAGAATAATGTATCTTATCTAAAGTTTATGCTTTATCAATATATGTGAATGTTGTGCAAATTATTCATGCGTCACTTCAAATATCTATTTTTTCGTATGGAATTTTAAGTATGACATGTGCTGATCGCTGCTGTTTTGAATTTCAGAATGACTCGCACTCGTGCCAACCCGGACGTTGGGGGTTCCGGTCAGGGGGGAGAGACCTCCCAAGAGCCTCCCAAGGATTCCTCGGGACAGCAACAACCGCCACCGCCACCGCCAACAGTTACTTTGGCTGACATCGTGGCAGCGATGGCGGGTTCTCATCAGCAGCACACCGAGTTGCTGCAAACCCTTATTGCGAATATGTCTCGACTAGAGAGGCGTCAAGATCGCGAGGAGCGCCAACAAAGCACCTACTATGACTTTTTGGCTACTCATCCCCCGGTATTCTCAAGGGCGGATGAACCCCTCGATGCGGACAACTGGCTCGGCACGATGGATATGAAGTTCAGGCTGCTCCAAGTGAGTGAGCAGCGCAAGACTCAGTTTACAGTCCAACAGCTTCAAGGATCCGCGAGCGCTTGGTGGGCGAACTAATGTGCTTCGCAGCCCACCGAGCAAGTTATGACCTGGGCAGAATTCCGGACGGCCTTCAGGGCCTATCACATACCGCCGGGTCTCTTGAAGAGGAAGACGCAGGAGTTCTTACGCCTGCAGCAAGGAAGCCGAAACGCGCTGGAATACTCCAGAGTGTTCAATGATCTTGCGCTATACGCTTCGTATCACGCCGATACCGACGAGAAGCGACGAGATCATTTCTACCAGGGGCTTAACTCGCTCCTGAAGGACAAGCTGGCGATGTTCAATCGCGGCAGCCTCAACGATATTATTGATGCTGCGATTGTTCAGGAGGACTCCAGCAAGGAGTTAGCGGCGCCGGAGAGGAAGCAAAGCACGCCGCAAAGTAGAGCGGAAGGAGGTCACCCTTCTCAAAAAATACCGGATGGTGAATCGCCCACCATCGGGTCCACGCTGGCAGCCACCACAGAGGCCGATGCCATTCCGCAGTCGGCCATATTCTCCACCGGCATTCAGGCCGGCACTGCCAGTCCCACCTCCGCAGCAACAACAGCAGCAGCGGGCGATGCCGCGTGCGTATGCACCTCAGCAGCACATATCGGGCTTTCGTCCCCCAAGCACCGGTCAAGCAGCAGCCACATGCTACAAATGTGGCCGTCCAGGACACTTTGCCAACAATTGTCCTGAGAGGCAAGGCGGCGGAGTTGCACCGCAACTTCCAGGGAGGAATCAGCCTCGGAACCCCACTAATGTGCGGCGGGCAAACCCTAGGCCCGGCACCGTCCATCAACTTGCCATAGAGGACGTGCCAGAGGGAGAGCCAATCCTTGTGGGTATGTTCCAACTCCACCAGCATCACACCATAGTATTATTTGATTCAGGCACCACACACAATTTTATTAGTCAAGCTTTCATTGCTAAACACAGCTTGCAAATACTAACCATCGAAAGTCCATATTTGATTTATTCACCGGGTGGGAAGATTTCAGCAAGCATGATGGTTTCCAAAGTACCATTATGCTTAGCGGGTAGAGTATACCCTACGTCTCTCATAATTTTAGAGGGATAGAAGGTCGATGTCATCTTAGAGATGTCGTGGTTAACCCGCCACGACGTTGTTTTAGACACCGTTCTCCGAGTCGTGCATCTACATCCAGAAATGCACGAGTCACATTCATTATTTCTGGACAGTCCAGAAATAAAACTTTCAAGTGTGTATCAATCCAAAATTATCAGATTGGAAGACATTCCAGTAGTCCGTGAGTTCCCTGACGTGTTCCCAGATGATTTACTAGGGATGCCGCCCGACCGAGAGGTGGAGTTCAAGATTGAACTTGCACCGGAAACCATGCAAATATCCCGAAGGCCGTACAAGATGGCACCCAAGGAATTGGCTGAACTAAAGACGCAGTTAACGGACCTGCTGTAGAAGGGTTTTATTAGGCCGAGCTCCTCTCCATGTGGCTGTTCGACATTATTTGTGAAGAAGAAAGATGAGATGTTGTAGCTTTGCGTGGACTATCGTCCGCTAAACGCCGTAACCATTAAGAACAAGTACCCGTTGCCACGGATCGACATGTTGTTTGATCAGTTGGTCGAAGCAAAGATCTTTTCCAAGATAGACTTAAGATCCGGGTACCACCAGATTAAGATACGGGCTGAGGATATTCCGAAGACGGCTTTCTCGACGAGGTAGGGGCTTTATGAGTACCTGGTCATGTTCTTCGGCCTCACCAATGCTCCAGCTCATTTCATGTACTTGATGAACTCGGTATTCATGCTGGAGCTAGACAAGTTTGTCGTGGTCTTCATCGACGATATATTGGTATATTCCAAGTCGAAGGAAGAACACAAGATGCATCTGCGTATGGTCTTGCAACGGCTGCGGGATCACAAGCTATACGCGAAATTCAGCAAATGCAAATTCTGGATATCGCAAGTGCCTTTTCTCGGGCATATCATCTCAGCGGAGGGCATCGCTGTAGACCCGAGTAAGATCACACAAGTGCTGAATCGGAAGTCCCTGAGAACTGTTCATGAAGTATGGAGTTTCCTCGGACTCGCGGGATATTATCGAAGGTTCATTCCGAACTTCTTGAAGATTGCAAAGCCTATGACAGAGCTGCTAAAAAGGCTACCAAATATGTTTGGATCCCAGCATGTGAAGCAGCGTTCAAGGCATTAGTGAAGCACCTAACATCAGCACCGGTTTTGGCGCAGCCAGACACAACAAAACCGTTCAATGTGTGCTGCGATGCATCCGGCATTGGGCTCGGATGTGTGCTGATGCAAGACCGAAAAGTGGTCACGTATGGATCACGGTAGCTCAGAAACCATGAGCACAATTATCCAACTCATGATTTGGATCTCGCTGCCGTGGTACTCGCACTTAAAATGTGGAGGCACTACCTACTCGGTAACCTCGTACATTTATATACCGACCACAAAAGCCTCAAGTACATATTCACTCAGAAGGAGCTGAATATGAGGCAGCGAAGATGGTTAGAGTTGATAAAGGATTACGAAATAGAGATCCATTATCACCCCGACAAGGCAAACGTAGTGGCGGATGCGCTGAGTCGCAAGTCACACGTCAACAATCTGACCATTACACCGTTGAAAGAGCCCGAGCCACCATTGCATGTGATTCCACATGGAGCTCTCTAAAACTTAGCATTGATCCCCACCATCCGTGAAGAGATAGCGGCAGCTCAGAAACATGACAAGGGCATGTCGCATTTGCGGAGACGTATAGACAGTGGGGAGCTGAAATGTTTCCGGAAAGACGGAGACGGCGTCTTATGATTCAAGGACCGGATCGTCGTACCCTGTAACCCGGAGTTACGGAAGAAAATCTTTGATGAGGCCCACTTTTCAAAGTTTTCTATTCACCCCGGCAGCAATAAAATGTATCAAGAACTCAGAAGCAAGTTTTGGTGGACACGGATGAAGCGGGAGATCGCAAAGTACATATCCGTGTGTGATACATGTCGAAGGGTGAAGGCAGACCACATGAGAAAACTGGGACTGCTACAACCACTGGGCGTTCCTGCCTAGAAGTGGGAAGATGTGAGCATGGACTTCATCGTCGGTTTACCCACCACTTTTTAGAAGCATGATTCTGTGTGGGTGATCATCGACCGACTCATCAAATTTGCTCATTTTATCCTGGTCAACACAAACTATAACGCCAAGAAGTATGCTGAATTGTACATCTCACGGATCCTATGCTTGTACGGCGTACCCCGCACCATCATATCGGATCGGGGCACTTTATTTGTGTCCCGTTTTTGGGAGCAGCTACACGCTGCGTTGGGGACGAAGCTGATCCGTAGTTCAGCATACCACCCGCAGACGTATGGGCAAACCAAGCAGGTAAATCAGATTTGAGAAGATATGCTACGAGCTTGCGCTATCAACCACGGTAAGAATTGGGATGATCACTTACCGTTGGCCGAGTTCTAGTACAACAATGGGTACCAAGCCAGCATCAAGATGGCGTCTTACGAGGCGCTATACGGGAGAAAATGCCGCACACCACTAAATCGGTGTGAGTTTGGCGAAAGGGTCACCTTCGGGGTTGATCTTGTCAACAATGCGGAGGAAAAAGTTTGGCTGATTCAAACGAACTTAAAAGCCACCCAATCCCGACAATAATAGTATGCGGACCGTAGAAGATGCCCTTTACAGTTCGAAGTCGGGGATCACGTATATCTACGTGTATCTCCAATGAAAGGCGTGAACAGATTCGGGGTGAGAGGAAAGTTGGCACCCCGATTCATCGGTCCATTTCAGATTACCGAAAGATGTGGATCAGTAGCATACCGGCTGAAATTACCAGAAGCACTGTCCGGTGTGGACGACGTCTTTCACATGTCCTAGTTGAGGAAGTGTCTCAAGCTATCAACTACCATTCAGCTTGAAGAACTGAAACCGGATCTCACGTATCGGGAGGAACCGGTTCAGGTTATTGATGAAAAGGCCCGAACCACACGCAACCGTACGCTGTGGTTCTACAAGATTCTATGGAGTAATCACTCCTTATATGAAGCGACATGGGAGAGCGAAGGATTTCTTCGCACCAACTACCCCGACTTTTTCACGTCGCATATACGGTAATTTCCCACCGTCCTCTCTCTCATTTTCACCTTATAATCTCGGGACGAGATTCTTTTAAGAGGGGAGAAATGTAAGGGCCTAGGTTTTTGGCACATCTTCAAAGTGTTCATCACACCATACAACCCTCATTTGAGGAAACCTTATGAATACATTTGAAGAGCAAGTAAGCACCATCAACATGATCATTAGAGAAGAAACTCACAAAATGCAAAAGTGGCATTTCCCACATGCATCACCTAGGGGCTGAGCATATGGAAAATTCCAACACTTTGCTAGGAATGCTCATGCCAAAATTCACCCAAATCCAAAACCTTTTTGAGGTATTTTGTGGTATGGCTAGAAAAGGGTTAGTTTGAACCCAAATTCAAATTCAAACCACTTCCATCCCATAAGTTCAAAAGTGGGAGGCATATTCTTACTCAGCGCATTTTTGTGAGCCCACATACCAAATTTCACTCTATTTGGAGTTATCCTGACATGAGCTAAGTTTAGAAAATTCAAACTCTATTTTGAATTTCAAACTGCATATGTGCTGAAAATATATTCAAACACTTCACAATTTGAATTCTATCCAATTCAAATGGCCAGAGGGTAGATAATTCAAATGACCAGGGTTTATTTGGGTCTCTACTGTTTAAAGCAGTGGGGAAAATTCAATTTCAGATGTTAAAACCGGAGTGGGATCCACATGTCAGCCTCACTAGTGTTTAACCGACTCAAAATACCCCAGCTCGGTTCTTGCGTGCGACCACGCGAGCGCCACGGCGCTGCCGACCGCTGCCACCTCCTGGTCGCCGATCAGAGCCATGAACCGACGTCCCCAGCTATTTAGCTGCAAGCTGCCGCCGGCAGCAGCCCGTTTTCACGCCGCCTCAACGTTTCCAGCGCTGAGAAAGCCGAGCCGATCGCCGCACAGCTCCAGCTCACTACCTCGCCGTCGACCGGCCAAAACAGTTCCTTCCACCACGAGATAAGGCCACAAACGGCACCGCCGGTCCTTGCTCGACGTGTTACAGCCCTCAGCTGCTGGTGATCAGCTTCGGGTGAGCTTGTCCGAGCCGATCTTCCGTCGCTCTGTCAACTCGAGAGCTCCTCCGACTCGACGCCGTCGTCCGAGCAGCTCTAGGCTTCTCCAGCGCGACAAACGTGTCTCTGAGGTTCTCATCGAAGTCTAGTAGCTCTCCCCGAACTCCCTAGGTCCCTCTTAGCGCCGGTTAGCCGGAATTTCAATTTTTCCGATGATCGCCGTATAGAACTCCAAGAACCAACACTCAAAATTCATCTCGATCACTTGATCACTGGGAATCCTGGTCGAGCTGAAGCTAGAGTAGCACCTCACGGTCACCTCAGACAAATCCTAGTGGTGATGATCAACCCAATGAGCAGAGCACCGGAGTTTGGCCACCGGCGGTGAAAACGGCTCGGGTCGCCGGTGAAGTCTACTTTCCCGGCGATCTCCGGCCAAAGAGGAGGGCAGGGTTAGCTTCCCCGTGCCCCAGTGGTGCTTTGCGACCCATTGGCTGATCGTGTTCACCACTGAGACGAGCTAGCACCGTCGGACCCGAGCTCATCTTCCGCCTTCGCCATCGCCGACTAGGTTTCCGGCGATGTCGAGGTCCAGGAAGTTGCCCGGCGTGTGCGCTGTGCTCCAAGGATCACGTAGGAAGAAACCGTGTCGAAAATTAAGCAGTAGCGGCCGAGAACGAACCGCGCCACCGTCGCTGAGCGTCGCGCGCTCGGACGCTGGCGGGAGGTAGACGAAGACACTGTGCGTGGGACCCACGTGCAGTGTTTTAAACGTTTCCCTATTTTCAGTTTTAGTTCAAACTTCAAACCCACATAACTTTGGCTAGGAAACTCCAAATCGAGTGAACCAAATTTTGTTGGATTCATCTCTCTGAGTATTTTCCAACAAATCAAGTTTCACTCTAGAAAATCCTTATTTCTCCAGAATTAATTCTTCAAAGTTTAAACTGTGTATAATTTTAACTGGAGAACCCCTTGGAGGAAAATTCTAAAATTTTGCTAGGATGTTCACCAAAATATCCCTGAGCTACCTTTGAAATTTTAGATCCATTTGAGCTCGTTTGATCCACCTAATGGTGTGATTAATGAAACAGTTCCAAAATAGAAAATGTCCAGAAACATTTTCAGAATATCCCTGAAATTGTTTAGCTCATATATTTAGCTAGGAACCTTCAAATTAAGTGAAACCAACTCCAATAGAATCCGCTAAAAATCTAGTTTTTAGAAAGACATGGCTTGTTCCATGAAAATCCCTAGAACACCCTGAGAGCTCCAATTGAGGTCAAGTACATAATTATTTGTGGAGAGCTCAAATGAGCTTTTCTGCAAATGAAACTTGGCCAAGTCTCTGTTTAGGTTGTAACCAAGCCACAGTAAAAATTTCAGAGTCATTGGGTCTGTTTAGTAGGACTTATAGTCTTCACAAGTTTAACTTCAATTCAAATGCATTTAAATTGATACATATACATGTTTATCTCATGTAGTCGCTAAGGTTGAGGAGGAACCCGAAGTCTTAGACTTTGTCGCTCCAGCGGAACAGCTAGCCTACGACCAAGAGCAGCAAGGCAAGCTCCGGTTTGCATTATCCCTTTTTACAAATTTTTACTGTTTTGAGAACTTACTTTGAGCACCCACTTAATTCTTGCATTAGAGTCTTGTTTGAAACCCAAATGCATAGCCAAGAGAACCCTGGGTTGGGATTAGGTTTGAAAACCTCGTTAGCTACTGCAATGCTAAGATAGTGTAGGATTCGGTACAAGTCAAGTAGTCGGAACTACTCGCGAGAATAGGCTAGAGGCACATTGCTCGGGTAAAGATAGCAAATGAAACACATGGCAAGAAAAATGAGACCGAGCGGAGAGTAAGGGCAGCAGGACTTTGGGGCCTGGGTGCCATAGCTCCGCTTGTGTCGATTGAGGACCGAGCCGTGCGCGGGCCTGTTGAACAAGCTAGAACAGTATCGAAGACCTACCGGCTATATGGGAACCGGGAAATCGATGTAACTCGGGTAGCTGGGTATTGAGGCATTGCCTGTCGTTCAGAGGGTAGGTTGAGAGCTTGAGGTGTAAATCGGCTGGCGGCACTGCGGATGCGCGCGCAGAGACCTCTTGCTCGGGACGATAGGACCGGTTCAATATTTGGCTGACGGGTGAAAGGTGGTTACGTACGACGTCTGGTATGGTTGCTGTAGGCAACATCGAGTACGGGCGTACGTGACGGGTTATTCGGGTAACCCTGCAGGTGTAAATCGAATCGTCGTACCTCGCGGTCAGTGAGTACCACTTGTTCACTGTACCGTGACGTAGAAAGAACAGGCTAGATACATGTTAAAAGTTTGCTGATTCGAAAGTATACTTTGCTTGTTAATGTCTTGTTGTAGTTTAGAGCTAATTAAAGTTCTTTTCAACTTTGGACAAAGTACATAAGAGAAATGTGTTTCGTGTTTGATTGCGGATCTCTCATGTGCCTTAGCGTAAGGTTATCCACAACCTGCTGCTAAAACTTGAAAGAGTAACACCCCAAAATGTGTCAAGAATGTGAATTCAAAATTTTTGGACGTAACGCATGTGGAGAAAAATTTAAGCTTAAACTGGAATTCAAATTTGAATCAAGACAGAAAAGAAAAAGGAAAAAGAAAAAGAAAAATGGCTAATGGGCCGAAACCCACCTCAGCCGGCCCAGCAGCCCACGGCTGTTTTCCCCCTCCCCCTCTCTCTGTCGCGCGGGGCCCGCATGTCATCCCTTTCCCCCGCTTCCCCCCAATCGCCATGCATTTCCCGCGCCGATCGCCAGCCGCCGGCCGAATTCCACGCTCGCAACTAACTGATCCGCCCCCACGAACGCCAATTCCGCACGCACGTACCCACCCCAGGACTCCAGGCCGATTTAAACTTCCGCAAACCCCCTCTGTTCGCCACCTCGCTCGCGAACTTCCGCCACCGGTGAGCACCGCCGCCCAACATCCGAATTCCCCTCTGTACAACGCCGTTCTGGTCCATCTAACCGGTTGTACTTCATCACAGCATCGAAAACTAGCCGGTGACGCCCACTCCGGAACGATTTGCTGCCGAGGCAACCGACATCGTCGAGCTCCGGTGAGGTCTAGCCGCCGGTCATCTCTGAAGTCGCCGAATTTCCATGACCCGACCCTATATGACCCTCGGTACACCTCCTGCTAACCACAGGGAAGGCTCACGACCGGAGAACTCAAAGGATCGCCGAACCGAACCGCTCCTCCATCGAGCACCGAGGAGCTCCGCCGCCCGTCGCCGTCGCAGAGCCGATTCCAACCCTTCCGGGCCCAAGAAAATCCCTAGGTGAGCTTCCCCTACCCCTCCGCAGCTGATCCGTGCAAAAAGATTCGAGTTCTAACGCATAGCGGCAAGAACCGAGCTGCGCCGGCGAGATCGCCGCCCCCCGCCGCCGCGCGCGCGGGCTGGCTCTGGCTAGGGCGACGTGGCCCCCTGTGGCCTGTCTGTTTTAAATCGTGCGGTCCTGAATAGATTTAACCCGTACCGCTTCGCGATCTAATCTCAGCCCTCCGTTTTAAATCCAACGGCCCACATCAGCCCCACGTTATAAAGGCCGAGAATCTTACGCGCTACCGCCTGGGAATCTCGGAAAACACGAGCTAGCCCCGGAAACTTCTGATCTAGCCCCTGGACCCTCAGAAATTCATGTAAATTCATTTAAAAATCAGTTTTAGCCCCCAAACTTAGAAGGAATTAGGAAGATCTCCCTGTTTTGCACACTTAGACCCCTGAAAATTTAGACAATGAGAAATGGGACCCCACTGCAGTGTGAATTTGCACATCAGCCCCTAAGGGTTCTTAATTTCAGGAAATTGAATATGTGAAGAGGATTTAAATTTAAACATAGGTATAGGTTCAGTTGAAGTATTCTAACCCTGTTGAAAATTGGTAGAACAATCTGAGGTCTGAATTTAGAAGGGAAATAAACTTTTAAACTAAATAAGATTGCTGTTTTATAATTTATCTCTGAAATATACCCTTTAGGCACAAAACAAATTTAAATATGTGGAAAAATGAATTTTAGTAACCAAAAAGGGGTAGGAAAATGTATAAAGGTTCTGTTTAGGTAATTGGAACAGTATAAATTTTTGTATGAATTTAGGTTGCTGTTTTATTGCTGGAAATTCATTTTTAGGCTAGAAAATAATTATGAAAATGGGTAAAAATAAATTTAAATTGATCCCCATCAGAGAGGAAGTCAAAATATATTTTATTGGACATTTTAGATCCGAACATATTCTGTTTTGGTGATATATTGTGCTATTTTAGTATTAAAGATTACTTTTAGGTATGGAAAATAAATCTGAAAATATAGGAAAATAGGCATACCTAATTAGAAAATATGAAGTGAGGTCCCCAAATCTAAAACTTCAAATTTAGATCTTGTAGAAGACCTGAAAACCTATTTGGAGTAGGAAATTATCTTTCATGCAAATTTTGTGGCTAAGAAGTGTATTATCTAATATAGAGAATTTGTTCCAATTGGAAATTCATATATATGGTGCACTTAGAAATCTGGATATCCAATAATAGAAGTACAATGTATGTTTAAAAGTGCATGTGTGCATAGAATCAACATAGCTAGGGTAAACATCAAACTTAACTATGTGTATGACTTCAATGTGTATGTATGTGTGGACTGTTGCTTATGGAATGTTGTCTTCTTTTGCTATGTGTGTTGGCATGAGTAGAACCAGCCCCAGAGCAGGTCCTCACCTTTCAAGATCAAGACTTTCCATTCCCAGAGCAGCAGGAAGAAGGAAAGTGTCCTTGACCACTTTGATCCTATACTACGATGTGTAGTTAGAATTTACTTGCATTGTCAATTTGGAATATGATACCCATGCTAGGAAGTTTCCCTAGATTTTCATTATCTTGCTTCCTTGAAGCCTGGGTTGGGAGTTATATTATTATGTCATTCATACTACTCATGCTTAGCCATGCTTAGAATGGGATAAATGGGATATGAGATCATCACCTTGGCTACTTTACCTTTGAATGGATTATTATGAATTATGTAGGGGTAGGGATCTAGGCAAGTTGGATGCTTTGGTTGGTGCTGTGTGCACGAGACACTGGTCTGTGTTTAGTGCTTGCCTGGATCCTAAGGACCGGTTCATGGAGTATGTAACCTGGCTTTACCATGCCAACCACATGCTGAGATGGGACAGCTTGGCCAATTAATTAGGCGTATCTCCGGCGTAGCATGGGTGTTTGGATGGTGCGGGGAGTAGGTGTCAGCTGGACTACCATATGAACCGCAAGGCTCAAGAGGGGGCCACTGCAGCGGGGTTGGAGCCTCTTGTATGCTGTTAGGTGTGAAACCTCAGTGGGCCCACGCTTGTCGGAAATCCCTTTGTAAAGGCCTCGTAGTGATCTCCTGGCTACACACCTCGGAAGTGTGAATGTGGTTCGCGGCCACTGGCATATTGGAGGTTCTTTTAGTCCACCCGGCAACGAGGGATGAAATCACTACATGTGGGTACAGTGGTGCAAACTCTGCAGAGTCAAAACTGTCATGACAGTCGTGCTCACGTTCAAGAGCGGCTTGGACTTATTCATGATTAGGGAATGATGAATTGGCTATTGAGGATGTTAAGCGGGGAGCTTAACATTGGAAATGATGTTATGGTTACATTGATATTGATGATGGTTTAGGGGAATTGGGACCATTTCACCTATGTAGTAATGTAGGTGCTTAATAAGCTAAGGTGATAGGCATTGGTTGCGTAGTGCTTAACCATGAGTTCAGCCTTTCCTTGTTCTAGCCATGCATGACATAACTTTCCCACACTTGCTGAGTACCAACGGTACTCAAGCTTGCTTTTCTGTTGGTTTAAATTGCTTGTCAGGCCAAGGGAATGACATGGTGTTCAATGACCAAGACTTCGGACCCGAAGAAGAATTCTAGGTTCACGGAGTCCCCCGGGCAACGCCTGTGATGAAGCCCACGAGACTTATTTTCCGCTGCTGTTTTATTTACAAGTTATGAACATATTATCGTCCGTCCAGACGTTATGCTATGTAAGACTTATTTATATTCGAATACTTGGCTTGTAATATAATGATTCTTCACTATTTGTCATCACATGTATGAGAAAATGATCCTGGCATACATGTGATATTCACTCGGTCGTTCTTCGGAGGAACCGGGTGTGACAGAAAGTAAGGTTCCATTAATTAGGTGAGTCATTTGCAACTTATTTTACCTCATACACCCTATACCCTTTCATGTATAGGAGAAACGGGTCAGTCTTGCTGAGCCTTCGTGCTCACTGCTTGTGTTTGAAGCTTTTGCAGGGGGTTTATGAGGAAGGGACTCCCGAGGAGGAGACGGAACCCCAGGAGGGGAACCCCGTCGAGTGGGAGTCATGCACGTCACCGTGTTAGTGTGTGTGCGTGCTAGTGGGGACACGTTCATGGGCTGAACGTGAACTCGATGTGTAGTCTACGCCCGTGAGTGTAGACTGAAATATTTTGTTGTAAAAATGTTCATAAACTGGTTTATGTAATAAAACTTTGCTTCCACTTTGTATCTTTGATGTGTATTATCCGGTGTTGTGCAACGCAGCACCCCTCAGCGTGATCCTGGCTCGACGAGGCCGTGGGGCCCTCGCACAAAGTGTATGTTTTCCTGATAACTTGTGCAAACTATGAGTAATTCTGCCATTGGAGTGTAAAGTAAGTGTAGTTCTTATAATATGTGAAATTTTGTGAAATTTACTAAATATTTCCTTACCTTTTTTTGGCAGTATTTGTTGCCCAGTCAACTATATCAAGATTTGCATTGTGTACACAAAGATGTCCCTGAATGACCAATGGAGAAAAATCTAAGATATAAAACTCAATATTAAACTCAATCACAATTTGCATTGACATAACTTTTCTGCTAATAGTTTGACTATTGGTACACGCAGTGAGTTACAGATGATGTAACTAGAACTTTGCTTAACAGCGTTAAGCAGCTGTTCTTCATCAAGTCATCCTTCAAATAATCCTGCCAGCAAATCCTCCAATTGTTTCCTGTCATCTTTAAAGACATTTCATCCTTTTGATGTTTTTTCAGGTAGCCACAATATGAAGGAACTATTTTCTTGGTTGTAGTAACCTTAGCTTTTGATGAAGATTAGGATCAGGGACTTTCCAGTGCCTCTGATCATGGTAAACGGATTGGAAGTCTTCAGTGAACTGTTGCACACATGAAGGCTTCCAAAAACTAACATGATTTTCATCCTGATCTACCACATACAAGGATACAGGTGCCCGGGAGGTCTCAACCTATTGCTTCAAGAAATGCCCCATTTGTTCCTTGTACCACATAACTCAGTCATATCCAATTAGATGCTCTGATCGTTAGGTTTCAACTCACTGGAGGGCGTATTCAAGAGGAGTATGTACTGCAACTCTGTTTGTTGTTCTATTCCAGAACAGATTCCAGATGCATCATCAGATTGGGTATTAAGCAACAAAATGATTTTGTGGTATGGGTACCTTGAACTGATTGACGATAGTTGCGAGTATCAAATGGAGTGAATGGTGTTAGACTATGTAATTAGGGTGTCATTAGGAGGCATTTTAGTCATTAGGGTGTGTTAGGGTTAAGGGGTATTCTAGTCCTTGTGCACCCTTGACAGCCATATATAATTGTACCCCTTGACAGCTGATTAATGACCCATCCATCATTTTCCACTCTAATATGGTATCAGCTAGGCTAATTAGGGTTTAACCCTAATATCTACTCTCCTAATGCCTGAGCCGCCGCCGCCGCCGGTATACAATGCGCCGCCGGCAGCCGTCCAGCCGATGCTGCCCCTAGCCGGCGCGCTCGGGCAGGCCGCCGCCGGATTGGCTGGTGCTGCCCTTGGGCTGGCCGCCGCTACTGGATCAGCCGGCGCCGCCCCTGGGCAGGCCACCGCCGGATCGGCCGGCGTCGTCCTAAGGCAGGCCGCCACCGGATCAGCTGATGCCGCACCTGGGCGGACCGCCGCCGGATCGGCCGGCGCCATCCCGTCGTGGCTGGCGGCCGCCACCTCTTGGGTGGCCGGCGCCACCCCTGGGCAGGCCACCGCAGCTTCCGCCTCTGCGGCCCATGGTGCGTCGGCCGACACCAGATCCGCCAGCGCCCCCTCCAGTGACCAGTCCGGCCGCCGGCGGACCTCTTGCAGTCACCACCGGTAGCCCGCCGCTGTCGTCCTCATGGTTGGTGCCGCCTTTGGGCTTGATGGGCCCGCTCCCACCTCTGCCGGGCTCGCGCAGTCGTCGCCACCGTACATTTCTGGCCTCGAGCCCCCGCCGGACGGTAGCACCACGGCCACCGTCCCGCCGGCGATCACGGTCCCTTCAGCTGGCGCCGCTGCTGATCCTAACGCGGCCGCCGCCTCCCTCTACGGCACCGACACTACCACCATGGTGGTCGTCGACACCTCTGGCATTTCCGTGGCTCTAGCTGCCTCTCTTGAGCGCGAGCGGGCACTCGCTCTTGCCCTGGAGCAGAAGCGTACCTCAGTGGCCACTCTCTCTCACCAGCTTGAGGAGAGTGCTCACCGGCCGTTGAGTGCTACCTACGAGCCTTCCTCAGATGCTGGTGCGTACTCGGCTTCCCTCGTCGCTGCCCTTTACGCTCAGGCCACCGGGATTTAGAACATACGAACGTTCGTGCCGGTTGTCCTCCGTTCCGACTCCACCACGTACGCCCATTGGTGTAACCTGCTTCTCCTCACGTTGAGGCGGTTCCGTCTCGACGACCACGTCCTCCTGGATGGCTCTCCGGTGGATGCCTACTGGGTCAGCATGGACAACCTGGTCCTAGTACGGATCCTTGGATCCCTCTCTGAAGAGCTACAGGACATCGTCGGGCAGCGTGGTGGCGGCACCGCTCGCTGGGCATGGCTGGTCCACGAACAGCGCTTCCTGGGGAACCGTGCGACTCAAGCTCTCCACGTCAGTGCGTGGTTCCAGAACACCATCCAGGGAGACCGCTCCGTCTCCTACTACTACCGGGAGATGAAGGACATGGTGGACGCCTTAAGTGACCTTGGCAAGCCAGTTACTGACAGCGCTCTCGTCTTTCGGGTCCCTGAGGGCCTGAACGAGAGATACTGTCACCTCCAGACGTGGCTTCTCCGTATGGAGCCACCCCCGACCTTCGAGAAGGTCTGGTCCGATCTTGAGCTCGAGGATATTACTGCTGGTGGCTTACTGCCTCCAGGCCTGCCACAACCTTTTACGGCTCTGGGCAGTTTTGGTGTCCACATTCGCCTGCTTCTGGTGGACCACCGTTGTGACCACCCGCCACCCTAGGCACTCCTGCCGGCTCTGTGGGTGGTAATCGTCGCCGTCGTGGTAAACGCGGTGGCTGTGATGGTGGCAGCAGTGCTGGTGGCATTCCTGCTTCTGCTCCTGCTCCTGCTATTGGCGGTACTGGTGATACCGGTCAGGGAGGTGCGCCCTGGCCAACACCCTACAACCCGTGGACCGGCCAGATCTACATGTGGCCTGGGCCGTCTCCAGGTCTGACGCCTCCATGCCCACCGTGAGCTTAGCCTGCGTATGTCGCCACCCTGGGCAACGGTAGACCAGCCTACCCTGCTGGTGGGCTGCTGACTAAGGCCTATAGCGGGCCTGGCTACCCTGCTGGCTGACAGTCAGCCTCGGCCTATGGAGGCATCGACTACCCTGTTGGGTACCCGGAGTCGTCGGCACCGCACCAGGAGCCGCCCCTGACGTGGAACCGCCACACTAGCTTCTTCGTTTAGCACCATGCACCTCATTCCACCAAGTGTTGACTGGGTCGCTGACTCCGGAGCGTTGCACCACACCACTCCTGATGTTGGCATACTTTATTCTACCCACCCTCCCCACCCTTCTTTTCCTTCATCTATCGTTGTCGGGAATGGGTTTGTTCTTTCGGTCACCTCAGTAGGTGACTCTGGGTTTCCAGGTTCTTTCCAGCTGAAAAACTTTCTTATTGCTCCGAATATTATTTAGAATTTGTTTTCTGTCTGTCGCTTTACCACAGATAATCATGTTTCCATTGAGTTTGATCTTTTTGGTTTATCTATGAAGGATCTTTCTAACCGAAAACTTCTTTTTTGATGTGATAGCTCGAGGCCTTTGTACACTCTTCAACTTCCTACTTCCGCTGCGTCTCCGCCTTTTGCCCTGACTACGACAGCTTCGTCCACCACTTGGCATCGTCGGATTGGCCATCCTGGTGTAGATGTCATGTCTACGTTGTCCAGTAGTTCAGCTATCTCGTGCACCAGGGGCACACATGAGTCTTTATGTCATGCCTGTCAGCTTGGTCGTCATGTTCGGCTTCCATTTCCGACCTCTATGACTCATGTTGAGCACATTTTTGATCTTATTCACTGTGATTTTTGGACATCTCGTATTATCAATGTGTCGGGCCATAAATATTATTTGGTGATAATTGATGATTTTTCGCACTTTTCGTGGATTTTTCCTTTACGACTTTGAAGCTTGAGACCTTTGTCACTCTTTCTCACTTCTTCGTTTCGGTGTCCACTCAGTTCCGGCGCACTGTCCGGGCTATCCAGTGCGACAACGGATGCGAGTTTGATAACTCGGCGTTCCGTAACTTTCTCCTCGCACATGGTGTCCAGTTGCGCATGTCTTGTCCGTACACCTCTCCTCAGAATGGCAAGGTTGAGCGCATGATTTGTACCACCAATATGTTATGCGTTCACTGATGTTTCAGGCCTCCATTCCCGCCCGGTACTGGGTAGAGGCCCTTCACACTGCCACCTTCCTTATTAATTGCCTTACTTCGCTTTGTTTGGCACTACTCCTCTTTATGACCACCTTCGAGTTTTCGGGTGTGCTTGCTACCCTAACCTTACTGCTACCGCCGCACATAAGCTTGTGCCGCCCTCGACGCATTGTGTGCTTATGGGGCATTCCCTTTATCATAAGGGGTACCGTGTCTTGATCTAACCACTCACCACCTATTGATCTCTCGACACATCGTCTTCGACGAGTCCTCTTTTCCTTTCTCCACTTCCTCCTCCAGTTCCACCGTAGAATTGGATTCCTTGTTTTCTACTGACTCCGAGGCTGCTCCTCCTCAGCTGCCTTGGCCTTTTTCTTCTGCAGGCACCACACCCATTGAACCATGTGCATCCCCTAAGACTCCGACGTCGTCTGCTGCGCCACACGCAGCCTCGGTGTCCTCGACGTCGCCCACTGCAACTCGACATCACCAGCTGTGCCTCGTGCGGCCCCAACGTCTCCAGCTGCGCCACAGGCGGCCTTGACGTCTCCAGCTGCGCCACGCGCAGCCTCGACGTCCCGGACATCGCCAGCTGCGCCACGCGCGGCCTTGGCATCACCGATGTTGCCTGCTGCGCCTCGTGCGGCGCTGACGACACCGGCTGCGCCTCCCGTGGCCCCAACTTCTCAAATGACCAACCCCGCTCTTGTCTATCAGCGACGAGCGTGGGTTGGTGCCCCAGCACCATCTGCGTCGCGCGCGCCCCCGGAACCCCCAACGTCACTCGCAGCGCCACACGCAGCCATGAACCCCACTCTTGTCTATCAGCGACCGGAGCGGGGTGGTGCTCTGGCTCCTGCTTGCTCCAAGCCCCCAGTGTACCATCCTCCTCTGCTCCACCGGGACCCGGGTCACGTCCACCCGATGGTGACTTGACGTGCTGCCGGGATCCTCCGACCGGTTGGGCGTTTCTCCGGGGTCGTCCTCACATCAACAACTTCTCCACCATCCGCCTCGTCTTTGCTCTTGCCTATACCGTCTTCCGTCCGTAGCGCCCTCGCCGACCCTTACTGCCGTCGCGCTATGGAGGAAGAGTATGCGGACCTACTTGCCAACTGGACCTTGGACCTGGAGTCCCGTTCCGGTCGTCGCAATGTTGTCACGGGCAAGTGGGTGTTCACACATAAGAATAAGGCAGATGGTTCTTTGAAGAGATACAAGGCTCGGTCAGTATAGATAAGATGAAACAAGATTGTTTTAGAAAGAGCCTAAACAGTGCAATGAGGACGCAACTAGTCACTCACATTTACCTGGATTTCAATACCCTTATGAACCGAGCCCTACTACTGATGGATGCTCGCTCCCACATAGATGGAGAACAAAAGAGAAAGTTCCACAACAAGGAGATTAAATTGCAGAATAAATTTCAAAGGTCTAGCTTCAGCCACCGACAGAAACCTAGGTACCAGCCTAGCATGCAATACCGCACCACTGAGACCAATCAACCAACACAATCGTTTCATCAGCAGAGCACCAAACAATCCCAACGTAGAAGTTATAGTGCGACATAAGTACCAAACACCATCAGGACATCTTTTAACTGTCGGGACCTAGGGCATCTAATAGCAAATTGCCCATACAACAAGAAGTCGATCGATGCACTTGCTCACTCGGGAGCAAGAACCGTTGGATTCGATGCTATAAGACGTACACCTTCAGTATCCGGTCAACAGGGTAGAGCTCAACTATTTGGACAAGGTCGCATCAACCATATTGGCACGCAAAACGATGGAGAGTCATCAAAAGATTTAGCCGGTTGGTAACTAGCCAAACCCCACCCTTGTCGCAGACTGGTTTAACTTAGAGTTTTACCTCCTTTATCACCTCGAAGCTGCTGCTACAAATGCATTGCTGGAAGCCCTTAAAAAACACATGCTGGTAACCATATAAACAATAGCGACTATCAATTTGAAACACATAGGAGTTAAAACCCTATTTAAGTGGGGTAGAGCTTTTAGCGGACCTAGTAGTCCAGTCAGATGGCATACCCCTTAGCAGATCGGTTGACGCCTCTGCAAGGAAAGTACATCACGTGCAAACCACAAGGCTGACACAGCAAATCAGGATGCAATAACGGTCATTCGCCAACCACGTGGGAGAAAACAGAACCTATGATGTGTAGTTTAGAAGCAAGACCCCTAGAAAGAGAGTGCCAATGAAACAAGAATATCCAGACATAATTTCGAGAAGTTGCTAGAGATACCGCAAGCTGAGACACTAGGATTTTCCATAAGCCAGTAAAAGGAACTATCAGAATCTCGAGGACAAGATTCTATTTAAATGGGGTAGATCTGTCACGTCCCAAATTTTTGAAATCAAACAAAAATCACTACGAATTAATTTTTTTGGGGAAATCTTAAACATAAGTTAGTCTCCAAAACGACCGAGACGTATAAGCATAAACACATGCTACGACAACTATCAAGAACTTACACTTAAGCAAATAAGTAAGTGCGTAACCAAATCTTAGAGGAAAACAAAAATTTCAGTGAAGTCAATATATGTATATAGTTCAAAACAATTATTATGCTTTAATAATAAAACTCAAAAGGGAATTGATGGTGACGTATATGTGTGTATAAACACAAATAAATGTTGGCCGCTACAACCTAAACGCAATAGGAAGGATAGAGTGCAAGTCATCACAAATCAAAATCCACTGAAAATAATCAACATATGACACAAAGACCTAGTAGCAATAATTTATATACAAAAGTTAAAGTGTACAAAATGCAATATATATATATATATATATATATATATATATATATATATATATATATATATATATATATATATATATATATATATATAGACACACACACACACACACACACACACACACACACATAGACACACACACACACATACACACACATACATATATTTGTATGACCAACTGATAAATTGATTAGAACAAATAAAGTAAATGGGTAAAGTTGGCATATGTGTGTGTGTGTATACATGTGCCAATAGTTAATTTAAACAAAACAAATAAATTGATGTGAGGGACATTAAAACAAATGAATCAAGAAAGGAGATATTAACCAAGTGGCATATGAGTGATTATATACATAAATATATATCCTTTAACTTAAACCTATAACTAAAATTGAGTACGAGGGAGGTTAAAACAAATAATCAGTGAACTACTGCATGCAAATCGAATCCAATTTCAAATGAATTTCGAACCTAATATTCAATACATCCAGCCTTAGATAAATTTGAATTCTTCCAATTTCCTTTCCTCCTGGCTCGGCCCAATTTTTCCAGCCGGCCCAGCCCTTCCCTCTCCCCCTTTTCCTGGCGCGCAGCCCACTTCTCCACCGCCCCCATATTCAACCTTCCGTCGCCGCTGCCTCTTTCATAAATCGCGCCGACACCAGGAAACGCGCCGACCGCCCGCCTACAGCCCACGGCGCGCCTATCCCTGGATTGCTGCGCTCACCAGGAACCCACACCGCCTCTCCTTCCCCTGAATCCCTGGTCGCCTCGATCAATCATTGAGCCTCGGACCTCGCCTCCGACCCCACCATGGAACTGACCTTGCCCGGATATTTAAGGGCCGCTCCACTCATCCACAAGCGCCGCACAGCTCCTTTGAAGCTCCAAAGGCCATATGCAAGCAGAATTGAGCTCTCCCCCATTCTTCACCAACTCCGGCAATCTCCTCGAATCCGCGGCCGGTAAGCACCCTCCCCCTCTTCTCCTTCGTTCTAGAGCATCCTCAGCACCCCATAAAGCTTGTCCACACTCCAGCACATGAGCTGGATTGTCATAGGTCGCGCGCACCGTTGGGCTGCCGCCCTCGCCACTGCACACTGTTGCCGGCTGCCGTGGGGCACTCTTTGTCTCGGTCGAGCCCTCTAGGATGTTTTTCCCGCCTCAGTGAACATGTGTAGCATCGTCGAATGGGTAGAACGCAGCCACACGCTCAAGTTCAGCGAGCACCGCTACCCCTCGCTGTTGCGGCCCGTCGCCGGCCGCCGAGGGACCCCCTACGGTCTGGCCAAGTCCCGTAACCGCTCCCGCCTGTGCCCACGAACTTGTTGGGGTGATCAAATACGGAAGAAAACGAGTGTAACGGTACGACATCGAGCACCGCTGTCACGAGAAACTCCGGCAAGCCGTTGGTGTCGTTCCGGCGAGCAAGTCCAGCTAGGAACCCCACACTTTGACTTCCCGTGACAGGAGGAACATCGACATCGCGTTAGATTGAACCCAAAAGAATAACGACGAAGTTCTGGCTGGCCGCCGGCCGCCCTCGCCGTGCAGGCAGCTGCTTCGGCCACCTGCTGAAAGTGCATCTAGGAAATCCCTTGTGGCTAATTGATGACAAGCATATGAGATCCTAACGAAATGATTGCAGGACAAACTAAGTGAACTAGCTAGGTGTGCACAAAAAGATGAAAAATAGAGTGGTGCCCGAAAAGAAAGACTTTAGTGGAATTTGGAAAAACAAAGTAGATGAAAATGTATAGGGTGTGTGTGAGAGACACACCCCAAGAGCTCATGACTTTGAATAAGGGTAAGGGGTTTAAAAATCAACTAAAATCCACTGAAAACCGGACTAGTCCGTTCATGGACCGGACTAGTCCGTTTAACTTTCTGGAAGACGCAAACATAGTGCACCGGACTAGTCCGCCTTGTGAACTGGACTAGTCCGGTCAGCTCACTGGAATGCAACCGGACAAGTCCGGTTTTAGACCGCACTAGTCCGGTCATGTCTCTGTTGTCCTCTTTAGAGGACTGCGGACTAGTCCATCCAAGCGACAGGACTAGTCCGTTGAAGTTTCTGAAACCCCATTTCACATAGCACCGGACAAGTCCGGTTTGTGGACCGGACTAGTCCGGTTAACACACTGGAAGTAGACCGGACAAGTCCGAACATATACCGGACTAGTACGGTAGTAGGTTTAACAACGGTAACTTTTTGGGAAAGCCTATAAAAAGAGGTCCTTCGTCTTTTCCCTAGAAAGACACGACACATATTGTCAAAAACTTGAACCCTAGCGCCGCCACCTGACCCAAGAGCCCAAAAACACATCTCCCCATACATCTAAGGTGCAAAAAGGCCAAGATCAATCAAATACTTGGATTTGGGATTGAGAGATCGTCGTTCTTTCATTGTGAGCTCTTGGGGTTTGATTTCTCTACACTCATATTCTGCATTGTAATATTTTTGAGTGTATTTGATCACCTTCATTGTAATTCTTGTGGGAGCCCTCAACGTGTGAGGTTGCCCCACAAACTCGGTGATTACCCGTGATAGTGGAGTCAAGTCGGCCTTTGTGGTGACTTGAAGAGGGAAAGGGTTGGGAACCCAACTCTGTGTGAGCTTCCTCAATGAGGACGTAGATCTCTTGGTGAGATCGAACCTCGGTAAAAATTTGTGTCTCTTGTCTCTCATTTGTTTTACATTTTGACACATTAGATCACTAGTTTGCTAGTCATCGTTTGAGTTCCTTACAAGTTTGCACGTGCATCCATACAATAAATTTAATTTATAAAAACTGTTGTTCTCATTCCGCTGCTAAAAGATTAAATTTGTGAGACACACTTAATTAACTCAAATAATTCAGCACACCGGACTAGTCCGCCCACACAACCGGACAAGTCCGGTCAGTCAAGTTTCTGATAACTTTATTAAGTGTGCAGGAATTCTTTAAAGGCCTATTCACCCCCCCTCTAGGCCACATTCAATTGGTATCAGAGCCAAGTTCTCCACCAACGAGACTCACATCTCGGAGAGATCAATGGCCTCTGAGAAGAACAACGATATCCCGAAGATGAATAACAACGATGAGGAGCAAGAAGCCAAAGCCTTCGATGTGTTGAAAGAAAATCGACATGACGATGATGAAGTGAGACAGCTAAAACATTACTGAGAAAGAAGTTAATGGCACAAAAGGGAAAAGAGGAAGAAAAGACGATGGGGAGTGGTCATCACGACTACTCCCGATATCCTTACAACTACAACCGTCTCAATTCAAATAATTATTATCTCTCTATTCCTATGGGAAGGCCCCCACAGTTTGACGGAAGTGACTACACCATGTGGAAGTACAACATGAAGATGCATCTAATATCCCTGAACCCTAGTCTGTGGCACATTGTTTGCACAGGCATTGATATTCCAGACACGGATGATGAACTCACTCCAGAACAAGAACAAGAGATTCACAGAAACGCACAAGCCGTCGCCGTGATCACATCATCACTAAGCAGAGAGGAATTCACCAAGATCGATGGGTTAGAAAGTGCAAAAGAAATCTGGGATACCCTCAAGACAGCTCATGAAGGAAATAGGTCTGTACGCGAAGCCAAAATTGAGATGCTAGAAGGAGAGTTGGGGAGATTTGCTATTGAAAAAGGCGAATCACCTCAAGACATGTACAATCGGATGAAGGCACTCATCAACAAAATTCGTGCCTATGGAAGTAAGAAATGGACTGATCACGAGGTGGTCAAAAGGATGATAAGAGCCTTCATGCCAAGAAACGTCACACTTTGCTCAATGATTAGAGAAAGCCCCGGGTTTCACAAAATGACTCCCGATGAGTTATTGGGAAAGATCATAAATCATGAAATGATGGAGAAAGAGGCTCAATACGTTAAAGACTTAGCCGAGCTCACCTCTTCTAAAAAGAAAGAAGTTGCTCTCAAAGCAACGTGCAGATCCAAACTCAAAGAAACTCGTGAAGACCAAGACGATGGTGATACAAGCGACGAGAGCACCGATCTTGATGACGAAGAAATGGTACTCTTCATCAAAAAGTTCAAACGCATGATGAAGAGAAGACACGACAACAATTCACATGAAGGCAAAAGCAAGGATAAAGGAAAATCCAAGGCTCGACGCACTTGCTACAACTACGGAGAGTATGGTCACTTCATGGTGGACTGTACTTATGAAGAAAACAAAAAGAAGAAGGAAACCAGATCTCAAGAAAAGAAAAATTTCAGAAAAAGAAGACAAGCCCATCAAGCTCACATTGGGAAGGAGTGGGACTCAAACAACGAGTCCTCCTCCGATGAAGAAGAAGAGATGGCCACTTTCGCAGTCAAGAAACGAAATATGAGAGCCACACTCTTTCCGAACATGGGAGGACGGGACATGAACAACCACACTTGTCTTATGGCTAAGGAAGGCAAGAAAAAGGTTCGACTTACTCCTCCTGTGCTAAATTCCTCCATTGATGACTTTGATAGCTCTAGTGACAATGAAGAATTGTTTAGAGGGCTAAGTAAAATTGCTTTAAAGAAAATGGAAATGTTGTCAAACGAAATCTTTGAAAAGGAGGAACTTGTCAACCGACAAGAAGATATGCTCATCCATGAGATGAAGAGATATCAAGAAGTTTAAAAGCTTCTTGAGCTTGAGAGAGAGAAGAATGAGTCACTTGAGTTAGAGCTAGCCTTGAGTAAGGAAATTTACTCAAAGTTAGAGGACTCGCACATTGCAATCAAGGAAGAACTTGCTAACTTGTCAAAAGTTAACAAAATCCTTGAGGTGCAAGTTGACTCGCTCAAACAAAGTGACTCCTCTTCCTCCAAGAGCTCTTCCTCCAAAGACATGAGTTCGACAACAATAAGAACCTGCACTTGCTCTAGTAAGAAGAATGTAATTTCTAATGCTTCAACCCCACATGGCATCCATTCTTCTCAAACGGCATCTTTGATAAGTAGAAGATCAAATATGCACGAAGTGCATATATGATCACTAGACCTCCCAATGTCAAAGATGGTTTTGGCTTTGATAGGAACAAACACATGTCCACTTCTAATCATGCTAAGAATAGGATCATTTTTGTTAAAGAAAAATCCCATGAATCTGAGATACAAACACCGTTCCATACATTTGATGCTTCTTATGTTCTCATGAAAAACAAGTATGGAAAAGTCATTGCTAAATATACAGGGCCACGCCACAAGAACTTGAAAACTTGTGTGTGGGTGCCCAAGACTCTTGTGACTAACCTGAGAGGACCCAAGCAAGCTTGGGTACCTAAAACCCAGAAGTAATTCTATTTTGCAGGCTTACTCCTCCGGCGGATCTAAGTGGGTGCTAGATAGCGGATGCACAAATCATATGACCGGAGAGAGAGGTATGTTTGTGGAATACGAGTGCAACAAGGATCCAAGTGAAGGTATATACTTTGGAGACAACAGCCAAGGAAAGGTCCTTGGTAGTGGTAACATTGAAATATCCTCTCAACACACCTTATCTAATGTTTTACACGTAGACTCTCTAGATTATAATCTTTTATCAATATCTCAACTATGCGACAAAGGTTACAACTGTTTATTCGCTAATGAGGGTGTGACCGTCTTTAGAAGAAGCGATGGCTCGATTGCATTCAAGGGATTGTTGAAGGGAAAGCTTTATCTTGTTGATTTCAACAAAGATAAAGCCGAACTCAACACTTGCTTGGTTGCAAAGACCAACATGGGATGGCTGTGGCATAGACGGCTAGCCCATGTTGGAATGAGAAATATGCAGAAACTTCTAAAAGGTGGTCACATCCGTGGTCTTAAGGATGTGGTTTTTGAAAAAGACAGGTCGTGCAGCGCTTGTCAAGCAGGAAAACAAGTTGGAGCACCACACCCCGCCAAGAATGTGATGACCACCACTAGACGCTGGAACTTCTCCACATGGATCTCTTTGGTCCAATTGCGTACATCAGCATCGGCGGTAACAAATATGGTTTAGTAATTGTTGATGATTTTTCAAGATTTACCTGGGTATTTTTCTTGTATGATAAATCAGAAACTCAGGAAAACCTCAAGAAGTTCTTGAAAAGAGCTCAAAATGAATTCTCGTCAACCGTAAAGGATATCAGAAGTGACAATGGGACAGAATTCAAGAACACCCAAGTTGAAGAATATCTCAATGAAGAAGGTATAAAGCATGAATTCTCGGCACCCTACTCTCCTCAACAGAACGGGGTGGCCGAAAGAAAGAACAGAACATTGATCGAAATGGCGAGAACAATGTTGGATGAATACAAGACGTCAGACCGATTTTGCGCAGAAGCGGTGAACACCGCTTGTCATGCCACAAATCGGTTGTACCTTCATCAACTACTGAAGAAAATTCCATATGAGCTTCTCACGGGTAAAAAGCCTAACGTTTCCTATTTCAAAGTTTTTGGTTGCAAATGTTTTATTCTGAACAAGAAACCAAGGGCCTCGAAGTTTGCTTCGAAGTCCGATGTAGGATTCTTGCTCGGATATGAATCGAATGCCTACGCCTATCGTGTCTTCAACAAGGTGTCCGGCCTTGTTGAAGTAGTGCGTGACGTAGTGTTCGATGAAACTAACGGCTCACAAGTGGAGCAAGTCGATAAGTCTATGCTAGATAAGAAGGAAGCTCCATGTGAAGCGCTGAAGAAAATGGCACTTGGTGATATCCTACCACGAGAGGAAACACAAGACGAACTTCAACAAGGAAGCAATGATCAAGGGGGAGCTCCTACACAAGATCAGGTTGAGGAAGGTCAAGAAGATCAAGATGATCATGGAAGCAATGATCTAGGGGGAGACATGACACATGAAGACAATGAAGAACAAGCAACTATACAAATTCCACATCCAAGAGTACATCAGTGTGTGCAAAGAGACCATCCTGTCAACAATATCATTGGAGATATTGCTAAGGGAGTAACTACTAGATCTCAAATTGTAAATTTTTGTGAACACTATTCTTTTGTGTCTTTTCTGGAGCCATACAGGGTAGAAGAAGCATTAAGGGATCCAGACTGGGTGATTGCAATGCAAGAGGAGCTGAACAACTTCAAAAGAAATGAAGTGTGGGAGCTGGTGGAAAGACCAAGGGCGAACATCGTTGGAACCAAATGGGTCTTTCGGAACAAGCAAGATGAACATGGAGTAGTGACAAGAAATAAAGCGAGGTTGGTGGCCAAAGGTTATTCTCAAGTGGAAGGTTTGGATTTCGATGAAACCTTCGCTCCTGTAGCTAGACTTGAGTCCATTCGCATTTTATTGGCATATGCTACTCACCATAATTTTAAGTTGTATCAAATGGACGTCAAGAGTGCCTTTCTCAATGGTCCGATAAAGGCGGAAGTCTATGTGGAGCAGCCACCGGGGTTCGAAGATCAGGAGTATCCCAACCATGTCTATAAACTGCGTAAGGCTCTCTATGGCCTCAAACAAGCTCCTCGAGCCTGGTATGAGTGCCTTACAGATTTTCTGATTCAAAATGGATTCAAAATTGGTAAAGCTGACTATACACTCTTTACTAAACATTTTAATGATCATTTATTCGTATGTCAAATTTATGTTGATGACATTATCTTTGGATCCACTAACAAGTCCTTCTGTGAAGAATTTAGCAAAATAATGACAGACAGGTTCGAGATGTCAATGATGGGTGAATTGAAGTTCTTCTTGGGATTTCAAGTGAAGCAACTGAGAGAAGGTACATTTATAAGCCAAACTAAATATACACAAGACATTCTCAAGAAATTCAATATGGACAAAGCCAAGCCCATCAAGACACCCATGGCCATCAACGGACATCTCGACCTCAATGAAGACGGTCCAAATGTGGACCAAAAGGTATATCGGTCCATGATTGGCTCCTTAATATACTTATGTGCATCTAGGCCAGATATTATGCTTAGTGTTTGTATGTGTGCAAGGTTTCAAGCCGCACCTAAAGAGTGTCACTTAATTGCTGTAAAAAGAATACTAAGGTACCTTGTGCACACACCCAACTTGGGCCTTTGGTATCCCAAAGGATCCAAGTTTAACTTGATAGGGTATTCCGACGCCGACTATGCAGGATGCAAAGTCGATAGAAAGAGCACGTCAGGGACTTGTCAATTTCTTGGTAGGTCCCTAGTTTCTTGGTCATCTAAAAAGCAAAACTCCGTTGCTCTTTCCACAGCGGAAGGGGAGTATGTTGCAGCCGGTAGTTGCTGTGCGCAACTACTTTGGATGCGACAAACTCTTAGGGACTACGGCTACAATCTAAGTCATATCCCGCTTCTATGCGATAATGAAAGTGCTATAAAGATTGCACACAACCCTGTAGAGCACTCAAGAACTAAACACATAGATATCCGTCATCACTTTCTTAGAGATCATTCATTAAAAGGTGACATTGCTATTTCACATGATAGGACTGAAAAACAACTTGCGGATATTTTTACCAAACCATTAGATGAGAAAAGGTTCTGTGAACTAAGAAATGAGCTAAACATTCTTGACTCTCGAAATGTGGCTTGAAACATTGCATACCTGGTTGCAACTTCAAATTTTCCTCTGTATTGTTAAAAATGCTCCTCCTCTCCTTTTCCACTCAGAAAACTATTTTTATGAAGAAATCTTGATGATTATGACCATTGCTTGATTGCTGAATGCCTACTGGTCGTAATCACCAAGACTATTTGCAAAATTAGTGTCCTTGGATCACCTCTAAACTCTATTATCTGCATCAAGTCTGCTGGAACCGGACCTGTCCGGTTGTCGACCGGACTAGTCCGGATAGACCACAGTTAGGTTAATTCAGGGGCACCGGACTAGTTCGGTACCATGACCGGACTAGTCCGGTCAGTCGCATATAGAAGCACTTGGCTGGCCCAGATCTCTCCCTCACCCCTCATTAGACTTGCTCTCCCTCTCCTCTTCCAAACCCTAGCCCCCAAAGTGATTTTCTGGTTGAACCCTCAAAATCGAGTTTTTCTCCGCGAAAAAGACTCCCCTTGACGAGTGGTCTCCCTCCTCCGGACTCATCCGGACTGATTTCCACTTCTTCGACGCGAATCTTCAAATCTTGGTAAATTTCCCCCTTTAAACCAGAATCTCAACTTTTCTAGTTCTAGCTAGTTTTCTTTGATTTCAAAAGGATGTACATTGCCTCAATAGATGTATTCCTACCATGTTCCTACTCTTGTGCCCTTAGATAGGAGATTTGATTCAAATGAAACATTAGGGTTCTTATGCCAGGCCGGACTAGTCCGGCGCACAGAGGCGGACAAGTCCGCACTCTGAAACCGGACAAGTCCGACCTCTGACAGTTGAACCCCTACGTTCCCATTTGAAGTCGATAATGAGTCCATTTGCATCTTATCCTTGAACTCCTTATCAGGCATCATGTCTTCAGGTTCAGATGACAACTCCTTTCACATTGATGAAGACGTTCAACGCGAGAAAGTGAGGAGGACCAAGGAGAGAGTTATGAAGAAGAGACATGATGTCAATGTCCACTCTCCACCCTCCGACGACAATCAACCTAAGAAGAGGAAAGTCATTGGCAAAAGGCCTCTAAGGAAAGATGCTGCTGAGGGCTCGTCAGGGCCAAAAAGAATCCTCAATAAAGGGAAGGGACTTGCTAGTGGTCCCCTTGGGCCCTTGAAGATGAAAAACCCTATTCACCGCAACAGGCAGCCTTCAAGTGAGGATTTCACTGGAAAAGGGAGTGAGCTAGCTGATAATTTCAGGAAGATTCAAGTGTATGACCGACCTAAGCAATGCTTTGATCCAAGGTTCTGGAGCAACTTCCATGCAGACTACTATGAGCATGTGTACATGAAGATGAAGAACCCTGTAGTAGAGAGTCAGTGGCTAAATGTTGAATATCTGAAGTCGAAGAGGTATCCTGCCTTTCGTGAGATGGTGGAGGCGTTAGAGAGGCACAGTCTGACGGACCTGCTATCCTTTGAGTATGACTGGAACAATGAAGTAATTACCCAGTTTTACTCCACTCTCTATTTTGCTCGGGATGATGGAGACAGTCTTACTTGGACGACTCATGGTTCAAGGTATAGTGTCACGTATGATGAATTTGCTAGGATTCTTCACCTCCAACACACTTTGGATCATGAACTGGTCATTCATAATCTGAAACCCTTGGAGAAGGAGGAACTTGAATTTCTCTATGACACAAGGATGCCATATGTTCCTCCCACCATCAAATATCTAAAGCCCTTCTTTGTGGTCCTAAACAGAGTCTTGAGAAAGACTATAGCTCCAAAGGATGGAGATGCGGGCACTATACAAGGGACTTTGAGGACTCTCATGAAGGTCATCAGTGGAAGGAGACCATTCAATGTCTTTGAGTATATTTACAACGACATTGTGAACATCTCAATTACCCCCAATAGGTCCTGTGGATACGCACCGTATATCATGTACATGATTGAGAAAGTGACGGGACTCGAGTTTGTCAAGGATGTCAAGCATACGGGGTTGAAGCCGCAAAAACCCACCGAGTACACTCTCCCTCCGACTCCAACTGCTGGTGGAGAGGAGATCAAAGCAAGCTCATGATGACACTAAATCTGCAGCTGCTCCTCCTGGATCTCCACCTGCCCAAGAATCATCCAGCGGCATCCTCAAGATGCTCTCCTCCATCTTTGCTTGCTGCCGTAAGATCGAAGACAGGCGGCACAAAGAAAAGCTTACAAGGAAGAAAGATCAACAGTACGTCAATGCCAATATCAAGTCTATCTGTGCAAAGCTTGAGATTGAGCCCGTTGGATCACCGCCCGCCTCCGAGGACTCAGAGGAAGATCCTGCTCCTGTGGATGCTGAAGATGAAGATCAGACTGAGACTGACGGAGGAGGCAGCGATGAGTGATTCCCCTCAATTTTTCCCTTTTTGGTGCCTTGATGCCAAAGGGGGAGAGATTGAGATTAGGAAAGATTGAGATTAGATTTGGACTATTTCTATCTAGTATTAGTTATTAAGCTCTTTTGTGGTCAAGGACATGTACCTATTTTAAAATCTTGTAATGCACTATTTCTTTTCTTATGTGTGATGCACTATATGTTCACTATTGTTTGTCTTTATTCTATCACATTTTGTTTATCACACACTTGTTAGGCACCCCACCATAAGGTGTGTGCATATGTGAGAAGTTTTTTGTGAATTCTTTATTATTCTCATATGTGCACACCTTATGAAAATCAACCTTTTATTCTGAATTGTGATATCTCAAATGGTTGTCATCAATCACCAAAAAGGGGGAGATTGAAAGTGCATCTAGGAAATCCCTTGTGGGTTTTGGCTAATTGATGACAAGCATATGAGATCCTAATGAAATGATTGCAGGACAAACTAAGTGAACTAGCTAGGTGCGCACAAAAAGATGAAAAATAGAGTGGTGCCCGAAAAGAAAGACTTTAGTGGAATTTGGAAAAACAAAGTAGATGAAAATGTATAGGGTGTGTGTGAGAGACACATCCCAAGAGCTCATGACTTTGAATAAGGGTAAGGGGTTTAAAAATCAACTAAAATCCACTGAAAACCGGACTAGTCCGTTCATGGACCGGACTAGTCCGTTTAACTTTCTGGAAGACGCAAACATAGTGCACCGGACTAGTCCGCCTTGTGAACCGGACTAGTCCGGTCAGCTCACTGGAATGCAACCGGACAAGTCCGGTTTTAGACCGGACTAGTCCGGTCATGTCTCTGTTGTCCTCTTTAGAGGACTGCGGACTAGTCCATCCAAGCGACAGGACTAGTCCGCTGAAGTTTCTGAAACCCCATTTCACATAGCACCGGACAAGTCCGGTTTGTGGACCGGACTAGTCCGGTTAACCCACTGGAAGTAGACCGGACAAGTCCGAACATATACCGGACTAGTCCGGTAGTAGGTTTAACAACGGTAACTTTTTGGGAAAGTCTATAAAAAGAGGTCCTTCGTCTTTTCCCTAGAAAGACACGACACATATTGTCAAAAACTTGAACCCTAGCGCCGCCACCTGACCCAAGAGCCCAAAAACACATCTCCCCATACATCTAAGGTGCAAAAAGGCCAAGATCAATCAAATACTTGGATTTGGGATTGAGAGATCGTCGTTCTTTTGTTGTGAGCTCTTGGGGTTTGATTTCTCTACACTCATATTCTGCATTGTAATCTTTTTGAGTGTATTTGATCACCTTCTTTGTAATTCTTGTGGGAGCCCTCAACGTGTGAGGTTGCCTCACAAACTCGGTGATTACCCGTGATAGTGGAGTCAAGTCGGCCTTTGTGGTGACTTGAAGAGAGAAAAGGTTGGGAACCCAGCTCTGTGTGAGCTTCCTCAACGAGGACGTAGATCTCTTGGTGAGATCGAACCTCGGTAAAAATTCGTGTCTCTTGTCTCTCATTTGTTTTACATTTTGACACATTAGATCACTAGTTTGCTAGTCATCGTTTGAGTTCCTTACAAGTTTCCACGTGCATCCATACAATAAATTTAATTTATAAAAATTGTTGTTCTCATTCCACTGCTAAAAGATTAAATTTGTGAGACACACTTAATTAACTCAAATAATTCAGCACGCCGGACTAGTCCGGTCAGTCAAGTTTCTGATAACTTTATTAAGTGTGCAGGGATTCTTTAAAGGCCTATTCACCCCCCTCTAGGCCACATTCACCTGCTCATGTGGCAGCCAACCGGCAGGCCACGCAGGAAGACATGCAGACGTGGCAGCCGAGTCAGCACCACGTGGGCGCTAGCCAGCCCGCACGCCCATCCTGGGTCGCTGTGGGCTCGGTCACTGTGACCACAGACCCTGCGGCTATAGGATAGGTTAGGGTCCATGGAACAGTGAGCTGAGGACCCCCCCCCCCCCCCTAGCCAGCTTGGCGCACACATGGCGCCATGTGGCATGACACGTAGATAGACAGACATACATGGTAGCCATGTAAGCGCCACCTCACCAAGGCAGACTCTGGGCAGCTCGGCAGCTAAGGTAGCGGCCACCTCGGCAGTCTTGCCCATGTGGCAGCCTGGTCAGCTGCCACATCACTGCCACCTCGCCCCAACCCATAAATACCAGTAGAAATCGGTTGTGGACTTGATCCATGTGCACCAGAGACACAAGTACTGCGCTAGGCCTTCCGATTCACCTATCAGGCTTTGTACACGAAAGGAATTGCTAAGGATACCCACAGTGTACACAGAAACTTGTAAAATATATTTCGGAGATCTAGGGTAAACTTGTGTTTAACTACCCAAGCGACGAAATCCCCCACTCAAGCCACAACTAATGTATATCTTATACCAAAGCTTGTATAAGACCCCTAAGACCACACTACTAGGGCTTTATTTGGATTTCTTGAAGTTCTTTGAAATCAACGCTCATTCGTGCGAAGTACGTACTATAGCAAATGAGGAAGCCAACAAGAAACTCGGAGACCTGGACTACGAAGAACTTCAAGAAGCCTGTGAAGGCAAGCTCTAACTCCTTGATCATGATTGCTCCTACGATTTGCAAAATAGTCCTAATAGCCTGTTTTTACCATGCATGCTTTCCGTGTCTATTTTAAATATTGTTGTAGCTAAGACCACTTGATTAGTGGTAGTATACCTATGTAAGTAGTCTGACCGGCAGGGTAGTTTTATAACTTTGTGACGATGATTTGTTGATGGTGGTTACTTGCTCTTCAGTAACGTAGCTCGATGACATCAGCTAGTCGTTACACTAGCAAGTAGCGTACTATCTCTTGTCATCCAAGGTTAGAATACTTGCATGGTGACCGTCACGTGATTAACATGTGAAGTACCACGAACCCCTCCTTGACCTTAACAACTTATCTCCTTCATGCCTTAAGGACCCATCATCACACTATAATGTGATGACGTGTGTGTTTCCTTGAAGGTAGAATGCTTGGGGACCCTTGCGATGTTCGCATCGCAACTCACTGCAACTATTCATCGAATTTGCAAAAAACGTTGAAGGGTGTCTTGGAGGTGTGAGTTAGGAAGTGGGTTGAGGGAATCGTGTCGTACAACTGGTGCAGGGTGAAGTGGGGAAAAGGAACGGTTGACGCGGGATATGGTGATTGAGTAGTCGTGTGCTTCGGTGTAGTCCACCTGCCGTGGACTTGATGGAGCCACCTCACCAACATAAGGACCGGTTCATATGACCTCATCATAGTGATTTCGTATAACCACAGAACCTGTATGGGCATGACTCCTTCTACCTTCTTGGTGACTTCCACATGAGCCACCTAGCGACTAGTAGGGCATGGGAGACCAAGAAAAGACACAGGGAGTCATTACCCGTGATCCGACTGGGAGAGTAATTGCCCAAATAGCCCCTGGGTGCGTCCCGAGGTGTGATTGTGGGGTTACTCGGGGAAGATGAGGTGAACGTTATGCTACTCCCTTGCTAGCAGTGCATGACCTGTGGATAAAGTGTACAACCTCTGTAGAGTGTTAAAATCCAGATAATCGTTGTCACGGTCTTGACACACTATGTTCTAAGATCCTGTTAATTAGTCTTAGTATATTTTCTTGATGTAGATTGGGTGGCATTGTTTCCTGTTAATCGTCGTTGTTCTCTGAGTTTCGATCTAGTCTCAACATCGGCTGTGGCTAGATGTTAGGACTGCGGGAGGTGTTAGACTATGTAATTAGGATGTCATTAGAGGGCATTTTAGTCATTAGGGTGTGTTAGGGTTAAGGGGCATTTTAGTCCTTGTGGAGCCTTGACAGCCCTATGTAATTGTACCCCTTTACAGATGATTAATGACCCATCCATCATTTTCCACTTTAATAAATGGCACTATGCATTTTTCCACTGCTCTGGTAACAAGGTTCATTGTCACACTGAAAGACATCACATTTGTTACAATATCAAACATTCTGCTCACTACATCACATTTGTTACAATATCAGCCTCTCTGGAGACAGGTTCTCTACATTCCTCTGATACTAACCCCAAAAGAGTTGGAACAGTATCTGTAACTGTCTTGTATGCACTGAGCACGCTAACGATTCTGAGGAAGATGGATGCCAAGCATTAACAGATCCTTGGGGGATATCGTCCAACAGTCTATTAAGAAAAGCTGACAAGAGCAGCAACATTCAGTAACTTCAAAACAGGCTGCTTCACAATCTTTGCAAAGTAGTTCCTCTTGAGCTCATCAAAGACACCAGAATTTTGTTCATGTAGCACCGCATCTCAATAAGAACTCTCATGATAAACTGCAACACTGAATTCCAGTATTGCAGTGACATATCCTCACCCGTGGCTTGAGTCAACTTCATCAACCTTCGAGCAGCATTGGAAGATCCAATCAAAGATAAGAGCGTGGAAATCACTGCTTCAATGGAAAACAAATTCCAAATAGACCCATAAGTATCAATTAAAATTTTCACAAGTACTCTTCTATAACGCTTCAGATAAAATTAGTAATGTTATATAGAAATGCAAGGGCACTGTTGTAAGAAAAAAAGAAATGCAAGGGCAAATAATATGACGCCGCAAGATGGTGTATAATCCTAATGGTCAAGCATACGCACAAAACAATGGCAGTTGTGAGGGGATCACCTGAACAACTCTCAGGATAAATCGGTAAACGTATCCCTTAACCCCCCCCCCCTCCTTGTATCCAGCTTTGATCATTCGGCTAGCTATAATCCCTAGTACATCAGCGAGCAAATATGCTCCAAACTTAAATAACAAAGTTCTCGATAAATAAATCATAAGCTAGCTAAAGGGAAAGGAGCGGTACCAAACTTCAATTCTATTTCGAAACTTCCACCTAAACTTCGCAAAAAACCTCCATAATAACTATCTCTAGCGTCCGACATCCATTCTTGAGGTTTGTTCTTGCCTCATCCTTATGCAGCAATGACCATTGGCGACTCCAGTAGGTTGACTTGAAAAGTACCTGCAAAAAGGTGCTAGGTTTACCTCGATTAAATACCATATCGTTTCTATTTAGCCACATAGCCCAACATAAAGCGATAGCACCCACTAACAATTGATTTTCTGGATTCTGGCAAAAGCCATAAATCCAAAAGCCAAACATATTTGCTATGCTAGAAGGTGGCTGAATTCCAAAGGTGATATGAATTGTATTCCAGATAAACTTAGCAAAATGAGAATCAAAGAAAAGATGTTGAATTGTCTCCATAGAGCTATAAAAACAAAAATTAGTACTACCTTGCCATTTTCTTTTTGCTAAGCTATCCTTTGTAAGCATTACACCTTTTAGTAAATACCAAAGGAAAATTTTAATTTTCAATGGTACCTTGATCTTCTAAAGTGGATTTTTGTGAGGTATGACACCTTTTTGTATGGAATGACTATACATAAAGCAAACCATAAAAGACCCACTTTTATGTAACCTCCAAATGAAAGTATCATTGCCAACGGTGAGATTAACCGACATAATTTTGAAAACCAAATAATACCAATCACCTAGGTTTTTGTGTACCAACGCTCTTCTAAAAGAAACATTAAGTGGTGTAGTACTTAGTACTTGTGACACCGTGGCATCTTTTTCCTCACAATATTGTAGAGAGAGAGATAAGCAGCCCCAAATGGTTTGTCTCCTATCCAAATATCTTCCCAAAACCTAGTTTGAGATCCATCATGAACTTTGAAGCACCCACATTCTATAAATTCGTCTTTGATCTTCACAAGGACGAACCAAAAGTATGAATCCCCGGGCCGCCTTTTTACTCGTGAGAGTGATATATGGAACACGTATTTCCTCTTAAGTATACATTGCCAAACACCCTCCTGATTTATAAGAAACTTTGGATACCCAAACCTCCAAACTCTTTTGGCTTACAAAGTACACTCTACTTAGTGAGTCTATAGTTCTTTTTTGTGTTCATCACACCACCAATAGAACCCAGAGCGATATTAATTTAACTTTTTGGAGAACACCATTTGAATCTTCAAAAAAAAGAGCATATACATAGCTAGGCTAGTTAAGACCGAATGAATCAACACTAGCCTCCCCCCCCCCCAACAGAGAGAAGTTTCCCCTTCCAACTACTTAATTTCTCCAGAACTTTTCTTCAATAATCAACCAGTCTTTATTAGAGAGTTTTGGATGATGCATAGGAATACCCAAGTATGTAAAAGGAAAACCCCCACTAGAACAACCAAAAAATTGTGTATATTCATATTCACATTCATTAGCTTTACCATAACAAAACAACTCACTCTTATGGAAGTTTATTTTTAACCCATCTAAGTGCTCAAAGTACTTATAACTAGTTTAAGATCTTTGGACGGGAGTATATCATGATCCATAAACAAAATAGTATCATCTAGAATCGACAAACTATCATCTACAAGATGAGGAACAACTCCTCTAAGAATTCCATTGGTTTTGGCTCTCTCAATTAATATGGCCAACATATGAGCTATTAAGTTAAAAAGGATCTATGACAAAGGGTCACCTTGTGGAAGACCTTTCTTAGTCTAAAAATAATGGCATAGTCCATCATTGATTTTGATACCAACAACGCTGCCTTTTACAATTTGGTCTATCCACTTGCACCAAACAGGAGAGAAGTCTTTCATCCTCAAAATTTGTTGAAGAAAGAATCAATTCACCTTATCGGAAGCTTTCTTAAAATCTAGTTTTAGAATTACCCCATCTATCTTCTTCCTATGCAACTCATGAATAGTCTCATGCAAAATAACCACCCTCTCCATTATATTCCTACCCGACATGAAAGTTGCTTGAGAAAGTTTAATGACTTTCTGAGCTATCCTATTTGGCGTTACCATTGTAAGTATTTAAATCTAACATTCAGCAAACATATAGGCCTAAATTGTTGAATTTGTGTAGCCTCCATATGTTTTAGTAATAAAGTAATAAGACCAATACTGAGACTAGAGAGGGGTAATATATCTTTATGGAACTCTCGAAAAGAGCCATGAGGTCAACCTTAGTGATTTTCCAAAACACCTGATAGATCTCAATTGGAAAACCATCCGGGTCAGTTGCCTAATTACAACAACAACAACAACCAAGCCTTTATCCCAAGCCTGTTGGGGTTGGCTAGACATGAAACCCAATATCAATGAAGTAAAAGAGAGGAAGAGATATAAGGACAAGGAAAAAAGAAAAAAAATAGAAAAAAAAAAGAAAAAAGAAAAAGAGAAAAGAAATAAGAAAAAAGGAAAAGAAAAAGAGAAAAGAAAAAGAGAAAAGAAAAAAGAAAAAAACAAGACTACGATTCTGGCACATGAATTGCTACTTTCCATGCGGTCCTATCATGAGCTAAGTCTCTGGATACATTCCAATCTCTCAAATCTCGTTTTACCGCCTCCTCCCAGGTCAACCTTGGTCGTCCTCTACCCCTCCTAATATTTTCTCTACCTCTTAAAATCCCACTGTTAACCGGTGCTTCTGGAGGTCTCTGTTGGATATGTCCAAACCACCTAAGTCGATGTTGGACTAACTTCTCTTCAATCGGCGCCACCCCTACCTTATCACGAATCGCCTCATTCCTTATTCGGTCTCTTCTCGTGTGCCCGCACATCCACCGTAGCATGCGCATCTCTGCGACACTCATTTGTTAGACATGTTGCCGTTTAGTTGGCCAACATTCCGCCTCATAGAGCATCGCGGGTCTGATCACCGTCCTATAGAACTTCCCTTTTAGCTTTTGTGGGACTTTCCTATCACATAGGATTCCAGAGGCTTGTCGCCATTTCATCCACCCTACCTTGATCCTGTGGCAAACATCCTCATCAATATCGCCATTGCTTTGTAACATTGATCCTAAGTATCGGAAAGAGTCCCTTCTAGGTACTATTTGTCCTTGTAGACTAACATTTCCCTCTTCACGACCAACACCACTAAAGTCACACCTCATATACTCGGTTTTGGTCCTACTAAGTCTAAACCCCTTGGACTCTAAGGTTTGTCTCCATAACTCTAATTTCTTATCAACACCATCTCTAGTTTCATCTACCAGCACTACATCATCAGCAAAGAGCATGCACCAAGGGATATCCCCTTGTATATCCTTCGACACCTCATCCATCACCAAGGAATAGATGTATGGGCTCAAAGCTGATCCTTGATGTAGTCCTACTGTGATAGGAAATGCATCAGTCTCACTATCACTTACGCGCACACTTGTCCTAACATTATTATACATATCCTTGATAAGGGTAATGTACTTTGTTGGCACTTTATGTTTCTCTAGTGCCCACCACATGACTGACCTTGGTATCTTGTCGTACGCCTTCTCCAAGTCGATGAACACCATATGCAAGTCCTTCTTCTGCTCCCTATATCTCTCCATAAGCTGACGAAGCAAGAAAATCACCTCCATTGTAGACCTCCCAGGCATAAAACCAAACTGGTTTTTAGTGATATTGGTCACTTTCCTCAGGCGGTGTTCAATCACTCTCTCCAAAGCTTCATAGTATGACTCATAAGCTTAATACCTCGATAATTAGTACAACTTTGAATATCTCCTTTATTTTTGAAGATAGGTACTAATATACTTTTCCTCCATTCTTCAGGCATCTTGTTTGACCGAAAAATGTGGTTGAATAGCTTTGTGAGCCATACTATTGCCACGTCCCCAAAACATCTACACACCTCAATAGGGACATCGTCAGGGCCGAGGGCCTTTCCTCCTTTCATCCTTTTTAAGGCCTCCTTAACCTCAAACTCTTGTATCCTCCGCACGAACCGCCTGTTGGAGTCATCAAAGGAGTCATCCAACTCAACCATAGTGCTCCCATTTCCATCATTGAATAGCCCATTAAAGTAATCACGCCATCTATTCTTAATCTCTTCATCCTTCACTAGAATGCGGTCAGTCTCATCTTTGATGTATTTAACTTGATTGAGATCCCTCATCTTTCTCTCGCGGATTTTTGCTACCTTGTATATGTCCTTTTCACCTTCTTTTGTCTCTAGTCTCTCAAATAACTTATCATAGGCCTGTCCTCTTGCCTTACTCACAACCCGCCTTGCATTCTTCTTAGCCTCTTTGTACTTAAGCATGTTGCTTGCGCTTCTATCATTATGCCAACTCTTGTAACACTCCTTCTTCTCCTTAATGGCCTTTTGTACATCCTCATTCCACCACCAAGTGTCTTTATCTACAAGTTTCTTTCCCTTTGTCACACCGAACACCTCACTAGCTACCTTCCTAATGCAAGTTGCCATCTTCATCCACATACTATCTGCATCTCCATTTTCTGCCCAGGGTCCTTCTGTGATCACCCTATTTTTAAAGGATTCTTGTGATTCTCCCTTCAACTTCCACCACTTTGTTCTTGTGATTTTGACACCTTTGTCCCACAAAGAACATGTATGGAAGCAAAAGTCAGCTACCACAAGCTTATGTTGTGTCACAACATACTCCCCCGGGATCACCTTACAATCTAGACACTCCCATCTATCCTTTCTCCTAGTGAGGACAAAGTCAATCTGGCTAGAGTGTTGGGCACTACTAAAGGTCACTATGTGAGATTGTCTCTTCCTAAAGAGGGTGTTAGCTATCAACAGATCATAGGCTACGGCAAAGTTTAGGATGTCCTTACCCTCTTGATTTCTATCGCCGCATCCAAAACCTCCATGTACTCCCTCAAATCCTAGGTTAGTTGCACCCACATGACCATTGAGATCTCCCCCTATGAGGAGTTTCTCGGTTATCGGTACACTACTAACCATATCCTCCAAGTCCTCCCAAAATTGCCTCTTAGCACTAATGTTGAGCCCAACTTGTGGGGCATAAGCACTAATGACGTTCAAGACAATGTCCCCAATTACTATCTTGATTAAGATGATCCTATCCCCTCGTCTTCGAACATCCACTACTCCATCCTTAAGACTCTTATCTATTAGAACACCTACGCCATTCCTAGTCCCAGCCGAACCAGAATACCAAAGCTTGAAACCGGTATTCTCGACTTCTCTCGCCTTTTGACCCGCCCATCTAGTCTCTTGTACACAAAGGATATTTACTCGTCTCCTAATGACAACATCTACTAACTCACGTAGCTTCCCCGTCAAGGATCCTACATTCCAACTACCCACCCGAAATCTATGTTCCTCGGCTAGCTTCCTTACGCTTTGCACCCGTCGAGTAAAATGCAAAGACCCTTGCTCACTTATCACTACATCCGGGCGATGATGTAGCGCGCCACTAAGGTGGTGGCGATCCTGTCCTTGCTCATTTAACACCATATCCGGGTTCCGATATGGCGCGCCACTAAGGCGGTGGCGACCCGGCCCTTGCTCACTTAGCACCATACCCGGGTTCTGATATGGCGCGTCGCTAAGAGGGTTACGCCCCAACGAATTTCTATTGGGTTTCATTTCCATGAGAATGACTAAGTGTAGTTGTTGGCTCGCCAGGCCTATCACAACCCCCTCCTCCTTTACCCGGGCTTGGGACCGGCTATGTCATTACAACATCGGCGGAGTTAGATGACAGATCAGTTGCCTTATTATATTTCATTTACAAAATAGCCTTTTTGACCCCTTCTTCGGAGAATTCCGTAGTAAGAGCAATATTTTCTATTTTAGAAACTTGAGGGATATCATCCGTTACAGATTCCATCATGGAAAAGCTATTACACACAGGTGCACCAAAGAGCCCCTTATAATAATTAGTGATAAAGCTCTTAAGATTTTCGTCCCCTTCAACGGTTCCTTCTTGCTCAAGCCGGAAAATCCTAGTTTCTCTATGTTTGCCATTAGCTACCAAATGAAAATACTTAGTATTACAATCACAAAGTATCAACTTAGTTGTCATGGCTCTTTGATACCATTTAAGCTCTTCATCCCTCAAGAGAGAGACTAACCTCTCTTTTAAACAACGCTTCAAGTCAAGTTCACTGAAAGTGAGGAAATGGAACTCAACTTTATTATCTAATTCATCTGTTTTTATAATTATCTCTTCTTTACTTTCTTATAAAAACCACTCACATTCCTAGCCCAACCCCTTAGGTATTGTCAAAGTCTTTGAATTTTAAAGTTCCATTTTTGTGTTTCCCCCTCCTCTCTTTTGTCCACATATCCGCCATCAACTGAAAAAAACCATCCTGCAAAAGCCACCCAAGTCCAAATTTGAAGAAAGGTTAATTATTGCTATGGGTACCATTTCAAGTATTAAGCAAGAGAGGGCTAGGATCTGAAATTTCTCTAGTTGAAGCTTGTACTGTTGCTAGAGGGGATTTTATTTCCCAACTTGTGCTAACCAGAATCCTATCAAGTCTCTCAAAAGTTGGTATCTGTCGGTACCCTGCAGACTGGGTACCCCCGCATAGAGGGTAAATGACAGCCTGGGCCTCGCCTCCCTGCTAAGGCGGGCCCCGGCGTAGCCATGTGTCCTTGGCCCCGAGGTCAGCCATAGGGCTGTCACGTGCGCTTGAGTTTTAGAGCCGACACGTGCCCTGGGCACTAGGCCGAGCCTCCCCGCCGAGGTGAGGTCCGGAGCTGCCATGTGTCAGTTGGCTCAAAACCCCCTCCCTGCCGAGGAGGTTCTCCGGAGCTAACACGTGCCCTGGGCTCCGGTCCAAGCCTCCCCGCTGAGGTGATGTCCGGAGCTGCCACGTGTATCCGGGCTCCGACACTCCTCCCTGCTGAGGAGAGCTCCAAAGCCGACACATGCCCTGGGCTCCGGTCTGAGCCTCCCCGCTGAGGTGAGGTCCGGAGCTTCCATGTGTCTCTAGGCTCAGAACCTCCTACCTGCTGAGGAGAGCTCTACACCCGACATGTGCCCTAGGCTCCGGTCCGAGCCTCCCCACTGAGGTGAGGTCCGAAGCTTCCACGTGTCTCTAGGCTCAAAACCTCCTTCCTACTGAGGAGAACTCCATAGCCGACACGTACCCTGAGCTCCGGTCCGAGACTCCCCGCTGAGGTGAGGTCCGGAGCTATCACGTGTCTCTCGGCTCTGAATCCGTCGGCAAGAGCTCCGAAGCCACCACGTGCCCCACAATCCGTCGTGGGCCGAGGGTCAAAGAAGTCAAGGAGGAAGTGCGCTGTCAAGCCATGCATTCAAGGCTCGCGCCTTCCACAGAAGCATGGCGCATGATGCACGCCTCCGTCCTCCGCCTGACCGCCATTACAGTGACAAGATAGGACGACAAGGTGTGACAGCGGTACAGTGCCACCCAATGGCACTGGGCCGCCCAAGCGGAACGACAAGACACGGTGACAAGACGACGTCTTCATCATCACCTGACACACGGATAGGAGCGCTCAGCGCGCCATGCGGTGGGACTTAACTCCCCCTGAATGTGGCCTAGAGGGGGTGAATAGGCGTTGAAAAACTTTTCCTGCAACACTTAACAAAATCGTCAAATATAGGAGGACCGAACTAGTCCGGTGTAGGGTACGGACTAGTCCGGTATGCTAGTTATACCTACGAAAAGATTAACTGTTTAATGTATTCTTCTCAAACGTTAGAACAGCAGAATTAAGTAAACTATCCTAACAACTTGAGCAAGTTTTTAGGATGATTGATTTGCACGTGGAATACAAAATTAATACAAGTTGCAAGTTTAATCAACCCTATGCCCTAGATGATGATGATTGCAAAAGTAAAGAAATGGAACACATGAGACAAGGATTTTTACCGAGGTTCGATCTCACCAAAGAGATCTACTCCTCGTTGAGGAGCTCACACAGAGCCGGGTATCAATCAACCCTTTACCTCTTCAAGTCACCACAAAGGTCGACTTGAGTTCCACTATCAATGGATAATCACCGAGTCAATGGGGCAACCTCACATGCTGAGGGCTCCCATAAAATTACAGCAAGGAAACAGATTAAATACACTCAAAAGATTTACAACAGATGCAAGAGTGTATAAGAGATCAAATCCCAAGAGCTCAACAATGCGTAGAAGACGATTTCCCTTTCCCAAATCTGGATTCCCAAAAGATTTAACTTTTAAGGGCTTTATATGTGTGGGGAGAAATGTTTCTATGCTCTTGGGACGTGTGACGGCGCTAGGGTTCTTCTTTTTCTGTTGTGGGGTCGTGGATCACCTATTTATAAAGTTTCTAAAAATGTTACCGTTAGGGATCCCCACGCTCTGAGCGGACTAGTCCGGTGTGCTGTGTAAAGTCTGCGTGGAATGTGCAGCACACTTGAAACCCTAATGTGTGTGAGGTGATCCAGACTAGTCCGCATTAGAACAGAAAGTTAACCGGACTAGTTCGTGGTGATTCCAGAAACTTAATCGGACTAGTCCGCAATTTGACGAACTTGTCCGGTGCAAGGTGAAGCACCACAAAGTTGATCGGGCTTGTCCGGCTCATGTCCGGACTTGTCCGGATGGGAATAGTGAGTTGAACCGACTAGTCCGGTGCTGCTCCGAACTTATCCGTGTGAGAACAGTAAGTTAATTGGACTAGTCCGCTGTTGAATGGACTTGTCTGGTGGCTTCTGAGGCTTGAGACCGGAATGCTCAACATCCTTGACAAACTCAAGTTTGGTTATCTTCTCAATCATATACATGATGTATGGCGCATAGCCACACGACCTGTTGGGAGTGATTGAGATGTTCATAATGTCATTGTAGATATACTCAAAGACATTGAAGGTCCTTCTCTTACTTATCACTTTCATCAAGGTCCTTAGAGTTCCTTGAATAGTCCCTGCATCTCCATCCTTTGGACCTATGGTCTTCCTCCAAATTTTGTTTAGCACAGCAAAGAAGGGCTTAAGTACTTTGTGGTGGGTGGCTTGTATGGCATTCTTGTGTCATAGAGGAATGCAAGCTCATCCTTCTCCAAAGGTTTCAAGTTGTGAATTACAAGCTCATTTTCCAAAGTATCTTCAAGATGGAGTATCCTGGCAAACTCCTCATATGTGACACTGTACTTGGATCCATGAGTCATCCAAGTGATTTCATCCTTGTCATCACGGGAGAAGTAGATAGTGGAATAGAATTGAGTGATGACTTCATTGTTCCAATTGTATTGGAAGGAGAGGAGATCTTTCAAGCCATGTCTCTCCAAGGCCTCCAAGACTTCATGATATGCATGGCAGTTCTTGAATTGTAGATATGCCATATCCACCCACTAACTCACAACCACTAGATTTTTCATCTTCTTGTATACATGCTCATAATAGTCTACATGGAAGTGGCTCCAGAACCTAGGGTCAGCTGATTGTTTGGGCAGCTCATAGACTTTGATCTTCCTTAGTTTGTCAGCCAAGTCATTGCCTTTGCCTATGAAATCATCTTCAGAGGGTTGTCTGTTGCGCTGCATAGGAGGCTTCATCTTTAGTGGACCAATGGGTCCACTAGCAAGTCCCTTGCCCTTGCCAGTGCTTCTCCTTGGTGTCGTTAAGCTGGCACTGGCACCATCCTTGCTAGATGGCTTCTTCACTACAACCTTGTAACACCCCAAAATCTGCTAAAGAGGGGAATTTAAAATTTTTTGGACGTATTGCATGTGGTGCAAAAATTCAAATTTAAATCAAAAACAGAAAAGAAAAAGAAAAAGAAAAATAAAAACCCCACCGGCCAGTGGGCCGAAACCCACCAGCCGGCCCACTACTCCCCCGCGCCAGCCCACAACCGCACGCCCTCTCTTCCTCTCACTGACACGCGGGGCCCGCGTGTCATCCCTCACCTCCCGCGCGCCCCAACGGCGGGACTCTTCCCCGCGCCCGATCTCAACGAACTCCGGAAACCCGCGCCCCCAACCCGAATTCCGTTCCCGGACGTCTCAAACTCGATCCCAACAGACCGCCGCCCTCCCTCGCCTATATGAACGCCGACAATCGCCCTGTCCCCCCCCCCGATCGGCCGTTCTTCTCTCCGGTGAGAACCGAAGATTCAATCCCTGTTTTCCTTCGATCATTGCTTGAATTATCTGATCTAACGCGTTGATCGTGCTCCACCGCCCCAGGGAGCCCTGCACGTGAAGGAAACGACAAGTTTCGTGCCCTAGCATCTGTTCCGACGTGCACCGAAGATCATCGCCGTTGAAGCTCGCCGCCGACCCACTTCCAGGACCTCCCGAGTGTTGGAAAACCCCTCGGTGAGCGTCCCCTACCCCTCCGCAGCCGATCCATGCAAAAAGATGCAAGTTCTAACGAGTAGCAGCAAAAGCCAAGGCTGCGCTGGCGAGATCGCCACCCCCGCCGCCGCGCGCGTGGGCTGGCTCCGGTCAGGGCGACATGGCCACTTGAGGGTCGTCTATTAAATCGCACGGTAGAATTAAAACCCGCGCGTACCGGTTCGATGATCTAATCTGAGCCGTCTATTTTAAATCAGACGGTCCACATCAGCCCCGCGTTATAAAGGCCAGGATTCTTACGCGCTACCCCCTGGGGATTTCAGAAAACACGAGCTAGCCCCTGAAACTTCTGATCTAGCCCCTGGAACTTCAGAAATTCTTGTAAATTCATTTAAAAATCAGTTTTAGCCCCTGGACTTAATAAAAATTAGGAAAACCCCTCTATTATGTGTAGTTAGACCCCTGGAAATTTATGAAATAATAAATTAGACCCTGTAGTAGGGTGGATTTACCTTTTTGACCCTACATGATATTAAATTCAGAAATTTGAATATGTGATTAGGATTTAAATTTAAAAGGTGAGGCAAACATATTGTAAATTCAAATTTAAACACTACTAGCACTTGGAAAACTTTAGAATGAGTTAAAAATAGATTTTAGGCTGAAATGAATTCTGTCTAAATGATATTCATATTTATTAGTTCTAGAAACATATTTTAGGCTAGGAAATAATTCTAAAAACTAGTAAAATAAATTTAAATTGTTCCACATCAGAGAGGAAGTTCAAAGATATATTATTGAATATTTTAGATCAGAACCTATTCTGTTTAGATGATGTGTCTTACTATTTTCATAATAAAACTCACTTTTAGGCATAGAAAATAAATCTGAAAAATATAGGAAAATAGGTATGCATAATTAGAAAATGGTAAATGAAGTCTCCAAATCCAAAAACTTCAGTTTAGGATTTGGTAAAAGATCTGAAAACCTAATTGGAGTAGGAAAATACCTTTTATACAAACTTTGTGGCTAAGAAATGTCATAATTAAATATAAAGAATTTGTTTAAATTGGAACTTCATATATAGTGTGCAAATAGAAATCTGAACATAGAAGTTAGAAATAATATACATATGTTTAAAGGTGAATGTAGGCCAAAAATCAATACATGTAGAGTAATCACAACACTTAGAAATGTGAATGACTTTCATAGGTATGTATGTGTGGTTTGTATGAAGTGAAAGTGTGAACTATGTCTTATGGATTGTTGTTTTATTTTGCTATGTGTATTGGCATGAGTAAAACCTGCCCCAGAGCAAGTTCTCCCCTTCCAAGACCAAGACTTTCCATTCCCAGAGCAGCAGGAAGAAGGCAAGTGTCCTTGACCATTTTGATCCTATGCTAGGATGTGTAGATAGAATTATTTGCATTGTCAATTGAAATATGAAACCCATGCTAGTAAGTTTCTCTAGAATTGCATTACCTTGTTTCCTTGTAGCTTGGGTTGGGATTTATTTTATCATGTCATTTACTTATATGCTTATACTTAGCCATGCTTAGAATGGGATAATTAGGATATGAGATCATCAATTTATTTACCTTACTCTTGAATTGAGATATCATGAGTTATGTAGAAGTAGGGATCGAGGCAAGTTGGATGATTTAGTTGGTGCTGGGTGCACGAGACTCGGGTTTGTGTTTAGCACTTGCCTGGATCCTAAGGACCGGTTCATGGAGCATGTAACCTGGCTTTACCGTGCCAACCACATGCTGAGATGGGGCAGCTTGGCCAATTAATTAGGTGTATCCCCGGCGTAGTATGGGTGTGTTGGATGGTGCAGGGAATAGGTGTCAGCTGGACTACCATATGAACCGCAAGGCTCAAGAGGGGGCCACTGCAGCGGGGTTGGAGCCTCTTGTATGCTGTTAGGGGTGAAACCTCAGTGGGACCACGCTCGTCGGGAATCCCTTTGTAAAGGCTTCGTAGTGATCTCCTGGCTACACACCTGGGAAGTGTGAATGTGGTTCGTGGCCACTGGCATAATGGAGGTTCTTTTAGTCCACCCGGCAACGGGGGATGAAATCACTACATGTGGGTACAGTGGTGCAAACTCTGCAGAGTCAAAACTGTCATGACAGCCGTGCTCACGGTCAAGAGCGGATTGGACTTATTCATGATTAGAGGATGATGGATTGGGAAGTTGTGGATGTTAAGCGGGAAGCTTAATATTTGAGATGAGACTATGTTTACTTGATATTGATGATGGTTGGGAGATTGGGACCATTTCACCTGTGTAGTATTGTAGGTGCTTAATAAGCTAAGGTGATAGGTATTAATTGCATAGTGCTTAAACCATGAGTTCAACCTCTCCTTGCTCTAGCCATGCATGACATAATTTTCCCACACTTGCTGAGTATTAACGGTACTCAAATTTGCATATTTGTTGGTTTAAATTGCTGCTCAGATCAAGGGGATGATGTGGTGTTCAATGACCAAGACTTCGGATCCGAAGAAGGATTCTAGGTTCATGGAGTCCCCCGGGCAACGCCTGTGACGGAGCCCACAAGAATAATATTCCGCTGTTGTTTTGTTTACATATTATGAACTTATTATCGTCCATCGAGGCGCATTCTATGTAAGACTTATTTATATTCGACACCTGGCTTGTAATAAATGATGCTTCACTATTTGTCATCACATGTATGAGAAAATGATCCTGGCATACATGTGATATTCACTCGGTTGTTCTTCGGAGAAACCGGATGTGACAGAAGTGGTATCAGAGCCAAGGTTGCCCGTAGGAACGTGGACCTAGGTAGAAATGGGCGTATTTAAGGACCCTATTTTCTTAAAAACTATTTTACAAAGGTGTAGGTTGAAAAGTGTTATTTAATGGGTCACTTTATTCACCTTGCCCCAACTCTATTCAAAACACGATTTTTATTAAAATCTTATCTAACTTGATTTTAAATGCTTTATGTTTTAGATGGTTCGCATGATCCGCACCGCCCGCAAGTCCACCGGAGGGAGAGTCCCTGTAGTTGCCCTTTCCCTAAGAGAGGGGAATTGTCCGGTGATGTGCCACTCCTACGGACTGGCAGTAGGAGGCTTGTTGCGCCGTCTTCGGCGTATGCTCCTTAGTCTTCGGCATGATCCTTTGCTCACACATGGAAGCAACTCGGGTTTTTGCCTCTCCCTCGAGCCGAAACACAGCAGCTCACCGCCTCCGTTTTTTTGGTTTCAACCGGAAAACCGTGAGACCGTTCGTGCCACGCCTCTCCGAGCTGCAAAACGGCACGGCGTGCTCGTCCTTCACCTCCTCAGCGCGAAAACCAGCAAGCTCTAGCTTCCCCTACCCGAGAACGCAATTTCTTTGTGGAAACCGAAAGTTACTGACGACCGGGCGCATGTGGACAGGCCACACCAGAGGCTTTCACGTCCGAGCAAGGATGGCTACCGGGGCGCACGACATCCACGCTGCTTCCACCCAAATCTCAAGCCAAATTGTCGATCATCGCCGGCGAATTCGGGAATTTTGCTCTGGCATACACCAACCGATGTTCTGGTACGGGATCTTTGAATTCCTTCTCAATTCTTGTTCTTAGACAGCCAAATCTTGCACACATGAGCTAGGGTAGTCGACGACCAAATTTCCTTTTCAAACCTAGCTTGAAACCGACGAGAGGCGGCTTATTTCGAGGTTTCCCGAACACTTCCATGTCGGCACGATGCGGGCGCACGGTGAGAACTACTTTGGAGATGCTTCCGAGCTCAGTTGATGGCATGCCGACCTACCCAGCACCCACCGGTGTTGTAGAGCCGTTCTCCCGGACGTTTAGCGGGCAAGGACGACCGCCCGACAGCGCCGAAGTGCTTCCACAGCTGCTGCACGCCGCTAACCGGTTTTAGGCGGCAACCCGAGAAAACCCCACCAGTGGATTCCCCGACCTTCCAAACTCACAGGCGGCGAGTCTCCGGCCGGGAGACGGCCGAAAACGAGTCGCCGACGAGGCGCCGCCTCGGTCCGGTGAGGGGACAGCGCACGCGCGAAGGGAGCTAGAGGAAGATGAAGCCGCTGTCGGTCCCACGTGTCAGTGGCAGTAATTTTAAATCCGGATCGGTTGTGGCTCGGGATCGATTGTGGTTAAGCACAAGAAACCCATTAGCCCCGTGTGTCCTTGAATCTCAGTGGCTGCTGTTTAAAACCGTGGGCCCAAGTCGAGTTCCAATAGAAATTTAATTCCAGCTTTAACCACAACTTTGAAGGGGCGGATCTGGCGCGCAGTGGTAGTGTGTGTCCACTTGTGTTCTGAGGTCTTGGTTCGAACCAGCCTCTCTGCAAAAGCAGGGGTAATGCTGTCTAGAAATAACCCTTCACTAGACCCCACATGTGTGGGAGCCTTTAGCACTGGGTACGCCCTTTGGCCACAACTTCGGAAATTCATAACTTGGTGTAGAAAACTCCAAATTGGGTTATTCAAATTTGATTAGATTCAGTTTGCAGAGGTCTATCCAAATATGAACCCCCATTTAAATAAAAGTCAATAATAAATCTGGATAATTCTTTTAAGATTTTCTGTAAAAGAATTATTGAGAGAGTTTGATTTATCCAAAAATTTCCAAATTTTGCCAGAATATTCTTTAGGATATTATTAAACTTCCAGCAAAGTTTCAGATCATTGGAGTTGATTTGAGTAGGAATTTTCAGAGTACAAGCTGTTGTGCTCAAAGTTCTCCAGAAACTTTTTCAGAAAATGATCCCAATTTGAAAAATCAGTTCTGGGCAATTCATAGCTCCAAAAATCATAGGAAAATTCATACATGCTCTATGAGCTATACTTGAAATTGTAGTTCACTTGCTTGGACATGAAAATACATATTAATTCAGAATTAATTCTTTTTAGCATAAGTGCTTAGAGAATTATTCTGGGGGAACTACTCAAGTAAAAGTCCTGAATTTTGGATCAAAACACTTCCACACTTCCTTGTGACCAGGAACTCACATGTAAAGTTCCAGATCAAGTTGAGCTTTAGAACTCCCTGTATCTGTTCTCCATTCTTATGTATGTGAGAATAACATAGGGAGTATTGAGGGATTTAGTGGGGACACAATTTCCATTCACTTGAACTGCAATTTGGCAAGCTAAGTCCCTGTGTAGTGTATAACTTCCTGTAAAAATTTGGAAGTTATTGGGGATCAGGATCTTTAGTTCTCTCCAAATCATTGCAGCTCATCTCACATGTCTATTAGGAACCATAGAAAATGTTAATGGAACTTCTTATGGACAAGTGATTTTTCCTTAATTCCTCTACACAGCAGGGATCCCAAACTCATTCTTAAAACTCCAACACTTTTCTCTGTTATTAAAAATTTGAAGTCTTTAATTATCTAATTTGTATTATAACAACTTATGCATATACACGTCGATAGTGTTCATGACGAAGGAGTTCGACGGAGGTCATCACTTGAAGTTGGATCAAGTCAGGAGGATCAAGTGATAGAAGAATACTAACTGATTATATATTTTACTCCCCTGCAAAACAGGCAAGCTCTGGTTTACATTTAACAGCTTTTAAATTTTTAATTTGTATTCACTTGTTGGTTAGGATATGAAATGTGCATTAGGTCTAGATGATTTGGGTAGATGTCTTTTCATCGAGTAGAACTGCCTTGCTTAAGTAGGACTCGGTAGAAGTCGAGTGGTTGGACGCTACTCGCATGAATAGGAGAAAAAGGAGCACACAGGATTGGTTCATGAAATTTGATAGCAAGTTAAGTTGAGACCGGGCAGGTTGTAGGAGCAACAGGACATAGGGGCCTGGGTGCGTTAGACCTGTCCGTGTCGGTCAAGGACCGATCCGTGTGCGGCCCTGTTGAGCAAGTTTGAGTTGTGTACCGGACTCATGCTGACTATATGGGACCCACTAAACCGATGTACCTCAGAAAGCTTGCGTTGGGACATTTCTGGTCGCCTCAGGCGGGAGGTCGGTGTGCAGTATGTGGATAATACTCTCATGACATCTCATGTCGGTAGGTGCACCATGAGGGTGACTACTGTACGGGACGATCGGATCGATTCGACGTAGGTGAAAAGGGAGAAAAGTTGTCACGTACAACGTCAGGGATGGTTGCTGTAGGCAACATCGAGTACGGGCATACGTGTCATGTAGTTCTGGTGTTTTTGATTCGAATCACTGTCGCTCGCGGTAGTGAGCATACTTGTTCTCGCAGTCATGACGTATTAAGAACTTGCATGAGATAAGAATTAATCATTATGGTTTAAGTTGATACTAGTATTGTGATGTTACTTTGTATGAATAGACTAGTGCAAATTCGATTCATTTCCACCGTGAGCAATTTACATCGGGGGAAAGTGTTTCTATTTGATTATGGACTTCGGATGTGGCATGCCCAAGGTTACTGTTAAATTGCTGCTAATAAGACCTGAGAATAAGGATCCACTTTTAGGCGAGTTCTTTATGTAAATTGCTATCCTACTTTGTCTTTACCCTCATGTAGAGTTTCATGATTAGATTTGACGGTTAAGTCTTGTTGAGCTTTATGCTCACGGATACTATAGTAGTTGTTTTGTAGGTCTTGACTATATGCTATTAGTATGGTTGTCTGATGAGACTTGGAACCCTCCGAGTGGATACTCAGGAGCAACCTTGCCGATGCTGGTTATGATTCGTGTTACTAACAAGAAACGTCCGCGGACTGGACAGTTTCTTTGTCACTGAGTTAGAAATGAGTCGTGAGAGTTATAGTCTTCCGCTGTAGTAGTATTTGAGGTAAAGTATTTGTAAAGTACAATTTGTACGCTTCCGCAAATGTTTTATGTAATATGAGTTTTCCTTTACTCGTGTGCTGTTGGGTGCCGCATCGCACGGCACCATCCAATGCGATTCCCGGATGAGCGTGCACGGAACCGTGATGCGGGCTGGGCGCCCTCACAGCATGGTATCAGAGCCGCATTAGAAATAGCGCACGGATTGAGGATCATATTACGATAAAAATTAGGATACGGTGAGAAAACGGTACTAGTCACACATAAGGACTTCTATATTAGCATATTATGAAGGTGGCAACCTAACTTACTTGCTTATGTCGAAAAAATCATGCATATCGGTACTTTCAATGTCTTGGGGGGTGCATGTCAGCGTTGTCCACCAATGCGCACAAGCTGAAGGGTGGAGCCCCACGGGTGGAAGGTAACCCAGCCAGCTTGGGTATCCTCTACGACTGTAACACCCTATTTTTCGTAAGCTAATAAATCAATGTTATAGAATTAACCACCAGACATATTACGCACACTCTTAGGCGATTTCAGATATGCCTTTCATCGAAACTGGTGCAGCCACCCCTCTACCTTTGCCTAAAAACAAACCCCTTTTTCCTCTACCTCCCCCATCCTCATCCATTCTACGAGAAACTTCTAGAACCACACATCACCCACCTCTTCCTCCCCCATCCTTATCCATTTCATGAGAAGCTTTCGGAGTCACCCCTCCCATACCCCTTCTTCCTCTATCCTTATCCATTCCACAAAAAGCTTCCGGAATCACCCTCACATACCCCTTACATCTCCATCCTTATCCATTCCACGAGAAGCTTCCGGAACCACCCCTCACATATCTCTTTCTCCCCCCATCCTTATCCACTCCACGAGAAGCTCCCGGAACATGCATTAATTACACCTCACATACCTCTCCTTCCTCCATCCCTATACCTTCCCCTTCATCTACAAAACGGGCTTGGGAGCTCACTTTCTCCCCCGCCCCATTGAGCACCGGCGTTCACGTCTTCCCCCAACATCGATCTTCGACGAGGAACCCTCCCCGCCGAGCCCCGCCAAGCCACGGCCAAGGTGTGCACCCCAACCTCCATTCTTCTTCTCGAGTCATCTCCCTTCTCCCTCTCCTCGAGTTTGGCCGTGACCACCCCGCGGCATGGCCACCCTTCCATGAAGTTGCTCTACTTCCTATATCCATACCAAAATTGGTGGCTTAATCAAGTGAGTCATAACCTCGACGTTCGATTTCTTACTCTCTGGCCAACCTCCCCCCGTTTAGTCTCACTGATTTGAGCCCAGCCCAAAGCAACCCCTTGATTGGCCTTAGACCAGATCTCATCCACACACAAAGATCACTTAATCCGATTCTTCTTATAAAATCATCTAATATCACAATATAGTTAGTGCAAGCAAATCTGAATGATGTATATTTGCTTTTTTTGTATATTTGCTTGTGCGCGGTGTAGAACCAGTGCCGAAAGAGAACGCAGGAGAGCCAGGTGACCAAGAGCACGACGCTGCAGACATAGCGAAGGCAAGTTCCATCACCCCCTTTTTGATCATATTGCTCCTATGTGAGGTTCATCCATTGTGGCCAGTAGATTAGGCATTTGCATTGTTGAGCATGAGTTATTCGAGTAATAGTGTAAATATCTAGTTTCTCTTTTTGCAGCATATTGATATGATGAGATTATGCATGATGATGTTGCCTTGTTTATGTTGCACGGTTGGGGAGAGCATGAGTTGAGACCGGGGCAGAAGGGTTAGTGTTGGTGTAAGCGCTACTGTGGCGATAGACTTATAGCGAGTACTATCAAGATGATAGGCTCGTGGTTTGAGTATGGAGGTTGCCCTGGTGAGCCTTAAGGACCGAGTTGTTTTGACATCTCACCTAACTTTCTTCAGTAAGATCACATGACCCTGTATGGGCGGGGCTTAGCCTAACCCCGGTGGCTAGCCCGACAGTCGTCTACGGTGGAGAGAGAGAGAGATATATATATATGCATTTATGAGTGAAAACTGATATGATATTGAGATAAGTCATGACACTGGGTTGGGGACAACTGGTCTGGGTGATGTTTCGACTGGGTGTCGGTTATGACGCGTTGTCTTTGATGGTCCGTGCGTGTGGGTACAGCGTACAACCTCTGCAGAGTGTAGAATCCTTTCGGACGCCCGTGTCCTCGGTATAGGACAGGTTATGGTGTGGTCCTAACAACTAAGAAGCCACCCGTTGTGAGAATGAGGTGGGAGAAGTCTTTGGATGGGTTATTTGGTTGCATTAGGTTGCATTACTCTTATTGTTGTGCATTGCATCTATGTTTGTTTCATCCCCTCCCGAAAGGCGGGTGGAGCTTGCTGAGTACTTTTGTACTCAACTGTTGTTGATATCTTCAGAGAATCCTAACTTCAACCCGGAGGACTTCGAGTAGGGTCGCATCCACACCCAAGGTGTTACCGTGGAACCATGTACGAGGAGGAGCTAGTCATCCATGTGTTTATGTCGTTAGTCATCCTTATGTTAGTCCTTATTATTGTTGTACTAAAGTGTATGCCGTTGTAACAAAGTTCTATATGGTTATGGTTCCACTTGTGTTGTAATATTATGTACTGAACTCTGTTTCTGGCATAATATTATATGTTTAGTTCTGATCTTATGGGTCGGGACGCTTCAAGTGGTATCAGAGCCATACTTGGCTGTAGGATGCGTACCCTAGTACTTAGGTGACCGTAGGACACCGTAAAATAGTTGGCCTGTAGGAAACCTGGACTGTAGAGCCTTGGTGATAGGTTTTACTCTCATCTAATCCTTGTGCCCTATTCTAAGCCAGATGGCCGACGACCGTATCACCACATTCTACATCAACGAAGATGGCTTCCCCAAGGTGCTCTATGCCGCCACGGCGCGACTCGGTATTCCAGACCGTCCGGAGTACATGGCTCATGAGTTCGTGGAGCATGGCATCGAAAGTTGCGAGGTCACTGTGCACATCGGTGCCAGTGAAAGGTTCCTGGACATGAAGCCATGGAATATCTCCGCCACTGGATGCCGCATGAAAGATATGTGCCAATTGGTGGCCCGTAAAGCCCTAAAGTACCTCTTTTACATGTTTGACTGGCATTTGGGTTCCACACCGATGAAATACTTCCCATCACTAGATTGTAGTCGTCCCGCATGGATGGCAAGGATTCGCAACTTGGAAGGCCTCGGGTCGACCGAAGATGACCCCACCATTGTCGCCATGTCCGGTTATTTATCGAGCCTGGACGACTTATGCGACCAGCTGAACCAGCGCGTGAAGACCCTCGTCCAGCGTGCTGAGACCTTGGAGAGCCGCTGGCGAAAAGCTAAGCTAGCACTAGCGCAAGCTGAAGCCCGGGTTGCCAGCACCGAAAGTCGTGTCGCCTTGGCCGAGGAGAACCTTAGGGAGTAGGTCGACCGCCACAACCAGCTGCTTAGGGGTGTCTACCTCGTAGACCGGGCCAAGCGGAAGGACCATCAGGCAGGTGCAACGACGGAGCCACTGATCTTAGAAGGAACTCCAGTATATCACCTATCCAACCCACGTAAGAGAATTTGTGAGCCTGTGCCACCTACCCCTCCGACCTCACCTCGCGGGACCAACGAAGACCCTGAAGATCAGGATGTAGGACCCAGTAGCCAAGCAGAGGTCCAAGCTGACCCTTAAGGGAACGGACCCACTGACGACATGCGCTATGTATCTTGTACCCGCTTGCATGAATGAATGAATGCTTGGTGTGTTGCTTGCAATGTTTGATGTTTATGTGAATCGTGTGGTACAAAACTATATATGTGTATCTAGATACACATAGTAAAATAGTTAAAATAACAATAATAAAAGACAAAAAGCATAACTAATTATGACGCACCATAATTATAATAATAATAAGAAAATCTAAAGCCACCGATTGCCTTGCCGCTCGAGCCGAGCCACTAATGGACACGAGGCAGACCAGGAACTACGAGAGATTCTGCCTGCACTTCACGAGCATGAGACAACGGAGAGTGCACCTGTCCGGCCACATCCCCAAGCACCTACCTATGACCTGACCGCCATTCTAGACCGCCAGACTCGACTCCTCGAGATACTGGCGAACACCCTGGCTGCTCGGAATAACAATGGCCTCAACAACCATCAGTCAGCGCCGCAAAACAATCACCAGATCGTGGACTTCAACAGGATGAACCTGCCCAAGTTTTCTGGATCTAAGGATCCTATTGAGGCAGATGACTGGCTAAGAGAGATTGAGATGAAACTCGAGGTTGTGCATGCAAATGAGCAGGATAAGGTTCTGCTTGCAGTCCAACAACTGAGAGGATCTGCCTTAGCTTGGTGGCATAGCTACAGAGAGATGCATCCACATGCCAGGACCACGATATGGGATGAGTTTGTGAAGTTGTTTAGAGAGCAACACATCCCAAATAGAATTGTGAAGCTAAAGAGGGAAGAGTTTATGAACCTTAAAAAGAAGGGTCTAACCGTGACAGAGTATCTACACAAGTTCAGCGGGTTATCCCGCTATGACCCCCACACTGTGGATACAAAAGAGAAGAAGCAAGAAACCTTTCTGCCTAGTTAAACACTGAGATCAGGAAATTTCTTGAAGCATCTGTTTATCCAGATTTTAGTACCCTGGTTAACAAGGCCATCACTACAGAAAAGAACATAGAGGATGAGCTACGGGAGAAGAAAAGGAAATTTGAGGACAAGAAGGGCTTCCAGCAGGTGAAACTTCAGAGGACAAATCAACCTGTTTATTCAGTCAGAGGACCCAACAATCAACCTACTTTGTGTATAAGACCCAACAACCTATTTACTCTAGGCAGATAGCTCATAGTGGTGTATCCTACAAAGCACCAACCACCACCTTCAAGCAACCGGTACAGCCTACTAAATCACATGGCTCATTCCGTCCTCGGCAGTCTGGAGTCAATCAAACTGGTGGCCAGAGGATTTGTTTCAGCTGTCGTGAGCCTGGGCATATCACCGTTAACTACCCTTACAAGATTAAGCCAGCATCATATGTCGTCTCCAACTCAGTTAACAGACCAAGGCAACCAGCCGGAGGTAGCCATGGAGCGCCATCAAGGACTCGACACTCCTTTGGAAAGGCCACAATAAACCACGTCTACGCCAAGAGACAGACGCAGCACCAGGAGTTCTATTTGGTGAGTTCTTGGTTCAGTCAGTTTCGGCTTCAATACTATTTGCCTCTGGTGCATCGCATTCTTTTATATCATCACACTTCGTAGAGACACATGATATATATGTTGGACTGTACGTGTATTAGGGGGCATTTTAGTCTTTTGTAGTAGGGTTGTTTAGCCCTTAAGCTGTGTCCCCCTATATATGTATCCTCCTTGACAGGCTGTTATGAATTTAATCACTTTTCCCTAATCTAATTTGGTATCAAATTGCCTCTCTCTGCCCTTCTCTCTCTCCCGGCCGCCGCGCTGCCAGACCGCGCTGTCGCCGCGCTGCCAGGCCGCGCCCCCCTCCTTCTCGCGCGCCGGCGCCGCGCCGCCAGACCGCCCCACCCCCCCTCCTTCTCGCGCGCCGGCGCCTCGCCGCCAGGCCGCGCTCCCCCTCCTTATCGCGCGCCGCCTCCGCGCCGCCAGGCTGCATCACCCGCCGCCACGCCGCCCTCGACGCGCGCCGCCCGCCGCCTGGCTGCCGCTCCCCCCCTCAGCTCTGCCCCTCCTCCCGCTCGCCCTTCGCCAAGCAGCAGCGGTGGTCGTGGCCGCCGACCCCTTCTTCGCCGCCGGTAGCAGCGAGTGCTCCACGCCCTTCGTCAGCTCGCCCTCCGGCCCCACGTGGGACCACCACCCCGGCGGCGCCTGCTTCTACAGCGCCCGGCCAGCCCCACCCGCGCCGGCTGCCTCGACCTCAACCTCGACTTCGACTTCTCCTCCCGCTTCCCGTCCCCTTCGGCCGCCGCGATGTCCTCCGCCGACGAGCACTTCTGCAACGGCCAGATCCAGCCCGTCTGCCTCGAGCACGGCCTCGATGCGGCCGACCAGGGCCGCCCGTGTCTCAGCGGCCAGTGCAGCGAGGACGCCCACTTCCGGAGGACTGATGCTGGTGTTCGTCCCGTCGCCGGCTCGGCAGCGCCACCCTGGGCCGTTGCCACCTCACCAGCGTCGCCCTGGGCCACCGCTGCCCCACCAGCCGCGTCGCTGCCTTCCGCCTGGGCCGCGTGGACTACGCCACCACCACCGTCTGGTGGTCAGATCCGGCCACCGCGGAGCGCCGCCTACATCACGCTGTCGCCGTCCGCCCGGGCCGCGTCGCTGCCGGACACGTGGGCTGGGCTGCCACCCTCGGTCGCTGCCGCCTCGCCTCGGCCGCCACCATTGGCCTACATCCGGTCATCACCGGCTCTGACCTGGCAGCCCATGCCACCTTACGCCGTGCCGCCGTCTTCAGCCGACACCGCCTTATGCCATGTACCTAAGTCAGGTGTTGCCTACTCTGTTGGCACCACCGTCGAGGGTCCGAGCGCATTGCCTTCCTCCCCGGCGCCGCCATCGGCGGGGCATGTCGCGACCCGTTCTACACCGTCGGTCTACCTACGGGGTCTCACGCCGCCTGGCCCTGACTGGATGGTGGACTCAGGTGCCTCGTACCACACCACCCCTGACGTCGGTATCCTCTCTTCTACCCGCCCTTCCCGTCCCTCTGATCCTTCATCTATCGTTGTTGGGAATGGGACGACTCTTCCAGTCACCCTAGTAGGTGATTTGGGTTCGCCGGATTCGTTTCAGCTACGTGATGTTCTTGTTGCTCCTAACATTACTCAGCACCTTTTTTTCGTTCGTCATTTTACTACTGACAACCATGTTTCCCTTGAGTTTGATCCTTATGGTGTAACTGTGAAGGATCTTACTACTCGACGCATTCTCTTTCTTTGTGATAGTACGGGTCCCCTGTATACGATGCGTCTTCCTGCTTCCGCTCCGCCTCTTGCCCTGACTACGACAGCTTCTTCGACTATTTGGCATCATCGGCTTGGCCACCCTGGCGTTGATGCTATGTCGAAGTTGTCTGGTAGTTCAGCGATTACGTGTACTCGGGGTACTCATGAGTCTCTTTGCCATGCTTGTCAGTTGGGTCGCCACGTTCGACTTCCCTTTCCGCATTTTGTCACTCGTGTCGAGCGCATCTTTGATTTGATTCATTGTGATCTTTGGACTTCACCTGTTCTCAGTGTTTCTGGATATAAGTATTACTTGGTGGTCGTTGATGATTTTTCGCACTATTCGTGGACTTTTCCCTTGTGACAGAAGTCTGATACGTTCGGCACTCTTTCTCACTTCTTCGTTTGGGTGTCCACCCAGTTTGGGCGCATGATCCGTGCGGTCCAGTGCGATAACGGGCGCGAGTTTGACAACTCTGCGTTCCGTGACTTTCTGCTTTCTCACGGTGTTCAGTTGCGCATGTCTTGCCCGTACACTTCCCCCCAGAACGGCAAGGCTGAGCGCATGATTCGGACCAACAACAATGTCATGCGCTCCCTGATGTTTCAGGCTTCTACCTCTGCTCGTTACTGGGCGGAGGCGCTTCACACCGCCACCTACCTCATTAATCGCCTTCCTACTGAGGCGATTAGTGCTCCCACCCCTCACTTCGCTTTGTTCGGCACCCCTCCTCTCTACGACCACCTTCGAGTCTTCGGGTGCACGTGCTACCCTAATCTCTCTGCCACCGCCCCTCATAAGCTCGCGCCTCGCTCGACTCGGTGTGTCTTCCTTGGGTACTCCCCTGACCATAAGGGGTACCGGTGTCTCGACCTTACCACTCGCCGTATCTTGGTCTCCCGACACGTCGTGTTCGACGAGTCCTCCTTCCCTTTCGCTGGGTCCTCCTCTTACTCGGTCTCCGAGTTGGACTCTCTTTTTTTCACTGACCCTGAGACCGCTCCTGTCCAGCGACCCTGTTTTTTAATTTCTGCAGGTCTTCCTCTAGCTGCGCCGGACACGACCACGGTTTCTCAGACACCACCTGTCGTGTCTCCCGCGGCTCTGGCGTTCTTGCCGCCACTGGCCGTTCCTTCGACGGCCCCGACGTCGTCCGCAGCGCCACGCGCGGCCCCGGCGTCTCCGACGACGTCCGCTGCGCCACTCGCGGCCCCGGCGTCCTCGACGTCGCCCGCCGTGCCACGCGCGGCCCCGGCCTCCCCGACGTCGTCAGCCGCACCTCGCGTGGCCCCAGCGTCGCCCGCTGTGCCACGTGCGGCCCCGGTATCCCCGACGGCGTCTCCGACGTCACCCACCGTGCCACGTGCGGCCCCGGTGTCCCCGACGGCGTCGCCGACATCGTCCGTCGCGCCTCACGCGGCCCCGACGTCCACGACGGCGTCCCCGACGTCGTCCGTCGCGCCTCCCGCGGCCCCGACGTCCACGACGGTGTCCTCGACGTCGTCAGCCGCACCACCCGCGCCCCCTGGACCGCGGTACACCGATCCCGTTCTCGTCTATCAGCGACGAGCGTGGGTTGGTGGACCGTCCTCTTCGCGTCCTGAGGATCTGGTATACCACCCTCCGCTGCTTTACCGGGACCCTCGACACGTTCACCCGATGGTGACTCAACGGGCCGTCGGCATCCTTCGTCCTGTGGAGCGCTTCTCCGGGGTTGTCCTCTCGTCCTCAACCTCCCTGCCGCCTGCCTCGTCACCCATCTCGCCTATCCCCTCTTCTGTCCGTAGCGCCCTCGCCGATCCTCATTATCGTCGGGCTATGGAAGAAGAGTATGCGGCCCTACTTGCCAACCGGACCTAGGACCTGGTTCCCCGTCCTGGTCGTGGCAACGCTGTCACGGGCAAGTGGGTGTTCACGCATAAGAGAAAGGCGGATGGGTCTCTGAAGAGGTACAAGGCACGGTGGGTGCTTCGCGGTTTCACGCAACGTCCCGGCGTCGACTACGATGAGACTTTCAGCCCGGTGGTGAAGCCGGCGACGGTTCGCACTGTTCTGTCGCTGGCTCTGTCACGTTCTTGGCCTGTCCACCAGCTGGACGTCAAGAACGCCTTCCTTCACGGGACGTTGACGGAGACGGCGTACTGCAGTCAGCCGATAGGGTTCGTTGATTCAGCCCGTCCAGACATGGTCTGCCGGCTGAACAAGTCCCTGTACGGGCTGAAGCAGGCGCCTCGGGCTTGGTACAACCGGTTCGCCTCCTTCCTGGCCTCGCTCGGCTTCGTCGAGGTCAAGTCGGACACTTCGCTCTTCGTCTACAGGCGTGAGGGTGACACTGTCTACCTCCTCTTGTACGTGGACGACATTGTCCTCACAGCGTCCAGCCCGGCTCTTCTTCAGCGCACGATCTCCGCCTTGCAGCGCGAGTTTGCGATGAAGGATCTCGGCCAGCTCCACCACTTCCTGGGCGTTGCGGTCGAGCACCGCCCGGGTGCTCTGTTCCTCCACCAGCGCTAGTACTGCCTGGATATCGTCGAGCGAGCGGGCATGGCTGATTGCAAGCCGTGCTCCACTCCCGTGGACACCCAGGCAAAGGTGTCTTCGGCCGACGGCGCCCCGGTCGCCGACCCACCACTTACAGGAGCCTTGCAGGTGCACTGCAGTACCTCACCTTCACCAGACCAGACATCTCCTACGCGGTTCAGCAGGTGTGTCTCCACATGCATGATCCGCGGGAGCCACATCTCACGGCGGTGAAGCGGATCCTTCGGTACCTGTGTGGCACTCACGACTATGGCCTTCTTCTGCGGCGCGACTCTGCCTCCGAGCTGGTCGTCTACACCGAAGCTGATTGGGCGGGTTGCACGGACACCCGTCGGTCCACCTCTGGCTACGCCGTCTTCCTGGGCGGCAACCTCGTCTCCTGGTCCTCGAAGCGGCAGCACGTGGTGTCCCGCTCGAGTGCCGAGGCGGAATACCGCGCTGTGGCCAACGGCGTGGCCGAGTCCTCCTGGCTTCAGCAGCTGCTTCAGGAGCTCCGCTCCCCCCTCGCCCGGAGTACGTTGGTCTACTGCGACAACGTCAGCGTCGCCTACCTCTCCACCAACCCGGTGCAGCATCAGCGCACGAAGCACGTGGAGATCGATCTTCATTTCGTTCGTGAGCGGGTGGCTCTCGGGGAGGTGCGAGTTCTGCACGTTCCGACGTCGTCACAGTTCGCCGACATCTTCACCAAGGGACTTCCTTCGATGGTGTTCACCGAGTTTCGGTCTAGTCTCAACATCTGCCGTGGCTAGATGTTGGGACTGCGGGGGGGGGGGGGTGTTGGACTGTACGTGTACTAGGGGACATTTTAGTCTTTTGTAGTAGGGTTGTTTAGCCCTTAAGCTGTGTTCACCTATATATGTATCCTCCTTGACAGGCTGTTATGAATTTAATCATTTTTCCCTAATCTAATTATATCTACGGTAGCCCTTAAGAGGCCCTTAATGACTCGATCACCAGGAGGTTATATACCTTGCCTCCTAGGAGTCAACAACATCCCTTTAAACCTAAGTGGGGTAAAGTTCTTGGTTAATCTTGTAGTGCTTGACTCCCATGGGATAGATGTGATACTCGGTATGGATTGGTTAGCCAAGTGCAATGGGAGTATAGCTTGTACACAGAGACAGTGACAAACCATGAAGGGAAGACTGTCACATTCATGTCAAGTCCAGCTTGTCTGAGCCAATAGTAAATCACTTGAAGGCAGAAACACCTCAAGAACTGCCGGTGATTAAGGAGTATGTTGATGTGTTACCTGAGGAGTTGGCAGGCATGCCGCCAGAAAGAGAAGTGGGGTTCTCCATTGATCTAGTTCCTGGAACTGCCCCAATAGCTAAGAGGCCTTCTAGAATGGCAGCGCCAGAACTAGCCGAGTTAAAGAAATAGTTAGATGAGTTGCAAGAGAAAGGGTACATAAGGCCTAGTGCATCACCATTGGGGCGCACCAGTCCTCTTCGTAGAGAAAAAGGATGGAAGTAAGTGACTCTGTGTAGATTATCGAGCTTTTAATGCGGTGACCATCAAGAACAAATACCCTCTACCACGGATAGATGATCTATTCGACCAACTAAAGGTGGCCAAGTTTTTCTCAAAGATTGACTTGAGGTCTGGATATCATCAAGTGAGGATTAAAACTGAACATATACCTAAGACAGCATTTGTGACTCGCTAGGGTCAGTTCAAGTTCACAGTGATGTCTTTTGGATTAACCAATGTCCCTGCCTATTTCATGAACCTAATGAACCGGGTGTTCATGCAAGAGTTGGACAAGTTTGTCGTTGTCTTCATCGACGACATTCTAGTCTATTCACGAAGCGAAGTAGAGCATGCGCAACACCTGCGTGTTGTTCTGGACCGGCTCAGGAGCCATCAACTTTATGCCAAGTTCAGCAAATGTGAGTTTTGGTTACAAAAAGTTAGTTTTCTTGGGCATGTGCTGACAGCCGAGGGAGTTGCAGTTGATCCAGAGAAGGTCAAAGCTATATCATCTTGGAAGCAACCAACTTCGGTCTGGGAGATTCGTAGTTTTCTGGGTATGGCTGGTTATTATCAGAGGTTCATCGAAGGATTTTCCAAGCTAGCTTGACCAATGACGGAACTACTCAAAAGGTAACAAAGATGGTTGGAACGAATTAAGAATTATGATGTGGATCCACTACCACCCGGGTAAAACAAATGTTGTAGCAGACGCTCTCAGCAGGAAAGCATACTGTCATCACTTGGTGACTCAAGTACCACAACTGTGCGAGGAGATGATAAAGTTGAACCTAAGTATTGTACCTCACTCCTACAACTACAACATTAGCGTCCACCCTGTCCTGGATGACCAGATTAAAAAAGCTCAACAGGAGGATGAAAAGTTAATGAAGATCAAGGAACAAACCGGTGAAGGCAAGGCACCAGACTTTAGAGTTGATAGAGATAGAACATTGTGGTTGAAGAAATGGTTGTGTGTGCCTTCACAAGGTCACTATCGGAATACGATCATGGATGAAGCTCATAACTCTGCCTACTATCCACCCTGGAGCCACAAAGATGTACGTGGATATTAAATAGAAGTATTGGTGGGTTGGCATGAAGCGTGACATAGCCAAATTCGTGGGTTATTGTGATGTGTGTAGAAGGGTCAAAACTGAGCATCAAAAGCCAAGTGCCCTATTACAGCCCCTACCGATTCCCGTTTGGAAATGGGATAAGTTAGGAATGGATTTCATCACTGGCCTACCAAGGACCAAGAATGGTAATGAGTCCGTGTGGGTAGTGGTCGACCGTCTGACTAAAGTTGCACACTTTATTCCTGTGCGCACTACCTACAATGGGGGTAAGCTGGCCAAGTTGTACATAGACCGTATTGTGAAACTACATGGAGTACCCTCGAGGATAGTCTCAGATCGAGGTACTCAGTTTACGTCAAGGTTTTGGAGGAGTCTTCAAAACGCACTTGGTACCCAGTTGGACTTTAGTTCAGCATATCACTCTCAGACGGATGGTCAGACAGAGAGGATCAACCAAATCTTGGAAGACATGTTGAGGGCCGTTGTTCTCACCTACGGCAAGGATTAGGAAGACAGTTTACCGTATGTCGAGTTCTCATATAACAACAATTATCAGGCCAGCATCAAATATGTCACCGTATGAAGCCCTCTATGGAAGGAAGTGTCGAACCCCGCTCATTTGGTCATAAGTTGGGGACCACACTGTGGAGCAACCAGACTTCATCTTGGCAGCAGAGGACAAGGTAGCAGAGATTTGAGCGAATCTCAATGCCGCCCAATCACGTCAGAAAAGTTACGCAGATAAGAGGAGACGTGAACTCAGTTTCCAAGCTGGAGATCATGTGTACATCATGTGTACAAGTATCTCATATCCGTGGCACGCGCAGATTCCAAGTACGTGAAAAGTTGGCACCAGGGTACATCGGTCCTTTCTCAGTCCTAAAAAGGGTAGGATCAGTAGTGTATGAGATTCAGCTACCCGAAGAAATGTCAGGCGTGCACAACGTCTTCCACATGTCACAACTAAGAAAATGCCTACGGGTTCCCGAGGAACAGGTGACACAAGAAACCCTAGACCTGCAAGATGATCTATGCTACCAGGAGGTGCCAGTAAAGATCTTGGAAACAGTCATCCGAAGGACACGGAGAAATACCATCACACTTTGTCGGGTCCAGTGGAGCAGACACTCGGAGACCGAAGCTACTTGGGAAAGAGAAGATGCATTGCGGACGGAGTCCCCCATCTCTTTGTAGACCACTCGAATCTCTAGGTGCAGCCACACCTCTACCTTTGCCTAAAGGCAAACCCCTTTTTCCTCTTCCTCCCCCATCCTCATCCATTCTACGAGAAACTTCTAGAACCACACATCACCCACCTCTTCCTCCCCCATCCTTATCCATTTCACGAGAAGCTTCCGGAGTCATCCCTCCCATACCCCTTCTTCCTCTATCCTTATCCATTCCACGAGAAGCTTCCGGAATCACCCCTCACATACCCCTTCCTCCTCCATCCTTATCCATTCCACGAGAAGCTTCCGGAACCACCCCTCACATATCTCTTTCTCCTCCATCCTTATCCACTTCACGAGAAGCTCCCGGAACATGCATTAATTACACATCACCTACCTCTCCTTCCTCCATCCCTATCCCTTCCCCTTCATCTATAAAAGGGGCTCGGGAACTCACTTTCTCCCCCGCCCCATTGAGCACCGGCGTTCACGTCTTCCCCCAACATCGATCTCCGACGAGGAACCCTCTCCGTCGAGCCGTGCCAAGCCACGGCCAAGGTGAGCACCTCAACCTCAACTCTTCTTCCCGAGTCATCCCCCTTCTTCTTCTCCTTGGGTTTGGCCACGACCACCCCGCGGCATGGCCGCCCTTCCATGAAGTTGCTCTACTTCCTATATCCCTACCCAAAATCGGCAGCTTAATCGAGTGAGACATAGCCTCGGCGTTCGATTTCTTACTCTTTGGCCAGCCTCCCCCCGTTTACTCTCGCTGATTTGAGCCCAACCCTAAGCAACCCCTTGATTGGCCTTAGACCAGATCTCACCCACACACAAAGATCACTTAATCTGATTCTTCTTATAAAAATCATCTAATATCATAATATAGTTAGTGCAAGCAAGTCTGAATGATGTATATTTGCTTTGTTTGTATGTTTGCTTGTGCGCGGTGTAGAACCAGTGCCAGAAGAGAACCCAGTGGACCCAAGTGACCAAAAGTACGACGCTGCAGACGGTAACGAAGGCAAGTTCCATCACCCCCTTTTTGATCATATTGCTCCTATGTGAGGTTCATCCATTGTGGCCAGTAGATTAGGCCTTTGCATTGTTGCGCATGAGTTATTCGAGTGATAGAGTGTAAACATACTAGTTTCTCTTTTTGCAGCATATTGATATGATGAGATTATGCATGATGATGTTGCCTTGTTTATGTTGCACGGTTGGGGAGAGCATGAGTTGAGACCGGTGCAGAAGGGTTGGTGTTGGTGTAGGCACTATCATAGTGGTAGACTTACAGCGAGTATGGAGGCTGCCCTGGTGAGCCTTAAGGACCGAGTTGTTTTAACATCTCACGTAACTTTCTTCAGTACGACCACATGACCCTGTATGGGCGGGGCTTAGCCTAACCCAGGTGGCTAGCCCGACAGTCATCCATAGTATATATATAGCATTTATGAGTGAAAACTGAGATGATATTGAGATAACTCATGACACTGGATTGGGGACGACTGGTCTGGGTGATATTTCGACTGAGTGGGTACAGCGTACAACCTCTACAGAGTGTAGAATCCGTTCGGACGACCGTGTCCTCGGTATAGGACAGGTTATGGTGTGGTCCTAACAACTAGGAAACCACCTGTTGTGAGAATGAGGTGAGAGATGTCTCTAAATGGGTTATTTGGTTGCATTTAGATGCATTAGGTTGCATTACTCTTATTGTTGTGCATTGCATCTATGTTTATTTTATTCCCCTCCCGAAGGGCGAGGTGAAGCTTGTTGAGTACTTTTGTACTCAACTGTTGCTGATATCTTTAGAGCACCCTGACATCAACCCGGAGGACTTCGGGTAGGGTCGCATCCACACCCAAGGTGTTACCGTGGAACCATGTACGAGGAGGAGCTAGTTGTCCATGTGTTTATATCGTTAGTCATCCTTATGTTAGTCCTTATTATTGTTGTACTAAAGTGTATGCCGTTGTAACAAAGCTCTGTATGGTTGTGGTTCCACTTGTGTTGTAATATTATATATTGAACTCTGTTTATGGCATAATATTACATGTTTAGTTCCGATCTTATGAGTTGGGACGCTTCAACGACTTTCATGTCGTTTGGGGTAGTTGAGCAACGCCCTTCCCTGGCGTGCTATGGGCAAGTAGGGGAGACCCACACGTTGTTAGTAACGTGAATACGTAGTTTAAGGCGTTTTTGGTTTGAGAACACCCGTGCGAGTGATGACGTACGGGTGTATGAACTGTTATAGAGTCGGGTTCGGTGTGCAGCCGGACCTGATGATTGTGTGTGACTTATGTAGGTACTAACCACGAAACCGTAGTATGAGTAGAACACATTTACGAGTGACCATTCTTAGGGCCACCTACGGATACGGATATGCCGGTATAATCCGGATAGGTTTTTCTTTTGGGTAAGGCTACGTAGTACTGACATATCTCTTATGGTGCATCGACACCGTACTAAACTTAATAACCTCTTCTCTATGAAGAAATGACTCATGAACTAACTTTCAACTAAAAATAGAAGTTTGAAATAAATATTAGTTATGGAACTCTTATTTTGAGCTAACATTCAAACGATAGGATGATTAGGCTTTCAAAAAACAGAGTGTTCTGTTCTCGTAGAAATTTTTGCTGGAATTTGACAGGGCATAACTATGAGTAGATTTACCCAATAGAGATGTATGATACAGTTTTGTAAAGGTTTTTAAGTGCTCTACAACTTTTCTGTAGACCTCCAGAACTAAATCACACGCCAAATAGGTTAAATGTCCAGTTGAATGCAAACTGTCCAGAAATGGGACAGATGCAAACCTTCTCTGGATGTTTCTGTATTTCATACATAACTTTCTGTAGAAAAATCCCTATGTGTCATATGATATACCGTTGGAAAGGTTATGAAATTTGCAACAATTTTGTAGTTCACAGTTTGTTCAGAATTGTACTGTATTTTTTGTACAACTGTGATAAAAAAGTCACATACAAAGAAGATGCTAGCAAATTTTATCTAGAAATTCTGTCAACATTGAGCAATCATAACTTTTGATCCAGAGATGATCCATAGGCATAAATACTCGTTGGAAAGATATTGAAGTTAATTTTAACTTTGGTATTCAACTTGAGTTATGAAAATGCTGTTAACCGGATCAAAATCTAGGTTAAGTATAGAAAGGTCTGATCTGTAGAGAAAAGAGGATTGGTTAGGCCTACTTTAGGGAGATGTGTAAATATGAATTTATGCTTTCATAAAGTTTTAGCATGTTCATGTTTTACGTACATTAAATACTGCTGAGATCAAGTTTGACTCCCCTCAAAATATCATTTTGCAGTATGGTGCGTACTCATTCTTCGAGTGTGGCTGAAGGTTCTCGCCGAGACGGCGATGATTAGACTCCACCGCAGGCACCGCCATCAACGTTATTGGTGGATGTCATGGCTCAGGTGGTCGAGTCGATTCAGGAGAACACAAGACTACTCCAAGCCTTGGTACAACAAGGCATGCTACATCGAGCACAACAGATCGTTCTACCTTGGAACGTCTCTTTGGACTTCTTCGCGACTCAACCGCCAATTTTCATGGAAGCTACCGAACCCGTGGAAGCGGATCAGTGGCTTCGGGTTATGGAGTCCAAGTTTGGAGTGTTTGAGTGCGATGATTATCAGAAGACATTATTTGCAGCTCAGCAACTCCATGGAGCCGCCAGAGATTGGTGGTTCGAATATCTCGACACTATTCCGGAAGGTCATCAAGTGGCATAGAAGGAATTTTGCGAAGCTTTCCGTGCTCGTCACATCTCTACGGGTATTATCAAGGCTAAGCAGGAGGAATTCAGGAAAAAAAACAAGGAGATATGAATGTTCTTCAATATGTCAAGAAATTCAACTTCTTGGCACAATATGCCGACTATGTGACGAACGAAGCTGCAAGGTGTGATAAATTCTTCTATGGCTTGAAAGCCATCTTAAAGGAGAAGTTGGCTTTGTATAATCAAAGCAATTACACCGAGTTGGTCAGTGCTGCCATTCTGCAATAACAGGCGACACTTGAGTATCAAGCAGAGAAGAGGGACCAGAGTGATGTGCAAGAAGACACAACTATGGTTCCTTGTAAACACCGTTTGGTGTATCGCACACCATCTGGTGAAATATAGCGGCCACCAGTAAGATCAACTTATCCAAGATTTCTTGTTCAAGAATAACATCTTGAAGCACCACCACAGCCGCAGCAACGAGTGATTTCTGGTGCCTCATTGTTGCAGCCAAGTACATCAACTTCTCAACCGTAAGTCAGCGAAGAACCGAGGAAATATTGTTGTTCTTATCGCTCGACTCGGTGTGTCTTCCTCGGGTACTCACCTGATTATAAGGGGTACCGGTGCCTTGACCTTGCAACCCGTCGTATCTTGGTCTCTCGACACGTCGTCTTCGATGAGTCTTCCTTTCCCTTTTCCAGTTCGTCCTCTGACACTATCGCTGAGTTGGATTCCCTCTACTCTACTGACCCCGAGGCCGCTCCTATCCAGTGACCTTGTTTTTTACCCTCTGCAGGTTACCCACCCACTACGCCCCGCGCGGCCAAGACGCACCGACGTCCCCGACGTTGCCCGGCTGCGGCACGCGCGTCCTCGGCGTCCCCGACGTCGCCAGCTGTGCCACATGCGGCCTCAACGCCCCCGACATTGCCTGCTGCGCTATGCGCAGCCCCGGCGTCCCCGACTTCGACTGCTGCGCCACGACATCGCGCCCCGCTCTTGTCTGTCAGCGACGAGCGCGGGTTGGTGCACCGACCTCTTCCCGCCCCGATCCTCTGGTGTACCACCCCCCACTGCTCCATCGGGACCTCAGTCACGTCCACCCGATAGTGACCTGACGGGCGGCTGGGGTTCTCCGTCCGGTGGAGCAGTTTTCTAGGGTCGTCCTCTCCTCGCCGACCTCCCCACCGCCTGCCTCTTCACCCATCTCGTCTATCCCCTCTTTTGTCCGTAGCGCACTCGTCGATCCCCACTGGCGTCGAGCTATGGAGAGTATGCGGATCTGCTTGCCAACCAGACCTGGGACTTGGTTCCCCGTCCTGGTCATGGCAATGTTGTCACGGGCAAGTGGGTATTCACGCATAAGCGGAAGGCGGATGGGTCTCTGGAGAGGTACAAGGCTCGGTGGGTTCTTCGGGGCTTCACTCGGCGCCCTGGTGTCGACTACGATGAGACCTTCAGCCCGGTGGTGAAGTCGGCGACGCTTTGGACTGTTCTGTCGCTGGCTCTCTTGCGCTCTTGGCTTGTCCACCAGTTGGACGTCAAGAACGCCTTCCTCCACGTCACGTTGACGGAGACGGTGTACTGCAGTCAGCCGACAGAGTTCGTTGATTCAGCTCGTCCATACATGGTCTGCCGACTGAACAAATCCCTGTACGGCCTAAAGCAGGCGCCCCGGGGTTGGTACAACCGGTTCGCCTCCTTTCTGGCCTCGCTTGGCTTCGTCGAGGCCAAGTCGGACACCTCGCTCTTCGTCTACAGCCGTGAGGGGGACACTGTGTACCTCCTCCTGTACGTCGACGACATCGTCCTCACGGCATCCAGTTCGGCTCTCCTTTAGCACACGATCTCCGCCCTGCAACGGGAGTTCGCGATGAAGGACTTCGGCCCGCTTAAACACTTCATGGGCGTGACGGTCGAGCACCGATCGGGCGGCCTGTTCCTTCACCAGCGACAGTACTGCTTGGACATCCTCCAGCGAGTGGGCATGGCTAACTGCAAGCCGCACTCCACTGCGGTGGACACCCAGGCGAAGGTCTCCTCCGCGACGACGCCCCTGTTGCTGAACCCACTATTTACAGGAGTCTTGCAGGTGCTCTCCAGTACCTCACCTTCACCAGGTCGGACATCTCCTATGCAGTTCAGCAGGTGTGCCTCCACATGCATGATCCGCGGGAGCCGCATCTCACCATTGTGAAGCGGATACTTCGGTATCTGCGCGGCACCCTCGACTACGGCCTCCTCCTTCATGGTGACTCGGCTTCTAAGCTGGTCGTCTACACCGACGCTGACTGGGCGGGCTGCCCGGACACCCGTCGGTCCACCTCTGGCTACGCCGTCTTCCTAGGCGGCAACCTCGTCACCTGGTCCTCGAAGCGGTAGCCCGTGATGTCACGCTCGAGCGCCGAGGCATAATACCGCGCCGTGGCCAACGGCGTGGCTGAGACCTTCTGGCTCCAACAGTTGCTTCAGGAGTTCCACTCCTCTGTCGCCCGGAGCACGTTGGTCTACTGCGACAACGTCAGCATCGTCTACCTCTCCACCAACACAGTCCAGCATCAGCGCACGAAGCATGTGGAGATTGATATTCACTTTGTTCGTGAGTGGGTTGCCCGTCGCGAGGTCCGGGTTCTCCACGTCCCGACGACGTCACAGTTCGCCGACATCTTCACGAAGGGTCTCCCTTCGTCGTTGTTCTCCGAGTTTTGGTCCAGTCTCAACATCTGCCGTGGCTAGATGTTGGGACTGCGGGGGGTGTTGGACTGTTGTTGGACTGTGTGTATGTGGGATGTATTGGGTCTGGCCCATGTATCTAGCCTTGAGGGCTATATGTACCCTTGACACCCTATTATGAAACCCTAATCCATTTTCCCACTCTGATAGTTGCTATTACATAATTCTGATGAAGATGCAATCCTAAGATGTCTTGTATTACTCATTGTAAATTTATTTCAGAAAAAATGCATGAACAGCAAAGTAAAAGACCTAACTGTTTTTTGTGCCAGTCCGGATCAGCTAAGCCAAACCGGATCAAGGTAACTGTTTCATATCTAGAGAATTCTTATTGAACAATTATGGGTTCATTCAACTGACCTCAAAATGACAAGATTGTCTCCGGGACAATATTTTTGGAGGTTATAAATTCTGCAGCTTGAAGACGATGCCTTCTTGATCTCACTAATGACCAAAGAGAAAAAGGATTAGTTAAGAGAAACATACAAACATTCAAAATGAAACAAAGAAATGTAGTTTGAGCATCTCACGAGAGGTACTGTTAACATCCAATTTAAGATGGATATTAGCATAGAGGTATAAACAATGGCAGCTGTGTTTCGGCAAATCGATTATGCATTGGGTACAACCCTATTTTGAGAAAAAGAAGGCTGTGCAGAAAACAGTTCATCTTAGGAATGGTAAAATTCTCAAATTTAGACAGTACCTAATATATGATGAAAGCACTACATCTGCTCAGGAACATCCTTCACCACAGGTTCTTGCCTGGTGGCATCTGGGTCATATCCTGGACAAACATAGAGCTGAGAATTAGTATGAAGTGTGGACTGCACACCACAAGTAAAAAATTATTAGTCCCAGTCTCCTTATAAACAAACAATACCATAGACAAACCCACTCACTAATTTGGGTGCTACAGGCGAACTGAGATGAATTTGTACAAGTACTTCGATACAAACCAATGCAGGAAGACATTTCTCCACATGCTTCCTTGGTATAGATAACCAAGCATGCCCCATTGTCACATAGTAAGGAAACTACCAATAACTTAAGAAAACAGGTATGGACAAGTTGAAAAGCAATTTACCAACCAATGTTTTCAAGTCGCCTAGTCGACCCTAGTCGCTTGAGGGGCGACTAGGTCGACTAGGACGACTAATCGTCGACTAGGGTGACTAGTCGACCCTAGTCGATCCTAGTCGACCCTCTAGTCGTCCTGTCTATTTTTTGTTGCAGTTTTCTAGTTGACCCTATATATATATATATCATATATTAGCAGTTTACAACATATTATATATATATATATATGTACACATATATATATAAACAAGAGCATTCTCCATTAGTATTACACAAGAGATATATAGACTAGATGGATAAAACAGTCAATAGTTGATTAGGAGAAACATATACTATTAATACTCACAACACAAAGGCAGAATTAGAACTTTCTGTTTCTGAACAGTTCAACAAACAACAAGAGTTAAAACACAGAGACAATAAAAACAGCAAGAGTTCACATTTATGCAGTATGCTAATAGCAAGAGTTCAGAAAGACTAAAAAATAGACAAATATTTCATAATTTAGTTCATAAAAACAAGAGTTCAGTTCAGCAACAATTTATTCTAAAAAGGCATGTCATCATCAAGTTGGAAGCCTCCATTTTTTGCTGGGATCGAAAAGAGCAGAGGAGGAGTTAAACAGAACAAAGGAGAGAAGGTACTGAACCCTAATAGGCTAGCAGCAGGAGGACCATATTTTTTTCCAGCAAGTCAGCCTGATCGCCAGACCCCCTAGTCGGACGACTAGTCGCCCGACTAGGACGACTAGTTGGACGACTAGGTTTCTAGTCGCCCTGATCGAGTCGATAGACCTGATTGTGATCAACTGGGCGACAAGGACGACTAATCGCGATTAGTCGGACGACTTGAAAACACTGTTACCAACTTGCTGGAACTACCAACATAGATGGCATTGTACCAAAACCTTTGATATCGAGGAATCAATGTACCATTATATCATTCTTTCGAGTAGGGCACGAGGTCAAAACAATCTAACAGACACTCGGTGGAAACAAACAAACAATGGCAGCAGGTGATCTGTGAATAATCCTACTTGTACTGTGTCTTGCTCGTCCAGTTCACTTACCATTGATAACCAAATCGACAAGCCATTCTTCTTTATGTAACAGGCAGCTACGATTAACAAGAAAGCAGGCATATACCCCTCCAAGAACAATGATTACAGGACTTCAAAAAAGAACAGGGCCTTAGGAAAGAAAAAAAAGAACCAAACGGTTCCCTCTTATACGATTCGTTAGCATATGCAATTACATCCATGGTGTATCACGGTGCCAATCAAATAAACTACGTACGTGATATATGAAACAAGATAAGGACGAGTAACAATTGCGACAGAGACGCGAGAGGGGCAATCCGTCGAATAGGTTATCTACGTCGTGGATGGCGGGTACCGCCTGTAGCGCGGGAAAAGGAGCCCGAAAGCATTTGTTGTTCCAGCCAGCACAGCACCCTCTCCATGGGTGATGGGCGACGCATGCAAGTTGCAGGCTCGCTAGCGTAGCCACGAAGAAGAAGGCGGGGATGATGGTTTGATGCGGCATGGATGGTGGGGAACGCCGCCGGCGGCGGCGGTCAGCGAACTGTGCTTGATGGCTGGGCAAGATGTCACGCGCGCGCCCTGACGAGGGACACGGTGCCATGAGGGAATTTTTGTTCGTCGAGAAGGCGCGGACGCATGTCGCTGTGCCCAGGCGGCGCAGCTGCAGCACCAACAGAACTGAGCCCTGCGGGCGTATGGGCAGCATGTGTATGGAGAAAACAGAGAAGGCATGGCACGAACCGAGACAATTCAATCCGCCCTGCTATTACGGAGTACAATTCAAAGCTTGGACAAGATGCTTTTGTTTCAGTTTTAAATTATGGATTCTAGATTTTACAATGTGAAGCTGAAACAAAGGGTTAGTTATCGAGTTTAGACTACACAATTTGTCCTAGATTTCACAATCTACCAATCCACTCAGCATCAACTTTTATCATATTGTGGCACACATATTTACGTAATATGTATGGTCCAGTTACTGTACTCAATTGCAGAATTCAGACAAACAAACAAACAACCTTCTTCTGTTGACTCTCGCCTTATCACAATCACATATTTCACAATCTATTTTGCGACCAGATGGGTCGGGCTATTTGGGCCGGCCCGAGGCACGACGGTTTTGGCCCCGCCCGAATCTGACCCGACACAACTAAGACTAGGTCGTGTCGTGCCTGGGCTTGGCGCCAGCACGACGGGCCAGCCCGGCACGGCACGGTTAACTGTTGGCCTGGCTAGGCCGGTTGGCCCGACCTAGCCAGGCACGATGTGGCCCGTCTGGATATAAAAGCTGGCACCAGTGACGCGTCCCCCGAACCCTAATCGCCTCGCCTCCCTCCCGGCCTCCCACAGACCCGCGGTCCCGCCCTCCCCACCGGCCATCCCAGCCTCGCTCGCCTCGGGCCCTCGACGCCTCCGCCGCAACGTTGCCGCCACTCCCCTAGACCAGCAGAGGGCAGACCTTAATCGCCTCATCTATGCTCTCCTCGAACCTCGGATACTCCCCTCCTCGACGTCTCCGTCACAGCATCGCTGCTCTCCCAGAGGTCCAGACCCTAATCGCCACCTCTGTCCTCTCCTCGGCTACTCCCCTACTCGGCGACTCTGCCATCGTAGCCGTCGGCTCGACCCGGCCCAACCTCTCCTCCCCTTTCCCCTTTGCTTCGGTGTCTCCGCCCTCCACCGTTTCCTCGTCGGATCTGTCGACAGGCCTCTCGGAGAAATCGAAGGCTTGCGGTGGATCCGGTCTCCCCTCACCCAATCTGTTGACGGGCCTCCTATAGAGGTCGAAGGCTCGCGCAGATCCAGTGTCCCCTCAGTCCCTCACCCGATCTGTCGAGGGGCCTCCCAGAGCGTTCGAAGGCTCGACGACGGACGGGCCTCCCAGAGCGTTTGAAGGCTCGACGATGGACGACCCTTGCATGCAGGGCTCTTCGTCGACCCCTATGGAGGAAGGCTCGGGCTCCATCAATGAATACCTTCGCATGCAAGGTCTTCGTGGCCATGAGGATGACGACATCGGCTTAGATGTTGAGGCACTTCTTGGGGTGACCGGATCTTTAGCGTCAGCGGCGATCGATGCGACGTTGACGTCGCCGGTTCAAACCCAAGCAAGCCCTAGCCTGACATCGAGCACCGCGGCGAATAAGAGGAAGAGGTCTCCCCTAACCCTTGACTGCTTGTTCTGTTACATGAATACACACTCTGTTACTTGATTTGCAAATTGCAAGGACTCGAGTGAGCACCTCTGATGTCTAGCAAGATATGGAAGAGCTCAAGCACATGGTGGATGGCAAGGAGATCAGGTATGGAGCTAGATGTATGTACTGTAAGGCTGAATTGAGTGCTAAAAGTAGTAAAGGTACTAGTCATTTGCTTAGGCATGCAGCATCATGTAAGAGGAAGGCTCTGGCAGCATCCTCTACATCCCAATCTCATTTGCATTTCAGTTCTTATGGTGTTGTTAGACATTTTTAGTATGATCCTGATGTTGCTAGGGGAGAACTTGCATTGTTAGGATGATTGCTAGGCTTGATTTACCATTGAATACTGGTGCTACTCCTGCATTTGGTGAATACATTAGGAATTCACATAATCCTACTTTTAAATTTATTTCTAGGCATTCCACTACTAGAGATCTTGAAACATTCTTTAATATGAAAAGGTCTTCTGTTATTATATGTTAAATGAAGCTACCTATGTTTGTTTGTGTGACACCAGGTTTCGAAAATGAACCAAGTGAATGCGTATGTGTGCACAGGTTCATCACACATACAACTTTATCACAAATTGAACTGAGAGTATAACGTACAAATAATGTTAATGTGCTTTATTACATTGACTCATTGTCTCAGTCATGAAAATCTAACTTATTCTTGCAGCGCAAGACTCTAACGACAGCGGAAAATGACTAAGACAGCAGGCTTCGACTTCAACTCCACAGGCATGTTGATGGTAGTGCGCACGCCTAGTACTCTACTTGTTCCTCGAAATAATCTTCTCCTGTAACTGATGTATATGTGGGAATGCAAGGGTGAGTACATGTCGTACTCAGCAAGTGCAAGAAAAGTATGACATGTAGCTTACAACAAGGTCGGGAAATAAACAGGTTCATTGCAGCAAGCAAATTTTATTTCAAAAATATGGTAAAAACAACAACTATCTCTAGGTAACTGAAATTACCTAGAGGGGGGTGAATAGGATAAAATAGCTGAAATGACTTAATTAAATGAGATTAGTACACAAGGGTCGGACTAGTCTCGCTCAGGGGCGGACTAGTCTGGTTTGCTTGTTGAAAAGACCTAAAAGGGCCAGACTAGTCTAGCTCAGGGGCGGACTAGTCTAGTCAAACTGCTGGAAGGGTCTAAAGCTTGATTTTTATGGGTTTTCTCCAGATTTTAATTTAACAAAATGTGGATAAAACAACTAGCGATTCTATATGGCAAGTGTGACAGAATATTGAAATGAATTGCAAGAATGTGATGATGTATAGCAAAATAATTAAAACAAACCCTAAACAATATTGATCTTCAAAGAAATGTACACGCAAGAGAAACACTAAGGATTTTTTCCCGAGGTTCGATTCCACTCAGGAATCTACGTCCCCGTTGAGGAGTCCACAAAGGACCGGGTCTAATAAACCTTTCCTCACCAAGTCGCCACTAAGGCCAACCCGGTTCTTCACTATCTCAAGGGTGAACTTACAAAGTTTTGGGGCTGCTCACAATCCTAGGCTCCCATTTGATCACTTCCACAAAGCTTCACCGATCTTACATGCCACAGGTCACACCAAGTGCACGAGATCACTCCGAGAGCCTTAAACGCGAAGTTCTTCCTTCTCCTCTTCTCACACACCCAAATTCACTTAGGATTTGATTCAAGAGGGTGAGTAGGCAATGGAGAAGGCTTGGAGAGGCTCTAGGAAGGCTGTGGCGGCGCTAGGGTTCCAGAGGTATATAAATGAAGTCGGGGCATATCCTTTTATAGAAGTCCCAAAGCCAATCGTTGCCACCTACCGAAAGTCTGCACTAGTCCGCCTCACACCGGACTAGTCCGATCTCACACAGGAACTATTTGTCCGGGTGAGAACGGACAAGTTTGGAGGACCCGGACTAGTCCGGCCACTAAGGTGGACTAGTCCGGTCCACCAAGACTTAGCCGTGGGAGCTCTCATCTCACGCCCATACGGACTAGTCCGCCTTAGAATGGACTAGCCTAAACTCACATAGGAACTCTTAGTCCGTGTGAAAACGGACAAGTCTGGCTAGCCCGGACTAGTCTGGCCACTGAGGCGGATAAGTCCGGTCTACCAGGACTTATCCCCAAAAACACTCTCACCAAGAGAGAAACGGACTAGTCCGTCCCAAAACGGACAAGTCCGATCTCAGTCAGGAACTCTTAGTCCGCCCCAAAACGGACTAAGCCGTAGGACTTCCGGACTAGTCCGGCCTCTTCCCCGGACAAGTCTAGCCTGCCCAACTTTACCTCTCTACCTCTCTCCACTAAGGATTTGACACTTCTAACGCTTTGAGCTCTCTTCTATGATCTCAATGCACTTGACACACACACTCTTTCTTTTACACGGCTAGCCTACTAAAGACTCAAGTGAAACCCTAATTTTTACTCTTCGAGTCTTCGACGCCGTTCTTTATCTTTTTACTTTTTGAGAGTTTAGGTGTCCGCCTTGGAAATGTCTTGTGCGTATGATCATCTCAGCTCATTAGTCTCTTAATTTGTCGTCATCAATCATCCAAAACCCATGGGGATGCCTAGATGCACTTACAATCTCCCCCTTTTTGGTGATTGATGACAACACATTAAGTTTCAACATAAGAGGTAAAAATTTTATTTTTATAACAAGTGTACGTATGCAAAAATCCCCCTGAATGTTTGCAAGAGTAAAAGAGAGGAGTTGGCATACATTCACATGTTATGGTTGGGTGCCTACGTGTTGTGCTAAAAAAAATGTGATAAGACAATAAACATAAAACAGCCATAAAATCCAACACGTAGTGTTACACAAAAGATAGTCATGCATAAAACATAAAACATAGATAGCCATGTCCAAAGATCTATTTCAAGATAGTCATGTCCAAAAGATCTATTACAAGACTAGAAGATGATAAAAAATAGGACATCCTTTTCATATTTCTCCCCCTTTGGCATCAAGGCACCAAAAAGGAAAAGAGGGAAGAAGATACGCCTAAGTCTACTCGTCATCTTCTTCGTCTTCTTCTTCATCACCATTTTCATCGCTCTCCGTAGCCTTCGTATCCTCTTCTTCTTCGTCGGCGGTGGTGGATGGAGGCACGTCCTTGGAAGAGCTTCCATCTTCCCTGAACTGGGCGAGCTCATCAGCGGTGAACTCTGGATATGGAGTGAGTTCACCATCACTCTCCTCAGGGGGAGACATGGGTACCTCAAGCTTGTCACACACGGCCTTGAGGTACTTCTCCTGACGCCTCTCCATGCGTCGAGTCCGAACCTCCACACGCCGACAGGAGGCGAAAACTGCGTTGAAGCACTTGAAGAATCCGCTCATGGACTGCGGAGGAGGAGATGATGGGGGAGCCGCTGAGCTAGAAGGGGTCGCTGAGGTGGACGGAGGTTGAGCATTTTTCCTCCTTGAGGGTTCTGGCACAATGGGGGGTAGCTGAGGACGGAGAGGTCGATGAGTGACATCCTTGACAAAGACTATCCCCAACACCTTCTCAATTAGGCACATGATGTACGGTGCATAACCACATGAGCGGTTGGGAGTGTGAGAGATGTTGAAGATGTCATTATAAATATGCTCAACAAGGTTGAACTTCTCTTCACCATCTATCAAGAGGAGGAGATGCCTTAAGTTTCCTTGAATTACCCCTACATCTCCATCCTTAGGGGCAATGGTCCTCCTCAGAATCCGGTTGAGGATGCTATAGAACGACTTGATGTTCCTAGCAAGCCCGGCCTCATAGGGAACATGACTAGGATACATATAGTCAAGCTGATCCCTGTCCACTGCCTTGAGATTGGAAATGATAATCTCATGATCCAAGTGCTCCTCAAGGCCAAGTATCAGTGCAAACCTCTCATAGGTGACTGAGTACTGCTCTCCATGAGTCCCATGTGATTTCCGGTCACCGTAGGTGGAGAAGTACACAGTGGTGTAGAACTGCACAATTACCTCAATGTTCCAGTCATACTTGAAGCTCATGATTTCCTTGATTCCATGGCGCTCTGCGGCTTCAATCACTGCATCAAAAGCTTTGTGCTCCCTTTTGGCCATGTAGTCCCAATCTACCCATTGAGCTTGAGTGACTGGGGTCTTCATTTTTATGTACACCAAGCAGTAGTAATCGTAGTGAAAGTCACACAAAACCTAGGGTCGGCTGTGTGCTTCTCATAGTCATAGGCTTTATCCATCATCAGCCTTCTTGCCTTTTCAGCCCCCTTTCCTTTGAATATAAATGTCGGATTGCTGGGCTGCCGGTTTGGGTCTCTAGCAGGGGCAGCCATCTTTAAGGGGTCGATGGGCTTCGGTTGCCCTTTCTCTCTGATTATTATCCCTCCTGCTCTGTTTGTCGGTGCTTTGGCAGTTGCCTTTTTGTTCTTGGGCTCCTCAGGAAGTGGAGCCTTACCCTTCTTTGGATCACGAGGAACCCTACCCTCGGATTCCTTTTCCTTCTCCTTTTCCCGCTCTTTATCTCCCAAGGTGACCAACCTCTTTCTCTTGGGCTCTGAGGCACTAGCAGCTTGGGAGCTTCGGGCTTCACGCTCGGCCCTTTTCTTTCTCCGTTGATCCTTCAAGGATTCTTCGGCTTGGGCAATTTGTGCCTCCTCGTCGAGAACATGCTTCTTATTTGTTCTTGTCTCTCGACGGACGACTTCTTTAGCCGCTTGGGCCTCCTTTGCTACCCTTTCTTCGACAATGCACCGATGAAGGGCTTGTCGAGCCTCCTCGATTGTGGGACTTGGAAGGGGAGAGCTTTGGTCGGAGTTCGACATATTTCCTGAGAGACAGGAGATTAGAGGTCAAGGAAGTGGAATATTGCAAGATAATTCACTAAAAATGGCCAAAGTTGAAAAGAACTTTAGTTAGCTCTAAACTACAACAAATCATTAACAATCAAAGTCCATCTTTCAATCAGCAACATTTTAACATGTAACTAGCCTGTTCTTTCTACGTCATGGTACAGTGAACAAGTGGTACTCACTGACCGCGAGGGACGACGATTATAATCGATTTACACCTGCAGGGTTACCCGAATAACCCGTCACGTACGCCCGTACTCGATGTTGCCTACAGCAACCATCACGGACACCGTACGCAACCACCTTTAACCCGTTAGCCAAATGTTGAACCGGTCCAATCGTCCTGAGCAAGAGGTCTCTGCACGCGCATCTAAGTGCCGCCAGCCGATTTACACCTCGACCTCTCAACCTACCCTCTCAACGACTAGCTATGCCTCAACACCCAGCTACCCGAGTTACATCGGTTTCCCGGTTCCCATATAGACGGTAGGTCTTCGGTACTGTTCTAGCTTGTTCAACAGGCCCGCACATGGCTCGGTCCTCAATCGACAAAGCGGAGCTATAGCACACAGGCCCCAAAGTCCTGCCGCCCTTACTCTCCGCTTGGTCTCATTTTTCTTGCCATGTGTATCATGTGCTATCTCTACCTGAGTCGAGTGCCTCTAGCCTATTCTCGCGATTAGTTCCAACTACTCGACTTGTACCAAATCCTACTCTATCTTTAGCATTGCAGTGACTAACGAGGTTTTCAATCCTAATCCTAAACCATGGATTTCTTGGCTATGCAATTGAGTTTTCAAACAATACTCTAATGCAAGAAGTAATGGTACTCAAAAGTAAGTTCTCAAAACAATAAAAACTCGTAAAAAGGTTAATGCAAACCGGGGCTTGCCTTGCTGCTCTTGGTCGTAGGCTAGCTGCTCTTCCGGAGTAACGAAGTCTAGGACATCGGGTTCCTCCTCGACCTTAGCGACTACATGATATACAAGTATATGTATTAATTTAAATGCATTTGAATTGAATTGCAACTTGTGAAGTTTATAAGTCTTACTAGACAGACCCAATAACTCTGAAATTTTTACTAAACAGAGACTTGGCCAAGTCTTAGTTGCAGCAAAGCTCATTTGAGCTCTCCACAAATAATTATGTACTTGATCTTAATTGGAGCTCTTATGGTGTTCTAGAGATTTTCATGGAGCAAGCCATGACTTTCTAAAAACTAGATTTTCAGAGGGTTCTTATGGAATTGGTCTCACTTAATTTGAAGGTTCCTAGCTAGAGATATGAGCTAAACAATTTCAGAGAAATTCTGAAAATGTTTCTGAATATTTTCCATTTTCTCTGGAACAGTTTTATTAATCACACCATTAGGTGGATCAAATGAGCTGAAATGGATCTGAATTTTTATGGTAGTTCAGGGATATTACCAACTGTTGACTTATCCTCCCCTGCTTCAACTGAACATTCCAGCAAAATTTCAGAATTTTCCTCCAAAGGGTTCTCCAGTTAAAATTCCAAACAGTTTAAATTTTGGAGAATTAATTCTGGAGAAATAGGGATTTTCATGAAGTGAAACTTGATTTTCTGGAAAGCACTCAGAGAGCTGAATCCAACAAATTTTGGTTCACTCGATTTGGAGTTTCCTAGCCAAAGTTATGAGGATTTGAAGTTTGAATGAAATCTGAAAATCGGGAAAAGTTTAAATCTGCCGGTGGGTCCATGGGGACACGTGGTGGGCACTGGAGCGACGGCACACCGGGATCTACGGAGTTTTTGCGCGCCAGCACACCTGATCCGAGCCGCAGACCGATCCCCGATTTAAATCTGAGCCGCTGACACATAGGCCACCCGGCTTCGTCTACCTCGCGACGCCCGCGTTCGGCCGCCGCGACACCTCACCGGAGGGCTCACCGGCAGCCTCTGTGGTGCTCCAAACTTCACAATTCTGGCCGCCCCTGCCTAAGTCCAATCGGGTAACATGATTCCGGGCTCAGTCGTCATGAAAATGGTCAGCACATGGTCGGCGACGAGCGGTGGCTTTGGAAGGACTTCGGTGTAAAGGTCCCAAAAATGTGAATACGAAGAAACATGAGTTTGCACAAATGTTGGAGTCATGTGTATGAAAAAGGGGCTTAGTTGAAACTTTTTCCCACATATGTTAACATAGGTGAGACTCTTCTAAACAAACTTAGGGCTATTGCATGGATGGACCTCATGTGGATTAAAACCACAGAAACGAAGAGCTCAAGTGCAATGGAAGGGTTTAAAAATCAGTGATGAACTAAATGTAGATTCAAACTTCAAGTGAGGGGAGGACACAATAGAAATTCAAAACTGTTGTGTCCAAACTATTGTTTGCAGCAGCTAACACAAGAATCAAGTTGCATATTTGGATTCCTTAGGTCCAGATTAGTGGGGAGGCAAAGTTCCATTAATTTTTGAAAAGGTTTGCTGCCCATTTTTCCAAATGGAGTCAAATGTGCAAAGAATTCAAATAAACATTTGAATTTGGATGGAATATCCAAACTATTCAAATGAGCTCAGTTTCCAACTTTCAAACATTTGGGTTGGATAATTGTCAAACTTTGGAGATATTTTGAGGAGAAGAGGTACTGACTAGTGGGGCCCACATGTCATAGAAATGAGTAGACTTAATCCCTAAGTCTGTGCTCTCTGTTCCTCACTCCACCGAGGCCTTGCCTCTGGGCGACACCGAGCGGCCGCTCCATCGCCCAAGGCTCCACCTCCTGCTCCCATTTTGCGCCGGCCTGATCTTTACCTCGGGGTCAACTTCAGCACGTCGCCTCCCTCATGTCGATCACGCGCTCGCGGTGCTTCTCACGCGCGAACAGAAACAGGCGCCCACCGCCGCCTTCTCTCTTCCCCGATTGCCGGCCCCCAACCAAGCCCCGGTTGCTCGCGCCGGCAACACAGAAAACCAACGTTCGTGCGTGCTCTACCACACCAGCCCCGCAACACCGAAACCCCTAGCCTGTGGCGCGCACAATTCGACAAACGGCGCCAAGAAACAGAGCTCCCCGGCGGAAGCCAACTCGGGTCACCGTGGACAGCGAGCTACGGCTCTCCTCACAATTCCTCCTCAAAACAAAAAAGGTGCGCCATGATCCCTAGTTGGAGTAGCTGCAAACCGTGTAGCGTTTGATCGACCGAGCTCAGAGAATTTCCAAAGTTCCCGAAGAACGGTGCTTGGGGTTAGGGGTCGGTCTAACCCAAAATTCTAGCGGCACAGTCCACCCAAGCTCGGGCGATCTTGCACACAGCCTCTATACCTCGTAGCGGTCCTCCTCGAAGAAGAACCGAGCGAAAAGACCTAGGATCGACCGAGTTATAGCTGTTTTTCGTGCCGCCCTGCAGAAATCGTCTCGGGTTGCCGTGGAGCTCTATGCTGCAGGACTTTTCGCGAGGTTTGGCGCCCATTTCCAACACCCTCAAGCTTCCACAGTACTCTCCGAGCCATTCCCGACCCTTCTGATGCCGTGTAGGCGACTTCCGAGTTCACCGGAACCCTAATGGTTGCTGGCCCCGGTGCGCAAGGTTTTCCGGCGATCTATGGCCGCCGGCGAGCCTCTCAACGGGTTCAGCAGGTCAGAATATGGAGGGGCGGGGAGCAGGGGACCGGGAGGTGTCCGTTAGGGTCGTTCCGGCGACGCTCGCCGGAGGGCGCCGCCGCGGCCTCTGTCCGGCCGAAGGTGGAAGACGACCCGGCGGGTCCCACGTGTCAGCGACCGGGAATTGAATTTCTGATCGGCTGCGGCGCTGGGATCTGGTGTGGCCGCGCGGGAAATACTCAGTAGCCCCGTGTGGCTTGCCCCGGCTAGTGACACCTGTCCCCTGGACCCACAGCCAGTATTTGAACATTTCAGGGAATTTCAGTTTTCAGTTCAAACTTGGAATAGCTACAACTTTGGGTAGGAGAATCCAAAAATTGTGAAACAAATTTTGTTGGATTCCTCTGAGAGAGTACTATCCAAATATGAAACCCAATTTGTAAAATTCTTTAAAGCTTTTTAGCAAAAGAATTTTAGAGGGAGTTTGGTTAATCCAAAAATCCTCCAATTTTGCCAGAATAGTCTTTAGGGTATTAGTGAACCCCTGTAAAAGTTTCAGCTCAATTGGAGTTGATTTGATCAGGGAAATTTAGATTTGAAGATGCTGTGTTCAATTGAATACAGAAACATTTTCAGAGAATTTCCAAAACTTGGAAATTCAGTTCTGGGCAGATATTAGCTCCAAAAATGCTAGGAAAATTCATGCAAACTCTATGAGCTATAATTGAAATTGTAGTTCACTAATTTTGGTATGAACATGGGTGTGATCTCAGAATTAATTCTTCTTTGCTTAATTGCTTGGAAAATTATTCTGAACAAACCACTCAATGAAAAGTGCTAATTTTTGGTCCAGAGGACTTTCTTGTGACAAGGAACTCACATGAAAATTCTCAGCTCTATTGGAGCTCTGGATCACCCCTGTTCTGTTTAACCTCTTATGGTGATCAATATAGAAGAGGGGAAAAAACACCTAGCACTTGATCATGTTACTTAGACCCAAACCCAAACCACTAGCACCAGTGTCATTTTAAATTCTTAAACAGAGTTCCAGTTTTGAAACTTGTTGTTGAAACTTGTAGCAAAATCTTTACAATTAAATCCATATGCATATTCATTACGTGTAGTATCCACGTGGAGGAGTTGAAGTCATCGGAGTAGAAATCAAGGAAGGAGGAAAGTAGTTGATCAAGCACCAAGTGATCTTCACTAACTGAATCTTTATATATATATATATATATATATATATATATATATATATATATATATATATATATATATATATATATATATATATATATATATAAGTCCCCTGCAAAACAAAGGCAAGCCCCGGTTTGCATCAAATTTACAAGTTTTTATTTGTATTCACTTCATACGTCTAGCATTTTATTTATTTCATTACGTCTAGATGGTATGAAACTCCAAATGCATGAACCAGAAAACCCTGGAGTTTAATGTAGGATATGTTATGTTATCAATTAATTATAACTGCTGATCTCAACAAAAGTGGATTAAAAGAGGCATAACTCGAGTAGGCAGATTCCTACTCGTGAACAGGGATTTAGGGGGATCAATCGGAAGAGTTGGGAATTGATCCTCATAGTTGGAAATGGAGACCGGGCAGTGGATGGAAGGTCAAGGACGTGGTCCTGTGGGCCTAGTCTATGTCTGAGTCAATTATGGCCCGTTCTCGTGTGCGGCCCGTTGGACAAGTTTGAGTTGTGTACCGGATGCATACTGGCTATATGGGACCCAGGAAACCGATGTTAGATGTTAACCTGGATGTCGAGGCATACCTCACCGTTTGATGCCAATGCTGAAAGGATAGAGAAGTCAGCTCTACGAGGGTTTGCCGTAGAGAGACTTAATCCCAGTCGGTGGGACCGGTTCGACATTTGGGTGTCGTGTGAAAGGTTGCCACGTACGACGTCAGTGACAGTTGCTGTGTGCAACGTCGAGTACGGGCGTACGTGTCGGGTCAGCCGGGTGTTTTTTATTGCAACCACCGTCGCTCGCGGTAGTGAGCATACTTGTTCTCTGCGTCGTGACGTAGTAATAAACTGGGAAAAGTTAATAATGCTTCGTGAGTAATCCTCATATTGGAGATGAGGAAATGATCAACACATCACTAAATTTATTTTCCACCTTGGACTAGTAGCGTCGAGGCAAAGCGTTTCTTGTTTGATTGTGGAGTCTCGACGTTGATGGCGCAAGGTCAGTATGAGTCTAGGATAGCTCACTAAAGTTACTTTCACCTCGGGCAAGTGACATCGAGATGAAGCGTTTCTTGTTTGATTGTGGAGTCTCGATGTAAGTTGCGTGAGGGCTATAAAAGTTTCTTAAAACATGAAGTAAGGACTCTCCTTTAGCTCAAGTTCATCGTTTGTGCAAACTGCTATAATCAGCCCTCTATTTTCATCATGTAGAGTTTCATGACTAGGGTGACGGGTCAGTCTTGCTGAGCTTCGTGCTCACAGATACTACCTAAGTTGTTTTGCAGGTAATAACTGTAGGCTGATATGTACGGGTGCCCGATGAGACTCAGAACTCCCCGAGTGGTGAACTCATGGCAACCCCTGCCGCTGCTATTATGACAGTGTTGCTAGCGAGAAGGGTCCGCGGGCTGGACACCTTCTCTGTTGCTTAGCATAGGTATGAGACGTGAGTTGTAATAGTCTTCCGCTGTAGTTTATTTTGAGAAGTATGTGTAAAAATTTACACTTTGTAAGCTTCCGCTTGATGTATGTAATATGATGCTTTATTATGTGTGCTGTTGGGTGCCGCATCGCACGGCACCACCCAATGCGATTCCCGGGCGAGGTGCCCCGTTCCCGTGAACCGGGACGGCGGGTCCTCACATTCGGCCGTGTCGGCTGACCTCCCTAGCACCCCAACCGACCGAGCAAAAGGCCAGAAAGCACCAGTGATCCCTCAGGAAGCTCGTCATGGGATCGAAGCAGCTTGGGAGAGGTCCGAAGTAGTCTCTCACCGTGCGCCCGATGCTTCCCGCATGCTCTGCCATCGGCAAGCTTCGAAATGCGCCGGTTACAGGGGTTCTCAGGCCAAAGGTTGTGAAGGCAACTTGTGCGCTACCAAGTCTAGTCTGTGTAGGAACGGATTGGGACCCTCTAACCCTTCCTAGAGTGTGAATTTGACAGAACCGCACCCGAAGGTCGGTCTGTACCGAGAAAGGGGAAAACTGGAAATTCACCCCCGGCGATCAAGCCCTCGGGCTGTGGCTCGGGAGTGAGCAGCACCAGTCTCCAATGCATCCAGGGACGCCTTAGCTTGGGCGTGTCAACTTCCCGGTTGAGCTGTCCACGGGAGCCCGAAGTGCGGCGACTTTAGGTCTCTGAATGGAACTCTCGGTATAGCCGAGATCAACCGGGTTTTTGCTGATCTCTAACGACGGGGAAGAAGAAGGAAGGCTCCTAGTACCTTGTCGTAGCTCTGGAGGGATGGAGAGGCGGTGATCACGCTTCCCTAATCAGCTCCGAGCGATCGGCAGCGATGGAGTGTTTCTGGTGCGAGGAAGCAGCAAAGTGAGCTGTTCTCCCTCCGATCAGGGCGGTCGCAGGGTTAAGCAGGGCGCGAGGCGGTTCAGCGGGTCAGGGCGGCAAGCAGCTGCTGTCCCGATCGTGCCTTCGCCGTGGCGGCTGCTTGGTCCGGCGCAAGAACCCGAGCTGGGTTTTCAGTCGGTTGCTTTTGCTTCTGTGGCTGACATGTGGGTCCCACTCCCCTTTTAACCCCTGAACTTAACTCCATTTCACTGTTGTAAACAGTAAGCCCTAAAATGCCCATGGTGATTTGAATTATTCACCCCTGAGCCATTTGAATTGGTTAGAATTCAAATTGGGTTTGGTGTGACTAAATTTCAGCACATGTTCAGTTTGAAATTCAAATAAAGTTTGAATTTGTTAAACTTAGCTCATGTCAAGATCAACTCCAAATGGAGCGAAAATTGGTGTGTGAGCTCACAAAAATGTGCTGAATAAGAATATGCCTTCCACTTTTGAATTCATGGGATAAAAACAGTTTGAATTTGAATTTGAGTTCAAACTACCCTCTTTCTAGCTATACCCAAAAGTACCTCAAAAAGGTTTTGCATTTGGGTGAAACTTGGCATGGACATTACTAGCAAAGTGTAGGAGTTTTTCATATGTCCAGCCCCTAGATGATGCATGTGGGAAATGCCACTTTTGCATTGTGTGAGTTTGTTCTCTAATGATCATGTTGATAATGGTTACTTGCTCTTCAAATGAGGTGTGTGTGTGTGTGATGATGAACACTTTGAATGTGTCAAAAACTGAGGCTTTTACATTCCTCCCCCCTTAAAAGAATCTCGTCCCGAGATTATAAGGTGAAAATGAGAGAGAGGACGGTGGAAAATTACCGGATATGCGACGTGAAAAAGTCGGGGTAGTTATCGCGAAGAAATCCTTCGATCTCCCATGTCGCTTCGCCCATGGAGTGATTACTCCATAGAACTTTGTAGAACCACAACGTACGATTGCGTGTGGTTTGGGCCTTTTCATCCATAACCTGAACCGGTTTCTCCCGATATGTGAGATACGGTTTCAGTCCTTCTATGTCCTCCAGCTGAGTGGTAGTTGATAGCTTAAGACACTTCCGTAGCTGTGAAATATGAAAGACGTCGTGCACACCGGGGAGTGCTTCTGGTAATTTCAGCCGGTATGCTACTGATCCACATCTTTCGGTAATCTGAAATGGACCGATGAATCGGGGTGCCAACTTTCCTCTCACCCCGAATCTGTTCACGCCCTTCATTGGAGACACACGTAGGTATACGTGATCCCCGACTTCGAATTGTAGTGGGAGCCTTCTCCGGTTCGCATATTGCTTTTGTCGGGATTGGGCGGCTTTTAGGTTCGCTTGAATCAGTCGAACCTTCTCCTCCGCGTTACTGACAAGGTCAATCCCGAAGGTAACCCTTTCGCCAGACTCACACCAATTCAGTGGTGTGCGGCATTTCCTCCCGTATAGCGCCTCGTAAGGCGCCATCTTGATGCTGGCTTGGTACCCATTGTTGTACGAGAACTTGGCTAACGGCAAGTGATCATCCCAATTCTTGCCGTGGTTGATAGCGCAAGCTCGTAGCATGTCCTCCAGAATTTGGTTTACCCGCTCGGTTTGCCCGTCCGTCTGCGGGTGGTATGCCGAACTACGGATCAGCTTCGTCCCCAATGCAGCGTGTAGCTGTTCCCAAAAACGGGACACAAATAAAGTGCCCTGATCCGATATGATGGTACGGGGTACGCCATACAAGCATAGGATCCGTGAGATGTACAGTTCAGCATACTTCTTGGTGTTGTAGTTGGTGTTGACCGGGATGAAATGGGCAACTTTGGTGAGCCGGTTGACGATCACCCACACAGAATCATGTTTCTGAAAGGTGGTGGGTAAACCGATGATGAAGTCCATGCTCACATCCTCCCACTTCCAGGCAGGAATGCCCAGTGGTCGTAGTAGCCCCGGTTTCCGCATATGATCTTCCTTCACCCTTCGACATGTATCACACTCGGACACGTACTTTGCGATCTCCCGCTTCATCCGTGTCCACCAAAACTTGCTTCTGAGTTCTTGATACATTTTGTTGCTGCCGGGGTGAATAGAAAATTTTGACAAGTGAGCCTCATCAAAAATTTTCTTCCGTAACTCCTGGTTACGGGTACGACGATCCGGTCCTTGAACCATAGGATGCCGTCTCCGTCCTTCCGGAAACATTTCAGCTCCCCACTGTCTATACGTCTCCGCAAATGTGACATGCCCTTGTCATGTTTCTGAGCAGCCGCTATCTCTTCACGGAGGGTGGGGGTCAAAGCTAAGTTGTAGAGAGCTCCATGTGGAATCACATGCATCGGTGGTTCACTCTCTTCCAACGGTGTGATGGTCAGATTGTTGACGTGTGACTTGCGACTCAGCGCATCTGCCACTACGTTTGCGCTGCCGGGGTGATAATGGATCTCTATTTCGTAATCCTTTATCAATTCTAACCATCTCCGCTGCCTCATGTTCAGCTCCTTCTGAGTGAATATGTACTTAAGGCTTTTGTGGTCGGTATATAAATGCATGAGGTTACCGAGTAGGTAGTGCCTCCACATTTTCAGTGCAAGTACCACGGCAGCGAGCTCCAAGTCGTGAGTTGGATAATTCTGCTCATGGTTTCTAAGCTGCCGTGATCCATACGCGACCACCCTTCGGTCTTGCATCAGCACACATCCGAGCCCAATGCTGGATGCATCGCAGTACACATCGAACGGTTTTGTTGTGTTTGGCTGCGCCAAAACTGGTGCTGATGTCAGGTGCTTGACTAAAGCCTTGAATGCTGCTTCACATACTGGACTCCAAACATATTTGGTAGCCTTCTTAAGCAGCTCCGTCATAGACTTGGCAATCTTTGAGAAGTTCGGAATGAACCTCCAATAATATCCCACGAGTCCGAGGAAACTCCGTACCTCATGAACAGTTCTCGGGGATTTCCAATTCAGCACTTGTGTGATCTTACTCGGGTCTACAGCAATACCCTCCGCTGAGATGATATGTCCGAGAAAAGGTACTTGCGATATCCAGAATTCGCACTTGCTGAATTTCATGTATATCTTGTGATCCCGCAGCCGTTGCAAGACTATACGCAGATGCTTCTTGTGGTCTTCCTCCGACTTGGAATATACCAGTATGTCGTCGATGAAGACCACGACAAACTTGTCCAGCTCCGGCATGAATACCGAGTTCATCAAATACATGAAATGAGCTGGAGCATTGGTGAGGCCGAAGGACATGACCAGGTACTCATAAAGTCCGTACCTCGTCGAGAAAGCTGTTTTCAGAATGTCCTCAGCCCGTATTTTAATCTGGTGGTACCCGAATCTTAAATCCATCTTGGAAAAGATCTTTGCTTCGACCAACTGATCAAACAACATGTCAATCCGTGGCAACGGGTACTTGTTCTTGATGGCTACGGCGTTTAGTGGATGATAGTCCACGCAAAGCCGCAACGTCTCATCCTTCTTCTTCACAAATAATGCCGAACAGCCCCATGGTGAGGAGCTCGGCCTAATAAAACCCTTCTCCAGCAGGTCCGTTAGCTGGGTCTTTAGTTCAACCAACTCCTTGGGCGCCATCTTATACGGCCTTCGGGATATTGGCATGGTTCCCGGTGCAAGTTCAATCTTGAACTCCACCTCTCTATCGGGTGGCATCCCCGGTAAATCATCCGGGAACACGTCTGGGAACTCTCGGACCACTGGAATATCTTCCAATCTGATGGTTGTGTATTGATAGACACTTGGAAGTTTTATTTCTGTACTGTCCATAAATAAGGAATGAGATTTGTGCACTTCTGAGTTCAAGTGCACAATTCGGAGGACGGTGTCTAAAACAGCGCCCTGGTGGGTTAACCACGACATCCCTCAGATGACATCGACCTTCTGTCCCTCTAAGATTATGAGAGACGTAGGGTATACTCTACCCTCTAAGCATAATGGCGCTTTTGGGACCATCATGCTTGCTGAAATTTTCCCACCCGGTGAACAAATCAAATATGGACTATTGGTGGGTAGTATTGGCAAGCTGTATTTAGCAATGAAAGCTTGGCTAATAAAGCTATGCGTGGTGCCTGAATCAAATAATACTATGGCGGGATGCTGGTGGAGTTGGAACATACCAGCAAGGATCGGCTCTCCCTCCGGCACGTCCTCTATGGCAATTTGGTGGACAGTGCCGGGCCTAGGGTTTGCCCGCCGCGCATTAGTGGTGTTCCGGGGTTGATTCCTCCCAGGAAGTTGTGGTGCAACTCTGCCGCCTTGTCTCTCCGGACAACTGCTGGTGAAGTGTCCTGGACGACCACATTTGTAGCATGTGACCGCTGCTGGTCCGGTGCTTGGGGGACGAAAGCCCGGCATGCGCTGCTGAGGTGCATTCGCACGCGGCATCGCCCGCTGCTGCTGTTGTTGCTGCGGAGGTGGTACTGGCAGTGCCGGCCTGAACACCGGTGACGAATAGGGCCGACTGCGGAATGGCATCGACCTCTGTGGTGACTGCCAGCGTGGACCCGATGGTGGGCGATTCACCATCCGAAATTTCTGAGAAGGACCGCCTCCTTCTCCGCTGCTTTGCGGCGCGCTTCGTTTTCTTTCCGCCGCCGCTAACTCCTTGCCGGAGTCCTCCTGAACAATCGCAGCATCAATTATGTCGTTGAGGCTGCCGCGATTGAACATCGCCAACTTGTCTTTCAGGAGCGGGTTAAGCCCCTGGTAGAAGTGGTCCCGCCGCTTCTCGTCAGTATCAGCGTGATACGACGCATAGAGCACGAGATCGTTGAACGCCCTGGAGTATTCCAACGCGTTCCAGCTCCCTTGCTGCAGGTGTAGGAACTCCTGCGTCTTCCTCTTCATGAGACCCGGCGGTATATGATAGGCCCTGAAGGCCGTCCGGAACTCCGCCCAGGTCATAACTCGGTCGGTGGGCTGTGAAGCACAGAAGTTTGCCCACCACGCGCTCGCGGATCCCTGGAGCTGTTGGACCGCGAACTGAGTCTTGCTCTGCTCACTCACTTGGAGCAGCCCGAACTTCATCTCCATCGTGCGGAGCCAGTTGTCCGCATCGATGGGTTCATCCGCCCTTGAGAATACCGGGGGATGAGTTGCTAGAAAGTCGGAGTAGGAGCTCTGTTGACGCTCCTCACGATCTTGACGCCTCTCTGTTCGAGACGTATTTGCGATGAGGGTCTGCAGCAACTCCAGATGCTGCTGATGAGAACCCGCCATTGCCGCAACGATGTCGGCCAATGTAACCATTGGCGGTGGCGGTGTTTGTTGTTGCTGTTGCTGCTGTTACTGTCCCGAGGAGTCCTCGGGAGGCTATTGAGAGGTTTCTCCCCCTTGACTAGAACCCCCAACGTCTGGGTTGACACGAGTACAAGTCATTCTGAAATTCAAAACAGCAGCGATCAGCACATGTCATACTTAAAAATTCCATATGCAACAGTAGGTATTGAAGTGACGCATGAATAATTTGCACAACATTCACATATATTGATAAAGCATAACTTTATACAAAATACATTATTCTCGGGTCTCCGAGAAGTCGTGCTCATGTCGTCACTACCTATACATACGCTACTGCCTACACGACATATCACTGGTTACAAAAGTTTGGGTTACCCCACTCTGGTTGCCCTACGTGGCAATGGTAACCCCCTACTCAGAGTAAAAATCAACCTCTTGTGGGTCGTCCTCCTCTGGTACCTCTGCTGGTGGCTCCGGATCTACAACCTCTTCTCCCATTTCGGGTTCTCCCATTGCCGGAAGACCCAAGACCACCGGTATGCCCAATACCGGGGGTACAATGTCCTGCAACGCGTGAACCTTGTCCATGGCCTGGTTGTAGTCTTCTTCCCAGCCTTGCCCTTCCTTTATAGCGTCGTCCCGCTCTTGAGTAAGGACCTCATTCTGCTGGGTCAGAGCCTGCACCTGTTCTTGCAGCGCCGCGATGTCACCACGGTTTTCTTTTTCGCCTTCTTCAGACGATGCAATTGATTATGCTGTTCGTTCAGTCGTTTGATCGTCGGAAGGAGCACATTGCGGAGTGCGCTGTGAGCACTCTCGAAATGGTCTCTACGGCTTGTGCTCTCTTTGAGCTTTGCAGCGAGATGCTCCGTATGAACAGCTTGGCTATCCATCACGGCCTTTCCCGCCCTCATCTGGAGGCTGAGGTTTGCCTCCACGGGGTTGTACCTTGGGCAACCCGGATCTGTTGCCTCTCGGTACCTCCCTTCCCACACATGATGAGCCCGTCCCTCCACCGGAACGAGCGTGTATGGAGTTCCCTCCATAGTCCTCACGTGTAGTTGGCAGAAACGCGACATGGTGTCGCGGGCTGGCACTTGCCACATCCCCTCCGGTTGTCTACCCCTCACCGTAATGGTGAACAGCGCCCAACCAGGTGGCGTAGGCCCTGCAGAAACTTCGACATGGATCATCCACGTCTTGTTCCCCTCCTCGCCTTCTTCCTTGGCGAAGTACTGTGGCATCTGGTTGTACCCGAAATATTGAAGCATCTGCCTCAATACTTCCGGATAGCCGCTGTGGCGAGAACAGTGAGATTCCACCCACCCGTTCTCGAACTGTTTATCCGCTGTCATCTGTAAAAATATGTTTGATAAATGTCAAATATTTAATTGAACAGTAAACCATTGAGTTATAACACAAAACATGTCATTGAACCCATAAAACTTGGAATTATAGTTCAAATTTAAACAAATTTGACTACTGATCTGCTGTCCAACATGACAGCCCTGACCAGTTTCCATCTCAACCTGATTTAGGCCATGCTACAGGCAAAACCAATTCTGGAGCTCAACATAAAAGTTAAAGCTAACTTCAGTAGCTTTCCAGAAAGTATTTGCCTGGACTAAGATATGTCCTGGTTCAAAAGTTATGAGATGTCAAATTTAACAGAATTTCTGGAGAAAATTGGACAGCACCTCCCTGCCTTAGGTACTGATTTGATCCAAGAATTCCAGTTAATTCTACTCCAAATCTGACAAAACTATCTGTTACAAAGTTGTAACCCATCTCATAAGATTTCCAGAACTACCTCATTTTCTATTTTTGGATTTTTATGCAGGAAGTTATGCTCAATTTACAGAGAGCTACAGAGAGTGTTTGCTCTGCCGTGTTTTCTGGATAGTTTCAACTCTACTGCATTTTTCGATGGGTTAAGGGATGAAACACCTCTGGACCTAAACAGAAAAGTTGTAAAGCTCTTCCAAAGATTTCCAGAAATGTATCATATGACCCCAACCCCTAAAGAACTCAACCTCTAACCTCTGATTAACTTCAGCCTTAATTCAGCTGAAAACATGGGACTCTGTCCTTAATAGCCTATAAGTTAAAAACTTATTATCTTTGAATATCCTGATCAAGGGAAGGAGTTACATCAAAGTTTTAGTGCCCAGGATTAAAACTTGATACCAACGCTGACACGACCCCACGGTCTTGTCGAGTCAGGATCACGCTGAGGGGTGCTGCGTTGCACAGCACCGGATAACCCACATCAAAGGTACAAAGCGGAAGCAAAGTTTTATTACATAAAGAGGTTTATGAACATTTTTACAACAAAATATGTTCAGTCTACACTCACGGGAGTAGACTACGCATCAAGTTCACGTTCAGCCCATGAACGTGTCCTTGCTAGCACACACGCACACTAACACGGCGGCGTGCACGACTCCCACTCGACGGGGTTCCCCTCCTGGGGTTCTGTCTCCTCCTCGAGAGTCCCTTACTCATAGAACCCTACAAAAGCTTCAAACACAAGCAGTGAGCACGAAGGCTCAGCAAGACTGACCCGTCTCTCCTAAACATGAAACTTCTACATGAGGTAAAATAAGTTGCAAAGGACTCGCCTAGTGGAACCTTACTTTCAAGTTTTAGCCGCAGGTTGTGGAGAACCTTACGCTAAGGCACATGAGAGAGCCGCAATCAAACAAGAAACACATTTCTCTCATGTACTTTGCCCAAAGTTGAAAAGAACTTTAGTTAGCTCTAAACTACAACAAATCATTAACAATCAAAGTCCATCTTTCAATCAGCAACATTTTAACATGTAACTAGCCTGTTCTTTCTACGTCATGGTACAGTGAACAAGTGGTACTCACTGACCGTGAGGGACGGTGATTATAATCAATTTACACTTGCAGGGTTACCCGAATAACCCGTCACGTACGCCCGTACTCGATGTTTCCTACAGCAACCATCACGGACACCGTACGCAACCACCTTTCACCCGTTAGCCAAATGTTAAACCGGTCCAATCGTCCCGAGCAAGAGGTCTCTGCATGCGCATCTCAGTGCCGCCAACCGATTTACACCTCGAGCTCTCAACCTACCCTCTGAACGACCAGCTATGCCTCAACACCCAGCTACCCGAGTTACATCGGTTTCCCGGTTCCCATATAGCCGGTAGGTCTTCGGTACTGTTCTAGCTTGTTCAACAGGCCCGCACACGGCTCGGTCCTCAATCGATGCAAGGGGAGCTATGGCACACTGGCCCCAAAGTCCTGCTGCCCTTACTCTCCGCTTGGTCTCATTTTTCTTGCCATGTGTATCATGTGCTATCTCTACCCGAGTCGAGTGCCTCTAGCCTATTCTCGCGAGTAGTTCCAACTACTCGACTTGTACCGAATCCTACTCTATCTTTAACATTGCAGTGACTAACGAGGTTTTCAATCCTAATCCCAAACCATGGATTTCTTGGGTATGCAATTGAGTTTTCAAACAAGACTCTAATGCAAGAAGTAATGATACTCAAAGTAAGTTCTCAAAACAATAAAAACTCGTAAAAAGGTTAATGCAAACCGGGGCTTGCCTTCCTGCTCTTGGTCGTAGGCTAGCTGCTCTTCCAGAGTAACAAAGTCTAGGACATCTGGTTCCTCCTCGACCTTAGCGACTACATGATATACAAGTATATGTATTAATTTAAATGCATTTGAATTGAATTGCAACTTGTGAAGTTTATAAGTCTTACTAGAGAGATTCAATAACTCTGAAATTTTTACTGTGGCTTCGTTACAACCTAAACAGAGACTTGGCCAAGTTTTAATTGCAGCAAAGCTCATTTGAGCTCTCCACAAATAATTATGTACTTGACCTTAATTGGAGTTCTTATGGTGTTCTAGGGATTTTCATGGAGCAAGCCATGACTTTCTGAAAACTAGACTTTCAGAGGGTTCTTATGGAATTGGTCTCACTTAATTTGAAGGTTCCAAGCTAGAGATATGAGCTAAACAATTTCAGAGAAATTCTGAAAATGTTTCTGAACATTTTCTATTTTCTCTGGAACAGTTTTATTAATCACACCATTAGGTGGATCAAATGAGCTCAAATGGATCTGAAATTTTATGGTAGTTCAGGGATATTTTGGTGAACACTCCAGCAAAATTTCAGATTTTTCCTCCAAAGGGTTCTCCAGTTAAAATTCCAAACATTTTAAACTTTGGAGAATTAATTCTGGAGAAATAGGGATTTTCATGAAGTGAAACTTGATTTGCTGGAAAGTACGCAGATAGCTGAATCCAACAAATTTTGGTTCACTCGATTTGGAGTTTCCTAGCCAAAGTTATGAGGATTTGAAGTTTGAATGAAATCTGAAAATCGGGAAAAGTTTAAATCTGCCGGTGGGTCCAAGGGGACACGTGGTGGGCACTGGAGCAACGGCACACCGGGGTCTACGGAGTTTTTGCGTGCCAGCACACCTGATCCGAGCCGCAGACCGATCCCCGATTTAAATCTGAGCCGCTGACACGTGGGCCACCCGGCTTCGTCTACCTCACGACGCCCGCGTTCGGCCGCCGCGACACCTCGCCGGAGGGCTCGCCGGCAGCCTCTGTGGTGCTCCAAACTTCACGATTCTGGCCGACCCTGACTAAGTCCACTCGGGGAACATGATTCCGGGCTCAGTTCGTCATGAAAATGGTCGGCACATGGTCGGCGGCGAGCGGTGGCTTCGGAAGGACTTCGGCCGTGTCGGCTGACCTCCCTAGCACCCCAACCGACCGAGCAAAAGGCCAGAAAGCACCAGTGGTCCCTCAGAAAGCTCGGCATGGGCTCGAAGCAGCTCGGGAGAGGTCCGAATTAGTCTCTCACCGTGCGCCCGATGCTTCCCGCATGCTCCGCCGTCGGCAAGCTTCGAAATGCGCCGGTACAGGGGTTCTCAGGCCAAAGGTTGCGAAGGCAACTTGTGCGCTACCAAGTCTAGTCTGTGTAGGAACGGATTGAGACCCTCTAACCCTTCCTAGAGTGTGAATTTGACAGAACCACACCCGAAGGTCGGTCTGTACCGAGAAAGGGGAAAACTAGAAATTTACCGCCGGCGATCAAGCCCTCGGGCTGTGGCTCGGGAGTGAGCAGCACTGGTCACCAACGCGTCCAGGGACGCCTTAGCTTGGGCGTGACAATCTCCCGGTTGGGCTGTCCACGGGAGCCCGAAGTGTGGCGGCTTTAGGTCTCTGAATGGAACTCTCGGTATAGCCGAGATCAACCGGTTTTTGCCGATCTCTAACGACGGGGAAGAAGAAGGAAAGCTCTTAGTACCTTGTCGTAGCTCTGGAGGGGTGGAGAGGCGGTGATCACGTTTCCCTGATCAGCTCCGAGCGATTGGCAGCGATGGAGTGTTTCTGGTGCGAGGAAGCAGCAAAGTGAGCTGTTCTCCCTCCGATCAGGGCGGCCGCAGGGTTAAGCAGGGCGCGAGGCGGTTCAGCGGGTTGGGGCGGCAAGCAGCTGCTGTCCCGATCGTGCCTTCGCCGTGGCGGCTGCTCGGTCCGGCGCAAGAACCCGAGCTGGGTTTTCAGTCGGTTGCTTTTGCTTCTATGGCTGACATGTGGGTCCCACTCCCCTTTTAACCCCTGAACTTAACTCCATTTCACTGTTGTAAACAGTAAGCCCTAGAATGCCCATGGTGATTTGAATTATTCACCCCTGAGCCATTTGAATTGGTTAGAATTCAAATTGGGTTTGGTTTGACTAAATTTCAGCACATGTTCAGTTTGAAATTCAAATAAAGTTTGAATTTGCTAAACTTAGCTCATGTCAAGATCAACTCCAAATGGAGTGAAAATTGGTGTGTGAGCTCATAAAAATGTGCTGAATAAGAATATGCCTCCCACTTTTGAATTCATAGGATAAAAACAGTTTGAATTTGAGTTCAAACTACCCTCTTTCTAGCTATACCCAAAAGTACCTCAAAAAGGTTTTGAATTTGGGAGAAACGTGGCATGGACATTACTAGCAAAGTGTAGGAGTTTTTCATATGTCCAGCCCCTAGATGATGCATGTGGGAAATGCCACTTTTGCATTGTGTGAGTTTGTTCTCTAATGATCATGTTGATAATGGTTACTTGCTCTTCAAATGTGTTCATCAAATTTCTTCAAATGAGGTGTGTGTGTGTGTGATGATGAACACTTTGAATGTGTCAAAAACTAAGGCCTTTACAGCCGGGCCTCCCCTCTTCTCAGAGGCGAGCTCCGAGGGTGCCACGTGTCCGGCGGGGCCGGACCTCCCCTCTCCTCAGAGGGGAGCTCCCGTTGCGACATGTGTCCAATGGGACGGGGCCTCTTCTCTCCTCAGAGGTGAGCTCCGGTGGCGATACGTGTCCAGCGGGCCGAGGCCTCTCCTCTCCTCAGAGGCGAGCTCCGATGGCGACACGTGTCCAGCCGGCCGGAGCCTCTCCTCTCCTCAGAGGCGAGCTCCGGTGGCGACATGTGTCCAGCGGGCCGGGGCCTCTCCTCTCCTCAGAGGCGAGCTCCAGTGGCGACATGTGTCTAGCGGGTCGGGGCCTCTCCTCTCCTCAGAGGCGAGCTCCGGTGGCGACACGTGTCCCACGGGGCCGGACCTCATCCCTTTCGCAGAGGTGAGCTCCGAAGTCGACATGTGTCTGGCGCGGCTGGACTAGTCCGGCTTGGTGTCCGGACAAGTACGGTTGGTGGACCAGAGCCAGACTTCTTTGAGGCCGGACTTGTCCAGCCTCCTAGGCGGACTAGTCCAGCTACATGCTGAAATTCATATAATTTGAATTTTAGCTCAATAATATGATCCTTTTGGACAAATTTTTGCAAATATCTTTGCAAACATGGTCAGTAAGCATACATCAAACAAACAATGACCATATTTGATAAAGAATACTTTTGACATATTTTTCATAGAGTAAGAGATATTAGGGTAGTATGTTGAAAACATGGGATTTTTGAAGTTTATAAACAAGTAACAAACAGATGTGCACACTTCAAGCAACATTTCGAGAATCTAGGATATTCAGTTCACTCCTTAGGTCACAAAGGCGTTTCTCATCAAGTGGTTTTGTGAAGATGTCTGCCAATTGCTTCTCACTCCTAATGAGAGATAACGATATCTCCCTTGATAGAGTGATCTCTCAGGAAATGGTGACGGATATCAATATGTTTGGTTCTAGAATGCTCCACGGGATTGTGAGCAATATTGATGGCACTCTCATTGTCACATAGGAGTGGAATATGGCTCAAAGTGTAACCATAGTCCTGAGAGTTTGTCGCATCCATAGGAGTTGTGCACAACAACTCCCGGCTGCGACGTACTCCGCTTCGGATGTGGATAAGGCAATGGAGTTCTGTTTCTTTGAAGACCATGAAACCAAGGACCTACCAAGAAATTGACAAGTCCCTGACGTGCTCTTCCTATATATCTTACAACCGGCATAATCGGCATCGGAGTATCCAATTAGATTGAACTTGGATCCCTTGGGATACCAAAGTCCTAGGTTAGGAGTGTGAACCAAATATCTAAGAATCCGCTTAATGGCCGTCAAGTGGCACTCCTTAGGAGCGGCTTGGAACCGTGCACACACACACTAAGAATTATGTCGGGCCTAGATGCACAAAGGTAAAGCAAAGAGCCTATCATGGAATGAAATACCTTTTGGTTCACACTTGGACCATCTTCATTAAGGTCAAGATGTCTGTTGATTCCCATGGGAGTCTTGATGGGTTTGGATTTGTCCATGTCGAACCTCTTAAGTATGTCTTGAGTATACTTGGTTTGACTTATGAACGTTCCTTCCTTGAGTTGTTTGACTTGGAATCCTAGGAAGAACTTCAATTGCCCCATCACTGACATCTCGAACCTTTCAGTCATTATCTTTGAAAACTCATCATAAAAAGCTTTGTTAGTAGAACCAAATATAATGTCATCGACATATATTTGGCACACGAATAAATCATCGTTAAAATGCTTAGTGAAGAGTGTATAGTCGACTTTCCTATCCTAAAACCATTTTTAATAAGAAAATCTCTAAGACACTCATACCAAGCTCTAGGAGCTTGTTTGAGGCCATAGAGGACTTTCTGATGTTTAAAGACATGGTTAGGATACTTATCGTCCTCAAATCCGGGTGGTTGCTCCACGGACACTTCCTTCTTGATTGGACCGTTGAGGAAAGCGCTTTTCACATCCATTTGGTGTAGGTTGAAATCATTGTGAGTTGCAAAAGAAAGCAAGATACGAATTGATACAAGCCTAGTTACGGGAGCAAAAGTTTCATCATAATACAAACCTTCTACTTGTGCATATCCCTTTGCAACAAGTCTTGCCTTGTTTCTTGTTACAACTCCATACTCATCTTGCTTGTTGCGGAATACCCACTTGGTTCCCACAACATTTGCGTTGGGTCACTTCACAAGTTCCCACACTTGATTTCTTTCAAAATTATTGAGTTCCTCTTTCATGGACACCATCCAATCCGGATCTTTTAGTGCTTCTTCTACCTTGCGGGGCTCCAAAGAGGAAACAAAAGAGTAATGTTCACAAAAATTAGCCATTCGAGAGCGAGTGGCCACCCCTTTGGAGATATCTCCTAGTATGTTGTCGATGGGATGATCCCGTTGAACACTTTGGTGCACTCTTGGATGAGGTGGTTGAGCACTTTGATCTTCATCTTCATTGTCACTCTTTTCTTCGTCTCTCCCTTGATCCAATCCTCTATCTTGACTTTGATCGTTTTGATCTTGTTGAGGTTGGCCCTGCTCATCTTGAGCTTGATCATGGGAGGGAGACATATTTTCATTTGTTGGATGATCGTTTGAGTCTTGAGGATGTTCTTGAGGAAAAATTTCTCCAAGTCCCATCCTTTTAAGTGCTTCTTGTGGAGCATCTTCTTTATTTAGCACACTTTGATCAACTTGCTCCACTTGGGAGCCATTAGTCTCATCAAACACTACGTCTCTTGCTATTTCAACAATTCCGGAAGTTTTGTTGAAAACACGATAGACGTAGGTGTTTGAGTCATAACCAAGCAAGAAATCTTCATTTGACTTTGAAGCAAACTTTGAAGTCCTAAGTTTCTTGTTGAGAATATAACACTTGCTCCCAAGGACACGAAAATTTGAGATGTTTGGTTTGTTACCGGTTAGAAGTTCGTAAGACGTCTTCTTCAAAAGTCTATGAAGATACAACCGGTTTATGGCATGGCAAGCGGTGTTAACCGCTTCCGCCCAAAACCGGTCCAACGTCTTGTACTCATCAAGCATGGTTCTTGCCATCTCAATTAGAGTTCTATTCTTCCTCTCAGCAAATCCATTTTGTTGAGGGGAGTAGGGAGCTAAAAACTCATGCTTGATGCCTTCTTCATCCAAGTATTCTTCCACTTGAGTGTTCTTGAACTCGGAGCCGTTATCGCTCCTTATGTTCTTAATTCTTAAGGAGAACTCGTTTTGAGCTCTTCTCAAGAATTTATTGAGCACACCTTGAGTTTCTTCTTTGTCATGCAAAAAGAACACCCAAGTGAAACGAGAATAATCATCTACAACAACAAGACCATATTCGTTACCGCCGATGCTTATGTAGGCGATTGGGCCGAAAAGGTCCATGTGAAGTAGCTCCAAGGGTCTTGTGGTCGTCATGACATTTTTGGATGGATGTTGAGCTCCAACATGCTTTCCGGCTTGACAAGCACTACATGGCCTATCCATATAAAAAAAAACATTCTTCAAGCCTCGAATGTGTTCTCCCTTGAGAAGTTTTTGCAAGTTCCTCATTCCAACATGGGCTAGCCTTCTATGCCAAAGCCATCCCATGTTGGTCTTCACCATTAAGCACGTGTCAAGTTGAGCTTTATCCGTGGTGAGATCCACAAGGTAGAGCTTTCCCTTGAGTACACCCTTAAAGGCGATTGAGTTATTGCTTCTTCTCAAGACAGTCACACCCTCGTTAGTGAACATACAATTATAACCTTTATCACATAACTGGGATATGGATAGAAGGTTATAATCAAGGGAGTCAACATGCAACACATTTGAAAGAGTATGATGGGAAGAGATAGCAATTTTACCGGTGCCAAGGATTTTCCCTTGGCTATTGTACCCAAAGTATATTCCTTCACTTGGATCTTCGTTTTCCTCATATTCCACAAACATATTTCTCTCTCCGGTCATATGGTTTGTGCATCCACTGTCGAGCATCCATTTTGATCCACCGGAGGAGTATGCCTACAAAATAGAGTTATGCCTTACCTTTTGGTACCCAAACGGAGTTGGGTCCTTTCATGTTAGTCAAGAGGCACTTGGGCACCCACACACAAGGTTTTGGACTCTTGCGGAGTGGCCCAACATGCCTAGCATAGATCTTTCCAAATTTGTTTCTCAATAAAACATATGAGGCATCAAAATCATGGAACAAAGGATGAGGTTTATTTTTAGGCATGTTACATGAGTTTGCAATGTTCTTTACATTTTCTTTGTTGGATGAACCTTCCTTGACAAAAACAATCAAGTCTTTTCTCTTCTTGGGAGTTTTAGCATGTTGCCTCCACTCCCGAGAATAGCGAAGACCATCTTTGACATGTGGAGGTCTTACATTGGTATATGCACTTCGTGCATATGCCACTTTTTCCTTGTCAAAGATACCACCTTTCGGTGACTGCTTGTTTTGTGCCAACTTGAGTTTATCTTTGAGTTTTAGGATTAAGTTTGAGCACTTGCAAGTTTGAGTTGCTTCGGGAGATTTCTTTGAGGAGGGTGAAATCATAGAGGAAGAAGGTGCATTTATCTTGAGAGACTCAACTTGTGCTTCAATGATCTTGTTGACTTTTGTCAAGTTAACAATGTCATCCTTGAGCACAACAGTTGTTTCTTCAAGATTTGAGCAAGTTTCCTTGCTCAAGGCGAGTTCACGCTCAAGTGCCTTGCTGCTTTCCCTTTCAACCTCAAGGAGCTCTTCAAGCTCATGACATCTCTCCCTTTCAAGGATGAGCATGTCTTCTTAACGGTTGATGAGTTCATCCTTCTCAAAGATTTCTTCCGACAACAATCTCATCTTTTTCAAGGTGCTCCTACTTAGATCCTTGAGCATGGATTCATTATCACTACTACTATCAAAGCTATCAAGTGAAGAAGTAGAGGAGGATGGTTTAGATTTAACCTTTCTTCTTCCCTCCTTAGCCATGAGACATGTAGATTTTAAGTCTTCAATGTTTGGGAAGAGCTTGCTGCTTCCAATGGCAAGTGTTGTCACTTTCTCTTCATCCTCGGAGGATGAGTCTTCGTTTGAGTCCCATTCTTTCCCAAGGTGAGCATGTCCTGATGGCTTCTTCTTCTTGAATAATTTCTTCTCTTGAGACTTGCCATCTTTCTTCTTCTTACTCTCTTCATATGGACAATCCACAATGAAGTGTCCATATTCACCACAGTTGTAGCATGCTCTTTTCGTCTTGGGCTTGGACCTTTCCTTGTTCTTGTTCTCATAATGGTTGCCCCACTTCCTTATTCTCATCATCCTCTTGAACTTGTTGATGAAGAGTGCCTCTTCTTCATCGGTGTCGAGGCCCTCATCATCACTTGCTTCGAAGTCTTGTAATGAGGATGTTGCTTTGAAAGCAACATCTTTCTTCTTTGAGGAGGCAAGTCTTTGGAGGTCGCTGTATAACATGGCTTCCTTCTCCATCATCTCATTGTTGATGATTCTTCCAAGCACTTCCTCTAGGGTCATTTGAGCATATCCTGGGCTCTCATGGATCAAGGAGAAAAGAGCAATGTTTCGAGGCATGAATGCCCAAAGCATCCTCTTCACCACCTCATGATCCATCCACCAGGTGCATCCATAAGATCGTATCTTGTTGACGAGGACCTTGAGATGGTTGTACATGTCTTGAGGGGACTCACCATCCATGATGGTGAACCTCCCAAGCTCTCCTTCAATCATCTCGATCTTGGCCTCCCTAATGATTCGGTTGCCTTCATGCGCCGTCTTGAGTGTCTCCCATGTGACTTTGGCCACCTCCAATCCATCGACTCGGTTAAACTCTTCTCGAGTCAAGGATGAGGTGATGACCCCAACTGCTTGAGAATTGCGATGAAGTAGAATGGCTTGCTCCGGGGTAACGTCTTCTTCATTTCTTGGAAGATGGACACCTGTTAAGACAATTTGCCACAAGCTAGGGTTTAAGGATGAGTAACCATTTCCATCGAATTGAGGAGGTTTGCCAAGAGGAATGGATAAGTAATGATTGTTAGAAGTTAATAATTCATAGTTGAAAGGATATTGGGAGTAGTCCGGTTGACTACTCCTTTCTTGATCCTTCGGCTTCTTCTTCTCTTAACTAGAGTGACCTAGCTTCTCACGAAGTTGTGCCTTGAGCTGGCAAACTTCTTCATTGTCACCTGAGTGATCTTTCAGCACATCAGCGTCCTTTTTCTTGTCATACGTGTTTTTGCCTTGCGACATCGGTGGAATCTCGTATCCCTCAACCCCGGCCATCTTCTCTCCGAGTGGTTAGACTCTTGATGGAGAGACCTGCTTTGATACCAATTGAAATTGCCTAGAGGGGGGTGGATAGGCTGAAATACCTGAAATGACTTGATTAAATGGTATTAGTACACAAGGGTTGGACTAGTCTGGCTCAGGGGCAGACTAGTCCAGTTTGCTTGTTGGAAAGACCTAAAAAGGTCGGACTAGTCTCGTTCAGAGGCGGACTAGTCTGGTCAAACTGCTGGAAGGGTCTAAAGCTTGATTTTTATGAGTTTTTCTCTAGATTTTAATTTAACAAAATGTGGATAAAACAACTAGCAATAGTGTGACAGAATATTGAAATGAATTGCAAGATTGTGATGATGTATAGCAAAATAATTAAAACAAACCCTAAGCAATATTGATCTTCAAAGAAATGTACACGCAGGAGAGACACTAAGGATTTTTTTTCTCGAGGTTCGATTCCACTCAGGAATCTACGTCCCCGTTGAGGAGTCCACAAGGGACCGGGTCTAACAACCCTTTCCTCACCAAGTCGCCACTAAGGCCAACCCGGTTCTTCACTATCTCAAGGGTGAACTTACAAAGTTTTGGGGCTGCTCACAATCCGAGGCTCCCACTTGATCACTTCCACAAAGCTTCACCGATCTTACAAGCCACAGGTCACACCAAGTGCACGAGATCACTCAGAGAGACTTAAACGCGAAGTTCTTCCTTATCTTCTCACACACCCAAATTCACTTAGAATTTGATTCAAGAGGGTGAGTAGGCAATGGAGAAGGCTTGGAGAGGCTCTAGGAAGGCTGTGGCGGCGCTAGGGTTCCATAGGTATGTAAATGAAGTTGGGGCATATCCTTTTATAGAAGTCCCAAAGCCAACCGTTGCCACCTACCAAAAGTCCGGACTAGTACGCCTCACACCGGACTAGTCCGATCTCACACAGAAACTATTTGTCCGGGTGAGAACGGACAAGTCTGGAGGACCCGGACTAGTCCGTCCACTAAGGCGGACAAGTCCGGTCCACCAAGACTTAGTCGTGGGAGCTCTCATCTCACATCCATACGGACTAGTCCGCCTTAGAACGGACTAGCCCGAACTCACACAGGAACTCTTAGTCCGTGTGAAAACGGACAAGTCTGGCTAGCCCAGACTAGTCCGACCACTGAGGCGGATAAGTCCGGTCTACCAGGACTTAGCCCCAAAAACACTCTCACCAAGAGAGAAACGGACTAGTCCGTCCCAAAACGGACAAGTCCGATCTCAGTCAGGAACTCTTAGTCCGCCCCAAAATGTACTAAGCCGTAGGACTTCCGGACTAGTCCGGCCTCTTCCCCGGACAAGTCCGGCTTGCCCAACTTTACCTCTCTACCTCTCTCCACTAAGGATTTGTCACTTCTAACGCTTTGAGCTCTCTTCTATGATCTTAATGCACTTGACACACACACTCTTTCTTTTACACGGCTAGCCTACTAAAAGACTCAAGTGAAACCCTAATTTCTACTCTTCGAGTCTTCGACGCCATTCTTCATCTTTTTCTTTTTTGAGAGTTTAGGTGTCCGCCTTGGAAATGTCCTGTGGTTATGATCATCTCAGCTCATTAGTCTCTTAATTTATTGTCATCAATCATCCGAAACCCATGGAGATGCTTAGATGCACTTACAGTAAGTTAAATCATAACATAACCAAGTAATTCATCAGCATTCCTTCATCATAATTCACCATTTATCAAGCCTCAACTAGCCAATACTCTTTGTCAAGTTCATCTCATACTCATAAATATTCATAACCATCTCATTTTCATAGAACCAAAACTAAACTCATTGTCATGACCAAAACAGTCCCAAAACCAATCCCAATTATGGCGGACCGGAATCCGCTCATCCAGGATCGCAGAGGGTGGTGCCGCACGATGCGACACCCGACAGCACACATCATAAGGATACATTGTATTACATAGAAAACCAACTGAATTGTACAAAGTAGTACACTACTCCAGTTACAAACTAGTGTTTATATTACACAACGGAAGCTAAATTTGTACAACTCACGCCCTTCTATCTAGCAAAAGTCGGTTGCCCAGCCCTCGGGCAACCCACACTAGCTGCACTTCTCAGCTTAGCGCGGTGTGTACGGCTCCCACTCAGCCGTGGTCCCCGACGGAGGGTATCCCTCGCCGGTGGACCCGTACCCCGAGTCGGTGGGATGCTCCTCACCTGAAAAACAATTGCAGCAGCAACCGTGAGCATGATGGCTCAACAAGACTTAAACGACTCACCTAGGCATGAAACTCTACATGTAGTGTACAACGATCATGGGATGGTAAATTTCAGCAAATGGACACGCCTACAAGTTCATCCTTAGTTCATCTTTTAGCCACAAGTTAACAGTTCATGAATATGAACTTTAGTGAGCAATATTTGGTGGCACACATGTAGCAATACAATTATATCATGACAGCAATATTGAATCATCACATTTCATATATTAACCTACGTCACAACTCAGTGACCAAGTGGTACTCTTCACTGCGAGGGACGGTGAATCGACTCGATATACACCTGCAGGGAAACCCAAAGAGCACGTCACGTACGCCCACCCGTGGAGCTGCACAGCACGCTCACTCGATGTCATACGGGACAACCTTTCACCCAACAGCACAAACGTCAAACCGGTCGCACCGAAACGAGCAGGGGGTTCTCTACACGGAGCATCTCTCTATGCCCGTTAGCAGATTTCCACCTTGCTGCCCTCAGCCTACATCTATAAATCGGTGCGTTATGCCTCGACGCCCGGAGGTTTAGGATACATCGGTTTACCGGGGCCCATATATCCGATATGCCTTCGGTACGTTCAAACTTGACCAGCGTGGGCCGCACACGGATCGGTCCTCAATCGACACAGACAGGGCTGCGCACACAAGACTTCGTCTTGCTGCGCCCTAGCCCCTGCGTAGTCTCATTTTCATTACTAAAGTGATCTCACATCACTCGAACCAATCCCGTGTGTCCCAAGCCTAAACTCGCGAGTAGATTCCAACTACCCGACTTGTACCGAAGTTCTAGGAATCATTAAGCCTAGCCTGTCTACTCGAGGTTTTAGACACTACCCTCACTCTTATAGGAAAATCTGGTTATGCATTTGGGGTCTCAACCATCCTATACCTAATGCACATATATACACCTCACACTAAGTATGTAATCAAAGAAAAACTTTAAAAATAGGTTAATGCAACCCGGGGCTTGCCTTGTTGCTGCTGGTCAGTGGTTAGGGCTTCGTCCGGAAGAAGGAAGTCAAGCACTTCTGGAGTTTCTTCGCCTTCAGCGACTACACGTCAACGAGATACTATATGTCAATTTAAATGCAATGTTTGAACTTGAATATGTAAAGACTATAACTCCAGCTAACCCTCCCCTTTGGTTCTGAAATTTTTATGGTGGCTTGGTAGGGTCCTAACCAGAGTCTTGACCAAGTTTTATTTGAAACAAAGTTCATTTGAGCTTTGTACAAATAAAAGCCTATTTGGTTAATATTAGAGCCTCTAAGGAATTCCAGGGATTTTCATGGTTCCAACCATTACTTTCTGGAAACTAGAATTTGAGATGGTTCTAATGGAATTGGTTTCATGTCATTTGAAGAATTCTAGAGGAAGTTATGCCCTAAACAAGATTTGAGAAAATCTGAAAAATGTTTCTGGACATTTTTTTCTATTTTCTCAGGGCAGCTCAATTAATCACACCATTAGGGGAACTAAATAAACATGGATGAGTCTGAAAATATACTGTGACTCAAGGATTTTCCAATGAACCTTCCAGCCAAATTTCAGAAATTTTCATAAAGTAATTCTCCAGATAAAATTCCTCACAGTTTAAACTTTAGGGAATTAATTCTGGAAAATGTTAAGTTTCATGAGCTGAAACTTGTTTGCTGGATAATACTCAAAGAGATGAATCCAACAAAATTTGGTTCACTGGATTTGGACACTCCTAACCAAAGTTATGAATTTCCTAAGTTGGAGCTAAAACTGGATTTGTTTTGCTATTGAAAATGAACTTGGGCCCACGTTTTAATCTCAGCAAGTGAAAACCGAGAACACACGGGGCTACACAGTTCCAGCGTGCAGCCACAGTGGATCCCCAGCCACAGCAGATCAAAATTTTAAACTGCGGTCACTGACGACTGGGCCCAGCCCCTTTCTTCTTCCTCCCGCCCGCGCTCTCGCGCGCGCCGCCGCCCCCTCGCCGGACCGAGGTGGTGCCTCGCCGGAGGGGTGTTCCCGGCTGTCATCTGGCCGGAGGATCGCCGCCTGTGGGTTTTCAGCTATGGGAAATCGATTGGTGGTGTTAGCTTGGGCGCGAGATACCCGGAAATGTGCCGGCGACGTGCGGCAGCCTCGGGAGAGGTCCGGCGCTGTCGGCTGGGGCTCCTAGCGCGCCACAAGCGTGGGTGATTAGCTCTAGAGCATCCTTGGGTGCTAGGGAAGCTCGGCAAAGACACAAATCAGTGCGGAAACAACGGCTACTATGATTTCACCGTGCGCCCGAGAGTTGTAGCGACGTTCGAGCTCGGGAAGACCTAAAATAGCTCGCACACCGTCGGGTTCTAGCTTGGGTTGTGAAGGAAAATCGACCGCTAGCCAGTCTAGATCACGTGTGCACGGTTTGGTGGCCTACAAACAAAAATTTCGATCGAATTTTGAGGATTTCTCGCACGGGGTCACTTGGCACGCGTAGAGAACAAATCACCGAATTGGAGCTCGATGATCCACGGCGTGCTCTGAGGTTGGGGGAGGAGTAGCACGGTTAGATGGGGGCATCCGTGGGTGTCCTTACTCGGGCATGGAAGTCCCTTGGTTGGGCTGTCACCGTGAGCCGAGCTACGGCAGTTTTCTCGGTTGTCTCCAAGAACCTCCGAGCTAGGGTTAGGAGGGCTGGAACTCGAATGTTTTTGCGTTGAGGAGGTAGAGAACGAGTAACCCGTGTGGTTTTGTCGCTCAGAAGGTGCTTCATGCGGTGGTTTTGCCTAGTTCTCGATCGAGTTCAAGCGGCAGCGTGAGCTCGGTTCTTTTCTCGTGCGGTAGGAACGGAGTCTCGGTTTGGCGGTGCTGTGAGCGCCCGACTGCTTCATGCCGTGATCAAGTCGGAAGCAGCTGGCCAGCTCGAGGGAGGAAGTAGGAGGTAGGCTCTGTGGCTCACGCGGTGGCGCCCGGAGAATCACCTCGGTGGCGCGCCGCGTGCGATTGCTTCAGCGAGAAACAGAGCCCCGTTCGGTTGTGAGTAGCTCTCCCACTGACCTGTGGGCCCATCTCTCCCCCTAATCTCTTTTCCAAATTCTTCTGTAAATATCCCAGCACTCTCCATTGAATGAGAGACTTAAGCACCAAGTCACAGTTTGAATTTGGTTTCCTCAATTTGGAATTGATTTGGCTAAATTTGTTGCATATTTGAACTGAAATTCAAATTCAGTTTTTGAATAATGCAAATTTAGCTCCCGGCAAGATGAAGTCCAATGAGGATGAAAATTGGTGGGATAACGCAGAAAAATATGCTGAGTTTGAATCTGAAGTCAACTTTTGAATTCAAGTGATGAAAGTTGCTGCAATTTGAATTTGCATTCAAATTGGCCCCTTTTTGAATTGTCTCCAAAAGTGCCTCAAAAAGTGTTTGATTTGCATGAAATTTGGCCTGAGCCTTCCCAAGAATATATAAGGTCTAGGGTGAGCTCCACCTTTCCTGTTCATGTGTAAAAATCCCACTTTTGGGGAAGTTAGGGCTTTCCCCTCTAATCACCCTTTTGATGGGGGTTACTTGCTCTTCACACATGTTCACAAGATATCCACAAGATGGGCTGTGGTGTTGTGAGGTGATGCAATTGATCACTTTTGCAAGTCCCTTCTCTTGGGGTTTTACATCCCCCCTTAAAAGAATCTCGTCCCGAGATTATAAAAGAAAAGACGACGATGGAAGAAGAGATTACCCGTGATGAGATGACATGAAATCCGGGTAGTTTGAGCAAAGGAATTCCTCGCTCTCCCACGTTGCTTCTTTGGCGGTGTGGTTGCTCCAGAGTATCTTGTAGAACCATAGCGTTCGGCTACGCGTGGTCCGGGCCTTCTCATCAATAATTGCCACTGGATGTTCATCATACGTCAAATCCGGTTGCAACTCGCCGATGTCTTCGGTGGGAACAGCGGCTGTATACTTCAGACATTTTCGCAGTTGTGAAACATGGAAAACGTCATGAACACCCGCAAGAGATGCCGGTAGTTCCAGTCTATACGCCACTGGTCCACACTTCTCGGTGATGGCATAAGGTCCAATGAAACAGGGAGAGAGTTTCCCCTTCACGCCGAACCGGTGCACGCCTTTCATCGGAGATACACGGAGGTACACGTGCTCCCCGACGTCAAAGTGCAGCGGCCTACTCCTCTTATCAGGGTAGCTCTTCTGCCGGGATTGAGCGGCCTTCAAGTTAGCTTGAATCATCCGAATGCGCTCTTCGGCGTCGTTCACCACATCAATCCCGAATATGACCATTTCACCGGACTCGCACCAGTTTAATGGGGTGCGGCATTTGCGACCGTAGAGAGCCTCATAGGGTGCCATCTTGATACTCGCTTGATAGCCATTGTTGTACGAGAATTCCACCAACGTTAGGTGATCATCCCAGTTCCTACCATGGTGTATGGCACATGCTCTCAACATGTCTTCCAGTACTTGGTTCACCCTCTCTGTTTGGCCATCTGCCTGAGGGTGATAGGCGGTGCTTCTAATCAGCTTAGTACCCAAAGCAGCGTGCAACTGCTCTCAGAAACGAGATACAAATAGTGCCCCTCGGTCTGAGACTATGCTCTTGGGTACTCCATGCAAGCATAGGATTCTTGCAATATACAACTCCGCATATCTGTTGGCATGGAAATGTGTATGCACGGGGATGAAGTGAGCTGACTTGGTCAATCGATCAATGATTACCCAAATAGAATCATGCTTGTTGGAAGTCAGGGGTAACCCCACAATGAAATTCATGCTCACATCTTCCCATTTCCATGCTGGAATTTTCAGGGGTTGCAGCAGCCCTGATTTCCTCATATGATCAGCTTTCACTCGTCTACACGTATCACACTCGGATACGTACTTCGCTACTTCCCGCTTCATCCGTGTCCACCAAAATTTCTTTTTCAGATCTTGGTACATTTTGTTGTTGCCCGGATGAATGGAGTATTTAGACAAGTGAGCTTCATCAAGAATTTTCTTTCTCAGCTCCATATTCCGGGGTACGACTATGCGGTCATTGAACCACAGCGTCCCATCATTATCTTTCCGGAAACATTTGATTTCCCCATTGTCTATCCGTCTACGGAGATGTGTCATACCTTTATCAATCTTCTGAGTTGCTATGATGTCCTCCCTAATGGTAGGGATGAGCGCAAGGTTATAGAGTGACCCATAAGGAACCAAGTATAAACTCAGCTCTTCCTCCTCCACCGGTGTAATGGTGAGGTTATGGACATGTGATTTCCGACTCAGTGCGTCGGCAACCACATTCGCCTTGCCAGGGTTGTAGTGAATCTCAATCTCATAATCGTTGATTAGTTCTAACCACCTCCTTTGCCTCATGTTCAGCTCCTTCTGGGTGAAAATATACTTCAGGCTCTTGTGGTCGGTGTAGAGATGCACCAAATTCCCCAGGAGATAGTGCCTCCACATTTTTAACGCCAAAACCACAGCAGCAAGCTCAAGATCATGAGTCGGATAGTGCTGCTCATGGTTCCGAAGTTGGCATGAGCCATATGCAACCACACGTCCTTCTTGCATCAACACGCATCCGAGCTCAATGCCGGACGCATCACAATATACGTCGAAGGGCTTAGTTGTATCCAGTTGAGCTAAGACCGGGGCTGTTGTGAGATGCTTCACTAATGCTTGGAACGCTCCTTCACATGCCGTGTTCCAAACATATTTTGTTCCCTTCTTCAATAATTCTGTCATCGGCTTAGCAAGCTTGGAGAAGCTTGGAATGAATCTCTGGTAATATCCCGCTAAGCCGAGGAAGCTTCTGACCTCATGGACAGAAGTAGGGGCTTTCCATTTCAGCACTTGCTCAATTTTGCTTGGGTCAACCGCAATGCCTTCCGCTGAGATGATATGTCCCAAAAATGGCACTTGGCTGATCCAAAACTCACATTTGCTGAACTTGGCATATAGCTTATGGTCCCTTAGGCGTTGAAGAACGATCCTCAAGTGTTCGGCATGTTCTGCTTCTGTCTTGGAATAAACCAAGATATCATCAATGAACACCACAACAAACTTGTCCAGCTCCGGCATGAACACCGAGTTCATGAGATACATGAAATGTGCCGGAGCATTAGTGAGACCAAAAGACATGACGAGATACTCATATAAGCCATATCTCATCGAGAAGGCCGTCTTCGGGATATCCTCCGCCCGGATTTTTATTTGATGATACCCGAAGCGAAGGTCCATCTTGGAGAACTCACTTGCACCCACAAGATGATCAAACAGGATGTCGATGCGGGGCAGTGGGTATTTGTTCTTGATGGTGACGGCGTTGAGCGGACGGTAATCCACACACAGCCTCAAGGTTTCATCCTTCTTCTTTACAAACAGCGCCGAGCATCCCCAAGGTGAGGAACTCGGCCTAATGAAACCTTTGCTCAACAGATCATTGAGCTGTTCTTTCAGTTCAGCCAGCTCGTTCGGGGCCATTTTGTATGGTCTCCGTGATATGGGCGTAGTCCCGGGTGCAAGCTCAATCTTGAACTCGACATCCCGCTCAGGTGGCATGCCCGGAAGATCATCCGGGAACACGTCGGGGTACTCCTGGACTACGGGGATGTCCTCTAACTTGAGAGCTTCAGCATTATTAATTGCTGAAACTTCCTGGACAGGATTGTCTAATATGAGGGACTGCAGACGGTGTAGTGGGGAGTTGAGGTGAACCGTCCGTGATAATGTTTCCAGGACAGCGCCAGGTAGCTTAGCCATGACATCACTAAGATTGCATCAATCTTCTGTCCCTCAAGAATAATCATAGTGGTGGGATATATCTTCCCACCTAAGCACAGTGGTGCTTTCGGAATCATCATAGTTGCTGAAATCTTTCCTCCCGGTGAGCAGATCATATAAGAGCACTCGGTGGGAAAGGCTTCCAGTTGATGCTTAACCACATATGATGCACTTATGAAGTTGTGGGTTGCACCAGAATCAAATAATATGATGATTGCCTGATCGTTGAGAGTGAACGTACCTGCTAGCACATTGTCTCCCTTTAGGGCGTCCTCAGTGTCGAGGTTGTGAACGCCCCTAGTCCGCTGACCAACCTTCTTGACTGGAGGTCGGCCTCGAGCACCGCCCTGGAACTGGGCTTGCCCGCTGCTCTGCTGCCCCTGGGGACAGTCCTTCGAGAAATGGCCCGCCTGGCCACACGTAAAGCATGTGTAGCGAGGCGGTCCTCCGCTGATTGGTGGACGGAAACCCGGGGCGCGTGGTGGCGGTGGAAACTCCCGGGGTACTGTATGCTGCTGCTGTTGCGGTCGTGGTGTTGGCATCGGCGGTCAGAACGGGGGTGGCTGAAATGAACGACCCCCGAACTGCTGTGGTCGCGCCGGTGGATGCCACTGCTGACCGGATGGTGTTCGATACACCATGCGGTATTTCTGGGGAGCTCCACCCCCACTGCTGGGTGGAGTGTTGCGCTTCCGCTGCTCAGCTGCCAACTCCCGCTGAGCATCTTCTTGCATGATCGCGGCGTTGACTAGATCATTGAACGTGTCGCGATTGCATTGGACGAGATGCGTCTTCATCTCAGGGTGTAACCCCCGCTAGAAGTGCTCCCGCTTCTTCTCCTCGGTGGAGATGTAATCCGACGCATATTGCGCCAGATGGTTGAAGGCACGGGAGTAGTCGTGGGCACTCCTCCCGCCCTGCTTCAGCTCCAAGAACTCTTGGAACTTCCGCTTCATTATCCCGGGAGGGATATGGTAGGCGCGGAACGCCTCCCGGAATTCTTCCCACTCCACGGCATGGCCAGCCGGACGTGAGGCAACATAATTCGCCCACCACGCACCAGCGGCACCGTGAAGCTGCTGCACCGCGAACAGAGTCTTCTTGCCGCTCCGTACATTGGAGCAGCCCGAACTTGGACTCAATTGTCCGCAGCCAGTTGTTGGCCTCCAGGGGTTCTGCTGCGTCAGTGAACACCGGAGGGTGCGTACTCATGAAGTCCGAGTACGTCACATCACGGGGCTCACTAGGCCCCCTCTCTTGACGCCCCCTCCGGGACGTGTTTTACACGATCGTGCGGAGCAGGTCGGTCTGCTCCTCACGACCACCCACCAGTGCCGCAATCACATCCGCTAGCGTAAGCGGAGGCGGCGGTGGTGGTTGTTGCTGCGGGGTGCTGTCGTAGGCAGGTGGCTGGGAGTCATCACCCCCCCCCCCCCCCCCGCTGGCTAGAGCCACCAATCTCATGCGTGGCCCGAGTGCGAATCATCTGCAACCATACGACAATAAACATCAGTCCCGCAACATACTTCATGCAGTCCAATAAAATGGCGTGAAATATAATGACAGTAAAACATGCGATACATCTCGTATACAGATAATGTAATAACTTTGCACAAGCTACACCATTACCAGACCAAATACAAGCTAGTTAAATCCAATTTGATGGACTCCCTATTTAGAAGCTCATCTCAACTAGGTTTGGTCACTACGAGACGTTAATATCGCTTTGCCATCACGTATACTACCCCTTTATCTTCAATACGACACAAACATGGTCTCTAGTAAAAGAAACTTGAGCAAGATATATACTCAAATCTTTCACTAGTTGATGATAACCACTTCTGAGTATGTTCTACCCCATTGGGAGTACTCAAACCCCCTTGGGTACAACAATCTTCTAAATGAGTTCAACTGTCATTTCTCTGTCAGAATGACCAGTTTCTACATATTCCAGATTTTGATCTGGTTCTCTGCATTTTCGTGACTCAAGCTGAATACCAATGTTGAAGTTAACTTCAGTATCTTTCCAACGAGTATTTATTTGCCCTCAGATAAGCTCTGGTTTAAAAGTTATGGTAATTCAAATTCAACAGAATTTCTGGAAGAATTTCAACAGCACCTCCTTTGGGAAGTTGCTGTTTTCAACTCTGTTTCCACTGAATTATGTGATGACATTTCAGAAACTTTGAATTACAAAGATGTAACACATCTTCTACCCTTTCTAAATATGTATTATCTGATAATTTTAGATTCTTCTACAAGAAGTTATGCTTGAAAAACAGAACAGTCCAGAGAGTGTTCCTAATCTGTTCTGGTCCTGGACAGTTACATTCCTCTGAGAGTTAAGCCATCTTAAGTTATGATTCAGCTCTGGGGGTCTACAACAAAGATGTAGAGTACTTAAATACCTTTCCATAACTATATCCCACACCTCCATTGGCTAAATAATCTGTGAGTTATGCTCTGTCAAAGTTCAGCCAACTTGCTGCCCAAAACAGACCACTCGTTTTTTTAATCCCTTGGAGCTACACCGATCCACTATTGAATTTTCCACCCCACCAGGGTCCTAAATGTTGCAACTTAGTGATTTTAGTTCCTTGTTATTATTATCTTTCATGCACATGCCTATGATATGTCGGTACTACGTTCCTCACAAAAAGAAAATCCTAACCGGATTCTACCGGCATATACGTCTCAAATGTGGCACTAAATGGGCTCTCGCACACGTATACTACATGGGATACATACGTGGTTAGTACCTGCAGAAGATCACACAATAATGATGCACTCAAGGGTTGTTTCCATTTCAGGCAGGTCCATATTTTAAAGTAAATACAAACGCCTGTATCATTGCCATACAGCCGTCCTTGAGTTAAGCCACGTCTCAAGGTACGTGATCATGTTTTAACACCACATGACAGAGAACCCGAGTAGAATGCGAACGGGTCGTCACGGTTGGGAATTTTATCATCCCAACAGATACCACCTACTTTGCTGCAGGGCACGCCGATGGCAAGCGCTGCGTATGTCCTCCTGGGTGTCACACCCGGTTTCTCCGAAGAACAACTGAGTGAATATCACATGTATGCCAGGATCAGTTTCTCATACATGTGATGACAAATAGTGAAGCATCATCATATTACAAGCCAGGTGTTCGAATATAAATAAGTCTTACATAGCATACGTCTCGATGGACGATAATAAGTTCATAATATGTAAATAAAATAGCAGTGGAATATAAATCTTGTGGGCTCCGTCACAAGCGATGCCCGGGGGACTCCGTGAACCTAGAATCCTTCCTCGGGACCAAAGTCTTGGTCATTAAACACCACATCATTCTCTTGACCTGAGCAGCAATATAAACCAACAGAAAAGCAAGTTTGAGTACGTGGGTACTCAACAAGTGTGGGAAAGTTATGTCATGCATGGTTAGAGCAAGGAGAGGTTAAACTCATGGTTAAAGCACTACGCAATTAATACCTATCACCTTAGCTTATTAAGCACCTACATTACTACACAGATGAAATGGTCCCAATCTCCCAACCCATCATTAAAATCAAGTAACCATGATATCATTTCCAATGTTAAGCTCCCCGCTTAACATCCTCAACTTCCAAGTTCATCATCCTCTAATCATGAATAAGTCCAAGCCGCTCTTGACCGTGAGCACGGCTGTCATGACAGTTTTGAATCTGCAGAGTTTGCACCACTGTACCCACATGTAGTGATTTCATCCCCCGTTGCCGGGTGGACTAAACGAACCTCCATTATGCCAGTGGCCGCGAACGACATTCACACTTCCCAGGTGTGTAGCCAGGAGGTCACTACGAGGCCTTTACAAAGGGATTACCGACGAGCGTGGGTCCACTAAGGTTTCACCCCTAACAGCATACAAGAGGCTCCAACCCCGCTGCAGTGGCCCCCTCTTGATCCTTGCGGTTCATATGGTAGTCCAGCTGACACCTATTCCCCGCACCATCCAACACACCCATACTACGCCGGGGATACACCTAATTAATTGGCCAAGGTGCCCCATCTCAGCATGTGGTTGGCACGGTAAAGCCAGGTTACATGCTCCATGAACCGGTCCTTAGGATCCAGGCAAGTACTAAACACAAACCCAAGTCTCGTGCACCCAGCACCAACCAAATCATCCAACTTGCCTCGATCCCTACCTCTACATAACTCATAATATCTCAGACAAGAGTAAGGTAAATAAATTGATGATCTCATATCCCAATTATCCCATTCTAAGCATGGCTAAGCATAAGCATATAAATAAATGACATGATAAAATAAATCCCAACCCAAGCTACAAGGTAATGCAATTCTAGGGAAACTTCCTAGCATGGGTTTCATATTTCAATTGACAATGCAAATAATTCTATCTACACATCCTAGTACAGGATCAAAGTGGTCAAGGACACTTGCCTTCTTCCTGCTGCTCTGGGAATGGAAAGTCTTGGTCTTGGAAGAGGAGAACTTGCTCTGGAGCAGGTTCTACTCATGCCAATACACATAGCAAAAGAAAACAACAATCCATAAGACATAGTTCACACTTTCACTTCATACAAAACATACATACCTATGAAAGTCATTCACATTTCTAAGTGTTGTGGTTACTCTACATGTGTTGATTTTTGGCCTACATGCACTTTTAAACATATGTATATGATTTCTAAGATTTTGTATTCAGATTTCTGTTTGCACACTATATATGAATTTCCAATTTGAACAAATTCTTTATATTGAATTAATACACTTCTTAGCTACCAAGTTTGCATGAAAGGTAATTTCCTATTCCAAATAGGTTTTCAGATCTTCTACAAAATCCTAAATTGAAGCTTTTGGATTTGGAGAACTCATTTATCATTTTCTAATTATGCATACCTATTTTCCTATATTTTTCAGATTTATTTTCTATGCCTAAAAGTGAGTTTTAATATTAAATAGTAGGACATATCATCTAAACAGAATAGGTTCTGATCTAAAATATTAAATAATATATTTTTGAACTTCTCCTCTGATGTGAACTAATTTAAATTTATTTTTTCAGTTTTCAGAATTATTTCCTAGCCTAAAAATGTGTTTCTAGAACTAATAAATATGAACAACACTGAGGCAGATTTCATTTCAGCCTAAAATCTATTTTTAACTCATTCTAAAGTTTTCCAAGTGCTAGGAGAGTTTAAATTTGAATTTGCACATGTGTTTGCCTTACCTTTTAAATTTAAATCCTAATCACATATTCAAATTTCTGAATTTAATATCATATAGGGTCAAAAAGGTAAATCCACCCTACTGCAGGGTCTAATTTACTATTTCAAAAATTCCAGGGGTCTAACTACACATAACAGAGGGGTTTTCCTAATTTTTATTAAGTCCAGGGGCTAAAACTGATTTTTAAATGAATTTACACAGATTTCTGAAGTTCCAGGGGCTAGATCAGAAGTTTCCGGGGCTAGCTCGTGTTTTCCGAGATCCCCAGGGGGTAGCGCGTAAGAATCCCGACCTTTATAATGTGGGGCTGATGTGGACCATCCGATTTAAAATAGACGGCTTAGATTAGATCGCCGAACCGGTACGCGCGGGTTTTATTTCTACCGTGCGATTTAAAATAGACGGCCCTCAAGGGGCCACGTCACCCTGGCCCGAGCCAGCCCGCGCGCGCGGCGGCCGGGGCGGCGATCTCGCCGGCGCAGCTTCGGTTCCTTGCCGCTATACGTTAAAACTTACAGTTTTTCATACGGATCGACTGCGGAGAGGTAGGGGAGCTCACCTAGGGGTTTCTCGGGCTTGGGGAGGTCGGAATTCGGCTCTGCGACGACGATGGTTGAAGCTGCTCCTCGGTGCTCGTCGGAACCGATGCTAGGGCGCGAAACTTGTTGCTTCCTTCACGTGCAGGGCTCCCTGGGGGCGGTGGAGCACGATCAGCGTGTTAGATCAGAAAATCTGAGCAAGTATCGAAAGAAAACGGTGATCGAAGCTTCGGTTCTCACCGGAGAGAAGAACGGCCGATCGAGGGGGGGGGAACAGGGCGATTGTCGGTGTTTAAATAGGCTAGGGAGGGCGATCTGTTGAGATCGAGTTGGGGGCGTCCGAGACCAGAAATCGGGCTGGGGGCGCGGGTTTCCCGAGGTCGGTTGCGATCCGGCGTGAGAGAAGAGTCCGGGCCGTTGGGGGCGCGCGGGGAAGGAGATGACATGCGGGCCCCACGTGTGAGTGAGAGGAAGAGAGGGGGCGCGCGGTCTTGGGCTGGCGCCGGGGATTGGGCCGGCTGGCGGGTTCCGGCCCGCTGGCGGGTTTCGGCCCACTGGCCGGTTGGGGTTTTTCTTTTTCTTTTTCTTTTTCCTTTTCTTTTCTGTTTTGATTTGAATTTGAATTCCAGTTTGAATTTGAATTTCTGCACCACATGCAATACGTCCAAATTTTTTTTAAGTTCCACTCTTTAGCAGGTTTTGGGGTGTTACAGCTCTACCTCCCTTAAAAGAAATCTCGTCCTTGAGATTGGATGGTTCTAGGAAAACAATTCCGGAAACTGTGCCTTAAGCTCGTCATCTCGCTCCCATGTGGCTTCCTCTTCCGAGTGATGCTTCCACTGCACCTTGCACATCCGGATTCTTTTATTTCTTGTGAAGCGTTCCATTGTCTCCAAAACCTTGACCGGTTGCTCGGCATAAGACAGATCCTCTCCTACGTCAACCTAATTCATGGGTAACATCTCTTCAGGCGTCCTTAGACATTTCTTGAGCTGAGACACATGGAATACATCGTGCACATCCGATAGGCGAGCCGGTAGTTCTAGTTGATATGCCACTTCGCCTTTCCTCTCCAGGATCTGAAAGGGTTCGATGTATCGAGGTGATAACTTCCCTTTCACCTTGAACCGACGAAGTCCTTGGATAGGTGACACCTTGAGATAAACATAGTCTCCCACGTTGAAAACGAGCTCTCTTCTCCGTACATCGGCATAGCTCTTTTGTCGGGTCTGTGCTATCCTCAAGTTGTTGCGGATTTCCCTCACTTTCGCCTCGGCTTCTTATAGTACTTCGGGCCCAAACACTTTACTTTCCCCTGTTTGGTTCAAAAATAGTGGAGTTCTGCACTTCGTCCCATACAAAGCCTCAAATGGTGACATTTTCATACTAGCCTGATAGCTGTTGTTATAGGAGAACTCCGCATACGGTAAGTTCTTATCCCAACTCCTATTGTTCTTGAGCGCACACGCTCTCAGCATATCCTCAAGGATCTGACTGGTTCTTTCCGTCTGCCCGTCAGTCTGGGGGTGATAGGTAGAACTAAAATTTAGATGAGTTCCCATGGTTTCATGTAACTTCTGCCAGAACCTTGAGGTGAACTGTGTCCCTCGGTCCAACACTATCTTCTTTGGCACTCCATGGAAACACACGATCCTTGACATGTACAATTCCGCCAATTTGGATCCACTGTAGCTTTATTTCACGGGGATGAAATGAGCTACCTTGGTTAGCCTGTCGATGATGACCCATATCGAATCATATCTAGATTGGGTCCTGGGTAGTGACACGACCCCACGGTCTTGTCGAGCCAGGATCACGCCGAGGGGTGCTGCGTTGCACAGCACCGGATAACACACGTCAAAGGTACAAGGCGGAAGCGGAATTTTATTACATAAACAGGTTTATGAACATGTTTACATCAAAATAAGATTAGTCTACACTCGCGGGCGTAGACTACGCATCAAGTCCACGTTCAGCCCTTGAACGTGTCCTTGCTAGCACACACGCACACTAACTCTGCGGCATGCACGACTCCCACTCGATGGGGTTCCCCTCCTGGGGTTCCGTCTCCTCTTCGGGAGTCCCTTCCTCATAGAACCCTGCAAAAGCTTCAAACACAAGCAGTGAGTACGAAGGCTCAGCAAGTCTGACCCGTCTCACCTAAACATGGAACTTCTACATGAGGGGTGATGGATACATGAGGTAAAAATCATTTGCAAAGGACTCGCCTAATTAGTGGAACCTTACTTTCAAGTTTTAGCAACAGGTTGTGGAGAACCTTACGCTAAGGCACATGAGAGAGCTGCAATCAAACAAGAAACGCATTTCTCTCATGTACTTTGCCCAAAGTTGAAATGAACTTTAGTTAGCTCTAAACTACAACAAACCATTAACAAGCAAAGTCCATATTTCAATCAGCAGCATTTTAACATGTAACTAGCCTGTTCTTTCTACGTCACGGTACAGTGAACAAGTGGTACTCACTGACCGCGAGGGACGGCGATTATAATCGATTTACACCTGCAGGGTTACCAGAACAACCCGTCACATACGCCCGTACTCGATGTTGCCTACAACAACCATCACGGACGCCATACGCAACCACCTTTCACCCGTCAGCCAAATATTGAACCGGTCCCATCGTCCCGAGCAAGAGGTCTCTGCACGCGCATCTCCGTGCCACCAGCCGATTTACACTTCAAGCTCTCAACCTACCCTCTGAACGACGGGCAATGCCTCAATACCCAGCTACCCGAGTTACATCAGTTTCCCGGTTCCCATATAGCCGGTAGGTCTTCGGTACTGTTCTAGCTTGTTCAACAGGCCCGCACACGGCTCGGTCCTCAATCGACACAAGCGGAGCTATAGCACACAGGCCCCAAAGTCCTGCTGCCCTTACTCTCCGCTCGGTCTCATTTTTCTTGCTATGTGTATCATGTGCTATCCCTACCCGAGTCGAGTGCCTCTAGCCTATGCTCGCGAGTAGTTCCAACTACTCGACTTGTACCGAATCCTACACTATCTTAGCATTGCAGTAGCTAACGGGGTTTGCAAACTTAATCCCAAACCATGGTTTTCTTGGCTATGCAACTGTGATTCCAAACAAGACTCTAATGCAAGTAGTCATGGTACTCAAGTAAATGCTCAAAACAATAAACATTTGTAAAAAGGTTAATGCAAACCGGAGCTTGCCTTGCTGCTCTTGGTTGTAGGCTAGCTGTTCCTCCGGAGTAACGAAGTCTAGAACTTCGGGTTCCTCCTCGACCTTAGCGACTACATGATAGAAGCAATACATGTATCAATTTAAATACATTTGTATTGAGTTTGAAGTTGTGAAGTCTATAACTCTCACTAGACAGACCCAATGACTGTGAAACTTTTACTGTGTCTTGTTTACAACCTAGGCACAGACTTGGTCAAGTTTTAGTTGCAGTAAAGCTCATTTGAGCCCTCCACAAATAATCATGTACTTGACCTTAATTGAAGGATTTTAGGGTGTTCTAAGGGTTTTCATGAAACAGACTATGACTTTCTGAAAACTATATTTTCAGAGGGTTCTAATGGAGTTGGTTTCACTTAATTTGAAGGTTCCTAACTAAAGATATGAGCTAAACAATTTCAGAGAAAATTCTGAAAATGTTTCTGAACATTTTCTATTTTCTCTAGAACAGTTTCACTAATCACACCATTAGGTGGATCAAATGAGCTCAAATGGATCTGAAATTTTTATGGTAGTTCAGGGATATTTTGGTGAACATTACAGCAAAATTTCAAGATTTTCCTCCAAAGGATTCTCCAGTTAAAATTCCAACCAATTTAAATTTTGAGGAATTAATTCTGGAGAAATAAGGAATTTCATGAAGTGAAACTTGATTTGCTGGAAAGTACTCAGAGAGCTGAATCCAGCAAAATTTGGTTCACTCGATTTGGAGCTTTCTAGCTAAAGTTATGAGGATTTGAAGTTTGAAGGAAATCTGAAAATCAGGGAAAAGTTTAAACTCGCGCGTGGGCCCCGGGGACACGCGTCGCACGCCGAGGCGACAGCACACCGCGTACCACAAGGATTTTGCGCGCCAGCACACCCGATCCCGGCCGCAGCCCGATCCTGATTCAAAATATTGGCTGCTGACAGCTGGGGTCCACCCCTTTCTTCAACCTCGCGACGCCCGCGCTCCACCGCCGAGGGACCTCGCCGGAGAGCTCGCCGCCGGCTTCTGTACAGCTCCAAACTTCACGATTTTGGCCGCCCCTGCCTACTTTCACTCGGGGAACAGGATTCTGGGGTCAGCTGCTCATGACAATGGCCGGTGCATGGTCGGCGACGAGCCGCCACCTCAGAAAGACTTCGGCCATGTCGGCTGACTTCCCTAGCACCTCAACTACTCGAGGAACCGGTCGGGAAGCATCAGTGGACCTCAGGGAAGGTCGACATGAGCTCGCGGCAGCTCGGGGAAGGCCCGAAGTAGGTCCTCACCGTGCGCCCGATGCCTCCCGTTTGTTCCGCCGTTGGTAAACCTCGAATTACGCCGGGTACAGAGGTTCTCCGGCCAAGGGTTGTGAAGGCAACTTGTGCGTTACCGTGTCTAGTTTGTATGAGAGCGGATTGAGGCCCTCTAATCCTTTCTATAGCGCGAATTCGACGGAATCGCACCCGAAGGTCGTTCTGCACAAAGAAAGGGGAAAACTGGAAATTCGCCGCCGGTGAGCAAACACTCGGGCTGTGGCTCGGGGGTGAGCAGCACCGGTCACCAGCGCGTCCAAGGGTGCCTTGGTTCGGGCGTGACAACGCCCTGGCTGGGCTGTCCACGGGAGCCCGAGGTGCGGCGGTTCTAAGTCACCGAATTGATCTTTCGGCACAGCTGATATCAATCGGTTTCAACTGAAATCTAGCAGCGGGAAAGACGGAGGAAGGTCTCTAGTACCTTGCCGTGGCTCTGGAGGGGACGGAGGAAGCTGTGATCGGCGCTCTCCGATCGATTCCGAGCTGCGGAAAGTTTCTGCCGGCGCTGAGTTCTTGCGGGGAAGAAACGGGCGATGCCTCGGCCGAGGAGGGGGGAAGGTGCCTTAAGAAGGCTCTGCACCGCCTCACGCCCGCGCGTGACCAAGCAGCTGCTGGCGCGGCGGCTTCCCTCGGTGGCGATCGCAGCGGCGGCACGGTTAACTGAGTGAGAAAGTCTCAGTCGGTTTGATTTGAAGTAGAGGCTGACATGTGGGTCCCACTTCCCATTTTAACCTCTGAAATTTACTCCTAATCACTGTTGTAAACAGTGAGCCCTATAATACCCCTGGTAATTCAAATTATCCACCCATGAGCCATTTGAATTGATCAAAGTTCAAATTGGGTTTGGTTTGAATGAATTTCAGCACAAGTTCAGTTTTGAATTCAAATAAAGTTTGAATTTGTCCCACTTAGCTCATGTCAAGATCAACCCCAAATGGAGTGAAAATTGGTGTGTGGGCTCACAAAAATGTTCTGAGTAAGAATATGCCTCCCACTTTTGAATTCATTTGATAAAAACAGTTTGAATTTGAATATGGTTTCAAACTGCCCTCTTCCTGGCTATACCCAAAATGACCTCAAAAAGGTTTTGAATTTGGGTGAAACTTGGCATGGACATCCTTAGCAATGTGTAGGAGTTTTCATATGTTCAGCCCACCTATATCACATGTGGGAAATACCACTTTTGCAATATGTGAGTTTGTTCTCTAATGAGCATGTTGATGGTGGTTACTTGCTCTTCATTTGTGTTCATCCACTTTCCTCAAATAAGGTGTGTGGTGTGGTGAGGAACACTTCAAATGTGTGTCAAAAACTGAGGCCCTTACAGGTAGTCCCACTATGAAGTCCATACCTATTTCTTCCCATTTCCATTCAGGCACTTTGAGTGGTTGCAATAATCCCGCGGTTCGTTGATGTTCTGCTTTCACCAACTGACATGTGTCACATAGGGCAACATGTTCCGCGACGTCTCGCTTCATGCCATACCAGCAATACCTGCTCTTGAGGTCATGATACATCTTCGTACTCCCAGGATAAATGGAATAGTCGGAATCATGAGCCTCCTTCAAAATCAATTCACGGATCTCCTTCACTTCAGGCACACAGATTCTTTTCCTATGCCACACCGTACCTTGTTCATCCTCTCTAAACCCAGGGGCTTTGTTATCCTTGATGAGTTATCTAATCTCTTGTACCTTCTCGTCATTCTTCTGACCGCTGCGTATGTCTTGCTCTAACGTGGAGTCCACTTCCATGGTGATGGCCTCACCGCTATTCACCAGACATAGATTGAGTTTTACAACCTCTTCCTTCAATTTTGTAGGCATGTCCTTTAAGCTCAGCCTATTGACCTGCACCTTCCGGCTTAAAGCATCTGCCACGACGTTCACTTTCCCAGGATGATAGTTGATGCCCACATCAAAGTCGTTGATTAGCTCTAACCATCTCCTTTGTCTGAGGTTGAGATCTGGCTGTGTGAAAATATACTTTAAGCTCTTATGATCCGTATATATCTCTGTCCTCTTCCCCATCAAGTAATGCCGCCAAATCTTCAACGCGTGTACCACTGCGGCTAGCTCTAGGTCATGCGTAGGATAATTCTTCTCGTGTTTCCGGAGCTGCCGGGACGCATAAGCCACGACATGCCCCTCTTGCATGAGAACACATCCCAACCCGTTTCCAGAGGCATCGCAGTACACCGAAAAGTTCTTCTGCATATCTGGCATAACTAGCACTGGGGCTGTTGTCAATCTTTTCTTCAGTTCTTGAAAACTCGTCTCGCACTACGGTGTCCATGTGAATGTGATTCCCTTCTCTAACAATTTGGTGAGGGGTCTCGAAATCTTGGAGAAACCCTCGATAAACCGTCGATAATACCCAGCCAATCCTAAGAAGCTTCGAACTTCCCCGACATTTTCAGGGGTCTTCCACTTCTGCACATCCTCGATCTTGGCGGGATCTACGGAGATTCCTCCCTCCGAGATTATATGTCCTAAGAAGGGGACTCTCTTTAACCAAAATTCAAACTTGCTCAGCTTGACATATAGTTGGTGTTCTCTCAGTTTTTGCAACACCAACCTTAAATGTCTCTCATGTTCTTCTTCATCTTTGGAAAAGACGAGAATGTCATCAATGAAAACACCACAAATTTGTCCAGATATTCCATGAATACCTTGTTCATGAGATACATGAAGTATGTCGGGGCATTAGTTAGCCCGAACGGCATGACGGTGTATTCATACAACCCGTACCGAGATACGAAAATTGTCTTTGGAATATCGGTTTGTCTTATCTTATGTTGGTGGTATCCCGACCTGAGATCAATTTTTGAGAACACACAAGCTCCCCTCAACTGATCAAATAAGTCTTCAGTGCGGGGTAATGGGTACTTGTTCTTGATGGTTACTTCATTCAAGGCACGGTAGTCTACGCATAACCTTTGGGTCCCGTCCTTCATGGGCACAAATATTACGGGAGCTCCCCATGGTGAGGAACTAGGACGAATATACCCCTTCTTCGTCAATTCCCTTATATGCTCCTTGAGCTCTTCCAGCTGTTTGGAGTCCATCCGATAAGGCCTCTTGTATATTGGAGTTGTTCCAGGCACTAGCTCAATCGCGAATTCCACTTCACGATCGGGAGGCATACCTGGCAACTCCTCCGGAAAAACGTCTGGATATTCCCTGATAATCCTGATCTCTTCCACTTCCACCTCAACTTGATTGAGTTTAAGGTCCCTCCTAGGGTTTTGTACAGTTATGAACTTCACTCTTGTGCCACTAGGGTGAGTTTGTTCCACCGTTCTTGTCAAACAATGGATGATTCCCTTATGTTTGGTCAACCAATCCATACCCAAAATAATATCTATCCCTTGTGAGTCTATCACTATGAGGTTTGCAGTAAATACTACCCATTAATGTCAAGATTCACCTTGGGACACACTTGTCTTGTCCTTATTTCTCCCCCTGGAGAGTTTACTATGGTTCATTTGTGTTGTTGCTAGATCATGCTTCTTAACAAACCCTTGAGCAATGAACGAGTGGGTAGTACCAGAATCGAACAACAGGGTTGCAATGTGTAAATTGGCAGGAAACTTACCAATTACCACGTCAGGTGCCTCTTGTGCTTCCTCCATGGCCACGTGGTTCACCCGTCCTCGCATCACATTCTGCTGTTGTGGCTGCATGGGCTTCTTCTTTGGGCACTTATGGGCGTAGTGCCCCACTTCACCACAGTTGAAGCATTGTACCCCAACTTTAGGTGCCTGGCCTTTGTTGTCTTGGGGTTGGTTCGGTGGTCCTAGTACTGCTGGTCGAGGTTGATATGTGGGGCGAGGCTGCTGCACAAACTGACGCTGCGGCTGCGCTGGTGCTGACGGAGGCCTGAAGTTTGGTTTGTACCCTCTGGGTGCTGAGTAGGGTACCACAGCACGGCTTGTCTGCCCTGCGGGTTGCTGCATCAGACGTGGGCGTGTGTTGCTACCTGAGGCTTGGTGTGACCATCCCGCCTTCCTCTTGTTTTCATTCTCCACGGCCTTCAGCTTCCTCTCCACAACAAATGCTCTGTCTACCATCATTTGGAAGCTTTCATACTCGTTGGAGGACATTGCACACTGCATTTCCATAGTAAGTCCTTCCACAAAGCAGTCCTGTTCTGCTCATCAGTTTCGATGTCCCGTGGTGCATAACGGGATAGTTGGGTGAATTTAGTGAGGTATTCCCTCACAGTCATGTTTCCTTGCTGCAGTCCCAAGAACTCCTTTCTCTTGTTTTTGAGTTCACCCCTTGGTATGTAATGGTTGAGGAAACTCCGCTTGAACTCTTCCCAAGTGATGTTCTCGGGGTCATGATGGGCTGCCACGTAAGCGGTCCACCAATCAGCAGCAGGTCCATGCAATTGGTGAGAGGCAAACAGCACCCTCTCATACCCTTGACATTGTATGATCCCCATCTTGCTCTCAATGGTCTTTAGCCAATCATCTTCCTCCAGAGGTTCAGCAGCACTTGCAAACTTTGGAGGTTGAGTCCCCAGAAACTCACTCAACCTTGGTTGGCGTGGTGCAGCTTGTGGGGGTGGAGCTTGGTGCAAGTTGGCCACCACTTGAGTTAGACTCTTGATGAGCTGATTCTGATTTTCAAGCATCTGGTAGATAGGATCAGCTCCTTCGCGGCGACCACCCCTGTCTTGTCCCCCAGAAAGATGAGGGTTGCCGGCCTCATCGTTGTTGTTGGTGGGGTTGGCACCACGACCCTTTCCTCTTCCAGCCATCTATCATGATCAACCAAATATTAACTTAAAGCATTACGTATTAACTTCCCAAATTGCTTGTTTAAACTTAAACTTTTGAGGCCTTATTATAGTAACATTTTCTGAGGGTTTCACGTAGATTTTTGGGAGTCACGTCTCACGTGAAAATAAATGCACTCTTAATTCATAGGGGTTCACACATCAAAGCAAAGCAACCTAAAGACGAGGTTGTGGACAAATGCCCATGGCTTCCACAACTCATGTCACATACCAAACATTAACACACAAATAACTAAGGTATTGACTCGACTACTCGATAACCTGCTGAACTAAGGGAAATGACTCTACACGACTCGTATTACTAAGCTGGCTCCTCGGGGTCTTCCTCATTATTGCGGCTGCCCTCTGATTCCGCTTTGGGTGGGGAAGCTGCTGGTGGAGAAGTGCGGCGACGCCTGCTCGCCCGGCGGTCTGGGGAGTCAGGAGTCCATGTGTCATTCACGGTGACACACAGTTCATTCCTATCTCCTCTTTCTATCGCTCTCAAGCTGGCTCGAAGCAACGCCTCAGTCTCCTTCAGGGTGTCACGAACATCCTGAAGCTCCTGCTGACACTCCTGCAGTTGAGTGCTGAGCATAGCAGCATCCTCCAAGCACAGGTTCATGTGCTCATGGGAAGTCCCCTGCTGCACTGGCGGGTACTTGTACTCCGCGGTGCCACTCTCACACTGGAGGACATACATGTACTCAGTCCTGTCCAGGTGGCGACGGTTGATGTAACTCTGGCAGGTGATGGCCTCCCAGGTGACATTCTTCTCAACATCAACCTGTGTCACCGGACAAGCTAGAGAGCGGTGGATCTTGAGAAGCTGATTTTCATGGATAATCCTCATTTCTGAACTCCATTCTTCCCGCTTCTCACGGATGGTCCGGGTGGAGCTGTAGTGTATGATTAGCTTGCCCGTATTGCCAGCAGCGTGGAGCGTAGACGGCGCAACAAGCCTCCTACTACCAACCCGTAGGAGTGGTACGTCACCGGACGGTTCTCCTCTCTTAAGGCAAGGGCAACTACCGGAACTCTCCCTCCGGTGGACTTGCGGGCGGTGCGGATCATGCGAACCATCTAAAACATAAAGCATTTAAAATTAAGTTAGATAAGAGTTAAACAAAAATTGTATTTTGAATAAAAGTTGGGGGTAAGATGAATAAAGTGACCCCATTAAATAACACCTTCAACCCACACTTTTGGAAAATAGATTTTAAGAAAATAGGGTCCTTAAATACGTCCATTTCTACCTAGGTCCACGTTCCTACGGGCAACCTTGGCTCTGATACCACTTCTATCACACCCGGTTTCTCCGAAGAACAACCGAGTGAATATCACATGTATGCTAGGATCAGTTTCTCATACATGTGATGACAAATAGTGAAGCATCATCATATTACAAGCCAGGTGTTTGAATATAAATAAGTCTTACATAGCATAGGTCTCGATGGACGATAATAAGTTTATAATATGTAAATAAAACAGCAACGGAATAAAAATCTTGTGGGCTCCGTCACTGGCGTTGCCTGGGGGACTCCGTGAACCTAGAATCCTTCCTCGGGACTAAAGTCTTGGTCATTAAACACCACATCATTCTCTTGACCAGAGCAGCAATATAAACCAACAGAAAAGCAAGTTTGAGTACCGTGGGTACTCAGCAAGTGTGGGAAAGTTATGTCATGCATGGTTAGAGCAAGGAGAGGTTGAACTCATGGTTAAAGCATTACGCAATTAATACCTATCACCTTAGCTTATTAAGCACCTACATTACTACACAGGTGAAATGGTCCCAATCTCCCAACCCATCATTAAAATCAAGTAACCATGATATCGTTTCCAATGTTAAGCTCCCCGCTTAACATCCTCAACTTCCAAGTTCATCATCCTCTAATCATGAATAAGTCCAAGCCGCTCTTGACCGTGAGCACGGCTGTCATGACAGTTTTAACTCTGCAGAGTTTGCACCACTGTACCCACATGTAGTGATTTCATCCCCCGTCGCCGGGTGGACTAAAAGAACCTCCATTATGCCAGTGGCCGCGAACCACATTCACACTTCCCAGGTGTGTAGCCAGGAGATCACTACGAGGCCTTTACAAAGGGATTCCCGACTAGCATGGGCCCACTGAGGTTTCACCCCTAACAGCATACAAGAGGCTCCAACCCCACTGCAGTGGCCCCCTCTTGAGCCTTGCGGTTCATATGGTAGTCCAGCTAACACCTATTCCCCGCACCATCCAACACACCCATACTACGGGGGGGGATACACCTAATTAATTGGCCAAGCTGCCCCATCTCAGCATGTGGTTGGCACGGTAAAGCCAGGTTACATGCTCCATGAACCGGTCCTTAGGATCCAGGCAAGTACTAAACACAAACCTGAGTCTCGTTAACCCAGCACCAACCAAATCATCCAACTTGCCTCGATCCCTACCTCTACATAACTCATAATATCTCAGACAAGAGTAAGGTAAATAAATTGATGATCTCATATCCCAATTATCCCATTCTAAGCATGGCTAAGCATAAGCATATAAATAAATGACATGATAAAATAAATCCCAACCCAAGCTACAAGGAAACAAGGTAATGCAATTCTAGGGAAACTTCCTAGCATGGGTTTCATATTTCAATTGACAATGCAAATAATTTTATCTACACATCCTAGTATAGGATCAAAGTGGTCAAGGACACTTGCCTTCTTCCTGCTGCTCTGGGAATGGAAAGTCTTGGTCTTGGAAGGGGAGAACTTGCTCTGGGGCAGGTTCTACTCATGCCAATACACATAGCAAAAGAAAACAACAATCCATAAGACATAGTTCACACTTTCACTTCATACAAAACATACATACCTATGAAAGTCATTCACATTTCTAAGTATTGTGGTTACTCTACATGTGTTGATTTTTGGCCTACATGCACTTTTAAACATATGTATATGATTTCTAAGCTTTTGTATTCAGATTTCTGTTTGCACACTATATATGAATTTCCAATGTGAACAAATTCTTTATATTTAATTAATACACTTCTTAGCTACCAAGTTTGCATGAAAGGTAATTTCCTATTCTAAATAGGTTTTCAGATCTTCTACAAAATCCTAAATTGAAGCTTTTGGATTTGGAGAACTCATTTATCATTTTCTAATTATGCATACCTATTTTCCTATATTTTTCAGATTTATTTTCTATGCCTAAAAGTGAGTTAATATTAAATAGTAGGACATATCATCTAAACAGAATAGGTTCTGATCTAAAATATTAAATAATATATTTTTGAACTTCTCCTCTGATGTGAACTAATTTAAATTTATTTTTTCAGTTTTCAGAATTATTTCCTGGCCTAAAAATGTGTTTCTAGAACTAATAAATATGACCAACACTTAGGCAGATTTCATTTCAGCCTAAAATCTATTTTTAACTCATTCTAAAGTTTTCCAAGTGCTAGGAGAGTTTAAATTTGAATTTGCACATGTGTTTGCCTTACCTTTTAAATTTAAATCCTAGTCACATATTCAAATTTCTGAATTTAATATCATATAGGGTCAAAAAGGTAAATCCACCCTACTGCAGGGTCTAATTTACTATTTGATAAATTTCCAGGGGTCTAACTACACATAACAGAGGGGTTTTCCTAATTTTTATTAAGTCCAGGGGCTAAAACTGATTTCTAAATGAATTTACACAGATTTCTGAAGTTCCAGGGGCTAGATCAGAAGTTTCTGGGTCTAGCTCGTGTTTTCCGAGATCCCCAGGGGGTAGCGCGTAAGAATCCCGGCCTTTATAATGCGGGGCTGATGTGGACCGTCCGATTTAAAATAGACGGCTCAGATTAGATCGCCGAACCGGTACGCGCGGGTTTTATTTCTACCGTCCGATTAAAATAGACGGCCCTCAAGAGGCCACGTCACCCTGGCCGGAGCCAGCCCGCGCGCGCGGCGGCGGGGGCGGCGATCTCGCCGGCGCAGCTTCGGTTCCTTGCCGCTATACGTTAAAACTTGCAAATTTTCACACGGATCGACTGCGGAGAGGTAGGGGAGCTCACCTAGGGGTTTCTCGGGCTTGGGGAGGTCGGAATTCGGCTATGCGACGATGATGGTTGAAGCTGCTCCTCGGTGCTCATCGGAACCGATGCTAGGGCGCGAAACTTGACGCTTCCTTCACGTGCAGGGCTCCCTGGGGGCGGTGGAGCATGATCAGCGTGTTTGATCAGAAAATTCGAGCAAGGATCGAAAGAAAATGGTGATTGAAGCTTCGGTTCTCACCGGAGAGAAGAACGGCCGATCAGGGGGGGAAACAGGGCGATTGTCGGTGTTTAAATAGGCGAGGGAGGGCGGCGGTCTGTTGAGATCGAGTTGGGGGCGTCCGGGACAGGAAATCGGGCTGGGGGCGCAGGTTTCCAGAGGTCGGTTGCGATCGGGCGTGAGAGAAGAGTCCGGGCCGTTGGGGGCGCACGGGGAAGGAGATGACACGCAGGCCCCGCGTGTCAGTGAGAGGAAGAGAGGGGGCGCGCGGTCTTGGGCTGGCGCCGGGGATTGGGCCGGCTGGCGGGTTTCGGCCCACTGGCCGGTTGGGGTTTTTCTTTTTCCCTTTCCTTTTCTTTTCTGTTTTGATTTGAATTTGAATTCCAGTTTGAATTTGAATTTCTGCACCACATGCAATACGTCCAAATTTTTTTAAATTCTCCTCTTTAGCAGGTTTTGGGGTGTTACACTGGGCTACTTCTAGACGAACACACTATCGCGTTACTGACCATACAATGGGGTCTCCACTTACTTGCCTAATGCATGCTAGGGATCAGTGTTTCATATGAACTCAGGAACATGAGGAGTCCAAGAGTTTCATATTGATGCCTCACACCAAGCTGTGAGACCTATCCATGAATCACATTCCTCGTCAGGGGAGCTAACCGAAATTGAACCGCTTTCGGTGGCGTTCCTTACCATTCTTACCAGAGCGTAGGTGCGTCATTACATAATTAAAATTCAGAATTATAACACATATGTTAGTCTTGCCACTTTAAGTAACTATGCTAATATAGTCCTTACTTGGGCAAACTAGCAAATCCTCACCGTAAAGCTAAGTTTTCCCGTAATACAGTCCTTAATTAGCGTGCTATCCCCAAAGCCGCTCTAATACCATCCTGTGGCGGACCGAAATCCGCTCATCCAGGATCGCAGAGGGTGGTGCCGCACGATGCGACACCTGACAGCACACATCATAAGGGTACATTGTATTACATAGAAAACCAACTGAATTGTACAAAGTAGTACACTACTCCAGTTACAAACTAGTGTTTATATTATACAGCGGAAGCTAAATTTGTACAACTCACGCCCGTCTATCTAGCAAAAGTCGGTTGCCCAGCCCTAGGGCAACCCACACTAGCTGCACTTCTCAGCTTAGCGCGGTGTGTACGGCTCCCACTCAGCCGTGGTCCCCGACGGAGGGTATCCCTCGCCGGTGGGCTCGTACCCCCAATCCGTGGGATGCTCCTCACCTGAAAAACAATTGCAGCAGCAACCGTGAGCACGATGGCTCAACAAGACTTAACCGACTCACCTACGCATGAAACTCTACATGTAGTGTACAACGATCATGGGATGGTAAATTTCAGCAAATGGACACGCCTACAAGTTCATCCTTAGTTCATCTTTTAGCCACAAGTTAACAGTAAATGAATATGAACTTTAGTGAGCAATATTTGGTGGCACACATGTAGCAATACAATTATATCATGACAGCAATATTGAATCATCACATTTCATATATTAACCTACGCCACGACTCAGTGACCAAGTGGTACTCTTCACCGCGAGGGACGGCGAATCGACTCGATATACACCTGCAGGGAAACCCAAAGAGCACATCACGTACGCCCACCCGTGGAGCTGCACAGCACGCTCACTCGATTTCGTACGGGACAACCTTTCACCCAACAGCCCAAACGTCAAACCGGTCGCACCGAAACGAGCAGGAGGTTCCCTACGGAGCATCTCTCTATGCCCGTTAGCAGATTTCCACCTTGCTGCCCTCAGCCTACACTTATAAATCGGTGCGTTATACCTCGATGCTCGGAGGTTTAGGATACATCGGTTTACCGGGGCATATGCGATATGCCTTCGGTACGTTCAAACTTGATCAGCATGGGCCGCGCACGGATCGGTCCTCAATCGACACAGACAGGGCTGCGCACCCCAAGACTTCCTCTTGCTGCGCCCTATCCCCTGCCTAGTCTCATTTTCATTACTAAAGTGATCTCACATCACTCGAACCAATCCCGTGTGTCCCAAGCCTAAACTCGCGAGTAGATTTCAACTACCCGACTTGTACCGAAGTTCTAGGAATCATTAAGCCTAGCCTGTCTACTCGAGGTCTTAGACACTACCCTCACTCTTATAGGAAAATCTGGTTATGCATTTGGGGTCTCAACCATCCTATATGTGACGCCCTCAATTCTGTGGAAAACCACGGAACCGAGAACTAATGCATATGTGTGCCCAGGATGTTCATCACACATACACATACGTTCGACAAACTGAATTCAGATTATATATTACCACGAATAACAGAGTCTATTACAATATCTCATGAGTCTTGGACTCATGCTCACAGCGGAAGTCTTTATTTCTATGCAGCGGAAGTCTTTATCCTAATGCGGAAGCAATTCAACTAATGCGGAAGCAAATCTAAGCAGTGATGACTCCATCTCTATTTCATTCCCTCCACAGGCAAGGTTGAGAACAGATTACACGCCTAATGCTCCATTTGGTCCTCATAGTAGTCTTCTCCTGCTGCTGATGATGAAATAATAATGCAAGTTTGAGTACAATGATGTACTCAGCAAGTGCGGACAAAACATGATATGTAGCTCATAACAAGGTAGGTATAAAAAGGCTCATTTGTGAAAAAGCAGATTTATAAAACCATGATAAAACAACAGCTTAACTTTAGATGAATGTAATCCCAGTATGTATTAAATTACCAACATACCTCCATCACTTTCCATGTTCCACCCGAACATTAACCAACTTCATTCTTGCTCACGAATACTTCCTCGTATTCGCTACCATCTCACGATTACCTTCTCGTATTCGCTGCCATCTTATCTCATAACAACTTCGTTTCACAATGAGACCAATCTCGTTGCCATGACTCAACAGTCATGCAACCACTTATCACCCGGACTTAACAGTCCCAAAACCAAACCATAACCATAATTAATAACCATAACCAAGAATCATCCCAATAACCATCCCAACTAATCATGGCAGTTGGCCAGGCGCTCGTGACCGTAATCTCGGCTATCATGATAGTTTTTAAGAACCCTGCAGAGTTTGTACCTCTTTACCCACAAGTTTGTGATTTCATCACCCGTCAGCGACTGCAGAACGTCCATTATACCAGTACACAACCGTCGGTGTATGGTCAAGAGATCACAAAATAGCCTTTACAAAGGGGCTACTAGATGTATGGACTCACTAAGGTTTCACCGGCAGGCTAGAATCTCCAATTCTCCCACCCACAGGCCCCCTCTTGTGCCATGCAGTTCCCAGGGCGGTCCTCACTCGACTCCCATTCTCCGCGCCTTCCACAGTCCATAACACTCTAGCAACTTACCTAATTACTCAGCTAAGCCACACCCATACTTGGCCTTGTGGTGGCACTGTTATCCTGGCATGTGCATGCATGAACCGGTCCTTAGATCTACGGCAAGTAAACCACCATCTCATGCTAACTCATTCACAAACCCAGGCTTGCCTAGATCTCCCTCCGATCCATGTTCATTAACAACATCCGTTTCTCATTAATCATTACGAGTGCAGTTAGCTAGACACATATATCTCGCTTCCCAATCCCATGGACTCAGCGAAGCATAAAGCAAAATTCATACCCGACTCATAAACATCCCTGGCGACAAGGGTGGTTTAACCAAAACTAGTAAACTCCTATAAAAGGGTTTCCCATCATGTTTGAACAAGCACGCACACCTTTTTCGCAAATCAAAACAGTTTTACCCAAAACATAGGATCAATATGGTCAAGGAGCACTTGCCTTGTTCTTGCGGTTCCGGTTGTTCTTGGATCTCAAAACCTTGTTGCTGCAGTTTGTCGTAGACAGCTCCCTGAGCTTGTCCTGCTATGTAGGATTACGTGCATACAAGATTCACAACAATCAATATCTTGCACAAACCTTAAACTAGATGCGATGATGCATATGCATGCTATCCTTATGATTAGTTTTATTAGATTTGTTTGTACGTGTTCTTGCATGGCTTTGCATGGACAGAGGTGTTCTGATCAAAGGTGGATGTGGCGATGATCTTGTCTTTAGATCAACCTGATCATCAAGTGATCTGTCCACGAGAAGGCTTCTGTTCGAAAGGAATCAAAGAACAGATGCAAAGAAAACACAACAATGTCGTAAGGTGGTATTGGGGACCTACCTTACGTTCTTCTTGGTCTCGAGGTCCTCCTCAGATCGTTGGGCTTTCCTCCGGCGATCTTGCTTGCTGAACTCCGGCGATGGCTTTCTCGGTGAGTTGGGGGCTAGGGCTCTAAGTCGTCGGCTCAGGAGTTGGAAAAGAAGTTTGTGGTTTCGGCCAGAGGTTCTGGGTTCTATTTATAATCGGGAAGAGAAGAGTCCTAATCTGATTGTATCCCGAGTAAGAGTCCTGTTCAAATTTATCGTTGAATCTTACAACTTATCTTTAGTTGATTTGGTGCGGTATCATTGTGGAATTCAGGTCGGTTTCTGTTCCGGTATTTCTACGCGTACAGAATCCAAAAACCGTTCCTAGAACTCGTTACCTCCTCGGTGATGAGCTCCGGCGGCTCCACGTATCCATCGGGCCTGGTCTCTCCTTTTCCGCAGAGACGAGCTCCGGTTGTGCCGCGTGTCAAGCGAGCAAGACTTCCCTCTTCTTCGGAGGTGAGCTCCGCGTGTGCCACGTATCCTGGCGGTCGGGACCTCCTCTCTTTTCGGAGGTGGCTCCGCGTACCACGTGTCAAGTAGCGCCAGACTTTCCTTTCTTCTCAGAGACGAGCTCTGAGGTTAACACGTGTCCAGCAGCGACGGATCTCCCAGAGATAAGCTCCGGTGGTGACACGTGTTCGATAGAACCGGACCTCTCGGAGTTGAGCTCCGAGATCGACACGTATCCCGCGTGACTCGTCCTCTGATTTCCGCGGTGACTAGCTCCAAAGGTGACATGTGTCCTGCGGAAATGCCTTTGCTTCTTCCGCAGAGGCTAGCTCTGGGGCAACACGTGTCCCACAGGGTCGGACCTCTCCCCTTTTGCGGAGATGAGCCCCGAGCCTTCCACGTAGCCATTTTAGCGGCGGACCTCTCCCCACTTTGCAGGGATGAGATTCGAACACGCCACGTGGCCAGCGGGGCCGTGGAAGTTGTCTCCGACGCTCTCTGTGGACTGGATTTGGCTCTTACTGGCTATCTTTTCGATATTTTTCTCTGGTCCTACTTTTCTAAAAATGTTTTCTCTTCATAAAAATGAATATATGCTGACACCAGAAATGAGGGTGTCACAAATCTACCCCCCTTAAATTGAATCTTGCCCTCGAGATTCGTTGGTACAGAATAGATAAGAAAATTCTGCCTTGATGTCTTCTTCACGCTCCCATGTGGCTTCAGCTTCGGTGTGATGGCTCCATTGCACCTTGCACCATCGAATCACTTTGTTCCTGGTGACCCTTTCCTTCACGTCCAAAATTCGGACAGGGTGCTCCGTATAGGTCAGGTCCTCTTGAAGTTCAAGCTCTTCCATTGGTATTTGCTCCTCTGGTACTCTCAAGCACTTCTTGAGCTGGGATACATGAAACACGTCATGTACATCGGAGAGATATGTCGGGAGCTCTAGTTGATAGGCTACTTCTCCTCGCTTGTCCAAAATCTTAAATGGTCCGATGTAGCGAGGTGCTAACTTGCCTTTGACATTGAAACATCGTTGGCCTCGTATAGGCGACACCTTAAGGTATACGAAGTCTCCTACTTCGAAGGTCAACTTCCTTCGCTTATTGTCCGCATAGCCTTTCTGTCATGACTGAGCAGCTTTTAAGTTCTCCCGTATCGTTTGGACTTGTTTTTCAGCCTCTTGTAGCACTTCGGGTCCAAACACCTGGTTCTCTCCGGTTTCATTCCAGAACAGTGGCGTTCTACACCGTCTACCATACAATGCTTCGAAAGGCAACATCTTCAAGCTAGCTTGATAGCTGTTGTTATAGGAGAATTCGGCATACGGTAAACTCTTATCCTAACTACGCCCACGTTTCAAGGCGCAAGCTCTTAACATGTCCTCCAAAATTTGGTTTGTCCTTTCGGTTTGCCCATCAGTTTGTGGGTGATAGGCAGAGCTAAAATCGAGTTGTGTACCCATGGCTTTCTGCAGCTTCCTCCAGAATCTAGAGGTAAACTGAGAACCTCGATCTGAGACTATTCTCCTCAGAACTCCGTGACGGCACAAGATCTGCTCCATGTACAACTCGGCTAATTGTGCAACGTTGTACTTGGCCCTTATAGGGAGAAAATGGGCGGTTTTCGTCAATCGGTCCATGATAACCCAGATGGAGTCATAACCCGACTGAGTACGTGGCAATCCGACGATGAAATCCATACTTATGTCCTCCCACTTCATTCAGGTAACTTCAAGGGTTGCAACAATCCAGCGGGTCTTTGATGTTCGGCCTTCACCCGTTGGCATGTGTCGCATAGGGCAACGTATTCGGCTATATCCCTCTTCATACCATCCCACCAATAACAAGTTTTCAAGTCCTTATACATTTTGGTACTTCCGGGATGTATAGAATAGGGTGAATCATGTGCCTCCTTCAATATCATGTCACGGAGGTGTTTCATGTTAGGCACACAAATCCTCTTTCCTAGCCAAAGCGTACCCTTCTCATCTTCTTTGAAATCCTTCTCTATTGCTTGTCGGATTCTTTCCTTGATCTCCTCATCCGTTGCTTGGACATCTCTTATCTCTTGCTCCAATGAGGAGTGGATTTCCATCATTTCCATGTTGTTCAAGAATCCGAGGTGTAACCGTTTGAACTCCTTTCGTAGTTCGGGTGGTAGCTCCCGAACCGTGAGTTGGTGACATGCTCCCTTCCGGCTCAATGCATCAGCTACTACATTGGCCTTCCCGGGGTGGTAGTTGATTCCAACATCGTAATCCTTGATGAGTTCCAACCATCGACGTTGCCTCAATTTCAAGTCCGTTTGGGTAAATATGTACTTGAGGCTTTTATGATCCGTATAGATCTCACATCGATGACCAAGGATATAATGTCTCCAAATCTTCAACGCATGCACTACTGCTGCTAGCTCCAAGTCATGTGTAGGATAATTAAGCTTGTGCTTCTTTAATTGTCGTGAGGCATAGGCTACCACTTGTCCTTCTTGCATGAGCACACATCCGAGCCCTTGTCTGGATGCGTCACAATATATGTCAAAGCTCTTACTTACGTCCGGCAATACCAGAACCGGTGCTGTGGTTAGTCTTTTCTTTTGTTCTTCAAAACTTCCTTGGCATGCTGGTGTCCATTGGAAGACTTTTCCCTTCGTTAGCAACTCCGTCATAGGCTTTGCTTTCTTAGAGAAGTCTTTAATGAAGTGTCGATAGTATCCAGCCATCCCAAGAAAACTCTGAATATCCCTCACGCTCTGCGGTTGGTCCCATTTCAGAACATCTCTCACCTTTCCGGAATCAACCGATACCCCTTCCTTGGAGATAATGTGGCCTAGGAATGATATTTCCTTTAGCCAAAATTGACACTTGTTAAGCTTGGCATACAAGTGATGCTCACGCAATTTCTGCAAGGTCAATTTCAAATGTTCTTCATGCTCATCCTCACTTTTTGAATACACCATAATGTCGTAGATGAAAACCACGACGAACTTATCTAGATACTCCATGAAAACCTTGTTCATGAGGTACATGAAGTACGCGGGTGCATTTGTTAACCCAAAAGACATGACGGTATATTCATACGAACCATACCGTGTTCAAAAGGCAGTCTTGGGTATATCGGAGGGCTTTATCTTCAGTTGGAAGTATCCCGACCGAAGATCAATCTTGGAGAACACTCGGGCTCCTTTCATTTGGTCGAATAGGTCCTCTATACGGGGCAGAGGGTATTTGTTTTTTATTGTTACCTCGTTGAGAGACCTATAGCCCACGCACATCCTTTGGGTCCCATCATTCTTGTCTACGAAGAGCATGGGGGCTCCCCATGGTGACGAGCTTGGACGTATAAAACCCTTTTCCAGCTGCTCTTGAATTTGCTTCTTGAGTTCCACTAGTTCATTGACAGGCATCCTATAGGGTCCCTTGGCTATGGGTGCAATTCCGGGTACCAAATCAATTGCAAACTCCATGTCCCGATCAAGGGGCATACCTAGAAGCTCTTCCGGGAACACGTCCTAAAATTCCTGAACCACCGGAATGCTGTCCAATGTTTCTCCTTCAACATGGTTCAATTTTGCCTTTTTAGTGGTTTGTTGGGCTGACTCATACTCGACACGAATACCGTGCTCATTTGTCAACTGCACGCTCCTTTCAGCACATTGGATTACTCCGTTGTGCTTGCTTAACCAATCCATCCCAAGTATAATGTCAATCCCTTGGGAATTCAAGACAATAAGGTTGGCAAGAAAGTCTACCCCCCCTTATTTTAAGGCTTATCTTCGGACATACTATATTAGTCCTCATTTCTCCTCCGGAAGAATTAACTAACATATCATATTCTAAGTGGGATACGGGTAGATGATGTTTGGCAACATACTTGGATGATATGAAGGAATGTGATGCTCCAGAATCAAATAAGATGGTGGCTGGGTTGGAGTTGGCAAGGAACATACCAATTACGACGTCCTCAGCCTGTTGTGCTTCCTCAGCAGAGAAATGGTTCACGTTGCCGCGAGCATAGTTCTACTGTCCACGGTGTCCTTGATTGTCCCCTCCGTTCGGTCGCGGGTTCTGCTTGGGCACGTTACCTTGCTGTCCAGGGCCTCTCCTCGGGCACTGGTTCGTGAAGTGTCCTATTTCCCCGCATGCAAAGCATGCCCTGTTGCCTACGGCAGCAGGTATGTTGGGGCGGGGGTTTTGAGGGGCGCCCATGTTGGGACGGGGCGTAGGAGGCATGGGCACGCGAGGTGCTGGTGCAACAAGTTGTTGCTGTGGTGGTTGACTAGGGCGGTATGCAGGAGTGGTCGATCCATACTGCGGTGCTGCTGGGGGCATGTACCAAGGTCGTACGTTGCTCCCTTGGGGCTGGTATGGCATCTTCCTCTTGCCCTCTCGCTCGATCTCTTTAATCTTGTTTTCGACCACTATAGCCTTGTCAACCAGCTTCTGGAAGCTTACGTAGTCATTGTTGAGGAGCTGAACCTGAATCTCGTTGTTCAACCCTCTCATGAACAAGTATTGCTTCCTCTGATCTGAGTTGACATCCTCGGGGGTATACCAGGACAGTTGCGTGAATTTGTTGAGGTACTCATTCACACTTCTCTGTCCTTGGCGGAGACCTTCAAATTCTTGTCTCTTGAGCATCATTACACCAGCAGGGATGTAACGAGAGCGGAAACTCTCCTTGAACTCAGTCCAAGTGATTGTCTCCGGGTCGATATGGGCGTTGCATAGGGCATCCCACCAGTCAGCGGTAGCTCCCATAAGTTGGTGCGACGCAAAGAGAACCTTCTCTCGGTCATTGCACTGAACAATGGCAAGCTTCTTCTCCATGGATTTCAACCAATCATCGGCCTCCATGGGATCACTAGCTTGAGCACAGGTGGGTGGTCGAGTCCTCATGAACTCTCCCAACCTGTTATGAGCCGGTGATGGTGGTGGCGGTGGTGCCGGAACAGGGTTGTTGTTGTTGGCCTGCAATTGACCCAAAGTTTGGGTCATAGTTTGCATAAGCTGATTCTGCATGGCCATCAGCCGTTCCAGGTTGTTCTCACCAGCTCCGGGGTTAACAGGAACTTCATCGTGACCATCCTCTTGGTTGTCACGGGCGTTCCTTCGGCCAGCGTTTCCTCTCACCATCTGTGAGAGAGATTGCAATAGAATAGTAGGTTAGAAAGTTAGGTAGTTTCCCTCAACTATATGCATCAAGGTGAGTTGGACTATATATATATATATATATATACTAGCCCATATGAGGATGTGAACAAGTGCCGAAACATCTCACACCTCTTTCTACCTACGTGGGGATATGGACAACGTTTTAAGACGTCCCACAACTCACACTAAGCATATAATCACAAACAATCATTACAAGGGCTCACACAACTCCTATTCAAGGATGGCTTCCTATGTCAAGGTAGTTTCAAGGCCAATCTAAGCGTCCTAGGGTGCTTCCTATGGTCAGCGTGGCTTTAGCTACCAATCCGTGTCCAATACCAATCTGTGATTCCTATTTAGGTGTGTAACCTACTGTCAACCCGTGGCTCCAATATCAATCTGAGATTTCTATCTAGGCGTGTAACCTACTGTCAACCCGTGGCTCTGATACTAATCTGTGATGCCCTCAATTCTGTGGAAAACCACGGAACCGAGAACTAATGCATATGTGTGCCCAGGATGTTCATCACACATACACATACGTTCCACAAACTGAATTCAGATTATATATTACCATGAATAACAGAGTCTATTACAATATCTCATGAGTCTTAGACTCATGCTCACAGCGGAAGTCTTTATTTCTATGTAGCGGAAGTCTTTATTCTAATGCAGAAGCAATTCAACTAATGCGGAAGCAAATCTAAGCAGTGATGACTCCATCTCTATTTCATTCCCTCCATAGGCAAGGTTGAGAACAGATCACACGCCTAATGCTCCATTTGGTCCTCATAGTAGTCTTCTCCTACTGCTGATGATGAAATAATAATGCAAGTTTGAGTACAATGATGTACTCAGCAAGTGCGGGAAAAACATGATATGTAGCTCATAACAAGGTAGGTATAAAAAGGCTCATTTGCGAAAAAGCAGATTTATAAAACCATGATAAAACAGCAGCTTAACTTTAGATGAATGTAATCCCAACATGTATTAAATTACCAACATACCTCCATCACTTTACATGTTCCACCCGAACATTAACCAACTTCATTCTTGCTCACGAATACTTCCTCGTATTCGCTACCATCTCACGAATACCTTCTCGTATTCGCTACCATCTTATCTCATAACAACTTCGTTTCACACCGAGACCAATCTCGTTGCCATGACTCAACAGTCATGCAACCATCTTATCATCCGGACTTAACAGTCCCAAAACCAAACCATAACCATAATTAATAACCATAACCAAGAACCATCCCAATAACCATCCCAACTAATCATGGCAGTTGGTCAGGCGCTCGTGACCGTAATCTCGGCTATCATGATAGTTTTTAAGAACCCTGCAGAGTTTGTACCTCTTTACCCACAAGTTTGTGATTTCGTCACCCGTCAGCGACTGCAGAACCTCCATTATACCAGTACACAACCGTCGGTGTATGGTCAAGAGATCACAAAATAGCCTTTACAAAGGGGCTACTAGATGTATGGACTCACTAAGGTTTCACCGGCAGGCTAGAATCTCCAATTCTCCCACCCACGGGCCCCCTCTTGTGCCATGCAGTTCCCAGGGCTGTACTCACTCGACTCCCATTCCCCGCGCCTTCCACAGTCCATAACACTCTAGCAACTTACCTAATTACTCAGCTAAGCCGCACCCATACTTGGCCTTGTGGTGGCACTGTTATCCTGGCATGTGCATGCATGAACCGGTCCTTAGATCTACGGCAAATAAACCACCATCTCATGCTACCTCATTCACAAACCCAGGCTTTCCTAGATCTCCCTCCGATCCATGTTCATTAACAACATCCGTTTCTCATTTATCATTACGAGTGCAGTTAGCTAGACACATCTATCTCGCTTCCCAATCCCATGGACTCAGCGAAGCATAAAGCAAAAATCATACCCGACTCATAAACATCCCTGGCGACGAGGGTGGTTTAACCAAAACTAGTAAACTCCTATAAAAGGGTTTCCCATCATGTTTGACTCAGCACGCACACCTTTTCGCAAATCAAAACAGTTTTACCCAAAACATAGGATCAATATGGTCAAGGAGCACTTGCCTTGTTCTTGCGGTTCCGGTTGCTCTTGGATCTCAAAACCTTGTTGCTGCAGTTTGTCGTAGACAGCTCCCTGAGCTTGTCATGCTATGTAGGATTACGTGCATACAAGATTCACATCAATCAATATCATGCACAAACCTTAAACTAGATGCGATGATGCATATGCATGCTATCCTTATGATTAGTTTTATTAGATTGGTTTGTACGTGTTCTTGCATGGTTTTGCATGGACAGAGGTGTTCGGATCAAAGGTGGACGTGGCGATGATCTTGTCTTTAGATCAACCTGATCATCAAGTGATCTGTCCACGAGAAGGCTTCTGTTCGAAAGGAATCAAAGAACAGATGCAAAGAAAACACAACGATGTCGTAAGGTGGTATTGGGGACCTACCTTACATTCTTCTTGGTCTCGAGGTCCTCCTCAGATCGTTGGGCTTTCCTCCAGTGATCTTCCTTGCTGAACTCCGGCGATGGCTTTCTCGGTGAGTTGGGGGCTAGGGCTCTAAGTCGTCGGCTCAGGAGTTGGAAAAGAAGTTTGTGGTTTTGGCCAGAGGTTCTGGGTTCTATTTATAATCAGGAATAGAAGAGTCCTAATATGATTGTATCCCGAGTAAGAGTCCTGTTCAAATTTGTCGTTGAATCTTACAACTTATCTTTAGTTGATTTGGTGTGGTATCATTGTGGAATTCAGGTCGGTTTCTGTTCCGGTATTTCTACGCGTATAGAATCCAAAAACTGTTCCTAGAACTCGTTACCTCCTCGGTGATGAGCTCCGGCGGCTCCACGTGTCCATCGGGCCTGGTCTCCCCTTTTCCGCAGAGACGAGCTCCGGTTATATCGTGTGTCAAGCGAGCAAGACTTACCTCTTCTTCGGAGGTGAGCTCCGCGTGTGCCACGTATCCCGGCGGTCGGGACCTCCTCTCTTTTCGGAGGTGGCTCCGCGTACGCCACGTGTCAAGTAGCGCCAGACTTTCCTTTCTTCTCAGAGACGAGCTCCGAGGTTAACACGTGTCCAGCAGCGACGGACCTCTCGGAGATAAGCTCCGGTGGTGACACGTGTTCGATAGAACCGGACCTCTCGGAGTTGAGCTCCGAGATCGACACGTATCCCGCGCGACTGGTCCTCTGATTTCCGCGGTGACTAGCTCCGAAGGTGACATGTGTCCTGCGGAAATGCCTTTGCTTCTTCCGCAGAGGCTAGCTCCGAGGCAACACATGTTCCACAGGGTCGGACCTCTCCCCTTTTGTGGAGATGAGCCCCGAGCCTGCCACGTAGCCATTTTAGCGGCGGACCTCTCCCCACTTCGCAGGGATGAGCTCCGAACACGCCACGTGGCCAGCGGGGCCACGGAAGTTGTCTTCGGCGCTCTCTGTGGACTGGATTCGGCTCTTACTGGCTATCTTTTCGATATTTTTCTCTGTTCCTACTTTTCTAAAAATATTTTCTCTTCATAAAACATGAATATATGCTAACACCAGAAATGAGGGTGTCACACTATACCTAATGCACATATATACACCTCACACTAAGTTTGTAACTAAAGCAAAACTTTAAAAATAGGTTAATGCAACCCGGGGCTTGCCTTGTTGCTGCTGGTCAGTGGTTAGGGCTTCGTCCGGAAGAAGGAAGTCGAGCACTTCCGGAGTTTCTTCGCCTTCAGCGACTACACGTCCACTAGATACTATATGTCAATTTAAATGCAATGTTTGAACTTGAATATGTAAAGACTATAACTCCAGATAACCCTCCCCTTTGGTTCTGAAATTTTTATGGTGGCTTGGTAGGGTCCTAACCAGAGTCTTGACCAAGTTTCATTTGAAACAAAGTTCATTTGAGCTTTGTACAAATAAAAGCCTATTTGGTCAATATTAGATCCTCTAAGGAATTCCAGGGATTTTCATGGTTCCAACAATTACTTTATGGAAACTAGAATTTGAGATGGTTCTAATGGAATTGGTTTCATGTCATTTGAAGAATTCTAGAGGAAGTTATGCCCTAAACAAGATTTGAGAAAATCTGAAAAATGTTTCTGGACATTTTTTTTCTATTTTCTCAGGGCAGCTCAATTAATCACACCATTAGGGGAAATAAATAAACTTGGATGAGTCTGAAAATTTTACTGTGACTCAAGGATTTTACAATGAACCTTCCAGCCAAATTTCAGAATTTTCCATAAAGTAATTCTCCAGATAAAATTCCTCACAGTTTAAACTTTAGGGAACTAATTCTGGAAAACTGTTAAGTTTCAAGAGCTGAAACTTGTTTTGCTGGATAATACTCAAAGAGATGAATCCAACAAAATTTGGTTCACTGGATTTGGACACTCCTAACCGAAGTTATGAATTTCCTAAGTTGGAGCTAAAACTGGATTTGTTTTGATATTGAAAATGAAGTTGGGCCCATGTTTTAATCTCAGCCAGTGAAAACCGAGAACACACGGGGCTACACGGTTCCAGCGCGCAGCCACAGTGGATCCCCAGCCACAGCATATCAAAATTTTAAACTGCGGTCACTGACGACTAGGCCCGGCCCCTTTCTTCTTCCTCCCGCCCGCGCTCTCGCGCGCGCCGCCACCCCCTCGCCGGACCGAGGCGGTGCCTCGCCGGAGGGGCGTTCCGGGCTGTCATCTGGCCGGAGGATCGCCGCCTGTGGGTTTGCAGCTATGGGAAATTGATTGGTGGTGTTAGCTTGGGCGCGAGATACCCGGAAACGTGCCGGGGACGTGCGGCGGCCTCGGGAGAGGTCCGGCGCTGTCGGCTGGGGCTCCTAGCGCGCTACAAGCGTGGGTGATTAGCTCTAGAGCATCCTTGGGTGCTAGGGAAGCTCGGCAAAGACACAAATCAGTGCGAAAACAACGGCTACTATGATTTCACCGTGCGCCCGAGAGTTGTGGCGACGTTCGAGCTCGGGAAGACCTAAAATAGCTCGCACACCGTCGGGTTCTAGCTAGGGTTGTGAAGGAAAATCGACCGCTAGCCAGTCTAGATCACGTGTGCACGGTTTGGTGGCCTACAAACAAGAATTTTGATCAAATTTTGAGGATTTCTCACCCGGGGTCACTTGGCACGCGCAAAGAACAAATCACTGAATTGGAGTTCGATGATCCACGGCATGCTCTGAGGTTGGGGGAGGAGTAGCACGGTTAGACGGCGCGTCCGTGGGTGTCCTTACTCGGGCATGGAAGTCCCTTGGTTGGGCTGTCACCGTGAGCCGAGCTACGGCAGTTTTCCCGGTTGTCGCCAAGAACCGCCGAGCTAGGGTTAGGAGGGCTGGAACTCGAATGTTTTTGCGTCGAGGAGGTAGAGAATGAGCAACCCGTGTGGTTTTGTCGCTCGGAAGGCGCTTTGCGTGGTGGTTTTGCTGAGTTCTCGATCGAGTTCAAGCGGCGGCATGAGCTCGGTTCTTTTCTCGTGCGGTAGGAACGGAGTCTCGGTTTGGCGGTGCTGTGAGCGCCCGACTGCTTCATGCGGTGATCAACTCGGAAGCAGCTGGCCAGCTCAAGGGAGGAAGTAGGGGGTGGGCTCTGTGGCTCAAGCGGTGGCGCCCGGAGAATCACCTCGGTGGCGCGCTGCGTGCGATTGCTTCAGCGAGAAACAGAGCCCCGTTCGGTTGTGAGTAGCTCTCCCACTGACCTGTGGGCCCATCTCTCCCCCTAATCCTTTTTCCAAATTCTTCTGTAAATATCCCAGCACTCTCCATTGAATGAGATACATAAGCACCAAGTCACAGTTTGAATTTGGTTTCCTCAATTTGGAATTGATTTGGCTAAATTTGTTGCATATTTGAACTGAAATTCGAATTCAGTTTTTGAATGATGCAAATTTAGCTCCTGGCAAGATGAAGTCCAATGAGGTTGAAAATTGGTGGGATAACTCAGAAAAATATGCTGAGTTTGAATCTGAAGTCAACTTTTGAATTCAAGTGATGAAAGTTGCTGCAATTTGAATTTGCATTCAAATTGGCCCCTTTTTGAATTGTCTCCAAAAGTGCCTCAAAAAGTGTTGGATTTGCATAAAATTTAGCCTGAGCCTTCCCAAGAATATATAAGGTCTAGGGTGAGCTCCAACTTTCCTGTTCATGTGGAAAAATCCCACTTTTTGGGAAGTTAGGGCTTTCCCCTCTAATCACCCTTTTGATGGGGGTTACTTGCTCTTCACACATGGTCACAAGATATCCACAAGATGAGCTGTGGTGTTGTGAGGTGATGCAATTGATCACTTTTGCAAGTCACTTCTCTTGGGCTTTTACACAATGATCATACCCGAGTAACCATCCCAAGTTTTGCCTCTAATCATGGAAGTTGGTCAGGTGCTTGTAACCGGAAGCACGGCTATCATGATAGTTTTACACTCTGTAGAGATGGCACCACTTTACCCACAAGTTTGTGATTTCATCACCCATCAGCGACTAGAGAGAACCTCCATTATACCAGTACACAACCATCGGTGTATGGCCAAGAGATCACAAAATAGCCTTTACAAAGGGGCTACTAGGATGTACGGACCCACTGAGGTTTCTCCGGCAGGCTCAAATCTCCATTCTCCCACCCACGGGCACCCTCGTGTGCCATGCAGTTCCCAGGGAAGTCCTCCTCGACTCCCATTCCCCGTGCCATCTAATGGTCCATAACAAGCTAGCAACACACGTAATTAGTCAGCTAAGCCGCACCCATATTTGGCCCTGTGGTGGCACTGTTTTCCTGACATGTTGTAACACCCTCAAATTCATTTCCATGCATTGCATACATTCTTCATGTAGAGAAGCATTATAAAAGAAATAGAAATGGAGAAAGAACCCTAGAAATGGAGAAAGAACTATAGAAATGGAGGAAGAACCATAGAAATGGAGAAAGAACCATAGAAATGGAGAAAGAACCATAGAAATGGAGGAAGGAACCATAGAAATGGAGGAAAAACCGCAGAAATGGAGAAGGGAATATAGAAATAGGAATGGGGCATAGAAATGGAGAAGAGAAATATAGAAATGGAGAATGGGACATAGAAATGGAGAGGGGAATGTAGAAATGGAGAATGAGACATAGAAATGGAGAGGGGAATGTAGAAATGAAACAAGTGACATAGAAATGGTGAGGAATGGGAAAAAGATAGCTGAAATGAGCCATTCCCAAATTTCCCCAAATTTTCCCCAAGATTTCCAAATTCCCCAATTCCACGAAAGGGGATTTTCCCCACATTTGGGGGGATAAAATCCCCAAGGCTGCCGCACCTAACTAAGGCGATAAGTTGGTTGAGCTCCAAATTGAGTTGGACTCTTGTTTGAGTCCCAATTGGAGTAGGACTCCTCTTTTTTTCCCCCTTATAAATACAACCCCCACCTAAGGGGATAAGTTGTTTGAGTTCTAATTGTTTAAGTTGTGTACTTGTATAATGGAGGTTCTGCAGTCGCCGACGGGTGACAAAATCACGAACTTGTGGGTAAAGTGGTGCCACCTCTGCATAGTGTAAAACTATCATGATAGCCGTGCTTCCGGTCACAAGCACCTGACCAACTTCCATGATTAGAGGGAAAACTTGGGATGGTTATTCGGTATGGTCATTAGGATTTGTTTTGGGACTGTTTTGAGTATTGACAATGAGTTTGGTTTCAGTTATATGAATATGAGATGGTTATGAATATTTATGAGTATGAGATGAACTTGAGAAAGATTAATGGCTGGATGAGACTTGATAAATGATGAATTATGATGAGAGAATGTTACTGAATTACTTGATTATGATGAGATAAATTTCACCTAGAAATAGTTACTGTTTCTACCATGTTTGTGAAATAAAATTTGCTTGCTGCAATGAGCCTTTTTATTTCGTACCTTGTTGAAAGCTACATGTCATACTTTTCCCGCACTTGCTGAGTACGACATGTACTCACCCTTGCATTACCACATAAACATTAGCTACAGGAGATGAGTACTTCGAGGACCATGTGGAGTACTAGGCGTGCGAACTACCGTCAGCATGCGTGTGGAGTTGAAGACTGGAGCTTGCTGTTTAGTTATTTCCGCTGTCGTTTAGAGACTTCCGCTGCAAGAATAAGTTAGATATTCATGAGTGAGACATTGAGTCATTGTAATAAAGTACTTAAACACTATTTATTCGTGGTTATATTCTGAATTCAGTTTAGGGATTACATGTGTGTGTGATGAACATCCTGGCACACATATGCATTCACTTGGTTCTATTTTCGGAACCGGGTGTCACAGATGTGCTCGCATGATCCGGTCCTTAAATCTACGGCAAGCAAACCACCATCTCATTCAGCAACATCCGTGAACCAAGCTTGCCTAGATCTCCCCGATTCCATGCTCATTAACATCACCATGTTCTCATTATTTTTATTCTCATGAATGCAATACCTAAACAAGTTTTATTTCAGCTTCCCGTATTCCGTTAGTTAAGCGACGCAAAAAGGAAAAATGACCATACCCGACTCATCAACTTCCCAGCGACAAGGATGGCTAACAAAACTAGTAAACTCCTATAAAAGGGTGTCCCATCAAGTTGACACAAGCATACAAGTTTTCACAAGCAAAACAGTTTCAAAACATGGGATCAATATGGTCAAGGGGCACTTGACTTGCTCCCGTGGTTCAGGATGCTCAAGCATCTCGAAGTCTTGGTGTTGTAGTTCCTCGTAGACGGCCTCTTGAGCGTGTCCTTCTACTCACGACCACGCACATATAAAATTTTGTAGCAATCAATCATCATGCAGAAACTTTACTCAAGATGCAATGAGGTGGATGAATGCAATTCCTATGGTGCAGTTTATAAAAATCAGTTTGCACGTGTTCTTACAAGTTTTTATAGGCTTCCATGGGGTTTTATGATGAACAAGGCTTCTGGGATCAAGTGTGGACGTGGTTATGATCTTGACATAGTTTATATATCAATTCCACCATAAAAAATTGACCAAAACATGGTCTGTCCACATGCAGAATTTTCTGCTCGCAGGGGGTGGAGAAAACGGGTGCGTAGAAACAGCAGCGACATAGTAAGAGGGGTAACGAAGACCTACCTCACTTTTTCCCTCTCTCTTCCTTGCGGCAGAACCTCCTTCCTTGCAATGGCAGCAGCGGGAGATTTTATATGGAGAATTATAAGGCTGCGGCTAGGGAAGAACGTCGGGGGCTTCTTTTCCGGCGACGGCGAGGCGTGACGGAGCTCCGACGGCGGCCAAACTCCAGCAAGAGGGCAGAGACTTGGCCGGGCAGCAGGGGAGATAGGGCGGCGGCCAAAAAGAGGGCTGGGGGTGGCGGCTAGGGGGGTTTATTTATAAGAGGGGAAAAGAGCTAGGGAGGCTAGGATTTTAGCAACTCAATTATCCAAGGGCTGAGATTTAATTTTAAAAGAGATGGAAGCTAGGGGCTGGGATTTTATAATTTATTTTCCACCAATGGCTGAGATTAATTAAGAAAATAAAAGCCCACAAAAAAGCAAAAGGGGGGCGGCTAGGGTTTCCCCACCTAATGGGCTCCGGCCAAATGTGGGGAAAAATTCCCTAGGGGAATTTGGGGAAATCAGGAAAATTGGGGAAATTAGGAAAAAGGGGAATTTAAGTAAAATTGGGGGTGGCAAAATTTGGCTATTTTATTTTTATTTTTATTTCTTTTCTATTTAATTTCATTATTTTATATTTGTATTCCCTTTTATTATTTTATTTGCTTCTATATTCCTCTCTTTATTTTCTTCTTCTTTTTAAATGCTTCTCTATATAAAAAATGTATGCAATGCATGGTAGTGAATTTGATGGTGTTACAAACCTACCCCCTTAAAATGAATCTCTCCCTCGAGATTCTATAGCGTGGAGAAAAGATGAGAGAATTCTGCCTTGAGATCTTCCTTCCGTTCCCATGTAGTTTCGGCTTCCGTGTGATGGCTCCATTGTATCTTGCACCAACAGATTACTTTGTTCCTTGTGACCCTTTCCTTTACGTCCAAGATTTTGATGGGGTGTTCCGCGTAGGTAAGATCTCCTTGAAGTTTGAATGTAGCCTAGAGGGGGGTGAATAGGCTTTTCGACGCTTTGTTGATCCCTGAAACACTTAGTAGGTTTATCAAATACAGGGAAATCGGACTAGTCCGGTAAAGTGCGGACTAGTCCGTTTTCTACATAGAGAAAAATCGGAGTAGTCCGGTACTGTGCGGACTAGTCCGGTATGCGTGGACTAGAGATATAAAAATTGATCAATATTCTCACTTCTAGTACTTTATGCAGCGGAAATTAATTTGATACTTAGATGTATTGCAGAGTGAAACAATGAATGACAGAGATCAACTTTTTTTTTCAATGCTTCAATGTAAATTGCACAAGATTAATTAAACACGAGAATATGATGAACAATGAATGAACAAGAGTAAGAGATAAGTGTTTATCCCGAGGTTCGATTCCACGAAGGAAATCTACGTCCCCGTTGAGGAGTCCACTAAGGACCGGGTCTTCACCAACCCTACCCTCATCGAATCGCCACGAAGGCTGATTCTTTTCCACTAATAACAAAGGGCAAATAAATCATTCAAGGGGCCTTCTCACAAGTTGAGGGCTCCCCAAGAATTACAATGAATGAACACAACCAAACACACTCAACAGATGAACAATTAACGAACAAGAGTGTGCGAGAGATCAAACCAAGAGCTCAAGATGTGTAGAACAAGTCTCTCCTTTGATAAATTGCTAATCCCCAAAGAATTGATCCTTTTTGGGTTAGAATATGTGGAGAGATGTGAATTTTGGGCTCTTGGGAGGTGTGATGGCGCAGGGGGTCGAAGTTATGTGTTGGTATGGCCGTACACCTCCTTTTATAGTAGGGTTTCCAATGGTTATGTTAGGGTTTGTGATGTCCGGACTAGTCCGGTGTGCGGTGTGTAGAAAACCCTAAGTGTTGTGAGATACTGGACTAGTCCGTAAAAGTGCTGACTAGTCTGTTTTCTATCTAGAGACGAAATCGGACTTGTCCGGCTGATATCGGACTAGTCCGTTTTATGGTCAGAAAGAAAATTGGACTAGTTCGGTTGATATCGGACTAGTCCGCACATGCTGAATTTGTGCAGTTAGTGTGATTGCTTCCACTTGAGCTCTTGGGGTGTGTTTCTCCAACACACTCTATACTAAGTGATCTAATCTTTTCAGCTCTTGAGCTCTTATCAATTTGGATCCTTCTTCTCCTTTCTTTTCGTGCTTTCTTCCTAATTTCTTTGAGAACCTGCGCTCATCTCAACAATTTTGTTAGGGTCTCATTTGTTTGTCATAAATCAACCAAAACCCACAAGGGATGCCTAGATGCACTTTCAATCTCCCCCTTTTTGGTGATTGATGACAACCAATTGAGATCACACAAATCTAATAAGAAAAGTTCAGATTTTCATAAAGTGTGCACATATGAGTTTTGAGCAAAATAGGCAATGAAGACATAAGACATATGTGCACTCTTTATGGTGGGGTGCAAAACTATATGTGTGAGCAATAATTTTGATGTGAATATCATAATGAGCATAATCATAAAATCATAGCATGCATCATTAATCAAAATCATAACATAGTCATCATTTCTCATTACATGTCCAAAAGCACAATGATAGCATAATAGCATAAGTCTTACAACAACATAATGATAGCATAATAGTATAAGTCTTAAAAAACTCATTTCACAAATTAGGACATGAAAGGAAAGACCTATGACCTAAGACTCCCCCTCAATCTCTCCCCTTTGGCATCAAGGCACCAAAAAGAAGGAGAGGAGGGATCTACTTGTCGTCGCCGGCTCACTCCTCGCTGTCGGTCCTCTCTTAGTCTTCATCATCAGGCTGAGGAGGAGGAGGAGGAGAGAAATCACTCGTCGTGCCAAAGTAGGCACGCTCTGATGGAGAGAGAGGAGGAAGCTCTGTAAAATCAGATGCAGAGTCTTCTGAGATGACCGGGGATCCAATGGGCTCAATCTCCAGTTTTTGGCATATTTCATTGACATTGGCCTTCATGTATCCCATTTCTTCTTTTCTTGCCTTGTTCATCTTATGAAGCTTCACCTCAGTTTTGCGGCAAGAACTAAAAATAGCAGCCAAAAACTTCATAATCCCACTAGGCGACCCTTTGTGAGGAGGGGCCCTAGTCTTGGATGGAGGCCTTGCATCTTCTTGAGCTCTCTCTAGATGTTCTTCAGGTGATCCAGGTGAGGAGGCAGCTGGCAGGGAGGCCCGAGGAGGCTTCTGAGGCTTTAGAGCAGTGTGCTCTACATCCTTCACAAACTCAATTCCTGTGACTTTCTCAATATTGAACATCAAGTAAGGTGCACAGCCACAGGAACGGTTTGGTGTGCAGGATATGTTTACCATGTCATTCCAGATGTAATCAAAGATATCAAATCTTCTCCTCCTGCTGATTACTTTCATCAAGGTTCTCAAGTTACCTTGGACACTCCCGGCATCTCCATCCTTTGGAGCAATGGTCTTTCGGAGCACTCTGTTGAGAACAATGAAGAAGGGCTTCATGTTCTTGGTTAAGGGAGGATTATATGGTAGTCAAGTATCATACAGAAACTCCATCTTGTCCTTCTCCACCACTCCCAGATTGTGAATCAGAATCACATCACTGCCGGTGTCCTCAAGGTGCAGCAGTCTGGCAAACTCAGTGTAGGAAATTGTGTACTTGGATCCATGTGTCATCCAAGTCACTTTGTCTTCTCCATCATGGGCAAAGTGGCAAGTTGCATAGAACTGGGCAATGATCTCATCATTGCAGTTGTACCTGAAGGAGAGCAAGTCCTTAGGACCGTGTCTCTCTGCAGCCTCTATAACCTCCTCAAGGGCTTCACATCTCTTCCTTTCAAAATATGTCCAGTCAATCCATTGGATGCGGACCACTGGAGTCTTCATTTGGAGGTACACCAAACTGTAGTAGTCCGAGTGAAAGTTGCTCCAAAATCTTTTGTCTGCTGCCTTTTTGCCAGAGCTATAGGCATCAACCTTCCTCAGGTTCCATGACACATCACTCCCCTTTCCATTGAACTTCTGCTTCGAGGGATCCCTATTTCCCTACCTTGGAGCTGTCATCTTGAGGGGATCGATCGGGCCGGAAGCAAGCCCCTTACCCTTGCCCTTGGTTTGGCGTTGAGCCGCCAAGCTAGAACCAGCCACATTTGCTTTTGAAGCTGGTCTCTTGATTGTAACCTTTCAACGCACCCTAGGTGGGGTGAGTGAGGGCTCGGAAGCACGCTCTTGTCGCTTGTTGGAGCGAGACTCCGGAGGATGAGACATCACATCTTGATCTCGATCCATCTCGGCCTTAAAGTTGGATAGACTCTCATTCGATCCCGACATGATTTCTGACAAGGAAGGTATAAAGGATATGAATAATCAAGGAGGACAAGGGATTGCATTGAATTGACATAAGCTCGAATTCCCTGACAAAATCCCTGAATCAGGGTATACCATACTAGTCCGGTGTTCAGGGTCGGACTAGTCTGGAGTACCGGACTTGTCCGCCCTAAGAATGGACTAGTCCGTTATGAGGCTACTCAAGCCCTAATTTGTCGAAATTTGAGATTATTCAATGCAAATATGATCTAGGGTACATGGAATACATCAATAGAGTATGCATTGACTAGAGGAGTTAAGCTAATTGAGCAAAAGCAAGGAGAATCGAAGGTTCTACGGTTTGGAGTGAAGTTTACCAAAACCTTCTATTCAAAGCGTTGAAGGAGTTCTTGATCCGGACTAGTTCTTGGTCTTTGATCCCTTTGCAATGGAGATCGATTCCCACAGAAATTTGGGTGGTTTTGATGGAGAACTTTCAAATCCACCTTGGGAACACTTGAGTGAGGAGGGGGAGAGTGGGAAGGGTTGTGAGGATGAAGAAGATTAGGTTTGAGCCGGCCTTAGGGTTATGGAGTTGAAATATCGAACTAGTCCGTTTTCTTGTCAGAGAGAAAATTGGACTAGTCCGTGGTTGTCCGGACTAGTCCGGACTAATGGACCTAGTGCGGACTAGTCTGCAAGTACGGACTAGTTCGAGGTCCGTGGTCCCTTGTACAGAAGTGTACAAAACATATATATATATATATATATATATATATATATATATATATATATATATATATATATATATATATAGGAACAAAGGCACACAGATATTCTTGATGAATATGATTAGTAAACATACAACAATCAAGCTATGACCATCATTCACCAAGATCAAGTGACTAACATAGTTTTTTAGGAGAAAAAATAGAGAGAGATGATTTTTCAACATAATTAACATGATTTTGAGGATGGCATACAGGTATGCAAGTTTTCAAGCCACGTTTCGAGCATCAAGGATATTTAGTTCATTTCAGAGCTCACAAAAACATTTTTCATCAAGTGGCTTGGTAAAGATATCGGCTAGTTGTTTTTCAGTGTTGACATGGGAAATGGCTATGTCTCCTTTCATTGAGTGATCTCTCAAAAAATAATGCCGGATATCTATGTGTTTGGTTCTAGAGTGCTCAATAGGGTTATGGGCAATTTTAATTGCACTCTCATTATCACAAAGGAGTGGAATGCGGCTCATATTGTAACCGTAATCACTTAGAGTTTGTCGCATCCAAAGGAGTTGTGCACAACAACTCCCGGCTGCAACATACTCCACTTTGGCTGTGGATAGGGCAATTGAATTTTGTTTCTTGGAGGACCAAGAAACTAGGGATCTACCTAGGAATTGGCAAGTACCAGAAGTACTTTTTCTATCTACCTTGCATCCAGCATAATCTGCATCGGAGTATCCAATGAGATTGAATTTTGAACCTTTAGGATACCAAAGGCCTAGGTTGGGTGTATGAACTAAATATCTCAAGATCCTTTTGTAACACCCCAAAACCTGCTAAAGAGGGGAATTTAAAATTTTTTGGACGTAATGCATGTAATAAAGCAATTCAAATTCAAACTGGAATTCAAATTCAAATCAAAACGGAAAAAGAAAAGGAAAAAGAAAAACGGCCAGTGGGCCGAAACCCGCTCAGCCGGCCCAAGACCGCGCGCCAACCAGCCCAAACCCGCGCGCCCCCCTCTCTCCCTCTCTCTGACGCGCGGGGCCCGCCCGTCATCTTATTCCCCCGCGCGCCCCAACCGACCCCAGCCCTCTCTCGCGCCCGATCAAAACCAACCCCCCGGAACCCGTGCTCCCAGCCCCGATTCTCGTTCCCGGGCACCCCAGCGTGATCTTAACAGACCCGCCGCCCTCCCTCGCCCATTTATAAGTCGACGATCACCTTTGTTTCCTCCCCGATTGACTCGCTTCATTACCGGTGAGACCGAGACCCACTCTGCCGTTTTCTCCCAACCTTCGCCCGATTTCTCTGATCTAACGGGCTTGTTACGTTCCACCGCCGCCGAGGAGCCCTGCAGGTGAAGGAAACAACGTGTCTTGCGCCCTAACAGTCGCTCCGACGAGCACCGAGTGCCATTGCCGGACTTCGATGCCACCAACCGACTTCCAGGGCCTCCGAGTGCAGGAAAACCCCTAGGTGAGCATCCCCTACCCCTCCGCAGCCGATCCGTGCAAAAAGATGCGAGTTCTAGCGTGTAGCGGCAAAAACCGAGGCTGCGTCGGCGAGATCGCCGCACCCGCCGCCGCGCGACGCCACGCACGCGGGCTGGCTCCGGCCAGGGCGACGTGGCCCCTTGGGGGTCGTCTATTTTAAATCGCACGGTAGAAATTAAATCGACGCGTACCGCTTCGGCAATCTAATCTGGGCCGTCTGTTTTAAATCCAACGGCCCACGTCAGCACCGCATTATAAAGGCCGGGATTCTTACACGCTACCCGCTGGGGATCTCGGAAAACACGAGCTAGTCCTGGAAACTTCTGATCTAGCCCCTGGACCTTCAGAAATTTATGTAAATTCATTTAAAACTCAGTTTTAGCCCCTGGACTTAATAAAAAATAAAAAAACCCCTCTGTTATGTGTAATTAGGCCCCTAAAAATTTAGGAAAGGGAAAATTAAACCCTGCAGTAGGGTGGATTTGCCTTTTAGACCCTATGGGAATATTAAATTTAGAAATTTAAACATGTGACTAGGATTTAAATTTAAATGGTGATGCAAACACATGTGCAAATATAAATTTAAATTCTCCTAGCACTTGGAAAACTTTAGAATGAGTTAAAAATAGATTTTAGGCTGAAATGAAATCTGCCTAAGTGTTGCTCATTTTTACTATCTCTAGAGACACATTTTAGGCTAGGAAATAATTCTAAAAACTAGTAAAATAAATTTAAATTGTTTCACATCAGAGAGGAAGTTCAAAAATATTTTATTGAACATTTTAGATCAGAACCTATTCTGTTTAGATGATATGCCTTACTATTTTAATATTAAAATTCACTTTTAGGCATAGAAAATAAATCTGAAAATATAGGAAAATAAGTATGCATAATTAGGAAATGATAAATGATGTCTCCAAATCAAAAGACTTCAGATTAGGATTTTGTAGAAGATCTGAAAATCTATTTGGAGTAGGAAATTATCTGTCATGCAAACTTTGTGGCTAAGAAGTGTATTAATTAAATATAAAGAATTTGTTCAAATTGGAAATTCATATATAGTGTGCAAATAGAAATCTGAATACAAAAGTTAGAAATAATATATATATGTTTAAAAGTGCATGTAGGCCAAAAATCAACACATCTAGGGTAACCACAACATTTAGAAATGTGAATGACTTTCATATGTATGTATGTGTGGTTTGCATGAAGTGAAAGTGTGGACTAAGGCCTATGGATTGTTGTTTTCTTTTGCTATGTGTATTGGCATGAGTAGAACCTGCCCCAGAGCAAGTTCTCCCCTTCCAAGACCAAGACTTTCCATTCCCAGAGCAACAGGAAGAAGGCAAGTGTCCTTGACCACTTTGATCCTATACTAGGATGTGTAGTTAGAATTTAATTGCATGGTCAATTTGGAATATGATACCCATGCTAGGAAGTTTCCCTATAATTGCATTATCTTGTTTACTTGTAGCTTGGGTTGAGATTTATTTTACTATGTCATTCATTCATATTACTTATGCTTAGCCATGCTTAGAATGGGATAAGTGAGATATGATATCATCAACTTATTTACCTTACTCTTGAATGAGATATTATGAGTTATGTAGAGGTAGGGATCGAGGGAAGTTGGATGATTTGGTCGGTGCTGTGTGCACGAGACTCAGGTTTGTGTTTAGTACTTGCCTGGATCCTAAGGACCGGTTCATGGAGCATGTAACCTGGCTTTACCGTGCCAACCACATGCTGAGATGGGGCAGCTTGGCCAATTAATTAGGTGTATCCCCGGCGTAGTATGGGTGTTTTAGATGGTGCGGGGAATAGGTGTTAGCTGGACTACTATATGAACCGCAAGGCTCAAGAGGGGGCCACTGCAGCGGGGTTGGAGCCTCTTGTATGCTGTTAGGGGTGAAACCTCAGTGGGCCCACGCTCGTCGGGAATCCCTTTGTAAAGGCCTCGTAGTGATCTCCTGGCTACACACCTGGGAAGTGTGAACGTGGTTCGCGGCCACTGGCATAATGGAGGTTCTTTTAGTCCACCCGGCAACGGGGGATGAAATCACTACATGTGGGTACAGTGGCGCAAACTCTGCAGAGTCAAAACTGTCATGACAGTCGTGCTCACGGTCAAGAGCGGCTTGGACTTATTCATGATTAGAGGATGATTTGGGAAGTTGAGGATGTTAAGCGGGAAGCTTAACATTGGAGATGAAATTATGGTTACTAAATATTGATGATGGGTTGAGAGATTGGGACCATTTCACCTGTGTAGTAATGTAGATGCTTAATAAGCTAAGGTGATAGGTATTAATTGCGTAGTGCTTTAACCATGAGTTCAACCTCTCCTTGCTCTAGCCATGCATGACATAACTTTCCCACACTTGCTGAGTACCAACGGTACTCAAACTTGCATTTCTGTTGGTTTAAATTGCTGCTCAGGTCAAAGGGATGATGTGGTGTTCAATGACCAAGACTTTGGACCCGATGAAGGTTTCTAGGTTCACGGAGTCCCCCGGGCAACGCCTATGACGAAGCCCACAAGATTTATGTTCCGCTGCTATTTTATTTACATGTTATGAACTTATTATCGTCCATCGAGACGTATGCTATGTAAGACTTATTTATATTCGAACACCTGACTTGTAATATGATGATGCTTCACTAGTTGTCGTCACATGTATGAGAAAATGATCCTGGCATACATGTGATATTCACTCGGTTGTTCTTCGGAGAAACCGGGTGTGACATAAGTGGTATCAGAGCCAAGGTTGCCCGTAGGAACGTGGACCTAGGTAGAAATGGACGTATTTAAGGACCCTATTTTCTTAAAAACTATTTTACAAAGATGTGGGCTGAAAGTGTTATTTCATGGGGTCACTTTATTCATGTTGCCCCAACTTTTATTCAAAATACAATTTTTATTTAACTCTTATCTAACTTAATTTTAAATGCTTTACGTTTTAGATGGTCCGCATGATCCGCACCGCTCGCAAGTCCACCGGAGGGAGAGTTCCTGTAGTTGCCCTTGCCTTGAGAGAGGAGAACCATCCGGTGACGTACCACTCCTACGGGTTGGCAGTAGGATGCTTGTTGCGCTGGCTTCGGCGTATGCTCCACGCCGCCAGCAATGTGGGCAAGCTGATCATACACTACAGCTCCACCAGGACCATCCGTGAGAAGCGGGAAGAATGGAGCTCAGAGATGAGGATTATCCATGAAAATCAGCTGCTCAAGATCCACCGCTCTCCTGCTTGTCGGGCGACTCAGGCCGATGCTGAGAAGGATGTCACCTGGGAGGCCATCACCTACCAGAGTTACATCAACCGTCGCCACCTGGACAGGACTGAGTACATGTATGTCCTCTAGCGTGAGAGTGGCACCGCGGAGTACAAGTACCCGCCAGTGCAGAAGGGGACTTCCCATGAGCACATGGACCTGTGCTTGGAGGATGCTGCTATGCTCAGCACTCGACTGCAAGAGTGCCAGCAGGAGCTTCAGGATGTTCGTGACACCCTGAAGGAGACCGAGGCGTTGCTTCGCGCCAGCTTGAGGGCGAGAGAAAGAGGACATGGGAATGAACTGTGTGTCACCGTGAATGACACGTGGACTCCTGACTCCCCAGACCGCCGGCGAGCAAGCGTCGCCGCACTTCTCCACCAGCAACTTCCCCACCTAAAGTGGAATCAGAGGGAAGCTGCAATAATGAGGAAGACCCCGACGAGCCAGCTCAGTGATACGAGTTGTTTAGAGTCATTTCCCTTATTTCAGCAGGTTATCGAGTAGTCGAGTCAATTCCTTATTTATTTGTGTGTTAATGTTTGGTGTGTGGCGTGAGTTGTGGAAGCCATGGGCATTTGTCCACAACCTCGTCTTTAGGTTGTTTTGCTTTGATGTGTGAACTCTTATGAATCAAGAGTGCATTTATTTTCGCGTGAGACGTGACTCCCAAATATCTACGAGAAATCTTCAGAAATTGTTTAAATATTAAGGCCTCAAAAGTTTAAGTTTAAACAAGCAATTTGGGAAGTTAATACGTAATGCTTTAAGTTAACACTTGGTTAATCATGATAGATGTCTGGAAGAGGAAAAGGTCGTGGTGCCAACCCCACCAACAACAACGATGAGGCCGACAATCCTCACCTTTCTGGAGGGCAAGACAGGGGTGGTCGCCGTGAAGGAGCTGATCCTACCCACCAAATGCTCGAAAATCAGAATCAGCTCATCCAGAGTTTAACTCAAGTGGTGGCCATCTTGCACCAAGCTCCACCCCCACAAGCTGCACCACGCCAACCAAGGTTGAGTGAGTTTCTGGGAACTCAACCCCCAAAGTTTGCAAGTGCTGCTGAACCTCTGGAGGCAGATGATTGGCTAAAGACCATTGAGAGCAAGATGAGGATCATACAATGCCAAGGGTATGATAGGGTGCTGTTTGCCTCTCACCAGCTGCATGGACCTGCTGCTGATTGGTGGACCGCTTACGTGGCAGCCCATCACGACCCCGAGAACATCACTTGGGAAGAGTTCAAGCGCAGTTTCCGCAACCACTACATACCAAGGGGTGAACTCAAAACACAAGAGAAATGAGTTCCTGGGGCTGCAGCAAGGCAACATGACTGTGTTGGAATACCTCACTAAGTTCACCCAACTATCCCGTTATGCACCATGGGATATCGAAACCAATGAGCAGAAACAGGACTGTTTTGTGGAAGGACTTACTATGGAGATGCAATGTGCAATGTCCTCCAATGAGTATGAAAGCTTCCAAAAGATGGTAGACAGGGCATTCGTCGTGGAGAGGAAGCTGAAGGCCTTGGAGAATGAAAACAAGAGGAAGGCGGGATGGTCACACCAAGCCTCAAGTAGCAACACGCGTCCACGTCTGATGCAGCAACCTGCAGGGCAGACGATTCGTGTTGTGGTACCCTACCAGACACCGAGAGGGTACAACCCGAACTTCAGGCCTCCATCAGCACCAGCACAGCCGCAGCGTCAGTTTGTGCAGCAGCCTCGCCCCACATATCAACCTCGACCAGCAGGACAAGGACCACAGAACCAACCCCAAGATAACAAAGGCCAGGCACCTAAGGTTGGGGTGCAATGCTTCAACTGTGGTGAAGTGGGGCACTACGCCCATAAGTGCCCAAAGAAGAAGCCCATGCAGCCACAACAGCAGAATATGATGCGAGGACGGGTGAACCACGTGACCATGGAGGAAGCGCAAGAGGCACCTGACGTGGTAATTGGTAAGTTTCCTGCCAATTTACACATTACAACCCTATTGTTCGATTCTGGTGCTACCCACTCGTTCATTGCTCAAGGGTTTGTTAAGAAGCACGGTCTAGCAACAACACAAATGAACCATATGTTAGCAGTGAACTCTCCAGGGGGAGAAATAAGGACAAGACAAGTGTGTCCCAAGGTGAATCTAGACATTAATGGGGTAGTATTTACTGCAAACCTCATAGTGATAGACTCACAAGGGATAGATATTATTTTGGGTATGGATTGCTTGACCAAACATAAAGGAATCATCCATTGTTCGACAAGAACGGTGGAACTAACTCACCCGAGTGGCATAAAAGTGAAGTTCATAACCGTACAAGAACCTAGGAGGGACCTTAAACTCAACCAAATTGAGGTGGAAGTGGAAGAGATCAGGATTATCAGGGAATATCCAGACGTTTTTCCGGAGGAGTTGCCAGGTATGCCCCCCGATCATGAAGTAGAATTCGCGATTGAACTAGTGCCTGGAACAGCCCCGATATACAAGAGGCCTTATCGGATGGACTCCAAACAGCTGGAAGAGCTCAAGGAGCATATAAGAGAATTGACAGAGAAGGGGTATATTCGTCCTAGTTCCTCACCAAGGGGAGCTCCAGTGATATTTGTGCCCAAGAAGGACAGAACCCAAAGGTTATGCGTAGACTACAGTGCGTTGAACGAAGTAACCATCAAGAACAAGTACCCATTACCCCGCATTGAAGACTTATTTGATCAGTTGAGGGGAGATTGTGTGTTCTCAAAAATTGATCTCAGGTCAGGATACCACCAACTGAAGATAAGGCAAACCGACATTCAAAAGACAGCTTTCGTATCTCGGTACGGGCTGTATGAATACACCGTCATGCCGTTCGGGCTAACTAATGCCCCGACATATTTCATGTATCTCATGAACAAGGTATTCATGGAATATCTGGACAAATTTGTGGTGGTTTTCATTGATGACATTCTCATCTTCTCCAAAGATGAAGAAGAACATGAGGGACATTTAAGATTGGTGTTGCAAAAACTAAGAGAACACCAACTATATGCCAAGTTGAGCAAGTGTGAATTTTGGCTGAAGAGAGTTCCCTTCTTAGGACATATAATCTCGGAGGGAGGAATCTCAGTAGATCCCGCCAAGATCGAGGATGTGCAGAAGTAGAAGACCCCTAAAAATGTCGGGGAAGTTCGAAGCTTCTTAGGATTGGTTGGGTATTATCGACGGTTTATTGAGGGTTTCCCCAAGATTTCGAGAACTGAAGAAAAGATTGACAACAACCCCAGTGCTAGTTATGCCAGATATGCAGAAGAACTTTTTAGTGTACTGCGGTGCCTCTGGACACGGGTTGGGATGTGTTCTCATGCAAGAGGGGCATGTCGTGGCTTACGCGTCCCGGCAGCTCCGAAAACACGAGAAGAACTATCCTACGCATGACATAGAGCTAGCCGCAGTGGTACACGCATTGAAGATTTGGCGGCATTACTTGATGGGGAAAAGGACAGAGATATATACGGATCATAAGAGCTTAAAGTACATTTTCACACAGCCAGATCTCAACCTCAGACATAGGAGATGGTTAGAGCTAATCAACGACTTTGATGTGGGCATCAACTATCATCCTGGGAAAGCGAACGTCATGGCGGATGCTTTAAGCCGGAAAGTGCAGGTCAACATGTTGAGTTCAAGGGACATGCCTACAGAATTGAAGGAAGAGATTGCAAAACTCAATCTATGTCTGGTGAATAGTGGTGAGGCCATCGCCATGGAAGTGGACTCCACATTAGAGCAAGACATACGCAACGGTCAGAAGAATGACGAGAAGATACAAGAGATTAGAGAACTCATCAAAGAAAATAACCCCTGGGTTCAGAGAAGATGAACAAGGTACGGTGTGGCATGGGAAAATAATCTGTGTGCCTGAAGTGAAGGAGATCCGTGAATTGATTTTGAAGGGAGCTCATGATTCTGACTATTCCATTCATCCTGGGAGTACGAAGATGTATCATGACCTCAAGAGCAGATATTGGTGGTATGGTATGAAGCGAGATGTCGTGGAATATGTTGCCCTATGTGACACATGTCAGTTGGTGACAGCAGAACATCAACGACCCGTGGGACTATTGCAACCACTCAAAGTGCCTGAATGGAAATGGGAAGAAATAGGTATGGACTTCATAGTGGGACTACCTAGGACCCAATCGGGATATGATTCGATATGGGTCATCATCGACAGGCTAACCAAGATCGCTCATTTCATCCCCGTGAAAGAAAACTACAGCGGATCCAAATTGATGGAATTGTACATGTCAAGGATCGTGTGTTTTCATGGAGTGCCAAAGAAGATAGTGTCAGATCGAGGGACACAGTTCACCTCAAGGTTCTGGCATAAGTTACATGAAACCATGGTAACTCATCTAAATTTTAGTTCTGCCTATCACCCCCAGACTGACGGGCAGACGGAAAGAACCAATCAGATCCTTGAGGATATGCTGAGAGCGTGTGCGCTCAAGAACAATAGGAATTGGGATAAAAACTTACCGTATGCGGAGTTCTCCTATAACAACAGCTATCAGGCTAGTATGAAGATGTCACCCTTTGAGGCTTTGTATGGGAGGAAGTGCAGAACTCCACTATTTTGGAACCAAACAGGGGAAAGTAAAGTGTTTGGGCCCGAGGTACTACAAGAAGCCGAGGCGAAAGTGAGGGAAATTCGCAACAATTTGAGGATAGCACAGAACCTACAAAAGAGTTATGCCGATGTACGGAGAAGAGAGCTTATTTTCAACGTGGGGGACTATGTCTATCTCAAGGTGTCCCCTATCCGAGGACTTCGTCGGTTCAAGGTGAAAGGGAAATTATCACCTCGATACATCGGACCCTTTCAGATTCTGGAGAGGAAAGGCGAAGTGGCATATCAACTAGAACTACCGGCTCGCTTATTAGATGTGCACGATGTATTCCATGTGTCACGGCTCAAGAAATGTTTAAGAACACCCAAAGAAATGTTTCCCATGAATGAGGTGGACGTACGAGATTTTGGAGACAATGGAACGCCTCACAAGAAATAAAAGAATCTGAATGTGCAAGGTGCAGTGGAAGCATCACTCGGAAGCTGAAGCCACATGGGAGCGAGAAGACGAGCTTAAGGCCCAGTTTCCGGATTTGTTTTCCTAGAATCACAAATCTCGAGGACAAGATTTCTTTTAAGGGGAGTAGAGCTGTAACACCCCAAAACCTACTAAAGAGGGGAATTTAAAAAAATTTGGACGTAATGCATGTGATAAAGCAATTCAAATTCAAACTGGAATTCAAATTCAAATCAAAACAGAAAAAGAAAAGGAAAAGGAAAAAGAAAAACAGCCAGTGGGCCGAAACCCGCTCAGCCGGCCCAAGACCGCGCGCCAGCCAGCCCAAACCCGCGCACCCCCCTCTCTCCCTCTCTCTGACGCGTGGGGCCCGCCCATCATCTTCTTCCCCCGCGCGCCCCAACCGATCCTAGCCCTCTCTCGCGCCCGATCAGAACCAACCCCCCGGAACCCGCGCTCCCAGCCCCGATTCTCGGTCCCGGGCACCCCAGCGTGATCTCAACAGACCCGCTGCCCTCCCTCGCCCATTTATAAGCCGACGATCCCCTTTGTTTCCTCCCCGATCGACTCGCTTCAGTACCGGTGAGACCGAGACCCTCTCTGCCATTTTCTCCCATCCTTCGCCCGATTTCTCTGATCTAACGGGCTTGTTATGTTCCACCGCCGCCGGGGAGCCCTGCAGGTGAAGGAAACGACGTGTCTTGCGCCCCAACAGTCGCTCCGACAAGCACCGAGTGCCATTGTCGGACTTCGATGCTGCCGACCGACTTCCAGGGCCTCCGAGTGCAGGAAAACCCCTAGGTGAGCATCCCCTACCCCTCCGCAGCTGATCCGTGCAAAAAGATGTGAGTTCTAGTGTGTAGTGGCAAAAACCGAGGCTGCGCTGGCGAGATCGCGGCCCCCGCCGCCGCGCGCCACCGCGCGCGCGGGCTGGCTCCGGCTAGGGCGACGTGGCCCCTTGAGGGCCGTCTATTTTAAATCGCACGGTAGAAATTAAATCGACGCGTACCGCTTCGGCAATCTAATCTGAGTCGTCTGTTTTAAATCCAACGGCCCACGTCATCCCCACATTATAAAGGTCGGGATTCTTACGCGCTACCCCCTGGGGATCTCAGAAAACACGAGCTAGCCCCAGAAACTTCTGATCTAGCCCCTGGACCTTCAGAAATTTATGTAAATTCATTTAAAACTCAGTTTTAGCCCCTGGACTTAATAAAAATTAGGAAAACCCCTCTGTTATGTGTAATTAGGCCCCTGAAAATTTAGGAAATAGAAAATTAAACCCTGCAGTAGGGTGGATTTGCCTTTTAGACTCTATAGGAATATTAAATTTAGAAATTTGAACATGTGACTAGGATTTAAATTTAAATGGTGATGCAAACACATGTGCAAATATAAATTTAAACTCTCCTAGCACTTGGAAAACTTTAGAATGAGTTAAAATAGATTTTAGGCTGAAATGAAATCTGCCTAAGTGTTGCTCATTTTTACTATCTCTAGAGACACATTTTAGGCTAGGAAATAATTCTAAAAACTAGTAAAATAAATTTAAATTGTTTCACATCAGAGAGGAAGTTCAAAAATATTTTATTGAACATTTTAGATCAGAACCTATTCTGTTTAGATGAAATGCCTTACTATTTTAATATTAAAATTCACTTTTAGGCATAGAAAATAAATCTGAAAATATAGGAAAATAATTATGCATAATTAGGAAATGATAAATGAGGTCTCCATATTCAAAAACTTCAGTTTAGGATTTTGTAGAAGATCTGAAAACCTATTTGGAGTAGGAAATTATCTTTCATGCAAACTTTGTGGCTAAGAAGTGTATTAATTAAATATAAAGAATTTGTTCAAATTGGAAATTCATATATAGTGTGCAAATAGAAATCTGAATACAAAAGTTAGAAATAATATATATATGTTTAAAAGTGCATGTAGGCCAAAAATCAACACATCTAGGGTAACCACAACACTTAGAAATGTGAATGACTTTCATATGTATGTATGTGTGGTTTGCATGAAGTGAAAGTGTGGACTAAGGCTTATGGATTGTTGTTTTCTTTTGCTATGTGTATTGGCATGAGTAGAACCTGCCCCAGAGCAAGTTCTCCCCTTCCAAGACCAAGACTTTCCATTCCCAGAGCAGCAGGAAGAAGGCAAGTGTCCTTGACCACTTTGATCTTATACTAGGATGTGTAGTTAGAATTTAATTGCATGGTCAATTTGGAATATGATACCCATGCTAGGAAGTTTCCCTAGAATTACATTATCTTGTTTCCTTGTAGCTTGGGTTGGGATTTCAATTGATAATGCAAATAATTCTATCTACACATCCTAGTATAGGATCAAAGTGGTCAAGGACACTTGCCTTCTTCCTGCTCCTCTGGGAATGGATAGTCCTGATCTTGGAAGGGAAGAACTTGCTCTGGGGCAGGTTCTACTCATGCCAACACACATAGCAAAAGAAAACAACAATCCATAAGACAGTTCACACTTTCACTCCACACATACATACATATGATAGTCATTCACATTTCTAAGTGTTGTGTTTACTCTAGCTGTGTTGGTTTTTAGCCTTCATGCACTTTTAAACATATGTATATGATTTCTAACTTTTGTATTTCAGATTTCTGGTTGCACACTATATATGAATTTTCAATTTATATGAATTCTTTATATTTAATTAATATACTTCTTAACTACCAAGTTTGCATGGAAGGTAATTTCCTACTCCAAATGGGTTTTCAGATCTTCTACCAAATCCTAAACTGAAGTCTTTGGATTTGGAGACTTCATTTATCATTTTCTAGTTATACATACCTATTTTCCTATATTTTCCAGATTTATTTTCTATGACTAGAAGTGAGTTTTAATATTAAATAGTAGGGCATATCATCTAAACAGAATAGGTTCTGATCTAAAATATTAAATAATAATTTTTGAACTTCTTCTCTGATGTGAACTAATTTAAATTTATTTTACAAATTTTTAGAATTATTTCCTAACCTAAAAATGTATCCGTATAACTAATAAATGTGAACAATCAATTAGACAGATTCATTTCAGCTTAAAATCTACTTTTAACTCATTCTAAAGTTTTCCAAGTGCTAGGAGAGTTTAAATTTGAATTTACAATGTGTTTGTCTCACCTTTTAAATTTAAATCCTAATCACATATTCAAATTTCTAAATTTAATATCATATAGGGTTAAAAAGGTAAACTCACCCCACTACAGGGTCTATTATATTATTTCATAAATTTCCAGGGGTCTAGTTACACATAACCGAGGGGTTTTCCTAATTTTTATTAAGTCCAGGGGCTAAAACTGATTTTTAAATGAATTTACATGAATTTCTGAAGTTCCAGGGGCTAGATCAGAAGTTTCCGGGGCTAGCTCGTGTTTTCCGAGATCCCCAGGGGGCAGCGCGTAAGAATCCCGGCCTTTATAATGCGGGGCCGACGTGGACCGTCCGATTTAAAATAGACGGCTGTGATTAGATCGCCGAACCGGTACGCGGGGGTTTTATGTCTACCGTGCGATTTAAAATAGACGGCACACAAGCGGCCACGTTGCCCTGACTGTGCGCGGGCGGCGCTGCCCGGCGGCGCGCGGCGGCGGGAGGCGGCGATCTCGCCGGAGAACTTCAGATCTTCGTCTATACCTCCTAAAACTGGGATTTCATGGCATAGATCAGTAGAGGGGGGGTAGGGGATTTCACCTCGGGGTCTTTCTTGAGCTCGGAGGCCCTGGAAGGCGGTCGGCGTCGAGGTCCGAGGTGGAACCGCTGCGGTGCTCGTCGGAGCTGTGCCTAGAGCGCAAACCACCGAGTTTTCTGCACCTGCGTGACTCCCCGGAGGCGGTGGGACATGATCGATGCGTTAGATCAGAAAACCCGAGCAACGATCGAGAGAAAACGGCCGGAGAAGCTCTGGTTCTCACCGGGAGGAAAAACAGCCGATCGGAGGAGAAAAACAGGGCGATGCCGGCGTTTATATAGACGGGGGAGGGCGGCGTGTCTGTTGGGATCGAGTCGGAGTCGTCCGGGACCAGAATTCGGCTGGGGGACGTGGGTTTCCGGGGTAGTTTGGATTCGGGCGCGCAGAGGAGTCCGGGCTGTTGGCGCGAGCGAGAGGTGGGGGATGACACGCGGGTCCCGCGTGTCAGTGAGAGGGAGAGAGAGGCGCGCGGCTGTGGGCTGGCGCGGGAACTGGTGGGTTTCGGCCCACTGGCCAGGGGGTTTTCTTTTTCTTTTTCATTTTCTTTTATGTTTTGATTTAAATTTGAATTTGAATTTCTGCACCACATGCAACACGTTCAAAAATTTTTAAATTTCCCTCTTAACAGATTTTGGGGTGTTACAGCTCTACCCCCCTTAAAAGAAATCTCGTCCTCGAGATTGGTGGTTCTAGGAAAACAATTCCGGAAACTGTGCCTTAAGCTCGTCTTCTCGCTCCCATGTGGCTTCCTCTTCCGAGTGATGATTCCGCTGCACCTTGCACATCCGGATTCTTTTATTTCTTGTGAGGCGTTCCATTGTCTCCAAAATCTTGAATGGTTGCTCGGCATAAGACAGATCCTCAGCTACGTCAACCTCATTCATGGGTAACATCTCTTCAGGCGTCCTCAGACATTTCTTGAGCTGTGACACATGGAATACGTCATGCACATCTGATAGGCAAGCCGGCAGTTCTAGTTGATATACCACTTCGCCTTTCCTCTCCAGAACTGGAAAGGGTCCGATGTATCGAGGTGATAACTTCCCTTTCACCTTGAACCGACGAAGTCCTCGGATAGGGGACACCTTGAGGTAGACATAGTCCCCCACGTTGAAAACGAGTTCTCTTCATTGTACATTGGCATAGCTCTTTTGTCGTATCTGTGCTATCCTCAAGTTGTTGCGGATTTCCCTCACTTTCGCCTCGGCTTCTTGTAGTACTTCGGGCCCAAACACTTTACTTTCCCCCGTTTGGTTCCAAAAATAGGGGAGTTCTGCACTTCCTCCCATACAAGCCTCAAATGGTGACATCTTCATGCTAGCCTGATAGCTGTTGTTATAGGAGAACTCCGCATACGGTAAGTTCTTATCCCAACTCCTATTGTTCTTGAGTGCACACGCTCTCAGCATATCCTCAAGGATCTGATTGGTTCTTTCCGTCTGCCCGTCGGTTTGGGGATGATAGGCAGAACTAAAATTCAGATTAGTTCCTATGGTTTCATGCAACTTCTGCCAGAACCTTGAGGTGAACTGTGTCCCTCGATCTGACACTATCTTCTTTGGTACTCCATGGAAACACACGATCCTTGACATGCACAATTCTGCCAATTTGGATCCGTTGTAGCTTTCTTTCACGGGAATGAAATGAGCTACCTTGGTTAGCCTGTCGATGATGACCCATATCGAATCATATCCTGATTGGGTCCTGGGTAGTCCCACTATGAAATCCATACCGATTTCTTCCCATTTCTATTCAGGCACTTTGAGTGGTTGCAATAATCCCGCAGGTCGTTGATGTTCTGCTTTCACCAACTGACATGTGTCACATAGGGCAACATGTTCCGCGACATCTCGCTTCATGCCATACCACCAATATCTGCTCTTGAGGTCATGGTACATCTTCGTACTCCCAGGATGAATGGAATAGTCGGAATCATGAGCCTCCTTCAAAATCAATTCACAGATCTCTTTCACTTCAGGCACACATATTCTTTTCCCGTGCCACACCGTACCTTGTTCATCCTCTCTGAACCCAGGGGCTTTATTATCCTTGATGTGTTTCTGATTTCTTGTATCTTCTCGTCATTCTTCTGACCATTGCGGATGTCTTTCTCTAATGTGGAGTCCACTTCCATGGCGATGGCCTCACCACTATTCACCAGACATAGATTGAGTTTATAACATCTTCCTTCAATTCTGCAGGCATGTCCTTCAAGCTCAACCTATTGACCTGCACCTTCCGACTTAAAGCATCTGCCACGACGTTCGCTTTCCCGGGATGATAGTTGATGCCCACATCAAAGTTGTTGATTAGCTCTAACCATCTCCTTTGTCTGAGGTTGAGATCTGGCTGTGTGAAAATGTACTTTAAGCTCTTATGATCCGCATATATCTTTGTCCTCTTCCCCATCAAGTAATGCCGCCAAATCTTCAACGTGTGTACCACTGCAGCTAGCTCTAGGTCATGTGTAGGATAGTTCTTATCAAGTTTCCGGAGCTGCCGGGACGCATAAGCCACGACATGCCCCTCTTGCATGAGAACACATCCCAACCCATTTCCAGAGGCATCGCAGTATACTGAAAAGTTCTTCTGCATATCTGGCATAACTAGCACTGGGGCTGTTGTCAATCTTTTCTTCAGTTCCTGGAAACTCGTCTCGCACTGCGGTGTCCATGTGAATGTGATTCCTTTCTCCAACAGTTTGGTGAGGGGTCTCGAAATCTTGGAGAAACCCTCGATAAACCATCGATAGTATCCAGCCAATCCTAAGAAGCTTCGAACTTCCCCGACATTCTCAAGGGTCTTCCACTTGGCAGGATCTACGGAGATTCCTCCCTCCGAGATTATATGACCTAAGATGGGAACTCTCTTCAGCCAAAACTTACACTTGCTCAACTTGGCATATAGTTGGTGTTCTCTCAGCTTTTGCAACACTAACCTTTGATGTTTCTCATGTTCTCCTTCATCTTTGGAGAAGACGAGAATGTCATCTATGAAAACCACCACAAATTTGTCCAGATATTCCATGAATACCTTGTTCATGAGATACATGAAGTATGCCAGGGCATTAGTTAGCCCGAAAGGCATGACTGTGTATTCATACAGTCCGTACCAAGATACGAAAGCTGTCTTTGGAATATCAGTTTGCCTTATCTTAAGTTGATGGTATCCCAACCTGAGATCAATTTTCGAGAACACACAAACTCCCCTCAACTGATCAAACAAGTCTTCAATGCGGGGTAATGGGTACTTGTTCTTGATGGTTACCTCATTCAACGCACGGTAGTCCACGCATAGCCTTTGGGTCCCGTCCTTCTTGGGCACAAATATCACTGAAGCTCCCCATGGTGAGGAACTAGGACGAATGTACCCCTTTTCTGTCAATTCTCTTAAATGTTCCTTATGTTCTTCCAGCTGTTTGGAGTCCATCCGATATGGTCTCTTGTATATCGGAGCTGTTCTAGGCACTAGCTCAATCGTGAATTCCACTTCACGATCGGGAGGCATACCTGGCAACTCCTCCAGAAAAACATCTGGATATTCCCTGATGATCCTGATCTCCTCCACTTCCACCTCAACTTGATTGAGTTTAATGTCCCTCCTAGGCTCTTGTATAGTTATGAACTTTACTCTTGTGCCACTAGGGTGAGTTAGTTCCACCATTCTTGTCGAACAATGGATGATTCCTTTATGTTTGGTCAACCAATCCATACCCAAAATAATATCTATCCCTTGTGAATCTATCACTATGAGGTTGGCAGTAAATACTACCCCATTAATGTCTAGATTCACCTTGGGACACACTTGTCTTGTCCTTATTTCTCCACCTGGAGAGTTCACTGCTAGCATATGGTTCATTTGTGTGGTTGCTAGATCATGCTTCTTAACAAACCCTTGAACAATGAACGAGTGGGTAGCACCAGAATCAAACAACAGGGTTGCAATGTGTAAATTGGCAGGAAACTTACCAACTATCACGTCGGGTACCTCTTGCGCTTCCTCCATGGTCACGTGGTTCACCCGTCCTCGCATCACATTCTGCTGTTGTGGTTGCATGGGCTTCTTATTTGGGCACTTATGGGCGTAGTGCCCCACTTCACCACAGTTGAAGCATTGCACCCCAACCTTAGATGCCTGGCCTTTGTTGTCTTGGGGTTGGTTCTGTGGTCCTTGCACTGCTGGTCGAGGTTGATATGTGGGACGAGGCTGCTGTACAAACTGACGCTGCGGCTGTGCCGGTGCTGATGGAGGCCTGAAATTTGGGTTGTACCCTCTCGGTGCTGAGTAGGGTACAACAGCACGGCTCGTCTGCCCTGCGGGTGGCTGCATCAGTCGTGGGTGTGTGTTGCTACCCGAGGCTTGGTGTGACCATCCCGCCTTCCTCTTGTTTTCATTTTCCAAGGCCTTCAGCTTCCTCTCCACAACAAATGCTCTGTACACCATCTTTTGGAAGCTTTCATACTCGTTGGAGGACATTGCACATTGCATCTCCGTAGTAAGTCCTTCCACAAAGCAGTCTTGTTTCTGCTCATCAGTTTCGATGTCCCGTGATGCCTAACGGGATAGTTGGGTGAACTTAGTGAGGTATTCCCTCACAGTCATGTTTCCTTGCTGCAGCCCCAACAACTCCTTCCTCTTGTTTTTGAGTTCACCCCTTGGTATGTAATGGTTGCGGAAACTGCGCTTGAACTCTTCCCAAGTGATGTTCTCAGGGTCATGATGGGCTGCTATGTAAGCGGTCCACAAATCAGCAGCAGGTCCATGCAATTGGTGAGAGGCAAACAGCACCCTCTCATACCCTTGGCATTGTATGATCCTCATCTTGCTCTCAATGGTCTTTAACCAGTCATCTGCCTCCAGAGGTTCAGCAGCACTTGCAAACTTTGGAGGTTGAGTCCCTAGAAACTCACTCATCCTTGGTTGGCGTGGTGCAGCTTGTGGGGGTGGAGCTTGGTGCAAGTTGGCCACCACTTGAGTTAGACTCTGGATGAGCTGATTCTGATCTTCAAGCATTTGGTGGATGGGATCAGCTCCTTCACGGCGACCACCCCTGTCTTGTCCTCCAGAAAGATGAGGGTTGCCGGCCTCATCGTTGTTGTTGGCGGGGTTGGCACCACGACCCTTTCCTCTTCCGGCCATCTATCATGATCAACTAGATGTTAATTTATAGCATTATGCATTAACTTCCCAATTTGCTTGTTTAAACTTAAACTTTTGAGGCCTTATTATATTTACATTTTATAAGGGTTTCACGCCTTACGCGAAAATAAATGCACTCTTAATTCATAGGGGTTCACACATCAAAGCAAAACAACCTGAAGACGAGATTGTGGACAAATGCCCATGGCTTCCACAACTCACGTCACACACCAAACATTAACACACCATTAACTAAGGTATTGACTCGACTACTCGATAACCTGCTGAACTACGGGAAAGGACTCTATACGACTCGTATCACTGAGCTAGCTCCTCGGGATCTTCCTCATTATTGCGGCTGCCCTCTGACTCCGCTTTGGGTGGGGAGGCTGCTGGTGGAGAAGTGCGGAAACGCCTACTCACCCGGCGATTTGGGGAGTCAGGAGTCCATGTGTCATTCACGGTGACACACAGTTCATTCCCATCTCCTCTTTCTCTCGCCCTAAAGCTGGCTCGAAGCAACGCCTCAGTCTCCTTCAGGGTGTCACAAACATCCTGAAGCTCCTGCTGGCACTCCTGCAGTCGAGTGCTGAGCATAGCAGCATCCTCCAAGCACAGGTCCATGTGCTCATGGGAAGTTCCCTGCTGCACTGGCGGGTACTTGTACTTCGTTGTACCACTCTCACGCTGGAGGACATACATGTACTCAGTCCTGTCCAGGTGGCGACGGTAGATGTGACTCTGGCAGGTGATGGCCTCCCAGGTGACATCCTTCTCTGCATCGACCTGTGTCGCTCGACAAGCTGGAGAGCGGTGGATCTTAAGCAGCTGATTTTCATAGATAATTCTCATTTTGGAATTCCATTCTTCCCGCTTCTCACGGATGGTCCGGGTGGAGCTGTAGTGTATGATTATCTTGCCCGTATTGCCGGCGGCGTGGAGCATACGTCGAAGACGGCGCAACAAGCCTCCTACGTCACCGGACGGTTCTCCTCTCTCAGGGCAAGGGCAACTACAGGAACTCTCCCTCCGGTGGACTTGCGGGCGGTGCGGATCATGCGAACCATCTAAGACATAAAGCATTTAAAATTAAGTTAGATTAGATTTTAAACAAAAATCCTATTTTGAATAAAAGTTGGGGTAAGATGAATAAAGTGACCCCATTAAATAACACTTTTCAACCCACACCTTTGTAAAATAGTTTTTAAGAAAATAGGGTCCTTAAATACGTCCATTTTTACCTAGGTCCACGTTCCTACGGGCAACCTTGGCTCTGATACCACTTCTGTCACACCCGGTTTCTCCGAAGAACACCCGAGTGAATATCACATGTATGCCAGAATCATTTTCTCATACATGTGATAACAAATAGTGAAGCATCATTTATTACAAGCCAGGTGTCGAATATAAATAAGTCTTACATAGCATATGTCTCGATGGACGATAATAAGTTCATAACATGTAAATAAAATAGCAGCGGAATATTATTCTTGTGGGCTCCGTCACAGGCGTTGCCCGGGGGACTCCATGAACCTAGAATCCTTCTTCGGGTCTGAAGTCTTGGTCATTGAACACCACATCATCCCCTTGACCTGAGCAACAATTTAAACCAACAAATATGCAAGGTTGAGTACCGTTGGTACTCAGCAAGTGTGGGAAAGTTATGTCATGCATGGCTAGAGCAAGGAGAGGTTGAACTCATGGTTAAAGCACTACGCAATTAATACCTATCACCTTAGCTTAGTAAGCACCTACATTACTACATAGGTGACATGGTCCCAATCTCCCAACCCATCATCATAATCAAATAACCATAACATCAATTCCAATGTTAAAATCCCCGCTTAACATCCTCAACTTACAAATCCATCAATCCTCTAATCATGAATAAGTCCAAGCCGCTCTTGACCGTGAGCACGGCTGCCATGACAGTTTTGACTCTGCAGAGTTTGTACCACTGTACCCACACGTAGTGATTTCATTCCCCGTTGTCGGGTGGACTAAAAGAACCTCCATTATGCCAGTGGCCACGAACCACATTCACACTTCCCAGGTGTGTAGCCAGGAGATCACTACGAAGCCTTTACAAAGGGATTCCCGACGAGCATGGGCCCACTGAGGTTTCACCCCTAACGGCATACAAGAGGCTCCAAACCCGCTGCAGTGGCCCCCTCTTGAGCCTTGCGGTTCATATGGTACTCCAGCTGACACCTATTCCCCGCACCATCCAACACACCCGTACTACGCCGGGGATACACCTAATTAATTGGCCAAGCTGCACCATCTCAGCATGTGGTTGGCACGGTAAAGTCAGGTTACATGCTCAATGAACCGGTCCATAGGATCCAGGCAAGTACTAAACACAAACCCGAGACTCGTGCACCCAGCACCAACCAAATCATCCAACTTGCCTTGATCCCTACCTCTACATAACTCATAATATCTCATTCAAGAGTAAGGTAAATAAATTGATGATCTCATACCCCAATTATCTCATTCTAAGCATGGCTAAGCATAAGCATATAAATAAATGATATGTTAAAATAAATCCCAACCCAAGCTACAAGGAAACAAGGTAATGCAATTCTAGGGAAACTTTCTATCATGGGTTTCATATTTCAATTGACAATGCAAATAATTCTATCTACACATCCTAGTATAGGATCAAAGTGGTCAAGGACACTTGCCTTCTTCCTGCTGCTCTGGGAATGGATAGTCCTGATCTTGGAAGGGAAGAACTTGCTCTGGGGCAGGTTCTACTCATGCCAACACACATAGCAAAAGAAAACAACAATCCATAAGACATAGTTCACACTTTCACTCCACACATACATACATACATATGATAGTCATTCACATTTCTAAGTGTTGTGTTTACTCTAGCTGTGTTGATTTTTAGCCTTCATGCACTTTTAAACATATGTATATGATTTCTAACTTTTGTATTTCAGATTTTTGGTTGCACACTATATATGAATTTTCAATTTATATAAATTCTTTATATTTAATTAATATACTTCTTAACTACCAAGTTTGCATGGAAGGTAATTTCCTACTCCAAATGGGTTTTCAGATCTTCTACCAAATCCTAAACTGAAGTCTTTGGATTTGGAGACTTCATTTATCATTTTCTAGTTATACATATCTATTTTCCTATATTTTCCATATTTATTTTCTATGACTAAAAGTATGTTTTAATATTAAATAGTAGGTCATATCATCAAAACAGAATAGGTTCTGATCTAAAATATTAAATAATAATTTTTGAACTTCTCCTATGATGTGAACTAATTTAAATTTATTTTACCAATTTTCATAATTATTTCCTAATCTAAAAATGTGTCCCTATAACTAATAAATGTGAACAATCAATTATACAGATTCATTTCAGCTTAAAATCTACTTTTAACTCATTCTAAAGTTTTCCAAGTGCTAGGAGAGTTTAAATATGAATTTACAATGTGTTTGTCTCACCTTTTAAATTTAAATCCTAATCACATATTCAAATCTCTAAATTTAATATCATATAGGGTTAAAAAGGTAAACTCACCCCACTACAGGGTCGATTATATTATTTCATAAATTTCCATGGGTCTAGTTACACATAATCGAGGGGTTTTCCTAATTTTTATTAAGTCCAGGGGCTAAAACTGATTTTTAAATGAATTTACACGAATTTCTGAAGTTCCAGGGGATAGATCAGAAGTTTCCGGGGCTAGCTCGTGTTTTCCGAGATCCCCAGGGGGTAGCGCGTAAGAATCCCGGCCTTTATAATGCGGGGCCGACGTGGACCGTCCGATTTAAAATAGACGGCTGAGATTAGATCGCCGAACCGGTACGCGGGGGTTTTATGTCTACCGTGCGATTTAAAATAGACGGCGCACAAGCGGCCACGTTGCCCTGACCGTGCGCGGCGGCGGGAGGCGGCGATCTCGTCTGAGAACTTTGGATCTTCGTCTATGCCTCCTAAAACTGGGATTTCATGGCATAGATCGGTAGAGGGGAGGACGGGGATTTCACCTCGGGGTCTTTCTTGGGCTCGGAGGCCCTGGAAGGCGGTCGGCGTCGAGGTCCGAGGTGGAACCGTTGCGGTGCTCGTCGGAGCTATGCCTAGTGCGCAAACCATCGAGTTTTCTGCACCTGCGTGACTCCCCGGAGGCGGAGGGACACGATCGACGCGTTAGATCAGAAAACCCGAGCAAAGATCGAGAGAAAACGGCCAGAGAAGCTCTTGTTCTCACCGGGAGGAAAAACAGCCGATCGTGGGAGAAAAACAGGGCGATGACGGCGTTTATATAGACGGGGGAGGGCGGCGTGTCTGTTGGGATCGAGCCGGAGTCGTCCCGGGCCAGAATTCGACTGGGGACGCGGGTTTCCGGGGTAGTTTGGATTCGGGCGCGCGGAGGAGTCCGGGCTGTTGGCGCGAGCGAGAGGTGGGGGATGACACACGGGTCCCGCGTGTCAGTGAGAGGGAGAGAGAGGCGCGGGGCTGTGGGCTGGCGCGGGAACTGGTGGGCCGGCTGGTGGGTTTCAGCCCACTGGCCGGGGGGTTTTCTTTTTCTTTTTCTTTTTCTTTTCTGTTTTCATTTAAATTTGAATTCCAATTTGAATTTGAATTTCTGCACCACATTCAACACGTTCAAAAAATTTTAAATTCCCCTCTTAACAGATTTTGGGGTGTTACATGGATGGTCACGAGGAAAGTCAAGAAAATCTAGGGGAAAATGTTTCTGCACGGGAAGAACAATAAACAGCAGTAAGAGACTATATTGATGAGAAAGTTGAGAATGATGATGAGGGGGATGACGACGAGGATGACAGAGATATGGGAGACTTGGCACCATCATTTAGGTATCGGTCTACAAACTCTCTCCCGATGGCTGTGCCTCCGCAACAGAGAATAAGGATTACTCCTATCGATGGCTGGTTAGTAACATATTATTTAGTAATAATTAGTGATATGAATTTTTTGACAAATATAATATCTTGTTAAAATGACTTGCAGGCAATGGGATGACTTTGATTGAGATGGCAAACGACACCGTAAGCAGCCTAATACGGTGTTGGGTGCCATTTGTCATCACCATTATCCCGGTCTTGTTACTATAAAAGCCGAAGAAAAATCTGCAACAAATCGGGAGCACTACAAGATTTCTTCACATCCCGTGCATGAAAATGTGGCAGGAGCCGTCTAGCACGACTTTTGAGTATGATTTTCTTATAATTCATTATGTACTCAATAATATTTTTCTAATATATTAAATATTATCCTTAAAGGAATGATATCGCTTGCCCGATGATCATGACGCTGCTCTCGAGTCACAAACACATAAAGTCTTTCATAAAGCAGCGCGTAAAGTGGTAAATGACATGATATCTAATGCAGGAATCACAGCTGTGTGCATGTATTACAAGGAGAAGCTTGAACAAATGATGAATCACAGTTGTGTGCATGATCAATACCGCGAGGTAATGGTTACTTGGATGGTTAAGTGTTCTGAAGCTTATTACGCTTTCTGTTCTTATTGGGCTTCGAAGGAGTATAAAGATAAATCTATCTCGAAAGGAATGAACCGTGAAACCGGTGGTCAAGTTCTTCACCGTTACGGTGGAGATGGTCATACTCGCCTTTCAAAATGAATAGTGAGTTTAGTATATTTACAATTTGTTGATAGTTTATATGCTTTAAAGCATTCATGTTTTTTAATATGTCTGTGTAGGCTGCAGAAAGTGGTGAGAGCCATCTTTCATTGATACTTATGTAAAAGGCATAGAGGCACCGACGAAAATCAACTTTGCATTCCGACAGCCACTCAAAACTTGGTGCATCATATTACTTATGCTAATGATTCGACAAAATAATTGTTGTATAGTTGGTTTACAATTATTTTTTTTCTGCAAGAGAAATATGCTAAAGAGGTGGTGCGACATCACGGAGATGACTATAATTGGAGAAAGCAAGACGTCGACGTCGTTGCTTTGTACCAATCCAGTGGAGGAAAGCATCACGGGAGGTGACTTGTACATCTCTTATTTCTTTATTCTCATACATAAATTGGTTTTTAAGTGTGAATTTTATAATTATGATTGTAGGTATTCGATGTTGAATGGTATTATGAACTCTGATGTGGTTCTCTCGGAGTCACGGTCAACACAGAGCGGACAGAGTTCTACACAGCTATTGCGTTCAGAAGATGACTCTCGGTTAAGAATAGTGGAGGAACATATGAGACAACAGGAAGAGTTTATAAAATCACAAAATGAATACTTCTCAAAGTCTTGCAACATGGCAACAACAGATGCAGGTACATTATTAAGAGTTGAAGTATTTATATAATAAATTTAGAGAGGTTGTGCTAAACAGTTTAAAACAATTTAAGGATATTTTCTCAACTTGGATTGCCTATCGCCATGCCACCGTTGCCGCCGCCTCCACAGTTTCTGGCGTATCCCCCGCAACCGATGTCTACACCCCTTTTTTATCGCAGAAACGCAGGTATATATACTTGTTAGATTCTCTTTTTTATTATAAAATTATAGTAATATTATAACATGTCTCATTTTTAATTTTAAGGGATCATCGTTAATGCCAGTTAGAAATTTGCAAACTCCGTCTCCAGCAGGACAATGTGGAGAAGACAACTCTATCGATCAATACTTTGCTCCTTGCGGTAGCAACTAGGTAAGTTGTTTGAATGAGATAAACATCTTGGCTAATTGATTACTATTCTATGAGAGTAATTGGGATAGCATTTTCATCTAATATCTTATGTTTTCATACTTGCAGTCTGGCTAGATATAATACTACATGTTGCTGAAGGCAGGAGGTTGACGACCGATAAATTTACTTTGTTTTTAATGTGTGTTGATGGTCAAACATGAATGTACCAAACAATTGTAATAAAACGTTTGTAACAATTGTGGTGTTTGATATTTTATATTAAATGTGTGTTGAATGTTTTCTATATTAAATGTGTGTTCAATGTTTTGTATATTAAATGTGTGTTGAATGTTTTCTATATTAAATGTGTGAATACATGTTTGTTTGTCAAAGTGTGAAATGTGTCGATAAATGAATGGTTTAAGAAATATAGCCATAATATTTTCGCGGGTCTCAAAAGAGCCCATGACAATATGACCAAATTATTTTCATGGGTCAAATCTGACCCATGAAAATATGACCAAGTTATTTTTGTGGGTCCGGTCAGGCCCATGAAAATATTATTTTTGTGGGCCTGACCAGACCTATGAAAATATTATTTTCGTGGGCCAGGACCGGCCCATGAAAATAATATTTTCATAGGCTATGAAAAATAATATTTTCACAAAAATAACTTTATTTTCATGGGCCAGTTTTGGCCCACGAAAATAAACGTATTTTCATGGGCGGCCCACGAAAAAAGTATATTTTTGACAGTTTAATTTCGTGAGCCAGAGGCACACAAAAATAATAAAAAAACCCACGAAAATAAATATTGTCGTGAGCTTTACAAGTATTGTCGTAGGTTTCTAGCTCACGAAAATAATTTGATTTCCTGTAGTGATGGTTCGTATGAATATATCGTTATGTCATTTGGGTTGACGAATGCACCTGTATACTTTATGTACCTCATGAATAAGTTCTTCCTGGAGTACTTGGACAAGTTTGTCGTTGTTTTCATCGACGACATCATGGTGTATTCAAAAAGCAAGGAAGAACATGAGGAACACTTGAGATTGACGTTGCAGAAACTGCGAGAGCATCAATTGTATGCTAAGTTCAGCAAGTGTCAATTTTGGCTAAAGGAGATATCGTTCTTAGGCCCCATCATCTCTGAAGGAGGAGTATCGGTTGATCTCGGAAAAGTGAGATGTTTTGAAGTGGAATCAACCGCAGAATGTGAGGGACATTTGGAGTTTCCTTGGGATGGCTGGATACTACCGCCGGTTCATCAAGGATTTCTCCAAAATAGTGAAGCCTATGATGGAATTTCTGATGAAAGGGAAAGCATTTCAGTGGACAGAAGCGTGTCAAGACAGCTTTGATGAGCTAAAGAAGAGATTAACAACAACGCCGGTTTTGGTATTGCAGGACGTGAGCAAGAGTTTCGATATATATTGTGACGCATCAAGACAAGGGCTTAGATGTGTGCTTATGCAAGAAGGCCAAGTGGTAGCCTATGCATCAAGGAAATTAAAGAAACATGAGCTGAATTACCATACACACGAACTGAAACTTGCAGCCGTAGTACATGCCTTGAAGATTTGGAGGCATTACATCCTCGGTCACAGATGTGAGATCTATACGGATCACAAAAGGCTCAAGTATATATTCACACAAAAGGATCTGAATTTGAGACAACGTCGATGGTTGGAACTCATCAAGGATTATGGTGTTGGAATCAACTATCACCCCAGAAAGGCTAATGTAGTAGCTGATGCGTTGAGCCGAAAGGGAGCATGTCACCAACTCACAGTTCGGGAGCTGCCACTCGAGCTGCGTAAGGATTTTGAATGGTTACATCTCGGGTTCTTGAATGAGATGGAGGTGATAGAACTGAACTCAACGCTGAAACAAGAGATACGAGACGACAAAGCAATGGATGAGGAAACAAAGGAAATAAAGGAAAGAATTCGACAAGGGGTAGAGAAGGATTTCAAGGAAGACGAGAATGGCACACTTTGGTTAGGAAAAAGGATTTGTGTGCCTAACGTGAAGCACATCCGCGACACGACACTAAAGGAGGCACATGACTCGCCATATTTCATACACCCCCGGCTGTACAAAGATGTACAAGGACCTGAAAACTTACTGTTGGTGGGATGGTATGAAAAGGGATATTTCTGCATATGTTGTCTTATGTAAGACGTGCCAACGGGTGAAGGCCGAACATCAAAGACCCGCTGGATTATTGCAGCCCTTGAAAGTGCCCGGGTGGAAGTGGAAATACATCAGCATGGATTTCATTGTCAGATTCCCACGTACTCAGTCTGGCTACGACTCTATTTGGGTTATCATGGACCGATTGACGAAATCAGCCCACTTTATTCCTGTTAGGACCAAGTACACCGCCGCACAACTAGCTGAGCTGTATATGGAGCAAATCGTGTGCCGTCACGGAGTTCCGAAGAGGATAGTTTCATATTGTGGTTCTCAATTTACCTCTAGCTTCTGGAAGAAGCTGCATAAAGCCATGGGTACACGGTTGAATTTCAGCTCCGCATACCACCCGCAAACCGACTGGCAAACCGAAAGGACAAATCAGATTTTGGAAGACATGTTGAGAGCTAGTGCCTTGAAATATGGGCGTAGTTGGGACAAAAGCTTGCCGTATATTGAATTATCGTACAACAACAATTACCAAGTCAGCTTGAAGATGTCACCTTTTGAAGCATTGTATGGTAGACGGTGTGTGGGTGCGAAGTGCCGGGTGACAATCCTACCTTTAGATAGGATGGTTACCTCAGCCTTCCACTCTTCATGTCCGAGACGAGGGACCTTCTTGAGGTGATACTCCGGGTATAGGCTGCAGCAATCCAGGAACTCTCTAAGCAACTTGGATATGTGTCCTCCCTCCATCCCGTCCTACCATAATTCTTGAACTGAATGGTTGACCCGTTCATCACCTTCATTCTTGTCCTCAGCAGGGGGTGGCTCCTCTTCGGAATCATCTTCTTCCGTCATAGCTTCATGAGGCTCCACTGGGTGTAATCCCGCGTGAAATTCCTCCTGAGGTGCGTACCAATGCTACGGTTCTTGTGGATCATCTTCCATGTCATTCTCGAATGGTTCCACCTCTTCTGGATCCTCTTCCTTATGCATAGAGCTACTGACTTCATCTTTCTCATGGGTTTCCATCTTCACCTCCTCCCAATATGGTCCATCGGACACCTCAATGGGGTTAAGTCCACTCCCAAGTGGTGGTGGACGAGTCCTTATGCGTGCTGTGCTTCTAGTCACCGGCATCTATAAATAAGACATGAGAAAAATTAGAGAAGAATAAAATAACTCCAAAACTTCAGAAGCTATGAAGCAAGAAAACAAAAGTGTTGCTGTCCAAAAGAAGAGAAAAAAAGGGGCTGAAAATAGCACTTTGCGGTGGCTGAGTTGACAAATAAAGTGCAACAGCAAGAAATTTTAGAAAATAGCAATTTAGAGGGGTGCTCCTATGTGTTTTAGAGTGTCCATTCTACCTATGCAAGAAGGCCCTCGGTCCAGCCCGCGGACTCCTCTCGCTAGCAACACGAAGACATGGCAGCGGCTAGGTTCTCCAAGAGTGACATGACTCGGAAGTTTCCGAGTCTCACCGGACAAACCTTCTTTATAGCGTCGATGCTTACCTGCAAAACCACTTATATAGCAAGAGTGAGCACAAAGGCTCAGCAAGACTTAACCGTCTCTCCTAAGACATGAAACTCTACATGAAAGTAACCTAAGACTTAAACCTGTCATTTGCGAAAAGACTCGCCTACGAGTTCATCCTTAACTTTCAGATTTTTGCTAGAATAGTAGTGACCTTGCGCCCAGTAACATTGGAACTCCACAATCAAACAAGAAACGCTTCGTTCCAATGTTACTTGTCCCAAGGTGGAAAAATAACTTTAGTTTGCTCTATCTCTACTTCAAACATGGTTTTCATGCAATTTACACTTATCGTAACAGCATTTAAAACTTTGCAAACTATTTCCACACAACTTGATTACTATGTCACAACACAGGGAGCAAGCGGTAATCAATAACCGCGATGGACGGTGATTCGAATCAAACACTACCCGGATAACTCGACACATACGCCCGCCTCTGAAGACCCAACTCTGGCACCCTTCATTACGTCGTATGTGGCAACCTTTCTCAGGACACTAAACTGTAGAACCGGTCGCGCCGTCTTGGGCTCATAGGTCTAACGAGACGATGTGGTATGCCTCTACAATCCAGTGAACCTGGTACATCGGTTTCCTGATTCCCATATGTCAGTAAGCATCCGGTACACAACTCAATACCTGCTCCTAGGTGCCGCTCACGCATTGGTCCTTAACCGACACAGGCAGAGCTACTCGACCAAGACCTCATCTTGTCGCTGCCTAACCCTCCTGCCCGGTCTCATCTTTAGAAATGTAAATTTTAGTTTGCCCTCTTTTCCATCTACACCCAGGTAGTCCCGTCTATAACTCACGAGTAGATTCCAACTACCGGATGCCCTAGTCTATTTAGCATGGCCTTATTCTACAGCGATGACACAATTTTACCCTCGACCTCAGGGTTCATTTTTGGTTATGCAAGTGGGGTATAAATCATCCTTGACCTAATGCACATACAAACTTTGACCCATAGTAGTGAACAAAGTAAAAACTTTTAAAACAACTTAAGTGCAAACCGGGGCTTGCCTTGGTTTTGCAGGTGACTAAAGTCAGATGATATGGGGTTAGTTGCTGATGTCTTGAAGTTCAACTCCTGCCCTTCTTGTTCCTTGATCCAAGTTCACCTTCCCCTTCACTCTTCCACGTATGTGCAAAACTTGGAAATTCAGTTCTAGCCATTCCTTAGCTCCAAAAATCCTAGGAAAATTCAGGCATACTTTCTGAACTATGCTTGCAATTGTAGTTCACTTGAATTTGCATGAAAGTGCAAATTTATTCAGAATTAATTCCTTTTTGCCTAAATGCTTAGGGAATTATTCTGGGTGATCTACTTAGTGAAATGTTCTGAATTTTGGTCCAGAGGACTTTCTTGTGACAAGGAACTCCCAAGAAAATTCCCAGCTCCATTGGAGCCCTGGATCATTAGTGTTCTGTTCAACCATTAGTTGATCCCCCACCCAAGTGATGAGCCCCACTTCTCACTTGATGATAGTGCTCAAACACACACCTAAACCACCACCCCAGTGTCATTTTAAATTCTTGAACAGAGTTCCAGTTTTAAACTTGGCTTTAGCATTTGTTAGCAAAAAGTTTTATAATTGAACATGTATGCATATTCATAACGTGTAGTGATCAAACGTGGAAAGTGAAGAAGGAAGAGGTGAACTTGGATCAAGGAACAAGAAGGGCAGGAGTGAAATTCAATATGCATCCTATGGTCAACGTGGCTCTGATACTAATTTGGGACACCCGGTTCTGAAAATGAACCAACTGAATGCGTATGTGTGCCCAGGATGTTCATCACACATACACAGCTTTATCACAAACTGAACTCAGAATATAACCATGTACAAATAATGTTTAAGTGCTTTATTACATTGACTCATTGTCTCACTCATGAATATCTAACTTATTCTTGCAGCAAAAGACTCTAACGACAGCGGAAAATGACTAAGACAGCAGGCTGCAACTTCAACTCCACAAGCATGTTGACGGTAGTGCGCACGCCTAGTACTCCACTTGTTCCTCGAAGTACTCTTCTCCTGTAACTGATGTATATGTGGGAATGCAAGGGTGAGTATATGTCGTACTCAGCAAGTGCGAGAAAAGTATGACATGTAGCTTACAATAAGGTAGGGAAATAAGCAGATTCATTGCAGCAAGCAAATTTTATTTCACAAACACGGTAAAAACAGCCACTATATCTAGGTGAGTTAAATCCCAACATAACCAAGTAATTCATTAACGTTCTTTCATCATAATTCACCATTTATCAAGCCTCAACAAGCCAATACTCTTTCTCAAGTTCATCTCATACTCATAAATATTCATAACCATCTCATTTTCATAGAACCGAAACCAAACTCATTGTCATCACTAAAATAGTCCCAAAACCAATCCCAATGACCATACCCGAGTAACCATCTCAAGTTTTGCCTCTAATCATGGAAGTTGGTCAGGTGCTTGTAACCAGAAGCATGGCTATCATAATAGTTTTACACTCTGTAGAGGTGGCACCACTTTACCAACAAGTTTATGATTTTTTCACCCGTCGGCGACTAGAGAGACCTTCATTATATCAGTACACAACCATCGGAGTATGGCCAATAAATCACAAAATGGCCTTTACAAAGGGGCTACTAGGATGTACGAACCCACTGAGGTTTCACCAGCAGGCTCGAATCTTCATTCTCCCACCCACGGGCCCCCTCGTGTGCCATGCAGTTTCCAAGGCAGTCCTCAACTCGCATTCCCCACGCCATCCAATGGTCCATAACAAGCTAGCAACACACCTGATTAGTCAGCTAAGCCGCACCTATATTTGGCCTTGTGGTGGCACTAATTTCCTGTCATGTGCTCGCATGAACCGGTCCTTAGATCTACGGCAAGCAAACCACCATCTCATTCAGCAACATCCGCGAACCAAGCTCGCCTATATCTATCTGAATCCATGCTCATTAACATAATCAAGTTCTCATTATCTTTATTCTCATTAGTGCATTAGCTAAATAAGTTTTATTTCAGCTTCTCGTATCGCGTAAATTAAGCGAAGCAAAAAGGAAAAACGACCATACCTGACTCATCAACTTTCCCAGTGACAAGGATGACTAACAAAACTGGTAAACTCCTATACAAGGGTGTCCCATCAAGTTGACACAAGCATACAAGTTTTTGCAAGCAAAAAAAATTTCAAAACATGGGAACAATATGGTCAAGGGGCACTTGCCTTCCTCCCATGGTTTGTGTTGCTCAAATGTCCCGTAGTCTTGGTGTTGTAGTTCCTCGTAGACGGCCTCTTGAGTGTGTCCTTCTACTCACGACCACGCATATACAAAATTTATAGCAATCAATTATCATGCACAAACTTTACTCAAGATGCAATGAGTTGGATGAATGCAATTCCTATGGTGCACTTTATAAAAATCAGTTTGCACGTGTTCTTGCAAGTTTTTGTAGGCTTCCATGGGGTTTTATGATGAACAAGGCTGCTGGCATCAAGTGTGGACGTGGTTATGATTTTGACACAGTTTGTAGATCAATTCCACCTTCAAAAATTACCAAAACATGGTCTGTCCACACGCAGAATTTCTGCTCGCAGGGGGTGGAGAAAACGGGTGCGTAGAAACATCGGCGACGCGGTAAGAGGGGTAACGAAGACCTACCTCACTTCTTCCTCTTCTCTTTCTTGCGGCAGAACCTCCTTCCTTGCAATGGCAGCAGCGTAAGATTTTCTATGGAGAATTATAAAACTGTGGCTAGGGCAGAACATCGGGGGCTTCTTTTCCGGCGACGGCTAGGCGTGACGGAGCTCCAACGGCGGCCAAACTCCAGCAAGAAGGCGGCGACTTGAGCTGGGCAGCAGGGGAGAGAGGGCGGTGGCCAAAAAAGAGGATTGGGGTGGCGGCTAGGGGGGGTTTATTTATAAGAGGGGAAAAGAGATAGGGAGGCTAGGATTTCAGCAACTCAATTATTCAAGCGCTGAGATTTAATTTTGAAAGAGGTGGAAGCTAGGGGCTGGGATTTTATTATTTATTTTCTACCAATGGCTGAGATTAATTGAGAAAATAAAAGCCCACAAAAAAGCAAAAGGGGGGGGGCTAGGGTTCCCCCCTAATGTGCTGCAACCAAGGGGGTGGGGCCCATTAGGGTTTCCCCCCCCCCCCACCAAGTGGGGCGGCTGAAATTGGAGGGAAATTCCCCCCAAATATGGGGAAAAATTCCCTAGGGGATTTTTTTGGGACTTTGGGGAAAATCAGGAAAATTGGGGAAATTAGGGAAAAGGGGGGAATTTGGGGAAAATTGGGGGTGGCCAAATTTGGCTATTTTATTTATTTTTTATTTTTCTTTTTATTTCTTTTTCTTTTATATTTACTTTCTATTATTTTCTATTTTTATTCCCTTTTATTATTTTATTAATTTCTATATTTCTCTCTTTATTTTCTTCTTCTTTTTAAATGCTTCTCTACATGAAAAACGTAGGCAATGCATGGTAGCAAATTTGAGGGTGTTACAATTTGACATCTGATACATGGTCTGATAATGCTAAGGAGGGCTATCTTAGTGTTGTGTTTCATTTTGTTACCAGTTCATGGGAGTTAGAAAAAAGAATAGTTGGAATGAGGTTGATTGATTGTTCTCATTCTGGATTGAACATTGCAGAGCACATTTTCAATGTTGTTTCTGAGTATGGTATGACTGATAAAGTGTTATATCTTACCCTTGATAATGCTTCTGCTAATACAAGAGTTGTACAGGAGTGAACTCCTTTTTTGACTGCATATGTTGGTTCTAATTCTACTTTACTGCATCAACGTTGTGCATGTCATATTATCAATCTTATTGTTAAATCTAGACTTAAAAGAATTAAGAGATACCTTGAGGATTTCAGAACTGCTATTCCTTTTCTAAATTCTTCTGATCAACGTATTGCTTCTTATAAGTCTTTTTGCTTGTCTATGGGGATATGTGCATGTAAGTTTGGTTTAGATATGGATGTTAGGTGGAATGCTACTTATCTAATGTTGAAACATCTTTTGCCGTACAAGGAAACCTTTTCTGTCTTTATTCAAACTCATTGGAGTTGCAGGAGGGCCACTGTTAACTGATTCACATTGGTATGTTGCAGAGCATATGCTTAAGTTTTTAGAGTTGTTTTATCTATCTATTGTTTCTCTTTCTGGTGTTTACTATCCTACATCTCCTTTAATGATGCATGCAATTCTTGAGATAGATGGCAATTTGAATCAATATGAAAATGATTCACTTCTAAGATATGTTGTTGTTCCAATGAAATCTAAATTTCTTAAGTACTGGGCTGACATTCCTTTACTATATTCTCTTTCATTCATCTTCGATCCTAGAGCAAAACTTCCTTGCTTCAATAATGCACTTCAACTTCTTTCATAGTTTTTGAACCGTAATTACTCATTTTATTATACTACTGTTAAATCTAAACTAACTAACTTATTTGCAAAACATGAGAATAAATGTGATTCAATTAGATTGCAAATACCAGCACCTACCTCTACTGCGGGTAAATAGGTAAGTTCATGGAATAGAATTTTTTCAAGGCCTACATCTTCTACTCCTACTCCCTCTTCTGGTCCTAGTCCAGTCATATTTTGTACTATTTCTGAGTTATCTTCTTATTTGGATAGTGATCCTGTTTCACAGTTTGATGATTCAATGAACATTGTTAATTGGTGGCAAGATCATAAGAGAACTTATCCTATCCTATCTATTTTAGCTAAGGAAATTATGACTGTTCCTGTTTCGACAATCTCTTCGGCGCCAGCCTTCAGTTTATGTTGCATGTTGTGACGAGGTCCTCGACCTTGAACCCTGGGGAAGTGGCGAGGGAGCGTGCCACGAGGTATGACAGAGCAGGTCCGAGCCCGGACCTGGGAGGAGGCGCGGCGAGGAGCCCGGGGCCGATCCCTGGGAAGGACGTATAACTCATCCCCGAGGTGATCCAGAAAAAAGCCCGAGCCCCTGCGGGAGAACCCGAGCCCGACCTCGAGTAGGAGAGAAGCAGGTGGCCTTCAATGCAGGGCTGGAGCCGCCTCAGCAGAGTGGAGGAGTGATCGAGTACCCCCTGCCCCCAGCATTGAAGGCCCGTCACTTCCAACGGGACCAAAGAGGAGTGGAGCAGGGGCACGCGTGCACCTCGATATGGTCCACTCTCCATCGACGGGACGGGAGCAGGAGTGGTAGCAGGCCATGAGTATGGTGGCGCCATCAAGTGTGTTGTCAGACGAATGAAAAGACAAGTCATCCTCTGCCCACAACTGGCCTGCCCCTCAGCAACACGGAGAGGGGACGAAGGAGAGAGAGAGAATAATAGAGAGACCTGCCAGTTCGAGAGGGCAGGCTCTCACACTTGTAAGAACAACCCCCATTCTTGAGTAAGAGCAAGCGAGACACCTCGGCTGGACGTAGGGCACCCTTGCCCGAACCAGGATAATCCTTCATGTGTTCTTAGCTAGTACACCTCTAGGTAGAATGCACGATACATTTGATTACTAGTCAGAAATACAAAACACCGACAGTTGGTGCACCAGGTACGGGGACTACCACGAGTTTCGTTTCCACCACCTCGATGGCTTCCCCACGAGGGACTCTTGCACCTAGCATGAAGATATCCTTCAGCAACTCGACTTCGTCACCGGCGATGATGATCTTCTGGGGTATGCCCCTGTGCGGCCCTCGAGCCGGATCACATGACCAAGGAGCCGCGGCCCATTCGCCCACAATGCGAGCATCCCTTGGGTCCCCGGCGGATGGCGTATTGCCTCGCCCCAAAAGGCGTGCCTATCCACAGCTCCGTGGGGAACACCGCCAATGAGCGCTCACCCCCTCACAAGAAGATGGTCGAGCCCGCCTCTTCACCTCCCCGCGGCGCCCAGGAAGCCGATATCACTACGACAACTATCACGTTGCCCCTTCGTTGGTACGAGACCAAGATCATGTTCGACCGGGCTGACCATCCCGCCCATCTCTCGCAAGCTGGGCATTGGCCCCCTAATCGTGGATCCAATAGTCGGCACGAGTGGCCGCAACATATTGTATGCCAAGACTCTCAGCAATATGGGGATACCACGCTCCCACCTTCGGCCGGCCCAAGCGCCTCTCTACGATGTCATACCTAGCAAACAGGTGATGCCGCTTGGAGTAGTCGACCTCTCCGTCACCTTCGGGTGCAAGGCAAATTTCCGTACGGAGACCCTCACTTTTGAGGTCCTCGAGTGTGAGAGCGCCCTTCACGCTGTACTAGGACGGCCGTGCTACGCGAAGTTCATGGCCATCCTGAGCTACACTTATCTCAAGGTGAAGATTCACGGCCCCAAGGGAGTCTTTACCGTGCAATCAAACGTGCGGCAAGCCTTTCTATGCGAGCAAATCGTGTTCGAGCTGGCACCAACAGCAGTTGCAGCAGCAGAGCTCAGCGAGCTCTAGCAAAGCATGACGCAAAGCGCGCCTGACCACAACGCCACATCCGGAACCTTTTGGTCCACAGAGGATATGAAGGAGGCTCAGATCGACCCAGAAGACCCATCAAAGATGATTCGGGTGGGCACCGCCCAAGGCCAAGAATGGGAGGCCAATCTCACCGAATTCCTTCATTCCAACCAGGACGTCTTTGCCTAGCAACCCTCGGACATGCCAGGAATCCCCCAAGAAATCGTCGAGCACACTCTCAACATCAAGTTGGGCTCTCAGCCCGTCAAGCAAAGGTTGCGACTCTTCGACAAATAGAAGCGACAAGCTATTGGGAGGGAGATCAACAAAATCTTGTCAATTGGCTTCATCGAAGAAGTACAACATCCCGAGTGGATAGCCAACGCCGTACTCGTCAAAAAGAAGAGTGGGGAATGGAGGATGTGTATTGACTACACGAGCTCAAAAAAAGTGTACCTAAAGGATCCTTTCCCATACCTTGCATCGATCAGGTCATCGACGTCACTGCGGGGAGCGAATCCCTGTGCTTTCTCGATGCTTACTCAGGATACCATCAGATCGCCCTCTACGAAGGAGTCAAGCTGCCACGACGCATGTATGGAGGCCTACTGTCGAGAGGCGTGGAATCTGGAGGGTAGGTTTGAAGGACTAGAGCTCTCCCGCGTCCCCAGATAAGACAACGGTGCGGCCAACACATTGGCCAAGCATGCCTCCAGCCGCAAGGCCCCACCCCTAGGTGTGTTCATTACCGACCTCCTCCTACCATCTATCCACATCGAAGAATCACGACCGAGTCGCTCGATCGAGCCCGACCTTTAGGCCAACGTCACCGAGCTAGGATGGCAGGCCTCGTACATTGAGTACGTGACAACCGGAAGAATCCCCCCTCCTGATAAGGTCGAGGCACGACAAATCGGATGCTAGGCCAAGACATTCATCCTCGTAGAGGGTGAGCTCTTTTGACGGGGTGTCATCGGGATTCTACAACGCTGCATCCCGAGCGAGCGAGGAAGGGAGTTGCTCCTGGACATCCATGAAGGGGTTTGTGGACACCACACGGCCCCAAGGTCCTTGGTAAGGAAGCCATACTACTAGGGTTTCTACTGGTTGACTACCGTGTCCAATGTCGAGCGAATCGTGTGTACGTGTAAAGGTTGCCAGTATTTCGCCCGGCAGATACACGCCTCAGCCCTGGACCTTCAAACCATCCCCCCCTCACGTGGCCTTTCACCGTGTGGGGGCTCGACCCCCTTGGCCATTTCAAAAGGGCGCCCGGGGGCTACATCGTCCTCCTCGTTACGGTGGACAAGTTCACTAAGTGGATTGAGGCAAAGCCGTTCGTCATGGTGTCGTCGGAATAAGCGGCAAGTTTTTTCCATGACATTGTAATACCGCTTTGGGGTTCCCAATGCCATCATCACCGACAAAAACACCCAGTTCATGGGGAAGAAATTCCTCAAGTTCTGCAATAGCTTCCACATCTGGGCTGACTGGGCGTCGGTGGCCCACCTGCGCACCAACAGACAAGGCGAACAGGCCAAAGGCCTGATACTGCAGGGACTCAAGCCAAGCATCTTTGACCATCTCAAAAAGTACGCGGGGCGCTAGGCCACCGAGCTGCCAGCCGTGCCATGGAGCCTGTGCACTACTCCCAACCGATCCACTGGCTTCAGCCCCTTCTTCATGGCGTACGGCGTGGAGGTCGTCCTACCGACCGAGCTCGATTACGGCTCGCCTCAAACCAAGGCGTTCGAAGAAACCCAATTTGAGCAGACCAGGCAAGACTCCATCAACCAGCTTGATGAAGCCCGCGATCTCGCATTCCTACGATCGGCCAAGTACCAACAGGCATTGCGATGCTATCAAGAACACCGAGTCCACCCTCGAGCCCTACTAGCGGGGGCCTTGGGTCCTCCGGAGGATCCGAAACAACAAGGACAGACAAAAATTGTCCTCCCCATGGGAAGGACCGTACATTGTCTCTACCGTCCTTCAGTCGGGCGTTTACCGCCTAGCTGACACCAAAAGCAATCCCGTCCCTAACACATGGAACATCGAGCAATTCAGGCGATTCTACGCATAACGAGGACGAGCCCTAACGTGGAGTTAGCAACCGACTGACCTCAAGGAACACCGCGTGATAGAGAGAGCAGATCTCCTTCCCCGCGAGGCTCTAGGGCTACTCGACCATATGGAGCCTCGGAAGCTCATAACGGGCAAGGCACCTGAGCCCCTTTTCTCCCGATCCGTGTGACCAACAGCAAGGGGGCAACGATAACCCCGAACGGAGCCACGGTCCAAGCAAGGCAAAGGGGGTGACTCCTTCCTCAAAATTGCGTGAGCCGTGGAAGCTCACGCCAAAAGACCTGACCTTGTCATGTCCGGAGTCGCGCGACCCATGGCCATGGGACAACGACAACCCGGAACCTAGCCACGGTCTGAATGAGGTACAACGAGCAAAGCACCCGAGCCTTTTTCCCCCGAACCGCGTGAACAACGGCTAGGGGATAATGACAACCCTGAACGGAGCCGCAGTCCAAGCGAGACAAAGGGGGCGACTCCTCCCTAAAACTGCACGAGCCCCAGAAGCTCACGCCAAAGGATCTGACCCTCTCAAGTTCGGAGCCATGTGACCCATGGCCAAGGGACAACGACAACCCTAGGGACAACGACAACTCAAACGCAGCCATGGTCCAAACGAGGTGTAACGAACAAAGCGTCAGGACCCTTTCCTCTCGAGCTGCGCCGCGTGACCAACGGCAAAGGGACAACGACAACCCAAAGCATAGCCACGGTCTGAACGAGGCGAGACAGAGAGAGCCCGGGCCTCCCCCCCCCCCCCACGAAATATACCAAGTCTGCAGCTCACGAGTGCACCCGGAGAAAGCAACGGCACGAACAAGCAATCAAGATAAGTCAAAAAACTTGTCCTCCTTTCTCTGATCATTCTTTGACAATAGCATTGTAAAAAAAGGGAAGAGACACAAGACTACTACTCTAGCTATTGCCGCTCTGCCTCCTCCATATGTTGGGCACAGTTGTCAGGAACCATCTCCTGTAGGGACCGGGCCACTGGCTCGACCCGTTAAAGAAGCTCCTTCAGCTCCACGTCGGAAGGGCCGTCGGCGAAGTCCTCTCCAATATCGTGGTCGATCCCAGGGCCGTGCGATAGCACCACACCCAAGGCCTTCCGAGCCTTGCAGACTGCCCTGGCGCTCCCGTCAGACGACAAACAAGCTCCAAGCCGGTCCCCGACCGACATCAGCTTCGCACCAAGCCTCTCCTGCGAGAACTCACCAAGAAACACACGACAAACGGAGTGTCTGGCACTCAGAGACTATCAAGGCCTGCCCGAAGCGCGCCGAGCTCTTTGGAGATTTTCTTCATTCGGCCCCTGATGAAGTCCTTGTCTGAGGAGGCGTCGTCAGATGGACCCATAACCAGGTCGCAGGTGGCTGTAACCGCGGCACAAATCCCCCGTAGATCCGCCTTGACCTCGGAAAGTCGGGAATGAAGGCTTACAAGCTCCAAGTCCCGGTCACCGAGCGCCTTCTCCGCCTCGGCCAGAAGACCCTTCGTCTCTAATGAAACAAAGAAAAGTCGGGTAAAAGAGATGCGGGAAGAAACCAAGAGTGGGGGTGGAGGCCTACCAAAGAGCTACCGATCAGCCGCAACCACGGCGTCTTGGTTCACCCTGAGCTTCCTCGGTGCTGGACCGCGGCCACCCGCACCTTTGCCCCCCCCCACCCCCCCCCCCACCCCGTCCGAAGCAGCTTGGGCCGCGTCACGGGCCCCCGCGAGCTCGATGTACGCCGCCACCACCCGGGCAACTATGGCCGCCTTCTCCCCGGCAGTTTGAACAGCCTCCACACAGACTCGTGCAAGCTCTGCCTGAGCCGCCGCCACCATGGACTTCGCTTTCATTTGACGAAGCTTGCTTTCCCGGGCGAGACACGACTCCTCGGCCGCCTATTGGATCTGCCCCTACAAAGAGTGGAAAATGCTCGAAAAATGAAGGGACAACAAACCAAGCAGACAAAGAACAAACGAAGCCAAGATCCCACCTGGCAGCCAGGAGCGGCTTTCTGAAGTCAATCAAGCGCACTGCCCATGCGCTCATACTCAGTCATGAGGCCAGCCCGAGCATCCGTGAGCTCGGCACAAGAGCTCTTGACATTCGTGCAGGCTTGATCCCACCGTGCAAGTTCGGACGAGGAAACTCCCGAAGCGGGAACAACACCCTCTCGATCGGACGGCGGTGTCGGACACCCTGGAGCTGCGAACGGAGCCAATCCCTGAGCAGGCAAGGCAGCAATTTCCCCAGTGGTCAGCGAGGGCTCCTCCCGCGGAACAGCGAGGTGAGCCACGACCAACTTTGCCCCCGCTCACCTCACTGCCAGGCGCCCCTGGCGGCAAAAGTCTTGAACCCTTGGGGGCCGTATCGACCTTGATGAGGGCACGAGACGGTGATGCGAGGTCTGTGACAGGCCCGACGGCGCCTACAGCCCCGGCCAAATCCAACTCGAAGCTCGCTGCCAGGATGGATGGGTGACTGCCCTCGTCCTACTACCGAAGTCGGACGAGTCACCTCTGCCGGCTTGTCAACCAAAGCACCCGCATTCAGATCCAGCTTCCTGCGCCATGAAGGACGGTAAGAAATCGACTCGCTCGTGCTAACCAATGCTGACACAATGGAAGAAAGACCAATACCTCTTGGAGCAACGCAATATCACCCCGACCTTGACGGATGGAGTCAGACTTGGAAAGGCGGATGGTCCCCCCTTCACCTTCCGCTTCCTCAGCACCAGGTCGGGCGCGCGGTCGGACACTCCATGCAGATCAATGCACGGGCGTACAAAGAGTGTTGTCGCGGCCACAGGAAGCACAACGGGGTTGACATCATCCGTAGGAGCCGACCAGTAAGGTCCTTCATCCTCACCGCCACCTCCGAGGATGAGAACTCCACTTCCGACTCCCTCGTGGGGTTCAAGGGACCCAGATATCCCCACATCAGGTGCCCTCGGACCTGGAGGGGCTGGATCCTTCGCTGCACGAAGTCATGGAGAAGGGCAGCACCGGTGAGGCCCCTCCCATGGAGATCATCCAGCCAGGCGAGTAGCGGCGCCAACGCGTCTACCTCATCGTCAGAAGTGCCCTCACGCCAGCAGGGCTTCGGTACCGGGGGTTTGCCGGAGAAGAGTTGGAGCGCTGGCAACGGGTTTTGTATATAGAACCATTCATGATGCCACCCTTTGAGTGAGGACCAAAGGGGAATGGGAAAGTAGCGCGTGTGATGCGCGCGAAGTTGAAGACAGGCGCCGCCGAGATCGGAAAGCAAGGAATGGTTCGCCGAGGCATGCATCCAGAAGCAAAACTTCCATAGGTTGAGATCCGGCTCCACCTTCATGAAAGCCTAATACAAAGTGATAATCACTGACATGTGCATGATTCCATTCAGCGTTAGTTGATGAAGTTCAACGTTGTACTCGTTGAGGAGCCGCCGAAAGAAGGAGTGCGCTGGGACCCCAAATCCTCGTGTGTGGAACGCGAGAAAGGAGACCACTTTGTCATTGCACGGTGCGGGGACACTCTCCCCATTGAGAAGCCGGACGGAATAGGCCTCCCTCGATGAAAATAACCCACGAGCGGTGAACTAAGAGATCTGGCTCGAGCTCACACGAGAGGAAACCCACGCAAACATGGTGAATGAAAAGTGGGTCTTTTTCCTTGGCTGGAAATGGAGAAAAGGATGAGCACAGCGCGAGACAAGAAATGTAGAAGGAATGCAAGCGGGCCCGTGCGGGATATCCCAAAGGAAGGAGATATAAGGGCGCTGAAGCGACATCGGGTTTGGCAACCGTCAAGGCACCAATGACGTTTCAAACCGCTTCGAGGGGGTAACCACCGTGAGGCCGCCTGTTCGCCCCCATATTAAAGCCGTTTGAAGCGACTGGGAAATCGAGTCGAGCGGCGCCTCCTCGTTTTCCCACAGTGAAGTTAACCCAGGGGATTGAGAGGCCCCACCAGACGACAATCGCCTGACTTTGTGGCGTGAAGTCATAAACCCGGCGCGGGAGCAGAGTCGAGCAGTGCCTCCTTGGTCCCGGTAGAACCTGGAGGAGATGGAGGGCGACACGACTGTGGGAGGAAGGTAAGTCTTCAGCCCGCATAATGGGCTTGAAAGTCCCGAGTTCGAAGGCCGGCCAGCTCAGGAGTCGCCTTGGATGACCCCGATCATGGGAAAGCCACACGAAGCAGTCCGTGAAAAGACAATTTCAGGTGGGATGAATCCCCCTGACGCTTCTAAGCTTGCAGCCGAGACCCAACACTGCAAGCGCCGAGATAACCCCTCGACGTGTCGGCAGTGAGCCGCTGGAGTCAACGAAAGAGCTCGAGAACCACGCGCATGCCTCGAGCTGGGAATCAATGAAATGCGGGCAACAAAGCCTCGACCAGAAAACCCCTCGGCGCGAAGCAGGGCCGATGGTTCCGGCCATCCAAAATGAGCAGGACAAATGGGTTTCACTCGCCTCCACCCACTAGGTAGCTCACTGGGCACGAGGGCTCGGCCATCGAGGTAAGCCCCAGTTGACCTGACCCCTCTGAACCACAAATGCTTCGCAGATGGGGGTTGAGGCGGACTTGCCATAAACGACAACCTGACCTCTCAAAAGAGGGACCCGGGGCTCGCCGCCGGACCCCGGCGGGGACAACCCACAGTTGTGACCGATCGCTGGAGGTTCACATGTCGCGGCTATCTAGTTAAGTCAAGTACTAACTATATATCTTGTTGCTTTGTTTTCTGTTATGCAGGTGCGCGACCGATTGGAGTTCACCCCCCGACCGACCATTGAGGTCGGTCAGAGGCTCGGGTGCTACTGATGAGGTTCTAGGCTCTTAACCGTGGGGAAGTTGCGAGGGAGCGTCCCATGAGGTATGACAGAGCAGGCCTGAGCCCAGACTTGAGAGGAGGCGCGACGAGGAGCCCGAGGCCGACCCCTGGGCAGGATGTACAACTCATCCCTGAGGTGATCCGGAAAGAAAGCCCAAGCCCCCGTGGGAGAACCCGAGCCCGGCCTCGGGTAGGACAGAAACAGATGGCCTTCAATGCGGGGCAGGCGCTGCCCCAGCCGAGTGGAGGGGTGATCAAGTACCCCCTGTCCCCCAGCATTAAAGGCATGTCAGTTCCGATGGGACTAAAGAGGAGTGGAGCAGGGGCGTGCGCCTCGATATGGGCCACTCCCCATCGACGGGACGGGACGGGAGCAGTAGCAGGCCACGAGTACGACAGCGCCATCGAGTGCCCTGCCAGACAAATGAAAAGACAAGTCATCCTGTGCCCACAACCGGCCTGCCCCTCGGCAACACAGAGACGGGACGAAGGAGAGAGAGAAAATAAATAGAGAGACCTTCCGGTTCGAGAGGGAAGGCCCTCACATTTATAAGAACAACCCCCATTCTTGAGTAAGAGCATGCGAGACACCTTGGCTGGACGTAGGGCACCCTTGCCTGAACCAAAATAATTCTTCGTGTGTTCTTAGCTAGGCCACTTCGAGGTAGGTATATATTCAATTACTAGTCAGAAATCCGAAACACCGACAGGTTGATTGAAGAATGTCGTCGAAGTCTAACTCTGGAGCATGTTGAGATTCTCTCGTTGCTGAAAGATTGGGAGGAAGGCGACGCACGACAACAGCACAACATGGTTAATCAAGAACTTGAAGACAAGATGAATAATTTATATTTTGTGGAAGACTGACTCATTTGTTGTAACACTGAGTTAGACACTTAGAGTCTTAGACTTTGTAGAATGTTGATAAGATGTAAGATCACTAAAGAGTTATAGGTTGTACTCTTTTTTCCTTTAGGGTTTTATCATTGAAATGAGATTCTACCTAAAGGTTTTTAATGAGATAGGCTAATTTATAAATCAGCTCTTTGTAAAGCATGGTGATTGTCTTCAATTTGATATTTTTTTAGTTAGACGGACTTGGGATGGCCCGACACGATTGGCCCTGGGTTGGGCCAGGCCCGGCACGGTCGGTGTAAGAGGGTGCCGTGCTTGGGCTCAGCACCCGGCCCGTCGTGCCGGCACGGCCTGATTAATAATTGTGCGGTACCGGGCCGGAGTTTATTAGGCCCGAGCCTGGCCGTGCTCGTGCCGTGCTGGCCTGGCCCGGCCCGTTTGCCAGCTATATCACAATCCACCAGGCAGAATTTTATAGATTATGCAATCTAGAGTTGAAACAAAAGACCGTAGTGCCAATTGAAACTATATTGAAGGGAAGCTGATAGGTGGGTCCACTTACATGCTTCGCCATCACTAGCGTACGCCAGCACTTGAAGGGATACAGTGAATGATGTAGCTCACGCTGAATTGATTGAAAGTTTATAAAATTACTAATTAGCACTTTGATCGAATTATTCATTTATACTTCAGTATTTCCCTCACGGGTAGGGTTACTCATACAGCAAATGAAGTAGGAAAAGGCAACGGTCTATATGTCGCCTGGTGAGGTTTCTCTCTTTCCTGCAGCTATCAACCTTCTGTTAATTGTTACTACCTCCGATTTTTTCCTTGTCGCTAGGACAAGTGACCTAGTTAGTTTTGAATTAACACTTTTGTCTTAATGTAAAAAAATGGGGGGGCGCGTTAGCTGTCTGTAATTGATATATATCGGGGAAAATTTTTTGGTGGCCATAAAACAAGTTGCTATTCCTCACTGTCACCAAATCCATCTTTTATGCCTTTTTGGTCACCCCCGTTACTTCTGTTATAGTCTGTTTGCTTGAGACATGTCAGTCTGATTGGAGTTTGAGCACACTGCCACTACTAACATTTTACATTTGACCAACCGGTCACCAGCTCAAAACGATAAGGCCAAAGCAAGAGTATATCAGACTAATAAAGATGCCTATGCAACCTAACAAAAGAATTACTTCCATCGTAAGGTGACTAAAAACATTTTTTACTGTCAAAAAATATAAATATCATTTCTGTATTGAACATAAGAAAATATAATCACGTGCTGGAAGTGCGGAACTTCAAGTTTTTTTGTCCGATATAGAAATTTGATGTCATAATTGACACCACCAGATTTCGTACGTTCAAAGGACAAAATTAGTAGAATTATATGGGTATACAAAACAGGATTTGTACGTTGAATATATGATTATGTATGTTTTTGGAATTTTCTGGATTTGCATATATTTTTGTAAATCTTGAATAAAATTCTCAACCAGGGCAAATCTGCCTTTTCAAACACAACTTAACACTCGTGCAGCTAAGAATTGGAAGGCAGTAGCTAGTAAGGCATAAAAGATGAATCGTGTGGACACCAATGAAAATGAAATTTTTTTAGTGTTTAATAAGGAACACCTTTTATTGATGACCGCCAGAGAATTTTTCCTTATTAGTTATGCATATATGAGCATTCAAATTTTAGGAGTATAACGAAGTAGTTGTAAAGTAAGTGTCTATCCATCATATGAATACGAAGTATCTATCCATTTGATATATAGATGTTGGCCTCCAATTAATTTTGAGTTCCAGTATATAATCTCTTATCTGATGATACATTTGCTTTTGAATAGTTACTGCACTGATGTAATATATTTTGAACATATATGAAAAAGATAAATCACCAGAACCAGGTCATGATATATGTGTTGTGCAAAGGTGAAGAACTTGTTAATAGGGAATTTATGGGGTTTTTTTCGAAAGCCGTAACAGGCATTATAAATTAAGATGGGAAAAGTTTTTTTACAGAGGTGTACCTTCCATGAGTTTGATCTGAAAAACAGACTCACTCAACATCGACAGAAAACCACTACAAAAACAGCAAACTAGTAGAAATTACAGCACCGGGGAACATTCTGCGAGGATCTTCGTTATATTTTTTGCATCCCGTAAGGCACCACAAGTTCAGTTCTTCCCTAAACCTGAGCAAAAAGTCATCTATGGCCAGCTCTTCATCCATGAAAATACGATTGTTCCTTTACCGCCAGATGGCCCAGATAACCGCAATAATCAGTGACCGGATACCCTTGCTGTGTGAGGTGAGCGCTGTGGTGGCCATGTTCTCGAACCATTCCATGAGCGATGGAGCTGGTGCCAAGTTTGTCGGATGAAGGCGTGGAACGGTTACCCAATCGCTCACCCGAGCCTAGATCAGCCTTGCCACTGGGCATTCGCAGAATAAGTGGAATGCCCTTTCAAGGTTGTGGTAGCACAATGGGCAAAAATAGTTGTTTGGCCATCTCCTGAGCTGCAACCTGTCCGATGTCCACACCCGGTTTTGGAGTAACAGCCACAGGAAGGACTTGTATTGTGGTGGCACCCAGACTGTCCAAACTGTTACTGGGAAGGAGGAGCGCATACCTCCTTCAATTGGAGACGATAAGCTGAGCGCGCTGAGTAGTCTCCAGTTGCTGTTAATCTCCATCGTATTTCATCAGGCCTATCCGGGTTGAAGGATGGCTGCACCTCTGCCACTAATATCCACAGTCTTAGTAACTGAACTAGCTGGTCCGCTGTAATACCATCCAACACGTCACGCACCCAGTTGGAGTTATGTATAGCCTGCGTGACTGTTCTCTGCTTACCTCTGTTGATCTTGAACAGCTCTAGAAACAGCAATGTCGGTGCCTGCCCCTGTAACCAGCTAGATGGCCAAAACTTGGCTCGCTTGCCATCCCCAACTTTGACGACCGTAGCTACTGCAAACATATTGTGGTCCGAGGCATCAACAGGCAGCTCCATGCCCTGCTAGGTGCACTCCGGCCGGCTCCATGCAAACCACAACCACCGCCGGACCCTCAAGGCCTTGCTGAATCGCACAAGGTCAGTAACCCCTAACCCACCAAAGATTAACGGATGGCAGACGCGTTCCCAGCTTACTTTGCATTGTCCTCCTTGCAGTTGATTACCACTAACCCGTAAGAATCTCCTTCTGATTTTGTCAATTCCTTTTAGGAATCTTTTTGGTGGTCGTATAGCCCAGAGCAGGTAGGTAGACTGGGAGATCTGAACGGTATGCACTAGCTCTCGACGCCCAGCAAATGACAACAACTTCCCTTGCCACCCTGCCATTTTCGCTAGCATTTTGTCTTGGATGTTCTGCAGGTGATTGAGTGTTAGTCGATCTGGCAGCAGCGGGAGGCCGAGGTATGAGATAGGCCAGTCGGGGCGCTGGCCATTGAAACCGGCCAAGATGGTTTGCAGATCAAGTCCCTCACACTTGATAGGCATGACCGAGGATTTATTCCAATTGATAACCAGACTGGTGGCTTCTCTAAAGCATCAAAGTATTTCTATAGTTGCAGAAACATCACCAGGGGTTGGGTTGATAAAGAGGGTGATGTCATCGGCATACATCGATACCCTGAGCCTGGAATGGTGCCCAACCAAAGGTGACAAGGCTCCTGACTCCGTTGCAAGCGAAAATATACTGTGCAAAGCATCAATGGCAAGAATGAAGAGGTGCGGGGATAGGGGGTCACCCTGTCTCAGTCCTCTCTGATGCTGAATGGCCGGCCCAGGGGAACCGTTTAGAGGAAGAGGCCGTGGCTAGCAGTGCCGAGACCCAGTTCTGCCAACATCGTGAGAAACCCCTATGTTCCAACAACTCAATCAGATAGTCCCATGATAGTGAATCAAAGGCCTTGGTGATGTCCAACTTCAGTAGGAGGATTGGTGTACGAGCCCGGTGGCAACTGCACACTAAGTTCTGGACATGCAAATAATTTTCTTGGATGCTTCTCTTTTTTATGAAGGCGCTCTGGGCTTATGAAATCAATCTATCAATGACCGTGGCAAGTCTTCTTGCTAATATCTCGGATATGAGTTTGGCAAAGGAGTGTATGAGGCTTATTGGCCTATAGTCACTAGAAAGCTCAGCCAAGTCTGCCTTAGGCAATAGGATGATCGAGGCCCTGTTCAGAGCAGGTAGGGCTGCATTGTGTACATTGTAAAAGGATTGGCAGGCTGCTAAAACATCGCTTTTAATGATCGTCCAACAGCACCTATAGAATGCACCTGTGAAACCATCTGGTCTTGGCGCCTTGTCAACCGGTATGTCACTAATGCAGGCCGCAATCTCCTGCTCAGAGAAAGGGGCATCCAAGCCATCGAGGGGAGTGTACGATGTCATCAAAGCGTCCCAATATAAGGACAGTGATCTGTTTCTTTTAGTGCCAATTATATCCCTGAAGTGTCTGTGGAGTTCAGCTTCTTTTTTCTCATGTGACCAGAGAAGTCTGCCATCCTGGCCTTTTAAGGAGTGAATGAATTTTTTTCGTGCACGTGCATTTGCCTTTAGGTGAAAGAACTTGGTGCATGTGTCCCCTCCCTTGAGCCATGTAATTCTTGAGGCTTGTCTTCGACGAGCCCTCTCAACCGCTGCTAGGCCTAGGACACGATATTTGAGTTCCTTCAGAAGTTGTAACTCGTCAGGCGATAGTTGCCTGGTTTCCTGTGCTATATCCAGTCGGCCAATAACCTTGTTTGCAATGTGTAGGTGCTGCCTAGCTTGGCCAAAGATGTTCATACTCCATATGGTCAGAGCCCGTGCTGTTTGCTTCAGTTTTTTATGAAGAATCAGCATCGGCGCAGTGTTTGGTGTTAAGTTACTATGCACTGACCGGTTGACCCGAAAAGCTTAAGCCGATAGGGAAAGGTGGGCAATTCACTTATATTTCAACACTCCCCCTCACGTGCAGGCTCTTTTGGGCCGCAAAGTGGAATAGGAGTCGACTGCAATTTATTTTAATAAATCGCGTCCGCCAGTATTCGAACTCGAGACCTCTAGCTCTGATACCATGTTAAGTTACTATGCACCGACCGATTGACCCGAAAAGCTTAAGCCGATAGGGAAAGGTGGACAAATCACTTATATTTCAACACTCCCCCTCACGTGCAGGCTCTTTTGGGCCGCAAAGTGGAATAGGAGTCGGCTGCAATTTATTTTAATAAATTGCGTCCGCTAGGATTCGAACTTGAGACCTCTAGCTTTGATACCATGTTAAGTTACTATGCACCGACCGGTTGACCCGAAAAGTTTAAGCCGATAGGGAAAGGTGGGAAATTCACTTATATTTCAACACTCCCTCTCACATGCAGGCTCTTTTGGGCCGCAAAGTGGAATAGGAGTCGGCTGCAATTTATTTTAATAAGTCGCGCCCGCCAGGATTTTGTTAAGTTACTATGCACCGACCGATTGACCCGAAAAGCTTAAGCCGATAGGGAAAGGTGGACAATTCACTTATATTTCAACACTCCCCCTCACGTGCAGGCTCTTTTGGGCCACAAAGTGGAATAGGAGTCGGCTGTAATTTATTTTAATAAATCGCGTCCGCCAGGATTCGAACTCGAAACCTCTAGCTCTGCTACCATGTTAAGTTACTATGCACCGACCGGTTGACCCGAAAAGCTTAAGCCAATAGGGAAAGGTGGACAATTCACTTATATTTCAACATTTGGGACTGGGAGGTCCCATGCAGATTGCACCGTCTCCATGAAGCCCGGGATTTTGGTCCAGAAGTTTTCAAAACGGAACACTTTTTTGCAGCGGGGTCTGTCCTGCGGCTTCAGATGAATGGGGCAATGGTCTGATAGGGAGGAGGACAAGGCATGAAGGCATAAATCTGAGAAGAGTAGATCTCATTCCTTTGTGTAGAATGCTCTGTTAAGTCTCACCAGAGTCGGTGGTGCCCTTGCATTACTCCACGTGAATCAACGGTTAAGCAAAGGGAGCTCCATGAGTTCTGCCTGATCAAGCATCTTCATGAAGGGGCCCATAGTCCTCCTATTCAAGTTTGTGTTATTCTTGTCCCGGGCTTCGTAAATCAGATTGTAGTCACCAATACAGATCCAGGGAACGCTTTGTTGGGGCTTGATCGACAGTAATTCCTAGAGAAGGCCAGATTTTTTGGCATCGCCAGTCAGCCCATAAACTGTGGTAAGTAGGAAGGGGGTATTGGATAGTTGATGTCTGACCAGCACTGAAAGACATAAATGCTGCTGCTGCTGCATTGTGGTGGCCGCTGCCATCACCTGACTGGATACCCAAGCAATAAGCATGCCACCACTAGTACCAACAGCTGGATGGTAGACAAACTGATCCAAGTAAGGACCTAAAAATTCTGCTGCTAGCCAGGCATCAATGTGGCTCAGTTTGGTCTCCTGTAAAAAAATAATCTTTGGTCTGGCTGAAGCGAGGAAGTCTCTTACTACTTCACGGCGTGCAGGAGTGTTTAGGCCCCGCACATTCGAACTGCATATTGAGAAATTATAACTCATTGGCACAGATGGGCACAACTGGTGGTACAGTACGTGATCACATCCTCAAACCAAGTTGTTCCTATAGGAGTCCATATGCACGAAAGCCAGGCACCAGAGACTGAAGCATTCATTCTGTCACCATAGAGACAAACAGCAAACTCCATTGACGAACAACACCACACACTCCACTACTGCAAAGGTGGCATCCACTCAGGACCCAATACATGCCTATCACTTGGGCAACAACCACACAGACCATACAACAGTCAGTAACACAGGGCTTAACATGAACTAGCTGCAGACTAGACCAACCAGGGATTTTACGCCCAATGAACCAGGAAGAGACATACTGCATCATGAAGCATAAGAGCATCAACAGACACAGTGAGTGACCCTGTGACATAGGTCAAATGGCGGCAGCCATCTACTCCGCCATAATTGCTGTTGTGGCACCTGTGATGGCATCCCTGGACAAACAGGTGAGACCTCGGATGGCCGAGATGGCGCTCGCCAGCAGAGGCTGCTGTACATGGCCTCATACTTCTTCATTGTTTCTTCCCCGATCGGCTCATATGGACCAACTAGCTGCAGCTGGCGAATCAGGCGTAGGGTGGCACGCTGGGCCACCGGGATGGCGGATGAGTTTTTTGCCTGCCGGGCGCTGTGCCGGGTAGGTTGAGGAGGCACAGAGCGCGCCCGGGGGGGGGGGGGGAGGGGCGACAGGGAGGCGGTTGAGGTAGTATGGCAGGGGTGGGAGGTTTGAAAACCTGGGCGCAGAAGTGACCAAAGTCGCCTCCCCCTCTTACCCACCATGTCCTGCTGCAGGTTCGGCGACTGCTTGTCCATCTTGCTGTTGCGCAGCCAGACCAAGCGATGGAACATGGGTTCCTCCCAGATCACCACCGTCTGCTTCAGGCATTACAACGGTGATTTGTGCCGACTGGCCTCTTGCCTTTGCGGGCTTGGCAGGCCATCCCAGCAGCTCCTCAGACATTGGATCCTGCCCATTTCTATGTGGAGAAGGCACAATCACCCTTTCTATGTTGCACAGCAGCAAGGCAGGGTCAGGACTTGTTTGTTGCTCTTCCTTGTTGGTTTGCTGCTGCCGCTTTGCAGGGCTGGGCGATCCCATGCCCGTAGTCCGTACCGCCATCTGCCCCTTGTCATTTGCGTGTGCCGCTGGTGTAGCACCACGCACGATCTTCTTGATCCAAAACTCGGTTGTGGTATGCGGAGAGTCTGCAGCCCCCAGCCCTTTAGTAGAGGCATTTGTCCCCATGCAGTGTTGCCGACCGTCATGGCCCCCTTGGCGCGCAGGTGGAGCAGCTCCCCGTGATCCCCTGGTCAGGGATCTGCGCTGCTGGGTTCTACCCCTTGGGGCGTGGCTATGCCTTTGGAAGCCAGGGGGTGGACGATTATCATCATTGTTGCCTTGCATGTGACCAGCGACACGTACTGGCGGGTGACAGCTTGCGCGGCGTGGTCCTGATCCGGTGGCTCCCCATGCATTGTCCGGAACACCAGGGGTCCAACGGCATTGGTGGTAGCGTGGTGCCCCATCTCCCACAGAGTTGGAGGAGTCTGAAGATAGCCTGCCACTGTCATTGGAGGAGGAAGAATCTGGGCGAACAGTGGTGAAGTCATAGTAATGATCAAGATGAATCAGTATGTTAACCATGTTACCCTCCGGAGGAACGTCAGCCTCCATACCAATGGGCGGGCCGTCATAGATGCTGGAGTGGCCTGCATGCGAGGGAAAGAAGGTGACAGTATTCATGCAGGGGAGGATATTGGGGTCATTCATCCAGCCAAAGAAGCCAAACGCCTCCGGATCAGCCTGCGTGACTGTGCACGATCCATGTGGTCGAAGAGGCAGATGTCACCAAGAATCTGCCGGATTCCTTCAGCTGAGCGGGCGAATAGGGGCAGATGCTCAACCATGATCTTCACACGGAAGAGCCAGGCCGTGCCTGTAGACGTCGCATCCAGGCTCCAATGTGATGCGCGGAATTCCGCCCCACCCGCGTAGATGCTACCATGCTGAAGGACACGGTCACAGTGCTCCTGGTGGTCGAGCCGAGCAATGAAGGAGCTTTCTCTATGGCAGGACACCGAGACGTTCCAGAACAGGATCTGGACCTGCTGGTGGATGGCATGGCGCATATCTCCCAGTCCCGCACCATGGCGCCTGCCTACCGCTGAGAGCGGAATGAGATGCCGGCAGAGTCGATGGATCTCAGCAGCCACCGTCCCACTAATAAAGGCCGTAGCCTGACCATGGGCTGGTCTTCGAGTCGGAGCAGGCACCACACCTTCCATCGAACTTCCTGGGCCTGCTGTCGGTTTGCATCCCGGGCAGAAGATCCAGGGCGAACACGGTTTGGGTTGCTGGGAGTGATCGGGAGGGGCGGGAAGACAAGTTTGCTCCTAATGTCGGGCACAGGAGTTAGCAGCCTTGGGAGAATTCTGCGTTGGCCATCGGAGCAGGGTGGCTGAGGACAGTGGCGGGCGGTGTGGCCGTTGTGAAGGCAGGAGACACACCTAGATGGATCTCGGCACCGGGAGACAAGGTGATTTGTGGCGAGGCACCGGAAACAACATCCATTGAGGGCTTTTTTAAGCTCTTCCGGTGGAAATGTATTGCTCCTCACCGAGGTCCTAACCCGTCGCCATCTTAGGAAGGTCCTTCTGCCGATTTCGGCATTTCTTGCGGACCTCTTTCCATTCCGGTGAAAGCAGTGCCTCCGGGCTGCCCAGAGTGATCGACGGTGAGTTAATATCATGAATGCTCGCCTTGTTTGGAGATCCTTTGTCCTTGGCCTCCCAACTATCAAGATCATTTCTAGAGCGGTGCTGTAGTAGTTGTATGCCACAACTCATCTTCCCTTGTGTGGTACCGAGTTCCTTTGGCGTATTCTATTCCGGAAAAGCTGAGGCAGCCTCTTCCAAGGATTGGGAAATTGTAAGTGTTGGCAATTCAAGACTTTGAAGCTCCACCAGAGTAGCTTTTACAGGGTGTGGCCTAGCAGATGGGTTCTGCACAGGGGAGATACGCCAGCTGCTATCCTGATCTCTGGGAGTGATGGACATGGCGACGACGATCAGAGTTAAGAGGGATGGGGAGCCTCTGTCGCTAGCAGCCGCGACTAGCATGCGCACCATCATTGAAGTCTCATCTGGTGATGTGGGAGCTCGGTGTGGGATGTGTTTGCCAGCAGACGGGAGGCATTGCTCCTCCTCATCAGAGTCAGTGATCTCCCCATTGATCACCGGTAGGAGGGAGAACTCTGGGTCTTGTACCGACCCGGCAGAATCCAAGCTCACCTTAGTAGGACTTAGGAGGGCAGAGAAAGGGGTGCAAAGCAGGGTTGAATCACGTCGAGAGGACCGACAGAAGACCCGGTCAGGCAGGGGGGGAAGGGGTGTTTGAGTCCGGGGATTTGATGGGGGAGCCGAGGCGGTCAAGCTGAGGCAGTGCGGTTGGGTTCGAGGAGTGTTATCGAGCTGAGGAGGGAGAAGTGGGATGACGAGCTGTGGAGAGGAGCTCGCCAGAGAAAGGGAGCTCTCATGCTCACAACTACCACTCATTTTCAGCCCCGCAATGTACCCACTATCACCCAGAATAGCGTAGGTAAGGTGGGGTTGAATACCTTTGGTGGAGCTTGATCTTCATGCCTCCAGATCGGTTCCGATGGTGGCAGCGGTGGTGGCGGACTTGCAACCCCGTGGATGGAGCCGGCGGAGGACGGCGGAGCCGCGCTCTCCTACCCGCTCTGACCGCCCACGGCTCTTCCGTTGACGCTCCTCACCGGATCAGGTCCAGTGGCTGGTGGATCTGGTCGCTCATCCCCATCCCCTCCTTGTCACCTCCTACGATTCACAGTCGGAAGAGGGAGGAGCTAGTCGAGGAGGCCGGATCCTCCCTCATTGTAGGTCTCACCGGCTGGGTTGCTGCTATCTCCGGCAGGCCGCGGGCGTCGGCCCGGGGCGGAGTCGCCGAGGGGAGGTGCCGAACTTTATGCGTCTATTAACATGCATCTGTTTAAAATGCTCGTCTTATTTATAGTTTGAGTAGGAGTCAGATCTGATCTACCCACTTCTCTCTCCCTGTGACTCCCTCTCTCTACGCACGCCACCTGCCACCACAGCCACCCTAGCTGGCCGCCCTTACCCTCGCGCTCGCGGGTTGGTGAGGAGGACTATAACATCAAGGATTATTAGTAAATGCCCTTTTTGTTTTAGCTTTCCTCCTATTGACTACCACTAACCTACTGCCTCTAGGATGCATCCGTACGTGTAAAGGTTGTTACTTCCAAATATTCCTGCATAATCAATCAAATTTGCACAAATGTAGTTCAACTCGTATCACTATCTTCTGTATAACGTATTCTGTAATAATCAGCCATACAGGAACCTGTTGACTCTGCCAGTCAGATCGAAAACCTTCTTATGGACCTCGAGGATAACTAGGCGCCATGTCTGGTATTCCAGACTCCAGTACTTGTATACCTAGGTGAGCTGAAACCGTGGGCGTGTTTCACTGAAGGGACGACTGTACTCAGGTACAACCCACCGTTTCCCAACAACATCAAGATCCCAGCCACCACGGGCAATGTCAGGGACGACCAGTAGCGAAGGGGAGCCCGTCTGCCCAACTACAGCTGGGCAACTCACTCACCGTCTACAAGCTCTTTATCTGGCTCCTTTTCCAACCGCTGCTATGCTACTACGGCGTACTAGGTTCCAAAACTGTGATGCTTCCAGAACGCCGGAGCCCGTGACACCCGCGAAGACCAAAGCCCTTTGTTAAACGCCGCACAAGCGCGAATGGTCCAAACGCCCCTTCACATGCGCTTGTTTCATGTGAGAGCTGGAGGGACGTGCCCAGTTCGCTTTCAGGCATATGCCTGCAGAATTTCATCCTTCATCTCTCAACCACAAGATTGGGGGTGTTGTTTTCCTCGTAGCAGCGGATGACAGATGGGGACCCACATGTCTTAAGATTTTGTCCGTTTCGTTTTAAGATGCGTCGTTCTACTTTGATTTTGTATGTTCTCGCCACCTCATCTGACAAGCCTGAAATGAACATGCTACTTGCACGCTACCGTAGTGTGGATATAAAGCTTCTGCTGAGGCCTATCAGCTAGCTGCTTTCGAGCTCGCACAAGAGCGGCACCATGGAGAAGGCGTTGAAGGTTCTCGTGTTGCTTGCCGCTCTGCTTCGCGGCGCACAGTCCCAGAGCTCTCTTCGGGGCGGCGGCGGCGCCGCCAACATCACCGTGGTCGGCACCGTGTTCTGCGACGCCTGCTCATCCAGTTCCTTCTCCAACCACAGCTACTTCTTGCCAGGTATTCACTTCATTCTTCAGTACGCACATGTAGACAGACTCTTCCTATATATGTTTCTTCTTGTTTTGAATTATTGTGTTAGTTCAGAAAATCACGAATGTATAAGCATTATTCTCATGACTTTATTTCCAAACCTTTCGTTTTGAAGAGATCAATTTTGATCCTTTTACAATTGCTTCCTGCGAATACTACTACAGTTCTACTAGGTTTCATTGTTGTCGTACTCTTAATTATTTGGAATAAATCAAAATAACCCCTCAATTACCACAGATAGAGTATTTCACTCCTAACTTTTGAAACGGGATATTTAACCCTTTAAAATATTAAAAACCATCTAAATTACCCATTGAATAGTTTTGAAGATGATTTTACTGATGTGACACGTTATATGGATGGTGATATGGCATCTAGCTGGAATATCAATTTCATTTTTCCCTCTTTTACCCTAGGATCATATCTAGAAGCGCTAAAAACAAAAGTCAATGTTGTGGAGACTCGGGTGGAGCATTCTCACCCCCTCCCCTCCCTTCTCTCATATTCCTCACCATTTCCCGAGCTTCGTACGACCTATAATGGTATATTAGGTTGGCACTTCAGAGCCCCCTCTGTGCTACAAGATCATATAGCTTGTTTTTATCCCTTTTTACAACACTCATGACCCACACATTGGTGTTGAGTCACATCCATATCAGCTTTTACGTAACATGCAATATCAGCAAAAACTGCCTTCAAAGGTTTTCAATACTTCAGAGATGAGTAGTCAACCATCGATATGTTAAGGGATGAAGTAGACTTATTCCTAAATACTTCATACCTTGAGGAAATGGTTTTCCCTGCAGTTTTCTTTTGTGGAAATTTTCCCTACAGTTTGGAACACAGAGAAGAACTCTGCTTTTCCCAGATACCACTTTTAGCGACTGGAATCATGTTTTGTACTTTTCTAATAATTGTGGAACATGCATACATAAAACAACTTGCATCATATCCCCTGACCAGCTGGCCTCAGGTGCACTATCATGTAAGTCCCACAGTACCACACCAAATACAGTTAGCATGGTCATTTAGTTAACTGAATGATAATGCAACATGAAACAGTAAGTCCATATTGACCTTTCATTCGTTTCAGCTGACTTTATGGACTTGGAACATTCTATTCAAAATAAAATACTATGCTCATGTAGACGCTTCTTATACTTTCTGTTTTGAGTTACTGTGTTAGTTCAGGAAATCACAAATATATAGCACTATTTTCATAATTTCACTTCCAAACCTTCTTGTTTGCAAGAAACCTACTCCGATGCTCAATGAATTGCATTCTGCGCATACTCTTCCTCGGTTTTCATTGTTCTCGTACCCCCTCCAATTTCGAATTATTTGGCGCTGCGTCAAAAAATTCGAAACTGAGGGAGTACTTAATTACATCATACATTTAGAAGAAGGTTTTTTGCAGTTCAGAAACAGATAACTCTGTTTTTTTCTCCAAGGTATATCAGTTTTTACCTTTGGAATCATGTTTTACTTATTTCTAATGATTGTGCAAGATGCAAATGCAAAACAACTTGCATCCCCTGACCTGTCCTCACGTGCACTATTCATGCTAGTTCCAAAGTACCATACCAATATAATGCAGATGCAGTTAGGATGACCGATCTTCACAACTGAACGATACAGTTAGGAACCTTCGATATAGTAACCATAAAAAAATACTTCATTTTACTAACACCAACGAATTTGTAATCTTTCTTGAAGGACAAGAATCACATAAAACAGAAAATCCACGAATCTCTAGTAATGCAACGTGGAATAGCAATTCCGAACTGACCCTCAATTGGTCTAAACTCACCCTAGCAGAGGTGAAGCACAGACTTTTCAAAGAAAATAATAAATGGGAAAAACATAATCTCTTTTCATGAATGTCCTTTTGAAGTAGTATAACACCGTCATTGCTATTTACCATTTCATCCTTCTCAGGCGTCAAAGTCAGACTGGACTGCATGATCAAAGTAAACTCCAATTCCATGGAGGAGATCAAGATCACGGCCGAGAAGGTTACCAACAGCTACGGCGCCTACCAGCTGGACATCCCGGCGATCGATGGCTTCGAGTGCGCCACCACCGGCGCGACGGCCGCCGAGTCCTTCTGCCGAGCGGTCGTGCTGGACAGCCCATCCGCGCTCTGTAACGTGCCCGCGGTGACCACCACCGTCCGCCACATCTCCTTCCGGAGCCAGGAGCCCAACGCCTGCCTCTACAGCCTCAACTCCCTCTACTACCGCCCCGGCGGCAAGCCGGGCCCCGCACAGTGTAATGCCGGCGGCGATGCCTCGCCGCCGTGGTCTTCGGCTGCGCTGAACACGTCGCTGTTCTACTGCCCGCCGTGGCCGTGGCCGCCCATCCCGTTCTGCACGCCGCGCCCGTGGTTCCCGCCCATACCGTTCTTCACACCGCCGCCGCCGTCGTTCCCGTTCCCGCTGCCGCCGATACCGTTCTTCACACCGCCGTCGCCTCCGCCACCGGCGTTCCCTTTCCCACTACCGCCGTGGCCATGGACGCCACCGGCGGTGCAGCCGCCGCCGGCATTCCCGTTTCCTCATCTACCACCAATCTTCTCGCCACCATCTCCGCCACCGCCGCCTCCGCCTGCGTTCCCGTTCCCTCTGCCACCTCTTCCACACCTACCTCCTTTGCCGCACTTGCCACCACTGCCACCAGTGTTCTCACCACCCCCTCCACCGCCGCCGCGGCCTCCTCCACCACCGTCTTTTCCTTGACCATTTCCGCCGTTGCCGTTCTTCCCTCCTGGCTCTTCAGCAGCGCCTCCTCCACCGTTGAATTAGTATTCCCGGAAAGATCCAAGCACTAGGTCTCCATCAAAAACTCAACCGTAAAGTAAATAATGGTTATGTACGAGTTTTGTGCTAGTGCTGAAAAGGACAACATGTACACGATTAGGTGGTATATGTGTTTTTATTCACTACGAGCTGTAGAAATGTTAGAATCGGCTCACGGATGAACCACGATCAATCCTCCTCGGACGTCGTGGTGCGCTCACGAACTCAGAAAACTCGCTCGTTCTCACGTTAGAATCTCAGGGAATGGACACGAGGAGGTGTTCTTGGAGCTTCAACCGAACTGGCCAGCCTCCAGGGACTCTTGCATGCATCTAAAACAGAAATTATAACTGATCACGCTACTCCCGCGGTCACGCTGCACACACACACCGCACACGACGCACTCCACCCGCAAACGTGCACCGGACGAGCTCAGAGTAACTGAACACCTCGGCCATGCAGCGACCCATGCAGAAACTTCAAAAACAAACATGCAAACACCATGCACCCACATAAGGATTATCACAACATTCTCCTCCTAATCCTTGTTGTGTAAAGCTTCGATGTCAATGAGTGCCAGCTTTAACCTCAACTCTTGAAACTTGATTCTTCCCAAAGCTTTTGTAAGAATGTCACTGAGTTGCTCTTCACTTCTGACAAATTCAACTTCTATTTGCCCCTTCTCAGTGCATTCCCTAACCAGATGATACTTCACCTCTATGTGCTTGCTTTGACCATGAAGAACCGGATTCTTGATCAGTGCTATCGCTGATCTGTTGTCTACCTTCAACTTAGGAACACATTGATCAGTCCCCCGAATCTCCCCTAACAATCGTGCAAGCCATATCCCTTGACAAGTAGCATTGGCAGCAGCTATATACTCGGCTTCACAGCGAGACTGTGCCACAATATTCTGTTTCATGGACTGCCACGTGATTGGACTCTCACCCAAGAAATACATCACCCCTGTTGTACTCTTCCTTGTGTCAAGGTCCCCAGCATAGTCGCTATCACTATACCCTGTTAACTTCAACTCTCCTTTTCATTTTCCAAATCAGACTCCCCAGTTCTTAGTCCCTTCAACATATCTAATAATATGCTTGACAGCCCCCAAGTGATCTTTCCTCGGTTCTTCCAGAAATCGGCTAACACACCCAACTGAAAAAGCAAGGTCTGGACGTGTGTTAACTAAATACCTGAGACTCCCAACAAGGCTCCGATAAGATGTAGCATCAACCAGTTCTTCTGTGCTGTTCCTGCTCAATTTAACTCGAGCTGCCATAGGAACTTGGCAAGTGTTGCAGTCTGTCATTCCACTTTTCCCAATGATCTTTGCTGCATATGCACTCTGGCTAAACAAAATCCCAGCCTTGTTTTCATGCACCTCTATTCCCAGGTAATACCTTAGCAATCCCAGATCACTCATTTTGAAAGTGCTAGCCATTTCTTTCTTGAACTGGACTACATCATCGCTGCTGGTCCCGGTGATTATCAAATCATCAACATACACCTCAACTACTAGTTGTGCTTCACCATTCTTCTTAATATAGATAGCCGGTTCAGATGGACTCCTCCTGAACCCAAAACCCTACATTGTTCCATCTAACTTCACATTCCAGGCTCTAGGTGCTTGATGTAGTCCGTAGAGCGTCTTCTTCAGTTTGTAAACTTTGTGCTCATCACCAAGTCTTATAAAACCAAGTGGCTGCTCCACATACACTTCTTCCCGGAGATCCCTGTTCAGAAATGCTGATTTTACATCCATATGATGCACTTCCCATCCTTCATATGCAGCCAAGGCAATGAGAAGTCTGATGGTGTCTAGACGTGCCACCGGGGCAAACACTTCATCATAATCAATTTCATGTCTTTGGGCATACCTTTTCACCACTAGACGAGCCTTGTATCGTACCACAACTCCCCTTTCATCCTTTTTTTACCTTGTACACCCATTTCAGACCGATTGCACGTCTTCCTTGGGGAAGATCAACTAAAGTTCAAGTGTTGTTCTCCTCAATTGACTCCATTTCTTCTGCCATAGCCTTTACCCAGCTTGGATGTTGTTCTGCTTCAGCAAAAGATGTTGGCTCCTCTGAACTTGTCACACTTCTGGTCATTAAGACTCGCGGTGTAATCTGACCAAGTGGACCGAGTCTCCTGAATCTCAGTGGTGATATGCCATCTTCATCAACATCAAGATGTTCTTCATAGTTACTAGGCGGGGTGAAAAACTCAACTTCGTCCTCATCCTGCACTGCACCATCACCTAAACTAACAGCCGGAGGTGAGTACTGAACTTCATTGTCTAACAGTCTATCTCCCACTTCCTCAATACCACTTTCAGTCTGCAAAGGTACTTGTTCATTAGTGCAGTACTCAATTGTGAACACATCATCTTCTCTTCTCTCATCTTGGAGCTGATCAGATTCACCTCCCCAGTCCCACCTGGCTTGTTCATCAAACACAACATCTCTACTTACATGCACCTTCCCGGTTGATGGATCATATACCCTGTATGCTTTTGACCCATCTGCATACCCGATGAAAATCATCTTATAACCCCGGTCGTCCAGCTTCTTGAGGTGGGGAACCGTATTCTTCACATAAGCAATGCACCCAAAAACTCTCAGATGATGGACCGATGGTTTCCTCCTGTGCCAGGCTTCAAACGGTGCCATTCCTTCCACACTCCTTGTTGGACACCTATTTAGCACGTAAACGGCAGTCATCACTGCCTCACACCATAACCACCCTGGCAGTCCTTTAGCCTTCAACATGCTCCAAGCTGTTGCAACTACTGTGCCATTTCTTCGTTCCACAACCCTATTTCGTTGTGGACTATGTGGAGCCGTAAGTTGATGATGCACTCCTTTCATGACACAAAATTCAGCAAATTCAAATGAGGTGAATTCTCCCCCTCTATCTGTCCAGAGTGCACCTAACTTCTCCCTGGATTCAAATTCAGCACGTACCTTGAACTGCTTGATAGCCTCGGCAGCAAGGTCCTTCGATGGCAAAGGCTTAACCCACATGTACCTGCTCTTATCATCAACTAGTAGTAAAAAGTACTTACTTCCTTTCGGTGTCTCTGGAGTGATTGGGCCATACAAATCACCGTGTACAAGTTCCAGCACACGTTGTGCACGGTACCCCGCTTCCTCTGGAAATGGTATCCTTCTTTGCTTCCCGGCAAGACACACCTCACAAAGATGATCTAGGTGACCAATTGCAGGCAAGCCACGGACCATGCCGTCTCTGGCCATTTTCTTCACCGCTGCCATGTTCACATGCCCGATACGAGCATGCCACTTCCAAGCTTCATCACTTCCTTTTGCTGTCATGCATATCGGTTCCCCAAGTCTCACCCGCAGAGAGTATAGCCGATTTTATCCTCTCAACAACTTTGCAAGGAGCTTACCATTGGGTTCACGTACCCTCAGCAAACCCTCCTTGATATCCACCTGATAACCAGCTTCATCAAGCTGACCAATACTAATTATATTGGTTGTCAACTGAGGAATGTAGTACACCCCCGATAAAGTGTGCTGCTCATCAGTTTTTTCAAGGAACATCACCGTTCCACGTCCTTCAATTCGTGCCACTGAATCATCACTGAAGCGAACTGTCCCGATCACCTCCGTGTCCAGCTTGATGAATTCTGCCTTTGAGCCCGTCATATGATTTGTAGCCCCGGTGTCCATAACCCAGATATTTTCATCACGTTCCTCCTCATCCCCGTGATGCACCAACACCTTTTCCTCCTGCAGTTGGACCCTGACCTCGCTTTCCGGTGAAGATACCAAAAACACCGGTGTGACAGGTGATGATTTCATCACGAGAAGAGAAGCTTCTTCCTCTTCCTTGACATGATGAGCTTGCTCCTTCTTCGGCTTCACCCTACAGTCACGCGCCCAGTGACCCAACTTCCCGCATCTTCGGCACTCATCACCACTTGGCCGGTTTGGTTTTCCCGGCACTTTGCTTGATGAAGATCCCCGATCTCCACCATGGCCTCGGCCACGTCCACTTCTTCTCCTCCACGCTGACCCGAACCCGAAGTTCCTCCTCCACCAGACCAGAAGTCGTTTTCTTTCTTCTTGCGTCGAGCATCCCACTCTTCCTCGGTCAAGTACAGTTTTCCATCGTGCTGCAACGTTGGAGGCGGTGCATCAAACGAGTCCTATGCTGCCTTCAATCTTCCAGTTGCATCTGCCAGCGTGAGTGTGGAGACATCAAGTAGTGTCTCGATGGCCAACACGATCTGCCGAAAACGTTGTGGCACGCTGCGGAACAGCTTCTGCACCATCATCGTCTCATCCACTGCTTTGCCAAGTGTGGCCAGAGCCGCCGCCATGCCGCTCAATCTCAGCGAGAATTCTTCCACGTTTTCTCCTTCTCTGAATGCCGCCGCCTCGAACTGCCAACGCAGGTGTTGTGCACTGGCCTTCTTCACACGATCATCTCCAACTCTCATGGTCTTGATGGTGTCCCAGACTTCTTTCGCCGTCTCCTTCTCAGCGATCACCGACACCATTTCCGGCAGCACCGCACTGCACAATGCATCGAGTGCCAGCATGTCGTCCTGTGGATCAGCTCCTCCTTTCTCCACAGCCGACCACAGCGCCCGCGCCTTCAACTTCACCTTCATGAGCAGCGCCCATTCGGTGTAGTTTGTCTTTGTGAGAACCGGGTAACTGCTTCCACCGGAAACCTCCCGGACAACGCGCTGAACCATCATACCTCCGGCGCCGCTGTCCTTCGAGCTGCTTCCCCCGTCGTTCTTGCCTCCCGCCATGAGTGCAAATTCCAGCGCGCGATCTCAATTCCCGCGGCGAAAACGTGCCGTGATCGAGCTTCCCTTCATGCCCGGCTCTGATGCCACTTGTTGGAATCGGCTCACAGATGAACCACGATCAATCCTCCGATGACGTCGTGGTGCGCTCACGAACACAGGAAAACTCGCTCGTTCTCACGTTAGAATCTCAGGGAATGGACATGAGGAGGTGTTCTTGGAGCTTCAACCGAACTGGCCAGCCTCCAGGGACTCTTGCATGGATCTAATACAGAAATTACAACTGATCACGCTACTCCCGCGGTCACGCCGCACATACACACACACCGCACACGACACACTCCACCCGCGAACGTGCACCGGACGAGCTCAGAGTAACTGAACACCTCGGCCATGCAGCGACCCATGCAGAAACTTCAAAAACAAACATGCAAACGCTCATGCACCCACACAAGGATTATCACAACAAGAAATACAAAAACTACAACTTCCTACTTGTGCTTATTACATATACATCATTACATCATATATATATATATATATATATATATATATATATATATATGTATGTATGGAGGATTATAGACTATAGACAACCGAGTTCAGCAATGTTGAAAATGAGGAGGTTAGTCGGTGCAAGATCAGAGCTTCAGTCAAATAGTGAGTCCCGACTTTTATATGTTCTTCGCGTCAATTAGAGAAGGCAGTGTTTTTTCAACCCTTGGATCTTCTTGAGGAAGCATTTGGAGACAACCGTGAATTTTAATTCAAAATCTCTTTCTGTTTCTCAAATTTTTGTCAGCTCAGAGCTGAATAGATGAGGGGAAACATATTTCCTGAATCTTCTTAAATATCTTGGAGGCTCCTCCTTTACGTGACGGCTGATTCAGCTATGAGATGGCAAATGCATTTTGCCAAATGACAAGACAAGGTAAAGCTATTGTGCAACAAAATTTCATTAGTCTTGTTTTCTTTTCTTTTCCTTCTTTTAAATGAATTTCCTTGGGCTCTTGATACACTAATTTGGAAGGGGAGCGCAGCAGTAAAGCTATTGCCTCATGACCATGATGTCACGGCTTGGAGTCCTCAAAACAGCTTCTTACAGAAATACAGAGAAAGGTTGCATATAAAAGACCTAAGTGGGTCAAACCCTTCCCCGGACCGTGCGCAAGTGGGAGCTACATGAACTTCCTTGGGCTCTTGATACACTAATTTTTGAGGAATGCAATTACTAAATTAAATTGTATATGCAAGAGATATTCGAGTTTCCTTTTGATTTCTTCAATGACTCATGCTGTTTGATGTATAATACAAACATCTGAAGTTTATGCATTGTGAAATAGTATTTAGGATCTAAGGGTGCATTTCCATAAAAATAATTTATCAAGGGCCCAATGAAATGTCTAGTGCTGTCTCTCGGCCCATTATGTTAGTTCACTTGCTCAGTTTCAGTAGTGCAGGTCCAAAAGGACATCTCTGCGGTAAAAGGTTAGAAACCACTTAACCTGATGAAGCTACATGTTAAGAGCAACTCCAACCGAGTTGCTATTTTTCGTTTGCTATTCTCCTGAATAGCAAATGTTCTATCTAGATTTAGCAATTTATTTCACATGACACTCCAACAATTTTGTTAAAACGTGTATCCTACACCACACTTCCTTATATTTTATTAATATTTGATAACTAGTTTCAAATTCAAACCACATTGTTGCAACAAAAAGGATATATTTCTAACGACTATTTTTTAACGATTATATTTCTAACGCCCCTCAAAAGATCATACACATAAACTAGATGAGTTGATGCAAATACATCGTAATATATTGAATAGGAAAACTCACTCTCAACTTCATGAAGACCTAATTGAGCACTTGTGGCAACACTATGCAAATATGTACTAGTTATTAATTCATCATATAATATATATTAATATTGTTTTTTATTTCACTTAATGATGTATGTCAGAGTGGGTGAGCTGCGACACTCCTCCTGGCCTGCTACGGAAGCAACCTGTGAGGTTCTTTGATTGGAGGGGGCTTGGCGCCATACGCGATCCGACTCGAGAGAGCCTATGAACACCGGGATTTACGTGGTTCGGGCCGCCGGAGCGTAATACCCTACGTCCATGGGAGTGTCTGTTCTATTGCTTGCGCGTGTGTGCGTGAGAGGGTGCTGGATTGCGAACCCATTGTCGGGTGGTCACCTCGGTTCTTTTATAGTCCAAAGGCCGGGGTCGTTACAATGTGGCTTGGGGCCTGACAGGTGGCCCTGAAGCTATGCGAACCCTATACATGATCTAGGGTTTTGTACTCCGTGTAGAGCAGTTGGTGGGGGAGTTAAGTCCCGTCGCCTGGCGCGCCGAGCGTCCCTGTCCGTGTGTCAGGTGATGATGAAGACGTTGTCTTGTTGTCGCGTCTTGTCGTTCAGCTTGGGCAGTGCCGTTAGGCGGCACTATACTGCTGTCATGTCTTGTCGTCCTGTCTTGTCACCGTAACGGCGGTCAGGCGGACGACGGAGGCGTGCACCGTGCGTCATGCTTCTGGGGAAGGCGCGAGCCTTGAATGCGTAGCCTGACAATGCACTTCCTCCTTGACTTCGTTGACCCTCAGCCCACGACAGATCGTGGGGCACGTGGCGGCTCCGGAGCTCTTGCTGACGGGTTCAGAGCCGGGAGACATGTGGCAGCTCCGGACCTCACTCCAACGGGGAGGCTCGGACTGGAGCCCAGGTCACGTGTCGGCTCTGGAGCTCTCCTCAGCAGGGAGGAGGTTCTGATCCTAGAAAGACGTGGCAGCTCCGGATCTCACCTCCGCGGGGAGGCTCGAACCGGATCCCAGGGCACGTGTCGGCTCCGGAGCTCTCCTCAGCAGAGAGGAGGTTCTGAGCCTAGAGACATGTGGCAGCTCCGGACCTCACCTCAGCGGGGAGGCTTGGACCGGAGCCCAGCGCACGTGTCAGCTCCGGAGCTCTCCTCAGCAGGGAGGAGTGTCGGAGCCCGGATACACGTGGCAGCTCCGAACCTCACCTCAGCGGGGAGGCTCGGACCGGAGCTCAGGGCACGTGTTAGCTCCGGAGAACCTCCTCAGCAGGGAGGGGGTTCTGAGCCAACTGACACGTGGCAGCTCCGGACCTCACCTCGGCAGGGAGGCTCGACCCAGAGCCCACGGCACGTGTCGGATCTGGAACTCAAGCGCACGTGGCAGCGCCAGGTCTGACCTCGGGGCCAAGGACACGTGGCTACTGGGGGCCAGCCTCAGCAGGGAGGTGGGGCCCAGACTGTCTTTTACCCTCTATACGGGGGTACCCGGTCTGCAAGGTACCAAAAGTGGCCCCCGGGCCCATCTTGGGGGAGGCAAGGTAGATTTCTGGGTGGAATCGAAACTCGGGATAAAAACCTTGTCTCGTGTCTTCTTATTCTTCTTTTAATTATCAATTAGGGTTTACCAGTGCTCATTTGATTTAAATCGATATCTTGTGTTAAACTTGATAGTTGCTGTTTCTTACTTTATCATATTACACTCAAGTTGTCATTTACTTTTCGCTGTATAAATACTTGAAGTAAGAATGAGTCTAAATTTAACTTTTTAATTACGCTCATACCGGACTAGTCCGACCTACCTGGATTTGATCTGTTCGCTAAGTGTTTCAGGGAATCGTTAAAAATTTCAAAGAGTCTATTCACCCCCTCTAGGCTACATTCAGTCGTCTTCATCATCATCACCTGACACACGGATAGGGGCGCTCAGCGCGCCAGACGGCGGGACTTAACTCTCCCATCGACTGCTCTACTCAGAGTACAAAACCCTAGATCATGTATAGTGTTCGCATAGCTTCGGGGCCACCTGTCGGGCCCTAAGCCACATTGTAACAACCTTGGCCTTGAACTATAAAAGGACCGGGGTGACCACCCGATAAAGGGCGCAACCCAGCACCCTATCACGCACACACGCGCAAGCAATAGAACAGACACTCCGGTGGAAGTAGGGTATTACGCTCCGGCGGCCCGAACCACGTAAATCTCGGTGTTCATCTGCTCTCTCGAGCCGGATCGTGTAGGGCGCCAAACCCCCTCCAATCAAAGAACCTCACAGGCTGCTTTCGTAGCAGGCCGAGAGGAGTGTCGCAACTCACACACTCCGACAGTAATTTATTCAAAAGTGAGCATATGGCAAAGGATATGGCTTTGCTATTTCTAGCACATGGAGGGAGTTGATAATAAAAATAGCAAACGGTGTAGCAATTCGGTGTGAGGTGTTTTTCGTTTGTTTTAGCTAAATAATAGGGTAGCAAAATAAATAGCAGCTTGGTTGGAGTTGCTCTAAGATTTGGCTAACTGAGATACCCCATATTGTTGCACGAAAGATTGGATGTGCTATTTCATATTAGCCCATGCAAACAGTCTTTTAATTCTGTGATAACTGGCAGAGAAACCATATGGCCTCACGTTTGCACCAACTCACGTAAGAAACTTTCTTTGTATTAATTTTGAGCGGCCCATATACTGCTATTAGGAGCCTTAAATTTATCTTATAGCTTAAACTTCACCAAGAAGTCGCCATGTGCTATATTACCTACATAAAGGTAATATAGTCATTTCATTCAAAATCAACTAGCAAATTAGCATCGCTGGGACGAAGTCTATCTGCGAACACACAAGGACTGGAATGTAACTTATTTTTTTGTAAAAAAGTGACGAAGTCTATCTACGTTGACTTGTGTGGTTGTTTTGGTGCATGTGGAAAAAATTGATAATTGTTCAAACATAACCGATAAACTTCAAAGTACTGAATTCCTCTGTTGATTAAACAGGTGCAGCACATACTCTCCGTTTTCACTCTGTCATCCTCTGGTCTCGAAAGTCGAAAGCATCCGGCGTGGAATTATAAACCGATAAATAGGAAATACGAGAAATTCCAAAACACTTTTTTAGAACAAAAAAATCGAAAATACTGTGCAAGCTCGAATGAAAAGGTCTGCTTAATATCAGCGCATGTAAATAGAAGAAAAGCCGTGAACCTTGCCGGCCCAGACCATGGGACAGAGAAAAAAGAGGCCCACGAAGCCTGTCGAGCCCAACAACACTTGGTCAGTAGTCAGTACTCGTATTTAGCAGGCGAGCAGTCGCCAGAGGCGGGTCGGAGTCGAGTGCTTGGAGTTCCCCTTCTCCTACCCCTCACCTCCCGATCGCCGCCGCCACCGCCGCCCCAAGCACCGCGACCCACTTACCCAACCGAAGCCATGGTGTCGGATGCCAGCAAGAAGAAAGCCGCGCAGAAGAAGGCCGCCGCGGCCGCCAAGAGGGGTGGCAAGGCCGCGGCTGCGGCCGCCGCCTCCTCGTCGTCCTCCGCGGCCACTGAGAAGGCGTCTAACGACATGGCGGCGCTCCAACTCTCCGACCGCACATGCACCGGGGTCCTCGCCTCCCACCCGCTCTCCCGCGACATCCACGTGAGCATCCATTCCCTTCCCGCCACAGCTCTGTTTCTTAGATTCGTTTTTTCTGAATCTAGTTTCTGATGAACTGGCCTCCAAATGGGAGGACCTAGCGCTTTATTTTGTTTCTAGCCGTCGCCATGATTGCGTGGGGTTTTGGTACCGCATGAGATCCTTGATAGTTTCAGGATCTCCTAGTCTCAGGAGATCCCACCGATCTATATGCTGAAGGGCGTTAATATGCACAAGAACATTTTACCTGTGTTCTACTTTTCCTACGTGATATTTTTAATTAGTCCACGAATGTGTTGTGATAGTTGTATTCAAGGACCGCAAACAAAGAATTGGAGGCTCTTATATTCGGTCAATGAACAAAGAAACAATGAGCCTCTTTGTTACCGGTGCTTTGGCTTTGGCGCCTTTTATATGTTTGTACTCTACTTTCCAGCGAAACTGATTGTATCTGATAACGGGTGTGAAAAATGAACTAGCTGTGAGTAGGGCCAGACTGGATTAGGATTGGGCTGAATTATATTCAGTTTTGGCCTAAGTTGTAATAAGGGCTGGCTTACTTTGTGAAAGAACCTGTTGACCGAGACCCTTTCTCGGGCCCTATTTGTTCCTACTCTACATTTCTTTTGCTAGAATGTTCCTTTTTTAGAGTTTGTTTTTCCTTGTCAAACCTGTGTACATAGTTGCAAGCAATATCCTTGCATTCTGTACATCATGACCCTCACCAGATGGATGATTCTGAAGAAGTGAATTCCAATGAACATGTAGATCTTAGTCACTGCCAGGTGGTAGTGTTTTCACGGTGGCGCCTAGGCATCCAGGCGACCCGACATGGACGTCAAGGCTGGTCGTCTCGCCTTGATTGCCCCAGGATGTCGGCATCGCCACCTGTTCTAGAGCTTCCAAGATGTCACCTCCTCCTCCCTCCCTCCTAGGCCGCCGCCATCGCTCCCTCTAATGGAAGCTCACCCTGGTGCCACTGCTCGCTCCACGCGCCCATCCCTGACCGCCATCCCCGTCGCTCCTGTGTGCCTAGTCACACAGGGACCCATGCGGTGAATTGATACTTAAGGCACGGTGAATCGGGACGGGAGGCAGCGGCAACAAATCAGGATGGTAGGTACTAGGTGGCGGCAATGAATTAGGATGGCAGGCGACAAGGAATGGGAGGCGGCGACGACGAATCAGGACGGGAGATTGAAAAGTGGATAGGAAGAGAGTCAGGATAGGAAGAGAGTAGGGAGGAAGAAGCGAGTCGTCGAGAGAGTCGGTTCAAGTTAGGCCTATAGAAAATAGGAAATAGTAAGTCTGAGATAGGAAATAGGAATTGTCCCCACAGGAAATAGGAAATGGAAAATATAAAATAGTAAACTAAAACTAAAAATAGTTAATAGGGACCGTCGTCATAGGAAATAGGAAATAAGATATAATAAGCATGAAACAGGGAATAGGAACTGTCACCACAGGAATTACAAAATAGGAACCGTCGCTTAGTGCTGGCTGACTACTGATTTGGTAGGCGCCTAATTGTCGCCTTGGCACCCACCTAGGCGTCCTGGTTCCTGGCTGGTTCCTAGGTTCACCAGGGCGCGATGAAAACCTTGCTGGGTGGAGATACTTTGGAACTGGCTGTCATGACACTAGTGCTTCATATAAAGTTCAAATTTTGACGTTATATTGATAGAATTTATGTGAGTACAGGTGCCACACCAAATAATAACATCCTTGAATCAATACTTCTTTCCTATCAGATGTATCTCAACATTTTTTTCCAGTGAAGAAGGCGAAAGAGCTGTCTGATCTATTTTATTGATTTACTTATATATTTAAACATTCCAGCATGTTCTTTCCAATGCGTTTACTTGTTTGGTTACATATTTGTGATTACCTGCTCACTTTCAAATGCATGATTTTAATGTTGCAGATAGAGTCTCTTTCGTTAACGTTTCACGGACATGACCTTATTGTGGACTCTGACCTGGAACTGAACTATGGGAGGTATAAGCATATTGCTACCACTCTTTTTCCAATCTGTCACCACCAAAAATGCTATTGGCCATCTCATTGATGTTTTTTGTTTGATTTCAGGCGATACGGTTTGCTTGGGTTGAATGGCTGTGGAAAATCTACCCTTCTCACAGCAATAGGCTGCAGAGAACTACCTATTCCTGAACACATGGACATTTACCATCTTAGCCATGAGATTGAAGCTTCAGACATGTCTGCATTACAAGCTGTTGTTAGCTGTGATGAAGAAAGAGTGAAGTTGGAAAAGGAAGCTGAAATATTATCAACACAGGTCATCATTTTAGTTCTCTTGATTGTTATCTTTCCTCATGTTTGTTCTCTACATCCCGCGTTGCTGCTGTTGCATAGTGTAAACTTCATGCAGGAGAAGTCTTGAATAATTAACATAGATCCTTTTCTTGAACATTTTTAGGATGATGGTGGTGGCGAAGCTTTAGATCGCATATATGAGCGTCTAGATGCCATGGATGCATCAACTGCTGAAAAGCGTGCTGCTGAGATATTGTTTGGTTTAGGTTTTACCAAGCAAATGCAGGCAAAGAAAACTAAAGATTTTTCTGGTGGCTGGCGTATGAGGATTGCTCTGGCAAGAGCCCTGTTCATGAATCCAACCATCCTTTTGCTTGATGAGCCAACAAATCATCTAGGTAACTCCTGTAAATGGTAAACAAGTGCAATTTAATTATAGCATAAGATTTCAGTACATAAAAATGCACTCTTTGTTCGGTGATTGAATTAAAACCCTATTAATTTCTATTACATATCTTGAAACATTTTCGTGTATAATATTCATGTGCATATCTGCATCACATACTGTACCCAGTGTATACAATTTTTTTTTCTTTTTGTATTAGACATGTTTTGTTAATTTCTTTATACATTTTTCCTGAAATACCTCTCAAATTGATGCCTTTTTCTGTTCCCATCAACTAGATGCATTTAGTCGTGCATCGTAATACTTATGACGATAAAACAAGATTTCAAACTTTTGTGCAAGGTCTTTCTAGAGATTTTCTAGTGAGTATGTTGCTTCGCCGTACTGATTCTGGTACATTCATTTGCAGATCTTGAGGCTTGTGTCTGGTTGGAAGAGATGCTAAAGAAATTTGACCGCATACTTGTTGTCATATCACACTCACAGGACTTTCTGAACGGGGTGTGCACTAACATCATCCACATGCAGAACAAAAAGCTTAAGTTATACACTGGTAACTATGACCAATATGTTCAAACCCGCTCCGAGCTTGAAGAGAATCAAATGAAGCAGTACAGATGGGAACAGGAACAGATTGCTTCAATGAAAGAGTATATTGCACGGTTTGGTCATGGCTCTGCTAAGCTTGCACGTCAGGCCCAGAGCAAAGAGAAAACTCTTGCGAAGATGGAGCGTGGTGGTCTCACTGAGAGGGTTGTTAGGGACAAAGTTCTGGTCTTCCGCTTCACAGATGTTGGTAAACTTCCACCACCAGTGCTGCAGTTTGTTGAAGTCAAGTTTGGATATACACCGGAAAGTCTCATATACAAGAGTCTTGATTTTGGTGTTGATCTTGACTCTAGAATTGCACTGGTTGGCCCCAATGGTGCAGGGAAGAGTACTCTTCTGAAGCTAATGACAGGCGACCTGGTTCCCCTAGATGGTATGGTCAGGCGCCACAATCACCTGCGCATTGCACAGTACCATCAACACCTGGCAGAGAAGCTGGACATGGACATGTCAGCTCTGGCTTACATGATGAAAGAATACCCTGGGACAGAAGAAGAGAAGATGAGAGCTGCAGTTGGTAGGTTTGGCCTTACCGGGAAGGCGCAAGTGATGCCGATGAGGAATCTATCTGATGGGCAGAGGAGCCGTGTCATCTTTGCATGGCTGGCCTATAGACAGCCACAGCTTCTGCTGCTTGACGAGCCAACAAACCATCTGGATATTGAGACCATCGACTCCCTGGCGGAAGCACTGAATGAATGGGACGGCGGTATGGTCCTGGTGAGCCATGACTTTCGGCTGATCAACCAAGTTGCTCAAGAGATCTGGGTCTGTGAGAACCAGGCAGTAACTAGATGGGATGGTGATATCATGGATTTCAAGGCACACTTGAAGAGCAAGGCTGGTCTCTAATTAGAAGGCATGTTTTATTCGCTCCGGAGAATTATAACCGACCCTGATTTATTTACTCTATCAACAAGTCATGGTTTTCCAGTAGGTGGTTATCCTAATAATTACTATTTTATCAGATTTGCTCTTATATTTCACCGGAACCAAGGAATTTATAATAGTTAAGATATGCATCCTTTATATTTTTTTTTCGTTTTAAGTATGGCAAAGTGGAGGCAAGATCTTAAAGCAGCGCAGCTGTAGGCACGTGGACGAACCTATTAATTTCTTGGTAATTTTTTTGAACGAAAAGGGGAGAAGTATTGCCGTGCGCCTAATCGGTAGCAGCCAAGCTCTCCACAAAAAGGGTAACATGGATGTATTAAACTCAAGCTGCAGAAAAACACGGTGGTCATTGATATTTTCGGGAACTGAATCCACAACAGCTACAGCAGTTCTGATGGCAATTGAGATGGGATGATAAATATAGTTTTTGGAAATGCGCATAATCTACCAGCTGCTAGTAATTGCAGCACACCCAAATGGAATAAACTTTTGCAAGATGAAGTGTTTTGATCTTTTATTTTATTTTATTTGGTTTGATTATCTTTAAGACCTACATATGGTGTTAATTGACTTGTAGAAGGCGTATGCCAAAATATCAAGGTCTATTATGTGGTAGGCACTAGAAAAATATAAAGTGGCAATAAAGTATATTACCCTTATCAAAGATATTTACAATGATATTAGGACAATTGTGCATGTAAGTGATAGCGAGACCGATGTATTTTTTATCATGGTAGGACTATATCAAAGATTAGCTTTGAGCCCATACATCTTTTACTTAGTGATGGATGAGGTGTCGAAGGATATACAAAGGAATATCTCTTGGTGCATGCTATTTGCTGATGATGTAGTGCTGGTAGATAAAACTAGGGATGATGTTGATAAGAAATTAGAGTTATGAAGGCAAATCTTAGAGTCCAAGGGGTTTAGACTTAGTAGGACCAAGACCGAGTATATGAGGTGTGACTTTAGTGGTGTTGATTGTGAAGACGGAAATGTTAGTATACAAGGATAAATAATATCTAGAAGGGACTCTTTCTGATACTTAGAATCAATGCTACAAAGCAATGACGATATTGAGGAGGATGTTTGCCACAGGATCAAGGTAGGATGGATGAAATGGTGACAAGCCTTTAGAATATTATGTAATAAAAAGGTCCCACAAAACCTAAAAGGAAAGTTCTATAGGACGGAATGTTGGCCAACTAAACGACAACATGTCCAATAAATGAGTGTCGTAGAGATGCGCATGCTACGGCAGATGTGCAGGCACACAAGAAGAGACCGAATAAGGAAAGAGGTGATTCGTGATAGGGTAGGGGTGGTACCGATTGAAGAGAAGTTAGTCCAACATCGACTAAGGTGGTTTGGACATATCGGAGACCTCCAGAAGAGGTTAACAGTGGGATTTTAAGAGGTAGAGAAAATATTAGGAGGGCTAGAGGATGACCAAGGTTGACATGGGAGGAGGCGGTTAAAATAAGATTTGAGAGATTGGAATGTATCCAAACTTAGCTCATGATAGGGTTGCACGGAAAGTAGCAATTCATGTGCCAGAATCTTTGTCTTTTTTCTTTTCTTTTTCTTTTTTCTTTTTACTCTTATATCTCTTCCTCTCTTTTACCTTATTTAATATATATATATATAATTATTAGGTTTCATGTCTAGCTACCCAACATGATTTTGATAAAGGCTTGGTTGTTGTTGTTGTTGTTGGTTTGATTATCTAAAAGATACACCAAAGATTAACATCTGGTTGATTCCAAAAGGATTCATCACAAGGTTAAGATTTGTCTGAGACAAGGTGCTGATGAGAAAACTGTGGCTCAAAATCATGTCTCATTGACCTAATTCTGTCCGTCATTATCATTTCCAGAGGACATTTTGCACTAATTAATTTATATGAACAAATTGCATGCCAAGAGTTCCATCACAAAAAAATAAAAGTTGGATCAATGGACACATTGATTTCGATGTAATACAATCATATTACAAAGTCACAAAAATATGATATATTATGATTAACATGATGGCTATCTGCTAAAAGAATAGTATGACGAATAAAAATCTTGAAGCCCTTCTGGAAATATTATCACTCTCTACATATTGCAAACTGCTACTTGATAAGAAAACAGTAAACATAGTAAACCATCTATTTAGTGGAAGCACCAAAACCCTTTTCTAGAACCTATTAGAAAGATTTAAACAATCCTAAAAACTAACATCTGTGTAGATTACATGGTGCGAAACAGGCACACTATTTCAGTTTCAAACTTAACTTTATTAAAAGATATAAAAATAAAAATCAAGAAGAAAGAAGAGGAAAAAAGACAATAGTGAATGTGTTGCATTTTGTCCCTTCCTACATTTGAGCATTATGGAAAGCTTGCTCCAAGTTTTCTTTTGAAAAATAAAGCTTACTCGAAGGTCAAAATCAAAAGTTTGGTTGCATTTCACAAAGGTTGTTGACATTGAAGCATCTGACATTGTTAAGGGCAAAGTGTAGATAGTGTAACGAGATTTTAATACTAATTCACGAATAAAATGTACTTCTCCGCTGAGGCATATTACAGAAGGAAAAAAATCTAATTTACACCCAACCAATCCACTTTGCTTGTTTGAGTCTTGAACAAAATTTGGTTCAATTTACTTTTAAAAATTATGTACAAAAGGCCATTAAGGAGAAGGGCTGTTACAAGAGTTGGCATCATGATAGAAGCGCAAGAAGCATGCTAAAGTACAAAAAACCAAGAAAATGCAAGGCAGACTGTGAGTAAAGTAAGAGGACAAGCCTGTCATGAGTTATGAGAGAATAGAGACAAAAGAAGGTGAAAAGAACATATACAAGATGGCAAAAATTCGTGAGAGAAAGATAAGGAATCTAAATCAAGTTAAATGCATCAAAGACGAGACATATCACATTCTATTGAAGGATGAATAGATTAAGAATAGATGGCGAGATTACTTTGTTGGGCTATTCAATGATGGGAATGTGAGTATTATGCTTGAGCTGGATGACTCCTTTGATGACTCCAACAGGCGGCTCATGCGGAGGATACAAGAGTTTAAGGTTAAGCAGGCCTTAAAAAGGATGAAAGGAGGAAAGACCCTCAACATTGATGATGTCCCTATTGAAGTGTGGAGAGGCCATGCGGACGTGACAATACTATTGAACCACATTTTTCAGTCAAACAAGATGTCTAAAGAGTGGAGGAAAAGTATATTAGTACCTATCTTCAAGAATAAAGGAGATATTCAAAGTTGTACTAACTATTGAGGGATTAAGCTTATGAGTCATACAATGAAGCTTTGAAGAGAGTGATTGAAACTAGTTTGGTTTTATGCCTGGGAGGTCTACTAGAGAGGCGATTTTCTTGTCCATCAACTTTTGGAGAGATATAGAGAGCAAAAGAAGGACCTACATATGATGTTCATTGACTTGGAGAAGGCGCATGACATGATACCAAGGCCAGTCATGTGGTGGGCGCTTGAGAAATATAAAGTGCTAATAAAGTACATTACCCTTATCAAGAATATGCACAATAATATTGTGACAAGTGTGCGTGTAAGTGATAGTGAGCTCGATACATTTCCTATCACGATAGGACTACACAAGGATCAGCTTTGAGCTCATACATCTTTCCCTTAGTGACGGATGTGGTGTTGAAGGATATACATGGGGATATCCCTTGGTGCATGCTCTTTGCCAATGATGTAGTGTTGGTAGGTGAAACTAGGGATGGCATTGGTAAGAAATTAGAGCTACGGAGACAAACCTTAGAGTCCAAGGGGTTTAGATTTAGTAGGACCAATACCAAGTATATGAGGTGTGACTTTATTGGTGTTGGTTGTGAAGAGGGAAATGTTAGACTACAAGGACAAATAATACCTAGGAGGGACTCTTTTCGATACTTAGGATCAATGTTATAAAGCAACGGCAATGTTGAGGAGGATATTTGCCACAGGATCGAGGTAGGGTGGATGAAACGGCGACAAACTTCTGGAATTCTATGTGATAGGAAGGTCCCACAAAAGCTAAAAGGAAATTTCTGTAGGACGGTCATCAAACCCATGATGCTATATGGGGCAGAATGTTGGCCAACTAAAAGGAAATATGTCCAACAAATGAGTGTCATGGAGATGCGCATGCTATGATGGATGTACAGGTACAAGAAGAGACCGAATTAGGAATGAGACGATTCGTGATAGAGTAGGGGTGACATCGATTGAAGAGAAGTTAGTCCAACATCGACTAAGGTGGTTTGAGCATATCTAGCAGATGTTGGTGAACAGATCATGGAGTTGCCTGTTTTGTGATCAATCTCGGTGTTAGTCACCGAAACTTGGATGAACTCAAGGTTCCTGAGGCAGGAACATGATAAATCTCACTTACGTGGAGAGGAACCGGATGCTTTACTCGGCAAAGCAACAAAGAGCCACGGTCTAAGTCTAACTACTACGAATAACAAGTAACGAACAAGTAAAAACGGAAGTTGTTGATTGAAACTTGGATTGTATTGCTTGTTTTATCGACTGGAGGCTACATTTATATAGCCTCGGTACAAAGCTTGACGACTATTATTTACTCTAAGTTTAAATTAGGACTCTCTAATCTCTATTTTATCTCTAAGGCACATATGACATCGTGCAGACTCTTTTAGACCTTTGACACGACGAAAACACAAAATTTCACATGGTTTGAATCCTCTTGATAGCCTCCAAGTCTTGCTCCGGCGTTGGTTTCTCGTGTATCGGCTTGTTTGTCTCTCGGTCGTGAGAAAAACTTGGTCTTCCCGAGCTGGATTCCTCCCCGTGAAACACACAACCATTTTTCATCCCCAACACATGCCCCCCTGTTTTTGGGCAAATGGAGTATGCCAAAAAACATCTTCCTAGCCATGATTTGTTGGACAAACCTGTTGTTTTACCTTGTAAGCTCAACCTTCTTGCCATACACTTGGGTAGAACCTTTTCAAGTATCTTCCATTGATAGATTTTCCCGAGTTCTCTCCTTGCAAGCTCTCCACAAAGTAAGCATTGCCGTGAACAATTCTTACAATTTTGAAAGGTCCCTCCCAACTTGGTTACCATTTGCCAAACTTCTTGTCTCGAATTCCCAATGGAAAAATCGTTCTCCATACTAAGTCTCCGACTTGGAACGATTTCTGTCGAACTCTTTTGTTGTAATGCTTGGCTACTCTAAGCTTTTCCTTCTCAATTTCTTTTAAGGCTTCCATTCGGGATACTTCATCTAACTTGTCCATCATTAGTCCTTGATAATCCACAGCCGAAAGGTTGTCTTATTAATCTACTCGACATGCCTTCATCTTGATCGACACAGGTAACATGGCTTTCTGTCCATATACAAGCTCAAAAGGGGTTACCTTGGTGGCACCGTGTCTTGATACTCTATGAGCCCATAGAGCTTCATTCAATGTCTCATGCCATCATCTTGGGTTCTCCTTGATCTTCTTTTTGATGAGCTTGATTAGTATTTTGTTGCTAGACTCAGCTTGTCCATTGGTTTGAGAATAGTATCGTGAAGAGTTTAATAATTTTGTCCTAAAGGATTCAACAAACTCTATAAATTGAGAAGATATGAAAGCTCCTCCTTTATTTGTGGTTAGATTTTGTGGAACACCGAATCTATGGATAATATGCTCAAGGACAAAGCTTGTTATCTCTTTATACATGTTGTTCTTGAGTGGAACGACCTCTGTCTACTTGGTGAAGTAATCTGGATCTGTGGCAACCAACACGAAGCGATGCTTCTTTGACAACGCGAGATGTATCTCTCCAATGAAATCCAAACTCCATCCTCTAAATTGACATGACTTCACGATAGGATGCAACATGATGGCTGAGGTTTGTTGGATGTCTCCGAATCTTTGACAAGCTTCACACCCTTTGTAGTACTTAAAACAATCTTCTTGCATGGTTGGCCAATAGAAACCATCTCATTTAGGCATCCACTTCATCTTGTGGGCAGATTGGTATGTACCATAAAGCCCTTCGTGCACTTCTCCCATAAACTCCTTTGCTTGATATTCATCTAAACACTTCAGCAAGAGTCCATCGATGGTTCAACGGTGTAACTCATCGTTGATCAATGTATATTTTAAAGGTTGGCGCCGAACCTTTCTATCTTTGCACGTGTTTGGGTCTTTGATGTATTCTATGATCGCTGGCCTCCAATCTTCGATAGCCAACACGTCTATTTTGGCCGAGTTGCTTTGTTCTTCTCTAGCTTCATCTTTGGACAACATCAACCTTGTCTTTACATGGAACTTTCCTCTCTTTACCTCATAGCCCGATGCTTGTTGTGCCAAATTGTTTACCTTCTGGTTTCCCCCCCTAGTAACATGTTTAGCACTGAAGGTATCCAAGGTTTTGATGATGTCCAGGCATCGTTCTTGGTAATCAAAGTCCGTCATAGCACTAGCTTTCACCACAAACTTGTTGAATGATAAGCTTAGAATCACCAAAAGCTTCAATGTCTTTGATTCCCATGTCAACTAGGTGTTCTAAACCATTCAACAATGGCTCGTACTCGGCTTGGTTGTTGGTGCATGTGAAACTTAGCCGAATAGAGAACTCATATGTTGTGTTTGTGGGTGAGACCAATACATATCCGATTCTCCGACCTTTGTCACAAACCGACCCATCAAAGAAAAGTTTCCATGGACATACCTCAACCATGCTTCCCTCCTAGAGTTGCACATCATGCTCCATAATGAAGTTAGTTGCGACTTGGCCTTTCATGCTCCGTAGAAGCTCGAACACTAGGTCGTATTCCACCAGAGAATATGACTACTTTCCTATCTTGCCAATTAGAATTGGTTGTTGCAACATATGCTTGACAATGTCATGTTGACATGTCACAAAGCAGGTACTAGGGAGAATGTAGTGCCGGAACTTAGAACAAGCATAGTAGAGAGACAAGCATAGCTTCTCAACAAAAGTATACCTGGTCTCGACATCTAAAAGTATTATACTCAAGTAGGCTATGGAGTAATCCTTACCTTGGCTTTCTTGAGTTAGAACAGCTTAACAACTTGGCCGTGAGCAGCTATGTGGAGCCTAAAAGGCTGTCCCATCTTTGGTGCTCGCAAGACTGGTTGCTTGATCAAGTATTCTTTGATTCTTTTGAAAGCCTCCTTCTGTTCTGCCCCCCAAGTGAACTCCTGCTCGTGCTTGAGCTTCAAGAGAGGCATGAAGGCCCCAATCTTGCCAGCCATGTTCACAATGAACCTTATCAAATAGTTCACCTTCTCTAGTAGGCTCTGGACATCCTTCTTGCATGTCGGCTCTCTTATCCTCTTGATAGCTTCTACCTTCTTGGGATCAATCTCTATGCTGTGTTCATGCACGATGAAACCCAATAAACGTCCAGCCGATACGTCAAACACACCATTGAGAAGATTCATCTTGAGGCCATACTTTATCATCCTCTCAAAGGCTATCTTCATGTCGGTCATGTGCCCTTGGAATCCAGCTGACTTTACCACAAGATCATTGTCACACCCGGTTTTTCCGAAGAAACAACCAAGTGAATATCACATGTATGCCAGGATCATTTTCTCATACATGTGATGACAAATAGTGAAGCATCATTTATTACAAACCAGGTGTCGAATATAAATAAGTCTTACATCGCAAATGTCTCAATGGACACTAATGCTTCATCACAAGTAAATAAACTAGCAGCGGAAATTTTTCTTTTAGGGCTCCATCACAGGCGTTGCCCGGGGGTCTCCATGAACCTAGAAACCTTCCTCGGGTCCAAAATCTTGGTCATTATACACCACCTCATTATCTTGACCTGAGCAGCAATATAAACCAACAAATATGCAAGGTTGAGTACCAATGGTACTCAGCAAGTGTGGGAAAATTATATCATGCATGGCTAGAACAAGGAGAGGTTGAACTCATGGTTAAAGCACTACGCAATTAATACCTATCACCTTAGCTTATTAAGCACCTACATTACTACACAGGTGAAATGGTCCCAAATCTCCCATCCCATCATCATAATCCAATAACCATAACATCATTTTCAATGTTAAGCTCCCCGCTTAACTTCCAAAACCATCAATCCTCTAATCATGAATAAGTCCAGGCCGCTCTTGACCGTGAGCACGGCTGTCAAGACAGTTTTGACTCTGCAGAGTTTGTACCACTGTACCCACAAGTAGTGATTTCATCCCCCGTTGCCGGGTGGACTAAAAGAACCTCCATTATGCCAGTGGCTACGATCCACATTCACACTTCCCAGGTGTGCAGCCAGGAGATCACTACGAAGCCTTTACAAAGGGATTCCCGACGAGCGTGGGCCCACTGAGGTTTCACCCCTAACAGCATACAAGAGGCTTCAACCCCGCTGCAGTGGTCCCCTCTTGAGCCTTGCGGTTCATATGGTAGTCCAGCTGACACCTACTCCCCGCACCATCCAACACACCCATACTACGCCGGGGATACACCTAATTAATTGGCCAAGCTGCCCCATCTCAGCATGTGGTTGGCACTATAAAGCCGGGTTACATGCTCCATGAACCGGTCCTTAGGATCCAGGCAAGTACTAAACACAAACCCAAGTCTCGTGCACCCAGCACACAACCAAAACATCCAACTTTCCTTGATCCCTACCTCTACATAACTCACAATGTCTCACTCAAGAGTATGGTAATATAAACTGATGATTTCATATCCCAAATATCCCATTCTAAGCATGGCTAAGCATATGCATGTAAATAAATGACATGGTAAAATAAATCCCAACCCAAGCTACAAGGAAACAAGGTAATGCAATTCTAGGGAAACTTTCCTAGCATGGGTTTCATATTTAACTTGACAATGCAAATAATTCTATCTACACATCCTAGCATAGGATCAAAGTGGTCAAGGACACTTGCCTCCTTCTTGCTGCTCTTGAAATGGGTAGTCCTGATCTTGGAAATGAATAACTTGTTCTTGAACAGGTTCTACTTCATACCATCACACATAGCAAAAGAAAAACAACAATTCATAAGACATAGTTCACACTTCTTACCTCATACAAACCACACATTCATATTTATGAAATTCATTCACCCTTATATGTGTGTGTTTCAGTTTTAAATAAATTTCTTATATTAAACTACTACACCTTTTCACTACCAAGTATGTATGAAAAGTATTTTTCTTCTCCATATGTGCCTTCATAATTTCTACCAACCCTAAACTGAATTCTTTGTATTTTAGAAGCTCCATTTATCATTTACTAGTTGCTATATTTTCAGATTTATATTCCTATGCATAATTGTGTATTTTATTATGAATTAGTAATACATATCATCTAAACAGTATAGGTTCTGGTCCTAAATAATTTAATATCATAATTTGACCTTGGCTTCTGATGTATACTATTTCATAATTATTTTCCCTATTTTTCTATAGCTATTCTTTACTTAAAACTGTGTCCCTATACTAATAAATGTGAATAATAAATGAAACAGATTCATTTCAGCCCAAAAATATACTTTTATCTCACTCCAAAGTTTTCTAAGTACTGAGAAAGTTTTTAATTAATTTTGACAATTATGTTTGTCCCCCTTTTTAATTTTTAAACACTAGTTACATATTCAATTTTCTAAATTAAATACTAAACAGGGTTAAATAATGAATTCACCCTATTACAGGGTCTATAATATTATTTTCATAATTTCCAGGGGTCTAGCTACACTTATCAGAGGTGTTTTTCCTAATTTCTATTAAGTCCAGGGGCTAAAACTGATTTTTAAATGAATTTACATGATTTTCTGGAATTCCAGGGGCTAGATCTGAAGTTTCCGGGGCTAGCTCTCAATTCCAGAGAACCCCAGGGGGTAGCACGTAAGAATTCCAGTCTTTATAATGCGGGGCTGACGTGGACCGTCCGATTTTAAACCGACGGCTGAGATTATAAAATCGAACCGGTACGCGGGGTTTTAAAGTCTACCGTGCGATTTAAAATAAACGGCGCACAAACGGCCACGTCGCTCTGATCGAGCGCGGGCGGCGCACGGCGGCGGGAAGCGGCGATCTCGCCGGAAAGTTTCGGATCCTCGAGAATTCTGCCTAAAACTGTGATCTTATGGCATAGATCGGTAGAGGGGAGGTCAGGGATCTCACCTCGGGGGTTTTCTCGAGCTCGGGGGTCCTGGAAAGTGATCGGCGGCGAGGTCCGAGGCAAAACCACGGCGAAGCTCGTCGGCGCTGGATTTACACCGTAAGTCTCCGAGTTTTCTGCACCTGCAAAGCTCCCCGGAGGCGGTGGATCAAGACCAGCGAGTTAGATCAGAGTTTCCGAGCTTAGATCGGCTAGAATTCACCGGCGAAGTCTCGGTGCTCACCGGAGTGAAAATCGGCGATCGCGTGGGAAAAACTGATCGGGGCTGGGGTTTTTATAGCCGAGGGAGGGCGGTGGGTCTGTTGTGATCGAGTTGGAGTCCTCTGGGACCAGAATTCAGGCTGCGGGACGCGGAAATCCGGTCGGTTGCGATCGCGCACGCGGGAGAGAGTCCGGGGTCGCGGGGTTAGGGATGACAGGCGGGTCCCACCCGTCTGTGAGAGACGGCGCGGCGCGCGCGGGGGCGGGCTGGCGCGGGGAAGCTGGGCCGGCTGGCGGGTTTCGGCCCACTGGCCGGTTTTTTTTCCCGTTTCTCTTTTTCTTTTTCCATTTCTTTTCTGTTTTGAGTCTAATTTGAATTCCAGTTTGAATTTGAATTTTTGCAAACATGCAACACGTCCAAAAATTTTTAAATTCCCCTCTGAGCATGGTTTAGAGTTTTGAATTCAAAATTTGGGGTGTTACAGCTCTACCCCCCTTAAAAGAAATCTCGTCCTCGAGATTGGTGTTTCTAAGAAAACAATTCCGGAAATTGTGCCTTGAGCTCATCTTCCCGTTCCCAGGTGGCTTCCTTTTCTGAGTGATGCTTCCACTGCACCTTGCACATCCGGATTCTTTTATTTCTGGTGAGGCGTTCCATTGTCTCCAAAATCTTGTATGGTTGCTCGGCATAAGACAAATCTTCAGCTACATCCACTTCATTCATGGGTAACACCTCTTCAGGCGTCCTCAGGCATTTCTTGAGTTGTGACACATGGAATACATCGTGCACGTCTGATAGATGAACCGGTAACTCTAGTTGGTACGCCACTTCGCCTTTCCTTTCCAAAACTTGAAAGGGTCCGATGTATCGAGGCGACAACTTCCCTTTCACCTTGAACCGACGAAGTCCTCTGATAGGGGACACCTTGAGATAAACATAGTCTCCCACGTTGAAAACGAGTTCTCTTCTTCGTACATCAACATAACTCTTCTGGCGTGTTTGTGCTATCCTCAAGTTGTTGCGAATCTCCCTCACCTTCGATTCGGCTTCTTGTAGCACTTCTGGACCAAACACTTTACTTTCTCCTTCCATACAAAGCTTCAAACGGTGACATCTTCATACTATCTTGATAGCTGTTGTTATAGGAAAACTCCGCATACGGTAAGTTCTTGTCCCAACTCCTATTGTTTTTGAGTGCACATGCTCTTAACATATCTTCAAGGATCTGATTGGTTCTCTCCGTCTGCCCGTCAGTTTGGGGATGATAGGCAGAGCTGAAGTTCAGATGGGTTCCCATGGTTTCATGCAACTTTTGCCAAAACCTCGAGGTGAACTGTGTCCCTCGGTCCGACACTATCTTCTTTGGCACTCCATGGTAACACACAATCCTTGACATGTACAATTCTGCCAATTTGGATCCGCTGTAGCTTTCTTTCACAGGGATGAAATGAGCTACCTTGGTTAGCCTATCAATAATGACCCATATTGAATCATACCCGGATTGGGTCCTAGGCAATCCCACGACAAAATCCATGCTGATTTCTTCCCACTTCCATTCAGGCACTTTGAGTGGTTGCAATAATCCCGCGGGTCGTTGATGTTCTGCTTTCACCAACTGACATGTGTCACATAGGGCAACATGTTCCGCGACATCTCGCTTCATGCCATACCACCAATACCTGCTTTTGAGGTCCTGGTACATCTTCGTACTCCCAGGATGAATGGAATAGTCAGAATCGTGAGCCTCCTTCAAAATTAATTCACGGATCTCTTTTACTTCTGGCACACAGATCCTTTTCCCGTGCCACACCGTTCCTTGTTCATCCTCTCTAAAACCAGGAGCTTTATTTTCCTTGATGAGCTGTCTGATCTCTTGTATCTTCTCATCATTCTTTTGGCCCTCGCGTATGTCTCGCTCGAGTGTGGAGTCCACTTCCATGGCGATGGCTTCACCACTATTTACTAGACATAGATTGAGCCTTATAACCTCGTCCTTTAATTCTGCAGGCATGTCATTCAAGCTCAACTTATTGACCTGCACTTTCCGACTCAAAGCATCGGCCACGACGTTTGCTTTCCCAGGATGATAGTTGATGCCTATATCAAAGTCATTGATTAGCTCTAACCATCTCCTTTGTCTGAGGTTGAGATCTGGCTGTGTGAATATGTACTTCAAACTCTTATGATCCGTATATATCTCTGTCCTCTTCCCCATCAAATAGTGCCGCCAAATTTTCAACGCGTGTACCACTGCAGCTAGTTCTAGGTCATGTGTAGGATAGTTCTTCTCGTGCTTCCGAAGCTGCCGGGATGCATAAGCCACGACATGTCCTTCTTGCATGAGAACACATCCCAACCCATTTCCAGAGGCATCGCAGTACACTGTGAAATTCTTCTGCATATCTGGCATAACCAACACTGGGGCTGTTGTCAATCTCTTCTTTAGCTCCTGAAAGCTCGTATCGCACTGTGGCGTCCAGGTGAATGTGATTCCCTTTTCCAATAGTTTGGTGAGAGGTCTCGAGATCTTGGAGAATCCCTCAATAAACCGTCGATAGTATCCAGCCAATCCCAAAAAGCTTCGAACTTCCCCGACATTTTCAGGGGTTTTCCACTTCTGGATATCTTCGATTTTGGCGGGATCTACGGAGATTCCTCCCTCCGAGACTATATGTCCTAAAAAGGGAACTCTCTTCAGCCAAAACTCACACTTGCTCAACTTGGCATATAGTTGGTGTTCTCTCAGCCTCTGTAACACCAACCTTAGATGTTTCTCATGTTCTTCTTCATCTTTGGAGAAGACGAGAATATCATCTATAAAAACCACCACAAATTTGTCCAGATATTCCATGAATACCTTGTTCATGAGATACATGAAATATGCCGGGGCATTGGTTAGCCCGAAAGGCATGACAGTGTATTCATACAGTCCGTACCGAGATACGAAAGCTGTCTTGGGAATATCAGATTGCCTTATCTTGAGTTGGTGGTATTCCGACCTGAGATCAATTTTCGAGAACACACAAGCTCCCCTCAACTGATCAAACAAGTCTTCAATGCGAGGCAATGGGTACTTGTTCTTGATGGTTACCTCATTCAAAGCACGGTAATCCACGCATAACCTTTGGGTTCCGTCTTTCTTGGGCACAAATATCACCGGAGCTCCCCATGGTGAGGAACTAGGGCAAATATACCCCTTCTCCGTCAATTCTCTCAAATGATCCTTGAGTTCTTCTAGCTGCTTGGAGTCCATTCGATAAGGTCTCTTGTATATCGGGGCTGTTCCCGGTACTAGCTCAATTGCGAATTCCACGTCACGGTCGGGAGGCATACCTGGCAATTCCTCCGGAAAAACATCTGGATATTCCCTGATAGTCCTGATTTCCTCAACTTTCACCTCCACTTGATTTAATTTAATATCCCTCCTAGGCTCGTGTATTGTTATGAACTTTACTCTGGTACCATTGGGGTGAGTTAATTCCACCGTTCTGGTCGAACAATGGATGATTCCTTTATGTTTGGTCAACCAATCCATACCCAAAATAATATCTATCCCTTGTGAATCTATCACTATGAGGTTAGCAGTAAATACTACCCCATTAATGTCTAGGCTCACTTTGGGACACACTTGTCTTGTCCTTATTTCTCCACCTAGAGAGTTTACGGCTAGCATATGGTTCATTTGTGTGGTTGCTAGGTCATGCTTCTTAAAAAACCCTTGAGCAATGAACGAGTGGGTAGCACCAGAATCAAACAGCAGAGTTGCAAGGTGTAAATTGGCAGGAAACTTACCAACTACCACGTCGGGTGCCTCTTGTGCTTCCTCCATAGTGACGTGGTTCACCCGTCCTCTCACTACATTCTGCTGTTGTGGCTGCGTGGGCTTCTTCTTTGGACACTTATGGGCGTAGTGCCCCACTTCACCACAGCTGAAACATTGCACCCCAATCTTAGATGCCTGGCCTTTGTTGTCTTGGGGTTGGTTTGGGGGTCCTTGCACTGCTGGTCGAGGTGGATATGCGGGGCGAGGCTGCTGTACAAACTGACGTGGCGGCTGTGCTGGTGCTGCGGGAGGTCTGTAGTTTGGGTTGGACCCTCTTGGTGCTGAATAGGGTACCGCAGCACGGCTCGTCTGCCCCGTAGGTTGCTGCATCATACGTGGGCGGGTGTTGCTTCCTGAGGCCTGATGTGACCACCCGGCCTTCCTCTTATTCTCATTTTCTAGGGCCTTTAGCTTCCTTTCTACCACAAATGCTCTGTCCACCATCTTTTGAAAGCTTTCATACTCATTGGAGGACATTGCACACTGCATCTCTGCGGTAAGTCCTTCCACGAAACAATCTTGTTTCTGCTCATCAGTCTCTATGTCTCGTGGAGCATAACGGGATAGTTGAGTAAATTTAGTGAGGTATTCCCTCACCGTCATGTTTCCCTGCTGCAGTCCCAAAAACTCTTTCCTCTTGTTTTTGAGCTCACCTCTTGGGATATAGTGGTTGCGGAAGCTACGCTTGAACTCTTCCCAAGTGATGTTCTCAGGGTCATGATGGGCGGCCACGTAGGCGGTCCACCAATCAGCAGCAGGTCCCTGCAATTGATGAGAGGCAAACAGCACCCTCTCATACCCTTGGCATTGTATTATCCTCATCTTACTTTCAATGGTCTTCAGCCAATCATCTGCCGCCAGAGGTTCAGCAGCACTTGCAAACTTTGGAGGTTGAGTTCCTAGAAACTCACTCAACCTTGGTTGGCGTGGTGCAGCTTGTGGAGGTGGAACTTGATGCAAATTGGCCACCACTTGAGTCAAGTTATGGATGAGCTGATTTTGATTCTCCAGCATTTGGTGGAGAGGATCAATTTCTTCACGGCGACCACCCCGGTCCTGGCCTCCAGAAAGATGAGGGTTGCATGCCTCATCATTGTTGTTGGCGGGGTTGGCAGCGCGTCCTTTTCCCCTTCCGGCCATCTGGCAGAATCAACAAATGTTAATTTGATACTATTTAGTATCATCTTACTACTTTCATTTGTTGGTGCTTTGAGGTGTTGAGGCTTTGTTAAAATTTTACGAGGGTTTATATCTCACACCAAATAAATGCACTATTATTTCCTGTGGGTTCACACACCAAAGCAAAACAATCTGAAGACGAGGCTGTGGACAATTGCTCATGGCTTCCACAACTCACGTCACACACCAAGCATTATCACACCATTAACTACGTAACGACTCGACTACTCGACCTCTTGCTAGCTAGGGGAAAGACTCTACACTACTCGTCCTCTTGAGCTGGCTCCTCGGGATCTTCCTCCTCATTTCGGCTACCTTCTGACTCTGCTTTGGGTGGGGAGGCTGCTGGTGGAGAAGTGCGACGACGCCTGATCGCTCGGCGATCCGGGGAGTCAGGTGTCCATGGATCACTCACGGTGACACACAGTTCATTCCTATCTCCTATTTCTCTCGCCTTTAAGCAAGCTCGCAGCAACGCCTCCGTTTCCTTCAGGGTATCTCGGACATCCTGAAGCTCTTGTTGACACTCCTGCAGTCGAGTGCTGAGCATAGCAGCATCCTCCAAGCACAAGTCCATGTGCTCATGGGAAGTCCCTTGCTGCACCGGTGGGTACTTGTACTCCGTGGTACCACTCTCACGTTGGAGGACATACATGTACTCAGTTTTGTCCAAGTGGCGACGATAGATGTGGCTCTGGCAGGTGATGGCCTCCCAGGTGACATCTCTCTCCGCGTCAACTTGTGTTGCTCGACAAGCTGGAGAGTGGTGAATCTTAAGCAGCTGATTCTCGTGTATAATCCTCATCTCCGAACTCCATTCTTCCCTCTTCTCACGGATGGTCCTGGTGGAGTTATAGTGGATGATTAGCTTGCCCGTATTGCCGGCGGCTTCAAGCATACGTCGAAGACGGCGCAACAAATCTCCAACTGCCAATCCGTAGGAAAGGTACGTCACGGGACGACTCTCCTCTCTTTCGGCAAGGGCCACTACGGGAACTCTCCCTCCTGTGGACTTACGAGCGGTGCGAATCATGCGAACCATCTAAAACAAAAGAATTTAAAATTAGGTTAGATAAATTCTCAAATAAAAATCCTATTTTGAATGAAAGTTGGGGTAAGATGAAGAAAATGACTCCTTTAATAACACTTTTTCCACCCACACCTTGAAAAATAGTTTTTAAGAAAATAGGGCCCTTAAATACGTCCATTTCTACCTAGGTCCACGTTCCTACGGGCAACCTTGGCTCTGATACCACCTCTGTCACACCCGGTTTTTCCGAAGAAACAACCAAGTGAATATCACATGTATGCCAGGATCATTTTCTCATACATGTGATGACAAATAGTGAAGCATCATTTATTACAAGCCAGGTGTCGAATATAAATAAGTCTTACATCGCAAATGTCTCAATGGACACTAATGCTTCATCACAAGTAAATAAACTAGCAGCGGAAATTTTTCTTTTAGGGCTCCATCACAGGCGTTGCCCGGGGGTCTCCATGAACCTAGAAACCTTCCTCGGGTCCAAAATCTGGTCATTATACACCACCTCATTATCTTGACCTGAGCAGCAATATAAACCAACAAATATGCAAGGTTGAGTACCAATGGTACTCAGCAAGTGTGGGAAAATTATATCATGCATGGCTAGAACAAGGAGAGGTTGAACTCATGGTTAAAGCACTACGCAATTAATACCTATCACCTTAGCTTATTAAGCACCTACATTACTACACAGGTGAAATGGTCCCAAATCTCCCATCCCATCATCATAATCCTATAACCATAACATCATTTTCAATGTTAAGCTCCCCGCTTAACTTCCGAAACCATCAATCCTCTAATCATGAATAAGTCCAGGCCGCTCTTGACCGTGAGCACGGCTGTCAAGACAGTTTTGACTCTGCAGAGTTTGTACCACTGTACCCACAAGTAGTGATTTCATCCCCCGTTGCCGGGTGGACTAAAAGAACCTCCATTATGCCAGTGGCTACGATCCACATTCACACTTCCCAGGTGTGCAGCCAGGAGATCACTACGAAGCCTTTACAAAGGGATTCCCGACGAGCGTGGGCCCACTGAGGTTTCACCCCTAACAGCATACAAGAGGCTCCAACCCCGCTGCAGTGGCCCCCTCTTGAGCCTTGCGGTTCATATGGTAGTCCAGCTGACACCTACTCCCCGCACCATCCAACACACCCATACTACGCCGGGGATACACCTAATTAATTGGCCAAGCTGCCCCATCTCAGCATGTGGTTGGCACTGTAAAGTCGGGTTACATGCTCCATGAACCGGTCCTTAGGATCCAGGCAAGTACTAAACACAAACCCAAGTCTCGTGCACCCAGCACACAACCAAAACATCCAACTTGCCTTGATCCCTACCTATACATAACTCACAATGTCTCACTCAAGAGTATGGTAATATAAACTGATGATTTCATATCCCAAATATCCCATTCTAAGCATGGCTAAGCATATGCATGTAAATAAATGACATGGTAAAATAAATCCCAACCCAAGCTACAAGGAAACAAGGTAATGCAATTCTAGGGAAACTTTCCTAGCATGGGTTTCATATTTAACTTGACAATGCAAATAATTCTATCTACACATCCTAGCATAGGATCAAAGTGGTCAAGGACACTTGCCTCCTTCTTGCTGCTCTTGAAATGGGTAGTCCTGATCTTGGAAATGAATAACTTGTTCTTGAACAGGTTCTACTTCATACCATCACACATAGCAAAAGAAAAACAACAATTCATAAGACATAGTTCACACTTCTTACCTCATACAAACCACACATTCATATTTATGAAATTCATTCACCCTTATATGTGTGTGTTTTAGTTTTAAATAAATTTCTTATATTAAACTACTACACCTTTTCACTACCAAGTATGTATGAAAAGTATTTTTCTTCTCCATATGTGCCTTCATAATTTCTACCAACCCTAAACTGAATTCTTTGTATTTTAGAAACTCCATTTATCATTTACTAGTTGCTATATTTTCAGATTTATATTCCTATGCATAATTGTGTATTTTATTATGAAATTAGTAATACATATCATCTAAACAGTATAGGTTCTGGTCCTAAATAATTTAATATCATAATTTGACCTTGGCTTCTGATGTATACTATTTCATAATTATTTTCCCTATTTTTCTATAGCTATTCTTTACTTAAAAATGTGTCCCTATACTAATAAATGTGAATAATAAATGAAACAGATTCATTTCAGCCCAAAAATATACTTTTATCTCACTCCAAAGTTTTCTAAGTACTGAGAAAGTTTTTAATTAATTTTGACAATTATGTTTGTCCCCCTTTTAATTTTTAAACACTAGTTACATATTCAATTTTCTAAATTAAATACTAAACAGGGTTAAAATAATGAATTCACCCCATTACAGGGTCTATAATATTATTTTCATAATTTCCAGGGGTCTAGCTACACTTATCAGAGGTGTTTTTCCTAATTTCTATTAAGTCCAGGGGCTAAAACTGATTTTTAAATGAATTTACATGATTTTCTGGAGTTCCAGGGGCTAGATCTGAAGTTTCCGGGGCTAGCTCTCAATTCCAGAGAACCCCAGGGGGTAGCACGTAAGAATTCCAGTCTTTATAATACGGGGCTGACGTGGACCGTCCGATTTTAAACCGACGGCTGAGATTATAACATCGAACCGGTACGCGGGGTTTTAAAGTCTACCGTGCGATTTAAAATAAATGGCGCACAAACGGCCACGTCGCTCTGATCGAGCGCGGGCGGCGCTGCCGGCGGCGCACGGCGGCGGGAAGCGGCGATCTCGCCGGAAAGTTTCGGATCCTCGAGAATTCTGCCTAAAACTGTGATCTTATGGCATAGATCGGTAGAGGGGAGGTCAGGGATCTCACCTCGGGGGTTTTCTCGAGCTCGGGGGTCCTGGAAAGTGATCGGCGGCGAGGTCCGAGGCAAAACCACGGCGAAGCTCGTCGGCGCTGGATTTACACCGTAAGTCTCCGAGTTTTCTGCACCTGCAAAGCTCCCCGGAGGCGGTGGATCAAGACCAGCAAGTTAGATCAGAGTTTCCGAGCTTAGATCGGCTAGAATTCACCGGCGAAGTCTCGGTGCTCACCGGAGTGAAAATCGGCGATCGCGTGGGAAAAAGTGATCGGGGCTGGGGTTTTTATAGCCGAGGGAGGGCGGTGGGTCTGTTGTGATCGAGTTGGAGTCCTCTGGGACCAGAATTCAGGCTGCGGGACGCGGAAATCCGGTCGGTTGCGATCGCGCGCGCGGGAGAGAGTCCGGGGTCGCGGGGTTAGGGATGACAGGCGGGTCCCACCCGTCTGTGAGAGACGGCGCGACGCGCGCGGGGGCGGGCTGGCGCGGGGAAGCTGGGCCGGCTGGCGGGTTTCGGCCCACTGGCCGGTTTTTTTCCCGTTTCTCTTTTTCTTTTTCCATTTCTTTTCTGTTTTGAGTCTAATTTGAATTCCAGTTTGAATTTGAATTTTTGCAAACATGCAACACGTCCAAAAATTTTTAAATTCCCCTCTAAGCATGGTTTAGAGTTTTGAATTCAAAATTTGGGGTGTTACAATCATCGATGTATACCTCAAGGATATCCCCTAACAGATCGTGGAAGATCAAGTTCATAGCCCTCTAGTATGTTGCACCGGCATTCTTCAATCCAAAGGTCATCACAATCCACTCAAAGAGTCCCACGAACCTAGGGAAACAAAAGGCTGTTTTTGATGTGTCTTCCTCGACCATGAAGATATGATTGTACCCTGCATTGCCATCCAAGAAGCTGATCATCTTGTGCCCTGAAGCATTGTTGATCAACAGGTGGACAATGGGCATGGGGCACTCATCCTTGGGTGTTACCCGGTTAAGATCTCGGAAGTCTATGCAAATCCTTAGTTTTCTTGTGTTTTTATTCTCTACCGGGACTATGTTTGAGACCCACTCATCATATCTACAAGGACGAATGAACTTAGCATGGAGTAGACGATTTACCTCTTCCTTGATCTTGTCATGTATGGCAGGGTTAAATCATCTAAAAAGGTTGCTTGTGAGGTCTAAAACCTGGTTTGATCTGTAGCTTGTGTTCCACAAGGTGGCGGCTAAGCCCTGGCATCTCAATGTACTCCCATGCAAAGCAATCCATGTATTCTTTGTGGAGTTTACTCACCTCTTTCTTCTGGGAATATCCGAGGTTCTTGTTGATGAAAGGTGGTTGATGTGTCGACCCCTCACCAAGGTTTACTTCCTCTAACTCATCCACAGAATAAAACCCTTGCCCAAACTTTCCCAATTCATCAAAATCTCTAACTAGCTCTCCCATATCTTCCTTGCCTAAACGATATTGCTTGGTTTTCTCCTGTAGGCAAGCCAAATGGCTTTGTTTATCCAACATCCTCAAGTTTAATTTTCTAAGTTGGGCATCAATCTGCTTTACACACATGGGTACACACCCATCCCTTCCAACACTTACAAAGTCATAGTTGGTGAGGTCCCGACATGTGAGACACCTGATGTCATCTTTCTGGAGGTCAGATGACTCGGCCATCGCCATGTAAGCCGAGTTATCAGCTTCGATCACTTCTACTTTGTCGCCAACCCATTGGACTAGGCACTAATGAAGTGTGGAGGGCACAGAACCATTGGTATGGATCCAATCACGTCCAAGGAGTAGATTGTACCGGCTTCGCACGTTAACGACGAAGAAGCCCGTGGGTATCGTCTCCATGGACAACACTCCTTTGGCCTTCGTTGGGTCTCCAGCTAACCCACTTAGCGTCATGTTGGTCTTGGTAAGATCATCCTCTCGATAACCAAGCCTTTCAAACATGTTCATGGGCATGATGTTCACCCCAGCTCCTCCTCAACCAACATGCGCCCGACTGGTGTTCTAAGGATATGTCCTCGGATGTAGAGGGGTTTCATATGCTGGACAAGCTGTTCTGGCTTCTCAAACACCACATTCTTGGCTCCTTGATCAAGCTCAGCCACCTCAATCTCCGAGATGCAAAACTCAGCCGGTAAATGGAACACCATGTTCACTTCAACCTGGTTTTCATCCTTGCCCGTGATTTCTTCTTCTTCTTCATCGTTTCCAACTTCCTCCTGGGCAATTCTCGTTCCCTTCCAGGTGTTCTTATTGATCATTGGTTGTTCTTAGTTGAACCAATGATCTCTTTGATCTTCCTTCCTCTTCTCAGCAAGTTCCAGGGCTCTCGGCTTTTGTACATGCCTCTTCTGGGTCTTGTTAAGCCCTGTGGGACACCATTGGGGTTCTAGCTTCGTTCTCGGAGCTACTGCCTTGATCATGTCTTGTTTTACCCTTTCTTGCTTCATATCCCATCTGCTGAGTCGTGTCGGAGCTGTTTTGGGCTTGCCGGTTGATGCCTTAAGTTATTTTGGCCGTGCACGCTCAACCAGCCTTTGTCCCTCGTGCTTGGGTGTTGGTGTGATGTCTGATCCGATGATGACTCTTCCTTTAGGAGACACCAACTGAGAACTTTCGATAGGAGGCCCTGGATCAGCCTTGGCTCTCTCGGGTTTTCTTGGACCAACATCCTTCTTTGTCTTGGAGCTGCCGACCTCGTAAAATTTACCCAAGCCTTGTGTTGTGAACTGTCCTTCACTCCCCGAGTTGCTAGGGACCAATTCATCTTGGATCGCACAAGGTACCGACCCAATCATCAGCACTTGGTGCCCGTTTTTGTGTTCTCCTCGGTTTGGGTCTCCTCGGCATGTCTCTGAGGTGGGGTGGAAGAACCAATGCTCACTAGTGGTTTTTGCCTCGGTTTCCATGTGTTGGTGCGGCTTCCTCACTTACCAGATCGCTGCTCCAATACCCGGGTTCCCCGAGCCTCTCGGGAGGGCGTTTTTCCTAGGAAAACCTTTGATTTCTCATGATACCGATGGCTCCAAACCCGTGCCCCCTGAGCCCCTTAGGAAGGCCATTTTCCTCAGGAAATCACTGGCTTCTCGGAGTGCCGATGACTCCCAAACACGGTTCTGCCGAGAGTGCTTCCAAGGCTCCTGTTGGAGTTGATCATGAACTCATTGCCCTTGCAATATCTCAACTATGGAAGACACTCTTCCCTTACTTCCTCTTGATCTACTTGGTGATCAAATACTCTGAGGTCAGCTTCAATTGAGTGGTCTTCCTTAGTTCATTGAGCTTCCATATGCCGACTTTGGGGTTCCGGGCTTGATCATCTTCTTTCGTAGATCATCGGACATGCTCACGTTCTTCCCTTTGGTTGTAGATGCCTTATTGGTCCTCACAAAGATCTTCTTCCCTTCAAGGTTCACCATGTTGACAGGAAGGGGTCTGTGTCAGGCTTCATTCGGTGGCTATCACCGAGTATCAACCGGCCGTCACTGAGAGCCGATTGTACCTGTCAAAGAAAGAAGTTGCAATCATTAGTAGAATGAAAGTATGAGTCGTGCCACTTAGAATAGTGTTTGTTAGCTAGCTGCTCGGGTGGCGGGATAATGTGGTTGTTCTTGAGCTTGATCACCCGGTTTTGCAAGAGCACGTCGAAGAGCTTGTCACACTTTGTTACATCAAAGGTGAACTTGACCTCCTCCTTCTTCCCAGGGCTGGGCTTCAATAATGTGCAAGCCGAGGGCTTGTTCTTGTGGTTTCTACCCACTCGACCACATAGACATCCATCTCATTGTCGCAGGCCGAGTCTTCCCCGAGGTTTTTGACATATTGCTTATCTCGGTTCCTGTGGTTGAGTTCCTTGAACCGGCCGTATGCCTTAGCTTCTCTGACTCGGTTCTCATGTGCCACAGCTCGCTGCAAGACCTGGTTGACGTCTTCGAACTTGATGCCCTCCATCTTCTCCTTAATGTACGGTAGGAGTAATACAAATGCTAGGTCGGTCAAATCCTTTTCCCCTATGGTTAGGCTAAAGCATTTGTTCTTGGTTTACCTAAACCTTTTGATGTATTCAGTCACGAGCTCATTGTGCTTTTGCCTGACCGCAGTTAGATAAACAATCTTAGTTCGACCTCACCATTATAGAAGTAATCGTGGAACTTTTGTTCCAAGCACGGCCAAGTGAGGACAGAGCTAGGAGCTAACGAGGTAAAACAGCTAAAGGTCGTGCCGGTTAGGGACAAGGGGAATAATCTTATCTGGTGTACATCCGTTATTCCTATGTCATTGCACTGGATCAAGAATTGGCCAACGTGTTCTTGTGTGGTTTTTGAATCCTCCCCACTAAACTTAGAGAAATCTGGCACCCTAATGCCCCGAGGATACAAGACATTGTCCTTGTGGTCGGGGTAAGTCTTTGGTAGTTCCTAATGCTTGCTTTGGTTGTTACCCTGAACTCGCTAATTGTCCTGGCTACTTGATCGTTAAGTTTGTCACGTGCAGCATTGTTTGGTGCTATGGGAGGCTCTGGTAAGTTGCAAGGCGTAACTTGTGGCTGTGGTGGAGGAAAACATGTGTCAGGCACTTGCCCAATCAGCACACCATTGCCTATGGGTGGCATGGTGTTGGGGATGAAAAATAGTTGTGAGTTTTTGCAGGTGGGAGGAGTCAGAAAACATGGTGAAAAAAGCCTTTTATCTTAGAGATTCAAGGTGCAGATGACCTCGGCAAGAGAACCTACCCGAGACTAGAAGATTACCTACGGGATGCCATTTTACCTTGAAAACTCAAGATACAAGTGCCCGTGTGGGAGTCCAACCCGAGGAGACCAAGTTCCCTCGCAGCCGCAAGTTAAACTGGCTAAACCACGAGATGTAGAGGCCGGGCAAGACTTAGTCATTCTCGGGGAGACACAAAACTTTGTAAATATTAAGTCAGAGTCATGTAATCGTTCTAGAAGGATTTGCACGACATTTGTCCGTGCCTTAGAGATAAGATAGAGTCTTAGAGATAAGATAGGGTCTTAGTTTAAACTTAGGAGGATGAAGTCGACCAGTTTGTATCGAGTCTATATACAGGCAATATTTTTCTGAGGAAAACAAGCATCAATACATCCAAGTTCCATTCAATTCCTTTCGTTTTTACTTGTTCTTCGTAGTTCTTAGCTTTAGCACGTAGTCTTTGTTGCTTTGTTGAGTAAAGCATCCGTCCCTCTCCATGTAAGGGAGACTTATCATGTTCCTGCCTCAGGAACCTTGTATCTATCTAAGTTTCAGTGACTAACGATGAGATTTACCCATTTTATATCTTTAACTTCATGTAGAGTTCCATGACTAGGCTTGACAGTTAAGTCTTGCTGAGCGTTATGCTCATGGATACTATACTGGTTGTTTTGCAGGTATTGACTATATGCTTATGATAATGGTTGCCGATGAGACTCGGAAACCTCCGAGTGGTTACTCATAAGCATCCTTGCCGCTGCTGTTGGTTTATTTGTGTTGCTAGTAAGAAACGTCCGCGGGCTGGACTGTTTCTTTGATGCTAAGCTAGAAATGAGTCGTGAGAGTTGTAGTCTTTCGCTGTAGTTTATTTTGAGATAAATATTTGTAATTACTCTTTGTACGCTTTCGCAAATGATTTATGTAATATCTTTGTCCTTTACCCGTGTGCTGTTAGGTGCCGCATCGCACGACACCACCCAATGCGATTTCCGGGCGAGCGTGCACGGACTCGTGATCTGGGGATGTCACAGCGGTATCAGAACCACGTTGGGAATAGCGCACGGATTGAGGATCATATTACGATAAAAACATAGGATACGGTGAGAAAGCGATACTAGGCCCATATAAGGACAGCTATATTAGCATATTATGAAGGTGGCAACCTAACTTACTTGCTTATGTCGGAAAATCATGCATCTCGGGACTTTTCATGTCTTGGGGGTACATGTAAGTGCTGTCCACCAGTGCGCACAAGCTGAAGGGTGCAGCCTCATGGGTGGCAGGTAACCCGGCCAGCTTGGGTATCCTCTACGACTCTTCATATCGTTTGGAGTATTTGAGCAAAGCCCTTCCCTGGTGTGCTATGGGCAAGTATGGGAGACCCCGTAACGTGGTTAGTAACGTGAACATGTAGCTCAAGGCGTGTTTGGCTTGATAACACCCGTGCGAGTAATGAAGGACAGGTGTATAAAACTGTATTGGGACCGGGTTCAGTGTTCAGTCGGACCTGATGATTGTGTGTGATTTATGCAGGTACTAACCACGAAAATCGTAGTCCGAGTAGAACATGTTTGCGACTGACCGTCTTAGTGCCACCTACGGATACGTATATGCCGGTGTAAGCCGGTTAGGATTTTTTTTTTTGTGAGGCAATGTAGTACCGTCATATGTCTTACGGCGCATCACCACCGTACTATACGTTATAACTTCTTTCCTATGAAGAAATCATTCATGACTAACTTTCAACTAAAAATGGAAGTTGGAAAACAAATATTAGTTACTGAGCTCTTCATTTGAACTAAGCTTAAAAGGAGGGAATTTATAGGCTTCTAAGTTTCTCAAAAATAGAGTGCTCTGTTCCGACAGAAATTTTTGCTGGAGTTTGACCGAGCATAACTCTGAGTAGCTTTACCCAATAGAGGTGTATGATACAGTTATGGATAGGTTTTTAAGTGCTCTACAATTTCTCTGTATACCTCTAGAGCAAATCACACGCCAAATTGGTTGAATGTCTAGTTGAATGCAATCTGTCCAGAAACACAGGGCAGATGCAAACCTCTCTGGATATTTCTGTAAATTAGCCATAACTTTCTGTAGAAAATTTTTTAAGGGTCATATGATACACTGTTGGAAAGGTTATGAAATTTGCAACCATTTTTTATTTCATAGTTCGTTCAGAATTGTACCTTATTTTGATGTACAACTGTGATAAAAAGCCACATTCAGAGGAGATGCTGGCAAATTTTATTTCATAGTTCGTTCTTCGAGTAGGGCTTAAGGTTCTCGCCAAGACGGCTATGACTCGACTCCACTGCGGGCACCACCATCAACGGTATGGGCGGATGTCATGGCTCAAATAGTCGAGTCAAATCAGGAGAATACAAGACTACTCCAAGCCTTGGTACAACAAGGCACACTCCAACGTACACAACAGGTCATTCCACCTCGGAACGCCTATTTGGACTTCTTGGCGACTCAACCGCCAATATTCACGGAAGCTACCGAACCCGTGGAAGAGGATCAATGGCTTCGGGTTATGGAGTCCAAGTTTGGAGTGTTCGAGTGTGATGCTTATTATTTGCAGCTCAACAACTCTATGGAGCCGCCGGAAATTGGTGATTTGAATATCTCACCACTATTCCAGAAGGCCATCAAGTGGAATGGACAGAATTTCGTGAAGCATTCTATGCTCGTCACATTCCTACGGGTTTATCAAGACCCAACGGCAGGAATTCAGGAAGTTGAAGCAGGGGGACATGAATGTCCTTGATTATGTCAAACGGTTTAACCATTTTGTACAATATGCTCCCGACTATGTGACGAACGAGGCTGCAAGGTGTGATTACTTTTTCCTTGACCTAAGTGCCATATTAAAGGATAGGTTGGCGTTGTTCAATCAAGGTAATTACACCGAGTTGGTCAGTGCTTCCATGCTGCAAGAACAGGAGACACTTGAGTATCAAGCAGAGAAGAGGTACCGGAGTGATGTGCAAGAACACACACCCATTGTTCCTTGTAAATACCGTTTGGTATATCGCACACCATCCGATGAAATATGGCAACCACCAGTAAGATCAACTTATCCAAGATTTCCTGTTAAAGAATCATGTCTTGAAGCACCACCACAGCCGCAGGAACGATTGATTTCGGTGCCTCATTGTTGTAGCCAAGTACATCAACTTCTCAACCGCAAGTTAGCGAAGAACCAGAGAAATATCCTTGTTCTTATTGCCACCGTTTTGGGCATTTTATTCAAGAATGCCGAGAGAAGTTGTTGAACAGCGGACAACCATCATCATCAGGTGGTAGGCCGCTCCGTACGCAGTTAGACATAACGGCATTGCAATCCGGGTGTGTACAACATCTTGCTATTGAGGATGTACGGGAGGGAGCACCGGTGTTAGCGGGCATGTTCACTCTTAAAGACATACCCGTGCTCATACTTTTTTATTCCAGTGCTACCCACAATTTTATCATCAAATCATGCGTGATCAGCACCAATTATCCACCAATACTGCCACGACGAGTTATCTTATACGTTCACCAGGAGGAAGTATCTCTGCCAATCAGGTTGTGTCCTGAGCAGCTTTATGTTTGGGAGGAAAAATATACCCAACATCGCTGATTATGTTTGATGGGCAGAAGATAGATTTATTGGGGATGTCTTGGTTAAATCATCATAGTGCTGTTCTTAATATCGGCAACCAGACTGTTCAGATTGACTCGCCGATTCACGGACAACACATGCTGTTTTTAGACAGCGAAGATCAAGAAATGGTAGAGGCCTACCACATGGAAGCGATTAAACTTGAATATATTCCGATGGTACGTGATTACCCCGATGTTTTTCCCGATGATTTACCGGGCATGCCGCCCGAATGGGACATCGAGTTCAGGATTGAACTGGCGCTGGGAACAACCCCTATCTCACGAAGGCCTTACAAGACAGCACCTAATGAGCTAGAGGAGTTGAAAGAGCAGCTGAATGAACTCATGAGCAAGGGTTTCATATGACCAAGCTCATTACCTTGGGGTTGCTCTGTGCTGTTCGCTAAGAAGAAGGACGAAACAATAAGGTTATGTGTTGATTATCGTACGTTAAATGCTGTCACTATAAAAAATAAGTATCCTTTGCCCTGCATCGACATCGTATTCGATCAACTAGTGGGTGCAAAGGTATTCTCGAAGATGGATTTTCGGTTGGGATATCATCAAATCAAGATCCGACCCGACGAGATACGGACTCTATGAGTACCTCGTCATGTCATTTGGGTTAACCAACTCTCTGGCACACTTCATGTATTTGATGAATTCAGTATTCATGCCGAAGTTAGACAAGTTTGTCGTGGTATTCATCGACGATATTTTGGTTTACACCAAATCCGATGAAGAGCACGCTGAACATTTGCGTATCGTGCTACAACGGTTGAGGGAGCACAAATTATATGCCAAGTTCAGCAAATGTGAGTTCTGGATTGATCAAGTGCCTTTTCTAGGACATATTATTTCAGCATAGGGCATTGCCGTGGACCCTAGCAAAATTGAACTAGTGCTGAAATGAGAATCTCCCAAATCTGTCCATGAGGTCCGAAGTTTCCTAGGTTTAGCGGGGTATTATCGGAGGTTCATTCCGAGCTTCTCAAAAATTGCTAAACCAATGACAGAGCTGCTGAAAAAGGGCAGCAAATACGTATGGAATGCAACATGTGAAGCCACATTCAATACATTGGTGAAACATCTCACAACAGCTCCAGTTCTTGCTCAGCCGGACATGAAAAAGCCATTTGATATCTATTGTGATGCATCCGGCATCGGTCTCGGCTGCGTTCTTATGCAAGAAGGGCGTGTGGTCGCGTATGGGTCTCGTCAACTGCGAAACCACGAGCAACAGAGATGGTTGGAGCTCATAAAAGATTATGAAATCGAGATCCACTATCATCCGGGAAAAGCGAACATGGTTGCCGATGCGCTTAGTCAAAAAGCTCACGTTCACAACTTGGCGGTTGCTGAGTTGGAAGATGAAGAATCAAGTCTCCGTGTCATTCTGTATGGAGCACTTTATAATCTTGCTCTTATTCCAACAATCCGAGAAGATATTGTTGAGGCTCAAATGAGAGACAGGGGCATGTCTTACATACGGAGGCGAATAGACACCAGAGAGATGAAGTGTTTCCGGAAGGATCATGACGGTACACTATGGTTCAACGACCATATAGTTGTACCGTCTAATATGAAGCTCCGGAAGAAGATCTTGGATGAAGCCCACCTGTCGAAGTTTTCCATTCATCCCAGCAGCACAAGATGTACCAAGATTTAAAACAAAAATTTTGGTGGACGCGGATGAAGCGGGAAATTGCCAAGTACGTATCCGAGTGTGATACGTGTAGACGGTTTAAGGCTGATCATATGCGAAAAGCTGGACCGCTACAACCACTGAAGATACTGGTGTGGAAATGGGAGGATGTGAGTATGGATTTCATCGTCGGATTACCACTCACATTCCGGAAGCATGACTCGATTTGGGTGATTGTCGACTGGTTGATGAAATCAGCTCATTTCATACCGGTGAACACTCATTATCGAGCCAAGCAATATGCGGAGTTATACATATCACGAATTATATGCTCACATGGTGTCCCAAAGATCATCATTTCTGATCGAGGTGCATTATTCATTGCTCGGTTTTGGGAGCAACTGCACGCCTCGTTCGGCACTAAGCTAATTAGAAGCTCCGCATATCACACTCAAACCAACGGGCAAACAGAGAGGGTAAACCAAGTGCTTCAAGACATGTTGTGAGCGTGTGCCATCCACCACGGTAAGAATTGGCATGATCACTTACCGTTGGCGGAGTTTTCATACAACAACGGGTATCAAGCGAGTATCAAAATGGCACCATATGAGGCTCTCTATGGCCGGAAATGTCGCACACCGCTGAATTGGTGTCCAGCGAAAGAGTACTGTTCGGGGTTGATCTTGTGAACGAAGCCGAAGACCGAGTTTGGTTGATACAAGAGAGTTTGAAGGCTGCACAATCCCGATATAAAAGCTACGCTGATCAAAGGTGTAGGCCATTGCATTTTGACGTCAGAGAGCATGTTTATCTTTGTGTATCTCCGATGAAGGGAATTCACCGGTTTGATGTAAAGGGGAAACTCACTCCCCGCTTTATAGGTCCATTTTCTATCACGGAGAAGTGCGGACCCGTAGCCTACCGGCTGGAACTACCGGTAAGTCTTGCGGGTGTTCATGACGTGTTTCATGTGTCACAGCTACGGAAATGCCTCAAATTCACCGCAGCTGTCCGCACCGAAGAAATCGACGAATTGAAACTGGATCTTACCTACACCGAGCGACCGGTCCGATTATAGATGAAAAGAACAGGATCACTCGGAACCGGGTAATAAAATTTTACAAGGTGCTATGGAGTAATCATACCGTGGAAGAGGCGACGTGGGAAAGTGAAGATTACATCCGCAGCAATTATCTGGAACTTTTATAATTGTACAGTTTGTAATTACCTCTCCCGTCTAGTTCTTCTTTTGTAATCTTGGGACAAGATTCTTTTAAGGGGGAAGGAATGTAAAAGTCCCAAAATTGTATATGCAATAAACCGAGTCTTGACTGGCTACGTGTTGCAAATTCATGAAAATGAGACTTGCAAAATCTTTTCGACACGTAAGTGTGTACATGGATGTTCATCAAAAAGAGGTCACATGTTCCTTTGAATGTGTTGAACCAATGCGGACTTAAACACCATGGATGAAATACCATTTGCATGAAAGGTTAAAAATCAGATTTTTCAAATTTAAAGTTCACCATAAATTATGGCCGAACTTTTAAATACACATGAAACCTCATACATTTTAATTTGAGGAAATTCATGGTGGCAAACTTTTGATTTTAGGGTGGGCTAAAAAGGAATTAACTATGAGCATTTTCAAATTCAAACTGAATTCAAATTTGCAATGCAAAATTCAAACTGAATTCGGGTAATTCAAATTCTAGCCCACTTTTGAAATTCAGAACTTTTGAATTAAAGAGATTGACATGGAGAATATCTTTTTGAGGGGATGAGGGCCAGACATTAGTGGAGAGAGGAATACAACCCAGTGGAGCCTACATGTCAGCTGCACACAGGAGCTTCTTCAGTCGGTTCACTGCTTCACAGTGAGTCACCGTGAGCCACGGCGCTGGCCACCAAGGCATCGACGTGCAGCGCCTAGACTCGACGATTACTCACATGTAACGCCTCAGTGGAGCAAACCAAACACTCCACTTCAGCCTCTTCGACGTTTACCCAAGAGAAGCACACACAAGCTGAATTTTTCTTGCCGCTTGACCACGCTTCGGACCTGATCATCGCTTGGCGCCGCTAGCCCCTCTTGTGGCCACCGGTGATTGTGGAAGCATGTGCAAGACCCCACTGACCTCCTTGAGCTGCCCAAGCCGGTCCATCGCCCTCTGTGCGTGGCCCACAGCAAGAATTTTCCTTGGAGTTCCGGTTAGAGCCGCCGCCGTGCCTCCTCGATGTTCCGGCGACACAGCGCATTTCACACCGATCTTTGAACAGCAAAAAGGAGCGCCAACCTCTCCTCTTCACGCTGCTGCAAACCCTAGTCCATTCCTCCACGGGAGCTATGGGAATTTCTAAAATTCCGACAGCATGCTCATAGCCCGTGGGTGTAGGGTTTTCCAAAATTCGTGATCATTAGTGCTTCTTTGCTCATCCTAGTCATGGGGTAGACTAGAGACCTCCCTGCGAGTCACTAGGATTAAAGACAAGTGAGAATCATCGAGCCACAATGGTGTTCTTCGAGTTTTAGCCATTGCCGCCGGTTTTTGACCTAGGGCGCGCAGTGACATAGTATTTAGCAGCGTTTTCAAGCCCTTTGGCATACACGTTGACCTTTGCCATGAGCCACTGATGCTCCAGAGCGAAGGAACCATGAGGTTGGGTTGGTAGGGGAGACGACCGCCATCGCTGGACATGGACCAAAGCCGCCACCCGACCCCTTGCGGACCTCTAGAGCCCACACCGACCCCATGAGTGGATTCCCCGACTGCCAAAATCCCCAGGCAGCGAAATTAGGGCCAGGAGGCAACCGGGGAGCGAGGGGCCGAGGGGGAGAAGTGCTGCCAGCGAGGTGGCGCGCGAGCGGGAAAGGGGGGAGCCGGAGGTTGAAGAAGATGCCAACCACACATGTCAGTGACTGTGGAAATTAAATCGGATCCTCTGTGAAGCTAGGATTTGGTGTGTCAACACGTGAACAGGTTGTGGCCCCGGTGTGGCTAGTCATTGACTGGTCCATTTAAATCCCCATGGGCCCAATTGTCACCCACTGGTTGCTTTTACAGTTCAAAGGAAAATTCCAATTTCATCCGCAACTTTAGAAATTCATAACTTGCAGCAGGAAATTCCAAATTGAGTGATTCAAATTGGATTGGATTCATTTTGCAAATATCTATCCAAATATGAACACCAATTTGTATGAAAGTCAATAACGAATTCTGGAAAATTCTTTGAAATTTTTCTGAAAAAGAATTATTGAGGGAGTTTGGTTCATTCAAAAATCCTCAAAATTTTTCAGAATATTCTTTAGGATATTATTGACCTTATAGAAAATTTTCTGCTCTTTGAAGATGATTTGATTAGGAATTTCCTAAATACAAACTGCTGTATTCAAAGTGGTCCAGAAACTTTTTCAGAAAAGGTTTCCAACTTGTAAAATCCATTCTAGGCAATTCATAGCTCTAAAAATCATGAGAAACTTCAGGCATGCTATATGAGTCATATTTGAAATTGTAGTTCACTTGATTGGGCATGAAAATGCACATTACTCCAGAATTAATTCTTTTAGTAGAAATGCTTAAGGAATTATTCTGGAGGAACTACTCAAGTAAAATGCCTAAATTTTGGACCAAAGGACTTTCTTGTGACCAGGAACTCACATGTAAAGGTTTATCTCAAGTTGAGCCTTAGAACTCCCTGTATTTTTTTCCATGCTTATGTATGTGGGAAAATACATAAGAGTATTGTAGGAATTTTGGGGAATACATATTCTTTCCACTTTAGCTGCAATTTGGCATGCTAAATCCAAGGGTAGTATAGAACATGCTTTAAAAGTTTTGAAGCCATTGGGGTTCTTGATCTTCAGTTTCATTCAAATCTTTTCAACTCATCTCACATGTCCATTAGGAACCATAGAACATGTGAAGAAAACTTCTTGTGAACAAAGGTTTTTTTCCTCAATTCTTCTGCAAAACAGGGACCCCAACACTCACTTTTAGAACTTTCACACAGTCTCCTGTTTTTAGCAAGTTCAAGTATGTAATTTCTGAATTCATTATAAAAAATTATGCATATGCATATCGATGGTGCTCACGAAGAAGGAGTTCGACGGAGGAATCCCTTGACATGTGGATCTGTTAATTAAGCTCAAGAGGCTCAAGAGATCAAAGATCACTAACTGCTATTATATACTACACCCCTGCGAAATAGGCAAGCTCCCATTTGCATTTAACAACTTTTAAGTTTTTATTTTGTATTCACTCTTTTGGTTAGGAAATGGAATGTGCATTAGGTCTAGTTGTTTTGGATACTCCTCTTGCATGACCAAATAAACCTATGGAGTATTGGGTAGATGTATTTTCATCGTGTAGAACTGCCATGCTTAAGTAAGGTTCGGTAGAAATCGAGTGGTGAGATGCTACTCGCATGATCAGGAGAAACAGGGACATATGGGATTGGTTCAGAAATTTGTTAGCAAGTTGAAGTTGAGACCGGCAGGTTGTAGGAGCAGCAGGACATAGGGGCCTCGGTGCGTTAGACCTGTCCGTGTCGGTCAAGGACCAATCCGTATGCGGCCCTGTTGAGCAAGTTTGAGTTGTGTACCGGACTCATGCTGACTATATGTGACCCGGTAAACTGATGTACCTCAGGAAGCTTACGTTGGGACTTTTCCGGTCGCCTCAGGCGAGGGACCGGTGTGCAGTATGTGGGTAACACTCTCATGACATCTCATGTTTGTAGGTGCACCATGAGGGTGGCTACTGTATGAGACGATCGGATCGATTCAACATAGGTGAAACGGGGGAAAGGCTGCCACGTACGACGTCAGTGATGGTTGTTGTAGGCAACGTCGAGTATGGGCGTACGTGTCATGTAGTCTGGGTGTTTTTGATTCGAATCACCGTCGGTTGCGGTAGTGAGCATACTTGTTCTCACAGTCGTGACGTAGTAAGAACTTGCATTGAGATAAGAACTAATCATTGTGGATTGAAATTCATATTAGCTTTGTGCTGTTATCTCTTATGAATAGTTAGAGCAAACTCGATCCATTTACACCGTGAATAATTTACATCGGAGGAATACGTTTCTTGTTTGATTGTGGACTACCGATGTGGCGTGCCCGAGGTTACTATTAATTGGCTGCTAATAAGACTTGAAAGTAAGGATTCACATTTAGACGAGTTCTTTATGCAAACTACTACCCCATTTTATGTCTTTAACTTCATGTAGAGTTTCATGACTAGGTTTGACGGTTAAGTCTTGCTGAGCGTTATGCTCACATATACTATACTAGTTGTTTTGCAGGTATTGACTCTATGCTTATGAGAATGGTTGCCGATGAGACTCGGAAATCTCCGAGTGGTTACTCATGAGCATCCTTGCCGCTGCTGTTGGTTTATTTGTGTTGCTAGTAAGAAACGTCCGCGGGCTGAACTGTTTCTTAGATGCTAAGCTAGAAATGAGCCGTGAGAGTTGTAGTCTTCTGCTGTAGTTTATTTTGAGATAAGTATTTGTAAATTACTCTTTGTACGCTTCCGCCAAATGATTTATGTAATATCTTTGTCCTTTACCCGTGTGCTGTTGGGTGCCGCATCGCACGGCACCACCCAGTGCGATTCCCGGGCGAGCATGCACGGACCCGTGATCCGGGGATGTCACATTTGTCTCATTAATTCCTTTAAGAAAATTTTTAGAAATTTAATTCCAGGAGTTCTGGTAAATGGAAAATTCGTAAATTTGGCCAGAATGTCAATCATAAATCCACTGATCTCCAGTTGAAATTTCAGCATCATTGGACTTGATTATGGGGTCTAATGGTGTTCCAATTGCCTATGTCCCTGAAAAATTGGAAAAAACCACAAAAACTATTTTCAGAATTTCCTCAAACTTGTACATTAGATATATCTCTGTAGGAAGCTCCAACAATGGTGAAACCAAATCCTATATACTCTTAAAACTCCAAAGATTCTGAAAAGCCTAATTTGTAGCATGACAAAACCCCAGAATGTTATTAGTAGTTCAGAAAAGCCAAATAGCTTAGAGAATTATTTAGACCATATTCTACCTCAACTTTATCTGAAACATTGCAAGCCATTTCTCTGTATAATCTGGGGATTACTGTAAAAATTTCAGGGCAATTTGCATTCATCTTCTCTAGTTTTCTGCCGTTTCTTTCCAACTTCATTCTTATGTCTACTATATAGCTCCTTTGAACTTTACTCCAAAAACATCCACTGCTCAAAGTAATTTTTCTCTGTTTATGTACACAGCAGAGCTCAGCACTAAATTTTTAGTTGGTCTGAACCTTCTTAAGTCGTAAACCATTCTGTTTATTAATTCTCTCACTTGCATTATAAAATTATGCATATTCATATCGGTAGGGCACTGACTTTTAGTTAAGCTCAAAACTGCAGCAATATAAGGCAAGCCCCGGTTTGCATTTAACAACTTTTAGATGTATTTTGCTTTGTATCCTTTTATTGGTGTACTATGTATTGTGCATTAGGTCGGGTGTTTTACACTCCAGTTGCATGACCCAAAAAAACTTGGAGTGGAAGGGTAGAATAGGTTACCATCATGTAGTTTCTGCTATGCTTAGGTTGGATAGAAATCGATACAAGTCGGTTAGTTGGAAGCTACTCGCACAGTTAAGAATTTGGTTCAAATGAGTTGATTCAAGAGGATGGATCCACTGAAATGGAAATTGCGACCGGGCAGTTTATAGGGCCAGCAGGACGTAGGGGCCTGAGATCATTAGCCTGCCCGTGTCGGTTGAGGACCGATCCATATGCCACCCTGTTGAGCAAGTTTGAACTGTATCGGATGCATACTGGATTATGGGGTCCAGGAAACCGATGTAACTTGGGTACACTCATGTCGAAACTTATACCGCCATCCTTTGGGGGCTGGGGTCAGAGGTGCAAACCCACTAGCAGAGCAACTTCGACGTGTTTCGTGTAGTAGGCCTTCTGATGGGTCGGCAGAACTGGTGCGGCATTGGGGTGACGGGTGAATGGTTGCCACATATGACGTGTGTGATGTAGTCGTTAAGATGCTTCCGATCGGGCATATGTATCGTGTATTCCCGGTGTCTCCTGATTCGAATCACCGTCCCTCGTGGTTATTGAGTACCACTTGTTCCCTGAGTTGTGACGTAGTGAATATTTCCATATGAATTGAAATGAATCACTGCTGTTCTGAGATCAATAACTTCATTGTATTGCAACCATGTATGCTATAGATGTAGAGCTCACTAAATTTATATTCCACTCTGGACGAACAACATCCGGATGAAGCGTTTCTTGTTTGATTGTGGATTTCTGATGTTGGGCTGCTCAAGGCATATGAATTTGCTGCTGTAAAACTGTTAATAAGGATGCACTTTTAGGCGAGTCCCTACTGCAATAGCTACCGTACTACTTTATAGATTCCTGAATATAGAGTCCATGTTTAGAGTAGACGGTTAAGTCTTGCTGAGGTTTTTAGATCACGTTTGCAGTATTAGTGGTTTTGCAGGTTGTATTATTTTTGCTATGAAGACGGTTGTTCGGTGAGCATCGTACCCCATGGGTCGTATAATTCACCGAAAACCTTGCCGCTGCCTACACTCTTCTTGGAGCTAGTTAGAAGCGTCCACGGGCTGGACGTCTTCTCTTTTGCGTAGCTAGTATCGAGAGTGTGTGTTTATTTATATTCCGCTGCGTGTACATTCGTTGTACATTATGTTGTAAATTATATTATGTTGAGAAATAAAATACTATGTATGCTTATGGTTTCCTTTCGTGTATGCTGTTAGGTGTTGCATCGCAAGACACCATCCAATGCGATTCCAGGAACGTGTGGACCTCAGGTCCCCACACTCTGTGGGCTCATAGAGTGTCAAGACACGGTGCTACCAAGGTAACTCCTTTTGAGATTGTATATGGACAGGAAGCCGTGTTACCTACGTAAATCAAGATGAAGGCATGTCAAGTAGATCAACAAGGCAACCTTTCGTCTATGGATTACCAAGAGTTGATGATGGATAAGTTGGATGAGGTGGCTGAGAGCCGAATTGAAGCCTTAAAAGAGAATGAGAAAGAAAAGCTCATGGTCGCCAAGCATTACAACAAAAGAGTCTGAGATAAATTGTTCCAAGTTGGAGATTTAGTATGGAGAACGATTTTGCCCTTAGTAACTCGAGACAAAAAGTTTGGCAAATGGTCACCGAGTTGGGAGGGACCCTTCAAGATTGTCGGGATTGTTCCTGGAAATGCCTACTTTGTGGAGAATTTGCAAGAATAGAACTCGGGAAAAGCTATCAATGGAAGATACTTGAAATGGTTCTACCCAAGTGTGTGGCAAGAAGGCTAAAATATCTAGGGCTTGCAAGGTAAAACAACCAATTTATTTAGTAAATCTTGGCTTGAAAGATGTTTTTTGGCATACTCTGATTGCCCCAAAACAGAGGGGCATGTGTTGGGGATGAAAAATAGTTGTGAGTTTTGCAGGTGGGAGAAGCCAAAAAGCAAGGTGAAAGGGGCCTTTTATCTTAGAGATTCAAGGTGCAGATAAGATTGGCAAGAGAACCTACCCGAGACTGGAACATCATTTGGGGAAAGCCATTTTACCTTGAAAACTCATAATACAAGTGCCCGGGTGGGATTCCAACCCGAGGAGACCATGTTACCTCACAACCGCAAGTTAAACTGGCTAAACCATGAGATGCAGAGGTCAGGCAAGACTTAGTCATTCTTGGGGAGACTCAAAACTTTGGTAATAGTAAGTTAGCCTCAAGTAATCGTTCTAGAATGATTTGCACAACATTTGTCCATGCCTTAGAGATAAGATAGTGTCTTAGAGATAAGATAGAGTCTTAGTTTAAACTTAGGAGGATGAAGTCGACCAGTTTGTATCGAGTCTATATAAAGGCAGCGTTCCACCAAGGAAAACAATCATCAATACATCTGAGTTTCGTTCAATTACTTTTGTTTTTACTTGTTCTTCGTAGTTTTTAGCTTTAGCACGTGGTCTTTGTTGCTTTGCCGAGTAAAGCTTCCGTCCCTCTCCATGTAAGTGAGACTTATGTCGTTCCTGCCTAAGGAACCTTGCATGTATCTGCATTTCGGTGACTAACACCAAGATTTACCACAACATAGGCGACTCCACCATCTGTTCCACCAACACATGGCAGGTCCATACGCGATGGTTTGGTAATATGACCGTTGTACATTCACGATTGGCTGCCTAGCTTGGACGTAAGATGGCGGCATGCAAGGTGACGAAGTGCTTGCTAAGTTTGCTGTAGCATTAGTCATGTTAATGTCTACATGCCTCCGATCTCATCTTGCACTTGTTGGACAGTAGATTGGATCTGCCGATGAAGGTTTCGATCTACAGTGTGTTCTACATTGGCCTTAAATTTGTCGAAAGAGTCCTTAAGCCTATCAGCTACCGAGGACGCCATCTGCTCTTAGTCCACATTGTACTTCATAGTGACCAATATATCTACGAGTTGAACAAGTTCTTCGAGGGATATTGTTGTGGTTACCTTGCGTGATGTTGCCTCGCGAGTGCCGGCCTTCTGGATGATGCCTCCTTGCGTGTTCTAGAAACACGCTAGCTTGGATTGCAGACGTGACATCTTCTCTTCATGGATCTTTCATTCCAGCTCCTCTTGGATGCGTTCACGGTCTTCCGGCGAGAGATCTTTGAGCTGGATATTGATAACATTGCTCACGTCGACGGTTCTACCGTCAGCCTTCCTCCTAGATGCATCAGCCATGATCTTTCACGGTTTGATTGGTACATGGACGTGCCGATCGCCGGGTAAATGTGTTGGTCGATGCACTTGACGTCGCTCCCCAGTGGAGTCGCCAATTGTGTTGGTGAACAAATCGTGGAGTCCCCTGTTTTGTGATCAATCTCGACGTTAGTAACCGAAACTTGGATGATATCAAGGCTCCTGAGGCAGGAACATGATAAATCTCACTTACTGGAGAGGAACTGGATGCTTTACTCGGCAAAGCAACAAAGAGCTACGGTCTAAGTCTAAGAACTATGAAGAACAAGTAAAGAATAAGTAAAAACAAAAGTTGTTGATTGAAACTTGGATTGTATTGCTTGTTTTTCGACAGATGGCTACGTTTATACAGCCTTACTACAAAACTTGACTACTCTTACCTACTCTAAGTTTAAACTAGGACTCACTAATCTCTATTTTATCTCTAAGGCACGGATGACATCGTGCAGACTCTTTTAGACCTTTGACATGATGAAAACACAAAATTTCACATGGTTTGGATCCTCTTGATAGATTCCAACTCTTGCTCCGGCCTTGGTTTCTCGTGTCTTGGCTTGTTTGTCTCTCGACCATGAGGAAAACTTGGTCTTCCCGAGCTGGATTCCTCCTCCCTTTAAAACACACAACCATTTATCATCCCCAACAGCGGAGACCTCTAGAAGCACCAATTAACAGTGGGATTTTATGAGGTAGAGAAAATATTAGAAGTGTTAGAGGACGACCAAGGTTGACTTGGGAGGAGGTAATAAACAAGACTTGAAAGATTAGAATGTATCTAGAGACTTAGCTCATGATAGAACTGCATGAAAAGTAGCAATTCATGTGCCAGAATTTTAGTTTTGTTTTTGTTTTTGCTAATCTTATATCTCTTCCTCTCTTTTACTTCATTTAAAAAATAAAAATTGTTGGGTTTCACGTCTTGCCTACCGAACATGATCGGGACAAAGGCTTTGTTGTTGTTTGTTACTTCTAACAATTAAAGTTGGTGCAATGTGCCCCTAATTGTTTTCTTATTTCTCAATGTACAAGTAAATTAGAACTTCAAATTTTGCATGATGATAGCTCACAAAAAGCCTATGGTAAAATAATTACATTTTTTGCTATCATGTGTTTGTATGTATGTATCATTAGTTTTTATTAAACTATGAAAAATATGTTATAATTATTTTAATATAGATTGTTGTCTCAACTATTCATAATTTAGCATTTAAATTCAAATTGTATAATGAGAAGATAAAAAGACAAACTTTAATAGGGGGTCGTCCTCGTTGATTAAAAGGAAGACAGGAGGAGCCGTTAGTTTCCAGCTGCTCACAAAAACCGGACGCCCACTCACATACACAGTTTGTGTCTTTGTTCTTCACCCTCTTCCACCGAGAGAGTGAGAGCTGTGGTGATCGCGTGCAGTTCCTGACATCCTGCTTGGCGGCGTGCCTGTGGCCTTGCTTCCCGTGCCGGCAGCACACCCATGCTCACCACACCAGCTCGCATGCCACACGCGCCCGTAGCGAGCTCGGTCATGGCCGCGACCAGACCCCTTGACCGGCCGTCCCCGAGCCTGGCCTCAGATTTGGGGCAGCGGTCGCTAGTTCATTGAGCCATCCCTCTATAGCCCAGATGCTATAAAATTCGGAGTAGTCTTGAACTTTATGTTACCGATTTGAATTGTTCAGGGAGTAATTTAAACTATGGTTTTATTTAAAGGGTGAAATAGAAAAATTTAAATTTTCAAGAGAGTAAAATGGACTTTTTCTTATTATAGCTTTTCGTAGGATAAAGTTAGCCGGGTCAATCAAAATAAAAAAGACGCCATGGAGAAAGAAACATCAACACCAGAGACTGACTGCCACGCACAACCAAGGCAATGATCATGAAGCTGCTCAATGCAATGGAGTTGCGACTGATGATAAATGCTTGATGATGTAGTGATGATGCTCGATTCAGACGATTCTGTATCAGAGAGCTTGGCTGCTGGTCCGTCTTACACTTACCGTGCACGATCGTGCCATGTATATTAGTTTTTCTTTTTTGCCTTCGGAGGTTGTCAACTGTTTGCCTGCATGCTTTGTTCGTGCTCTACACCTGCTTGTATCGATAGTTCTATAGTTGCTACATGTGAAGCAACTTTTTATTAAGTTGGTTCGCAATTTTTTTATTAGGAATATTGTTAGTTTGCTCCCTTCACAAGTTCATGTGACTGTTATATCTGAATGTTGCACTCTGTTCCAGGGAAAACTCTAAATTTTAATCGGGTGAAAACAAAGAGCATTTTCCATTCACAATCTTTAGATCTATATCTAACAATTACAACTTATATTTTTTTACTCAATATATTAATATTTTTTTGTCTATACTCAATACTTAATCCTATAAAAACAGAAAAAAACTAACACAAGCGTACGCTTAAAATAGATCAAATGTCTCGAACCTTGAGTAAAAGTTTCCTGAATTTTAATCGATTAAAAAATAGCATTCCCATTTAATTATCATGCACTCTATTCAATTTATTGTCTGCGTGAAACTTTATGGTGTTTCTGCTCCTTCTCCCCAGGCGGTCAGGTTAGCTCAAGCCTTCCCATAGGTTTAGCCGGAGGTAGGGTCTAGTGGTCGGAAGAGCACCGCACGTCGCGCGGTGTCCGGTGCGTCCCCGGCGACCCTTGAAAATCCAGAGGACCGAGTACCGTCCACGGCTGGTCGTACTCATAACCGCATCAGGTCTCCAAGGTGAACAGTCTCTGGCCAATGGAAGAATGTAGGCAAGGGAAGTCGGCAAAACGGATCCGTAACTTCGGGAAAAGGATTGGCTCTGACGACCTCGGGAAAAGGACCCAGGCCGTTGTCGGACAGATGAGCAGTCTCCTCACTTTTACCGAACGACAGATGGAGTACCACGGCTGCGTTAAATGAAGCAAACTAGCTGGACCATTTGATGACATATGGTGAAGAAAGAAAAAAACTCATGACTCATCCGAACTCTATTACTGATGGAAACGAAGACCGTTTCTGTTCACTTACAAGAGGCTGGACTGGAAATTTCTGTTCACTTTAAGGCCTTCCAGCCAGGCATCTGTGAAATGCTACCACTTCTGGCCAGCCGCCAGCTGTTGGTGCGCGTCTTAACTTTAAGCATCTATTAGACAACTTCCCCGTTGTGAGATAATCTTCCCCAAAGATGCTTGATGATGTGGAATTTACTCTCTGGTTGCAACCGAGATCGTCTTGCTGGGCACCAGCGAGCCGAGCCCTCCCATTCCGTCGGAAAGAGAGATCCGTTGGCAGCTGAGGTCGCTGGCGCTCGATTTTGCTAGCCTTTGAGCGCTGATTGCCTTAAGCGGACACTTATGCGACCTCAGCGATGCCTGGCCACGGAGATCAGACTGTCGGCATAGTACTTTACAACACTTTCCACCCTCCTAATCTAAATCCACACTCTATATCAATTACCACCATTTATATTATTTCATTTCAATCTTTTTATACATTAAAATTATAGTGTTAGTGTAAAACATTAATTAAGATTAAGTAGAACCTTTAAAATAAATCTGAACTCTGTCTATGTCTTTCTAGTTATAGCCGGTCCCAACCCCGAGTAAAGAAGGAGGGTTGTGATAGGCTTGATGAGCCAGCATCAAAACCAACCATTCCTACGGTGGGTTTCATATCTATGCCACATCAACATGCTTGAGATAATAACTTTGTTGTTGTTGTTGTTGTAGAACATTTCAAATAAATAAAAATTAAATAAAGACTAATATTGAGACCTTCAAAAATTTATATCGCATGAAGAAAGTCACATTGCCTTGCTTATAGTAGAAGGAACGACGAGTACAATGGTTAAGATGTATGAATAAAAGATTCTGCATGTACAATGGCTACTGATCTGTTTCTTTTTTTTGAAAGAAAAACATATTTGCATAAATAAAAGAGTTACATCTCTGATTATAAATGACATAATAGACATGTACAATGGCTACTGATGTGGGATCGTGGCGAACCATTGAGACAATTTTACATGTACTGTATGTGAAATCTCCCAAATATTTGCCATGCTTAGGGCAGCTCAAAATAGGAGAGAATTAAAAACTTTAATTAAAAAGGTGTGAGATCAAATTCAAGACTTAAATATATACATAGCATTGTAAAAAATCACAATCTGATCTGACTTTGAGTTATCATATCCTAATTAGACAGGCTACGAAATTTCACAAGGTTTGGAGCTAATTGGCTATTATAATTAAGTAATACATAAAGTAGAATTCCAACTTCAAATCCTGAATTCTACAGTCAACTTTGTCAACATTAAAAATCTGAGTTCACCAATATGTTCCTCATGTATCAATTAGCATCCCTGCCAAATTTTATTAAAATTCAATTATATTTACTATTTAATTGAACCATGCAAAAGAGGAAATCCAAATTCAAATTTTAAACATCAGTTCCAAAAATCAACTGTCATATCCAAATTGGATTGCACCATTGGATTCCTCATATTCAGTTTAGTCTAGTTGCCAATTTTTATCATTTTAGAAGTTGGTTCACTATTTTAAACTGAATTTACAAAGTGGATAAGTGAGGAGGTGGGGTCCTCATGTCAACCGAGTTTCTACACTTGAGCTTTGCTTCTCCCCACCGTTCCACGCCGAGCAGCGATCTCGGTGGAGAATTGAGTTTAATGTGACCTCATCCTCTCCTCTATTTATTCACCTCCTTGCACGATTGGCTGAATTCAATTGCTCACTTCGTTCTCGGCTGCAAGAACACCGCGCCGATCACTCCTCTGCCTCGCCGTCGCCTCGACGATCTATTTGTTGTCGCGCGCCGCTCCAAGAGGTAAAAAGGTGTGCTATAGTTCACTCTTGCTCATGATGCAAGCCGATCTCAAGTATTTAATCATAGCCAAAGTATTTTGGGTTTTCTCCTCGGGCTATTCTTAGGAGCAGATGGGGTCTCGAGGTGAAATTCCTTGCGCACGATCTATGGATGATCGTGTGCATTATGAAACTTGTTCTAGACATTCTTGCGGAGCTGTAGGAAGAATAAGAACCAGAAAAGACCAAGGAACCACAGAACCGAGTTTTTGCTGCTGTTGGTAAAAAACTCTCGAGTCGCCTGTGAAATCTATGTTTCGGCCGTTTTCATCAGTTTCTTGATTCATTTTCATGCTCCACATGATCTGCCGATGTTGTAGGACCAAAACCCGACCGAAAGAAGGGCTCCCGAGCTAAAACGCCGTCACCGACGAGCTTTGTGAGGATCACCGCTCTGACAGTCCAGGAATCGTATTGGGTGGTGTCGTGCGATGCGACACCTAACAACACATGACCTTAAAGCAAAAATACACACAATATATGTCTTTAATACATATCATTGTCACATTTTACAAATAATGCACAGGCGTACATTGCAGCGGAAGATAAGAATACACTCACGAGCTATATCCTACTGTAAAGGTCCCAAAAATGTAAATGAGAGAACATGAAGGTTGAATGCCATTTGGGTTCAAGTTTATGAAAATTGGGACTTGCAAAAACTTTCCACATGTGATGATGCACAAGAGTGCCCAACCACACAAGCTCAAATAATTATTTAAATGCTGGGAACCAAACTTGATTTACACCCCACGTGTGAATTTAAGTGCATCTAGGCATCCCCGTGGGTTTTGGATGATTGATGACGACAAATTAAGAGACTAATAAGCTGAGATGATCATAAGCACAGGACATTTCCAAGGCGGACACCTAAACTCTTAAAAAGGAAAAAGATGAAGAACAACGTCGAAGACTCAAAGAGTAGAAATTAGGGTTTCACTTGAGTGTTTAGTAGGACTAGCCGTGTAAAAGAAAGAGTGTGCATGTCAAGTGCATTGAGATCATAGAATAGAGCTCAAAGCGTTAGAAGTGTCAAATCCTTAGTGGAGAGAGGTAAAGTTGGGCAGGCCGGATTTGTCCGGGGAAGAGTCCGGACTAGTCCGGAAGTCCTACGACTTAGTCCGTTTTGGGGCGGACCAAGAGTTCCTGACTGAGATCGGACTTGTCCGTTTTGGGATGGACTAGTCCGTTTATCTCTTGGTGAGAGTGCTTTTGGGGCTAAGTCCTAGTAGACGGGACTTATCCGCCTTAGTGGCCGGACTAGTCCGGGCTAGCCAGACTTGTCCGTTTTCACACGGACTGAGAGTTCCTGTGTGAGTTCGGGCTAGTCCGTTCTAAAGCGGACTAGTCCGTATGGGTGTGAGATGAGAGCTCCCACGGCTAAGTCTTGGTGGACCAGACTTGTCCGCCTTAGTGGACGGACTAGTCCGGGTCCTCCAGACTTGTCCGTTCTCACCCATACAAATAGTTCCTGTGTGAGATCGGACTAGTCCGGTGTGAGGCGGACTAGTCCGGACTTTTGGTAGGTGGCAACGGTTAGCTTTGGGACTTCTATAAAAGGAGATGCCCCGACTTCATTTATATAACCACTGGAACCCTAGCGCCGCCACAACCTTCCTAGATCCTCTCCAAGCCTTCTCCATTGCCTACTCACCCTCTTGAATCAAATCCTAAGTGAATTTGAGTGTGTGAGAAGAGGAGAAGAAAGAACTTCACGTTTAAGGCTCTTGAAGTGATCTCGTGCACTTGGTGTGACCTGTGGCTTGTAAGATCGGTGAAGCTTTGTGGAAGTGATCAAGTGGGAGCCTCGGATTGTGAGCAGCCCCAAAACTTTGTAAGTTCACCTTTGAGATAGTGAAGAACCTGGTTGGACTTAGTGGCGACTTGGTGAGGAAAGGGTTGTTAGACCCGGTCCTTTGTGGACTCTTCAATGGGGCCGTAGATTCCTAAGTGGAATCGAACCTTGGGCAAAAATCTTCGTGTCATTTTTGCATTTACATTTCATTGATCATTAGAATTGCTTAGGGTTCGTTTCGATTATTTGCTCTTATAGTATTCCTCCTTACAATCCTGCAATTCACTGCTATACTTGTCATATTAGACTGCTAGATATTCTATCTGCATTTCGTTAAACTAAAATCTGAAGAAAAATTCATAAAAATCAAGTTTTTAAGCTTTTCCAGCAGACTCACCGGACTAGTCCGCCCCTGAGCCAGACTAGTCCGGCCTCTGTATTCTAATCTTGTTTAATTAAGTCATTTCAGGTAGTTTAGCCTATTCACCCCCCTCTAGGCAACTTTCAATTGGTATTAGAGCAGGCCTCTCCATCAAGAGTCTAACCACTCGAAGAGAAGATGACTGGAGTGGAGGGATACGGGATTCCGTTGACGTCACAAGGTGACAACACATATGATAAGAAAAAGAACACGGATGTGCTGCAAGACCACTCGAGTGATGATGAAGAAGTTCGCCAGCTCAAGGCACGACTTCGCGAGAAGCTAGGTCACTCAAGTAAAGAGAAGAAGAAGCCGAAGGATCAAGAAAGGAGTGGTCAACCGGACTACTCCCAATATCCTTTCAACTATAAACTATTAACTTCCAACAATCACTACTTATCTATTCCTCTTGGCAAACCTCCTCAATTCGATGGAAATGATTACTCAATGTGGAAGCATAATATGAAGATGCATCTAATATCCTTAAACTAGCTTGTGGCAAATTGTCTTAACAGGTGTCCATCTTCCAAGGAATGAAGAAAACGTTACCCCGAAGCAAGCCATTCTACTTCATCGTAATGCTCAAGCAGTTGGGGTGATCACCTCATCCTTGACTCGAGAAGATTTCAATCGAGTCGATGGATTGGAGGTGGCCAAAGACATATGAGACACACTCAAGACAACGCATGAAGGAAACCGAGTCATTAGGGAGGCCAAGACCGAGATGATTGAAGGAGAGCTTGGGAGTTTCACCATCATTGATGGTAAGTCCCCTCAAGACGTGTACAACCCTCTTAAGGTCCTCGTTAACAAGACCCGATCTTATGGATGCACCCGGTGGATGGATCATGAGGTGGTGAAGAGGATTCTTCGGACATTCATGCCTCGAAACATTGCTCTTTGCTCCTTTATCCGTGAGAGCCCGGGATATGCTCAAGTGACCCCGGAGGAAGTGCTTGGAAGAATCATCAACAACGAGATGATGGAGAAGGAAGCCATGTTCTACAGCGACCTCCAAAGGCTCGCCTCCTCAAAGAAGAAAGATATTGCTTTCAAAGCAACATCCTCATCACAAGACGTCGAAGCAAGTGATAATGAGGATCTCGACACCGATGAAGAAGAGGCGCTCTTCATCAACAAGTTCAAGAGGATGATGAGAAGAAGGAAGGGGGCAACCATTATGAGAACAAGAACAAGGAAAGGTCCAAGCCCAAGACGAAAAGAGCATGCTACAACTGTGGTGAATATGGACACTTCATTGTGGATTGTTCATATGAAGAGAGTAAGAAGAAGAAAGATGGCAAGTCTCAAGAGAAGAAATTGTTCAAGAAGAAGCCATCAGGACATGCTCACCTTGGGAAGGAATGGGACTCAAACGAAGACTCATCCTCCGAGGATGAAGAGAAAGTGGCAACACTTGCCATTGGAAGGAGCAAGCTCTTCCCAAACATTGAAGACTTTAAATCTACATGTCTTATGGCTAAGGAGGGCAGAAGAAAGGTTAAATCTAAACCATCCTCCTCTACTTCTTCACTTGATAGCTTTGACAGTAGTAGTGATAATGAATATATGCTCAAGGATCTAAGTAGGAGCACCTTGAAAAAGATGAGATTGTTGTCGGAAGAAATCTTTGAGAAGGATGAACTCATCAACCGTCAAGAAGACATGCTCATCCTTGAAAAGGAGATATGTCATGAGCTTGAAGAGCTCCTTGAGGTTGAAAGGGAAAGAAGCAAGGCACTTGAGCGTGAACTCGCCTTGAGCAAGGAAACTTGCTCAAATCGTGAAGAAACAACTGTTGTGCTCAAGAATGAAATTGTTAACTTGACAAAAGTCAACAAGATCCTTGAAACACAAGTTGAGTCTCTCAAGATCAATGCACCTTCTTCCTCTATGATTTCACCCTCCTCAAAGAAATCTCCTGAAGCAACTCAACCTTGCAAGTGCTCAAACTTAATCTTAAAACTCAAAGATGAACTCAAGTTGGCACAAAACAAGCAGTCACCGAAAGGTGGTATATTTGACAAGGAAAAAGTGGCATATGCACGAAGTGCATATACCAATGTAAGACCTCCACATGTCAAAGATGGCCTTGGCTATTCTCGGGAGTGGAGGCAACATGCTAAAACTCCCAAGAAGAGAAAAGACTTGATTGTATTTGTCAAGGAAGGTTCATCCAACAAAGAAAATGTAAAGAACATTGCAAACTCATCTAACATGCCTAAAAATAAACCTCATCCTTTGTTCCATGATTTTGATGCCTCATATGTTTTATTGAGAAACAAATTTGGAAAAATCTATGCTAGGTATGTTGGGCCACTCCGCAAGAGTCCAAAACCTTGTGGTAGGTGCCCAAGTGCCTCTTGACTAACATGAAAGGACCGACCTCCGCTTGGGTACCAAAAGGTAAGGCATAACTCTATTTTGTAGGCATACTCCTCCGGTGGATCAAAATGGGTGCTCGATAGTGGATGCACAAACCATATGACCGGAGAGAGGAGGATGTTTGTTGAATATGAGGAAAACGAAGATCCAAGTGAAGGAATACATTTTGGGGACAATAGCCAAGGGAAAATCCTTGGCACCAGTAAAATTGCTATCTCTCCCCATCATACTCTTTCAAATGTTTTGCATGTTGACTCCCTTGATTATAACCTTCTATCCATATCCCAACTATGTGATAATGGTTATAATTGTATTTTCACTAACGAGGGTGTGACTGTCTTGAGAAGAAGCAATGACTCAATCGCCTTTAAGGGCGTGCTCAAGGGAAAGCTTTACCTTGTGGATTTCAATACGGATAAAGCTCAACTTGACACGTGCTTAATGGCGAGGACTAACATGGGATGGCTTTGGCATAGAAGGCTAGCCCATGTTGGGATGAGGAACATGCAAAAACTTCTCAAGGGAGAACACATTCGAGGCTTGAAAAATGTTGTTTTTGATAAGGACATGCCATGTAGTGCTTGTCAAGCCGGAAAACAAGTTGGAGTTCAACATCCATCCAAAAATGTCATGACAACTACAAGACCTTTGGAGCTACTTCACATGGACCTCCTCGGTCCGATCGCCTACATAAGCATCGACGGTAACAAATATGGTCTTGTTGTTGTAGATGATTATTCTCGTTTCACTTGGGTGTTCTTTTTGCATGACAAAGGAGAAACTCAAGGTGTGCTCAAGAAATTATTGAGAAGAGCTAAAAACGAGTTCTTCTTAAGAATTAAGAACATAAGGAGCGATAACGGCACTGAGTTCAAGAACACTCAAGTGGAAGAATACTTGGATGAAGAAGTCATCAAGCATGAGTTTTCAGCCCCTACTCCCCTCAACAAAATGGAGTTGCTGAGAGGAAGAATAGAACTCTCATTGAGATGGCAAGAACCATGCTTGATAAGTACAAGACGTCGGACCGGTTTTGGTCGGAAGCGGTTAACACCGCTTGCCATGCCATAAACCGGTTGTATCTTCAACGACTTTTGAAGAAGACGTCTTACAAACCTATAACCGGTAACAAACCAAACATCTCTTATTTTTGTGTCCTTGGGAGCAAGTGTTATATTCTCAACAAGAAGCCTAGGACTTCGAAGTTTGCTTCAAAGTCCGATGAAGGTTTCTTGCTTGGTTATGACTCAAACACCTACGCCTATCGTGTTTTCAACAAAACTTTCGAAATTGTTGAAATAGTGAGAGACATAGTGTTTGATGAGACTAATGGCTCCCAAGTGGAGCAAGTTGATCAAAGTGTGCTAGATAAAGAAGAGGCTCCACAAGAAGAACTTAAAAGGATGACACTTGGAGAAATTTTTCCTCAAGAACATCCTCAAGACTCAAATGATCATCCAATGAACGAAAATATGTCTCCCTCCCATGATCAAGCTCAGGATGAGCAAGGACAACCTCAACAAGATCAAAATGATCAAAGTCGAGATAGAGGATTGGATCAAGGGGGAGGCGAACAAAAGAGTGACAATGAAGATGAAGATCAAAGAGTTCAACCACCTCATCCAATAGTGCACCAAAGTGTTCAACGGGATCATCCCGTCGACAACATACTAGGAGATATCTCCAAAGGGGTGACAACTCGCTCTCGAATGGCTAATTTTTGTGAACATTACTCTTTCGTTTCCTCTTTGGAGCCCCGCAAGGTAGAAGAAGCACTACAAGATCTAGATTGGGTGGTGGCCATGCAAGAGGAACTCAATAATTTTGAAAGAAATCAAGTGTGGGAACTTGTGAAGCGACCCAACGCAAATGTGGTGGGAACCAAGTGGGTATTCCGCAACAAGCAAGACGAGTATGGGGTTGTAACAAGAAACAAGGCAAGACTTGTTGCAAAGGGATATGCACAACTAGAAGGTTTGGATTATGATGAAACTTTTTCTCCCGTAGCTAGGCTTGAATCAATTCGTATCTTTCTTGCTTTTGCAACTCACCATGATTTCAAGCTATACCAAATGGATGTGAAAAGCGCTTTCCTCAACGGTCCAATCAAGGAGGAAGTGTACGTGGAGCAACCACCTGGATTTGAGGACGATAAGTATCCTAACCATGTCTTTAAACTTCGGAAAGCCCTCTATGGCCTAAAACAGGCTCCTAGAGCTTGGTATGAGTGTCTTAGAGATTTTCTTATTAAAAATGGTTTTAGGATAGGAAAAGCAGACTATACACTCTTCACTAAACATTTTAACGATGATTTATTCGTGTGCCAAATATATTTCGTTGACATTATATTTGGTTCTACTAACAAAGCTTTTCTTGATGAGTTTTCAAAGATAATGACTAAAAGGTTCAAGATGTCAATGATGGGGGAATTGAAGTTCTTCTTAGGATTCCAAGTCAAACAACTCAAGGAAGGAACGTTCATAAGTCAAACCAAGTATACTCAAGACATACTTAAGAGGTTCAACATGGACAAAGCCAAACCCATCAAGACTCCCATAGGAACCAACGGACATCTTGACCTTAATGAAGATGGTCCAAGTGTGGATCAAAAGGTATTTCGTTCCATGATAGGCTCTTTGCTTTACCTTTGTGCATCTAGGCCTGACATAATGCTTAGTGTGTGTATGTGTGCACAGTTCCAAGCCGCCCCTAAGGAGTGCCACTTGACGGCCGTTAAGCGGATTCTTAGATATTTGGTTCACACTCCTAACCTAGGACTTTGGTATCCCAAGGGATCCAAGTTCAATCTCATTGGATACTCTGATGCCGATTATGCCGGTTGTAAGGTAGATAGGAAGAGCACATCAGAGACTTGTCAATTTCTTGGTAGGTCCTTGGTTTCGTGGTCTTCAAATAAACAAAACTCCATTGCCTTATCCACAGCTGAAGCGGAGTACGTCGCAACCGAGAGTTGTTGTGCAGAACTCCTACGGATGCGACAAACTCTTAGGGACTATGGTTACACTTCGAGCCATATTCCACTCCTATGTGACAATGAGAGTGCCATCGATATTGCTCACAATCCCTTGGAGCATTCTAGAACCAAACATATTGATATCCGTCACCATTTCCTGAGAGATTACTCTATCAAGGGAGATATCGTTATCTCTCATGTTACGAGTGAGAAGCAATTGGTGGACATCTTCACAAAACCCCTTGATGAGAAACACTTTTGTGACCTAAGGAGTGAACTAAATATCCTAGATTCTCTAAACATTGCTTGAAGTGTGCACATCTGTTTGTTGCTTGTTTATAAACTTCAAAAATCGCATGTTTTCAACATACTACCCTAATCACTCTTACTCTATGAAAATTATGTTCAAAAGGACTCTTTGTCAAATATGGTCATTGTTTGTTTGATGTATGCTTACTGACCATGTTTGCCAAAGATATTTGCAAAAACTTGTCCAAAAGGATCATATTCTTGAGCTAAAATTCAAATTATATGAATTTCAGCATGTAGCTAGACTAATCCGCCTGGGAGGACGGACAAGTCCGGCCCTAGAGAAGTCCGGCTCTGGTCGGCCAACCGGACTTGTTCGGACACCTAGCTGGACTAGTCCGGCCCTGCCAGACACGTGTCGACTCTGACGCTCACCCCTGTGGAAGGGATGATGTTCGGCCCCGCCAGACACGTGTCAACTTCGGAGCTCACCCCTGCGGAAGGGATGAGGTCCGGCCCCGCAGGACACGTGTCGCCACCGGAGTTCACACCTGCGGAAGGGATGAGGTCCGTCCCTGCTAGACATGTGTCGCCACCGGAGCTCACCCCTGCGGAAGGGATGAGGTCCGGCCCCGCGGGACGCGTGTCGCCACCGGAGCTCTCCTCTGAGGAGAGGAGAGGCCCTGGCCCGCTAGACACGTGTCGCCACCGGAGCTCGCCTCTGAGGAGAGGAGAGGCCCCGACCCGCTGGACATGTGTCACCACCGGAGCTCGACTCTGAGGAGAGGAGAGGCCCCGGCCTGCTGGACACGTGTCGCCGCCGGAGCTCTCCTCTGAGGAGAGGGGAGGCCCCGGCCCGATGGACACGTGTCGCCACGGGAGCTCACCTCTGAGGAGAGGGGAGGTTTGGCCCTGCCGGACATGTGGCGCCCTCGGAGCTCGCCTCTGAGGCGAGGGGAGATCCGGCCCCGCCGGACACATGGCACCCTCGGAGCTCGCCTCTGTGGAGAGGGGAGGCTCGGCTCCGCTGGAAACGTGGTGCCTTCGGAGCTCACCCAGGCAGTGGTCGCGTGGCAGGGTCAGACTTTGCAGCGGACAAGTCCAAACCGGACTAGTCCGCCTGGGAGGTCGGACAAGTCCGTCCCGAGAGAAGTCCGGCTCTGGTCCGCCAACCGGACTTGTCCGAGCACCAAGCCAGACTAGTCCGGCCCCTGGGGACTTAACCTCCCAGGGGCGGCCAGACTTCTCTCTTCACATACTAGTCCGCTCAAATCCTCTCTCAAGCCGGAAGCGCCCACAAATTTGCGATTTTTGCTCTCCTCCACCAAAAATCTCGTCCAATCCGTAGATTGGAGACCTAAGGAGTGCGGAAACCCTTCCCCGGGCTTCGTTGCTCAAGTTTCGACTCCAAATTTATCACATTTGAAGATTTCAAGAGGTATTCTTGACCTAACCAAAAATCCTTCCTTTTCTTCATTCTTAGATATTTTGCTAGAAACCTCCTCACAAATGTTGTCCCTAGTGTCGATGCGATCATAGCCTAGGAGTATTGCAACTTAATTCGAAGTTTTTGTGAAAAATTGTTAGGGTTAGGGTTCTTCCTGTATAACCCGGACTAGTCCGGTTTTGGGCGGACAGATCCGTTCTCGAGCGGACTAGTCCGGTCCTTTAACGGACAAGTCCGGTTTACACAGAACAAACTCAACCTTTAGCCATTTTTAGTGAATTCTCTTGCAATATTCCACTTCCTTGACCTCTAATCTCTTGTCTCTCAGGAAATATGTCAAACTCCGACCAAACTCTCTCCTTCCAAGTCCCACGGTTGAGGAGGCTCGACAAGCCCTTCATCAGCACATTGCTAAAGAAAGGGCAGCAAAGGAGGCCCAAGTGGCTAAAGAAGTCGTCCGTCGAGAGGCAAGAACAAAGAAAAAGCATGATCTCTATGAGGAGGCACAAATTGTCCAAGCCGTTGAAGAATCCTTGAAGGATCAATGGAGAAAGAAAAGGGCCAAACGTGAAGCCCAAAGCTCCGAAGTTGCTAGTGCCTCAGAGCCCAAGAGAAAGAGGTTGGTCACCTTGGGAGATAAAGAGCAGGAAAAGGAGAAGGAAAAGGAATCCGAGGGTAGGGTTCCTCGTGATCCAAACAAGGGTAAGGCTCCACTTCCTGAGGAGCCCAAGAACAAAAAGGCAACTGCCAAAGCACTGACAAACAGAGCAGGAGGGATAATAATCAGAGAGAAAGGGTAACCGAAGCCCATTGGCCCCTTAAAGATGGCTGCCCCTGCTAGAGACCCAAACCGGCAGACCAACAATCCAGCATTTGTATTCAAAGGAAAGGGGGTTGAAAAGGCAAGAAGGCTGAGGATGGATAAAGTCTATGACTATGAGAAGCACACAACCGACCCTAGGTTTTGGTGTGACTTTCACTGTGATTACTACCGCTTGGTGTACCTAAAAATGAAGACCCCAGTCACTCAAGCTCAATGGGTAGATTGGGATTACATGGTCAAAAGGGAGCACAAAGCTTTTGATGCAGTAATTGAAGCCGCAGAGCGCCATGGAATCAAGGAAATCATGAGCTTCAAGTATGACTGGAACATTGAGGTAATTGTGCAGTTCTACACCACTGTGTACTTCTCCACCTACGGTGACCGGAAAATCACCTGGATGACTCATGGAGAGCAGTACTCAGTCACCTATGAGAGGTTTGCACAGATACTTGGCCTTGAGGAGAACTTGGATCATGAGATTATCATTTCCAATCTCAAGGCAGTGGATAGGGATCAGCTTGACTATATGTATCCTAGTCAGGTTCCCTATGAGTCCGGGCTTGCTAGGAACATTAAGCCGTTCTATAGCATCCTCAACCGGATTCTGAGGAGGACCATTGCCCCTAAGGATGGAGATGCAGGGGTAATTCAAGGAAACTTAAGGCATCTCCTCCTCTTGATAGATGGTGAAGAGAAGTTCAACCTTGTTGAGCACATTTATGATGACATCTTCAACATCTCTCACACTCCCAACCGCTCATGTGATTATGCACCGTACATCATGTGCCTAATTGAGAAGGTGTCGGGGATAGTCTTTGTCAAGGATGTCACTCATCGACCTCTCCGTCCTCAGCTACCCCCCATTGTGCCAGAACCCTCAAGGAGGAAAAATGCTCAACCTCCGTCCAGCTCAGCGGCCCCTTCTAGCTCAGCGGCTCCCCCATCATCTCCTCCTCCGCAGTCCATGAGCGTATTCTTCAAGTGCTTTAACGCACTTTTCGCCTCTTGTCCGCGTGTGGAGGTCCGGACTCGACGCATTGAGAGGCGTCAGGAGAAGTACCTCAAGGCTGTGTGTGACAAGCTTGAGGTACCCATGTCTTCCCCTGAGGAGAGTGATGGGGAACTCACTCCATATCCAGAGTTCACCGCTGATGAGCTCGCCCAGTTCAGGGAAGATGGAAGCTCTTCCAAGGCCGTGCCTCCATCCACCACTACCGACGAAGAAGAAGAGGACACAGAGACTACGGAGAGCGATGAAAATGGCGATGAATAAGAAGACGAAGAAGATGACGAGTAGACTTAGGCGTATCTTCTTCCCTCTTTTCCGTTTTGGTGTCTTGATGCCAAAGGGGGAGAAATGTGAAAAGGATGTCCCATTTTTTATCATCTTCTAGTCTTGTAATAGATCTTTGGACATGGCTATCTATGTTTTATGTTTTATGCATGACTATCTTTTGTGTAACACTACGTGTTGGATTTTATGGCTGTTTTATGCTTATTGTCTTATCACACTTTTTTTAGCACAACACGTAGGCACCCCACCATAACATGTGAATGTATGCCAAGTCCCCTCTTTTACTCTTGCATACATTCAGGGGGAGTTTTGCATACATACACTTGTTATAAAAATAAAATTTTTACATCTTATGTTAAAACTTAATGTGTTGTCATCAATCACCAAAAATGGGGAGACTGTAAGTGCATCTAGGCATCCCCGTGGGTTTTGGATGATTGATGACGATAAATTAAGAGACTAATATATGAGCTGATATGATCATAAGCACAGGACATTTCCAAGGCGGACACCTAAACTCTCAAAAATGAAAAATATGAAGAACGGCGTCGAAGACTCGAAGAGTAGAAATTAGGGTTTCACTTGAGTCTTTAGTAGGACTAGCCATGTAAAATAAAGAGTGTGCATGTCAAGTGCATTGAGATCATAGAAGAGAGTCCTATGGCTTAGTCCGTTTTGAGGCGGACTAAGAGTTCCTGACTGAGATCGGACTTGTCCGTTTTGGGACGGACTAGTCCGTTTATCTCTTGGTGAGAGTGTTTTTGGGGATAAGTCCTGGTAGACCGGACTTATCCGCCTCAGTGGCCGGACTAGTCCGGGCTAGCCACACTTGTCCGTTTTCACATGGACTGAGAGTTCCTGTGTGAGTTCGAGCTAGTCCGTTCTAAGGCGGACTAGTCCGTATGGGTGTGAGATGAGAGCTCCCACGGCTAAGTCTTGGTGGACCGGACTTGTCCACCTTAGTGGACGGACTAGTCCGGGTCCTCCAGACTTGTCCATTCTCACCTAGACAAATAGTTCTTGTGTGAGATCGGACTAGTCCGGTGTGAGGCAGACTAGTCCGGACTTTCGGTAGGTGGCAACGGTTGGCTTTGGGACTTCTATAAAAGGAGATGCCCCGACTTCATTTATATAACCACTGGAACCCTAGCGCTGCCACAACCTTCCTAGATCCTCTCCAAGCCTTCTCCATTGCCTACTCACCCTCTTGAATCAAATCCTAAGTGAATTTGAGTGTGTGAGAAGATGAGAAGGAAGAACTTCGCGTTTAAGGCTCCTGGAGTGATCTCGTGCACTTGGTGTGACCTGTGGCTTGTAAGATCGGTGAAGCTTTGTGGAAGTGATCAAGTGGGAGCCTCGGATTGTGAGCAGCCCCAAAACTTTGTAAGTTCACCCTTGAGATAGTGAAGAACCGGGTTGGCCTTAGTGGCGACTTGGTGAGGAAAGGGTTGTTAGACCCGGTCCTTGTGGACTCCTCAACGGGGACGTAGATTCCTGAGTGGAGTCGAACCTCGGGCAAAAATCTTCGTGTCAGTTTTGCATTTACATTTCATTGATCATTAGAATTGCTTAGTGTTCGTTTGGATTATTTGATCTTATAGTGTTCCTCATTACAATCCTGCAATTCACTGCTATACTTGTCATATTAGACTGCTAGATAGTCTATCTGCATTTCGTTAAACTAAAATCTGAAGAAAAATTCATAAAAACCAAGTTTTTAAGCTTTTCCAGCAGACTGACCGGACTAGTCCGCCCCTGAGCCAGACTAGTCCGGCCTCTGTATTCTAATCTCATTTAATTAAGTCATTTAGGATAGTTTATCCTATTCACCCCCCTCTAGGCAACTTTTAGTGAAGTTCTCATGTGTAAGAGGAAGTTTAAATTCATCTTTTGAACTCATTGTTCACTTAAGTTCAAAAGTGGCCATTTCAAAAATAAGGATACAAACTGTTGGTTCAAAATTCTTATTTGCAGTGGTCAACTTAAAAATCGGATTTCATATTTGAATTCCTTAGGTACAAATTAGTGGGGATGCAAAGTTTGATGAATTTTGGAGGTACATTGCTAGCCATTTCAAAGAGGACTTTAAATAGCATAGGAATTCAAATTCAGATTTGAATATGGATGACACTGGCTCAAATTGTCCAAATGAATTTTAGGTTTGAGTTCCACACATTTGAATTATATCACTGGTTAAATTTGAGATCTTTTGGAGGGTGATAAGGAGTGTGGGACTCACTGGTCAGCCATAAGACAGAAAAGGTCAATTGAGTCGGTTCTCTGTTTTTTCCACTCGAAGCAACCGAAGGCAACCGAGGCAGACCCGAGGGCTCACCGGGCGCCACCGAGATGAAAACATCGGACACCTCCCAGAGCATCTCCGTGGATCATTTCAACGTTCTTAGCAGCTCGAGCCGTGTCCATTTTGCCCCCAAATCAGAACTCCGACGCTCGGCCTCTCCCTCGAGCTAAGAACAGAGCCGCAACCTCGCCGTCGCCTCGGTTTTGATCGGGAGTCGATGAAACCTTGCGTGCAAAGCCTCAACCAGCAATAAAATGACACTCTAGCCTCGTCCTTCACCTATTCGATGTGAAATCAGTTGGTGATCGGCTGCCACAACTCGAGAACGCTTCTTCTTTGCGGTGGTCGAAAGCAACAAAAGTTAGGGGTGCATGTGGACAGCTCTACCCGAAGCTTATCACGCCCGAGCAAGCGCACTCCTAGACGCAAAAGAACCTCGTGCTGCTCATCTCCAAACCTCTGCCCGAACTGTTGCTCGTCGCCGGTGAATTTTGGATTTTGCTTCTGGCTGGTCCGACCCGCGGGTAAGAATCTAGAAAATTCCCAATCAGTATTCGTTAAGGGTTCACCAAATTGTGCACACCCGAGCTATACTTGATAGGGAATATTTACTCTTCGCAGCTGTAGCGTGAAACCACATATATCCAGGACATTTCGAGTTTTTCCGAACGGAAATAATGGTGGAGGACTCGGGTGTACGGTGAGAGCTCACTTAGACCCATCCCTGACCTAGTTTGCATAAACGTCGAGCATCACCGTGATCCACCGATGCTGTAGAGCCAAGAAACTCTGAGTTTGAGGGGCTAGGGAGTCGGGCTGACGTCGCCGGGGTCAAACCGAGCCGCCGCACCGTCGCTTGCTATGTTAAGGGCCTCGCCGGCTTGGGGCGACTTCCCCAACGTGTTCCTCATATCAGAATAAGGGCTGGCGGTGAGTGGGAGCGCAGGAGATGGCCGTTAAGTCGGGTTCCGAGAAGCTCCGGTGAGGGCGCGGGCACGCGAACGACCGGAGATTGAAGAAAGTGGCCAGGCCCGCTGTCGATCAGAGAGAAATCAGACGGGGATCTTCTGTGGTGCCGGATCCAAATGTGGCTACGCGCATTTATCTCAGTAGCCTGTGTCTCTTTCTCCCATGACGCGCCACGTCACCCGTGACCCCACTGTCAGACTTTAAACTTTTCCCCAGTTTATTTGAATTGCAGATATCATTCAAATTTTAGAAGAGCATAACTTTTACTAGGAAAATACAAATTTGATATTCAAATTGGGTAAGATCCAGTTTGGAAAAATTTATCCAAATGTGCAACCCAATTTGTAGGAAAGTCAATAATTAATTCTGGGAATTCTTTGAATCTTTCAGTAAAAGAATTGTTGAGGGAGTTTGGTTCATCCAAAAATCCCCAAATTTTGCCAGAATATTCCTTAGCATATTATTGAACTCCTGTGAAAGTTTTAGCTCATTTGGAGTTTAATTGTGTAGGAAAATTCAGAATACAAACTACTGTATTAAATGAATACAAAAACTTTTTAAGAAAAAGTCCCAAACCTGGAAAATAAGTTCTGGGAAATTCATAGCTCCAAAATTCCTAGAAAAATTCATGCATACTCTCTGAGCTATACTTGAAATTTTAGTTCAATTAGTTTGGCATGAGCATGTAAGTTACTTCAGAATTAATTTCTTTTTGCCTAAATGCTTAGGGAATTGCTCTGGAAAAACTACTCAATGAAAAGTTCTAATTTTGGGTCAAGAATACTTTCTTGTGACAAGGAACTCACATGAAAAATTTCAGCTAAAGTTGAGATACAGATCATGACTTTTCAATACACTTTTCTTAGGTGAATGTACCACAATTAGGAAAAACACTTAGCACTTGATCACAATTGCTAAACCCAACTCCATCCGCTAGGATCAGTCCAATTTCAAATTATTAAACAGATTTCTGTTTTTAACTTGTCATTAGACCTTGATAGCAAAAGCTTTATAATTAAATACATATGCATTTCATAACATGGAGCATTGACGTGGAGAATTGTGAAGCCAAAGGAAGTTGGATCAAGGAGTAAGGTGATCAAGTGATCAAGCCTCAAGTGATCAGAAACTAACTGAATTATATATTATCAGTCACCTGCAAAACAGGCAAGCCCCGGTTTGCATTCAAGCAAGTTTTATAAAGTTTTTCATTTGTATAGACTATAGGTGTGTGAGATGATAATTCCATTAGGTATAGATGATGTGAATACCAAATTGCATGACCAAATTGAACCCAAGAGAGAATGAGTAGATTAGCACCTCATCGAGGGAATTAGGCTATGCTAAATGTTCCTTTGGAAGGACCGGCAAAATTCAAGTAGTTGGAATCTACTCATGAGCTTAGGGTTTGGGATGATCTCGGCACGGACTTATGACTAGAACATTGAGGAAAATTCACAGATTGAGACCGGGCAGGGAGATAGAGATGCAGCAGGCCGAGGTCCGTGCATGCATTGCCATGGCCTGTGTTGGTTAAGGCTTGTCCGTACTTGGCCCTATTGGACAAGTTTGAGTTGTGTACCGGGCACATACTGGCTATATGGGACCTAGGAAACCGATGTACCTCGTGAGATCCATATTGGAACTTTTCCGATCGGCTTAGTATTTCGGCGTCAGCATAGTAGGAGGTAACTTGCTCAAGAACATATCACTGCGGGTATGTACCTTGAGGGAGCTTGCTGTTCGGGTCGATGGGACCGCTTGCAGTGTGGATGAACATGGGAAAGGTGGCTGAGTGCAACATCGGTCAAGGTTGCTGCCGGCAACTCGGAGATGGGTGTACGTGTCGTGCAGTCCGGGCGTGTCCTGGTTTGAATCACCGTCGCTCGCGGTTATATGAGCATACTTGGACACTAAGCCTTGACGTAGTAAGAAGTGAAGTGAATTACTTGAATTGATAAGCCTTTTGCTATAATTTGTATTGCAACCATGTTTGGTTTATAGATAGTGCCAATTAAGTTTATTTCACCTTGTGCAAGAAAAGCATTGTAACGAATCATTTCTTGTTTGATTGTGGAGTTGCGATGCTGCTCAGCTCAAGATCTTTAAAATAAGGCTTTAAAACCTGATAGGTAAGGATCAACTGTAGGCGAGTCCTTTATGCAAATTCAGTTACCATGTTCAATCCTTCGTGCATGTAGAGTTTCATGTTTAGAAGAGACGGACCAGTCTTGCTGAGCCTATGTGCTCACGCTTGTAAAATGAGTGGTTTTGAAGGTTAACATCGATGCTTATGAAGAGGTTGTCTGGAGAGACTCGGAGCCATCCGAGTCGTTTAACTAATGGAAAACACTGCTGCTGCCGTATGTCTTCGTGTTGCTAGCGGGAAGAGTCTGCAGGATGGACGTCTTCTCGGGTGCTTAGTTAGATATGAACGTGAGATGAATATAGTCTTCCGCTATAGTTTATTTTGATATAAATTTTTTACAACTGAACTTGTAAGCTTCCACATTTGTTTTATGTAATATTAGTTCCTTATATGTGTGCTGTTGGGTGCCGCATCGCACAACACCACCCAATGCAATTCCCGGGACAGCGTGCGACCCTGTAAGGGGGTGGCCGTGGCACCTACACTAAGCAAAATGAAGCCATCCTGCCCGCGGATGCTTCACACTAGCACCACACCAAACCACGACGGCGTGCAGGGTTCCAGGTGAGACACACCCCTCATTGGGTGCTGCCCCGCTCGGGTCACCCTTCCACCCTAACGTTGCCTTATGCAACGTCACCTGCAAAACAATGGATCAATAAACCGTGAGCTTATGCTCAGCAAGACATAACCATAACCGTACACATGGAACTCTAATGGCTGAAAATAGAGGGCTGAATACAGAAGATTGCATAAACAATGAACTTGAGATAACAGAGAGCCCTTACTTCCAGTTTTTAAGAATACTTTATAAGCCTCACACAATTTACATCGAGACTCCACAATCAAACAATAAACACTTCATCTCGATGCCACTTGCCCGAGGAGAAGGTAAATTGTAACACCCTCAAGACTCATTCCCATGCATTGCACACATTTTGCATGTAGAGAAACATTATAAAAGAAGTAGAAATGGAGAAAGAACTATAGAAATGGAGAAAGAACCATGGAAATGGAGAAAGGAACCAAAGAAATGGTGAAAGAACTATAGAAATGGAGAAAGAACTATAGAAATGGAGAAAAAACCATAGAAATGGAGGAAGGAATCATAGAAATGGAGAAGGCTATATAGAAATGGAGAATGGGGCATAGAAATGGAGAAAGGCAATGTAGAAATGGAGAGTGGGACATAGAAATGGAAAGAGGAATGTAGAAATGGAGTAAGTGACATAGAAATGGTGGGGAATGGGAAAAATATAGCTGAAATGAGCCAATTCCAATTTCCCCAACTTTTTCCCCAAATCTCCAAATTCTCCAATTCCCCAAAAGGGGAATTTTCCCCACATTTGGGGGATTTCCCCCCCATTGCTGCCGCACCAAATTAATTGGGGAAAAGTTTGTTAGGATTTAGTTCCAATTGGAGTAGGATTGTCCCCTCTCCCCCCACTTATAAATAGAACCGAAACGCCCCCCTTTTGGCCGCAGCCCCCCTCCTCTCTCTCCCCCTCCCAAGTCGGCGACTTGGAGGCCCTAGCCCCCAACTCGCCAAGTTGGCACCCCCCCTCGCCGGAGTTCGGTCACCGGTGAGCCCCGCCGATGAGCCTCGCCGTCGATCCCCGCCACCGAGCCCCGCCGTCGAGCCCCGTCACGCCTCACCGTCGCCGGAAAAGAGCCGACGATCTGTCCTGCCCTAATCTTCCATAGAAAAATTCCCCGCTGCTGCCATTGCTAGGAGGAAGGCCCTGTCACCAAAGGAAAGTGAGGTAGGTCTTCGTTACCCATCTTACGACATCGTCGCTGTTTCTACGCATCCGTTTTCTTCACCCCCTTCGAACAGAAACTTTTACGTGTGGACAGATCGCGTTTTGATCGGTTTTTGACGGTGGAATTGATCTAGATCTTGAGTCAAGATCATCACCACGTCCACACTTCATCCAGAACCCTTGTTCATCATAAAACCCCATGAAAGCCCATTGAAACATGCAAGAACACATACAAAATGGTTTAATAAAACTGCACCATAGGATTTGCATTCATCTACCCCATTGCATCTTGAGTAAACTTTGCACATGATGATTGATTGCTGTAAATTTTGTATGCGCATGATTGTGAGTAGAAGAACAAGCTCAAGAGGCCATCTACGAGGAAATACAGCACCAAGACTTCGAGACACTTGAACAACAAGAACCACGGGAACAAGGCAAGTGCCCCTTGACCATATTGAGCCCATGTTTTTGAAACTGTTTGGTTTGCGAAAACTCGTATGCTTGAGTCAACTTGATGGGACACCCTTTTATAGGAGTTACTAGTTTTATTAACCATCCTTGTCGTCGGGAAAGTTGATGAGTCGGGTATGGTCGTTTTTCCTTTTTGCTTCGCTTAGTCTACGGGATACGGGAAGCTGAAATAAAAATGTCTAGCTACTGCACTCATATGAATAATGATGATGAGAACTTGATGATGTTAATGAGCATGGAATCGGGGAGATCTAGGCAAGCTTGGTTCGTGGATGTTGCTGAATGAGATGGTGGTTTACTTGCCGTAGATCTAAGGACCGGTTCATGCGAGAATATGCCAGGAAAACATTGCCACCACAAGGCCAAGTATGGATGCGGCTTAGCTCATTAATTAGGTGTGTTGCTAGCTTGTTATGGATCATGGATGGCGCGGTGAATGGGAGTCGAGAGGGACTGCCCTGGTAACTGCATGGCACAAGAGGGGGCCCGTGAGTGGGAGAATGTAGATTTGAGCCTGCCGGTGAAACCTCAGTGAGCCCATACATCTAGTAGCCCCTTTGTAAAGGCTATTTTATGATATCTTGGCCATACACCGACAGTTGTGTACTGGTATAATGGAGGTTCTGCAGTCACCGACGGGTGACGAAATCACGAACTTGCGGGCAAAGTGGTGCCACCTCTGCAGAGTGTAAAACAATCATGATAGCCGTGCTTCCGGTCACAAGCACCTGGCCAACTTCCATGATTAGAAGGGAAAACTTGGGATGGTTATTAGGTATGGTTATGGTATGGTCATTGGGATTGGTTTTGGAACTGTTTTGAGTCATGACATTGAGTTTTATTTTGGTTATATGAATATGAGATAGTTATGAATGTTTATGAGTATGAGATGAACTTGCGAAAGATTAATGGCTGAATGAGACTTGATAAGTGGTGAACTATGATGAGAAAATGTTGCTGAATTACTTGGTCATGTTGGGATACATTTCACTTAGAAATAGTTGCTGTTTTTATCATGTTTGTGAAATAAAATTTGCTTGCTGCAATGAGCCTTTTTATTCCATACCTTGTTATAAGCTATATGTCATACTTTTCCCACACTTGCTGAGTACGACATGTACTCACCCTTGCATTACCACATAAACATCAGCTACAGGTGATGAGTACTTCGAGGACCATGTGGAGTTCTAGGCGTGCGAACTACCGTCAACATGCCTGTGGAGTTGAAGATGGAGCCTGCTGCTATTTAGTTATTTCCGCTGTCGTTTAGAGACTTCCGCTGCAAGAATAAGTTAGAGATTCATGAGTGAGACTTTGAGTCATTGTAATAAAGTACTTAAACACTATTTATTCGGGGTTATATTCTGAATTCAGTTTGTGGATTACATGTGTATGTGTGATGAACATCCTGGGCACACATATGCATTAACTTGGTTCTGTTTTCGGAACCGGGTGTCACAGATTGGTACCAGAGCCACGTTGACTGTAGGACGCAAGACTAGGTAGAATGGACACTCTAAAACACATAAGCACACCCCTGTAAACTGCTATTTTCGAAAATTGCTTGCTGCTGAACTTTACTTGTCAATTCAGCCACCACAAAGTGCTATTTCAGCCCCTCTTTTCTCTTCTTTTGAACAGCAACACTTTTGCTTTCTTGCTTGATAGCTTCTGAAGTTTTGGAGTTATCCCTTCTCTAAAGTTTCTCATGTCTTATTTATAGATGCCGGTGATTAGGAGCACAGCACGCATAAGGACTCGTCCACCACCACTTGGGAGTGCACTTAACCCCATTGAGGTGTCCGATGGACCATATTGGGAGGAGATGAAGATGGAACCTCATGATGAAGAGGAAGTCAGTAGTTCTATGCATGAGGAAGAGGACCCGGTAGAGGTGGAACCCTTCAAAGATGATATGGAGGATGATCCACAAGAATGGCATTGGCACGCACCTCAGGAGGAGTTTCACGCGGGCTTACACCCCGTGGAGCCTTATGAAGCTATGACGGGAGGAGATGAACCCGAGGAGGAGCCACCCCTTTCTGAGACCAATAATGAAGGTGATGAATGGGCCAACCATTCAGTTCAAGAATTTCGGTCCGATGGAATGGAAGGAGGACACATCTCTATGGAGCTCAAAGAATTTCTGGATTTGCTGCAGCCTATACCCGGAGTATCTTCTCAAGAAAGTCCTTCATCTCGGACATGAAGAGTGGAAGACTAAAGTAACCATCCTATCTAATGGTAGGGTTGTCACTCGGCACTTCGCACCCATATGGAGAGCTACAAGGGCAGAGGCTATCGATGTTGCTGCATGGGACACACTCACCGTACTGTGCTACGCCTTCCGTGAGCAGTTTGAGAACACTACTTTTGAGCTGCACCCGTATCGAAAGAGTGGTACAAGGGAGATCATTGGACCCATGTAACAGATCTTTCCAACCCACAAGCTGCTGACAAGTCTCAGAGGTTGCTCGTGGAGTTAGGAAACCGCTATGCAAGCACACAAGAAGAGATCCGTTACTCCACACAAGAAGATGTATTTGCTGGAGAAACAAGAGGAGACTCGTGCCAACACGGGAGCAAATGGAGCACCAGCATCATCTAACCCTACATGGACTGCCGACTCACCATGGCGTGCGCCCATGTATGGACCACCCCCGTCACACGGGGAGAACAACACCGGTTCCTCATGATTAAGTTTAGGTTTCCATTGAATAAGCTGTAATAGGAACGTTAAGATCGTTGTAGCTTGAATAAGAATGGTGTGCTGAACTTTTGTGATGATTGCTTGTGTTTATGTGCTGATGTGAGTTGTGAGACGCTTCGGCGAATGTCCACATCCACATGTAGTGGAGAGATGTGAGACGCTTCGGCACGTGTTCACATCCTCATATAGGCTGAAATTAATAAAATAAGTTGCTTAGTTCATACACCTTGATGCATATAGTTGGGAAATCACTTCTTTCAATTCTGACTATTTCGAGAGTAAGCCTTAAAATAAGGGGGGTAGACTTCCGTGCCAACCTTGTTGTCTTGGATTCCCAAGGGATTGACATAATACTTGGAATGGACTGGTTAAGCAAGCAAAACGGAGTGATTCAATGTGCTAAGAGGATCGTGCAGTTGATGAGTGAGCACGATACTCGTATTGAGTTCGAGGCAGCTCAACCTACAACCGAGAAAGCAGTGCTGAACCACATCGAAGAATCAACATTGGAAAGCATTCCGGTAGTTCAAGAATATTCAGATGTGTTCTCGGAAGGACTTCCAGATATGCCACCTGACCGGGACATTGAATTTCCATTGATTTAGTACCCGAAACTGCACCTATAGCGAAGAGGCCGTATAGGATGCCCGCTAATGAACTAGTGGAGCTCAAGAAACAAATTCAGGACCGCTAGAAAAGGGTTTTATACACCCAAGCTCGTCACCATGGGGAGCCCCCGTGCTCTTCATAGACAAGAAGGATGGGACCCAAAGGATGTGTGTGGATTATAGGTCTCTCAATGAGGTGACCATCAAGAATAAATACACGCTGCCCCGTATAGAGGACATGTTCGACCAAATGAAAGGTGCCCAAATTTTCTCCAAGATTGATCTTCGGTCGGGATACTTCCAGCTGAAGATTAAGCCCTCCGACATACCCAAGACTGCATTTCGAACACGGTATGGTTCGTATGAGTATACCGTTATGTCTTTTGGGTTAACGAATGCACTCGCATACTTTATGTACCTCATGAATAAGGTCTTCGTGGAGTACATGGATGAGTTCATCGTGGTTTTCATTGACGACATCATGGTGTATTCGAAAAGCGAGGAAGAACATGAAGAACACTTGAGATTGACATTGCAGAAACTGCGAGAGCATCAATTGTGTGCCAAGTTCAGCAAGTGTCAATTTTGGCTAAAGGAGATATCGTTCCTAGGCCACATCATATCCGAAGGAGGAGTATTGGTTGATCCCAGAAAAGCGGGAGATGTTTTGAAGTGGAATCAACCGCAGAATGTAAGAGATATTCAGAGTTTCCTTGGGATGGCTGGATACTACCGCCGGTACATCAAGGATTTCTCCAAAATAGCGAAGCCTATGACTGAATTGCTAATGAAGGGAAAAGCATTTCAGTGGACACTAGTGTGCCAAGAAAGCTTTGAGGAGCTCAAGAAGAGACTAACCACAGCGCCGGTTTTGGTATTGCCAGACGTGAGCAAAAGCTTCGGCATATATTGTGATGCATCAAGACAAGGGCTTGGATGTGTACTCATGCAAGAAGGACAAGTGGTAGCCTATGTGTCGAGACAACTAAAGAAACAAGAGCTGAATTACCCCACACATGACTTGGAACTTGCAGCCGTGGTACATGCCTTGAAGATTTGGAGGCATTATATCCTTGGCCACCGATGTGAGATCTATACGGATAACAAAAGCCTCAAATATATATTCACGCAAAAGGATCTGAATTTGAGGCAGCGTCGATGGTTGGAACTCATCAAGGATTATGATGTTGGAATCAACTATCACCCCAGAAAGGCCAACGTAGTAGCTGATGCATTGAGCCGAAAGGGAGCATGTCACCAACTCGGTTCGGGAGCTGCCACAAGAGCTGCACAAGGAGTTCGAACGGTTACATCTCGGGTTCTTGAACGAGATGGAAGTGATAGAACTGAACTCCTCGCTGGAACAAGAGATACGAGATGTCCAAACAACGGATGAGGAAATCAAGGAAAGAATCCAACAAGGCATAGAAAAGGATTTCACGGAAGACGAGAAAGGCACGCTTTGGTTAGGGAAGAGGATTTTTGTGCCTAACGTGAAGCATATCCGCGACACGATATTAAAGGAGGCACATGACTCACCTTATTCCATACACCTCGGCTGTACAAAGATGTACAAGGACCTGAAAACTTGCTATTGGTGGGATGGTATGAAAAGGGACATAGCTGAATATGTTGCCTTACGCGACACGTGCCAACAGGTGAAGGCCAAACATCAAAGACCCGCTGGACTGTTGCCGCCATTGAAAGTACCCGAGTGGAAGTGGGAAGACATCAGCATGGATTTCATTGTCGGATTACCATTTGGGTTATTGTGGACCGATTGACGAAAACAGCCCATTTCCTCCCTGTTAGAACCACGTACCGCGTCACAGAACTAGCCGAGCTGTATATGGAGCAAATCGTGTGTTGCCATGGAGTTCAGAAGAGGATAGTGTCAGATCGGGGTACTCAATTTACCTCTAGGTTCTGGAAGAAGCTGCATGAAGCTATGGGTACACGACTGAATTTCAGCTCCGCTTATCACCCGCAAACCGACGGGCAAACTGAGAGGAAAAATCAAATTTTGGAAGACATGTTGAGAGCTTGCACCTTGAAACATGGGCGTAGTTGGGATAGGAGCTTGCCGTATGCTGAATTCTCCTAAAACAACAGCTACCAAGCCAGCTTGAAGATGTCACCTTTCGAAGCATTGTATGGTAGACGGTGTAGAACACTGCTGTTCTGGAATGAGACCGGAGAGAATCAAGTGTTTGGACCCGAAGTGCTGCAAGACGCCGAGAAGCAAGTCCAAACGATACGAGAAAACTTGAAGGCTGCTCAGTCACGACAAAAAGGTTATGCGGACAATAGGCGAAGAAAATTGACCTTCGAAGTAGGAGACTTCATGTATCTTAAGGTATCGCCTATCCGAGGCCAACGACGATTCAATGTCAAGGGCAAATTAGCACCTCGCTACATTTGGACCATTCAAGATTTTGGGCAAGCGAGGAGAAGTAGCCTATCAGCTAGAGCTGCCAAAGCACCTCTCTGACGTGCACGACTTGTTTCACGTGTCCCAACTAAAGAAGTGCTTAAGAGTACCGGAAGAACAAGTACCGATGTATGAGCTTGAGCTTCAAGAGGATATGACCTACGCGGAGCAACCCATCAAAATTTTGGACGTGAAGGAAAGGGTCACGATGAACAAAGTGATCCGTTGGTGCAAGGTAGAATGGAGCCATCACAATGAAGCTGAAACTACATGGGAGCGTGAGGAAGACCTCAAGGCAGAATTCCCTCATCTATTCTCCACTCTATCGAATCTCGAGGGCGAGATTCAGTTTAAGGGGGTAGGTTTGTAACACCCTCAAAATTCATTCCCAAGCATTGCACACATTTTTCATGTAGAGAAACATTATAAAAGAAGTAGAAATGGAGAAAGAACTATAGAAATGGAGAAAAAACCATGGAAATGGAGAAAGAAACCATAGAAATGGAGAAAGAACTATAGAAATGGAGAAAGAACTATAGAAATGGAGAAAAAACCATATAAATGGAGGAAGGAACCATAGAAATGGAGAAGGGTATATAGAAATGGACAATGGGACATAGAAATGGAGAAAGGCAATGTAGAAATGGAGAGTTGGACATAGAAATGGAAAGGGGAATGTAGAAATGGAGTAAGTGACATAGAAATGGTGGGGAATGGGAAAAAGATAGCTGAAATGAGCCAATTCCAATTTCCCCAAAAATTTCCCCAAATCTCCAAATTCCCCAATTCCCCCCAAAAGGGGAATTTTCCCCAAATTTGGGGGATTTCCCCCCATTGCTGCCGCACAAAATTAATTGGGGAAAAGTTTGTTAGGATTTAGTTCCAATTGGAGTAGGATTCTCCCCTATACCCCCTTATAAATAGAACCCAAACCCCCCCTTTTGGCCGCAGCCCCCCTCCTCTCTCCCCCCTCCCAAGTCGGCGACATGGAGGCCCTAGCTCCCAACTCGCTGAGTTGGCACCCCCCCTCGCCGGAGTTCAGTCGCTGGTGAGCCCCGCCGTCGAGCCCCGCCGGCAAGCCCCGCCGTCGAGCCCCGCCGACGAGCCCCGTCACGCCTCGCTGTCGCCGGAAAAGAGCCGACAATCTGTCCTGCCCTAATCTTCCATAGAAAAATTCCCCGCTGCTGTCATTGCTAGGAGGAAGGCCCTGCCACCAAAGGAAAGTGAGGTAGGTCTTTGTTACCCATCTTACGATGTCGTCGCTGTTTCTACGCATCCGTTTTCTTCGCCCCCTTCTAACAGAAACTTTTACGTGTGGACAGATCGCATTTTGATCGGTTTTTGATGGTGGAATTGATCTAGATCTTGAGTCAAGATCATCACCACGTCCATACTTCATACCAGCACCCTTGTTCATCATAAAACCCCATGAAAGTCCATTAAAACATGCAAGAACACATACAAACTGGTTTAATAAAACTGCACCATAGGATTTGCATTCATCTACCCATTGCATCTTGAGTAAACTTGATGGGACACCCTTTTATAGGAGTTACTAGTTTTGTTAACCATCCTTGTCGTCGGGAAAGTTGATGAGTCGGGTATGGTCGTTTTTCCTTTTTGCTTCGCTTAGTCTACGGGATACGGGAAGCTGAAATAAAACATGTCTAGCTACTGCACTCATATGAATAATGATGATGAGAACACGATGATGTTAATGAGCATGGAATCAGGGAGATCTAGGCAAGCTTGGTTCGCGGATGTTTCTGAATGAGATGGTGGTTTACTTGCCATAGATCTAAGGACCGGTTCATGCGAGAATATGCCAGGAAAACAGTGCCACCACAAGGCCAAGTATGGGTGCGGCTTAGCTGATTAATTAGGTGTGTTGCTAGCTTGTTATGGACCGTGGATGGCGCGGGGAATGGGAGTCGAGAGGGATTGCCCTGGGAACTGCATGGCACAAGAGGGGGCCTGTGGGTGGGAGAATGGTGATTCGAGCCTGCCGGTGAGACCTCAGTGAGTCCATACATCTAGTAGCCCCTTTGTAAAGGCTATTTTGTGATCTCTTGGCCATACACCGACGGTTGTGTACTGGTATAATGGAGGTTCTGCAGTCGCCGACGGGTGACGAAATCATGAAATTGTGGGTAAAGTGGTGCCACCTCTGCCGAGTGTAAAACTATCATGATAGCCGTGCTTCAGGTCACAAGCACCTGGCCAACTTCCATGATTAGAAAGGGAAAACTTGGGATGGTTATTCGCTATGGTTATGGTATGGTCATTGGGATTGGTTTTGGGACTGTTTTGAGTCATGCCATTGAGTTTTGTTTCAGTTATATGAATATGAGATAGTTATGAATGTTTATGAGTATGAGATGAACTTGAGAAAGATTAATGGCTGAATGAGACTTGATAAGTGGTGAACTATGATGAGAAAATGTTGCTGAATTACTTGGTCATGTTGGGATAAATTTCACTTAGAAATAGTTGCTGTTTTTATCATGTTTGTGAAATAAAATTTGCTTGCTGCAATGAGCCTTTTTATTCCATACCTTGTTATAAGCTACATGTCATACTTTTCCCGCACTTGTTGAGTACGACATGTACTCACCCTAGAAATACCACATAAACATCAGCTACAGGAGGTGAGTACTTCGAGGACTATGTGGAGTACTAGGCGTGCGAACTACCGTCAACATGCTTGTGGAGTTGAAGACGGAGCCTGCTGCTATTTAGTTATTTCCGCTGTCGTTTAGAGACTTCCGCTGCAAGAATAAGTTAGAGATTCATGAGTGAAACTTTGAGTCATTGTAATAAATTACTTAAACACTATTTATTCGTAGTTATATTCTGAATTCAGTTTGTGGATTACATGTGTATGTGTGATGAACATCCTGGGCACACATATGCATTAACTTGGTTCTGTTTTCGGAACCGGGTGTCACATAAATTTAGTAAGAGCTATCCTAGACCAATACATACCTTGCACCATCAACACCGAGACTCCACAATGAAACAAGAAATGCTTTGTCTCGATGCCACTAGCCCAAAGTAGAAAGTAAATTTAGTGAATGGTTCTTATCATCCCTCATCTCCAATATGAGGATTAATCACGAAGCATATTTCATTTCCCCCAGTTTCTTACTACGTCTAGACTCAGTGTACAAGTATGCTCACTACCGCGAGCGACGGTGATTCGATCAATAACACCCGGATGACACGACACATACGCCCATCCGAGAAAGGTGATCAACCAATCCCCTCAACGTCGTATGTGGCAACCTTTCACAAGACACCCGCATGTTGAACCGGTCCCACCGACCTGGAGTAAGTCTCAGTACGACAAACCATCCTAGTGACAACTTCTCTCTCCTTTCAGCCTCTGCATGGGACGGTGGGGATTGCCTTGACACCCAGGTTAACATGTTACATCGGTTTCCTGGGACCCATATAGCCAGTATGCATCCGGTACAAGATCAAATTTGTCTAGTGGGGCCGTACACGAGAACGGTCCTCAATCAACTCAGACGGGAACTATGCTCACAGGACCACGTCCTTGTGCATTCCATCTATACTGCCCGGTCTTCCTTTGCCAATTAAGTGGATCAATTCCCAACTCTTCCGATTGATCCCCCTTAATCCCTGTTCATGAGTAGGAAATGGCCTACTCGAATTATGCCTCTTTAATCCACTTTTCTTAACTTGATCGTAGAAGTTACAATTAAGTGAAATCCTAATCTAACCAATACTCCATGGATTTATTGGGTCATGCATGTGGAGTGTCATACAATCTAGACTTAATGCAAAAATAACAATTCTAGACAATATGAAGTGTATACAAATATAAACTTGTAAATTTTGATGCAAACCGGGACTTGCCTTAGTGTTGATCCCGACTAATGTCTTTGTCAGTACAATCAAGTCAGTGGCCTCCGAAGCCTTCTCGAGAATTCCCTCTACCGAAATGATCAATAAACGCATGCGTCACATTATGAATTAATGTGATGTATAAAACTACAGAAGAAAACTATATGAAGACAGAGGATTCTGGGGTTGAAATTTTTACAGGAGATTTCTAATCTCATGATAGGGTTATGATAAAATTTTCAGAGGTTTTTGATGGAGTTGGCCCCCATAATTTTTGGAAGATTTAACCTACAAAGGTTTATATAAAATTAATCGTACTTTCTCATATGGAAGAATCTGATATTCTAAGAAGTCTTAACCTAAGGGTTTCTAGGAAAATTTGCTTCCAAAATTTTCTAAGCCTTTTGCTTGACAGAATGGCTTGGTGAAACTTATTCTATTTTCTGGAATTTGATTCTGTTGTTTTTCAGCTTCTTTATTTAACCCTGAGATAACCTATTGATTAAGCCACCTTAACCAGCCCCAAAAATCCTAAGATTTTTATTGGAGATCAGGAACTAGGAGAAGAATTTTCTGACCAAAAATGGAAATATTTCATAAAGGAATATTCCTGGAATTACTCCATAAAGGATTAAACAAAAATAATTGTACAGAAAATCCTGGGCCTTTTAATAGCAAGAAATTTGTTTTTCTGCAAAGTACTCCTTCTAAGGATTCCAGCAAAATTTGTTTCACCAATTTTGGAGTTTCCTACACAAAGTTATGGACTCTCAAAGTTTGCACCATTTCTGGATTTATTTCGCACAGAGAAATCCCTCCCGCGGCTGACAGTGGGGCCCTCAGGTCAGACCCTTCTTCAAACTCGTGACAGAGCACCCCGCGCACAGAGCAGAGGGATGGCACACCTCGTTCTCCCTCATTTCTCAACCATTTTTGCTCCGGTTTTGCACTACACGATCCTTAGAACTCCGCACAGCTGCCGGGCAAGGTTGTGTCGCATGAAAACGGCCGGAAATGGGTCGCCACCGGTGGCAGCGGTCGGCGGCGCGGCGCCAACGAGGAGTGGTGTGTCCCAAGCCTCTCCCGATGAGCTAAGTTGCCGTAGAGCACCACTAGAGGTCAGGCAACATCATTCTACACCCAAATCTTGCAGCAAACGGCGGGAATAGGGTTGTCACCGGAGGACCAACGTGTTTTAGCCGCCGGCGGCAAATTCCCGTCTCCCAGGGCGTAGGATGGCCGGGTTGCTTAGGGCTTTGGTCTGGGAGGTCGCTAGGGCCTGTAGTTGCTGTGGTTTGAACTTATTTTGGATTGATCACACATGTTTGGAGAATTTCCCCGAATTGGGTTTCGGCGGTTCCTCATGTCTACCGCCACAAAACTTTGGATTCTGGTTAGCCGGCGCCGGGGAAGCACAATGGGGTGTTTGGAGAAGAAACTCAACTTCATGATGAACCTCAAGGTGGCTTTGATCATGCCGGAGGGGCTTTGAGTCGGCCAGGTGACGTGATCAGCTAGGGCGACTTCGTGTGGAACCGAGGAGGAAGAAAATGGCGCCGCAGCCGTCGGAGGAAGCCGGGCACGGGCTGCTGAGTGGTGGAAAACATCGAGAAGTCATCGGTGCAGCTTCAGGGTGGATCGACCGGGCGCCAAAGTTGCCGGACGGTGATTGGCGATGATCAGCAGAGGGCGGGTGCCATTTTCTTCCGGGTGAGCGCACGAGCAAAGAAGCAGGGTGAAGCCTTCGGTTGGTCAAGCGAGTAGAGAAGAACCACTTCAATTGTGCACCGGTGATATTTAGTGAGCAGCTTCTTGGATCGGATTGAACAGCCTCGGGGAGCAGCAGGCACACAGCTAGCTCGGTGGAGCACGGCCCCCCTCGGTGTCAAGTCCCCACAGAAGAGAAAACCCACTAGCTGGCTTTTTTTCCAATGACAGGTGGACCCCCCTCCAAACAACAGTGGCCTCAAAAATTCAAATGTGTGTTTAAAGTCAAATCCGTTGATTACTCAAACTGTTGAATTCATAAAGTTAGACTCTTATGAATAATTTCCATCTAACCGTGCCATTACCTTTTGAATTTGATTTCTCCAAATTTCCTACTCCCAAACCACAGTAGCTTCCTAATTCAAATTCAAACTTTTCAGAAATCTTCAAAAGTTGAATTTGACTACCGTGGATTCAACCCTCTCTTGTGCTCCTAAATCAAATCCTATGTTTCACCCCCTTTGTGCTAAACTTTCTTTACAATAGTCTAGCCTTCATTCCATGTGGCAAAATTTTGAATTTGAAAGTGTAATTTAGAAGGAGTATACCCTGCTGATTTGAATTCTATAGAAAAACCAGCAAGGCTCAACTTGGGGATTTTACAATCCTCCCTCCTTAAAAGAATCTCGTCCCGAGATCAGTAAAAGAACAAGATGGAAAAGAATGTTACCGGTTATAGTTCGCTAACAGTTTTGGGCAATTCGTCCAAAGAAAATCCTCGCTTTCCCATGTAGCCTCATCGTCGGTGTGGTTATTCCACAAAACCTTGTAAAACAGCAATGATCGACGTCTTGTTTCACAAGTCTTTTCATCGAGGATTTGTACCGGTTTCTCGATGTAGGTGAGATCCGGTTGTAAGGTTTCCATGCCTCCCGAAAGAACCACCATCGGCTCCTTCAAACATTTTCTCAGTTGTGAGATATGGAAGATGTCGTGGATGCCCGACAATGATGTGGGTAGCCTCAAACAATATGCTACTGGTCCACACCATTCCGTAATGATAAACAGACCAACAAAACGTGGAGCTAGCTTTCCCTTGACCCCAAATCGATGAATTCCTTTTATAGGGGATACTCAGAGATAGACGTGATCTTCGACTTCAAAATGCAAGGGTCGGCGTCGCTTGACCGCACAACTTTTCTAGCGAGATTGAGCGGCTTTGAGATTTTCTTGAATAAGTTTGACCCGCTCTTCGTCGTCTTTAACAAGATCAATGCCGAAAATCACCCTATCGCTGGATTCACACCAATTGAGTGGTGTGTGGCATTTCCTGCCATAGAGCGCTTCTAATGGTGCCATTTTAATATTTGATTGATAACCATTATTGTAGGAGAATTCTGCTAATGGAAAATGGTAATCCCAATTCTTTCTGTGATCTATGGCACATGCTCTTAGCATATCCTCTAGAATTTGATTCACCCTCTCAGTCTGATCGTTAGTCCGAGGATGGTATGCTGAGCTTCTAACTAATTTTGTTACCAGAGATTCATGTAGTTGCTCCCAGAAATGAACAACAAAAATAGACCCCCGGTCTGATATGATAGTTTTGGCGACTCCGTGTAAGCACACGATTCTGGAGAGATACAACTCTGCATATTGCTTAGTATAAAATCTCGTATTCACTGGGATGAAGTGGGCTGATTTTGTTAGCCGATCAAAAATCACCCAAACAGAGTCATGCTTTCTGAACGTAAGAGGCAGTCCGACAATAAAATCCATGCTGATGTCCTCCCACTTCAATGCCGGAATACTTAATGGTTGCAGCATTCCTGCTTTCTTTATGTGGTCAGCTTTGACTCGCCGACATGTATCACACTCGGATACATACTTAGCAATTTCTCGCTTCATCCGAGTCCACCAAAATTTTGTCTTGGGGTCCTGATACATCTGAATGCTTCCCGGATGTATCGAGTACTTGGACATATGAGCTTCATCCAAGATTTTCTTCCTTAGCTTCATGTTCCGGGGTACCACAATTCAGGTGTCAAACCATAACACACCTTGATCCTTCCCGAAAACATTTCATCATATCCTCTTTGATCCTTGCCCGGATATTCCGCATTCCTTGATCTTTCTTTTGAGCTCGACGATCTCCTCTCGAATGTTAGGTACGAGAGCAATATTATACAATGCCCCATACAAAATCACTCTCAAGCTTGATTCATTTTCCTCATCCGGAATAGCAGACAAGTTATTTACGTGCGACTTGCGACTGAGCGCATCGGCCACCACGTTAGATTTTCCTAGATAGTAATGGATCTCAAGTTCATAATCTTTGATTAACTCCAACCATCTCTGCCGCCTCATATTGATATCCTTCTGAGTGAATATGTACTTGAGGCTCTTATGGTCGGTGTAGAGGTGCACTAAATTTCCGAGTAAGTAGTGCCTCCACATTTTCAACGCGAGCACAACTGCAGCGAGATCTAAATCATGAATGAGGTAGTGCTGCTCGTGATTGCGTAGTTGATGAGATCCATACGCGATCACACGTTTATTTTGAATTAATACGCAGCCAAGTCCAATGCCTGAGGCATCACAATAAACATCGAACGGCTTAGTCGTATCTGGTTAAGCTAGAACTGGTGCCGTTGTGAGATGTTTCTTGAAAGATTGAGATGCCTCTTCACAGGCCTTAGTCCACACATACTTGCTGCTTTTCTTCAATAATTCCTTCATTGGCTTAGCCACCTTCGAGAAGCTGGGAATAAATCTCCGATAATATCCCGCTAGTCCTAGGAAACAACAGATTTGATGAACAGATGTCGGAGACTCTCATTTCAATACTTGATCAACTTTGGTTGGATCTACGGCCACACCCTTCGCTGATATAATGTGGCCTAAGAATGGTACTTTTCTGATCTAAAATTCACACTTGCTGAATTTGGCCTCCAGCTTATGTTTTTGCAATCATTGGAGCACACCGTGGAGATGTTTAGCGTGCTCTTCCTCCGATTTGGAGTCTACGAGAATGTCGTCAACGAATACCACGATGAAATGATCCAACTCTGGCATGAATACAGAATTCATGAAGTACATGAAATGTGCGGGTGCATTTATCAGACCGAAAGAAATGACTAGATACTCATAGAGCCTGTATCTAGTCGAAAATACTGTTTTCGATATATCCTCCGCTCTGATTTTTATCTGATGATAACCGGACCTCAAGTTCATCTTGGAGAATACTCTTGCACCCACTAATTGATCAAACAATATATTGATCCGCGACAGTGGATATTTATTTTTGATCGTCACTGCATTCAGCGGCCGATAATCTACACATAACCGCAGTGATTCATCCTTTTTCTTCACAAAAAGAGGGCCGAACAGCCTCATGGTGATGAGCTTGGCCTGATGAATCCTTTGTCCATTAAGTCCTTTAGCTGCTCTTTCAGTTCAGCTAATTCCTTCAGAGACATTTTGTACGGCCTCCGAGATATCATCATGGTGCTAACTCGATCTTGAATACCACGTCTCATTCAGGCGGCATCCCTGGAAGATCGTCGGGAAACACATCTGGGTACTCACGGACCACTGGAATGTCCTCCAGTTTTAGGGCCACACTGTGGTACGCTGCTGGAATTTCAGAATCCACGTCCTCAAGTATGAGTGTATGAAGACCGTAGAACGGAGAGTTCAATCGAACAATCCATGGACCGATGTCAAGAACAGCCTCATGGTAGTTCATCCACGCCATTCCTAATATCACATCGATCTTCTGCCCCTCTAACACAATGAGGGTTGTAGGGTATAACTTCCCACCGAAGCACAGAGGTTCTTTGGCCACTACTTCATTAGTAGCTATGTTCCCACCAGGTGAGCTGATAAGGTAGTGATCCTTTGGTGTGTTGGTGGGAAGATCAGCTTTGCACACAAATGATCTGCTGATGAAATTATGTGTGGCTCCAGAATCGAATAAAATCACTACAGGTAGTTTGTTGACTGAACATTCCCGCTAGCACAGATGCACCTTCCAGCACATCCTCTAGTGCAATGTCTTCGTGTTGCCAGCGAGAGGAGTCCGCGGGCTGGACCTCTTCTCGAATGCTCATTAGTTATTCGACGTGAGATTTTACAGTCTTCTGCTGTAGCTATTTGATGCAAATTATTTACAAAGAAAAACTTGTAAGCTTCCGCTATTGTTTTATGTAATACATGTTTCCTTATATGTGTGCTGTTTGGTGCCGCACAACATGGCACCATCCAATGCGATTCCCGGGCGAGTGGCACGGCTCCGTGAATGAACGGGTGGCCGAGTCCCTGGTGATTCGAATCAGTACACGCCCGGACTACACGACACATACACCCGTACTCCGAGTTGCCGGAAGCAACCTCGACTGACGTTGTACGCGGCCACCTTTCCCAAATTCTTCCACACAGGACGCGGTCTAACTGCCCCGAGTAGCAAGCTCTCTCAAGGTACATACCCACAGTGATATGTTCTTGAGTGAGTTACCTCCTGCTACCCTGACGCCTAAAGCCTAAGACGGTTAGAAAAGTTCCAATGTGGATCTCCCGAGGTACATCGGTTTCCTGGGTCTCATATAGGCAGTATGCACCGGTACACAACTCAAACTTGTCCAACAGGGCCAAGTACGGACAGGCCTTAACCGACACAGGCAGGGCTATGCAGACACGGTCCGCAGCCTGTTGCATCTAAACCTCCCTGCCCGGTCACGACTATCATAATAGTTTTACACTCTGCAAAGGTGGCATCACTTTACCCACAAGTTTGTAATTTCGTCACCCATCGGCGACTAAAAAGAACCTCCAATATACCAGTACACAACCATCGGTGTATGGCCAAGATATCACAAAATAGCCTACATGGCAGTACATTGATCCAATGGCCCACCTATAGGGGTATCTGAGGGAATCCAATGGTGAATCGCCCGGGTAACACCTAAGGTCCCACCTGGCAGCCACCCGGAGGAAACACACCGAGCTTCGGGCCATCCCAGGGCCGCCCGAACCATGGTCCTGCCCCCCCCCCCCCCCCCCCCATACTCAGTCATCGTCGATGTGTCAACTCCTCGTGGCTCTCTGAAGGCGGTTCTGACTGCTTCGCATGGAATTAGTGGCGGGAACCAACCTCAACTCATGCATAAATAGGACTCCATAGCCCTCACTTCACCACACACCACTTGAGTAGTCACTCTCTAGTATACACACTCTATCCAAGTCTCTAGTGGAGTATAGGTTATAGGAAGGAGCCTCTAGTTCCCAAGTTCAAGTTGGGAAAGGTATGACTCATGTATCTTTTCTTTTATTTGTGACTTTACTCTTTTTAGTTATATTAGTCTTCTTTTATTCATATACTTGGGTGAAGCGCTTCTTGTTTGATTGTGGAACCCATGCATGTTGTAGGTTTAGTTGTTCTTATGATAGTATAGTACATTGTTATTATGTTATCATAAACACCGTAGGCTTCCCCTATAGTCTAGTTAGGTATTATATGAATGTGTGAGTATGAATAATATAGTGCTTGGTCCTAGCATTGGTCCAACGATGTTTAGGTTAGTAGTTTCCTTAGGATGGTAATTATACTGCAGCTCCTAAGGTATTTACTTAGCATGCAAGCGTGGTGCTTGGATAGTTAAGTAGCGTTCGATGTCTCGTATACCCACGGATTGTAGGGGTAGGAGGCAGGTGGTCACAGCCCTGTTCGTCCATTGTACTCAGCCACGTTCGGCTATATATGCCATAGGCTCTTAGCGGGAGTCGCTCTGGTATTACCATGGGTAAGCCCATGCACGATATGTTAGACCACTATTCCCTAGTATACACTACTAGCATACCCATATGTACACTATTAGGCTATGCATATGTATACTAGAAGCATATTAGGAACAACCCCTTACCTTATCTCAACTCTCACTAGGACTATCTTACCTTTAGAGTAGATTGCTTCAGTGTGTGTCACACTACCTCTTGATGTCTTTTTATCCATCCTACTTGGCTTCCTACTAGAACACCCTATCCTATCCATCATCTTGCCATACTTCACATTCCTTTGGGAATACGATACTCTAGGGAATACTCTTGGGTGGAATGCTAAATCGGTATTTTCCATGCGCTTGCATAACTCTTATTTCTTCGGCCCTAGGTTAGCCTAGTTGTCACACGCATTGTTGGCATTCATTGCTAGGATGAATTGTAGTTGTTAAGAAATACCAACACCTAGCAACATCTAAATAAACAACATTGACACTAGGAAATATGCTGAGAATTTTGTTAAAGCATGCGAAAAAAATCATCTAACGACTCACCGGGGCTCATCTCGAAGCGCATGTACTCCTTGTACATGTCATGTCGTACTTCCTTGATGGTGTTGGAGTGTTCATGGTAGTCGCACAATGCCTTCCACACATTATATGCTGACTTCAAGTGGGAAACACGATCAAAGTCGCATTGGATCAGTCCTTGGATGATCAAACTCCACGCATTATAGTTGTTGTCGACTTCCTTCATGTTAGCAGCTGTTACATCTTCGTTTGATGGCGCAACAAAGGGATTGAAGACTTTCTCCCGGATAGAAAAGACTTGTGCCTGAATGTAAGCCTCCATCCGAGCCTTCCAAACCTGAAAATCAATTCCATCGAACACACATGATTTTGCAGAATAACTCTCCATTGAATATAATCTAAAAACTAGCAAAGATTGTTAAATTAATTCAACTTGTCTCGGGTACCACTTGTAGGATCGAAGGATATGAGATCAGCTACCATAGGGGGGTGAATGGTATATGAAACAGAAAAATTCAGCGTAAGACTTAACCCCTCAACAAAAAACTGATATATCTCAAAAACACGTGTGCGAGTAGGTTCTATGATCTCAAACGTGATAAAAACTCTAGAGAAGCTAGATAAACAACTTAGAAAGCCAACACAACAAGAATCAAGTAAGTAGGTTGAGTAAACCTCAAGTTATGATAAAAAATGTGAGTAAAGGTCAGTCTGATCTACCCGAGCACAGATCCAATCTGTAATGCTGCAAAAACTCTCGTGTAATGCGTCTGAACCCATCTGATTCAGACACCAACTCAAGTTCATGTCCAAACCTACCTAAGACAAACCTTTTCTTGTCCCAGCGTTCTAAAATCACACCACAAACTTGTGATAACCTCCACACACGTTCAAACACCTTGACCACACCTCGTAACCATGTTGCCACGGCCATTCACTTCTTGCACACATGCACACCTTTGAAACACGTTCGACCTTTACTTTTCATTGTCCAAACATGTTAGAATCATGTCACAACCTTGTGCCATTCATGCACTTGTTCCCATGACTTCCACACACGTTTACAACACCATTGACACGTCCTAAACACCTTCATATGCATCATTCTTGATCCAACATGTTTCATGACACCTTTGATCGCCTCAACCACAATTCCTCCCGAGTTTAGTTGTTGGAACTCAACTCCTTCCTGAGTTTAGTTCAAGGATGATCATCACCAGCCATGTATTGACCTCAAGCAACAGCTGCAAATGAGAGAGCAACCAATTCTTTGCGAGCATAAGTCCACGACTTGACTCTCGTTAGTCCACACAACAACACTTTGGATAACAGCCTCACACAAACATGTTTCTCTTATTCAAACCACCAAAACCACCATAAAACCTCAGTCCATAAGAACCAAGCATTCTCCCTGACACATTAAATACAAGCTTAACAATTCCCATGTAAACTACACGTCCAGCACCACATGAGTGCTCAAAACTTTATATGAACCTCACTCTAACTGTGACACCCGGTTCCGAAAATGAACCAAGTGAATGCATATGTGTGCCCAGGATGTTCATCACACATACACATGTATTCCACAAACTGAATTCAGAATATAACCACGTACACATAGTGTTTAAGTACTTTATTACATTGACTCAATGTCTCACTCATGAATATCCAACTTATTTAGCAGCGGAAGACTCTAAACGACATCGGAAAATGACTAAGGCAGCAGGTTCCAACTTCAACTTCACAGGCATGTTGACGGTAGTGCGCACACCTAGTACTCCACCTGTTTCTCGAAGTACTCTTCTTCTGTAGCTGATGTATATGTGGGAATGCAAGGGTGAGTACATGTCGTACTCAGCAAGTGCGGGAATAGTATGACATGTAGCTTACAACAAGGTAGGCAATAAAAAGGTTCATTGCAGCAAGCAAATTTTATTTCACAAACACGTTAAAAACAGAAACTATCTCTAGGTGAGTTTAATCCCATCATAACCAAGTATTTCATCAACATTCCTTCATCATAATTCACCATTTAACAAGTGTCAACCAGCCATTAATCTTTCTCAAGTTCATCGTTCTCTGATTGGCTAGAAGTGTATAATTTAGGATTGCTCCCCTAAATCCTCCTCAGTTTTCCTTATATTCCTTGCATGTACACTTCTTTCCAAGTACAAGTGGAACTACATTATTTCTAAGATTAATGTGTGCAAGGAATGCTTACTCCTTCACATAATTGAGTATATTGACCGTCAAAATTGGTACTTAATGACCATCAACAAACTCCCCCACACTTAACCTTTGCTCGTCCCGAAGCAAAGATCAAGACTTAGGTTGTTGATCAAGAGTTAGTACAATGTTCTGTTTTTACCTTGTATTGAATAAATTTGCAATAGTACTCACCCTTTATCTTAGTCAATACGGGGTGTATGCCTTATCCTTTTCTTGGGTGGTTGAAAGATAGAACAGCAAATCAAGCATGCATCACCTAAATACCAAGTTCCACTTAAGTTCTGAAGAGTTTCAAATGGTTGTTAATTTTCAAGTCCTTCAAATGATAACTCTCAATCACTTATATTTGTAAGTAGAACTTTTCTCACCAAGGCAATGCCTCTTTTGATCCTACCTCTAAGTTTGGTCTTTGTGGATCTTGGTAAGGAACAAGAGCAGGCATACTTGCATCACATATTTTGCTAAGTCAAAAGGGTAAGCCTTAGTAGAAAACAAATCATACTGTAGATCAAGATGTGCGTGTGTGTTGGATGATATGTGGAGATGAAAGATGTCTCCTTTCTGTGAACTCTCTTTATTGTAAGGATGAAACATGGCTACTTATTTTCTTTTTCTATTTTTTTCCTCATGCTAATGTATTGTGAGCATTTTTATTTTTCTTGTTGTCATGTCTTCTACTCCATTTTTTTCAATTACTTCTAAGAGAGTGTTTGACATGAAAAATATGGAGTATCTTTTGTTGTGGAGTGGTATGATGGATAATTTTCTAACTTCTAGAGTCTAGAAGCTTAGCATGTGCACGTAGTATCTTAATCATAGAAGTATAAAAAGAATCTCACATAGGTCTATACTAGTTTGACTAGGCTCAATGTGAAAGCAAATAGCACATGCATAAGGTTTATCTATTGATAATATCATATGTCTTTGGTAGGGAGTTCTAATCAAGTGATGAAACTTTCAAATTTGAACTAATCGGTATTTCTCCGAAACTTAAATTCACTTTGATTAGGATTTAGCAGCTCTAAATGCTATACCATATCTCACATCAACTTATAATTAGATTGCTTCAGTGTGTGTCACACTACCTCTTGATGTATTTTTATCCATCCTATCAACTCTCACTAGGACTATCTTACCTTTAGAGTAGATTGCTTCAGTGTGTTGTCTTTTTATCCATCAGCCCCTGCAATCACTAAACCACCGCTCTGTTGATTATCAACCGTGCTTCACATGCTTGACCTCGCCGATAAGGCTAATCCCTGCAAGTGCAACCAAGAACACGAGCAAGAACAAAGAAGAAGCAATCTGAATTGCTAAGTTGGGATCTCACAAACCGATGAATGGCGAAACTGTGTATAAAAGATTAATCTAAGCAAAACCCCATTATTTGCAGCATTACTATAGAGAATAAATAGGTGTAAGGATGTCTAAGGGGTGTTGGGGTCGTGACCTAACCCTAAGACACGAAAATAATGGACTTGAACTTGATACAAGGCCCAATGGCCCAATCTGGTGGCGCAGCACCCTAATAAATTCGAAACTCTATTTTATTTTGATGATTTCTGTTGACTCTAGAAAAATTTTGACATGGGACCAGGGGCATTGGAAAGGTTATCCGATCCTGTCCCCTTTCCGTGCATATGTAGAACATCCAAAACAGAGTCCATATGCATCCTCGGCGTTCGTTTTAGTGCGAGTTCTCCTGGGTGCCGAGTTGGACTCGATTTCGAGTTGGGCTCGGCCTCTATCTTCTTTGGACGTATTCTATGGTCCTACATGCCCCTAAGCCTTCCTCCAAGTACTCCTTAAACCTCTTCATGGATCCTAATCACAATTAAGTCATTAGGTAGCAATCTATTCTCAAAAACATATAAGAATGAGCTCTCCTCTAAATTCAATTGTTGTTTGTGAACTTTAATAATTGCATCTTGTATGTTCGATGGAGTGTTGTGTGTATCTATATGAGTGATGTCCTCGTCATCCCCCCTCTTGAATTGGAGTCTTCCTCGACTCCAACTCATCTTCTCTCACGTGTGTTTCCAAATGTGCAATGCCATCAAATTTTCTTGTGTGCATGAAAGGAGGAGGCCAAGGTGGTGAACAACATTGTGCACCATCTCGATGTTCTCCATCAAATGAGCGTGCATGTTCACTTGAGTCAGGGTCCCAAACAAATAAACACCGTGCCATGTTTGTATGTGCAATGATGATGTGCATTATCTCATCACTACCCACAAATTCTAAGTTCAAGGCAAAAGTATTCAAAACCAATAAACTCATGGTTGGAGATTACTAAGTTATATACTAGGGACTAAAGAAAAATGAACAGGGCAACTGATCATCATTTCCCTTCGTGGTCAGGCGTCCCCTTTCTTTTTTCTTTTTCTTTGTCATAGAGAGCCCACCCCTTCATATTGAAGGGCAGGTGTGAGATCAAGGTGTGCTAAATACGTAGGAGAGTATTCCTGGCTTATGGAGTCAATTTTTATGTGTTATGGTGGTTTGAATGTGAGTACCACATTTGTGTGAGGCAGTCATGCAAAGAGTTGTGGTTTAAACTAAAAAGGGTCAAGTCTCGAATTTGTGCTCGCAAAGAATGGTAATGTGCAGGTGCTGCTTGAGGTGAAGACGTGGCTTGTGATGGTATCCTTAAACTAAACTCAGAGAGGAGTTTACATTCAACAACCAAGTTTAGAAGGAATTGTGGTTGAGGTGATCAAAGGTGTCATGCAGGATGTTTGGATGAAGAACAGTGCATATGGAGGTGTTTGGGACATGTCAAGTGGTGTTGAAAATGTGTCTGGAGGTTATGGGCACAAGTGCGATATGGAACAAGGTTGTAACATGATTCCAACATGTTTGAATGATCAAAACTAAGATTGAACGTGATTAGAAGGTATGTGCACGTGTGTCAGGGGTGTAAGACATGGCAACATGGTTCCAAGGCGTGGTTATGGTATTTTTGGTGTGACGGACGAGTTTGCAAAGGTTTGGGTCGAAATCGGTTTAGATATGGTAGGTTTCGAGTTGGTTTGGTTTGGACTGTGTCCGTATAAGGTTCGGACATGGGTCTAGAACAGAATTATGTGAACTAGATTTAGTGTGTTTTTGGTAGTTTTCTGTTGGTCATGGTATGGATTCATGTGGGTCACGAACCAAAGGAGTTTTGGAAGTTCCATAAGTGTTTTGAAGGTGCTAAAAGAAGTTAGGAAGGTTGGGTTCTGATCTTTCTGCGAATAGATGGTTTCCAAGTCAGTTTTGAAGTTTACAAGTCGGTTTAGCAGGTTTCCAAGTTGGTTAGGGTTGCCTGAGGGTTGTGTATGGATGACTAGGGCAGCATGGGAGGCATCTCTTGCAACTGACTTTCATGTGTTTTGGAGTAAAAGTTATCATTCATGCCAAGGTTTTGCATCGTGATATGAAAACTTCATTTTCTGCATTCGAACGCTGTTTTCTCTATACATATTTTATTTCTCATGCTTGCTTCATTTCAGCCGACCTTTAATCACATTGTTGATCATAACTCAGTTTTACTCAACCTATTGATGTGATTCTTATTGATTTATTTTGATAACTCGTTTCTCTACTATCTTCGAAGTTTTCATCACATTTTAGTCCCTGGAATCATTGTAAATTAAGAATTTACACTACAGCAATGATTTAGACCCCTGGAAACAATAGAAAATTACAATTTGACCCTGCAGAAGGCCATGTTTGTATTTTTTGGACCCTGTGGAAAATCAAAATTTATGTATTCGGGATTCTTACATTCATGCAAATTCACTACAGCAGCAAATATTTACAAAGTTTGACCCTATGTTAATGACTTTTAGGAAACCCTTTTATTAAACTGTTTTTTATTTTAAACAATATATACATTCTGTAATCACAATTATTTATTTGTTTTTATTGTTGAAATTTTATTCTAGGAATAAAACCAAAATATAAATTCATGTCAAATATAATAGATACCTAAGGAAATGTTCATAGAAGGTTTTGGGTACAAAATTAAGGTCTGAAAATTTTAGTAAGAAGGTATAAAAATTCTGTTTAGGCTGAGAACACATTTTAAGACAAATAATATCTGAAATTTCAAATAAGGGTATGGGAAATCTGATTTAAGCTAAAATTTCAGTTTAGGTGTAATGTTAAACCAGAAATCAAATTTAGAAGCAGTATATATCTTTAACATGTGTATGTATGTACATGAATAATACTTATAGTCCGTAATTAGGCCTAAAGTGATATTAAAAGCCATATACATCCATATATACACACAACAAAATTTAGTATAACGATGATATAATGATACAGATAAATATTTTATCCTAAGAAACCAAAAACAAACATATATACCATGTATTTGGTGACTTTAGACCAGAATAATAAATGGAGTGTATGATGAATAAAGGATAACTTTACATAGGAAATGCAAGTGATAAATGAACCTATGCCTTGATGCATATGGATTTGCTATGATTACCTATGTTGGATTATTTCTTATTGAATGTTGTTTGCATTTGTTCTATGTATGTTTGCATGTGTAGAAGCAGCCGCAGAGCCAGTTCTCAACCTCCAAGACCAAGTTTTCGACATCCCCGAACAACAAGAAGAAGGCAAGTGTCCTTGACAAATTTGCTCCTACTTTACGATGTTAGTCAGAATTTAATTGCATATTATCATAATTTGTGAATCATATGTAGGATGCTTTCCTAGACCTCCATAACTTGTCCTTGTAGCTATGGTGGGAGTTTTAACAATATATGAATGATTGTTCCTTATGCTTAGCTATGCTTAGAGTTGTTGGGAAATTTAGTATATGGAGTGCAACTGGATTCAATGAATCTTGGTGATACATAATGATTTGTTTTAGAGTTAGGAATCTGGGCAAGCTGGATGATATTGGCCAGTGCTGTGTGCACGAGAACTAGGGTTACTGATTAGTGCTTGTCTGAATTCTAAGAACCGGTTCATGGAGCATTTAATCTACCTTTACAGTGCCACCACATGCTGAGATGGGGCAGCATGGCCAATTAATTAGGTGCATTTCCAACGTAGTATAGGTGTTTGGAAGGTGCGGGGAATGGGAGTCAGCGGGACTACCTTGAGAATCGTAAGGCTCAAGAGGGGGCCGCTGCAGCGGAGGTTGTTGTAACAGCCCTAAACTTTCGTAAAGTTGTATTTCAACTTATGAAGAAAAGTTAAGGAGTAGGACTATTTATGTGTCACATAAAATAATGAAACCACAATGGACATGTGAGGGAGTTAAATTTTTTATCTAACTCATGCTTAACACATGTTAACATGAGGAGTGGACTTCACTACATGATTTAAAATCATGTAAACCACCACTATGAAGAGTGTGGGGAAGTTTAAACCTCAATTGAGCTAATTTAAAAATGATTCATGTTCAAATTGTACCACGGCAAACAATTGAATCAACCAATAAATCTCACATGTATCAAATAGCTTCTATTCCAAATTTATTAATTTTTGGAGCTCGTGTACTCTTTATTCAAAGGAATCACTAAGACAACATTTGAATTCAAATTTGAATTTGAATCTGAACCAAACTTGGTCAATTTCAAAATCTGATTGCATATTTAAGTTCCACATATTTTTCTTAGTCTACCCTCCAGTTTTGGTGATTTTTGGACTAAGCTATGTGGGAATCTTAAAGCACTAGAGAGGGAAAAGTTGAAGAGCTTGATGGGCCCACTTGTCAGCTACACTTGCACATTCTTCAGCTCAGTCGGTTCGCGGGAATTCTTCAGCGCGCGCCACCGCACGGCCGACATTCTAGTTGAGCTGCCTGCCTGGGGCTCACTCTCGACCGCTCACCCGATCTTTTGCTCACCCTTATCTCCACACACCGAGCACAACCGAGGTTCTCTTCCTCTCTCACGCCCTCTCTGTTCTTCTCCCGCGGGAAACAACCCAAGCCAGTGCCTCCTCTGTTCTCGCTCGCACAACCCATCCGAGCTCCGGTTGATCGCGCTCCCAACATAGAAAAGTAGTGCCACGTCGTGCCCTAGCTTCTCCTGTCTCCATTCCTGAGTTTCCGGCTCAGTGGTGCTCGCAAATTGAAGATCGTCGGCGCGCTCCGAGTGAACACGGCGACCACGCGTTCAGCTCACCATTGCCCAGACACTACGGCCATCATCTCCTCCACCTTCCTACACAAAAAAGGTGCACTTGCATGCCTAGATCGTGTAGCCAAAAACCGTTTCGCATTAGATCAATCTGTTAGCTCGAATTTTAAGTTTTACCATAACCTAGTTCATCACACATGAGGTCGGTCTACCCTCGAATTCAGTTTGCACGTGCAACCATTGATTGAACTAGTGAACAAGAAGCTTCCTCACATCCTAGCGCCTGTGGGGAGCCACTCCATGGTCTTCCCGCTCCGGGATCGCAGAGGGTGGTGCCGTGTGATGCGGCACCCAACAGCACACAAGAAAGGATTAAGAACAACATACAAACTTTTATTTTACATAAAAACACAGCGGAAGTCTTTTACAAAAGTAATGTACAGCGGAAGTATTATTTATAACTACACTCTCATACTAATTAAGCAAAAAGTGTAGCCGTCCAGCCTAGGGACGCTACACACTAGCAACACTCGTACAAAGATCACGGCGGCGTGCAGGGCTCCAGCTCGGCTGTGTACCCCGATGGGGGCATCGCCTTGTCCTCGGACCCTTCCTCATAATTCTCACCTGCAACAGCTCAAATATTGCAACCACGAGCACGATGGCTCAGCAAGGCTTAACCGACACTCCTAAACATGAGACTCTACATGCAGGGATTAGTAATATAGGAAATGACATTGCGATAAAGACATGCCTACCTGTTAATCCTAACTTTAAGTTTTATAGCAGCATATTAGTATGCCTTAGGCAGCCCTCACATCGGAAGTCCACAAGCAAACAAGAAACGCTTCCCTCCGATGTGGTTATGCTCAAAGTGGAAGATAAACTTAATGAGCTCTACATCTACAGCATACCTGATATCAAGACAATATTAGCTCAATGCATCATATTCTTCTGGCTTCATTCAATTGTTACTACGTCACAACACAGTGAACAAGCGGTACTCAAATAACCGCGAGGGATGGTGATTGCAATCAATAGACACCCGGATAACACGTCACATACACCCACTTTCAGAAGTGTGGTGCTTCACACCCTCCTACTCTGTTGTATGCAGCAACCTTTCAAAGGAAACCCAAATGCCGAACCGGTCCATGTGTAACGTGCAGGAGTTCCCTGCGTGGAACGTGTCTGTGCCCACCGGCAGATTTACACCTTGTTACCCTCAACCCACTCCTATAAAATGGTTGGGTAAGCCTCGGCACCTAGGTTAACCAATTACATCGGTTTCCTGGTTCCCATATGCCAGTATGCATCCGGTACTGTTCTAACTAGTCCAGCAGGGCCGCACACGGCTCGGTCCTCAACCTACACCAATAGGGCTACGCACGTGAGACATCCGCTCACTGCATCCAATCCCCCTGTTGGGTCTCAATTTCACATTCTTAAGCCATTATTTCTTTCTTTCTGTCCCGTGTGATAAAATTCCTATCTCGCGAGTAGATTCCAACCACTCAACTTCTACCGAGATCCTAAGAACATTAGCATGACATTCTCTACTCATCGAGCTGTAAACTACCCAACCCTCTATAGAATTTATAAGTCATGCAAATGGGGTTTCAATCACCTTAACTCTAATGCAAGCATTTCACCCTAGACATAAGTGATACAAATGAAAACTTTGCAAAAGGTAATTAAATGTAACCCGGGGCTTGCCTGGTTGCGAGTCAAAGGAAAAGTTAGCGTCTGGTTGGAGGACTTCCAACGGCTCCGGAGTGTCCCCAACTTTGGTCACTATATCATATGCAACAAAATATGTGTATAAGTGCTAATGAATTATAAGAATTAAACTTCTATTACTAGCTACTGCTATTAAGGTTTCGTAATTGTCTTTGGGATTTTTCCATTGGACAGTAGACTCTATAACAATGATCTGAGCAAAATTTGGAGAAGTTTCATGGAAGCTTGTGGTCTCCAAAATTCCCACAAGTACAAGGCTTCTCTGAATTTTGATCCCAAATCTGAAGTTTTGACACGGCTAACAGTGGAATATCTAATTAGAGGAGGTTTCCCTGGTTTAGAAAAAGAGCCACAATTATTTCGAGTTGTCTAGAGGGAGAAATGAATTTTTGGATTTGATATGAAATGCTGAAAAGGTTCTGTTTCTTTTGATGGATTTTCATTGAAGGCTGAAGATTAGAAGACTGTTTGACCCAGTAAATAAAGCTTAACGAACTTGAAATTTTTACTGATGGTCAAGGTTATTTGAAGAAGTGTCCTGACCAAAATTGGGAATTTTCCCATAAGAGGAACAGTGGTAATTAATTTCCAAAGCAATACTCTCAAAGGAATTAATTACAGAAATATTGGGACTTTCATGTTTAGGAAATTGCATCACTGCAAAGTTTAGCACATGAGGATTCTACCAGAATTTATTTGGAATTTTTGGAGCAACTCTAGTAGGCATAATTGAATTTAGAAGATGAGCTAACTTCTGGAATTGTTTGCTAATAGAAAACTTCAAATAATTGCATCCGGGCCCACTGTTCTAAATCGGGCCAGTGAAATTGCAGCAACACCGGGGGCTACGGAGTTAACCAGTGCAGCCACACCCGACCCTGTGCCGCACCCAGATCCCGCGCCTGAGTTGAGACACTGACAGGTGGGCCTTGCCCTCCATCGTCTTCCTCGCGCCCGGGCGGTTCCCTCGCCGGAGCAGCGACGGCGACTCGCCAGAAAGGCTGCCCAGTGCCCCAAACGGCTCAAATCTCGCCGCCTGTGCCCAAAAGTCGACGAGGAACGTTCCGGGAAGATCGGTGGTGATGCTAGGTGGCCGGAAATACCTCCCCGACGGCGGCAGCGGCAAACTCCACCACAGCGCCGTCGTTCTCTCATGGGAGAAGGTTATTCCGGTTGGGGAGAGCACCACAAGCACTTGGGTGATGTGAGGACCACGTTTTTGCATCCTAAAATGGGTTAAAACCCGTGCAAAGGGTAGCTCGACGGTGCGGCTAGGGTTGCGCATCGGCGGCTGGGAAAACTCGGATTACGGCTTCATTTCTCGACTGTTTCTGATGGTTTTGCGTCAAGGAGCTGCGCTAGGTTGCGTAGAAGCATCGAGCTAAAGCAATTAGACTAGTACTTCACCTTAGAACCAAATTTCCGAGTAGACGGGCTGCGGTTCTTGCGGTAGCTCGGAAGAAATGGAAAGCGATCACGGCCGGAGAGGAAACACGGCTGCTCCTAGGCTGGACAGTAGCATGCCGTACCGTTGGCGATCCTGCTCAGCTGGAGAACGCTCGGTCTAACGCGTGGAGAGCAGAGGAGCGGCGATCTTTGGTTCGATGGCAAGAACAGAGGAGGTGTGCGTGTTTTCTTCACCGAGTGAGCAGAGACGATGACAGAGCTGCGATGCTCGGCTCAAGTGCGAACGCAACAGGGAAACGGTGACTTCGGCGCCAACCCAGAGACGTCACCGTGGCGCGCGGTTGCATCGCGGTGGTGGCCGTAGAGAGAACAGGAACTGACGTGCTCGGTGAGTGACTGACTAGATGGTCCCACATGTCATCCTCTCTCTTCCCCTCCTAGTGTTTATGATCTTTTAATTCTACCACCAAACTTTGTCCAAAAATCCTAGATATTTTCAGGGAAGCAAAATCAAATATGTAGAATTCAATTTTGGACTTCAATGCTGCATTTGATCAAGTTTGGTTTGAATTCAAAATTCAAATTTAAACTCCAATGGTTTTTTTATGTCACCCTAAAATTAAATAGTAAACATGCTTCCAAAATTATGGAATTTTGCATGAGGGCTCTTTGAATTATTTGGAACCAAGTGGCAAGCTCAGGCTTGAATTTGCACTAGTATCATATGTATATGACTAGTTGCCAAAAAAGTTTAAAAATTTGAATTTCCTCCACCTTTTTGATGCTACACCAACCGTGTAAAACTGGGCTTTCACATCCCTCCCCCCTTAAAAAGAATCTCACCCTGAGATTCCAAAAGAAAAGCGAAGTGGGGGAAACTTTACCGGGTATACGATGATAGCAAGTCCGGATAATTTGCTTGTAGATAGTCCTCGCTTTCCCATGTCGCTTCCTCAGCGTATGGTTGCTCCACAAGACCATGTAAAACCATAAGGCCCGGTTTCTTGTGGTGCGAGTCTTTTCATCGATAATCCGTATTGGATACTTCGAGTATGTGAGGTCCAGTTGGAGAACTTCTATGTCTTCGGTGCGGATTTCAGCCGAGAGCTTGAGGCACTTCCTCAGCCTAGAGATGTGGAATACGTTGTGAATTCCTGCGAGTGACGCCGGTAACTCCAAGCGATAAGCCACGGGTCCACATTTTTCAATGACGGCGACCAGACCGATGAATCGTGAAGCAAGCTTTCCTTTTACTCCGAAATGATGAACTCCTTTCATCGGAGACACTCATACATAAACATTGTCCCCAATGTCAAAGTGGAGAGGACGGCGCCTTTTATCTGCATTGCTCTTCTGACGAGATTGAGCAGCCTTAAGATTGGCTTGTATTACTCGTACTCCTTCTTCGGCCTCATTCACAAGTTCAATGCCGTAGATAACTCGCTCGCCGGACTCACACCAGTTGAGTGGTGTGCGACATTTCCGGCCATAGAGAGCTTCATAAATGATCGTCCCAGTTTTTACTGTGGTGGATGGAACAAGCGCGTAGCATGTCTTCAAGCACTTTATTCACCCGTTCAGTTTGACCATCCATCTGCGGGTGATACGCGGAGCTTCGGATCAGTTTAGTCCCTAATGATGCGTGCAGCTGTTCCCAAAACCGAGTGATGAACAGTGCACCACGATCCAAAATAATTGTGCGGGGAACACCGTGTAAGCATGAGATCCTTGCAATATACAGCTCCGCATATTGCTTGGCCACGTACTTTGTATGTACGGGAATAAAATGAGCCGACTTGGTTAGTCGATCGACTATCACCCAAATCGAATCATGTTTGTGGGAGGTGAGAGATAACCCAACTATGAAGTCCATGCTGATATCCTCCCACTTCCATGCCGGAATGTTCAATGGTTGCAGCTGTCCGTCTTTACGCATATGGTCGGCTTTCACATGCCGACACATATCGCATTCGGATACGTACTTTGCAATTTCTCTTTTCATCCGTGTCCACCAAAATCTAGTTTTCAAATCCTGGTACATCTTGTTGCTGTCCGGATGAATAGAATACATGGACAAGTGAGTTTCATCCAAGATTTTCTTTCGAAGCTTCATATCACGGGGTACCACTATACGGTCTTTAAACCATAGATTATCGTGTTCATCCCTTCGGAAGCATTTTATTTCACTATTCTTCATTCTTCTCCGAATATGCAACATTCCCACGTCTTTCTTCTGAGCTTCCATAATCTCCTTTCGTATGGTAGGGACGAGAGCAAGATTATATAATGCCCCATATGGAACCAAGTATAAACTCGGCTCCTCCTCTTCAAGCGGAGTGGTTGACAGATTGTTGACATGAGATTTGCGGCTTAAGGCATCGTCCACCACGTTTGCCTTACCAGGATGATAGTGAATCTCGATCTCATAGTCTTTGATCAGCTCTAACCATCTCTGTTGCCGCATATTCAACTCCTTTTGAGTGAATATATATTTTAGACTCTTGTGGTCGATGTAGAGGTGCACTAAGTTCCCACGTAAATAGTGCCTCCACATTTTCAATGCCAACACCACAGCAGCGAGCTCAAGATCATGAGTCGGATAGTGCTGCTCGTGGTTACAAAGCTGACGTGAGCCATAGGCGACCACTCTTCCTCCTTGCATCAATACACAGCCAAGCCCGATACTGGACGCATCACAATATACGTCGAAGGGCTTGGTCGTATCCGGTTGATCTAACATCAGGCTGTTGTAAGATGCTTCACCAATGCTTGGAAAGCTCCTTCACATGCTGAGCTCCAAACATATTTGATCCCCTTTTTCAACAATTCAGTCATCGGTTTAGCAAGCTTGGAGAAGCTCGGGATGAATCTCCGATAATATTCTGCTAAACCGAGGAAACTTCTGACCTCATGGATAGATGTGGGGGACTTCCATTTAAGCACTTTCTCAATCTTGCTTGGATCAACTGCAATGCCTTCTGCAGAAATAATATGACCAAGATATGGCACTTGGCTGATCCAAAACTCGCACTTGCTGAACTTGGCATAAATTTTATGGTCTCGCAATCGTTGAAGCACGATATGCAAGTGTTCGGTGTGTTCTTCTTTAGACTTGGAATAAACCAAGATGTCCTCGATAAACACCACCACGAACTTATCCAACTCGGCATGAACACTGACTTCATGAGGTACATGAAATGTGCCGGGGCGTTGGTGAGACCAAAAGACATGACGAGATATTCATACAACCCATATCTCGTCGAGAAGGCCCTCTTTATTTGATGATATCCGGAGCGAAGATCCATCTTCAAAAATACACTCGCACCCACAAGTTGATCGAATAGAATATCTATGTGGGGCAATGGATATTTATTTTTGATATTGACAGCGTTGAGAGGTCGGTAATCCACACACAACCTCAAGGTTTCATCCTTCCTTTTCACAAACAACACCGAGCATCCCCATGGCGAGGAACTAGGTCGAATGAAACCCTTACTCATCAAATCATTGAGCTGCTCCTTCAATTCAGCTAGCTCATTCGGAGCCATCTTGTACTGTCCCCGTGATATTGGTGTCATTCCGGGTACAAGTTTGATCTTGAACTCGACATCCCTTTCGGGTGGCACGCCCGGAAGATCATCCAGAAATACGTCCGGGTATTCACGGACCACACGAATATCCTCAAGTTTTGTGGCTTCCATGTTATATGTGGCTGGGATTCCTTGAACCGAACGGTCAAGAATGAGAATATGTGGTTCATGAAGTGGAGAGTTTAAACGAACCACTCCTGAAAAGATGTCAAGAACCGCACCATGGCGATGTAGCCATGACATTCCTAAAATGACATCCAGTTTTTAACTCTCTAACATAATTAGATAAGTCGGATATAGATTCCCACCCAATTGCAATGGTGCTCTATAGACCATCCTATCAGCTGTTATTTTCCCACCAGAGAGCAAATCAAGTATGAACTTTTTGTGGGAATGATAGGCAATTGATATTTCATAACATAAGATTGACTTATGAAATTATGAGTGGCACCGGAGTCAAAAAGTATGACTATGGGATGATCTAAATGAGAAAATGTACCTGCGAGGACGCGTTCGCCTTCTGGCATGTCTTCAATGGCTAAGTGGTGTACGTTGTCGGGTTTCGGTGCTGGTTTCTTGGGCTAGTTGCGGGGCTGATTCACACCCTGATACGGTGCTTGACCCCTGCCCTGCCGCTGCTCGGGGAAGTCCTTGGCAATATGCCCGACAAGGCCACACATGAAACACGTGTATGGTGTTGGGGTCCCTCCGAATTGAGGATGGAATCCTGGTGCATGTGGTTGAAATGGAGTCGCACGCGGAACCATCCTTTGCTGCTTCTGTTGCTATGGTGAATAAGATGGTCGGAAACTTGGCGCATTAAATTGACGACCGCGAAACTGAGGCGGTCGTGCCGGTGGCTGCCATCTCTGACCGGATGGTGAGCGATACACCGCACGATACTTTTGTGGTGCCCCACCACTGCTGCTTGCCAGCTGCTGCGTTTCCTCTTATCAGAACTGCGCTCGCGCTGGGCATCTTCTTGTACAATTGCGGCATTGACAAGGTCGTTGAATGTGCCGCGGTTGCTTTGGGAGAGATGGACCTTAATTTTTGAATTCAGGCCCTGGAAGAATGTGTTTCGCCTCTGTTCTTCCGTCCCCACAAATTCTGGTGCATATTCTGCCAACCGGTTGAATGCTCTGGAGTACTTATGAGCACTCCTCTCGCCTTGTTTCAGCTCCAGAAACTCCTGGAGCTTCCTCTGCATAACCCCGGGAGGTATATGATAAGCTCGGAACGCCTCCCGGAACTCTGCCCAAGGGACGGCATGGCCAGCCGGTAATGAGGCGATGTAGTTCGCCCACCATGTACCGGCTTCCCCTTGAAGCTGTTGCGTTGCAAACAGCACCTTCTGGTGTTCGGTGCACCGAAGTAGACCGAACTTCGCCTCAAGAGTGCGGATGAAGCTTTCTGCCTCCAAAGGCTCTTCGGCCTCCATAAAGACCAGTGATGGGTCACCAAGAAGTCCGAGTATGAACTCTGTTAGGGCTGGCGTTGCCCATTGTCTTGGCGTCCTCCCTGATGGGACGCATTTTGCTGCACCAGCATCTGCAGCAACTCGGTTTGCTCGTCACGCGAGCCAACTACTGCGGCGAGAACCTCCACAAGATTTCTTGGAAGTTCTGATGGTGGAGGAGGTGGTTGTTGCTGCGTCGTGGTTTACTCCGGGGGTGGAGACTCATCACCACGACCCTGACTTGAACCTCCCTCCTCGTGCATGGACCGTGTACTCACCATTCTGCATTCACACCATTTCAAACGATCAACACATGTTTGTTTACTTCATCCAGTTTATACAATAGTAGTGCGAGAATGGAACAAATGATACGCATAACATTCCCACATATGGATAAAGTATATACTTTATACAACATATCCATCCCTGGACCATGTCACCACAATCGAGTTCCAAAACAATGAACTTCATGGATTAAAAGTCCATATTGACCATCGTGGGTCGCCACGGGATGTTAAGTGCGTTAGCATGCGTATATACTCGCTATTGTACAAGGCCCAAACATGTCCTCGCTCGAAGTGATATGTTGAATGCATAATATTTTCGAATCCAACACATTGTTTTACAACAGCAATTGAATATCGAAATGTGAAACCTTGTGTTCTGAATTGAAAACTTCAAACATGGTTTTCCTTATTCAGATTCTGGTCCAGCTGACCAGTCTGAAGAATTCAACTGTTTTGACCACTTTGGAGACAAAATATGGATAGGAGTTCAACAACAAAGTTGTAGTAGACTCAAAATGGAATCCAGATTGTATTTATTTGCCTCCATAGCTTTCTAGTTTGGGAGTTATGATTTTTACAAGTTGACATGTTTTTCTCAGGAATTTTGACAGCACCTCCTTTGTAAGTGGCTGTTTTGTTCACAAAATTCCATCTATTTCTGCCGGCAATCTTGAAATATATTAAACTACAAAACTGTAGCACATATCCTAAACTTTTCAACAATGTCTTAGTTGACCCATAAAAATTTTTCTACAAGAAGTTATGGTCGAAATAAAAAAATTCCAGAGAGCATTTTTGGTCTGCCCTGTTTCTGGACAGTGCATACTCATCTGAGATTTTCATCCATTTGGAGGGAGATTTTGTTCTGGAGTTTTACAGAAAAGTTGTAGAAGACTTCAAAATATTTCCAGAATAGTATCACACACCTCCATTGGTTCAACCAATCATAAGTTATACCCATTTTAAGTTCAGCAAAAATTCTGCCGAAAACAGGGGAGGTTGTTCCTAAGTTTTTGGAAATGAATCTACACTCCCAATGGCCTCTTGGTTCAATATGGGAGTTCAATAACCCCTAAATTGAATCCTAAACTCCAAATTGACTCTTTTATTTTAAAACATCCTTTTTATGCAATTAATAACTCATCTCGGTACTACGTTTCCACACCAAAGAAAATCCTAAACCGGTATTCCGGCATATACATGTCAAATGGTGGAACTAAGAACGTCGCTCACAAACGATTTCTAAATGTCATGCTCTAACATGGTTAATGCACCTGCAGAAGACCACATAATAATTGTGCACACAAGGGTTTAACATTTCAGGCAGGTCCATATCATAGTAAAAACATACGGTCCGTATCATTTCCATACGGATCGTCCTTGAGTCAAGCCACGTCTCAAGATACATGGTCGTGTTTTCACACCACACGACGGGGAACCCGAGTAGAGCGCGAACGGGTCATCACGGATGGGAATTTTATCAACCCAACGGATACCACCTACTGCCTCATGACCGTTGAGGCACGCCGATGGCGAGCGCTGCGTATTGCCCTTTGAACATTGAACGTTCAAGAGTTGCATACTATCGTACTGCTTACCACACGATGGGGTATTCTCGCTTTTGCCTAAAGCATGCTGGAGATCACCATTTTGATATGCTCTCAACCATGAGAAGGTTCAGAGACTCATATTCACTACCGTGCCAAGCCACGGTAAAGCATTCCATACCATTGCTCGTATGGCGAGCTTACCGCAATAGATCCGCTTGTGGTGGCGTACCTTATCTCTTACCTGAGATCGGAGCATCCTTACGAATTAATAACAAGTAGGTTAGCATTTGCTCCATAGTAGCTACTACTATAATAGATCTTATGTGGGCATAATGACTAATCCTCACTCGACTACTTCTAAGTTTTCAAAATAGGCTCTTTTCGAGCGTGCTATTCCCAATGCAGCTCTGATACCACGTCTGTGGGGAGTCACTCCGTGGTCTTCCCACTCCGGGATCGTAGAGGGTGGTGCTGTGCAATGCGGCACCCAATAGCACAAAGAAAAGATTAAGAACAACATACAAAATTTTATTTTACATAAAACATAGCGGAAGTATTTTACAAAAGTAATGTACAGCAGAAGTATTATTCATAACTACACTCTCATACTAACTAAGCAAAAAGTGTAGCCCTCCAGCCGGGGTTGCTACACACTAGCAGCATTCATACAAAGATCACGGCGGCGTGCAGGGCTCCAGCTTGGCCGTGTACCCCGACGGGGGCATCGCCTCGTCCTCGGACCCTTCTTCATAACTTTCACATGCAACAGCTCAAATATTGCCTACGTGAGCACGATGGCTCAGCAAGGCTTAACTGACACTCCTAAACATGACACTCTACATGCAGTGATTAGTAATATAGGAAATGACATTGCGATAAAGACACGCCTACCTGTTAATCCTTACTTTTAGTTTTATAGCAGCAGATTAATATGCCTTAGGGAGCCCTCGCATCAGAAGTCCACAATTAAACAAGAAACGCTTCCTTACGATGTGGTTATGCCCAAAGTGAAGATAAACTTAATGAGCTCTACATCTATAGCATACATGGTATCAAGACAATATTAGCTCAATGCATCATATTCTTCTGGCTTCATTCAATTGTTACTGCATCACAATGCAGTGAACAAGCGGTACTCAAATAACCGCGAGGGACGGTGATTGCAATCAATAGACACCCGGATAACACGTCACATACACCCACTTTCAGAAGTATGGTGCTTCACACCATCCTATTCTGTTGTATGCAGCAACCTTTCAAAGGAAACCCAAATACCGAACCGGTCCATCCGTAGAGGGCAGGAGGTCCCCGGGTGGAACGTGTCTGTGCCCACCGGCAGATTGACACCATACTACCCTCAACCCACTCCTATAAAAAGGTTGGGTAAGCCTCGGCACCCAGGTTAACCAATTACATCGGTTTTCTGGTTCCCATATGCCAGTATGCAGCCTGTACTGTTCAAACTTGTCCAGCAGGGCCGCACACGTCTCGGTCCTCAACTGACACCAACAGGGCTACGCACATGAGACCTCCACTCACTGCATCCTATCCCCCCTGCTGGGTCTCAATTTCACATTCTTAAGCCATTCTTTCTTTCTTTCTATCCCGTGTGGTAAAATTCCTATCTCGCGAGTAGATTCCAACCACTCGACTTCTACCGAGATTCTAAGAACATTAGCATGGCAATCCGTAGGATCGAAGAGCACGTGAAAAGCTACCAGAGGGGGGTGAATGGTAGATTTAAACTTTTTAGCAGAAGCAACAAAAACCCCCTCGGCAGAAAATCGATCTGTTAAAGAAACCATGTATGCGACTGATCTAGATGTGTTCAACCATGACAAAAGAAGTATATATTATATAGAATAAATTCAAGAAGAGAAAACGACAAGAATCACAGAAATCCGTCAAGAAAAACTCAAGTTATGATCCAAAGATCAAACGAGGGTCAATATGTTCTACTCGAGTAAAAACCAGATCTTCAACACTGCAAAGAAACTCATGTAGATCAGAAACTACAAATCTAATGACCGTGAAACTTTTACATATGATATATAATCAAGTTGTGAAGACAACTCAAAAAGAATCACATCAATTGGATCTGTAAAACTCGAGTTATGATCAAAACACCGAAGCAATGTCGTACTGTCCAGAAACTCGATGAGAAAGACTTGACAAAACAAGTCGGACAAACAAGGCACAAAAGCTCCCCTAAATTATGAATTTTATTGATCAAAACATAATAGGAACAGCCCAAGGTCATCTTACCACGAGCTCTGGCCTCCCTTGCTTATATAACCAGCCCGGAGGCCAACCAATTCAAACTAGGACTCTAATCCTACTCAGTTTCTGAATCGAAACTTTCCATAACTGCTCAAGACTCTTCTATATGCAGATAGCAGCAATCTTAAGACTTCCAAAAACTTTAGGAACCTATCGCACATTCCTAAAACAACTCAACTTCGTGTCCTACACGAAACCCTATAATAACCAACTAAAATCTTTCCATATTTGAGCCATAACCGACTCAGCCGCAGCCTGAGTCCATAATCCAGCTGGTTGGACCTTTCCTACCAATTCTTTATGTCCACATCTCTTCATCACGCCTTGGAACCATGTTGCCACGTCCATGCACTCCTTGCACACGTGCAAACACCTTCCAACGACGTCCACGATACCTTCATATGCATTATTCTTGATCCAAACATGCTGCGCGACCTCCCGATCAACTCAACAACAATTCCTCCCAAACTTGGTTGTTGAACCTCATCTTCTCCCTAAGACTAGTTCAATGGATTCCGTCACCAGCCATATCTTGAACTCAAGCAACAGCTGCACATGAATAAACAACCAATACTTTCGAGCACAAGTCCGCTTTGACTCACGTTAGTTCCGAAAACCACAACACCTTACGTGAACACCTCATATAAGCATGTTGCAAACCATAGCAAAATGTTAGCCATCGTAAACAGCCATAACACTTCAAAAACTTAGTAAAAGAATACTTAGAAAACTTTCCATAGATGTAAAGCAAGTTTGAAATATTTGCATGGTAAAAACAGAACCATTGCGATTAGCTCCGGACCTTGCCAAAGCTAACCGGACCTTGAGCCGGAGCTTACCATAGCTAGCATAACCTAGCACCGGAACTTACCAAAGCTAGTCGGACCTACCGCCAGAGCTAACCAAACACATGTCAGACCTAGCCATAGCAATTCGTACCTTACGTTGGATCTTGTCGGAGCTCGAACCTAGAGTCGGACCTTGACAAAAAGAGTGTTTTGGCAGAATTCAAAACTTTTATCGTCATAGCCAATGTATTCAGCACACATAAGTCTCACAATCCCCCCCTTGATGAATGCATTAGCAACACCATTTAAAATCCGAACATTGGCTTATTCACATGAAAAGTTTTGAAAACAATCAAATGAGAAATAAATTTCAAAACAAAAATTTCTCCCCTATACATATTTCTCCCCCTTTGTAAGTCAGAAATAAAATGAGAAGAAAAACAAAAATTCTCCCCCTGAGAAGAATCGTTCCAAAACACTTGTGAATCGTTCAATGTGTGATCAATTTCTCCCCCTTTGACAATGTATTCAGCAAGGTTCAAAAGAGAAATTTCAATTGTTATGAGCATATGTATAACATATACATATAAAACTAAGCTCATCCAAGCCATACTATCAAGTAACTTACACTATCACATCTATGAGATACATAAAGTACTGTAAGCCATGCTAGAGATCAAGTGTAATTTTCAATTTAAGCAAGTCATGATCTCACGAACTTAACTATGTATAGACCTGAAAGCATGACACTTGTTGCTGCATTTTAATTATTTTTCAAAGCACAAATTCAGATCATATGACATTTGCAAGAGATTATATGCCGCATCAGCCTTATTCTAACCAACCAAGCCAAGCCTATGTCATTTGGCAATCAGAAGCTTAAGGACATGGTTTTAGTCATACACAACTGCTTCCAAGTTCATATCTAAGTGCAATGATAAATCATCTCAAAAGAAGAAGTGCAATGCATGCATATTCTCTTGATCTTTTTCTCAAATTTTCATTTGAACGTAAAAGCTCAATATGTGAATAGTTGATTGATTATTTTTTCATTATTAAAAGCACTTGTGAGCATGCAACAAGTTTAAAACAGTAAGAAAGTTCGATCATGACCAGATTTAGTGTAAATAATTATTCCAATTACTAGTCATGGCACAAAGTACAAAATGTATAACATGAGTAATGTAGTAAGAACTTTCAGCATATAAAAGGAATCACAAAGTCATATATGTAGGAAATACTATGCTCATATTATTTTAAATTCAGATTCACACATAGAGTTCCCAAGTTTCAAAACTCCCCCTCAATTTAAGCCATGAGGATGCATAACCCCTATTTCACTATGAATGAAACAAAAATGAGTGAAATCCAAAGGTTTTGTAAAAATGTCAGCCAATTGTTTTTCGGTATCTACATGGTGAAGCACAATGTTTCCTTTTTCAACATTATCACGGAGAAAGTGATACCTAATGTCAATGTGCTTTGTTCTCGAATGTTGCACGGGGTTTTTAGCAATGCAAATGGCACTAGTGTTATCACAAAATAGTGGAACACTATCTAGATCAACCCCATAGTCATTAAGTGTTTGAACAATCCAAAGAATTGGTGAGCAAGCGCTAGTAGCAACTACATATTCAGATTTGGCTGTGGATTGTTTAACTGAATTTTGTTTTCTAGAGGACCAAACAACAAGTGAATTACCAAGAAAATGACAAGCACCTGAAGTACTTTTCCTATCAATTCTACGACCCCCAAAATCAGCATACGAAAAAGCTTTCAAAGTAACTATTGAGGAAGAAGAAATTCTTTTGACGGCTCGATGATGTGAAGCACGTGGGGAAGCTTGAAATCGTGCACAAAGACATACGCTGAATTGTATGTCTGGTCTTGATGCCGTGAGGTATAAAAGTGAGTCCAATCATACTTCTATATTCTTTTTGATCCACAGGTTCACCATCTTCATCAAGTTCAAGTGTCGTTTCTGTACCCATTGGTGTCCGAAGAGACTTGCTTTTGTCCATGTTGAAGCGCTTAACAAGGTCTCTTGTATACTTTGTTTGATGCACAAAAGTACCCTCCTTGGTTTGCTTGATTTGCAGCCCCCAAAAGTATGTGAGTTCTCCCATCATACTCATTTCAAATTCTGAACTCATCATAGCTGAAAATTTGGACACAAGATAATGAGAAGCACAACCAAAGATAATATCATCTACATACACTTGAACGAATAATGAGTCATTGTCATGCTTAAGCACAAAAAGAGTTTTATCAACCTTGCCTATGGTAAACCCCTTTTCAAGTAAGAATGTTTTAACCTATCATACCATGCTCTAGGGGCTTGTTTAAGACCATACAAGGCTTTGGACAGTTTGTAAACATGATTAGGAAATTTGGATTTTCAAAACCCGGTGGTTGCTTGACATAAACCTCCTCATCTATATAGCCATTAAGAAAAGCACTTTTAACATCCATTTGATATAACTTGAAACATTTAGATGCAGCAAATGCTAACAAAATTCTTATGGCTTCTAATCTAGCAACGGGAGCAAAAGTTTCATCAAAATATAGTCCTTCAACTCGTGTGAAACATTGAGCAACCAACCTAGCCTTATTCCTAACCACAACCCCATCCTCACTTTGTTTATTTTTAAACACCCATTTAGTTCTGATTATAGTGTGACCTTGAGGTGGAGGTACAAGTTTTCAAACATTATTTCTTTCAAAAATTTTTTAACTCTTCGTCCATGGCAATAATCCAAGATTCATTAGTGAGTGCGTGTGATATATCTTTGGGTTCAAAAGAAGCAACAAATGCAGAATGAGCGTGAGAGTTTGGATCACAAAACCTGGACCATGTGACTCGTTCGTGCAAGCTTCCAATCATTTTTGTGGAGGATGACTTTTGAGGACCCGGAGAGGAGTAGACAACTCACAAGCTCCTTCTTTTTCATGTTCATCACAAATTGAAGAACTTGTGACTTGAGGATGATCTGGACCAGCAATGGTGGTCGTCGGTGCTGGTTGTGAATCAAAATCAGAAGCTGGAACAATGTCATTAGCTCCTGAATTTTCAGGCAGAAGCATCACTTCCTCATCTTCTTCGATGAAAATATTCTCCCCTTGCGGATATGGGTCTGGTCCTGCAAATATTAGAGCTAGTACCTGGGCTAGCTTCATCAAAAGAAACCTCACAAGTCTCCACAATTTTGTTAGTGTCATGTAAAAGCACACGGTAGCCTCTAGTATGAGATGGGTAACCAAGAAACATGCCATCAACGGATCTAGGTTCAAATTTATCAAGATTACCATGTTTCTTAACAAAGCATTTGCAATCAAAGACCCGAAAGTGTGTGACACTAGGCCTATGTCCAAACCGAAGTTCATATGGTGTTTTACCTAGCTTAGCACGCAAGAAAACACGATTTGAGACATAACAAGCAGTTGCAATTGCATCAGCCCAAAATTTTCTAGGAGTTTGATATTCATCAAGCATAGTCCTAGCCATCTCAACTAAGGTTCTGTTCTTTCTCTCTACAACACAGTTTTGTTGAGGTACATATGGTGAAGAAAATTGATGACCTATTCCATTTTCAGCACAAAAGTGATCAAACGATTGATTTTTAAATTTGGTTCCATTATCACTTCTAATTGCTTTTAAAGATCCTGGGTGATCAATTGATAATATAAGAAATAAGGTTCTAAAGTGACTAAAAGTTTCATTCTTAGATGCCATAAAATAAACCTAAGAGTATCTAGAATAGTCATCAACAATCACAAGAACATACCATTTAGTTCCGAAGGATTGAACACGTGAAGGTTCTATGGTGTCAAGGTGCAAAAGTTGACCCGGTTCAGTTTTCATGGTAATTGTGAGAGGAGCATGTGAACCTGCAACCATCTTAGCATGTCTACAAGAAGAGCACACAATTTGTTTGTCCCCTTTAAGCTTAGGCAGCCACGTATGCGATCAAGAGCACTAACACGTGTGAGATGATCAAAGCCTACGTCACCAAGTGTACGATGCCAAAAATATAAGTCTCTTGAATCATTAGCAACTAGACATCTATGCTTAGAGGATGACATATCAACATCAGTATCAAAAACTCTTCCAAACCGAGACATATTGAAAATGAGCTCACTATTTGAATCTACTACCTTGCAACAAATTTTAGTGAAAATAATTTCCAGATTTTCATCTAGCAATTGTGAAACAGAAAGCAAGTTGTATTTTAATTTTTTAACAAGTGCCACATCTTTTAAAGTGTAGTGATTATTTACTCTAACCGAACCCTTAGCAATTATAGGAGTTGAAGAATTATCGGCAAAAGTAACATTTTCTACATGTGACACAAAAGAGAGGGAGGAGAACCATTCTTTGTTACCGGTCTTGTGGCGTGAGCATCCTGAATACACAATCCAAATGTTCTTCTTCCTCAAGCGTGTAACCTACATAGAAGTACAATACGTCGATGACTCAATATTGGGGTTATTCAAAAGGCATTTAGGAATTCAGTACTGAGTCACACGACGTCCAGCAAAAGTAACACGCAAAGGCTGAGATAAAACAGCAGGTTTATGAGCCAAAGTTTGAGGATTTTTATACCTAACTACTGACCTACGAGGTGTTACATGAGTACCACTAAAAACAGTAGGTCCGGAAGCAAACTTTGCATGTTTTTGACTTATTACAGCAGGTTGCATATTCCTAACATCCGGTTCAGCACACGCAACAGGTTTTGCACAGTTGTTATGTGATCTAGCAATCATTCTTTCCTTTTTCTTAGCTAGTCTATAACAAAAATCTATGACATAACCATCTCTACCACAGTAGGTACAATTAAATTTAACTTTATATTTATGTCTAGATGAGCAGACAACATGTTTATTTGAAACCAAATGAGACAACACTTCTGCAGATTTAAAAACCACTTCTTTTTGTTTAGGAACTGTTTTAATCAAACCACTTCCTAATGACTTTACAATTTTAGGTGGATGTGCTTTAGCATGAGCATGGGAATCAAAACCTAAACCAGTTTTATCACTGCAAGATTTAGAAGAATTCAACAGCAAGTTCAGATTCGTATTCCCATTATAAAACCGCTCTACTGTCCTATTCATGTCATCAAGTTTCTTAGACAACTCTAGGCAGTTTTGACATGAAGTATTTCCTTTTAGTTTGCAATTGGAACAATACTTAGCTTCATAAGAACGTAAAGCATTGTTCAATATAGAAATTTCATTCATATCAACTTGTAGTTTCTTATTAAGATCATCACAAGTAGAACAATGCAAATCAATTGTAGAACAACAAGCATCTTTCAAGTTTTTATCATTAATTGCATCAAGCTCTCTGTTCTTTTCAATCTCTAACTCAAGTTTATTGAGTGTGGAGGTATGTGCACTTCTTAGAGAGGATAATTGTTCATATATTAAATCACATGAGGAACAAGAATCATCACTAGGAATCAACGATTTCAAACGATTAATTTCAGATTCTAGCGACTCAATTTTAACAGCATTGTCCCTAAGCTTTTTGTCCTTTTTCTTAACTATAACAGTGGCACGAGAAATAGTATCACACATTTCTTCGCAATTAGGACATACCTCTTCATTGTTGCTGTTGTATTCTGCCTCCTCCATACTTGAACTTGACTTGCCCGCCATGAAGCATAAGTTTGCCAAATCATCTGAATCTTCGTCACTTCCGATGTCCACATCACTCGAGCCAAGTTCTTGAAGTGCGGAGATAAACCTATTTACCAATTGGCGTCCTATAAACCCTTCTTCTTTTTCTTATCGTTTGCAGAGGAGTGCTTCGCCCTAGTTTGCTTTTCATCACAGGAAGTATGACCTGAAAGGTAAGGGCAATCCGTAGGAAAATGTCCTTTCTTACCACATTTGAAGCATCGTTGAGGTCCGGCACTTCCTCTCCTTCTAGTTCTCATATTTTGCAATGCTTTTGAGAACCGAGTAGAGATGAGTGTAAGTTCTTCCTCTAGAAACTCTTTAATCTGTTCAAGGGTTAGAGAGGAAAACAAAGAAAGTGTACCACACGATGAAGATTTACTAGAGCTAGGCATGTCATGTTGTGAAACAAATGCAAGAGACTTATTGGGGTTCTTACGCGATACTATGTCAATTTCATGAGTTTTTAACTTAGAATATAGCACATCTAATGTAAGTGTACTCATGACAGTAGATTCACGAATGGATATAACTTTCATCTCCCAAATTGACATGTCTAATGCACTTAGTAATTGCCTAGCATTTTCAGCATCTAAAAAATTAACGTTGACACTACGCAAGTTGCTGAGAATTTTATTGAAGCGAGCAAAGAGGTCATCGATTGACTCACCGGGTTGCATCTCGAAGCACATGTATTCTTTATTAAACATATCTTGTCTTACCTCCTTGATCGTGTTGGATCCTTCGTGGTAGTCACAAAGTGCTTTCCACACATCGTATGCAGATCGGAGGTGTGCAACACGGTCGAAGTCACTTTGAGTTAATCCTTGTATGATCAAGTTTCGTGCTTTGTTGTTGTCGACATCTCTCATGTTCATAGCCGTGACTTGATCGTTTGGCGGCATGTCATAAGGCTTGTACACCTTTTCCCATATTGTGAAGCCTTGCGACTGGATGAAAGCCTACATACATGCCTTCCAAAGCTGAAAATCAATGCCACTGAACACACAAGGTTTTGCAGAGTATTTCTCCATGATGATTAGTCAAAACACATGAAAATCACAAATATTAGAGAACTGTGACTCTGATACCAATTGTAGGATCGAAGAGCACGTGAAAAGCTACCAGAGGGGGTGAATGGTAGATTTAAACTTTTTAGCGGAAGCAACAAAAACCCCTCGGCAGAAAATTGATCTGTTAAAGAAACCGTGTATGCGACTGATCTAAATTTGTTCAACCATGACAAAAGTGGTATATATTATAGAGAATCAAGTCACGAAGACAAGACAATAAAAATCACAGAAATCCGTCAAGAAAAACTCAAGTTATGATCGAAAGATCAAATGAGGGTCAATCTGTTCTACTCGAGTAAAAACCAGATCTGCAACACTGAAAAGAAACTCGTGTAGATCAGAAACTACAAATACAATGACCGTGAAATTTTTACAGATGATAGATAATCAAGTTTTGAAGACAACCCAAATAGAATCACATCAATTGGATCTGTAAAACTCGAGTTATGATCAAAACACCGAAGCACTGTCGTGCTGTCCAGAAACTCAACGATAAAGACTTGACAAAAACAAGTCGGACGAACAAGGCACAAAAGCTCCTCTAAATTACGAATTTTATTGATCAAAACATAAGAGGAACAGCCCAAGGTCGTCTTACCACGAGCTCTGACCTCCCTTGCTTATATAACCAGCCCGGAGGCCAACCCAATTAAAACTAGAACTCTAATCCTACTCACTTTCTGAATCGAAACTTTCCATAACTGCTCAAGACTCTTCTATACGCAGATAGAAGCAATCTTAAAACTTCCAAACACCTTAGGAATGTATCCCACATTCCTAAAACAATTTAACTTCATGTCCCACATGAAATCCTATCATAACCAACTCAAATCTTTCCATATTTGAGCCATAACAGACTCAGCCACAACCTGAGTCCATAATCTAACCGGTTGGACCTTTCCTACCAATTCTTAACGTCCACATCTCTTCATCACGCCTTGGAACCATGTTGCCACGTCCATGCACTCCTTGCACACGTGCAAACACCATGCATTGCATACATTTTTCAAGTTGAGAAGCATTTGAAAATAAGTAGAAAGAACCCTAGAAATGGAGAAAGAATCATAGAAATGGAGAAAGAACCATATAAATGGAGAAGGGAATATAGAAATGGAGAAAGGGACATAGAAATGGAGAGATTAATATAGAAATGGAAAAAGGGACAAAGAAATGGAGAGAAATGTACATAAGATAGCTGAAATGAGCCATTCCCAAATTTCCTAAAAATTCCCAAATTCCCCAAGAGGGAATTTCCCCCACATTTGGGGGGAATTTTTCCCAATGTAGCCGCAGCCCTAGAGGGGGGGAAAACCCCTAGGACTCTTTGGTTGAGTCCCAATTGGACTAGGACTCTTTGGTTGAGTTTCAATTGGACTAGGACTCTTCTTTTCTCCCCCTTATAAATACAACTCCCAGCCCCCCCCCCAAAGTCGCTGAGTTGGCCCTGCCCCCCAACTCGCCGAGTTGGCCACCCCCCTGCCGGAGTTTGGTCGCAGGTGAGCCCCGCCGACGAGCTCCGCCGTCGAGCCCCGTCGTTGAGCCCCGCTGTCGAGCCCCGTCGTCGAGCCCCACCGTCGAGCCCCGTCGTCGAGTCCCACCGTCGAGACCTGCCGACGAGCCCCGTCACGCCTCGCCGTCGCCGGAGGAGAAGCCCGACGATCTGCCCTACCATAATTTTCCATAGAAAAATTCCCCGCTGCTGCCGTTGCTAGGAGAAAGGCCCTGCCACAAGGAGGAAGTGAGGTAGGTCTTCATTACCCATCTTACGACGTCGCCGCCATTTCTATGCATCTGTTTTCTTCGCCCCGGGGAATGGGAGTCGAGGAGGACTGCCCTGGGAACTGCATGACACAAGAGGGGTCCCGTGGCTGGGAGAATGGAGATTTGAGCCTGCCGGTGAAACCTCAGTGGGTCCGTACATCCTAGTAGCAACTTTGTAAAGGCTATTTTGTGATCTCTTGGCCATACACCGACGGTTGTGTACTGGTATAATGGAGGTTCTTTCTAGTCGCCGACGGGTGACGAAATCATGAACTTGTGGGTAAAGTGGTGCCACCTCTGCATAGTGTAAAACTATCATGATATCCGTGCTTCCGGTCACAAGCACCTGGCCAACTTCCATGATTAGAGGCAAAACTTGGGATGGATATTTGGGTTTGGTCATTGGGATTGGTTTTGGGACTGTTTTGAGTCATGAAAATGAGTTTGGTTTGGGTTATATGAATATGAGATGGTTATGAATATTTATGAGCATGAGATGAACTTGAGAAAGATTAATGGCTGGTTGAGAGTTGATAAATGGTGAATTATGATGAAAGAATGTTGCTGAATTACTTGGTTATATTGGGATTAAATTTACCTAGAAATAGTTGCTGTTTTTACCATGCTTATGAAATCAAATTTGCTTGCTGCAATGAGCCTTTTTATTGCCTACCTTGTTGTAAGCTACATGTCATACTTTTCCCGCACTTCCTGAGTATGACATGTACTCACCCTTGCATTCCCACATGTACATCAGCTATAGGAGAAGAGTACTTCTAGGAACATGTGGAGTACTAGGCATGCGCACTACCGTCAACATGCCTGTGGTGTTGAAGTTGGAGCCTGCTGTTTAGTTGTTTTCCGCTGTCGTTTAGAGCCTTCTGCTGCAAGAATAAGTTAGATATTCATGAGTGAGACATTGAGTCGTTGTAATAAAGTAATTAAACGCTATTTATTCGTGGTTATATTCTGAATTCAGTTTGTGGATTACATGTGTATGTGTGATGAACATCTTGGGCACACATATGCATTCACTTGGTTCATTTTCGGAACCTGGTGTCACAATTTGCATGGTAAAAACAGAACCATTGCGATTTAGCTCTGGACCTTGCCAAAGCTAACCTGACCTTGAGCCGGAGCTTACCAAAGGTAGCAGAACCTAGCACCGGAACTTACCAAAGCTAGTCGGACCTACCGCTGGAGCTAACCAAACACATGTCGGACCTAGCAATAGCAATTCGGACCTTACGTCGGATCTTGTTGGAGCTCGGACCTAGAGTCGGACCTTGACAAAAAGAGTGTTTTGGCAGAATTCAAAACTTTTATCGTCATAGCCAATGTATTCAGCACACATAGGTGTTACACAATCTTTACTCATCGAGCTGTAAACTACCCAACTCTCATAGGATTTATATGTCATGCAAATGGGGTTTCAATCACCTTAACTCTAATGCAAGCATTTCACCCTAGACATAAGTGATACAAATGGAAACATTGCAAAACGTAATTAAATGTAATGGGGCTTGCCTGGTTGTGAGTGAAAGGAAAAATTAGCGTCCGGTGGGAGGACTTATAACGGAGTGTCCTCAACTTCGGTCACTATATGATATGCAACAAAATATGTGTATAAGTGCTAATGAATTATAAGAATTAAACTTCTGTTACTAGCTACTGCTATTAAGGTTTCTTAATTGGCTTTGGGATTTTTCCAGTGGACACTAGACCCTATAAGGATGATCTGAGCAAGATTTGGAGAAGTTTCATGGAATCTTGTGGTCTCCAAAATTCCCACAAGTACAAGGCTTCTCTGAATTCTGATCTCAAATCTGAAGTTTTGACATGGCTAACAGTGGAAGGTAAAATTATAGGAGGTTTACCTAGTTCTAGAAAAATTTGTTTCACAATATTTTGAGTTGTCTACAGGGAGAAATGAATTTTTGAATTTGATATGAAATGCTGAAAAGGTTCTGTTTATTTTGGAGGATTTTCATTGAAGGCTGAAGATTAGAAGACTGTTTGACCCAGTAAATAAAGCTTAATGAACTTGAAATTTTTACTGATGGTCAAGGTTATTTATAGAAGTGTCCTGACCAAAATTGGAAATTTTCCCATTACAGGAACAGTGGTAATTAATTTCCAAAGAAATCAGCTCGAAGGAATTAATTACAGAAATATTGGGACTTCCGTGTTTGGGAAATTGCATCACTGCAAAGTTTAACACATGAGGATTCTACCAGGATTTATTTGGAATTTTCGGAGCAATTCTAGTAGGCATAATTGAATTTAGAAGATGAGCTAATTTCTGGAATTGTTTGCTAATAGAAAACTTCGAATAATTGCAACCGGGCCCACTGTTTTAAATCGGGCCAGTGAAATTGCGGCAACACCGGGGGCTACGGAGTTAACCAGTGCAACCATACCCGATCCCGTGCCGCACCCAGATCCCGCGCCTGAGCTGAGACACTGACAGGTGGGCCACGCCCCTCCGTCGTCTTCCTCGCACCCAGGCGGTTCCCTCGCTGGAGCAGTGACGGCGACTCGCCGGAAAGGCTGCCCAGTGCCCCAAACGGCTCAAATCTCACCGCCTGTGCCCAAAACTCGACGAGGAACAATCTGGGAAGGTTGGTGGTGATGCTAGGTGGCCGGAAATACCTCCCCGACAGCGGCAGCGGCAAACTCCACCATGGCGCTGTTGTTCTCGCATGGGAGAAGGTTATTCTGGCCGGGGAGAGCACCACAAGCACCAGGGTCATGTGATGACCACGTTTTTGCATCCTAAAATGGGTAAAACCCCGTGCAAAGGGTATCTCGACAGTGCGGCTAGGGTTGCGCGTAGGCGGCCGGGAATACTCAGATTACGGCTTCATTTCTCGACTGTTTCCGATGGTTTTGCGTCGAGGAGCTGCGCTAGGTTGCATAGAAGCATCGAGCTAAAGCAATTAGACTATGACCTTACCTTAGAACCAAATTTCCAAGTAGACGGGCTGCGGTTCTTATGGTAGCTCGGAAGAAACGAAAGCGATCACGGCCGGAGAGGAAACACGGCTGCTCCTAGGCTGGACAGTAGCACCCCGTACCGTCGGCGATCCCGCTCAGCTGGAGAATGCTCGGTCTAACGCATGGAGAGCAGAGAAGCGGCGATTTTTGATTCGGCGACAAGAACATAGTAGGTGTGCATGTTTTCTTCACCGAGTGAGAGGAGACGACGACAGAGCTGCGACACTCGCCTCAATTGCGAACGCAACGGGGAAATGGTGACTTCGGCACCAGGCCAGAGACGTCGCTGTGGCGCGCGGTTGCAGCCGTAGAGAGAAAACGGGAACTGACGTGCTCGGTGAGTGACTGACTAGATGGTCCCACATGTCATCCTCCCTCTTCCTCTCCTAGTGTTTCTGATCTTTTATTTCTACCACCAAACTTTGTCAAAAAATCCTAGATATTTGCAAGGAAGCAAAATCAAATATGTAAAATTCAATTCTGGACTTCAATGCTGCATTTGATCAAGTTTGGTTTGAATTCCAAATTCAAATTTAATTCCCAATGGTTTTTTATGTCACCCTAGAATTAAACAGCAAACATGCTTCCAAAATAATGGAATTTTGCATGAGGGCTCTTTGAATTATTTGGAACCAAGTGGCAAACTATGGCTTGAATTTGCACTAGTATCATATGTATATGACTAGTTTCCAAAAAGTTTAAAAATTCAAATTTCCTCCACCTTTTTTATGCTACACCAACCGTGTAAAACTGGGCTTTCACAGCGCCCACCCTCGAAGAAGAAGCGGTGAAAACCATTGAGAATCAGCCATGTTCTAGCCGTTTTTCTCGCCGCCGGTGAAAAACTCTCCGGTTCACCGTCGAGAGTGGGTTTGCCAGCGTTTTCCACCCCCATGTGCCTCCATTTCGTGTTCTTCATGATTCCCTCGTGCTCTAGAGCCAAAAACCCAAGAGTTTGGAGGGGTGTTAAGGATTCCCAACATCGCCAGAACCCTAGCCGCCGCTGCCGCCATCACGCGGAGTGTTCCGGCCACATATGGTCTAAGCCGACCCCACCATCATGTTCCCCGTTGTCTAAAACCTAGAGGCGGCGAGTTTCAGCTCCGGAGGCGGCCGGGAATGCTGTTCCGGCAGACCTCGCCGGTGCACGCCACCACGCGACACCGTTGGCGCGAGGTAGAAGAAGACAGCCGCGTGGGGCCCACTGTAAACCGTTTAAACATTTCATTTCTTTACAGATTTCCAAGCAAACTTCAAACAGCCAGAACTTTGTGTAGGAATGTCCAAAAATCCTCAAATAAGTTTCATTAGAATAATCTCGATTAGTCCTATCCATTGGTGCATCATAATTTTTATTATAGTCCCTGGATTTGGCTCATTAATTCCTTTACAAAAAAGCTTTGGAATTTAATTCCAGGAGTTCTGTTAATTGGAAATTTAGTTTTGGTCAGAACCTTCATCTAAATATACTTGAACTACAGTAAAAATTTCAGAGTCATTTGACTTCATTTACTGGATCAAATGGTGTTTCAATCCTCTAGGCCATTGAAAAATAGCATAAACAACAGAAACTTTTTCAGACTTTTGCCAAATCTTGTAAAATCAATATCTCCATGTAAGAAGCTCCAAAAATGGTGGAACCAATTTCTGTAGACTCAGAACATTGTGTACATAACAAAAAGTCCACTTTTCAGCAAGTTAAAGCTCCAGAACTAGGATGGAAATTCAGAATAGTTAAAACACATAAGGAATTATTGTGACCAAACTTTGCACACTGCCTACATACCATCCCTTGAAGCTACTGTTAAATTTTCAGCTTCATTGGACCGTACCAATCGCTAGATCAGTAGTTGGTACGCACAATAGAATGGATCGAATACCATATATTAATTCAGTCTCAACATGACCCTTAAGGTCTTACATCCATGTCTTAAGTTACAATTCGTTGGCCTCGCATGGTCTCAAAAGAATGGAAAACTATTGAAGAGCAGCGGACTAAGTGGCTCCCATTCTCCTCAGGCAGCCTTGGATGCAGGACTAGGCCTACTCGTCATTGTATTGCGCTTCATCCTCTATCTCCCTTTCCTCTTCTACTTCTGAGGGTCGTGAAGGAGGCAAGAATGAGTACGGAAGGTACTTAGCAAGCCCTAACACTACTCAAGGGAGTGTGTTTCATGCAAGGGGTTGTAGCAAGGTAGAGCCATATGGCTTAGGGTTTGCCGAAAAGCATTAATGCAGGGTTTCCTGAATGAAGGTTTTGCAAATCAAATGAGGTAGTCGTTTCTTGCTTTTAGTTGGTGGGACCTGGGGGAGTTTGAGCTCCATCCCACCAGTTCCCCAAGTTTTAACCGAATGTTCAACCCCACGGCTCTACTAGTTCCCGACACACAGGTGTAATTTCCAAAACACGGCAAACACTGCCACTCAACCACATCAAGGAAACATGCTAAGACTAATCCACAAGAGCTCGGAACATAGTGTGCCAATACCGTGACAACGGTTATCTGAATTTTACACTCTGCAGAGGTTGTACACTTTACCCATAGGTCAAGCACTCCTAGCAATGGAGTAGTGTAACGTTCTCCTCATCTTCCTCGAGTAACCCCACAATCACACCTCGGGACGCACCCATGGGCTATTTGGGCAATTACTCTCTCAACCGGATCATGGGTAATGACTACCCCGTGTCTTTTCCTGGTCCCTCGTGCCCTACTGGCCGCCAGATGGATCATGTGGAAGTCACCAAGAAGGTACATGGAATTCTGCCCATACTGGTTCTGTGGTTGTACGAAATCACCATGACGAGGTCATATGAACCGGTCCTTGAGTTGGTGAGGTGGCTCCGTCTATGTCCACTACAGAGAGACTACACCGAAGCACACACTACTCATACACCAATCCTGCCTCAACCATTCCCTTTTTCCACATCACCCCATGCAAGTTGTATAACACTATTCCCAACTCACTTCCTAACTCACACCACCAAGACACCTTTCACACTTTTCGAAAATCCGTTGATTAATTGTAGTGAGTCGCAATGCAAACATCGCGAGGGTTCCTAAGCATTCTACTTTCAAGTGATCACACATGTCATCACATTATATTGTGACGATGGGGCCTTAGGGCATCAAGGAGGAGTCGACAAGGTCAAGGAGGGTCCGTGGCACTTCACATGTCAAGCACGAGACTGAGCAACCACTAGTCAAATGGGTTTTAGCTACTACAGCGTTTAAAAATAATCATGAAAAACATGCACATTGAAAACAGGCTATCAGGGTAATTTTGAAAATTCATAGGAGCAATCATGATCAAGGAGGGGTTAGAGCTTGCCTTCAAAAGCTTCTAGGAATTCCTCATAATCCGGGTCGTCAAATTCCTCGTCGTCTTCCTCGTTTGCTATGGTACGTAACTTGTCCGAATTAGTGTTGAACCTAAGAGAATCCAAAACTTAGGTTACATCATAGTTACATGGTTGTAGGGGTTTTGAGGGGTTCCCTAACGACCAACATGTTATATTTGCTCTTTTGGAGGGGGTAGTGTACTTGGCCGGGGGGCCGTACCCTATCCCCTTTCGCCGTTTACTTAATTGTTAATTTAGCTTGATTACCGATGATTAGTAATTCCCTAAAATGGTTTTTAGCCTTTATCCGCATGCTATTATCCTCTAATGACAATTTCCTATTTGTAGGAATTTTCCTCAAATTTTTCTGTACCCGAAAATGCCTTTTCCAAGTTTCCGTGAACGCTTATCGGGTGTACCTAGTGTTTTCCTGCGTATAGCGGCTGACAGGCGGGGCCAGGATCCCACAGGTCACTGTTCCGTGGACCGGGACTTAGTCCATGGCCGTTGGGTCTCTGTCAGGCGCGCGGTGAGCTGGAGCTCATGTGGCGCCGAGTCAGCGGCCACGTCGGCGCCTTGCCCATGTGGCCCTGCCACCTGGCTGCCACGTGAGTGGCCGACAGGGGGTTTTCTGGCGCGGCGGAGGCGGCCAGAGGCTCGCCGGAGCCATGTTTCTCTCCCGACACGACCTAACGGAGTTCATGCCGGTGTGCTACATGTTGTAAGGAACCTAATGGAGATGTCCTTCGGCCGAGGGGGACACTAGAGCGGTGGCTAGAGCTCGTCGGAGATGGTTCGGCAGCAGTGCACCGTGGAACTTTGGTTGTGCTCATTTTCACATGGGTTTGGGCGTACCTACACGACCACTGGGTCGTGGGGAAGGTGTTGCGTAACTCGGTCGGGCCAGTGCGGCCTTCACACCGGCCGGTGGCGTGCCGAGGCGGCCATGGGTGGCGGTTGTTTGGCGCGGGCCTCCTACAAGGTTCTAGTGCACGTCCTAGGGGGCAGAGCTGCCCAGAGGGCCTCTAGGAATGCCGGATGGAAAGGAGGGGGAGAACTGTGGCGTACTGGCGGCGAATTTGGGAATTGGCCAGAGTTGGAGAAGAAGCGGGGATCTCTGAATTTCTTTCGGGAACCAGTCGCCCACTGCTCAATCGGCTTCGTGGGAGTTCGAGGGGGGTGGTGCGCACCTCTGGGGCGGAGAGGGGGCCTTTTTTATAGCCGGCGGTGGCGGTGGTGGAGCGCCGGGATATTTTTCTCTTATGTCATCATTGGAGGCGGCCGGATTTTGGGGCGGAGACGCGGCCGATGTGTTTATGGCTGATGACAGGCGAGTGAAGGCGGGCAGGGCTAGCTGGTGTGCCGGCCAGCATGGTGACGTGATGGCGCTGCCTCCCATCGCCGGGATTCCCGGGTCAGAGCCGGCGGAGCAGCGTGGGCGGGATGTGGGAGAAGGTGTTGTGCGCCGTGGGCCGGGACGGGGGAAAGGAAGGCGGGCCGCGTGTGGGAGAGGGAAGGAGAAAGGGGGAAAAGGAATGGGCTGGGCCGCTGGGGAGATGGGTTGCACCTGGGAAATAGGCCCATGTCCTCTTTTTTGTTTTTCTTTTTCTCTTTCTTGTTGTTTGACTTCCAATTTGAATTCGATTCAAATTCTCGTATTCTGAATTTTGTGTCCGTTACGGATCTACCCACTTAAATGGAATCTCGTCCTCGAGATTTGGTTACTTCCTCGAACAGGTGAGGAAACTCTCTTCTGAGGTCGTCCACTCGTTCCTAGGTAGCTTCTGCTTCGGTATGGTTACTCCATTGGACTCGGCAAATCGCACTGCACTCCTGCGTGTTTGTCTGTTGATGAAGTCTAGGTTCCTTGTAGGCAGCTCTTGGTATCTTAAGTACGGTTGTAGGTCCATTGCGTCACACGATACCCGTTCCTCTGGGTACTCTCAAACATTGTGGACGTCGGACATAGTCTCTGGCAACTTCAAACGGTAGGCCACTGTTCCTATTCTTCCGAGTATTTCAAATGGTTTGATGTATCGTGGGGCCAACTTCCCTCGTATCTAGAACCTCCTTGTACCTCGTATAGGTGACACCTTGAGGTATACGAAGTCTCCCTTGTCAAAAGGGAGCTCCCTCCAGTGGGTGTCTGCATAGCTCTTTTGCCTGCTCTGTGCTACCTTGAGGTTCTCTCTGATTGTGGCCACCTGTTCCTCTGCGTCCTTAATTATGGAAGGGCCAAAATACGAACACTCTCCAACCTCTGACCACATTAGTGGTGTTCGGAACTTTCTCTTGTACAATGCCTCGAATGGTGACATCTGCAGGCTGTCCTGATAGCCGTTGTTATAGGAGAATTCTGCAAAGGATAGACTCTTTTTCCAGTTCTTTCCATATGTAAGAGCACATGCGAGTAGCATATCTTCTAGTATCTGATTTACCCGTTCAGTCTGACCGTCCATCTGTGGATGGTAGGCGGAACTGTAATCAAGTTTGGTTCCCAGAAAGCGCATGTAAACTCTTCCAGAAGTGTGCCGTGAACTAGGAGCCACGATCTGACACAATTCAACTCGGTACTCCGTGCAGTCGGAGTATGTGGTCGATGTATAATTGTGCTAGTTGGTCTCCACGGTGGGTCGTTTTGACTGGTATGAAATGAGATACCTTTGTCAGATGATCTATGATAACCCAAACGGAGTTGTTTCCCATTTTCGTCCTGGGTAACCCGGTTATGAAGTCCATAACAATTTCATCCCATTTCCACACTGGTATGGTTGGTGGTTGTAATGACCTTGCTGGCCTCTGATGTTCGGTCTTTACTCGGTGGCAGACGTCGCAATGGGCGATGAACTCTGCTATTTATCTTTTCATTGACACCCACTAGTACTTTTGCTTTAGGTCATGTTACATCTTGGTGGTTCCCGGGTGGATGGAGTACACTGAGTTGTGGGGCTCATCCATTATTAGTCGTCTTAGCCCTTCTGCTTTCAGCACACATATTCGGTTCTCGTACCACAGGGTTTCGTGTCCGTCCACTCGAAACCCGAAGGCTTTGCCTACCCCTGTCTGAGCCTTTAGTCCTCCTGTTGGGCTTGTTGAATTCGGTCCTTCAACGTGGGTTGTAGGCTCAGGGTGCCCAGGTACCCGTTGGGTGCTATGTGCAGGTTCAACCTCCGCATCTCCGCTCTCAGGATTGGTTGGCGGGTAACAGGCCTCATTTTGTTACATTGAGCCTTCCGGCTCAGAGCGTCGGCTACTATGTTAGCCTTTCCAGGGTGATACTGCACTTCCAGGTTGTAGTCCTTTATCATCTCCAACCACCTTCGCTGCCTTAGGTTTAGTTCCGACTGGGTGAATATGTATCTGAGGCTCTTGTGGTCCGTAAAGATCTGACACTTGTTTTCCATCAGGTAGTGTCTCCAAATCTTTAGTGCATGGACCACAGCTGCCAACTCCAAGTCATGGGTTGGGTAGTTCTTTTCATGGACCTTCAGTTGTCTGGATGCACAGGCGACGACTCGGTCATCCTGCATCAGCACACACCCGAGTCATAGTCGGGGGGCGTCGTAGTATACAACAAAATCTTTGTGTATATCTGGCAAGATCAGCACTGGGGCAGCGGTCAACTTCTTCTTTAATTCCCTAAAGCTGTTCTCGCAGCCGGAAGTCCACTCAAATTTCGTGTCCTTCTTTGTCAACTCGGTCATGGGTCTCGCAATTTTGGAGAACCCTTCTATAAACCTCAAGTCATACCCGGCTAGTCCAAAGAAGCTGTGTATTTCCGTCACGCTAGTGGGCTACTTTCAGTCGGTGACTGCCTCAACTTTAGCTGGGTCCACTGCTACTCCCTCGGCCTTTATGATGTGCCTGAGGAATGCGACCTGTTGCAGCCAAAATTCACAGTTGCTGAATTTGGCGTACAGCTGGTGTGCTCTCAGCCTTCCCAGTACTATTCTGAGGTGTTCGACATGCTCCGCCCGGCTTTTTGAGTAGATCAGTATGTCGTCTATGAAGACGACGACAAAACTGTCTAACTCCTCCATGAATATCTTGTTCATTAGGTTCATGAGGTAGGCCCATGCGTTGGTCAGTGCGAACGGCATCACTGTGAACTCTTATTGTCTGTAACGAGTCACAAAGGCCGTCTTCATGATGTCCGCATTTCTGATCTTCAATTGGTAGTAACCAGATTGCAAATCAATCTTGGAAAAGTACTTTGCTCCCGTTAGTTGGTCGAACAAGTCATCGATCCGTGGCCAGGGGTACTTGTTCCTAATCGTTACCTCATTCAGGGACCGGTAGTTGATACACATCCTCAAGCTACCATCCTTCTTTTTGACAAAAAACACGGGAGCTCCCCAGGATGAAGAGCTAGGTCAGATAAATCCTTTCTCTTGTAACTCTTCGATCTGCTCCTTTAGCTCGGCTAGCTCATTGGCTGCCATCCAATACGGTCTCTTGCCTACCGGTGTTGCCCCAGGTATTAGGTCGATCAGTAATTTGATATCCCTATCCGGGGGCATTCCGGGTAGCTCCTCTGAATACGTCTGGGTATTCACTTACGACTAGCACTTGCTCCAAGGGTGGCGTTTCCAGGATGCATACTAGGGGTTCCATTCCGAGTTTGCGGAGTTGGCACGTCACGGTAACCCCGTCGCGGTTTGTCACCGTGACCTTGTGGTCGGCATAGGATATATTCCCTTTATGTCGTGCCAACCAGTCCATTCCAAGAATAACATCTATGCCATCCGACTTCAGGACGACTAGGTTTGCAAGGAATTCTACCCCACTTATCTGAATCTTAATCCCCAAGCATCCGAGGTGGCACTTTATAATGGCCCCTGGGGATCTGGTCCCTAGTGGGGTCTTTAGCCATACTGTTGGCAATCCACTTCTAGTTACAAAGTTAGAGCAAACGAAAGAGTGCAAAGCCCCGGAATCAAATAGTACTGTGGCAAGGGTTGAGTTGACCAGGTACTCACCGAGTATGACGTCTGGTGCATCCTCATCCTGGCTTGCTTCGATGTGATTCATGCGGCCATGCCCGAAGGACTGAGCTCAGTTCTGCGGTCATGACACTTGCGGTGGGTTGCGCCCGTTGTTGGACGCAACGATCCTTACTCCTGAGTTTGCCGGGGCATCATTTGGCTTCCTCATGAGTGGGCAATTTGCGATCAAGTGTCCCAGGTCACGGCAATGGAAGCAAGCCCTGCCAGCAGTCATCGTCTGAGTTGTGTTGGCATTTCCCTGCTGCGGTGCATTGGTGCTTGGTGGCCGGTATTGCTGCATTGGCTGCTGTAGGTTTGACCCAATGGTGCGAAACTGCATTGTGGGTTGTTGTCGCGGCTTCGGTGGAAAGTTAGGCCTTGCCCATTGGAATCGCTCCTGCTGCTTGAACTTCTGCACCTGGAACTTCTTCTTTCGTTCCCCATCCAACTGGGAACGTGCCTCTTCCAATAGTATGGCCCTATTCATGAGGGTGTTGAAGTCCGGGTATATGTGAGTGACAAGTTGTGCTTTTATGACACCGTTCAACCCCTTGTGGAAATTTTCTTGTTTCTTCTTGTCAGTGTTAATTTCGCTACCGGCATAGCGTCCCAACTTCAAGAATTTCTTGATGTACTAATTGATGGTCATGGCTCCTTGTCGCAGGGCACGGAACTCATCCGCCTTCATTTCTATAACCCCTTCGGGGATATGGTAATCCCAGAAGGCTTGCTGGAACTCCTCCAAGGTTATTGTGTCAGGTTCAGCTGCTGCATCGCGGTAGTTATCCCACCACTCTGCGGCAGCTCCCACTAGCTGATGTGAGGCTAACATAACTCGCTCCAGGTCTCCGGCTGCCGTTATGTCGAGTTTCTTGCTTATGTTGTGCGGCCAGTCATCGGCTGCCAATGGATCCTCATCGGCGCCGTCAAAGACCGAGGGTCGGAGTCTCATGAACTCTGACATCCTAGAGGGCGGAGGTGCCCCAGGGCCTCGCTGCCCTTGCATTGCCTGAGTTATCGTCTGCAGTAGCTGTGTCTGTACTGCCATGACTTCGGCCAACGTAGCCAGTGGTGGTGGAGGCACCACTTCTTCCTCCGTGGCTGCCACTTCTTCGCGGTTGATTTTCCCAACTTCTTCTGAGAGGTCGTCTACTCCATTGGGTTCATCTCTCTCAACCGCTGCTGCCCTGCCCCTCCGGGCGGGTATGTTTCAGGGTGCACGGACTGCCGGTGCCTGAGCCCCTTCAGCATCATGCCCCCGAAGCGCCTGGACTCTAGCGGATCTCTTGGGGGCCATCTAGGGAAGCACAATATTGTGGAAGATTTAGTTGTTGTTCTTGTTTTTTGTTTCATGTTTTACTTGCCTATATTCTAGTGTATATATTTGTCCAACTTGATCAAGCTGGTCTCCCTTATTTCTGTCTTAAGGAGGGTGCTCTTATCTGGGCTCTTGCCCACATCACTCAACAAGGTTTTATCACACACTGAACATCCATTAAATCCCAGCAAATCACATCATCATTACTAGAGTACAATCTTCACATGGTACAACACATAGCAGGTCTATAACCTTGCAACACACTCGTGCCACACCTAATGATCATGATGCTAATCATCCACTAATACGACATATACAACTCACACTATGCCGGGCTACTCATGGTGCTACAGGATGCTGTCCCTGTGACTACTGTGGAGGAACCGATGGGGGTATGGCGTCCTCCATGCCGTGGTCCTGATGCCACTCGCGCTATAGGTCGATCCCGTCGTCTAGCAGCTCCTGAATAGTGAAGGGGAACTGTCCACCACCGTGTCCTGCGGTCTCCTGACTAGGTCCTCCACAGCTAGCAACCTTCTCTAGTATCTCGACGCTCGAGTCCTGATCGCCGCCTCCCTGCGGGTGCTCTTCCTCCTCTAGCTCATCTCCAGTGTCGTCGTCGGAGTCGCTGTACGTCCCCGTGCTCCCTGTGCGTCCTCCACGCAGCCACTCCAACAGTCGAAGGCTCTTGCCTCGACCAAAGTGTCCAGTGCCTCTGGCTATAGTGGCTCAGACGGTGGGAGTCAGGTGGGGTATAGATGGCATATGCATCGTCTGCAGGCCATTGTCGTGCTGCATGGCCAGGGTGCTCCTACGAGCAGTGATCTGGACTCGCGCTCCTCCTGGGCGGGCTCCGGCCTGGTAAAGAGAGTCCAACTCCCTTACGTGTGCTGCAGTCCTGTGGCTAAGCTCCACGCAGAGCCTCGGTCCCTCACGAGCTCTTGTGGTCTCAGTGCGGGCCTCGTCCAGCTGGGCCTGTAGACTCCTCGCTCTAGCCTCTGTGTCCTGAGTGCGAGAAACCTCTGCCCTCCACTCTGTGAGGGCGTCCTCGCAGCACTGGTCCAAGGTGTGCAGATATCTGGTGCTCTCTATCAGGGTAGTGTCCTCCACGGTCCTGGTGAGTTCCTCCAGTGTCGCAACTCACTGCCTCCAGACATAGCTGTCCTCTCGGCGCACAGGTAAGTAGCGGATGGGCGTCGGCCTGGTCCGCTCCATGCACCTGTCGCTGAGCTCCAACCAGGGCCGGCTCTATGTTTTTGAGGGCCCTAGGGCGAAGTTGATATAAGGCCCCTAAGACTATAGATATATACGTAATTAACCGATGAAAATGATCAAAGCGATCAAGCCTAATTATGGTTGAAGGCACTAGCACCATATTCAGTAGTAATAAAGATAAATTTATAAACATATTACCCCCTCCATTTCAAATTATTTGACGCTGGTTAGTTTAAAATTGAATTAGTCAGCGTCAAATAATTCGAAACGGAGGGAGTGTCAATCAAATACAGAATAAAATGCTACTAAAGTCAATCGTAAAAATAACCCCAACAACCCTTTAAAGTTGATCTATCTACTGCAGAAAAATAGGTTTTGAAATTTTGTAACTATTTTATGCAATAGAGAAGATTGCGCGAATATGCTATGAGAATCTAAAAAAAATTCATACAACTTTGACATTCAAACCGAAAATCAATTTCCTACAACACCGACATATAAATGGACGTGACAAACATGGTCTCTTTGTAGTGATTAGAACCGAATTATCAGATCGAAACAGCCTAAAGAGAGGGAGAAACAAAAGTTTTAGGTCTTAGATCAAAACCTAACACTAAGATCTGAGCAGCGATGATCTTTTCCACTAATAGTCATTATTTTTTCCTCTCTACTCTACACTGCCTGGTATTTTTGCGGCTAATTATTGTGTCCCTCTTCTTCTTGCTACCCAGCAACAATCATGAGAGGTTAACAAAAAAGAAATATGATGAAAATACTAGGGGCAGTATATTTCTTTTAATGTAACTAGCAAGAAGATCAAAGACAGCATGGATCGTTTTACCTTAGTAAGTAAGACGACGGTGAGCCAACACTTCTCTTTCTCTGCGTCTGAAGCACGATCCGTAGTAGGAGAACATGTGGTAGGGGAAGGGACTTGGGTGTAGGAATTAAGGTTAATTGGTTTATTCTCTCTCCTAAATTAGGTTCTAATTAGAACTTAATTAAACCATACTAAACCTAATAATTCTATCTATCTATTTTTTTCTTAATTTTCTTGATCCCAATTATAGCACTCTGTATAGAATAAACTCTCATGGGCCCCTCTTCGGCCTGGGCCCTAGGCGGTCGCCCCTCCCACCTAGGGCTAGAGCCGGCCCTGGCTCCAACAGTGCCTCCCGTGTAACAGCCCTAATGGCATCCGCATAGCGGGCTCTGGTGAAGGTGAGTGAGTAAGGATGCACTCCATGAGGTCTCGACGCCTCAGTGATGTGGACCTCTACCTCACAACAAAGTGCAACGTCCTCCTCGTACTCCCTCTAGCGGTAGCACGGAAACCTCTTGTAGCCGAGTCTCTCCAAAGGGTGGATTAACACCTGCGGGAACCCAGTCAGGTCCTCGCAGGTACCCTCAGACCAGTCGTTCATCTGTCAAGGTAACTATGGGTTAGCGTTGTTTTTGGCAAGGATAGTTTAACATAAGAGTGAGGTAAGTCTAGTAGAGGTAGTTTTCGCACATAATTTTGGAAAATACGTGTTTCGTCGGTGGTTCGTCTCTATGGATTCGTCCTACGGCCCAGTACGGCTCTGACACCACTTTGTCGAGACCCACCTTTCTTGGAGCCCACTTGTGCATTCCGTACCAATCCCTGGATCAGTAGTTGGTACGCACAATAGAAAGGATCAAATACTATATCAATTCAGTCTCAACATGACCCTTAAGGTCTTACATCCATGTCTTAAGTTACAATTCGTTGGCCTCGTAGGGCCTCAAAACAATGGAAAACTGTTGAAGATCAGCGGACTAAGTGGCTCCCATTCTCCTCACGCAGCCTTGGGCGCAGGACTAGGCCTACTCGTCATTATATTGCGCTTCATCCTCTATTTCCCTTTCCTCTTCTGCTTCTGAGGGTCGTGAAGGAGGCAAGAGTGAGTATGGAAGGTACTCAGCAAGTCCTAACACTACTCAAGGGAGTGTGTTTCATGCAGGGGGTTGTAGCAAGGTAGGGCCATACATCTTAGGGTTTGCCGAAAAGCACTAATGCAGGGTTTCTTGAAAGATGGTTTTGGAAAGCAAATGAGATAGTCGTTTCTAGTTTTTAGTTGGTGGGACCTAGGGGAGTTTGAGCTCCATCTCGCTAGTAACCTAAGTTTTAACCGAACGTTCAAGCCCACAGCTCTACTAGTTCCCAGCACACAACCATAATTTCTAAAACACGGCAAACACTGCCACTCAACCACATCAAGGAAACATGATAAGACTAATCAACAAGAGCTCGGAACATAGTGTGCCAATACCGTGACAATGGTTATACAGGTTCTGTGGTTATATGAAATCACTATGACGAGGTCATATGATCCGGTCCTTGAGTTGGTGAGGCGGCTCCATCAATGTCCACGACAGGTGGACTACCGAAGCATACACTACTCATTCACTAATCCCGCCTCAACCATTCCCCTTTTCCCACTTCACCCCATGCAAGTTGTATAACACCATTCCCATCTCACTTCCTAACTCACACCACCAAGACACCTTTCACACTTTTCGAAATCCGATGATTAATTGTAGTGAGTCGCGATGCGAACATCGCGAGGGTTCCTAAGCATTCGACTTTCAAGGGATCACACACGTCATCACATTATATTATGACGATGGGTCCTTAGGGCATCAAAGAGGACTCGACAAGGTCAAGGAGGGTTCGTTGCACTTCACATGTCAAGCACGTGACTGAGCAACCACTAGTCAAATGGGTTTTAGCTACTACAACGTTTAAAAATAATCACAAAAAGCATGCACATTAAAAACAGGCTATCAGGGTAACTTTGCAAATTCATAGGAGCAATCATGATCAAGGAGGGGTTACAGCTTGCCTTCAAAAGCTTCTAGGAATTCCTTTTAATCCGGGTCGTCGAATTCCTCGTCGTCTTCCTCGTTTGCTATAGTACGTAACTCGCCCGAATTAGTGTCAAACCCAAGGGAATCCAAAACTTAGTTTACATCATAGCTACATGGTTGTAGGGGTTTTTAGGGGTTCCCTAACGACCAACGTGTTTTATCTGGGCTTTTCGGAGGGGGTAGTGTACTTGGCCGGGGGGCCGTTCACTATCCCCTTTCGCTGTTTACTTAATTGTTAGGTTAGCATGATTACCGACAATTAGTAATGCCCTAAAATGGTTTTTAGCCTTTCATCCAGATGTTATTATCCTCTAATGACAATTTCCTATTTTTAGGAATTTTCCTAGAATTTTTCTGTACCCGAAAATGCCTTTTTCAAGTTTCTGCGTATGCTTATCGGGTGTACCTAGCGTTTTCCTGCGTATAGCGGCTGACAGGCGGGGCAAGGACCCAACGGGTCACTGTTCCGTGGACCGGGACTTAGTCCACGGCCCCTGCGTCTCTGGTCCACATGGACAGAGCCCACAGGGGCTCTGGCAGGCGCGCGGTGAGTTGGCGCCCGCGTGGCGCTGACTCAGCGGCCACATCGGCACCTTGCCCGTGTGGCCCTGCCACATGGCTGCCACGTGAGCGGCCAACAGTGGGGTTTTCTGGCGCGTCGGAGGCGGCCGGCGGCTCGCCGGAGCCGCGTTTCTCTCCCAATACGACTTAACGGAGTTCATGCCGGTGTGCTACGTGTCGTAAGGAACCTAATGGAGATGTCCTTCGGCCGAGGGGACGCTGGAGCGGTGGCTAGAGCTCGCGCGAGGCGGTGCGCCGGTGGTGCATCGTGGAACTTTGGTTGTTCTCATTTTCACACGGGTTTGGGCATCCCTACACGGCTGCTGGATCGTGGGGAAGGTGTTGCGTGGCTTGGCCGGGCTAGTGCGGCCTTCACGGCTACCGGCGGCACGCCGAGGTGGCCATGGGCGGTGGTTATCCGGCGCTAGCCTCCTACAAGGTTCTAGTGCACGTCCTAGGGGGCATAGATGCCCAGGGGGCCTCTAGGGATGCCGGAGGAGAAAGGAGGGTGAGAACCGTTGCGTACCGGCGGCAAATTTGTGAATTGGCCGGAGTTGGGGAAGAAGCGGGGATTTCCAAATTTCTTGCGGGAACCGGTCACCCAATGATCAATCGGCTTCGTGGGAGTTTGATGGAGGTGGTGCGCATCTCTGGGGCGGAGAGGGTTCCGTTTTATAGCCGGCGGAGGTGGTGGTGGAGTGCCGGGATATTTTTCTCGCATGTCATCAATGGAGGCGGCCAGATTTTTGGGCGGAGACGCGGCCGGTGTGTTTATGGCTGCTGACAGGCGAGTGAAGGCGGGCAGGGCTAGCTGGTGTACCGGCCAGCGCAGTGACGAGACGGCGCCACCTCCCATCGCCAGGATTCCCGGGTCAAAGCTAGCGGAGCGGCGCGGGCGGGAGGTGGGAGAAGGCACTGTGTGCCGTGGGCCGGGCCGGGGAAAGGAAGGCGGGCCGCGTGCGGGAGAGGGAAGGAGAAAGGGGAAAGGAGCGGGCTGGGCCGCTGGGGAGGTGGGCTGCGCCTAGGAAATCGGCCCATCTACTCTTTTTTGTTTCTCTTTTTCTCTTTCTTGTTGTTTTGCTTCTAATTTGAATTTGATTCAAATTCTCGTATTCTGAATTTTGTGTCCATTACAATATGTATATAAATGTCCTATTCAACATAGTGTCTAAATCCTACTTCCATTCCACCTAAAATTTTCCTCTCTATTACTGTAGATGATGACAATAGAAACTTCGCTGTTGTTCCCTTCTTAGTTTTATTTCACTTGTACAAAAGATTAGAATCGCTTTCTAAATCACTTTTCAATATATGTGCATTTGCATCTCAATAGTTCACGTGACGTCGAAGATTGACGAGGATTTCAACTCAGAAGCGAGGATCTCCATCTCGTGACTGTTGTGGCGGATTCTCCGGAGGAAGACTAACTTCATAGAGTCACTAACTAAACAGTTGAGCAGGCAAGCCCCGGTTTGCATATAATCGCTTTTACAACTTTTATTTTACTTTCACCTAATATTGATTAGACTTGCTATTGTGCATTATGTCTATGATGTGTGATACCCCACTTGCATTACTATGATTTCCGTGAGTAGAGTGGTTAGTATAGTATTTCCCTCATCGTAGTTGGCTAGGCTAATTGTTGTAGAGAACTCGGTAGAAGTCGAGTAGTTGGAATCTACTTGAGAGAAAGGTTGAGTTGCAGAGTATACTCGTGAGAATGTAGTTGATAAGAGAACCCTCAAAGAAAGTGAGGTGTGGATGGGGAGTTTCTTTAGGATGGAACGCACAATATTGTCTCGACCCGATGGGTGTGACAATGCTTGTGACCACATTGGGCCTGGGACGGTTATGGTAAGGTCAATGTGGAAGTTGTGAATATAGCCCCGTCTATGTCGGTTAAGGACCGCGCCGTATGCGGCCCTGCTGGACAAGTTTGAGTTGTACCGGATACATAATGGCATATGGGACCCATTAAACCAATGTAACTCGATGGACCGTGTTGTAGAAACTCATCCTTCATCTGGGAATGGCATTGAGAAGGCGGGAGGTGTAAATCCTTTAGCAGGCAACTTCAACGTGTCCGTCTAGAGGACCATCCTGCTCGGGATGAAGCGTGTTTCTATGTCAGGGTGTTGTGTGAAAGGTTGTTGCATACAACGTAAGACAGAGCTCCCGTGTGAGTCTTTCGATGCGGGTGTTTGTGTCGTATATTCCGGGTTGTCATTGATTCGAATCACCATCGCTCAAGGTTAAGGATTGAGCATACTTGTTCACTATGCTAGTAAGTAAGAGGCATTGAGGATTAAGAATATTGATCTTTGCTTAATAATTGTATTAAAACCTTGGATGTATTAGAGATAGTGAAAACTAAATTTCTGTTCCACCTTTGGCAAGCAACATTTGAATAAGCGTTTCTTGTTTGATTGTGGGCTTCCGGTGTTGTGCTGCATGAGCCTATTAACTTGCTGGCATAATAATCTGAACATGAGGATCAACGTTTGGCTAAGCTTTGTTATGAAAATTCAACTTCCTATCTTATTACAACCCCGCATGTAGAGCTACATGTTTAGGACTGTCGGTTTAAGCCTTACTGAGTCCTTGTGCTCGCGGTTGCCTTCTTAGTTGTTTTTGCAGGTAGTATGACTTATGTTATGATGACGGTTATCGATGAGACATCTTACCCCATGGTTCATATAAGTCACCGGAAACCTTGCCGCTGCCTTACACTCTTGTGAAGCTAGTGGGAAGCGTCCACAGGCTGGACGGCTTCTTTTCGGCGTAGTTAGTATCGAGAGTGAGTATGTGTAGAGTTAATTTCCGCTGCATATGTACCTTCTTTTTATATTATGTTGTAAAATATTTTATGTTGAGAAATAAAGGATTTTATATGTTTTATGCTGTCTTTTTGTGTATGCTATTGGGTGCCGCATCGCACGACACCACCCAATGTGATTCCTGGAGTGTGGACCAGCGGGGGTCCCCACAGTTGTAGTCTCCTGGATGCTGTTAGGGGTGAAACCTCAAGGAGCTCAAATTAGTCAGAAATCCCTTTGTAAAGTCCTCGTAGTGATCTCCTGGCCGCACACGCAAGGTAGTGTGCAATGTGGTTGGCTACCACAGGCATCATGGGGGTTATTTGAGTCCACCTGGAAACAGGCGATGAAATCACTACTTGTGGGTAAAGAGGCACAAACTCTGCAGAGCTTGAAAACTGTCATGACAGCCATGCTCACGGTCAAGAGAGACACCGACTTCTTCATGATTACTAACTTGGGAGGTGAAATGGTCGGAAATGCTAGGTGGGAAACCCATCATTTATGTATGGTTTTATGGGAAATGGATGAACTAAATTGCTTAGTAATATAGATGCTAATTCAAGCTAAGGTGTTAGGATATATGCGTAGTGCTAAACCATGATGTAAGCCTTTCCTTGACTTTGGCCTTCATATCATTTCTTTTCCCACACTTTCTGACTACCTTAGGTACACAGACTTGCTTGTTGTTGGATTTAAATTGCTATTCAGGCTATGGTGATCGCGTGGACTACAACTAAGAGGACGTCGACCCAATAGATCATTACTAGGCTAGCAGAATACCCGAGCAACGCCTGTGATGGAGCTCCACTAGGATAGTCCGCTGGTTTATCATTTATGTATCTAATACTTTGTTAATCTTTTAAGACATTTATGTAAGATTTGATGTACTCGTTGAACTTGGCATGTAATACATGGTATTTCACTATTTGTCGCCACATGTATGAATGAACGATCCTGGCATACATGTGAGAATTCACTCTGTTCGTCTTCATGAAAACCGGGTGTGACAAAGTGGTTTAAGATCCAAGATGCCCGTAGGAACGTGAACCTAGTTAGAAACAGACGCCTTAAGGACATATTATTTTCCTAAGAACTTTTTTACAAAAATTATGTTATGCAGGTGTTTTATTTATTGTTCTCTTACTTCATTTAGTATCTAGCCTTTTGTACACTCAAAATATATTGTTCACTAGCTTTGTTTCTCACTTTGTTTAAATTTTTCATGTTTTAGATGGCTCACATGCGTGGCACCACCCGTAAGTCGACCGGAGGAAGTGTACCACGACACCAGCTCGCCCCATGCAACCCGCCACCTCCTCCACCACCTGCTGAAAATGAGGAGAACTTCATGACCTACCCCACCCACGGGGAGGCCACAGAAGGAATGCTACAGCGACTACGTCTACTTCTATGCCATGCAGTCTTTGATGGCAAGCTGAACGTTTGCTACCACTCCACCAAGATCTCACGCTTTGGACATGAGGAGTTGAAGTCGGAGGTGATGATTTACAGTGACGATAAGCTCATTAAGACACACCACTCTCTTTCTTGGAGAGCTACTCAGGCTAAGGCGGAGAAGGACGCCACTTGGGAGGTCACTACCTGTCAGTGCTACCACCACCGTCAGAAGCTTGAGGTCAGCATGTATATGTATGTCCCGCAGCGACCAAGTGGCACCACTGATTTTAGACGTGCAGAGCTTCAGGAGGGATGGACGAGCTGCCAGGTGTTGGTGAGTCTTAACGATGGTGTTAATCTTAGTACTCGCCTACAGGTGTGCCAGCAGGAGTTGCAGGATGTACCGGAGCGTTTAAAGGACATGGCGGCCACCCTCCGTGGTTACATGAGGATGAAGAGGGGTGAATACAGCGACCTCTACTCGTCGGAAAACAGGACTTGGACCACTACACTACAGCAAACTGCCACGACGGCCAAGTTAAATTACGACGGCATTAGGGTTAGCCGTCGTAATTTAACTTGTTTACGACGGCTAGTTCTAGCCTTTGTAAATAAGAGCTTACTTACGACGGCCATGCCCTAGCCGTCATAAATAAAAGGTTATTTACAACGGTCAAGCACAAGCCATCGTAAATAAGACTTATTTACAACGGTCAGGACTTGGCAGTCGTAAATAAGGACTATATACCCATGGGACCGGGGTCGGCGCGGGCATTCACACCCACCACAGACCCTGATCCCAAGCCGCCACCGCCGCCTTCCCCCCACCCCCAGCCCCCGCCGCCGCCGCCGCCCCAACCGCGCTGCCCCTTAGTCGGCCGGCCCTGAGGCCTTGGCGCCCCCGCCGCCCGCCCGCGGCACCGTCGCCGCTGCTTGTCTTAGATTAAAAATTTGTGTAGTTCATTAAGTAGTTATGTTGAAGGGATTAAATGATTAGTAAATTAAGTACTCTATTATGTAGGTACTTTTTTGTTAATTATTTATTTTTTGTTTATTTAGTTGATTATTTAGTTAGTGAGTAAAGTAAGAAATTAGGTCAAACATGTAGTTTATTATGTAGTCACTTTTATTGTGTAGTTACTTTATTGTTAATTATTTTAGTTTTTTGTTTATTTAGTTGATTATCTATTTAGTTCTTTAGTTTAGTTGTTTAATTACCTCATTATTTGTTGTTAATTATTAGTAACTTGATTTAGTAATCTAGTTTATAATTATCGATAACTTAATTATCTATTGTTAATTACTTACTTTATAATTTAGTGTTTGTTTGGTATCTTAATTTAGATGATTATTTAGTACTTTAATTGATTGAGTAACTGATTTATTAGAAATTTGATTACTAATTATTTACCTTACGACTGTTAGCTATATACACCGTCGTGAGAGGACGTGGCTTCCCAGCTCCCAAGTCTACTCCCATGCGTCCTCCTATTCTAAGTGTCGCCCTGGAGGTGAGGGCTGCCAAGGCAACCACACCTGGTGAGCGACTCAACCCACTCAGTGATGGGGTGCTTGGCCATTGACGACGATGGCTTGATGGACATGTTGTCGGAGATGAACTTGAGCAACAGGTTGTCGAATCTGTAGATATCCATATGTCAGAGACCTTTACCCACAAAGCGTACTCCGGCGCGAGGTATCCCAACGTGTCCTTAACCCGGGTAGTCATGTGCAAGATCCTCTTCGGCACGAGCTTGGCGATGTCGAAGTCGGCAGCGAGCGGCACGAAATCCGAGTCCAGCAGCAACAAGCAGGCACACGAGGCCCTCAGCAAAGCCGAGTGCGATGTCCATGTGGTGCTTCGAGCTAGTGCAAACATGAAGCGCTTGTTGTAAGACTCTGCTTCCTAGAGAAGAAGCAACAATGCCGGCTATTCGTCATGTTGGCGATAGGTAAGAAGCCCTTACGTTGTATGTTTAGAAAATTGCATAGCGCTAAAACTCTTTCATGCACAATTGTTCTTGCAGCAGATGGGAGGACACTACCTTCGAGGGTAGAGGACGTCAGAGACAGGTCAACACTGTCTTAGGGAACCGTGTGCATTTGCACTACCCTGGTGAGGTCCATGGCAGTGGTGTCAAGCGTATCCCTGCCAAGTCATGGGATGATTACGCTCACGCTACTGACCTGACATACGGGACTGCTTAGAATGCAGTGTGGGCCGACTTCTGGGTAAGTATGTATAATACATTATTTGAGTTTTAGTTCTTCAATAACTAGAATATTTAATAACACTTATGTTTGTGTCTTCTTGTAGAGACGATACCATTTGGCGGATCCAGCGGATGCCGAGCATGCGAGAGCCGTCTTCAACAAGAATGCAAGGAAGCTTGTTACGCTGGCAATCTCTTATGCCCGGATTCAAGAAAAAAACGAGTACTTGAAGAGGCATCAAGCGCAGGAGCTTGCGGTGTTCAGACACGGCCGACACGTACTTGACGGAGGAGCAGTACGCGGAGGTAAACTAGTAGTATTTTAAACATGACTCTTATTTTGTAATGTCAACGTTATTTCAATCAATTATTAAATGCATGTTGGTGTGGATTTCTTGGTTGGAGGACCGTCCAGAGGCTTACCGGGCATCTGTCGGCTGTGGTCCAGCGAGGATTCAGTCGCCAAGTCCAAGAGGGCCTAACAGTGTAGAGGCTCTACTGGAGGCCATACGTATGGTCCGGATGGACATCTACGTCTGGCTAGATGAATGGAAAGAAAAATACCTACGAAACAATATTTATAGTATATTTATGCTACTGACTCGTATGTAACAGCCCTAACTTTTGTAAAGTTTGGTTTCAACTTATGAAACAAAGTTAAGGCAAAGGAATAGCTTGATCATGTGTCACATGAAATAATGAACCCAAAAATGGTCATGTGAGGGAGTTAAAAGTTTTCTTTAGCCCATGCTTAACACATGTTAACATGAGGAAAGAATTTCACTCCTCAAATCTCACTCATGTGCACAGCCTTTATGAGTAGAAGATGAGGGAAATTTAAACACAATTTTGAATCTTTTCAAAGGATTCATATTCAGATTTTCTAAATGCATCCGAGTGAACTCACCGATGCATTCCTCAGGTATTCAAGAGCTTAAGTTCCAAATTTGGAGAATTTTGGAACTCATCTACCATTTATTCAAAGGAATATTTGTGAGCACATTCAAATTCAAATTTGAATTTGGAAACTGAACCAAATATGCTCAATTTTGAAATCTGCTTTCAGATTCAAATTCCTCGTAAATTGTTTGGTCTACCTTTGAATTATGGTAGAATTCAGACAACGGTGGTGCGGGAATCTCAAAGCACAGAAGGGGGATACATTATGGGCTGTGGACCCCAGTGGTCAGTGGCACAACGGTTCCAACCGACCTGCTCACCTCTTCAGCGCGCGCCACCACGAGAGCAGCTGCCGTCGAGCTGGTTGCGTAGTTTCTCTCCCGACCGATTGCTTGCTTTTATCGCCTGTACACGACGGCAAAACGAAGTTGTTTGCTTCCCCCGCTTGTGCCGCCTCTCTGCTCGCCCTCCCGCACGCTAAGAACAGCCACCGTGCTCTCTGTTCTTCTCCCAATCACCACAGCCAACCGAGCACCGGTGCTCGAGCTCCCCACAGCAAAGAGCAGCGCCCATGAGTGATCTAGCTGGCTAGCACCTTTCTACCACTGTCCCGAGCTCGTTTGCACACGGAAATTTGAAGTTCGATCATGCGCCCGAGTGAAACCGAAGGAACCCGAGCTCGGTCACCGTGGACAGCCCACATCGAGGAAGATCAAGCTCAAGCAAGCTTACCCGTCGGCGCACCGGCGATCCAATCTGCTCCTCCCCAACTCCTAGCCCTAGCCGTGGCTTGTCGTGCGAGAATTTGGCAATCCCCCCCGGGCAGCGCAACTCAACCCCAAGGTAAGGATTTGCAAAATTCATCGTCAATTCGGGTTGTTAATGCTTCAAACTTTGCACAGAGATTCCTCACTAGCTAGCGCACCTCCTCCATCGATTATAGGCCAAGAAATTAAGTGTAGAGCAAGAATTCCATGTTCTTTTCAAGAGTGCACCTTCGGACCCCGTCGGCTGCACGGTGCCGATGTGGTTGGAGCGCTCCTCGGCTCATTTAGCCTCCATGTCCACCTTCTGCACGTTCCCCTGGTGCTCTAGAGCCTGACAGCCGATCATTTGGTGAAAAAATGAGCCTCCGCGACCTCGCCGGAACCCTAGCAAGAGCTTTGGCTTGTGCGTGATAGTTTCTGGTGGTCGCCCGCCGACGGAGGCCTTACCAACGCGTTCAGCGTCACAAATTAAGGGGGGGGGCAGCGAGTGTCAGGTAGGGTGGTGGCCGGGAAGGCCGTTCCGGTGACCCTCACCAGAGGGCGCCGCCGCTTCCCTCTGTTTGGCACAAGGAAGAAGATGATCTGACGGGTGGGACCCATTAGCAGACATTTAAACATTTCTAGGAATTCCAGATTTCAGTTCAAACTTTGAACAACCATAATTTTGTGTAGGAGTGTCCAAAAGTTGTAAAATAAATTTTGATGGATTCCTCTCAGAGAATTCTATCCAGGAGTGCAGCCCAATATTTATAAAATCCTTGGATTTCGCTCATAAATTCATTTAATTAAAATCTTGTAGGATTAATTCCAGGAGTTCTGTTATTTGGAAAATTCCCAATTTTGGGAAGGACATCCTTCCAAATATACTTGAACTCCAGTAAAATTTTCAGAGGCATTAGACCTAATTTGATTGGTCAAATGAGGTGTTAATTCTTTATGTCCCTGAAAATTGGAAAAATAGAACAGAGCCCATTTTCAGCTTTTCCCCAATTCTTATAAAAATCATATCTTTGTGTAGAAACATCCAAATTTAGTGATTAAAATTGGGTTAAATTAATATTGAAGAACTCTATTCAAATATGCAACTCAATTTGTGTGGAAGTCAATAATTAATTCTGGAAAATTCTTTGAAGCTTTTCAGTAAAAGAATTTTAGAGGGAGTTTGGTTCATCCAAAAGTCCTCAAATTTTTCCAAAATAATCCTTAGGATGTTATTGAAATCTTGTAAAAAGTTTAGCTAATTTGGAGTTGATTTGTGCTGGAAAATTCAGATTTCAAAGTGCTGTGTTCAAATGAATACAGAAACTTTTCAGAAAAAGTCCCAGAGCTGGAATTCAGTTCTAGGCAATTCTTAGCTCCAAAAATCCCAGAAAAATTCATTCATACCCTATGAACTATAATTAAAATTGTAGTTCACTAAGTTGGGCATGAACATATGAGTTACTTCAGAATTAATTACTTGTTGCTTAATTGTTTAAGGAATTGTTCTGAATAAACCACTCAGTGAAATATGCTAAATTTTGGTCCAGAATCTTTTAATGTGACCAGGAACTCACATGTAAATTTTCAGCTCAAGTTGAGCCATGGATATTCCTGTCCTTGTTCTCCAATCTCATGTATGTGAGAAAAACATAGGGATTAATATGGGAATTATGGGAAACATCATTTCCTTCCACATTAGCTGCAATTTGGCAAGCTAAGTCTCTGTGTAGTGTATAACTTCTTGTAAAAATTTTGAAGTCATTGGAGATCAGGATCTGTAGTTATACCGAAATCATTTTAGCTCAACTTATATGTTCATTAGGAACTTAGCTAGGGATGCAATGAAACATATAAGGCAGGTTTAGTTCCTTTGTTTTCTTTGTACAACAGAGGCAACAACATCATCCTAGCATCTCCACACAGCCTCTGTTCTTAAGAAGTTTAAATCTCTTAAGTCTTTAAATTGCATTATAAAAGCTTATGCATATTCATGTCGATAGTCCTCACGACGAAGGACTTCAACGGAGACATCCCTTGACGTGTGGATCAGTTGAGAAAATTCAGAAAGATCAAGGGGTCGAAGATCACTAACTTGTATTATATACTACTGCTCTGCAAAACAGGCAAGCTCCGGTTTGCATTAACCGTTTTAAAAATTTTACTGTTTTGAAAACTTACTTTGAGTATCCACTTCATTTATGCATTAGAGTGTTGTTTGAAAACCCAATTGCATAGCCAAGAAAACCCTGGGTTTGGGCTTAGTTTTTTTAAACCTCGAGTAGCCACTGTGTGAGATCAATGTGTGCTGAATACATTGGCAATTAGGATAAAAGTTAGCATTAACATTCAAAGTTTTGAATATTGCCAAAACATTCTTCTGTGGCAAGGTCCGACAAGTTCTTTGTTAGGTCCGCCAAGTGTTGGCAAGGTCCGACGCAAGGTCCGGAGAGCTTCTGTGAGGTCCGGAGCTTGTTTTTAGGGAGCTCCCGTGAAGTTCAACTCGTAGAACTGCAGCGTCTTGTTTTGCTTTTAACTCGCAATGTTTCAAACTTGCTTTATGGGAAGGTTTGCTTAGTATTAATTTGCTAAGTTTTTGGTGTGTTTTGGTGGTTATGGCTGTTATCATTTGATATGGTTTGCAACATGCTTATGTGACGTGCTCATGTAAGGTGTTGTGGTTTTCGAACTAACGTGAGTCAAGTCGAGGACTTGTGCTCGGAAGAATTGGTTGTTTATTCATGTGCAGGTGTTGCTTGAGTTCAAGACATGGCTGGTGACGAGATCCTTGGACTAGTCTCAGGGAGGAGATGAGGTTCCAACAACCAACTTCGGGAGGAGCTGTGGTTGAGTTGATCGGGAGGTCGCGCAGCATGTTTGGATCAAGGGCAGTGCATATGAAGGTTGCGTGTGCGTCGTTGGAAGGTGTTTGCACGTGTGCAAGGAGTGCATGGACGTGGCAACATTGTTCCAAGGCGTGATGAAGAGAAGTGGACGTAAAGAATTGGTCAGAAAGGTCCAACCAGCTGGATTGCGTACTCAGGCTGAGGCTGAGTCGGATATGGCTCAAATATGGAAGATTTGAGTTGGTTATGATAGGATTTCGTGCTAGGCATGAAGTTGAGTTGTTTTAGGAATGTTTAGGATGTTCCTAAGGTGTTTGGAAGTCTCACGATTGCTTCTATCTGCGAATAGGAGAGTCCTGAGCAGTTATGGTAAGTTAGGATACGAGTCTAATTAGGAGTAGGAGTCCTAGATTGGATTGTTTAGCCTGAGGGCTGGCTATAAAAGCAAGGGAGGCCAGAGCTCTCGTGGGTAGAGAACTTTGGGCTGTTCCTCTTATGTTTCTATTGAATAAAGTTCATAGTTTCGAGGAGCTTTTGTGCCTTGTTCGTCCGACTTGTTGTTCGTCAAGTCTTTCTCGCCGAGATTCTGGACAGACCGATGTTGCTTCGGTGTTTCGTTCATAACTCGAGTTTTACAGATCCGATTGACGTGATTCTTTTTGGGTTGTCTTCACAACTCAATTATCTATCATCTGTAAAATTTTCACGAGCTTCGGATCTTTAGTTTTTGAGATACATGAGTTTCTTTGCAGCGTTGCAGATCTGTTTTATATAGGGTAGAACAGATTGATCTTCGTTTAATGTTTTGATCGTATCTCAAATTTTACTTCATGTGTTCAAGTGATTCTTGTTGCATTAGATCCGTGACTTGATTCTCTACCTCTCTACTTGATTTGTCACGGTTGAACACGTTTGAAAACACTTGCACACACGGTTTCTTTAACCGATTGATTTTTTGCTGAGGGGTTTTTGTTGTTTCCGCTGCGAAAAGTTTTAATCTACCATTCACCCCCCTCTGGTAGCTTTTCACGTGCTCTTCGATCCTACACACTGCAATGTTAATATAGTGCAGGATTCGGTACAAGTCGAGTAGTTTGAGATGCTTGTGAGAATAGGCTAGAGGCACACCACTCAGTTAGAGATAGCAAATGGAACACATGGCAAGAAAAATGAGACCGAGCGGAGAGTAAGGGCAGCAGGACTTTGGGGCCTGGATGCCATAGCTCAGCTTCTGTCGATTGAGGACCGAGCCATGTGCGTGCCTGTTGAACAAGCTAGAACAGTACCGAAGACTTGGAAACCGGAAAACCGATGTAATTCGAATAGCTAGGTGTTGAGGAATTGCTTGTCGTCCAGAGGGTAGGTTGAGAGCTTGAGGTGTAAATCGGCTGGCGGCACTGCAGATGCGCGCGCAGAGACCTCTTGCTCGGGACGATAGGACCGGTCCAATATTTGGCTGACGGATGAAAGGTGGTTGTGTACGACGTCCGTGATGGTTGCTGTAGGCAACATCGAGTACAGGCGTACGTGACGGGTTATTCGGGTAACCCTGCAGGTGTAAATCGATTATAATCGCCGTCCCTCGCGGTCAGTGAGTACCACTTGTTCACTGTACCGTGACGTAGAAAGAACAGGATAGTTCCATGTTAAAATGTTGCTGATTGAAAGATGAACTTTGATTGTTAATGATTTGCTCTAGTTTAGAGCTAATTAAAGTTACTTTCAACCTTAGGCAAAGCACATGAGAGAAATGTGTTTCTTGTTTGATTGCGGCTCTCTTATGTGTCTTGGCATGGTGTTTTCCCCATACTTGCTGCTAAAACTTGAAAGTAAGAGAAAACTAAATAGGCTTGTCTTTTGCAGCTTACCTTCCTATTTCACATTGCAATTCTAGCATGTAGAGTTACATGTTTAGGTGAGACGGGTCAGACTTGCTAAGCCTATGTGCTCACGCTTGCTATGAGTGGTTTTGCAGGTTAACATCGGTGCTTATGAGGAGGTTGTCTAGTGAGACTCGGAGACTTCCGAGTCGATTTACACATGGATAACCCGGCCGCTGCCGTATGACTTCATGTTGCTAGCGAGAAGAGTCCACGGGCTGGAAATCTTCTCGAGTGCTTAGTAGATATGAAACGTGAGAATAATTAGTCTTGCGTTGTAGTTACTTGATGTAAATTATTTACAAAGAACATTTGTAAGCTTCCGCTTTTCAGTTGTGTAATACATGTTTTCTTATATGTGTGCTGTTGGATGCCGCGTATCACGGTACCACCACATGTGATTCCCGGGCGAGCGGCACGACCCCATGATCGGGTCGGCTTGGTGAATGATCGAGCGATGTTCAGGTGTGGAAGAGAGGTCGCAGGGCATGTGACCCTTCACAGCCCAGCCAGTTGTGCATTCCGGTGGTGACAGCTCGACTGGTGAGTCCTCAAGTTGTTTTACGTTATTTGTAACTAAAATTGCTATTGACATGTTTTCATGTATTGCTTGTATTTGTAGGAGAAGTATGGGGAGGACACAGCGAAGATTCACGGCGAAGACTATGATTGGTAGAAGGCACCAATCGACGTCAATGTCATGTATGCGAGCGGTGGCAGTAAAGCCCATGGATGGTGAGATGCTAGTTGTTTTTCTTTCTGTCAATTCGAGCTACATTATCTTACTCTTAATTTTTTTAGTTTTGCTATTTCTCATGGAGTGGTTAACTCAAGGAAGCAAGGCCTTCGAGGGGCTTCACCTCGTAGTTTTCATCCACTGGACCCAACCGGCAGAAGTCGCAGAGGGACCTAGAGCTCCAGAGTGTCCAGGAGGAGCTACGCCTGACACAGGAGAAGCTCCAGAAGCAAGAAGCGCTTGCCAAGGCTAGAGGAGTATCAAGCTAGCTACTTGGCACAGATGCAAGCGGTGATACAGGTAAGAACTTAAAATACTAAACATCTATATCATTTAATTATTATTAATATGCTAATGCTTTGCGATCACAGGCCTTAGTCTAGCAGCAAGGGCAGCAGGTTTCCATTCCCTCATGGCAGCCATTGATAGAGCCACAGGTGCCGGCGGAGACACATATGCTTTCTTCAGCGGCAGAGGTAAGCAACACTTCCTGAAATCAACATAAATCAGATTACTATAGCAAACTGAGCCAAAATTAGTCAAACATAGCCAAACATAGCTATAATTGCCCGAACGTAGCCAAACTTAGCCATAATTGCTTAAAGATAGCCAAACTTAGCCATAATTGCTGAAACATAGCCAAACTTAGCCATAATTGCTCAAACTTAGCCAAACAAAGCCATAATTGCTCAAACATAGCCGTAATTACTCTAACCACAATTTTACGTCACAGGGATCGGCAACGGAGGCACAGACTCCATCGCCGCAGCTACCTGGAGCACGACGTGGTGACGACATTCCGGGCTCCAGAGGTAGTGAACGTGGGAGTGTGTAGTGTTGTGTCTTATTTTCCATCATATTGTATTGTGAACTGGCCATTGTGCTAGGTTAGCACTTTTCTATTTATTTTTAAAAAACAAATCCCTTATTATTTACGCCTGTCATAAATAAGCCTGTGTTATTTACGATGGTCTGTTCCTGGCTGTCATAAATAAGATTGTGTTGTTTACGACGGCCTGTTTCTGGCCGTCGTAAATAAGCTTCTAGAGGGTGTCAGCTAGCACGTCTCCATAAGTTACGGCGGCTGGTCCAGGCCTTCGTAAAGAACTTATTTACGACGGTGGCCATACTAAATAATGTTATTTACAACCACACACTTGTGACGGCCGGATGTCATCATAAATAAGCCATAACCATCGTAAATATCTTAATTACGATGGTTAATGGCCTAATCACAAAGGTTTTTGCCGTCTTAAATGTCCAGTTTCTTGTAGTGCTACTTCTCTGGATCATAGGGCAGCCAAGCGCCCCCGTTCTCCAACACCACCTTCTGGACCACCTAAGGTTGAGTCTGAGGGACTGCGAAGAACGACGATGAGGATCCCGAGGAGAAGGAGTAGATCCTAGAGGATGATGTTGTCTAGGATTAGTAGTTTTCCCTTATTTATGTATTGCATCGAGTAGTAGTGCACTGGATTGTAATAATGAGACTTATGCATGTTTATTTGGCTATGGATGATTGTGTGTAACGTGAGTTGTGAAAGCCTTGTGCACTTGTCCACAACCCCGTTGTTATATTTTATTTGCTTGCTTATGGTTATGTGTGACGTGAGTTGTGGAAGCCTAGTGCACTTGTCTACAACCGTGTTGTTATGTTTTATGTTGGAACCTTGATGCATTTAGTATAAAAAATGTTTTGTTCACATGTTTATGAATTATCCATGTTCAAGGCTGCACTCTTTCTAAAATATTTGCTATGTATTGTGTATCTATCTTCTTCTTAAATTCATTCCTTTTGTCCTATATTATGTATCCACCATGCCCCTATATTCTATCATCTTTTTACCACACTCTTATTGGTCATACTTTGAATCCTTGCTGTCCAAATAATCTATGCAGCTGCTGTCCAAATAATATATGTAGTTGCTGTCCAAATCAACCATTTAATTGCTGTCCAAGTAATCTAATTCGTTGCTGTCCAAGTAAACTATTTAGTTGCTGTACAAATAATTTATTTAGTTGCTGTTTTCCTGTCCAAACAGTCCATTTAGCTGCTGTACAAATAATCTGATTTGATGCTGTCCAAAAAGTTGTTTAGTGCTGTCCAAATAATCTAGGTAGTGATGTCCAAATAGTTCCTTTAGTTACTGTCCAAACCATCTATTTAATTGCTGTCCAAATGGACTATTTACCTGTTGTCCTAATTTAATATCCTACGTATGATCATGTATGTATGTATGTATGTATGTATGTATGTATGTATGTATGTATGTATGTATGTATGTATGTATGTATGTATGTATGTATGTATGTATGTATGTATGTATGTATGTATGTATGTATGTATGTATGTATGTATGTATGTATGTATGTATGTATGTATGTATGTATGTATGTATGTATGTATGTATGTATGTATGTATGTATGTATGTATGTATGTATGTATGTATGTATGTATGTATGTATGTATGTATGTATGTATGTATGTATGTATGTATGTATGTATGTATGTATGTATGTATGTATGTATGTATGTATGTATGTATGTATGTATGTATGTATGTATGTATGTATGTATGTATGTATGTATGTATGTATGTATGTATGTATGTATGTATGTATGTATGTATGTATGTATGTATGTATGTATGTATGTATGTATGTATGTATGTATGTATGTATGTATGTATGTATGTATGTATGTATGTATGTATGTATGTATGTATGTATGTATGTATGTATGTATGTATGTATGTATGTATGTATGTATGTATGTATGTATGTATGTATGTATGTATGTATGTATGTATGTATGTATGTATGTATGTATGTATGTATGTATGTATGTATGTATGTATGTATGTATGTATGTATGTATTGCATAAATCTGAATTTTATTGTCTATGATAGATGGCCGGCAGAGGAAGAGGTCGTGGTGCAAACAACGACAACCACAACAACAATGAGGCTGTGAATTTCTCACTTCTAGGCTGGTATGGCAGAGGTGGGTGTCGAGGAGCAGTTGACCCACTGTAGCCAATGATGAACATGCAGAACTAGCTCATCCAAAATCTGACACAAATGGTAGCTAAAATGTAGCAAGCTCCACCACCACCGGCTGCACCACGTCAGCTGAGGTTGAGTGAGTTCCTTAGCACTAACTCCCGAAATTTGCAAGTGCTATTGAGCCTATGGATGCCGATTACTGGCTAGAAACCATTTAAAGCAAGCTACAAATTGTACAGTATCAGGGACGTAAGAGGGTGCTGTTTGTCTCTCAACAATTGTGAGGACCCACCGTTGACTGGTGGACTGCTTACACCGCAGCCCATGCAGATCTGGAAAATATCACATGGGAAGAATTTAAGCGAAGCTTCCGTAGTCACTACGTGCCAGCTGGAGAGATCAGGAATAAGAGGAAGGAGTTTCTTTCTCTTAAGCAAGGAAGCATGACGGTGCGTGAATACCCCATCAAATCATTCAGTTGTCTCGCTATGCACCCGGTGATATCAGCACTGATGAGAAGAAACAAGATTGTTTCATGGAAGGACTCAACAAGGGGCTGCAATACGCCATGTCTTCCAAGACTATCCTAGCTTCCAGAAAATGGTGGACGACACATTCATTATGGAGAGGAAGAGGCAGGAATTGGATGAGGATTGCAAGAGGAAAATGACTTGGCAGGGACAGTCCTCGGGAAGTAATGCTAGACCATGCTTTGCGACGCAGCCCATGGGGTAAATGAGTCGTCCTATGATGTCCTACCAGGCGCAGAAGAGTCACAACCTCGCTTTCAGGACTCCAACACCACAGACTCAATGGCAGTGCCAACAAGTGCAGCAGCCACGTCCTGCTTTCGCACCTCGACCAGCAGGACAAGGTCAGCAGAACCCACTACAGAACACAAGAGTCAGGCACCTAAAGCTACGGTGCAATGCTTCAACTGTGGGGAAGTTGGACACTATGGTCACAAGTGCCCAAAGAAGAAACCACCACAGCCGCAGCAGCAGAATCATATGCATGGAAGGGTGAACCATGTGACCATGGAGGAGGCCCAAGAAGCAACAAATGTGGTGCTTGGTACATTTTCCGCTAATTCCCACATCACCACAATTTTATTTGATTCTGGTGCTACCACTCTTTCATACCTAGGGAATTCATTAAAAAACATGAAATGGCAACCACATACATGAACCATATGTTATTAATGAATTCCCCTGGAGGAGAATTAAGAACAATACAAGTACGCCCTAGGGTAAATTTAGACATTTTTGGGGTAGTATCTTCTGCAAACCTCATCGTGATAAACTCATAAGGAATAGACATAATCTTGGGAATGGATTGGCTTACCAAGTATGAAGGTGTAATTCATGGTTCAACGAGAATTGTGAAGTTAACCCATACAGATGGCACCAAAGTCAAGTTTATATCCATCCATATACCAGACATTAGATGCAATCAAGTGGAAATGACTATTGAAGACATAAGAGTGATTAATGAGTTTCCGGATGTCTTTCCTAGGGAATTACCAGGTATGCCACCCGATCGATAAGTAGAATTCACGATCAAATTATTATCTTGAACTGCCCCATTATATAAGAGACCTTATAGAATGGACTCCAAGCAACTAATAGAGCTCGGGAACATATCGGAGAGCTGACGGGGAAAGGGTACATCCATCCTAGTTCCTCATAATGGGGAGCTCCATTGATATTTGTACCGAAGAAGGATGGAACCCAAAGGTTGTGTGTAGATTACCATGCATTTAGTGAGGTAACTATTAAAAACAAGTATCCTTTTCCATGCATTGAGGACTTGTTTCTTCAGCTAAGAGGTGCTTGTGTGTTTTCCAAGATTGACCTCCGTTCAACATATCATCAATTAAAGATATGGACTTCAGATATTCCCAAAACAGCGTTTGTCTCTTGATATGGGCTGTTTGAGTACACGGTCATGCCGTTCGGGTTAACCAACGCCCTGACATACTTCATGTATCTCATGAATAAGGTATTCATGGAGTATTTGGACAAAATTGTGGTAGTATTTATTGATGATATTCTAATGTTTTCTAAAGATAAGGAAGAACATGAAAGTCGTTTGAGGATGATATTGCAGAAACTAAAAGAACATCAACTATACTCCAAATTTAGCAAGTGTGAATTTTTGCTAAAGAAAGTTCCATTCTTAGGGCACATAATATCTAAAAGAGGCATATCCATGGATCCCTCTAAGATAGCGGATGTTCAAAAATGGAAGACTCTTGAGAATGTCGGGGAAATCCAGATCTTCTTAGCCTTGGCAGGGTATTACCGGCGATTCATTTAAGCATTCTTTAAGATCACAAAGCCACTTACTAGATGTTAGGAAAAGGAGTCGTTTTCACATGGACACCCGAGTGTGAATCAAGCTTTCAAGAATTAAAGGAGATATTGACAACAGCTCCAGTCCTAGTTATGCTGGATAGCGAAAGGAATTTTTCGTGTATTGTGATGCTTCAGGACATGGATTGGGGTGTGTCCTTATGCAAGATGGACATGTCATTGCGTATGCCTCGAGGCAGCTTGGTAAGCATGAAAAGAACTACCCTACGCATGACCTCGAGTTAGCAGAGGTTCATGCCTTGAAGCTCTGGAGACATTATCTAATGGGTAAGAGGACAGAGATCTACACTGATCATAAGAGCTTGAAATATATCTTCACACAACCAGATCTCGACCTCAGGCAACAATGATGGTTAGAGTTGATTAATTATTTTGATGTGGGTATTAATTACCATCCGAGAAAGGCTAATGTTGTTGTATATGCCTTAAGCCAGAAGGCGTATGTCCACATGTTGACAATGAGTGACATACAACCGCAATTATGCGAAGAATTCGTGAGACTCAATTTTTGTTTCGTGAATAACAGTGTGGCCATTGTGTGGGTATCGGAGCGCCGACATTCCAAGAGTCACATTGGGTGGTGTCCTGATATGTGACACCCAACATCACACCTACAAAGGAATCCATATTATATAACATACTTGCAGAAATTACAAAGTAGTTCAGTTTACAAATAGATATACTTTAAAAGTAAACTACAGTGGAAGAAAAGATTACACTCTTGGTATCAAGCCTAAGCTAAGCAACAGTGATCCATCCAGCCTGGGGATGACTCACACTAGCAACACTGAAGAAGACATAGCGACAGATAGGGCTCCATTCAGCCATACACCCCGATAGGAGTGAAGCTTCAACCATGAACCCGTCATCAGACTCGACAATCGTATATAAATTACCTGCAGCAATAATTAATAAAGCAAGTGTGAGCATAGATGCTCAGCAAGACTTATCCGTCACGTCTAAACATGAAACTCTATATGCATGATACAACTACCTCATCGATGCTGGAAGATTTGCATAAAAGAATCGCCTATAAGTTGGTCCTTAATTTCAGATATATAGCAGCAGATTAATACCCTTATGCGGAACAACATCACAAATCCATTATCAAACAAGAAACGCTTCATCACGATGTTGCTTGTCTAAGGTGAAAATAAACTTTAGTTTGCACTACACTACTTCATACAAGGTTTCCATCCAATTTTGAATCAATAAGAGTCAAATTACAGTAATAAACATTCACTTGTTACTACGTCAAGACTTAGTGTCCAAGTATACTCATACGACAGCGAGCGACGGTGATTGCAATCAGTACACACCCAGACTGCACGACACGTACGCCCATACTCGGAGTTGCTCGGAGCACACTCCCTCTCTGTCATACGTGGACACCATTCCAAAGATTCACCTATGTGAAATCGATTCTATCGTCTAGGACAGTAACCCCACTCACGGTGCACCCTTCCGCTATGAGGATGTCGTGAACAGTTTTTCGCTACTGTGTTGCGGCCGAACGCCTGAGGCGATAGAAAAAGTCTCAACATCAGCTTCCCAAGGTACATTGGTTTACTGGGTCCCACATAGCCAGTATGCACCCGGTACAGTTAAAACTTGTCTAACAGGGCCAAGCACGGTACAGGCCTTAATCGACACAGGCAGGCCTAGGCACCCAGGATCCCATCCTATTGCTTCCTATCCACCTGCTCGGTCTCCAGTTCTCATTTGTGAATTCTCCTTACATTTCAACTCATGAACCCACACTGATAAGCTAGCCCTAATGTCGCGAGTAGATTCCAACTGGTCCTTCCAAGGGAACATTAAGCCTAGACTAAAGACACTATGAGGTGGTCTTCTAACCCATACTCTCTTAGGAATAATCTGGTCATGCATTTGGGTTTTCATAACAACTAGACCTAATGCACAATATCAACTCATACATAAGGTGTATACAAATGAATAAGTTTATAAAGATTTTTTAAATGCAAATTGGGGCTTGCCTTGCTAATAGAGAATATTTGAAGCTTGCTGATCGAAATGGCGATGAATTAGATCAACAGATTTCTGCTCCAATTGGGGTTCCTCGTCTATTTCCTTCGTCGTAAGCACTACCGTTATGAACATGCACAAGTTGTATGAAAATTAGAAAATGAGCTAAGGAGTTGTTTATGATTCAAGGTTGATAAAGAATAAACAAGAAACCAGGTTTGGTCTATGTGGTTTACAAGGAGTATAAAGAAAAAATCCATTTAACCATACTAGGATTTGTTATACAACTCAATATGGTACATAAGAGTCATATTGAATACAACTTCTTAATATGCATGATCAACAGGCCTATAAAGGCTGTAATTTGTACAGTGGACTCCTAAGATCCTATAGGCACATCTAACAAAGTTTCAAAGATAACAAAGTAATATTTTGGCCTCAAAAATTCACAAAAAATTTATGCTTCTCTGAATTAACAGAAAAATCCATGGGCTTTGACATACTGAAAGATTGACTGAGTAAGTATAGATCCTGTGCAGTCTATGAAAATTGGTTTAAGAATTTTCTAATCTGGCTATCGAGAGATATGGATTTTACAAGTGTGCGCATTCTCTGAAAAATGTTTCTGTTCTATTTATGAATTTTCAGAGACACAGAGGATGGAAACATGATTTGGCCCAGTAAATGAAGTTAAATGACTCTGAAATTTTTACTGGAGATCAAAGATATTAGAAGGAATGTTGTGGCCAAAATTTGGATTTTTTTCTAATATGGAATCTACTGTAATTAATTCCCACAGATTTAACTTAAGGGGATTAATAAGAAAATTCCATGGATTTTCATAGCAGTTAAATTGCACTACTGCAAAGTACTTGCCCTGAAAATCCAACAATTTTTTTCACTGATTTGGACAATTCTATAGGAATTTATGAGGTTTCAAAGTTCAGCTAAGTCTGGGATTAACTCAAATGCGGGAATTGTTTGAAACCCTGACACTGGGCCCCACTCGCTGATTCCCCACTCAGACGGCGGCAACACAGAGGCCACAGGGTTCTATCCGCGCTGCCAAAGAGAATCCCCGAGCCACAACCATCCATCCATGGCGTTTCACTTGCTGACAGATGGGTCCCATGGAGTCTTCTTCAACCTCCAGCCGGCGGCGCTCAGCTGCCGGAGAGCGGCGGTGCTCTAGCTGGAACTCGGTTCCCAGCTGTTTGAGTTCTCCGAAATCGCCGCCTGCGGGTTTTCCACCACGCTGAACATGATGGAGAGGTCGGTTGGTGGTGTTGACAGCCGGAAAAGCGAGCAGGACGGTGACCGCGGATCTTCAAAGTTTGGTGAGCTCATTCTCACCCGGGACTCGACCATTTGAGTTATGGCTTGCTCCAAAAGCACCTGTGGAACATGGCGGACTCAGAAATGAATCCCAACCTCGGTGAAAACCACTGGAAATAGGTTCTCACTGGTGACCCGAGCCCGAAAATGGTGGCGGCCACAAAAACTGAGGTTTCAGAGCTTCTACTTGATCATTTTGTCCGCTACTTCTTTGGAGAAACTCGCAAGGACATGAGGAAGCTACCCTAAGACCACTAATGGTGGAAATAGCTTGAGCACGACGAATTGTGCCGTAAAGAGCATGGAGTTCTAAACAACGGCTGAACGGAAAATCTCAAATTCATCGAGCATGGAGCATGACTCTACGAGCTGGTGAGGGAAGAGCAACTAGGAGGTATCACAAACCTTTCAGCGTCGTTACTTGGTCGTGAGAGGCCGTGAATCGTCGGGTCGACTCTAAGCCGAGGTGGAGCCGGACTTCGGACCTCCAAAGGAAAATTCGGCGCACCCGTGGTCTTTCAAGCCGGATTCTGATCACTCTTGCGTCGAGGAGGTTGAGGACGAACCCGCGCTTCCGTTTTGATGCTCGGTGGAGCTTCGCATGCCCGGATGGTTCCCGGTCAATCATAGAGGCACGAGTTTTTGTGTCCGGCGGTGGGAAGAAATTTGCTTGCGTTGTGCTCGGGATTGCTCGGTGCCACGGCAAGGCGACTGGGGTGGCGAATTCTGTGAGCCCAGCTGTGTATTTAAAGCATGAAAGATTGAGGAGGAGAGGGGCCTGCACATCGCCGCTCGGTGCCTCTCGGTGGCGCTCGGTAAGCAGTGAACCGAGTGAAAATTTTCTTTGTGCAGCTGACATGTGGGTCCCACTTGGTTTCATCCCTCTCTCCACTGATGGTCCAATTTAATTCCTCCAAAATATATTCAGTCATGGTGATCCATTAGATTTCAACTTTCTAAAGTTTAAAAATGGGCTAGAGTTTGAATTACACTAATTTGGTTTGAATTTCCCTTTTGAATTTGAATTCAGCCCTAAATTTGTGATGATCATCCTTAGCATCTTTTTGGGCCCACATTTTGCTTATTACTTTCTTGAGGCCCTTGAATGTTCCATAAATACGAAACTGAGTTTTTGATATAGAATAACTGGTTAAATTTGAATGTGAATTCACTTTATCCAAAGCCTTTCATTTGATAATTCTCTTCTCTTTTCCTCTCCATTCTTATATATTTCCCTCTGTAATATATATCCAGTTATGAACTGAAGTCCTCCTCTTTATTTGACTTCTGAATATTTCAAGAATCCTTGCATTGTTTCACTCCACTTTATTTACCTAAGTTTCTATAACTTCAGAATTTTACACATGGCTTTTGAGAATCCAAATTTCTAAACTAAACCATGCAAGGGCTTAACTATGACTAGATTTTTATTTACCTGAACATGGTGCCACAAAGTGTGGGATTTTACATTCCTCCCCCCTTAAAAGAATCTTGTCCCGACATTACAAAAGAAAGAGGAGCGGAAGGTAAATTACCGGGTATAAGAAGATAACACGTACGGATAATTTGAGCGAAGATAATCCTCGCTCTCCCACGTTGCTTCTTCGACGGTATGGTTACTCCATATAACTTTATAGAACCACAACATTTGGTTTCTCTTGATACAAGCTTTTCCTTCAAAAATCCGGATCAGATGTTCGACATAAGTGAGGTCCGGTTTTAACTCTTCCAATTCTTCAATGTGGATTTCTTCTGTAGGGTTGAGATATTTTTGTAGCTGAGATACGTGGAAAATGTCATGAACTCCGGTTAACAATGTCAGTAACTCCAATCTATAAGCAACTGGTCTGCATCTTTCAGTAATTGCAAATGGAACGATAAACCAGGGAGCTAATTTCTCTTTAACACCGAACCGATAAATTCCTTTCATCGGAGAGAGACGGAGATAAATGCGGTCTCCGATTTTGAAGGTTAAGGGACGACGTCTTCTATCTGCATAACTCTTTCACCGAGATTGCATGGCTTTGAGATTAGCTTGTATCACTTTCACTTGCTCTTCGGCTTCATTGACGAGGTCAATCCCATAGACCACTCGTTCACCCAACTCACATTAATTTATTGGTGTACGACACTTTCGGCCGTAGAGAGCTTCATATGGTGCCATTTTGACCCTCATTTGATAGCTGTTGTTGTACGAGAACTCCCCCAAGGGTATGTGATCATCCCAATTCTTACTATGGTGTATGGCACATGCTCTCAACATATCCTCAAGTATTTGATTCACCCTCTCAGTTTGTCCATCGGTTTGAGGGTGGTACGTGAAACTCCGAATTAATGTGGTCCCCAACGCTGCGTGTAGCTTCTCCCAAAAGCGAGCTATAAACAGCGATCCGCGGTCTGATACAATGGTACGGGGAACTCCATATAAACACATAATCCAGGGTATGTACAACTCCGCATACTTCTTTGCGTTCTAACCGGTATGCTGTGACATCCGGTTCCGAAAATAGAACCAAGTGAATGCATATGTGTGCCTAGGAATTCATCACACATACACATGTACTCCATAAACTGATTCAGAATATAACCACAAATAAATAGTATTTAAGTACTTTATTACAACGACTCAATGTCTCACTCATGAATATCTAACTTATTCTTCCAGCGGAAGTCTCTAAACGACAGCGGAAAATGACTAAAACAGCAGGCTCCAACTTCAACTCCACAGGCATGTTGATGGTAGTGCTCATGCCTAGTACTCCACATGTTCCTCGAAATATTCTTCTTCTGTAGCTGATGTATATGTGGGAATGCAAGGGTGAGTACATGTCGTACTTAGCAAGTGCGGGAAAAGTATTACATGTAGCTTACAACAAGGTAGGAAATAAAAAGGCTCATTGCAGCAAGCAAATTTTATTTCACAAACAACGTAAAAAAGCATCTATTTCTAGGTGAGTTAAATCCCAATATAACCAAGTAAAACAGCAACATTCCGTCACCATAATTCACCATTTATCAAGTCTCAACCAGCCATTAATCTTTCTCAAGTTCATCTCATACTCATAAATATTCATAACCATCTCATATTCATATAACCGAAACCAAATTCTTTGTCATAACTCAAAACAGTCCCAAAACCAATCCCAATGACCATACCATAACCATACCGAATAAACTTCCCATGTTTTTCCTCTATCATGGAAGTTGGTCGGGTGCTTGTGACCGGAAGCATGGCTATCATGATAGTTTTACACTCTGCAGAGGTGGTACCACTTTACCCACACGTTTGTGATTTCGTCACCCGTCGGCGACTAGAAAGAACCTCCATTATACCAGTACACAACCGTCGGTGTATGACCAAAAGATCACAAAATAGCCTTTACAAAGGGGCTACTAGGATGTACGGATCCACTGAGGTTTCACCGGCAGGCTCGAATCTCCATTCTCCCACCCACGGGCCCCCTCTTGTGTCATGTAGTTCCCAGGGCAGTCCCCCTTAACTCCCATTCCCCGCGCCATCCAACAGTCCATAACAAGCTAGCAACACACATAATTAGTCATCTAAGCCGCACCCATATTTGGCCTTGTGGTAGCACTGTTTTCCTGGCATGTGCTCGTATGAATCGGTTCTTAGATCTACGACAAGTAAACCACCATCTCATTCAGCAACATCCACGAACCAAGCTTGCTTAGATCTCCCCGATTCCATGCTCATTAAATCATCATGATTCATATGAGTGCAGTAGCTAACCATGTTTTAATTCAGATTCCCGTATCCCGTAAATTAAGCCAAGCAAAAAAGAAAAACAACCATACCTGACTCTTCAACTTTCCAGGCGGCAAGGATGGTTAACAAAAAACTAGTAAACTCCTATAAAAGGGTGTCCCATCAAGTTGACTCAAGCATACGGGTTTTCGCAAGCAAAACAGTTTCAAAACATGGGATCAATATGGTCAAGGGGCACTTGCCTTGCTCTCGTGATTTGTGTTGCTCAAGCGTCTCAAAGTCTTGGTGTTGTAGTTCCCCATAGACGGCCTCTTGAGCTTGTCCTTCTACTTACGACCATGCACATACAAAATTTACAGCAATCAATCATCATGCACAAACTTTACTCAAGATGCATTGGGGTAGATGAATGCAAATCCTATAGTGCAGTTTTATAGAACCAGTTTGTATGTGTTCTTGCATGTTTTAGTAGGCTTCCATGGGGTTTTTATGATGAACGAGGGTGCTGGGATCAAGTGTGGACGTGGTGATGATCTCAACACAAGATGTAGATAAATTGCACCGTCAAAAACTGACTAAAACATGATCTTTCCACACGCCAAAAGTTTCTGCTTGAAGTGGGCGAAGAAAACGGATGCGTAGAAACAGCGGCGACGTTGTAAGAGGGGTAATGAAGACCTAACTCACTTCCTCCTTGCTCCAGGGCCTTCCTCCTAGCAACGGCAGCAGTGGGAATTTTTCTGCGGGGAATTATGGTAGGGCAGAACGTCGGGCTTCTTCACCGGCGACGGCGAGGCGTGACGGGGCTCGACGGTGGGTCTCGATGGCGGGGCTCGACGACGGGGCTCGTTGGTGGGTCTCGACGGCGGGGCTCAATGACGGGGTTCGACGGCGGGGCTCGTCGGCGGGGCTCATCAGCGGCCAAACTCCGGCAAGGGGGGGTGCAACTCGGCGAGTTTGGGGGGACAGGGGGCAACTCGGCAAGTTGGAGGGGCAGGGGGGCGGTGGCCAAAGGTGTAGGGGGGGCTGGGGGTTGTATTTATAAGGGGGAAAGGAGAGTCCTAGCAAGATGGGAGTCATCCCAAGAGTCCTAGAGTTTCCCCCCTCTAGGGCTGTGGCCAATTTGGGGGAAATTCCTCATATGGGAATTTTGGGGAATTTGGGGAGATTTGTGGAAATTTTTGGGAAATTTGGTGGGGAAATTTTGGATGGCTCAATTCAGCTATCTTATTTCTATTTCTCTCCATTTCTATGTTCCCTTCTCCATTTCTATATCCCCTTCTCCATTGCTATGGCTCTTTCTCCATTTCACTGGTTCTTTCTCCATTTCTACTTTTTTTTAAATGCTTCTCTACATGAAAAATGTATGCAATGCATAGTAGTGAAATTGAGGATGTTACATATGCACAGGAATGAAGTTTATTGATTTGATTAAATGGTCAACGATTACCCAAATCAAATCATGATTATGGAAGGTGAGAGGCATTCTAAGATGAAATCCATACTCAAATCCTCCCCATTTCCATGCCGGTATTTTCAATGGGTGTAGCAGCCTTGATTTCCTCATATGATCCGCTTTTACTCTCCGACATGTATCACATTCGGAGACATACTTTGCTATCTCCCTCTTCATACGTGTCCACCAAAATTTAGTCCGGAGGTCTTGGTACATTTTGTTACTTCCCTGATGAATAGAAAACTTGGACATGTGAGCTTCATCCAAAATCTTCTTCCGTAATCCCATATCCCTGGGTACTCCTAACCGGTCTTTGAACCATAACGTTCCTTGTTCATCCTTCCGGAAACACTTCATTTTGGCTTTGTCTATTCCTTTCGTATGTGAGACATACCTTTGTCTTTCTTTTGAGCCTCTATAATCTCCTCTCCGATTGTAGGAATGAGAGCAAGATTATATAATGCTCCATATGGAATGACACGTAGACTTGGTTCTTCTTCTTCCATAGGGGTCATGGTTAGGTGGTGGTTATGCGCCTTCCTACTAAGAGTATCTGCAACCACATTTGCTTTATCTGGGTGATAATGAATTTCCAGTTCATAATCTTTGATCATCTCTAACCATCTCTGCTGCCGCATATTCAGCTCCTTCTGCGTCAATATGTATTTCAGACTTGTGATCGGTGTAGAGGTGTACTAGATTTCCTAGTAGATAATACCTCCACATTTTTATAGCAAGTACCACGGCAGCGAGCTCAAGATTGTGAATCTGATAGTGCTGCTCGTGGTTCCACATTGTCGTGATCCATACGCGACAACACGTCCTTCTTGCATAAATACACAGCCCAGGCCGATACATGATGCATCACAGTAAACATCGAATGTTATAGTCGTATCCGGCTGAGCAAGAACCGGGGCTGTGGTGAGGTGTCTCACCAGTATTTGAATGCTTCTTCACATGCCTCAGTGCAAATATATTTGGTACCCTTTTTCAGCAGTTCGGTCACTGGTTTAGTGATTTTGAAGAAGTTCGGGATGATCCTCCGATAATATTCCGCTAAACCGAGGAAACTTCAGACTTCATGGACAGATTTGGGAGATTCCCATTTCAGCACTTGAACGATTTTACATGAGTCCACAGCAATGCCCTCTGCTGAAAAAATATGCCCTAGGAATGGCACTTGATTGATCCAAAATTCACACTTGCTGAATTTTGCATCAAGTTTATGATCACGTAGCCATTGCAACACAATATGCAAATATTAAGCGAGTTCTTCCTCTGACTTGGAACAAACCAATATGTCGTTGATGTACGACGAATTTGTCCAACTCCGGCATGAACACTGAATTCATTAAGTACATTAAGTGAGCCAGAGCATTGGTTTATTCAAATGACATGACAAGGTACTCATACAACCCGTATCTCATCGAGAATACTGTTTTCGGTATGTCTTCCGCCCGGATTTTCATTTGATGATATCCGGACCAAAGATCCATCTTTGAGAATACCTTCGCACCAACTAGTTGATCAAATAAAATATCGATGCAAGGCAATGGATACTTGTTCTTGATCGTGACGGCATTGAGTGGTCGGTTATCAACACAAAGCCCCAAGGTTTCATCCTTCTTCCTCACAAACAGCGTGGAGCAGCCCCACAGTGACAAACTCGGACGAATGAAACCTTTACCCAAAAGATCATTCAGTTGCTCTTTTAATTCAGCTAGCTCGTTTGGTGCCATCTTCTACGGTCTCTGAGAAATCGGTGTGGTTCCCGGCGCCACTTCAATCTTGAACTACGTTCGGGTGGCATGCCCGGTATGTCATCAGGAAACACATCGGGGTATTCACGGACCACCGGAATATATTCAAGCTTACTAGCTTCTGTGTTGTATGCCACTGCACTTTCTTGATCCATGCTGTCCAAAAACCGAGTATGCCGTCTGTGAATTGGAGAGTCTAGTTGGACAGTTCGGTTACGGATATTAAGAATGACACCATGATGGCTTAACCATGACATCCTCAATATAATGCCAATCTTCTGTCCATCCAAAATAATCCGTGATGTTGGGTATATCCTGCCTCCCAAACATAGAAGTGCTGGGGAACAATTTCACTAGCATGTATATTTCCTCCCGTTGAATGTATAATATATTGATCTTTAGGAGTCTAGTGGATAATTGATGATCCACACATGATTTACCGATGAAATTGTGGGTGGCACCGGAATCAAAGAGTATAAGAACGGGTATGTTGTTGATAGTAAACATGTCCACTAACACCGATTCTCCTTCTAGAACATCCTCAATAGCTATATACTAGAGAGTGCCAGTTTTCCAGGTTGTCCTCCTTGGCTGAAAACGGGGCTGACTACACCCTTGTACTGATTTGTGTCCGCTGCCCTGCAGCCAGTGGCAAAGCTAGCTCATAAAGTACCTTGGTGACTCATTTCTTTCATGTTCAAATTTCTATATAAAATACAGCAAATTATGTGCTATTTAAAGGAAAAAAATCATTTTGACCCTGGTGCATGTGCAGCAGAGAATATGAACCAGCTGGCTTCGCCAGTGCCTGCAGCTTCTCTAGGCAGTCCTTGGCAAATTGACCCACACGCCCGCATGTGAGGCCCTCATATTGCTTTGACGTCCTGCTGTTAGGCCTAAAACTTGGTGCATTATTTTGTATGTCAAATGCACATGGAATGAATTGGGGTGTTTGTTGCTGCTGCTGTGGAGGTGGTTGTAACCCTGAAACTCCAACTGAGCAGCCTTCATATGAACTCGCTTGTGCAGCTGGCTGTCACCTCTGACCGGATGGTGATTGGTACACCATAGGGTATTTCTGAGGAACATTATTTGTCCTGTCCTGCACAGAGATCCTCCTCTTTTACTCCTCAGGGATCAGCTCACGTGTAGCATCTTCTTGCACAATCGCAGCATTGACCATACCGTTGAATGGGCTTAGACCCCGATAGAAGCTCTCTCGCTTCTGGTCCTCTGTATAAACATAATCTAACGCGTAAGGCACCAGATCGTTGAAGTCTTTGGAGTACTCCCAAGCACTCCTCCCTCCGTGCTTCAATTCAAGAAACTCCTGAAGCTTCCTTCTCATAATGCCGGGAGGAACATGATAACATGAAATGCCTCCCGGAACTCGGTCCAAGTAACTTGATGTCCGGTGGGCAGATAGACAATGTGATTCGCCCACCAAGCACCGGCAGAGCCTTGTCGCTGTTGTGCTGCAAATAGCACCTTCATATGATTACTGCACTGCAGCAGTCCAAACATGGACTCAATGGTGCGGAGCCAGTTGTCCACTCTCACGGGTTCATCGGCATCAATGAACACGGGCGGTTCAGTAGCCAAGAACTCCGAATAAGTAGCTTGTTGAAACTAGTGATGGCCTCCATCTTGATGTCTACCTGGACGTGACCTATTCTTCATGAGCATCCGGAACAGCTCGGTTTGATCATCATGCGAGCCGAGCATAGCTGCAATGACTTCCTCTAAGTTGAGCGGAGGCGGAGGTGGTGTTTGTTGTTGTTGCTGCACCGGCTGTTCTGGCTCTCGGGAGTCTTCTCATCCCTGACGTGAGCCACCAACCTTGAATGTTGCACGAGTGTGGTCCATTCTGCAACCGCACAATGATTCACATTAACTGTGATTTGCAAAGTCATATATGGAAGAAAACAGTAGTACGGTAATGACTATTGAATTGCGACACCATCTCGTATATGGATAAAGTAATAACTTCATAAAAGATAAACCATCACCTGGCCAATTATACAATAATAAGTTCCAAGTTGATGGACTCCCTCTTTGGAAGTTCATCTTAACTATTTTTGGTCACTACGAGATATCAATATCGCTTCGTCATCACGTAAACACCCCCGTTAACTTTAATATGACACAAACATGGTCAACAGAGAAAAGGAAAGTTGAGTAGTGAATTACTCAAATCAATCAGTAGATTCACAAAGGTTAACACACGAATAGGTTACAGAAATTGTGGAGGTATAACCATATTTATGTGCTTGACTCAACATAAAAGGGATGAACTGATCAAGTTTCTGTCAAGAAATGACCAGTCTTCACTTATTCCAAATTTTGACCCAGTTAACGGTGTTTTCATAACTCATGTTGTATACCAAAGTTAAATTTAACTTCAATATCTCTCCAATGAGTATTTGTATGCCCCTAGATGAACTCCGGATCAAAATTTATGATAATTCAAATTTAACAGAATTTCTGGATAAAATTTGCCAGCACATCCTTTGAAAGTTGCTGTTTTTATCACAGTTGTACATAAAGATATGATACAAATCTGAACAAACTTTTAATTAAAAAAATGTAACACATATTCTAATATTTCTTTCAATGTAACATAGGACCCTTAGAGATTTTTTCTACAGAAAGTTATGATTGAAAAACAGAACAGTCCAGAGAGGTTTTGAGTCTGTCCTGGTTCTGGACAGTTTGTACTCATCTGGAATTTCAACCAGTTTGATGTGTGATTCTGTTATGGATGTCTACACAAAAGTTGTATATCACTTCAACACCTTTCCATAACTATATCATACACCTCCATTGGTTAAAGATACAAGGAGTTATGCTCTGTAAAAGTCCAGCAGGATTTCTGCCAGAAAACAGAGCACTCTGGTTTTGAAACCACTTAGGTTGAACCACTCCAATTCTGAATCTTAGTTCAAAACCACAGTACTAGAGACTAATATAGAAATCCTTAAGTCATTTTTTAGTCCATTTCACAGTGACTTGTTTAATGCAACAATGGGTTACATGCCGGTGCTACGTTCCTCACAAAAATAGAAAATCCTAACCAGACTATACCGGCATATACGAGTCAATCTGTGGCACTAACGGTCTCTCGCAATCATTTTCTAGTCGCAAAAAATTGACGTGGTCAGTGTACCTGCAAGAAACACTCATTAGTGGAGCACTCAAAGGTTCATCATCTCAGGCAGGTCCATATTGAAAATAAATGCATATGCCCCGTATCATTGCCATACGGGTCGTCCTCGAGTTAAGCCATGTCTCAGGGTACATGATCGAGTTATTCACCACCCGATGGGGGGATCCACATCTTGGCAATTAAGCACACCGGTGGACCAGCGTTTTCATATGCCTCATAGGAGACGAAGAGTACTAGATAACATATTTTGTGTTACATACCACATGATGGGGTCTCCTCCTCTTGCCCCTAGGTTTGCGCACTGGAAGTGTAACACCCTCAATTTCACTACCATGCATTGCATATATTTTTCATGTACAGAAGCATTTAAAAAGAAGTGGAAATGGAGAAAGGAATATGGAAATGGAGAAAGAACCATAGAAATAGAGAAAGCACCATAGAAATGGAGAAAGGGATATAGAAATGGAGAAAGGAATATAGAAATGGAGAAAGGAACATACAAATGGAGAGAAATGGAAATAACATAGCTAAATTGAGCCATCCCCAAATTTCCCCCAATTTTCCCCAAACTTCTGCCAAATCTCCCAAAATTCCCCTAGGAGGAATTCCCCCTACATTTGGGAGAATTTTCCCCCAAATTGGCCGCACGAATTAGGGGGGAGACCCCTTGGCCGCGACCTTAAGGGGGGGGCCCTATCCCCCACCTCTAGGACTCCTTGGTTGAGTCCCATCTTGCTAGGACTTTTGTTTCCACCCCTAGGACTCTTTGGTTGAGTCCCATCTTGCTAGGACTCTATGATTCCACCCCTAGGACTCTCTTTTTCCCCCTTATAAATACAACCCCCAGCCACCCCCTGCCCCCCCACAACTCGCCGAGTTGCCCCCCTGCCCCCCCAAACCTCCGAGTTGCCCCCCCCCCTCTGCCCAAGTCGCTTAGCCCCCCCCCCCCCTTGTCGGAGTATGGCCGCCGTCGAGCCCCGTCACGCCTCGCCGTCGCCGGAAAATAAGCCTGACGTTCTGCCCTACCATAATTCCCCGCAGAAAATCCACCGCTGCTGCCATTGCTAGGAGGGAGGCCCTGCCGCAAGGAGGAAGTGAGGTAGGTCTTCATTACCCCTCTTACAACGTCGCCGCTGTTTCCACGCATCTGTTTTCTTCGCCCCCTTTGAGCAGAAACTTTTTGCGTGTGGACAGATTATGTTTTGGTCGGTTTTTTGACGGTGGAATTGATCTACATCTTGTGTTGAGATCATCACCACGTACACACTTGATCCCTACACCCTTCTTCATCATAAAACCCCATGAAAGCCCAATTAAACATGCAATAATACGTACAAACTGGTTTGATAAAACAGCACCATAGGATTTGCATTCATCTACCCCATTGCATCTTGAGTAAAGTTTTTGCATGATGATTGATTGCTGTAAATTTTGTATGTGTGTGGTCGTAAGTAGAAGGACAAGCTCAAGAGGCCGTCTACGAGGAACTACAGCACCAAGACTTTGAGACGCTTGAGCAACACGAACCACGGGAGCAAGGCAAGTGCCCCTTGACCATATTGATCCCGTGTTTTGAAACTGTTTTGCTTGCGAAAACTCGTATGCTTTAGTCAATTTGATGGGACACCCTTTTATAGGAGTTTACTAGTTTTGTTAACCATCCTTGTCACCGGGAATGTTGAAGAGTCGGGTATGGTTGTTTTTCTTTTTTTTGCTTCGCTTAATTTATGGGATACAGGAAGCTGAATTAAAACATGGTTAGCTACTGCACTTATATGAATAATGATGATGATAACTTGATGATGTTAATGAGCATGGTATCAGGGAGATCTAGGCAAGCTTGGTTCGTTGATGTTGCTGAATGAGATGGTGGTTTACTTGTCGTAGATCTAAGGACCGGTTCATGTGAGCACATGCTAGGAAAACAGTGCCACCACAAGGCCAAATATGGGTGCCACTTAGCTGACTAATTAGGTGTGTTCCTAGCTTGTTATGGACCATTGGATGGTGCGGGCAATGGGAGTCGAGAAGGACTACCCTAGGAACTGCATGACACAAGAGGGGGCCCGTGGGTGGGAGAATGGAGATTCGAGCCAGCCGGTGAAACCTCAGTGGGTCTGTACATCCTAGTAGGCCCTTTGTAAAAGGCTATTTTGTGATCTCTTGGCCATACACCAGCGGTTGTGTACTGGTATAATGGAGGTTCTATCTAGTCGCCGACGGGTGACAAAATCACAAACTAGTGGGTAAAGTGGTGCCACCTCTGCAGAGCGTAAAACTATCATGATAGCCGTGCTTCCAGTCACAAGCACCTGGCCAACTTCCATGATTAGAGGCCAAACTTGGGATGGTTATTCTGGTATGTTAATTGGGATTGGTTTTGGGACTGTTTTGAGTCATGACAATGAATTTGGTTTCGGTTATATGAAAATGAGATGGATATGAATATTTATGAGTATGAGATGAAATTGAGAAAGATTATTGGCTGGTTGAAGCATGATAAATGGTGAAATATGATGAAAGATTGTTGCTGAATTACATGGTTATGTTGGGATTAAACTCACCTAGAAATAGTTACTGTCTTTACCATGTTTGTGAAATAAAATTTGCTTACTGCAATGAGCCTTTTTATTGCCTACCTTGTTGTATGCTACATGCCATAGTTTTCCCGCACTTGCTGAGTACGACATGTACTCACCCTTGCATTCCCACATATACATCAGCTACAGGAGAAGAGTACTTCGAGGAACATGTGGAGTACTAGGCGTGCGAACTACCGTCAACATGCCTGTGGAGTTGAAGTTGGAGCCTGCTGTCTTAGTCATTTTCCGCTGTCGTTTAGAGTCTTCCGCTCCATGAATAAGTTAGAGATTCATGAGTGAGACATTGAGTCATTTTAATAAAGTAATTAAACATGATTTATTCATGGTTATATTCTGAATTCAGTCTGTGGAATACATGTGTATGTGTGATGAACATCCCGGGCACACATATGCATTCATTTGGTTCTATTTTCGAAACTGGTGTCATAAGAGCCTAGTGCAATTCATATGTTTCTAAGACATGAAGAGTCTTAGAAAACATATTCACTTTCCATTCATTATTGAATGGAAAATCTCATGCTACTTTTCTCGCATGAGGGAGCTAACTAAATTTGAACCGCTTTTGGTGGCGTACCTTACCTCTTACCGGAGCATAGGTGCGTCGTAACGTAATCAAAATACATAAGTATAACAATTAATTTAGCATTGACACTTTCAGTAACTATACTATTAATAGTCCTTATGTGGGCATACTATCGATTCCTCACCGTAATCCAGAGTTTTTCTCATAGCACGATCCTTTTTCGGTGTGCTATTCACAATGCGGCTCCGATACCACGTCTGTTGGGACCGGGGCCCCGACATTCCAGGTATCGCATTGGATGGTGCCGTGGTACGCGACACCCAAAAGCACACGTATAAAGGAATCCATATTACATAACATATTTGCAGAAATTATAAAGTTGCTCCGTTTACAAATAGATTTACTTTAAAAGTAAACTACAGCGGAAGAAAAGATTACACTCTTGGTCTACAAGCCTAAACTAAGCAACAGTGATCCGTCCAGCCCGCGGACGATACACTAGCAACACTGAAGAAGACATAGCGGACTATAGGGATCCATTCAACCATACACTCCAATAGGAGTGAAGCTTCAACCATGTACCCATCATCATACTCGGTTATCGTATATAAATTACCTACAACAATAATTAATAAAGCAAGGTTTACATAGAGGCTCAACAAGACTTATCCGTCACGTCTAAACATGAAACTCTATATGCATGATACAACTACCTCATGGATGCTGGAAGATTTGCATAAAGGACTCGCCTACAAGTTGGTCCATAATTTCAGATGTATAGCAGCAGATTAATACCCTTATGTGGAACAACATGCAAATCCACAATCAAACAAGAAACGCTTCATCATGATGTTGCTTGCCTAAGGTGGAAGTAAACTCTAGTTTGCACTACACTACTTCATACAAGGTTGCCATCCAATTATGAATCAATAAGAGTAAAATTACAGTAATAAACATTCACTTGTTACTACGTCAAGACTCAGTGTCTAAGTATTCTCATATGACCGCGAGTGACAATAATTGCAATCAGTACACACCCGGACTGCACGACACGTACGCCCATACCCGGAGTTGCTTGGAGCACACTCCCTTTCTGTTGTACGTGGCCACCTTTCCCAAGATTCACCTATGCAGAATCGGTTCGATCATCTAGGACAGTAACCCCACTCAGGTGCAACCTTTCGCTATGAGCATGTCGTGAACAAGTTTTTCACTACTGTGCTAAGGCGGAACGGCTGAGACTACAGAGAAACTCTCAACATCGGTACGAGCATGGTACGAGCCTTAATCGACACTGGCAGGCCTACGCACCCAGGATTCCATCCTGTTGCTTCTTATCTATGTCGGGGGCCTGACCCGTATCACGGGGCCGTGCCGCTTGCCTGGGAATTGCATTGGGTGGTGCCGTGATATGCGGCACCCAACAGCACACACATAAGGAAAATCGTATCACATAAATCTAATGTGGAAGCTTACAAGTATTCTTTGTAAATACTTTACATCAAATAACTACAGCGGAAGACTAAATTTCTCACGTTTAATATCTACTAAGCACTCGAGAAGATGTCCAGCCCATGGACTCTTCTCGCTAGCAACACGAAGTCATACAGCAGTGGCCGGGTTCTCCATGTGTTAAACGACTCGGAAGTCTCCAGTATGGATGTTAATCTGTAAAACCACTCATATATCATGCGTGAGCACATAGGCTCAGAAAGACTGATCCGTCTCTTCTAAACATAAAACTCTACATGCACGAAGGATTAAACATGGCAGCTGAATTTGCATAAAGGACTCGCCTACAGTTAATCCTTAACTTTCAGATTTTAAGCCTCTTTTTAAAGACCTTGAGCCGAGCAGCATCGCAACTCCACAATCAAACAAGAAACACTTCGTTACGATGCTTCTTGCACAAGATGAAGTAAACTTAATTAGCACTATCTATAATTCAAACATGGTTACAATACAATTTAAAGCACAATCCTTATCAATTCAAACTAATCCACTTCAGTTCTTACTACGTCAAGACTCAGTGTCCAACTATGCTCATACAACTGCGAGCCACGGTGATTGGAAATAGGACACGCCCGGACTGCACGACACGTACACCCATTCTTCGAGTTGCCGGCAGCAACCTCGACCGATGTTGTACGCATCCAGCTTTCCCAAATTCTTCCACAACGGACGCGGTCCCATCAACCCGAACAGCAAGCTCCCTCAAGGTACATATCCACAGTGATATGTTCTTGAGTGAGTTACCTCCTGCTGTACTGACTCCGAAAGCCTAAGCCGATCGAAAAAGTTTCAATGTGGATCGCACGAGGTACATCAGTTTCCTAGGTCCCATATAGCCAGTATGCGCCCGGTACACAACTCAAACTTGTCCAACAGGGTCAAGTATGGACGGGCCTTAACTGACACAGGCCAAGGCTATGCACGCATGGTCCGCAGCTGGCTGCATCTCTATCTCCCTGCTTGGTCTCAATTTCTCACTTGTGAATTTTCCTCAATGGCTCTATTCATAACCTGTTCCGGTGAACCAAGCCCTATACTCGCGAGTAGTTTCTAACTACTTGACTTCTACCGGTCCTTCTAAAGTAACATTTAGCGTAGCCTAAATCCACTCGAGGAGGTTCTACTCTACCCGTTCTCTTTCTTGGGTTAATCTGGTCATGCAATTGGGTTTAAAATATCATCTACAGCTAATGCAAGCAATATCTCATATTATAAATGAAAAGCTTTATAAAAATTGCTTGAATGCAAACCGGGGCTTGCCTATTTTGCAGGTAACTAAGAATATATAATCAGTTAGTGTGGTCGATCACTTGAGGCTTGATCAAATGCCCTCCTTGCTCCTTGATTCCCACTTCAATTACTTCACAATCTTCCACGTCGATGCTATACGTCATGAATATGTACATGTATTTAATTGTAAAGATTTTGCTAACAAGGTCCAATGACAAGTTTAAAACTGGAACTCTATTTAAGAATTTGAAATGGAACTGGTGCTAGTGGGTGGGGTTGGGTTAAGCAAAAGTGATCAAGTGCTAAGTGTATCTCCTACATGTGATTTATTCACCTCAAGAATATAAATAGAAAAGTGATGATCCAGAGCTCCAATGGAGCTGAAATTTTTCATGTGAGTTCCTTGTCACAAGAATGTAATCTGGACCAAAAAAATAGCACTTTTCATGTGAGTAGTTTATTCAGAACGATTCCCTAAGAAACTACGCAAAGAGGAATTAATTCTCCAAGCTTGCTAAGCCGATGACTAAACTGTTGAACAATGGGATCAAATATGTTTCGAGCTCAGCTTGTGAAGAAGCTTTCCAAGCATTAGTGAAGCATCTTACAACAGCCCCGGTGTTAGCTCAACCGGATACAACCAAGCCCTTCGACGTATATTGTGATGCGTCCAGTATCATACTTGGCTGTGTATTGATGCAAGGAGGAAGAGTGGTCGCCTATGGCTCACGTCAACTTCGTAACCACTAGCAGCACTATCCAACTCATGATCTTGAGCTTGCTGCTGTGGTGTTGGACTTGAAAATGTGGAGATACTATTTACTTGGAAACTTAGTGCACATCTACACCGACCACAAGAGTCTGAAGTATATATTCACTCAAAAGGAGTTGAATATGCGGCAACGGAGATGGCTAGAACTGATCAAGGATTATGAGATTGAGATTCACTACCATCCCAGAAAGGCAAACATGGTTGCCGATGCCTTAAGCCGCAAATCTCATGTCAACAATTTGTCCATCACCCCACTTGAAGAGGAGGAGCCGAGTCTAGACTTGGTACCATATGGGGCATCGTATAATCTTGCTCTCGTCCCTACAATACGAGAAGAGATTATGGAAGCTCAGAAGAAAGACGTGGGCATGTCGCACATTCGGAGAAGGATGAAGAATGGCGAAATGAAATGCTTCCGAAGAGATGAACGCGACACTCTATGGTTTAAAGACCGTATAGTGGTACCCCGTGACATGAAGCTTCGGAAGAAAATCTTGGATGAGGCTCATTTGTCCAAGTATTCTATTCATCCAGGCAGCAACAAGATGTACCAGGATCTAAAAACTAGGTTTTGGTGGACACGGATGAAAAGAGAGACCGCGAAGTACGTATCCGAATGTGATACGTGTCGGCGTGTGAAAGCCGACCATATGCGTAAAGCCGGACAGCTGCAACCATTGAACATTCCCACGTGGAAGTGGGAGGATATCAGCATGGACTTCATAGTCGGGTTACCTCTCACATATCACAAACATGACTCGATTTGGGTGATAGTCGATCGCCTGACCAAGTCGGCTCATTTTATCCCTGTACATACAAAGTACGTGGCCAAGCAATATGCGGAGTTGTATATAGCAAGGATCTTGTGCTTGCACGGTGTTCCCCTCTCCATTATTTCAGATCGCGGTGCGCTGTTCGTCGCCCGGTTCTGGGAACAGCTGCACGCATCGTTGGGGACCAAACTGATCCGCAGTTCCGCGTATCACCCGCAGACGGATGGTCAAACTGAACGTGTGAATCAAGTGCTTGAAGACATGCTACGCGCTTGTGCCATCCATCACGGCAATAATTGGGATGATCATTTGCCGTTGGTGGAGTTTTCTTACAACAATGGCTATCAAGCTAGCATCAAGATGGCGCCGTATGAAGCTCTCTACGGCCGGAAATGCCGCACACCTCTCAACTGGTGCGAGTCCGGCGAGCGAGTTATCTACGGCATTGAACTTGTGAATGAGGCTGAAGAACGAGTGCGAGTAATACAAGCCAATCTCAAGGCTGCTCAATCTCGTCAGAAGAGCTATGTGGATAAAAGACGCCGCCCTCTCCACTTCGACATCGGGGACCATGTTTATGTCCGTGTGTCTCCGATGAAGGGAGTCCATCGTTTCAGAGTGAAGGGTAAACTTGCGCCGCGGTTCATTGGTCCATTCGCCATCATTGAAAGATGCGGACCCGTGGCCTATCGCTTGGATTTACCGGCGTCGCTCGCAGGAATTCACAATGTCTTCCACATATCTCAGCTGAGGAAGTGCCTCAAACCCTCCGCTGAAATCTGCACCGAAGACATAGAAGTTCTTCAACCGGACCTCACGTACACGGAGTATCCAATCCGGGTTATCGATGAAAAGACTCGCGCCACAAGAAACCAGACCTTATGGTTCTACAAGGTCTTGTGGAGCAACCATACCGCTGATGAGGCGACATGGGAAAGCGAAGAATATCTACGAACCAATTATCCGGACTTGCTATCATCATATACGGTAAAGTTTCCCCACTTTGCATTTCTTTTGGAATCTCGGGACGAGATTCTTTTTAAGGGCGGACGGATATAAAATCCCAAAAAAGTGCTAGCAAGAATTTTCAGCTCATGTACACTTAGGAAAAATGAGGGGAATTAAAACTCTAAATTATAACGGTGTAAGTTCAAAGTGAGGATCCAAACATCCCAAAACTTCCAAACATGGAGATCTAAATGCATAACTTGGATCTTCATATCCCAAATATTCAACCTTCGAAATTTTAGCTCATTTGGAGGAGTTTCAATATTTGTTTGGGATTAAAAGGAGAAGCCCTCTAATCTGGGTTTGAATTTCAGTTTCAAATTCAGATTTTCTCAATTTGCAAATTTGGTTTGTGTTCTTCACATTTGAATTAGCAGCCATGCCAAAAATCAGAAACTTTGGAGTTGGTTTTCTATGTTTTTGGAACAACACAAAATGGAGAATTTAAATTCCATTTCAAATTCAAATGACCAAACACAATTCAAGTTCACACCAGAATTCAAACCATTTGAATTCAGCAAATTCAAACCTTAACTTTGGAGTGAAGTAAGGTATTTAAGTCTGAGTAGCTGGGTGAATAATATCAGAGAAAAGTTTGATTAAAAGAGGGGGAGGTGGGACCTAACAGTCAGCCTCACAAATCCACTTTTTCCCTCTCTCTGTTTTCCCCGGGTGATCACAGCGCGCCAGCTCCCGATTAAACCCGCCGGCCGATGTTCCACCGAGCTGCTTCACATGCTGCGTCCGACGTCAGTTCCACGTGTGTGGGCGTTCAAAGCGGCAGCCGAGTGCCGGTTCCCTCTTCTCCACGTTACACCGCAGCTTCTCCATGCTCTGCTCGCACTCTCGTGGACACAACCCCCCCCCCCCCCCCGGCGGAAGAACCTTTTGGCTCATCGATGCCTGGCGAGCTCGGTGTTCCTCTCGTGTGACTGAGCCACGGGAACGTTGCGCCAGGTCCCTCTCCTGCTCTCCAAAGCCTCAAGTAGATGCCAGCACCGGTGGTTGGCTCCTACGAGCTGGAATTTCCTTCGGAGCCCCCTTGTTGATCATCTCCGCACCGCACCGTTGCCCGATGGATCTACGGCCTCTTCCGATCAGACAAAAGGTCCCTGAGGTGCGTGAGGAACCCTTCTTCTTTCCCTCCAACCAGTTCCTGCCTTCTTAGCTCCGGCACCGAGTATTTTGAAGTTTGGCGCCGGCGGTTCTTTAGAAATCTGAGGACTCTTCGGGGAAATTCGTCGTGCTCCGGGTAGCTCCACGCTAGATGAGCTTAGAGTATCTCCAGAACACGCTTGCGCATCTCTCCGAAGTCCTAGCAGCTCAAATGATCAAGTAGAGATACCGGGCACCGAGTTTTTGTCGCCGCCGTCGTTTTGCGGGCTCGGGTCGCCGGTGAGGTCCCCTCTCCGGTGTTTTTCATGGAGGGGGTTATGGGTCGACGTTATCCATGTGACACTGGTGCTTTTAGAGCAAACCCTAGCCCGAAAGACCCACTGTCGAGTAAGAACGAGGTCGCCGAAGTGAGGTTCGATACGGTCGCCGGTGCGAGCACCGTTCCGGCCGTTGTCATCCATTCCCGACCCGACCATCGTGTTCAGCACGGTGTAGAACTCAAAGACGGTGAGTTTGGGGAAATTCAGACCACGGGAACCCCGTCCCGGCGAGCCTCGCCGGCATGCGCCGCCGCGGGAGGCGCGGGCAGCGCGAGGAAGAAGAAGGAGGACCGGGTCCCACTGGTCAGCCTCTGTGTACGCACGGGGATCGGTCTGTGGCACCGGATTCGGTGCGGCTGCATGGGAAATAACCCTGTGGCCTCAGTGTTGCTGTCGTCTAAGTGGATAGCACCACGGGTGGGGCCCACAGCCAGGATTTAAACATTTCCAGATTTTCCTAATTCAGTTCAAACTTTGGAGACCCATAACTTTGTGTAGAAAACTACAAAAAGGGTGAGACCAATTTTATTGGAATCCTCATGAGTACTTCACAGAGAAACAAATTGCTTTCTATGAAAATGCCCAGGAATTTCTGTAGAATTGTTTTTATTAAATCCTTTAGAGATTTATTACAGGAGCAATTCTTTATGAAACATTCCCAAATTTGGGAAGCTAATCCTTTTCATAGTTTCAGATCTCCAGTAAAAATTTGGGCTTCATTGGAGTTCATTTGCTAGGCTAAATTGACTTCCAAAGTTCAGCCTTTATTTGGAATTTCAAATTTAAACAGAAACTTTTTCAGAACTTCTATCCAACTTCAAAAATTCATATCTCTCTGTTGGTAGCTCCAAAAATGGTGAAACAAATTTTGTTAGAACCATGGAGACTTACCCTAATCAGATATTCCACTATTAGCTATGTCAAAACTCCTGATTTGGGCTCAAAGAGAAGCCTTGTGCTTGTGGGAATTTTGGAGACCACAATGTGCAATGACATTTCTCCAAATTTTGCTCAGATCATTCTTAGAGAGTCTAGTATCCACTGTAAAAATCCCAAAGCCAATTAAGGATCCTAAATAGCAGTAGCTATGAATAGAAGTTTACTTCTTATAAGTCCTTAATACTTATACATATATTTCGTTACATTTCATAATAGTGACCGAAGTTGAGGACGCACCGGAGCCCTTGGACGTCCTCCCACCAGAATCTGACTTCCCATTTAAATCGCAACCAGGCAAGCCCCGGTTTGCACTTAAGTACCTTTTATAAAGCTTTTCATTTGTATCACTTATGTCTAGGTTGAAATGTATGCATTAGAGTTAGGGTGATTAAAACCCCACTTGCATAGCCTTTTTAACTCCTACAAAGGGTTGGGTAATTTACAAACTCGACAAGTAGAGAATGCCATGCTAATGTTTAGGACCTCGGTAGAAGTCGAGTGGTTGGAAGCTACTCGCGAGATAGTACTTATCACACGGAATGAGAAGAGATAGAAAATGGCTTGAGTTGTGAAATGAGACCCAGCAGGGGGGATAGGATGCAGTGAGCAGAGGTCTCACATGCGTAGCCCTGTTGGCGTCGCTTGAGGACCGACCGTGTGTGGCCCTGCTGGACAAGTATCGAACAGTACCGGATGCATACTGGCATATGGGAACCAGGAAACCAATTTAATTTGTTAACCTGAGTGCCTAGGCTTACCCAACCGTAAATAGGAGTGGGTTGAGGGTAGCAAGGTGTAAATCTGCCGGTGGGCACAGTCACGCTCCACGCGGGGACCTCCTGCCCGTTACGTATGGACCGGTTTGGCATTTGGGTTGCCTTTGAAAGGTTGTTGCATACAACAGAGTAGGAAGGGGTGTGGAATCACGCTTCTGAAAGTGGGTGTATGCAACGTGTTATTCGGGTGTGTCTTGATTGCAATCACCGTCCCTCGCAGTTATTGAGTACCCGCTTGTTCACTGCGTTGTAACGTAGTAAAAAGTGAAATAATCCAACTGAATATGCTGTATTGAACTATTAATGTCTTGAAACCTTGTATGTTGTAGTTATAGAGCTAATTAAGTTTATATTCCACTTTGGGCATCACCACATCGGAGGAAAGGGTTTCTTGTTTGATTGTGGACTTCCGATGTGAGTGTTGCATAAGGCTCAATAAACTGTTGCTATAAAACTAAAAATAAGGATCAACATGTAGGCGTGTCTTTATTGCAAAGTCCTTTTCCTACCTTACACATCCTTGCATGTAGAGTTCCATGTCTAGGGTTGACGGTTAAGACTTGCTGAGTCTTCGTGCTCACGGTTGCAATATTTGAGCTGTGTGCAGGTGATAGATATGAGGAATGTTCCGAGGACGAGGCGATGCCCCCGTCGGGGTACACGGCCGAGCTGGAGCCCTGCACGCCGCCGTGATTCTCCGGTTCCATGCTGCTAGTGTGTAGCGTCCCCGGGCTGGACGGCTGCACTTTTACTTAGTTAGAATTTGAGAGTAGCCATGTATATAACTTCCGCTGTATAATTAAGTTTTGTAAAAAGACTTCCGCTGTTTTATATCAAATAAAAGTTTGTATGTTGTTCTTTAATTCTTTTCGTGTGTGCTGTTGGGTGCCGCATCGTATGGCATCACCCTATGTGATCCTAGAGTGAGTGAACCACGTGGTGGTCCCCACAGATGTGGTATTAGAGCCGCATTGGGAATAGCACGCTCGAAAAGAGCCTATTTTGAAAACATAGAAGTAGTCGAGTGAGTATTAGTCTTTATGCCCACATAAGGTATATGATAGTAGTAGCTACTAAGATGGAAACTTACTTGTTATACATTCTGTAACGACGCTCCGACGTCAGGTAAGAGGTAAGGTACGCCACCACAGGCGGATCAATTGTGGTAACTCGCCATACGAGTAATAGTATGGAATGGTATACCGTGGCTTGGCACAGTAGTTAATATGAGTCTCTGAACCTCTCAATGGTTCTGAGAGCATATGAAAACGCTGATCTCCAGCGTGCTCTAGGCAAAAGTGGGAATACCCTATCGTGTGGTAAGCAACACGATAGTATGTAACTCTTGAACGTTCAATGTTCAAAGGGCCATACGCAGCGCTCGCCATCTGCGTGCCTCAACGGTCATGAGGCAGTAGGTGGTATCCGTTGGGTTGATAAAATTCCCAACCGTGACGACCCGTTTGCGCTCTACTCGGGTTCCCCGTCGTGCGGTGTGAAAACACGACCATGTACCTTGAGGCATGGCTTGACTCAAGTACGATCCATATGGCAATGATACGGACCATATGTTTTTACTATGATATGGAACTGCCTGAAATGTCAAAACCTTTGTGTACACCATTATTGTGTGTTCTTCTGCAGGTACATTAACCACGTTAGTGCATGACATTTAGCAACCGTTTGTGAGTGACGTTCTTAGTTCCACCATTTGACACGTATATGCCGGAATACCGGTTTAGGATTTTTCTTTGGTGAGGAAACATAGTACCGAGATTGCATAAAAGTATATTTTTCAAATAAAAGAGTTAAAATGAAGTTTAGGATTCCATTTAGGGGTTATTGAACTTCCATATTGAACTAAGAGTCAATTGGGAGTATAGATTCAATCTCAAAAACTTAGGAACAACCTTCCCTGTTTTCGGCAGAAACTTTCCTGAACTTAAACAGGGCATAACTTCAGATTGGTCGAACCAATGGAGGTGTGGAATACCATTCTGGAAAGGTTTTGAAGTCCTCTACAAATTTTATGTAGAGCTCCGGAAAAAAAATCTCCCTCCAAAGGGGTAAAAATCTCAGATGAGTAGGTACTGTCAAGAAACAGGGCAGACCAAAATGCTCTCTGGAATTTTCTGTATTTCGACCACAACTTTTGGTAGAAAAATTTCTAAGGGTCAAGTAAGACACCTTTGGAAAGTATAGGAAATGTACTACAACTTTGTAGTTCAGTGTTTCCCAAGATTGAGGACAGAATTAGTTGGAATTTTGGGAATAAAACAGCCACTTGTAAAGGAGGTGCTGTCAAAATTCCTAAGAAAATTCTGTCAACTTTTAGAAGTCATAACTCACAAACTAGAAAGTCTATAGAGGCAAATAAATACAATCTGGATTCCTTGTTGAGTCTACTACAACTTTGTTGTTGAACTCTAGTCCAGATTCTGCCTCCAAGACGGTCAAAACTGTTGTGTTATTCCAACTGGTCTGCTGGACCAGAAGCTGGACAGAACACCATGTTGAAGTTTTTCAACCAAAACATTTAGTTTCACCTTTCGATATCCAGCGGCTGTTGTAAAACAGCGAGTGGAGTCGAAAAGTTTATGCATTTGACATATCACTTCGAGTTAGGACATGTTTGGGTCCAGTACAATAGCGAGGAATTACGCATGCTAACACACTTAAGATCCCATGGCGACCCACGATGGTCGAAATGAACTTTTAATCCCTAAAGTTCATTACTTTGGAACTCGATCGTGTGACACGGTCCAGGGATGTATATGTTTACAAAGTTTATACTTTATCCATATGTGTGATTATTATGTGCAGTATTTATTCCATTCTCGCACTACTATTGTATAGACTGGATGAAATAAACCAACATGTGCTGATCGTTTGAATGGTATGGATGCAGAATGGTGCGTACGCGGTCCACGCAAGAGGAGGGAGGTCCGAGTCAGGTTCGTGGTGATGAGTCTCCACCTCCGGAGCAAACCACGACACAACAGCAACCACCTCCTCCACCGCCAGAACTTCTAAGAAATCTTGCGGAGGTTCTCGCTGCAGTACTCGGCTCACGTGACGACCAAACCGAGTTGCTGCGGATGCTGGTGCAGCAGAATGCGTCCCATCCAGGAGGACGCCAAGACAATGGGCAAAGCCAGCCCCAACAAAGTTCTTATTCAGAATTCCTGGCGACCCATCCACCGGTCTTCACGGAGACCGAAGAGCCTTTGGAGGCGGACAGCTTTATCCGCACTCTGAAGGCAAAGTTCGGGCTGTTACTATGCACCGAACACCAGAAGGCGCTGTACGCAGCGCAACAGCTTCAAGGACAAGCCGATACATGGTGGGTGAACTACATCGCCTCATTACCGGCTGGCCATGCCGTCACATGGACGGAGTTCGGGGATGCGTTCCGCGCATATCACATACCTCCCGGTGTCATGGAAAGGAAGCTCCAGGAGTTCCTGGCGCTGAAACAAGGTGAGAGGAGTGCTCATGAGTACTCCAGGTCATTCAACCGGCCGGTGCAGTATGTGCCAGGATTTGTGAGAACGGAGGAAGACAAGCGCAACGCGTTCTTCCGGGGCCTGAATTCAAAGATGAAGGTCCATCTCACCCAAAGTAATCGCTGCACCTTCAACGACCTCGTTAATGCCGCGATTCTACAAGAAAATGCTCAGCGCGAGCGCGGTTCTGATAAGAGGAAACACAGCGCGCTGATGAGAAGCAGTGGTAGGACGCCACAAAAATATCGCGTGGTGTATCGCTCACCATCCGGTCAGAGATGGCAGCCACCGGCGCGACCGCCTCAGTTTCGCGGTCGGCAATATAATGCGCCGGGCTTCCGACCGACGTATCCACCACAGCAACAGCAGCATCAAAGGATGGTCCCGCGTGCGCCTCAGTTTCAACAGCGTGCACTGGGATTCCGTCCTCAAGTCAGAGGGATCCCGACACCTTACCCGTGCTTCACGTGTGGCCGTGTCGGGCATATTTCAAGGGACTGCCCCGAGCCATGACAGGGCAGGGGTGCAGCACCGTATAAGGGTGCTAATCAGCCCAAGAAACCAGCACCAAAACCCGGCAACGTCCACCACTTAGCTATCGAAGATGTGCCGGAAGGCGAACCCGTCCTCACGGGTACATTTTCTTACTTAGACCATCCCGTAGTCATACTTTTTGACTCCGGTGCCACCCATAATTTCATAAGTCAGTCTTATGTTATGAAATATCAACTGCCTATCATTCCCACAAATAGTTCATACTTGATATGCTCTCCGGGCGGAAAAATAACAGCTGATAGAATGGTCTATAGAGCACCATTACAGTTGGGTGGAAATCTATATCCGACTTATCTAGTTATGTTAGAGAGTCAAAAACTTGATGTCATTTTTGGAATGTCATGGCTACATCGCCATGGTGCTGTTCTTAACATCATTCCACATGTGGTTCATTTAAACTCTTCACTTCATGAACCACATGTTCTTATTCTTGACCGTTCGGTTCAAGAAGCTCCAGCCACCTATAACACGGAAGACACAAAACTTGAGGGTATTCGTGTGGTCTGTGAATACCCGGATGTCTTTCCGGATGATCTCCCAGGCATGCCACCAGAAAGGGATGTCGAGTTCAAGATCAAACTTGTACCTGGGACAACACCGATATCACGAAGACCGTACAAGATGGCTCCGAATGAGCTAGCTGAACTGAAGGAGCAGCTCAACGATTTAATGAAGAAGGGTTTCATTCGACCGAGTTCCTCGCCATGGGGATGCTTGGCGCTGTTTGTGAAGAAGAAGGATAAAACCTTGAGGTTGTGTGTGGACTACCGACCTCTCAACGCTGTCACCATCAAGAATAAATATCCACTGCCCCGCATCGATATTCTCTTCGATCAACTTGTGGGTGCAAGAGTGTTTTCAAAGATGGATCTTCGCTCCGGATATCACCAAATCAAGATCCGAGCGGAGGATATCCCAAAGATGGCCTTCTTGACGAGATATGGATTGTATGAATACCTCGTCATGTCCTTTGGTCTTACCAAAGCCCCGGCACATTTCATGTACCTCATGGACTCAGTGTTCATGCCGGAGTTGGACAAGTTCGTGGTGGTGTTCATAGATGACATATTGGTCTACTCCAAGTCTGAAGATGAACACGCCGAACACCTGCATATCGTGCTTCAACGATTGCGAGACCATCAGCTTTATGCCAAGTTCAGCAAGTGCGAGTTTTGGATCAACCAAGTGCCATTTCTTGGTCATATTATTTCTGCAGAAGGCATTGCAGTTGACCCAAGAAAAATCGAACAAGTACTGAAATGGAAGTCCCCCACATCTGTGCATGAAGTCAGGAGTTTCCTCGGGTTAGCAGGGTATTATCGGAGATTCATACCGAACTTCTCCAAGCTTGCTAAGCCGATGACTAAACTGATGAAGAAGGGGATCAAATATGTTTCGAGCTCAGCTTGTGAAGAAGCTTTCCAAGCATTAGTGAAGCATCTTACAACAGCCCCGGTGTTAGCTCAACCGGATACAACCAAGCCCTTCGACGTATATTGTGATGTGTCCGGTATCAGACTTGGCTGTGTATTGATGCAAGGAGGAAGAGTGGTCGCCTATGGCTCACGTCAACTTTGTAACCACGAGCAGCACTATCCGACTCATGATCTTGAGCTCGCTGCTGTGGTGTTGGCCTTGAAAATGTGGAGACACTATTTACTTGGAAACTTAGTGCACCTCTACACCGACCACAAGTGTCTGAAGTATATATTCACTCAAAAGGAGTTGAATATGCGGCAACGGAGATGGCTAGAACTGATCAAGGATTATGAGATCGAGATTCACTACTGTAGGATCGAAGTACACGTGTAAAGCTACCAGGGGGTGAATGGTAGATAAAAGCTTTTCAGCGGAAGCAACAAAACACCCCTCAGAAGAAAACCGATCTATTAAAGAAACCGTGTGTGTGACTAATCTAAACGTGTTCAACTGTGACAAAACTAGCATAGATTGTATAGAATTAAGTCACAAAGACGTCACAACAAGAATCATGAAAATCTGTTGAGAGAAACTCAAGTTACGATCGAAAGATCGAAAAAAGGTCAATCTGTCCTACGCGCGAGAAAAACAGTTCTGGAATTCTGCAAAGAAACTAGTGTAGATAAGAAACCACACATTCAATGACCGTGCAATTTTTACAGATGATATATAATCAAGTTGTGAAGACAACCCAAAAAGAATCACATCAATTGGATCTGTAAAACTCGAGTTATGATAAAACCACCGAAGCAAGGTAGTGCTGAACAGAAACTCGACGAGAAAAACTTGTCTGAAACAAGTCGGACGAACAAGGCACAAAAATTCTTTTAGAATACGAATTTTATTTATCAAAACGCAAGAGGAGCAGCCCCAAAGTCGTGTGCCCACGAACCTTGGCCTCCCTTGCTTATATAACCAGCTCTATGGCCAATCCAATTCAAACTAGGACTCCTGCTCCTACTTGGATTCAAACTGTAACTTTCCAATACTGCTCAAGACTCTTCGACACGCAGATAGAAGCAATCTTAAGACTTCCAAACACCTTAGTAACGTCCCAAATGTTCCTAAAACAACTCAAATTCGTGACCCACACGAAATCCTATCATAACCAACTCAAAACATTCCATATTTGAGTCAAACACGACTCAGCCGCAGCCTGAGTCCATAACCTAGTTGGTTGGACCTTTCTGATAAATTCTTTACGTTCACATCTCTTCATCACGCCTTGGGACCATGCAGCCACGTCCATGCACTCCTTGCACACGTGCAAACATCTTCCAACAACGTCCAAGATACCTTCATATGCATTGTTCTTGATTCAAAGATACTGCACAACCTCCCGATCAACTCAACCACAATTCCTCCCGAACATGGTTGTTCAACCTCATCTTTTCCCTAAGACTAGTTTAATGGATCCCGTCACCAGCCATGTCTTGAACTCAAGCAACACCTGCACATGAATAAACAACCAATACTTCCGAGCACAAGTCCTCGACTTGACTCTCGTTAGTTCCGAAACTACAACATCTTACGTGAGCACCTCACATAAGCATGTTGTAAACCATAGCAAAATGATATCAGCATAACCACCAAAACACGCAAAAAACATAGTAAAATAATACTAAGCAAACTTTCCAAGAGTAAAGCAAGTTCGAAACATTGCAAGCTAAAAGCAGAACCATTGCAATCAAGCTCCGAACCTTACCAAAGCTAGCAGGACCTTGAACCGGAGCTTACCAAAGCTAGTCGGACCCAGTGCCGGAGCTTACTAAAGCTTAGTCGGACCTAGCACAGAACTTACCAAAGCTAGTTGGACCTAGCAAAAACAAGTCGGACCTAGCCAAAATAAGTCAGACCTAGACAAAGCAAGTCGGACCTTACGTCGGACCTTGCCGGAGCTACCCAAAACAAGTAGGACCTATCGTCGGACCTTGCAGGAGCTCGGACCTAGACTCGGACCTTGTTAAAAAGGTGTTTTGGTAGTATTCAAAACTTTTATCGTCAAATCCAATGTATTCAGCACACATAGGTCTCACAATCTCCCCCTTGATAAATGCATTGGCAACACCACTTAAAATCCGAACATTGGCTTATTAACATGAAAAGTTTTGAAAACAATTTCTCCCCCTTTGTAAATCAGAAATAAAATGAGAAGAAAAACAAAAATACAAAATATTATCCCCCTGAGAAGAATCGTGCCAAAACACTTGTGAATGTGTGCAATGTGTGATCAATTTCTCCCCCTTTGACAATGTATTCAGCAAGGTACAAAAGAGAAATTTTAATTTATTATGAGCACATTATAACATATACATATAGAACAAAGCTCATCCACATCATACTATCAAGTAACTTACACTATCACATCAATGAGATACATAAAGTAGTGTAAGCCATGCTAGAGATCAAGTGTAATTTTCAATTTAAGCAAGTCATGATCTCGCAAACTTAACTGTTTCAAGACCTGAAAACATGACACTTGTTGCTGCATTTTATTTATCATTTAAAGCATAAATTTTGATCTTATGACATTTGCAAGAGATTATATGCAGCATCAGCCATATTCTAACCAACCAAGCCAAGCCTATGTCATTTGACAGTCAGAAGCTTAAGGACATGGTTTTAGTCATACACAACTCCTTTCAAGTTCATATCTAAGTGCAATGATAAGCCATCTCAAAAGAAGAAGTGTGATGCATGCATATTATCTTGATCTTTTCACATTTTTTTATTTGAACATAAAACTCAACATGTGAGTTGATTACTTGATTAATTCTTTATGATTAAAAGCACTTGTGAGCATGCAACAAGTTCAAAACAGCAAGAAAGTTTGACCATGACCAGATTTAGTGTAAGTAATTATTCCAATTACTAGACATGGTAAAAACTACAAAATGTATAACACGAGTAATGTAGTAAGAACTTTCAGCATGAAAAAGGAATCACAAAGTAATATATGCATGAAATACTATGCTCATATTATTTTAATTTCAGATTCACACATAGACTTCCCAAGTTTCAAAATTCTCTCTCAATTTAAGCCATGAGGATGCATAACCCCTATTTCACTATGAATGTAACAAAAACGAGTGAAATCCAAAGGTTTTGTAAAAATGTCAGCCAATTGTTGTTCGGTATCTACATGGTGAAGCACAATGTTCCCTTTTTCTACATTATCACAGAGAAAGTGATACCTAATGTCAATGTGCTTAGTTCTCGAATGTTGCACGGGGTTTTTAGCAATGCAATGGCACTAGTGTTATCACAAAACAGTGGAACACTATCGAGATCAACCCCATAGTCCTTAAGTGTTTGAACAATCCAAAGAATTTGTGAGCTAGCACTAGCAGCAGCTACATATTCAGATTCGGCTGTGGATTGTGCAACTGAACTTTGTTTTCTAGAGGACCGGGCAACAAGTGAATTACCAAGAAAATGACAAGCACCAGAAGTACTTTTCCTATCAATCCTACAACCCCCAAAATCAGCATCGGAAAAAGCTTTCAAAGTAACGGTTGAGGAAGAAGGAAGAAAAATGCCAAATTCCTGAGTTCCATGTAAGTACCTAAGAATCCTTTTGACGGCTTGACGATGTGAAGCACGTCGGGAGGCTTGAAACCGTGCACAAAGACATACGCTGAATTGTATGTCCGGTCTTGATGCCGTGAGATACAAAAGTGATCCGATCATGCTTCTATATTCTTTTTGATCAACGGGATCACAATCTTCATCAAGTTCAAGTGTTGTTGCTGTTCCCATTGGTGTCCGAAGAGGCTTGCTTTTGTCCATGTTGAAGCGCCTTAGGAGATCTTTTGTATACTTTGTTTGATGCACAAAGGTACCCTCCTTGGTTTGCTTGATTTGCAGCCCCAAAAAGTACGTGAGTTCTCCCATCATACTCATCTCAAATTCTGAACTGATCATAGCTGAAAACTTGGACACAAGATCATGAGAAGCACAACTAAAGATAATATCATCCACATACACTTGAACGAATAATGAATCATTGCCATGCTTAAGCACAAAAAGAGTTTTATCAACCTTGCCCATGGTAAACCCCTTTTCAAGTAAGAATGTTTTTAACCTATCATACCATACTCTAGGGGCTTGTTTGAGACCGTACAAGGCTTTGGACAATTTGTAAACATGATTAGGAAAATTTGGATTTTCAAAACCAGGTGGTTGTTTGACATAAACCTCCTCTATATAGCCATTAAGAAAAGCACTTTTAACATCCATTTGATATAGCTTAAAACCTTTAGATGCAGCAAAAGCTAACAAAATTCTTATGGCTTCTAATCTAGCAACAGGAGCAAAAGTTTCATCAAAATCTAGACCTTCAACTTGTGTGAAACCTTGAGCAACCAACCTAGCCTTATTCCTAACCACAACCCCATCCTCACTTTGTTTATTTTTAAACACCCATTTAGTTCCAATTAAAGTATGACCTTGAGGTGGAGGTACAAGTTTACAAACATTATTTCTTTCAAAATTTTCTAACTATTCTTGCATGGCAATAATCCAAGATTCATTAGTGAGTGCGTGTGATATATCTTTGGGTTCAAAAGAAGCAACAAAAGCAGAATGAGCATGAGAATTGGGGTCGAAAAACCTGGATCTTGTAACTCATTCATGCAAGCTTCCAATAATTTGTTGTGGAGGATGACTTTTGAGAATCCAGAGGGGAGTGGACACTTCACAAGTTTCTTCTTCTTCATGTTCATCACAAATAGATGAGCTTGTGACGTGAGGAGGACTGGACCAGCAATGGTGGTCGTCGGTGCTGGCTGTGAATCAAGATCAGGAGCTAGAACAATGTCATTAGCTGCTGAATTTTTTAGGGCAGCAGCACCACTTCTTCCTCTTCTTCAATGAAAATACTCTCCCCCTGCGGATATGGATCCGGACCTGCAATATTTGAACTAGTACCTGGGATATCTTCATCAAAAGAAACCTCACAAGTCTCCACAATTTTGTTAGTATCAAGTAAAAGCACACGGTAGCCTCTAGTATGAGATCGATAACCAAGAAACATGTCATCAACAGATCTAGCTTCAAATTTATCAAGATTACCATGTTTCTTAACAAAGCATTTGCAACCAAAGACCATAAAAGTGTGTGACACTAGGCCTATGTCCAAATCTGAGCTCATATGGTGTTTTACCTAGCTTAGCACGCAAGAAAACACGATTTGAGACATAACAAGCGGTTGCAATTGCATCAGCCCAAAATTTCCTAGGAGTTTGATATTCATCAAGCATAGTCCTAGCCATCTCAACTAAGGTTCTGTTCTTTCTCTCTACAACACCGTTTTGTTGAGGTACATATGGTGAAGGAAATTGATGATCTATTGCATTTTCAGCACAAAAGTGATCAAACGATTGATTTTTAAATTTGGTTCCATTATCACTTCTAATTGCTCTTAAAGATCCTGGGTGATCAATTGATAATCTAAGAAATAAAGTTCTAAAGTGACTAAAAGCTTCATTCTTAGATGCCATAAAGTAAACCCAAGAGTATCTAGAATAGTCATCAACAATCACAAGAACATACCATTTACCTCCGAAGGATTGAACACGTGAAGGTCCTATGGTGTCAAGGTGTAAAAGTTGACCCGGTTCAGTTGTCATGGTCATTGTGAGAGGAGCATGTGAACCTGCAACCATCTTAGCATATCTGCAAGAAGAGCACACAATTTCTTTGTCCCCTTTAAGCCTAGGCAGCCCAGGATATGCGATCAAGAGCACTAACACGCGTGAGATGATCAAAGCCTACGTGACCAAGTCTACGATGCCAAAATATAAATCTTTGAAATTATTTGCAACTAGACATCTATGCTTATAGGAATACATATCAAAATCAGCTTTAAAAACTCTTCCAAACCGAGACATGTTAAAAATAAGCTCACTATTTGAACCTACAACTTTGCAGCAGTTTTTATTGAAAATAATTTCTAGATTTTCATCTAGCAATTGTGAAACAGAAAGCAAGTTGTATTTCAAATTTTTGACAAGTGCCACATCCTTCAAAGTGTAGTGATCATTTACTCTAACCGAACCCTTAGCAATTAAAGGAGTTGAAGAATTATCGGCAAAAGTAACATTCTCTACACGTGACACAAAAGAGAGAGAGGAGAACCATTCTTTGTTACCGGTCATGTGGCGTGAGCAACCTGAATCCACAATCCAAATGTTCTCCTTCCTCAAGCGTGTAACCTACATAGAAGCACAATACGTCGATGACTCAATACTGGGGTTAGTTAAAAGGCATTTAGGAATCGAGTACTGAGTCACACGATGTCCAGCTGGAATAACATGCGAAAGCTGAGATAAAACAACAGGTTTATGAGTCAAAGTTTGAGATTTTTTGTTCTTAACTACTGACCTATGAGGTGTTACTTGTGTAGCACGAAAATCAGTAGCTCCGGAGGCAAAAATAGAAGGTACGGAGGCAAAAAAAATGAAGATTCGGAGGCAAAAACTAAAGCTCCTGAGGTAAACTTTGAATATTTCTGACTCATAACAACAGGTTGCATGTTCCTGACATTCGGTTTAGTATGTGCAGCAAATTTTGCATGAGAGTTATAAGATCTAGCTTGCATTCTTTCCTTTTTATGTTGTTTATCTAGTCTATAACAAAAATCTATGACATGACCATCTCTACCACAATAGGTACAATGAAATTTAACTTTGTGTTCATGTCTAGATGAGCATGCAGTATGCTTATTTGAACCCGAATGTGACAACACTCCTGCAGATTTAAAAACCACTTCTTTTTGTTTAGGAACTGTTTGAATCAAACCACTTTCTAATGATTTTACAATTTTAGGTGGATGTACCTTAGCATGAGCATGTGAATCAAAACCTAAACCAGTTTTATCATTGCAAGACTTGGAAGAATTCAGCAGCAAGTTTAGGTTCTTATTCCCATTACAAAACCGATCTAATGTCCTATGCATGTTATCAAGTTTATTTGATAGATCAAGGCAATTTTCACATGAAGTTTTTCCTTTTAATTTGCAATTGGAACAATATTTAACTTCATGAGAACATAAAGCATTGTTCAATATAGAAATTTCTTTCATAGCATCTTGTAGTTTTTTATCAAGATCATCGCAAGTAGAACAATGCAAATCAATTGTATAACAACAAGCATCTTTCAAGTTTTTATCATTAAGTGCAGAAAGCTTTTTGTTCTTTTTGATTTCAAGTTCAAGTTTATCAAGTGTGGAGGTGTGTGGACTTCTTAGAGAGGACAATTGTTCATATATTAAATCACATGAGGAACAAAAATCATCACTAGGAATCAAGGATTTTAAACGATTAATTTCAGATTCTAATGACTCAATTTTAACAGCATTGTCCCTAAGCTTTTTGTCCTTTTTCTTAACAATACTATTGGCACGAGAAATAGCATCACACATTTCTTCGCAAGTAGGACATACCTCTTCGTTGTCACTGTTGTGTTCTGCATCCTCCATACTTGATTTTGATTTGCCCGCCATGAAGCACAAGTTTGCCAGATCATCTTCATCTTCATCACTTCCAATGTCTATATCACTCGAGCCAGTTCTTGAAGTGCGGTGATGAAACTGTTTAACAGTTTGCGTCCTGTAAAACCCTTCTTTTTCTTGTTGGTGTTGCCAAAAGAGGACTTGAATTTATTCTGCTTTTCATCACGGTAAGAAGGACTTGAAAGGTTAGGGAAATCTGTACAAAAGTGTCCTGTCTTACCACATTCAAAGCATCGTTGAGGTCCGGAGCTTCCTCTCCTTCTAGTTCTCACATTTTGCAATGCTTTTGAGAACCTAGTAGAAAGAAGTACTAGCTCCTCCTCTGGAAACTCCTTAATCTGTTCCAGGGTTAGTGAAGACAGCAAAGCAAGTGTATTGCTAGATGATTGGCCGGAGCTAGGCATATCACGTTGTGAGACAAATGCAATAGTCTTATTTGGGTTCTTGCGTGATATAATGTCAATTTCATGAGTTTTTAGCTTAGAATAAAGCACATCTAATGTAAGAGTACTCATGACAGTGGATTCACGTATGGATGTTACTTTCATCTCTTAAATTGACATGTCTAATGCACTTAGTAATTGCCTAGCATTTTCAGCATCTGAAAAATTAACATTGATGCTACGCAAGTTGCTGAGAATTTTATTAAAGCGAGCAAAGAGGTTATCAATGGACTCACCGGGTTGCATCTCAAAACGCATGTATTCTTTCTTGAACATATCATGTCTTACCTCCTTGATCGTGTTGGATCCTTTGTGGTAGTCACAAAGTGCTCTCCACACATCGTACGCCAATCGGAGGTGTGCAACACGTTCGAAGTCGCTCTGAGTTAGTCCTTGTATGATCAAGTTCCGAGCCTTGTTGTTATTGTCGACATCTCTCATGTTTGTAGCCGTGACTTGATCATTTGAAGGCACATCGTAAGGCTTGTACACCTTTTCCCATATTGCAAAGCCTTGCGCCTGGATGAAAGCTTCCATGTGTGCCTTCCAAACCTGAAAATCAATACCACTAAACACACAAGGTTTGGCGGAGTATTTCTCCATGATGATTAGTCAAAACACATGCAAATCACAAAGATTAGAGCAACCTGGCTCTGGTACCAATTGTAGGATCGAAGTACACGTGTAAAGCTACAAGAAGGGGGGTGAATGGTAGATAAAAACGTTTCAGCGGAAGCAACAAAACACCCCTCAGCAGAAAACCGATCTGTTAAAGAAACCGTGTGTGCGACTAATCTAAACGTGTTCAACTGTAACAAAACTAGTATAGATTGTATAGAATAAAGTCACGAAGACGTCACAATAAGAATCATGGAAATCCGTTGATAGAAACTCAAGTTACGATCGAAAGATCGAACAAAGGTCAATCTGTCCTACGCGAGAAAAACAGTTCTGGAATACTGCAAAGAAACTTGTGTAGATCAGAAACCACAAATTCAATGACCGTACAATTTTCACAGATGATATATAATCAAGTTCTGAAGACAACCCAAAAAGAATCACATCAATTGGATCTGTAAAACTCGAGTTATGATAAAACCACCGAAGCAAGATAGTGCTGAACAGAAACTCGACGAGAAAAACTTGTCTGAAACAAGTCGGACGAACAAGGCACAAAAGTTCCTTTAGAATACGAATTTTATTTATCAAAACACAATAGGAACAGCCCCAAAGTCGTGTGCCCATGAGCCTTGGCCTCCCTTGCTTATATAACCAGCTCTATGGTGAATCCAATTCAAACTAGGACTCGTACTCCTACTTGGATTCAAACTGTAATTTTCCAATACTGCTCAAGACTCTTCTACACGCAGATAGAAGCAATTTTAAGACTTCCAAACACCTTAATAACGTCCTAAACATTCCTAAAACAACTCAAATTCGTGACCCACACGAAATCCTATCATAACCAACTCAAAACTTTCCATATTTGAGTCAAACACGACTCAGCCGCAGCCTGAGTCCATAACCTAGTCGGTTGGACCTTTCCGACCAATTCTTTACGTCCACATCTCTTCATCACGCCTTGGAACATGCAGCCACGTCCATGCACTCCTTGCACACGTGCAAACATCTTCCAATAACATCCAAGATACCTTCATATGCATTGTTCTTGATTCAAACATACTGCGCAACCTCCCGATCAACTCAACCACAATTCCTCCCGAACTTGGTTGTTGAACCTCATCTTTTCCCGAAGACTAGTTCAATGGATCCCGTCACCAGCCATGTCTCGAACTCAAGCAACACCTATATATGAATAAACAATCAATACTTCCAAGCACAAGTCCTCGACTTGACTCTCGTTAGTTCCGAAACTACAACATCTTACATGAGCACCTCACATAAGCATGTTGTAAACCATAGCAAAATGATATCAGCCATAACCACCAAAACACACCAAAAACTTAGTAAAATAATACTAAGCAAACTTTCCATAAGAGTAAAGCAAGTTCGAAACATTGCAAGTTAAAAGCAGAACCATTGCAATCAAGCTCCGAACCTTACCAAAACTAACTGGACCTTGAACCGGAGCTTACCAAAGCTAGTCGGATCCCGCGCCAGAGCTTACTAAAGCTTAGTCGGACCTAGCACGGAACTTACCAAAGCTAGTCGGACCTAGCACCGGAGCTAGCAAAAACAAGTCGGACCTAGCAAAAATAAGTCAGACCTAGACAAAGCAAGTCGGACCTTACGTCGGACCTTGTCGGAGCTACCCAAAACAAGTCCGACCTATTGTCCGACCTTGCAGGAGCTCGGACCTAGAGTCGGACCTTGTTAAAAAGGTGTTTTGGTAGTATTCAAAACTTTTATCGTCAAAGTCAATGTATTCAGCACACATAGGTCTCACAATCTCCCCCTTGATGAATGCATTGGCAACACCACTTAAATCCGAACATTGGCTTATGCACATGAAAAGTTTTGAAAACAATTTCTCCCTATTTCTAAATCAGAAATAAAATGAGAAGAAAAACAAAAATACCAAAAATTCTCCCCCTGAGAAGAATCGTGCCAAAACACTTGTGAATGTGTGCAATGTGTGATCAATTTCTCCCCCTTTGACAATGTATTCAGCAAGGTACAAAAGAGAAATTTTAATTTGTTATGAGCACATTATAACATATACATATAAAACAAAGCTCATCCAAATCATACTATCAAGTAACTTACACTATCACATCAATGAGATACATAAAGTAGTGTAAGCCTTGCTAGAGATCAAGTGTAATTTTCAATTTAAGCAAGTCATGATCTCGCAAACTTAACTGTTTCAAGACCTCAAAACATGACACTTGTTGCTGCATTTTATTTATCATTTAAAGCACAAATTTTGATCTTATGACATTTGCAAGAGATTATATGCAGCATCAGCCATATTCTAACCAACCAAGCCAAGCCTATGTCATTTGACAGTCAGAAGCTTAAGGACATGGTTTTAGTCATACACAACTCCTTTCAAGTTCATATCTAAGTGCAATGATAAGCCATCTCAAAAGAAGAAGTGCGATGCATGCATATTATCTTGATCTTTTCTCATTTTTTTATTTGAACATAAAAACTCAACATGTGAGTTGATTACTTGATTAATTCTTTATGATTAAAAGCACTTGTGAGCATGCAACAAGTTCAAAACAGCAAGAAAGTTCGACCATGATCAGATTTAGTGTAAGTAATTATTCCAATTACTAGACATGGTAAAAACCACAAAATGTATAACACGAGTAATGTAGTAAGAACTTTCAGCATGAGAAAGGAATCACAAAGTAATATATGCATGAAATTTCAGATTCACACATAGACTTCCCAAGTTTCAAAATTCTCTCAATTTAAGCCATGAGGATGCATAACCCCTATTTCACTACGAATGTAACAAAAACGAGTGAAATCCAAAGGTTTTGTAAAAATGTCAGCCAATTGTTGTTCGGTATCAATATGGTGAAGCACAATGTTCCCTTTTTCGACATTATCACGGAGAAAGTGATACCTAATGTCAATGTGCTTAGTTCTCAAATGTTGCACGGGGTTTTTAGCAATGCAAATGGCACTAGTGTTATCACAAAACAGTGGAACACTATCTAGATCAACCCCATAGTCCTTAAGTGTTTGAACAATCCAAAGAATTTGTGAGCTAGCACTAGCAGCAGCTACATATTCAGAGTCGGCTGTGGATTGTGCAACTGAACTTTGTTTTCTAGAGGACCAGGCAACAAGTGAATTACCAATAAAATGACAAGCACCAGAAGTACTTTTCCTATCAATCCTACAACCCCCAAAATCAGCATCGTAAAAAGCTTTCAAAGTAACGGTTGAGGAAGAAGGAAGAAAAATGCCAAATTCTTGAGTTCCATGTAAGTACCTGAGAATCCTTTTGACGGCTTGACGATGTAAAGCACATGGGGAGGCTTGAAACCGTGCACAAAGACATACGCTGAATTATATGTCCGGTCTTGATGCCGTGAGATGCAAAAGTGATCCGATCATGCTTCTATATTCTTTTTGCTCAACGGGATCACAATCTTCATCAAGTTCAAGTGTTGTTGCTGTTTCCATTGGTGTCCGAAGAGGCTTGCTTTTGTCCATGTTGAAGCGCCTTAGGAGATCTTTTGTATACTTTGTTTGATGCACAAAGGTACCCTCCTTGGTTTGCTTGATTTGCAGCCCCAAAAAGTACGTGAGTTCTCCCATCATACTCATCTCAAATTCTGAACTCATCATAGCTGAAAACTTGGACACAAGATCATGAGAAGCACAACCAAAGATAGTATCATCCACATACACTTGAACGAATAATGAGTCATTGCCATGCTTAAGCACAAAAAGAGTTTTATCAACCTTGCCCATGGTAAACCCCTTTTCAAGTAAGAATGTTTTTAACCTATCATACGATGCTCTAGGGGCTTGTTTGAGACCGTACAAGGCTTTGGAAAGTTTGTAAACATGATTGGGAAAATTTGGATTTTCAAAACCAGGTTGTTGTTTGACATAAACCTCCTCATCTATGTAGCCATTAAGAAAAGCACTTTTAACATCAATTTGATATAGCTTAAAACCTTTAGATGCAGCAAAAGCTAACAAATTTCTTATGGCTTTTAATCTAGCAATAGGAGCAAAAGTTTCATCAAAATCTAGACCTTCAACTTGTGTGAAACCTTGAGCAACCAACCTAGCCTTATTCCTAACCACAACCCCATCCTCACTTTGTTTATTTTTAAACACCCATTTAGTTCCAATTAAAGTGTGACCTTGAGGTGGAGGTACAAGTTTCCAAACATTATTTTTCAAAATTTTCTAACTCTTCTTGCATGGCAATAATCCAAGATTCATTAGTGAGTGCGTGTGATATATCTTTGGGTTCAAAAGAAGCAACAAAAGCAGAATGAGCATGAGATTTGGGGTGGAAAAACCTAGATCTTGTAACTCGTTCATGCAAGCTTCCAATAATTTGTTGTGGAGGATGACTTTTGAGAATCCGGAGGGGAGTGGACACTTCACAAGCTTCTTCTTCTTCATGTTCATCACAAATAGATGAGCTTGTGAGGTGAGGAGGATCTGGACCAGCAATGTGGTCGTCGGTGCTGGCTGTGAATCAAGATCAGGAGCTGGAACAATGCCATTAGCTGCTGAATTTTCGGGCAGCAGCACCACTTCTTCCTCTTCTTCAACGAAAATACTCTCCCCCTGCGGATATGGATCCGGACCTGCAATATTTGAACTAGTACCTGGGCTAGCTTCATGAAAAGAAACCTCACAAGTCTCCACAATTTTGTTAGTATCAAGTAAAAGCACATGGTAGCCTCTAGTATGAGATGGATAACCAAGAAAGATGCCATCAACAGATCTAGCTTCAAATTTATCAAGATTACCATGTTTCTTAACAAAGTATTTGAAACCAAAGACCATAAAGTGTGCACGCAAGAAAACACGATTTGAGACATAACAAGCGGTTGCAATTGCATCAGCCCAAAATTTCCTAGGAGTTTGATATTCATCAAGCATAGTCCTAGCCATCTCAACTAAGGTTATGTTCTTTCTCTCTACAACACCGTTTTGTTGAGGTACATATGATGAAGAAAATTGATGATCTATTGCATTTTCAGCACAAAAGTGATCAAACGATTGATTTTTAAATTTGGTTCCATTATCACTTCTAATTGCTCTTAAAGATCCTGGGTGATCAATTGAATCTAAAAAATAAAGTTCTAAAGTGACTAAAAGGTTCATCCTTAGATGCCATAAAGTAAACCCAAGAGTATCTAGAACAGTCATCAACAATCACAAGAACATACCATTTACCTCCGAAGGATTGAACACGTGAAGGTCCTACGGTGTCAAGGTGTAAAAGTTGACCCGGTTCAGTTGTCATGGTCATTGTGAGAGAAGAATGTGAACCTGCAACCATCTTAGCATGTCTACAAGAAGAGCACACAATTTCTTTGTCCCCTTTAAGCTTAGGCAGCCCACGTATGCGATCAAGAGCACTAACACGCGTGAGATGATCAAAGCCTACGTGACCAAGTCTACGATGCCAAAAATATAAATCTTTGGAATCATTTGCAACTAGACATCTATGCTTAGAGGAAGACATATCAAAATCAGCTTTAAAAACTCTTCCAAACCGAGACATGTTAAAAATAAGCTCACTATTTGAACTTACAACTTTGCAGCAGTTTTTATTGAAAATAATTTCCAGATTTTCATCTAGCATTTGTGAAACAGAAAGCAAGTTGTATTTCAAATTTTTGACAAGTGCCACATCCTTCAAAGTGTAGTGATCATTTACTCTAACCGAACCCGTAGCAATTATAGGAGTTGAAGAATTATCGGCAAAAGTAACATTCTCTATACGTTACACAAAAGAGAGAGAGGAGAACCATTTTTTGTTACCGGTCATGTGGCGTGAGCAACCTGAATCCACAATCCAAATGTGGTAGCAAGAATTTTCAGCTCATCTACACTTAGGAAAAATGAGGGGAATTAAAACTTTGAATTATAACGGTGTAAGTTCAAAGTGAGTATCCAAACTTCCCAGAACTTCCAAACATGTAGATCTAAATGCATAACTTGGATCTTCATATCCCAAATATTCAACCTTCCAAATTTCAGCTCATTTGGAGGAGTTTCAATATTTGTTTGGGATTAAAAGGAGAAGCCCTCTAATCTGAATTTGAATTTCAGTTTCAAATTTCAATTTCCTCAATTTGCAAATTTGGTTCCACAAATGTGTTCTTCACATTTGAATTATCAGCCATGCCAAAAATCAGAAACTTTAGAGTTGGTTTGCTATGTTTTTGGAACAACACAAAGTGGAGAATTTAAATTTCATTTCAAATTCAAATGACCAAACACAATTCAAACTTCACACCAGAATTCAAACCATTTGAATTAAGAAAATTTGAACCTTAACTTTGGAGTGAAGTAAGGTATTTAAGTCTGAGTAGCTGGGTGAAAAATATCAGAGAAAAGTTTGATTAAAAGAGGGGGAGGTGGGACCTAACAGTCAGCCTCACAAATCCACTTTTCCCTCTCTCTGTTTTCCCCGGGTGATCACAGCGCGCCAGCTCCCGATTAAACCCACCGGCTGACGTTCCACCGAGCTGCTTCACATGCTGTGTCCGACGTCGGTTCCACGCGCGTGGGCGTTTAAAGCGGCAGCCGAGTGCCGGTTCCCTTTTCTCCACGTTACACCGCAGCTTCTCCACGCTCTGCTCGCACACTCACGGACACAAACCTACCCCCGCCCCGGCAGAAGAACCTTTCGGATCATCGACGCCCGGCGAGCTCGGCATGCCTCTCACGTGATTGAGCCACAGGAATGTTGCGCCAGGTCCCTCTCCTGCTCTCCGAAGCCTCAAGTAGACGCCAGCATCGGTGGTTGGCTCCTACGAGCTGGAATTTCCTTCGGAGCCCCGGTGTTGATCATCTCTGCGCCGCACCGTCGCCCGACGAATTTACGGCCTCTTTTAATCAGACAAAAGGTCCCTGAGAAGCATGAGGAACCCTTCTTCTTTCCCTCCAACCAGTTCCTGCCTTCTTAGCTCTGGCACCGAGTATTTTGAAGTTTGGCGCCGGCGGTTCGTTAGAAACCCGAGGACTCTTCGGGGAAATTCGTCGTGCTCCGGGTATGCACGCTAGATGAGCTTAGAGTATCTCCAGCACACGCTTGTGCATCTCTTCGAAATCCTAGCAGCTCAAATGATCAAGTAGAGATACCGGGCACCGAGTTTTTGTCGTCGCCGTCGTTTTGCAGGCTCGGATCGCCGGTGAGGTCCCCTCTCTGGTGTTTCTAATGGAGGGCGGGCTATGGGTCGACGTTGTCCATGTGACACTGGTGCTTTTAGAGCAAACCCTAGCCCGAAAGACCCACTGTCGAGTGAGAACAAGGTCGCCGAAGTGAGGTTTGACATGGTCGCCGGTGCGAGCACCGTTCCGGCCGTTGTCATCCGCTCCCGACCCCACCATCGTGTTCAGCACGGTGTAGAACTCACAGGCAGCGAGTTTGGGGAAGTTCGGACCACGGAATCCCCGTCCCGGCGAGCCTCGCCGGCATGCGCCACCGCAGGAGGCGCGGGTAGCGCGAGGAAGAAGAAGGAGGACCGGGTCCCACCGGTCAGCCTCTGTGTACGCGCGGGGATCGGTCTGTGGCACCGGATCCGGTGCGGCTGCGTGGAAAATAACCCCGTGGCCTCAGTGTTGCTGTCGTCTGTTTGGATAGCGCCATGGGTGGGGCCCACAGCCAGGATTTAAATATTTCCAGATTTTCCTAATTCAGTTCAAACTTTGGAGACCCATAACTTTGTGTAGAAAACTCCAAAAAGGGTGAGACCAATTTTATTGGAATCCTCATGAGGAGTACTTCACAGAGAAACAAATTGCTTGCTATGAAAATGCCTAGGAATTTCTGTAGAATTTTTTATTAAATCTTTTAGAGATTTATTACAGGAGCAATTCTTTATGAAACATTCCTAAATTTGGGCAGCTAATCCTTTTCATAGTAATAGATCTCCAGTAAAAATTTGGGCTTCATTGGAGTTCATTTCCTAGGCTAAATTGCCTCCCAAAGTTCATCCTTTATTTGGAAATTCGAATTTAAACAGATACTTTTTCAGAACTTCTATCCAACTTCAAAAATTCATATCTCTCTGTTGGTAGCTTCAAAAATGGTGAAACAAATTTTGTTAGAACCATGGAGACTTACCCTAATCAGACCTTCCACTATTAGCTATGTCAAAACTCCTGATTTGGGCTCAAAATTCAGAGAAGCCTTGTGCTTGTGTGAATTTTGGAGACCACAATGTGCAATGACATTTCTCCAAATTTTGCTCAGATCATTCTTAGAGAGTCTAGTATCCACTGTAAAAATCCCAAAGACAATTAAGGATCTTAAATAGCAGTAGCTATGAATAGAAGTTTACTTCTTATATGTCCTTAATACTTATACATATACTTTGTTACATTTCATAATAGTGACCGAAGTTGAGGACGCGCCGGAGCCCTTGGACGTCCTCCCACCAGAAGCTGACTTCCCATTTAACTCGCAACCAGGCAAGCCCCGGTTTGCACTTAAGTACCTTTTATAAAGCTTTTCATTTGTATCACTTATGTCTAGGTTGAAATGTATGCATTAGAGTTAGGGTGATTCAAACCCCACTTGCATAGCCTTTTTAACTCCTATAAAGGGTTGGGTAGTTTACAAACTCGACGAGTAGAGAATGCCATGCTAATGTTTAGGATCTCGGTAGAAGTCGAGTGGTTGGAAGCTACTCGCGAGATAGTACTTATCACACGGAATGAGAAGAGGTAGAAAATGGCTTGAGTTGTGAAAATGAGACCAAGCAGGGGGGATAGGATGCAGTGAGCAGAGGTCTCACGTGCGTAGCCCTGTTGGCTTCGGTTGAGGCCTGACCGTGTGCGGCCCTGCTGGACAAGTATCGAACAGTACCGGATGCATACTGGCATATGGGAACCCGGAAACCGATGTAATTAGTTAACCTGGGTGCCGAGGCTTACCCAACCGTAAATAGGAGTGGGTTGAGGGTAGCAAGGTGTAAATCTGCCGGTGGGCACAGTCACGCTCCATGCGGGGACCTCCTGCCCGTTACGGATGGACCGGTTCGGCATTTGGGTTGCCTTTGAAAGGTTGTTGCATACAACAGAGTAGGAAGGGGTGTGGAATCACACTTCTGAAAGTGGGTGTATGCAACGTGTTATCCGGGTGTGTCTTAATTGTAATCACCGTCCCTCACGGTTATTGAGTACCCGCTTGTTCACTGCGCTGTGACGTAGTAAGAAGTGAAATAAACCAACTGAATATGCTGTATTGAACTATTAATGTCTTGAAACCTTGTATGTTGTAGTTGTATAGCTAATTAAGTTTATATTCCACTTTGGGCATCACCACATTGGAGGAAAGTGTTTCTTGTTTGATTGTGGACTTCCGATGTGAGGGCTGCCTAAGGCTCAATAAACTGTTGCTATAAAACTAAAAATAAGGATCAACATGTAGGCGTGTCTTTATTGCAAAGTCCTTTTCCTACCTTACACATCCTTGCATGTAGAGTTCCATGCCTAGGGTTGACGGTTAAGACTTTCTGAGCCTTCGTGCTCACGGTTGCAATATTTGAGCTGTGTGCAGGTGAGGGTTATGAGGAAGGTTCCGAGGACGAGGCGATGCCCCCGTCGGGGTACACGGCCGATCTGGAGCCCTGCACGCCGCCGTGATTCTCCGGTTCCATGCTGCTAGTGTGTAGCGTCCCCGGGCTGGACGGCTGCACTTTTGCTTAGTTAGGATTTGAGAGTACCTATGTATATAACTTCCACTGTATAATTAAGTTTTGTAAAAATACTTCCGCTGTTTTATATCAAATAAAAGTTTGTATGTTGTTCTTTAATTCTTTTCGTGTGTGCTGTTGGGTGCCGCATCGCACGGCACCACCCTATGCGATCCTAGAGTGGGTGAACCATGGGGTGGTCCCCACAAAACAAAGATTGAGCGGGAATTTTGGATTTCCTTACCCGAAGGTCGGTTTACATCGGGCGGAAGCAAAATAGAAATTCCTCTGGCGATGATCCACGGCTCGAGCTAAGCTTTGGAGGTGAGAAGCACAAGGTTCTGGCGCTCCTGTGGCCATCCTTGCTCGGGTGTGATAGGGTCCTGTTAGGGCTGTCCACGTGAGCCTCCACCATCGGTGTAGCTCAGGTTCCGTGGAAAACTATTGTCCTAGGGTTGGGAAGACCGATCACCAACCAACGGTGTGCCTAGGAGGTCGAGGAAGGACCCCCGGTGCCGTTTTGCTCTTCACCGGGTGCTGTTCATGGGGAAACAGCTGGCTCCTAAGTGGACCAAGGCAGCGGCGATGAGGTACTCTGTTGGGTGCGAGAGGGGAAGGCAGTGTCTTGGGGTTCCAGTTGGTGGGCAAACAGAACACGGCTTAGGTGATGAGGCCGGGAAGCAACTCGCCAGTGTGAGTGAGGCCGCGAGGAGGTGTCCTCAGTGCCGCACGATGTCATCCGGTGAGCCTTCGGCTGCCTCGGTGACTTTCGAGTGGAGAAACAGAGACTGAACTCTACTGAAGATCTTTTGGGCATATGAAAATTGGGTCCCACACTCCCCCTTATCTCCCCAAAACTCTCTCAAATTTGGCAAATTATCCAATTCAATTGTGGGAAGTTCGAATCTGAACTGCATTTGGATAATTGGGCAAGTCTCACCCAAATTCAAATTTGAATTTGAATTCCTAAGCAATTTAAAGTCCTCTTTTAAATGGATAGCAAAACATCTCTGAAATTCATCAAACTTTGCCATCCCGCTATTTTGGACCTGAGGAATTCAAATATGAAATCTGATTTTTGGTTTAGCTGCAGCAAATGGGATTTTTAACACAACAGTTTCCATTTGTATTGTTTTGCCCTCATTTGAAATTTGAGTTGAACAAATTTAGTTCCAAAACCTGAATTTAAACTTTTTCACGCACATGAGAACTTCCCACCTTGGGTTCGAATCCACTTTGGTTCCAAGCATTCAAATACGTATTTGAACTTGTGTAGATGGACATTCATGTGCATATCATATGTGGAAAGTTTTAACAAGTCCCAATTTCCATAACATGAATCAATTGGTGTTCAAACTTTGTTTCATTTGTATTCACAATTTTGGGACCTTTACAATCCATCTACCCAGTCTCCATTTCTCATTTGTGAATTCTCCTTACATTTCAACTCATGAACCCATGCCGATATGCTAGCCCTAATCTCGCGAGTAGATTCCAGCTACTCGACTTCTAACGGTCCTTCCAAAGGAACATTAAGCCTAGCATAAAGACACTACGAGGTGCTCTTCTAACCCATACTCGATTAAGAATAATCTGGTCATGCATTCGGGTTTCATAACAACTAGATCTAATGCACAATATCAACTCAAACATAAGGTGCATACAAATGAAAAAATATTAAGATTTTTTAAATGCAAACCGGGGCGTACCTTGCTAATAAAGAATGTTAGAAGCTTGCTGATCCGAATGGCGATGAATTAGATCAGCAGCTTGCTGCTCCAATTGGGTTTCGTCATCTATTTCCTTTGTCGTGAGCAATACCATTATGAACATGCACAAGTTGTATAATGAAAATTAGAAAATGAGCTAAGGAGTTGTTTATGATTCAAGGCTGATAAAGAATAAACAAGAAACCAGGTTTGGTCTCTGTGGGTTACAAGGAGTAGAAAGAAAATAAATCCATTTAACCATACTAGGATTTGTTATACAACTCAATAAGGTATATAAGAGCCATATTGAATACGACTTCCTAATATGCATGATCAACATGCCTATAAATGCTATAATTTTACAGTGGCTTCCTAAGATCCTATAGGAACAGCTAGCAAAGTTTAATAGATGACAAAATAATACTTTGGTCTCCAAAATTCACTAAAGGTACTGAAAGCCGTTCTTTGCCGTGCTCAATAGGATCTTGAGAAAGACCATAGCTCCAAAGGATGGTGATGCAGGGACAATCCAAGGGACTCAGGACATTGATGAAAGTGATAAGCAAGAAGAGGACTTTCAATGTCTTTGAGTACATCTACAATGACATAGTGAATATCTCGATCACCCCAAACAGGTCCTGTGGCTATGCACCTTATGTCATGTATATGATTGAGAAGGTGACAAGACTGGAGTTTATCAAAGATGTATCTCACACTGGTCTCAAGCCCTAGAAGCCTACAATCCACACTGTTCGCTCTGCTCAAGAAGGCTCAAGGGCGTCGGAGCCTACACCTACTCCTATCCCTCCACCTGCTAGAGAGTCCTCCAGTGGTATGCTCAAAATGCTCTCTTCTATTTTTGGCTGTTGTCGCAAAATTGAAGTTAGGCAACACAAGGAGAGTTTGGCCAGAAAAAGACATCAAAGATACATGAAGGCCAACATAAAAGCCATATGTGAGAAGCTGGAGATTGAGCGAGTTGGATCACCACAGATCTCTGAGGACTCTGAGGAAGACTTCACTGAAATGGCTCCACTCACCAAACAGGAATTTAGGTCTTTTGGACTTGCAGGTGTCTCCGCTCCTCCTCCTCAACATGATCATGAAGACGATGATGAAGATGACGATGAATATAGGACCAAGAGTGAGGGAGAGAGCGGCGATGAGTGATTTCACTCAATTTTTCCCTTTTTGGTGCCTTGATGCCAAAGGGGGAGAGATTGAGATTTATGTTAAGTTATTTTATTGTAAACCTTAAGGATGTGTGATGGACATGGACATGTATTTTTGAAGTTTCATGTAATTTTTATTTTGAAGTCTCATGGATGTGTGATGCCTATTCGATATCTATGTGATGACTACCTTTACTTTTAATATGACCTTATCTTTTTGTGGCATGTCACACTCTGGTTCACACACTTTTAGGCACCCCACCATAAAGGCTGCATATACGTGAGAAGTTCTTGTTACTCATTTGTCATTCTCATATATGCACACTTTATGAAAATCAAATTTATCATTAATTATGCAATCTCAGTTGGTTGTCATCAATCACCAAAAAAGGGGAGATTGTAAGTGCATCTAGGCATTCCCTTGCGGGTTTTGGACGATTGATGACAAATGAATTGAGATACTAATGAACTTGTTGATATGAATGCAGATTAACTCATGTAAGGTAGAAGTGGTGCACTCAATAAGGTGAAAAATCAAGTGATGAAGAAAAAAAAGGAAAAGAACAGATTCATGAGCCAGGAGCAGTGTAGACATACTTGTATAGGATGTGTGTCAGACACACATCTCAAGAGCTCAAAACCTTTACATAGGGGTAAGAGATTAAAACATATCCCAATCACTCACAACACGGTGCACCGGACTAGTCCATTCAACTTTCTGTTGCCTCACAACACGTGCACCGGACTAGTCCGCTTGGAAACCGGACTAGTCCGATCAACTCTCTGGAACCAACATTCACCTTGCACCGGACTAGTCGGCTCAGAAACCGGACTAGTTCGATCAACTCTATGGAACCAACATTCACCTTGCACCGGACTAGTCCGCTCAGAAACCGGACTAGTCCGATCAACTCTCCGGAACCAGCATTCACCTTGCACCGGACTAGTCCGCTCCGAAACCGGACTAGTCTGTTCAACTCTCTAGAACCGGCATTCATCTTACATCGGACCAGTCCGCTCTTGGACCGAACTAGTCCGTTCAACTTTCTGTAAACACATCAAATTAGGGTTTCCACTATGCCACATGCAACACGAAAATTGTACACGGCACACCGGACTAGTCCGGTGAACATAGCGGACTAGTCCGGCCGCCAGGGTTTTCGGAAACCTTATATAAATAGAGGTGCATGGCCACACATGAAGGACACTCAACTCCCAGCGCCGCTGAACACCCCAAGAGCACAAAAAGCACCTCTCTCCACTCATTCTAAGCCCAAAAAGATTAAGTCTTTGAGGATTAGAGATTGGGTCAAGGAGAGAGTAGTTCTTCTTGACATTGAGCTCTTGGTTTGTCTTCTCTCACATAATAGCTGATCGTTGTTCTTTGTTTGTGTGTGTGGGAGGAAGAAATACTTTCTGTAATTTTGTGGGAGCTCTCGGATTGTGAGAACGCCCCACGTACTATTGTTTACCCCTATGTGTGGAGTGGAATTTAATCGGCCTTTGTGGCGATTCAACGAGGGAAGGATTGGTGAAGATCCGGTCCTTGGTGGACGCCTCAATAGGGACGTAGATTCCTGGGTGGAATCAAACCTCGGGATAAAACCTTGTCTTGTGTCTTCTAGATCGTCCTTCAATTGCTAATTAAGGGTATTAGTCATCATTGGTTTACCTCGACACCTAGCGTTAAAATTTAGAGTGTTGTATCTTACTTCACTATACTTAAATAAGCATTTATTTTCCATTGCACGAATACCTGAAATAGGAACAAGTCTCACTTTAATCTATTAATTACGATCATACCAGACTAGTCCGCACCATACCGGACTAGTCCGGCCCACCAGGAATTAATCAGTCTGCTAAGTGTTTCAGGAAACCGCCTAAAAATTCAAAGAGCCTATTCACCCCCCCTCTAGGGCTACATTCAATTGGTATCAGAGCCAAACTCTTCAGAAGAGAATTACCATTCAAAGAGACGATGTCGGAAATAAAGGGTGAATCCAAGGGCTTCCATTATGAAAATGGTGGTGACGAAGGGAACCAAAAGTTGGAGAAGCTCCTCAATGCCATCCAGGACTGCGTGGATGATGATGAGAAGATGCTCCAACTAAAGGCGCTTATGCGGAAGAAGGCACTCTCCCCCAACGGGAAGAAAATCGAAGACAAGAAGCAAAAAGGGGGTAGTCACAAAGACTACTCCTGATGTCCTTTTAATTATGAGCATTTAAATTCAAATAATCATTATTTGTCAATTCCATTAGGCAAACCACCTCACTTTGATGGAACTGATTATATGATGTGGAAACAAAACATGAAAATGCACCTTAGATCTCTTAACCCCAGTCTTTGGCATATAGTGTATACAGGTTTAGAAATACCTGATGACAATGAAGAGCTAACCCTGGATCAAGAACAAGCTATTCATCGGAACGCTCAAGCCGCAGCAGTAATCACCTCATCATTAAGCCGAGACGAGTTTACCAAGGTGGATGGACTCGAAATTGCTAAAGAAATATGGGACACTCTAAAAACCGCACATGAAGGTGATCATCATGTGCATGAAGCCAAGATTGAAATGATAGAAGGTGAATTGGGAAGGTTTGCCATCGAAGAAGGAGAATCACCTCAAGAGATGTACGATAGACTGAAGTCTCTCATCAATAAAGTCCGAGCCTATGGTAGCACAAAGTGGACGGATCATGAGGTGGTCAAGTTAATTCTTAGGGCATTCATGCCTCGAAACTTGACACTCTGCTCCATGATCAGAGAAAGTCCCGGGTTTCACAAAATGACCCGGACGAGATTCTTGGCATGATCATCAACTTTGAAGTGATGGAGAAGGAAGCCAAGCATGTCAAGGAACTTTCCGATCTCACCTCGGCAAAGAAGATAGGAGTTGCACTAAAAGCAACATGCAAGCCGGCATCAAAAGAATCCCCAGAAGCTCTTGAGGACGATGATGGTGATGATGACTGCACTGATATCGATGAAGAAGACATGATTCTGTTCATCAAAAACATTAAGAAAATGATGAGAAGAAAAAAGGGTGGCAGCTCAAATGAAAGAAGATACATAGACAAACAAAGATCCAAGACGAGGCGCACAAGCTACAATTGTGGAGAATATGATCATTTCATGGTTGATTGTCCACATGAAGACAACTAGAGGAAGAGTAAAGACAACAAGCCTCAACAAAAGAAAATATTCAAGAAAAAGAAGCAATATGGCCAAGCTCATCTAGGGAAGGAATGGGACTCCAATGATGAGTCCCCATCTGAAGAAGAAGAGGAAATGGCCACCATAGCTATCAAGAAGCCTACCATGAAGTATACCCTATTCCCAACCATGGGAGCATGGAAGGACACCAACCACACATGCCTAATGGCCAAGGAAGCAAAAAAGAAAGGTTAAAACCAAAACTCCCTCCTTGCATTCTTTTACTAGTGATACTGATAATTTGTCACACCCGGTTTTTCCGCAGAACAACCGAGTGACTCCCACTTGTATGCCAGGATCATTTTCTCATACATGTGATGACAAATAGTGAAGCATCATTGTATTACAAGCCAAGTGTTTGAATATAAATAAGTCTTACATAGTGTCTCGAAGGACGATAATATGTTCACAACATGTAAATAAACAAACAGCGGAAGAAAAGTCTTGAGGGCTCCATCACAGGCGTTGCCCGGGGGACTCCGTGAACCTAGAATCCTTCTTCGGGTCCAAAGTCTTGATTGTTGTACACCACATCATTGCCTTGGCCTGAGCAGCAATTTAAAACCAACGAAAAGCAAGCTTGAGTACTGTAGGTACTCAGAAAGTGTGGGAAAGTTATGTCATGCATGGCTAGAACAAGGAAAGGTTGAACTCATGGTTAAAGCACTACGCAATTAGTACCTATCACCTTAGCTTATTAAGCACCTACATTACTATATAAATGAAATGGTTCCAATCCACTAACCCATCATCAATATCAAGTAACCATAACTTCATTTCCATTGTTAAGATCCCCGCTTAACAACCTCCACTTCCCAATTCATCATCCTCTAATCATGAATAAGTCCAAGCCGCTCTTGACCGTGAGCACGGCTGTCATGACAGTTTTGACTCTGCAGAGTTTGCACCACTATACCCACATGTAGTGATTTCATCCCCCGTTGCCGGGTGGACTAGATGAACCTCCATTATGCCAGTGGCCGCGAACCACGTTCACACTTCTGAGGTGTGTAGCCAGGAGATCACTACGAGGCCTTTACAAAGGGATTCCCGACGAGTGTGGGCCCACTGAGGTTTCACCCCTAACAGCATCCAGGAGGCTCCAGCCCCCGCTGCAGTGGCCCCCTCTTGAGCCTTGCGGTTCATATGGTAGTCCAGCTGACACCTATTCCCCGCACCATCCAAACACCCATACTACGCCGGAGATACACCTAATTATTTGGCCAAGCTGCCCCATCTCAGCATGTGGTTGGCACGGTAAAGCCAGGTTACATGCTCCATGAACCGATCCTTATGATCCAGGCAAGCACTAAACACAAACCCGAGTCTCGTGCACACAGCACCAACCAAAGCATCCAACTTGCCTATATCCCTACCTCTACATAGTTCATCATATTCCATTCAAGGGTAAATAATCAAGTATAGGACCTCATATCCCATTTATTCCATTCTAAGCGTGGCTAAGCATGAATAGCATAAATGACATAATAGAACAGCTCCCAACCAAGGTTACAAGGAAACAAGATAATGAAATTCTAGGGAAACTTCCTAGCATGGGTATCATATTCAAAATTGACAATGCAATTAAATTCTAACTACACATCCTAGTATAGGATCAAAGTGGTGAAGGACACTTGCCTTCTTCCTGCTACTCTGGGAATGGAAAGTCTTGGTCTTGGAAGGTGAGAACCGCCTCTGGGGCTGGTTCTACTCATGCCAACACACACATAGCAATAGAAAACAACATTCCATAAGAAATCATCAACACATACACTCACGCAAGTCATACATACATACACGTTAAAGTCATACACATAATTAGGTTTTGTGTTTACCCTGGATAGGTTGCTCCTAGGCATGCATGCACCTTTAAACATATATATTATTTCTAACTTTGATATTCAGATTTCCAAGTGTACCCTAAATCTAGATTTTCAATTTTGAACTATTTCCTATATTTAAATATTACCCTTCTTAGCTACCAACTTGCATGAAAATGTATATTCCAACTCCAAAATGGTGTTCAGGTGTTCTACACATTATTAAACTTGAAGTTTTGATTTTTAGAATCTCATATGCCATTTACTAATTATGTTTACCTATTTTTTATATTTTCATATTTATTTCCTATGCCTAAAAGTGAATTTCAGTACTAAAACAGCAAAATATATCACCTACACAGAATATATTTTGATTTAAAATGCCCAACAAAATATATTTTGGCTTCCTATCTGATGAGATCAATTTAGATATATTTTACCTATTTTTCAGAATTATTTCAAGCCTAAAAATGAATTTTCAGCAATAACAAAAACAAATAACCCTTAGTCAGATTTCCTTGCAGCCTAATCAGTCCTCAATTTATTCTAACCATTTTCCAGGTGCTAGAAAGATTTGAATTATAATTGCACAAGTATTTGAGTTACTTATTTGAATTTAAATTCTATTCACATGTTCAAATTCCTGAAATTAATACTCCTCAGGGGCTGATGTGCAAATCCACACTGCAGTGAGGTCCAATTTCTTATTTTCTAAATTTTCAGGGGTCTAAGTGTACAAAACAGGGAGGTTTCCTAATTTTTAAATTGATCAGGGGCTAAATCAGTGTTATACACGAGTTTGCCTAATTTCTAGAGAGCTCAGGGGGTAGAACAGAAGAACTTGGGGGCTAGCTCTTCTTTTCCCAGAACCCCAGGGGGTAGCGTGTAATTTTTCTGGCAGTTACAACTCTGGGTAGCCGTGGACCGTCCGATTCTAAATGAAGGGTTGAGATTATATCGCGAAGGGGTACGCAGGGTTTCTGTCATGCGCCACACGATTTAAAATAGACGACCCACAGGGGGCCACGTTGCTCCGGACCGGAGCCCGCCCGTGCGCGCGGCGGCGCATGGTGGTAGAGGCGCGATCTCGCCGGCGAGGTCGCCGATCTTTGTCTACGCGCGCTAACACACGGCTTTTTCAGTAGAACTCGACAGAGGGGTTCGTGCTGCACCGAGAGGGGCCGCAGATCGTGGGTGCAGGCGGCAAATTTGGATGGGGTGGCGCGCGGCAGTTGCTCGGAGCGGGAAAAGAGCGAGCGGTTGGGAGGAGGGTGATGACAAGTGGGGCCACGTGGCAGTGAGAGGGGGGAGGAGGGGAGAAAGGCCGCAGGCTGCTGGACCGGCTGGGGTTGTTGCGGCGGTTTCGGCCCAGTGCCCCTTTTTTCTTTTTCTTTTCCCTTTTCTATTCTGTTTTTGCTTCAAATTTGAATTTTGGTTTGAATTTGAATTCTTCTCCAACATGCATCACGTCCACTCTATTTGAGTTTGCATTTGCTACATTTTGGGGGTGTTATAACTCTACCCCCCTTAAAAGAAATCTCGTCCTCGAGATTGGTGACTCTTAGGGAAACTGATCCGGAAACTGTGCCTTGAGTTCGTCTTCTCGTTCCCATGTGGCTTCTGCTTCCGAGTGGTGCTTCCACTGCACTTTGCACATTCGGATTCTTTTGTTCCTTGTGATGCGTTCCATCATCTTCAGAATCTTGACTGGCTGTTCGGCATACGAAAGGTCTTCTCGGATATCTACCTCATTCATGGGTAACCTATCTTCGGGTGTCCTCAAGCATTTCTTGAGTTGTGACACATGGAATACGTCGTGCACATCTGATAGGTGAGCCGGTAGTTCTAGATGATATGCCACTTCGCCTTTCCTCTCCGAAATCTTGAAAGGTCCAATATACCGAGGTGATAGTTTCCCTTTCACTTTGAACCGATGAAGCCCTCTGATAGAAAAAGACACCTTGAGATAGACGTAGTCCCCTACATTGAAAGTGAGCTCTCTTCTTCGTATATCAGCATAGCTCTTTTGTCGGGTCTGGGCTATTCTCAAGTTGTTGCGGATTTCCCTCACTTTTGCCTCGGCTTCTTGTAGCACCTCTGGCCCAAATACCTTGCTTTCCCCAGTTTGATTCCAAAACAATGGAGTTCTGCACTTCCTCCCATACAGTGCATCAAAGGGTGACATCTTCATACTAGCCTGGTAGCTGTTCTTATAGGAAAAATCAGCATATGGTAAGTTCTTGTCCCAACTCCTATTCTTGAGTGCGCAAGCGCTCAGCATGTCCTCGAGGATCTGATTGGTTCTTTCGGTCTGCCCGTCAGTCTATGGATGGTACGTAGAACTGAAATTCAAATGAGTCCCCATGGGTTCATGCAACTTCTGCTAGAACCTTGAGGTGAATTGTGTTCCTCGATCTGACACTATCTTCTTCGGCACCCCATGAAAACACACAATCCTGGACATGTACAATTCCACCAATTTGGATCCGCTGTAGCTTTCTTTCACAGGGATGAAGTGAGCTACCTTAGTCAGCCTATCGATTATGACTCATATCGAATCGTATCCTGATTGGGTCCTCGGCAGTCCCACTATGAAGCCCATGCCTATTTCTTCCCACTTCCATTCGGGTACCTTGAGCGGTTGCAACAATCCGGCGGGTCGTTGGTGTTCGGCCTTTACTAGCTGACATGTGTCACATAAGGCAACATGTTCCGCGACATCTCGCTTCATGCCATACCACCAATATCTGCTTTTGAGGTCATGATACATCTTCATACTCCCAGGATGAATGGAATAGTCAGAATCGTGAGCCTCTCTCAGAATTAGTTCACGGATCTCCTTTACCTCAAGCACACATATTCTTTTCCCATGCCACACCGTACCTTGTTCATCCTCTCTAAACCTAGGAGCTTTATTCTCTTTGAGGAGTCTTCTGATTTCTTGTATTTTCTCGTCATTCTTCTGACCATTGCGTATGTCTTGCTCCAATGTGGAGTCCACTTCCATGGTGATGGCCTCACCATTATTCATCAGACATAGATTGAGTTTTGCAAATTCCTCCCTCAATTCCGTAGGCGTGTCGTTTAAGCTCAACATGTTGACATGCACCTTTCGGCTTAAAGCATCTGCCACGACGTTCGCTTTCCCAGGATGATAGTTGATACCCACATCAAAGTCGTTGATTAGCTCTAACCATCTCCTTTGTCTGAGGTTAAGATCTGGCTGTGTGAAAATGTACTTTAGACTTTTATGATCTGTATATACCTCCGTCCTCTTTCCCATCAAGTAATGCCTCCAAAGCTTCAATGCGTGGACCACTGCGGCTAGCTCTAGGTCATGTGTAGGATAGTTATTCTCATGTTTTTGAAGCTTCCTGGGCGCATATGCAACGACATGCCCCTCTTGCATGAGAACACATCCCAATCCATGTCTAGAAGCATCACAATATACCGAAAAATTTTTCTGCATGTCTGACATAACTAGCACTGGGGCTGTTGTCAATCTCTTCTTCAGCTCTTGGAAGCTTACCTCACACTCCGAAGTCCACGTGAATGTGATTCCCTTCTCTAGCATTTTGGTGAGGGATCTTGAGATCTTGGAGAACCCTTCAACAAATCGTTGGTAGTATCCAGCCAAGCCTAAGAAGCTCCGGATCTCCCCGACATTTTCAGGGGTCTTCCACTTCTGCACATCCGCGATCTTGGCAGGATCCACGGACATTCCTCCTTCCGAGATTATATGTCCTAAGAAGGGGACTCTCTTCAGCCAAAACTCACATTTGCTTAGCTTGGCATATAGTTGGTGTTCTCTCAACTTTTGCAATACTAGTCTTAGATGCTTGTCATGTTCCTCTTCATCTTTGGAAAAGATGAGAATGTCATCAATAAAAACCACCACAAATTTGTCCAAATATTCAATGAATACTTTTTTCATGAGATACATGAAGTACGCCGGGGCATTTGTTAGCCCAAATGGCATGATGGTGTATTCATACAGGCCGTACCGAGATACGAGAGCTGTCTTGGGAATGTTGGTTGGTCTTATCTTCAGTTGGTGATATCCTGACCTGAGATCAATTTTTGAGAACACACAAGCTCCTCTCAGCTGATCAAATAAGTCTTCAATGCAAGGTAACGGATACTTGTTCTTAATGGTCACCTCATTCAACGCACGGTACTCTACGCATAGCCTTTGAGTTCCATCCTTCTTGGGCACGAATATCACTGGAGCTCCCCATGGCGAGAAACTAGGACGAATGTACCCTTTCTCTGTCAATTCTCCGATATGTTCTTTGAGCTCTTCTAGTTGTTTAGAATCCATCCGGTAAGGCCTCTTGTATATTGGGGCTGTTCTGGGCATTAGTTCAATCGCGAATTCCACTTCACGATAGGGGGGCATACCTGGCAACTCCTCAAGAAAAAACATCCGGATACTCCTTGATGACCCTTATGTCTTCCAGTTCCACGTCCACTTGATTGAGTTTAATGTCCCTCCTAGGTTCTTGGATAGCTATGAACTTCAGTTTGGTGCCACTAGTGTGAGTTAGTTCCACCGTTCTAGTTGAACAATGGATAATGCCTTTATGCTTGGTCAACCAATCCATACCCAAAATAATATCTATCCCTTGTGAGCTTATTACTATAAGGTCTGCAGTAAATACTACTCCGTTAATGTCTAGATTCACTTTGGGGACACTTGTCTTGTTCTTATTTCTCCCCCTGGAGAGTTCATTGCTAATATATGATTCATTTATGTTGTTGCTAGATCATTATTCTTAACAAATCCTTGAGCAATGAACAAGTGGGTAGCACCAGAATCGAACAAAATGGTTGCAATGTGTAAATTTGCAGGGAACTTACCAATCACCACATCAGGTGCCTCTTGCGCTTCTTCCATGGTCATGTGGTTCACCCGTCCCCCGCATTATGTTCTGCTGTTGTGGCTGCATCGGCTTCTTCTTTGGGCACTTGTGAGCGTAGTGCCCCACTTCACCGCAGTTGAAGCATTGCACCCCAACCTTAGGTGTCTGACCTTTGTTATCCTGGGGTGGGTTCTGTGGCCCTTGTCCTGCTGGCCGAGGTTGGTAAGCGGGGCGTGGCTGCTGCATAAGCTGACGCTGCGGCTGTACTTGTGCTGATGGAGGCCTGAAGTTTGGATTGTAACCTCTCGGTGCTGAGTATGGTACCACAGCACGGCTCATCTTCCCTGCCAGCTGCTGCATAAGACGTGGGCGTGTGTTGCTGCTTGACGTTTGTCCTCTTGTGTTCTCCAAGGCCTTCATCTTCCTCTCCACAATAAACGCCCTGTCCACCATCTTTTGGAAGCTTTCATACTCATTGGAGGACATCGCACATTGCATCTCCATGTTGAGCCCTTCCATAAAACAGTCCTGTTTCTGCTCATCAGTTTCAATATCTCGTGGTGCATAACGGGACAGTTGGGTAAACTTGGTGAGGTACTCCCTCACTGTCATGTTGCCTTGTTGCAGCCCAAGAAAATCCTTCCTCTTGGTCTTGAGTTCTCCCCTTGGTATGTAGTGGTTGCGGAAGCTGCGCTTGAACTCCTCTCAAGTTATGTTCTCGGGGTCGTGGTGGGCTGCCACGTAAGCAGTCCACCAGTCAGCAGCGGGTCCATGCAATTGATGAGAGGCAAACAGCACCCTCTCATATCCCTGGCATTGTATGATCCTCATCTTGTTCTCAATGGTCTTGAGCCAATCATCTGCCTCCAGTGGTTCAGCAGCACTTGCAAACTTCGGGGATTGAGTTCCTAGAAACTCACTCAACCTTGGTTGACGTGGTGCAGCCTGTGGGGGTGGAACTTGATGTAAGTTGGCCACCACTTGAGTCAAATTCTGGATGAGCTGATTTTGGTTGGTTGATCATTTGATAGATAGGATCAGCTCCTCCTCGGCGACCACCCCTGCCTTGCGATCCAGGAAGGGGAGGATTGGCAGCCTTATTGTTGTTGTTGTTGGGGTTGGCACCACAACCTTTTCCTCTTCCGACCATCTATTATGATTAACCAAATGTCAACTTAATCATTACGCATTAATTTCCCACATTACTTGTATGAACTTAAACTTTTGAGACATTAAAATTTAGACAATTTCAGAAAATCTCGCATAAAGTTTTTAGGCACCATGTCTCATACGAAAACAAATGCAACTATTGATTCATAAGGTTTCACACACAAAAGCAAATGCAAACATAAAGACGAGGTTGTGGACAAGTGCCCATGGCTCCCATAACTCACGTCACACACCAAGCATTAACAAGCAAATAGATAGGTTCTTGACTCGACTACTCGATAACATGCTGAAATAAAGGAAATGACTCTAAACGACTCGTATCACTGAGCTGGCTCATCGGGGTCTTTATCATCATTGCGGCTGCCCTCTGACTCCGCTCTAGGTGGGGAAGCTGCTGGTGGAGAAGTGCGGCGACGCTTGTTCGCCCGGCGGTCTGGGGAGTCAGGAATCCATGTGTCATTCTCTGTGACACACAATTCATTCCTATCTCCTCTCTCTCTCGCCCTCAAGCTGGCACGAAGCATCTTCTCAGTCTCCTTCAGGGTGTCACGGACATCCTGAAGCTCCTGATGGCACTCCTGCAGTCTAGTGCTGAGCATAGCTGCATCCTCCAAGCACATGTCCATGTGATCATGAGAAGTCCCCTGTTGCACCGGCGGGTACTTGTACTCCATGGTGCCACTCTCGCGCTGGAGGACATACATGTACTCAGTCCTGTCTAGGTGGCCACGGTTGATGTAACTCTGACAGGTGATGGCCTCCGAGGTGACATCCTTCACAGCATCGGCTTGAGTCGCCCGACAAGCTGGAGAGCGGTGGATTTTGAGCAGCTTGTTGTCGTGGATGATCCTCATCTCTGAGCTCCATTCTTCATGCTTTTCACAGATGGTCTTGGTGGAGCTGTAGTGTATGATTAGCTTGCCAACGTTGCCGGCGGTGTGGAGCATACGCCGAAGACGGCGTAACAAGCCTCCCACTGCCAACCCGTAGGAGTGGTACGTCACCGAGCGGTTCTCCTCCCTCAAGGCAAGTGCAGCTATAGGAACTCTCCCTCCGGTGGACTTGCGAGCGGTGCGGACCATGTGAACCATCTAAAACATAAAACATTTAAAATCAAGTTAGGCAATAATCCAATAAATACTGTATTTTGAATAAAAGTTGAGGCAAGGTGAACAAATAAAATAAAGGAACAACATTAATTAACACTTTTACCCCACACTTTTTGTAAAATAGTTTTTAAGAATATAAGGTCCTTAAATACGTCCATTTCTACCTAGGTCCACGTTCCTACGGGCAACCTTGGCTCTGATACCAGATCTGTCACACCCGGTTTTTCCGCAGAACAACCGAGTGACTCCCACATGTATGCTAGGATCATTTTCTAATACATGTGATGACAAATAGTGAAGCATCATCGTATTACAAGCCAAGTGTTCGAATATAAATAAGTCTTACATAGCGTCTCAAAGGACAATAATATGTTCACAACATGTAAATAAACAAACAGCGGAAGAAATGTCTTGAGGGCTCCATCACAGGCGTTGCCTGGGGGACTCCGTGAACCTAGAATCCTTCTTCGGGTCCAAAGTTTTGATTGTTGTACACCACATCATTGCCTTGGCCCTGAGCAGCAATTTAAAACCAACAAAAAGCAAGCTTGAGTACCGTAGGTACTCAACAAGTGTGGGAAAGTTATGTCATGCATGGCTAGAACAAGAAAAGGTTGAACTCATGGTTAAAGCACTACGCAATTAGTACCTATCACCTTAGCTTATTAAGCACCTACATTACTATATAAATGAAATGGTTCCAATCCACTAACCCATCATCAATATCAAGTAACCATAACTTCATTTCCATTGTTAAGCTCCCCGCTTAACAACCTCCACTTCCCAATTCATCATCCTCTAATCATGACTAAGTCCAAGCCGCTCTTGACCGTGAGAGGCTGTCATCACAGTTTCGACTCTGCAGAGTTTGCACCACTGTACCCACATGTAGTGATTTCATCCCCCGTTGTCGGGTGGACTAGAAGAACCTCCATTATGCCAGTGGCCGTGAACCACGTTCACACTTCCGAGGTGTGTAGCTAGGAGATCACTATGAGGCCTTTACAAAGAGATTCCCGATGAGTGTGGGCCCACTGAGGTTTCACCCCTAACAGCATCCAGGAGGCTCCAACCCCCGCTGTAGTGGCCCCCTCTTGAGCCTTGCGGTTCATATGGTATTCCAGCTGACACCTATTCCCCGCACCATCCAAATACCCATACTACGCCGGAGATACACCTAATTAATTGGCCAAGCTACCCCATCTCAGCATGTGGTTGGCACGGTAAAGCCAGGTTACATGCTCCATGAACCGGTCCTTAGGATCCAGGAAAGCACTAAACACAAACCCGAGTTTCATGCACACAGCACCAACCAAATCATCCAACTTTCCTATATCCCTACCTCTACGTAGTTCATCCTATAATTCTAGTGATGACGAAGATATGCTTAGAGGTTTAGATAAAAACACTATAGCTAGAACGAAAATTCTAATGGATGAGATAGTTGATAAGGAGGAGCTTGTCAATCGACAAGAAGATATGATCATTCTCCAAGAGGAGAAATATCTTAAGATTGAAGGGCTTCTTGAGATTGAAAAGGAGCAAAGCAAATCATTTGAGATTGAGTTAGCTTCAAGCAAGGAGACTTGTTTGAAGCTAAGAGACTCAAACACTACACTCAAGGATGAGCTTGCTAACTTAACCAAGGTTAACAAGATTCTTGAGGCACAAGCTGAGTCACTCAAGCAAAGCGGTTCTTCATCCTATTTAAGCTCACCTTCTCAACATATTGAATCAAAAGCTCTTGTAACTTATACATGTACTAAAAATGACACCCACATAAAAGAAAAGTCAGACTTGACAAAAAACAAGCATCCCTCTCAAAGTGGCATGTTTGACAAGGAGAAGATCAAGTATGCACGTAGTGCATACTTGGTCACAAGACCTCCTAATGTCAAACATGGCATTGGGTATTCTTATGGTGAAAGGCAAAACGCTAGAAGCCTCAAGGATAACAAGAAGAGCATTGTCTTTGTCAAGGGAAATTCCTCCCAAGTTGGAAAACATAACAATGTTGATAAAATTAACATTGAAAACTCATATAAACAACAAATCCTGTTTTGAACCTTTGATGCTTCATATGTGCTTATGAAAAAAAGTCTTGGAAAAGTTCATACCAATTATGTTGGGCCACGCCATGAGAACACCAAGTCTCACGTGTGGGTGCCCAAATCACTTGTCACTAACCTCAAAGGACCCAAGCAAGCTTGGGTACCTAAAGCCAAAGCATAGCTTCTTTCTTGCAGGCATATGCATCCGGTGGAGTGAAATGGGTGCTACATAGTGGATGCACCAATCATATGACCGGAGAAAGAAAAATGTTTGTTGAGTACGAACAAAATGAAGACTCAAGCGAAGGCATCTGTTTTGGTGACAATAGTCAAGGAAAGGTACTAGGTACTGGTAAAATAGCTATTTCATCACAACACACACTTTCTCATGTTTTACATGTTGATTCCTTAGATTATAACCTCCTGTCCATATCTCAACTATGTGACAAGGTTGTAATTGCTTGTTCACTAATGAGGGTGTGACCGTCTCTAGAAGGAGTGATGACTCTATTGCTTTCAAGGGTGTGTTAAAGGGAAAACTTTATCTAGTTGATTTCAACAAAGATAAAGCCGAACTTGACACATGCTTGATTGCAAAGACCAACATGGGCTGGCATAGACGGCTAGCACATATTGGTATGAGGAATCTACAAAAACTTCTAAAAGGTGATCACATCCGAGGTTTGAAGAATGTTGTTTTTGTGAAAAACAGGCCTTGTAGCGTGTGTCAAGCCGGGAAACAAGTAGGAGCACTCCATCCAGTGAAGAATGTCATGACTACATCAAGACCACTCGAGCTCCTCCACATGGACCAATTCGGTCCAATTGCTTACATAAGCATCGGTGGTAATAAATACGGTTTAGTTATTGTCAATGATTTTTAACGCTTCACGTGGATTTTCTTTTTGCATGATAAGTCAGAAACTCAAGGAACACTCAAGAAGTTTCTCAGGTGAGCTCAAAATGAATTCAAATTGAAAATCAAGAACATAAGAAGTGACAATGCAATAGAATTCAAGAACACACAAGTCGATGAGTATCTAGACGAAGAAGGAATAAAGCATGAACTTTCGGCACCCTACTCCCCACAACAAAACGGGGTAGCTGAAAGGAAGAACCAGACGCTCATTGAGATGGCCAGGACAATGCTTGACGAATATAAGACCTCTGACCGCTTTTGGGATGAAGCTATCAACACTGCTTGTCATGCAACAAACCGGTTGTACCTTCATCGCCTACTCAAGAAACCTCTTATGAACTACTCACTGGTAACAAACCAAATATTTCGTACTTTTGAGTTTTTGGTTCAAAATGTTATATTCTAAACAAGAGCCTAGGACCTCAAAGTTCGCTTCGATGTCTGATGAGGGTTTCTTGCTTGGTTATGATTCGAACTCCTACGCTTATCGTGTATTTAACAAAGTCTCCGAACATGTTGAAGTTGTACGTGACGTAGTGTTTGATGAAACTAACGGCTCCCAAATGGAGCAAGTTGATAAGTGTGTGCTAGATCAAGAAAAAGCCCCGTGTCAAGCATTGAGGAGAATGGCACTTGGTGATATTCGACCTCAAGAACAATCACAAGAATCAGGTGCTCAAGATGAATCCCAACAGGAGAGCTATGATCAAGGGGGAGCCCATGCACAAAATCAAGATCATGAAGACCAACAAGATGATCAAAGCATTAATGACAGCAACGATCCAGGGGGAGCCAAAGAAGATAATGATTATGAGAACACAACACCACAAGTGTCACATCAAAGAGTACACCAAAGCATACAAAGAGATCACCCCGTAGATAACATAATTGGTGATATACAAAAGGGAGTGACAACTCGATCTCATATAGATAATTTTTGTGAATACTATTCCTTTGTATCCTCTTTAGAACCATACAAGGTTGAAGATGTGCTAAAAGATCCAGACTGGGTGATGGCAATGCAAGAAGAATTGAACAACTTCGAGAGGAATGAAGTATGGGAACACGTTGAAAGACCAAAGTCCAATATCATCGGCACTAAATGGGTCTTCCGCAACAAGCAAGATGAACACAGAGTTGTAACAAGAAACAAGGAACGACTTGTGGCTAAAGGTTACTCACAAGTCGAAGGTTTGGATTTCGATGAGACTTTTGCTTCTGTAGCTAGGATTGAATCAATTCGTATATTACTTGCATATGCTACTCACCATGATTTCATGTTGTATCAAATGGATGTCAAAAGTGCCTTCCTCAAGGGACCTATAAGGGAGGAGGTGTACGTGGAGCAACTCCCTGATTTTGAAGATCGAGAGTACCCCGACCATGTGTTCAAACTGCGTAAGGCTCTCTATGGCCTCAAACAATCTCCTAGAGCTCGGTATGAGTGTCTTAGAGATTTTCTAATTGAACATGGCTTTAAAATTGGTAAAGATGATTACACCCTGTTTACCAAGCACTTCAATGATGATCTTTTTATTTGTCAAATCTATGTTGATGATATCATATTTGGTTCAACTAATAAATATTTTTGTCAAGAATGTAGTAAAATCATGACAGATAGATTCAAGATGTCCATGACCGGAGAATTGAGATACTCTTTGGGATTCCAACTGAAACAACTAAAGAAAGGAACATTCATAAGCCAAACAAAGTACACTCAAGACATTCTCAAGAAATTTGGCATGGACAAAGCGAAGCCCATACAGACTCCCATGGCAACAAATGGATATTTAGACCTTAATGAAGATGGACCTAACGTGGATCAAAAGGTATACCGTTCCATGATTGGATCTCTACTTTATCTTTGTGCATCTAGGTTTGATATCATGTTGAGTGTCTGTATGTGTGCAAGATTTCAAACCAATCCTAAGGAATGTCATTTGACAGCCGTAAAGAGAATCTTGTGATATTTAGTCCATACACCCAACCTAGGCCTTTGGTACCCTAAAGGTTCAAAATTCAATCTCATTGGATACTCCGATGCAGATTATGCAGGATGCAAAGTAGATAGAAAAAGTACCTCTGAGACTTGCCAATTCTTGGGTAGGTCCCTAGTTTCCTGGTCCTCCAAAAAGCAAAACTCCATTGCCTTGTCCACAGCCGAAGCGGAGTATGTTGCAGTCTGGAGTTGTTGTGCACAACTCCTTTGGATGCGACAAACTCTAAGAGACTACGGTTGCAATATGAACTGTATTCCGCTCCATTGTGACAATGAGAGTGCGATTAAGATTGCACATAACTCTATTGAGCAATCTAGGACCAAACACATTGATATTCGGCATCACTTTTTGAGAGACACTCAATCAAAGGAGACATAGCTATTTCCCATGTCAAAACTAAGAAGCAACTAGCCAATATCTTCACCAAGCCACTTGATGAAAAATGCTTTTGTGAGCTTAGGAATGAACTAAATATACTTGACTCTCAGAACGTGGCTTGAAACACTGCATACCTTCTTGAATTCTCAAATTCTTACTTACTTTGCGAAAAACTATCCTTTATCTCGATTTTCTCTTGAAAACTATTTAAATTAATGAATCTTGATGAATTATGACCATTGTGTGATTGTTGATTGCTTACTGGGCATGTTCATCAAGATTATTTGTGAAAATTATGTCCTTAGATCACTATTAGATCAAATTCCAAATATTTCCCAAATTTCTACTCTAATTTGTCTAGTTGACCTGAACTAGTCCGGTGTCAACACCGGACAGATCTGGCATACCGGACTTGTCCGGTCCTCCCACCAGACTAGTCCGTATGTCCGAAGTTTAAGAGTCCATAGACGCGCCAACTCAGTCCTCTTCACCTCACAAACACTCCTTTGCCTCTCATTCCTCAAACACTAGCCCCCAAAGGTGATTTTCGATTTTAGCCAACAAAGTCAATGTCCACTCCACGAGAAAGCTTCTCCTCGACGCGTGGTCTGCTCTCCTCCGGACTAATCCGGATCAGACCTCACACTTCGACTCAAATTCTCATTTTTCGGTAAAATTCCTCTCTACTCAAGTTCTCATCTTTTTAATACTTTAGCTAAATCTTTTCTGATCCCTAGGGCATACACTACCTTTCTAGATGAATTTCTAGTGTATCCCTGCATTCTTTGCACAAATTTGCGGTAGATCTATGGAAAATACGAAGTTAGGGTTCTTCATCAGGTCCGGACTAGTCCGGTCTCTGGTGCGGACAAGTCCGATATTACGGACAAGTCCGCACTCCAAAAATGGACAAGTCCGGTTACCTGTGAATTGAACATCTAACTTCTTATCTTCACATAATTTACAATCCATCGTGTCAAACAATTCTTGATTTTTCTGTCAGGCACGATGTCGTCCCACTCCGAGGCCATGAAGAAGAAGCATGACAATGTTGCCCAATTGTCTTCTCCCGACGACTCTCTTCCTAAAAGTTGGAGAGTGGTTGGTAAGACAGCACAGAGCAAAGACATTGTTGGAAGCTCTGTGGCCCCCAGGAGAAGTGTCGAGAAGGGCAAAGGACTTGCTAGTGGTCCTATTGGTCCCTTGAAGAAGAAAGCCCCCATTCACCGCAACAGGCAGCCATCAAGTGATGACTTTACTGGAAAGGGGAGTGAACTGGCGGACAGCCTCAGGAAAATTCAAGTCTATGGGCAGCCAAAGCAATGTGCACACCCCAGATTCTGGAGCAACTTCCATGCTGACTACTATGAACATGTCTACATGAAGATGAAGAATTCTGTGGTTGAGAGTCAGTGGCTCAACATTGACTGCTTGAAGTCCAAGAAATGTCAAGCCTATCATGAGGTACTAGAGGCATTAGAGAGGCATGGGTTGAAGGACCTCCTTTCTTTTCAGTATTACTAGAACAATGAGGTAATCACCCAGTTCTACTCTACTCTCTACTTTGCCCGTGATGATGGGGATGAGATGATCTAGATGACACATGGATCCAGATACAGTGTCACCTATGAGGAATTTGCAAAGATTCTTCATCTTGAACACACCCTGGACAATGAGCTTGTCATTCACAACCTGAAGCCCTTGGAAAAGAATGAGCTGGAATTCTTGTATGATACAAGAATGACATATGTACCCCCCCCCCCCCCACTACCAAGTACTTGAAGCCGTTCTTTGCCGTGCTCAATAGGATCTTGAGAAAGACCATAGCTCCAAAGGATGGTGATGCAGGGACAATCCAAGGGACTCTGAGGACAATGATAAAAGTGATAAGCAAGAAGATGACTTTAAATATCTTTGAGTACATCTACAATGACATAGTGAATATCTCCATCACCCCAAACAGGTACTGTGGCTATGAACCTTATGTCATATATATATGATTGAGAAGTTGACAGGACTGGAGTTTGTCAAGGATGTATCTCACACTGGTCTCAAGCCCCAAAAGCCTACAGTCCACATTGTGCCCTCTGCTGTAACACCCTCAAATTCATTTCCATACATTGCATACATTTCTCATGTAGAGAAACATTATAAAAGAATTAGAAATGGAGAAAGAACTATAGAAATGGAGAAAGAACTATAGAAATTGAGAAAGAACCATAGAAATAGAGAAAATAACCATAGAAATGGAGAAAGGACCATAGAAATGGAGGAAGGACCATAGAAATGGAGAAAGAACCATAGAAATGGAGAAAGAACCATAGAAATGGAGAAAGAACCATAGAAATGGAGGAAGGAACCATAGAAATGGAGAAAAAACCACAGAACTGGAGAAGGGAATATAGAAATGGAGAATGAGGCATAGAAATGGAGGAGGGCAATGTAGAAATGGAGAATGGGACATAGAAATGGAGATGGGAATGTAGAAATGGAGAATGGGACACAGAAATGGAGAGGGGAATGTAGAAATGGAGAATGGGACATAGAAATGGAGAGGGGAATGTAGAAATAGAGCAAGTGACATAGAAATGGTGAGGAATGGGAAAAAGATAGCTGAAATAAGCCATTCCAAAATTTCCCCCAAATTTTCCAAATTCCCCAATTCCCAAAAAGGGGGAATTTTCCCCACATTTTGGGGATAAAATCCCCAAGGCTGCCACACCACAAGAGATAAGTTTGTCAAGATCCAAAAAAAAATTGAATAGGACTCTTATTGGAGCTCCAATTGGAGTAGGACTCTTCTTTTCCCCTTATAAATATAACCCCCACCCCCTTGGCTGACCCTCTCTCTTTTGGTAGCCCCCCCTGCTGCCAAGCCCCCTTCCTTGCTGCCAAGTCACCAAGTCCCCCCCTTGCTGTAATTTGGCCGCCGTCGAGCTCCGTCGAGCCCCGCCATCGCCGGAGAAGAAGCCTGACGATTTGTCCTGCCCTAATCTTCCATAGAAAAATTACCCACTGCTGCCATTCCAAGGAGGAAGGCCCTGCCACCAAAAGGAAGTGAGGTAGGTCACCATTACCCATCTTACGACGTCGCCGCTGTTTCTACGCATCCGTTTTCTTCGCCCCCTTTGAGCAGAAATTTTTACGTGTGGACAGATCGCGTTTTGATCGGTTTTTGATGGTGGAATTGATCTAGATCTTGAGTCAAAATCATCACCACGTCCACACTTGATACCTACACCCTTGTACATCCTAAAACCCTCATGAAAGCCCATTAAAACATGCAAGAACACGTACAAACTGGTTTAATCAAACAGCACCATAGGATTTGCATCCATCTACTCCATTGCATCTTGAGTAAAGTTTGTGTATGATGATTGATTGCTGTGAATTTTGTATGTGCGTGGTCGTCAGTAGAAGGACAAGCTCAAGAGGCCATCTACGAAGAACTACAGCACCAAGACTTCGAGACGCTTGAGCAACAAGAGCCACGGGAGCAAGGCAAGTGCCCCTTGACCATATTGATTCCATGTTATGAAACTGTTTTGTTTGGGAAAACTCGTATGCTTGAGTCAACTTGACAGGACACCCTTTTATAGGAGTTTACTAGTTTTGTTAACCATCCTTGTCGCCAAGAAAGTTGATGAGTCGGGTATAGTCGTTTTTCCTTTTTGCTTTGCTTAATCTACGGGATACGGGAAGCTGAATTAAAACATATTTAGCTACTGCACTCATATGAATAATGATGATGAGAACTTGATGATGTTCATGAGCATGGAATCGGGGAGATCTAGGCAAGCTTGGTTTGTGGATGTTGCTGAATGAGATGGTGGTTTACTTGCCGTAGATCTAAGGATCGGTTCATGCCAGCACATGCCAGGAAAACAGTGCCACCACAAGGCCAAATATGGGTGCGGCTTAGCTGATTAATTAGGTGTGTTGCTAGCTTGTTATGGACCGTGGATGGTGTGGGGAATGGGAGTCGAGAGGGACTGCCCTGGGAACGGCATGGCACAAGAGGGGGCCCGTGGGTGGGAGAATGGTGATTCGAGCCTGCCGGTGAAACCTCAGCGAGTCCATACATCTAGTAGCCCCTTTGTAAAGGCTATTTTCTGATCTCTTGGCCATACACCGACGGTTGTGTACTGGTATGATGGAGGTTCTGCAGTCGCTGACGGGTGACGAAATCACGAACTTGAGGGTAAAGTAGTGCCACCTCTGCAGAGTGTAAAACTATCATGATAGCCGTGCTTCCGGTCACAAGCACCTGGCCAACTCACATGATTAGAGGAAAAACTTGGGATGGTTATTTGGTATGGTACTGGTATGGTCATTGGGATTTATTTTGGGACTGTTTTGAGTCATGAAAGTGAGTTTGGTTTCGATTATATGAATATGAGATGGTTATGAATATTTACGAGTATGAGATGAACTTGAGAAAGATTATGGACTGGTTGAGACTTGATAAATGGTGAATTATGATGAAAGAATGTTGCTGATTACTTGGTTATATTGGGACTTAATTCATCTAGACTTAGTTGTTGTTTTTACCATGTTTGTGAAATAAAATTTGCTTGCCGCAATGAGCATTTTTATTCCATACCTTGTTAAAAGCTACATGTCATACTTTTCCCGCACTTGCTGAGTACGACATGTACTCACCCTTGCATTATCACATAAACATCAGCAACAGGAGAAGAGTACTTTGAGGACCATATGGAGTACTAGGCGTGCGAACTACCGTCAACATGCCTGTGGAGTTGAAAATTGGAGCCTGCTGTTTAGTTATTTCCGCTATCGTTTAGAGACTTCCGCTGCAAGAATAAGTTAGAGATTCGTGAGTGAGATTTTGAGTCATTGTAATAAAGTACGTAAACACTATTTATTCATGGTTATATTCTGAATTCAGTCTGTGGATTACATGTGTATGTGTGATGAACATCCTGGGCACACATATGCATTCACTTGGTTCTATTTTTAGAACCGGGTGTCACAGATTAGTATCAGAGCCACGTTGACCGTAGGATGCAAGCCTAGGTAGAATGGACACTATAAAACAAATAGGCGTACCCCTCTAAACTGATATTTTTGAAAATTGCTTGCTGCTGCACTTTACTCGTCAATTCAGCCACCGTAAAGTGCTATTTTCAGCCCCTCTTTTTCTCATCTTTTGGACAGAAACAACTTTGCTTTCTTGCTCCATAGCTTATGAAATTTTGGAGTTATTTATTCCTCCTCTAAAGATTCTCATGTCTTATTTAGAAATACCGGTCACTAGGAGCACATCACGCATGATAACTTGCCCACCGCCACTTAGGAGTGCACTTAACCCCATTGAGGTGTCCGATGGACCATATTGGAAGGAGGTGAAGACGAAACCTCATGATGAAGAGGAAGTCAATAGCTCTGTGCATGAGGAATAGGACATGGAAGAGGTGGAACCATTCGAAGACGATATGGAGGATGATCCACAAGAACGGCATTGGTACGCACCTCAGGAGGTGTTTCACATGGGCTTACACCCCGTGGAGCCTCAGGAAGCTATGATGGGAGGAGATGAACACGAGGAGGAGCCACCCCTTGCTGAGACCAATAATGAAGGTGATGAATGGGCCAACCATTCAGTTTAAAAATTTCGGTCCGATGGAACGGAAGGAGGACACACAACCAGGGAGCTCAAAGAATTTCTGGATTGCTGCAGCTTATACCCGGAGTATCTTCTCAAGGAAGTCCGTCGTCTCAGACACGAAGAGTGGAAAGCTGACGTAACCATCCTATCTAACGTTAGGGTTGTCATTCGGCACTTCACACCCACATGGAGAGCTACAAGAGCAGAAGCTATCGATGACGCTGCATGGGAAGCACTCACCGGACTGTGCTACGCCTTCCATGAGCAGCTTGAGGGCACCACTTTTGAGCTGCACCCGTGCCGGAAGAGTGGCACAAGGGAGATCATTGTACCCCATGTAACAGCTCTTTCCAACCCACGAGCTGCTGATAAGTCTCAGAGGTTGCTCGTGGAGTTAGGAAACTGCTACGCAAGCGCACAAGAAGAGATCCGTTACCTCCGCAAGAAGCTGTATATGCTGGAGAAACAAGAGGAGACTCGTGCCAACGCGGGAGCAAATGGAGCACCAGCGTCATCTAACCCTATATGTACTGCCGACGCACCATGGCGTGCGCCCATGTATGGACCACCCCCATCACACGGCGAGAACAGCACCAGTTCACATGATTAAGTTTAGGATTCCCATTGAATAAGCTGTAATGTGAATGCTTAGATCGTAGTAGCTTGAATAAGAGTGATGTGCTGAATTTTTTGTGATGATTGCTTGGTTTGTGTGCTGATGTGAGTTGTGGGACGCTTCTGTGAAAAAGTCGACATCCACACATGGTAGAGAGATGTGAGACGCTTCAACACGTGTTCACATCCTCATATAGGATAAAATTAATAAAAGAATTTGCTTAGTTCATATACCTTGATGCATATAGTTGGGAAATCGCTTCTTTCAATTCTGAATTCTATTTCAAGAGTAAGCCTTAAAATAAGGGGGGTAGACTTTCTTGCCAACCTTATTGTCTTGGATTCCCAAGCGATTGATATAATACTTGGAATGGATTGGTTAAGCATGCACAATGGAGTGATTCAATGTGCTGAGAGGAGCGTGTAGTTGACAAATGAGCATGGTATTCGTATTGAGTTCGAGTCAGCCCAACCGACAACTGAGAAGGCAATGTTGAACCACGTCAAAAAAGCAACATTGGAAAGCATTCCGGTGGTTCAAGAATTTTCAGATGTGTTCCCGGAAGAACTTCCAGGTATGCCATCTGACCGGGACATTGAATTTACCATTGATTTAGTACCTGGAACTGCACCTATAGCGAAATGGCCGTACAGGATGCCCGCTAATGAACTAGTGAAGCTCAAGAAGCAAATTCAGGAGCAGCTAGAAAAGGGTTTTATACGCCCAAGCTCGTCACCATGGGGAGCCCCCGTGCTCTTCGTAGACAAGAAGGATGGGACCCAAAGGATGTGTGTGGATTATAGGTCTCTCAATGAGGTGACGATCAAGAATAAGTACCCGCTGCCCCGTATAGAGGACATGTTTGACCAAATGAAAGGTGCCCGAATTTTCTCCAAGATTGATCTTCGGTCGGGATACTTCCAGCTGAAGATTAAGCCCTCCGACATACCCAATACTGCATTTTGAGCATGGTATGGCTCGTATGAATATACCGTTATGTCTTTTGGGTTAACAAATGCACCCGCATACTTTATGTACCTCATGAATAAGGTCTTCATGGAGTACTTGGACAAGTTCATCGTGGTTTTCATCGATGATATCATGGTGTATTCGAACAGCGAGGAAGAACATGAAGAACACTTGAGATTGACATTGCAGAAACTGTGAGAGCATCAATTGTATGCCAAGTTCAGCAAGTGTCAATTTTGGCTAAAGGAGATATCGTTCCTAGGCCACATCGTCTCCAAGGGAGGAGTATCGGTTGATCCCGAAAAAGTGGGAGATGTTTTAAAGTGGAACCAACCGCAGAATGTGAGAGATATTCGGAGTTTCCTTGGGATGGCTGGATACTACCGCCGGTTCATCAAGGATTTCTCCAAAATAGCGAAGCCTATGACTGAATTGCTAATGAAGGGAAAAGCATTTCAGTGGACACTAGTGTGTTAAGAAATCTTTGAGGAGCTCAAGAAGAGACTAACCACAGCGCCGGTTTTGGTATTGCCGGACGTGAGCAAAAGCTTCGACATATATTGTGACGCATCAAGACAAGGGCTTGGATGTGTGCTCATGCAAGAAGGACAAGTGGTAGCCTATGCGCCGAGACAACTAAAGAAACATGAGCTGAATTATCCCACACATGACTTGGAACTTGCAGCCGTGGTACATGCCTTGAAGATTTTGAGGCATTATATCCTTGGCCACCGATGTGAGATCTACATGCATCACAAAAGACTCAAGTATATATTCTCGCAAACGGATCTGAATCTGAGGCAACGTCGATGGTTGAAACTCAACAAGGATTATGATGTTGGAATCAACTATCACCCCGGAAAGGCCAATGTAGTAGCTGATGCGTTGAGTCGAAAGGGAGCATGTCACCAACTCACGGTTCGGGAGCTGCCACCCGAACTGCGTAAGGAGTTCGAATGGTTGCATATCGGGTTCTTGAACGAGATGGAGGTGATAGAACTGAACTCCTCGCTGGAACAAGAGATACGAGATGGCCAAGCAACGGATGAAGAAATCAAGGAAATCAAGGAACGAATCCGACAAGGCATAGAAAAGGATTTCAAGGAAGACGAGAAAGGAACGTTTTGGTTAGGGAAAAGGATTTGTGTGCCTAATGTGAAGCACATCCGCGACATGATATTAAAGGAGGCACATGACTCACCTTATTCCATACATCCCGGCTGCACAAAGATGTACAAGGACCTGAAAACTTGCTATTGGTAGGATGGTATGAAAAGGGACATAGCTGAATATGTTGCCTTAAGCGACACGTGCCAACAAGTGAAGGCCGAACATCAAAGACCCGCTGGATTGTTGCAGCCATTAAAAGTACCCGAGTGGAAGTGGGAAGACATCAGCATGGATTTCATTATCGGATTGCCATACTCAGTCTGGCTACGACTCCATTTGGGTTATTGTGGACCAGTTGACGAAAACAACCCATTTCCTTCCTGTTAGAACCACGTACCGCGTCGCAGAACTAGCCGAGCTGTATATGGAACAAATCGTGTGTCGCCATGGAGTTCCGAAGAAAATAGTTTCAGATCGAGGTTCTCAATTTACCTCAAGGTTCTGGAAGAAGCTGCATGAAGCCATGGGTACACGACTGAATTTCAGCTCCGCTTATCACCCGCAAACCGACGGGCAAACTGAGAGGACAAATCAAATTTTGGAAGACATGTTGAGAGCTTGCGCCTTGAAACATGGGCGTAGTTGGGATAGGAGCTTGCCATACGCTGAATTCTCGTACAATAACAGCTACCAAGACAGCTAGAAGATATTACCTTTCGAAGCATTGTATAGTAGAAGGTGTAGAACGTCGTTGTTCTGGAATGAGACCGGAGAGAGCCAAGTGTTTGGACCCGAAGTGCTGCAAGACGCCGATAAGCAAGTCCAAACGATAGGAGAAAACTTAAAGGCCGCTCAGTCACGACAAAAGGGTTATGCGGACAATAGGCGAAGAAGATTGACCTTCAAAGTGGGAGACTTCGTGTATCTTAAGGTATCGCCTATCCGAGGCCAACGACGGTTCAACGTCAAAGGCAAGTTAGCACCTCGCTACATCGTGCCATTCAAGATTTTGGGCAAGCGAGGAGAAGTAGCCTATCAACTAGAGCTGCCAACGCACCTCTCCGACGTGAACGACGTGTTTCACATATCCCAACTCAAGAAGTGCCTAAGAGTACTAGAAGAACAAGTACCGATGGATGAGCTCGAGCTTCAAGAGAATCTGACCTACGCGGAGCACCCCGTCAAAATTTTGGACGTGAAGAAAAGGCTCACGAGGAACAAAGTGATCCGTTGGTGCAAGGTACAGTGGATCCATCACAAGGAAGCCGAAACTACATGGGAGCGTGAGGAAGATCTCAAGGGAGAATTCCCTCTTCTATTGTCTACTCTATCGAATCTCGAGGGCGAGATTCAGTTTAAGGGGGGTAGGTTTGTAACACCCTCAAATTCATTTACATGCATTGCATACATTTTTCATGTAGAGAAACATTATAAAAGAAGTAGAAATGGAGAAAGAACTATAGAAATGGAGAAAGAACTATAGAAATGGAGAAAGAACTATAGAAATGGAGAAAGAACCATAGAAATGGGAAAAAGAACCATAGAAATGGAGAAAGGACCATAGAAATGGAGGAAGGACCATAGAAATGGAGAAAGAACCATAGAAATAGAGAAAGAACCATAGAAATGGAGGAAGGAACCATAGAAATGGAGGAAAAACCACAGAAATGGAGAAGGGAATATAGAAATGGAGAATGGGGCATAGAAATGGAGAAGGGCAATGTAGAAATGGAGAATGGGACATAGAAATGGAGAGGGGAATGTAGAAATGGAGAATGGGACATAGAAATGGAGAGGGGAATGTAGAAATGGAGCAAGTGACATAGAAATTGTGAGGAATGGGAAAAAGATAGCTGAAATAAGCCATTCCCAAATTTCCCCCAAAATTTACAAATTCCCCGATTCCCAAAACGGGGAATTTTCCCCACATTTTTGGGATAAAATCCCTAAGGCTGCCACACCACAAGAGATAAGTTTGTTAAGATCCAAAAAAAATTGAATAGGACTCTTATTTGAGCTCCAATTGGAGTAGGACTCTTCTTTTCCCCCTTATAAATATAACCCCCACCCCCTTGGCCGACCCCTCTTCTTTTGGTCGTCCCCCCTGCTACCAAGCCCCCTTCCTTACTGCCAAGTCACCAAGTTTCTCCCCTTGCCGTAATTTGGCCGCCGTCGAGCTCCGTCGAGCCCCGCCGTCGCCGGAGAAGAAGCCTGACGATCTGTCCTGCCCTAATCTTCCATAGAAAAATTCCTCACTGCTGCCATTGCTAGGAGGAAGGCCCTGACACCAAAAGGAAATGAGGTAGATCACCATTACCCATCTTACGACGTCGCTGCTGTTTCTATGCATCCGTTTTCTTAGCCCCCTTTGAGCAGAATTTTTTACGTGTGGACAGATCGCGTTTTGATCGGTTTTTGACGGTGGAATTGATCTAGATCTTGAGTCAAGATCATCACCACGTCCACACTTGATACCTACACCCTTGTACATCCTAAACCCCATGAAAGCCCATTAAAACATGCAAGAACACGTACAAATTGGTTTAATCAAAGAGCACCATAGGATTTGCATCCATCTACTCCATTGCATCTTGAGTAAAATTTGTGCATGATGATTGATTGCTATGAATTTTGTATGTGTGTGGTCATGAGTAGAAGGACAAGCTCAAGAGGCCATCTACGAAGAACTACAGCACCAAGACTTTGAGACGATTGAGCAACAAGAGCCACGGGAGCAAGGCAAATGCCCCTTGACCATATTGATCCCATGTTTTGAAACTGTTTTGTTTGCGAAAACTCGTATGCTTGAGTCAACTTGATGGGACACTCTTTTATAGGAGTTTACTAGTTTTTTAACCATCCTTGTCGCCGGGAAAGTTGATGAGTCAGGTATGGTCATTTTTCCTTTTTGATTCGCTTAATCTACAGGATACGGGAAGCTGAATTAAAACATGTTTAGCTACTGCACTCATATGAATAATGATGATGAGAACTTCATGATGTTAATGAGCATGGAATCGGGGAGATCTAGGCAAGCTTGGTTCGTGGATGTTGCTTAATGAGATGTTGGTTTACTTGCCGTAGATCTAAGGACCGGTTCATGCCAGCACATGCCAGGAGAACAGTGCCACCACAAGGCTAAATATGGGTGCGGCTTAGCTGATTAATTAGGTGTGTTGCTAGCTTGTTATGGACCGTGGATGGCGCGGGGAATGGGAGTCAAGAGGGACTGCCCTGGGAACAGCATGGCACAGGAGGGGGCCCGTGGGTGGGAGAATGGTGATTCGAGCCTGCCGGTGAAACTTCAGTGAGTCCATACATCTAGGAGCCCCTTTGTAAAGGCTATTTTGTGATCTCTTGGCCATACACCGACGGTTGTGTACTGGTATAATGGAGGTTCTACAGTCGCTGACGGCTGACAAAATCACGTTTTTGCTAAGTGTTCATTAGCTAAGCTACACTTACTGAAATCTTTGGGATTTCACAAGGACCTTTCTTAATTTTAGATCAGCATATCACCAGCAGACTGATGGATAGACAGAGAGAACAAATCAAATCCTTGAGGAAATGCTGAGAGCTTGTGCACTCAAGAATAGCGGAAGTTGGGATAAAAATTTACCATATGCAGAATTCTCTTACAATAATAGCTATCAGGCCAGCATGAAAATGTCTCTGTTCGAAGCGCTATATGGGAGAAAATGCAGGACTCCTCTGTTCTGGGATCAGACAGGAGAGAGTGGAGTTTTTGGGCCAGAGGTATCACAAGATGATGAGAGGAAAGTAAAAGAAATCCGCACCAATTTGAAAGTAGCTCAGACCTGGCAGAAGAGTTATGCGGATACAAGACGACGAGAGTTAACCTTTGAAGTAGGAGATTATGTATACCTCAAGGTGTCTCCTATCAGAGGACTTCGTCAATTTAAGATAAAAGGGAAGCTAGCACCTCGGTACATCATACCATTCCAAGTATTAGAATGGAAGGGAGAAGTTGTATAGCGTCTGGAGTTACCCACTCGCCTATCGGATGTGCATGATGTGTTTCACGTATCGCAACTCAAGAAATGTTTGAGAACACCAAAAGAGCAGTTGCCAATGAATGAGTTGGACGTACAAGAAGACCTCAAGTATACCGAGTATCCTATGAAGATTCTTGAGACGATGGAACGCATCACGAGAAACAAGAGGATTCCTATGTGCAAAGTGTAGTGGAAACATCATTTAGAGGAATAAGCCACTTGGGAAAGAGAAGACGAACTCAAGTCACAACTTCGCAATCTATTCTCTTAGGATTTTTGAATCTCGAGGTCGAGATTCATTTTAAGGGGGTAGGGTTGTAACACCCTAAATTTTCAAAAGTTTCAATGAAACAAATATTCATATAGAGGTTGCATCATGTATGTGTTGTGGAATGGAAAATTCAAAATTTGAAAACCACTCTAGAAGTGCCCAGCTCCAACTTAAACAAAAATTTGAATTTGAAAAAGGGAAAACAGGAAATAAAAGATAAAAGAAAATGGAAAGAGCCTTTGGGCCGAAACCCCTCTAACCGGCCCATCCAGCCGTCCACACCTTCTCCCCCTCCTTCCCACTAACACGCAGGACCTGCAAGTCAGCTCCATCGTCCCCAACCATCACAAACTCCTCCTGCGCCCGAAATCGCATGTGCTCCACCATCCCGATCACTCCGCACCCGACGCGTCCATTACGCACGCTGCTAACTGCTCCCCCTCACTCCTTGAACCACGTCGCCCCCATTTGAAAGCATCTCGGACTCCAATTTTCCTTCCTTACTCACGCCCACACCCTCCTTGGTAAGTCGGGAGCGCCGCCATCCAAAATTCACCACAACAACTGCCGTTCTCTCGGAGTTAACATATCTCCCTACATCACAGGACCATATACAACCCATTTGTATTCACCTCGAATCGAATCCATGACGGGAGACTCAACACCGCCGTACGCTGGTGAGAAGTACCGCCCCTCACCGTCGCCATGCCGACACACCTTCTCCCTCCCCTCTATGAGCTTTCCAATGGCTTTGGAACATTGTAGGGACGCTCTCCGGTGAGAGAACTCCGAGGATCCGCGACTTAGCCGCCGTCCCGATGAAGTTCACTGTTGACAGATGCACTTCACCGTCGCTGACCACCTTTCGGGCTCTTCGGGTTCTTGAAAACTGTCTAGGTGAGTTCCCCATATTGTCCTTCCTCGGTTTGTGAAGAATGAACGGAGAAATAGGGTAATTTGGCAAGAAAGTGAACTTCTCTGGTGAGTTTGTCACCGCCCACCGTCGTGCACCACCGGACGCCGCCCGCCCTTACCCACCAGAGTGACGTAGCACACTTGTAGGCGTCCATTTAAAATCGTGCAGCTCAAAATAGATCCACCCATACCCTTTTAGAATAATAAAATCTAGGCCTCACAGAATCGATCCTATGGCCCAGATTCAAATGACATAAAAACCGTCGGATGTTTCACACCTAGGCCCCTAGAACTTTAGTAAAACGTAGTAAATACCCTAAACATTGCAAACTAGGCCCTAAACTTCACGGAAATTTGGAAAACATGTGTATAAAGTTGATTTTAGTCCCTGGAATCGTTGTAAATTGAGGATTTACACTACAGCAATTATTTAGACCCCTGTAAACAATAGAAAATTACAATTTGACCCTGTAGCAGGCCATGTTTGTATTTTGGACCCCGTAGAAAACTAAAACTTATGTATTTGGGATTCTTAAATTCATGCAAATTCGCTACAGCAGCAAATATTTAAAACAATTTGATCCTATGCTAATACGACTTTTAGGAAACTCTTTTATTAAAATGTTTTTGTATTTTAAACAATACATACATTCTGTAATCACAATTATTTATCTGTTTTAATGCTGAAATTTCATTATAGGCATAAAACCAAAATCTGAATTCATGTCAAAAATAATACACACCTTAGGAAATGTTCATCGAAGGTTTTGGGTACAAAATTAAGGTCTGAAAGTTTTAGTAATAAGGTATAAAAATTCTGTTTAGGCTGAGAATGCATTTTAAGACAAAAATAATATCTTAAATTTCTATTAAGGCTATGGGAAATGTGATTGAAGCTGAAATTTCAGTTTTGGTGTAATCTTAAACAAGAAATCAAAACTAGAAGCAGTATATATCTTTAAAATGTGTATATTTGTACTTGTATAATACTTGTAGTGCATAATTAGGCCTAAAGTGAAATTAAAAGCCATATACATCCATATATACACACTAAAATTTAGTATAAGGCTGATATAATTATATAGATAAATGTTTTATCCCAAGAAACCAAAAACAAACATATATACCATGTATTTGGTGACTTTAGACCAGAATAATAAATGGAGTGTAAGATGAATAAAGGATAACTTTACATAGGAAATGCAAGTGATAAATGAACCTGTGCCTTGATGCATATGGATTTGCTATGATTACCTATGTTGGATTATCTCTTATTGAGTGGTGTTTGCGTTTGTTCTATGTATGTTTACATGGGTAGAACCAGCCCCAGAGTCGGTTCTCTCTCCAATACCAAGTTTTCGACGTCCCCGAACAACAAGAAGAAGGCAAGTGTTCTTGACCAATTTGCTCCTACTTTAGGATGTTAGTCAGAATTTAATTGCGTATTATCATAAATTGTGAATCCTATGTTGGATGCTTTCCTAGATTTCCATAACTTGTCCTTGTAGCCATGGTGGGAGTTTTAACAGTATATGAATGATCGTGCTTTATGCTTAGCTATGCTAGAGTTGTTGGGAAATTTAGTATATGGAGTACACCTTGATTCAATGAAACTTGGTGATACATAATGATTTGTTTTAGAGTTAGGAATCTGGGCAAGATGGATGATATTGGTTTGTGTTGTGTGCACGAGAACTTGGGTTAGTTATTAGTGCTTATCTGGATTCTAAGGACCAGTTTATGGAGCATTTAACCTAGCTTTATAGTGTCATCACATGCTGAGATGGGGCAGCGTGGCCAATTAATTACGTGCATTTCCGGTGTAGTATGAGTGTTTGGAAGGTGCAGGGAATGGGAGTCAACGGGACTACCTTAACCGCAAGGCTCAAGAGGGGGCCACTGCAGCGGAGGTTGTAGCCTCCTGGATGTTGTTAGGGATTAAACCTCAGTGGGCTCATATTAGTCGGAAATTCCTTTCTAAAGGCCTCGTAGAGATCTCCTGGAGGCACACCAAAGGTAGTGTGCAATGTGGTTGGCTACCACGGGCATCATGGAGGTTATTTGAGTCCACTAAAAATAAGGGATGAAATCAATACTTGTGGGTAAAGAGGCATAAACTCTGCAGAGTTGGAAAACTGTCATGATAGCCGTGCTCACGGTCAAGAGCGGCTCTGACTTCTTCGTGATTAGTAACTTAAGAGGTGAAATGGTTAAGAATGTTGGGTGGGAAACCTATCATTTATGTCTGATTTTATGGGAAAGGGATGAACTCAATTGCTTAGTAATATAGGTGCTAATTCAATCTAAGGTGTTAGGATATATGCATAGTGCTAAACCATGATGTAAGCCTTTCCTTGACTTTGGACTTCATGTCATTTCTTTTCCCGTACTTGCTGAGTACCTTAGGTACTCAGACTTGCTTGTTGTTGGTTTTAAATTGCTATTCAGGCTACGGTGATGGCGTGGACTACAACGAAGAGGACGTCGACCCAGAAGATCTTTACTAGGTTAGCAGAATCTCTCGAGCAATGCTTGTGATTGAGCTCCATTGGAATAGTTTGTTGCTTTATCATTTATGTATCTAATACTTTATTAGTCTTTTAAGACATTTATGTAAGACTTTATGTAATCGTTGAACTTGATAATCATGGTTTTTTACTATTTGTCGTCATATGTATGGATGAATGATCCTGGCATACATGTGAGAATTCACTTGGATATCTTCATGAAAACCGGATGTGACAGACTTACAGAGAGCTGGCCTTATTGCATTGATCTCATGTTTTAGGTGTGCCCGAAATGAACAAGAGCCTAACGCTAGAACAAGATCTGAAGGAGACGACACCAGGATAAAGTACTGCCACGACCACCTCGTTGAGCTGCTAGGTGCTATAAGGTAACGCGAAATGGTTCCGGGATAATCTATCAGTATCTCTGAGACTAAATGCTCGTATGTAAGACAGTGAAATATATCGTTCTTTAACATGGTTGTTGCTTGATGATCCTGAGTAGTCAAGTGGATACACACTTCGTTTTGAGGTCAACTTTGTGGACTTCGACAATGGACACAAGCGGTATCGTGTTTGTTTCTGCTTTGAATTTCTAAAAATCTGATTTCTGCTATAGGTTGTGGAAAAACTGATGTGCGCTAGGAGAAAAAAAAGTGTTTTCAGTGTGTAACTGTAACTGACGGGTAATAATTATGAATAGTTGAATGAGGAGGAATCTGGAAAAATCTGTGCCGACAGGAGATTCCAATTTGTGATGAGAAATCTACAGATATTTAAGAATCTGCTTTCACAGTGAAACCTCTTTGATTAGAATTTTAGATTCTTGACAGTGAATCTGTTTTATAAAGCTGAACCAAACGGACCATAAGAGTTCTGCATATTGGGTTCAAGACCTTTTATTTATATTAATAAAATTTAACCAGTAGGGGCATCCAGTCCTCTTAAAAAAAGGTGAACATGAACCTGATGCCAGCGACAACAACTGGGCCATAGTTTAGGAATGGTTGTTGTGTATCAAATGTTCCAATTTACCATATGTCAATGTTTTTGCTGCCAAAACAGTAATAGAAAGGATTGATGTAGCCAGGAAGAAATTCTTATGGCAAGAGGGTCAAACTAAGAAAAAAAAACACCATTTGGTAGAATGAGTGACAGTGTAAAAATAAGAAGGGAGGTTTGAGAATTAAAGATTTGAGGAAAATGGATATAAGGTTATTGATTAAATGGTGGTGAAAATTAGAGTTCGAAGAAGGGATTGGCAGGAATTGATCGGTACCATATATTCAAGGGGAACCTATTGGCCTTATAAAACATAGAATATCTTACTTCCCTATTTGTACAAACCTTCTTAAGGTTAGGCACATTTATATGCAGGGGAGAAGATATATGCTGGGAAAAGAGTGTAGGATTCTTTTTTGGAATGATGCTTGGATATGTGAGAAACCTTTGTGTTATATATCTATGTTATATGACTTTTGTAAAAATTCAATTTTAATAGTAGCTCAATGTGCCTCTGCTTGGTAGGTTGTGCAGTTTAAAAGGCATTTACCATCTTTCCAAAGAGAAAAGTTGTATGACTTAGCTGCTAGGCTTAATGAACAACATGTATCCACACAAGAGGATAAGGTTAGATGATTATGGAGCAAATCTGGTATTTCGTCAGTAAAAGTAGTTTATAAACATCTAACTTCTAGAGAAAGGGGGCAGCATACAAACGTATCTGGCAAGAAAAATTACCATAGAAAATTAGGGTTTTTCTTATGGCTGATGGAAAACAGGGCAATATTGACTAAAGATTCGATGAAAGAAATCCTGAATGGAGATATGGAATGTTATTTCTTTAATGAGAATGGAACTATGACACACTTAACCTTTGAATGTCAGATCGTTAGAGTTGTATGGGGGTGTGGTGGCTGCTTGTTTTCACATTCCATACAGACCTAATAGTTTAGAACAATTCTGGTGTTGGATACAAAGTGCTCTACCAGATGGCGAAATAGTATTTACTTTAGGACTGGGTGCAATCTGTTAGGTCGCTTGGAGAAAGAAATAGAACGTGTTTGATAAAAAATTAATCAAACATCCATGTGACATTGTATACCATGCATGTTCTTTTTATACATTATTGGGCAGGTCTATACCAAGGGGATATGCAGCAGATAATCAAAGCTAGAGCGGATATGATGGTGAAGACTGCACTGATGGTCATGAAGAGGTTGGGGAGGAACCTGATGCCGCGTGCACCCGGGAAGAAGAAAGATGGAGATGGTGAGGAAGAAGAAGATGGTGGAGATCTCTGAAGAGAAAGAGGAAGATCTTCACTATAGGTGGCCAACAGGCCATGTTGGGCTTGCTTGGCTCGATCCCGGCCGGGCTCGGGTCTTAAAAGCATTGGCCTGGCACGGCCCGGAAGACACACCGGGCTCGGCCGACACGGCCTATGCCTCGGCCCAGGCATGGCCCAAGCTATTTTTACACGGGTCAGGTCGTGCCTGGCCTGAGTCGGCCGATCATGTTGGGCCTGTCTGAAGCCCGACATTATAAAAAGCATTCATATTACAAGGATTACAGAAACTCATTACTTATAGCAGATCAGATCACAATGCTTCAAAGAATTGATTATTTTACAATTTACATAGTGGCTGCCTCATTAAAAATCTTTAGGTAAAACCTCATTTCTACTACATGAGGATAAAACCCTAAAGGAAAAAAAGAGTATATACCAGCTCTTTTAGTGATCTACTACCATCAGGCATCAGCTGACAACAATAAGAAGGCTAAGGCAATGTTTCAAACAGAGTCGTACACTCAATCTCACTCAGACTGATCCAAATACATGTTCATCATCTTGTTCTCAAGCTCGTGGTTGACATTATTGTGTTGTTGTCGAGCGTCTCCTTCCTCCCAATCCTTGAGCAAAGATAGCATCTCGACATGCTCTAGAGTGAAATTTCATCGACGTTCTTTAATATTATCATTAATGGAGCCCCCCATCGGAGTCGAAGAAGAGGTGTGCTCTGCGGCCATGATAGGCCGAGCCTAAGCGGAGGCGCCGAGGGGGAGCAGAGGCGCCGAGGGGGGAGGCGAGGAGCGGAGGCGCTGAGGCCTGAGGGAGAGCGAAGGTGGCAAGGGGGAGCCGAGCGGAGGCACCGAATGGGAGGCGGCGTCGCGTCGAGGCCCTAGCACCTAGGGAGAGCGGAGGCGGCAACGCCGGCGAGGGGGAGCGGAGGCGCTGAGGAGGAGCGGAGATCGAAGGCGGGCGGTGACGGGAAGCGGAGGCGCCTAGGGAGGCGGCGATTAGGGTTTGCAGAGAGCCGAGGGCGGACAAGGGGCGACCGAGTTATATAGGCTAGTCGGGCCGGGCCAGGGCGGGGCCAGCCACCATGGGCTATACGGGGCACGATCCGGGCCGTTGGGGCTGACCCTTAGATGGGTTGTGCCGGGGCAGCACGATGGGCCTACGCATCGGCCTAGGCACGGCGCCTGTGACGGACTTCAGGCCAGACCAGACCCGCTCCCCTCCATGTCGTGCCGTGCCGAGCTCATGTCGGGCCGAATTTACCGGGCTTCAGGCTGCCCCTTTTAGCCTGGCCCACTTGGCCAGCTCTAATCTTCACGCTACATCCTCACAAAAAAAAAGAAGCCAGTTAATTGCTCTACATTCTGGTAGCTTGTGCTGTTCTGATTGATTCTCCCCCAGGGGACTGTGTAACATGTACTTCTGGTGTTGGGGAGACAACTTTGTTAAATGTTAGAACCTACCTGACTCTCTGTTTAGTCATTAGAATCTAATGGCTTAACAAGAGATAGTAGGGAGTAGAAGCTACCTACTGCTATCTGAAATGTAACGACTCCGATCTCCATTTCTCTAGCGGAATGGGAGTTGAAATATATTTCGTGTCAAAAAAAAAAGGAATGGTTGTTGTGCACCAAATTGGACATGCATATGTATTGTGCCATGACAGAGTGGGGCGGGTGCATGTCAGTGCCTATATAATTCGTGAAGCGTGTCAGGGATGGCATGTAAACATAATTTTAAAAATAAGTGAAACTGCTCACATTTGTTTTTCTTATACACGGGCGTGGTTTCAGCTGACCAAATCAGGTCGCCTACGTTTTCTGGCACATCACCTGGCAGCACCATCTCCTGGGCCATCTAATTAGATCACATCTTCTATTAATTGTAACATGCCAATTTTTAATTCCTTGTTATTAATTGAGCCTATTCATGCATTAGACGCACCATGTCAGTTTTCCGAGGATAACATAAACTACAGAGATGGGACTTATATTATACTAATTTTGAGATAACAAAATTGTACCTCCTTCTCTTAAGGGCGGGTCTAATGGCGGCAGGGCTCTAGTTCTACAAATTTGGAGCCAGCTATTGTAGCACCACCAATTTATAGAACTGGAATGGGTAAAGTAGTGGAACATACTGATATATGCTTTTTGTTTATATCTCACATGGTCCTTGGGCAAATTCATCCAGCCAAAGTAATCGACCTGAAATCTATAAGGCATATGTTTTCATGTTTCAATTCATGCTTTAGACTCCATTTTCTGAAACTCATTATTTTCAGCTGTGCATATGTACTTTTCTAACATAGTCGAAAATGTTTATATTCTAGGATCAAGATTAGGTTCAAAGTCAGGGCAGTGAGGAGGTGCTACAAAACTGTCTAGGCCTACTTTTGAGTGCTACACATAGTTCAAAACTAGCCAACATTACTCCATTTTATCCAATTTAGCAATCTCTACTAGTCCAGCACTGGGTGTAAAGGTCAACCTGTCTCTGCCACTGCCAAATACAAATTAGATGTGTAGACGCTCACAGATGCACGAATATTTTTTTGAGCAATTAGTTGTGTGGGTAGATCAAAAGTATAAGATTCTCATTAGAGTTGTAGCAGTGATTGTTATAATTTGATCGTTTTAGCTGTGTAGAAATGATATAGCTTCTATTGATAAAAACTATTCTCCGTACATATATCTGTTTATGGAGGCATTTACATGATTGGAGCAGATGGCGAGGCATATTTTTTATCCCATATGCGTGGCAACATAATCTATGGATTCATCCTTCTTCATCTTTAGGCCCTATCATCAGAAATCATATTGTTTGTGTTGTGCCTCCTTTTGTTTTTCTTTTGCCTTTCGACTGTGTATATCTTAAATATGCACAGGCCGCGTTTGAGCTCTTTTGAATTATATTTACTTGACGCTAAGTCCTTGACTCTAATAAAACACCCATTCTCATAAAAAATATGCATGAATATTTACCCCTATAAGGGAATGCGTATACCATACTTGTCAGGAACAAAGGAACTAAGAAAAAGTCCGCTCAAGAAATACGCAATAATATGTGTTAGTCTAGTTTACAACTACGTCGGCATCACTTTAGTTATTATGTTTCAGCATGCACACAGAGAACGGTAATGAAGTTTTCTTTTACATGCGACAAACTATTTGTGTTTTGGACATCCGAGCAAAGAGCTATTGTTGTTTAACTGGAATCTGACACGTTATATTGGCTGCACCAAATTCATAGAAGACTCCTTATTTCCTGGATTAGGGTGACTTGTCACCACTTTACTTTACTCATATATATATATATATATATATATATATATATATATATATTAGAAAAAGGTAGCACCTATATTTTCAGTATATATTAAATAATCAAGAATGTAATGTTCTATGTAATCTTTCTTTCACTTATAAAATTATAGCCATAAAATAAGGGTAGTTTATCTGGTTAGGTTTATTATGTTGTAACCTATCCACCCTAATTTGAGTCACAAACTATAAATGAGTATTGTATTTACGGTTATTTATTCTTTTAGTGTGAGATGACGTTCTTTTCGATAATGAGAGTCGTGATGACTACAAAAAAACAACAACAACAACCAAGCCTTTATCCCAAGCATGTTGGGGTCGGCTAGACATGAAACCCAATATCAATGAAGTAAAATAGATGAAAAGATATAAGAACAAGAAAAAAAGACAAAAAAAGAGAAAAAAGAGAAAAAAGAGAAGAAAAAAAGAAAAAGAAAAAAGAGAAAAAAAGAGAAAAAAAAAAGAAAAGAAAAAAAAAAGAAACAAGACTAGGGTTCTGGCACATGAATTGCTACTTTCCATGCGGTCCTATCATGAGCTAAGTCTCTAGATACATTCCAATCTCTGAAATCTCATTTTACCGCCTCCTCCCATGTCAACCTTGGTCGTCCTCTACCCCTCCTAATATTTTCTCTACCTTTTAAAATCTCACTGTTAACCGATGCTTCTGGAGGCCTCCGCTAGATATGTCCAAACCACCTAAGTCGATGTTGGACTAACTTCTCTTCAATCGGCACCACCCCTACCTTATCACGAATCGCCTCATTCCTTATTCGGTCTCTTCTCGTGTGCCCGCACATCCACCATAGCATGCGCATCTCTGCGACACTCATTTGTTGGACATGTTGTCGTTTAGTTGGCCAACATTCCACCCCATAAAGCATCGCGGGTCTGATCACCATCCTATAGAACTTCCCTTTTAGCTTTTGTGGGACCTTCCTATCACATAGGATTCCAGAGGCTTATCGCTATTTCATCCACCCTACCTTGATCCTGTGGCAAACATCCTCATCAATATCGCCATTGCTTTGTAACATTGATCCTAAGTATCGAAAAGAGTCCCTTCTAGGTACTACTTGTCCTTGTAGACTAACATTTCCCTCTTCACGAGCAACATCACTAAAGTCACACCTCATATACTCGGTCATGGTCCTACTAATTCTAAACCCCTTGGATTCTAAGGTTTGTCTCCATAACTCTAATTTCTTATCAACACCATCCCTAGCTTCATCTACCGGCACTACATCATCGGCAAAGAGCATGCACCAAGGGATATCCCCTTGTATATCCTTCGAAACCTCATCCATCACCAAGTAAAAGATGTATGGGCTCAAAGATGATCCTTGATGTAGTCCTACCGTGATAGGAAATGCATCAGTCTCACTATCACTTACGCGCACACTTGTCCTAATATTATTGTACATATCCTTGATAAGGGTAATGTACTTTGTTGGAACTTTATGTTTCTCTTGTGCCCACCACATGACTGACCTTGGTATCTTGTCGTATGCCTTCTCCAAGTCAATGAACACCATATGCAAGTCCTTCTTCTGCTCCCTATATCTCTCCATAAGGTGACGAAGCAAGAAAATCGCCTCCATTGTAGACCTCCCAGGCATAAAACCAAACTGGTTTTTAATGACATTGTCACTTTCCTCAGGCGGTGTTCAATCACTCTCTCCCAAAGCTTCATAGTATGACTCATAAGCTTAATCCCTCGATAATTAGTACAACTTTGAATATCTCCTTTATTTTTGAAGATAGATACTAATATACTTTTCCTCCATTCTTCAGGCATCTTGTTTGACTGAAAAATATGGTTGAATAGCTTTGTGAGCCATACTATTGCCACGTCCCCAAGGCATCTCCACACCTCAATAGGGACATCATCAGAGCCGAGAGCCTTTCCTCCTTTCATCCTTTTTAAGGCCTCCTTAACCTCAAACTCTTGTATCCTCCGCACGAACTGCCTGTTGATGTCATCAAAGGAGTCATCCAACTCAACCATAGTGCTCCCATTCCCATCATTGAATAGCCCATTAAAGTAATCCCGCCATCTATTCTTAATCTCTTCATCCTTCACTAGAATGCGGTCAGTCTCATCTTTGATGCATTTAACTTGATTGAAATTCCTCATCTTTCTCTCGTGAATTTTTGCTATCTTGTATATGTCCTTTTCACCCTCTTTTGTCTCTAGTCACTCATATAACTCATCATAAGCCTGTCCTCTTGCCTTACTCACAGCCCGCCTTGCATTTTTCTTGGCCTCTTTGTACTTAAGCATGTTCCTTGCGCTTCTACCATTATGCCAACTCTTGAAACACTCCTTCTTCTCCATAATGGATTTTTGTACATCCTCATTCCACCACCAAGTGTATTTATCTACAAGTTTCCTTCCTTTTGTCACACCGAACACCTCACTATCTACCTTCCTAATGCAAGTTGCCATCTTCACCCACATACTATCTGCATCTCTATTTTCTACCCAGGGTCCTTCTGTGATCACCCTATTTTTAAAGGATTCTTGTGGTTCTCCTTTCAACTTCCACCACTTTGTTCTTGTGATTTTGACACCATTGTCCCACAAAGAACATGTATGGAAGCGAAAGTCAACTACCACAAGCTTATGTTGTGTCACAACACACTCCCCGGGGATCACCTTACAATCTAGACACTCCCGTCTATCCCTTCTCCTAGTGAGGACAAAGTCAATCTAGCTAGAGTGTTGGGCACTACTAAAGGTCACTAGGTGAGATTTCCTCTTCCTAAAGAGGGTGTTAGCTACCAACAGATCATAGGCTACGGCAAAGTCTAGGATGTCCTTACCCTCTTGAATTCTATCGCCGCATCCAAAGCCTCCATGTACTCCCTCAAATCCTAGGTTAGTTGCACCCACATGACCATTGAGATCTCCTCCTATGAGGAGTTTCTCGGTTATCGGTACACTACTAACCATATCCTCCAAGTCCTCCCAAAATTGCCTCTTAGCACTCATGTTGAGCCCAACATGTGGGGCATAAGCACTAGTGACATTCAAGATAATGTCCCAATTACTATCTTGATTAAGATGATCCTATCCACTCGTCTTCGAACATCCACTACTCCATCCTTAAGACTCTTATCTATTAGAACACCTACGCCATTTCTAGTCCCAGTCGATCTAGAATACCAAAGCTTGAAACCGGTATTCTCGACTTCTCTCGCCTTTTGGCCCGCCCATCTAGTCTCTTGTACACAAAGGATATTTACTCGTCTCCTAATGGCAACATCTACTAACTCACGTAGCTTCCCCGTCAAGGATCCTATATTCCAACTACCCACCCGAAATCTATGTTCCTCAGCTAGCTTCCTTACGCTTTGCACCCGTCGAGTAAGATGCAAAGACCCTTGCTCACTTATCACTACATCCGGACGATGATGTAGCGCGCCACTACGGTGGTGCCGATCCGGCCCTTGCTCATTTAACACCATATCCGGGTTCCGATATGGCGCGCCACTAAGGTGGTGGTGACCCGGTCCTTGCCCACTTAACACCATACCCGGGTTCCGATATGGCACGTCGCTAAGAGGGTTACGCCCCAACGAATTTTTATTGGGTTTCATTTCCATGAGAATGGCTAAGTGTAGTTGTTGGCTCGCCAAGCCTATCATAACCCCTCCTCCTTTACCTGGGCTTGGGACCGGCTATGTTATTACAACATAGGCGGAGTTTCGTGATGACTATGAATCTTAAAATTAGTTAGCCCAATCTTTAGAGGCCTTAATAGGGGTAAGTTGTGCATGTGTTTGTTGTCAAGAGTGAGTACTCGTGTGTGTACATGAGTGTGTGTCCGAACAATGTTTGAAATAAAATAAAAATCATAGCTATTTAGTTTGTATTCTCCCTTTCAATGGTGAGAATATTGAAAGATTCGAGTAAGCCATGAGAGCCTTCAGCCTTAATCTTTCCAATTATGGGGTTCGTAAAAGATCAATTTTAGTATAACCATTCATACCTGCACCTCCGAGTAAATAAGAGTGTAATGTTCCATGTAATGTTACTTCCAATTATAAAATTATAGGTCTGTTAGTTAGGTTTATTATGATAAAACCTATACATTGGAGTTTAAATTTTAGACTAAGCATAATTGTTGCACTTTATGATCATTTATTCTTTTAGTAAAAGTAATGTCTCTGTTGAGAATAAGATGTCTGTGATAACTTTGTAAACATTAATACTAGCTTACCCAATTTTTTGCAGGAGTGTATGTAGGAGAATGGAATGCGGTGCTCCACGGATGCATTCATGAGAGGAGGTTTAAGTACATGAAGATCGTAACAGAGGAGGCCGGTACGTATCCGAAGGAGTGGGATCGTGACCGGGAAGCTAGGGTGACGATAACAGAAGGATGACCATATCCTATGCGCACGGTAACAGACGTGCGACTTGATCCTATGTGCTAGCACCCCCCCCCTCAGTTTGGGCGTGATTATCACAACACCCAAGCTGTTAAAAAAATTAAGAAATACAGAACTCGGTAGCCCTTTAGTCATAATGTCAGCGTATTTGAGACCTGTCGGTATGTGTAGAACGCGAACATCTCCAATAGCAACTTTCTCGAGAACGAAGTGTATGTCGAGTTCAATGTGTTTCGTCCTCCGATGATGAACTGGATTTTCAGATAAGTATACTGCTGAAATATTATCACAATAAACCAATGTGGCCTTGATGAGTGGGATGTGCAGTTCCTTCAATAGATTCCGAACCCAGCAGCATTCAGCAGTAACGTTTGCTACTGCATGGTATTGGCTTGGGCGCTGGAGCGAGACACGGTTGTTTGGCGCTTGGAGGACCAAGAAATGAGGGAGCCACCATAAAAGACACAATATCCGGGTGTTGACCGATGCGTGTCTGGACATCCAGCTCAGTCCACGTCGGAGTATGCAACAAGATCAGTGGATGTTGAGATGAACAGACGGATACCTTTGTGCTTAGATCCTTGAATGTAGCGAAGTATTCTCTTCACTAGTGTCCAGTGCTTATCCCTCGAAGCTTGCATGTGTAGTGAGACTTGATTAACTGCATAAGCTATGTCCGGACTGATAAGTGTGAGGTACTGAAGCGCCCCAACGATACTCCGATAAAACGATGCATCTTTGACTTCGTGGCCTTCAAGTGCTGAGCTTTTGGGTTTAGTATCGACTGGTGTTGAAGCCGGTTTACAATTAGACATGCCAGCACGTTCTAAGATCTCATTGGCATATTTTTGTTCGGATAAGAAGAAGCCAGCAGTAGTTCATTCAACCCGAATCCCAAGGAAAAAATTTACCTGACTGAGATCTTTCATTGAGAAGCTGGTCTGTAGTTGCTGAATGATATGGTGCATGAGAGGCCGATTAGATGCTGTCACTAGAATGTCGTCGACATACAAAAGAATGTAAGCTGTGGCCGATCCATGTTTGTAGACAAATAATGAATTGTCTGCGATAGTGAAACGAAATCCAATATTGCGCAAGTGACTAGAAATTCTGTCATACCATGCTTCTTGGCGCTTGGCGAAGGCCATACGGAGACTTGCACTACAGGAATATAATCAATTAACAACGGCCGAAAACCGTTGTTAATAAAGGCTAAACCGTCGTGAATAAGTTATTCACGACGGGGTAGCTTATTCATGATGGTTTTTTACCGTCACCGATAATTAGTCATTAATAAGGTTGTTAATGATGGCTCCCGTCGTAAATAAGCTTATTTGCGACGGTTAAATAGTCCCGTCACGAATAAGGTCCCTGGCTGCCACGTGGCGCAGGAAGGCAGGGGAGGCCAGGGCGGTGGCGGCGCGTGGGGGCAGCGGCGGCGCGCGGGGGTGGCGGCGGCGGAACGGGTCGGGATCGGCGCGGGCGTGAATGCCCGTGCCGACCCTGGCACGGGCGGGTATATACCCCTTATTTACGACGGCCAGGGACCTAGCTATCGTAAATAAGTTGGTATTTACGACGGTAGTTGGCCCTGTCATGAATAAGCAACTTATTCACGACGGTCAAGGCTTACCATCGTGAATAATGTGATTATTCACGACGGTCTAGGTCAACCGTCGTGAATAAGGACATTAGTTACGACGGCCGTCGTACACCGTCGTGAATATTTTTATTAACGATGGTACCGTCGTTAATAACATTGGCCGTTGTAAATTTGTCTTTTTCCCGTAGTGTTAGATAATAGACAAACATGTTCCGGATACTCGGGATCTACAAAACTGGCGGGCTGTAAACTGTCTCTTTCAAGTGTCCATGCAGAAACGCATTGTTAACATCCAACTGATGTACAGGCCAGTGGTTGGAGGCAGCAATTTGAAGTACAATGCAGATGGATGCCGGTTTAACAACTGGAGAAAAAGTTTGGTTGAAGTCAATACCTTGCCTTTGATGAAATCCTTTAACTACCCACCGAGCTTTACGACGTTCTAGTGATCCATCAGGTTGAGTTTGTTTTCAAAAAAAAAACATTTGCCGGTTATAATATGAGCACCCGGAGGTCGTGGTACCAAGGTCCAAGTCTTGTTGGCAAGAAGAGCTCGATATTCATCCTCCACTGCAGAACGCCAGGAGGGGTCTCGGAGAGCTGCATGTACGGATGCTGGAAGGCTGAGCTCTTCACTGAGTAGCATGTACCTCGGGTTGGGTATGGTGATGCCCGACTTTAATCTGGTAGTGTGTGGTGCATGCAAGGCCCGCGGTGGAGCAGATGATGAAGCAATAATAGTCTGAGTGCCTGCATGTGAATTTCCGTGCGGGGAGGCATCATTTGTTGGTGGAGGATCTGTGGCAGGTGCAGGTTGTGGGATTTGGGACGATGGTGTTGGAATTTGGCCTACATGACATAGCCATATGTGAGGTGGAGTGGCTGAAACAGCTCTTGATAGACTTGTCTTGGTCGATAAACATGTGCCGGCCATTCTTTTGCATTGTGATAATCAAAGTGTGATCATAACTGTTGGCAATGCAAAAGAAAATTTAAAAGTCCTCAAAACATGTGAAACGGCGAATCAAATCCGTGAGACATTTGAGAAATACAGAAGAGATTGCCATTAAGTATATTAATACCAAAGAAATCTTGCAGGCCCTTTTACTAAGGGATTAGCACGTGCTGTATTTGATGAAGCATCAAGAGAAATGGGTTTGACACCCACATGATGTTATCATACAATAGTAAACCAAACTATTTGATCGGAGATCCCATGGAGTAGATCTTAGGAAAAACAAGTTGTATCGATAACTAGAGAGTACTATTCATTATTCATTTTCGTTAGCAGATGCGTACTCTCGGTACTGCATGGAAGGTTGGCTTTAATGTCTTAATGTGTTCTGAGGCCTATTTTGGCAAGATACTATCCTGCAGGGTATACTTGTAAGAACACACCTATATGAGTTTAACTGTGAGGTCGCAGTCTATGAGATGTGGGTAATCTCAAATAAACTCATGAACAGACACGGGAGCAAGACCGTAATGCTCCAACCATGGGCATGGCTTTAGTCAGCCTAGTATCAGCGATGCTTTCATTTGAAACTTACTAACACAAAACTAGCAATTCAAGGTTGTGTCCATTGCAAAGTTGTGAGTATGTGAATCATGTAATGCTAGGAGCAGCTCAACTCGTTATGGGTCTGCACCGGAAAGCTGATATATGAAAGCACAGAAATATTACTTGTAGACTTTGGCTTTTAGTGGGGAATGTTGGAATTTGGTCTACATGAGCAGCACCCCCACTACAGGGATACGATGGACTTACGACGGCTAAGGCTGTCGTAATTAAGTCATAAACCGTCGTAAGTTAGCTACTTACGACGGTATTTCGTTACTTACAACGGTATAAAGCCGAGGTAATTATTATGTCGTAAATAAGCTAACTTACGACGGCCACGTCGTAAATAAAATATCTTACAACGGTGTCACGCATCTGTCGTAAGTAACGGCCCAGGCCACGTGGTGGCCCAAGGCACGTTACTTACGACAGTTCTGGTGACCGTCGTAAGTAACAGAGGCTAACTTACGACGGTTTTATTGACCGTCGTAAGTGGCAGAAGCTAACTTACGACGGCTTCTGGGCAGTAGCCGTCGTAAGTTATGTTTGTAATTTTTCTTAAAAAAACAGAACCACACTAACCTGGCTCGATGGTCAGCACACAGAACAAACAGTTACAAAACAGAGTAAACAGTCATAAAACAGTTCATATAACAGTTCATATGCATCACACACAACAGAAACGACAAACAGGCTACACACTACCCCCTCGACTACCTCCCGAGCCGAATAAATCATCTCCACGCGTCTCTCTTGGAACCGGTAGTTGTGGCGATGGAGTAGAGGCCTCCGTCGCCGAATCCTACAAAACACATGAGTAGTTACGACGGTTTGGATTCAGATATCAATGTCTTTCTCTTTTTTCTTACTCTCTTCCTCTCTCTATACTTTTCATCATCTCTCTCACTATGTTCATCTATCTCTGTACTATTCATCCCCTCTTTATGTCAGTCTCACTCACACCCTCTCTCGCACTCTCTCTCTCCCTCTATTGCAACACTCCATCTCTCCATCTCACTCTCACTCTCTCTCTCTCTCGCACTCCCTCTCTCCCTTCTGTACCACCCTACATCTCCCTCTCTCCTTATGTTAGATGAAAAATACAATATTAAAGAGTTTATTACCTGTACCGCAGGCACCTGGGCTGCAGGCTCCTGTGACGGGGTCACCTGTGGTGGCTGCCACGCAGGAATCGCGATTTGTTGGTCGTTCTGTCGAGCTAAGGCCTATAATTGGAAAATATTAGAACATATGTATTACTGAAATGTTATGAAAGTAAACTACAGTAATTGAAATTACTTATCTCCATCGTTGCCTGCATCTGGGCCATGTAGTTAGCTTGGTACTCCTGGATGGCCCTCGTCCTGTCTAGCTCCTCCTGGGTCCGCGTCAGCCTCTCCTGCATGGCACGAAACTCCATGTCCCTCTGCGAGAGACGGCCACTCGACGGCCCAACCGATGAAGTCTGCGTCGATGAAGTGCCTCTCGCAGGTCGCGCCGACCTCGAGTCGACAACTCCATCGAAAATGGCAAACCTACAAAAGAAAGAAAAATAATAAGTAAAAGAACGAAGAGTGAAAAACCTAAATCAAAGAAACCAACTCACCGGCCATGGGCATTCCCGCCGCCGCTTGCATACACGGCTTGAGGGTCGATTGGCGCGTTTTCCCAATCGTACCCTTCACCGTGTATTTTGATGACTTCCTGCCCGTATTTTTCCTAAAAAACATAGAAATGGTGTTAGTATGTCAATAATAATATTAGTTATAATTAAATTGAATAATTCTGAAAACTGACCAATCGATCAGTCGTGACCTGACTGCACTGCCCCGGCTGCGACGGGTCACTTCCCCTGTGACCTCTCTTCCAAACCTGGGTCGCGCTAGGCTCCTGGCGGATCTCTCGCTCCTGTAGATGCGTGTTAGTAGGATAAATATGTTATGAACATATACACGAACTTATAATACACTTACCATGCGTTTAGCCAAACGCAAATGACCATCGGCGCCATAGGTGTGCTTCCCGTCGGACCCTCTGCATCGTCGAGCCCTCATGGACTTAGCTTTGAAGTCATTGCTAGCCCAATACCGATAGAGAGCTCGGTATGCGTCGGGTTGACACTCTAACTAGGAAATACTAACCTGCATATATTTAGTATATCATTAACTGTTAACATAAGTAGCTATTGAGTTCTTTTAACAATTAGAACTTACCTCTGCGTATTGATACTCTGTCAAGTACGTGTCGGAGTCCCTTCTAGAGGGACCTTGTTCCTGCTGCTGTTGATGCCATTTCTAGTAGTCGTTAACAGCCTGTATGCGGGCGTACGACAATGCTTGCGTCACGAGCTTCCGAGCGTTTGTGTGAAACATGAGTATCGCATGCTCCATCATGCTCTCGCTCGTTTCCTCTAACTGGTACCTCAGCTTTAAGAAAACAAACATTTAATCAATATGCATTAACAATTTAAATAAGTTGAAGAATGTAAACATTTAAACTTACCATAAAATCGTTCCACACGGCCCCCTGAAGAGTGTCGTGCACCTCGTGCAAGACACGAGCGTAGTCGTCCCACGACAAAGCAGGGACACCATCGATGGCACCGGGATAGTGCAAACGCACAAAAGCCCCTATGACACCGTTAACCTGCCTGTGGTGTCCCTGGCCCGTGAATGAATAGTCGTACCAAGATCTGCAAAATTTGTTATCTCTGAAAGTATTTGTAGACATCATGAAATATGTACCAAGTATATAATTTTTTACCTGTCTCCAACTGGATGATTAGTGACCCGCTCACGAGGAACAGGAGGAGGAGCCGCAAAGTGGGTCCTCCTCGTCTGTCGCCTCTGCGCGGGCACCACGTCCGGTGACCCGGAAGGCTGATCACCACTAGAGCCCGAAGGCTCCATGCTCGCCGGCTCCGAAAGTAGGGTAGCCGGCTCCGAGGCCTGCCTAGCCTGTGGCGGCACCCTAACCTCTGACTCTGAATCTGATGACTGTGAGTCAGACTGCAAAATTAAAGGATTGATAAGAATAAATTATTTATAAGTGGAATTTAAAATAACGTGATTGACAACTGAAATTTACCTCTGTGCGCTGTAAGGCCAGAGCTCGGCCCGCAAAGTATGGTAGATGCCTCATCAGCTAAGAGCGTCTGCTCGCACCTGACGAGCTACCTGAGAAGAGGTCTCGTGACTGACTGAGGAACCCTCATGTCCCCTTCTTCCCGCTCCCCTTTGATGACGACATCCTGTTGCAAGGAATAATTGATAAATATGCTAAGATAATATATACAAAATTCATGTTGAGTTAGTGAAGAAAACGTTACATCATCAATTTCAAAATTCATCAACGTCATGATCATGTACCCTACTCCTTAAATCGGACCATCGATCTTCTTTCGTGAGCATCTGAACTGGATTTCGTTTCTGTTTACGCATATCAGAAGTCTCGACATCTTGAGCGTCTCCAACTAAGTCATCGAGTCCTACACCAGGCTCGATGATAAACGAGTCTGGCAACTCTTCTTCATGGTAAACCTCATCAACCTCATCAGTATCATGGTAACCATCATCTCCTGGAGTGTATAACCGCTCACGAGGATTAACCTTATGTACAACCCACCAAGCTTTGAGTTTTTTGCATGGATAAGATAGATAATACACTTGCTCCACTTGGTGTGCAAGAACAAATGAATTGTATCCTCATAGCCGTTCGTTGTGTTTGACTTCCACCATGCTAAATTGGTTTAGTCGAGTTCCATGATTGATATCAAACCAATTACAGTCAAAGAATACTGCTCAAAGATCCTTATTCCCGGCAAAAGCAAAGTCAAGGATTTTATTAATGATTCCATAATAATTAGCTTCACGTCCTTGAGAGTCGACTGCCCTCGTCACAACTCCGGTATTAGATGTTGCTGTGAGAGGACGAAGAGATTCAAATTGAGTTGTATGGAATCGGTAGCCATTGACGTCATATCGACCGTAGCTCCTAACCTTAATCAATCCATAGGATAGTTGTCGCAAGTCTTCATGGACGTCGGCATCTTTCATGCACTGTTATAAGAAAACTTTGTAAATACTCGTAAGTTATAAGAATACTTTGTAAATATTGCTAAGTTAACGAGAAAATGTTACATGATCTCGAAATCAGGATAGGAAATTAGGGCCTCCGTTTATTCCTTCCCGTCACATCACTTCTACTTGTTTGCTCGTAGGTTGATGCCTATGTGTCCAATTTTGCTTGTGGAATTCACTGTATGAAAAGAAAACTTTTTAGAATAGATGTGTTACAAAATACGCCGATTAGTATAAATGTAGGACAAACACGTACTCGAAATATTTGTCCATCTCATCTATATTCGCGTTATGTAAAGGAAAGCAGCACTCCTTTCTTCTGCGGTAGAGTTGTAGGAAGTGGAACTACCAACAGTAGTGCCTCTTGTTGCAAAAATAGAGAGATTGCTACAAGTAGGTTGCTCATCCATATTGTACCGCATTGCCAAAGTGTTGGCATTGTTTTCCTCTGCAAAGTAAACACTTGAAAAGTATCCTACTTCTTTAAGAGTAAATGCTTCGGCGATGCATCCTTCTACCTTTGCCCTGTTACGAACCATTGGTTTCAGATATCTTAGTGCTCTTTCAATATGATACATCCACCTATATTGCACGGGACCTCCAACTTTAGCTTCAAATGGAAGATGGATGAGGAGATGTTGCATTGGGTTGAAGAACCCTAGAGGAAAAAAAATCCACCTTACATAATAGTACCGGTATCTCCTTCTCCAATTTACGCATTATCTCTATCGTGGTTTCTTTTGCACAGAGCTGTCTATAGAAGTGACTAAGCTCGGCGAGCACCTTCCACACCGCATCATCAAAATAGCCCTGAAACATAACAGGTAGAAGTCTTTCCATAATTATGTGATAATCATGACTCTTCAACCCTGTCAGCTTTCCCGTTTTGATATTCACGGCTCGTTTCAGACTAGCTGCGTAACCATCTGGGAATTTCAAATTTTTCAACCATTTGAGTACTTCTTTCTTTTCTTTAGGTCAAAGACAGAAAGAAGCATGTGGTTTAGCACCACTTTCAGAGAGCTCAAGAGTTGGACGGTTACAAAGCTGTACCAGGTCCTTTTGAGCCTTTATATTGTCTTTCGTTTTACCCGTCATGTCCATGCATGTGCTTATAATACATTCGGCCATATTACGCTCTTGATGCATTACATCAACGTTATGCATTAGTATCAACGACTTCACATATGGTAGCTCCCATAGTCCACATATATGAGTCCAATTGTGATCCTCTCTATAACCGATAAAATATCCAGGACGTCCTTTATCTGGCACCAGTTTGTCCAGCATATCAGATATTTCAGATCCGTTTAGATGTTTCGGTGGTCCTTTAGTGACAACGGTGTCTTTTTTAAAGACATTCCGCTGTTGCCTAAACATGTGATTCGGAGGCAGCCAACGTCTATGACAATCGAAGTAGCATATCTTTCCTCCATGAGTAAGTCGAAAACAGTCCGTGTCAGAAGCACATATTGGACACGTCAAACGACCGTGAGTGCTCCATCCAGAAAACATACCGTATGCCGGGAAATCATGGACGGACCACAAATAAGCAGCTCGAAGGTTGACTTTCTGCTTTTTGTAACAGTCGTATGCTTCGATTCTTGTCCACAACATTTTCAATTCTTCAATCAGCGGTTTCAACATCACGTTGAGACGTGGCCTAGGATGATCCGGCCCAGGTATAATGAGGCTAAGGAACATGAACTCATACTTCATGCAAAGAGCTGGTGGTAGGTTGTACAGAATGACAAAGACGGGCCAACAGGAGTATGGTGTGGCGTTTGTACTGAACGGCGAGAATCCATCTGTCGCCAACCTAATGCGAACATTTCTCGCATCACGACTGAAGTCTGGATCGAACCGGTCAAGCGTCTTCCATGCCTCACCGTCGGCCGGGTGTATCATGACTGCATTGTTCTCACGTACACCTTCCTTGTGCCATCTCATGTGTCTGGCCATTCTTTTTGATAGAAACAACTGCTTCAACCGTGGTGTCACGGGTAAGTAACGAAGTTGCTTAGGTGTGACTTTTGTCATCACATTATCACCATCGTTATTAACAACTTCGACAAACCTTGATTCACCAAATTTTAAGCATTTCTTCTCTTTTGCATGCTCTTTTCAGAAAAGCATGCAATTATCTGGACACACATCAATCTTCTTATATTTCATACCAAGACCAGAAAGCAATTTCTTCGCCTGATACATATCTTTAGGTACTTTATGAGGCTGTGGAAGGATGTCGCTGATCAATTCGATGAGGTCGTTGTAGCACTTATTAGAAAAGAGTACTTAGACTTAATTGTCATAAGTCTAGTCATGAAAGTGAGGAGGGTCACTTCAGTGTGTTCATGCAGCGGCTCTTCTGAAGCTTTAAGAAGCTTGAAGAACGCTTCAACCTCCATTGTAGGAGGATCCTCCGTAAACTCTGGTTGTATAGCTTCAAGCATCTCATCCATTCTATCAACCTGCGTGTTATCATCATTTTCCTCTTCCACTTCTTGTACAGTTTCAGAAGTTGTCTCACCGTGGAAGGTCCACACCTCATAATGTGGCATGTAACCGTTTCGACACAAGTGTATCGAGACTGTCATTTTGTCCAAAAACTTGGTATTCCAACATTTCGTACATGGGCACCGCACCTTATCGATCATTGATAATGAAAAGCGATCTACAAAAGCATCTGTCTTGGCGAACCACTCATCCGAGTGACCACCAGAACTGCTCTTCCAACCGGTATACATCCAACTACGGTCCTCACCCATGTTTGAATCTGCAGTTTAAGGTCAAGGAAATTATATTTACTTTATAATTTATTTATGTCATGGCCCTACATCTATTGGAAAGGATAGGTCCTAAACCCACCCAAGAGTGACCGAGCGGAGCGTGCTCATGACGAGACACGTAGTCTGGATCCGAACAAAATTTTGGCAGCATAACCCCGCTGTTCTTCACTGCACGCCCGAAAATGGTGTAGCAGAGAACAACAGGGTTATGCCGTCGAAATCTCATCTAGATCTAAACCCGTGTCTCATCACAAGCCACGCCCCCTCGGTCACTCCCGGGCTGTACGAAAAGGGACAATTCCGAACCTACACGCCTCACAAGCGTAACACATGTGAGATGGGCCGGTTCGAAACGGGTGACGCATGTTGTATAGGTTTACGTCAATCTTTCATTTTTGAGTCATTTAAAAGAGAGAGAGGAAAGAACGAGAGAGAGACAAAGAAGTGGGTCAGCCGTCCTAAGTTATGCCCCGCTGGGGCCTGGCATTATCTTACGATGCCTTTAGGGTTAGCCGTCGTACGTTATGCCCCGTCATAAGTGGATCAATGATGAAACTGCACCGTCGGGGCCCGCCGTCCACGCGCGGGAGCTTGCCGTCCTTCGTGCGTGTCTCGACTAATACATTACCACTAAATGGGTCGTGACAGGCACTAAATGGGTCGTGTCAGGCCGGACCGGGTCGAAACCCATTTATTTACATATAGTAACTAATCACGCAATCAATCAAAGTATTAATTAAACAATAATCAATTACAATACTAATTAAACAATTAATCAACTAAGATCAAATTAAACATGTAATCAACTAATTCAACCATTTAAACAACTAATTATTCTATTAATCAAATAACCAACAATTCAACAAATAATCAACAAATAAATTAACAACTAATCAGCAATAAAACAACTAATTACTCAACAAAGGGAAAGCTACCATAATTCAACAAGAAAACAACTAATTACTAGCTAATTCAACTAATGATTCTTTCTCTCTGTCTCTTTCTCCACATACACACATACACACATAAAAAAAACTAATTACCACCTAATTCAACAATACACATGCATGTCATGAACATAACAATCAAATTAACAGGAGAAACATCAATTTAAAACGTGGACGTTGGAGGCAGACCTTGGCTCGGCGATGGCGTCGGAGAGGCGGCGCGGCGACAGCGTCGGAAGGCGGCGCCCACGGTGTCGGGTCACGGCGCCCACGGCGTCGGGAGGCGGCACGGCGAGCAGGGGCCGGGTGGCGCGGTGAGCAGGAGCTCGGAGCGTGGCAAGCAGGGGCCAGGCGGCGTGGCGAGTAGGGGCTCCGGGCGGCGCGAGCAGGGGCCGGGCGCGGCGGGGCGGGGCTTGGGGCGGGGTCGGGCGGCGCGACAGGGCGGGGCTTGGGGCGGGGCCGGACTGCGCAGCAGGGCGGGGCTCGGGGCGGGGCGCGGCCGGGGCTCGGCACGAGCAGGGGCGGCCGGGCGGGGCTTGGGGCGGGACGGCGGTGGCTGCGGCAGGGCGGGGCGGTTGCGCTGCGGCAGGGCGGGGCGTGGGGCGGCCACGCTGCGGCAGGGCGGGGCGTGGGACGGAGGTGCACGGTGGGGCGGGGCGCGGGACGGTGGTGCGCGGCGGCAGGGCGGAGCGTGGTGGTGGAGGCGGCGCGGCTCGGCGAGGGAGAGGCGGAGCGGAAGGCTGAGTCGGCGGGTCGCGCGCGCGTGTCCCGTGGGATGTGTGGTTATGTTCTTTATTTACGACGGCTTCTATACTTACAACGGTTTAGGTTTTAGCTGTCGTAAATGGTACTTCAATTCCGTCGGTCCTTTTATTTACGACGGCCGAGAGCCAGCGACCGTCGTAAGTTAGTAAACTTACGACGGCTACCACGCGCCATCAAGTACGTTAATTTACGACGGCTGTCCCACGTAAATAAATTCAGCCGTCGTAAATTGTTGATTTTCTAACTTAATAATCAACTAACTCAAAATTTCAAAAGAAATACTAAACTAACTTAATTGTCAACTAGACAAAAATTAAGTAATCTAATTCCAAGTTTTTAAGGTGTCGCTTAAGCGAGACGTCGGTGGAGGATAAGGTGTTCGGTCGCCTTACATCCCAGCATAAGGCGGGGGAAGGCGGCGGCGCCCATGCACAGGGAGGCGTCAGCGGCGGGCGGGGGGTGGGGGAGGGGCGGGCAAAGGGTGAGCCGGCCTGGGAGGGAGGCGGGGGGAGGGGCGGGCGGGCAGAGGGTGAACGAGCTTGGGAGGGCCAGCGGGGGGAGGGGCGGGGGAGGAGAGCACGACGGGGGGAGGGACGGGCGAGGAGAGGGCGGCGGGGGAATTAGCGGGCGAGTTGAGGGCGGCGCAGTGTGGAGGAATGGAGGTAACCCTTATGCATGAGGCAGAAGAAAAGGTAAAGTGGACTGGGCTGAGGAGGCTGAGGTAGAGAAGAGGCTAAAGTCACTCGTTAAAGCAAGCAACAGTACAAATAAACTGACAACAGACTAATTAGATGCCAGAACCAAATCAAGAAGGAGGGCTGAATCAATCTGTGCGCAGATGCAGGATCAGATGAAGCGGGATGGAACATGGCCTCTGTGCGCAGATCCAGTGACTGAGGGGGCGGGGAACAGCTTGGTCCGTGATGGCGCCTGCTTGAAGCTTAGTTGGATGGCGTGGCGCACAGCAGGCATTCGCGTGGGCATGATGCATCTCGGCGGCGGCGGCGGCAGCGCGGGCTCGGTGGCGGCGGAGCACGGAAGGCATCTCGGCTACGGGCTGTGGCGCGTGCTTGATTTGGGTGATGCTCAACGGGTGCAGATAGGGTACAATTTGTATTCATTTTACATACTTCACGCAAACGAGGCAAAACAGCGTTTAAATCCGACCCAAAACTGTTTCGTTCAGTACATTTACAACATTTAGATGACCTAAATAAACTAAATTAATTACTAAATGAACTAAACAAACTAAATTAATTACTAAATGAACTAAATAAACTAAATTAATTACTAAATCGACTAAATGAACTAAATTAATTAATAAACAAAACGTACCTCAAAGTGGAGGCGGCACCGGGGCGGCTCGGGGCGACACAGGGGCGGCTCAGGGCGGTGCCGGGACGGCTCGGGCGGCGTCGGGCAGCGTCGAGCGGCGGGGCGGCGCAGGGCGATGGCGGCCTCGGTGACGGCGGCGGTGCTGCGGGCGCTGGCGGCGATACGGGCTCGTGGCCGCGGCGGTGGTGGCTCAGGCTAAATGAGCCCGAGCCCGGGCCAAGGCGGTGGTTAAAACCATCCACTTACGACGGCTTAGGTTATGGCCGTCGTAAGTTACACTTAGTTTACAACGGTGTTGTAACTTACAATGGCATAGGGTTACGGCCGTCGTAAGTTACAGCTAACTTACGATGGTCCAGTAACTTACAACTGCCATGGACCCATAGCCGTCGTAAGTTAGTTTACTTACGACGGCCCGCAGCGACCGTCGTAAGTTAGTTTACTTACGACGGCTAGCCATCATAAATAACGTGGCCGTCGTAAGGTGTGACGTTTCCTGTAGTGCCCAGTTTCTGGGCTGAATTATTTAGGCCAAATCCATTGATATGTATAAAGCCAAGGTGTGGTGTGAAAAGGTGGCTAGGATGTTTAGTCCCACATTGTCCACCTAGATGGATGTTTCCCAATATATATAGTGGCACTTAGAGTATTTCTCAAAATGAGAATAATCAGGGAGATGAAGGCTGCTGCTATGGACATAAACACACACGCACGCACGCGCGTGTTTTTCATGATTTTACGTGTATTTATCGTGTGACTTATGACTTGCGACGTTGCGCGTTCGCGTCATGACGAGTTGTGTTAAACTGAGCCTTTATTTTCTGCCACTTGTATAATTTGGAATATCTCATCAACACCAAGACTGTCAGGTCAACTTGAGGAGTAATTGTGGCATAACTGCAGACACACGTTTAATGTGTGTAATGTCGCGTAAATGCAGACACACGTTTAATGTGTGTAATGCCGCGTAAATGCGGACACACGTTTAATATGCGTAATGCCATATAAATGCAGGCACACATTTAATGTGCGTCATAGCCATAACTGCTCCATTAGTTGCAAATTGAAGGATTTCAGGGGGCGGTTTACTGAAATTATGGCAGATCAAATTTGAGGAGATTGGCAGGCTTGAGTATATAGGAGACATCCTGGGTACTGGAGAAGAGACAGAAACTCACCCCTCCCGGAAACTGCTCTGCGTCGTCGTTTTTTGCCTTGTCGTCCCTCCGTCCGTCTTGCAGCGGATCGAGAGAGAGCGGTGTCTCCGAACCTATGATGTGACGCCCGGTCCCGTAAAAAACGGAACCCAGCTAATGCATATGTGTGCACAGGATGTTCATCACACATACACATGTAATCCACAAACTGAATCCAGAATATAACCATGAATAATAGGGTTTAAGTACTTTATTACATCATCCTCTAATTTATTCTTGCAGCGGAAGTCTCTAACTTATTCTAGCAACGGAAGTATCTAAACGATAGCGGAAGCAAACTAAGCACGGCAGCGGCTTCATCTTCAACTCCATCCCCACAGGCAAGTTGACGGTAGATCGCACGCCTAACACTCCACATGATCTTCGAAGTACTCTTCTCCTGTTGCTAATGTTTATATGATAATGCAAGGGTGAGTACATGTCATACTTAGCAAGTGCGGAAGAAGTATGACATGTAGCTTACAACAAGGTAGGAAATAAAAGGCTCATGCAGAAAGCAAATTTTTTATTTCACAACCATGATAAAAACAGCAACTATCTTTAAGCGAATTTAATCCCAACATATATACAATTAAAACATTAACATACCTCCTTCATAATTCACCACTTTCCATGTCTCATCCCACCATAAATCTTTCTCAACTTTTCCTCATGCTCATGATATCCATCTCATGTTCATATCCATCTCATAACCATGTAACCGAACCAAAACTCATTGTCATGACTCAACAATCCCGAAACCATTCTCATTACCAAGACCAAACCATAACCATACCAATAAACATCCATACCGAGTAATCTCCCAATGACCATCCCAATAACCATCCCAAACCTTCCCATCTAATCATGTGAGTTGGCCAGGCGCTTGTGACCGTAAGCACGGCTATCATGATAGTTTTATGCTTTGCAGAGGTGGCACCACTTTACCCACAAGTTTGTGATTTTGTCACCCGTCGGCGACTGCAGAACCTCCATTATACCAGTACACAACCGTTGATGTATGGTCAAGAGATCACAAAATAGCCTTTACAAAGGGGCTACTAGATGTATGGACTCACTAAGATTTCACCAGTAGGCTCGAATCACCATTCTCCCACCTACGGGCCCGCTCTTGTGCCGTGCAGTTCCCAGGGCAGTCCTCTCTCAACTCCTATTCCCCGCGCCTTCCACGGTCCATAACAATCTAGTAACTTACCTAATTAGTCAGCTAAGCCGCACCCATATTTGGCCTTGTGGTGGCACTGTTTTCCTGGCATGTGCTGGCATGAACCGGTCCTTAGATCTACGGCAAGTAAACCACCATCTCATTCTACCACATCCACAAACCAAGCTTTCCTAGATCTCCCCCGATTCATTTTCATTATCAACATCAAGTTCTTATTATCATTGTTCATATGAGTGCAGTAGCTCGACACTATCTCACTTCCCATATCCCGTGGACTCAGCGAAGCAAAAAAGCAAAAACGACCATACCCGACTCATCAGCTTTCCCGTCTATAAGGGTGGTTAACAAAACTCGTGAAATCCTATAAAAGGGTTCTCCCATCAAGTTGACTCAAGCACACACACGTTTTCGCAAACAAAACAGTTCTAAAAACATGGGATCAGTATGGTCAAGGGCACTTGCCTTGTTCCTGTGGCTTCTGTTGCTCACGTGTCTCGAATTCTTGGTGTTGTAGTCCTTCGTAGATAGCTCCCTGAGCTTGTCCTTCTACTCACGATCACGCACATATAAAATTATAGCAATCAAACATCATGCACAAACTTTACTCAAGATGTAGTGGATGCAAATCCTATGGTGTTGTTTTATTAAACCAGTTTGTACGTGTTCTTGCATATTTTAATGACTTTCTTGGGGTTTATGGTGAACAAGGATATAGAGATCAAGTGTGGACGTGGTGATGATCTTGACTCAAGATCTAGATCAATTCCACCGTCAAAAACCGATCAACACGTGATCTGTCCACACGAAAAAGCTTCTGTTCGAAGAAACAGATGCGTAGAAACCACGATGATGTCGTAAGGTGGTAACGTAGACCTACCTCGGCCTTCCTCCTAGCAAAGGCAGCAGCGACAGCGAGCGTGACGGGGCTCATCGGCGGTCTCACCGGTGGCTGAACTCCGGCGAAAGGGTTAACTCGGTGAGTTGGGAGCTAGGACCTCCAAGTCGCCGACTCGGGAGGGGAAGAATAGGTACGTGGTTGCGGCCAAGGGGTTTTGGGTTCAATTTATAAGAGGAAAACAAGAGTCCTACTCCGATTGGATTTCAAATAAGAGTCCTATTCAATTTGTTTTGGATCTTAACAACTTATCTCCAATTGATTTGGGTGCGGTATCAACGTGGAAGAAATCGTGTCGGTTTCCTCAGTACCGGTTACTCGCGTACAGGGGAAAAACCGCTTAGGAATCTCGTCCTTCTGCAGGGATAAGCTTCGGAGGCTCCACGTGTCCAGAGGGGGCCTGGCCTCCCTTTTCCGTAGAGACAAGCTCTGGGTGCACCATGTGTCTGGCGGGCGGGACCTCCCTCTCTCTCAGAGGCGAGCTCCGCATGCACCACGTGTCCAGCAGCGCCGGACTTCCTTTCTCCTCAGAGACGAGCTCCGAGGTCGACACGTGTAAAACAACATCGGACCTCCTTTCTCCTCGGAGGTGAGCTCCGAGGACGACACATGTCCCGTAGTGTCGGACCTTCCTTCTCCTCGGAGGTGAGCTCCGAGGATGACACGTGTCCATCGGGACCAGAACTTACTCCCTCCGCGGGGGTGAGCTCCGAGAGCGACACGTGTCCCACGGGGTTGAGCCTTGCTTCTCCGCAAAGACTAGCTCCGAAAGCGGCACATGTCCCGCGGGGCTGGACCTCGCTTTTCCACAGCGACAAGCCCCGGAGGTGACACGTATCCAGCGGGCCGGACCTCGCCCCTTCCGCAGAGGCGAGCTCCTAGCCTGTCACGTGTCCAGCAGTGTCGGACCTCACCCCCTCCACAGGGATGAGCTCCGAAAGCGCCAGGTGGCCAGTAGGCCGCGGGAAGTGTCGACGGCACTCCTCGGCGAACTGGAATTGTCTCTTTTCAGCTATCTTACTCCCATACCCCACCATTTTTATGATTATTCCTCCCGTTCCAATTCTTTTAAAATGTTTTCTCTATATGAGTTATGTATGCATGGATACGAAATTGAGGGTGTTACAAACCTACCCCCCTTAAACTGAATCTCGCCCTCGAGATTCGATAGAGTGGAGAATAGATGAGCGAATTCTGCCTTGATGTCTTCCTCGCGTTCCCATGTAGCTTTGGCTTCTGTATGATGGCTCCATTGTACCTTGCACCAACGGATCACTTTGTTCCGTGTGACCCTTTCCTTCACGTCCAAAATTTGGACAGGGTGCTCCACATAGGTCAGATCCTCTTGAAGCTCGAGCTCATCCATTGGTACTTGTTCTTCTGGTACTCTCAAGCACTTCTTGAGCTGAGATACGTGAAACACGTCATGCACGTCGGAGAGGTGCGTTGGGAGCTCTAGTTGATAGGATACCTCTCCTCACTTGCCCAAAATCTTAAATGGCCCGATGTAGCGAGGTGCTAACTTGCCTTTGACGTTGAAACAGCGTTGGCCTCGGATAGGCAATACCTTAAGATACACAAAGTCTCCTACTTTGAAAGTCAACTTTCTTCGCCTATTATCCGCATAATCTTTTTGTCGTGACTGAGCGGCCTTCAAGTTCTCCCGTATCGTTTGGACTTTCTTCTCAGCTTCTTGCAGCACTTCGAGTCCAAACACTTGGTTCTCTCCGGTCTCATTCCAGAACAGCGGCGTTCTACACCATCTACCGTACAATGCTTCGAAAGGTGACATCTTCAAGCTGGCTTGATAGCTGTTATTGTATGAGAACTCAGCATACGGCAAGCTCCTATCCCAACTACGCCCATGTTTCAAGGCGCAGGATCTCAACATGTCCTCCAAAATTTGATTCGTCCTCTCAGTTTGCCCGTCAGTTTGCGGGTGATAAGCGGAGCTAAAATCCAGTCGTGTACCCATAGCCTTATGCAGCTTGTTCCAGAACCTAGAGGTCAATTGGGTACCCCGATCTGAAACTATCCTCTTCGGAACTCCATGACGGCACACGATTTGCTCCATGTACAGTTCGGCTAGTTCTGCGACGTGGTACGTGGTTCTAACTAGAAGGAAATGGGCTGTTTTCGTCAATCGGTCCACGATAACCCAAACGGAGTCGTAACCCGACCGAGTACGTGGTAATCCGACGATGAAATCCATGCTGATGTCTTCCCACTTCCACTCGGGTACTTTCAATGGTTGCAACAGTCCAGCGGGTCTTTGATGTTCGGCCTTCACCCATTCGCACGTATCGCATAAGGCAAAATATTCAGCTATGTCCCTTTTCATACCATCCCACCAATAACAGGTTTTCAAGTCCTTGTACATCTTTGTACTGCCGGGATGTATGGAATAAGGTGAGTCATGTGTCTATTTTAATATCTTGTCGTGGATGAGCTTTATATTGGGCACACAAATCCTTTTCCCTAGCCAAAGTGTACCCTTCTCGTCTTCCTTGAAGTCTTTTTCTATGCCTTGTCGGATTCTTTTCTTGATCTCCTTGATTTCCTCATCCGTTACTTGGCCATCTCTTATCTCTTGTTCCAGTGAAGAGTGGAGTTCCATCACTTCCATCTCATTCAAGAACCCGAGATGTAACGGTTCGAACTCCTTGCGCAGCTCGGGCGGTAGCTCCCGAACAGTGAGTTGGTGACATGCTCCCTTTCGGCTCAATGCATCAGCTACTACATTGGCCTTTTCAGGGTGATAGTTGGTTCCAACATCATAATCCTTGATGAGTTCCAACCATCAACGTTGCCTCAAATTCAGATCCGTTTGCGTGAATATGTACTTGAGGCTTTTGTGATCCGTATAGATCTCACATCGGTGACCAAGGATATGTCTCCAAATCTTCAATGTATGCACCACGGCTGCAAGTTCCAAGTCATGTGTGGGGTAATTCAGCTCATGTTTCTTGAGTTGTCACGACGCATAGGCTACCACTTGTCCTTCTTGAATGAGCACACATCCAAGCTCTTGTCTTGATGTGTCACAATATATGTTCGAAGCTCTTGCTTACGTCCAGCAATACCAAAACCGGCGCTGTGGTTAGCCTTTTCTTGAGCTCCTCAAAGTTTTCTTGGCACGCTGGTGTCCATTGGAATGCTTTTCCCTTCATTAGTAATTCCGTCATAGGCTTTGCTATTTTGGAGCAATCCTTGATGAACCGTCGGTAGTATCCGGCCATCACAAGAAAACTCCAAATATCTCTCACGTTTTGCGGTTGGTTCCACTTCAGAACATCTTCCACTTTTCCAGGATCAACCGATACTCCTCTCTCGGAGATGATGTGGCCTAGGAACGATATCTCCTTCAGCCAAAATTGACACTTGCTGAGCTTGGCATACAATTGATGCTCTCGCAGCTTCTGCAATGTCAATCTCAAATGTTCTTCATGTTCTTCCTCGATTTTTGAATGTGGCCTAGAGGGGGGTTAATAGGCCTTTAAAAGATTCCTGCACACTTAATAGAATTATCAGAAACTTGATTGACCGGACTAGTCCGGTTGTGTGGACGGACTAGTCCGGTGTGCTGAATTGTGTAGATTGTATAAGTGTTGTGCAGAAGAATTAACTTGTTTAGCAGCGGAAATAAGAACAACAATTATTCTATTTTGATTTTACAATGTGAGGTGTGATTATGCCCGTGAATGAGACTTAGCAACTCAAATTATGAAGTTTAGCAACTAGATGTTATAATCAACAAAAACAAGGAGGCATGCGAGACACAAATTTTACCGAGGTTTGATCTCACCAAGAGATCTACGTCCTCGTTGAGGAGGCTCACACAGAGCCGGGTCTCTAACCCTTTCCCTCTTCAAGTCACCACACAAGGCCGACTGGACTCCACTAGCACGGGTAATCACCGAGTTTGTGGGGCAACCTCACACGTTGAGGGCTCCCACAAGAATTACAATGAGAAAGCGATCAAATACACTCAAAAAGATTACAATGCAGAATATGAGTGTAGAGAGATCAAACCCCAAGAGCTCACAACGAAAGAACGACGATCTCCCAATCCCAAATCCAAGTGTTTGATTGATCTTCACTTTTTTTTCACCTTAGATGTGTGGGGAGATGTGTTTTCGAGCTCTTGGGACAGGTGGCGGCGCTAGGGTTCTTGTTTCAAGCAGTATGAGTCGTGTGTCTTCTTTGGGAGGCCGTGAATCACCCATTTATATAGTTTCTAAAAAGTTATTGTTGTAAAACCTAATACCGGACTAGTCTGGTATATGATCAGACTTGTCCAGTCTACTTCCAGTGGGTTAACCGGACTAGTCCGGTCTAATATCGGACTTGTCCAGTGCTATGTGAAGTGGGGTTCCAGAAAGTTTAGCAGACTAGTCCTGTCGCATGGATGGACTAGTCCGCAGTCCTCTAAAGAGGACAACAAAAACTTGAGCGGACTAGTCCGGTCTAAAACTGGACTTGTCCGGTCGTATTTCAGTAAGCTGACCGGACTAGTCCGGTCCATGAACGGACTAGTCCGGTGTCCAGTGGATTTTAGTTGATTTTTAAAACCCTTACCCTTACGCAAAGTCATGAGCTCTTGGGATGTGTCTCTCACACACACCCTATACATTTACATCTACTTTGCTCTTCTAAATTCCACTAAAGTCTTCCTTTTCGGACATCACTCTATTTTTCACCTTTTTGTGTGCACGAGCTAGTTCACTTTGTTTGTCCTGCAATAATTTCATTAGGATCTCATATGCTTGTCATCAATTAGCCAAAACCCACAAGGGATATCCTAGATGCACTTACAATCTCCCCCTTTTTGGTGATTGATGACAACTATTTGAGATATCACAATTGAGAATAAAAAGTTGATTTTCATAGGTGTGCACATATGAGAATAATAAGGAATTCACAAAAAGCTTCTCACATATGCACACACCTTATGGTGGGGTGCCTAACAGGTGTGTGATAAATAAAATGTGATAAATTAAAGACAAACAATAGTGAACATATAAGTAGGCATTAGAGCATAGTGCATCACACATAAGAAAAGAGATAGTGCATTACAAGATTTTAAAATAGGTACATGTCCTTGATCACAAAAAAAGCTTAATAACTAATACTAGATAGTTCGAGTCCAAATCTAATCTCAATCTCTCCCCCTTTGGCATCAAGGCACCAAAAAGGGAAAAATTGAGGGGAATCACTCATCGTTGCCTCCTCCTTCACTCTCAGTCTGACCTTCATCTTCACCAACTTCGGGATCCACGGGAGCAGGATCTTCCTCTGAGTCCTCGGAGGCGGGCGGTGATCCAACGGGCTCAATCTCAAGCTTTGCACAGATAGACTTGATATTGGCATTGACATATTGTTGATGTTTCTTCCTTGCAAGCTTTTCCTTGCGCTACCTGTCTTCGATCTTGCGGCAGCAGGCAAAGATGGAGGAGAGCATCTTGAGGATGCCACTGGATGATTCTTGGGCAGGTGGAGACCCAAGAGGACCAGCTGCAGATCTAGTGACATCTTGAGCTTGCTTTGATCTCCTCTCCACTGATGGAGAGGACGGTGCAGTTGGAGCCGGGGGGAGAGTGTACTCGGTGGGTTTTTGCGGCTTCAACCCCGCATGCTTGACATCCTTGACGAACTCGAGTCCTGTCACTTTCTCAGTCATGTACATGATATACGGTGCATATCCACAGGACCTATTGGGGGTGATTGAGATGTTCACAATGTCGTTGTAGATATACTCAAAAACATTGAATGGTCTCCTTCCACTAATGACCTTCATGAGAATCCTCAAGGTCCCTTGTATAGTTCCCGCATCTCCATCCTTCGGAGGTATAGTCTTTCTCAAGACTCTATTGAGGACCACAAAGAAGGGCTTCAGATATTTGATCGTGGGAGGAACATTTGGCATCCTTGTGTCATAGAGAAACTCAAGCTCTTCCTTCTCCAGGGGTTTCAGATTATGGATGATCAGTTCATGATCCAAAGTGTGTTGGAGGTGAAGAATCCTAGGAAATTCATCATAAGTGACATTGTACCTTGAACCATGAGTCATCCAAGTAAGACTGTCTCCATCACCACGAGCAAAGTAGAGAGTGGAGTAAAACTGGGTAATAACTTCATTGTTCCAGTCATACTCAAAGGATAGCAGGTCCGTCAGACCGTGCCTCTCTAAGGCCTCCACCATCTCACGAAAGGCAGGATACCTCTTCGACTTCAGGTATTCAACATTTAGCCATTGACTCTCTACTACAGGATTCTTCATCTTCATGTACACATGCTCGTAGTAGTCTGCATGGAAGTTGCTCTAGAACCTTGGATCAGAACATTGTTTAGGTCGGTCATACACTTCAATCTTCCTGAAGTTATCAGCTAGCTCATTCCCTTTTCCAGTGAAATCCTCACTTGAAGGCTGCCTGTTGCGGTGAACGGGATTTTTCATTTTTAGAGGCCCAATGGGGCCACTAGCAAGTCCCTTCCCTTTATTGAGAACTCTTTTTGGCCCTGACGAGCCCTCAGCAGCATCTTTCCTTTGAGGCCTTTTGACAATGACTTTCCTCTTCTTAGGTAGATTGTCGTCGGAGGGTGGAGAGTGAGCATTGACATCATGTCTCTTCTTCATCACTCCCTCCTTAGCTCTCCTCACTCTTTCACGTTGAACTTCTTCGTCAAGGTGAAAAGAGCCGTCATCTGAGCCTGAAGACATGATGTCTGATAAGGAGTTTAAGGATTAGATGCAAATGGACGCATTATCGACTTCAAATGGGAATGTAGGGGTTCAACTGTCAGAGATCGGACTTGTCCGGTTTCAGAGTGCGGACTAGTCCGGTGGACCGGACTTGTCCGCATCTGAGCGCCGGACTAGTCCGGCCTAGCATAAGAACCCTAAATTGAATGTTTCATTTGAAACAAATTTCCTATCTAAGGACACAAGGGCAGGAAAGTGGTAGGAATACATCTATTTATGCAACGTACATCCTTTTGAAATCAAAGGAAACTAGCTAGAGCTAGAAAAATTGAGATTTTGGTTTTAGGGGGGGATTTACCAAGATTTGAAGATTCGCGTTGAAGGAGCAAGAGTCTATCCGGATGAGTCCGGAAAGTAGGATCCCCTCGTCGAGAAGAGGCTTTTTCACGGAGAAAACTCCGAGTTTGAGGGCTCAACTCAAAAAACACTTTGGGAGCTAGGGTTTAGGAGAGAGGGTGAGACAAAGTGCTTATGAGTGGAGAGGGAGGCGTTTGGTACGGCCAACTGCTTCTGTATGCGACTGACCGGACTAGTCCGGTCATGGTAGCGGACTAGTCCAGTACCCCTGAGTTAACCTAATTGTCGTCTGTCCGGACTAGTCCGGTTGAAAATTGGACTAGTCCGTTTCCAACAGACCTGATACATATATAGATGATTAATAGTGATCCAAGGACAATAATTTTGCAAATAGTCTTGGTGATTACGACCAGTAGGCAATCAGCAATCAAACAATGGTCATAATCCACAAGATTTCTTCATTAAGATAGTTTTCTAAGTGGAAAAGGAGAAGAGGAGCATTTTTAACAATACAAAGGAACATTTTGAGTTGCAACCAGGTATGCAATGTTTCAAGTCACATTTCGAGAGTCAAGAATGTTTAGCTCATTTCTTAGTTCACAAAACCTTTTCTCATCTAATGGTTTGGTAAAAATATCCGCAAGTTGTTTTTCAGTCCTAACATGTGAAATAGCAATGTCACCTTTTAATGAATGATCTCTAAGAAAGTGATGACGGATATCTATGTGCTTAGTTCTTGAGTGCTCTACAGGGTTGTGTGCAATTTTTATAGCACTTTCATTATCGCATAGAAGCGGGATATGACTTAGATTGTAGCCGTAGTCCCTAAGAGTCTGTCGCATCCAAAGTAGTTGCGCACAACAACTATCGGCTGCAACATACTCCGCTTCCGCTGTGGAAAGAGCAATGGAGTTCTGTTTTTTAGATGACCAAGAAACTAGGGACCTACCAAGAAACTGACAAGTCCCTGACGTGCTCTTTCTATCGACTTTGCATCCTGCATAGTCGGCATCGGAATACCCTATCAAGTTAAACTTGGATCCTTTGGGATACCAACGGCCCAAGTTGGGTGTGTGCACAAGGTACCTTAGGATTCTTTTTACAGCAATTAAGTGACACTCTATAGGTGAGGCTTGAAACCTTGCACACATGCATACGCTAAGCATAATATCTGGCCTAGATGCACATAAATAAAGTAAGGAGCCAATCATGGACCGATATACCTTTTGGTCCACATTTGGACCGTCTTCATTGAGGTCGAGATGTCCGTTGATGGCCATGGGTGTCTTGATGGGCTTGGCTTTGTCCATATTGAATTTCTTGAGAATGTCTTGTGTATATTTAGTTTGGCTTATAAATGTGCCTTCTCTCAGTTGCTTCACTTGAAATCCCAAGAAGAACTTCAATTCACCCATCATTGACATCTCGAACCTGTCTGTCATTATTTTGCTAAATTCTTCACAGAAGGACTTGTTAGTGGATCCAAAGATAATGTCATCAACATAAATTTGACATACGAATAAATGATCATCAAAATGTTTAGTAAAGAGTGTATAGTCAGGTTTACCAATTTTGAATCCATTTTGAGTTAGAAAATCTCTAAGGCACTCATACCAGGCTCGAGGAGCCTGTTTGAGGCCATAGAGAGCCGTACGCAGTTTATAGACATGGTTGGGGTATTCCTGATCTTCGAACCCTGGTGGCTGCTCCACATAGACTTCCTCCTTTATCGGACCATTGAGGAAGGCACTCTTGACGTCCATTTGATACAACTTAAAATTATGGTGAGTAGCATATGCCAATAAAATGTGAATGGACTCAAGTCTAGCTACAGGAGCGAAAGTTTCATCGAAGTCCAAACCTTTCACCTGAGAATAACCTTTGTCCACCAACCTCGCTTTATTTCTTGTCACTACTCCATGTTCATCTTGCTTGTTCCGAAAGACCCATTTGGTTCCAACTATGTTCGCCCTTGGTCTTTCCACCAGCTCCCATACTTCATTTCTTTTGAAGTTGTTCAGCTCCTCTTGCATTGCAATCACCCAGTCTGGATCCCTTAAGGCTTCTTCTACCTTGTATGGCTCCAGAAAAGACACAAAAGAATAGTGTTCACAAAAATTTGCAATTTAAGATCTAGTAGTTACTCCCTTAGCAATGTCTCCAATGATATTGTTGACAGGATGGTCTCTTTGCACACACTGATGTACTCTTGGGTGTGGAATTTGTATAGTTCCTTGTTCTTCATTGTCTTCATGTGTCATGTCTCCCCCTAGATCATTGCTTCCATGATCATCTTGATCTTCTTGACCTTCTTCAACCTGATCTTGTGTAGGAGCTCCCCCTTGATCATTGCTTCCTTGTTGAAATTCGTCTTGTGTTTCCTCTCGTGGTAGGATATCACCAAGTGCCATTTTCTTCATCGTTTCACATGGAGCTTCTTCCTTATCCGTGAGAAGCTCATATGGGGTTTTCTTCAGTAGTCGATGAAGGTACAACCGATTTGTGGCATGACAAGCGGTGTTCACGGCTTCTGCCCAAAATCGGTCTGACGTCTTGTATTCATCCAACATTGTTCTCGCCATTTCGATCAATGTTCTGTTCTTCCTTTCGGCCACCCTATTCTGTTGAGGAGAGTAGGGTGCCGAGAATTCATGCTTTATACCTTCTTCATTGAGATATTCTTCAACTTGGGTGTTCTTGAATTCTGTCCTATTGTCACTTCTGATATTCTTTACGGCTGATGAGAATTCATTCTGAGCTCTTTTCAAGAACTTCTTGAGGATTCCCTGAGTTTCTGATTTATCATACAAGAAAAATACCCAGGTAAATCTTGAAAAATCATCAACAATTACTAAACCGTATTTGTTACCGCCGATGCTGATGTACGCAATTGGACCAAAGAGATCCATGTGGAGAAGTTCTAGCGGTCTAGCGGTGGTCATCACATTCTTGGCGGGGTGTGGTGCTCCAACTTGTTTTCCTGCTTGACAAGCACTGCACGGCCTGTCTTTTTCAAAAACCACATCCTTAAGACCACGGATGTGACCATCTTTTAGAAGTTTCTGCAGATTTCTCATTCCAACATGGGCTAGCCGTCTATGCCATAGCCATCCCATGTTGGTCTTAGCAACCAAGCAAGTGTTGAGTTCGGCTTTATCTTTGTTGAAGTCAACAAGATAAAGCTTTCCCTTCAACAATCCCTTGAATGCAATCGAGCCATCGCTTCTTCTAAAGACAGTCACACCCTCATTAGTGAATAAACAGCTGTAACCTTTGTCGCATAGTTGAGATATTGGTAAAAGATTATAATCTAGAGAGTCTACGTGTAAAACATTAGATAAGGTGTGTTGAGAGGATATTTCAATGTTACCACTACCAAGGACCTTTCCTTGACTGTTGTCTCCAAAGTATATACCTTCACTTGGATCCTTGTTGCACTCGTACTCCACAAACATACCTCTCTCTCCGGTAAAATGATTTGTGCATCCGCTATCTAGCACCCACTTAGATCCGCCGTAGGAGTAAGCCTTTTTCTTGCCTTCCTTAGCCATAAGACAAGTGTGGTTGTTCATGTCCCGTCCTCCCATGTTCGGAAAGAGTGTGGCTCTCATTGTTGGTTTCTTGACTGCGATAGTGGCCATCTCTTCTTCTTCATCGGAGGAGGACTCGTCGTTTGAGTCCCACTCCTTCCCAATGTGAGCTTGATGGACTTGTCTTCTTTTTCTGAAATTTTTCTTTTCTTGAGATCTTGTTTCCTTCTTCTTTTTGTTTTCTTCATAAGTACAGTCCACCATAAAGTGACCATACTCTCCGCAGTTGTAGCAAGTGTGTCGAGCCTTGGATTTTCCTTTATCCTTGCTTTTGCCTTCATGTGAATTTTTGCCGTGTCTTCTCTTCATCATGCGTTTGAACTTTTTGATGAAGAGTACCATTTCTTCGTCATCAAGATCGGTGCTCTCGTCGCTTGTATCTCCATTGTATTGGTCTTCACGAGTTTCTTTGAGTTTGGGTCTGCACATTGCTTTGAGAGCAATTTCTTTCTTTTTGGATGAGGTGAGTTCGGCTAAGTCTTTGACGTATTGGGCTTCTTTCTCCATCATTTCATGATTTATGATCTTCCCTAGTAATTCATCGGGAGTCATTTTGTGAAAACCGGGGCTCTCTCTGATCATTGAGCAAAGTGTGACGTTTCTTGGCATAAAGGCTCTTATCATCCTTTTGACCACCTCGAGATCAGTCCATTTCTTACTTCCATAGGCACGGATTTTGTTAATGAGTGCCTTCATCCGATTGTACATGTCTTGAGGTGATTCGCCTTCTTCAATAGAAAATCTCCCCAACTCTCCTTCAAGCATCTCAATTTTGGCTTCACGTACAGACCTATTTCCTTCATGAGCTGTTTTGAGTGTATCCCAGATTTCTTTTGCACTCTCTAGTCCATCGATCTTGGTAAATTCTTCTCTGCTCAGTGACGATGTGATTACTGCAACGACTTGTGCATTTCTATGAATCTCTTGTTCTTGTTCCGGAGTGAGTTCTTCATCCGTGTCTGGGATATCTATTCCTGTGCAGACAATATGCCAAAGGCTGGGATTCAGAGATATCAGATGCATCTTCATGTTGTACTTCCACATAGTATAGTCACTTCCGTCAAACTGTGGAGGCCTTCCCATAGGAATCGAAAGATAGTGATTGTTTGAATTGAGACGGTTGTAGTTGTAAGGATACCGGGAGTAGTCGTGATGACCACTCCCCATCGTCTTTTCTTCCTCTTTTCCCTTTTGTGCCATTAATTTCTTTCTCAGTAATGCCTTTAGCTGTCTCACTTCATCATCGTCATGTGGACTTTCTTTCAGCACATCGAAGGCTTTGGCTTCTTGCTCCTCATCGTTGTTGTTCGTTTTCTGGATATCGTTGTTCTTCTCAGAGGCCATTGATCTCTCCGAGATGTGAGTCTCGTTGATGGAGAACTTGGCTCTGATACCAATTGAATGTGGCCTAGAGGGGGGTGAATAGGCCTTTAAAAGATTCCTGCACACTTAATAGAATTATCAGAAACTTGATTGACTGGACTAGTCCGGTTGTGTGGGCGGACTAGTCCGGTGTGCTGAATTGTGTAGATTGTATAAGTGTTGTGCAGAAGAATTAACTTGTTTAGCAGCGGAAATAAGAACAACAATTATTCTATTTTGATTTTACAATGTGAGGTGTGATTATGCCTGTGAATGAGACTTAGCAACTCAAATTATGAAGTTTAGCAACTAGATGTTATAATCAACAAAAACAAGGAGGCATGTGAGACACAAATTTTACCGAGGTTCGATCTCACCAAGAGATCTACGTCCTCGTTGAGGAGGCTCACACAGAGCCGGGTCTCTAATCCTTTCCCTCTTCAAGTCACCACACAAGGCCGACTTGACTCCACTAGCACGGGTAATCACCGAGTTTGTGGGGCAACCTCACACGTTGAGGGCTCCCACAAGAATTACAATGAGAAAGCAATCAAATACACTCAAAAAGATTACAATGCAGAATATGAGTGTAGAGAGATCAAACCCCAAGAGCTCACAACGAAAGAACGACGATCTCCCAATCCCAAATCCAAGTGTTTGATTGATCTTCACTTTTTTTCACCTTAGATGTGTGGGGAGATGTGTTTTGGAGCTCTTGGGACAGGTGGCGGCGCTAGGGTTCTTGTTTCAAGCAGTATGAGTCGTGTGTCTTCTTTGGGAGGTCGTGGATCACCCATTTATATAGTTTCTAAAAAGTTATCGTTGTAAAACCTAATACCGGACTAGTCCGGTATATGATCGGACTTATCCGGTCTACTTCCAGTGGGTTAACCGGACTAGTCCGGTCTAATATCGGACTTGTCCAGTGCTATGTGAAGTGGGGTTCCAGAAAGTTTAGCGGACTAGTCCGGTCGCATGGATGGACTAGTCCGCAGTCCTCTAAAGAGGACAACAAAAACTTGAGCGGACTAGTCCGGTCTAAAACCGGACTTGTCCGGTCGCATTTCAGTAAGCTGACCGGACTAGTCCGGTCCATGAACGGACTAGTTCGGTGTCCAGTGGATTTTAGTTGATTTTTAAACCCCTTACCCTTACGCAAAGTCATGAGCTCTTGGGATGTGTCTCTCACACACACCCTATACATTTACATCTACTTTGCTCTTCTAAATTCCACTAAAGTCTTCCTTTTCGGACATCACTCTATTTTTCACCTTTTTGTGTGCATAAGCTAGTTCACTTTGTTTGTCCTGCAATAATTTCATTAGGATCTCATATGCTTGTCATCAATTAGCCAAAACCCACAAGGGATATCCTAGATGCACTTACACTTTTCGAATACACCATGATATCGTCGATGAAAACCACGACGAACTTGTCCAAGTACTCCATGAAGACCTTATTCATGAGGTACATGAAGTATGAGGGTGCATTCGTTAACCCAAAAGACACAATGGTATATTCATACGAACCATACCGTGTCCGAAAGGCGGTCTTGGGTATGTCGGAGGGTTTAATCTTCAGCTGTAAGTATCCTAACGAAAGATCGATCTTGGAGAAAACTCGGACACCTTTCATTTGGTCGAACAGGTCCTCTATACGGGGCAGCGGGTATTTATTCTTGATCGTCACCTCGTTGAGAGACCTATAATCCACACACATCCTTTGGGTCCCATCCTTCTTGTCCACGAAGAGCACGGGGGCTCCCCACGGCGACGAGCTTGGGCGAATAAAACCATTTTCTAGCTGCTCCTGAATTTGCTTCTTAAGTTCCACTAGTTCATTAACGGGCATCCTATATGGCCTTTTCGCAATAGGTGCAGTTCCGGGTACTAAATCAATGGCAAACTCGATGTCCCGGTCAGGTGGCATACCAGGGAGTTCTTCCGGGAACACACCCGAAAATTCTTGAACCACCGGAATGCTTTCCAATGTTGCTTCTTCGACGTGGTTCAATGTTGCATTCTCGGTTGCCGGTTGGGTTGTCTCAAACTCAATATGAGTTCCATGCTTGTTTGTCAAATGCACGCTCCTCTTAGAATATTGTATTACTTCGTTGTGCTTGTTTAACCAATCCATTCTGAGTATTATGTCAAGCCCTTGGGAATCCAAGACAATGGGGTTGGCAGGAAAGTCTACCCTCCTTATTTTAAGATTTACTTTCGGACATACTATATTAGTCCTCATCTCTCCACGGGGAGAATTAACTAACATAGTATATTTCATGTGTGATGTGGGTAGAATACACTTGGCAACATATTTGGATGATATGAATGAATGCGATGCTCCGGAATCAAATAAAACAACGATTGGGTTGGAGTTGGCAAGAAACATACCAATCACGACGTCCTCAGCCTGTTGCGCTTCCTCAACGGAGACATGATTCACGTTGCCCAGAGAGTAGTTCTGCTGCCCACGGTTACCTTACGTAGCTCCTCCATTCGGCCGTGGGTTCTGCTTGGGCGTGTTGCTTGGCTGTCCAAAGCCTTTCCTCGGGCACTGACTTGCAAAGTGTCCCATATCTCCGCATGAAAAGCATGCCTTGTTGCCCAAGACAGCAGGGACGTTGGGGCGAGGGTGGTTTTGAGCATAAGTGCCCATGTTGGGACAGGGCGCGGAAGGCAAAGGCACACGAGGTGCTTGCATAACAGGACGTTGCTATGGTGGTTGATTGGGGCGAAAAGTAGAAGCGGGTGAGCCATACTGCGGTCCAGCTGGGGGCATGAAACAGGGACGTACATTGCTCCCTTGTGGCTGGTATAGCATCTTTCTCTTGCCCTCTTGCTCGATCTCACGGATCTTGCTCTCGACCACTATAGCTTTGTCAACTAGCTACTGGAAGTTTGCATAGTCATTGTTGAGAAGCTGAACTTGGATCTCATTGTTCAACCCTCTCATGAACAAGTATTGTTTCCTTTGATCCGAGTTGACGTCCTCTGGAGCATACCTTGAGAGCTGCGTGAACTTGTTGAGGTACTCATTCACGCTCTTCCGTCCTTGGCGGAGACCTTGGAACTCTTGCCTTTTTAACATCATGACTCCAACAGGGACGTAATGAGACGGGAAACTCTCCTTGAACTCAGTCCAAGTGATAGTCTCCTGGTTGACATGAGCATTGCATAGAGCGTCCCACCAGTCAGCGGCTGCTCCCATAAGTTGGTGCGATGCGAAGAGAACTTTCTCCCGATCATTGCACTGAACAATGGCAAGTTTCTTCTCCATGGATTTCAACCAATCATCGGCCTCCATGGGATCATTAGCTTGTGCAAAAGTAGGCGGTCGAGTCCTCATGAACTCTCCCAGTCTGTTGTGAGCCGGCGGTGGTGGCGGTGGTGGTGGTGCAGGAACGGGGTTAGGATGGTTGTTGTTGTTGGCTTGCAGCTAACCTAAAGTTTGGATCATGGTTTGCATGAGCTGATTCTGCATAGCCATCAACCGTTCAAGGTTGTTTGCACCAGCCCCGGGGTTAACATTCTCAGGAATTTCAACGTGGTCATCCTCTTGTGGTTCATGGTTGCCACGGACGTTCCTCCTTGGACGACCGGTATTTTCTCTCACCATCTGTGAGAGAGAGTTGGGTAGAATAGGAATTAGAAGTTTAGATTGATCCCCCCAACTATATGCATCAAGGTGGATGGACTAAATATATTAGCCTATATGAGGATGTGAACAAGTGCCGAAGCATCTCACATCTCTCTACTATGTGTGGATATGGACAACACTGAAACATCCCACATCTTCACACTAAGCACTCAAATACAATCAATCATCACAAAAGTTTAAAACATCACCCCTATTCAAGCTATTATGATTTAAATATTCCAATGTGTTTTAGGGTGTCCATTCTGCCTAGGCTAGCATCCTACAGTCAATGTGGTTCTGAAGCCAATCTGTGCATTCTACCTAGGCTTGCGTCCTACGGTCAACATGGCTCAAATGCAAATCTGTGACTTCTTCCTAGGCTTGCGTCCTACGGTCAACGTGGCTCTGATACCAATCTGTGACGCCCAGTCCCGTAAAACACGGAACCCAGCTAATGCATATGTGTTCCCAGGATGTTTATCGCACATACACATGTAATCCACAAACTGAATCTAGAATATAAACACGAATAATAGGGTTTAGGTACTTTATTACATTGTCCTCTAATTTTTTCTTGCAGCGGAAGTCTCTAACTTATTCTAGCAGTGGAAGACTCTAAACGATAGTGGAGGCAAACTAAGCACGGCAGCGGCTCCATCTTCAACTCCATCCCCACAGGCAAGTTGACGGTAGATCGCACGCCTAATACTCCACATGATCTTCGAAGTACTCTTTTCCTGTTGCTAATGTTTGTATGATAATGCAAGGGTGAGTACATATCGTACTCAGCAAGTGCGGGAGAAGTATGGCATGTAGCTTACAACAAGGTAGGAAATAAAAGGCTCATTGCAGAAAGCAAATTTTTTATTTCACAACCATGATAAAAACAGCAAGTATCTTTAAGTGAATTTAATCACAACATATATACAATTAAAACATCAACATACCTCCTTCATAATTCACCACTTTCCATGTCTCATCCCACCATAAGTCTTTCTCAACTTTTTCTCATGCTCATGATATCCATCTCATGTTCATATCCATCTCATAACCATGTCACCGAACCAAAACTCATTGTCATGACTCAATAGTCCCGAAACCATTCTCATTACCAAGACCAAACCATAACCATACCAATAAACATCCATACCGAGTAATCTCCCAATGACCATCCCAATAACCATCCCAAACATTCCCATCTAATCATGTGAGTTGGCCAGGCGCTTGTGACCGTAAGCATGGCTATCATGATAGTTTTACGCTCTGTAGAGGTGGCACCACTTTACCCACAAGTTTGTGATTTCGTCATCCGTCGGCGACTACAAAACCTCCATTATACCAGTACACAATTGTCGGTGTATGGTCAAGAGATCACAAAATGGCCTTTACAAAGGGGCTACTAGATGTATGGACTCACTAAGGTTTCACCAGTAGGCTCGAATTACCATTCTCCCACCTACGGGCCCCCTCTTGTGCCATGCAGTTCCCAGGGCAGTCCTCTCTTGACTCCCATTCCCCTCGCCTTCCACGGTCCATAACAATCTAGTAACTTACCTAATTAGTCAGCTAAGCCGCACCCATATTTGGCCTTGTGGTGGCACTGTTTTCCTGGCATGTGCTGGCATGAACCGGTCCTTAGATATACGGCAAGTAAACCACCATCTCATTCTACTACATCCATGAACCAAGCTTGCCTAGATCTCCCCCGATTCATGTTCATTATCAACATCAAGTTCTTATTATCATTGTTCATATGAGTGCAGTAGCTAGACACATTCTATCTTGCTCCCCATATCCCGTGGGCTCAGCGAAGCAAAAAGAAAAAACGACCATACCCGACTCATCAACTTTTCCGGCTACAAGGGTGGTTAACAAAACTAGTAAACTCCTATAAAAGGGTTTTCCCATAAAGTTGACTCAAGCACACACACGTTTTCGCAAACAAAACAGTTCAAAAAACATGGGATCAATATGGTCAAGGGCACTTGCCTTGTTCCTATGGCTTCTGTTGCTCACGTGTCTCAAATTCTTGGTGCTGTAGTCCTTCGTAGATAGCTCCCTGAGCTTGTACTTCTACTGACGATCACGCACATACAAAATTATAGCAATCAAACATCATGCACAAACTTTACTCAACATGCAGTGGATGCAAATCCTATGGTGTTGTTTTATTAAACCAGTTTGTACGTGTTCTTGCATGTTTTAATGGCTTTCATGTGGTTTATGGTGAACAAGGATGTAGAGATCAAGTGTGGACGTGGTGATGATCTTAACTCAAGATCTAGATCAATTCCACTGTCAAAAACCGATCAACACGTGATCTGTCCACACGAAAAAGCTTCAGTTCGAAGGATGTGTAGAAATCACGATGATGTCGTAAGGTGGTAACGTAGACCTACCTCAGCCTTCCTCCTAGCAATGGCAGCAGCGACGGCGAGCGTGATGGGGCTCGTCGGCGGCCTCACCGGTGGCTGAACTCCGGCGAAAGGGTTAACTCGGTGAGTTGGGAGCTAGGACCTCCAAGTCGCCGACTCGGAGGGGAAAAATAGGTACATGGTTGCGGCCAAGGGGTTTTGGGTTCTATTTATAAGAGGAAAAGAAGAGTCCTACTCATATTGGATTTCAAATAAGAGTCCTATTCAATTTGTTTTGGATATTAACAACTTATCTTCAGTTGATTTTGTGTGGTATCAACGTGGAACAAATCGTGTCGGTTTCCTCAGTACCGGGTACTCGTGTACAGGGGAAAAACCGCTTAGGAATCTCGTCCTTCCGCATGGGTAAGCTCCGGAGGCTCCACGTGTCCAGCGGGGGCCTGGCCTCCCTTTTCCGCAGAGACAAGCTTCGGGTGTGCCACATGTCTGGCGGGCGGGACCTCCCTCTCCCTCAGAGGCGAGCTCCGTGTGCGCCACGTGTCTGGCGGGCGGGACCTCCCTCTCCCTTAGAGGCGAGCTCCACGTGCGCTAGGTGTCCAGCAGCGCCGGACTTCCTTTCTCCTCAGAGACGAGCTCCGAGGTCGACATGTGTCCAACAGTGTCGGACCTCCCTTCTCCTCGGAGGTGAGCTCCGAGGACGACACACGTCCCGTAGTGTCAGACCTTCCTTCTCCTCGGAGGTGAGCTCCGAGGATGACACGTGTCTCGTAGTGTCGGACCTCCCTACTTCTCGGAGGTGAGCTCTGAGGATGACACGTGTCCATCGGGACCGGACCTTACTCCCTCCGCGGGGGTGAGCTCCGAGAGCGACATGTGTCCCGCGGGGTTGAGCCTTGCTTCTCCGCAGAGACTAGCTCCGAATGCGACACGTGTCCCTCGGGGCTGGACCTCGCTTTTCCGCAGCGACAAGCCCCGGAAGAAACACGTGTCCAGCGGGCCGAACCTCGCCCCTTCCGCAGAGGCAAGCTCCTATCCTGCCACGTGACCAGCAGTGTCGAACCTCACCCCCTCCACAGGGATGAGCTCCGAAAGCGCCACGTGGCCAGCAGGCCGTGGGAAGTGTCGACGTCGGCGAACTGGAATTGACTCTTTTCAGCTATCTTACTCCCATACTCCACCATTTTGATGAATCTTCCTCCCGTTCCAATTCTTTTAAAATATTTCTCTATATGAATTCTGTATGCATGCATGGATACGAAATTGAGGGTGTTACAGACGACCGGTGATCTGAAGACCTGCACGGGTGCCGGCGATCAGGTTTCTGGGAAGTGCGCTCGCGCGGACGCTCGCAGCACTTCCTTCGTCCTCAACATCTCCGTTGAGATCTGATCCTCTACTTCCTTAGCAGGATTCTTTTTAAATAATTACTCGATCTATGACTGATTCAATATTTTTTATGAGCGATCTATTTGTATATGTTTTTATTTATTTTTGTGTAATACTAGTATTGTTCATGTTAACTGCTAGTATATTTCTTTTTACTATTTCTCTGTTCTGGTTCGTCAAATTAATTGCATGCCATGTGTATTTTCCAATAGATAGGCCATGTCTTGGTGCGGCAATGATTGGCAGAAAGTCTGGTGATGGATGTTGTGGCACGGAAGAAGAGGCAGCAGCATGTTTATTTGTGTCTCGAAATGGGAATATGGTCTCGTCGAAAGAAACATGGCGCGATGTATAGACTCGACGCTGAACCGGGTCATAAGACCGATATCTCTTTGTATGAGGTGGGTATCCCAAGAAAGCACACGACAAGGAGGGTGGTGCCAGCTTATGTGAAGTGATGCTTGTTGTGTTGGGGAAGCATAAACAGCCAAAGATCCGTAAATGGCTAAAGTCTGATGGGCAACCAAATAGAAGCTCATACGGTGTAGCCTGCATGCGAGGTCGACATGGTCTCCGGTTAAGAAAAACGTTGCTGTTGACAATGCATCAGGCCAAAAGCTCGGTGGTACATCTGCATGAAATAACCGAGCACGGACGGAGTCATTCAGTGTCCGCAAGACACGCTCTGCACGACCGTTCTGCTGTGATGTATAAGGACATGTCAACCGAAGGACAATGCCATCACTACACGAAACCTAACATATTACGACGGCCAAGTTATGTACGACGGTCGCTGTGGGCCGTCATAAGTAAACTAACGACGTTCTTGGGTCCATGGTCGTCGTAAGTTACGGGCCTATCGTAAGTTATGTGTAACTTAGGACAAGGTCGGAACCCTAAGCCGTCGTAAGTTAAAGCGTGGTCGTAAACTAAAAGTAACTTACGACGCCTTAGGTTACAGCCGTCGTAAGTTAAGCGACTGTCGTAAGTTGCGGGTCTTAACCACTGCCCCGGCTAGGGCTCGGGCTCATTCAGCCCGAGCCCGCACTGCCGCCGCGCCTCCACGCACCGCCCCGCCTCTCTGCGCTTCCCTGGCCGCGCCGCCGCAAGGCAACGCCCCAGCGTCGCCGCCGCGCGCCTCCCCAGCGTCGCCCCGCACTGCCCCAGCGCCACCGCCCCGAGCTCCCCCGACCGCCCTGCCACCCCGCGTCGCCCCTGCGCGCCTCCCCACACCGCCCTAACGCTGCCGCCCCGCGCTCCCCGGCTGCGCCGCCGCCCGGGCTCCGCCGCCACACGCCTCCCGCATCGTCCCGGCGCAGCCGCCGCTAGGCCCCAAGCCCGCCCCGCTGCGCCGCCACTTTGAGGTACGTTTTATTTAGTAATTAATTTAGTTTGTTTCGTAATTAATTTAGTTTATTAGTAAATAATTTAGTTCGTGTAGTAATTAATTTAGTTTATTTAGTTCATTTACTAAGTAATTTAGTTCATTTATTTCATTCAGTAATTAATTTAGTTAATTTAATAAGTAATTTAGTTCATTTAGTAATTAAATTCATTCATTTAGTTCTTAATTTAGTTTTTTTATTAGTTTCATTAATGATTTAATTTATCACTTAATTATATTACTTAATTTTGGTTTAGTTGAGTATTAAGTTAGTTTTATATTTCTTTTAAAATTTTGATTTAGTTGATTATTAAGTTAGGAATTTTAGTTTAATTTGGTCGCTTGAGTGTATAATATTGATATATAAATAAGCAGGCTTCGAGTCGGCTCAGCCCGACACAACCCATATGTGGCATGACACGGGCCATTTAAAGGTCAATAGCCATGGCCATGGCCGCCGCTGAGACAACCGTTGAGAACCGTGTGATTTCGATCAAGAAGCGATGTTGGTGCCATGGCCATGGCCGCCGCTGTCGTAGCCAACTAGTTTAGCACTTCTTAGTTTTCTTGAAGCCAACCGATCATGTCCCAAGAATTTTGTTGTCCATCTGTGACGGAGAATAAGGTCGTCGGAGTTCCTCTGCCGCCCGCCGCCGTCGGCGAGTACTCTCTGGCCATTTTTAGCCCTAATCGTCCTCATTCTTTCCTCCTGTCTCATGTTCTTACCTCTGTCTCATAAATCACTCCAAAAAGTAAGACTAACGTAACCTATACAATCTGCGTCACCCGTTTCGGACAGGCACGTCTTACATGAGTTACGAATGTGAGGCGCGTAGGTTCAGAATTGTCCCTTTTTGGACAGCATGGGAGTGACCGAGGGGGCATGCTTATGATGAGAGGCGGGGTCTAGATTCGGATGAAATTTCGACGGCGTAACCCTAATGTTCTCTGCTGCACCATTGTCGGGCGTGCAGTTGGAGAACAGCGAGGTTATGCTGCCAAAATTTCGTCTAGATCCGGACCTTGCGTCTCGTTATAAGCACACTCCTCTCGGTCACTCTTGGGTGGGTTTAGGACCTATCCCTGCCAATAGATGTAAAGTGAATGTAATTTCTCTAGCTTTTTACTACAGAGTAAAATATGGGTGAAGACCGCAGTTGGATGTATACTGGTTAGAAGAGCAGATCTGGTGGTCACTCAGATGAGTGGTTCATCAAGACAGATGCTTTTGTAGAACGAGCATTTTCATTTTCAAATACTGATAAGGTGCAGTGCCCATGTATGAAATGTCAGAATACCATGTTTTTGGACAAAGTGGAACTTTCGATACATTTCTGTCGAAACGGTTACATGGCCATGGCTATTGACCTTTAAATGGCCCGTGTCATGCCACATATGGGTTGTGTCGGGCTGAGCCGACTCGAAGCCTGCTTATTTATATATCAATATTATACACTCAAGCGACCAAATTAAACTAAAATTCCTAACTTAATAATCAACTAAATCAAAATTTTAAAAGAAATATAAAACTAACTTAATACTCAACTAAACCAAAATTAAGTAATATAATTAAGTGATAAATTAAATCATTTCGATACATTTCTGCCAAGCGCACCTCCTCACGGACCAGATAATTTCTCATGAAGAGAAAATCCGGCGGTGGCACGCGAGAAGTGAGGTTGGCAATGGCATGACTGAACTTCGAGTTCAAGCCACGCAAGGTGTTGATGCCGAGAGCCGACTCGGAGACTAGTGATCCAACATCGCGAAGAGTATCTGCAAGTTTTTTGATGCGACTGCAGTATTTGTGAACAAACATCTCACCTTAGTAGATGCTGTGGAAATTTTGGAGGGCGTAGACCGCACATTGCATGTCGTTGTCGAGGAACAACCCAAGAATCCGAGTCCATGCAAAGAATGTCGTGGCATTATTGGCTGGCGGATCATGTCGTAGATCGTGCTGAAGGCAGAGGTGTATAGCCAAGAGGCAATACACTTGTCGATTTGTGTCCATCCGGCGTCATCTCGACGAAGAAGTGCGTCGGTGGTGTTGTCAATATGGTCTTGGAGTCCGAACTTGCTGAAGGTGAGCTCGAATAGCTCGCGCCAGGCTGAGAAATTCGCTTCCTCCATGTCGAGTGGAACATGTGAGCGAATGTTGATCAAATTGACTGTGTGGTGGCTGGTAGGGCAAGAGGAGGCTGAGAGAAGAAGGAATTTGATTGTTCGGAGGTACCAGAGGGCGAATAATGTTAGGACGTCATGAGAGAATGCGGAGCGAAAGGAGGATCTTATTGTAAGCTGATACCATGTAGGAGAATGGAATGCGGTGCTCGACGGATTCATTCATCAGAGGAGGTTTAAGTACATGAGGATCGTAACGGAGGAGACCGGTATGTATCTGAAGAAGTGGGATCGTGACCGGGAAGCTAGGGTGACAATAACAGAAGGATGACCGTATCCTATGTGCACGGTAACAAACGTGCGACTTGATCCTATGTGCTAACAGTGTATGTGGATGTCTGTGTTTCAAAAGTAACCACACGTGCATATAATTTACATTACACTGTCTCTCCTAGTCTCGAAAATAATTTTGCAAAGCTATTTTATAAATTGTTTCATCGAAGGACTAAAATACATAATTTTCACTGAATTGATTTCTCCGAGGTGCAGAATTCTTTCAAATTCATGCCTCGCGGAAAATGGCAGCGTGACTCGTCTCTGGGGGAGTATTCGAGTGACGCAGTCCAGCCATCGCCACGTGTACAGTGTACCACTACCCCCGTCTTCGGGAGCTCCCCATTTCCCTCCCCCCAGATCTCACGCTCCCCCTGTGCTGCTACTCCCCTCCGCCATGGACGACGCGGCCAACCCAACCCCGCCGCCCTCCACCTCCTCCGCGGCGTCCTCCGCGGCCGTTGCCGCGCAGCACCGGCAGCTCCAGCGCCAGCTCTTCCTGATGCAGCAGGCGCAGGCGCAGGCACAGGGTCAGACCCACTCCCACCCGCAGCAGCTCTCGCAGCAGGCCATGTCACGCTTCCCCTCCAACATCGACGCCCACCTCCGCCCGCTCGGCCCGTTCCGCTTCCAGCAGCCGCAGCCGCAGTCGCAGTCGCAGTCGCAGCCCCAGGCGCAGCCGCACTCTCAGGGCCCATCGCCTTCCCCGTCCCCATCCCTGTCGCAGCCGCCGCAGCAGCAGCAGCAGCAGGCGGCGGCGGCGGCGCAGGCTCAGGCGAGGGGCCGGAGCCCCGAGATGGAGATGGCGCTGCAGGACGCCATGCGGGTCTGCAATCCCGACATTAAGACTCCCTTCCAGTCCGTCGAGGATGCCGTCAACAGGTGCGTCCGGATCGCGCCAGAGCTTGCTCCTTTCCTCATCTGATGTGGTTCCCAATCCCGATCTGGCGCTTTTTGTCCTTGTACGCCGGTTGGTGACCTACGAGAGGTGATGGAAATGGGAGGTTAGGCATGGATTTAGGGATTTACAGGTTTTGAAGCAATGTTGGAATGGCAGAGAAAGGAATCTGGGGATCCCTGTTATATTTGTTAGTTCCCTTCAATGCGAAATTTGGGGGGTTATAGTTAACAACTTGATTTGCTGGTTACTGTTGACGTTCTAGAGTCTGAATATTTCGGATTGATGTTTTCTATATGGTATGATTCGGGGACTGCCTCTGAATAATCCTCCTTGTTATAACTGATGTTAGCTCTACGGTTTTGTTGCCCTGCACTGCATCATGTGTCACTTTGATTGCTATGGTTGGGTTATACTATCCTTGGATGAGGACATACGTGTATACATAGTGTGACTTCCAATTCACCTTGGCAGGCTTTCATATTTTGCTTGTATAATTGTATTTTGATGTTTTGTGTTGCTATAAAGTTGTGCCCTTGCTATAAAGTCTGTCGAATTCAACAAATGTAAGTGGCACATTGTAGTATTAACATAAGGCATTAAATAAAGACTTTGGTTGCAACAAAATAAAGGTTGTTCTTTTACTATCTTCAACATATTTATGCTGCAGTTCGTTTGTTAGATCATGTGATTATATATATATATATAAAAAAAAAGAAAGGGCAGCCCGGTGCATGTAGCTCCCGCTTGCGCAGGGTCCGGGGAAGGGTCCGACCCACTTGGGTCTTTTGTATATATATAGGGAACTAATATATCCCGTTGCGAGAAAATACTGTTTTCTTTTTTCAAGCCCAGTTTCGTCTAATACAGAACTTGCTATTACATATAACATTTAGATGTATCATTGAGTTTGTCTTAGAAATAGAGACAAACTCATTGATAGAGTTAGTTTCTAGTACGCAGTGCCAATCATTCATCTACATTTATCTGCTATGTGAACAACATGCATTTGGACTCCTATTCTGTCTGAACTCATACAACAACAACCAAGCCTTTATCCCAAGCATGTTGGGGTAGGCTAGACATGAAACCTAACATTTTTTTATATATATATTTTTTAAATTTATTTGTGCGGTCTAGCATACTATGCTCTTAATTTAAACTTCAAGCTCTGTTGTTGGACTATCAACGCAGTTATACATCCATGCTCCATCTGACAAAGTAGGTCATCAAGGATTTCTCTTCTTGAATAGAAGATGTATATATCTTTTGCACACATTTTTTGTTCCTCTATTGGAATTAGTAATGTGAAGTCCGCTTGATCTTCTATGAACTGAATAAGACATACATAGAATTAGTAATAGAATCTAGTTCCGACGAAGAATGTTATTTAACATCATTTGATTTTCGTTTATTATCCAAAAGTTTTTTACTGAGCATCTTAATTGCTTGGCAATTTTTAACCATAACTTTTGGCAATAAATTTCATCCAAGTGTGGAAAGTTGGTATTCCTGTAAAAGTAGCCAAAAATGCCGTTATGTCCAAATACCTACTGACATTTGGTCTGTTACATCTAGGCTGCATTTTTAATATTGCATTTGGATGATAATAGTTTTTTATGTGATACCATATCTAAATGAACGCCATCAACGTGCCATGACTCAGACTGTCAGTTGGTCACTAAAATCTCGGAGGGAGGATAATGGAGCTTTAAATTGACTTCATGACATTTCTTTTCTCTAGTGCACATGTATTTGCTAATAGTTAAGTAGCTGAGCGCTCCTATACCTAGTATTTTATGATAATGCTCTACTTTACAGTGGCATTGTGAGCAGTTTATGAAGTCAATGTATGGTGTCACGTTAAGACCATTGTTCTGAACTATGATCTACCATCCTACACATTCACCTTTTGTACCAGATATTGTACCATATCTTTCATATGTGTTCATTGTTAGTTTAAGTATAATGAGATTAATGAACTGTGAAGGAAACTTTGAATTGGAATCAGCTCAATTATATAAACAATTGAACAGTTAGTTTAGGTTGTTCTTAGACTTTAATGCACAGGTGTATACTTTAAAGGGTGTATCTTGGAATAGGCCAGCAGCTATAATTTTTCAAAATGCTATTCTTTTGGTTCTGGATAGAAATATAATTTAAACTAGGTGCAGAATGTGTTGTTTATGTGAACAATGGTTTCATGTGTTCTACTGCATCCTTAAATCCAAGTATTGGATTATGATCTTCCTAAAGAACTATGTGGTAATTGTGCAAGTTATTGAATATCATCTGAAATAGAGCCAGTTCCATTTGTACTTCTCATACTGCAAAATTTCTGAAATTCACCCTTGCAAAACGGAAATCGAATTAGGTGCCCTTCACCGTTTAATATATTTATTTTTATTTTTTCTAAAACTAGCCGGAGAGCTGCCTGTCATTCTATTAAAAAGGAATAAAAGGTGACCGTCCGACTAGGAGCAAAACGGAACCAAATATAACACGTGAACCCATAACGCACACCCTGTCATAAAAAAGGGCATACCCAGTGCCGAAGGCTCCCACACATGTGCGGTCTGGGGAAGGGTTATTTCTAGAAAGCCTTACCCCTTCTTTTTCAGAGAGGCTGGTTCGAACCCAAGACTTTAGGACACAAGTGGAGACATACTACCACTGCGCCAGGTCCGCCCTTCTAACACACACTCTATTATGTGGAAACAAAATGCAACGGAGTAACCAGAGTGAATACCTGTCTCTAGTGCGCCCCTGGTCAAAAGATCTGGCTAAACCATGCACACTGGATTATTTGCCTGTTGCACTCAGCCTTGTCAATGGGTGCACACCAGACTGCCTGCTTGTTTCAACATCCACATGGTTCGCTTGTTACAGCTCCGGCCTTGATCCTGTGTCTCGATTGGTGGGCTAGTGGCTGTGCCTTGGGAGCACGTCTTCCTTTTGCTGACCATGCAATCTGATATTGTAGTATCTTGTAACTGTTAGGCGCTGGGCTCCATGTTAGTTGAGGTGCAAGCCTAGAAAGTAACTAGGGATCTATTAATATGAGATTCCATGTGATTAAATGTTATTATAGCCAGGCTTGTGAATGCCCTCCTGGACTCCTAGGCGCCGGCAGGGCGCCTGGACGCCGGCCAGGCACCCGAGGCGGGTAGCGACGGCGGGTGCGCCGGCGGCGGCGGCAGCAGAGGAGGCGGATGGCCAGCTAGGCGGCAGAGGATGTTGGAAATCCGGAGATTAATTTCCTCTAAACTCTTCTCTTATCTTATTTTCAACCGGGGGGGGGGGGCTGTATATATAGCCCCAAATTACAGAGTCCTATCTAATACTACCTAGACTCCTACTCTTATTGGACTAGGACTCAATCTCTAACACCAATTATTCTAGAAAAACGAGATTATATCCAACAATCACCCCCTAATCTCGTTTTTCTAGATCACACTCACACTAATTAGGATGGAGACACACTTCCACCCTAAACACACTTTCGGGATGGACACAACTGCACCCCCAGGATGGTCACATCTACACCCTGCACAACTCAATTTTGGGATGGGCACGTCTTCATCCCCAGGATGGCCGCATCTTCATCCTGCACACAAATTCGGGTTGGTCACATCTTCAACCCCAGGATGGGCTCATCTTCATCCTGCACACGCATTTAGGTTGGTCACATCTTCAACCCCAGGATGGACTTATCTTCATCCTGCATTTGATCTCGGAATGGACACATCTTCATTCCGACCACATACTTGAGATGGTCACATCTTCATCTCGAGCACACCTCGCATTGGCCTGCTTTTCCTCACGCGACAGAGCACCCAATATTCTTCTTCGTCACCTTCATCGTCGTGGCGATAGCACATCGGGTCGGTGATCTCGTACTCCTCCAAGATCCATCCCGTGCTACGACGCTTCCCGAGTTCTCCGCGCATGTAGAAGCAAAACTTGACCATACGCCATTGCACCACAACTCCCATATTGGAAATTGACTGTGCACACTTGGTCGCGCTATGCTTCCAGATGTCGCCGCCACTAGACCGCTGTACTCGAGGCTTGCTCCGCCTGCGTAACGTGAAGAAATATCCCAAGTCACGCAGGTTGTAGTTTGCTAACAGGTCCCACGGCGTCACATCGTAGAAGTTTGCTTCTATCACAATGTCTGACATACGTGGTGAAAAACCGAGCAGCAGCTTCTGAATCAGTCACCATATTCCATGTACACCTTTCCATGTACACCTCCTGTGTATTTCTAGCAAAGAAGGGAAGAACTCCGGGTACACCTCGTGTGCACATAACAAATCCTCAAAATTTTCTCTATCCTTCCGCACGGGAGCATCCTCCTTCCTCACGTGAGCACAGCACGGATTCTTTTCCTGAATCAGACTTACTTTGGGTCTGCTGCTCACCCACGTGGTCTCTACCAAGTCTGACACCTTTTCTTTGCTGCACATAGCAACACGCCACCACTTCTCTTTCCAGCCCTGTGCTCAGCTCCAAGGTGCGCTGCCCCACGCGACCCGAGCAGCTCACGCCCAAACACCCAGCCTCGGGTTGCACCCCACCTCAGCACCGCTCTGGTCCATCCTTCAATGCACGCTACCTGTGACCTTTGTGCTGCACAGCTGACACGTTTGTAGAGCACCTGTCGCTCACCCTTTGCGACAACTCGCACCTCTCAGCGTGGCTGGTGCCCTACGTCTACAGCCACGTTGCCTCTGCCTACCAAGCTCCTACAGTCGTGCGTGGCTCAAGGAAACAAATCCTAAACCACCAACTTCTCCTCTCTTCTTTTCACAGGACCACGAGCAGCCGCCGCCTTTTCTCTGCTCAACCGGAGCCTTCACCGCCGCAACCCTAGCGCCAGCCGCCTCCTTCCTCTGCTCAGTCGCCGCCTCTACCTTGTGAGCGCCGCTGCCTCTTCTTCCTCCTCTTTGAGAAACCCTAGCAGCCTTCACTCTCACAGAACAGCAGCCGCCGCCGCCTCCTTTGACCCCGCACACGCTACTAGCGCCCGCGCCGCCCTTGCCGCGCGGGCCCGATCCTGGCCGCGCTCCTCGCGCCCGCGCGCTGGCCACGCGTCGCGCGCTGCCCGTTGCTGCGCGCGGCCGCTAGCGCCCACGCTGGCCGCCCTCGCGCTGCTGGCCGTCGCCCGCTCGCCGGATCTGCGCCGGGATCCACTCGGCCAGTTTGGCCGCGCCGCCCCTTGCTGTTGCCCGCCCGGCCACCTGCGCCGAGGGGTTGGCCGCCCCGGGAGCATGTTCTCCCGGGGCAGCACAGGGTTAGATCCTAAACCCTAGCTCTGATGCCAATTGTTGGAAATCCGGAGATTAATTTCCTCTAAACTCTTCTCTTATCTTATTTTCAACCGGGGGGGGGGCTGTATATATAGCCCCAAATTACAGAGTCCTAATCTAATACTACCTAGACTCCTACTCTTATTGGACTAGGACTCAATCTCTAACACCAATTATTCTAGAAAAACGGGATTATATCCAACAGAGGAGGTGGGCGGGCGGGCGGAGGAGGCAGACGGGCAGGCGGGTGGAGGAGGCAGACGGGCAGGCGGGCGGGTGGGCGGGCGGGCCTCACGGCCCAACTATTGTGGACCGTCGGATGAGATCCGACGGTCCTCATTTTCACTGGGGTATATAAAAGAACCCTACCCTAGTTTTCTCCTCACCCTCTCTCCCTCTTTTCTCCACTGCCGGCGGCGGCGACCCTGTGAAGCGGCGGCAGCGGCACTGTGAGGCGACGGGGCGACGGGGTGGACAGCGGCGGCGGCGGCACCGACGGCGGCGACATGCGAGGTGGCGGCAGGCGGAGGGGGCGCCGGTGGCGAGCAGAAGCGGCGCCCGGCGGGTGGCGACGCCCGGCCAGGAGAGGCGAGCCGCCCTGACGTCCGCCTGTCACTGACTGGACGCCTAGGCGACGCTTTGAAAACGCTGATTATAGCTTTTCATGATTCTATGCATGTTCACCATGCGGGTGCAACTGTTTCTGTGTCATTTGCTTTACCAATCACATCATTTACATACACGGTTTCATAGTGACATGTGACTTGGTGAAGCACGTGTTTGTCTCGATCTGCACTAAATGCTATATGTTTATTTTATAATCATGATTAACTTGTGTTCTGCTGAAGATGAGCCCTGGCGCAGCAGTAAAGCTGTTGCGTTGTGACCATGAGGTCATGGGTTCGAGCCCTGGAAACAACCTCTTGCAGAAATGTAGGAAAAGCCTGCGTATAAAAAAACCAAGTGGTCGGACCCTTACCTGGACCCTGCGCAAGCGGGAGCTACATGCAACTGACTGCTCTTTCCTTTCCTTTTTGATTAACTTGTGTTCTTCTGCTCTTTAATTATTTGACATCTGATTGTGTTGTATAACAGAGTTTTTCTTTTCAGTAGGTTTCATAAAAAGCAATTATAAAATGACATGTCAGATTTCAGGTTTTCGATTATTATGTGTTGTGGCTAACCTTTTGAAAGGAAATATGTAGACCACTATGTTCCGATTAATTGGTCAAATAATGCACACATATGGTGTGAATAATTGTGCATGAGATAGCATATACCACCAAGCCTACCCAACGTGCTTGGGACAAATGCTTTTTGTTGTTGTATAGCATATACCACGAGAGGGTGGAATCATACACCTTCAAGTTCTTTTTCTCATGCTCATAATATTTCTATTGCACACACATTTTGGAATCAATGCCTTATGATTTATGTACTACTGAATTTATGTCATGTAACCGTTGCAGTATCATTTATGTCAGTTCCTGAAATTACTCATATCCTCTTTCCCATCTATGTTGCATTAGGTTATTGCCTTACCACATTGTTGCTGACTATGAGGCTGAAGAAGATGACAGAATCCTGGACAGTGATACGACTGGTCAGCTTACGTCTCGCCTACAGCAATGGGATCATAACATTCTAGTGAAGATTGCTGAGTTTACAACAACTTTTGAGAAGCAGGTGTTGGCATACAACATAATGACAAAGAAAAGGGCCATCGGTGAGTTCAGATCAGAGGAGCGGTTAATGCTGGAGCAGGCTTTATTACAGGAGGAAAAGATGGCTATGATGGAACTGCGAGCAGAGATGGAGTCCAGGGAGCAAGCAGGCCGTGAGGCTGCTGAAGCTAAGATGCGTATGGCAATGACTGAGCATGCTCAGGCTGGGGCCCAATCACACTCTGAGATGATTGGTCAGGGCCCTATAAGGGCCAGCGTTGTGGCTTCGCAGGGGGATGATGGGCCTGGCCATGGCATGGCGCAAGAACAGGGAGATGAAGGCTGGGAAAACGCTCAAAAGGATGAGGAGGATCCATCTGAGGATTATCTCAATGATGAGAATGAAAATGGTAACTCTGATGGGCAGGAGGATTGGCGTAGGTCAGGGGAGTTTGATCTGAACTCTAGGTAAGACAGTTGAACTTGCAGTGGTCGAGGGAACTAGTTAAAAAAGGTCTATGTACTGGTAGTATTCTGCACTTGTGCTGGTGTTGTACCTATATTTTATCGTTGTTTGTGTTGAAGGTAACTTAATGAAGTCTTCATGGCTTTAAACGTGCCAGCATGCTAAGTGCTCCGGTCTTTCTTGACAATATATGTTGCGTTCCTCATCTTGTGCTATGTTCTAACTTGTGCACGATAAAGTCTGACCGTTTTTTTTTCTGAATTGGACAAAGGCTTACCTTAGGAATAGAGTGGCTAATATGTAATTACAGGTGTAGTCCTGTAACTCATCAAGATCACATGATCTCAGTCAATTTAGCGTGTGGCTACTTGTTATTTTGCATTGCCAAGAGAGGATTTAAGTAAAAAGACATAATCACTGTAGGATGGAGATTACAATAGAGATTGCGTAATCTTTATGAGTTGTTTGTATGATTACATCGTACAATGATTGCATGCCAGCTGCTCTCTAGTGCGAAAGCCAATGTCCTGTGTTATTCAAACCGTTTCGGTTCTAGCTAGCTGCAAGGGTCTATGGTCGACATGGGCTGTACATACTTTCATTGCCTTCTCTTCACAAATGAACGCGAAAAAAATAACTCCTTCGGTTAGCATCATGGCCCCCTCCATGCCCCAGCCGCCGCCGGCGATTGGCTTGGTGGCCGTTGCACGTGACGTCCTGTGGTTAGTCTTCATCAATCTCGGACAGCCCAAGGTCTTCTGGAGTGCCGGGTTCGTGTGTGCACCCTGGTAGCGCCTCGCACGCGACGAGCCCGCAGCATGTCGACCTTACCGCGGGGGCGGATGGAAACCATGGCGACTACCGGTAGGACCGGGCGGTGTGTCTGGATGGAAAGCGATGGCGTGTGCTGCCGTGGACCACACCGCCGGCCAGTGCGAAGCTTTTTTTATTATTTCTGTACGCTTATGTGTGTAACACCCGCTCACACCACAACGTCATAAGACACACACCCACACATATATACAACCCTACCCTACAACTATACACCACGTCTTTTAAAACATCAACGGAATCCATCGAAGTTCGATGGGCGACGGGATGTTGCACTCCCATTATGTCGTAAGAGGCATCTGAAAATTACTCTGAGAACAAGTCACTGTGAGAGCCCGAGTTCGATTTCAGGAATCGAATCTGGGCGACAGAACTCACAACTGGAGCCCCTGGCCACTTGGGTTGGAGCCTAGATCTCTCAAGTGTGAAGCTTTCAGGGCCGCGCCGATGATTAGTTCCTACTCTATCTTGCGGACAGGTTAGTTTTCATGAATTCTGCATTTTTAATAATTAAACCTTGGAGTCAGCTGGCTTTGCAATTTTATAGCTTCTTGACATTACAACTTGTCACGCACTACCATGATATTTGCTTTATAAAAAGTTTTTTTTAAATAAAATATATATTGATATTTGAGGATCTGTATAAAAAGATGCATATTGCTATAGGGCTGAAAACGGTCAGAAAAATAATCAAATCATTTTCATTTTTATATTTTAAATTTAGAATCAGAATCGGAAACAATACTTTCAAAAATAGTCACGGTATCAGAAATTTCGGAAATATCGGAAACGGATACATCAGAACGGAAAGATGTTGATATCGGACGAATTCGGATGTTTATTTCGGACACAGTGCTCCAAAATACTATGTTAGCATTACTTCAAATAAAATAAACAAACTATGATAAATATTTTCATATAACTAATTATAATAAATTAAATGCTTTATACACATACTCTAATAAAGCAGTTGTATAAGTAGATAAGACGCACGCAGATGAGTAAGACGCGTTCATACCAAGTAATAAACGTGCAATTTATAAATGGACGTCCTACCTGTTATGTGGAGGGTAGGAGAGAGGAGTGTCAATAATAGGCTTTAGAGTAGAGAGTTTTCCAACTGTTGTTATCTCTTTACCTACTATAATTGCAAAAATTAGGCCTATGTGCGATTTATTTGGTCTGTTCACCTGGTTGAGTTCGTAGGTGAGAGGCAATAGTTCTGCTGCTGATCATAATCATGTTGTTTTATAATTTCCGAATAAATTTCTTAACAAACTTACGAATAAATTACCGAATAGATTTCTGAATAAATTTTTGAACAAATACAAAATTCTGATAATTCCGTTGGAAATCTATCCAAATTGTTTCCGATCCGATTTTCGAATATGCATTTCCGATTTCCGACCAATTTCCGAAAATTTTCGTTAAAAATGGAAATCGATACAGAAATCTTCGAAATCGGTACCGGATGATCCGAAAAATTTCCGTCCGAATTTTACTCCTATATAGATATTATTTATAAGAAAAAAACTTCATTTCTGATAGCACACAGACCTAGAAAAAAGAGCAAATAATACAAGAAGAGAAGTATCTATTATGCAGTTGATGAACCATTTATAAGTCCACTAGCCCCTGTGGTCACCATTGCAACAAATAGGCAAAGTAATTGATACCGAAGCCCTTAACAACGCCATCAAGAAGGACAATGAAGCTTCCTCCCACTATCCTGCTTACTTAGAACATGAAATTTCTTCCATAATAGCATTACGCACTACAGGAAACAGGGCAACATACGACAGCCTGTATAACATATGACGGCTAGCTGTCGTATATAAACTTACATACGACGGTCAGCGGCTGTCGTATATAAGTTTATATACGACAATACAGCCGTCGTTTAGTATATGGCTGTCGTATATAGTGGTTATATACGACAGCCAACCCTAGGCCGTCGTATATAGCAGTTATATACGACAACCAAACCAAGGCTGTCGTAAATAAGCTTATGTACGACGGCCACACCATGGGCCGTCGTAAATAAGGCTTATATACCCGCGGGCCCGGGTCGGCGCGGGCATTCACGCCCACGCCGACCCGAGCCCCCCCAGCCCTAAACGCCGCCGCCGCCCGCCCGCCGCCGCCAGCCGCCGCCCCGGCCGCCCCCGCCAGCCGCCGCCCCGCCCGCCACCGCCAGCCGCCGCCCCGCCCGCCCCCGCCAGCCGGCGCCCCGGCCGCCGCCCGCCACCGCCTCCAGCTGTCGCCGCCAGCCAGCCGCCGCCGCCCGCCCGCCACCGCCGCCGCCGCCCCGGAGGTCCCCGCCCCGGCCGCCACCCAATAGCCGCCACCCCGCCCCGGCCGCCGCAGGCTCGCCACAACGCCGCCCCACGCGCTGCCTAGCCCCACCGCGCTGCCACATCGCGCTGTGCGCCGCCGCACCGTGCCGGTCCGCCTCCACGCCGCCCGCCTCGCCGTGTGCCGCTCGCCACGCCGCCTCCACCGTGAGGTAAGTCGCCCGCCTCCCTCCCCATCTAGAAAGTTTGGTTTTTTAATTACCAATTGTTTAGATTATGCTTGTTTGTTTTTGATTGTTTAGTGGCTAATTCTTTAGATTTAGATGAATTGATATGCTTAGGTTTAATTATTGCCCAGGTTTATTTGAATTGCTAGCTAGGTGTTTTTTTAATTGCTTAGAATTGATAAGCTTGTTAACTACGGTAATTATGGTTGTTTAGATGAGTTGTTAATTACTTAGATGATTAATGCATATGAGTTAATAGTTTAATTGATTATTGTTTTGATTGTTTGAGTGTTTAAAAGTACTATATGTACATAAATGGGCTTAGGGCCCGATACGACCCATTTAGTGGTAACGTATACGTCTACAAAAGCACGATGTGAACAACCTAGGCCGCCTCGTCCTACCCAAAACCCCCTCCCCCCCCCCCCCGCGGCGTTCAGCCTCCGATCCCCCTCCCCCCACCCCCCCCGCGGCTTAGCCAGCGCTCGGCCACCGACACTCTGCCGCGGAACTGCCAATCCTTCATCGCTCGGCCTCCTCCGCCGCGGGACTGTCGATCTGCCGGCACTCGTCGGCCTACATTGACCGGCTGCCGCGGATCTGCCGGCGCTCAACCTCCCACGAGCGTAGGTCAGTCTGCTCCCCCCCCCCCCCCACATTGGTTTCCTCCATCGACAGCGCCACCCCCACCCCTTCCTTTCCCGCAAGATGTATCACCTCCTGTGCACGGGCGCCGCCGCCGCCTCCCCTGTGTGCAAGCGCCGCCGCCGTATTCACCTGCCTTACGCCGGGATCTAAGGCGATGGGACGCCTTACGATCCCCAGGCGCCTTACCGCTTAAGCGACGCTTAAGCGATGCCTTAACAACTATGGTTCTTTCCTTCTCTCTATTGTTCTTTCCTCTCTCTCTTTGAAATGACTCAATAATGAAAGATTGACGTAAACCTTTACAATATACGTCACCCGTTTCGAACCGGCCCGTCTCACATGTGTTACGCATGTGAGGCGTGTAGGTTCGGAATTGTCCCTTTTGGACAGCCTAGGAGTGACCGAGAGGGCGTACTTATGATGAGACGCGGGGTCTAGATTTGGATGTAGTTTCGACAGCGTAACCCTAATGTTCTCCGCTGCTCCATTTTCGGACGTGCAGTTGGAGAACAGCGGGGTTATGCTGCCGAAATTTCGTCTGAATCTAGACCTCGTGTCTTGTCATAAGCACGTTCGTCTCGGTCACTCTTGTGTGGGTTTAGGACCTATCCTTTCCAATATATATAGGTCCGTGACATAAATAAATAATAATCTAACTATAAATTCTTTGACTTAAAACTGTAGAGTTAAACATGAGTGAAGACCGTAGTTGGATGTATACCGGTTGGAACAAGGCAACTGGTCACTTAGATGAGTGGTATGCCGGGACAAACGACTTTATTGATCGAGTGTTCTCGTTGTCTACGACCAATAAAGTTCGTTGTCCATGTGCGAAATGCCGGAATACTAAGTTTCTGGACAAAACGACATTGTCATTACACTTGTGCAGAAACGGTTACATGCCATATTATGAGGTCTGGAGTTTCCACGGCGAGTCTGCTCCTCGAGCCGTTCATGTAGTGGAAGATGATGATGATGATTGTTCGGGTGTTGACAGGATTGATGAGATGGTACAAGATATATAAACGGAGGATCCGCCTACAAATGAGACAGACACATTCTTTAATCTCTTGAAAGCTTCTGAAGAGGTGTTGCATGATCATACTGAAATGACTCTTCTTACTTTCATGACCAGATTTATGGCAATCAAATCTAAGTATTTCTTCTCTAATAATTGCTACAATGATATGATGAAACTTATCAGCGATGCTCTTCCACAACCTCATAAACTGCCCAAAGATATGTACCACTCAAAGAAATTACTATCTGGACTGGGTATGAGATATGAAAAAATTGACGTGTGTCGAGATAACTGCATGCTATTCTGGAAAGAGCATGACAAAGAGAAGAATTGTTTAAAGTGTAGAAAATCGAGATTTGTCGAAGTTGTCAATGACGATGGTGATAAAGTAATGACAGAAGTTTCACATAAGCAATTGCGTTACTTGCCTGTGACACCTCGGTTGAAGCGGCTGTTTCTTTCTAAAAGATCTGCCAGACACATGAGATGGCACAAAGAAGGTGTGCGTGAGAACAAAGATGTGTTGACTCATCCGTTGGAGTGATGCATGGAAGTCTTTGGACTCTTTTGATCCTGCTTTTGCTAGTGATGCGAGAAATGTTTGCATCGGGTTAGCGACGGATGGTTTTTCACCTTTCAGTACAAATGCCACACCATACTCCTGTTGGCCCGTCTTTGTTATTCTGTACAACCTACCACCTTCTCTTTGTATGAAGTACGAGTTTATGTTTCTTAGCCTCATTATACCAGGACCAGATCATCCAGGATCACGTATAAATGTGATGTTGAAACCATTGATTGAAGAATTGAGAACGTTGTGGATTGTAGTTGAAGCGTATGACTGTTACAAGAAGCAGAAATTTAACGTTCGAGCTGCTTATTTGTGGTCTGTCCATGATTTCCCTGCGTACGGCATGTTTTCTGGATGGAGCACACATGGTCGTTTGTCGTGTCCCATATGTGCGTCTGACACAGAGTGTTTTCGACTTACATACGGTGGCAAGATAAGCTACTTTGATTGTCATAGGCGTTGGCTTCCTCAAAACCACCCATTCAGGCAACAGAGGAATGTCTTCAGAAAAGATATTGTTGTCACTAAGGAACCACCTAAACGCCTAAGCGGGTGCGAAGTATACGATGTGTTGGACTCACTAGTCCCTGATGAAGCTCGCCCTGGATTCTTTGTAGGTTACGGAAATGTTCACAACTGGACTCATGTATGTGGAGTTTGGGAGCTACCATATGTGAAGTCATTGATACTGATGCATAATAAAGATATAATGCATCAGGAGCGTAACATGGCCGAATGTATCATAAGCACGTGCATGGATATCACGGGCAAAACGAAAGACAACTTAAAGGCTCGAAAGGATTTGGCCGAGATTTGTAATCGACCTACTCTTGAGCTCTATGAAAGCGGTGGTAAGCCACGTGCTTCTTTCGTGCTTCGACCTAATGAAAAGAAACAAGTTATGGAATGGCTGAAAACTTTGAAATTCCTAGATGATTATGCTGCTAGTCTAAGACGAGTCGTGAATGTTAAAACGGGAAAGCTCACTGGGTTGAAGAGTCATGACTATCATATAATAATGGAAAGACTCTTACCTGTTATGTTTCGGGGATATCTGGATGATGCGGTGTGGAAGGTGTTAGCTGGGCTCTCATTATTCTATAGGCAGTTATGTGCCAAAGAAATAACGAAAGATATGATGGAGAAGTTAGAGAAGGAGATACCTGTACTTTTATGTAAGATAGAAAAAATATTTCCTCTTGGTTTCTTCAATCCAATGCAGCATCTTCTTATACATATTCCATTCGAAGAAAAAGTTGGTGGTCCTGTGCAATATAGATGGATGTACCATATTGAAAGAGCATTGAGATATTTGAAAACTATGGTTGGCAACAGAGCAAGGGTTGAAGGGTGCATTGCCGAAGCATTTACTCTAAATGAAGTAGGTTACTTTTCTAGTTTCTACTTTGCAGAGGAAACAATGTCAATACTTCGGCAATGCGATACAATGTAGATGACGAACCACCAGTTAGTGATCTCTCTATTTTTGAATCGAGGGGAACTACTGTTGGCAGCAGCACGACATACAATTTTACCGAAGGAGAAAGGACTGCAGCTTTACTCTACATGTATGCTAATATCGATGGCATGGAGAAATATTTCGAGTAAGTGTTTCTCTTACATTTATGATGATTATTATATTTACCAATACATGTATGCTAATGTCGATCACATATGTTTTGTGTGTACAGTGAGTTCCACAACCAAAACTGGAAACATAAGCATCAACCAGCGAGAAAGCAAGTAGAAACGATGCGATGGACTGGAATTAATAGAGGGCCTAGTTTCTTATCCTGATTTCGAGCTTATGTATTAGCGAACACCGACATCCATCAAGATTTACGACAATTATCTTATGGATTAGTGAAAGTTAGAAGTTGTGGTCGATATGACGTAAATGGCTTCCAATTCCGTACGACTCAATTCGAAACTATTCGTCCTCTCGCAGCAACATCAAATTGCGGAGTTGTGACGAGAGCAATCGACTCACAAGTTAAAGAAACCAATTACTATGGAATCATTAACAAAATTCTAGAATTTACTTTCGCTGGCAATAAAGAACTTCGAGTGGTGTTCTTTGATTGTGATTGGTTTGATAACAATCATGGAACTCGAGAAAATCAATTTGGCATGGTGGAAGTGAATCACAACGAACGCTTACGAGGTTTAGATACATACGTTCTTGCACATCAAGTGAAACAAGTGTATTATCTACCTTATCTATATAAGAAGTTTAGCACTTGGTGGGTGGTATATAAAGTGAATCCTCGTGAGCGCTTGTATACTCCTAGAGATGATGGTTATCATGATAGTGGAGACACTGAAGAAGTTTACCAAGACGAAGAGTTGCCAGACTCTTTTATCGTCGAGCCTGGTGCAGGACTCGATAACTTAGTAGGAGACGTTGCAGATGTAGAGACATCTACAATGCAAAAGCAGAAACGTAAACAGCTCACGATGACAGATCGCTATGTTGATGATCGTGATGTTGATGATCATGATGTTGATGAATTTTGAAACTGATTACGAGTAATGTTCTTTTAAATGAAAGTGACATTAATTATTGCTTACATTACTTTTGAAACTGATTATGAGTAATGTTTTTTTAAATTGATTAGGATGTCGTCAAGCAAAGGTTCAAAGGGTTCGAAGGGGAAGAAGGCGCCGAGTGCGAGGGGTTTCCTCCCCTCGCAGGAGAGAGAGGACTACTTCTACGGTTCCACTTACAGCGGGAGCAGACGCACTCAGCTGTTAAGTGTGTGTCCAGAGTTACGGGACAGGGTTGTCAGTTTGCAGCGTACAGAGGTAAATTTTTCTACAATGCATAAAATTATTAAAATCACTTTTTCAATTTAACTTATTTACTTTACCATTGTATTCTGATTCGGACTATGAGTCCGAGGCCAGAGCGGCACCTCAGGAGACGGGTATGCAGCACAGCGTGCCCTCGGGGAGCGAGCCCTCTAGTAGCCAGGCCTCTGGCAGCCAGCCCTCCGCAGCCACCCCCAAGGTAGTCTGCCCAGCGAGCCCGAGAGCACCCAGCCCGAGGACACATCCGGTGACCAACCTTCTGGGTCACCAGACGTGGTGCCGTAGCGGAGGAGACGTACGAGGAGGAGTAACTTTGTTGGTCCTCCACCGTTTCCTAGAGAGCCGGTAATTATTCGTCCGGTTGGAGACAGGTAACACACTAATAAAGTATTCATTTCTATTTGTTCTCAAAGACTATGATCTTACTTAATGACTTAACAAACGTCTTTTTAGTTCTTGGGAGGACCTCTCATACGACGGGCAGAAACACCACAGAACGGTGAACGGTTGCATCAGGAACTTAGTGCGTCTGCACTACTCCGGTGCGATCGATGGACGTGCAGCTACGTCGTGAGACGACTACGCGCATGTTCCTCACCCGGAGAACGACAACCTACAGGGAGTCGTGTGGGCATATTTTTGGGTAAGTAACTTTCATAAATATTTGAACTTTCAATTTTTTATGTTCCTTCAAATATTAATGTGCGTATATGTCGAACTGTGTTGGCTTCCTACAGCTCAGGTACCGCCTTGAGGACCCGGCTGAGCAGATGGATCACGCCCGCTCCGTGTTCAAAGTGAACGCTCGGAAGCTTGTTATGCAAATGCTTTCGAACGCTCAGAGTCAAGTAGTTAAAGACTACTTAAAGCTCCATGGCCACGAGGTTGGGTCGTTCAGAGACGCCTCCGACACGTACTTGACGGAGGAGCAATACGCAGAGGTAAGTTGCCAAATCTTTAAATTGTTCACATTAATTTTACTAAGTAACATCTAATGAACTACGCATGTGTGCAGGTTAGTGTCACTTGGTTACAGGGACGAACTGAAGATTACCGAGCCCTTTGCAGGTATTGGGCTCGAGATGCCAGAGGGAGCTCAGGGAAGCACGGTATGGGCGTCCAAGGTTTTGTGCGAATGGCTAAACGAATGGTAAGTTTCTTGGTAATTTTTATTATGTTCATAATGTAGTATTGTTCGTACTAACATATGTTCACAGGAAAAGGAGACCGGCGTGCGACCGAGTGCTACTGCGGTCTATAGGAGAGGTCACGCTGACCCTTCTTAGCTGGAGCAGTGCAGTCAGTACGCAGTGGAGCGCATGGTAAGTTTCATGACCTCTCAAATTATTTGACACTATATATGTTGTTGAACTTACACAATTTCATTGTTTTTTAGACTAGGTATGGGCAAGAGGCTGTGAGGATACACGGCGAAGAGTTCGATTGGGAAAACTCCCCCAATATCGACCCTCAAGCCGCGTATGCAAGCGGAGCTGGAAAAGCACACGAAAGGTGAATTCATTTACTTTCATTGTTTTCAATTTAAGATTATTTAATTTTACCTTGAATTGATATGTTTTTTGTAGGCTCACCATATTCTCTGGGGTCGTCACTTCTAGGGAGGCACGACCTACGAGAGGCAGCTCCTCGCAGTCTTCGGCTGCTGACGCAGGCTCCTCCAGCCGCCGTGTCACCGAGAGAGATCTCGAAGTCATGGCGCTTCGGGAGAGCTTGGCTCGGCAGGAGGAGGCCTTGGCGAGAGAGCGAGAGAACAACAGGGCTGCCATGGCGTACCATGCGTCCTATATGGAACAGATGCAAGCGGCAATGGAAGTAAGAAACATACAATTATACTTTAATTACATTGCATTTCAATTGGTTTTGTAAATTGTAATGTTTGAAATGACAGGTGCTAGCTCAACAGCAAGGGCAGCAAATCCAGATACCGTTGTGGCAGCCACCTCCATTCGTGCTGCAGCCGTCACCACCACAGGAGCAGTTTCCTGGAGTACAGGTATAAAAAGGAAGTTACATTAAGTGGAAGCCCCAACCGCGAAGAATCCTAATGAACCTAGAAAAAGAATTGTAAACTTGTACATATGTCACTGTGTTTCGCAGCGATCAGGGACGGAGGCTCAGACTCCATCGCCACAGCTAAGGGCGCCAGGTTCGCCGCGGCAGGATGATTGCTTCGCTCCCGGAGGTAGTGGAGGAGCTAGTAATAAATAGATTTGTGATTTTGTTTTTGATTGTGTGGATGTTAGACTTCGTGATTGTCGATGTGTACTATTGCACTTTGTCGTGATTTTATATATCAAACTGTTTTGTTGTTGTCTATTGATTTGGATGTGTATCTGGCCATCGAGGCAGGTTAGCCATTTTCTGTTTTTAAAAAAAATGGAAAAGCTTATATACGACGGCCTGTATAGTTTATATACAACGGTCGCTATATAAGGCCGTCGTAAATAAGCCTAAATTATATACGACGGCTGGACCCAGGCCATCGTATATAAGCCCTTATATACGACAGCCAGCGCCCACCGTCGTATATAAAGGCCTCGGCCCACTAGGCCAAGTCTACGAAACGGGTCGTTGTATATACGTGGTCGTTGTATATATACTGTTATATACGACGGTGCACGGGCCGTTGTATATAAGTGGCCGTCGTATATATACTGTTATATACGACGGTGCCGTCGTATATAACTATATATACGACAAAATATATACGACGGTCATAAACCGTCGTATATAAACAACTGGCATCGTGTATAGGTTATATACGACGGCTTCTACTTTATATACGACGGTTTTAGCCGTCGTATGCTGACGGAAATCCTGTAGTGACGTCACACCTCAGTTGCATCATAGCTAGCAGCCGCCATCTTTCCTCACAAGCCAATATGACCATCCTTTCACCATGGAAACATTGATTTGTTATCGATCATTTACTAAAGGCCAGTCTCAACAGGGCTTAAACGATGATATGTAACCCTAACACTATCCCGCCCAAGAAGCTATCCACCGATGCACCTCTATAGCTCAGCAACAATCATCACGTTCATTAACACCCAATCACAAAGCATAGATGATAGCTTAAAATTATAACCGCAAAGAAATCCTGCTTCTGGTGGTGTTCTAGTTCCACCATTATATATGAAATGTCCTTACATTACATCTTTCCTATTTAGACAAACATGTTAGAGCATATTTAGTAGTTAAATATAGAAAAACTATGATACGTATTAAAGAGTCATCTTAACCATTAAGTCTTACTTCCTCCGTTTCGAATTATTTAACATTGGTTAGTTCAAAATTAAACTAACTAGCGTCAAGTATTTCGAAACAGATGGAGTATTTACTTTATATATATTGATCGAGAAATATAATGTAGTGCATCCATCTATTATATAAAATATATTTCCTTTTATATGATATCAATGAGAATTACAGTCCTATAACTTAACCCTATCTTCTGCATCTTCCTCACGCTGCGCGCCCTTCTCCACTGGGGGCAGGGCCCTGGTTTTCTATTAATCGTGTTGACGCGTCAGGAAATGCATATCGGCATCTCCATGTAGCTGTCGGTCACAGAGCGGCAGTGCTTTCTTCATCAGGAGCCGCTCCATCGGCATTACCGCCGCCTCGCCACACAGCCAGTCTCCTGGTCGTTTCACGCCACCAGGAGAGATCCTGTCGTCGTGCCGTTCGCAGGCACCCCTGTTAGGATAATCGAGCGGATTGAAGGGATTCCAGTGGAAGAGCAAATGAGGAGGAGGAGGAACGAAGGGGATAAGTTCCTTGTATTTTTCTGTTTTGTTTTCCTCCCCTGTTCCCATTACACAACCAGTGATCTTTTCTACTCTATGCGGTTGGACCACTCCGGCCAGAGGTGCGCATGTTCGGTCTTCTGGGCCGAGTCCCTCTTCGCAGCTTTGGACCATCAGGGGCTGCAGTCGGGTGCTTCACTTCCAACGAGACCATTGGAAGTGGTATACTTCAAACGAGCGAATTGGTTACAATTATAATGGTATTCTAGCGAATCATCTGTTGGGAATGGTATTTTAGCGAAGCTCAACATTGGAAGTGGTATAATTCCAATTGTCTCGTTTACATCGAGACAATTGAAATTATACCACTTTCAATATTGGGCTTCACCAAAATACAATTCTCTCCCTCTAAAGAACCTGCTTGCCCCCAAGCAGGAGCACACGGGAAGGCTTGTTGCAGGTGGTCGAGGTCCTCCCATGTTGCGAGATCTTTGGGCAAGTGCGACCACCTAATAAGAACCTGGCAGATCAAGGAGCCTTCGCGGACGATTTGGCGGTCCTGTAGGACTTGTTGTGGAACCTTCAATACCATGGAATTGTCAGGTAGAACAGGATTGACTTGGGATGGTCGCTAGTGAGCTTCCTTCAGTTGTGACACATAAAAGACCGGATGGATGGATGTAGAAGATAGCGCCAGTGTAACACCCGAATTATGCAAAAACGTGACAAAACCCTCACCCCCTCTCTTCCCCACTGCCACCAGGGCCCAGCCGACGGCCTTCTTCCCCGAGCAACCGCCCCCTTCCCTTTCTCCCTCTCATTTCCGCCCTATTATCGCATGTGGAGAAAACCGCCGACACATGGCCGATTTCGCGCGCCCCTTCAGCAACCGGCGCCTCCCCAACCGCCGTCCCTCCGTCCTCTATAAAATCAACCCATAGCCGACCATTTTCACCCACAAAAACCGCACACTATCCCCTCCTGAAGAGAAAACCACCAATTCTCAATTCCCCGAGAAACACACGTTAATCCTTGAACCTAACACCCTCTGAGCACTCCCTCGGCCATCAGAAGGAAATCCCGACCAAATTCCTCGAAGAAACACGACTGGAGACTGATCCCGACGAAGATCGCTGGAATCTGCCCACTGCCGCCGTCGATCACGCGTCTCCAGCCAAATCCGGTCTCCAAAACCCTCCTAGGTGAGTTCCCCATCCTCCCCTCTTTCTTCTGGTACCAAGAAATCGAAGAACGGTGGAGAAATCAAAGAAACCGAGAGATTTCGGCCACCGCCGCCGCTCGCCGGCGATCGCGCGGCCGCCGGACTCGGGGGAGACGAGTATAGGGCGACATGGCCAATTCTGGTGCGTCGATTTCGAGCCAACGGCTCTGATTAGATCGAGCGTACCGGTTCGGTTATTTTAAATCTGGGCCGTTGATCTCAGATCCGACGGCCCACATTCAATTTAATTATAACCGTTGAAAATTTAACAAAGGGACCCCTAGGGATTTAAACAAATAGGAAATAGCCCCTGATTCTTGCAGAATTGACCCTAGGCTTATTAGAAATTTGTAAAATCAGTTTAAAATAACCAAATAGCCCCTGTGTAATTTGTAAATTCATCAAATAGTTCTGTATTTTCAAATTGAACCCCAGAAAGTTTGAAATTATCACAAATCAAACCAAAACAGTTTTAAAAGTTTATTTTAATTCTGTAATTAATCAAATAAGGCTAAATGAATTCTGGAAAATGTTAGAAATTTATTTTTAGCACTGTTAAAACATTCTGAACAGAATAAAAATTCTGAAATTAAAAATAACAGTTTACAAATGCTGAAATTATTTATATAGTGACAATTAATTCTGAAAATCAAAGTAAAAATCACATATATTCCAGAAAATTGTAGAAATTTATTTAAAAGGTATAAAATTATTCTTTTATCATATTTTTGTACATTTATAATTTCTTTAATCCAGAATAATTATTTAAATGATTGAAAAAGTATTTTTAAGTATTAAATAAATACTGAAAAATAGATAAAAACAGTATATATTAAAGAAAATTTTTGGAAACTATTCTAAATGTTTAAATAGGTTCTGAATTGCAGAAAAACAGAAATATGAGTTCTGAAAATTATTATAGTAATAATTTAAATGATTTATAGGATTTAATTAATTATAAGAATTCACATATATTTATAAAATTCAAAAATTTATTCAAATCATCTCACAAACTGAAAATGAGTATTTGGATGTGGCAATAGTAAAATCAAAGGATATAGGTAGCCAATTGAAACATATTTCCCTTCTAACTCACATAAAATGACAAGAAATCAATAGTTGCATGTGTGTAACCAAACCTATGTGATTGAAATGCTTTGATATGATTCTTATGGCATGTTTGTCACTGTTTTGTGGGTGCAAATGCATGGATAGAACCAACCCAAGAACTAATTCCAAATCTTCAAGATCAAGAGTTTGAAGTAAATCCCTCTTCATTCAAAGGCAAGTGTTCCTTGACCACTTTGCTCCTATTTTAGGATGAATAGTTAGATTATTTGCATGATGTCTTTAATATGAAACCCAGTATAGGATGTTTTCATAGTTACATTGTTTTATCTTTTCTTGCAAAACCATGGAGGGACTAGATAGGACTTAATGGTTATCATTTTATGTGCTTAGCCATGCTTAGAATTCTAGAAATGAATGAAACATAGTTGATACTAGTCTTGTGGACTATATGAAAGACACAAGTGTGTGTGTCATGTGGTTATGAATCTAGACAGGCTGGTTGTTTGGTTGGTGCTTCGTGCACGAGACTCGGGAATGAGTTAGTGCCTGTCTTAGATTCTAAGGACCGGTTCATGGAACAGTTAACCCAGCTTTACAGTGCCACCACAAGACTGAGATGGGGCAGCTTGGCCAATTAATTAGGAGTTTGCCGGTATAGTATGAGTGATTGGATGGTGCGGGGAATGGGAGTCCATTTTTGACTGCCCTGGGAACTGCAAGGCTCAAGAGGGGGCTTCTGTAGGGGAGGGTTACTCCCAGGAACTACAGCGGTGAAATCTCAGTGGGCTTGTACTTGCCGGTAGACCCTTTGTAAAGGCCATGTAGTGATCTCCTGATCGCACACCAAAGGAAGTGTGTAATGTGGCTTGCAACCACGGATATCAGGGAGGTTTCTTAGTCCACCTGGTAACAGGGGATGAAATCACTACTTGTGGGTAAAGTGGTACAATCTCTGCAGAGAACCAAACTGTCATGACAGCCGTGCTCACGGTCAAGAGCGGCTTGGACTTGTCCATGATTAGAGAAACATGGATGTGAGTCAAAAGAGGTTATTGGGTGGTGTAACCTAACATTAATGACTTAATTATGATGATGGTGGGATTATCACTTAGTAAGATAGGTTGCTAATCAAAGCTAAGGCTTAGGATTAATGCGTAGTGCTTAACCATGTTAGCCTTCCCTTGCTATTGACCTTCATAACATTCTTTCCTACACTTGCTGAGTACCTTCGGTACTCAAACTTGCTTTTGTTGGATATCATATGTTGGCTCAGGTGCAAATGAAGACGTAGACTTTGATGAGGAGTACTTTGATCCCGAGGAGTTCTTCTAGGTTGGCGAAACCCCCGGGCAACGCCTGTGGAGATGGAGCAACCATGATATAGTCTTCCGCTGTTGTGCTTAATGTATTGGTACTAATAGTTGATATTTTATGAACAATTATGTAATATTATTATGTACGTTAAACTTGGCTTGTAATATAATGATATTACACTCTTGTCGGCACATGTATGAATCAACTGATCAGGGCATACATGTGAGAATACGCTCGGTGTTTCTTATGGAAAACCGGGTGTGACAAAGTGGTATCAGAGCCAAGGTTGCCCGTAGGACGCAAACCTAGTTAGAAATGGACGAGATAGACATCACTATTTTATTAAAAACTATTTTACTAAATATTTTGTTAGAAGGAGGATTATTTAAATTATATATATGTTGTCTAACCTCTTCTATACTCAAAATTATATTATTGTTTATTTTCTAACACATTTTAAATTTTTCTTGAAACAGATGGCACGCACACGTCTCACAGCCCGTAAGTCCACCGGAGGACGAGTTCCTCGACACCAGCTGGCTGAGCGTACTACTGAGGAGGTGGACAACCCCACTACCTACCAGACCCACGGGGAGTCCACTAGAGGCATGGTGGATCGCCTCCGACATCTCCTTCGCTGTGCTGGTTATACCGGCAAGCTAGAGGTGCAGTACGACACCACTCGAGTCTCTCGCGCAGAGCGAGACGAGTGGAAGTCGCAGGCGAGGATCTACTATGAGAACAAGCTGCTCAAGATACACAACTCGCCAGCATGGAGGTCTACCATGGCAGAGGCTGAGAAGGACGCCACTTGGGAGGCAATCACTTGCCAGAGCTACACCAACCGTGGCCGCCTTGAGGGGACCCAATACATGTACATCCCCCGGCGACAAAGTGGAAGCGCGGTATTCAACTATGAGCCTCTCCATGAAAGTTGTGATGTGGTGCAGATGGACATGAGTCTTCAGGTAGGGGTGGACGTCAGTACGAGGCTGCAGAACTGTCAACAGGAACTCCAAGATGTCCGGGACCTTCTGAAGAAGACGGAGGCCATTATGCGTGGACTGATGAGGATGAGGGATGGAGAAGTGAGTGATCTCTATGCTTCGGATGGAGACACTTGGACTCCGGACTCTCCAGACCGTAGGGCAGCCAAACACCCTCATATTCCTCCAGCACCTGAGGCCTCCACAGCTGAGTCAGAGGCTAGCAACCCTGATGGTGATGGCGGGAACCCACAGGAGGATGCACAGAACCCAGGGGACAACTAGGATAGGTGTCCTTGTTCATGTAGTAACTCGTGTAGCACGTATGTATGGTAGTGTGTTGACTAATGTGTAATGCTTGATTAGTGAACTTGTTTAGAATGATGATATCATGTATGTTAGTGTATGAACGTGAGTTGTGAAAGCCGTAGGCTTATGTTCACAACCTCGTTAGTGTATGTAACTATCTATTAAGGAATATAAGTGCTTAGTTTGTTTCAATCATGATCATCTAATAAATGAAGTAGAAACTTTAGTAACTCTTGTATAGAATGGATGAAGTAAGTATACAACGTAATACACCTAAGAGAACATCTAAATATTAATTTTAAACATAGTCTCTTACAATAGATGGCAGGAAGAAGGAGACGCAATGAAGGGAACAACAACAATGAGGCTGCAGAGTTCCCTTTGCCTGGATGGCAGCCACGAATTGCACGCAGAGCAGATGGAGAAGTTATACAACAAATGATGAACATGCAAAACCAACTCCTTCAGAACTTAACACAAGTGGTGGCCAACATGCAACCACAAATTCAGAATGCACCGCGTCAACCCAAACTGAATGAGTTTCTAAGCACTCAACCACCAAAGTTCGACAATGCTATAGAGCCATTGGAAGCTGATGATTGGCTCAAGAATGTTGAGAACAAGTTGCAGATCATACAGTGCCTAGGACATGAGAGAGTGCTCTTTGCTTCTCACCAACTATATGGATCTGCAGCGGACTGGTGGAGGGCGTACAAAGAACCTCATGAAGATCCAGAAAGTATCTCATGGAATGAGTTCAAAATTGCCTTCCGTAATCACTATGTTACAGCCGGAGAAATCAAGAACAAACGGAAGGAGTTCCTCAATCTGAAGCAAGGTAGCATGTCCGTGCGAGAGTACCTCACCAAGTTTACGCAGTTATCTCGCTATGCTCCGGAAGACATAGATACAGATGAAAAGAAACAAGACTGTTTTATTGAGGGATTGAACTCAGAGATACAGTATGCCATGTCCTCAAGTGACTATGAAAGTTTCCAAAAGCTTATAAACAAGGCTTTCATAGTGGAAAGGAAAAGACAGAAGTTAGTTGAAGAGCGAAAGAGGAAAATGAACTGGCAAGGACAGACTTCTAGCAGCAACAGTCGGCCCCGTTTCTCATCACCGCCGACGGGAGTAATGAATCGACCAATAGCTCCCAATCAGTTTCAGAGGAACTACAACCCTGCTGCTAGAAACCCAACTTTTCAACCACAACAGCAGAGACAACAAGTGCAGCAACAACGTCCTGCCTTTCAACCTCGTCCTGCAGGGCCAAATCCTCAAAATGCACAATCAAGCAACAAAGCACCAATGAACAAGGTCACGGGGCAATGCTTCAACTGTGGGGAAACGGGACATTATGCCAACCGATGTCCCAACAAGAAGCCACCTCAGGCACAAAATCTTGTGCGTGGCAAGGTGAATCATGTGACGATGGAGGAAGCACAGGAGGCACCAGATGTGGTGATTGGTATGTTCTCCGCGAACACTTATCCTGCTACAATTCTGTTTGACTCTGGTGCAACACACTCATTCATAGCCAAGGAATTCATAACCAAGCACAACTTACAAATTACATCTATGAATCGAGTGTTATTAGTGAATTCTCCTGGAGGAGAAATAAAGACAAAACAAATATGTCCCAAGGTAAAGCTAGGAGTTAATGGAGTAGAATTCCTTACAAATCTTATTGTGATAGAATCACAAGGAATAGATATCATCTTGGGGATGGACTGGTTAACCAAGTATAAAGGAGTTATACATTGCTCAACAAGGACAGTGGAACTAACCCATACGGATGGAACTAAGGTTGAGTTCACATCTATTCAAGTACCCTCTGGAAATGTCCAACTCAACAAGACTGAAGTAGTTATTGAGGATATAAAGGTGGTCAACGAATTTCCAGATGTATTTCCCGAGGAGTTACCAGGTATGCCACCGGATCGAGAAGTAGAATTCATAATAGAATTAGTGCCTGGTACTGCTCCTATATATAAAAGGCCATACCGGATGGATACCCAACAACTAGCAGAACTCAAGGATCATATCCGAGAGTTATCGGAGAAAGGGTATATCCGTCCCAGTTCCTCACCATGGGGAGCTCCGGTCATATTTGTACCAAAGAAGGATGGAACCAAGAGGCTATGTGTAGATTACCGTGCCCTCAATGAAGTGACAATCAAAAACAAGTACCCTTTACCTCGTATTGAGGACTTGTTTGATCAATTAAGAGCTGCATGTGTATTCTCCAAAATTGACCTCCGTTCCGGATATCATCAACTAAGGATAAGGGAATCAGATATTCCGAAGACGACATTTGTTTCTAGGTATGGATTGTATGAATATACAGTTATGCCTTTTGGACTAACAAATGCTCCGGCATATTTCATGTACCTTATGAACAAGATGTTCATGAAATATTTGGACAAATTTGTAGTAGTGTTCATTGATGATATCCTCATATACTCAAAGAATGAGAAAGAACATGAAGAGCACCTGAGAATAGTCTTACAAAAGCTAAGGGAAAACCAACTTTATGCCAAATTCAGTAAGTGTGAATTTTGGCTTAAGAAAGTTGCTTTTCTGGGACATATCATCTCTGAAGGAGGAATCGCAGTAGACCCAGAAAAGATATCTGGTGTGCAAAAGTGGAAGACACCAGAGAATGTTGGTGAAATCCGAAGCTTCTTAGGATTGGCAGGCTATTACCACAGGTTTATTGAAGGATTTTCAAAAATAGCCAAGCCACTCACAAAGATGTTGGAAAAAGGAGCTGCTTTTATATGGTCTCAAGAGTGTGAATCAAGCTTCCAAGAATTAAAGAAGAAGTTAACAACTGCACCAGTTTTGGTTATGCCTGATATGGAGAAATCATTCTCTGTATATTGTGATGCTTCAGGGCAAGGGTTAGGATGTGTACTTATGCAAGAAGGGCATGTCATTGCCTATGCTTCCCAACAACTTCGGAAGCATGAAAAGAACTACCCTACCCATGACCTAGAGTTGGCAGCAGTTGTACATGCATTGAAACTATGGAGACATTACCTAATGGGTAAAAGAACCGAGATCTATACCGACCATAAGAGATTGAAGTATATCTTCACTCAGCCAGATCTCAACCTTCGACAAAGGAGATGGTTAGAGTTCATTAACGATTTTGATGTGGGAATCAATTACCATCCTGGAAAAGCTAATGTGGTTGCAGATGCTTTGAGCAGAAAGACACATGTTAACATGTTAACCATAAGAGATCTACAACCCAAACTTTGTGAAGAGTTCGCAAAGCTCAACTTATGCTTGGTGAATCATACAGAAGCCATAGCAATGGAGGTTGATTCAACCCTGGAATATGATATACGAAAAGGTCAAAAGGACAACGAAAAGATCAAAGAGATTAAGCAGTTGATCAAAGAAAACAAGGCTCCAGGATTTAGAGAAGATGAGAATGGTATCATATGGCATGGTAAAAGAATATGTGTACTAGACATCAAGGAAATAAAGAAATTAATATTAAAAGAGGCTCATGATTCAGATTATTCTATCCATCCTGGAAGCACAAAAGTGTATCATGATCTTAAAACAAGGTATTGGTGATATGGAATGAAAAGAGATGTTGCAGAGCATGTGGCATTGTGCGACACATGTCAACTAGTCAAAGCAGAACATCAAAGGCCTGCAGGGCTATTACAACCACTAAAGATACCTGAATGGAAGTGGGAAGAAATAGGGATGGACTTTATAGTGGGTTTGCCCAGAACACAAACAGGGTATGATTCTATATGGGTGATAGTGGATAGACTGACAAAAGTTGCTCACTTTATTCCAGTGAAAGAAAATTATAATGGTTCCAAACTAGCAGAACTATATATGTCAAGAATAGTCTGCCTACATGGTGTACCTAAAAAGATAGTATCAGATAGAGGTACACAGTTCACTTCAAGGTTTTGGCAGAAATTACATGAGTCTATGGGGACTCGATTAAATTTCAGTTCTGCATATCATCCACAAACTGATGGGCAGACTGAAAGGACCAACCAGATTCTTGAAGATATGCTCCGAGCTTGTGCACTCAAGAATAGTAGGAGTTGGGATAAGAATTTGCCGTATGCAGAATTTTCCTACAATAATAGCTATCAAGCAAGTATGAAGATGTCCCCCTTTGAGGCTTTATATGGAAGGAGATGTAGGACTCCACTATTTTGGGATCAAATAGGAGAGAATAAGGTGTTTGGACCTGAAGTGCTAAAAGATGCAGAAAAGAAAGTCAGAGAAATTCGCAATAATTTAAAGATAGCTCAAACAAGACAAAAGAGCTATGCAGACACAAGGCGAAGAGAATTAGTCTTCGAAGTGGGAGACTATGTGTATCTCAAAGTGTCACCCATGCGTGGACTGAAGAGATTTAAAGTAAGAGGGAAGCTAGCACCTCGGTATATCGGACCATTCAAGATACTGGAACGCAAAGGAGAGGTAGCATATCAGTTGGAGTTACCCTCTCGATTGTCGGATGTACACGACGTGTTCCACGTATCACAACTCAAGAAGTGTTTGAGAACACCAGAAGAACATCTGCCAATGGATGAGTTGAAGATACAAGAAGATCTTTCATATACCGAGTACCCCGTCAAAATCCTTTACACAATGGAAAAAGTCACAAGAAACAAAATAATTCGCATGCATAAGGTTCAATGGAAACATCATTCCGAGACAGAAGCTACATGGGAAAGGGAAGATGAACTCAAATCACAATTCCCTGATTTATTCCCTTTGTAAACCCAATCTCGAGGACGAGATTTTTCTTAAGGGGGGTAGAGTTTGTAACACCCGAATTATGCAAAAACGTGACAAAACCCTCACCCCCTCTCTTCCCCACTGCCACCAGGGCCCAGCCGACGGCCTTCTTCCCCGAGCAACCGCCCCCTTCCCTTTCTCCCTCTCATTTCCGCCCTATTATCGCATGTGGAGAAAACCGCCGGCACATGGCCGATTTCGCGCGCCCCTTCAGCAACCGGCGCCTCCCCAACCGCCGCCCCTCCGTCCTCTATAAAATCAACCCATAGCCGGCCATTTTCACCCACGAAAACCGTACACTATCCCCTCCCGAAGAGAAAACCACCAATTCCCAATTCCCCGAGAAACACACGTTAATCCTTGAACCTAACACCCTCTGAGCACTCCCTCGGCCATCAGAAGGAAATCCCGACCAAATTCCTCGAAGAAACACGACTGGAGACTGATCCCGACGAAGATCGCCGGAATCTACCCACTGCCGCCGTCGATCACGCGTCTCCGCCCAAATCCGGTCTCCAAAACCCTCCTAGGTGAGTTTCCCTTCCTCCCCTCTTTCTTCTGGTACCAAGAAATCGAAGAACGGTGGAGAAATCAAAGAAACCGAGAGATTCCGGCCACCGCCGCCGCTCGCCGGCGATCGCGCGGCCGCCGGACTCGGGGGAGACGAGTATAGGGCGACGTGGCCAATTCTGGTGCGTCGATTTTGAGCCAACGGCTCTGATTAGATCGAGCGTACCGGTTCGGTTATTTTAAATCTGGGCCGTTGATCTCAGATCCGATGGCCCACATTCAATTTAGTTATAACCGTTGAAAATTTAACAGAGGGACCCTTGGGGATTTAAACAAATAGGAAATAGCCCCTGATTCTTGCAGAATTGACCCTAGGCTTATTAGAAATTTGTAAAATCAGTTTAAAATAACCAAATAGCCCCTGTGTAATTTGTAAATTCATCAAATAGTTCTGTATTTTCAAATTGAACCCCAGAAAGTTTGAAATTATCACAAATCAAACCAAAACAGTTTTAAAAGTTTATTTTAATTCTGTAATTAATCAAATAAGGCTAAATGAATTCTAGAAAATGTTAGAAATTTATTTTTAGCACTGTTAAAACATTCTGAACAGAATAAAAATTCTGAAATTAAAAATAACAGTTTACAAATGCTGAAATTATTTATATAGTGACAATTAATTCTGAAAATCAAAGTAAAAATCACATATATTCCAGAAAATTGTAGAAATTTATTTAAAAGGTATAAAATTATTCTTTTATCATATTTTTGTACATGTATAATTTCTGTAATCCAGAATAATTGTTTAAATGATTGAAAATGTATTTTTAAGTATTAAATAAATACTGAAAAATAGATAAAAACAGTATATATTAAAGAAAATTTTTGGAAACTATTCTAAATGTTTAAATAGGTTCTGAATTGCAGAAAAACAGAAATATGAGTTCTGAAAATTATTATAGTAATAATTTAAATGATTTATAGTATTTAATTAATTATAAGAATTCACATATATTTATAAAATTCAAAAATTTATTCAAATCATCTCACAAACTGAAAATGAGTATTTGGATGTGGCAATAGTAAAATCAAAGGATATAGGTAGCCAATTGAAACATATTTCCCTTCTAACTCACATAAAATGACAAGAAATCAATAGTTGCATGTGTGTAACCAAACCTATGTGATTGAAATGCTTTGATATGATTCTTATGGCATGTTTGTCAATGTTTTGTGGGTGCAAATGCATGGATAGAACCAACCCAAGAACTAATTCCAAATCTTCAAGATCAAGAGTTTGAAGTAAATCCCTCTTCATTCAAAGGCAAGTGTTCCTTGACCACTTTGCTCCTATTTTAGGATGAATAGTTAGATTATTTGCATGATGTCTTTAATATGAAACCCAGTATAGGATGTTTTCATAGTTACATTGTTTTATCTTTTCTTGCAAAACCATGGAGGGACTAGATAGGACTTAATGGTTATCATTTTATGTGCTTAGCCATGCTTAGAATTCTAGAAATGAATGAAACATAGTTGATACTAGTCTTGTGGACTATATGAAAGACACAAGTGTGTGTGTCATGTGGTTATGAATCTAGACAGGCTGGTTGTTTGGTTGGTGCTTCGTGCACGAGACTCGGGAATGAGTTAGTGCCTGTCTTAGATTCTAAGGACCGGTTCATGGAACAGTTAACCCGGCTTTACAGTGCCACCACAAGACTGAGATGGGGCAGCTTGGCCAATTAATTAGGAGTTTGCCGGTATAGTATGAGTGATTGGATGGTGCGGGGAATGGGAGTCCATTTTTGACTGCCCTGGGAACTGCAAGGCTCAAGAGGGGGCTTCTGTAGGGGAGGGTTACTCCCAGGAACTACAGCGGTGAAACCTCAGTGGGCTTGTACTTGCCGGTAGACCCTTTGTAAAGGCCATGTAGTGATCTCCTGATCGCACACCAAAGGAAGTGTGTAATGTGGCTTGCAACCACGGATATCAGGGAGGTTTCTTAGTCCACCTGGCAACAGGGGATGAAATCACTACTTGTGGGTAAAGTGGTACAATCTCTGCAGAGAACCAAACTGTCATGACAGCCGTGCTCACGGTCAAGAGCGGCTTGGACTTGTCCATGATTAGAGAAACATGGATGTGAGTCAAAAGAGGTTGTTGGGTGGTGTAACCTAACATTAATGACTTAATTATGATGATGGTGGGATTATCACTTAGTAAGATAGGTTGCTAATCAAAGCTAAGGCTTAGGATTAATGCGTAGTGCTTAACCATGTTAGCCTTCCCTTGCTATTGACCTTCATAACATTCTTTCCTACACTTGCTGAGTACCTTCGGTACTCAAACTTGCTTTTGTTGGATATCATATGTTGGCTCAGGTGCAAATGAAGACGTAGACTTTGATGAGGAGTACTTCGATCCCGAGGAGTTATTCTAGGTTGGCGAAACCCCCGGGCAACGCCTGTAGAGATGGAGCAACCATGATATAGTCTTCCGCTGTTGTGCTTAATGTATTGGTACTAATAGTTGATATTTTATGAACAATTATGTAATATTATTATGTACGTTAAATTTGGCTTGTAATATAATGATATTACACTCTTGTCGGCACATGTATGAATCAACTGATCCTGGCATACATGTGAGAATACGCTCGGTGTTTCTTATGAAAAACCGGGTGTGATAGCCAGCTTGTAGGCCACTGAACCAATTTGATCAGTCACCTGATAGGGGTCGAAGAATTTGAATGCCAATTTCTGACATGAACGTTTGGAGCCAGAGGTCTGCATATAAGGTTGGAGCTTCACGAATACCCGGTCATTTATCTGGAATGAGCGTTCAGTTCTGAGCTCTGAGCAAGTGTTGGCGGACCAAGTCAGTCATCAGGGCTCTTCGTGGGGCCAGGAGTCCAGGTCTGGAGAGGTGCAGCTATCTTCAGGAGAGATGCCGAAGTAATTCCGTGGATGACCATAATGGACCTCAAAAGGTGATCTGCTCAGCACGGAGTGAAAGCTTGTATTGTACCAATATTCAGCAAGAGAGAGCCAATGAATCCACTTGGAGGGACAAGCATTAACGAAACAGCGAAGGTAAGTCTCCATACATTGATTGACCCATTCCATCCCATCGGATTGGGAGTGGTATGCTGAGGACATTCACAGCTGAACACCTGCCAATGAGAACAATTCCTTCCAAAGCTTGCTAGAAAATATCGGTCCCTGTCGGAGATGATAGCCTGAAGCATGCCGTGGAGCTTGTACACATTGTCAATGAACACCCTGGCGATTGACAAAGCAGTATATAGGTGATGAAGCGGTAGAAAATGACCATAGTGTGAGAATTTGATCAATGACGACCAATATACAATTTGCGCGTCCAGATTTTGGAAGCCCTTCCACGAAGTCTAGTGAGACTGTTTGCCAGGCTGATGAAGGGGTCTCAGTGGCTGCAACAAGCCTGGGTAAGCAGATCTATCTGGCTTAGCCTGCTGGCAAATGGAACAAGACTTCACAAATTCAGTTACAGCAGACTTGAGGCCTTTCCACGTGAACAATTGTTTAATTCTTCGTAGTGTGACAGGAATACCAGAATGGCCACTGATAGGACTCTTGTGAAGAGATGATATGATCTGGTGATGTAATTCTTTGTTGGCCCTGACCCAGATTCTGCCCTTGTAACGAATGATGCCTTGACTGAGGGTGAAATCCTGGACTGCCGATAGATTTGCTGCTAGGGCCACCAATATTTATTGAGTATGAGTATCGGAGTCATAGCTGAGTATGATATCTGATAGCCAGGAGGGAGTTAAAGGAAGATTGCCAGCGCCTGATAATCGGAGTGTGGTCTCCTAGAGAGGGCGTCTGCGACTCTATTTTCATTGCCATTTTTGTAAATAACCTTGTGCTATAAGCCTAAGAGCTTGGTGAAAACTCGCTGTTGCCAGGGAGTGTGTAGACGTATTAGAAATTCACCATACTGTAAATAGGGTCTATTAGAGAAAGCAGAATTGGATGAATTAATCTGAGGGTCAAGGGTACATTATGTAGAGGGATTAGGTGAGGCGAAAGGACTAAACTGCCTCTAACCCTAATCCCATATAAAAGACTAAAATGCCCCTGATTAGCCCACATAATTACATAGTCTAACCCCCTCCCCCCGCAGTCACAACATTTAGCCACTGCAGATGTTGAGACTGGACCGAAACTCGAAGAACAGCGACGACGGGAGGCCCTTCGTTAAGATGTCGGCGAACTGTGTCGTCGTCCGGACATGATGTATCCGAACCTCGCCACGTGCAACTCGCTCACAAATAAAATATAGGTCAATCTCCACATCCTTCGTGCGCTGATGCTAGACCGGGTTTGTGGAGAGGTACACAGCGCTGACGTTGTCACAGTAGATCAAGGTGCTCCTGGCGACGGGAGTGTGGAGCTCCTGAAGCAGCTGCTGAAGGCAGGAAGCCTCAGCCACGCCGTTGGCCACAACGCGATACTCCGCCTCAGCACTCGAACGCGACACCATGTGTTGTCGCTTCGAGGACCAGGAGACGAGGTTACTGCCTAGGAAGATGGCGTACCCAGAGGTAGACCGGCGAGTGTCTGGGCAGCCTACCCAGTCAGCATCGGTGTACACAACCAGCTCGGAGGCTGCATCACGTCGAAGGATGAGGCCGTAATCGAGGGTGCCACGCAGATACCGAAGAATCCGCTTCGTAGCGGTGAGGTGCGGCTGCCTCGGGTCATGCATGTGGAGGCACACCTGCTGAACCGCATAGGAGATATCCGGTCTGGTAAAGGTGAGGTACTTAAGAGCACCTGTAAGACTCCTGTAAGCAGTAGGGTCAGTGATGGATGTCCCGTCGTTAGCGGAGAGCTTCGCCTGAGTATCCACTGGAGTGGAGCACGACTTGCACTCAGCCATGCCCGCTCGCTGGAGGATATCCAGGCAGTACTGTCGCTGGTGAAGGAACAAGCCGCCTGGTCGGTCCTCAACCGCAATACCCAGGAAGTGGTGGAGGCGGTTCGGGTCCTTCATAGCGAACTCTTGCTGTAAAGCAAAGATAGTGCGCCGAAGAAGAGACGGACTGGACGCTGTCAGTACAATGTCATCGACGTACAGTAGAAGGTAAGAAGTGTCACTGCCATGTCGATAGACAAACAATGAAGCCCTGTGAGACCAAGAAGGAGGCGAACCCGCTATACTAGGCTCTCGGTGCCTACTTCAGGCCGTACAGGGATTTGTTCAGCTTACAGACCATATCTGGATGAGCTGAATCAACAAATCCTGTCGGCTGACTGCAGTACATAGTCTCGGTCAGTGTACCATGGAGGAAGGCATTCTTGACGTCCAACTGGTGGACAGGCCAAGAACGCGAGAGCCAGCGATAGAACGGTACGGACCATCGCCAGCTTCACCACCGGGCTGAAGGTCTCGTCGTAGTCGACTCCAGGGCGCTGAGTGAAGCCCCGAAGTACCCACCGAGCCTTGTACCTCTCCAAGGTACCGTCCGCCTTCTTCTTATGTGTTAATACCCACTTGCCCATGACAACATTGCCACGACCGGGGCAGGCAACCAGGTCCCAGGTCCGGTTGGCAGGCAAGGCCTCATACTCTTCCTCCATAGCATGACGCCAGTGAGAGTCGGCGAGGGCGCTACGGACGGAAGTCGGTATGGGTGAGATCAAAGAAGAGTCAGTCGGTGGAGACATCGTCAATGAGAAGACAACTCCTTAGAAGCGCTCAACTGGTCGGAGACTCCCGGACGCACGTCGAGTCATGGAGACTCCCGGAGACTCCCGGACGGAAGTCGGTATGGGTGAGATCGAAGAAGAGTCGGTCGGTGGAGACGTCGTCAATGAGAAGACAACTCCTTAGAAGCGCTCAACTGGCTGGAGACTCCCGGACGCACGTCGAGTCACCATCGGGTGGACGTGACCAGGATCCCTGTAGATAAGAGGAGGATTGTACACCGGGCGCTCGGGTACAACAACCCGCTCGTCGTGGATAGAGAGAGTGGGTCTCGAGGACGCACGTGGCGCGGCGACTGGTGCAGAGGGCTCCGGTGCCATGCGTGGCGCAGCTGGATCTGGGGCCCCATCCCGCGCTCATCGATGGTAGACAAGTGCGGGGTCGGCGAAGCGAGAAGTCGGGGTCGTCATCGATGCTGCGCCCGGTGCGACTGGTGACATCAGGGATGTCGGTCTCGCTGCAGGTGACGTCGGGGAAGCCGAGGCCGCGCGTGGCACAGCTGTTGACGTAGGGGTCACTCGAGGCGCAGCAGGCGACGCCGGAGACGCCGATGCCGCGCGTGGCGCAGCTGGTGACGTCGTGGCCACCCGAGGTACAGCAGGTGACGCTGGAGGCGTTGATGCCGCACGCGGTGCAACAGGTGACGTCGGGGGCACCTGAGGCGTAGCGCGTATCGAACCTGCAGAAGAAAGTGGCCACGACAGCTGGGGAGCATCCTCGGGGTCAGTGGGAAAAAGGGAATCCAGCTCTGTGGTGAAACCGGAAGAGGTGGTGGAGAAGGGAAAGGAGGACTCGTCGAAGATGACGTGCCGAGAGATCAAAAGGCGGTGAGTAGTGAGATCTAAGCACCGGTACCCCTTATGATCAAGGGAATACCTGAGGAAAACACACCATGTCGAGTGGGGCGCAAGCTTATGCGGGGCAGTGGCGGAAAGGTTAGGGTAGCAAGCGCACCCGAAAAAATTGAAGGTGATCGTAAAGATGATCGGTGCCATATAAAGCAAAGTAGGGGGTGGAGGCACGAATCGCCTTGGTTGGAAGGCGATTAATCAGAAGTGTGGCAGTATGGAGAGCCTCCACCTAGTATCGGGCTGGAATAGATGCCTGGAACATCAGGGAGCGCATGCCATCATTAGTGGTGCGAATCATGCGCTCTGCCTTGCCATTTTGAGGAGAGGTATACGGACAAGTCATGTGTAGCTGTACCCCATGTGCAGAGAGAAAGATACGAAACACAGAGTTATCGAACTCGCGTCCATTATGACACTGGACAGCTCGGATGGTGCACCCAAATTGAGTGGAAATACAAACGAAGAAGTGAGAAAGAGTAACAAAGGTTTCTGACTTCAACCGTAATGGAAAAGTCCATAAAAAATGAGAAAAATCATCAATGATCACCAAGTAATAATTAAAACCCCATACACTGGTAATGGGTGATGTCCACAAATCACAATGTATAAGATCAAAAGCATGCTCAACATGAGTCACAAAAGTGGGAAAAGGGAGCAGAACATGGCGACCAAGCTGACAAGCATGACATAAGGAGTCATGTGTGCCCCTAGAACACAAGATAGCAGAACTACTAGACAACTTCGACATAGCATCCGCACCAGGGTGGCCAAGCCGGCGATGCCAAATGGTGGATGAAGCTGTCGTAGTCAAAGAAAAAGGCGGTGATGCAGCGGAAGTAGGAAGTCGAAGAGTGTATAGGGGCCCCGAGCTATCACATCGAAAAAGAGGTCGCCGGGTACAAAGATCCTTCACATACAAACCAAATGGATCAAACTCAATGGAAACATTGTTGTCAGTGGTAAAACGACGGCAAAAAGCAAATTTGAATGATATCCGATGCGACAAGAATGTTTTTAAACTGGAAAGAACCCTGGAGACCAGAATCACCTACGAAGGTGACCGGAGGAACAGACTCATTCCCAACAACGATAGATGAAGGATAAGAGGGATTGGGAGTGTGGGTGGAAGAGAGTATACCAGCATTTGGAGTGGTTGGTATGACGCTCCGGAGTCAGCTATCCAGTCGGCACCTGGTGGAGTAAGATGCATGGTGCTGAAGGAAGAGGCTAGCGACTGTGGATCCTACATCGAGGGTGGCTCCTGGAGCGGTGCTGACGGCTCCGAGTGCCCAACAGGATAGTTGGTGCCTCCGCAGGTCGAGGCTAACTGTCCACTAGAAGGGTAGCCAGACCCACCGTAGGCCTGAGTCAGCGGCCCACCAGCACTGTAGGCTGGTCCATTGTAGCCCGGTGCAGCTACGAACGCCGGCTAGGGGCGTGGTGGTCGTGGAGGCTGAGAACCCGGAGACGGCCCAGGCCACATGTAGATCTGGCCAGTCCATGGGTTGTAGGGTGTGGGCCAGGGTGCACCTCCCCAGCCGGTACCACCACTAGCACCAGTAGCCGGAATAGTGGATGTAAGAGTGCCGCCTGCACTGCTACCTCCACCATGGCCGCTGTGTTTGCCTCGGTGGCCACGATTTCCACCTCCAACACTAGCAGTAGTGCCTGGGGTGGACGGTGGTCATGACGGTGGTCCACCAGCAGCTGGTGAGGGTGGACGAGGGGACTGCCCAGAGCCATAAAAGACCGTGGCATACCCGGAGCTAGTAGAGCCTCCTGCGGTGATCTCCTCAAGATCAAGGTCAGACCATACCTTCTCGAAGATAGGGGTGGCTCCAGACGGAGTAGCCACGTCTATAGGTGCCAATAGCACTCATTCAGGCCTTGAAGGACCCGAAGGACGAGAGCACTATCAGTGATTGGCTCGCCAAGGTCACGTAGAGCATCCGCCATGCCCTTCATCTCCTGACAGTAGGTGGAGACGGAGCGGTCACCCTGGACGGTGTTCTGGAACCGAGCGCTGATGTGGAGGGCTCGAGTCGCGTGGTTCCCAAGAAAATGTTGCTTAAGGACCAGCCAAGCCCGTCGAGCGGTGCCACCACCGCGCTGCTTGACGATGTCCTGTAGCTCCTACGACAGGGAGCCAAGGATCCAGGATAGGACCAGACTGTCCATGCTGATCCAGGAGACATCCACTGAAGAGCCGTCCAAGAGGACGTGGTCGTCGAGGCGGAAGCGCCTCAGTGTGAGGAGCACCAGGTCACGCCACTGGGCATATGAGGTAGACTCGGAGCTGAGGACAACCGACACGCGTCCGGATGTTATGAATCCTAGCGGCCTGCGCATGAAGATCAGCCAAAAGTGAAGCTGAGTATGTACCAGCGTCCGAGTGTGGCTCGTGGGCAGCACGCGTTGGTCGGTGAGTACTCTCCTCGAGGTGGTGAGATAGAGCGGCCACTGAGGCACACTCCTGCTCTAGGATGAGAGCGAGTGCTCGCTCACGCTCGCGAGAGGCAGCCAGAGCCGCGACGATGTCGGAGGTGTCCGTCATGTCGGTGCCGTAGAAAGAAGTAGCTGCGCTCTCAGCAGCAGCGCCAGTGACAGGAAACTGGATCGACGGGACGGTGGTCGTGGTGCTACCGTCGATGTCGAGGCCGGTGGCGGTAGAATCACGTGGCCCAGAGGTACCTGCCATGAAAACAATAGCGGTGGCGGGTGTGGGAGTTTGCCGATGGTACCTACAAGAGGTCCGCCGGCGCCCGGACCGGTCTTCGGAGACATAGGGGGGCGACAGCGCCTCCCAGAACAGAGGCAACGACCCGCCGAGGGAGGGGCGTGCCAACTCCCCCCGGAACAGCGATGGCGGCTGACCAAGGGAGGGTGGTGGCAGCCGATCCAGCAGCGGCCACGGCCCCCGGGGAAGCACCTCCCAGGGCAGCGGCGGGGGCCCCCCGTGCGCGCTGCATAGTGCCGGCCTGCCGTATCCGACGGCGGCTGCCCCCCGTGCGCACTGGCTAGGTGCGGCCCTGGCCAGCCAAGGCCCGCCGGTAACGCGCCTACCAGGGTGGCGGCTGCAGCCCCCCGTGCACGCTGGCCAGGTGCGCTGCCGGTTGGCTGCGGCCTTGTGGCGGCAGCCGATCCACCCTGAATCTAGGCGGCGACATCGGCAGTGGCGGCGGCGCAGTATCTTGCGATGGCGGCGGCGGTACAAGGGTGGCGGTGGCAGGGTGGGTCGCGGCGGCGCAGCAGCGCCAGTGGCGGCCCACGGTGGAAGCGCGAGGGTGTAGGCGGTGGCTGAAGATGGCTGCGTCATTAGGGTTAGGGTTAAACCCTAATCCTAATCTAACCTAGCTAATCTGATACCATATTAAGCTATTATGCGCCGACCAGTTGACCCCAAAAGCTTAAGCTGATGGGGAAGGGTGGACAATTCACTTATATTTCAACACTCCCCCTCACGTGCAGACTCCCTCGGGCCGCAAACGTGGAATAAGAGTCGGCTGCAATTTATTTAATAAATCGCGCCCACCAGGATTCGAACTCAAGACCTCTGACCCTGATACCATGTTAAGCTACTATGCACTGACCAGTCGACTCTAAAAGCTTAAGTTGATCCTAACCCTAATCCCATACAAAAGACTAAAATGCCCTTGATTAGCCCACATAATTATACAGTCTAACAGGGTCTCCATTGCTCCACAGCGAGTAGTATTGCCAGGTATTCCTTTTCGTATGTTGATAAGCCCAAGGTCTTAGGTCCCAGTGGTTTACTCACAAAGGCGATTGGGTGATCATTTTGCAATAGAACTGCACCTACTCCTGTTCTGCTGACATCTGTTTCGATACAGAACTGCTTAGAGAAATCGGGCAAGGCTAATACTGGGGCCAAGGACAATGCAGACTTCAACGTCTGGAAAGCCAGCTCATGGTCCTGTGTCCATACATACAATGATGCCGAAGTGCTTGACAAATTTTCTATAGTATCCTGCTAAGACAAGAAAGCTTCTCGTTCTTTGACATTTGTAGGAGCAGGCCAAGGAACAATTGAAGAGATCTTGCTTGGGTCAGTAGACAAGCCATTGGGGCTGATAATATGTCCCAAATATGCTAATTGTTGCTAGGTGAAGGAACATTTGGATAATTTAACCTTCCAATGTCTTTAATCAGCAACTCGATAACTTGCCACAGATGAGATAAATATGAAGCATAATCCAGGCTGTAGACTAAAATATCATCGAAAAACACCATAACAAAATTTCGCAGGTAAGGGGCAAGAGTAGCGTCCATAGCACCTTGGAATGTAGCAGGGCTCCAGTCAATCCAAATGCAAGAACGCGAAACTCAAAGTGTCCTTCATGAGTAGAAAATGCAGTTCTATATTCCTCACTAGGCTGTAAGAGTATTTGATGGAATCGTCGCAAAAGGTCTAATTTAGTGAACCACTTGGCATTTGTAAGCTCAGAGAAGATATCCTTCATGATTGGTATAGGGAATTGTTGTTTCACAGTGAGGGCATTTAAATGACAAAAATCCACACAAAATCGTCATGTATTGTCTTTCTTTTTGACCAAAATGACAGGAGAGTTGAACTCGCTCTTACTAGGCTGTATCAAACCATTCTTGAGCATTTTCATGTACTTGTGTTTCTATCTCGGATTTGAGACCGGGTAAAGGAGGAGGGGTTGTGATAGGCTTGGCGAGCCAACAACTACACTTAGCCACTCTCATGGAAATGAAACCCAATAGAAATTCGTTGGGGCGTAACCCTCTTAGCGACGCGCCATATCAGAACCCGGGTATGGTATTAAGTGGGCACGGCCGGGTCACCACCGCCTTAGTGGCGCGCCATATCGGAACCCGGATATGGTGTTAAATGAGCAAGGGCCGGATCGCCACCACCTTAGTGGCGCGCTACATCATCGCCCGGATGTAGTGATAAGTGAGCAAGGGTCTTTGCATCTTACTCGACGGGTGCAAAGGGTAAGGAAGCTAGCCGAGTAACATAGATTTTGGGTGGGTAGTTGGAATGTAGGATCCTTGATGGGGAAGCTACGTGAGTTAGTAGATGTTGCCATTAGGAGACGAGTAAATATCCTTTGTGTACAAGAGACTAAATGGGCGAGTCAAAAGGCGAGAGAAGTCAAGAATACGGTTTCAAGCTTTGGTATTCTGGATCGGCTGGGACTAGGAATGGCGTAGGTGTTCTAATAGATAAGAGTCTTAAGGATGGAGTAGTGGTAGTCTTAAGATAAGCTTGTGGTAGTTGACTTTCGCTTCAATACATGTTCTTTGCGGGACAAAGGTGTCAAAATCACAAGAACAAAGTGGTGGAAGTTGAAAGGAGAACCACAAGAATCCTTTAAAAATAGGGTGATCACAGAAGGACCCTGGGCAGAAAATGGAGATGCAGATAGTATGTGGGTGAAGATGGCAACTTGCATTAGGAAGGTAGCTAGTGAGGTGTTCGAGGTGACAAAAGAAAGAAAACTTGTAGATAAAGACACTTGGTGGTCGAATGAGGATGTACAAAAAGCCATTAAGGAGAAGAATGCGTGTTTCAAGAGTTGGCATAATGATAGAAGTGCAAGCAACATGCTTAAGTACAAAGAGGCCAAGAAAAATGCAAGGCGGGCTGTGAGTAAGGCAAGAGGACAGGCCTATGATGAGTTATATGAGAGACTAGAGACAAAAGAAGGTGAAAAGGACATATACAAGATAGCAAAAATCCGCGAGAGAAAGATGAGGGATTTCAATAAAGTTAAATGCATCAAAGATGAGACTGACCGTATTCTAGTGAAGGATGAAGAGATTAAGAATAGATGGCGGGATTACTTTAATGGGCTATTCAATGATGAGAATGGGAGCACTATGGTTGAGTTGTATGACTCCTTTGATGACTCCAACAGGCGGTTCGTGCGGAGGATACAAGAGTTTGAGGTTAAGGAGGCCTTAAAAAGGATGAAAGGAGGAAAGGCTCTCAGCCCTGATGATGTCTATATTGAGGTGTGGAGATGCCTTGGGGACGTGGCAATAGTATGGCTCACAAAGCTATTCAACCACATTTTTCAATCAAACAAGATGTCTGAAGAATGGAAGTAAAGTATATTAGTACCTATCTTCAAAAATAAAAGAGATATTCAAAGTTGTACTAATTATCGAGGGATTAAGCTTATGAGTCATACTATGAAGCTTTGGGAGAGAGTGATTGAACACCGACTGAGGAAAGTGACCAATGTCACTTGAAACCAGTTTGGTTTTATGCCTGGGAGATCTACAATGGATGCGATTTTGTTGCTTCGTCACCTTTTGGAGAGATATAGGGAGCAGAAGAAGGACTTGCATATGGTGTTCATTGACTTGGAGAAGGCGTACGACAAGATACCAAGGTCAGTCATGTGGTGGGCAGTAGAGAAACATAAAGTGCCAACAAAGTGCATTATCCTTATCAAGGATATGTACAATAATGTTAGGACAAGTGTGCGCGTAAGTGATAGTGAGACTGATGCATTTCCTATCACGGTAGGACTACATCAAGGATCAGCTTTGAGCCCATACATCTTTTCCTTGGTGATGGATGAGGTGACGAAGGATATACAAGGGGATATCCCTTGGTGCATGCTCTTTGCCGATGATGTAGTGCTGGTAGATGAAACTGGGGATGATGTTGATAAGAAATTAGAGTTATGGAGACAAACCTTAGAGTCAAAGGGGTTTAGACTTAGTAGAACCAAGACTGATTATATGAGGTGTGACTTTAGTGGTGTTGCTCGTGAAGAGGGAAATGTTAGTCTACAAGGACAAATAGTACCTAGAAGGGACTCTTTCCGATACTTAGGATCAATGTTACAAAGCAATGGCGATATTGATGAGGATGTTTGCCACAGATCAAGGTAGGGTGGATGAAATGGCGACAAGCCTCTGGAATCCTATGTGATAGGAAGGTCACACAAAAGCTAAAAGGGAAGTTCTATAGGACAGTGATCAGACCTGCGATGCTTTATGGGGTGGAATGTTGGCCAACTAAAAGGCAACATGTCCAACAAATGAGTGTCTCAGAGATGCGCATGTTACGGTGGATGTGCGGGCACACGAGAAGAGACCGAATAAGGAATGAGGCAATTCATGATAAGGTAGGGGTGGCGCCGGTTGAAGAGAAGTTAGTCCAACATCGACTTAGGTGGTTTGGACATATCCAGCGGAGGCCTCCAGAAGCACCGGTTAACAGTGAGATTTTAAGAGGTACAGAAAATATTAGAAGGGGTATAGGACGACCAAGGTTGACCTGGGAGGAGGCGGTAAAACGAGATTTGAGAGATTAGAATGTATCTAGAGACTTAGCTCATGATAGGACCGCATGGAAAGTAGCAATTCATGTGCCAGAACCTTAGTCTTGTTTCCTTTTTTCTTTCTTTGTTTTTTCCTTTTTTTTTCTTTTTCTATTTTTCCTTTGTTGTCTTTTTTTTTTTTATTTTTATTTTTCTTTTTCTTTTTTTCTTTTTTTTTTCTTTTTCTTTTTTCCTTTTTTCTTTTTCCTTTTTTTTCTTGTTCTTATATCTCTTCCTCTCTTTTACTTCATTGATATTGGGTTTCATGTCTAGCCGATGTAAAAGTCCAAGAAAAGGGACTTGCAAAAACTTTTCATCACCTCACAACACCACAATTTTTATTGTGAATATCTTAGGAAAAATTGTGAATAGCAAGTAACCTCCATCAAAAGAGTGATTAGAGGGGAAAGCCTTCACTTTCACCAAGTAGGATTTCTACACATGAACATGAGAGGTTGAGCTCACCCCTAGGACTTGAAAAGTCTTGGGAAGGTTGAAGCCAAGTTTCATGCAAATCCAACACTTTTTGAGGCACTTTTGGAGGTATTTGAAAAAGATGCCAATTTGAAGGTAAATTCAAATTGCAGCAACCTTCATCCCTCAAATTCAAAAGTTAGCTTCATATTCAAACTCAACACATTTTTCTGAGTTAGCCCACCAATTTTCATCACCATTGGAGTTCATTTTGTCAAGAGCTAAATTTGCAAGAATTCAAAACTGAATTTGAAATTCAGTTCAAACATGAAGCAAATTTAGCCAAACAAAAATTCAAATGGGAGAACTCAAATTCAAACAAGAACTTGGGGGCTAAGTCTCACCTTAAATTGTGAGTAGCTGGGGATAATTGAGTGCCAACAGAAATGAAAAGAATTGGAAAGGGGATTGGAGGGGAGAGGGACCCACAGGTCAGTGGGGCAATTATTTCCAGCCGAACGGGCTCAGCTTCTCACCGAAGAAAACGCTCCCGGCGCGCCACCGAGACGATCCTTCGGATGCCCCCGCGTGAGGCTACGCAGCCACCTCCTGCTTCCTCCCTCGCGCTGGCCAGCTGCTTCCGCCCGATCACCACGCACCAACACCGCTGAAAGCATCTAGGCCCCCGTGAGGTATGGTTTCGGTGATTAATGACAACCGTTCGTTATTACTAATGAGTTTGTGGATGCGAGGTTTCACGTATATCACATCAAACGTTAATGAACTATCTATTCGCACCATCTACTGCTCATTGGATACAAATGGAGACCCCTCAACGATCTATTCTAAGGGGTTATTCGATACTCATGAAGACTAAATGAAGAACTCATACAACGACTCTATTCTATCAAAATTGGCAACACAAGAAGCTTACACTTCATCAAAATATCATTTCAAACAAGTGTCAAAGAGGTCACTCAAGAATATTCCAAAAGATCAACTCAAAACAACTCGAAGCAAACAAGTTGCACTCACCGGATCATCCGATGTCTTGCAAAATGACTACATCGGTCGAGTTTGAGTTGGCAGAAGAAGAAGACCTCAGAGCCCAGTACACACCGGATCATCCGATGTGAAGGAAGTGGCACATCGGTTGATTTCAACAGAAGGATGATTTCTGAGTTATTCTGAAGAAGTACACACCGGATCATCCGATGATGAAGTAAGTGTACATCGGTCAATTTCAACAGAGACATTATTTCTGAACCAATTCTGAAGATCAACTCACCGGATCATCCGATGATGAAGTTGAAGTAACATCGGTCGATTAAACAGTCAGATCCAACGGTTATATCCAACGGTCACATCTGACACATGACATCAGCTAATTTGGAATTCGACCGATGTTCAAATAAAGGGGTGCATCGAATGATCCGATGTTCACAGAAAAAGTCTGCCTACTTTTCCAACGGCTATCTCGTGTGGGCTGGCTATAAATACCCCTCCAACCGGCCATTTCGAAAAGTCTTGATCACCAGAGCCTCACTACACATCCTCAAGCATTCAAGACCAAGAGCTACCACTTCCACACATCAAAACCTCTTGTACTCCAACTATAGGCTAGATCTAGCTAGAGAGAAGCTTGTGTGCGTCCATTCTTGGTGATTGGAATCTCTAGGCTAGTGAGAGAGAGTGTCTTGGTGACTTCTCTCACCTTGTAAAAGTTGGAGGAAGAAGAGATCGCTCCGGAGCTTACCAAGGCGTTTGTGGAAGCCCGGAGGATCACCATTGTACAAGGCTTGAGCTCCACCTTGCCGGAGATGGCGAACGGAGAAATATAGTGGATTCCCTTGTCTTGGTGACTTGGGAGTGGCTATACCCTTTGGTGGGTGCCACAACGTGGACGTAGGTAGATCTTTGTGATCTTACCGAACCACGGGAAAAATCGCCGTGTCTCCGAGTCTCCGCGGAAGTTTGCATCTCTCTCCTCACCCTCTTACTATTATGCATTTACTATTCCGCACTTAATACTCTTGCTTGCGTAGTTAGTTCGCATAGGGAATTGGGCTTCAACCATTAAGTTTTAAATTGCTCTAAAATTTGAAAAAGCCCAATTCACCCCCTCTTGGGCGTTTCGATCCTTACAATTGGTATCAGAGCAAGGTTGCTCATTGGATCATTCTAGCTTCACCGCTAGAGAGCAAAAATGGCCAAGAATGGGGGTTCGGTTCCTACCTTCGAGGGCAAGAATTTTGCTTATTGGAAAGCACGCATGCGCGCTTACCTTGAGGCAATTGCTCCCGAAGTGTGGGAAGCGACCCATGCGGGGTTTGGAAATCTTGACTATGTTGGTGACCAATTAAAATGGGATGCTAAGGCTAGAAATGCCATATATGAATGCATTAGTCAAGATGTCTTTGCTAGGATTGCTAGTAAGGAAAAAGCATGTGAAATTTGGGCATGTCTAATTGAAATACATGAGGGCTCATCTCGTGTTAAAGAACTCAAATATCACATGCTTAAATCAAAATATGATGAATTTAAGATGTTTCCTCATGAGAATGTTAACCAAATGTTTTCTTGTTTAAATGTGCTCATTGAGGAAATTAACGCACTTGACATTGCTTCTCTTGGCAAGGGACTTATCAATCGCAAGATCCTCATGCTTCTACCCAAGCCCAAGTACAACATTATCAATTCAATGCTCCAAAAAGAGTCACTTGACAACATTGAAGTTTCGGAGCTCATTGGAGAAATCCATGCTCATGAGATGAGCGTACTTGGAATGATGGAGGAGTCATCATCAAAAACCATTGCTCTCAAGGCTTCAACCAAGAAGACAACTCCCAAGAAGAAGAAAGTGGTTGAGCCTAGCTCAAGTGAAGAAGAGCAAGAAACAAGCGAAGATGATGATGATAAGCTTGCTTTGATGATGAGGAAATTCTCACGCCTCAACTCCAAGATTGCAAAGAAGGGATACTCTTATGATCCCAAGAAGAAAGCCTTCTTGCCAAGAAAAGATGAAAACAAGATGTGCTACAATTGTGGTGATCTAGGCCACATATCATATGATTGTCCAAGACCGGACAAAAGGAAGGACAATGGCAAGCATCACAAGCTAGAAGAAAGTGATGATGAAGAGGAGGTCAAGCCCAAGCGCTCTTTTGGAAAGAAGAAATTTGACAAAGGCAAGAAAACCAAGCTCTTTCCAAAGAAGAGAAGAGGGACTCAAAAGGTCTTCATGTGTGAAGCCAATGAGTGGATCACGGATGAAGAGTCAAGCGACGAAGATAGTAAAGATGAAGAAAACTTGGCGGGCCTCGCCATCGTCAACAAGGATGACTCACCTCTTCGTCCACCTCCTATGTGCCTAATGGCAAAAGGTAACTCAAAGGTATGTGAAGATTCTAGCGATGATGATGATGAGCTTTCACCCGATGAATTAGCATCTATGATTAATGAATATCATGCCATTATAAAAAGGGAAAAGGCTAAGGTTAAGACTCTTGAGCTAGCTCGTGCTAAGCTTGAAAGTGCTAACCTCGATTTGCATGACAAGTATGTAACCATACTTAAAGAGCATGACACGCTCAAATCAAATGTCAAGCAAATCTAGGAGGAGAATGCTCAAATCAAGCTTGAGTATCGTGAGCTTGACTTAGCTAACTTAGCACTCTTGGCAAAGCACAATGAGTTGGTTCAAGAACATGAAGTGCTTAACCTTGCTTATGAAGCGATTGAACTTAAATTGAAAAACACAAAGAAAGAAACCCTTGATGGCAAAATATCATCTAATTCACATGCCACTAATATTTTGGATAAGTCTTTGCCTTTGAAAGCAAGCCCTAGGGAGAAGGAGCTAATGGACGAAATTGAAAGTCTTCGCACTAGTGTGGCAAGACTCTCTAAGGGGGAGGACAAGCACAAGGAAATTCTCTACCAACAAGCTAAAGGCTTCAACAAGAGGGGACTTGGATCCTTCCTGGTGCCCAACAAAGGAAAGGTGCCCTCACCGGATCTTAGGACAAGCTTCATCAAGGAAGTTGGTTCCTATTGCCAACATTGTGAGGTCACCGGACATCACACGAGGGAGTGTCCTCTTCCCAACCGTCCTTCTCCCAAATTGCCTCCTAACTACAAATCTACTTTCAATGATTATCACTATCTATTGAGCAAAGTAGGTGGAAAGGTGAAGGCAAGGTTCATCGGCAAAGACATCAAGGGCATGAAGGGGAAGCTCCCCAAGCAACTTTGGGTCCCAAAATCACTTGTATCACACATACAAGGACCTAAGTTGGCTTGGGTTCCTAAACTCAAAAACTAACTTCATGTGTGTAGGTGAACTACAAAGCCGGAGGAAAGCATTGGGTACTCGATAGTGGGTGCACTCAACATATGACCGGCAATGATGGTATGTTCACCTCCATAGAGAACCCCGACAATCATGAACAAGTCACCTTTGGTGATAACTCAAAGGGGAAGGTAATTGGTTTGGGTAAAATTGCTATTTCTCATGATTTGTCTATCTCTAATGTGCTTTACGTTAAGTCTCTTAGTTTCAATTTACTTTCTATTGCACAATTATGTGATCTTGGACTAACGTGCACATTTGACAAGAATGGTGTTGTGGTGACTAGTGAATCAAGCAAAGAACTAATATTCAAAGGTTTTCGGCATGGACATCTTTACTTGGTGGACTTCTCTAACAAGGATGCTAGCTTGACCACTTGTCTTTTCACCAAGACAAGTTTGGGATGGCTATGGCATCGGCGCATTGCTCACATTGGGATGAGCAAGCTCAAGAAGTCATTCAAGCTTGGGATGGTGACCGGCGTGAAGGATGTCACATTTGAGAAGAACAAGCTTTGTAGCGCGTGTCAAGCCGGGAAGCAAGTTGCCTCACACCATCCGATGAAGACAATGGTGTCAACCTCCAAGCCATTTGAACTACTTCACATGGACCTCTTCGGACCGTCCACATACCAAAGCCTTGGCGGTAACCTCTATTGTCTTGTTATTGTTGATGACTACTCTCGCTATGCTTGGACATTGTTTCTAGGTGACAAGGGTGAAACTCCGGAAATCCTCAAGACCTTCGCTAACCGAGCTCAAAGGGAATTTCAACTTCCCATCATCAAGGTCCGGAGTGACAACGGCACCGAGTTCAAGAACTACAACATTGGGGAGTTGTTTGATCGTGAAGGCGTGAAGCACGAGTTTTCGGCCACATACACCCCTCAACAAAATGGTGTCGTTGAAAGGAAGAACAAGACTCTCATCACCCTTGCAAGAGCAATGCTTGATGACTATGGCACGTCGGAGAAGTTTTGGGCCGAAGCAATCAACACGGCATGCCATGCCACAAATAGGGTCTATCTTCATCGACTACTTCAAAAGACCCCATATGAGCTCCTCATTGGGAGAAAGCCCAACATCTCCTACTTCCGAGTCTTCGGGTGCAAGTGCTACATCTACCGCAAGAAAAGGCTCGGTAAGTTTGAAAGAAGGTGTGATGTTGGTATCTTTCTTAGTTATGCGTCAAACTCAAAAGCATATCGAGTATTCAACCAAACCTCTGGGTTAGTTGAAGAAAGTTATGATGTTGAGTTTGATGAGACTAATGGCTCCCAAGAGGAGAGTTTTGGTCATGATGATATAGATGATGAGCCTCTACAAGAAGCTATGAAGAACATGACCATAGGAGACATCAAGCCCGAAGTTGAGGAGAGCAATGATCAAGGGGGAGCCTCAAGTTCCAACATCAACACCTCCATGGCGCCTCAAATTGATGAAGAAGAAGAGAAAGATGATCCATTGCCAATGCAAGATTCACATTCCACACAACACCAAGAAGAAGAAGAAGTCCAAGGTCAAGTCCAACCACAAGACGAGCGAGATGCCTCACCACCGCCAAGTGCCTCACAACCTCTTATGAGGCATGGGCGCATCTCCAAGGCACATCCGATGGATCAAATCATCGGAAGTCCGTCACGGGGAGTAAGTACTCGTTCTCGCCATGTTGCTTCATTTTGTGAGCACTACTCTTTTGTTTCGTGTGTAGAACCCAGAAATATTGAGGAAGCACTCCAAGATCCCAATTGGGTGATGGCTATGCAAGAACTCAACAACTTCACCCGCAATGAAGTTTGGGTATTGGAGGAGCGACCTAAGGACAAGAACGTCATCGGAACGAAGTGGGTGTACCGCAACAAGCAAGACGAGAATGGCGTGGTGGTCCGCAACAAGGCAAGGCTTGTGGCCAAGGGTTTTTCACAAGTTGAAGGACTAGATTTTGGAGAGACATTCGCCCCGGTCGCACGGTTAGAAGCTATTCGCATACTCCTTGCTTTTGCTTCGCATCACAATATTATGCTTTATCAAATGGATGTTAAAAGTGCCTTCCTGAATGGTTATATTAACGAACTTGTTTTCGTTGAGCAACCTCCCGGGTTTGAAGATCCGAGGAATCCTAACCATGTGTATAGGTTACACAAGGCGCTCTACGGGATCAAGCAAGCACCTAGGGCATGGTATGAACGTCTAAGGGATTTCCTAGTCATGCAAGGATTCAAGATCGGGAGGGTGGATACCACACTTTTCACCAAGGACATCAACGGGGATTTATTTCTTTGTCAAATTTACGTTGATGACATTATTTTTGGCTCAACTAACAAATCTCTTAGCCTTGAGTTTGGCACCATGATGTCTAGGGAGTTCGAGATGTCAATGATTGGAGAACTCAATTTCTTCCTAGGATTTCAAATCAAGCAACTTCAAGAGGGGACTTTCATCTACCAAGAGAAGTACACCAAGGACCTCTTGAAGAAGTTTGAAATTGAAGATTGTAGCTCAAGAAGTACTCCAATGGCGACAAATTGTCATCTCGACGCGGACATGGACGGTAAACCTATTGATCAATCTCATTACCGTTCCATGATTGGTTCATTGTTATATCTTACCGCATCTAGGCCCGATATCATGTTTAGTGTGTGCTTGTGTGCTCGCTTTCAAGCGGCACCTAAAGAATCGCATTGTAAGGCGGTCTTTAGGATACTTAGGTATCTCAAGCATACCCCAAGTGTAGGTTTGTGGTACCCCAAGAACGCTAGTTTCCATCTCTTGGGTTACTCGGATTCGGACTTTGCCGGATGCCGTGTGGATCGCAAGAGTACCTCCGGTGGGTGCCACTTACTTGGGCGTTCCCTAGTATCTTGGTCGAGCAAAAAGCAAAACTCCGTGGCTTTGTCCACCGCGGAGGCAGAGTATATAGCGGCCGGTGCATGTTGTGCCCAAATTCTATATATGAAGCAAACCCTTTTGGACTTTGGAATTAAATTTGATTGTGTGCCTCTCCTTTGTGACAATGAAAGTGCGGTTAAGATAGCTAGAAACCCCGTTCAACACTCCCACACTAAGCACATTGATATTCGCCATCACTTCTTGCGGGACCATGAGGCTAAAGGAGACATCTCTTTGCAAGGTGTTAGGTCCGAAGAACAATTGGCGGATATCTTCACTAAACCACTTGATGAGAAAACTTTTTCTAGACTTAGAAGTGAATTAAATGTGCTAGATGCATCTAACGTCATGTAAGTTGCCATGTTCATGTAAGGTTGCATATCAAATAGGTCTTGTCTAACTCCCAAAGGATAGGGGCGAGCTAGAAATAGTTTTCCCTGAGGAAGCCTTTGGAAGGTTTAAACTTGGCAAGATAGATTTACATTATGCTTTGCATGATTCCTGCCATATAGACTTGCACTCATTTAATATCTTGCATTATTTTGTTTGGCATTGCATACGGTAGATTGTCACAAAGGGGAACCCACATCATGAGAAGGAGACTTGTTCAAAATGCAATATCTCAACTCATATGATGTGGATAGAGCAAAATTCTAAAGGTACATGCTTTAAAGAGATAGAAGTTTTCCATACTCTAGCTCACAAAGCATGAGCCTTACATTTTCGTGGTTTCCCTCCTAACCTTGTGTGTTCTCTTTGCTTAAGGGCTTAGCCAATATATGGCACTATATTTGAAGCCTTCTATTAGAGGTTAGGAGTTGCCCAAAAAGTCCTAGGACCCATCCTTATCTTTGTGTGTTTAAGTCCAAGGACACATATGGGCAGTCTTAGGTTTTCTGTAGTCATCGGATTATCCGATGCTAGGGCCAGCAGATCATCGGATCAACTGGTGCTTCAGTTCAGTGCTCAGATCAAGTCAGATGTCACAAATCAACCGATGAGTTCATTTCAGAAGACATCGGAGCATCCGGTGTTCAGTTTTCTGGTGCCCTGCAGAAATCGACCGATGATCGACACCTCAACGTCGGCTCATCCGGTGTTCAAAGAGAGTTTTTGGAACAACTCTCTGTTGAACTCGACCGATGCATCCTCCGATGATCATCGGTCCATCCGGTGTTTTGTGCGCGGCTAGGGTTTGCCTGTACGGTTTAAATAGCGGTTCGGCCGCCTCTTTCGTTTTTCTTCCCCGACCTCCGCCGCCGCCCGCTTCTCTCGCCGCCCGTCGCCCTCGCCGCCATCCTCGCGCCCTCCGGCCACCTCCGGTCACCGCCGCCGCCTCCCAGGCGCCGCCGCCGCCGCCCTTCGGCCGCCGCCGCCTAGGCGCCGCCCGTGCCCGCGCCGTCGCCTCTCCCGCGCGCGCCGCCGCCGTTCCACCGCGCCGCCGCAGCTCCCTCCTCCGCCGCGCCTCCCTCGCCGTCTCCCCTCCACCACCAGCCACACCACCACTCGCCGCCGGCTTCCACCACCGCGCATCACCCTCTTCGCTAGGGTTTCGTCGTGCTTCGCCGTTCGTCACTAAGATGGGTCGCGATCGCAAAGGAAAGGGCAAGGCTATTGAGGAGCCCGCCGCGAAGAAGCGCAAGATGTCCAAGGACGCTCGTCGTGCGGAGTTGGCCGCTCGCGCCGCCGAGGAGCGTGAGCGCGGCCATCGCGGTTCCTTACGGATCCGCGAGTCCCGGCAGAGGCAGGAGCAGCCTCCGGTCCAGCCGGTGCCTCCCGAGGGCTCCGACGAGGAGGAGACCGAGGTGCCGCCTCTCATCCGCTGGCGCACCCCGAGGACTCGTGGGGGTGGACAGACTCCTACGGCGAGTCGGCGCCCCTCTGCGGCTGACTGCGTAGAGGACAGAGAGGCCCAAAGGGCCATCCACCTGATGGACACAGCAGTCCGTGTTGCCGAGGATGTCAGACTCACCGACTACAGGAAGATGAAGGCAAGGCAACTGAAGAAGCTCAGATGGTCAGCGATGCCTGAGGAGTGGTTCCCGCGGCCTAGGGACGCTCGAGTTGACTCCCGCTTCTGGACCCTGACACAGGCGTCCCTGTACGAGACTTACAGGCGTCAGGGCCACAAGCTCTTCCAGCATAACAGCATCGACTGGGATCAGCTTGCAGTGGCAGCAGGACACGGGATCAGGCCACTCTTTGAGAGATACAAAGGACTTGTGGACTTGCTCTCGCACCAGAGGAGTGCCTACGTCGAGGAGTGGGTCAGGGTGTTCTACGCGACACTCTACGTCTCTGAGGGCCGTCGCTCGATTCACTTCATGTTCATGGGGCAGATCCACGACGTGTCTCGAGACTTGTTGGGCAGACTGCTTGGTGTGGAGCTCTCTACTACGTGCCTGCACCAGATAGTCTACGGAGACGCAGACCCGCCGAGGAGGCCACTGACTGGAGGAGTGGCACCGCCTTTCGAGGAGATCAGAGGTCTGTTCACTTAGCCGTTCACTCCTGACCAGCCGAGGGTGCCAGCGCTTCTCACCCCAGCAGCTCGGACAGTTCACCACGTCCTCAGGCGTACCCTACTACCGAGGTCTGGCTACTTGGAGGGCTTCACGAGCCTTCAGCAGACCATCTTGTTCTATGTGATGAACGGGATGGAGTTCGACATCGTGGATATTCTGATCTGCGAGATGGAGGACGTGATCACCGACGGAGTTGGGATGCTTCAACAGTTGGTCTTCGGTCACTGGATCTGTCACCTTCTCCACCAGTTGGTTCCAGAGGACACTCCAGGAGTTTCTCAGCTGACGGAGATGCACGTGACCCGGTTCAGCCACTACCGAGTCCCCACTCCGGGAGACCGCCGCCTTGGCCGTCCCGTCGAGCGTGAGGTTCGAGCCAGACTGTCAGAGGAGGACTGGGCAGAGCTGACTCAGGAGGACGCAGAGCTGGCACAGGCAGAGGCTCAGGGAGGAGACCTACAGCAAATATGGTCGGACAGCGACACCAGCGATAGTGTCGAGGAGTACTTCCCTCCTGCTCCTCCTTCACCGAGGCAGCACGACGCAGAGGCAGGAGGCTCAGCAGCTCCACCACCTACATCTCCTCCAGTATCAAAGGCTCAGGTGACTCAGCCGTCAGAGCTCACTGCTTTACTTCAGCGGATGGCTCAGCAGCAGGAGCAGCAGGCAGCTCGACAGGAGCAGCTTCAGAGGCAGCAGGAGGAGATGCAGCTGGAGATCGCCCGTCAGAGGCGAGAGGACATCGACAGGTACACCAACCTTGTCGACCAGATGAGGAGACGCACTCTGGACCAGCAGCAGCAGACTCAGCAGATGTTGTTGGGCGTCCTGGGGTTGGTCACCAACCTCTACCAGCAGACGGGAGTCGCCCTTCCACCTCAGCACTCGGGACTCAGTCAGGCTCCAGGTGCACCCCCACTGGCACCAGCTCCAGCACCGTCCTCGTCGATCCCCAGCTTCAATATACCACCTCTGCTCGCCTCGACAGCGCCCGTTCACTCGACAGTACTGCCGCTGACGTCGTTCCAGTCCTCACCTCTTCCGGCAGTACCTTCTCCACCGGCGCCAACAGTCTCAGCGGATCCCCCAGCAGCTCCAGCTCCAGCTCCAGCTCCCCCCGCTCCAGCTCCAGCGCCAGCGACCTCCACCTCCAGCAGCTCCGGTGACAGCACCGTCGACGCCGACCGCTTCACCATCGCCAGGAGCGCGCCTGAGTCGTAGGCACTCGACTTCCCTTTTTGGTGTCTTGATGCCAAAGGGGGAGAAGAGTTAGAGTCAGGGGGAGGGTTAGCTCAGTTCTAGGGGGAGTTCTTGGTTTTAGGGGGAGTGTCTATCCTTTTGCTACTTATTGTTATCTATTTGAGATTGCATGTTATTATTATTTGCTATTATTGTACTCCGGGTGCTACTTTGTGCTCTTGCGCTTTATTGTTCATTATTTGAGCCTTCGAGCCACTTGTGTTGCAATTTGTACTTGTTATATTTCTTTTTTGAGCATTGCGTTTTAATTCCATTAATTCTATGCTCTACTCCTTGTGTTGTCATCAATCACCAAAAAGGGGGAGATTGAAAGCATCTAGGCCCCGTGAGGTATGGTTTCGGTGATTAATGACAACCGTTCGTTATTACTAATGAGTTTGTGGATGCGAGGTTTCACGTATATCACATCAAACGTTAATGAAATATCTATTCACACCATCTACTGCTCATGGGATACAAATGGAGACCCCTCAACGATCTATTCTAAGGGGTTATTCGATACTCATGAAGACTAAATGAAGAACTCATACAACGACTCTATTCTATCAAAATTGGCAACACAAGAAGCTTACACTTCATCAAAATATCATTTCAAACAAGTGTCAAAGAGGTCACTCAAGAAGATTCCAAAAGATCAACTCAAAACAACTCAAAGCAAACAAGTTGCACTCACCGGATCATCCGATGTCTTGCAAAATGACTACATCGGTCGAGTTTGAGTTGGCAGAAGAAGAAGACCTCAAAGCCCAGTACACACCGGATCATCCGATGTGAAGGAAGTGGCACATCGGTTGATTTCAACAGAAGGATGATTTCTGAGTTATTCTGAAGAAGTACACACCGGATCATCCGATGATGAAGTAAGTGTACATCGGTCAATTTCAACAGAGACATTATTTCTGAACCAATTCTGAAGATCAACTCACCGGATCATCCGATGATGAAGTTGAAGTAACATCGGTTGATTAAACAGTCAGATCCAACGGTTATATCCAACGGTCACATCTGACACATGACATCAGCTAATTTGGAATTCGACCGATGCTCAAATAAAGGGGTGCATCGGATGATCCGATGTTCACAGAAAAAGTCTGCCTACTTTTCCAACGGCTATCTCGTGTGGGCTGGCTATAAATACCCCTCCAACCGGCCATTTCGAAAAGTCTTGATCACCAGAGCCTCACTACACATCCTCAAGCATTCAAGAGCAAGAGCTACCACTTCCATACCTCAAAACCTCTTGTACTCCAACTATAGGCTAGATCTAGCTAGAGAGAAGCTTGTGTGCGTCCATTCTTGGTGATTGGAATCTCTAGGCTAGTGAGAGAGAGTGTCTTGGTGACTTCTCTCACCTTGTAAAAGTTGGAGGAAGAAGAGATCGCTCCGGAGCTTACCAAGGCGTTTGTGGAAGCCCGGAGGATCACCATTGTACAAGGCTTGAGCTCCACCTTGCCGGAGATGGCGAACGGAGAAAGATAGTGGATTCCCTTGTCTTGGTGACTTGGGAGTGGCTATACCCTTTGGTGTGTGCCACAACGTGGACGTATGTAGATCTTTGTGATCTTACCGAACTACGGGAAAAATCGCCGTGGCCCCGAGTCTCCGCGGAAGTTTGCATCTCTCTCCTCACCCTCTTACTATTATGCATTTACTATTCCGCACTTAATACTCTTGCTTGCGTAGTTAGTTCGCATAGGGAATTGGGCTTCAACCATTAAGTTTTAAATTGCTCTAAAATTTGAAAAAGCCCAATTCACCCCCCCTCTTGGGCGTTTCGATCCTTACAACCGCCGAACCGACGCGCCGTATCCTATTGCCCGAGAAACGACCGAGTACACGCCGCCGCTTGCACTCGATCAAAAATCCGGCAAACCACCGCGAGCAACGCCTCTCCTAGCCAAAAGCCACACCAGCTACTCGTCCTCTACCTTCTCAGCCCGTGGACAGTCGAGTTTTCACCACCGAAACCTAGTTCGGCAACTATCGGCGGTAACTGAGAAAAACGACCGACACCGGCTCACCGTGGGCAGCCCGAACCAAAGGCTCCCGCGGCCGAGCGAGGCCACTCTGAGACGCGCCAGATAATCACGCTGCTACTGGCCAAGTCACAACCCTAACGAGGGACCATCGAGTGTCAATTCGACGTTTTTCTCCAAGCACATATACTCGGACCTCCAAGTGAGAATCTGTCGAATTCGTCCGTAATCTTCGTTCTTAAGCCACCAAACCGTGCACACGCGAACTAGATTGGCTAGCGGTCGATTTCCCTTCACAACCCTAGTTAGGAAACAGACGCGGTGTGGGGTATTTTATGTTGTTTCAAGCTCAACCGTGCGGCATGGAGCCGGCGCACGGTGAGAACCTCTTTTGAGGTGTTGCCACGAGCAGGGGAGTACTTGTCGTGCCTCCCTAGCACCCACTGGTGCTCTAGAACGGATGGGTTGTGTCGTTGGCAGGCTAGAAGCACTGAGCCACGATGCCGAACATCCCCCGAGACCGCCGCACGCCGCCGGCACAGTTCCGGTCCCCTAGCGCCGAAACCGAGCCCACAACCAAGTTTCCCGGCCCCATAAACCCCCAGGCGGTGAGCCTCCGGCCGGGAGACGGCCGGAAACACTCAGCCGGCGAGGCGCCGCCTCGGTCCGGCGAGGTCAGCGCGCGCGCGGGAAAGAGGGCTCGGAGGAAGAAGAAGGGTGGGGCAGGCCCACCGGTCAGTGAGGGGGAATTTAAAACCGGATCGGATATGGCCCAGGATTCCGTGTGGCTGCGCGCGGGGTAACCCTGTGGCCCATGTGTTCTCGGTTTTCGCTGGCTGAGATTTAAAGAGTGGGCCCAGGTTCTTTTCCAATAGCAAAACAATTCCAGTTTCAACTCAAACTTTAGAAATTCATAACTGTGTATAGGAAGCTCCAAATTCAGTGAAACAAATTTTGCTGAACTCAGGATTCTGAGTACTTCCCAGCAATACCACTTTCAGCCCATGAAACTTAACAGTTTTCCAGAATTAAATCCCTAAAATTTAAACTGTGGGGAATTTTATCTGGAGAATTACTTTATGACAAATGTTGAATTTTGGCTGAGAGGTTCATTGGAAAATACTTGAGTCACAGTAAAATTTTCAGACTCATCCAAGTTCATTTAGTCCCCCTAATTGGGTGATTAAGGGAACTGCCCTGAGAAAATAGAAAAATGAATAGAAACATTTTTCAGATTTTCTCAAATCTTAATTAGGGCATAACTTTCAGTAGAATTCTTCAAATGACATGAAACCAATTGCATTAGAACCATCTTAAATTCTAGTTTCCAGAAAGTATTGGTTGGAGCCATGAAAACCCCTGGAATTACTTAGAGGCTCAAACATTGACCAAATGGGCTTTTATTTGTACAAGATTCAAATAAACTTTGTTTCAAATGAAACTTGGTCAAGACTCTGGTTAGGACCCTACCAAGCCACCATAAAAATTTCAGAACCAAAGGGGAGGTCTAGCTAAAGTTATTAGTAATTAAGTATTCAAGTTTACACATTGCATTTAAATTGACATGTAGTATTTCCTTAACGTGTAGTCGCTGAAGGCGAAGAGACTCCAGAAGTGTTGGACTTCCTCCTTCCGGAAGAAGACCTAACTACTGACCAGCAGCAACAAGACAAGCCCCGGTTTGCATTAAGCCTTTTATAAGGTTTTTACTTTGTTTACATACGTAGGTTGAAGTATGTATGTGCATTAGGTGTAGGATGGATGAATACCAACTGCATAGCTAAAATTTTCCCCAAGAGTGAGGGTAGTGTCTAGAGCCTCGAATAGACAGGCTATGCTTAATGATTCATAGGACTTCGGTACAAGTCGAGTAGTTGGAATCTACTCGCGAGTTAGGTTTGGGACACACGGGTTTGGTTCGAGTGATGTGAGATCACTTTAGTAATGAAAAGGAGACTAGGCAGGGGCTAGGGCGCAGCAAGAGGAAGTCTTGTGTGCGCAGCCCTGTCCGTGTCGATTGAGGACCGGTCCGTGTGCGGCCTGCTGAACAAGTATTGAACGTACCGAAGGCATATCGGATATATGGGCCCCGATAAACCGATGTAGCCTAAACCTCCGGGCGTCGAGGCATAGCACACCGATTTATAGGTGTAGGTTGAGGGCAGCAAGGTGGAAATCTGCTAACGGACATAGAGAGATGCTCCGTGTAGGGAACCTCCTGTCAGTTTCGGTGCGACCGGTTCGACGTTTGGGCTGTTGGGGTGAAAGGTTGTCCCGTACGACATCGAGTGAGCGTGCTGTGCAGCTCCACGGGTGGGCGTACGTGACATGCTCTTTGGGCTTCCCTGCAGGTGTATATCGAGTCAATTCGCCGTCCCTCGCGGTGACGAGTACCGCTTGTTCACTGCGTCGTAACGTAGATAATTTATGGAATGTTATGCTTCAATATTGCTGTTATGATATAACTGTATTGCTACATGTGTGCCACCAAATATTGCTTACTAAATTTCAGATTCCCGAACTGTTAACTTGTTGCTAAAAAGATGAATTAAGGATGAACCGGTAGGCGTGTCCATTTGCTGCAATGTTACTATCCTATGTTCATTGTACACCCCATGTAGAGTTTCATGCCTAGGTGAGTCGGTTAAGTCTTTGTCACACCCGGTTTCTCCGAAGAACAACCGAGTGAATATCACATGTATGCCAGGATCATTTTCTCATACATGTGATGACAAATAATGAAGCATCATTTATTACAAGCCAGGTGTCGAATATAAATATGTCTTACAAAGCATACATCTCGATGGATGATAATAAGTCCATAACATGTAAATAAACTAGCAGTGGAATGTAAATCTTGTGGGCTCCGTCATAGGTGTTGCCCGGGGGACTCCATGAACCTAGAATCCTTCTTCGGGTCCGAAGTCTTGATCATTAAACACCACATCGTTCTCTTGACCTGAGGAGCAATATAAACCAACAAATATGCAAGTTTGAATACCGTTGGTACTCAGCAAGTGGGGGAAGGTTGTGTCCTGCATGGCCAGAGCAAGGAGAGGTTAAACTCATGGTTAAAGCACTATGCAATTAATACCTATCACCTTAGCTTATTAAGCACCTACATTACTACACAGGTGAAATGGTCCCAATCTCCCAACCCATCATCATAATCAAATAACCATAACATCATTTCCAATGTTAAGCTCCCCGCTTAACATCCACAACTTCCAAAGTCATCATCCTCTAATCATGAATAAGTCCAAGCCGCTCTTGACCGTGAACACGGCTGTCATGACAGTTTTGACTCTGCAGAGTTTGCACCACTGTACCCACATGTAGTGATTTCATCCCCCGTTGCCGGGTGGACTAAAAGAACCTCCATTATGCCAGTGGCTACGAACCACATTCACACTTCCTAGATGTGTAGCCATGAGATCACTACGAAGCCTTTACAAAGGGATTCCCTACGAGCGTGGGCCCACTGAGGTTTCACCCCTAACAACATACAAGAGGCTCCAACCCTGCTGCAGTGGCCCCCTCTTGAGCCTTGCAGTTCATATGGTAGTCCAGCTGACACCTACTCCCCGCACCATCCAACACACCCATACTACGCCGGGGATACACCTAATTAATTGGCCAAGCTGCCCCATCTCAGCATGTGGTTGGCACGGTAAAGCCAGGTTACATGCTCCATGAACCGGTCCTTAGGATCCAGGCAAGTACTAACCACAAACCCGAGTCTCGTGCACCCAGCACCAACCAAATCATCCAACTTGCCTCGATCCCTACCTCTACATAACTCATAATATCTCATTCAAGAGTAAGGTAAATAAATTGATGATCTCATATCCCAATTATCCCATTCTAAGCATGGCTAAGCATAAGCATATGAATAAATGACATGATAAAATAAATCCCAACCCAAGCTACAAGGAAACAAGGTAATGCAATTCTAGGGAAATTTCCTAGCATGAGTTTCATATTTCAATTGACAATGCAAATAATCCTATCTACACATCCTAGTATAGGATCAAAGTGGTCAAGGACACTTGCCTTCTTCTTGCTGCTCTGAGAATGGAAAGTCTTGGTCTTGGAAGGGGAGAACTTGCTCTGGGGCAGGTTCTACTCATGCCAATACACATAGCAAAAGAAAACACAATCCATAAGACATAGTTCACACTTTCACTTCATGCAAAACACACATACATACCTATGAAAGTCATTCACATTTTTAAGTGTTGGGGTTACTCTACATGTGTTGATTTTTGGCCTACATGCACTTTTAAACATATGTATATGATTTCTAACTTTTGTATTCAGATTTTTATTTGCACACTATATATATGAATTTCAATTCTAAACAAGTTCTTTATATTCAATTAACACACTCTTTAGCTACCAAGTTTGCATGGAAGGTAATTTCCTATTCCAAGTGGGTTTTTAAACCTTCTACCAAATCCCAAACTGAAATCTTTGGATTTGGAGACTTCATTTATCATTTTCTAATTATGCATACCTATTTTTCCTTTATTTTCCAGATTTATTTTCTATGCCTAAAAGTGAGTTTTAAATATTAAATAGTAGGGCATAACATCTAAACAGAATAGGTTCTGATCTAATATATTAAATAATACGTTTTTGAACTTCTCCTCTGATGTGAACTAATTTAAATTTATTTTATCAATTTTCAGAATTATTTATTAACCTAAAAATGTGTTCCTAGAACTAATAAATATGAACAACACCCAAACAGATTTCATTTCAGCCTAAAATTTATTTTTAGTTCATTCTAAAGTTTTCCAAGTGTTAGTAGAGTTTAAACTTGAATTAGCACATGTGTTTGTCTTTCCTTTTAAATTTAAATCCTAGTCACACATTCAAATTTCGAAACTTAATACCATATAGGGTCAAAAAGGTAAGTTCACCCTACTATAGGGTCTAATTTATTATTTTACAAATTTCCAGGGGTCTAACTATGCATAACAGAGGGGTTTTGCTAATTTTTATTAAGTCCAGGGGCTAAAACTGATTTTTAATTGAATTTACATGAATTTCTGAAGTTCCAGGGGCTATCAGAAGTTTCCGGGGCTAGCTCGTATTTTCCGAGATCCCCAGGGAGCCGGTTCCTCCCGGTTTCTCGACTTCGACGGCTTACACCGCTCACAATCGAGTGAAGCTTGCTGGAGCAGCACGGGGAACAGCTAGAGCACGCCTTGGCGCTTCTTTTTGCTGCAAGGATCGCAGGTGCTCGATGATCAGCACGGGTGCACGCCGGGGCTCGGAGGCGCGGACGCTGCGGCAGGTTTTTCGCCCGCGCGGACGCTGGGCAGAGCAGCGCAGGCGAGGGAGGCAGCGAACTCGGTTTGTGCTGTGTACGTGGTGATCGGGAGGGGGGCGCGAGCTAATCCAGGCGCGCGCTGCGAGGCTGTGAGGCGGAAACCAGTCCCAGCGGCTGACCGACAACCACAGAGTCGGTTCCCTGCAGATCACAGTCACTGACCAGTGGACCTCCCCCTCTAATTCCTTTTCCAATTTTTCATTTGCTGTTTTTGCTGAAAATATCCCCAGCTACTCACAATTAACTGTGAGACTTAAGCACCAAGTCATAGTTTGAATTTGGTTTCCGAAATTTGGATTAGGATTGGTTAAATTTGCTTCACATTTGAACTGAAATTCAAATTCAGTTTTGAATTATTGCAAATTTGGCTCCCGACAAGATGAAGTCCAATGGGGATGAAATTTGGTGGACTAACTCAGAAAAATGTGCTGAGTTTGAATATGAAGTCAGCTTTTGAAGTCAAGTGATGGAAGTTGCTGCAATTTGAATTTACATTCAAATTGGCCTCTTTTTCAAATGCCTCCAAAAGTGCCTCAAAAAGTGTTGGATTGGCATGAAATTTTGCCTGAACCTTCCCAAGACTATTTAAGTTCTAGGGGTGAGCTCAACCTCTCATGTTCATGTGTAAATCCTACTTTGTGAAAGTTAGGGCTTTCCTCTCTAATCACCCTTTTGATGGAGGTTACTTGCTCTTCACAATTCTTCACAAGATATCCACAACAAAAGCTGTGGTGTTGTGGGGTGATGAAAAATTTTGCAAGTCCCTTTTCTTGGGCTTTTACATCCCTCCCCCCTTAAAAGAATCTCATCCCGAGATTACAAAAGAAGAGGCAGCGATGTAATAGGAACTCACCCGTGCTGAGACGCCATGAACTCCGGGTAATTTGAGCAAAGGAATTTCTCGCTCCCCCACGTCGCTTCTTCGGCGGTGTGGTTGCTCCAGAGTATCTTGTAGAACCACAACGTTCGGCTACGCGTGGTCCGGGCCTTCTCATCAATAATTGCCACCGGATATTCTTCATACGTCAAATCCGGTTGCAGCTCGCCGATGTCTTCAGTGGGAACAGCAGTCGTATGCTTCAGACATTTTCGCAGTTGTGAAACATTGAAAATGTCATGAACACCAGCAAGAGATGCCGGTAGCTCCAGTCTATACTCCGCTGGTCCACACTTCTTGGTGATAGCATAGGGTCCAATGAATCGGGGAGCGAGTTTTCCCTTCACACCGAACCGGTGCACGCCCTTCATCGGAGATACACGGAGGTACACGTGCTCCCCGACATCAAAGTGCAGCGGCCTACGCCTCTTATCAGCGTAGCTTTTCTGCGGATTGAGCAGCCTTCAAGTTATCTTGAATCATCCGAACACGCTCTTCGGCGTCGTTCACCACATCAACCCCAAATGTGACCCTTTCACTGGACTCGCACCAGTTCAATAGAGTGCGGCATTTGCGACCGTAGAGAGCTTCATATGGTGCCATCTTGATACTCGCCTGATAGCCGTTATTGTACGAGAATTCTGCCAACGGTAGGTGATCATCCCAGTTCCTACCGTGGTGGATGGCGCATGCTCTCAACATGTCTTCCAGTACTTGGTTCACCCTCTCGGTTTGGCCATCTGTTTGAGGGTGATAGGCGGAGCTTCTAATCAGCTTAGTACCCAAAGCAGCATGCAACTGCTCCCAAAAGCGAGATACAAATAATGCACCTCGGTCTGAGACTATGGTCTTGGGTACTCCATGCAAGCATAGGATTCTTGCAATATATAACTCTGCATATCTGTTGGCATGGAGATGTGTATGCACGGGAATGAAGTGAGCCGACTTAGTTAACTGGTCAATGATCACCCAAATGGAATCATGCTTGTTGGAAGTCAGGGGTAATCCCACAATGAAATCCATGCTCACATCCTCCCATTTCCATGCTGGGATTTTCAGGGGTTGCAGCAGCCCTGATTTCCTCATATGATCAGCTTTCACTCGTTTACACGTATCACACTCGGATACGTACTTAGCCACTTCCCGCTTCATCCGTATCCACCAAAATTTTCTTTTTCAAATCTTGGTACATTTTGTTGCTGCCTGTATGAATGGAGTATTTGGACAAGTGAGCATCATCAAGAATCTTCTTCCTAAGCTCCATATCCCGGGGTACGACTATGCGGTCATTGAACCATAGCGTCCCCTCATCATCTTTCCGGAAACATTTGATCTCCCCGTTGTCTATCCGTCTCTGGAGATGTGCCATACCCTTATCAGTCTTCTGAGCTGTAATGATGTACTCCCTAATAGTAGGGATGAGGGCAAGATTGTAGAGTGATCCATAAGGAACCAAGTATAAACTCGGCTCTTCCTCCTCCACCGGTGTAATGGTGAGGTTATGGACATGTGATTTTCGACTCAGCGCGTCGGCAACCACATTCACCTTGCCGGGGTGGTAATGAATCTCAATCTCATAGTCTTTGATTAGTTCTAACCACCTCCTTTGCCTCATATTCAGCTCCTTCTGGGTAAAAATATACTTTAAGCTCTTGTGGTCGATGTAGAGATGCACCAAGTTCCCCAGGAGATAGTGCCTCCACATTTTCAGCGCCAACACCACAGCAGCAAGCTCAAGACCATGAGTTGGGTAATGCTGCTCATGGTTCCGAAGTTGGCGTGAGCCATATGCGACCACACGTCCTTCCTGCATCAACACGCAGCCGAGCCCAATACCGGACGCATCACAATACACGTCGAAGGGATTGGTTATATCCGGTTGAGCTAAGACCGGGGCTGTTGTGAGATGCTTCACTAATGCTTGGAACGCTTCTTCACACGCCGTGTCCCGAACATATTTTGCTCCCTTCTTCAGCAATTCTGTCATCGGCTTAGCAAGCTGAGAGAAACTTGGAATGAATCTCCGATAGTATTCCGCTAAACCGAGGAAGCTTCTGACTTCATGGACTGAAGTGGGAGCTTTCCATTTCAGCACTTGCTCGATTTTGCTTGGGTCAACCACAATGCCTTCCGCTGAGATGATTTGTCCCAAAAATGGCACCTGGCTGATCCAAAACTCACATTTGCTGAACTTGGCGTAGAGCTTGTGGTCTCGCAATCATTGAAGAACGATCCTGAAGTGTTTGGCGTGTTCTGCTTCTGTCTTGGAGTAAACCAAGATATCATCAATGAACACCACCACGAACTTGTCCAGCTCCGGCATGAACACCGAGTTCATGAGATACATGAAATGGGCTGGAGCATTAGTGAGACCAAAAGACATGATGAGATATTCATATAAGCCATATCTCGTCGAGAAGGTCGTCTTCGGGATATCCTCCGCCCGAATTTTTATCTGATGATATCCAGAGTGAAGGTCCATCTTGGAGAACACACTTGCACCCACAAGTTAATCAAACAAAATGTCAATGCGGGGCAGTGGGTATTTATTCTTGATGGTGATGGCATTGAGCGGCCGGTAATCCACACACAGCCTCAAGGTTTCATCTTTCTTCTTTACGAACAGCACCGAGCATTCCCAAGGTGAGGAACTCGGTCTAATGAAACCTTTGCTCAACAAATCATTGAGCTGTTCTTTCAGTTCAGCCAGCTCGTTTGGAGCCATTTTGTATGGTCTCCGTGATATGGGCGTAGTCCCGGGTGCAAGCTCAATCTTGAACTCGACATCCCGCTCAGGTGGCATGCCCGGAAGATCATCCGGAAACACGTCGGGGTATTCCTGGACTACGGGGATGTCCTCTAACTTGAGAGCTTCAGTATTTTTAATTGCTGAAACTTCCCAGACTGGATTGTCTAATATGAGGGACTGTGGATGGTGTAGTGGGGAGTTGAGGTGAACCGTCCGTGATAATGTTTCCAGGACAGCGCCATGGTAGCTTAGCCATGACATCCCTAAGATTGCATCAATCTTCTGCCCCTCAAGAACAATCATAGTGGTGGGATATATCTTCCCACCTAAGCACAGTGGTGCTTTCGGAATCATCATAGTTGCTGAAATCTTTCCTCCCGGTGAGCAAATCATATAAGAGCACTCGGTGGAAAAGGCTTCCAGTTGATGCTTAACCACATATGATGCACTTATGAAGTTGTGGGTTGCACCCGAATCAAATAATATGATGATTGCTTGATTGTTGAGAGTGAACATACCCGCCAGCACGTTGTCTCCCACTGGGGCGTCCTCAGCGTCGAGGTTGCGAACGCCCCCAGTCCGCTGACCAACCTTCTTGACCGGAGGTCGGCCTCGAGCACCACCCTGGAACTGGGCTTGCCCGCAGCTCTGCTGACCCTGGGGAAAGTCCTTCAAGAAATGGCCCGCCTGGCCACACGTAAAAAAGTGTAGCGGGGCGGTCCTCCGCTGATCGGTGGACGGAAACCCGGGGCACATTGTGGTGGTAGAAACGCCCGGGGTGTCGTCTTCTGCTGCTGTTGCGGTCACGGTGGTGGCATCAGCGGTCGGAACGGGGGCGACTGGAAAGAACGACCCCCGAACTGCTGCTGTCGCGCCGGCAGATGCAACTGCTGTCCGTATGGTGTCCGATACACCATGCAGTACTTCTGGGGAGCGCCACCCCCTCTGCTGGGTGGAGTGCTGTGCTTCCGCTGCTCAGCCGCCAACTCCCGCTGAGCATCTTCTTGCATGATCGCGGCGTTGACTAGATCATTGAAGGTGCCGCGATTCCATTGGACGAGATGCGTCTTCACCTCGGGGTGTAACCCCTGATAGAAGTGCTCCCGTTTCTTCTCCTCAGTGGAGACGTAGTCCGACGCATATTGTGCCAGATGGTTGAAGGAACGGGAGTAGTCCTGAGCACTCCTCCCGCCCTGCTTCAGCTCCAAGAATTCTTGGAACTTCCTCTTCATTATCCCAGGAGGGATATGGTAGGCGCGGAATGCCTCCCGGAATTCTTCCCACTCCACGGCATGGCCAGCCAGACGTGAGGCGACATAATTCGCCCACCATGCACCAGCGGCACCGTGAAGCTGCTGCACCGCGAACAGAGTCTTTTGCCGCTCCGTGCATTGGAGCAGTCCGAACTTGGACTCGATTGTCCGCAGCCAGTTGTCGGCCTCCAGGGGTTCTGCTGCTTCTGTGAACACCGGAGGGTGCGTACTCATGAAATCCGAGTACGTCACCTCACAGGGCTCACGAGGCCCCCTCTCTTGACGCCCCCCCTCCTGGGACGTATTCTGCACAATCGTGTGGAGCAGGTCGGTCTGCTCCTCACGACCACCCACCAATGCCACAATCACATCCGCTAGCGTGAGCGGAGGCGGCGGTGGTGGTTGTTGCTGCGGGGTGCTGTCGTAGGCAGGTGGCTGGGAGTCATCGCCTCCCTGCTGGCTAGAGCCACCAATCTCATGCGTGGTCCGAGTGCGAACCATCTGCAACCATATGACAATAAACATCAGTTCCGCAAAATATTTCATGCAGTCCAATAAAATGGCATAAACATAATGACAGTAAAAACATGCGATACATCTCGTAGGTAGATAATGTAATAACTTGGCACAAGCTACACCATTACCAGACCAAATACAAGCTAGTTAAATCCAACCTGATGGACTCCCTCTTTGGAAGTTCATCTCAACTAGGTTTGGTCACTATGAGACGTTGAAATCGCTTTGTCATCACGTATACCACCCTTTTATCTCCAATACGACACAAACATGGTCTCTAGCAAAATAAACTTGAGTAATACATATCCTCAATCTTCCACTAGTTGAAGATAACCACTCATGAGTATGTTCTACCCCATTGGAAGTACTTAAACCCCCTAGGGTACAACAATCTCTCAAATGAGTTCAACTGTCATGCCTCTGTCAGAATGACCAGTTTCTACATATCCAAGATTTTGATCTGGTTCTGGACATTTTCATGACTCAAGTTGAATACCAAAGTTAAAGTTAACTTCAGTATATTTCCAACGAGTATTTATTTGCCCCCAGATAAGCTCTGGTTCAATAGTTATGGTAATTCAAAGTCAACAGTCTTTCTGGAAGAATTTCAACAGCACCTCCCATGGAAGTGGCTGTTTCCAACTATAATTTCCACTGAGTTCTGTGCTGAAATTTCAGAAACTTTGAATTAAAAAGATGTAATACATCTTCTACCCTTTCTAAATATGTATGATATGACAATTTTAGATTTTTCTATGGTAAGTTATGCTTGAAAAACAGCACAGTCCAGAGAGTGTTTTGACTCTGCCCTAGTTCTGGACAGTTTACATCCTTCTGGGATTTCCGCCATCTTAAGGTGTGATTCAGCTCTGGAAGTCTACAACCAGGCTGTAGAGAACTTAAATACCTTTCCATAACTATATCTCACACCTCCATTGGCTCAATAATCTGTGAGTTATGCTCTGTCAAAGTTCAGCCAACTTGCTGCCCAAACAGAGCACTCTGTTTTTCAACCCCTTTTTACCACACTGATCAACTATTGACTTTTCTACCAAACCAGAGTCCTAAATGTTCAAAATTAGTGACCTTAGTTCCTTGTTACAATTATCTTTCATGCACATGCCTATGATATGTTGGTACTACGTTACTCACAAAAAAAATCCTAACCGGATTATACTGGCATATACGTCTCAAGTGTGGCACTAAACGGTCGCTCGCACACGTATACTACACGGAATACATACGTGATTAATACCTGAAGAAGAACACCCAATAGTGATGCACTCAAAGGTTATGTTCATTTCAGGCAGGACCATATTTGAAAGTAAATACAAACGCCCGTATCATTGCCATACGGCTGTCCTTGAGTTAAGCCACGTCTCAAGGTACGTGATCGTGCTTCAACACCACACGACGGGGAACCCGAGTAGAGCGCGAACGGGTCGTCACGGTTGGGAATGTTATCAACCTAACGGATACCACCTACTGCCCTGCAGGGCACGCCGATGGCAAGCGCTGCGTATGTCCCCCTGGGCTACTTCCAGACTAACACACTCTCGCGTTACTGACCACGCGATGGGGTCTCCACTTACTTGCCTAATGCATGCTAGGTATCAGCGTTCCATATGAACTCAGGAACATGAAGAGTCGAAGAGTTTCATATTAACGTCTCACACCAAGCTGTGAGACCTATCCCTGAACCACGTTCCTTGTCAGGGGAGCTAATTGAAATTGAACCGCTTTCGGTGGCGTTCCTTACCATTTTTACCTGAGCGTAGGTGCGTCGTTACATAATTAAAATTCAGAATTATAACACATACTTAGTCTTGCGACTTTAAGTAACTATGCTAATATAGTCCTTACTGGGGCAAACTACCGAATCCTCACCGTAAACCTAAGTTTTCCCATAATACAGTCCTTAATTAAGGTGCTATCCCCAATGCGGCTCTGATACCAGGCTGTGGCAGACCGGAATCCGCTCATTCAGGATCACAGAGGGTGGTGCCGCACGATGCGACACCCGATAGCACACATCATAAGGGTACGTTGTATTACATAGAAAACAAACTGAAACTGTACAAAGTAGTACACTGCTCAGTTACAAACTAATGTTCACATTACACAGCGGAAGTTAAATTTGTACAACTCACGCCCGCCTATCTAGCAAAAGTCGGTTGCCCAGCCCTAGGGCAACCCACACTAGCTGCATTCCTCAGCTTAGTGTGGCGTGTACGGCTCCCACTTAGCCGTGGTCCCCGACGGAGGGTAACCCTCGCCGGTGGACTCATAACCCGAGTCCGTGGGTGGCTCCTCACCTGAAAAACACTTAAGTAGCAACCATGAGCGCGATGGATCAACAAGACTTAACCGACTCACCTAGGCATGAAACTCTACATGTAGGGTACAACGAACATGGGATGGTAAAATTTCAGCAAACGGACACACCTACAAGTTCATCCTTAGTTCATCTTTTAGCCACAAGTTAACAGTTCATGAATCTGAAATTTAGTAAGCAATATTTGGTGGCACACAAGTAGCAATACAATTTTTATCATAACAGCAATATTAAACATCACATTTCATATATTAGCCTACGTCACGACTCAGTGACCAAGTGGTACTCTTCACCGTGAGGGACGGCAAATCGACTCGATATACACCTGCAGGGATACCCGAAGAGCACGTCACGTACGCCCACCCGTGGAGCTGCACAGCACACTCACTCGATGTCGTACGGGACAACCTTTCACCCAACAGCCCAAACGCCGTACCAGTCGCACCGAAACGAGCAGGAGGTTCCCTACACGGAGCATCTCTCTATGCTCGTTAGCAGATTTCCACCTTGCTGCCCTCAGCCTACACCTATAAATCGGTGCGTTATGCCTCGACGCCCAGAGGTTTAGGATACATCGGTTTTATCGGGGCCCATATATCTGATATGCCTTCGGTACGTTCAAACTTGATCAGTGTGGGCCGCACACGGATCGGTCCTCAATCGACACGGGCAGGGCTGCGCACACAAGACTTCCTCTCGCTGTGCTCTAGCCCCTGCCTAGTCTCATTTTCATTACTAAAGTGATCTCACATCACTCGAACCAATCCCGTGTGTCCCAAGCCTAACTCGCGAGTAGATTCCAACTACTCGACTTGTACCGAAGTCCTATGAATCATTAAGCATAGCCTTTCTACTCGAGGTCTTAGACACTACCCTCACTCTTATAGGAAAATTCTGGTTATGCAAGTGGGGTCCCATCCATCCTACACCTAATGCACATTCATACTTCACACTAGATATGTAAACAAAGCAAAACTTTATAAAAGGAGTTAATGCAAACTGGAGCTTGCCTTGTTGCTGCTGGTCAGTGGTTAGGGCTTCATCCAGAAGAAGGAAGTCGAGCACTTCCGGAGTCTCCTCGCCTTCAGCGACTACACGTTAATGAGATACTACATGTCAATTCAAATGCAATGTTTAGAATTGAATGAGTAATTACTATAATTCTAGCTAGCCCTCCCCTTTGGCTATGAAATTTTTATGGTGGCTTGGTAAGGTCTTAACCAGAGTCTTGACCAAGTTTCATTTGAAACAAAGTTCATTTGAGCCTTGTACAAATAAAAGCTTATTTGGTCAATATTAGAGCCTCTAAAGAATTCCAGGGGTTGTCATGGCTCCAACCATTACTTTATGGAAACTAGAATTTGAAATGGTTCTAATGGAATTGGTTTCATGTCATTTGAAGAATTCTAGAGGAAGTTATGCCCTAAACAAGATTTGAGAAAATCTGAAAAATGTTTCTGTACATTTTTCTATTTTCTCAGGGCAGTTCACTTAATCACCCCATTAGGGGGACTAAATGAACTTGGACGGGTCTTAAAATTTTACTGTGACTTAAGGATTTTCCAATGAACCTTCCAGTAAATTTCAGAATTTTTCATAAAGTAATTATCCAGATAAAATTCCTAAAAGTTTAAACTTTAGGGATTTAATTATGGAAAACTATTAAATTTCATGAGCTGAAATTTATATTGCTGGAAAGTACTCAAAATTATGAGTTCAGAAAAATTTGGTTCACTGAATTTGGAGCTCCCTAGCACAAGTTCTATGCATTTGAAGTTTGCACTAAAACTGGAAAATCCCCAAAATGTTTAAACTCCGCAGGTGGGTCCCACCACCCGCCTTCTTCCTCCTCGCGCGCGCCTGCGAGTTCAGCGGCGGTGTACTCCGGCGAGGTTTGCCGGAACTGCCTTCCCGACCGCCCCTAGCGCTAGAACTGGCCGCCTAGCCTTATCTCACCATGTGGAACTTGCCTCGGGGGTCGGAGCTCGCCGGCGGTGACCGGAAACGGCTGTGCGACGTCCACCGCAGAGGTTAGGGCTCCGGCAAGGTTGTTCTCACACTCTGAGGCATGAAAAGGTTTACGGTTTGCTCGGAGAGCACCAGTGGTTCACGAGGAACCCGACGTGAGCAGCCTCGGAAGCTAAAAATGTCTGCAAACCCACTCTCGACGGTGACCCGAGCCGTGTTTGCACCGGCGGCTATGGAAACTGCTATAACTCGGCCATTCATGGACGGTTTTGCTCAGTTCTTCCTCAAGGAGGGGCGCTAGGAGGTGTAGGAGCTACTTGCGAGCTAGCTTGATCATTGACTCAGCGTGTACGCCGAATTTTGGGTTTTTGCCGAGCTCGGTCAGTTGCACTAGGGTTCGGGACTTTCTAAAATTCTTGCTACCCGATGGGTTATTTGCTGAATGGTTCGCGGCTACACCATATAGGGATCCCCACGCACCTTTCTTGTGTAGAACGGGGTCGATGAAGATGGCCGGATGGGGCTGTCACCGGTGAGCCGAAGCACGGCTCCGCCGGTTCCTCCCGGTTTCTCGACTTCAACGGCTTACACCGCTCACAATCGAGTGAAGCTTGCTGGAGCAGCACGGGGAACAGCTAGAGCACGCCTTGGCGCTTCTTTTTGCTGCAGGGACCGTGGGTGCTCGATGATCAGCACAGGTGCACACCGGGGCTCGGAGGCGCGGACGCTGCGGCAGGTTTTTCGCGCGCGCAGGCGCTGGGCAGAGCAGCGTAGGCGAGGGAGGCAGCGAACTCGGTTTTTGTTGTGTACGTGATGATCGGGAGGGGGGCGCGAGCTAATCCAGGCGCGCGCTGTCGATACCGTGAGGCGGCAACCAGTCCCGGCGGCTGACCGACGACCACCGAGTCGGTTCCCTACTGATCGCAGTCACTGACCAGTGGACCTCCCCCTCTAATTCCTTTTCCAATTTCTCATTTGCTGTTTTTGCTGAAAATATCCCCAGCTACTCACAATTAACTGTGAGACATAAGCACCAAGTCATAGTTTGAATTTGGTTTCCAAAATTTGGATTTGGTTTGGTTAAATTTGCTTCACATTTGAACTGAAATTCAAATTCAGTTTTGAATTATTGTAAATTTGGCTCCCGACATGATGAAGTCCAATGGGGATTAAATTTGGTGGACTAACTCAGAGAAATGTGCTGAGTTTGAATATGAAGTCAGCTTTTGAAGTCAAGTGATGAAAGTTGCTGCAATTTGAATTTACATTCAAATTGGCCTCTTTTTCAAATGCCTCCAAAAGTGCCTCAAAAAGTGTTGGATTGGCATGAAATTTGGCCTGAACCTTCCCGAGACTATTTAAGTTCTAGGGGTGAGCTCAACCTCTCATGTTCATGTGTAGAAATCCTACTTTGTGAAAGTTATGGCTTTCCCCTCTAATCACCCTTTTGATGGAGGTTACTTGCTCTTCACAATTCTTCACAAAATATCCACAACAAAAGCTGTGGTGTTGTGAGGTGATGAAAAATTTTGCAAGTCCCTTTTCTTGGGCTTTTACATAAACTTGGGATGGACATTTAGGTATGGCCATTGGGATTGGTTTTGGGACTATTTTGAGTCATAACAATGAGTTTGGTTTCGGTTATATGAAAAAAATATATGGTTATGAATAATTATGAGTATGAGATGAAATTGAGAAAGATTATTGGCTGGTTGAGACTTGATAAATGGTGAATTATGGTGAAGGAATGTTGCTGTTTTACTTGGTTATATTGGGATTAAACTCAGCTAGAAATAGATGATGTTTTTACCATGTTTATGAAATAAAATTTTCTTGCTGCAATGTGCATTTTTATTGCCTACCTTATTGTAAGCTACATGCCATACTTTTCCCGCACTTGCTGAGTACAAAATGTACTCACCCTTGCATTCCCACATATACATCAGCTACAGGAGAAGAGTATTTCGAGGAACATGGGGAGTACTAGGCATGCGCACTACCGTCAACATGCCTGTGGAGTTGAAGTTGGAGCCTGCTATCTTAGTCATTTTCCGCTGTTGTTTAGAGTCTTCCGCTGCAAGAATAAGTTAGATATTCATGAGTGAGACATTGAGTCATTGTAATAAAGTACTTAAACACTATTTCTTCATGGTTATATTCTGAATTCATGATTATATTGTATGTGTGATGAACATCCTGGGCACACATATGCATTCACTTGGTTCTATTTTCGGAATCGGATGTTACAAATTGATACCAGAGCCACGTTAACCGTAGGACGCAAGCCTAGGTAGAATGGACACTCTAAAACACATAGGAACACCCTTCTAAACTGCTATTTTCGAAAATTGCGTGCTGCTGCACTTTACTTGTCAATTCAGCCACCGCAAAGTGCTATTTTCAGCCTCTCTTTTTCTCTTCTTTTGGACAGCAACACTTTTGTTTTCTTGCTTCATAGCTTTTGAAGCTTTGGAGTTATTTTCTTCTTCTCTAAAGTTTCTCAGGTCTTATTTATAGATGCCGGTGACTAGGAGCATAGCACACATAAGGACTTGTCCACCACCACTTGGGAGTGCACTTAACCCCATTGAGGTGTCCGATGGACCATATTGGGAGGAGGTGAAGATGTAACCTAATGATGAAGATTAAGTCAATAGCTCTATGCATGAGGAAGAGGATCCGGAAGAGGTGGAAGCATTCGAAGACTACATGGAAGATGATCCACAAGAACGGCATTGGTACGCAGCTCAGGAAGACTTTCACGCAGGCTTACACCCAGCGGAGCCTCATGAAGCTATGTCGGAAGGAGATGAATCCCACCCAGCGGAGCCTCATGAAGCTATGTCGGAAGGAGATGAATCCGAAGAGGAGCCACCCCCTGCTGAGGCCGAGAATGAAGGTGATGAACGGGTCAACCGTTCAGTTCAAAAATCCCGGTCTGACGGGATGGAACGAGGACACATATCCAAGGAGCTCAAAGAATTTCTGGATTGCTGCAGCTTATACCCGGAATATCTTCTCAAGAAAGTCCCTCGTCTCAGACATGAAGAGTGGAAGGCTGAAGTAACCATCCTATCTAACAGTAGGGTTATCACTTGGTACTTCGCACCCACATGGAGAGCTACAAGGGCAGAAACTATCGATGATGCTGCAGGGGATGCACTCACGGGACTGTGCTACACCTTCCGTGAGCAGCTTGAGAACACTACTTTTGAGCTGCACCCGTATCGGAAGAGTGGTACAAGGGAGATCACTGGTGACACGAGCCGACACCGCCCGTTTAGACACGGGGACGGGGCACTTGCCCGGGAATCGCATTGGGTGGTGCCGTGTAACACCCCAAAACCTGCTAAAGAGGGGAATTTTAAAATTTTGTACGTATTGCATGTGGTGAAGCAATTCAAATTCAAGCTGGAATTCAAATTTAAATCAAAACAGAAAAATAAAAGGAAAAGGAAAAAAATGGCCAGTGGACCGAAACCCACCTCAGCCGGCCCAAAAACCCGCGCCCGCTTCCCCCATCTCCCTCTCTCTGACGCACGGGGCCCGCATGTCATCTCCTTCCCCGCGCGCCCCCAACCGCTCCGGCTGTTTCGCACCTGATCGCAACCACTGCTCCCGAAACCCGCGCTCGCAGCCCCGATCTTCGGTCCCGGGCACCCCAGTGTGATCTCAACCGACCCCGCCACCCTCCCTCGCCATTTAAACTCTGAAAATTCGCCCCTTCCTCCCCGATCGGCCACACCCGACGCAAGGTGAGAACAGCCGCCGCTGCTGCCCTTTTTCCAGCTTCCTTTTCGGTTCTTCCCCACGCTAACGTGCTTGCAGTGCTTGACCGCCTCCAGAGAAGCTCACTCCCAAAGAAAATCCGAGGAGGATCGACCCCATTGCTCTCCCACCGAAGATCACCTTCGGTCGCCGCTCCTCGCCGCTGTTAAGCCCTCTCGACTCCTTCGGATCCAAGAAAACCGCACTGGTGAGCTCTCCTACCTCCCCTCTGCCGTTTGCTATCAAACAGGGCGGGTGTTAGCGTCTGTAGATGAAGATCCACGATCTCGCCGGCGAGATCGCGCCTCTGCCGCTGTGCGCCGCCGCGCGCGGGCGAACTCCGGCCAGGAGCGACGTGGCCTCTTGAGGGCCGTCTATTTTAAATCGTGTGACGCATAATAGGAACCCGGCGTACCCCTTCGCAATCTAATCGTGACCCTCCATTTAAACGGACGGTCCACGTCAGCCCCTCATTATAAAGACCGGGAATCTTACGCGCTACCCCCTGGGGATCTCGGAAAACACGAGCTAGCCCCGGAAACTTCTGATCTAGCCCCTGGACCTTCAGAAATTCATGTAAATTCATTTAAAATCAGTTTTAGCCCCTGGACTTAATAAAAATTAGAAAAACCTCTCTGTTTTGTGTAATTAGGCCCCTGAAAATTTAGGAAATAGCAAATTAGACCCTGCAGTAGGGTGGGTTTGCACTTCAGACCCTATAGGAGATTAAATTCAGAAATTTGAACATGTGATTAGGATTTGAATTCAAAAAGTGATGCAAACACATGAGCAAATACAAAGTTAAATTTTCTAGCACTTGGAAAACCTTTAGAATGAGTTAAAAACTGATTTTAGGCTGAAATGAGATCTGACTAAGTGCTGCTTATTTTTATTATTTCTAGAAACACATTTTTGGACTAGGAAATAATTCTGAAAATGGGTAAAATAAATTTAAATTGGTTCCTGTCAGAGAAAAAGTTCAAAAATATTTTTATTGAACATTTTAGATCAGAACCTATTCTGTTTAGGTGATATATCTTACTATTTTAATATTAAAGTTCACTTTTATGCATAGAAAATAAATCTGAAAATATAGGAAAATAAGTATGCATAATTAGAAAATGTTAAATGAGGTCTTTTAATTTCAAAAACTTCAAATTAAAATTTTGTAGAATATCTAAAAACCTATTTGGAGTAGGAAACTTTCATTCATGCAAATTTTGTGGATAAGGAGTGTATTAATTAAATATAGAGAATTTGTTCAAATTGGAAATTAATATATAGTGTGCAAATAGAAATCTGAATACAAAAGTTAGAAATAATATATATATGTTTAAAAGTACATGTAGGCCTAAAATCAACACATCTAGGGTAACCACAACACTTAGAAATGTGAATAAATTTCATATGTATGTATGTGTGGTTTGCATGAGTAAAAGTGTGGACTATGGCTTATGGATTGTTGTTTTCTTTTGCTATGTGTATTGGCATGAGTAGAACCAGCCCCAGAGCAGGTTCTCACCTTTCAAGACCAAGACTTTCCATTCCCAGAGCAGCAGGAAGAAGGCAAGTGTCCTTGACCACTTTGATCCTATACTAGGATGTGTAGTTAGAATTTAATTGCATTGTCAATTTGGAATATGATACCCAAACTAGGAAGTTTCCCTAGATTTTCATTATCTCACTTCCTTGTAGCCTGGGTTGGATTTATTTATTTATGTCATTTATTTATATACTTATGCTTAGCCATGCTTAGAATGGGATAAGTAGGATATGAGATCATCAACTTATTTACCTTACTCTTGAATGAGATATTATGAGTTATGTAGAGGTAGGGATCGAGGCAAGTTGGATGATTTGGTTGGTGCTGTGTGCACGAAACTCGGGTTTGTGTTTAGTGCTTGCCTGGATCCTAGGGACCGGTTCATGGAGCATGTAACCTTGCTTTACCGTGCCAACCACATGCTGAGATAGGGCAGCTTGGCCAATTAATTAGGTGTATATCCGGCGTAGTATGGGTGTTTGGATGGTGCGGGGAACAGGTGTCAGCTGGACTACCATATGAACCGCAAGGCTCAAGGGGGGGTCACTGCAGCGGGGTTGGAGCCTCTTGTATGCTGTTAGGGGTGAAACCTCAGTGGGCCCACGCTCGTCGGGAATCCCTTTGTAAAGGCCTCGTAGTGATCTCCTGGCTACACACCTGTAAAGTGTGAACGTGGTTCGTGGCCACAGCATAATGGAGGTTCTTTTAGTCCACCCGGCAACGGGGGATGAAATCACTACATGTGGGTACAGTGGTGCAAACTCTGCAGAGTCAAAACTGTCATGACAGCCGTGCTCACGGTCAAGAGCGGCTTGGACGTATTCATGATTAGAGGATGATGAATTGGGAAGTTGAGGATGTTAAGCGGGAAGCTTAACATTAGAGATGAGATTATGGTTACTTTATATTGATGATGGGTTGAGGGATTTGGACCATCCCACCTGTGTAGTAATGTAGGTGCTTAATAAGCTAAGGTGATAGGTATTAATTGCGTAGTGCTTTAACCATGAGTTCAACCTCTCCTTGCTCTAGCCATGCATGACATTACTTTCCCACACTTGCTGAGTACCAACGGTACTCAAACTTGCTTTTCTGTTGGTTTAAATTGCTACTCAGGTCAAGGGGATGATGTGGTGTTCAATGACCAAGACTTTGGTCCCGAAGAAGGATTCTAGGTTCACGGAGTCCCCTGGGCAACGCCTATGACGGAGCCCACAAGATTTATATTCCGTTGCTGCTTTATTTACATGTTATGAACATATTATCGTCCATCGAGACGTATGATATGTAAGACTTATTTATATTCGAAGACTTGGCTTTTAATAAATGATGCTTCACTATTTGTCATCACATGTATGAGAAAATGATCCTGGCATACATGTGATATTCACTTGGTTGCTCTTTGGAGAAATCGGGTGTGACAGAAGTGGTATCAGAGCCAGGTTTGCCCGTAGGAATGTGGACCTAGGTAGAAATGGACGTACATAAGGACCCTATTTTCTTAAAAACTATTTTACAAATATGTGGATTGAAAGTGTTATTTAATGGGGTTACTTTATTCACCTTGTCCCAACTTTTATTCAAAATACAATCTTCATTTAATTCTTATCTAACTTAATTTTAAATGCTTTATGTTTTAGATGGTTCGCATGATCCGCACCGCCCGCAAGTCCACCAGAGGGAGAGTTCCTGTAGTTGCCCTTGCCTTGAGAGAGGAGAACCGTCCGGTGACGTACCACTCCTACGGGTTGGCAGTAGGAGGCTTGTTGCGCCGTCTTCGGCGTATGCTCCACGCCGCCGGCAATGTGGGCAAGCTGATCATACACTACAGCTCTACCAGGACCATCCGTGAGAAGCGGGAAGAATGAGCTCAGAGATGAGGATTATCCATGAAAATCAGCTGCTCAAGATCCACCACTCTCCAGCTTGTCGGGCGACTCAGGCCGATGCTGAGAAGGATGTCACCTGGGAGCCCATCACTTGCCAGAGTTACATCAACCTTCGCCACCTGGACAGGACTGAGTACATGTATGTCCTCCAGCGTGAGAGTGGCACCGCGGAGTACAAGTACCCGCCAGTGCAGCAGGGGACTTCCCATGAGCACATGGACCTGTGCTTGGAGGATGCATCTATGCTCAGCACTCGACTACAGGAGTGCCAGCAGGAGCTTCAGGATGTTCGTGACACCCTGAAGGAGACTGAGGCATTGCTTCGCGCCAGCTTGAGGGCGAGAGAAAGAGGAGATGGGAATGAACTGTGTGTCACCGTGAATGACACATGGACTCCTGACTCCCCGGACCGCCGGGTGAGCAAGCATCGCCGCACTTCACCACCAGCAGCTTCCCCACCTAAAGCGGAATCAGAGGGCAGCCGGAATAATGAGGAAGACCCCGACGAGCCAGCTCAGTGATACGAGTTGTTTAGAGTCATTTCCCCTATTTCAGCAGGTTATCGAGTAGTCGAGACAATACCCTATTTATTTGTGTGTTAATGTTGGGTGTGTGACGTGAGTTGTGGAAGCCATGGGCATTTGTCCACAACCTCGTCTTTAGGTTGCTTTGCTTTGGTGTGTGAACCCCTATGAATCAATAGTGCATTTATTTTCACGTGAGACGTGACGCCCAAAGATCTACGTGAAATCTTCAGAAATTGTTTAAATATTAAGGCCTCAAAAGTTTAAGTTAAACAAGCAATTTGGGAAGTTAATACATAATGCTTTAAGTTAACACTTGGTTGATCATGATAGATGGCTGGAAGAGGAAAAGGTCGTGGTGCCAACCCCAACAAAAACAACAATGAGGCCGGCAATCCTCACCTTTCTGGAGGACAAGACAGGGGTGGTCGCCGTGAAGGAGTTGATCCTATCCACCAAATGCTCGAAAATCAGAATCAGCTCATCCAGAGTCTAACTCAAGTGGTGGCCAGCTTGCACCAAGCTCCACCCCCACAAGCTGCACCACGTCAACCAAGGTTGAGTGAGTTTCTGGGAACTCAACCCCCAAAGTTTGCAAGTGCTGCTGAACCTCTGGAGGCAGATGACTGGTTAAAGACCATAGAGAGCAAGATGAGGATCATACAATGCCAAGGGTATGAGAGGGTGCTGTTTGCCTCTCACCAATTACATGGACCTGCTGCTGATTGGTGGACCGCTTACGTGGCAGCCCATCACGACCCCGAGAACATCACTTGGGAAGAGTTCAAGCGCAGTTTCCGCAACCACTACATACCCAGGGATGAACTCAAGAACAAGAGAAAGAAGTTCTTGGGACTGCAGCAAGGCAACATGACTGTGAGGGAATACCTCACTAAGTTCACCCAACTATCCCGTTATGCACCACGGGATATCGAAACCGATGAGCAAAAACAGGACTGTTTTGTGGAAGGACTTACTATGGAAATGCAATGTGCAATGTCTTCCAATGAATATGAAAGCTTCCAAAAGATGGTAGACTGAGCGTTTGTCGTGGAAAGGAAGCTGAAGGCCTTGGAGAATGAAAACAAGAGGAAGATGGGATGGTCACACCAAGCATCAAGCAGCAACACACATCCACGTCTGATGCAGCAACCGGCAGGGCAGACGAGCCGTGCTGTGGTACCCTACCCGACACCAAGAGGGTACAACCCGAACTTCAGGCCTCCATCAGCACAAGTACAGCCGCACGTCAGTTTGTGCAACAGTCACGCCCCACTTATCAACCTCGACCAGCAGGACAAAGGCCACAGAACCAACCCCAAGATAACAAAGGACAGGCACCTAAAGTTGGGGTGCAATGTTTCAACTGTGGTGAAGTGGGGCACTACGCCCATAAGTGCCCAAAAAAGAAGCCCATGCAGCCACAGCAGCAGAATGTGATGCGAGGATGGGTGAACCACGTGACCATGGAGGAAGCGCAAGAGGCACCTGACGTGGTAATTGGTAAGTTTCCTGTAAATTTACACATTGCAACCCTATTGTTTGATTCTGGTGCTACCCACTCGTTCATTGCTCAAGGGTTTGTTAAGAAGCATGATCTAGCAACAACACAAATGAACCATATGTTAGCAGTGAACTCTTTAGGGGGAGAAATAAGAACAAGACAAGTGTGTCCCAAGGTGAATCTAGATATTCATGGGGTAGTATTTACTGCAAACCTCATAGTGATAGATTCCCAAGGGATAGATATCATTTTGGGCATGGATTGGTTGACCAAACATAAAGGTATCATCCACTGTTCGACAAGAACGGTGGAACTAACTCACACTAGTGGCACGAAAGTGAAGTTCATAGACGTGCAAGAACCTAGGAGGGACATTAAACTCAATCAAGTTGAGGTGTAAGTAGAAGAGATAAGGATCATCAGGGAATATCCAGACGTTTTTCCGGAGGAGTTGCCCGGTATGCCTCCCGATCGTGAAGTGGAATTCACGATTGAACTAGTACCTAGAACAGCCCCAATATACAAGAGGCCTTATCAGATGGACTCCAAACAGCTGGAAGAGCTCAAGGAACATTTAAGAGAATTGACAGAGAAGGGGTATATTCGTCCTAGTTCCTCACCATGGGGAGCTCCAGTGATATTTGTGCCCAAGAAGGACGGAACCCAAAGGTTATGCGTAGACTACCGTGCGTTGAACGAAGTAACCATCAAGAACAAGTACCCATTACCCTGCATTGAAGACTTATTTGATCAATTGAGGGGAGCGTGTGTATTCTCAAAAATTGATCTCAGGTCGGGATACCACCAATTGAAGATAAGGCAAACTGACATTCCAAAGACAGCTTTCGTATCTCGGTACGGGCTGTATGAATACACAGTCATGCCGTTTGGGCTAACTAATGCCCCGACATATTTCATGTACCTCATGAACAAGGTATTCATGGAATATCTGGATAAATTTGTGGTGGTTTTCATTGATGACATTCTCGTCTTTTCCAAAGATGAAGAAGAACATGAGAGACATTTAAGATTGGTGTTGCAAAAGCTAAGAGAACACCAACTATATGCCAAGTTGAGCAAGTGTGAGTTTTGGCTAAAGAGAGTTCCTTCTTAGGACATATAATCTTGGAGGAAGGAATCTCCGTAGATCCCATCAAGATCGAGGATGTGCAGAAGTGGAAGACCCCTGAAAATGTCGGGGAAATTCGAAGCTTCTTAGGATTGGCCGGGTATTATCGACAGTTCATTGAGGGTTTCTCCAAGATCTCGAGACCCCTCACCAAATTGTTAGAGAAGGGAATCACATTCACATGGACACCGGAGTGTGAGACGAGTTTTCAAGAACTGAATAAAAGATTGACAACAGCCCCAGTGCTAGTTATGCCAGATATGCAGAAGAATTTTTCGGTGTACTGCGAAGCATCTGGACACGGGTTGGGATGTGTTCTCATGCAAGAGGGGCATGTCGTTGCTTATGCGTCCCGGCAGATCCAAAAACATGATAAGAACTATCCTACGCATGACCTAGAGCTAGCCGCAGTGGTACACGCATTGAAGATTTGGTGGCATTACTTGATGGGAAAGAGGACAGAGATATATACGGATCATAAGAGCTTAAAGTACATTTTCACACAGCCAGATCTCAACCTCAGACAAAAGAGATGGTTAGAGCTAATCAACAACTTTGATGTGGGCATCAACTATCATCCTGGGAAAGCAAACGTCGTGGCTGATGCTTTAAGCCGGAAGGTGCAGGTCAATATGTTGAGCTTAAAGGACATGCCAACAGAATTGAAGGAAGAGATTGCAAAACTCAATCTATGTCTGGTGAATAGTGGTGAGGCCATCGCCATGTAAGTGGACTCCACATTAGAGCAAGACATACGCAACAGTCAGAAAAATGACGAGAAGATACAAGAAATTAGAGAACTCATCAAAGAAAATAAAGCCACTAGGTTCAGAGAGGATGAACAAGGTACGGTGTGGCATGGGAAAAGAATCTTTGTGCCTGAGGTGAAGGAGATCCGTGAACTGATTTTGAAGGAGGCTCATGATTCCGACTATTCTATTCATCCTGGGAGTACGAAGATGTATCATGACCTCAAGAGCAGATATTGGTGGTATGGCATGAAGCGGGATGTCGCGGAACATGTTGCCCTATGTGACACATGTCAGTTGGTGAAAGCAGGACATCAAAGACCCGCGGGACTATTGCAACCACTCAAAGTGCCTGAATGGAAATGGGAAGAAATCGGTATGGACTTCATAGTGGGACTGCCTAGGACCCAATCAGGATATGATTCGATATGGGTCATCATCGACAGGCTAACCAAGGTAGCTCATTTCATCCCCGTGAAAGAAAGCTACAGTGGATCCAAATTGTTAGAATTGTACATGTCCAGAATCGTATGTTTTCATGGAGTGCCAAGGAAGATAGTGTCAGATCGAGGGACACAGTTCACCTCAAGGTTCTGGCAGAAGTTACATGAAACCATGGGAACTCATCTGAATTTTAGTTCTGCCTATCACCCCCAGACTGACGGGCAGACGGAAAGAACCAATCAAATCCTTGAGGATATGCTGAGAGCTTGTGCACTCAAGAACAATAGGAGTTGGGATAAGAACTTATCGTATGCAGAGTTCTCCTACAACAACAGCTATCAGGCTAGTATGAAGATGCCACCATTTGAGGCGTTGTATGGGAGGAAGTGCAGGACTCCACTATTTTGGAACCAAACAGGGGAAAGTAAAGTGTTTGGGCCCGAGGTACTACAAGAAACCGAGGCGAAAGTGAGGGAAATTCGCAACAACTTGAGGATAGCCCAGACCCCACAAAAGAGCTATGCCGATGTACGGAGAAGAGAGCTCGTTTTCAATGTGGGAGACTATGTTTATCTCAAGGTGTCCCCTATCAGAGGACTTCGTCGGTTAAAGGTGAAAGGGAAATTATCACCTCGATACATCGGACCCTTCCAGATTCTGGAGAGGAAAGGCGAAGTGGCATATCAACTAGAACTACCGGCTCGCCTATCAGATGTGCACGATGTATTCCATGTGTCATAACTCAAGAAATGTTTAAGAACACCCGAAGAGATGTTACCCATGAATGAGGTGGACGTATGAGACGATCTTTCTTATGCCAAGCAACCAGTCAAGATTTTGGAGACAATGGAACGCCTCACAAGAAATAAAAGAATCCGAATGTGCAAGGTGCAGTGGAAGCATCACTCGGAAGCAGAAGCCACATGGGAGCGAGAAGACGAGCTTAAAGCACAGTTTCTGGATTTGTTTTCCTAGAATCACCAATCTCGAGGACGAGATTTCTTTTAAGGGGGGTAGAGTTGTAACACCCCAAAACCTGCTAAAGAGGGGAATTTAAAAATTTTGGACGTATTGCATGTGGTGAAGCAATTCAAATTCAAACTGGAATTCGAATTTAAATCAAAATAGAAAAAGAAAAGGCGAAGGAAAAAGAAAAATGGCCAGTGGGCCGAAACCCACCTCAGCCGGCCCAAAAACCCGCGCCCGCTTCCCCCCCTCTCCCTCTCTCTAACGCACGGGGCCCGCATGTCATCTCCTTCCCCGCGCGCCTCCAACCGCTCCGGCTCTTTCGTGCCCGATCGCAACCACTGCTCCCGAAACCCGCGCTCGCAGCCCCGATCTTCGGTCCCGAGCACCCCAGCGTGATCTCAACCGACCCCGCCGCCCTCCCTCGCCATTTAAACGCCGAAAATCCGCCCCTTCCTCCCCGATCGGCCACACCCGACGCAAGGTGAGAACTGCCGCCGCTGCTGCCCTTTTTCCAGCTTCCTTTTCCGTTCTTCCCCATGCTAACGTGCTTGCAGTGCTTGACCACCTCCAGAGAAGCTCATCGCCGAAGAAAATCCGAGGAGGATCGACCCCATTGCTCTCCCACCGAAGATCACCTTCGGTCGCCGCTCTCGCCGCCGTTAAGCCCTCCCGACCCCTTCGGATCTAAGAAAACCGCACTGGTGAGCTCTCCTACCTCCCCTCTGCCGTTTGCTATCAAAAAGGGCGGGTGTTAGCATCTGTAGATGAAGATCCGCGACCTCGCCGGCGAGATCGCGCCTCTGCCGCCGTGCGCCGCCGCGCGCGCGGGCGAACTCTGGCCAGGAGCGACGTGGCCTCTTGAGGGCCGTCTATTTTAAATCGTGTGACGCATAATAGGAACCCGGCGTACCCCTTCGCAATCTAATCGTGACCCTCCATTTAAAATCGGACGGTCCACGTCAGCCCCGCATTATAAGGCCGGGAATATTACGTGCTACCCCTGGGGATCTCGGAAAACACGAGCTAGCCCCAGAAACTTCTGATCTAGCCCCTGGACCTTCAGAAATTCAGGTAAATTCATTTAAAAATCAGTTTTAGCCCCTGGACTTAATAAAAATTAGGAAAACCTCTCTGTTTTGTGTAATTAGGCCCCTGAAAATTTAGAAAATAGCAAATTAGACCCTGCAGTAGGGTGGGTTTGCACTTCAGACCCTATAGGAGATTAAATTCAGAAATTTGAACATGTGATTAGGATTTGAATTCAAAAGGTGATGCGAACACATGAGCAAATACAAAGTTAAATTTTCTAGCACTTGGAAAACCTTCAGAATGAGTTAAAAACTGATTTTAGGCTGAAATGAGATCTGACTAAGTGCTGCTTATTTTTATTATTTCTAGAAACACATTTTTAGGCTAGGAAATAATTTTGAAAATGGGTAAAATAAATTTAAATTGGTTCCTATCAGAGAAGAAGTTCAAAAATATTTTTATTGAACATTTTAGATCAGAACCTATTCTATTTAGGTGATATATCTTACTATTTTAATATTAAAGTTCACTTTTAGGCATAGAAAATAAATCTGAAAATATGGGAAAATAAGTATGCAAAATTAGAAAATGTTAAATGAGGTCTTTTAATTTCAAAAACTTCAAATTAAGATTTTTTAGAAGATCTAAAAACCTATTTGGAGTGGGAAACTTTCTTTCATGCAAATTTTGTGGATAAGGAGTGTATTAATTAAATATAGAGAATTTGTTCAAATTGGAAATTAATATATAGTGTGCAAATAGAAATCTGAATACAAAAGTTATAAATAATATATATATGTTTAAAAGTGCATGTAGGCCTAAAATCAACACATCTAGGGTAACCACAACACTTAGAAATGTGAATGACTTTCATATGTATGTATGTGTGGTTTGCATGAGTGAAAGTGTGGACTATGGCTTATGGATTGTTGTTTTCTTTTGCTATGTGTATTGGCATGAGTAGAACCAGCCCCAGAGCAGGTTCTCACCTTTCAAGACCAAGACTTTCCATTCCCAGAGCAGCAGGAAGAAGGCAAGTGTACTTGACCACTTTGATCCTATACTAGGATGTGTAGTTAGAATTTAATTGCATTGTCAATTTGGAATATGATACCCAAACTAGGAAGTTTCCCTAGATTTTCATTATCTCACTTCCTTGTAGCCTGGGTTGGGATTTATTTATTTATGTCATTTATTTATATACTTATGCTTAGCCATGCTTAGAATGGGATAAGTGGGATATGAGATCATCAACTTATTTACCTTACTCTTGAATGAGATATTTTGAGTTATGTAGAGGTAGGGATCGAAGCAAGTTGGATGATTTGGTTGGTGCTGTGTGCACGAGACTCGGGTTTGTGTTTAGTGCTTGCCTGGATCCTAAGGACCGGTTCATGGAGCATGTAACCTTGCTTTACCGTGCCAACCACATGCTGAGATGGGGCAGCTTGGCCAATTAATTAGGTGTATCTCTGGCGTAGTATGGGTGTTTGGATGGTGCGGGGAATAGGTGTCAGCCAGACTACCATATGAACCACAAGGCTCAAGAGAGGGCCACTGCAGCGGGGTTGGAGCCTCTTGTATGCTGTTAGGGGTGAAACCTCAGTGGGCCCACGCTCGTCGGGAATCCCTTTGTAAAGGCCTTGTAGTGGTCTCTTGGCTATACACCTGGGAAGTGTGAACGTGGTTCGCGGCCACTGGCATAATGGAGGTTCTTTTAGTCCACCTGGCAACGGGGGATGAAATCACTACATGTGGGTACAGTGGTGCAAACTCTGCAGAGTCAAAACTGTCATGACAGCCATGCTCACGGTCAAGAGCGGCTTGGACTTATTCATGATTAGAGGATGATGAATTGGGAAGTTGAGGATGTTAAGTGGGAAGCTTAACATTGGAGATGATATTATAGTTACTTAATATTGATGATGGGTTGAGGGATTTGGACCATCTCACCTGTGTAGTAATGTAGGTGCTTAATAAGCTAAGGTGATAGGTATTAATTGCATAGTGCTTTAACCATGAGTTCAACCTCTCCTTGCTCTAGCCATGCATGACATTACTTTCCCACACTTGCTGAGTACCAACGGTACTCAAACTTGCTTTTCTGTTGGTTTAAATTGCTGCTCAGGTCAAGGGGATGATGTGGTGTTCAATGACCAAGACTTTGGTCCCGAAGAAGGATTCTAGGTTCACGGAGTCCCCCGGGCAACGCCTGTGATGGAGCCCACAAGATTTATATTCCGCTGCTGCTTTATTTACATGTTATGAACATATTATCGTCCATCGAGACGTATGCTATGTAAGCCTTATTTATATTCGAACACTTGGCTTATAATAAATGATGCTTCACTATTTGTCATCACATGTATGAGAAAATGATCCTGGCATACATGTGATATTCACTTGGTTGCTCTTTGGAGAAATCGGGTGTGACATGTCGTGTTGTGCGGCACCCAACAGCACACATACAAGGAACAATGTATTTCATAAAACAATAGCGGAAGCTTACAAATTTTTCATAAAACCATAGGATTGTATTCATCTACCCCATTGCATCTTGAGTAAAGTTTGTGCATGATGATTGATTGCTGTAAATTTTGTATGTGCATAGTCGTGAGTAGAAGGACAAGCTCAAGAGGCTGTCTACAAGAAACTACAACACCAAGACTTTGAAACGCTTGAGCAACACGAACTACGGGAGCAAGGCAGGTGCCCCTTGACCAAATTGATCCCATGTTTTGAAACTGTTTTGCTTGCGAAAACCTGTATGCTTGAGTCAACTTGATGGGACACCCTTTTATATGAGTTTACTAGTTTTGTTAACCATCCTTGTCACCGGGAAAGTTGAAGAGTCGTGTATGGTCGTTTTTCCTTTTTGCTTCGCATAACTTACAGGATACGGGAAGCTGAATTAAAGCATGGTTAGCTACTGAACTCATATGAATAATGACGATGATAAATTGATGATGTTAATGAGCATGGAATCGGGGAGATCTAGGCAAGCTTTGTTTGTGGATGTTGCTGAATGAGATGGTGGTTTACTTGCCATAGATCTAAGGACCGGTTCATACGAGCGCATGACAGGAAAACAGTGCCACCACAAGGCCAAATATGGGTGCGGCTTAGCTGACTAATTAGGTGTGTTGCTAGCTTGTTGTGGACCGTTGGATGGTGCGGGGAATGGGAGTCAAGAGGGACTGCCCTGGGAACTGCATGGCACAAGAGGGGGCCCGTGGGCGGGAGAATGGAGATTCGAGATTGCCGGTGAAACCTCAGTGGGTCCGTACATCCTAGTAGCCCCTTTGTAAAGACTATTTTGTGATCTTTTAACCATACATCGACGGTTGTGTACTGGTATAATGGAGGTTCTTTCTAGTTGTCGATGGGTGACGAAATCACAAAGTTGTGGGTAAAGTGGTGCCACCTCTGCAGAGTGTAAAACTATCATGATAGCCGTGCTTCCGGTCACAAGCACCTGGCCAACTTTCATGATAGAGGCTAAACTTGGGATGGACATTTGGGTATGGTCATTGGGATTGGTTTTGGGACTGTTTTGAGTCATAACAATGAGTTTGGTTTCGGTTATATGAAAAAGAGATGGTTATGAATCATTATGAGTATGAGATGGAATTGAGAAAGATTATTGGCTCGTTGAGACTTGATAAATGGTGAATTATGGTGAAGGAATGTTGCTGTTTTACTTGGTTATGTTGGGATTTAACTCACCTAGAAATAGATGCTGTTTTTACCATGTTTATGAAATAAAATTTGCTTGCTGCAATGAGCCTTTTTATTGCCTACCTTGTTGTAAGCTACATGTCATATTTTTCCCGCACTTGCTGAGTACGACATGTACTCACCCTTGCATTCCCACATATACATCAGCTACAGGAGAAGAGTATTTCGAGGAACATATGGAGTACTAGGCATGCGCACTACCGTCAACATGCCTGTGGAGTTGAAGTTGGAGCCTGCTATCTTAGTCATTTTCCGCTGTCGTTTAGAGTCTTCCGCTGCAAGAATAAGTTAGATATTCATGAGTGAGACATTGTGTCATTGTAATAAAGTACTTAAACACTATTTATTCGTGGTTATATTCTGAATTCAGTTTGTGGATTACATGTGTATGTGTGATGAACATCCTGGGCACACATATGCATTCATTTGGTTCTATTTTCGGAACCGGGTGTCACAAGACGATGCGAGGTGGCCATCAATGGCGCACTTGGGAGCTCCGGTGCTCTTGACATCTCTAAATCTGATATCCAAGTCTTATCTTGGCGACTCACGATAACCCCCAGAAGGGTCGGCATCGAGCCACCCAGGCCCGCGAATAGCCTGGAATTCACGCGAGTGTACCAAGAGGGATCTTATTTAACGCGGGCATCGAGCCTTGATCAGGTCAACCTGATTCCCCAGCCCTTTCGGAAGGGCAGCGGGCTTCCAGTTGGATTGACCCGTTAGACAACTCACCGAGCCCGGGAATTCGACCATCAAGTAGATTCCCGTTTGGCTCAACCCCTCCAAGACTTTGAATGGTTTGCGGATGGGAGCGAAGCGGATTCGCTAAATGAACCAAGCCCAACCCGTAAAAGTGAGGGCTCGGGGGCTATCGAGTGACTCAAAGTCACGATGGTCTCGACGCCTAAGTCTTTGAGCTCAGACGTAGCCATGAACCAAAACAAAACAACGATCTCACACAACTTCTGTTTTCTCTTATCCTTTCAGGACCCTTGCCTTACGTAGGACGTGCCTTCGACCAGTTCAGAATAAACTCAGCCGAATGCCCGTGGGCTACTGACGGGGTGATGTACCCCATATACCCGAGAACCAGCCGATCAACAGATCACGAGGGGACACGTGGCTCCACGGGCCCCAACCTAGGGCCCGGACTAGGGATGATGTAGTCGCAAGACTCGACCCCGAGGAGTGAGCCAACCTCCAAGGTCAGAGGCGACATCCAACCTTCAAGCCCGGCCAACAAGGCTGGAGGAAAGAGCGATCTGGGCTAGGGCCTGAACCAGAGGCAGGCGAAAGACTTAAATACCAACTTGATAGAACGATGGAAGGAATTGAAGATGGAGTGGGAGGCCACGTATGAAAAGACAAGCATGACGCCGGACCATCATCACCACCCGTCCCATCCCTCTCGACGAGGGTGTACAGGGACGAAAAGTAAACATAGATCATAGACTAGACGGGAGCAGGTGCACTCATCGCTCCTACACCGCTTTGGGCCGCCTTAGGCGCTGACACACCATATAAACCCCCATCCCATTTATGAGGAGTTGGCGAATAGGTATAGGCGTCCGTGCTAAAAAGGGGAGGCCCGGGACCTCCCCTAGCACGGCGAAATGGCCCACACGCACGCGACACTTAGGCTTTTTCTTCGCTCTCGCACGCGAGATAGCCTCGCTTGTAACTACAGTTCCTTGAACCGCCTGCGCTAATACAAGGCTGATGAACATCCTAGATTGGATGTAAGACACGTTGTACAAACCAGTATAAATCATTGTCTTTATTAGCTAGCCATCTGGACACGAAACATGAAACATTCAATTACTAGCCGGTGGTAAAAACACCAGCACCTTGTATAATTTGAAAAGTTGTATATGACCCTTGTATTATGTGTTTCTCAAAGAGTGGCGGTCGAGATCACCCTAGTTGGGCCCTCGTGTCGTGGTTTGAACCACAGTGTAAGCGAATGGTAGCAATCACCCATTTTAAAAAAAAATGTGTTCCTCAAACTATTTGGTGTCAGTATTGTCTGAGTTAAGAACTTACACCTCCTTGTACTGATGGCATGGGATAATAGCTTAATTAATAGTTTTACATCAACATCTGGGTGCAGTTCTGGAGTCTTTTGTACGCTACATTGAATACACTACAACAAAAAGCATTTTCATAGGTGCCTCCCATTTCTTGCTCAAGCGGTCCGTTTAAAAAAATGTGTGTGATGTCGAATGAATTAAAATTTGCATGTGATAATTTAATATCATAGGCGGTTCGTGCGGAGGATACAAGAGTTTGAGGTTAAGGAGGCCTTAAAAAGGATGAAAGGAGGAAAGGCCCTCGGCCCTGACGATGTCCCTATTGAGGTGTGGAAATGCCTTGGGGACGTGGCAATAGTATGGCTCACAAAGCTATTCAACTACATTTTTAGTCAAAAAAGATGCCTGAAGAATGGAGGAAAAGTATATTAGTACCTATCTTCAAAAATAAAGGAGATATTCAAAGTTGTACTAATTATCGAGGGATTAAGCTTATGAGTCGTACTATGAAGCTTTGGGAGAGAGTGATTGAACACCGCCTGAGGAAAGTGACCGGTGTCACTAAAAACCAGTTTGATTTTATGCCTGGGAGGTCTACAATGGAGGCAATTTTCTTGCTTCGTCAGCTTATAGAGAGATATTGGGAGTAGAAGAAGGACTTGCATATGGTGTTCATTGACTTGGAGAAGGCATACAACAAGATACAAAGGTCAGTCATGTGGTGGGCACTAGAGAAACATAAAGTGCCAACAAAGTACATTACCCTTATCAAGGATATGTGCAATAATGTTAGGACAAGTGTGCACATAAGTCATAGTGAGACTGATGCATTTCCTATCACGGTAGGACTATATCAAGGATCAGCTTTGAGCCCATACATCTTTTCCTTGGTGATGGATGAGGTGTCGAAGGATATACAAGGGGATATCCCTTGGTGCATGCTCTTTGCCGATGATGTAGTGCTGGTAGATGAAACTAGGGATGGTGTTGATAAGAAATTAGAGCTATGGAGACAAACCTTAGAGTCCAAGGGGTTTAGACTTAGTAGGACCAAGACCGAGTACATGAGGTGTGACTTTAGTGGTGTTGGTCCTGAAGAGGGAAATGTTAGTCTACAAGGACACATAGTACCTAGAAGGGACTCTTTTCGATACTTAGGATCAATGTTGCAAAGCAATGGCGATATTGATGAGGATGTTTGCCACAGGATCAAGGTAGGGTGGATGAAATGGTGAAAAGCCTCTGGAATCCTATGTGATAGGAAGGTCCCACAAAAGCTAAAAGGGAAGTTCTATAGGACGGTGATTAGACCTGCGATGCTTTATGGGGCGGAATGTTGGCCAACTAAATGGTAACATGTCCAACAAATGAGTGTAGCAAAGATGCGCATGCTATGGTGGATGTGCGGGCACACGAGAAGAGACCGAATAAGGAATGAGGCGATTCGTGATAGCGTAGGAGTGGCGCCGATAGAAGAGAAGTTAATCCAACATCGACTAAGGTGGTTTGGACATATCCAGCGGAGACCTCTAGAAGCACCGGTTAACTGTGGGATTTTAAGAGGTAGAGAAAATATTAGGAGGGGTAGAGGACGACCAAGGTTGACCTAGGAGGAGGTGGTAAAACGAGATTTGAGAGATTGGAATGTATTCAGAGACTTAGCTCATGATAGGACCGCATGGAAAGTAGCAATTCATGTGTAGAATCTTAGTCTTGTTTTTTCTTTTCTTTTTTCCTTGTTGTTCTTATATCTCTACTCTCTTTTACTTCATTGATATATATATATATATATATATATATATATATATATATATATATATAATTATTGGGTTTCATGTCTAGCTGACCCCAACATGCTTAGGATAAAGGCTTGGTTGTTGTTGTTGTTGTAGGCAATCTGTAAAGTAAAACCGTGTGTGAAAATATATGGATTTTCACAGGCGGCCATCCTTACAAACCACCTGTGAAAATGGACAATATTCAGGCCGTTTTATTTTAACGTCCACCTGTGAAAATACACTTATTTTCACACGCGGTCGTTCTAGAAAACCGCCTGCAATAATAGACAATATGTCAGACCGTTTGTTTGCTAAAGACTATGAAAATATATTTATTTTCACAAGTGGTCTGTATAGGTAACCTCCTGTGATAATGTAGTCATCACGTGCGGTTCCTTATAGTGATCGCCTGTGAAAACAAGTGTATACATAGCATCCACGAGTTCTTTCCTAGCGTGACTGAGCTAGCTACAGCCGCGACGGACGATATATTTGTAAAATTTGAGGAGATAGGATTTTGTTTCTAAATATTTTTAAAGGTATGTCTCCTTATTGTTATTATATTCTTTTGCTTCGTTTTCCCCCTTTTATGTGATTTGAGGCCTAAAATTTGTACTTTAGGTTTTGCACAAAATTTTGAGTATTTTGTAGATCTCGACATGGAACTGAGTTAAATCACGGATTATTTCAAAGATTTGTCTCTCCATAAGTTAAGCTTATGAATTTGTTTCATTTTTCTCTTTTTCGTGTGATTTAAGGTCTTAATTTCTCAATATAGGTTTTGCTCGAATTTTTAAGAATTTTAAAATTTTAAAAATAGAATTAAGCTAAATTGAGATTTTTTCAGAGATTTCTCTATCCAAAAGGTATGTCTTACTACATTGTATATATCCTATATTTTCAACTTTTTATTTAGGGTTTCTCTAATTTTACTAATTTTTAATTCTAGACGTGGAAATGGATGAGAAAAAATGATGTCTTTTTTATATTTTTACTCACTGTGTGACGTAGAAGATGGACCGAGCATGGATGTACAATATGCTAAGACCTGATCCTACATACATTCAAAATATTGCAAGCTTTATTGAAGCGTCCAAGAGAAATGCAAAAATGCAAAAGATAGATGATTATGTCTCTGTATCGACTGTAAAAATAAGATTGCTTGGATAGATACTATAGTAATCTAATCACACATTGTGATAAGAGGTTTTAAAAGACCTACACAATATGGAGAGAGCATGGTGAGTTAGATACACGTGAAATAGCTAATGATGACGACATAGGTGTCAGATATTCTGATGGCGATCATGCTTATACCGATTATGGTTATGACAATCATGATGATGACGATGATGAGTTTGATTGTGAGGAGAAGTTGCGTCACATGGAACCAAATGTGTTGATTTCTTCGGGAACAAGTAAAGGTTTAAGTAAAATTGAGACATTACAGTGCGTCGAAGAAGGTTTTATATGATTGATTAATGGGTTGTGATAAAGAGTTTACTACGTTGTGTGCAGTCCTATAACTACTAAAGTTGAAGGCCATATACGAATGGTCCAATTGTAGTTTCACTGATCTTTAGAATCTTCTGACAGAAACTCTTCCAAATCCCTGTAAACTTCCAAAAAGCACCTATAAAGAGAATAAGCTTCTATGTTCGATGTCGCTAGATGTGACAAAAATACACGCTTGTTTGAACCATTATATTCTATATCGTAAATAGCATAAGCTCGCAATAAGATACCCAATTTGTTGTGTTAGTAGATCAAGAAGGACTATAATCACCAGTATGTTACCAACATGAATAAGATCCACGAAAATAAGAAGAGTTCTATTGGCCCTGAGGGTAATGATGATACTTCTAACAATGCAGACGGGAAGAATAAGACAAAGATTTATGCCTTGGTGATGTGGTACCTTCCAGTAATTGATCGCTTGTTCTAAAACACTAGGGAGGCCGAACTTATGCGTTGGATTGTCATTCCGATCAGTGCATGAAGAATGACAAACAAATTCGACACTCTGGTGATGCAAGACAATGGAAAAAATTTGATATTCAGTATCTAGAGTTTGTAAAGGAAATCAGAAATGTAAGTTTTGCTTTGGGTGCAAACGCAATGAATCTGTTTGGTGAAAAAAGTAGCATACACAACACATGGCCCTTGATCTTAATAATGTACAACCTACCGACCTGGTTGTGTCACAAAAGAAAGTACATCTTGTTATCTATTCTTATCGAAGGTCCAAAACAAGGTGACGTCAAAATTGATGTGTTTCTGGAACCTCTAATAGATGGAGAATCTGTGGAATGAAGGGGTACGTACATGGGACGAGTACAAGCGTGAGTATTTACGCTAAGAGCAATAATATTTTACGGTCGATGATTATTCCGGACTCTTTACATTATCGTGACATACAAAAGGGAAAAAAGGTTGTGTAATGTGCATGGATGAAACTGGTTTTTTGTACCTCACTTCATCCAGAAACTTGGCATACATGATACACTAGCGGTTCTTGACGGAAAGACACAAGTGCCAGAAGATGGAAAAATAATTTAGTAACAAAACCGAAAAAAGGTACTGCACCAAAATTTTATAGTGGAAAACTCGTGTTCGAAATGGTAAAAAATATTCAAGTTGTTTTAGGTAAAGGCAAAAAAATTAAGAAACAAAGAGAAAGAAAACAACATATTCGGCTGATACAACTGACATAACTTTCAAGAAGCAATCGATTTTTCTCAAATATCTTCCGTACTGGTAGGAACTGAAAATTTGTTAGAGTATTGATTTGGCGCATGTTACAGAGAATGTATTTGAAAGCATAATTGGAACCTTGCTGGACATGCCGAGAAGACAAAGAACGGATTAAAATCACGTATGGATCTAGTAAATCTTGACATAAGAACAGAGCTTCACCCAGTAGAAAAGGGCAATGGGAAGCATTACCTTCGTCCAGCTAGCTACAACTTGACACTACAGGAGAAATAAGCAATTTACGAATGCTTGCTTGGGGTTAAAGTGCCAACGGGTTTCTGTCACGCACCGAATTAAAAAAAAAACATCGCCCACACAGCAACCGCTGCGCTGGATGTGTCCTTTGCTCCATAACTTCTGTCGTTCCAGCCCTTCTATTTAAACAACAAGAGACCCCAATTTCCCATCCTCACTCATCCCTTTCTCACCGGGAAGCTCTTTGACAAAAAAATCGATTAAGATATTTGGCTCAAGTACTCTCCCAATGAACATCGATGACCATCGTCGTTCATCGCTGTTTCTTACTATTTCCTAACAGATCTAAGAAACAAAAAATACTCTAGGTGAGTTTCTCATGTTTTCTTCCTCCGAATTAATTCTTCCGTGTGCTCGCGTTTCTCCGGCAAGAAAGTCGTCGTCACCGCCAAGTGACACCGCGCACCTCTATCGGTCACGGCCGGGACGATGTGGCCCTCTTAGAATTGGATTAAGAACCAGCCCTAAAATGAGTTGTCGATCTTCAACAGCAAAATTTTTATATTTCCGAGCAGCAAGAAAAAGGCAAGTGTTCCTTGACCACTTTGATCCTAATCTAGGAAGATTAGTTAGATTATATGCATGGTGTCTTTAATATGAAACCCACATTAGGATGTTTTACTAGTTTTGTTCATATTATTCCTTGAAACTAAGGTGGGATTTATTTAGAATAGGTAGTGGTCATTTTATGTGCTTAGCCATGCTTAGAACATAGAAAATGATTGAAACATAGATGTTACGTCAAATATAGAATATATATGAGACACATTGGTGTGTCATAGACATAGGAATCTAGACAGGCTGTTAGTTTGGTATGGTGCTTCGTGCACGAGACTGGGGAAGGTGTTAGTGCCTGTTTTAGATTCTAAGGACCAGTTCATGCAACAGTAAACCCAGCTTTCCAGTGCACCACAAGACTGAGATGGGGCAGCTTGACCAATTAATTAGGTGTTTGTCGGTATAGTATGAGTGTATGAATGGTGCAAGGAATAGGAGTCAATTGGACTGCCCTGGGAACTGCAAGGCTCAAGAGGAGGCTTCTACAGGGGAGGGTGTACTCCTGGGAACTGCAGCGGTGAAACCTTAGATGGCTGGTACTTGCCGGTAGACACTTTGTAAAGGCCTCGTAGTATCTCCTGATCGCACACCAAAGGAAGTGTGTAATGTGGCTTGCAACTACAGTATCAGGGAGGTTTTAGTCCAGCTGGCAACAGGGGACGAAATTATGACTTGTAGGTAAAGTGGTACAATCTCTACAGAGAATCAAACTGTCATGACAGTCGTGGTCACGGTCAAGAGTGGCTTGGAATTGTCCATGATTAGATAAATATCGAAAAGAATTGGAAGAGATTGTTAGATGGTGTAATCTAACATTAATAGTTCAATAATGAAGATAATGGGATTATAATCACTTAGTAATATAGGATACTAATTAAAGCTAGGAATTAGGATTAATGCTTAGTGCTCAAATCATCTTTTCCTACACTTGCTAAGTACATCTGGTACTCAAACTTGCTTTTGTTGGACTTTAATTTATGCTCAGGTTTTAGTGAGGATATAGAGTACAACAAGGAGGATTTCATTTCAGAAGAGTTGTACTAGGCTGGCGGAACCCCGGGCAATGCCTGTGAAGGAGCTACACAAGACTTTTCGCTGTTGTGTCTGTTCGTATAACTTTAACTTTATACACATTGTAATTGGCTTACAATATTATTATGATATTTTACTATTGTAATCACACGTATGAGTAAACAAATCCTGGCATACATGTGAGATACGCTCGGTTGACCTTTTGAAAAGCTGGGTGTGACAGTTTCTCATCCAATATCAGCAAACTAGCCTCGATGAAATACTTGTCTTTATTTGGCTACAATTCTCACGACTGTCGTATGATGATAACAATGTTCCTCGCCATTGCAATAAGGGTCATCAAATAAGTGTATATAAAAGTTGTTATCACACGTTTATGTTACTTCTTCAATACAGTTTCGTAGCCCATCTTTTAAAGTGCAAACCAGCGAACTTCTCAGATTTTATTGCATCAGCAAAGCTATTACCCATATTAAATTTCCTATCAGGTTTTTGGGTTGTACGAAAACAATGCACTTTAGAGATAAAATAAATTCCTAAAAACACAACAATATGCATAATAGATAATCAATAAGATATGAGCAATAACATGCATGTAAAGAAAATTATATATATATCATTCGTGTTTAGAAATCTCATCTTCACTTACAGTTGAAAGGTCTCCATCTTGTGTCAAATGAGTCGTGGAGAAGAAGAAGGCCATAGACGGACGCAGAAAGCAGTCGCGCGAACACTACCCAAAAACCTGATTTGCCCCAATCCGTGCAGATTCTTAAGCGGGGCAAGGTTTCCGAGACACTAGTCTCCCTCACACTGGTGACACGCCGGTGAGAGCGATGGAGAGACCCGAAGTAGTTCAACACCGTATAATAGAGAGACTATTCACTCCTTTTAGTATGAAGGTTCACTCTCTATTTATAGGCATGATAGTAATTGAAGGTAATTAGTCTCTATTCAAGCCAGACAATTATCTCTAATAATTGATATCTGTAAAGTTGTATTATTTGCAGCATAATTGTCCTGTAGAAACTGAAACATAATTGTCCTTTATAAATTGACTCACAAAATTGAACATAATAGATTACGAGCAATTAAAGTCGTATTAGTGTGAGACCCATAAAAAGGAGAATATAATTTCCACGTCAGTCATCACGTCGTAAGATAAATCACGCGAAAATATGTGAATACACGCGCACATCCATGTGATTTGTGTGTGACTCTAGCCCATCCTTCTCTCATATATTCCGCACATCGAAAAGAGCTCCACTAAAAAATGGGTATTGCTCTCCTCTAATTTTTCATGTGCGATTATTCTCTTCTTATGAGCTTTTGGAATTTATTTAGAATAATTTTGGCCCAAGGCCCACATATTCTAACAGTTTGGACACTTAATTCATGTGTAACACTATTAATTATATCAACATATAGCATGTACACATACACAGGTTCCATAATATTGATACGTGCCTCTCCAAATCCCAATATAGAAACAGAAAAAACTAAAAACGTTTGGTTTGTTAGAAATGTTAAATAAATTATCACTTCTAGGTTGACACCTAAAAAGAGGACAGGAAGAAAAAAACGGAGCAGAGCCTGATCCTAGAACGACGAGTCACTGAAGTCGGAAAAGCATGCTCTATACGTATGCAGCAATCGGTAGCAACTAAGTAAATCCCTAACTGCAGTATTAGGCAATGTTGTATCTGATCGAGAAACGACATGCGCTACCGAAGAAATGCTTGGGCGACCAGACGCAGCGCAAGTTTTCCTGTCTCTTTCTTCATATAGATTTCTCTGAGTTAAGGTACTCCCTCTATTCTGAATTAAATGATATTTAAAACAGCTAATTTAATCTAAATTAAACTTGATTTTTTTTGTCTAAACGTGGGTTACTTAATTTGGGTATTTGCATCGTCCCATGTATCTGTGCCATCGTTGTGCCTTTAGAGGAGAAAGTGCTGCTGTTAACAAAGCTCCTATCAGTTACCAGAACTCGGCCTTCCTTTACAGTTACAACGAGTATGCACAACACATACCATCCTCACATGCATATATTAAGTGGAAGCGGGTTGCACAATGCAGCACTATCTACGACAGTCAGCTATGTGATTTCAGTGCGTCTACAAGCCCGATGCTAAGGTTGTTCCGATGACCTTTCCTCCCGAAGCCAGTCGTCGACTTCTGCATCATCGCGACGAATTCGTTGTAGTCAATACGCCCATCCTGAACAGATATTGAGAGAAATCCATCAGAATAGGACAGGGACGGTGAGTGGCGTGGTTCCCCATTGGTCAGAGTTAGGACGCTTGCTGCATAGAATGAATGGCGAGGGTCGTCAGTGATCTTACGTTGTCCTGGTCCACCTCGCCTATCATGTCTTCCAGCCGAACATCTTCGATCCCAAACTCATCGCATGCCTGCTGGAGCTCGTCGGCTGTTATGTACCCACTACCGTCTTTGTCGAAGTACTGGAAGGCGGCAAACAGGTGGTCCTCCCTTTCGACCTTGTTGAGGTGCAGAGTTGCAGCTATGAACTCTCCGTAATCTATGGTGCCACTGTTGTCGATATCAGCCTGCAGTACAGAGACAGCAGCAGCAGCATCGGTTCTGATTAATCGCATGTTCAGCAAAACAGTAGTGTTTCTGTTATGGTGCACGTAGGGCAGGGGGGACAAGCGAAGGTAGAAAGCACCTATTGCTACCACAGTGCCGATCGAACTTACAGCCTGCATTAGCTGGTATATCTCCGGCTCCTTCATGTCGGCGCCGACTCTCTGGAGGCCGGCCTTGAGCTCCTCGAAGTTGATCTGCCCACTGTTGTCAGTGTCCATCATCTTGAACATCTCCTTCAGCCCTGCGATCTCCTCTTCCGAAAGGTTCTCCGCAATCACCTGCATTAGTAGTGCAAAAGATCATATCGACAGTTGTTTCAATCTTCTGTTCACATTCACGAGTAAGACAAGCAGAAACGAAACCGGTGCTCGCTCACCCTCAGCGCCATCTTCTTCAGCTTGTTCATCGCCGAGAACTGCTTCAACCGTGATAGCACGGCTGAATCTAGCGGCTTATCAGGCGCCGACCCGATCGTCTGGAGCCAGGGGTGGCCTGCAACCAGGAGCAGCAGCACTGATCACCGATGCGATTCAGTGAACAGTGACCACTGATGTTGATTCGGTGAGCACAACGACACTACTCACAGAGGACTTGGTGCGCGGTGAGGCGCTTCTTGGGGTCCCTGACGAGCATCCTCCTAAGCAGGTCCTTGGCGTTCTCCGACACGTTCGGCCACGGGTCTGACTCGAAGTCCAGCGAGCCGTGCAGCACCTGCTCGAAGATGCCCTGCTCCGTCTCCGCCCAGAACGGCGGCACGCCGCAGAGCAGGATGTAGATGATGACGCCGGCGCTCCACACGTCAGCCTCCTGCCCGTAGTTCTTCTTCAGCACCTCCGGCGCCACGTAGTACGGGCTCCCCACCACGTCGGTGAACGCCTCGCCTGCATTAACCGTGGATATATGACGGATCAGATTATCGAAGCTCCTCCTCCCGTTCCATTACAACGAGGCCAGACCCCGGTGGACCTGGGCGGAAGAACATGGAGAGGCCGAAGTCGATGGTCTTGAGCTGCGCCTCCTCGTCGTTGTTGACGAAGAGGAAGTTCTCGGGCTTGAGGTCCCGGTGCATGACGCCGAGCGAGTGGCACGACTCCACGACCGCCACGATGACCCGTGCCAGCGCCGCCGCCTGCCGCTCCGTGTAGTGCCCCCTCTGCACGATGCGGTCGAACAGCTCCCCGCCGGCGCAGAGCTCCATGACCACGTGCACCGCGACGGCGTCCTCGTAGGCCCCGACGATGGAGATGATGTTGGGGTGGCCCGCGAGGTGGTGCATGATCTGGATCTCGCGCCGAACGTCCTCCACGTCCTCGTCGGTGATGAGCTTCCGCTTGGCGATGGACTTGCACGCGTGCTCCCGCCCCGTGGCCTTGTCCACGCACAGGTACGTCGTGCCGAACTGGCCCTGCCCGAGCTTCCGGCCCAGGCTGTACCTGTCCTTGAGGTTCTCGGTCTTGCGCCGGAGCACCGACTCCACCTGCAGACCCGCGCTGGAGATGCGCTTGATGTGCGCGGGCTTCTTCCTCGGCTGCGGCGCGGCCGGCGGCGGTGCGGAGGCGTCGTCGGGCTCTCTTTTCGCCGGCGGCCGGGGCTCCGACTGTGACGACTGCCTCGCCGGCTCGGAGATGACGATGGGTACAGGAGGCGCGGTCTGCGCGGGTGCCGGCACCGGCGGCGGCGGCGGCGGCTTCGAGTCGGCAGAGGACTCGCTGGGCTGGACCTGGACGACGGGGATGGAGCGGGAGGCGGTGGCGAGCTGTGACCGCGCAGCGGAGCGGAACCGCCAGACAGAGCCGAAGAAGCGGTTCTTGGGAAAGCGCAGCCCGGCGCAGACGTTGCCCATCGGGTGCGATCAGAGCCTCGCGCTGTTGATCCTCCGCCCCGTCGGCACGGGCATGGCAGTGCAGCGGCGGAACGGGGCGTGTCCCGCCGGGAGACGGTCGGAGGTGCAGGCGAGGTGGAGACTGGTGGTCTTTGTTCGTCGGAGATCGGAGAAGGTTGGGGAGGGAAACGAGGAGCTAAAAATGGCATGGGAACATGGAGAAGGGAGGCAGAAAGAAACAGAAGGCAGCCGCGCGCGGCAAATTCGCTGAACTGTTCATGCCGTTGTGATGTGTCCGCCCGTTTCAAATTTCATATGAGCCCAACCATTATATATACAAAGTGTATTTCAAAAAGATCATATATATATAAGGGTGGTTTTTTGAAAAAGGAATATATATAAAGGGGAAATTGGTCCTGTCATATCGAAAGATGTACTCCCTCCGTTATTGTTCTAAAATAGATAACATTTAGAACAAAAAATTTAGATCAATTTAAACTAAAGTAGTTATCCTAAACATCATCTATTTTACAACAGAGGTAGTAAGTTTTAAAAATTGACACACTGGACCGATCAAGTATACATTCATACCATCGAAAGATCCCACCATATTAGAAGGTTTGTTGGTACCCTGCAGACCGGGTACCTCCGCGTAGAGGGTTGAAGACATCCTAGGCCCCACCTCTCTCTCGAGGTGGGCCTAGACACAACCACGTGCCCTTGGCCCCGGACTTGGCCTTCCTCTGAAGCCGGGTCCGGTGCTTCCACCTGTGCCTAGGCTCCGGACCCGCCACGTGCCCTTGACCCCAGACCTGACCTCCCCGAGGTGAGGTCCGGAGCTGCCACGTGTACCCGGGCTCTGAGCCAGTCCTCTCCGCTGAGGATGGCTCCGGAGCCATCACGTTCCCTTGCCCCGGACCAAGCCTCCCCGCTAAGGTGAGGTTCAGAGCTGCTACGTGTATCCGGACTCTGAGCCCGTCCTCCTAGCCGATGTGGGCTCTGGAGCCGTCACGTGCCCTTGGCAGTGGACCAAGCCTCCCCGCTGAGGTGAGTTCCGGAGCTTCCACGTGTATCCGGGCTCTGAGCCCGGCTTCCCCGATGAGGAGGGCTCCGGAGCCGCCACGTGCCCTTGGCCCCGGACCAAGCCTCCCGCTGAGGTGAGGCCCGGAGCTGCCACGTGTATCTGGGCTCTGATCCTGTCCTCCCCGCTGAGGAGGGCTCCAGAGCCGCCACGTGTCCCACGATCGGTCGTGGGTCTTATAAGTCAAGGAGGAAGTGTGATGTTAGACCGCGCATTCAAGACTCGCGTCTTCCCCAGAAGCATGACGCACGGAGCAGGCCTCCGCCCTCCACCCGTTTGTCGTTACGGTGACAGGACAGGGTGGCGAGGCGTGACAACAGCATAGTGTCGCTCAACGGCATAGTGCCACCCAACAGAGTGAGAGGACGCGGCGACAAGACAACGTCTTCATAATCACCAGCTGCCCGCACAGAGGCGCTCAGCACGCCAGGTGGCGAGTCTTAACTCCACCGCCAACGACTCTACGCGTAGACGTAAATACCCTAGAACATGTATAGGGTACAAACAGCCGCGGGGCCACCTGTCGGGCCTGGGCCACATTGTAACTGCCCCGACCTTTGGATTATAAAAGGACCGAGGCGGCCACCGGACAGGGGATTCGGTTCGCAACCCAACTAACTCACACACACATACAAGCAATACAACACTCACTCCCGTGGACGTAGGGTTTTACGCTCCGGCGGCCCGAACCACGTAAATCCCCGAGTTCATCGTGTTTATCAACCTCGATCGTCCTAGCGGCGTTAGCCCCTCCAAACAACAAACCTCCGCGGTTAGCCCCTCACACTTTGACAAGGTTATTTTTTGATAATTAGGCTAAATATGAATCCATAATTATTAGGTTTTAACAACCAAATTAAATGTGCAAGAAAAATAAATTTAATTATCAGCTAATACAACATAAGTTTGCAGGCAATTAATTAACGCAAGTCCTAATCTATTCACATTATGTCATACTTTACTTTTTACTACGATGCGAGACAATAAACAAGCAATACTCATCAACCGCGAGGGATGATGTTTCAAATCTGTCGGTACCCTCAATACCGGGTACCCCCACGCATAGGAGAAAACCGCCAAAGGACCCCCGCCTTCTCCGCCGGGGTGAGCTCCGAGGGCGCCACGTGTCCAGCAGGGCCGGGCCGCTCCCTCTCCTCAGAGACGAGCCCCGGGCCTGCCACGTGGCAAACAGATTCGGGCCTCGCCCCGTCCGCAGGGGTGAGCCCCAAAGGCGCCACGTGTCTAGTAGGGCCAGGCCTCCCCTCTCCTTAGAGGTGAGCCCCGGGCCTGCCACGTGGCCGACAGAGCCGGACCTCGCCCCCTCCGTGGGGGAGAGCTCTGAAGACTCGTGCCTTCCCAAGGCGCGAAGACGCGGCGCATGCCTCTGTCAGGAGACACTGTGACCAATCGCGTCACAGTTAAGACAAGCACGCCATGTTAGGAGCCGTAGACCAATAAACACGGTGACAAGACATGCCCTGCCGTCCCTGCCATCATCAACCGCTACGCCTAGCTTGCGGCACGGGCAGGATGACAAGACGGCGACTAAGAAGCCTTCGCCAGATACAACTACCAGCATTTACTGCAAGATATGGTAGATGGCAGGAAATCACCCCGGGGCCACCTGTCGGGCTTCGGAGCCCACCTTGTAAGCCGCCCGAGTCTTGGAGTATAAAAGGCTCAGGCAGGCAACGTTGCAAAGGGTTTGGATCCCTCAGCATTCGTCCCCAGTTAGGCATTCTAGCAACTCAGCTCATCACCAAGCTTAGAACTCCGGTTCTAAGCGTCAAGCAATACATCGAACAACTCTGCTCCCGTGAACGTAGGGTTTTACGCTCTGGCGGCCCGAACCACGTAAAAATCCTTGTGTCATCTCCTTCATCCAAAACGGACCCTCTCGAGAGGACTAGCCCCTCCGTAAATAAACCTCCGCGGGCTGCCCTGAGCAGGCCCGGGGGAAGTGTCGACGAGAACACTTCGACATTTGGTGCGCCAGCTGTAGGCCGTCGTAAATAATAGAGACTTATTTACAACGGCCCTCTCCAGCCGTCGCAAATAAGGTTTGTAATTTTTAAAAAACAAAAAAATGCTAACCTGGCACGATGGCCAGCTCACAGATAGACACAAAAATATATATATCAAACACACAGCCAGTTCATAACACAATACTATCAAACATAACCCACGACACTATACACTCCCACGTCTACTACCTCCGGACCCCGGAATATCGTCCTCGCGTCGTGTTCCAGGTCCCGGTAGCACAGGCGATGGAGTCCGAGCCTCCGCCGCCGACCCTTATAAGATGTAAGAGCAATTATGACTATGTTTGATAAAATATAGCTAAGTTTGACTAAGTTCAGCTATGTTTGAGCATTTATAGCTAAGTTTTTTATGTTTGAGCAATTATGTATAAATTTTGATATGTTTGAGCAATTATAGCTTTATTTGGCTAAGTTTGGGCGATTATAGCTATATTTGGCTAAGTTTTCCTATGGTTGACTAAATTTATGCTAGTTTGCTACAGAAATCTAATGTAAGATGTTTTGAAGAAATAGTACTTACCTGTGCCACAGAAGAAGGCACCTGTGGCTCCAGCATCGGCGGCGGCCATGTGGGAATGGTAGTTTGTTGTCCGTGCTGTCGTGCTAAAGCCTGTGATAGAAAAAACATTAGAACTTGAATAGTAATGAAATTATATAATTGCTTTGTATTTTAATCTATTATATGTATCGCCGCTTGTATATGTGCGTTGTAGGTGGCTTGAGAGTCTTGAGTGGCCTTCAATAAGGTTGCTTGCTCATGGAGCTTCTCCTGTGTCTGGCGTAGCTCCTCCTCGACACTTAGAAGCTCCAGCTCCCTCGCTGACATTCACCGGCTGGGTCCAGCGAACGAAGACTGTGAGGAGAAGCCCCTCGAAGCCCTTGCCTCCCTCGAGTCAACCACTCCATCGAAAATGGCAAATCTATACAAAAAAAGATTAAGAGATAGATAGCATAAGTCGAATTGACAAAAAAAATAAACAAGTAGCATCTTACCGTCCATGGGCTTTACCGGGACCGCTCGCATACACGACGCTCTCATCGATTGGTGTGTTCTGCCAATCGAAATCTTGGATGTGAATCTTCACTGCCTCCTCCCCATACTTCTCCCACAAATACAAGCAATACATAATAACGCGTCAGTAGCAATGTTAGTTACAGGTAAAGCAACATGTTAGTTGGAGGACTCACCAGTCTTGCTGTGGCCACTGGAGTGCACAGCTGGTCGGGCTGGGGAGGTGGGTCGGGTTGGGCCTAAGATTTGGTTCGGCCGGGCTCGCGGGTATATAACCCTTATTTACGACAGCCCGTGGTCTAGGCGGCGAGTAGAGGAGGAGGCGGCGGCGGGGTTGAGGGCGGGTTGAGGCAGGACTGAGGAGAGAGGAAGGGAGGTAGGGCGGCGCTAGAGGTAGGCCGGGTTGGGCCTGAGTGTTGGTCCGGTTTATGTGCACCGTTGGATCTCATCCAACAGTCTTTTTTACATATCATGCATACAAAAACTCATCTACTCCTCACCCTAACCCTATCTGTCCTCCTATTCTCCTCTCCACTGCCTCCATGCACTGCCGACGCCTGAGTCAGCGGCGACCCGTCAACAGCAACAAGACCCGCGGCAGCAGCAGAGGCGCTGGGCTGCGGCAGCGGTGCTGGGCTAGGCTGCGGCGGCGGTGGCCAAACCAGGGCGAGTCACCCGGCCATGGCGTCCTGGCCGGAGAGCCTGGACGCGTAGGCGGCGACTAGTCTAAACACGTTTAATCGCTAGTCTAAACATGTTTAAACAGTAAATCAATTTACATAAATTAAAACAACTAAATTAATAATGCAATTATAGACTAATAAAAGCAATTTACATAAACTAAAACAACTAAATTCGATTCAACTCAACACTTCAATTCAATTAAGCACTTCATACCAGCAATTTGCATAAAATTCAACATAAAAACACATTTACTTGTCCGGAGGCGACTCGACGCACGGAAAGCCGGGGGAGGCGCAGGGGAGGCCGGGGGCGACACGGGGGTGGGTCGGGAGCTCCGTGGAGGACGGGGAAGCTTGGGGGTGGTCCGGGGACCTCGGGGGAGGTGGCTCTGGTGGTGGGGGCGGCGTGCAGCGGCACCGGCGAGGGGGCCCAGTGTAACACCCTCAAATTCATTACCATGCATTGCATATATTTTTCATGTAGAGAAGCGTTGTAAAAGAAGTAGAAATGGAGAAAGAACCCTAGAAATGGAGAAAGAACTATAGAAATGGAGAATGAACCATAGAAATGGAGAAAGAACCATAGAAATGGAGAAAGAACCATAGAAATGGAGGAAGAACCATAGAAATGGAGAAGAGAATATAGAAATGGAGAATGGGACATAGAAATGGAGAGAGGAATATAGTAATGGAAGAAGGGACATAGAAATGGTGAGAAATCGAAAAAGATAGCTGAAATGAGCCATTCCCAAATTTTCCCTAAAATTTTCCATATTTGGGGGAATTTAATCCCCAATGCTGCCGCAGCCAAGAAGGGGGAAAAGTCCCTAGGACTCTTTGGTTGAGTTCCAAATTGACTAGAACTCTTGGTTATGTTCCAATTGGAGTAGGACTCCTCTTTTCTCCCGCATATAAGTACAACCCCCACCCCCCCTTGGCCGCAGCCCTAGCCCTCCTCAAGTTGCCGAGTTGGAGCCCCCCTTCATGTCGCCGAGTTGGCCACCCCCATGCCGGAGTTTGGTCGCCGTTGAGCCCTGCCGTTGAGCCCCGCCATCGAGCTCCGCCGCCGAGCCCGTCGTCGAGCCCTGTCGTCGAGCCTCGTCGTCGAGCCCCGTCGTCGAGACCTACCGACGAGCCCCGTCACACCTCGCCGTCGCTGGAAAAGAAGCCAACAATCTGTCCTACCGTAATCTTCCATAGAAAAATTCCCTGCTGCTGCCGTTGCTAGGAGAAAGGCCCTGCCACAAGAAGAGGAAGTGAGGTAGGTCTTCATTACCCATCTTACAACATCGCCGCTGTTTCTACGCATCCGTTTTCTTCGCCCCCTTCTAACAGAAACTTTTGCGTGTGGACAGATCATGTTTTGATCCGTTTTTGACGGTAGAATTGATCTAGATCTTGTGTAAAAATCATCACCACGTCCACACTTGATCCCTACACCCTTGTTCATCATAAAACACCATGAAAGCCCAGTAAAACATGCAAGACTACGTACAAACTTGTTTAATAAAACAGCACCATAGGATTCGCATTCATCTACCTCATTGCATCTTGAGTAAAGTTTGTGCATGATGATTGATTGCTGTAAATTTTGTATGTTCATGGTCATGAGTAGAAGGACAAGCTCAAGAGGCCGTTTACGAGGAACTACAGCACCAATATGTCAAGATGCTTGAGCAACACGAACCATGGGAGCAAGGCAAGTGCCACTTGACCATATTGATCCCATGTTTTGAAACTGTTTTGTTTGTGAAAACTCGTATGCTTGAGTCAACTTGATGGGACACCCTTTTATAGGAGTTTACTAGTTTTGTTAACCATCCTTGTCACCGGGAAAGTTGATGAGTCGGGTATGGTCGTTATTTTCCTTTTTGCTTCGCTTAATTTACAGAATACGGGAAGCTGAAATAAAAAATGGTTGGCTACTGCACTCATATGAATATGATGATGAGAACTTGATGATGTTGACGAGCATGGAATCGGGGAGATCTAGGCAAGATTGGTTCGCGGATGTTGCTGGATGAGATGGTGGTTTACTTGTCGTAGATCTAAGGACCGTTTCATGCGAGAATATGCCAGGAAAATAGTGCCACCACAAGGCCAAGTATGGGTGCGGCTAATTAGGTGTGTTGCTAGCTTGTTATGGACCGTTGGATGGTGCGGGAATTGGGAGTCGAGAGGGACTGCCCTGGGAACTGCATGGCACAAGAGGGGGCCCGTGGGTGGGAGAATGGAGATTGAAGCCTGCCGGTGAAACCTCATTGGGTCCGTACATCTAGTAGCCCCTTTGTAAAGGCTATTTTGTGATCTCTTGGCCATACACCGATGGTTGTGTATTGGTATAATGGAGGTTCTTTCTATTCACCGTCGGGTGACGAAATTACAAACTTATGGGTAAAGTGGTGCCACCTCTGCAGAGTGTAAAACTATCATGATAGTCGTGCTTCCGGTCACAAGCACCTAATCAACTTCCATGATTAGAGGCAAAACTTTGGATGGTTATTCGGTATGGTTGTGGTATGGTCATTGGAATTTGTTTTTGGACTGTTTTGAGTCATGACAATGAATTTGGTTTCGGTTATATGAATATAAGATGGTTACGAATATTTATGAGCATAAAATGAACTTGAGAAAGATTATTGGCTGATTGAAGCATGATAAATGGTGAATTATGATGAAAGAATGTTGCTGAATTATTTGGTTATGTTGGGATTAAACTCACCTAGAGATAGTTGCTGTTTTTACCATGTTTATGAAATAAAATTTGCTTGCTGCAATGAGCCTTTTTATTCCCTACCCTGTTATAAGCTACATGTCATATTTTTTTCGCACTTGCTGAGTACGACATGTACTCACCCTTGCATTACCACATATACATCAGCTACAGGAGAAGAGTACTTTGAGGACCATGTGGAGTACTAGGCGTGCGCACTACCATCAACATGTCTGTGGAGTTAAAGTTGAAGCTTGCTGTTTAGTTATTTTCCGCTGTTGTTTAGAGTCTTCCGCTGCAAGAATAAGTTAGATAGTCATGAGTGAGACATTGAGTCATTGTAATAAAGTACTTAAACACTATTTGTTCGTGGTTATATTCTGAATTCAGTTTGTGGTTTACATGTGTATGTGTGATGAACATCCTGGGCACACATATGCATTCACTTGGTTCTATTTTCGGAACCAGGTGTCACAAATTGGCATCAGAGCCACGTTGACCGTAGGACGCAAGCCTAGGTAGAATGGACACTCTAAAACACATAGGAACACCCCTATAAACTGCTATTTTCAAAAAATTCTTGCTGCTGCACTTTACTTGTCAATTCAGCCACCGCAAAGTGCTATTTTCAGCCCCTCTTTTTCTCTTATTTTGGACAGCAACACTTTTGCTTTCTTGCTTCATAACTTCTAAAGTTTTGGAGTTATTTCTTCCTTCCCTAAAGTTTCTCATATCCTATTTATAGATGCCAGTGATCAGGAGCACGACACGCATAAGTACTCGTTCACCACCACGTGGGAGTGCACTTAACCCCAATGAGGTGTCCTATGGGCCATATTGGGAGGAGGTGAAGAAGGAACCTCATGATGAAGAGGGAGTCAATAGCTCTATGCATGAGGAAGAGGACCCGGAAGAGGTGGAACCATTCGAATTCGATATGGAGGATGAGCCACAAAATTGGCATTGGTACGCAACTCAGGAGGAGTTTCACGCGAGCATACACCCCGTTGAGCCTCATGGAGCTATGTCAGGAGGAGATGAACCCGAGGAGGAGCCACCCCTTGCTGATACCAATAATGAAGGTGATGAATGGGCCAACCATTCAGTTCAAGAATTTCGGTCTGACGGAATGGAAGGAGGACACATATCTAGGGAGCTCAAGGAATTCCTGGATTACTGCAGCCTATACCCAGAATATCTTCTCAAGAAAGTCCCTCATCTCGGATATGAAGAGTGGAAGGCTGACGTAACCATCATATCTAATGGTAGGGTTGTCACTCGGCACTTCACACCCACATGGAGAGCTACAAAGGCAGAAGCTATCGCTAATGCTGCATGGGAAGCACTGACCGGACTGTGCTACGCCTTCCATGAGCAGCTCGAGGACACCACTTTTGAGCTGCACCGTATCAGAAGAGTGGTACAAGGGAGATCCTTGGACCCCATGGAGGAGCTCTTTCCAACCCACAAGCTGCTAACAAGTCTCATAGGTTGCTTATGGAGTTAGGAAACCGCTATGCAAGCGCACAAGAAGAGATCCGTTACCTCCGTAAGAAGCTGTATTTGCTGGAGAAACAAGAGGAGACTCGTGCCAACATGGAAGCAAATGGAGCATTTCCAAATCTATCCATACATGGACAGCCGAATCACCATGGCGTGCGCCCATGTATGGACCACCCCCGTCACACGGCGAGAACAGCACCGGTTCTCACGATTAAGTTTAGGTTTCCATTGAATAAAGCTGTAATAGGAACGTTAAGATCGTTGTAGCTTGAATAAGAATGGTGTGTGCTGAACTTTTGTGATGATTGTTTGTGTGCTGATGTGAGTTGTGGGACGCTTTGGCGAATGTCCACATCCACATATAGTGGAGAAATGTGAGATGCTTCGGCACGTGTTCACATCCTTGAACGGTTGATGGCTATGCAGAACCAGCTCATGCAAACTATGATACAAACGTTGGATCAGCTGAAGGCCAACAACAACAACAATCCTAACCCCATTCCTGCACCCCCACCGCCACCACCACCACCACCACCGGCCCACAACAGATTGGGAGAGTTCATGAGGACTAGAACGCCTACTTTTGCACAAGCTAATGACCCCATGGAGGCTGATGATTGGCTGAAGTCCATAGAAAAGAAGCTTTCTATTGTTCAGTGCAATGATCGGGAGAAAGTTCTCTTCGCATCACACCAACTTATGGGAGCAGCCGCTGACTTGTGGGACGCTCTTTGCAACGCTCATGTCAACCAGGAGACTATCACTTGGGCTGAATTCAAGGAGAGTTTCCGCTCTCATTATGTCCCTGCAGGAGTCATGAAGCTTAAAAGGCAAGAGTTTGAAGGTCTCCGCCAAGGAAGGAAGAGCGTGAATGAGTACATCAACAAGTTCACGCAGCTGTCAAGGTATGCTCCAAAAGATGTCAACTCAGATCAAAGAAAGCAATACTTATTCATGACAGGATTGAACAATGAGATCCAAGTTCAGCTGCTCAACAAAGATTATGCAAATTTCCAGAAGCTCGTTGACAAAGCTATAGTGGTTGAGAGCAAGATCCGTGAGATCGAGCAAGAGGGCAAGAGGAAGATGCCATACCAAGGACAGCCACAAGGGAGCAATGTACGTCCCTATTTCATGTCACCAGCTGCACCACATTATGGCTCGTCCGCCTCTACTTTTCGCCCTGCAAATCCACCTCGCCCTAATCAGCCACCGCAGCAACGTCCTGTTATGCAAGCACCTCGTATGCCTTTTCCTCCTGCGCCCCGTCCCAACATGGGCGCCTATGCTCAAAACAAGCCTCGCCCCGAATTCCTGCTGTTATGGGCAACAAAGCATGATTTTCATGCGGAGAGGCGGGACACTTTGCAAGTCAGTGCCCGAAGAAAGGCCTTGGACAGCCGAGCAACGCACCCAAGCAGAACCCACGGCCGAATGGAGGAGCTAATCAAGGTAACTGTGGACAGCAGAACTATACTCATGGCAATGTGAATCATGTCTCCGCTGAGGAAGCACAACAAGCTGAGGACATCGTGATTGGTATGTTTCTTGCCAACTCCAACCCAGCCACTGTTTTATTTGATTTCGGAGCATCACATTCATTCATATCGTCCAAGTATGTTGCCAAGTATAACCTGCCCATATCACATATGAAACAAAATATGTTGGTTAATTCTCCCGATGGAGAGATGAGGACTAATATAGTATGTCCGAAAGTAAGCCTTAAAATAAGGGGGGTAGACTTTCTTGCCAACCTTATTGTCTTGGATTCCCAAGGGATTGACATAATACTTGGAATGGATTGGCTAAGCAAGCACAACGGAGTGATTCAATGTGCCGAGAGAATCGTGCAGTTGACAAGTGAGCACGGTACTCGTATTGAGTTCGAGGCAGCCCAACCGGCAACTGAGAAGGCAGCGCTGAACCACGTTGAAGAAGTGACATTGGAAAGCATTCCGGTGATTCCAGAATATTCAAATGTGTTCCCGTAAGAACTTCCAGGTATGCCACATGACCGGGACATTGAATTTGCCATTGATTTAGTACCCGGAACTGCACCTATAACAAAGAGGCTGTATAGGATGCCCGCTAATGAACTAGTGGAGCTCAAGAAGCAAATTAAGGAGCAGCTAGAAAAGGGTTTTATACGCCCAAGCTCGTCACCACGGGGAGCCCCCGTTCTCTTCATAGACAAGAAGGATGGGACCCAAAGAATGTGTGTGGATTATAGGTCTCTAATGAGGTGACGATCAAGAATAAATACCCACTGTCCCATATAGAGGACCTGTTCGACCAAATGAAAGGTGCCCGAATTTTCTTCAAGATTGATCTTCGGTCGGGATACTTCCAGCTGAAGATTAAGCCCTCCGATATACCCAAGACTGCACTTCGAACACGGTATGGTTCATATGAGTATACCGTTATGTCTTTTGGGTTAACAAATGCACCCCCATACTTTATGTACCTCATGAATAAGGTCTTCATAGAGTACTTGGGCAAGTTTGTCGTGATTTTCATCGACGATATCATGGTGTATTCAAAGAGCGAGGAAGAACACGAAGAACTCTTGAGGTTAACATTGCAAAAACTGCGAGAGCATCAATTGTATGCCAAGTTCAGCAAGTGTCAATTTTAGCTAAAGGAGATATCGTTCCTAGGCCACATTATCTCCGAAGGAGGAGTATCGGTTGATCCCGAAAAAGTGGGAGATGTTTTGAAGTGGAACCAACCGCAGAATGTGAGAGATATTCAGAGTTTCCTTGGGATTGCTGGATACTACCGCCGGTTCATCAAGGAATTCTCCAAAATAGCGAATGTGACGCCCTCAATTCTGTGGAAAAAACATGTAACCGAGAACTGATGCATATGTGTGCCCAGGATGTTCATCACACATATACACATCATCACACATATATATATATATAACCACGAATAACAGAGTTTATTTCAATGTCTCATGAGTCTTGTACTCATGCTAACAGCGGAAGTCTTAATCTAACAGCGGAAGTCTTTATTCTAGCAACGGAAGTCTTCTAACTAATGTGGAAGCAATCTAAGCAGCAGCAGCTCCATCTCTGCTCCATTTCCCACAGGCAAGGTTGAGAACAGATTACACGCCTAATGCCCCACCTGGTCTTCATAGTAATCTTCTCCCGTTGCTGATGATGAAATGATAATGCAAGTTTGAGTATAATGATATACTCAGCAAGTGCGGAAAAATATGATATGTAGCTCACAACAAGGTAGGTATAAAAAGGCTCATTGCAGAAAGCAAAATTATTTACCAAACCATGATAAAACAGCAACGTAATCCCAACATGTATTAAAATACTAATCATACCTCCATTATGTTCATTACCTTCCATGTCCAACCAGACATTAATCAACTTCATTCTTGCTTACGAATACCTTCTCGTATTCGCTACCATCTCACAATACCATCTCGTATTTGCTACCATTTCATCTCATAAACAATTCTGTCTCACACCGAGACCAATCTCGTTGCCATGACTCAACAGTCATGCAACCAAATCTTATCACCCGGACTCAATAGTCCCGAAAACCAAACCAAAATCAAACCATAACCAGAACCATCCAACTAATCATGGAAGTTGGCCAGGTGCTCGTGACCGTAAGCTCGTGTAACATCCGAATTTTGCAAAACGTGACAACCCTCACCCCTCCTCCTCTCCTCACTGCCACCGGGGCCCAATTGTCAGTTCTTCCCCTCCAAAAACCGCTGCCGATTCTCTTTCTCTCTCCCTCTTCACTCTATTATCGCATGTGGGCGAAAACCCTCGGTTCCGGCCGTTTCTTCGCGCCCCTTGCCCAACCGGCACCGCAGCAACCGCCGCCCCTTCACCCTCTACAAATACCCCCGCTCCCCGGCCATTTCCACCCTCCAAACCACCCTCTTTCAACCCGATCGGAAAAACCGTCCCCAATTCCAATTCTCGGAAAACATCACTGAATTCTTCCATCTACTCCCTTCTACGACATCACACGGCCTCAAGGAAGAGTTCCCGACAAAAATCTTTGAAGGAAAACGCCTGGGAAGCGCTGACCTCGAAGATCGCCGGAGATCTCTTCGGTCGCCGTCGAGCACGCTTCTCCGGCCGTCTCTGGGTCCAAAAATCACCCTAGGTGAGTTCCCCACTCTCCCCTCTCTCTTCTGATGCGAGTAGATCATGAAATAGTGGAGAAACGGCGAGAAACAGAAACTCCGGCGAGGCCGCCGCCGCTCGCCGGCGCGCGCAGCCGCCGGCCGCGAGGGAGAAGGGGGGGGAGGCGACGTGGCCGCCTCTGGACCCTCAGATGAGAAATGAGCGGTTAGAAATAAAAGAACCGATACCGGTTCGGTTAATCTAATCTGGGCCGTTGATCTCAGATCCAACGGCCCATATTTAAAACAGTTATAAACGTTGGAAATCTTCTGGTTAGGTCCCTGGAGATTTAAACAAATAGGGAATAGCCCCTGACTCTTACAGAATCAACCCTGAGTTCATAGGAAATTGGAAAAATTACTTTGGAATAGCCAAAGAGACCCTGTACTTTTTAGAAATTGATAGAACAGTTTAGAAAATTCAAATTGAACCCCAGAAAGTTTGAATCTATTACAAATTAGCCCAAATCAGTTTAAAAGTTTGTTTTTAATTCTGTAAATAATCAAATAAGGCTAAATGAATTCTAGAAAATGGTAGAAATTTATTTTTAGCACTGATAAAACATTCTGAACAGAATAAAAATTCTGAATTTAAATATAACAATTTACAAATGCTGATATTATTTATATAGTGACAACTAACTTGGAAAAATCAAAGTAAAAATTAGATATATTTCAGAAAATTTTGTAAATTTATTTCAAGGGTGTAAAATTATTCTGCTATCATCTTTTTGAACATATATAATCTCTGTGATCCAGAATAATTATTTAAATAACTGAAAATGTATTTTTAGTTATTAAATAAATACTGAAAATAGATAAAAATAATATATATTAAATAAAAATTTTTGGAAACTGTTTTAAATGCTTAAATAGGTTCTGAAGTGCAGAAAATTAGGAATATGAGTTCTGAAAAGTATTATAATAATAATTTAAATGATTTCTAGGATGTAATTAATTATAATAAATACACACATATATTAATAAATTCTAAAATTCATTCAAATTATCTTACAAACTGAAAATGAGTGTTTGGAAGTGGCAATACTAAAATCAAAAGGGTATAAGTAGCCAATTGCAACATATTTTCCTTCTAACTCACATAAAATGACAAGAAAACCATAGTTGCATGTGTGTAACTAAACTTATGTGATTGAAATGCTGTGATATGATTCTTATGGCATGTTTGTCATTATTTTGTGGGTACAAATGCATGGATAGAACCAACTCAAGAACTATTCCCTAACTTTCAAGATCAAGAGTTTGAAGTAAATACCACTTCACTCAAAGGCAAGTGTTCCTTGATCACTTTGTTCCTATTCTAGGATGAATAGTTAGATTATTTGCATGATGTCTTTAATATGAAACCCAGTGTAGGATGTTTCCCTAGTTTCATTGCTTTATCTTTCCTTGCAAAACCATGGAGGGAATTAGATAGGATTTGATGGTTATCATTTTATGTGCTTAGCCATGCTTAGAACTTTAGAGATGAATGAAAGGTAGTTGATACTAGTCTTGTGGGTTATATGAAAGACACAAGTGTATGTGTCATGTGGTTATGAATCTAGACAGGCTGGTTGTTTGGTTGGTGCTTCGTGCACGAGACTCGGGAATGAGTTAGTGCATGTCCTAGATTCTAAGGACCGGTTCATGGAACAGTTAACCCGGCTTTACAGTGCCACCACAAGACTGAGATGGGGCAGCTTGGCCAATTAATTAGGAGTTTGCCGGTATAGTATGAGTGTTTGGATGGTGCGGGGAATGGGAGTCCATTTTTGACTGCCCTGGGAACTGCAAGGCTCAAGAGGGGGCTTCTGTAGGGGAGGGTTACTCCCAGGAACTACAGCGGTGAAACCTCAGTGGGCTTGTACTTGCCGGTAGACCCTTTGTAAAGGCCATGTAGTGATCTCCTGATCGCACACCAAAGGAAGTGTGTAATGTGGCTTGCAACCACGGATATCAGGGAGGTTTCTTAGTCCACCTGGCAACAGGGGATGAAATCACTACTTGTGGGTAAAGTGGTACAATCTCTGCAGAGAACCAAACTGTCATGACAGCCGTGCTCACGGTCAAGAGCGGCTTGGACTTGTCCATGATTAGAGAAACATGGAAGTGAATCAAAAGAGGTTGTTGGGTGGTGTAACCTAACATTAATGACTTAATTATGATGATGGTGGGATTATCACTTAGTAAGTTAGGTTGCTAATCAAAGCTAAGGCTTAGGATTAATGCATAGTGCTTAACCATGTTAGCCTTCCCTTGTTATTGGCCTTCATAACATTCTTTCCTACACTTGCTGAGTACCTACGGTACTCAAACTTGCTTTTGTTGGATATCATATGTTGGCTCAGGTGTAAATGAAGACGTAGACTTTGACGAGGAGTACTTCGACCCTGAGGAGTTGTTCTAGGTTGGCGTAACCCCGGGCAACGCCTGTGGAACTGGAGCACCCCGCTAGAAGTCTTCCGCTGTTATATTATTAGTGTGCTTGTACTCATAATTGATACTTTATGTCTTATGATGTAATATTACGTTGTATAATACACTTGGCTTGTAATACAATGATATTTCACTCTTGTCGGCACATGTATGACTCAACGGATCCTGGCATACATGTGAGTATACGCTCGGTGTTCCTTATGGGAAACCGGGTGTGACAAAGTGGTATCAGAGCCAAGGTTGCCCGTAGGACGCAAACCTAGATAGAAATGGACGAGATAGACATCACTATTTTATTAAAAACTATTTTGCTAAGTATTTTGTTAAAAGGAGAATTATTTGAACTATATATATGTGGTCTAACCTCTTCTATACTCAAAATTATATTATTGTTTATTTTCTAACACATTTTTAAATTTTCTTTGAAACAGATGGCACGCACACGTCTCACGGCTCGTAAGTCCACCGGAGGACGAGTTCCTCGACACCAGTTGGCTGAGCGCACTACCGAGGAGGTGGACAACCCCGCCACCTACCAGACCCACGGGGAGTCCACTAGTGGCATGGTGGATCGCCTTCGACACCTCCTTCGCTGTGCTGGTTATACCGGCAAGCTAGAGGTGCAGTACGACACCACTCGAGTCTCTCGTGCAGAACGAGACGAGTGGAAGTCACAGGCAAGGATCTACCATGAGAACAAGCTGCTCAAGATACACGACTCACCAGCCTGGAGGTCCACCATGGCAGAGGCTGAGAAGGACGCCACTTGGGAGGCAATCACTTGCCAGAGCTACACCAACCGTGGCCGCCTCGAGGGGACTCAATACATGTACATTCCCCGGCGACAAAGTGGAAGCGCGGCATTCAACTATGAGCCTCTCCAAGAAGGTTGTGATGTAGTGCAGATGGACATGAGTCTTCGGATAGGGGTGGACGTCACTGCGAGGCTACAGAACTGCCAACAGGAACTCCAAGACGTCCGGGACCTCTTGAAGAAGTCGGAGGCCATCATGCGTGGACTGATGAGGATGAGGGATGGAGAGATAAGTGATCTCTATGCTTCGGATGGAGACACTTGGACTCCGGACTCTCCAGACCGCAGGGCAGCCAAACGCCCTCATGTTCCTCCAGCACCTGAGGCCTCCACAGCTGAGTCCGAGGCTAGCAACCCAGGTGGTGATGGTAGGAACCCACAGGAAGGTGCACAGAACCCAGGGGACAACTAAGATAGGTGTCCTTGTTCATATAGTAACTCGTGTAGTAAGTGTGTGGTAATGTATTGACTAGTGTAATGGTTGATTAGTGAACTTGTTCAGAACGATGATGTAATGTATGCTAGTGGATGAACGTGAGTTGTGAAAGCCATAGGCTTATGTTCACAACCACGTTAGTGTATGTAACTATCTATTAAGGAATATAAGTGCTTAGTTTGTTTCAATCACGACCATTTAATAAACGAAGTAGAAACTTTAGTAACTCTTGTATAGAATGGATGAAGTAGGCATACAACACAATACATCTAAGAGAACATCTATACCTTAATTTTAAACACAGTCTTTTACAATAGATGGCAGGAAGAAGGAGACGCAATGAAGAGAACAACAACAATGAGGCTGCAGGATTTCCTTTACCTGGATGGCAGCCACGAGTTGCACGTAGGGCAGATGGAGAAGTTATACAACAGATGATGAACATGCAGAATCAACTCATTCAGAATCTGACACAAGTGGTGGCCAACATGCAGCCACAAATTCAGAATGCACCACGCCAACCAAAACTGAATGAGTTCCTAAGCACTCAACCACCAAAGTTCGATAACGCTATTGAGCCATTGGAAGCTGATGATTGGCTCAAAAACATTGAGAACAAGTTGCAGATTATACAATGCCCAGGACGTGAGAGAGTGCTCTTTGCTTCTCACCAATTATATGGGTCTGCAGCTGACTGGTGGACCGCATACAAAGAAGCTCATGAGGATCCTGAGGGTATCACATGGAATGAGTTCAAAATTGCCTTCCGTAATCACTATGTTACAGCCGGAGAAATCAAGAACAAACGGAAGGAGTTCCTCAATCTGAAGCAAGGGAGCATGTCCGTGCGAGAGTACCTCACTAAGTTCACACAGTTATCTCGCTATGCTCCGGGAGACATAGATACTGATGAGAAGAAACAAGATTGTTTCATTGAAGGATTGAATTCAGAGATACAATATGCTATGTCTTCAAGTGACTATGAAAGTTTCCAAAAGCTCATCAACAAGGCTTTCATAGTGGAGAGGAAAAGACAGAAGTTGGTCGAAGAACGAAAAAGGAAAATGAATTGGCAAGGACAGGCTTCTAGCAGCAACAGTCGGCCCCGTTTCTCATCACCGCCGACGGGAGCAATGAATCGACCTATAGCTCCCAATCAGTTTCAGAGGAACTACAACCCTGCTGCCAGGAACCCAACTTTCCAACCACAACAGCAGAGACCACAAGCGCAGCAACAACGCCCTGCATTCCAACCCCGTCCTGCAGGGCCAAACCCTCAAAATGCACCAACAGGCAACAAGGCACCCATGAACAAGGTCACGGGACAATGCTTCAACTGCGGAGAAACGGGACACTATGCCAACCGGTGCCCCAACAAGAAGCCACTTCAGGCACAGAATCTTGTGCGTGGCAAAGTGAATCATGTGACGATGGAGGAAGCACAGGAGGCACCAGACGTGGTGATTGGTATGTTCTCCGCGAACACTCATCCTGCTACAATTCTATTTGACTCTGGTGCAACACACTCATTCATAGCCAAGGAATTCTTAACCAAGCACAAACTACCAATTACATCTATGAATCGAGTGTTATTAGTGAATTCTCCTGGAGGAGAAATAAAGACAAAACAAATATGTCCCAAGGTAAAGCTAGGAGTCAATGGAGTAGAATTCCTTGCAAACCTTATTGTGATAGAATCACAAGGAATAGATATTATCTTGGGGATGGACTGGTTGACCAAGTACAAAGGAGTTATACATTGCTCAACAAGGACAGTGGAACTAACTCATACGGATGGAACTAAGGTTGAGTTCACGTCTATTCAAGTACCCTCTGGGAATGTTCAACTCAACAAAACTGAAATAGTCATTGAAGACATAAAGGTGGTCAATGAATTTCAGGATGTATTTCCCGAGGAGTTACCAGGTATGCCACCGGATCGAGAAGTAGAGTTCATTATAGAACTAGTACCTGGTACTGCTCCTATATATAAAAGACCATACCGGATGGATACCCAACAACTAGCAGAACTCAAGGATCATATCCGAGAGTTATCGGAGAAAGGGTATATCCGTCCCAGTTCCTCACCATGGGGAGCTCCGGTCATATTTGTACCAAAGAAGGACGGAACCAAGAGGCTATGTGTAGATTACCGTGCCCTCAATGAAGTGACAATCAAAAACAAGTACCCTTTACCTCGTATTGAGGATTTGTTTGATCAATTAAGAGGTGCATGTGTATTCTCAAAGATTGACCTCCGTTCCGGATATCATCAACTAAGGATAAGGGAATCAGATATTCCGAAGACGGCATTTGTTTCTAGGTATGGACTGTATGAATATACAGTTATGCCTTTTGGACTAACAAATGCTCCGGCATATTTCATGTACCTTATGAATAAGGTGTTCATGAAATATTTGGACAAATTTGTAGTAGTGTTCATTGATGATATCCTCATATATTCAAAGAATGAGAAAGAACATGAAGAGCACCTGAGAATAGTCTTACAAAAGCTAAAGGAAAACCAACTTTATGCCAAATTCAGTAAATGTGAATTTTGGCTCAAGAAAGTTGCTTTTCTGGGACATATCATCTCTGAAGGAGGAATCGCAGTAGACCCAGAAAAGATATCTGGTGTGCAAAAGTGGAAGACACCAGAGAATGTTGGGGAGATCCGAAGCTTCTTGGGATTGGCAGGCTATTACAGAAGGTTTATTGAAGGGTTTTCAAAAATAGCCAAGCCACTCACAAAGATGTTAGAAAAAGGAGCTGCTTTCATATGGTCTCAAGAGTGTGAATCAAGCTTCCAAGAATTAAAGAAGAAGTTAACAACTGCTCCAGTCTTGATTATGCCTGATATGGAGAAATCATTCTCCGTATACTGTGATGCATCAGGGCAAGGGTTAGGATGTGTGCTTATGCAAGAAGGACATGTTATTGCCTATGCTTCCCGACAACTTCGGAAGCATGAGAAGAACTATCCTACCCATGACCTAGAGTTGGCAGCAGTTGTGCATGCATTAAAGCTATGGAGGCATTACCTAATGGGTAAAAGGACAGAGATCTATACCGATCATAAGAGCTTGAAGTATATCTTCACTCAACCGGATCTAAACCTTCGGCAAAGGAGATGGTTGGAGTTCATTAACGATTTTGATGTGGGGATCAACTATCATCCTGGAAAAGCCAATGTGGTTGCAGATGCTTTGAGCAGGAAGACACATGTCAATATGTTGGCCATAAGAGATCTACAACCCCAACTGTGTGAAGAGTTCGCAAAGCTCAACTTATGCTTGGTGAATCATACGGAAGCTATAGCAATGGAAGTTGATTCAACCTTGGAACAAGATATACGGAGTGGTCAAAAGGACGATGAAAAGATCAAAGAGATCAAGCAGTTGATCAAAGAAAACAAGGCCCCGGGATTTAGAGAAGATGAGGATGGTATCATATGGCATGGTAAAAGAATATGTGTACCAAACATCAAGGAAATAAAGAAGTTAATATTAAAAGAAGCTCATGATTCTGACTATTCTATCCATCCTGGAAGTACAAAGATGTATCATGATCTTAAGACAAGGTATTGGTGGTATGGAATGAAAAGAGATGTTGCAGAGCATGTAGCATTGTGCGACACATGTCAACTAGTCAAAGCAGAACATCAAAGACCTGCAGGGCTATTACAACCACTAAAGATACCTGAATGGAAGTGGGAAGAAATCGGGATGGACTTTATAGTGGGTTTGCCCAGAACACAAACAGGGTATGATTCTATCTGGGTGATAGTGGATAGATTGACAAAAGTTGCTCACTTCATTCCAGTGAAGGAAAATTACAATGGTTCCAAACTAGCGGAGTTATATATGTCAAGAATAGTCTGCCTACATGGTGTACCCAAAAAGATAGTATCAGATAGAGGTACACAGTTCACCTCAAGGTTTTGGCAGAAGTTACATGAGTCTATGGGGACTCGATTAAATTTCAGTTCTGCATATCATCCACAAACTGATGGGCAGACTGAAAGGACCAACCAAATTCTTGAAGATATGCTCAGAGCTTGTGCACTCAAGAATAGTAGGAGTTGGGATAAGAACTTACCATATGCAGAATTCTCCTACAATAATAGCTACCAAGCAAGTATGAAAATGTCCCCATTTGAGGCTCTATATGGAAGGAGATGTAGAACTCCACTATTTTGGGATCAAATAGGAGAGAATAAGGTGTTTGGACCTGAAGTGCTAAAAGATGCCGAAAAGAAAGTCAGAGAGATTCGCAATAATTTAAAGATAGCTCAAACAAGACAAAAGAGCTATGCAGACACAAGGCGAAGAGAATTAGTCTTCAAAGTGGGAGACTATGTATACCTCAAAGTGTCACCTATGCGTGGACTGAAGAGATTTAAAGTAAGAGGAAAGCTAGCACCTCGGTATATCGGACCATTCAAGGTACTGGAACGCAAAGGAGAGGTAGCATATCAGTTGGAGTTACCCTCTCGATTGTCAGACGTACATGACGTGTTCCACGTATCACAACTTAAGAAGTGTTTGAGAACACCAGAAGAACATCTGCCAATGGATGAGTTAGACATACAGGAAGACCTCTCATATACCGAGTACCCCATCAAAATCCTCGACACAATGGAAAAAGTCACAAGAAACAAAATAATCCGCATGCATAAGGTGCAATGGAAACATCATTCCGAGGCAGAAGCTACATGGGAAAGGGAAGATGAACTCAGGTCACAATTCCCTGATTTATTCCCTTTGTAAACCCAATCTCGAGGACGAGATTTTTCTTAAGGGGGGTAGAGTTTGTAACATCCGAATTTTGCAAAACGTGACAACCCTCACCCCTCCTCCTCTCCTCACTGCCACCGGGGCCCAATTGTCAGTTCTTCCCCTCCAAAAACCGCTGCCGATTCTCTTTCTCTCTCCCTCTTCACTCTATTATCGCATGTGGGCGAAAACCCTCGGTTCCGGCCGTTTCTTCGCGCCCCTTGCCCAACCGGCACCGCAGCAACCGCCGCCCCTTCACCCTCTACAAATACCCCCGCTCCCCGGCCATTTCCACCCTCCAAACCACCCTCTTTCAACCCGATCGGAAAAACCGTCCCCAATTCCAATTCTCGGAAAACATCACTGAATTCTTCCATCTACTCCCTTCTACGACATCACACGGCCTCAAGGAAGAGTTCCCGACAAAAATCTTTGAAGGAAAACGCCTGGGAAGCGCTGACCTCGAAGATCGCCGGAGATCTCTTCGGTCGCCGTCGAGCACGCTTCTCCGGCCGTCTCTGGGTCCAAAAATCACCCTAGGTGAGTTCCCCACTCTCCCCTCTCTCTTCTGATGCGAGTAGATCATGAAATAGTGGAGAAACGGCGAGAAACAGAAACTCCGGCGAGGCCGCCGCCGCTCGCCGGCGCGCGCAGCCGCCGGCCGCGAGGGAGAAGGGGGGGGAGGCGACGTGGCCGCCTCTGGACCCTCAGATGAGAAATGAGCGGTTAGAAATAAAAGAACCGATACCGGTTCGGTTAATCTAATCTGGGCCGTTGATCTCAGATCCAACGGCCCATATTTAAAACAGTTATAAACGTTGGAAATCTTCTGGTTAGGTCCCTGGAGATTTAAACAAATAGGGAATAGCCCCTGACTCTTACAGAATCAACCCTGAGTTCATAGGAAATTGGAAAAATTACTTTGGAATAGCCAAAGAGACCCTGTACTTTTTAGAAATTGATAGAACAGTTTAGAAAATTCAAATTGAACCCCAGAAAGTTTGAATCTATTACAAATTAGCCCAAATCAGTTTAAAAGTTTGTTTTTAATTCTGTAAATAATCAAATAAGGCTAAATGAATTCTAGAAAATGGTAGAAATTTATTTTTAGCACTGATAAAACATTCTGAACAGAATAAAAATTCTGAATTTAAATATAACAATTTACAAATGCTGATATTATTTATATAGTGACAACTAACTTGGAAAAATCAAAGTAAAAATTAGATATATTTCAGAAAATTTTGTAAATTTATTTCAAGGGTGTAAAATTATTCTGCTATCATCTTTTTGAACATATATAATCTCTGTGATCCAGAATAATTATTTAAATAACTGAAAATGTATTTTTAGTTATTAAATAAATACTGAAAATAGATAAAAATAATATATATTAAATAAAAATTTTTGGAAACTGTTTTAAATGCTTAAATAGGTTCTGAAGTGCAGAAAATTAGGAATATGAGTTCTGAAAAGTATTATAATAATAATTTAAATGATTTCTAGGATGTAATTAATTATAATAAATACACACATATATTAATAAATTCTAAAATTCATTCAAATTATCTTACAAACTGAAAATGAGTGTTTGGAAGTGGCAATACTAAAATCAAAAGGGTATAAGTAGCCAATTGCAACATATTTTCCTTCTAACTCACATAAAATGACAAGAAAACCATAGTTGCATGTGTGTAACTAAACTTATGTGATTGAAATGCTGTGATATGATTCTTATGGCATGTTTGTCATTATTTTGTGGGTACAAATGCATGGATAGAACCAACTCAAGAACTATTCCCTAACTTTCAAGATCAAGAGTTTGAAGTAAATACCACTTCACTCAAAGGCAAGTGTTCCTTGATCACTTTGTTCCTATTCTAGGATGAATAGTTAGATTATTTGCATGATGTCTTTAATATGAAACCCAGTGTAGGATGTTTCCCTAGTTTCATTGCTTTATCTTTCCTTGCAAAACCATGGAGGGAATTAGATAGGATTTGATGGTTATCATTTTATGTGCTTAGCCATGCTTAGAACTTTAGAGATGAATGAAAGGTAGTTGATACTAGTCTTGTGGGTTATATGAAAGACACAAGTGTATGTGTCATGTGGTTATGAATCTAGACAGGCTGGTTGTTTGGTTGGTGCTTCGTGCACGAGACTCGGGAATGAGTTAGTGCATGTCCTAGATTCTAAGGACCGGTTCATGGAACAGTTAACCCGGCTTTACAGTGCCACCACAAGACTGAGATGGGGCAGCTTGGCCAATTAATTAGGAGTTTGCCGGTATAGTATGAGTGTTTGGATGGTGCGGGGAATGGGAGTCCATTTTTGACTGCCCTGGGAACTGCAAGGCTCAAGAGGGGGCTTCTGTAGGGGAGGGTTACTCCCAGGAACTACAGCGGTGAAACCTCAGTGGGCTTGTACTTGCCGGTAGACCCTTTGTAAAGGCCATGTAGTGATCTCCTGATCGCACACCAAAGGAAGTGTGTAATGTGGCTTGCAACCACGGATATCAGGGAGGTTTCTTAGTCCACCTGGCAACAGGGGATGAAATCACTACTTGTGGGTAAAGTGGTACAATCTCTGCAGAGAACCAAACTGTCATGACAGCCGTGCTCACGGTCAAGAGCGGCTTGGACTTGTCCATGATTAGAGAAACATGGAAGTGAATCAAAAGAGGTTGTTGGGTGGTGTAACCTAACATTAATGACTTAATTATGATGATGGTGGGATTATCACTTAGTAAGTTAGGTTGCTAATCAAAGCTAAGGCTTAGGATTAATGCATAGTGCTTAACCATGTTAGCCTTCCCTTGTTATTGGCCTTCATAACATTCTTTCCTACACTTGCTGAGTACCTACGGTACTCAAACTTGCTTTTGTTGGATATCATATGTTGGCTCAGGTGTAAATGAAGACGTAGACTTTGACGAGGAGTACTTCGACCCTGAGGAGTTGTTCTAGGTTGGCGTAACCCCGGGCAACGCCTGTGGAACTGGAGCACCCCGCTAGAAGTCTTCCGCTGTTATATTATTAGTGTGCTTGTACTCATAATTGATACTTTATGTCTTATGATGTAATATTACGTTGTATAATACACTTGGCTTGTAATACAATGATATTTCACTCTTGTCGGCACATGTATGACTCAACGGATCCTGGCATACATGTGAGTATACGCTCGGTGTTCCTTATGGGAAACCGGGTGTGACAGCTCGGCTATCATGATAGTTTTAAACTCTGCAGAGTTTGTACCACTTTACCCAAAAGTTTGTGATTTCGTCACCCGTCGGCGACTGCAGAACCTCCATTATACCAGTACACAACCGTCGGTGTATGGCTAAGAGATCACAAAATAGCCTTTACAAAGGGGCTACTAGATGTATGGACTCACTAAGGTTTCACCGGCAGGCTAGAATCTCCAATTCTCCCACCCACGGGCCCCCTCTTGTGCCATGCAGTTCCCAGGACAGTCCTCACTCGACTCCCATTCCCCGCGCCTTCCACGGTCCATAACAATCTAGCAACTTACCTAATTACTCAGCTAAGCCACACCCATACTTGGCCTTGTGGTGGCACTGTTATCCTGGCATGTGCTCGCATGAACCGGTCCTTAGATCTACGGCAAGTAAACCACCATCTCATGCTACCTCATTCACAAACCTGGCTTGCCTAGATCTCCCTCCGATCCATGTCCATTATCAACATCAGTTTCTCATTATCATTACGAGTGCAGTTAGCTAGACACATCTATCTCGCTTCCCAATCCCATGGACTTCAGCGAAGCATAAAAGCAAAAACCATACCCGACTCATAAACTTCCCTGGCGACAAGGGTGGTTTAACCAAAACTAGTAAACTCCTATAAAAGGGTTTCCCATCATGTTTGACTCAGCACACACACCTTTTCGCAAAAACAAAATAGTTACCCAAAACATAGGATCAATATGGTCAAGGGGCACTTGCCTTGTTCTGGCTGTTCTAGTTGCTCAAAATCTTGTTGTTGTAGCTCGTCGTAGGTAGTTCCCTGAGCTTGTACTTCTATACATGATCACGAACATACAACATTTACAACAATCAACATCATACGCAGACTTACTAGATGCGATGATGCATATGCATGCTATCCTATGATCAGTTTCTATTAGATCAGTTTGTACGTGTTCTTGCATGGTTTGCATGGGTTTTACGATGAACAGAGGTGTTCGGATCAAATGTGGACATGGCGATGATCATGACTCTAGATCAAACCGATCAACACGTGATCTGTCCATGAAAAAGCTTCTGTTCGAAAGGAATCAAAGAACAGATGCAAAGAAAACGCGATGATGTCGTAAGGTAGTATTGGAGACCTACCTTACGTTCTTCTTAGTCTCGGGGTCCTTATCCTAGCAAGACAGATCGTTGGGGCTCTCTTCCGGTGATCTCCCATGACTGAACTCCGGCGAAGGGTTTTCCTCGGTGAGTTGGGTTAGGACTCTAAGTCGTCGGCTCAGGAGTTGAAAAGAAATTTGTGGTTTCGGCCAAAGGTTTTCGGTTCTATTTATAATCAGGAAGAAAGAGTTCTAATCTGATTGGACTTCGAATAGGAGTCCCATCCAAACTGTTTTTTTTGAATCTTAACAACTTATCTTTAGTTGATTTGGTGCGGTAACATTGTGGAATTCGTGTCGGTTTCCTCAGTACCGGGGATTCCCACGCGTACAGAAGAAAACCGCCTCAGAATCGCGTCCTTACGCGGTGATGGGCTCCAGAAGCTCCACGTGTCATACGGGAACCTGGGCTCCCCTTTCCGCAAAGACAAGCTCTAGTTGTGCCGCGGTCAGGCGGTTGAGACCTCCCTCTTCTTCAGAGGTGAGCTCCGCGTGCGCCACGTGTCTGGTGGGTTGGGACCTCCCCTCTCAACAGAGTCGAGCTCCGCGAACGCCACGTGTCAGTTTCCGGACCTCCCTTCTCTTCGGAGGTGAGCTCCGATACTGCCACGTGTCCTAGCTGCTACAGACTTCCTTTCTCCTCAGAGACGAGCTCCGAGGTTGACACGTATCCAACAGTGATGGACCTCCCAGAGATAAGCTCCGGTGGTGACACGTGTCTAATAGAACCGAACCTCTCGGAGGTGAGCTCCGAGGTCGGCACGTATCCCGCGCGACTGGTCCTCTGTTTTCCGCGGTGACTAGCTCCGAAGGTGACACGTGTCCTGCAGGGTCAGACCTTTCCCCATTTGCGGGGGTGAGCTCTGGACACGCCATGTGGCCAGCGATCCGTGAAAATGTCTACGACGCTCTAGGCGGACTGAAATTGGCTCCTTTTGGCTATCTTTTGATTCTTCTCTGTTTCAATCTTATAAAAATGTTTATGAAACATGAATATATGCAGAATAAAAAAATGAGGGTGTCACAAATCTACCCCCCTTAAATTGAATCTCGCCCTCGAGATTCGATGGTAGAGAATAGATGAGGGAATTCTGCCTTGATGTCTTCTTCACGCTCCCATGTGGCTTCAGCTTCGGTATGATGGCTCCATTGTACCTTGCACCATCGGATTACTTTGTTCCTTGTGACCCTTTCCTTCACGTCCAAAATTCGGACGGGGTGCTCCGCATAGGTCAGGTCCTCTTGAAGTTCAAGCTCTTCCATTGGTACTTGCTCCTCTGGTACTATCAAGCACTTCTTGAGCTGGGATACATGAAACACATCATGTACTTCGGAGAGGTATGTTGGGAGCTCTAGTTGATAGGCTACTTCTCCTCGCTTGTCCAAAATCTTAAATGGTCCGATGTAGCGAGGTGCTAGCTTGCCTTTGACGTTGAAACGTCGTTGGCCACGAATGGGTGACACCTTAAGGTATACGAAGTCTCCTACTTTGAAAGTAAACTTCCTTCGCCTTGTCCGCATAGCCTTTCTGTCGTGACTGAGCAGCCTTTAAGTTCTCCCATATCGTTTGGACTTGCTTTTCAGCTTCTTGTAGCACTTCGGGTCCAAACACCTGGTTCTCTCCGGTCTCGTTCCAAAACAGCGGCGTTCTACACCGTCTATCGTACAATGCTTCGAAAGGCAACATCTTCAAGCTAGCTTTATAGCTGTTGTTATAGGAGAATTCGGTGTACGGTGAACTCCTATTCCAACTACGCCCATGTTTCAAGGCGCAAGCTCCCAACATGTCCTTCAAAATTTGGTTTGTCCTTTCGGTTTGTCTATCGGTTTGTGGGTGATAGGCAGAGCTAAAATCCAGTCGTGTACCCATAGCTTTCTGCAGCTTCCTCCAAAATCTAGAGGTAAACTGAGAACCTCGATCTGAGACTATCCTCCTCGGGACTCCATGACGGCACACAATCTGCTCCATGTACAACTCGTCTAATTGTGCAGCGTTGTACTTGGCCCTTAAAGGGAGAAAATGGGATGTTTTCGTCAATCAGTCCACGATAATCCAGATGGAGTCATAACCCGACTGAGTACGTGGCAATCCGACGATGAAATCCATTTGATGTCTTCCCACTTCCACTCGGGTACCTTCAAGGGTTGCAACAATCCAGCGGGTCTTTGATGTTCGGCCTTCACCCGTTGGCATGTGTCGCATAGTGCAACATATTCAGCTATATTCCTCTTCATACCATCCCACCAATAACAAGTCTTCAGGTCCTTGTACATTTTGGTACTTCCGGGATGTATGGAATATGGTGAATCATGTTCCTCTTTTAATATCATGTCGCGGATGTGCTTCTTGTTAGGCACACAAATCCTCTTTCCTAGCCAAAGCATACCCTTCTCATCTTCCTTGAAATCCTTCTCTATTCCTTGTTGGATCCTTTCTTTGATTTCCTTGGTCTCCTTATCCGTTGCTTGGCCATTTCTTATCTCTTGCTCCAATGAAGAGTGGAGTTCCATCACTTCCATCTTGTTCAAAAATTTGAGGTGTAATCGTTCAATCTCCTTGCGTAGTTCAGGTGGTAGCTCCCGAACCGTGAGTTGGCGACATGCTCCCTTCCGGCTCAATGCATCAGCTACTACATTGGTCCTTCCAGGGTGGTAGTTGATTCCAACATCGTAATCCTTGATGAGTTCCAACCATCGACGTTGCCTCAAATTCAAGTCCGTTTGTGTGAATATGTACTTGAGGCTTTTATGATCCGTATAGATCTCACATCGATGGCCAAGTATATAATGTCTCCAAATCTTCAATGCATGCACTACTGCTGCTAGCTCCAAGTAATGTGTAGGATAATTAAGCTCGTGCTTCTTTAATTGTCATGAGGCATAGGATACCACTTGTCCTTCTTGCATGAGCACACATCCGAGCCCTTGTCTCGATGTGTCACAATATATGTCGAAGCTCTTGCCTATGTCTGGCAATACCAAAACTGGTGTTGTGGTTAACCTTTTCTTGAGTTCCTCAAAGCTCTCTTGGCACGTTGATGTCCACTAGAACGCTTTTCCCTTTGTTAGCAACTCCATCATAGGTTTTGCTATCTTAGAGAAGTCCTTGATGAACCTTCGGTACTATCAAGCCATCCCAAGAAAACTCTGAATGTCCTTCACGTTTTGTGGTTGGTTCCACTTCAGAACATCTCCCACTTTTCCGGGATCAACCGATACTCCTTCCTCGGAGATAATGTGGCCTAGGAATGATATCTCCTTTAGCCAAAATCGACACTTGTTAAGCTTGGCATACAATTGATGCTCGCGCATTTTCTGCAAGGTCAATCTTAAATGTTCTCCATGCTCCTCCTCACTTTTTGAATACACCATAATGTCGTCAATGAAAACCACGATGAACTTATCAAGGTACTCCATGAAAACCTTGTTCATAAGGTACATGAAGTATGCGGGTGCATTTGTTAACCCAAAAGACATGACGGTATATTCATATGAACCATACCGTGTCCGAAAGGCGGTCTTGGGAATATCGGAGGGCTTAATTTTTAGCTGGAAGTATCCCGACCAAAGATTAATCTTGGAGAACACTCGGGCTCTTTTCATTTGATCGAATAGGTCTTCTATACGGGGCAGAGGGTATTTGTTCTTGATTGTCACCTCGTTGAGAGACCTATAGTCCACGCGCATCCTTTGGGTCCCATCCTTCTTGTCTACGAAGAGCACGGGGGCTCCCCATGGTGACGAGCTTGGACGTATAAAACCCTTCTCCAACTGCTCCTGAATTTGCTTCTTGAGTTCCACTAGTTCATTGGTGGGCATCCTATAGGGTCTCTTTGCTATGGGTGCAGTTCCGGGTACCAAATCAATGGCAAACTCAATGTCCCGGTCAGGTGGCATACCTGGAAGCTCTTCTAGAAACACGTCCGGGAATTCCTGAACCACTGGAATGCTGTCCAACGTTGCTCCTTCGACGTGGTTCAAACTTGCCTTATTGGTTGTTTGTTGGGCTGACTTAAACTCGATATGAATATCGTGCTTGTTTGTCAACTGCACGCTCCTCTCAGCACACTGGATTACTCCGTTGTGCTTTCTTAACCAATCCATCCCGAGTATTATGTCAAGCCCTTGGGAATCCAAGGCAATGAGGTTGGCAAGGAAGTCTTCCCCCCCTTATTATAAGGCTTACTTTCGGACATACTATATTAGTCCTCATCTCTCCACCGGGAGAATTAACTAACATAGCACATTTTAAGTGTGCTATGGGTAGATTATGCTTGGCAACATACTTGGATGATATGAAGGAATGTGATGCTCCAGAATCAAATAAAATTGTGGCTGGGTTGGAATTGGCAAGGAACATACCAATTACGACGTCTTCAGCTTGTTGTGCTTCCTCAGCAGAGACATGGTTCACGTTGCCGTGAACATAGTACTGCTATCCACGGTTTCCTTGATTGTCCCCTCCGTTCGGTCGCGGGTTCTGCTTGGGCACGTTGCCTTGCTGTCCAGGACCTCTCCTCGGGCACTGGCTCGCGAAGTGTCCTGTTTCCCCGCATGCAAAGCATGCCCTGTTGCCCACGGCAGCAGGTACGTTGGAGCGGGGGTTTTGAACAGGAGCGCCCATGTTGGGTTGGGGCATAGGAGGCAAGGGCACATGAGGTGCTTGTGCAACGGGTCATTGTTGTGGGGGCTGACTAGGGCGGTATGCAGGAGCGGTCGATCCATACTGTGGTGCATATGGGGGCATGTACCGAGGTCGTACGTTGCTCCCTTGTGGCTGGTATGGAATCTTCCTCTTACCCTCTCGCTCGATCACTCGGATCTTGCTTTCAACCACTATAGCCTTGTCAACCAGCTTCTAGAAGCTCGCGTAGTCATTGTTGAGGAGCTGAACCTGGATCTCATTGTTCAACCCTCTCATGAACAGGTACTGCTTCCGTTGGTCCGAGTTGACATCTTCGGGGGCGTAACGGGACAGTTTGTAACACCCCAAATTTTGATTCAAAACCCAAAACCATGTTCAGAGGGGAATTTAGAAATTTTTGGACGTGTTGCATGTTTTGCAAAAAATCAGATTCAAACTGGAATTCAAATTATACTCAAAACAGAAAAGAAATGGAAAAAGAAAAAGGAAAACGGGAAAAAACTGGCCAGTGGGCCGAAACCGCCAGCCGGCCCAGCAACCCCCGCGCCAGCCCGCCCCCGCGCGCGCCGCGCTGCCCCTCGCTGACGGGTGGGACCCACATGTCATCCCTAACCCCGCGACCCCGGACTCTCTCCCGCGCGCGCGATCGCAACCGATCGGGAAACCGCGTCCCGCAGCCGAATTCTGGACCTAGAGGACTCCAACTCGATCACAACAGACCCACCGCCCTCCCCCGGCTATAAAAACCCCAGCTCCGATCAGTTTTCCTCACGCGATCGCCGATTTTCACTCCGGTGAGCACCGAGACTTCGCCGGTGAATTCTGGCCGATCTAAGCTCGGAAACTCTGATCTAACTCGCTGGTTTTGATCCACCGCCTCCGGGGAACTTTGCAGGTACAGAAAACTCGGAGAGTTACGGTGCAAACACAGCGCCGACGAGCTTCGCCGTAGTTTTGCCTCGGACCTCGCCGCCGAGCACTTTCCAGGACCCCCGAGCTCGAGAAAACCCCCGAGGTGAGACACCTGACCTCTCCTCTACCGATCTAGGCCATAAGATCACAGTTCTAGGCAGAATTCTCGAAGATCCGAAACTTTCCGGCGAGATCGCCGCTTCCCGCCGCCGTGCGCCGCCGGCAGCGCCGCCCGCGCTCGATCAGAGCGACGTGGCCGCATGTGCGCCGTTTATTTTAAATCGCACGGTAGACTTTAAAACCCCGCGTACCGGTTCGATGTTATAATCTCAGCCGTCGGTTTAAAATCGGACGGTCCACGTCAACCCCACATTATAAAGACTGGAGTTCTTACGCGCTACCCCCTGGGGTTCTCTGGAATTGAGAGCTAGCCCCGGAAACTTCAGATCTAGCCCCTGGAACTCCAGAAAATCATGTAAATTCATTTAAAAATCAGTTTTAGCCCCTGGACTTAATAAAAATTAGGAAAACACCTCTGATAAGTGTAGCTAGACCCCTGGAAATTATGAAAATAATATTATAGACCCTGTAATGGGGTGAGTTTACTTTTTAACCCTGTTTAGTATTTAATTTAGAAAATTGAATATGTAACTAGTGTTTAAAAATCAAAAAGGGGGACAAACATAATTGTCAAAATTGATTAAAAACTTTCTCAGTACTTAGAAAACTTTGGAGTGAGATAAAAGTATATTTTTGGGCTGAAATAAATCTGTTTCATCTATTATTCACATTTATTAGTATAGGGACACATTTTTAAGTAAAGAATAGTTATAGAAAAATAGGGAAAATAATTATGAAATGGTCTACATCAGAAGCCAAGGTCAAAAGATGTTATTAAATCATTTAGGACCAGAACCTATACTGTTTAGATGATGTGTATTACTAATTTCATAATAAAATACACAATTATGCATAGGAATATAAATCTGAAAATATAGCAACTAGTAAATGATAAATGGAGTTTCTAAAATCCAAAGAATTCAGTTTAGGGTTGACAGAAATTGTGAAGGCACATTGTATGCAAGTATAAATGTGGACACAAAAGTAGGAATCATACATACATGATTAAAAGTGCATGCAAGCCACAACTTAACACACATAAAGTAACCACAACACATATAATGGTAAAGAACTTTTATAAATGTGAATGTGTGGTTTGTATGAAGTAGAAGTGTGAACTATGTCTTATGATTGTTGTTTTTCTTTTGCTATGTGTGATGGTATGAAGTAGAACCTGTTCAAGAACAAGTTATTCATTTCCAAGATCAGGACTACCAATTTCAAGAGCAGCAAGAAGGAGGCAAGTGTCCTTGACCACTTTGATCCCATGCTAGGATGTGTAGATAGAATTATTTGCATTGTCAAATGAAATATGAAACCCATGCTAGGAAAGTTTCCCTAGAATTGCATTACCTTGTTTCCTTGTAGCTTGGGTTGGGATTTATTTTGTCATGTCATTTATTTACATGCATATGCTTAGCCATGCTTAGAATGGGATATTTGGGACGTGAGAATCATCAGTTTACTTTACCATACTCTTGAATGAGATATTGTGAGTTACGTAGAGGTAGGGATCAAGGCAAGTTGGATGTTTTGGTTGTGTGCTGGGTGCACGAGACTTGGGTTTGTGTTTAGTACTTGCCTGGATCCTAAGGACCGGTTCATGGAGCATGTAACCCGGCTTTACAGTGCCAACCACATGCTGAGATGGGGCAGCTTAGCCAATTAATTAGGTGTATCCCCGGCGTAGTATGGGTGTGTTGGATGGTGCGGGGAGTAGGTGTCAGCTGGACTACCATATGAACCGCAAGGCTCAAGAGGGGGCCACTGCAGCGGGGTTGGAGCCTCTTGTATGCTGTTAGGGGTGAAACCTCAGTGGGCCCACGCTCGTCGGGAATCCCTTTGTAAAGGCTTCGTAGTGATCTCTTGGCCGCACACCTGGGAAGTGTGAATGTGGATCGTAGCCACTGGCATAATGGAGGTTCTTTTAGTCCACCCGGCAACGGGGGATGAAATCACTACTTGTGGGTACAGTGGTACAAACTCTGCAGAGTCAAAACTGTCTTGACAGCCGTGCTCATGGTTAAGAGCGGCCTGGACTTATTCATGATTAGAGGATTGATGGTTTTGGAAGTTAAGCGGGGAGCTTAACATTGGAAATGATGTTATGGTTATTGGATTATGATAATGGGTTGGGAGATTGGGACCATTTCACCTGTGTAGTAATGTAGGTGCTTAATAAGCTAAGGTGATAGGTATTAATTGCGTAGTGCTTTAACCATGAGTTCAACCTCTCCTTGTTCTAGCCATGCATGATATAATTTTCCCACACTTGCTGAGTACCATTGGTACTCAACCTTGCATATTTGTTGGTTTATATTGCTGCTCAGGTCAAGATAATGAGGTGGTGTATAATGACCAAGACTTTGGACCCGAGGAAGGTTTTTAGGTTCATGAAGACCCCCGGGCAACGCCTGTGATGGAGCCCTAAAGAATAATATTCCGCTGCTAGTTTATTTACTTGTGATGAAGCATTAGTGTCCATTGAGACATTTGCAATGTAAGACTTATTTATATTCGACACCTGGCTTGTAATAAATGATGCTTCACTATTTGTCATCACATGTATGAGAAAATGATCCTGGCATACATGTGATATTCACTTGGTTGTTTCTTCGGAAAAACCGGGTGTGACAGAGGTGGTATCAGAGCCAAGGTTTCCCGTAGGAACGTGGACCTAGGTAGAAATGGACGTATTTAAGGGCCCTATTTTCTTAAAAACTATTTTCCAAGGTGTGGGTGGAAAAGTGTTATTAAAGGAGTCATTTTCTTCATCTTACCCCAACTTTCATTCAAAATAGGATTTTTGTTTGAGATTTTATCTAACCTAATTTTAAATTCTTTTGTTTTAGATGGTTCGCATGATTCGCACCGCTCGTAAGTCCACAGGAGGGAGAGTTCCCGTAGTTGCCCTTGCCGAAAGAGAGGAGAGTCGTCCTGTGACGTACCTTTCCTACGGATTGGCAGTAGGCAATTTGTTGCGCCGTCTTCGACGTATGCTCGAAGCCGCCGGCAATACGGGCAAGCTCATCATACACTATAACTCCACCAGGACCATCCATGAGAAGAGGGAAGAATGGAGTTCGGAGATGAGGATTATACACGAGAATCAGCTGCTTAAGATTCACCACTCTCCAGCTTGTCGAGCAACACAAGTTGACGCGGAGAAAGATGTCACCTGGGAGGCCATCACCTGCCAGAGTCACATCTATCGTCGCCACTTGGACAAAACTGAGTACATGTATGTCCTCCAACGTGAGAGTGGTACCACGGAGTACAAGTACCCACCGGTGCAGCAAGGGACTTCCCATGAGCACATGGACTTGTGCTTGGAGGATGCTGCTATGCTCAGCACTCGACTGCAGGAGTGTCAACAAGAGCTTCAGGATGTCCGGGACACCCTGAAGGAAACAGAGGCGTTGCTGCGAGCTTGCTTAAAGGCGAGAGAAAGAGGAGATGGGAATGAACTGTGTGTCACCGTGAGTGATCCATGGACTCCTGACTCCCCGGATCGCCGAGCAATCAGGCGTCGTCGCACTTCTCCACCAGCAGCCTCCCCACCCAAAGCAGAGTCAGAAGGTAGCCGAAATGAGGAAGAAGATCCCGAGGAGCCAGCTCAAGAGGACGAGTAGTGTAGAGTCTTTCCCCTAGCTAGCAAGAGGTCGAGTAGTCGAGTCGTTACGTAGTTAATGGTGTGATGATGCTTGGTGTGTGACGTGAGTTGTGGAAGCCATGAGCAATTGTCCACAGCCTCGTCTTCAGATTGTTTTGCTTTGGTGTGTGAACCTACAGGAAATAATAGTGCATTTATTTGGTGTGAGATATAAACCCTCGCAAAATTTTAACAAAGCCTCAACACCTCAAAGCACCAACAAATGAAAGTAGTAAGATGATACTAAATGATATCAAATTAACATATGTTGATTCTGCCAGATGGCCGGAAGAGGAAAAGGACGTGCTGCCAACCCCGCCAACAACAATGATGAGGCATGCAACCCTCATCTTTCTGGAGGCCAGGACCGGGGTGGTCGCCGTGAAGTAGTTGATCCTCTCCGCCAAATGCTGGAGAATCAAAATCAGCTTATCCAGAACTTGACTCAAGTGGTGGCCAACTTGCATCAAGTTCCACCTCCACAAGCTGCACCACGCCAACCAAGGTTGAGTGAGTTTCTAGGAACTCAACCTCCAAAGTTTGCAAGTGCTGCTGAACCTCTGGAGGCAGATGATTGGCTGAAGACCATTGAAAGTAAGATGAGGATAATACAATGCCAAGGGTATGAGAGGGTGCTGTTTGCCTCTCATCAATTGCAGGGACCTGCTGCTGATTGGTGGACCGCCTACGTGGCCGCCCATCATGACCCTGAGAACATCACTTGGGAAGAGTTCAAGCGTAGCTTCCGCAACCACTATATCCCAAGAGGTGAGCTCAAAAACAAGAGAAAAGAGTTTTTGGGACTGCAGCAGGGAAACATGACGGTGAGGGAATACCTCACTAAATTTACTCAACTATCCCGTTATGCTCCACGAGACATAGAGACCGATGAGCAGAAACAAGATTGTTTCGTGGAAGGACTTACCGCCGAGATGCAGTGTGCAATGTCCTCCAATGAGTATGAAAGCTTTCAAAAGATGGTGGACAGAGCGTTTGTGGTGGAAAGGAAGCTAAAGGCCCTGGAAAATGAGAATAAGAGGAAGGCGGGGTGGTCACATCAGGCCTCAGGGAGCAACACCCGCCCACGTATGATGCAGCAACCTACGGGGCAGACGAGCCGTGCTGCGGTACCCTATTCAGCACCAAGAGGGTACAACCCAAACTACAGGCCACCCGCAGCACCTGCACAGCCGCCACGTCAGTTTGTGCAGCAGCCTCGCCCCGCATATCCACCTCGACCAGCAGTGCAAGGACCCCCAAACCAACCCCAAGACAACAAGGGCCAAGCATCTAAGATTGGGGTGCAATGTTTCAGCTGTGGCGAAGTGGGGCACTACGCCCATAATTGCCCGAAGAAGAAGCCTGCGCCGCCACAACAGCAGAATGTAATGAGAGGACGGGTGAACCACGTCACTATGGAGGAAGCACAAGAGGCACCCGACGTGGTAGTTGGTAAGTTTCCTGCCAATTTACACCTTGCAACTCTGCTGTTTGATTCTGGTGCTACCCACTCGTTCATTGCTAAAGGGTTTGTTAAGAAGCATGACCTAGCAACCACACAAATGAACCATATGCTAGCCGTAAACTCTCCAGGTGGAGAAATAAGGACAAGACAAGTGTGTCCCAATGTGAGCCTAGACATTAATGGGGTATTATTTACTGCTAACCTCATAGTGATAGATTCACAAGGGATAGATATTATTTTGGGTATGGATTGGTTGACCAAACATAAAGGAATCATCCATTGTTCGACCAGAACGGTGGAACTAACTCACCCCAATGGCACAAGAGTAAAGTTCATAACGATACACGAGCCTAGGAGGGACATTAAATTAAATCAAGTGGAGGTGAAAGTTGAGGAAATCAGGACTATCAGGGAATATTCAGATGTTTTTCCGGAGGAATTGCCAGGTATGCCTCCCGACCGTGAAGTGGAATTTGCAATTGAGCTAGTGCCTGGAACAGCCCCGATATACAAGAGACCTTATCGGATGGACTCCAAGCAGCTAGAAGAGCTCAAGGATCATTTGAGAGAATTGACGGAGAAGGGGTATATTCGCCCTAGTTCCTCACCATGGGGAGCTCCGGTGATATTTGTGCCCAAGAAAGACGGAACCCAAAGGTTATGCGTGGATTACCGTGCCTTGAATGAGGTAACCATCAAGAACAAGTACCCATTGCCTCGCATTGAAGACTTGTTTGATCAGTTGAGGGGAGCTTGTGTGTTCTCGAAAATTGATCTCAGGTCGGGATACCACCAACTCAAGATAAGGCAATCTGATATTCACAAGACAGCTTTCGTATCTCGGTAGGGACTGTATGAATACACTGTCATGCCTTTCGGGCTAACCAATGCCCCGGCATATTTCATGTACCTCATGAACAAGGTATTCATGGAATATCTGGACAAATTTGTGGTGGTTTTCATAGATGATATTCTCGTCTTCTCCAAAGATGAAGAAGAACATGAGAAACATCTAAGGTTGGTGTTACAGAGGCTGAGAGAACACCAACTATATGCCAAGTTGAGCAAGTGTGAGTTTTGGCTGAAGAGAGTTCCCTTTTTAGGACATATAATCTCGGAGGGAGGAATCTCCGTAGATCCCGCCAAAATCGAGGATATCCAGAAGTGGAAGACCCCTGAAAATGTCGGGGAAGTTCGAAGCTTTTTGGGATTGGCTGGATACTATCGACGGTTTATTGAGGGATTCTCCAAGATCTCGAGACCTCTCACCAAACTGTTGGAAAAGGGAATCACATTCACCTGGACGCCACAGTGCGATACGAGCTTTCAGGAGCTAAAGAAGAGATTGACAACGGCCCCAGTGCTGGTTATGCCTGATATGCAGAAGAATTTCACAGTGTACTGTGATGCCTCTGGAAATGGGTTGGGATGTGTTCTCATGCAAGAAGGACATGTCGTGGCATATGCATCCCGGCAGCTTCGGAAGCACGAGAAGAACTACCCTACACATGACCTAGAACTAGCCGCAGTGGTACACGCGTTGAAAATTTGGCGGCACTATTTGATGGGGAAGAGGACAGAAATATATACGGATCATAAGAGTTTGAAGTACATATTCACACAACCAGATCTCAACCTCAGACAAAGGAGATGGTTAGAGCTAATCAATGACTTTGATGTGGGCATCAACTATCATCCCGGGAAAGCAAACGTCGTGGCCGATGCTTTGAGTCGGAAAGTGCAGATCAATAAGTTGAGTTTGAAGGACATGCCTGCAGAATTGAAGGACGAGGTTATAAGACTCAATCTATGTCTAGTAAATAGTGGTGAAGCCATCGCCATGGAAGTGGACTCCACACTCGAGCAAGACATACGCGAGGGCCAAAAGAATGATGAGAAGATACAAGAGATCAGACAGCTCATTAAGGAAAATAAAGCTCCTGGTTTTAGAGAGGATGAACAGGGAACGGTGTGGCACGGGAAAAGGATCTGTGTGCCAGCAGTAAAGGAGATCCGTGAATTGATTCTAAAGGAGGCTCATGATTCTGACTATTCCATTCATCCTAGGAGTACGAAGATGTACCAGGACCTCAAGAGCAGGTATTGGTGGTATGGCATGAAACGTGATGTCGCGGAACATGTTGCCCTATGTGACACATGTCAGTTGGTGAAAGCAGAACATCAACGACCCGCGGGATTATTGCAACCACTCAAAATACCTGAATGGAAGTGGGACGAAATCAGCATGGATTTTGTCGTGGGATTGCCTAGGACCCAATCCGGGTATGATTCAATATGGGTCATTATTGATAGGCTAACCAAGGTAGCTCATTTCATCCCTGTGAAAGAAAGCTACAGCGGATCCAAATTGGCAGAATTGTACATGTCAAGGATTGTGTGTTACCATGGAGTGCCAAAGAAGATAGTGTCGGACCGAGGGACACAGTTCACCTCGAGGTTTTGGCAAAAGTTGCATGAAACCATGGGAACCCATCTGAACTTCAGCTCTGCCTATCATCCCCAAACTGACGGGCAGACGGAGAGAACCAATCAGATCCTTGAAGATATGTTAAGGGCATGTGCACTCAAAAACAATAGGAGTTGGGACAAGAACTTACCGTATGCGGAGTTTTCCTATAACAACAGTTATCAAGCTAGTATGAAGATGTCACCGTTTGAAGCTTTGTATGGAAGGAAGTGCAGAACTCCCCTATTTTGGAACCAAACAGGAGAAAGTAAAGTGTTTGGTCCAGAAGTGCTACAAGAAGCCGAAGCGAAGGTGAGGGAGATTCGCAACAACTTGAGGATAGCACAAACACGCCAAAAGAGCTATGCCGATGTACGAAGAAGAGAGCTCGTTTTCAACGTGGGAGACTATGTTTATCTCAAGGTGTCCCCTATCAGAGGACTTCGTCAGTTCAAGGTGAAAGGGAAGTTGTCACCTCGATACATCGGACCCTTTCAAGTTTTGGAAAGAAAAGGCGAAGTGGCGTACCAACTAGAGTTACCGGTTCATCTATCGGACGTGCATGATGTATTTCATGTGTCACAACTCAAGAAATGTCTGAGGACGCCTGAAGAGGTGTTACCCATGAATGAAGTGGATGTAGCTGAAGATTTGTCTTATGCCGAGCAACCATACAAGATTTTGGAGACAATGGAACGCCTCACCAGAAATAAAAGAATCCGGATGTGCAAGGTGCAGTGGAAGCATCACTCAGAAGAGGAAGCTACCTGGGAACGGGAAGATGAGCTCAAGGCACAATTTCCGGAATTGTTTTCTTAGAAACACCAATCTCGAGGACGAGATTTCTTTTAAGGGGGGTAGAGCTGTAACACCCCAAATTTTGATTCAAAACACAAAACCATGTTCAGAGGGGAATTTAGAAATTTTTGGACGTGTTGCATGTTTTGCAAAAATTCAGATTCAAACTGGAATTCAAATTATACTCAAAACAGAAAAGAAATGGAAAAAGAAAAAGGAAAACGGGAAAAAACTGGCCAGTGGGCCGAAACCGCCAGCTGGCCCAGCAACCCCCGCGCGCGCCGCGCTGCCCCTCGCTGACGGGTGGGACCCACATGTCATCCCTAACCCCGCGACCCCGGACTCTCTCCCGCGCGCGCGATCGCAACCGATCGGGAAACCGCGTCCCGCAGCCGAATTCTGGACCTAGAGGACTCCAACTCAATCACAACAGACCCACCGCCCTCCCCCGGCTATAAAAACCCCAGCTCCGATCAGTTTTCCTCACGCGATCGCCGATTTTCACTCCGGTGAGCACCGAGACTTCGCCGGTGAATTCTGGCCGATCTAAGCTCGGAAACTCTGATCTAACTCGCTGGTTTTGATCCACCGCCTCCGGGGAACTTTGCAGGTATAGAAAACTCGGAGAGTTACGGTGCAAACACAGCGCCGACGAGCTTCGCTGTAGTTTTGCCTCGGACCTCGCCGCCGAGCACTTTCCAGGACCCCCGAGCTCGAGAAAACCCCCGAGGTGAGACCCCTGACCTCTCCTCTACCGATCTAGGCCATAAGATCACAGTTCTAGGCAGAATTCTCGAAGATCCGAAACTTTCCGGCGAGATCGCCGCTTCCCGCCGCCGTGCGCCGCCGGCAGCGCCGCCCGCGCTCGATCAGAGCGACGTGGCCGCATGTGCGCCGTTTATTTTAAATCGCACGGTAGACTTTAAAACCCCGCGTATCGGTTCGATGTTATAATCTCAGCCGTCGGTTTAAAATCGGACGGTCCACGTCAACCCCGCATTATAAAGACTGGAGTTCTTACGCGCTACCCCCTGGGGTTCTCTGGAATTGAGAGCTAGCCCCGGAAACTTCAGATCTAGCCCCTGGAACTCCAGAAAATCATGTAAATTCATTTAAAAATCAGTTTTAGCCCCTGGACTTAATAAAAATTAGGAAAACACCTCTGATAAGTGTAGCTAGACCCCTGGAAATTATGAAAATAATATTATAGACCCTGTAATGGGGTGAGTTTACTTTTTAACCCTGTTTAGTATTTAATTTAGAAAATTGAATATGTAACTAGTGTTTAAAAATCAAAAAGGGGGACAAACATAATTGTCAAAATTGATTAAAAACTTTCTCAGTACTTAGAAAACTTTGGAGTGAGATAAAAGTATATTTTTGGGCTGAAATAAATCTGTTTCATCTATTATTCACATTTATTAGTATAGGGACACATTTTTAAGTAAAGAATAGTTATAGAAAAATAGGGAAAATAATTATGAAATGGTCTACATCAGAAGCCAAGGTCAAAAGATGTTATTAAATCATTTAGGACCAGAACCTATACTGTTTAGATGATGTGTATTACTAATTTCATAATAAAATACACAATTATGCATAGGAATATAAATCTGAAAATATAGCAACTAGTAAACGATAAATGGAGTTTCTAAAATCCAAAGAATTCAGTTTAGGGTTGACAGAAATTGTGAAGGCACATTGTATGCAAGTATAAATGTGGACACAAAAGTAGGAATCATACATACATGATTAAAAGTGCATGCAAGCCACAACTTAACACACATAAAGTAACCACAACACATATAATGGTAAAGAACTTTTATAAATGTGAATGTGTGGTTTGTATGAAGTAGAAGTGTGAACTATGTCTTATGATTGTTGTTTTTCTTTTGCTATGTGTGATGGTATGAAGTAGAACCTGTTCAAGAACAAGTTATTCATTTCCAAGATCAGGACTACCAATTTCAAGAGCAGCAAGAAGGAGGCAAGTGTCCTTGACCACTTTGATCCCATGCTAGGATGTGTAGATAGAATTATTTGCATTGTCAAATGAAATATGAAACCCATGCTAGGAAAGTTTCCCTAGAATTGCATTACCTTGTTTCCTTGTAGCTTAGGTTGGGATTTATTTTGTCATGTCATTTATTTACATGCATATGCTTAGCCATGCTTAGAATGGGATATTTGGGACGTGAGAATCATCAGTTTACTTTACCATACTCTTGAATGAGATATTGTGAGTTACGTAGAGGTAGGGATCAAGGCAAGTTGGATGTTTTGGTTGTGTGCTGGGTGCACGAGACTTGGGTTTGTGTTTAGTACTTGCCTGGATCCTAAGGACCGGTTCATGGAGCATGTAACCCGGCTTTACAGTGCCAACCACATGCTGAGATGGGGCAGCTTAGCCAATTAATTAGGTGTATCCCCGGCGTAGTATGGGTGTGTTGGATGGTGCGGGGAGTAGGTGTCAGCTGGACTACCATATGAACCGCAAGGCTCAAGAGGGGGCCACTGCAGCGGGGTTGGAGCCTCTTGTATGCTGTTAGGGGTGAAACCTCAGTGGGCCCACGCTCGTCGGGAATCCCTTTGTAAAGGCTTCGTAGTGATCTCTTGGCCGCACACCTGGGAAGTGTGAATGTGGATCGTAGCCACTGGCATAATGGAGGTTCTTTTAGTCCACCCGGCAACGGGGGATGAAATCACTACTTGTGGGTACAGTGGTACAAACTCTGCAGAGTCAAAACTGTCTTGACAGCCGTGCTCACGGTTAAGAGCGGCCTGGACTTATTCATGATTAGAGGATTGATGGTTTTGGAAGTTAAGCGGGGAGCTTAACATTGGAAATGATGTTATGGTTATTGGATTATGATAATGGGTTGGGAGATTGGGACCATTTCACCTGTGTAGTAATGTAGGTGCTTAATAAGCTAAGGTGATAGGTATTAATTGCGTAGTGCTTTAACCATGAGTTCAACCTCTCCTTGTTCTAGCCATGCATGATATAATTTTCCCACACTTGCTGAGTACCATTGGTACTCAACCTTGCATATTTGTTGGTTTATATTGCTGCTCAGGTCAAGATAATGAGGTGGTGTATAATGACCAAGACTTTGGACCCGAGGAAGGTTTTTAGGTTCATGAAGACCCCCGGGCAACGCCTGTGATGGAGCCCTAAAGAATAATATTCCGCTGCTAGTTTATTTACTTGTGATGAAGCATTAGTGTCCATTGAGACATTTGCAATGTAAGACTTATTTATATTCGACACCTGGCTTGTAATAAATGATGCTTCACTATTTGTCATCACATGTATGAGAAAATGATCCTGGCATACATGTGATATTCACTTGGTTGTTTCTTCGGAAAAACCGGGTGTGACACAGTTGCGTGAACTTGTTGAGATACTCATTCACGCTTCTCTGTCCTTGGCGGAGACCTTCGAACTCCTGTCACTTGAGCATCATTACACCAGCAGGGATGTAATGAGAGCGGAAACTCTCCTTGAACTCAGTCCAAGTGATCGTCTCCGGGTCGACATGAGCGTTGCATAGGGCATCCCACCAGTCAGCGGCAGCTCCCATGAGTTGGTGCGACACAAAAAGAACCTTCTCTCGGTCATTGCATTGCACTATGGCAAGCTTACTCTCCATGGATTTCAACCAGTCGTCAGCCTCTATGGGGTCGTTAGCTTGAGCAAAGGTGGGTGGTCGAGTCCTCATGAACTCTCCCAGTCTGTTACGAGCCGGTGGTGGTGGCGGTGGTGGTGGCGGTGGTGCCGGAACTGGGTTGTTGTCGTTGGCCTGCAACTGACCCAAAGTTTGGATCATGGTTTGCATTAGTTGATTCTGCATGGCCATCAACCATTCCAGGTTGTTCTCACCAGCTCCGGTGTTAACAGAAACTTCATCGTGGCCATCCTCTTGGTTGCCACGGACGTTCCTTCCTTGGCGGCCGGCGTTTCCTCTCACCATCTGTGAGAGAGAACGAAATAGAATAGAGGTTAGAAGATTAGATGGATCCCCCTAACTATATGCATCAAGGTGGATTGGACTATATGTATTAGCCCATATGAGGATGCGAACAAGCGCCGAGGCATCTCACACCTCCTTTCTACTTATGTATGGGTACGGACAATGCTTGAGACGTCCCACAACTCACACCCAACATACAATCCAACAATCATCACAAGGGCTCACACAACTCCTATTCAAGGCTTTATTCAATGGGAGTCCTATATGGCTTAGGGTGATGCCAATCTGTGATTCAACTACGGCTTCTCCTAGGTTTGTATCCTATATCAAGGTAGTTCCAATGCCAATCTATGCATCCTAGGTTTGCATCCTATGGTCAGCGTGTGGCTCAGCTACCAATCTATGACTAGGCATGGCGGTTTCAATATCAATCTGTGACCTATCTTGGTTGTGTGATCTTCGATTAACTCGTGGCAGGTTGACACCAATCTGTGCCTGATACCAACTTGTGACTTCTATCTAAGCGTGTAACCTACCGTCAACCCGTGGCTCTGATACCAATCTGTGACGCCCTCAATTCTGTGGAAAAACCACAGAACCGAGAACTGATGCATATGTGTGCCCAGGATGTTCATCACACATATACACATCATCCACAAACTGAATTTCAGAATATATATATATATATAACCACGAATAACAGAGTTTATTTTAATGTCTCATGAGTCTTGGACTCATGCTAACATCGGAAGTCTTAATCTAACAGCGGAAGTCTTTATTCTAGCAACGGAAGTCTTCTAACTAATGCGGAAGCAATCTAAGCAGCAGCAGCAGCTCCATCTCTAGTCCATTTCCCACAGGCAAGGTTGAGGACAGATTACACGCCTAATGCTCCACCTAGTCTTCATAGTAATCTTCTCCTGTTGCTGATGATGAAATGACAATGCAAGTTTGAGTACAATGATGTACTCAGCAAGTGCGGAAAGATATGATATGTAGCTCACAACAAGGTAGGTATAAAAAGGCTCATTGCAGAAAGCAAAGTTATTTACCAAACCATGATAAAACAGCAACGTAATCCCAACATGTATTAAAATACTAATCATACCTCCATTATGTTCATTACCTTCCATGTCCAACCAGACATTAATCAACTTCATTCTTGCTCACAAATACCTTCTCGTATTCGGTACCAGCTCACAAATACCATCTCGTATTCACTACCATTTCATCTCATAAACAATTCCGTCTCACACCGAGACCAATCTCGTTGCCATGACTCAACAGTCATGCAACCAAATCTTATCACCCGGACTCAATAGTACCGAAAACCAAACCAAAATCAAACCATAACCAGAACCATCCAAAACCATAACCATCCAACTAATCATGGAAGTTGGCCAGGCGCTCGTGACCGTAAGCTCGGCTATCATGATAGTTTTAGACCCTGCAGAGTTTGTACCACTTTATCCACAAGTTTGTGATTTCGTCACCCATCGGTGACTGCAGAACCTCCATTATACCAGTACACAACGGTCGGTGTATGGCCAAGAGATCACAAAATAGCCTTTACAAAGGGGATACTAGATGTATGGACTCACTAAGGTTTCACCGGCAGGCTAGAATCTCTAATTCTCCGACCCACGGGCCCCCTCTTCTGCCATGCAGTTCCCAGGGCAGTCCTCACTCGACTCCCATTCCCCGCGCCTTCCACGGTCCATAACAATCTACCAACTTACCGAATTACTCAGCTAAGCCGCACCCATATATGGCCTTGTGGTGGCACTGTTATCCTGGCATGTGCTCGCATGAACCGGTCCTTAGATCTACGGCAAGTAAACCACCATCTCATGCTACCTCATTCACAAACCCGGCTTGCCTAGATCTCCCTCCAATCCATGTCCATTATCAACATCAGTTTCTCATTATCATTACGAGTGCAGTTAGCTAGACACATCTATCTCGCTTCCCAATCCCATGGACTTCAGCGAAGCATAAAAGCAAAAAACCATACCCGACTCATAAACTTCCGTGGTGACAAGAGTGGTTTAACCAAAACTAGTAAACTCATATAAAAGGGTTTCCCATCATGTTTGACTCAGCACACACACCTTTTCACAAAAACAAAATAGTTTCCCAAAACATAGGATCAATATGGTCAAGGGGCACTTGCCTTGTTCTGGCTGTTCCGGTTGCTCAAAATCTTGTTGTTGTAGCCCGTCGTAGGTAGTTCCCTGAGCTTGTCTTTCTATATATGATCACGCACATACAAGATTTACAACAATCAATATCATACATAGACTTTAACTAGATGCGATGATGCATATGCATGCTATCCTATGATCAGTTTCTATTAGATCAGTTTGTATGTGTTCTTGCATGGTTTGCATGGGTTTTACGATGAACAGAGGTGTTCGGATCAAATGTGGACATGGCGATGATCTTGACTCTAGATCAAACCGATCAACACGTGATATGTCCACGAAAAAGCTTATGTTCGAAAGGAATCAAAGAACAGATGCAAAGAAAACGTGATGATGTCGTAAGGTAGTATTGGAGACCTACCTTACGTTCTTCTTAGTCTCGGGTCCTTCTCCTAGCAAGACAGATCGTTGGGGCTCTCTTCCGGCGATCTCCCGTGACTGAACTCCGGCGAAGGGTTTTACTCGGCGAGCTGGGGCTAGGGCTCTAAGTTGTCGGCTCAGGAGTTGAAAAGAAATTTGTGGTTTCGGCCAAAGGTTTTCGGTTCTATTTATAATCAGGAAGAAAGAGTTCTAATCTGATTGGACTTCGAATAAGAGTCCCATCCAAACTGTGGTGTGGTAACATTGTGGAATTCGTGCCGGTTTCCTCGGTACCGGGGATTCCCACGCGTACAGAAGAAAACCGCCTCAGAATCACGTCCTTATGCAGTGATTGGCTTCGGAAGCTCCACGTGTCATACGGGAACCTGGGCTCCCCTTTCCGCAAAGACAAGCTCTGGTTGTGCCGCGGTCAGGCGGGTGAGACCTCCCTCTTCTTCAGAGGTGAGCTCCGCGTGCGCCACGTGTCTGGTGGGTTGGGACCTCCCCTATAAACAGAGGCGAGCTCCGCGAACGCCACGTGTCAGTTTTCGGACCTCCCTTCTCTTCGGAGGTGAGCTCCGATACTGCCACGTGTCCTAGCTGCTTCAGACTTCCTTTCTCCTCAGAGACGAGCTCCGAGGTTGACACGTATCCAACAGTGACGGACCTCCCGGAGATAAGCTCCGGTGGTGACACGTGTCTAATAGAACCGGACCTCTCGGAGGTGGGCTCCGAGATCGACACGTATCCCGCACGACTGGTCCTCTGTTTTCCGCGGTGACTAGCTCCGAAGGTGACACGTGTCCTGCAGGGTCGGACCTTTCCCCATTTGCGGGGTTGAGCTCCGGACACGCCATGTGGCCAGCGGCCCGCGGAAAATGTCTACGGCGCTCTAGGCGGACTGAAATTGGCTCCTTTTGGCTATCTTTTGATTCTTCTCTGTTTTAATCTTATAAAAATGTTTATGAAACATGGATATATGCAGAAATAAAAAAATGAGGGCGTCACAGCAAAGCCCATGACTGAATTGCTGATGAAAGGGAAAGCGTTTCAGTGGACACAAGCGTGTCAAGACAGCTTTGAAAAAATAAAGAAGATATTAACAACAGCGTCGGTTTTGGTATTGCCGGACGTGAGAAAGAATTTCGACATATATTGTGACGCATCAAGACAAGGGCTTGGATGTGTGCTTATGCAAGGAGGACAAGTGGTTGCCTATGCATCGAGGCAATTAAAGAAACATGAGCTGAATTACCCCACACATGACCTGGAACTTGCAGCCGTGGTACATGCCTTGAAGATTCGGAGGCATTATATCCTCGGTCACTGATGTGAGATCTATACGGATCATAAAAGCCTCAAGTATATATTCACGCAAACGGATCCGAATTTGAGGCAACGTCATGGTTGGAACTCATCAAGGATTATGATGTTGGAATCAACTGTCACCCTGGAAAGGCCAATGTAGTAGCTGTTGCGTTGAGTCGAAAGGGAGCATGTCACCAACTCACGGTTCGAGAGCTGCCACCCAAGGTGCGTAAGGAGTTTGAACGATTGCATCTCGGATTCTTGAACGAAATGGAGGTGATAGAACTGAACTCAACGCTGGAACAAGAGATACGAGATGGCCAAGCAACGGATGAGGAAATCAAGGAAAGAATCCACCAAGGCATAAAAAAGGATTTCAAGGAAGACGAGAAAGGCACGCTTTGGTCAGGGAAAAGGATTTGTGTGCCTAACGTGAAGCACATCCGTGGCACAATATTAAAGGAGGCACATGACTCAACTTATTCCATACATCCCGGCTGTACAAAGACGTACAAGGACCTGAAAACTTTCTATTAGTGGGATGGTATGAAAAGGGACATAGCTGAATATGTCGCCTTATGCGACACGTGCCAACGAGTGAAGCCCGAACATCAAAGACCCGCTGGATTGTTGCAGCCATTGAAAGTACCCGAGTGGAAGTGGGAAGACATTAGCATGGATTTCATAGTCGGATTACCACGTACTCAGTCGGCTTACGACTCTAGTTGTGTTATCATGGACCAATTGACAGAAACAGCTCATTTCCTTCCTGTTAGAACCAAGTACAGCGTCGCACAACTAGCCGAGCTGTATATGGAGCAAATCGTGTGTCGCCATGGAGTTCCAAAAAGGATAGTTTCAGATCGGGGTTCTCAATTTATCTCTAGGTTCTGGAAGAAGCTGCATGAAGCCATGGGTACACGACTGAATTTCAGCTCCGCTTATCACTCACAAATCGACGGGCAAACTGAGAGAACAAATCGAATTTTGGAAGACATGTTGAGAGCTTGCGCCTTGAAACATGGACGTAGTTGTGATAGGAGCTTGCCGTATGCTGAATTCTCATACAACAACAGCTACCAAGCCAGCTTGAAGATGTCAACTTTCGAAGCATTGTATGGTAGACGGTGTAGAACACCACTGTTCTGGAATGAGACCGGAGAAAAGCCAAGTGTTTGGGCCTGAAGTGCTGCAAGATGCTGAAAAACAAGTCCAAACGATACGAGAAAACTTGAAGGCTGCTCAGTCACGACAAAAAGGTTATGCGGACAATAGGCGAAGAAGAGTGACCTTCGAAGTAGGAGACTTCATGTATCTTAAAGTATCGCCTATCCGAGGCCAACGACGGTTCAACGTCAAAGGCAAGTTAGCACCTCGCTACATCGGGCCATTCAAGATTTTGGGCAAGCGAGGAGAAGTAGCCTATCAACTAGAGCTGCCAACGCACCTCTCCGATGTGCACGACGTGTTTCAAGTATCCCAACTCAAGAATGCTTAAGAGTACCGGAAGAACAAGTACCGATGAATGAGCTCAAACTTCAAGAGGATCTGACCTACGCGGAACACCCCGTCAAAATCTTAGACGTAAAGGAAACGGTCACGAGGAACAAAGTGATTCGTTGGTGCAAGGTACAATGGAGCCATGACACGGAAGCCAAAACTACATGGGAGCGTGAGGAAGATCTCAAGGCAGAATTCCCTCATCTATTCTCCACTCTATCGAATCTTTAGGGCAAGATTCAGTTTAAGGGGGGTAGGTTTGTAACACCCTCAAATTCATTACCATGCATTGAATACATTTTTCATGTAGAGAAGCATTGTAAAAGAAGTAGAAATGGAGAAAGAACACTAGAAATGGAGAAAGAACTATAGAAATGGAGAATGAACAACAGAAATTTAGAAAGAACCATAGAAATGGAGGAAGAACCATAGAAATGGAGAAGGGAATATAGAAATGGAGAATGGGACATAGAAATGGAGAGGGGAATATAGAAATGGAAGAAGGGACATAGAAATGGTGAGAAATGGAAAAAGATAGATGAAATGAGCCATTCCCAAATTTTCCCCAAAATTTCCCCAAAATTTCCAAATTCCCCAAAAGGGGATTTTTCCCCACATTTGGGGGACTTAATCCCAATGCTGCCGCAGCCAAAAAGGGGGAAAGTCCCTAGGACTCTTTGGTTGAGTTCCAAATTGACTAGGACTCTTGGTTGAGTTCCAATTGGAGTAGGACTCCTCTTTTCTCCCCCTTATAAATACAACCCCAGCCCCCCTTGGCCGCAGCCCTCCCCCTCCCCAAGTCGCCGAGTTGGAGCCCCCCCCTCCAAGTCACCGAGTTGGCCACCCCCACCCCTGCCGGAGTTTGGTCGCTGGTGAGCCCCGCCGGTGAGCCCTGTCAACAAGCCCCGCCTTCGAGCCCCGCCGTCGAGCCCCTCTGTCGAGCCCTTCGTCGAGCCCCACCGTCGAGCCCCGTCATCGAGACCCGCCGACAAGCCCTGCCACGCCTCGCTGTCGCCGGAAAAGAAGCCAACGATCTGTCCTACCCTAATCTTCCATAGAAAAATTCCCAGCTGCTGCTGTTGCTAGGAGAAAGTCCCTTCCACAAGAAGGAAGTGATGTAGGTCTTCATTACCCATCTTACAACATCACCACTGTTTCTATGCATCCGTTTTCTTCGCCCCCTTTGAACAGAAACTTTTGCGTGTGGACAGATCATGTTTTGATCGGTTTTTGATGGTGGAATTGATCTAGATCTTGTGTCAAGATCATCACCACGTCCACACTTGATCCCTGCACCCTTGTTCATGATAAAACACCATTAAAGCCCAGTAAACATGCAAGAACACGTAGAAACTGGTTTAATAAAACAGCACCATAGGATTTGCATTCATCTACCTCATTGCATCTTGAGTAAAGTTTGTGCATGATGATTGATTGCTGTAAATTTAGTATGTGCATAGTCGTGAGTAGAAGGACAAGCTCAAGAGGCCGTTTATGAGGAACTACAACACCAAGATTTTGAGACGCTTGAGCAACACAAACCACGGGAGCAAGGCAAGTGCCCCTTGACCATATTGATCCCATGTTTTGAAACTGTTTTTGTGAGACCTATGTGTGCTGAATACATTGGCTTTGACGATAAAAGTTTTGAATACTACCAAAACACCTTTTTAACAAGGTCCGACTCTAGGTCCGAGCTCCTGCAAGGTCTGACGATAGGTCCGACGTAAGGTCCGACTTGCTTTGTCTAGGTCTGACTTATTTTGGCTAGGTCCGACTTGTTTTTGCTAGCTCCAGTGCTAGGTCCGACTAGCTTTGGTAAGTTCTGTGCTAGGTCCGACTAAGCTTTAGTAAGCTCCGGCGCTAGGTCCGACTAGCTTTGGTAAGCTCCGGTTCAAGGTCCGGTTAGCTTTGGTAAGGTTCGGAGCTTGATTGCAATGGTTCTGCTTTTAACTTGCAATGTTTCGAACTTGCTTTACTCTTCTAGAAAGTTTTCTTAGTATTATTTTACTAAGTTTTTGGTGTGTTTTGATGATTATGGCTGATATCATTTTGCTATGGTTTACAACATGCTTATGTGAGGTGCTCACGTAAGATGTTGTAGTTTCGGAACTAACGAGAGTCAAGTCGAGGACTTGTGCTCGGAAGTATTGGTTGTTCATTTATGTGCAGGTGTTGCTTGAGTTAAAGACATGGCTGGTGACGGGATCCATTGAACTAGTCTTAGGGAGAAGATGAGGTTCAACAACCAAGTTCGGGAGGAATTGTGGTTGAGTTGATCGGGAGGCCGTGTAGTATGTTTGAATCAAGAACAATGCATATGAAGGTATCGTGGACGTTGTTGGAATGTGTTTGCACGTGTGCAAGGAGTGCATGGACGTGGCAACATGGTTCCAAGGAGTGGTAAAGAGATATGGAAGTGGAGATATGGTTGAAAAGATTTAAACCGGCTGGATTTTGCGGTCAGGCTGCAGCTGAGGCGGTCATGGTTTGTTTATGGAAAGTTTCGAGTTGGTTATAACAGGATTTCGTGTTAGGCATGAAGTAGAGTTGTTTTAGGAATGTTTGGGACGTTACTAAGGTGTTTGGAAGTCTTAAGATTGCTTCTATCTGCGTATAGAAGAGTCTTGAGCAGTATTGGAAAGTTACAGTTTGAATCCAAGTAGGGGTAGGAGTCCTAGTTTGAATTGGATTGGCCATAGAGCTGGTTATATAAGCAAGGGAGGCCAAGGCTCGTGGAGAGCACGACTTAGGGGCTGTTCCTCTTGTGTTTTGATAAATAAAATTCATATTCTAAAGGAACTTTTGTGCCTTGTTCGTCCGACTTGTTTCGGACAAGTTTTTCTCATCGAGTTTCTGTTCAGCACTACCTTGCTTCGGTGGTTTTATCATAACTCGAGTTTTACAGATCTAATTGATGTGATTCTTATTGGGTTGTATTCACAACTTGATTATCTATAATATGTGAAAATTTCACGGTCATTGAATTTGTGGTTTCTGATCAACACGAGTTTCTTTGCAGTATTCCAGAACTGTTTTTTCACGTAGGACAGATTGACCTTTGTTCGATCTTTCGATCGTAACTTGAGTTTATCTCAACGGATTTTCATGGTTCTTGTTGTGACGTCTTCGTGACTTGATTCTCTACAATCTATACTAGTTTTGTCACAGTTGAACATGTTTAAATTAGTCGCACACACGGTTTCTTTAACAGATCAGTTTTCTACTGAGGGGTGTTTTGTTGCTTCCGCTGAAAAGTTTTTATCTACCATTCACCCCCCCTCTGGTAGCTTTACACGTGTACTTCGATCCTACAATTGGTATAAGAGCTAGGTTGCTCTAATCTTTGTGATTTGCACATGTTTTGACTAAACATCATGGAGAAATACTCCGCCAAACCATGTGTGTTTAGTGGTATTGATTTTCAGGTTTGGAAGGCCTGCATGGAAGCTTTCATTCAGGCGCAAGGCTTTACAATATGGGAAAAGGTGTACAAGCCTTACGATGTGCCTTCAAACGATCAATTCACGGCTACAAACATGAGAGATGTCGACAACAACAACTAGGCTCGGAACTTGATCATACAAGGACTAACTCAGAGCGACTTCGACCGTGTTGCACACCTCCGATCGGCATACGATGTGTGGAGAGCACTTTGTGACTACCACGAAGGATCCAACACGATCAAGGAGGTAAGATAGGATATGTTCAAGAAAGAATACATGCGCTTTGAGATGCAACCCGGTGAGTCCATTGATGACCTCTTTGCTCGCTTTAATAAAATTCTCAGCAACTTGCGTAGCGTCAATGTTAATTTTTCAGATGTTAAAAATGCTAGGCAATTACTAAGTGCATTAGACATGTCAATTTGGGAGATGAAAGTAACATCATACGTGAATCCACTGTCATGAGTACTCTTACATTAGATGTGCTTTATTCTAAGCTAAAAACTCATGAAATTGACATTATATCACGTAAGAACCCAAATAAGACTATTGCATTTGTCTCACAACGTGATATGCCTAGATCCGGCCAATCATCTAGCAATACACTTGTTTTGCTGTCTTCACTAACCCTGGAACAGATTGAGGAGTTTTCAGAGGAGGAGCTAGTACTTCTTTCTACTAGGTTCTCAAAAGCATTGCAAAATGTGAGAACTAGAAGGAGAGGAAGCTCCGGACCTCAACGATGCTTTGAATGTGGTAAGACAGGACACCTTTGTACAGATTACCCTAACCTTTCAGGTCCTTCTAACCGTGATGAAAAGCAGAATAAAGTCAAGTCCTCTTTTGGCAACACCAACAAGAAAAAGAAGGGGTTTACAGGACGCAAACTGATAAATAGTTTCATCACCGCACTTCAAGAACTTGGCTCAGTGATGTAGACATTGGCAGTGATGAAGATGAAGATGATCTGGCAAACTTGTGCTTCATAGCGGGCAAATCAAAATCAAGTATGGAGGATGCAGAACACAACAGTGACAACGAAGAGGTATGTCCTACTTGCGAAGAAATGTGTGATGCTATTTCTCGTGCCACTATTATTGTTAAGAAAAAGGACAAAAAGCTTAGGGACAATGCTGTTAAAATTGAGTCACCAGAATCTGAAATTAATCATTTAAAATCCTTGATTCCTAGTGATGATTCTTGTTCCTCATGTGATTTAATATATGAATAATTGTCCTCTCTAAGAAGTGCACACACCTCCACACTTGATAAACTGAACTTGAAATCGAAAAGAACAAAAAGCTTGCTGCACTTAATGATAAAAACTTGAAAGATGCTATGAAAGAAATTTCTATATTGAACAATGCTTTACGTTCTCATGAGGTTAAATATTGTTCCAATTGCAAATTAAAAGGAAAAACTTCATGTGAAAATTGCCTTGATCTATCAAATAAACTTGATAACATGCATAGGACATTAGATCGGTTTTGTAATGGGAATAAGAACCTAAACTTGCTGCTGAATTCTTCCAAGTCTTGCAATGATAAAACTGGTTTAGGTTTTGATTCACATGCTCATGCTAAGGAACATCCACCTAAAACTGTAAAATCATTAGGAAATTGTTTGATTCAAACAGTTCCTAAACAAAAAGAAGTGGTTTTTAAATCTGCAGTAGTGTTGTCACATTCAGGTTTAAATAAGCATACTGCATGCTCATCTAGACATGAATACAAAGTTAAATTTCATTGTACCTATTGTGGTAGAGATGGTCATGTCATAGATTTTTGTTATAGACTAGCTAAACAACATAAAAAGGAAAGAATGCAAGCTAGATCTTATAACTCTCATGCAAAATTTGCTGCACATACTAAACCGAATGTCAGGAACATGCAACCTGCTGTTATGAGTCAGAAATATTCAAAGTTTACCTCCGGAGCTTCAGTTTTTGCCTCCAAACCTTCTCTTTTTGCATCCGAACCTTCTGTTTTTGCCTCCGGAGCTACTGATTTTTGTGCTACACAAGTAACACCTCATAGGTCAGTAGTTAAGAACAAAAAATCTCAAATTTGACTCATAAACCTGCTGTTTTATCTCAGCTTTTGCATGTTATTCCTGCTGGACATCGTGTGACTCAGTACTGGATTCCTAAATGCCTTTTAACTAACCCCAGTATTGAGTCATCGATGTATTGTGCTTCTATGTAGGTTACACGCTTGAGGAAGGAGAACATTTGGATTGTGGATTCAGGTTGATCACGCCACATGACCGGTAACAAAGAATGGTTCTCCTCTCTCTCTTTTGTGTCACGTGTAGAGAATGTTACTTTTGCCGATAATTCTTCAACTCCTAGAATTGCTAAGGGTTCGGTTAGAGTAAAAGATCACTACAATTTGAAGGATGTGGCACTTGTCAAAAATTTGAAATACAACTTGCTTTCTGTTTCACAATTGCTAGATGAAAATCTGGAAATTATTTTCAATAAAAATTGCTGCAAAGTCGTAGGTTCAAATAGTGAACTTATTTTTAACATGTCTCGGTTTGGAAGAGTTTTTAAAGCTGATTTTGATATGTCTTCCTCTAAGCATAGATGTCTAGTTGCAAATGATTCCAAAGATTTATATTTTTGGCATCGTAGACTTGGTCACGTAGGCTTTGATCATCTCATGCGTGTTAGTGCTCTTGATCGCATATGTGGGCTGCCTAAGCTTAAAGGGGACAAAGAAATTGTGTGCTCTTCTTGTAGACATGCTAAGATGGTTGCAGGTTCACATGCTCCTCTCACAATGACCATGACAACTGAACCGGGTCAACTTTTACACCTTGACACCGTAGGACCTTCACGTGTTCAATCCTTCGAAGGTAAATGGTATGTTCTTGTGATTGTTGATGACTATTCTAGATACTCTTGGGTTTACTTTATGGCATCTAAGAATGAAGCTTTTAGTCACTTTAGAACTTTATTTCTTAGATTAACAATTGATCACCCAGGATTTTTAAGAGCAAATAGAAGTGATAATGGAACCGAATTTAAAAATCAATCGTTTGATCACTTTTGTGCTGAAAATGCAATAGATCATCAATTTTCTTCACCATATGTACCTCAACAAAACGGTGTTGTAGAGAGAAAGAACAGAACCTTAGTTGAGATGGCTAGGACTATGCTTGATGAATATCAAACTACTAGGAAATTTTGGGCTGATGCAATTGCAACCATTTGTTATGTCTCAAATCGTGTTTTGTTGTGTGCTAAGCTAGGTAAAACACCATACGAGCTCAGGTTTGGACATAGGCCTAGTGTCACACACTTTAGGGTCTTTGGTTGCAAATGCTTTGTTAAGAAACATGGTAACCTTGATAAATTTGAAGCTAGATCTGTTGATGGCATGTTTATTGGTTATCCATCTCATACTAGAGGATACCGCGTGTTTTTACTTGATACTAACAAAATTGTGGAGACTTGTGAGGTTTCTTTTGATGAAGCTAGCACAGGTACTAGTTCAAATATTGCAGGTCCGGATCCATATCCGCAGGGGGAGAGTATTTTCGTTGAAGAATAGGAAGAAGTGGTGCTGCTGCTCGAAAATTCAGCAGCTAATGACATTGTTCCTGCTCCTGATCTTGATTCACAGCCAGCACCGACGACCACCATTGCTGGTCCAGATCCTCCTCACATCACAAGCTCATCTATTTGTAATGAACATGAAGAAGAAGAAGCTTGTGAAGTGTCCACTCCCCTCCGGATTCTCAAAAGTCATCCTCCACAACAAATTATTGGAAGCTTGCATGAACGAGTTACAAGATCCAGGTTTTTCGACCCCAATTCTCATGCTCATTCTGCTTTTGTTGCTTCTTTTGAACCCAAAGATATATCACACGCACTCACTAATGAATCTTGGATTATTGCCGTGCAAGAAGAGTTAGAAAATTTTGAAAGAAATAATGTTTGGAAACTTGTACCTCCACCTCAAGGTCACACTTTAATTGGAACTAAATGGGTGTTTAAAAATAAACAAAGTGAGGATGGGTTGTGGTTAGGAATAAGGCTAGGTTGGTTGCTCAAGGTTTCACACAAGTTGAAGGTCTAGATTTTGATGAAACTTTTGCTCCTGTTGCTAGATTAGAAGCCATAAGAATTTTGTTAGCTTTTGCTGCATCTAAAGGTTTTAAGCTATATCAAATGTTTGTTAAAAGTGCTTTTCTTAATGGCTACATAGATGAGGAGGTGTATGTCAAACAATCACCTGGTTTTGAAAATCCAAATTTTCCTAATCATGTTTACAAACTGTCCAAAGCCTTGTACGGTCTCAAACAAGCCCCTAGAGCACGGTATGATAGGTTAAAAACATTCTTATTTGAAAAGGGGTTTACCATGGGCAAGGTTGATAAAACTCTTTTTGTGCTTAAGCATGGCAATGACTCATTATTCGTTCAAGTGTATGTGGATGATATTATCTTTGGTTGTGCTTCTCATGATCTTGTGTCCAAGTTTTCAGCTATGATGAGTTCAGAATTTGAGATGAGTATGATGGGAGAACTCACGTACTTTTTGGGGCTGCAAATCAAGCAAACCAAGGAGGGTACCTTTGTGCATCAAACAAACTATACAAAAGATCTCCTAAGGCGCTTCAACATGGACAAAAGCAAGTCTCTTCGAACACCAATGGGAACAGCAACAACACTTGAATGTGATGAAGATTGTGATCCCGTTGATCAAAAAGAATATAGAAGCATGATCGGATCACTTTTGTATCTCACAGCATCAAGACCGGACATACAATTCAGCGTATGTCTTTGTGCACGGTTTCAAGCCTCTCCACGTGCTTCACATCATCAAGCCGTCAAAAGGATTCTCGGGTACTTACATGGAACTCAAGAATTTGGCATTTTTCTTCCTTCTTCCTCAACCGTTACTTTAAAATCTTTTTCTGATGCTGATTTTGGGGGTTGTAGGATTGATAGGAAAAGTACTTCTGGTGCTTGTCATTTTCTTGGTAATTCACTTGTTGCCTGGTCCTCTAGAAAATAAAGTTCAGTTGCACAATCCACAGCCGAATATGAATATGTAGCTGCTGCTAGTGCTTGCTCACAAATTCTTTCGATTGTTCAAACACTTAAGGACTATGGGGTTGATATAGATAGTGTTTCACTGTTTTGTGATAACACTAGTGCCATTTGCATTGCTAGAAACCCCGTGCAACATTTGAGTACTAAGCACATTGACATTAGGTATCACTTTCTCCGTGATAATGTCGAAAAAGAGAACATTGTGCTTCACCATGTAGATACCGAACAACAATTGGCTGACATTTTTACAAAACCTTTGGATTTCACTCGTTTTTGTTACATTCTTAGTGAAATAGGGGTTATGCATCCTCATGGCTTAAATTGAGGGAGAATTTTGAAACTTGGGAAGTCTATGTGTGAATCTGAAATTAAAATAACATGAGCATAGTATTTCATGCATATATGACTTTGTGATTCCATTTTCATGCTGAAAGTTCTTACTACATTACTCGTGTTATACATTTTGTAGTTTTTACCATGTCTAGTAATTGGAATAATTACTTACACTAAATCTGGTCATGGTCGAACTTTCTTGCTGTTTTGAACTTGTTGCATGCTCACAAGTGCTTTTAATCATAAAGAATTAATCAAGTAATCAACTCACATGTTGAGTTTTTATGTTCAAATAAAAAATGAGAAAAGATCAAGAGAATATGCATGCATCGCACTTCTTCTTTTGAGATGGCTTATCATTGCACTTAGATATGAACTTGAAAGGAGTTGTGTATGACTAAAACCATGTCCTTAAGCTTCTGACTGTCAAATGACATAGGCTTGGCTTGGTTGGTTAGAATAAGGCTGATGCTGCATATAATCTCTTGCAAATGTCATAAGATCAAAATTTGTGCTTTAAATGATAAATAAAATGCAGCAACAAGTGTCATGCTTTCAGGTCTTGAAATAGTTAAGTTTGTGAGATCATGACTTGCTTAAATTGAAAATTACACTTGATCTCTAGCATGGCTTACACTACTTTATGTATCTCATTGATGTGATAGTGTAAGTTACTTGATAGTATGATTTGGATGAGCTTTGTTTTATATGTATATGTTATAATGTGCTCATAACAAATTAAAATTTCTCTTTTGTACCTTGTTGAATACATTGTCAAAGGGTGATAAATTGATCACACATTCACAAGTGTTTTGGCACGATTCTTCTCAGGGAGAGAATTTTTGGTATTTTTGTTTTTCTTCTCATTTTATTTCTGATTTACAAAGGGGGAGAAATTGTTTTTAAAAATTTTCATGTGAATAAGCCAATGTTCAGATTTTAAGTGGTGTTGCCAATGCATTCATCAAGGGGGAGATTGTGAGACCTATTTGTGCTGAATACATTGGCTTTGACGATAAAAGTTTTGAATACTAGCAAAACACCTTTTTAACAAGGTCCGACTCTAGGTCCGAGCTCCTGCAAGGTCCGACTTGCTTTGTCTAGGTCCGACTTATTTTGGCTAGGTCCGACTTGTTTTTGCTAGCTCCGGTGCTATGTCCGACTAGCTTTGGTAAGTTCCATGCTAGGTCCAACTAAGCTTTAGTAAGCTCCGGCGCTAGGTCCGACTAGCTTTGGTAAGCTCCGGTTCAAGGTCCGGTTAGCTTTGGTAAGGTTCGGAGTTTGATTGCAATGGTTCTGCTTTTAACTTGCAATGTTTCGAACTTGCTTTACTCTTATGGAAAGTTTGCTTAGTATTATTTTACTAAGTTTTTGGTGTGTTTTGGTGGTTATGGCTGATATCATTTTGCCATGGTTTACAACATGCTTATGTGAGGTGCTCACGTAAGATGTTGTAGTTTCGGAACTAACGAGAGTCAAGTCGAGGACCTGTGCTCGGAAGTATTGGTTGTTTATTCATGTGCAGGTGTTGCTTGAGTTAAAGACATGGCTGGTGACGGGATCCATTGAACTAGTCTTAGGGAGAATATGAGGTTCAACAACCAAGTTCGGGAGGAATTGTGGTTGAGTTGATCAGGAGGTTGTGCAGTATGTTTGAATCAAGAACAATGCATATGAAGGTATCGTGGACATTGTTGGAAGGTGTTTGCACGTGTGCAAGGAGTGCATGGATGTGGCAACATGGTTCCAAGGTATGGTGAAGTGATATGGAAGTGGAGATATGGTTGAAAAGGTTCAACCGGCTGGATTTTGTGCTCAGACTGCGGCTGAGGCGGTTATGGTTTGTTTATGGAAAGTTTTGAGTTGGTTATAACAGGATTTCGTGTTAGGCATGAAGTAGAGTTGTTTTAGGAATGTTTGGGACGTTCCTAAGGTGTTTTGAAGTCTTAAGATTGCTTCTATCTGCGTATAGAAGAGTCTTGAGCAGTATTGGAAAGTTACAGTTTGAATCCAAGTAGGAGTAGGAGTCCTAGTTTGAATTGGATTGGCCATAGAGCTGGTTATATAAGCAAGGGAGGCCAAGGCTCTTGGAGAGAACGACTTTGAGGCCGTTCCTCTTGTGTTTTGATAAATAAAATTCGTATTCTAAAGGAACTTTTGTGCCTTGTTCGTCCGACTTGTTTCAGACAAGTTTTTCTCGTCGAGTTTCTATTCAGCATTACCTTGCTTCGGTGGTTTTATCATAACTCGAGTTTTACAGATCCGATTTATGTGATTCTTTCTGTGTTGTCTTTACAACTTGATTATCTATCATTCGTGAAAATTTCACGGTCATTGAATTTGTGGTTTCTGATCTACACGAGTTTCTTTGCAGTATTCCAGAACTGTTTTTTTTCATAGGACAGATTGACCTTTGTTCGATCTTTCGATCGTAACTTGAGTTTCTCTCAACGGATTTTCATGATTCTTGTTGTGAAGTCTTCGTGACTTGATTCTCTACAATCTATACTAGTTTTTCCACAGTTGAACACGTTTAGATTAGTCGCACACATGGTTTCTTTAACAGATCGGTTTTCTGCTGAGGGGTGTTTTGTTGCTTCCGCTGAAAAGTTTTTATCTACCATTCACCCCCCTCTGGTAGTTTTACACGTGTACTTCGATCCTACAGTTTTGTTTGCAAAAACTCGTATCCTTGAGTCAACTTGATGGGACACCCTTTTATAGAAGTTTACTAGTTTTGTTAACCATCCTTGTCGCCGGGAAAGTCGATTAGTCGGGTATGGTCATTTTTTCCTTTTTGCTTCGCTTAATTTACGGGATATGGGAAGCTAAAATAAAAACATGGCTGGCTACTGCACTCATATGAATAATGATGATGAGAACTTGATGATGTTGACGAGCATGAATCTAGGAGATCTAGGCAAGATTGGTTCGTGGATGTTGCTGGATGAGATGGTGGTTTACTTGCCGTAGATCTAAGGACCAGTTCATGCGAGAATATGCTAGGAAAATAGTGCCACCACAAGGCCAAGTATGGGTGCGACTTAGCTGATTAATTAGGTGTGTTGCTAGCTTGTTATGGACCGCTGGATGGTGCTGGGAGTGGGAGTCGAGAGGGACTGCCCTGGGAACTGCATGGCACAAGAGGGGGTCTGTGGGTGGGAGAATGGAGATTCGAGCCTGCCGGTGAAACCTCAGTGGGTCCGTACATCTAGTAGCCCCTTTGTAAAGGCTATTTTTTGATCTCTTGGCCATACTCCGACGGTTGTGTACTGGTATAATGGAGGTTCTTTCTAGTCGCCGACGGGTGACGAAATCACAAACTTATGGGTAAAGTGGTGCCACCTCTACAGAGTGTAAAACTATCATGATAGTCGTGCTTCCGGTCACAAGCACCTGGCCAACTTCCATGATTAGAGGCAAAACTTGGGATGGTTATTCGGTACGGTTGTAGCATGGTCATTGGGATTGGTTTTGGGATTGTTTTGAGTCATGACAATGAATTTGGTTTCGGTTATACGAATATGAGATGCTTACGAATATTTATGAGCATGAGATGAACTTGACAAAGATTATTGGCTGACTGAAGCATGATAAATGGTGAATTATGATGAAAGAATGTTGCTGAATTATTTGGTTATGTTGGGATTAAACTCACCTAGAGATAGTTGCTATTTTTACCATGTTTATGAAATAAAATTTGCTCGCTACAATGAGCCTTTTTATTCCCTACCTTGTTGTAAGCTATATGTCATACTTTTCTCGCACTTGCTGAGTACGACATGTACTCACCCTTGCATTACCACATATACATCAGCTGGAGGAGAAGAGTACTTTGAGGACCATGTGGAGTACTAGGTGTGCGCACTACCGTCAACATGCTTGTGGAGTTGAAGTTGGAGCCTGCTGTTTAGTTATTTTCCGCTGTCGTTTAGAGTCTTCCGCTGCAAGAATAAGTTAGATAGTCATGAGTGAGACATTGAGTCATTATAATAAAGTACTTAAACACTATTTATTCATGGTTATATTTTGAATTCAGTTTGTAGATTACATGTGTATATGTGATGAACATCCTGGGCACACATATGCATTCTCTTGGTTCTATTTTCGAAATCGGGTGTCACACCCAGGGTGGCGGGGGCCGGCAGCGGGCGACGGCTCGGGTGCGGCGGTTGGCTCGGGTCGGTGCCGGTGTGAATGCCCGCGCTGACCCGGGCCCGCAGCGTATATAACACTTACTTATGACGGCCTGTGGTACGGCTGTCGTAAATAAGCTTATTTATGACGGCCAAGCCTTGCCGTTGTAAATAAGTTGTTACTTACGATAGCCTAGGTCAAACCGTCGTAAATAATTTTTATTTACGACGGCTAGACTTGGCCATTGTAATTAATTAATTTACACTACTACAACAAGTTTCATCTTAGGCGGCTCTAAACGTATTATCACACGCGGTTTTCAAAACCGCTTGAAACAAGGAGCCTGTGATAATCAGCAGTTTTCACAGGCGCAAATTTAAACCGCCCGTGAAAAAGTTTATCACAGACAGTTCTATACCTACGACTAGCCGTCTGTGAAGACTCTTATTAGCGGCGGTTAATAACGTAAGAGTATCCGCCTGTGATAACTCCATTATTGCGGGCGGTTCAATACTACGACTAGCCGCCTGTGAAGAATCTTTATCACAAACGGCTTATAACGTAAAGAATATCCACCTGTGTAACTCTATTATCAGAGGCGGTTCTTTACCGACGACTTGCCGCCTGTGAAGAATCTTTATCACAGGCGGTTTGTAACGTAAGAGTATCCGTATGTGTAACTCTATTGTCGCAGGCGGTTCTTTACCTACGACTAGCCGCCTGTGAAAAATCTTTATCATAGGCGGTTTGTAACGTAAGATTATCCGCCTGTGTAACTCTATTATCGCAGGCGGTTCTTTACCTACGACTAGCCGCATGTGAAACTTATATTATCACAGGCGGTTCGTTACCTACGATAAGCCGTCTGTGAAATTATATTATCACAGGCGCGGTTTGTTAAGTACTATGTGCTGTTATTTCTAATTTCCAGGTCAATTTCATATGCACATTCATAAACAGTAGAAACAATATATTCTGACAAGTATCATCGACACAATATCACCAAAAAGTCATCTCATATACATATATATAAGTACAATATATCTCAATTCATAGTTTACAAGTTTTTCACTAAAAACATTGATGCTCAGTATACTGGCAAAGTTCTGCCACATCAGTGATTACATCAGCGTCATTGAAGAACTGCCCTTTTCGTTGGAAAATTTTGCGACGCATGAAGGTACACAGTTCATTTGCAATCTTCTCAGCTCCTCCACCAGGCATATCTATAGAAACCGGCCGTTCTTCGTCCACATTGTTCGTGTGCTGCAATGAAACACATAACAAGGTTTAGAATGTGTGGTGACAACGATAACATAATAGTATTAAAATATGCTTGTTACAATGAAAATGAAACTCAAAAGTAAGGAAAATACAATATTGACATTAAGTATAACATACATCGTCACGATTCACTCTATATTCGCATGCGGTCAGAAGATGCTCACATACATAATACCCGCATAAGACGCTCCCAGAAGACTACTTGGGACAAGGATAATATGTTGATATATGCAATGCATCCTTATTAGCAAGTCTCTGACCGCCAAGTTTTTCACGTAAAACCGCCAAGCCCTGTCATACAAGGAATGTCATATAAGAGTTACCAACCTATATATATGCATGTATATTAAAAGTATCGAATAACCGTACTTTCTCAAAATGTTAAGGAAATATTTGTAAGTATCTTGTGAGTAATCGGCTGAGTCCAAGACCATTGCCAAACACTGTGTTGGCTTGATGAAGATCATTATGTAGTGTTTACTGCACACGTATAAACACACATGTTAAGTCAAAAATTAGCAATAATTGCTATTTCCATGTCATGTGTCAAACTTACTCGAAGTGGTACGGAGCCTTTACGAGGTCTTTGCCATCTCTGACAAAGTTAAACATGGAATGTCCGATTTAGGCTGCAAGCTTTGTCTTTTTATCCCTCTTTTGGCTTGCGATTGATTTTTTAAATTGTTTTTTTGTCATGCGCTTGTACTGTTCTGAGTCCCGTTGCACCTGAAAGTCAAAATTCGACTTTGCAATTACTATAGGGTCAAGGATACCTATCTTGGACTTTAGCTTTTCATTATTCATGTATTGCATCCTATCTAATAAGTACGGAATTGTTATAATCTCATGACATGTGTATGCGTGTAGTAAGAAAAGCAAATACAAAATATTAGAGGCACTTACAAGAACCAGATGAGTAGCAGGTTGATTTTGAGCATGCCTCGATAGAAAAGGCTCCACTGATCTTCAAAGAGAAGAGCTCGTTTATCTTCTCCAACGCTCCAGAATGCTTCTTTTGGCACACGAAATATGACGTAACAAATGTCATACTTTGTGTTGGCAGTGATGTATCACTCGTGCATTCTTCTGAGAGGGAAATGTTGTTTGCTAAGCTGTGTCGATGTAATGAACAACCTCCAATTCTCATATTCAGGAGGAACGTCCTGAATCTTGTATATCGAAACTCCTGGTTTAACTAAAGTTGTCTCCCGATTATATTTCACACCGTCTTCTTCCCACTCCTCAATATTTTTTTATGTTGGCTCATGTGAAGCACCAGATGCATTAGATTTTGAAATATTTTTCTTGATTTTTTCCAAATATTCTCACACTTCTTTAGAAGGTTCCTTATTTTTGTATGAGCTAACTTTCACATGCACTGATCGAGGAGTAGTCGTCGAAAGTTAGACATTGGCCTATTGTTGAACCTGTTGTTCAACTGATTGCTCTTTACTACTAGCAGCTTGCTCTTGTACTGCTTCAAGCTATTGTTCAACTGTTTGCTCTTAGTTTCTTTACTAGCAAGGTTACTACCATCCTTGCTGTGACATAGCGGGAGTGGATCTTCCTGGACTTTCGGCGAAGAAGACGGGGCTGCAGTCTTTCGATATGCGATAGGGCTAGACCTCGGCTCATCGTCCAACAACACGATATTGCATTGGTGACAAAGGATTACCTGTTTGACAGCCTGCTCTAGAGTTGTGATCCCCTTAGGTGTGATGTGGTCTATTTCATAATCTTCATAATCATTATCAATGATCTGAAGAACTTGCACCACGGCATAATACAATGGAAGTGGATTGCCGTTGAAGACAAGGTTTGACTTTGCCATAGCAGCGGCAACCAGTTTTGTTTTGTTCCCTGCTCTGTCGATCGGGACAAGAAGACGACAAGATGTGTCCTTAACAATATCATCGATAGGGAACTTATGGTTTGACCCTAAGCTTGCCACAGAACCTACGCTGCTAGGGTAGAAAGTTGGAAATATCAAATGGTCCATTGCCACAGGAACCATCGCTCTATTCTGTGGCATTAATTGTCCTGATTTTATAATTTCATCTATTCTTTCTTTCATAGATGCCTTGACCTTTTGATCAATCGTATCTTCAATTGTCTTCTTGAACTTGTCACGTCTTCTATATAACTCTTTATTGTTCGGAAAACCATCTCTCCAGAACATCTGAGAAGAGATTGCTCGAACCCGTCCACTGTGTTCAGGGATGCCTAGGATAGCGGTAAATTTGTCATTCTCCCTCTTCGGCTTGAAGAGACGCTTCTCTTGATTTTCAATTACTTCTTTCATTTTTTGCTCTACTCGGCCCACAGAGTCAAGCTTTTCAAGTTTGCCCTCGCTGGTTAAACCTGACTGAGCTAAGACCCACCACTTAGTTCTCTCATCGCAACCTTGTAGCGAATCAGGATTGCCCTTAGTGACAGTTTACTCTAATATTTTATTCCATTTATCAACTTTGGGGGCATATCCGGCAGACCCCAAGTGATGATGGTATCTGTTCTTTTTGGCAAGCTCTGACCTAGATTCACTTAGGGCTTTAGCCTTAGGTGTGGTCTTTTGACAAACAAATTCTTGCCACTGAGCTTGTGTGATTTTTCCCATCTTCTTTGGGCTAGGGACCTTATTGTCCTTAACATAAGCATTCATTTCACTCTTCCAACCATGAAACTTCTTGCCACAAGAGACCAATATTGCTTTCTTTACAGCTTCTTCCGTGCCTTTTGGGAACTTGAATTGTTTTTTTAACTTATCCCACAACTCATTCTTGTCCGCCTCAGGGAATTTTCTCCAATTCTCAGTTGTGATCGGCACGAGCTCTCTAACAAGACAACCGCATGCATTTTGGTACTTTGTAACTGAATCCAGTGGATCCTGGGGAAGCCCACCTAGTGTAAGTGCATCTAGGCATCCCCATGGGTTTTGGATGATTGATGACGACAAATTAAGAGACTAATGAGCTGAAACGATCATAAGCACAGGACCTTTCCAAGGCGGACACCTAAACTCTCAAAAAGGAAAAAGATGAAGAACGGCGTCGAAGACTTGAAGAGTAGAAATTAGGGTTTCACTTGAGTCTTTATTAGGCTAGCCGTGTAAAAGAAAATGTGTGTGTGTCAAGTGCATTGAGATCATAGAAGAGAGATCAAAGCGCTAGAAGTGTCAAATCCTTAGCGGAGAGAGGTAGAGAGGTAAAGTTGGGCAGGTCGGACTTGTCCGGGGAAGATGTCGGACTAGTCCGGAAGTCCTACGGCTTAGTCCGTTTCGGGGCGGACTAAAAGTTCCTGACTGAGATCGGACTTGTCCGTTTTGGGACAGACTAGTCCGTTTCTCTCTAGGTGAGAGTGTTTTTGGGGCTAGGTCCTAGTAGACGGGACTTATCCGCCTGAGTGGCCGGACTAGTCCGGGCTAGCCAGACTTGTCCGTTTTCAAACGGACTAAGAGTTCCTGTGTGAGTTCGAGCTAGTCCATTCTAAGGCGGACTAGTCCGTATGGGTGTGAGATGAGAGCTCCCTCGGCTAAGTCTTGGTGGACTAGACTTGTCCGCCTTAGTGGCCGGACTAGTCCGGGTCCTCCAGACTTGTCCGTTCTCACCCGGACAAATAGTTCATGTGTGAGATCGGACTAGTCCGGTGTGAGGCGGACTAGTCCGGACTTTTGGTAGGTGGCAACGGTTGGCTTCGGGACTTATGTAAAAGGAGATGCCCCGACCTCATTTACATAGCTCTGGAACCCTAGCGCCGCCACAGCCTTCCTAGAGCCTCTTCGAGCCTTCTCCATTGCCTACTCACCCTCTTGAATGAAATCCTAAGTGAATTTGTGTGTGTGAGAAGAGGAGAAGTAAGAACTTCGCGTTTAAGGCTCTCGGGGTGATCTCGTGCACTTGGTGTGACCTGTGGCTTGTAAGATCGGTGAAGCTTTGTGGAAGTGATCAAGTGGGAGCCTCTGATTGTGAGCAGCCCCAAAACTTTGTAAGTTCACTCTTGAGATAGTGAAGAACTGGGTTGGCCTTATTGGCGACTTGGTGAGGAAAGGGTTGTTAGACCCAGTCCTTTGTGGACTCCTCAACAGGGACGTAGATTCCTGAGTGGAATCGAACCTCGAAAAAAATCATTAGTGTCTCTCTTGCGTGTATATTATTTTGAAGATCAATATTGCTTAGGGTTTGTTTTAATTATTTCGCTTTACATCATCACAATCTTGCAATTCATTTCAATATTCTGTCACACTTGTCATATAGAATTGCTAGTTGTTTTATCCACATTTTGTTAAATTAAAATCTAGAGAAAAACCCATAAAAATCAAGCTTTAGACCCTTCCAGCAGTTTGACCAGACTAGTCCGCCCCTGAGCCAGACTAGTCCAGCCCTTTTAGGTCTTTCCAACAAGCAAACCGGACTAGTCCACCCCTGAGCCAGACTAGTCCGGCTCTTGTGTACTAATCTCATTTAATTAAGTCATTTTAGGTGTTTTGGCCTATTCAACCCCCTCTAGGAAATTTCAATTGGTATCAGAGCAGGTCTCTCCATCAATAGTCTAACCACTCGGAGAGAAGATGGCTGGAGTTGAGGGATACGAGATCCCGCCGACGTCGCAAGGCGAAAACACGTATGACAAGAAAAAGGACGCTGATGTGCTGAAAGATCACTCAAGTGACGATGAAGAAGTTCGCCAGCGCAAGGCACAACTTCGTGAGAAGCTAGGTCACTCTAGTAAAGAGAAGAAGAAGTCGAAGGATCAAGAAAGGAGTAGTCAACCGGACTACTCCCAATATCCTTTCAACTATGAATGATTAACTTCTAACAATCATTACTTATCCATTCCTCTTGGCAAACCTCCTCAATTCGATGGAAATGATTACTCAATGTGGAAGCATAATATGAAGATGCATCTAATATCCTTAAACCCTAGCTTGTGGCAAATTGTCTTAACAGGTGGCCATCTTACAAGAAATGAAGAAGATGTTACCCCGGAGCAAGCCATTCTACTTCATCGCAATGCTCAAGCAGTTGGGGTCATCACCTCATCCTTGACTCGAGAAGAGTTCAACTAAGTCGATGGATTGGAGGTGGCCAAAGAAATATGGGACACACTCAAGATGGCGCATGAAGGCAACCGAATCATTAGGGAGGCCAAGATCGAGATGATTGAAGGAGAGCTTGGGAGGTTCACCATCATGGATGGTGAGTCCCCTCAAGACATGTACAACCATCTCAAGGTCCTCATCAACAAGATACAATCTTATGGATGCACCCGGTGGACGGATCGTGAGGTGGTGAAGAGGATGCTTCGGGCATTCATGCCGCGAAACATTGCTCTTTGCTCCTTGATCTGTGAGAGTTCGCGATATGCTCCAATGACCCCAGAGGAAGTGCTTGGAAGAACCATCAACAATGAGATGATGGAGAATGAAGCCATGTTCTATAGCGACCTCCAAAGACTTGCCTCCTCAAAGAAGAAAGATGTTGCTTTCAAAGCAACATCCTCATCACAAGACTTCGAAGCAAGTGATGATGAGGGCCTCGACACCGATGAAGAAGAGGCGCTCTTCATCAACAAGTTCAAGAGGATGATGAGAAGAAGGAAGGGGGCAACCATTATGGGAACAAGAACAAGGAAAGGTCCAAGCCCAATACGAAAAGAGCATGCTACAACTGTGGTGAATATGGACACTTCATTGTGGATTGTCCATATGAAGAGAGTAAGAAGAAGAAAGATGGCAAGTCTCAAGAGAAGAAATTCTTCAAGAAGAAGAAGCCATCAGGACATGCTCACCTTGGGAAAGAATGGGACTCAAACGAATACTCATCCTCCGAGGATGAAGAGAAAGTGACAACACTTGCCATTGGAAGGAGCAAGCTCTTCCCAAAAATTGAAGACTTTAAATCTTCATGTATCATGGCTAAGGAGGGAAGAAGAAAGGTTAAATCTAAACCATACTCCTCTACATCTTCACTTGATAGCTTTGATAGTAGTAGTGATAATGAATTCATGCTCAAGGATCTAAGTAGGAGCACCTTGAAAAAGATGAGATTGTTGTCGGAAGAAATCTTTTAGAAGGATGAACTCATCAATCGTCAAGAAGACATGCTCATCCTTGAAAAGGGGAGATGTCATGAGCTTGAAGAGCTCCTTGAGGTTGAAAGGGAAAGAAGCAAGGCACTTGAGCGTGAACTCGCCTTGAGCAAGGAAACTTGCTCATATCTTGAAGAAACAACTGTTGTGCTCAAGGATGAAATTGTTAAATTGACAAAAGCAACGATCCTTGAAACACAAGTTGAGTCTCTCAAAATCAATGCACCTTCTTCCTCTATGATTTCACCCTCCTCAAAGAAATCTCCCGAAGCAACTCAAACTTGCAAGTGCTCAAACTTAATCCTAAAACTCAAAGATGAACTCAAGTTGGCACAAAACAAGCAGTCACCAAAAGGTGGTATCTTTGACAAGGAAAAAGTGGCATATGCACGAACTGCATATACCAATTTAAGACCTCCACATGTCAAAGATGGTCTTGGCTATTCTCGGGAGTGGAGGCAACATGCTAAAAATCCCAAGAAGAGAAAAGACTTGATTGTTTTTGTCAAGGAAGGTTCATCCAACAAAGAAAATGTAAAGAACATTGCAAACTCATCTAACATGCCTAAAAATAAACCTCATCTTTTGTTCCATGATTTTGATGCCTCATATGTTTTATTGAGAAACAAATTTGGAAAGATCTATGCTAGGCATGTTGGGCCACTCCGCAAGAGTCCAAAACCTTGTGTGTGGGTGCCCAAGTGCCTCTTGACTAACATGAAAGGACCCAACTCTGTTTGGGTACCAAAAGGTAAGGCATAACTCTATTTTGTAGGCATACTCCTCCGTTGGATCAAAATGGGTGCTCGACAGTGGATGCACAAACCATATGACCGGAGAGAGAAAGATGTTTGTGGAATATGAGGAAAACAAAGATCCAAGTGAAGGAATATACTTTGGGGACAATAGCCAAGGGAAAATCCTTGGCACCGATAAAATTGCTATCTATCCCCAACATACTCTTTCAAATGTTTTGCATGTTGAATCCCTTGATTATAACCTTCTATCCATATCCCAATTAAGTGATAAAGGTTATAATTGTATGTTCACTAACGAGGGTGTGACTGTTTTGAGAAGAAGCAATGACTCAATCGCCTTTAAGGGTGTCCTCAAGGGAAAGCTTTACCTTGTGGATTTCACAACGGATAAAGCTCAACTTGACACGTGCTTAATGGCAAAGACCAACATGGGATGGCTTTGTCATAGAAGGCTAGCCCATGTTGGAATGAGGAACTTGCAAAAATTTCTCAAGGGAGAATACATTTAAGGCTTGAAGAATGTTGTTTTTGATAAGGATAGCCCATGTAGTGCTTGTCAAGCCAGAAAGCAAGTTGGAGCTCAACATCCATCCAAAAATGTCATGACGACCAAAAGACCCTTGGAGCTACTTCACATGGACCTTTTCAGCCCAATCGCCTACATAAGCATCGGCGGTAACAAATATGGTCTTGTTGTTGTAGATGATTATTCTCGTTTCACTTGGGTGTTCTTTTTGCATGACAAAGGAGAAACTCAAGGTGTGCTCAAGAAATTCTTGAGAAGAGCTCAAAACGAGTTCTCCTTAAGAATTAAGAACATAAGGAGCGATAATGGCACCGAGTTCAAGAACACTCAAGTGGAAGAATACTTGGATGAAAAAGGCATCAAGCATGAGTTTTCAGCCCTCTACTCCCCTTAACAAAATGGAGTTGCTGAGAGGAAGAATAGAACTCTCATTGAGATGGCAAGAACCATGCTTGATGAGTACAAGATGTCGGACCAGTTTTGGGCGGAAGCGGTTAACACCGCTTGCCATGCCATAAACCGATTGTATCTTCATCGACTTTTGAAGAAGACGTCTTACGAACTTCTAACCGGTAAAAACCAAACATCTCTTATTTTCGTGTCTTTGGGAGCAAGTGTTATATTCTCAACAAGAATCCTAGAACTTCAAAGTTTGCTTCAAAGTCCGATGAAGGTTTCTTGCTTGGTTATGACTCAAACACCTACGCCTATCGTGTTTTCAACAAAACTTCCGGAATTGTTGAAATAGCGAGAGACGTAGTGTTTGATGAGACTAATGGATCCCAAGTGGAGCAAGTTGATCAAAGTGTGCTAGATAAAGAAGAGGATCCACAAGAAGCACTTAAAAGGATGGCACTTGGAGAAATTTTTCCTCAAGAACATCCTCAAGACTCAAATGATCATCCAACAAACGAAAACATATCTCCCTCCCATGATCAAGCTCAAGATGAGCAAGGCCAACCTCAACAAGATCAAAACGATCAAAGTCAAGATAGAGGATTGGATCAAGGGGGAGACGAAGAAAAGAGTAACAATGGAGATGAAGATCAAAGAGTTCAACCACCTCATCCAAGAGTGAACCAAAGTGTTCAACGGGATCATCCCGTCGACAACATACTATGAGATATCTCCAAAGGGGTGACCACTCGCTCTCGAATGGCTAATTTTTGTGAACATTACTCTTTTGTTTCCTCTTTGGATCCCCACAAGGTAGAAGAAGCACTACAAGATCCGGATTGGGTGGTGGCCATGCAAGAGGAACTCAATAATTTTGAAAGAAACCAAGTGTGGGAACTTGTGAAGCGACCCAATGCAAATGTTGTGGGAACCAAGTGAGTATTCCGCAACAAGCAAGATGAGTATGGGGTTGTAACAAGAAACAAGGCAAGACTTGTTGCAAAGGGATATGCACAAGTAGAAGGTTTGGATTATGATGAAACTTTTGCTCCCGTAGCTAGGCTTGAATCAATTCGTATCTTGCTTGCTTTTGCAACTCACCATGATTTCAAGCTATACCAAATGGATGTGAAAAGTGCTTTCCTCAACGGTCCAATCAAGGAGGAAGTGTACATGGAGCAACCACCCAGATTTGAGGACGATAAGTATCCTAACCATGTCTTTAAACTTCAGAAAGCCCTCTATGGCCTCAAACAAGCTCCTAGAGCATGGTATGAGTTTCTTAGAGATTTTCTTATTAAAAATGGTTTTAGAATAGGAAAAGACGACTATACACTCCTCACTAAGCATTTTAACAATGATTTATTCGTGTGCCAAATATATGTCAATGACATTATATTTGGTTCTACTAACAAAGCTTTTTGTGATGAGTTTTCAAAGATAATGACTGAAAGGTTTGAGATGTCAATGATGGGGGAATTGAAGTTCTTCCTAGGACTCCAAGTCAAACAACTCAAGGAAGGAACGTTCATAAGTCAAACCAAGTATACTCAAGACATACTTAAGAGGTTTGACATGGACAAAGTCAAACCCATCAAGACTCCCATGGGAACCAACGGACATCTTGACCTTAAGGAAGATGGTCCAAGTGTGGACCAAAAGGTATTTCGTTCCATGATAGGCTCTTTGCTTTACCTTTGTGCATCTAGGCCCGACATAATGATTAGTGTGTGTATGTGACACGACCCCACGGTCTTGTCGAGCCAGGATCACACTGAGGGGTGCTGCGTTGCACAACACCGGATAACACACATCAAAGGTACAAAGCGGAAGCAAAGTTTATTACATAAAGAGGTTTATGAACATTTGTACAACAAAATATGTTCAGTCTACACTCACGGGCGTAGACTACGCGTCAAGTTCACGTTCAGCCCGTGAACGTGTCCTTGCTAGCACACACGCACACTAACACGGCGGCGTGCACGACTCCCATTCGACGGGGTTCCCCTCCTGGGGTTCCGTCTCCTCCTCGGGAGTCCCTTCCTCATAGAACCCTGCAAATGCTTCAAACACAAGCAGTGAGCACGAAGGCTCAGCAAGACTGACCCGTCTCTCCTAAACATGAAACTTCTACATGAGGGGTGATGGGTACATGATGTAAAACAAGTTGCAAAGGACTCGCCTAATTATTGGAACCTTACTTTCAAGTTTTAGCAGCAGGTTGTGGAGAACCTTTACGCTGAGACACATGAGAGAGCCGCAATCAAACAAGAAACACATTTGTCTCATGTATTTTGCCCAAAGTTGAAAAGAACTTTAGTTAGCTCTAAACGATAACAAATCATTAACAATCAAAGTTCATCTTTCAATCAGCAATATTTTAACATGTAACTAGCTTGTTCTTTCTACGTCACGGTACAGTGAACAAGTGGTACTCACTGACCGCGAGGGACGGCGATTATAATCGATTTACAACTGCAGGGTTACCCGAATAACCCGTCACGTATGCCCGTACTCGATGTTGCATGCAGCAACCATCACGGACGCCGTACGCAACCACCTTTCACCCGTCAGCTAAATATTGAACCGGTCCCATCATCCCGAGCAAGAGGTCTCTGCACACGCATCTCAGTGCCGTCAGCCGATTTACACCTCAAGCTCTCAACCTACCCTCTGAACGACGGGCAATGCCTCAATACCCAGCTACCCGAGTTACATCGGTTTCCCGGTTCCCATATAGCCGGTAGGTCTTCGGTACTGTTCTAGCTTGTTCAACAGGCCCGCACACGGCTCGGTCCTCAATCGACACAAGCGGAGATATAGCACACAGGCCCCAAAGTCCTGCTGCCCTTACTCTCCGCTCAGTCTCATTTTCTTGCCATGTGTTTCATGTGCTATCTCTACCCGAGTCTAGTGCCTCTAGCCTATTCTCGTGAGTAGTTCCAACTACTCGACTTGTACCAAATCCTACTCGATCTTAGCATTGCAGTGGATAACGAGGTTTTCAATCCTAATCCCAACCCATGGTTTTCTGGGCTATGCATTTGGGTTTCAAACAAGACTCTAATGCAAGAAGTAATGGTACTCCAAGTAAGTGCTCAAAACAGTAAAAATTTGTAAAAGGGTTAATGCAAACCGGAGCTTGCCTTGCTGCTCTTGGTCGTAGGCTAGCTGCTCCTCTGGAGTAACGAAGTCTAGGACTTCGGGTTCCTTCTTGATCTTAGCGACTACATGATATAAGAAGTACATGTATTAATTTGAATGCATTTGAATTGAATTTAAACTTGTGAAGGTTGTAAGCCTTACTAGACAGACCAAATGACTCTGAATTTTTTACTGTGTCTTGGTTACAACCTGAACAGGGACTTGGTCAAGTTTTAGTTGCAGCAAAGCTCATTTGAGCTCTCCACAAATAATTGTGCACTTGACCTTAATTGGAGCTCTTAGGGTGTTCTAGGGATTTTCATGGAGCAAGCCATGACTTCCTGAAAACTAGATTTTTAGAGGGTTCTAATTGAGTTGGTCTCACTTAATTTGAAGGTTCCTATCTAAAGATATGAGCTAAACAATTTCAGAGAAATTCTGAAAAATGTTTCTGAACATTTTCCATTTTCTCTGGAACAGTTTCATTAATCACACCATTAGGTGGATCAAATGAGCTCAAATGGAGCTGAAATTGTTATGGTAGTTCAGGGATATTTTTGTGAACCTCCCAGCAAAATTCTGAATTTTCCTCCAAAGGATTCTCCAGTTAAAATTCCAAACATCTTAAACTTTGAGGAATTAATTCTGGAGAAATAAGGATTTTCATGAAGTGAAACTTGATTTGCTAGAAAGTACTCAGAGAGCTGAATCCAACAAAATTTGGTTCACTCGATTTGGAACTTCCTAGCCAAAGTTATGAGGATTTGAAGTTTGAATGAAATCTGAAAATCGGGGAAAAGTTTAAATTTGCCGGTGGGTCCACGGTACACGTGTCGGACACGGGAGCGATGGCACACCGGGGTCTACGGGGTTTTTGCGCGCCAGCACACCATATCCAAGCCGCAGCCCGATCCCGATTTAAAATACGAGCCGCTGACAGCCGGGGAACATGATTCTGGCCGCCCCTGCCTACTTTCACTCGGGGAACATGATTCCGGGCTCAGTTCGTCATGAAAATGGCCGGTAGATGGTCGGCGACGAGCGGAAGCCTCGGGAGAACTTCGGCCGTGTCGGCCGACCTCCCTAGCACCTCAATCGCTCGAGCCAACGGTCGGGAAGCATCAGTGGACCTTAGGAAAGGTCGACATGAGCTCCACGGAGCTCGGGAAGGGCTGTGTTGGGCTGTCACCGTGCGACCTAGGCCGGAAATCGGGGTTTCTACTAAAACTCGAAGAACAGCGGTTTCCCTCCATGGTTCTTCGTGCTTCCTGCTCCTATGGACTCGTACGGGCACCTAGAAGTGATTCTCTCCACGAGAGGATGAGTGGTGCAGTGTGGATTACGAATTTCGCGGATCGGTGCAGACTCCACTTTTGCACACCATCGCGAAAACATGAAATTCCAGCGTGAGCGGTCTTTGTCACGCCACCGGAGCTTGCGGGAATGAAATAGGGACTGAAGGCGAACTTCTTTGCTGTTCACAGATCGGTGAACGGTGGGCTGTGGTTGCCGGATGGATCGTTCCCGCGGTGGCGGCTCGAGCTGAACCGGCATAGGAAAGATCGTCACGGTGGAGCTCGGGAAGGACTGCTCCGAGCCTGGAACCGACGTGAGGGTGTCGAGGAGGGCTTGGCGCACCTGGTGCTGGTCACAGATCGCCGTGGGAGCCTTGGGGTTGGCCGGGCGATGAGGGACCGAAGATTCACTCGGGCGGCGAGGGGTTTCAGTCTGTTGGGCAAGAACGCGTCGTGGTAGTGATGGGGAGCACCGGCGACCGCTCGGGCGCATAGATAAGGGCCCCGGGAGTCGGTTCAGCGGCCGTGGGCGGCAAGCAGCTGGTGGCACGGCGGCCTCCCCTCTTTGGCGCCCTCGGGAGAAGCTCGGGGACCCGAGCACTGAAAGTTCACTCGGTTGAATTTCCTCAGTGGCTGACATGTGGGTCCCGGTTTTCTTTTAACCTCTGAAATTAACTCCATATCACTGTTGTAAACAGTAAGCCCTAAAATTCCCATTGTGATTTGAATTATTCACCCCTGAGCCATTTGAATTGGTTAGAATTCAAATTGGGTTTGGTTTGACTAAATTTCAGCACATGTTCAGTTTGAAATTCAAATATAAGTTTGAATTTGCTACACTTAGCTCATGTCAAGATCAATTCCAAATGGAGTGAAAATTGGTGTGTGAGCTCACAAAAATGTGCTGAGTAAGAATATGCCTCCCACTTTTGTATTCATGGGATAAAAACAGTTTGAATTTGAATGTGGGTTCAAACTACCCTCTTTTTATCTATACCCAAAAGTACCTCAAAAAGGTTTTGAATTTGGGTGAAACTTGGCATGGACATTCCTAGCAATGTGTATGAGTTTTCAAAATGTCCAGCCCCTAGATGATGCATGTGGGAAATACCACTTTTGCATTTTTTGAGTTTATTCTCTAATGAGCTTGTTGATAATGGTTACTTGCTCTTCAAATGTGTTCATCCACTTTCTTCAAATGAGGTGTGTGGTGTGGTGATGGACACTTTAAACATGTGTCAAAAACTGAGGCCTTTACATTCCTCCCCCCTTAAAAGAATCTCGTCCCGAGATTATAAGGTGAAAATGAGAGAGAGGACGGTTGAAAATTACCGGATGTGCGACGTGAGAAAGTCGGGGTAGTTAGCGTGAAGAAATACTTCGCTCTCCCATGTCGCTTCGCCCACGGAGTGATTACTCCATAGAACTTTGTAGAACCACAACGTGCGGTTGCGTGTGGTTCGGGCCTTTTCGTCAATGATCTGAACCGGTTCCTCCCGATAGGTGAGATCCGGTTTCAGTTCTTCAATGTCCTCGAGCTGAACGGTAGTAGATAGCTTGAGACACTTCCTCAGCTGGGAAATGTGAAAGACGTCGTGCACACCGGAAAGTGCTTCTGGTAATTTCATCCGGTATGCTACTGATCCACATCTTTCGGTAATCTGGAATGGACCGGTGAATCGGGGTGCCAACTTTCCTCTCACCCCAAATCTGTTTACGCCCTTCATTGGAGACACACGTAGGTATACGTGATCCCCGACTTCGAACTGCAACGGGCGCCTTCTCCGGTCCGCATACTGTTTCTGTCAGGATTGGGCGGCTTTTAGGTTCGCTTGAATCAGTCGAACCTTCTCCTCCGCGTTGTTGACAAGGTCAATCCCGAAGGTAACACTTTCGCCAGACTCACACCAGTTCAATGGTGTGCAGCATTTTCTCCCGTATAGCGCCTCGTAGGCACCATCTTTATGCTGGCTTGGTACCCATTGTTGTACGAGAACTCGGCTAACGGCAAGTGATCATCCCAATTCTTGCCATGGTCGACAGCGCAAGCTCGTAGCATGTCTTCTAGAATCTGATTTACCCGCTCGGTTTGTCCATCCGTCTGCGGGTGGTAGGCTGAACTAAGGATCAGCTTCGTCCCCAAGGCAGCGTGTAGCTGCTCCCAAAAAAGGGACACAAATAAAGTGCCCCGGTCCGATATGATGGTACGGGGTACGCCGTATAAGCATAGGATTCGTGAGATGTACAGTTCAGCGTACTTCTTGGCGTTGTAGTTGGTGTTGACTGAGATGAAATGGGCAACTTTGGTGAGCCGATCGACGATCACCCACACAGAATCATGTTTCCGTAAGGTGGTGGGTAAACCGACGACGAAATCCATGCTCACGTCCTCCCACTTCCAGGCAGGAATGCCCAGTGGTTGCAGCAGTCCCGGTTTCTGCATATGATCTTCCTTCACCCTTCGACATGTATCACACTCGGACACGTACTTTGCGATCTCCCGCTTCATCCGTGTCCACCAAAACTTGCTTCTGAGTTCTTGATACATTTTGTTGCTGCCGGGGTGAATAGAAAATTTTGATAAGTGAGCCTCATCAAAAAAATTTCTTCCGTAACTCCGGGTTACGGGGTACGACGATCCGGTCCTTGAACCATAGGACGCCGTCTCCGTCCTTCCGGAAACATTTCAGCTCCCCACTGTCTACACGTCTCCGTAAATGTGACATGCCCTTGTCATGTTTCTGAGCTGCCGCTATCTCTTCACGGATGGTGGGGATCAAAGCTAAGTTGTGGAGAGCTCCATATGGAATCACATGCAGTGGTGGTTCGCTCTCTTCCAACGGTGTGATGGTCAGGTTGTTGACGTGTGACTTGCGGCTCAGCGCATCCGCCACTACGTTTGCCTTGCCGGGGTAATAATGGATCTCTATTTCGTAATCCTTCATCAATTCTAACCATCTTCGCTGCCTCATGTTCAGCTCCTTTTGAGTGAATATGTACTTGAGGTTATTGTGGTCGGTATATAAATGTACGAGGTTACCGAATAGGTATTGCCTCCACATTTTGAGTGCGAGTACCACGGCAGCGAGCTCCAAGTCGTGAGTTGGATAATTCTGCTCATGGTTTCTAAGCTGCCGTGACCCATACACGACCACTCTTCGGTCTTGCATCAGCACACATCCGAGCCCAATGCCGGATGCATCGCAGTACACATCGAATGGTTTTGTTGTGTCTGGCTGCGCCAAAACCGGTGCTGATGTTAGGTGCTTGACTAAAGCCTTGAATGCTGCTTCACATGCTAGACTCCAAACATATTTGGTAGCCTTCTTCAGCAGCTCCGTCATAGGCTTGGCAATCTTCGAGAAGTTCGGAATGAACCTCCGATAATATCCCGCGAGCCCGAGGAAACTCCGTACCTCGTGAACAGTTCTCGGGGACTTCCAATTCAGCACTTGTGTGACCTTACTCGGGTCTACAGCGATACCCTCCGCTGAGATGATATGCCCGAGAAAAGGCACTTGCGATATCCAGAATTCGCATTTGCTGAATTTCGCGTATAGCTTGTGATCCCGCAGCCGTTGCAAGACTATACGCAGATGTTTCTTGTGATCTTCCTCCGACTTGGAATATACCAGTATGTCATCGATGAAGACCACGACAAACTTGTCCAGCTCTGGCATGAATACCAAGTTCATCAAGTACATGAAGTGAGCTGGAGCATTGGTGAGGCCGAAGGACATGACCAGGTACTCATAAAGTCCGTACCTCGTCGAGAAAGCCGTCTTCGGAATATCCTCAGCCCTTATCTTAATCTGATGGTACCCGGATCTTAAGTCCATCTTCGAAAAGATCTTTGCTTCGACCAACTGATCAAACAACATGTCGATCCGTGGCAACGGGTACTTATTCTTGATGGTTACGGCGTTTAGTGGACGATAGTCCACGCAAAGCCGCAACGTCTCGTCTTTCTTCTTCACGAATAATGTCGAGCAGCCCCATGGCGAGGAGCTCGGCCTAATAAAACCCTTCTCCAGCAAGTCCGTTAGCTGAGTCTTCAGTTCAGCCAATTCCTTGGGTGCCATCTTGTACGGCCTTCGGGATATTGGCATGGTTCCCGGTGCAAGTTCAATCTTGAAATCCACCTCTCTATCGGGCGGCATTCCCGGTAAATCATCCGGGAACACGTCAGGGAACTCTCGGACCACTGGAATATCTTCCAATCTGATAGTTGTGGATTGATAGACACTTGGAAGTTTTATTTCTGGACTGTCTAGAAATAAGGAGTGAGATCCGTGCACTTCTGAGTTTAAGTGCACGACTCGAAGGACGGTGTTTAAAACAGCGCCGTGGCGGGTTAACCACGACATCCCTAGGATGACATCGACCTTCTGTCCCTCTAAGGTTATGAGAGATGTAGGGTACACTCTATCCGCTAAGCATAATGGTGCTTTGGAAACCATTACGCTTGCTGAAATCTTCCCACCCGGTGAACAAATCAAATATGGACTATCGGTGGGTAGGATTGGCAAGCTGTGTTTAGCAATGAAAGCTTGGCTAATAAAATTATGTGTGGCGCCTGAATCAAACAACACTATGGCGGGATGCTGGTGGAGTTGGAACATACCCGCAAGGATTGGCTCACCCTCCGGCACGTCCTCTATGGCAAGTTGGTGGACGGTGCCGGGCCTCGGGTTTGCCCGCCGCGCATTAGTAGGGTTCCGGGGCTGATTCCTCCCCGGAAGTTGCGGTGCAACTCCGCCGCCTTGTCTCTCCGGACAACTGCTGGCGAAGTGTCCTGGGCGACCACATTTGTAGCATGTGACCGCTGCTTGTCCGGTGCTTGGGGGATGAAAGCCCGGCATGCGCTGCTGAGGTGCATACGCACGCGGCATCGCCTGCTGCTGCTGTTGTTTTTGTGGAGGTGGTGCTGGTAGTGCCGGCCTGAATGCTGGTGAAGAATATGGCCGACTGCGGAATGGCATCGACCTCTGTGGTGGCTGCCAGCGTGGACCTGATGGTGGGCGATTCACCATCCGAAATTTTTGAGAAGGACCGCCTCCTTCTCCACTGCTTTGCGGCGCGCTTCGCTTTCTCTCCGCCCCCGCTAACTCCTTACCGGAGTCCTCCTGAACAATCGCCGCGTCAATTATGTCGTTGAGGCTGCCGCGATTGAACATCGCCAACTTGTCTTTCAGGAGCGGGCTAAGCCCCTGGTAGAAGTGGTCCCGCCGCTTCTCGTCATATCAGCGTGATACGACGCGTAGAGCGCGAGATCGTTGAACGCCCTGGAACATTCCAGCGCATTCCGGCTCCCTTGTTGCAGGTGTAAGAATTCCTGCGTCTTCCTCTTCATCAGACCCGGCGGTATGTGATAGGCCCTGAAGGCCGTCCGGAACTCCGCCCAGGTCATAACTCGGTCGGTGGGCTGTGAAGCACAGTAGTTCGCCCACCACGCGCTCGCGGATCCCTGGAGCTGTTGGACCGCGAACTGAGTCTTGCGCTACTCACTTATTTGGAGCAGCCCGAACTTCATCTCTATCGTGCGGAAACAGTTGTCCGCATCGAGGGGTTCATCCGCCCTTGAAAATACCGGGGGATGAGTCGCTAGGAAGTCGGAGTAGGAGCTTTGTTGACGCTTCTCACGATCTTGACGTCTCTCTAGTCGAGATGTATTTGCAATAAGGGTCTGCAGCAACTCCGTATGCTGCTGATGAGAGCCCGCCATTGCTGCTACAATATCCACCAAAGTAACCGTTGGCGGTGGCGGTGGCGGTTGTTTCTGTGGTTGCTGCTGCTGTTGCTGTCCCGAGGAATCCTCGGGAGGCTGTTGGGAGGTTTCTCCCCCATGACTAGAACCCCCAACGTCTGGGTTGGCACGAGTACGAGTCATTCTGAAATTCAAAACAGCATCGATCAGTACATGTCATACTTAAAATTCCATATGCAACAGTAGGTATTGAAGTGACGCATGAATAATTTGCACAACATTCACATATATTGATAAAGCATAAACTTTATACAAGATACATTATTCTCGGGCCTCCGAGAAGTCGTGCTCATGTCGTCACTACCTATACATACACTACTGCCTACACGACATGTCACTGGTTACCAACAGTTTGGGTCATACTACTCTGGTTGCCCTACTTGGCAACGATAACACTCTACTCAGAGTAGAACTCGACCTCCTGTGGGTCATCCTCCTCCGGTACCTCTGCTGGTGGCTCCGGATCTACAACCTCTTCTCCATCTCGGGCTCTCCCATTGCCGGAAGACCCAAGACCACCGGTATGCCCAATACCGGAGGTACGAGGTCCTGCAATGCATGCACCTCGTCCATGGCCTGGTTGTAGTCTTCTAACCAGCCTTGTCCTTCCTCAATAGAGTCGTCTCTCTCTTGAGTGAGGTCCTCATTCTGCCGGGTTAAAGTCTGCACCAGCTCTTGTAACGCCGCGATGTCGACACGGCTTTTCTTCTTCGCCTTCTTCAGACGATGCAACTGATTATTCTGTTCGTTCAGTCGCTTGATCGTCGGAAGGAGCACATTGCGGAGTGCGCTGTGGGCACTCTCGAAATGGTCTCCACGTCTTGTGCTCTCTTTGAGCCTTGCGGCGAGATGCTCCGTATGAACAGCTTGGCTGTTCATCACGGCCTTTCCCGCCCTCATTTGGAGGCTGAGGTTCGCCTCTGCGGGGTTGTACCTTGGGCAACCCAGGTCTGTTGCCTCCAGATACCTCTCTTCCCACACATGATGAGCCCGTCCCTCCACTGGAACGAGCGCATATGGAGTGCCCTCCATCGCTCTCACGTGTAGCTCGCAGAAACGTGACATGGTGTCACGGGCTGCCACTTGCCACATTCCCTCGGGATGTCTACATCTCACCGTGACGGTGAATGGCGCCCACCCGGGTGGTGTAGGACCTGCAGGGACCTCGACATGGATTGTCCACGTATTGTTCCCCTCCTCGCCTTCTTCCTTGACGAAGTACTGTGGCATCTGGTTGTACCCGAAATATTGAAGCATCTGCCTTAATGCTTCCGGATAGCCGCTGTGGTGAGAACAGTGAGATTCCACCCACCCGTTCTCGAACTGTTTATCCACTGTCATCTGTAAAAATATATTTGAGAAATGTCAAATATTTATTTGAACAGTAAACCATTGAGTTATAACACAAAACATGTTATTGAACCCATAAAATTTTTAAACATAGTTCAAATTTAAACAAATTTGACTGCTGATCTGCTGTCCAACATGACAGCCCTGACCAGTTTCCATTTCAACCTGATTTAGGCCATGCTAAAGGAAAAAACAATTCTGGAGCTCAACATCAAAGTTAAATTTAACTTCAAGAGCTTCCAGAAAGTATTTGCTTGGCCTAATATCTGTCATGGTTCAAAAGTTACGAGATGTCAAAGTTAACAGAATTTCTGGAGAAAATTGGACAGCACCTCCCTGCTTTAGGTACTGCTTTGATCCAAGAATTCCAGTTAATTCTGCTCCCAATCTGACAAAACTTTCTGCTACAAAGTTGTAACCCATATCATAAGCTTTCCAGAACTACCTTATTTTCTATTTTTAGATTTTTATGCAGGAAGTTATGCTCAATTTACATAGAGTTTACAGAGAGTGTTTGCTCTGCCCTGTTTTCTAGACAGTTTCAACTCTACTGCATTTTTCGATTGGTTAAGGGTTGAAACACCTCTGTACATCAACAGAAAAGTTGTAAAGCTCTTCCAAAGCTTTCCAGAAATGTACCATTTGACCCTAACCTCGAAAGAACTCAACCTCTAACCTCTGATTAACTTCAGCCTTCTATCAGCTGAAAACAGGGTACTCTGTCCTTACTAGCTTATAAGTCGAAAACTTGTTAACTTTGAATGTCCTGATTAAGGAAAGGAGTTACATCAGGTTTTAGTGCTCTGTATCAAAACTTTCAAGTTTTACAATGAAGTTTTTCATTTAGTGGGGTGTGACGTCGATGCGTTACCAGATCATGTCGGTACTACGTCCTCACAAAGAAAAACCTATACCGGACTTAGCCGGCTTCGTTAGTTCAGTGGCGCTAGACGTCTCTCGCACACGGATGCTACACGTTTACCGTTTCGTGGTTAGACTACCTGCAGATAATTCACACAATCGTCAGACTCGGCTGCACACTGAGCCCGGTATCCATACAGTTCGTACACCCGGCCGTCATCACTCACCCGGATGTTCTCAAGACAAACACGCCTTGAGTTACATGTTCACGTTTGAGACCACGTGACGGGGTCTCCCAAATTGCACCATGCACACCAGGGACAGACGTTGCTCGAATATCCCAAACGACATGAAGAGTCGTAGAGGATATTAAAGCGGGTCGGGTTACCTTCCACCCGTGGGGCTCCACCCTTCAGCTTGTGCGCACTGGTGGACAGCGCTTACGTGCACCCCCCAAGACATAAACGTCCCGAGATGCACGATTTTCCGACATAATCAAATAGGTTAGTATGCCACTTTCTATACACTAATAACATCCTTATATGGGCTACTAACTCGTTCCTCACTGGATTTTTGAAAAAGCTGACCTTTTTAGTGCGTTAAACCTCAAGCAAGCTCTGATACCAACGCTGACACGACCCCACGGTCTTGTCGAGCCAGGATCACGCTGAGGGGTGCTGCGTTGCACAGCACCGGATAACACACATCAAAGGTACAAAGCAGAACCAAAGTTTATTACATAAAGAGGTTTATGAACATTTGTACAACAAAATATGTTCAGTCTACACTCATGGGTGTAGACTACGCGTCAAGTTCACGTTCAGCCCGTGAACATGTCCTTGCTAGCACACACGCACACTAACACGGCGGCGTGCACGACTCCCACTCGACGGGGTTCCCCTCCTTGGGTTCCGTCTCCTCCTCGAGAGTCCCTTCCTCATAGAACCCTGCAAAATCTTCAAACACAAGCAGTGAGCACGAAGGCTCAGCAAGACTGACCCGTCTCTCCTAAACATGAAACTTCTACATGAGGGGTGATGGGTACATGAGATAAAACAAGTTGCAAAGGACTCGCCTAATTATTGGAACCTTACTTTCAAGTTTTAGCAGCAGGTTGTGGAGAACCTTTACGCTAAGGCACATGAGAGAGCCGCAATCAAACAAGAAACGCATTTCTCTCATGTACTTTGCCCAAAGTTGAAAAGAACTTTAGTTAGCTCTATGATAACAAATCATTAACAATCAAAGTTCATCTTTCAATCAGCAACATTTTAACATGTAACTAGCATGTTCTTTCTACGTCACGGTACAGTGAACAAGTGGTACTCACTGACCACGAGGGACGGCGATTATAAACGATTTACAACTGCAGGGTTACCCGAATAACCCGTCACGTACGCCCGTACTCGATGTTGCATACAGCAACCATCACGGACGCCGTACGCAACCACCTTTCACCCGTCAGCCATATATTGAACCGGTCCCATCGTCCCGAGCAAGAGGTCTCTGCACGCGCATCTCAGTGCCGCCAGCCGATTTACACCTCAAGCTCTCAACCTACCCTCTGAACGACGGGCAATGCCTCAATACCCAGATACCCGAGTTACATCGGTTTCCCGGTTCCCATATAGCTGGTAGGTCTTCGGTACTGTTCTAGCTTATTCAACAGGCCCGCACATGGCTCGGTCCTCAATCGACACAAGCGGAGCTATAGCACACAGGCCCCAAAGTCCTGCTGCCCTTACTCTCCGCTCAGTCTCATTTTCTTGCCATGTGTTTCATGTGCTATCTCTACCCGAGTCGAATGCCTCTAGTCTATTCTCGCGAGTAGTTCCAACTACTCGACTTGTACCGAATCCTACTCGATCTTAGCATTGCAGTGGCTAACGAGGTTTTCAATCCTAATCCCAACCAATGGTTTTATGGGCTATGCATTTGGGTTTCAAATAAGACTCTAATGCAAGAAGTAATGGTACTCCAAGTAAGTGCTCAAAACAGTAAAAATTCATAAAAGGGTTAATGCAAACCGGAGCTTGCCTTGCTGCTCTTGGTCGTAGGCTAGCTGCTCCTCCGGAGTAGCGAAGTCTAGGACTTCAGGTTCCTACTCGATCTTAGCGTCTACATGATATAAGAAGTACATATATTAATTTGAATGCATTTGAATTGAATTTAAACTTGTGAAGGTTGTAAGCCTTACTAGACAGACCCAATGACTCTGAATTTTTTACTGTGGCTTGGTTACAACCTGAACAGGGACTTGGTCAAGTTTTAGTTGCAGCAAAGCTCATTTGAGCTCTCCACAAATAATTGTGCACTTGACCTTAATTGGAGCTCTTAGGGTGTTCTAGGGATTTTCATGGAGCAAGCCATGACTTCCTGAAAACTAGATTTTTAGAGGGTTCTAATGGAGTTGGTCTCACTTAATTTGAAAGTTCCTATCTAAAGATATGAGCTAAACAATTTCAGAGAAATTCTGAAAAATGTTTCTGAACATTTTCCATTTTCTCTGGAACAGTTTCATTAATCACACCATTAGGTGGATCAAATGATCTCAAATGGAGCTGAAATTTTTATGGTAGTTCAGGGATATTTTGGTGAACATCCCAGAGAAATTTCAGAATTTTCCTCCAAAGGATTCTCCAGTTAAATTCTAAACAGCTTAAAGTTTGAGGAATTAATTATGGAGAAATAAGGATTTTCATGAGGTGAAACTTGATTTGCTAGAAAGTACTCAGAGATCTGAATCCAACAAAAATTGGTTCACTCGATTTGGAACTTCCTAGCCAAAGTTATGAGGATTTGAAGTTTGAATGAAATCTGAAGATCGGGGAAAAGTTTAAATTTGCCGGTGGGTCCACGGTACACGTGTCGGATACGGGACCGATGGCACACCGGGGTCTACGGGGGTTTTTGCGCGCTAGCACACTGGATCTGAGCCGCAGCCCGATCCCGATTTAAAATACGAGCCGCTGACAGCCGGGTCCCACCCCCTTCGTCTACCTCTCGCCGCCCGCGCTCTGCCGCCGCGATACCTCGCCGGAGAGCTCGCCGGCAGCCTCTGTGGAGCTCCAAACTTCATGATTCTGGCCGCCCCTGCCTACTTTCGCTCAGGGAACATGATTCCGGGCTCAGTTCGTCATAAAATGGCCGGTACATGGTCGGCGACGAGTGGAAGCCTCGGGAGAACTTCGGCCGTGTCGGCCGACCTCCCTAGCACCTCAATCGCTCGAGCCAACGGTCGGGAAGCATAAGTGGACCTTAGGAAAGGTCGACATGAGCTCCACGGAGCTCAGGAAGGGCTGTGTTGAGCTGTCACCTGCGACCTAGCCCGGAAATCGGGATTTCTACTAAAACTTGAAGAACAGCGGTTTCCCTCCATGGTTCTTCGTGGTTCCTGCTCCTATGGACTCATACGGGCACCTAGAAGTGATCCTCTCCACGAGAGGATGAGTGGTGCAGTGTGGATTACGAATTTCACGGATCGATGCAGACTCCCCTTTTGCACACCATCGCGAAAACATGAAATTCCGGCGTGAGCGGTCTTTGTCACGCCACCGGAGCTTGCGGGAATGAAAGAGGGACTGAAGGCGAACCTCATTGCTGTTCACAGCTCGGTGAATGGTGGGCTGTGGTGGCCGGATGGATCGTTCCCGCGGTGGTGGCTCAAGCTGAACCGGCAGAGGAAAGATCGTCGCGGTGGAGCTCGGGAAGGACTGCTCCGAGCCTGGAACCGACGCGAGGGTGTCGAGGAGGGCTTGGCGCACCTGGTGCTGGTCACAGATCGCCGTGGGAGTCTTGGGGTTGGCCGGGCGATGAGGGACCGAAGATTCACTCGGGCAGCGAGGGGTTTCAGTCTGTTGGGCGAGAACGCGTCGGGGTAGTGATGGGGAGCATCGGCGACCGCTCGGGCGCATAGATAAGGGCCCCGGGAGTCGGTTCAGCGGCCTTGGGCGGCAAGCAGCTGGTGGCGCGGCGGCCTCCCCTCGGTGGCGCCCTCGGGAGAAGCTCGGGGACCCGAGCACTGAAAGTTCACTCGGTTGAATTTCCTCAGTGGCTGACATGTGGGTCCCGGTTTTCTTTTAACCTCTGAAATTAACTCCATATCACTGTTGTAAACAGTAAGCCCTAAAATGCCCATTTTGATTTGAATTATTCACCCCTGAGCCATTTGAATTGGTTAGAATTCAAATTGGGTTTTGTTTGACTAAATTTCAGCACATGTTCAGTTTGAGATCGAAATAAAGTTTGAATTTGCTACACTTAGCTCATGTCAAGATCAATTCCAAATGGAGTGAAAATTGGTGTGTGAGCTCACAAAAATGTGCTGAGTAAGAATATGCCTCCCACTTTCGTATTCATGGGATAAAAACAGTTTGAATTTGAATGTGGGTTCAAACTACCCTCTTTTTATCTATACCCAAAAGTACCTCAAAAAGGTTTTGAATTTGGGTGAAACTTGGCATGGACATTCCTAGCAATGTGTATGAGTTTTCAAAATGTCCAGCCCCTAGATGATGCATGTGGGAAATACCACTCTTGCATTTTGTGAGTTTATTCTCTAATGAGCATGTTGATAATGGTTACTTGCTCTTCAAATGTGTTCATCCACTTTCTTCAAATGAGGTGTGTGGTGTGGTGATGAACACTTTAAACATGTGTCAAAAATTGAGGCCTTTAAAGTATGTGTGCACGGTTCCAAGCCGCTCCTAAGGAGTGCCACTTGACAGCCGTTAAGCGGATTCTTAGATATTTGGTTCACACTCCTAACCTAGGACTTTGGTATCCCAAGGGGTCCAAGTTCAATCTCATTGGATACTCCGATGCCGATTATGCCAGTTGTAAGGTAGATAGGAAGAGCACGTCAGGGACTTGTCAATTTCTTGGTAGGTCCTTGGTTTCGTGGTCTTCAAAGAAACAAAACTCCATTACCTTATCCACAGCCAAAGCGGAGTACGTCGCAGCCGGGAGTTGTTGTGCACAACTCCTATGGATGCGACAAACTCTTAGGGACTATGGTTACACTTTGAGCCATATTCCACTCCTATGTGTGAGAGTGCCATAAATATTACTCACAATCCCGTGGAGTATTCTAGAACCAAACATATTGATATCCGTCACCATTTCCTGAGAGGTCACTCTATCAAGGGAGATATCGTTATCTCTCATGTTAGGAGTGAGAAGCAATTGGCGGACATCTTCATAAAACCCCTTGATGAGAAACGCTTTTGTGACCTAAGGAGTGAACTGAATATCCTAGATTCTCAAAATGTTGCTTGAAGTGTGCACATCTGTTTGTTGCTTGTTTACAGACTTCAAAAATCGCATGTTTTCAACATACTACCCTAATCTTTCTTACTCTATGAAAACTATGTTCAAAAGAACTCTTTGTCAAATATGGTCATTGTTTGTTTGATGTATGCTTACTAACCATGTTTGCCAAAGATATTTGCAAACACTTGTCCAAAATGATCATATTCTTGAGCTAAAATTCAAATTATATGAATTTCAGCATGTAGTCGGACTAGTCCGCCTAGGAGGCCGGACAAGTCCGGCCCCAGAGAAGTCCGGCTCTGGTCCGCCAACCGGACTCGTCCGGACACCAAGCTGGACTAGTCTATGCCCCTGGAGACTTAACCTCCCAGGGGCGGCCAGACTTCTCTCTTCACAGACTAGTTCGCTCACATCCTCTCTCGAGCCGGAAGCGCCCACAAATTGGTGATTTTCGCTTTCCTCCACCAAAAATATCATCGAATCCACGGATTGGAGACCTAAGGAGTGCAGAAACCCTTCCTTGGGCTTCGTTGCTCAAGTTTCGACTCCAAATTCATCACATTTGAAGATTTCAAGAGGTATTCTTGACCTAACCAAAAATCCTTCCTTTTCTTCATTCTTGGGTCTTTTGCTAGAAACCTCTTCACGAATGTTGTTCCTAGTGTCGATGCGATCATAGCCTAGGAGTATTGCAACTTAATTCAAAGTTTTTACGAAAAATTGTTAGGTTAGGGTTTTCCTGTATAACTCGGACTAGTCCGGTTTTGGGTGGGCAAATCCGTTCTCGAGCGGACTAGTCCGGTCCTTTAACGGACAAGTCCGGTTTACATAGAACAAACTCCAACTTTAGCCATTTTTAGTGAATCCTCTTGCAATATTCCACTTCCTTGACCTCTAATCTCCTGTCTCTCAGGAAATATGTCGAACTCTGACCAAAGCTCTCCCCTTCCAAGTCCCACGGTCGAGGAGGCTCGACAAGCCCTTCATCGGCGCATTGCCAAAGAAAGGGCAGCAAAGGAGGCCCAAGCGGCTAAAGAAGCCGTCCGTCGAGAGGCAAGAACAAAGAAGAAGCATGATCTCAACAAGGAGGCACAAATTGCCCAAGTCGTTGAAGAATCCTTGAAGGATCAACAGAGAAAGAAAAGGGCCAAACGTCAAGCCCAAAGCTTCCAAGCTGCTAGTGCCTGAGAGCCCAAGAGAAAGAGGCTGGTCACCTTGGGAGATAAAGAGCAGGAAAAAGAGAAGGAAAAGGAATCCGAGGGTAGGGTTCCTCGTGATCCAAAAAAGCCTAAGGCTCCACTTCCTGAGGAGCCCAAGAACAAAAAGGCAACTGCCAAAGCACCGATAAACAGAGCAGGAGGGATAATAATCAGAGAGAAAGGGCAACTGAAGCCCATCAGCCCCTTAAAGATGGCTGCCCCTGCTAGAGACCCAAACTAGCAGCCCAACAATCCGGCATTTGTATTCAAAGGAAAGGGGGTAGAAAAGGCGAGAAGGCTGAGGATGGATAAAGTCTATGACTATGAGAAGCACACAGCCGACCCTAGGTTTTGGTGTGACTTTCACTGCGATTACTATCGCTTCGTGTATCTAAAAATGAAGACCCAGTCACTCAATCTCAATGGGTAGATTGGACTACATGGCCAAAAGGGAGCACAAAGCTTTTGATGCAGTGATTGAAGCCGCAGAGCGCCATGGAATCAAGGAAATCATGAGCTTCAAGTATGACTGGAACATTGAGGTAATTGTGCAGTTCTACACCACTGTATACTTCTCCACCTACGGTAACCGGAAAATCATATGGATGACTCATGGAGAGCAGTACTCAGTCACCTATGAGAGGTTTGCACAGATACTTGGCCTTGAGGAGCACTTGGATCATGAGATTATCATTTCCAATCTCAAGGCAGTGGACAGGGATCAGCTTGACTATATGTATCCTAGTCATGTTCCCTATGAGGCCGGGCTTGCTAGGAACATCAAGCCATTCTATAGCATCCTCAACCGGATTCTTAGGAGGACCGTTGCCCCTAAGGATGGAGATGTAGGGGTAATTCAAGGAAACTTAAGGCATCTCCTCCTCTTGATAGATGGTGAAGAGAAGTTCAACCTTGTTGAGCACATTTATGATGACATCTTCAACATCTCTCACACTCCCAACCGCTCATGTGGTTATACACCGTACATCATGTGCCTAATTGAGAAGGTGTCGGGGATAGTCTTTGTCAAGGATGTCACTCATCGACCTCTCCGTCCTCAGCTACCCCCCATTGTGCCAGAACCCTCAAGAAGGAAAAATTCTCAACCTCCGTCCAGCTCAGCAGCCCCTTCTAGCTCAGCGGCTGACGCATGGAGAGGCATCAGGAGAAGTACCTCAAGGTTGTGTGTGACAAGCTTGAGGTACCCATGTCTCCCCCTGAGGAGAGTGATGGGGAACTCACTCCATATCCAGAGTTCACCGCTGATGAGCTCGCCCAGTTCAGGGAAGATGGAAGCTCTTCCAAGGCCGTGCCTCCATCCACCACCGCCGACAAAGAAGAAGAGGATACGGAGGCTACGGAGAGCGATAAAAATGGTGATGAAGAAAAAGACAAAGAAGATGACGAGTAGACTGAGGTGTATCCTCTTCCCTCTTTTCCTTTTTGGTGCCTTGATGCCAAAGGGGGAGAAATGTCAAAAGGATGTCCTATTTTTTATCATCTTCTAGTCTTGTAATAGATCTTTTGGACATGACTATCTTGTAATATTGGACATGGCTATCTATGTTTTATGTTCTATGCATGACTATCTTTTGTGTAACACTACGTGTTGGATTTTATGGCTGTTTTATGCTTATTGTCTTATCACATTTTTTTAGCACAACACGTAGGCACCCCACCATAACATGTGAATGTATCCCAACTCCCCTCTTTTACTCTTGCATACATTCAGGGGGAGTTTTGCATACGTACACTTGTTATAAAAATAAAATTTTTTACCTCTTATAATGAAACTTAATGTGTTGTCATCAATCACTAAAAAGGGGGAGATTGTAAGTGCATCTAGGCGTCTCCGTGGGTTTTTTTGGATGATTGATGACGACAAATTAAGAGACTAATGAGCTGAGATGATCATAAGCACAGGACATTTCCAAGGCGGACACCTAAACTCTCAAAAAGGAAAAAGATGAAGAACAGCGTTGAAGACTCGAAGAGTAGAAATTAGGGTTTTACTTGAGTCTTTAGTAGGCTAGCCATGTAAAAGAAAGAGTGTGTGTGTCAAGTGCATTGAGATCATAGAAGAGAGCTCAAAGCGTTAGAAGTGTCAAATCCTTAGTGGAGAGAGGTAGCGAGGTAAAGTTGGGCAGGCCGGACTTGTCCGTTTGGGGGCGGACTACGAGTTCCTGACTTAGATCGGACTTGTCCGTTTTGGGACGGACTAGTACGTTTCTCGCTTGGTGAGAGTGTTTTTGGGGCTAAGTCCTGGCAGGCCGGACTTATCCGCCTCAGTGGCCGGACTAGTCCGGGCTAGCCAGACTTGTCCGTTTTCACACGGACTAGGAGTTTCTGTTTGAGTTCGGGCTAGTCCGTTCTAAGGCGGACTAGTCCGTATGGGTGTGACATGAGAGCTCCCACAGCTAAGTCTTGGTGGACCGGACTTGTCCGCCTTAGTGGCCTGACTAGTCCGGGTCCTCCAGACTTGTCCGTTCTCACCCGGACAAATAGTTCCTGTGTGAGATCGGACTAGTACGGTGTGAGGCGGACTAGTCTGGACTTTCGGTAGGTGGCAACGGTTGGCTTCGGGACTTCTATAAAAGGAGATGCCCCGGCCTCATTTACATAGCTCTGGAACCCTAGCGCCGCCACAGCCTTCCTAGAGCCTCTCCAAGCCTTCTGCATTGCCTACTCACCCTCTTGAATCAAATCCTAAGTGAATTTAGGTGTGTGAGAAGAGGAGAAGGAAGAACTTCGCGTTCAAGGCTCTCGGAGTGATCTCGTGCACTTGGTGTGACCTGTGGCTTGTAAGATCGGTGAAGCTTTGTGGAAGTGATCAAGTGGGAGCCTCAGATTGTGAGCAGCCCCAAAATTTTGTAAGTTCACCCTTGAGATAGTGAAGAATCGGGTTGGCCTTAGTGGCGACTTGGTGAGGAAAGGGTTGTTAGACATGGTCCTTTGGGGAATCCTCAACAGGGACGTATGTTCCTGAGTGGAATCGAACCTCGAAAAAAAATCCTTAGTGTCTCTCTTGCGTGTACATTTCTTTGAAGATCAATATTGCTTGGGGTTTGTTTTAATTATTTCGCTATACATCATCACAATCTTGCAATTCATTTCAATATTCTATCACACTTGTCATATAGAATTGCTAGTTGTTTTATCCATATTTTGTTAAATTAACTAGAGAAAATCCATAAAAATCAAGCTTTAGACCCTTCCAGCAGTTTGACCAGACTAGTCCGCCCCTGAGCCAGACTAGTCCGACCCTTTTAGGTCTTTCCAACAAGCAAACCGGACTAGTCCACCCCTGAGCTAGACTAGTACGGCCCTTGTGTACTAATCTCATTTAATTAAGTCATTTCAAGTGTTTTAGCCTATTCACCCCCCTCTAGGCAATTTCACCTAGACCGACACTTGTTATGTATATGATGCGATTCAATGTACCCTTATTGGGACCTCGTTGCCCTCATTTTTGTTTGACTGAATTTAAGGATTCAACCATTAGAGATCCTTCTGCAGTTTTAGGAGCCGAAGTCACCTCGTCGTTGTCTTGGAAATTAAGCTAGGTAGAAAAGAATTATAAGCCTTCATATACTTGACAACCAACAGTAAATTAAATTGCTGGAGTTAAGATTCGTGATCCATACCTCGTTGGCCGGGTCATATTCCGGGTCGAGATCCTCTGAAGTCTTTTTAATTTTCATATTTGGAAAAGGATCTGATGGACTGTGATACGAGCCTGAACTGTTGGAGTCACTAAACTCAATATCATCGGCTTCATTGTTACTACCAGCACCAGTCTTCTTAGGGCTTTCCATGTTAGAACTTGAAAACCAACAGAAGGGGTTTCTTGTTATAGTACTCAGTATTTACAAAGACATCCTAATATGTAAAATCACATCCTAATATATGGAATAGAGTGAACATGGTGGATTTACAAAGACAACATGTATCCCTGTTATAGTACTCAGTGATTACAAATACAACATGGACTACCTGTTAGTACAACAAGACTATCTCTTTTAACACGACTATTCCAAACAACTAATTGGTGCAGGTATGAACACACACAAAAAATGTACAAGAAACAATTGAGGTAAATTTGCTTTGCTTTTCTGATGTAAACAATTAACTTGCTCTCTAAATAATTTTCTCTCTAGTCCACCTTCAAACAAAATCTAAATAGTTAATCTAAGCAATTGTCAAGGTCTCTAAACAAGTAATCTAAACAATCTAAAAGGGGGGCTCGACATAGTCAGAGAGCGCCGGCGGTGGGGGACGGTGGGGAGGGGGCAGCGCATGGTGGGGGTAGATGCCGGGAAGGAGGAGGCGACGCAGGGAGGAATAAGGCGCGGGGGTGCGGCAGCGATGGTTCCGGAGGGTGACAGAAAAGGGGGGAGGGAGGAGGCGGCAAGGGCGAGGATGATACTCGACTGGCAGCGAGAGCGAGGAGGGAGGCGGCACAGGTAGGGGGGAGGGAAGGAGGTGGCACGGGGTACAGAGAAGGGAGGAGGGAGAGAAGGGAGGAAAGAGGCGGACGTACATAGATGGCAACAGCGACGGCGACGAAACTCGACGGCGAGGACGGTGAGGACGAAGCTCGACAACGAGGGTTTTGGCGGCAAAGGAAAACTTCGGCATCCTGACGGCGTCTAAGTGAAATCTCCATGGTTGGGTTTCTTGAGGAGATCGAGCGGCCTTATATAGGCGTAGATTTTCACAGGCGGCTCTTAGTTAAACACCGCCTGTGAAGATGTATTAGCGTAGACGGTTTGTAAATTGTAATTTAGAACAGCCGGAGCGGCCTATATAGGCTCGAATTCACAGGCGGCTCTTAGGTAAATACTGCCTATGAAAAATGTTTAAATTATATTATTTCTATGTGGTCTTAGTTAAACACCGCCCGTGAAAAATGTTTAAATATATTTCATAGGCGGCTCTTAGTTAAACACCGCCCGTGAAAAATGTTTAAATATATTTGTCCGTTGCCACTTCGCGCGCAGAGATAATAAATGTGCATCGTTGTCACAATGAACATATAGAACCGCAATCACATTGCAATTTAGAGATAAACATTAATATTTCATAGCTTATACACATTGCGTGCCGTCTAAACTATACATTTCAAACTTGTATTCCTATGAAGCTCCCATCGATCGATCTAAACTGTACCGTCGAGCTTGCTCCCAAACACGTCTCTTATATTCCTCTGGATCCTGAAAATAACATTAACATTATTTAAAATTGACAAATATCGAATGAGGAATGATATATAACCTACGTTGCTCACTAACACAAAGTTATTAACCTGGATAAGTAGATTATAGCAATCATTTTCCACATCGGGCGCATTTGACTGATGAAGCAAACGCTAAACTTCAAGTAGTAAAATTCTGACATTGATACTAGGACACCACCCCTACGAAATATCAATTTAAGCAACATAAGAAACCACTTCAAATAAGTTCGGCAACAATTACTAAATACTTGAGCAAAATAAGTGTGTCTTACAATCTCTTGATCAAGAACCCCAAGGTAGAGAAATTTTGAGCGATGAACATTCGGGTGAAAGAAACCAGGTGGAAAGGTGCATCTCAAAGGTACCAAGAGATAGTAATCCAAGAAGGAGATTGTTAGTGGGTAGTAACCACCTTCCCAGTCAGTCTATAAAGGAAATTTATTAATAAGGGAACGATGGTTATATTGGATTGTGCTTATTCTTCATGACTTAACCCTTCTTTACTAGGGACGATGCACTGCCACTTCATTGAGTCTTCTGACTCAGGCTTCGCAGAGAAACCCTAAGCAGAGAAATTGGACAACAAGTGACGCAAATGGCGAGCCATGAAATTGAAAATACCAAAAACAAACAAGACGGAAAAGCAAAACTATAGAGCGACCGGTGTGCCATATGTACATACATGGGGGTGGTTCTTGCGCCACACCAAGCGCTCCTCCTTGAGTCTGCCACACGCCAAGTCATTAACAAAGTTCCCCGCCATGAATGACGACGACAATGTAGAATAGGAGGGAGTAGTGACGGCGACGACAGCGATGGCGAACAGTGGACCGCGGGCGGCGGTCGTACTTGAGTTCGTCGATCACTAAAGGGTTCAAAGAGAGAGCGGCTGGAGTTGGACGGAAGGGAAACACGCAGCCTGAGGAGGAGGAGGAGGTGCGGAGAACTTAATTGTGGCTGGTGGTGAAGAGATGGGCGAGATAAAAGCGCGTCTTCCATTGTTGACAAAGGGAGACGAGCGGCCCGAGGAGGATGAGCTGTGGAGAGCTTAATTTTGGTCGGTACGGTGGTGCAGAGAAGTGCGACCGGCGTGTGAGACCCTCCTCCATCCTCGAAGATGAATTAAACACCGCCTACGAAGATGTATTATCACAGGTTTAATACAGAACCGCCTGTGAAAAAAGAGAGAGCGGCTGGAGTTGGACGAAAGGGAAACGCGCGCCCTGAGGACGAGGAGGTGCGGAGAACTAAATTGTGGCGGGTGGTGAAGAGATGGGCGAGATAAAAGCGCATCTTCCATTGTTGACACGGTGAGCCGCGCGGCCCGAGGAGAAAGAGCTGCAGAGAACTTAATTTCCTACCTCCTCGAACGTGAATTAAACACCGCTTGCGAAGATGTATTATCGCAGGCGGTTTTTAATATAAAACCACCTGTAAAAAGTTTACTAAGTTTAGGATTAATGACAATAGTAACAGGGACAAACCCACGGTAACATCTGGTTAGAAGAGTAACAGGAACAAACATACGGTAACATCGTGACCAGAGTAACACGGAACACATCAAGGATAACATACGTACAAGTGTTTTTACTTTTTCTTTAATCTTGGATAGAGCATACCAATAATTATACCAGCAAAAAACAACAACAGGGAAATGTTGCATCAGGATCATAGTTAAGTAAGAGGAAAACAAAGTAGGATTACCATGGGCACATCCATCCGAGAAAGAATTACAGAAGAGGTTATTAAGGGTACTGCACAAACATCTAGTCCACATGCATTGTCCACAAAAATTGAAGAATAATATAACTTCGAGTTCAAAATAGAATAACTAATATGAAAGCACATCGAGGAGTTATCACATCCAGCCATGGTTCCTCGCCATTCGTTGGTGCCGACTCTTCTTATCACTATGTCTTTCGGAATTGGAGAGTCCAACTTCCACAACATGAAGTTGGATGGAGTTGATGTCTTCCCATTTCCATATGTGCTTCAAGTTAGGACAGACTGGGCATATCAGGTAGCCACTGGGGTGCTTGATGACGCGCAGATCGTCACCGCGTGGGACTGGCAATTTGTAGCCATGATTCCGGTCATCATCGGAGTCCATGCTGACATACCCTGGCGAGGGGCACTGCTCCCGGATCAGAGATGGCGAGGAAGCTTGACGGGAGAGCAGCAGCACACAAATCTTGTAAGAGGTAAGCGCATCGATGCAGGAATACTCCACCGTCTGTGACGACAGGATCACCTTATCCCACTTATCACACTTGATGTCATTCTCCTTGTCGCTGTGCACATTCATCACCTCGAGCGCCAGGGTCTTGAGAAACGCTAACATGAGTTCCAACCGGTGCAGCACCTTCACGGCGAGGTCCCGGAGATCAACCACATTTGCTACCTCGAAGCCATAGTCCTCGCGCAGCCGCTTTATGTCGCTACTGATACTGACACGGGAAAATCTGTTGTGCGGATAGGCGAAGAAGTTTTTCAGGGCACTCCCCGGGACATAGTCCGCATGAATGATCTGGAAAACGAGGCAGTGGCGGCTCACGCAGAGCTGCAGGACAGCCGTCTTGTACGACTTGCGCCCGTCCGGTTTCTTGACGTCGTACCACTCTGTGTCCAAGCCGACAATGAGGGGCTCCGGGTTGTTCCCGCGAACCAGCAAAAGGAAGTGCTCGACATCGGCGCCAGAGGACGTGACGATGGTCTCGATCACGGTGTCGTTCAACATGACCTCGGTGGTATAGGTCGCCAACTGTGTTAGCTTGCATTTTCCGCCTTGATCATGATCACCAGCTCGGAGGCGAGACGAGGATCCTACAGACGCCATGGTTGTGAAGAGCGAGGAAGATGGAAGGGTGCTGCGAGGAAGATGAGGAAGAGCCCTGCGACGAAGATGAGAAAGGGCACGCCAACTACTTATTATAAAGGCGTTTCAGATTCTAGCGGTTGCAGCACCGTCGACGAGGCGCCATAATTGAATGATGGATAATTTGAATTTATTCTTGTTGGTTTTCTTTAAAAAATTAACAAAATTTATACATGTATAAATAAGACAATATGTTCATACAAACCAACTTTCAGTGGAAGATCCATTTTTTAGAAGATATGACAATCTGAATAATATGTGCATATAAATTAATGCTATATTTACCAAAACATAACAATATTACCTATAAGTTTTAAACTTTTTATTCCATATGGTATATATTGATTTTTGAAGAATATAGAAAAAAAGGAAAATCGAGTTTGGACTTAATTTGCAAAATCATTAAGTTTGGAAATAATTTGCAGAATCTTAATTTACAAAGAAAGAAGAAACTGAAGAGCTGACCTATGAAGAGACAATTATCGCATACAGTTTTTTAATATAGAACCGCCTGTGAAAAAAGTTTACTTAGGTTAGGATTATTTAATATCCTTCATCAAAATAAGGGGGCATGTAAAAGCCCAAATTCTAAGTTCTTGTAATATGATTTAGTATTACAGGTGCCCATTAAACTTCACTTGGAAAAATGTTTGAAATTGGTCAGAATAAGGAAACAAATAAATAGGATATTTGTCATTTTTGTATCTTGCATAATACATTGATTTTGTGAGTTTATTTTTTATGGGACTTTTTAGTCATCATACCAACCTCTATGATTTTTTTCCGATTTTTACAAAATTGTTTGAATCAATGTGTGTTCAAAATTTGAAAAATGCCTCATATGTATATGAGCATTTAATTAGAATGAGGGATAATTTAAATTTTGCCATGTTGGATTGCTTTAAAAAATAACAAAATTCATAAATGTATAAAGAAGACAATATGTTCATAAAAACCGACTTTCAGGAAGATCCATTTTTTAGTAGATAGGACAATCTGAATAATATGTGCATATAAATTAATGATATATTTACCAAATATAAAATGTTACCTATATAAGTTTTAAACTTTTTATTTCATCTGGTATATATTAATATTTGAATAATATAGAAAAAGGAATCATCGAGTTTGGACATAATTTGTAGAATCTATATATGTTTGAGTATTTACATTAGAATCTAAATAAAAATGAAGCAAAGAAAGAAGAAACTGAAGAGCAAACCTATGAAGAAGCAATTATCGCATGCGGTTTTTAATATAGAACCGCCTGTGAAACAAGTTTACTAAGTTTAGAATTAATTAATATCCTTGATCAAAATAATGGGTTGTAAAAGCCCGAATTCTAATTTCTTGTAATATGATTTAGTATTACAAGTGCCTATTAAACCTCACTTGAAAAAACCTTTGAAATTGGTTAGAACATGGAAAACAAATAAATAGGATATTTGTCATTTTTGTATCTTGCATAATACATTGATTTTGTGAGTGCATTTTTCTATGGGACTTTTTAGTCATCATATCAACCTCTATGATTTTTTATTCAGATTTTTATAAAATTATTTGAATCAATGTGTGTTCAAATTTGGAGATGGCCTCATATGTATATGAGCATTTCATTAGAATGAGGGATAATTTGAATTTTGTCATGTTGGATTGCTTTAAATAAAATAACAAAATTCATACATGTATAAATAAGACAATATGTTCATAAAAACCGACTTTTAGTGGATGATCCATTTTTTAGGAGATATGACAAGCTGAATAATATATGCATATAAATTAATGCTATATTACCAAAATATAACAATGTTACCTATATAAGTTTTAAACTTTTTGTTTCATCTAGTATATATTAATATTTGAAGAATATAAAAAAATTATCGAGTTTGGGCTTAATTTACAAAATTTATAGATGTTTGAGTATTTACATTGGAATCTAAATAAAAATAAAGCAAAGGAAGAAAAAACTGAAGAGCAGACCTATGAAGAGACAATTATCGCAAGCGGTTTTTAATATAGAACCTCCTTAATACCCGACTGTGAAAATGGACAACTATATAAAGCACCGCTCGAGCATCGCAAACACCTAACTCGGGAGATTTCACATCGACAACGTCGGGCTGCCAAAAAATACATTTGCCCCTCGCCGCCGCTGCCACCATCCTGGCCGTCGCCGGTGCCACCGTTCTCTCCCTCGCTGCCGAGCTCACGTCGCCGTCATCGCCCTTGCCTCCAAGCGCGTGCACGTCGTCGTCCTCGCCTCAAGTGCTATCACTGTACGCTAGCTTTATGAACCTTGTGTTTAACTTTCAGCCTTCACTTACATTCAAGAAATGATTACTATCATATTTTTATTTTTACAGTTTGACATAGAAGATAGACCGCCGAGCGTGGTTTACAACATGCCAAGACCTGATCATGTGTATATTCAAAATGTTGCAAACTTTATTGAAGCATCCAAGAGGCATGTATAGATGCAAAAGATAGATGACATATTATGTCCATGTATCGACTGTGAAAATAAGATTGCTTGCATAGATACTATAGTAATCCAATCTCATTTGGTGAAAAGGGGTTTCAAAAAAGACTACACAATTTGGATAGAGCATGGTGAGCTAGATATGAATGAGGTGGATAAAAATGATGAGAGATGATCAGATGACGATAATGCTCATATCGATTATGGTAGTGACAATCACGATGATGATGAGTTTGATTGTGAGGAGATGTTGCGTCACATTGAACCACATCTATTGATTTCTATGGAAACAAGTAAAGGATTAAGTAAATGGAGACATTGCAGAATGCGGCGACGGAGCTATTAAACGATCAATCAAAGGGTTGTGATAAAGAGTTTACTACATTGCCTGCAGCCCTAGAATTACTAATGTTGAAAGCCACACATGGATGGTCCGATTGTAGTTTCTCTGATCTTTTCAATCTTTTGGCAGAAATTTTTTCAAATCCCAATAAACTACCAAGAAGCACTTATAAAGCGAAAAAACTTCTTTGCTCGATGTGACTAGGTGTGACAAAAATATACGTTTGTGTGAACCATTGTATTCTGTATCGTAAAGAGCATGAGCTCGCAACTAGATGCCCCATCTGCGGCGTCAGTAGATATAAAAAGGACTACAATCACCAGTATGTTACCAACATGAATAAGACCCTGAAGAATAAGAAGAATATTATTGGCCCTAAAGGTGACGATGACCATACTTCTGACGATGCAGGCGGGAAGAATAAGAGAAAAATCCCTGCCTTGGTGATGTGGTATCTTTCAGTAATTGATCGCTTAAAGCGCTTGTTCTCAATCCCTAGGGAGTCTGAACTTATGCGTTGGCATTCTGAGCAGCGCAGGAAGAATGAAAAACATATTCGACACCCTGTTATGCAACCCAATGGAAAAATTTTGATATTCAGTATCTAGAGTTTGCAAAAGAAATCAGAAATGTAGGATTTGCCTTGGGTACAAATGGAATGAATTCGTTTGGTGAAAAAAGGAGCATACACGGCACATGGACCGTGGTATTAACGATGTACAACCTACTGACGTGGTTGTGTCACAAAAGGAAATATATTTTGTTATCTACTCTTATACAAGGTCCGAAATAACCCGACATCAAAATTGATGTGTTCTTGAAACCTCTAATACAAGATATGGCGATATTGTGGAATGAAGGGGTATGTACATGGGATGAGTACAAGCGGGAGTATTTCACGTTAAGAGCAATAATATTCGTTACCATGCATAATTATTCCGGACTGTTTACATTATCGGGACAAATGAAAGGGAAGAAAGGTTGTGTAAGGTGCATAATGGAACTGGATTTTTGTACCTCACTTCATCCAGAAAGACGGTGTACATAAGACACCGGCGGTTCTTGATAGATACACATAAGTACAGAAAGATAAAACAACAATTTGATAACACAATAAAAAAAGATACTGCACCAAAACCTTACAGTAGAAAACTCGTGTTTGAAATGGTCAAGAACATTCAGGTTGCTTTCGTTAAGGGCAAAAAATGTAAGGGAACAAAGACAAAAAAACTACATCTTCGGGTGATACAACTGACACGGCTTTCAATAAACAATTTATTTTTTTAATTATCTTCTGTACTGGAAGAATTTAGAAATTTGCCATAGTTTTGATTTGATGCACGTTACAAATAATGTATTCTACAGCATTATTGGAACCTTGCTGGACATGCCGAGGAAAATAAAGGATGGATTAATATGACGTATGGACCTAGTAAATCTTGATATGAGACCACAGATTCACCCGGTAGAAAAGGCCAACGGGAAGCATTACCTTCCCCTAGCCAGCTACAACTTGACACTACAGGAGAAAAATACAATTTGCAAATGCTTGCGTGGGATCTGAGTGCTCACGAGTTTCTCATCCAATATATGCAAACTAGTCTCAATAAAAGACTTGTCTTTATTCGACTATAATTCTCACCACTGTCACATGAGATGACGGTGTTCCTTGCCATTGCAATAAGGGTCATCAAAACTGAGCATATAAAAGTTGTCAACACACGTTTGTGTTACTTCTTCAATGCAGTATCGCAAAATATGATATCCTGGGATGACTTAGACTATTTGAAAACGTACATCGTCGATACTATGTGCAAGCTTGAGATGTGTTTCCCACCATCCTTTTTCGATATGCAAGTACACGTAATCATACATCTTGGTGATCAGATAAAAGCATTGGGACCACTATATTTACATCATATGTTTCTGTTGGAGTGATATTTAGGAGTATTAAAGGGTTATGTGCGGAACCGTGCTCACCCAGAGGGTTCAATTATGGAAGGATACACTACCGAAGAAGTGATTGAGGGTTGCGCTGATTACATAAAAGATGGAAAGCCGATAGGTGTGCCTATTAACAGTACATGAGGATAGACAATGTGGGAGAGGCAAAGTGGGTAAGAAAAATTTTATCGTTGAGGATTACAAATTTGTACACTGTGCACATTTTAGTGTACTACAATAGCTCGCAATAGCTGAGTCGTACATCAAGGAACACGAAATTGAGCTTCGCAGAAAAACCAACGCTGCACAGAGGACTGGATCATGAAAGAGCACAAAAGACGTTTCATTGAATGGTTAATGGACAAAAATATACCATACGGAGACTCTGATGAAGAGGCAACAATGAAGAAGTTAGCTTCTGGCCCATCTACCTCGGTGACATTATGGTAAGCATATGACATCAATGGTTACACATTTTACACTAAGGAAAAAGACGGTAAGAGTGTTGCATAAAATCGTGGTGTTGTATAGAGGCTTATGATCTACAAGGGCAGAAGACCACATACTTCGAATTCATAGAGAAAATATGGGAACTCGACTATGGCGAAAGAATGCAAATGCCCGTGTTTAAGTGCCAATGGGTCAAACATCTTAATGGTGTGAAAGTGGATAACTACAGGATGACACTGGTAGACTTGAACAAAGTGGGTTATAAAGATGATTTGTGGGTCTCGCCGATCATGTTACACAAGTTATTTATGTACAGGATCCAGGAACTGAGAAGATGCACGTAGTTGTTTCTAGAAAGTAAAATATTTTTGGGGCTAAAAAGGTGGGAGATAATAAAGAGGAATATAATCAATATGAAGATATGTACCTTTTCACTGATCCAAACAACATCAAATGCGTAGAAAGAAGCATTAAAAGGATTTGAAACCCTTTATGCGAGAAGATGTCAATGCTGGAAAAAATGTATGACATATATTTTATATATTTATAATATTATATTAAAGATTTAATATTTTAATTTGACAAAATTATTCTTTTAATATTTAAATTTTGACATGTTGGAATGCTTTTAAAAAATTAACAAAATTCATACAGTGAAATACACTGCGCTTGAATCCATGGCCGGCTGAGTGCTGCTTCATCCCGATGTGTACGTGTGAGCTTTGTTTTTCTCTGTTCGCTACAATTTTTGCAGGCGGTTCTATACCTATGACTAGCCGCCTGTGAAGAATTTTTATCACAGTCGGTTTGGAATGTAAAGAGTATCCGCGTGTGAAGAATCTTTATCGTAGGCGGTTCTTTATCTACGGTTGTCCGCCTATGAAGAATGTTTATCACAGACGGTTTGTAACATAAGATTTTCTGTCCGTGTAACTCTAAGAATGCATGTACTGCGCGCGTGACGCTTCCCCTCACGTGCACGGTAACCGAAAAGGTAAGGCGCGCACGCCCGGTCGCTTCAATCATCTGTATTAATGGCCAATATTGCAAGCAGCTCCTACTCCACGGTCCACCAGTATCGTGCGGTCGTTGCCATTCGCGCGCCGAATTCAAAGCAATCCGACATCTCCTTCTCTGCACCAATATAACTTGCACCTTCCCCTTCTCTGTAGTATGCACCACCATCACAGTCTTCATCTTCCTCGCCGCACCGTAGCCCTAGTCTCAGTGGCACCACCGACGAAGCGCTCCCGACCATGCTCTCCACCCGTCGCGCCTCCGTCCCCAACTCCAACTGCACCTTCGTCCTCGGCTCCAACGCGCCTCCATCCCCGGCTCCAACCGCACCTCCGACGCTTTCCTGGGTGGAAAAGAGAGTTTACCTGCTTAGGAAGGTCGCTTTCCTAGAGCAAAGTTTGGTTGCCCTCAGGGCACAGGCGTACGACAACCGATCACCGTTGCGCCAGCAGATGGCGAAGGATGTATTCAACAGGTACATCTTCTTCTGGGTCTTGGTCGCCTTCTAGAATATACTGGAATGGGCACCATAGTCTACTACCTCTTCGGGTTAAGTGTAGTGGCCGGTCGTCTTGACGCGATGCGGGAGACGGTCGGTGAGGTGCTTGGGGTGGAAGGCAGCAGGAAGTTGGTGGAGGCGATCGCTGACAAGTGTGGGGTTTCTCCGCCACCGGATGACTAGGCAATCGTCTATTGTTTTCTTTTGTTGTTTGTAAAAATTTAATTTTTAATGAATATGTGTTAATTGATGAATGTTTGTTATCGGTTATCAAATTGTTTGTTGTATTTTATTTTGATGCTAAATGTGGTTGATGTATACTGGTCTGCGACGTTTGGTGGCTTCGAATTGATGTCAAAGGTGCGTTCAAATCCCCTCGATATTAATGGCCAATATTGCAGACGGCTCCCTACTCTCGGTCGTTTCAGCCGCTTGTATTAATGTGACATCAAATTGAATTCAAGGACGTGTTCCCCTCGGTATTATTGACCATTGCAGGCGGCTCCTACTCCCGGTCGCTTCAGCCGCTTGTATAAATGGCTCATATTGCAGGCGGCTCCTACTCACGGTCTGCCTGTGAAAACTGATATGTTTACACAGGCCATTTGCCGTTGCGAGCCGTCTGCGATGTTTTTTCATCACAGACGGCTATTAAATCATTCGACATCACAGACGCATTTTTTTACGGACCATCTGGTCTCAAAAACGAGGCGCCTGTGATAATGGTTTTTGTAGTAGTGTTACGATGGCTAACTCTAAAATCATTAAATTAAGTTGGACATCGTAAATAGCCGTGTTTCCTGTAGTGACTATTATCAATCGATTTAGAATGAGAGCGATGTTGAGTAGGAACGAAAAGATGGTCGTGTAGAGCCGATGGCAGCGTGGTGGTGATGATGAGCTTGGTTTTTCTGGTACAAGACGAAGGTGATGACAGTCCACTGTCTTTTTCCTCATTAATGCAAAGTAGGAACGAAAAAGATGGTCGTGTAGAGCCGATGGCAGCGTGGTGGTGATGATGAGCTTGGTTTTTCTGGTACAAGACCAAGGTGATGGCAGTCTTGAGCAGAGGAATCTGAGTGCAGCTATGTCTGAGATGTGTTCGTATGTAAAAAAGGAGTTGAAAAAATATTACTAAACTTCAAGTGCACAAATGTAATTAAATTTAAAATAAAAAATGATTTGTCGCTTCTACTTGGCGCTGGGGTGGCAAAATTATAACAAAATTCTGTAAAGATAGCAAATTATGGAGATTGCTCATAATAGTGGTAAATGGCTAAAAGACATGTGTAAGTAGGGATGAAAACGGACGGATATGGACGGATAAAATGCTTTTCCATATCCATATCCATATTAAAAATTTCAGAAACGGATTGGATCGGATGTTGTCGGAAACGGATATGGTATCGGATATGTCGGATGTATCGGAAACGGATTCATCGGATCGGAAAAATATGGATATCGGACGGAATTCGGATATTTATTTCGGAAAAATAATTTACAAGTAACATATAATTCATAGTTCATACATTTAATTCAAAGTACATCCACATCAAATTCATACATGGTTCGGGGGCGGCGGCCGTCGGGGGCTCGGACTCGGAGGCCGTCGGGGGCTCGGGGGCCTGTTGGGCGTCGGGGCCTTCGGGGGCTCGACCGCTCAAGGGCCTGTTGGGCGTCGGGGCCGACGGCCGGCGGCGCGTCGGGGCGGCGGCAATGGCTCGGGAATCGGGAGTCGGGGGCGGAGGTCGGGCGGCGGTGGACCGGGCCGGGGCGTCAGTGGCAGCACCGGCGAGCGGCGAGCCGACGACAACCGGGGCGAAGCCGCGGAGGTCGGGGATGGCGGCTGAGGCGCTTGGCCGGCGGCGGCGCTGTGGCTTGTGGCAATGGCAAACTGGTAAACCCTACGTCGGAGGCAAGACTGGAGGTGGAGGAGGAGTCTGCTCGGGCTCGGGCCTCGGGGTAGCCGGGTAGGGCCGTAGGGAAGGTGGCTGTGGCCTCTGGCCTGTGGGTTGTGGCTGGCTGCGGGCCCAATTGAATTTGTTGGGTCCGATATATCTCGGATATTGTTCGGATATATCCGACCCAATATGGATATCCGAAAAAACGGACGGATTCTGATGAAAACCATAACCAATCCGATATCCGATTTAAAATATCCGAATCCATATCCGTATCCGAAAAAATCCGATAAAAATGGATATGGATCGGATATTTTCGAAAACGGTTGCGGACGGATCAGAAAATATCCGATCCGTTTTCATCCCTATGTGTAAGGGTGGCAAATGTTAAATAATCCATTGTACAAACATGTAAATAGGGTGCACACAACTAAAACTTAATACACAACTTAGATATGAATTTTTATGATATTGAATAAAGCAAAATATTTTAAAAAAATGTTTATATCGGTTTGGGGCTTGCCTTGGTTGTGCTCAAAGTGGACCTTACTAACGACGGGTCAAGGTCAGTAAAATTCTCCTACTAGTGCAGTCTATCGGTCGCCATGGGCTCTATCAATATGCACAACATAATACATGTAATTATCAATGATATAAAATTAGTTATAGATTAATCTACACAAACAAATAAATTAATTTTGGCATAGGACACTCCAACTCAGACCATCGGTAGAAACATTGTAAAATAACAAGAAAAAGCAGTGCATTTCCGGCTCAAAAGTTTGACCTATTGCCACCGTGCTGATGGCACTATTGTGTTCCCATGTGCCATCTAAATCATTTATTTAGTACCTATGTCTACAATCACCACCATCTCTCCTACACTTAATCCATCGGCCGATCATCTCCCTGAATAAAAGAGAAACTACCCACACAAGGGCAACTCAACCTAGCGCAAACTCGTCTCGCAACCACTACTATGGTGTAGTGACCTTCATCACCATCATTCGATAAGGAGAGAGTGCCCGCGGCTTAAGTATTTTATTCTCATGTGTGTTTATGTGCCACTCCTTGTCATCTCGTTAGGAGCCTAGTTTTGGGCGTCACATATGGCATGGGGCTTTGGATGTGTAACAACTACGAGAGTATGACTCTCTATATAGGTGGATGTCATATTTCATTAAAGACAAGTGCAATGGGTAATACATAGAACCGAAGTACTCTATTAAGTTTATATTTTTATTTTTATTACATTCTCATGTAATGACACATCTTTGACCATATAGTAACCATCACCTATTTGTGAGTTTATTAAATATGTCGATCACGAATAATCGGTGAAAGACGCAACCATCGAAGAACGTAGGGCTGAGAGTTGTAGATGTCAGTTCTTGATATCCTCGAAGGAAGACAAAAGAATCGATGAGCGCGGAAAGAAGAGGGTTGAAGCCTAATACTGTTGTCGCAAGACCTAGAAGAGCGCATGCAAAGGGAGGAAGAGGAACGTAGCCGTAGGGTGGAAGAGGAACACATCGCCGGGGAGGAACGAGAGGCAAAGAGGACGTTTGCACGAGAGGGTTTGCCATGCAAGAGAAGACGGACCAGATGCTTTTAAGAAGGAGAAATATCCCAGCATCACTTAGTAAATCACGGGGCTATCACACTCGAAACACGATTAGGTTAGTCCTCAGGTGCATCGTGCACACATCATTTTATGGTCTTACATTTTCCACTCTAGTTCATAGATGATGTCTCTTGCATTATGTAACGTAGTTGTAGAAAGGTGAGCAAACCACACTTATTTAACTTTTCATGTATTGACATATGAGTCGAGCTATAAATTGTATAAATACTATCCCTATGCATCCCCAATATCTAAATTTTAAAATACTTAAAATGCATTAATTCTACTTATGAATATAAATATTATTTTCATGGTCATGCTACTTTTGTAGTGTGTAACTAAAACAATACAACATGTTCAAATTTAGAAAACATAAAACAATTTCAAAGCTAATATACATTTTCAACCTTAAAAATATTGAGAGTTTAAAATATTTTGGAACTTAAATAAAATTCGAAACAAAAAGATTGGAGAAGACCGGTCACCCCTTGGCGACTGGGCCCACATGTTGGCGCTAGCGCCCATGACAACCCGCCGCCCAACAGTCAAACGGCTGGACTCACGGGCCAGCCCATGCCACCACTTCGAAGATGTTGTTGACCACGTCAGCATCCTGTTGCCTGTTTATTATCGAGCGACAGCTGGTCGACGAAGAGCCACGTCAACACATGTCGCTGGTCCAAGTAAGCATGTCACCTGATAAACGGTTGACAGAGTGATTATTTCTATAAATTTTAAAAGCGTCGGTTATTTTTATTAAATTAATAAAAATGTATTAATAAAAAATTTCGTGCAACACTGCCTCGACCCACCTTGCGGCAGCCCCGACGCCCATGGAGAAACAGAGGTGAAATTTGGGGGCTATTGCTGGAGTGAGTAGAAAATCTCGGGTCCGATAAATTGGTGCCAGACCCTACTATACACATATGGATGTTCAAATGTATCCTTATTGCTTTCTACAAAACACGGAAAAGAGGAGCAAAAAAACTCTAAGTAATTAAAAAATCTCTAAAACATTAGTGGAGTAGGTTTAGGTGTAGCTTACTTAAAACATGATGTTTTAGTGACCTTTTGTTCAAATGGTGAAGAGGAAAATATTTTAATTCAGAAAATTAATATGAGGACTTGGAGAGTTAAGAAATCGATAAATATCACTAAAGAAATCTAACATTGCAAGCAGGGCCAGTCCTGACTTTTATGTGGTCCGGGGCAAACTAAAAATAGCGGACCTCGTTGATTATAAACATAATAAGATAATTAAATCAATTATAATTATACTATAAAATCTCAATACCACTAATTTACCAATTGAAAAAAACTAACATTGATTGAAACTTGTCCAACGATTTAAATATAAAAATATTTTGAGTATCTAACTAAAATTATATATATCACTCAATTAAGTTGGGTTAGAACAAACTTGGATCAGAAAAAACAAGGGAAAACGGTTAAGCTAGGAGTATACATAAATTAATCTTGATCAATGTATAAAGATTAATAGTTTAAAGAGAAGGCATGGGCGACAGAATGTTAGGTTATTGACATGCAAACATGAATCCTTGAGAATACAAGAATACAAGTAATTCGGTGGCCGACATACGAAATTGGGTCACGATCGTGGCAGCTGGCACACAGAAATATGAGATCAGATCACGGTCACAACAATCAATATAAGAGAATACGAGATTGTATTCGACAATTGATATTCAATTTAGGAGAATATGTGAGATGACGGCGTGGAGCTGCTCTGACTGTGCATGATCCTGATTCTAGGTTGGGTTAGTTGGCTAGGCCAAATTTATAGGCTAAATTCACTTTTCTGGTGGCTATTATTCTTAGTTAATTAACCTTTTCTTAGTTGTCATGTTCACTTGTATAGTTATAAAACATGTCCAAATCTATATGATAAATCCATATGAGTTCCCTAATTTTCGGGGGTCCGGGGGGTCGCCCTTTGGGCACTGCCCCACGCCGGCCCTGATTGCAAGTAGAAATCTTGGAACATTACAACCTGGAAGAAGGCCGTGTCGAGGTTGAAGCGTGCCATGTAAACACCCCGCATGCGTTAGCTTGACAACTTGACCTGATAGGGAACACGAAGGCACCGTAGTGATGGGGGAAGAAGTGAAAGATGGTGCGGTGGGTAAACCCAAACAATACGTGGTCGTAGTGGGTCTGAACGGACTGAATATTTAGCACCGCGGAGGGGGATTAGAATCGCAATTGTAGGAGCAGAGCACGCCCATCATTGGCCTCTGAGCCAAGCACTGTGTCCCATCCGTTCTTGCGTCGGAACGTCAACCATCGCACGTGGTGTCGCCTCCTTCAGTTCCCGCCGCTGCTCACCCACGCCGCAAGCCGCACGGCCGAGTTGACCGCACGGTGAACCCGTGCGCGCACGCGACCCCAAGGACGCGTCGCCGCCACTGCAGGGACAGACATGGCCGGACATGGCATGCGCCGTCTACAGTCTCCACTAGTACAGTCTCCCTCTCTCTCCCTCACTCCCCGTGCAGCCTTTACTCCTTTCTTCCTCTCTCATCCCCGACACGGAAGTGACTGTCCTGTCCCCCTCCCACTCAATAACTCTGCTCCCCTTCGCCACCTTTTCTTCTTCCCACCGCTCGACGACCCGAGCTGCAGGAAGAACTCCACCCCACGCTCGCCGGGAACGGGAAAGGCAATGGCGGAGGCTGAGCAAGGCGAGCCGGAGCTGGTGTCGATCCCGGCGACGCCGGAGGGAGCCGCCACGCCGACGGGCCGTAGTAAACAGGGGGCGGGGACGCCGGCGCGGCGCGTGGTGGACGGCCTGCGCGGGTACCTGGAGGAGGTGGGCCACCTGACGCGGCTCGACCCGCGCGACGCCTGGCTGCCCATCACCGAGAGCCGCGGCGGCAACGCGCGATACGCCGCCTTCCACTCCCTCAACGCCGGGCTCGGCTTCCAGGCGCTGCTCCTACCGCTCGCCTTCCCCGGGCTCGGATGGTGAGTCGCCGCCGCCACTGCTGCACGCTGCCCTCCTCCTCTTCTGCTTCTTGAACGGCTCCCCCCGTTAATCATGAGCTTGTTCTACTTGTGCCAATGCTCTGCTTTGCTCTGCCTTCACAAATTTGATATTTCCCCATCTTCACATCAGTTGCATTGGAAAGAATGTTTGTTGTCCAAAAAAAACGTTTAGCTTTGAGCATAGGGTTTATTTTCTGATTCCAATATTAGCCTGAAATAAGCGGAAGATCAGATTCTGCATAATATTTTAGATTATAAATAGCAGAAACTACCAATCTCAGAGGACAAGCGGATACGGATACTGGCTATATTCATTTTCCTTGGTTCCAATTCTCTTTCAAGTTATCGAGGCATGTCCAAGTGGAAAAAATTATTTTAAGGTGCTTAGTTATGAGCACAACTTCAGTTATCTTTTTTAGTATTAAAACAGAGAACATGTTCAGAACAAGTACCGAAACTACAGATCTCATATGGCAGGAGGTACAAATATTGGTCACTCATTGTTGTCACTTGCAATACTTTTCGGACATGTATGCTTGAGCAGCTTCACATACACAAAACAACAACAACAAAGTCTTTGTCTCAAGCACGTTGAGATGGCTAGATTTGAAACCCACACTGGGTTTTATATCAATAGGAATGACTGGTTTTAATGCTGGCTCGTCAAGCCTATCACAACCCTACTCCTTTACCCGGGCTTGAGACCGGGTGTACCTAGAAAGAGATAGACGGATTTCTTCACATACACACACAGATAAAATAAAGCAAAATGTTGTTCTACGTTCCCAAGAGATTGATAAGAATATATCTTCAATGGATAGAAAAGGACCTTGAGATGCAAATAAAATGTAATGTTCGCGGCGTTGATAACGGTGTCTGATTCAACTTACTTTTTAAGGCTCTCAGCTACTTCATTTTAAACACTCTATTTTCACCAACTTTCTTCTGATATTTTGGACCTCTTGTTAACTCATGGCTCAATGGCTGTTTGCACTGCAGGAGTTGGGGAATAATATCATTGATCATTGCTTATTTCTGGCAACTATACACACTATGGATTCTTGTGAAGCTTCATGAAGCTGTACCAGGCAGGAGGTATAACAGATATGTCGAGCTTGCACAAGCTGCATTTGGTGAGACCATCTCGCCTGCTTATGGCAATAACCTCTGATTCCTTGATTCATGAATGTCAAATATTACTGACATTTGTAAAATTTCCTATTCTAAAAACAACTGACAATTTTTTGAAGAATATGCAATGTATGGAACCACTGCATGTAATATCTGTATCATATGACTTGGAACGAATCTCTTAACAGTGTCTCATGCTGTTCTAAGATGGAAGTGTCTGTTCAAGTATCACTGATAGGGTACTGCACAAATTATCATGAACTCCCGTTTGATTTGTTCACGTCTGTTTTCTTAAGGAAACTATCATATCTGGATCATTATCCTGAACTGTTTGTTTGATGATTGATATATCGTTCTCATTTTACAGCAGTCCTGAATCTGGAACCTTTCGCTATAACCAATTATGCAATTTGACTAAGTATTACCTCTGGCTGTACCAAACTGAGGACACGCAGTGTTCCAAATTCTTTGTTGATCTACTAGCTCCATTGATAACTACACGATCAGTCCACTAGATTTAGTTGTTGAATAGGAATTTTTATCACCGAATACTGACCTTATCTGCTTACTCATTCAGGAGAGAAACTTGGATTGTGGCTGGCTCTTTTCCCTACTATTTACCTATCAGCTGGAACTGCAACGGCATTGATCCTTGTTGGAGGGGAAACCATGAAACTCTTCTTCCAAATAGTGTGTGGCCCACTCTGCTCACCAAGCCCCATTTCGACGGTCGAGTGGTACTTGGTGTTCACATCCTTGGCAGTAGTTCTTTCTCAGCTTCCAAATCTGAACTCGATAGCAGGGCTTTCGCTCATTGGTGGCGCAACTGCAATAATGTACTGTACCATGTCATGGGTTCTCTCTATCAGCCAACCGCGGCCCCCGACAATCTCATATGAGCCAGTGAGCTCCACTTCTTTCGGTGCATCCTTATTAAACGGCCTCGGGATTATAGCCTTTGCATTCAGAGGACACAATCTTGCATTGGAAATACAGGTTAGTGCTGGTCACCAACAAATAATTTGTCCGAGACATTCTAGATACTCCTAAGTTGCTGTTGCTTACTGTGTATAAATTGACATCTGAATCTCACAGGCAACAATGCCATCAACTTTTAAACATCCAGCACATGTGCCAATGTGGCGTGGGGCCAAGGTCGCCTATCTTCTGATTGCTCTGTGCCTTTTCCCGGTGGCCATTGGGGGCTATTGGGCCTACGGGAACAGGGCAAGTATTCCATGACTTTATCATTCATTTACCCTATAAGGTTGCACCTAATTACCCTATAATGTTGCACCTAATGATTATTAATGGAAACCTTCTGCTTGTTACTGTGCATGATCTGCAGATGCCACAAGGAGGGATGCTGACCGCGCTCTATGCCTTCCACAGCCAAGACATCCCCCGCGGAATTCTCGCGACCACGTTCTTTCTCGTCGTGCTAAACTGCCTTAGCAGCTTCCAGATCTACTCCATGCCCGTGTTCGACAGCTTCGAGGCCTACTACACAGGTCGCACCAACTGCCCCTGCTCGGCCTGGGTGCGCTCAGGGTTCAGGGTCTTCTATGGGTTCATCTCACTCTTCATAAGTGTCGCTCTGCCGTTCCTCTCCAGCCTTGCCGGGTTGTTGGGTGGGCTCACCCTCCCGGTGACCTTCGCCTACCCGTGCTTCATGTGGATTCGCCTCAAGAAACCGGAGAGGTTCACCTCTGCATGGTACCTGAACTGGAGCCTTGGACTGCTCGGCACCGCCTTCAGCCTTGCCTTCTCTCTGGGTGGCATCTGGAGCATCATCAACAGCGGGATGAAGTTCAAGTTCTTCAAGCCCAGTTAAATATATATTCTCGTTCTGATATGCAAGTTTTTAAAAATTAGTCTATGGAAAGAAGTACACGCTGTGGCAATAAACATGGCATGTACATATACAAATGATGTCTAGGGAAGTTAAAATGTAAGTTTGATCATGCTTCTAGTGTATTTTCATATATGGTGTGGGCTGTTTTTTTAGATAAGCTAATGTTTTATTATTCCAGAGCATGCAAGCATGTCCACATTATTCTGCCTCTTGCCTCGTGTTAGATTTCGCCTTATCAAAAACAATATGCATACGAGCAACATAAAGCACAGACCCAAACCAAAACTTGATATTTCAACTTTGGATCAATATTACGCAACCAATCACTAGCTAATGTGATGAGCTTATATCCTTTACTACATACAGTAGCAGTTACTGATATGTGGGTCCGCGTTACTGATATGTGGGTCCGCGCGACGCACGTGATATACTAGCTGGAGTTGGAATACCGAAAGCAATGTGAAGTGGAGGACTACACATCCACTCCACTGTTTTTGACGAAACATCCACTCCACCTTGTCTGCACAATTATTAAATGAGATTCTAATGACTCAACACTTTGAAGTACCCCGTTTTTCTGTGATGTTCGGATACAATCAACTCAAGTCTTGTTAATGAAACAAAACACACTACATGAAAACAACAGAAGTCATCAACTGATATGATATCCCTGATCCTAACAAACACTAATAGTATGAAAAAAGAAGCGCTATATCTGATCATATGTAAATACGAGATACTAAATTTTTTTATCAACGTCCACTTCTTTGATGAAATGTTGGAGATGCTTTTAGAACAAGTGTGCTGTGATTTTGACCGTCGTGAATTTGTCTTTTTCCTGTAGTGTGACTAAGATATATACGCATACGAAATGAAGATAGAGTTAATGTTGTACCAAGGACGTGAAAAATCAAAGGTAGTAATAAGAACAACAAATGGTACGGTAGGTAATACAGATTCAGATATGGAATTCAGACGACATGACCCAATTTTCAGTAATTTGTGCTTTCCACGACACTTCATAGCGTTGAGTTGTAGAATTAAAAATGTTAATTAATTAGATTCTGATGGCTGCATAAACTACTACAAAACACATTTTTAGATATGATATTAAAGGCATTTTAAGACCCTTTTATTCAACTGGCGGTATTCTATCTGCTTTAGAAATGGGGTATTCTCATAGGACCTGAAAATTCTGCATCTGGAAATGCATTTCTAGAGTTTGTTGCTTACATCTGTTGCCCTTGGAAACCTATTTCTAGTTGCTTAATACCCTGCATCTGAAAACGGATTATCAGAGGCAAGAGGCAAAGGTAGAGCTAGGCATAAGACTATCTGCACTCAGTACTCTATTTTCTACTCTACGTTATCAAAAAAAGATATAGATCTACCTATCAACCAGTGTGACAGTGTTTTAGATTATTTACAGTAACACTAAGTTTACAATATCATTGTTCATAGTCTATTCTGGAGTATTGTTTAGCGTTTTAGAGCATTCAATGTAGCACTCTAAACTTATACTACAATTATTCATACTCTATTTTAGAGTCGTTTAAAATACCTCTCTATGGGCATAAACTCATATAGGGTACCGTTTAAAGTATGTGAGTGTGGACGGTCTAAATACTATTTAACCGGTTGCCATGCCTTACACTGAAGGAGACAATGTCATAAAATAGATTTTGCAGTATATATAAAAAATCAATTTTTTTGTAAGAAGACCAATGTTCACAGAATTGTATGGATATGGTGGTCCATCTAATGTGCTAGAGAAAAAAATCCTTATGTACCACTAAAATTTATAATCTTCTCTTATCTGCCATAAAAAATAGGTTTCTTTTAGACTGGTTATACTCGTTTACCCCTAAATACCACCTCTGAAATAATATAATATTTCCATCTAGGACACCCGATTTGGAGGCACGATCTGCCGCTGCAAGCGGCCTTATGAATTTAATCTTGTCTGTCCTTCCGTGCTACTTTTAACTGATGGTCACAAACTGAGATGATATCCCTGATCCTAACAAACACTAATTGTATGCAAAAAGAAGCGTTATATCTGATATATTATATGTAAATATGAGATACTAATTTTTTATCAACATCCATTTGTTTGATGGAATTGTTGAGTTAATCTTGTTGTTTACATATTTTAGTGGATGTCCGTCTATTAGTTCGTGTGTCTAAAAGAAAAAATCATGTGCTTGTGTGATTAGTAGTTAGGCGTGCAGGTGTGTGCATTTTCCATGTGCATAGTTGCTGCTGTGCTTGCATCATGACCGTGTGGTGTGGATCGTGGAGTCAGCCATGCATGTGGCCGTATGCATGCAGGGAATCTTGATAGAAGAGGCAACGATCGTGGTGCATGCAAGGATCGGTTGGAGTGGAGCAGGTCAGCAGGAGGCGTGCGTGGAGTGGAACCAGTTGGGGCGTGCCCGGTTCTTACGCCAAGAAAACGTGTGCCGTGCGCCAGCTAACAGATGTATGGGTATATGCCTATAAAAGTGAAGAGCGGAGTACGATGTGTGCGGAGTGTTGGCTGCAGTGGTAGCCTTGAGCAGCCGGGTAATTTCAGAGTGAGTGCTGTGCCAAGTGCAAGTGTGGTGTGTGTGCGTACAGAGTGCTGTGCCAAGTGATCAGTGATCAGTGATTTTCAGTGCTACATAATTTGTGTGTGTGCAAGTGTGTGTTATAGAGAGAGCTGGGCCAACAATTGGCATCAAAGGCTTAGGTTAGTGCTGCAGCCATGTCGGTCGATGGTTCAGGAGTCTACACGCCGCCGGGTCACCGTTTTGGTGGCAACGGCCCAGACGGCAGCCAAGAGCCGGTTGTGAAGGAGGCGGGGGTGACATTGCGTTACCCCATGCTTTCGGAGGACAACTACGGCGTGTGGGCAGTGAAGATGAAGATTTTATTACGTGCCCAAGGTGTGTGGGCAGCCGTGAAGTGAAAGCAAGGTGTTGACGAGAGGATGGACCAAATGGCTCTCGCCACCATTGTCCAAGTTGTGCCGGATGGCTTAGTGATGGCCATATCGGAGAAGGATACAGCGAAGGAGGCGTGGGATACACTCAAATAAATGCGTGTCGGTGAAGATCGTGTCAAGAAGGCCCGTGTACAAACTCTCAAGAGAGAGCTTGATGGTATGTATATGGCTGATTCTGAAAAATTTAATGAGTTTGCCTTGAAGGTGACCATTTCGTGAATGAGATACGTGCTCTCGGCACGAAAGTGGAGGAGGCAAGCGTCGTGGACAAGATCTTGTGTTCCGTCCCCGACAAGTTCCTACACCCATTGTGAGCACCATAGAGCAATGGGGGGATGTTTCAGCGATGTCGGTGGCTGAAGATGTCGGGCACCTATGGGCGTTCGAGGAGTCTTCTAAAGGGCGACAACGTGACGCTGATGTGGAGAAGCTGCTGGTGGCCCATGCGGAGCCATGACTCACGCGTGCCGAGTGGGAGGCAATAGTTGCTGAAGAGAAGCGCAACGGGGAGGCTTCCAATAGCAGCGGCAACAAGAATGGTGAGAAAAAAATTCGCCGCAAATTTGACAAGTCCAAGATTGATTGTCGAAAATGTGGTGAGTATGGTCACTTTTCTAACGAGTGTGATGCCGTGAAGAAAACGTCCAATGGTATGGCGCAGCTTGCCATAGCGGACGCCGACTACGAGACGGCGTTGCTGTGAAGTCGTGTGGAGGTGTAGAATAATCCTAATAAGATTAGGGGGTGACTGTTGAGTTAATCTTGTTGTTTACATATTTTAGTGGATGTCCTTCTATTAGTTCGTGTGTCTAAAATAAAAAAATCATGCGCTTGTGTGATTAGTAGTTAGGCGTGCAGGTGTGTGCATTTTCCATGTGCATAGTTGCTGCTGTGCTTGCCATCATGACCGTGTGATGTGGATCGTGGAGTCAGCCATGCATGTGGCCGTATGCATGCAGGGAATCTTGATAGAAGATGCAACGATTGTGGTGCATGCAAGGATCGGTTGGAGTGGAGCAGGTCAGCAGGAGGCGTGCGTGGAGTGGAACCAGTTGGGGCGTGCCCGGTTCTTACGCCAATAAAACGTGTGCCGTGCGCCAGCTAACAGATGTATGAGTATATGCCTATAAAAGTGAAGAGCAGAGTACGATGCGTGCGGAGTGTTGGCTGCAGTGGTAGCCTTGAGCAGGCGGGTAATATTTTCAGAGTGAGTGCTGTGCCAAGTGCAAGTGTGGTGTGTGTGCGTACAGAGTGCTGTGCCAAGTGATCAGTGATCAGTGGTTTTCAGTGCTACATAATTCGTGTGTGTGCAAGTGTGTGTTATAGAGAGAGCTGGGCCAAGAGAAATGTTGGAGATGCTTTTAAAACAAGCGTGCCGTGATGACTTTCCCACGATTGATCCAAAATGGCACGAGGAGAAACCATAAAATTATAAACTTTGCGCAGAGGTCTTCAAGAATCATGTCCACGTATTCACGCTAGAAAGATCTCATACACGCATCCTAATAGCTATATGTTGTAATACCTATTCCAGTGACCAGAAAGTTAGTCGGGTCACTCCCACTCCATTGGTGCGTCCTTTTTAATTTGCTGATGCCTCCCATTCCAACTACGATTATCATTTAGTAATAATGGAGGAGGAGATCTGGTAGAGGAAAGGATGGAGTAGGAAAATTTATGCAGTGTAGAGAAGCCCGGAGAGACTATTAATCCTTTAAAAAAGGAGGAGACTGTTAATATGAGGGCGAGAGCTTTAGGGTCCGCTGTGACCAAGATATATACGTATCACGAAATGAAGATAGAGTTAATGTTGTACCAGGACTTCATAAATCAAAGGCAGTAATAAGAACAACAGATGTCAGGTAATACAGATTCACATATGGAATTCAGACGACATGGCCCAGTTTTCAGTAATTTGTGCTTTCCACAGCACTTCATAGCGTTGAGTTGTAGAATGAAAAATGATCAATAATTAGATTCTGATTGCTGCATAAACTACTACAAAACACATGTTTAGATACGATCCTAAAGGCATTTTAAGACCCGTTTATTCAACTGGCGGTATTCTATCTGCTTTAGAAATGGGGTATTCTCATAGGACCTGAAAATTCTGCATCTGGAAATGCATTTCAAGAGTTCGTTGCTTAACATCGGTTGCCCTTGGAAACCTATTTCTAGTTAATTAATAGCCTGCATCTGAAGACAGATTATCAGAGGCTAGAGGCAAAGGTAGAGCTGGGCATAAGACTATCCGCACTCAGTACTCTATATTCTACTCTATATTACACTATAGGAAACTAGTAAATTAATAAGGGGAGAAATTATTTACGACGGTGCCATCGTTAATAACTATATTAACGACGGTGAAAAACACCGTTATTAATAACGCAATTATTTACGACGGTTGACCTAACCGACGTAAATAAGCGACTTATTTACGACGGTTAATGGTCACCGTCATTAATAATTGCCTTATTAACGTCGGTTGACCTATCCGTCGTAAACAATAGACTTATTTACGACGGTATCGGGAACCCTCGTAAATAAGTACATAAATAGACAGGCCGCGCGCGCGGGAGGGGAGCAGTTTCGCTCCCCTCCCGCGCGCACGATCGCTCTGCTCCCGCCACCGCCGTCGCCTACGCCGCCCGCCGCCGCTCCCGACGCCGCCCCCGCCGCCGGCCGCCCCCGACGCTGCCCCCGCCTGCCGCCCCCCACGCCACCCCTGTCGCCGCGCGGCTCTGGCGCCGCCCCCGCCGCCGGCGGCCCCCGCCGGCCACCCCCGAGGTTGTTTATTAGTGAATTAGTTATTGTTTTCTAGTTAATTAGTTGTTGTTAATTAGTTAATTAGTTAAACAAATCATAAATAGATTAATTAGGTTAATTAGATTCTTGTTATTAATTATTGTTTAGGTTGTTATTAATTAGGTTAATTGTTGTTAATTATTTGTTTAGGTTATTTGGATTAATTAGATTCTTGTTTAAATTAGTTGTTAATTAGTTAATTGTTTCGTGTGTAAATGTGTTCTTGTGTGTTATAGCTAATATGTTAGGTTCATATGTGTTATCACTACAGGAAACGACGAATAGGTGTCGGTTTATCTATATGCGTCGACCCCGACGCATTTAACACGTCTAGGGGTGTCGGTTTAAGCGAACCGACACCCATAAGTTAGAGGCGTCGGTTTTTCTGGATCCAACCGACGCACATATTAAATGCGTCAGCCAAACCGACGTTTATGTGAAATGTGTTGTGTCGGCTAAACTGACGCTCATACGGTATGCCTGGTTGGCTCAGGCTCTAAGAGCGTCAGCCCTGGCAAAACCGACGCTCTTAAGCGGGCCTCACTCGAAACCTAATCCCTTCGCCTATTCTCTTCTCCTCATTCTCCCTGTCGCCCGCGCGCCTTCTCGCCTGCGCCCCTGCCCGCCGCCACCCCGCCGCCTCGCCGGCGCTCCTGCCCATCGGCGTCCCCTCCGCCTCCCCGTCCGCCGCCCCCCACCCCCAACCCCCCACCCCCAACCCCCACCCCCCTCCCCCCCCCGGTCCGCCCCCCTGTCCGGCGCCCCCGTCCGCCTCGGCCGCCGACGCCCCTGTCATCCCGGCCACTTTCATCCGGTTCAACTCTAAGTGAAGGTAAAATATTAGGTGTATTGTAAATACGTGATTAGAGTTGAATGTTATATTATATAGTTGCTAACTCGTGAAAGTAATGCTTTATCATATCATGTGATTAGAGTTAACTCGTGTATATGATTCATATTATATAGTTGCTAACTCGTGAATGTGATTCATATCCATTATGCTATATGAATTGAATGTGACTCATATCATGTCATATTGTGTGAAGTTGAATGTTCAAGCTTATATTATGTGATTACTTCTTTTAGATATGAATTAAAAAGGCTTATAGTTTTTTCATCTAAATGGATTAAAAGTTCGTATCATGCATGTGATTGCTTCTTTTTGGCATTTGCGATATGATGACTAATTATATGTTTATAATATAGTAAATATATTTATAATTCTGGTAGCTTTAGAGGACTGTAGTGAAAGATGATTGTAGTTGTGAAGTTAAGACGAGCACAGATGCGTACGGCGACAATGAGGACGACCAATTAACCGCGCCTACACGGTGGATCCGGACTTAGAACTTTCAACTCTGACTAACTTTCCTCCTCTTTCTTGTTCTTTCCTCTCTCGTAAATGATTGAAAAATGAAAATGAGCAACGTAACCTATAGAATTTGAGTACCCGTTTCGAATCGGCACGTATCACATGCTATTGGCATGTGAGACGTGAAGGTTCGGAATTGTCCCTTTTTGGACAGCCTGGGAGTGGATCGGGGGGGGGGGGGCGTGGCTTGTGACGAGACGCGAGTCTGGATCTAGACGAGATTTGACGGTATAACCCTGATGTTCTCTGCTGCACCATTTTCGGACGTGCAGTGGAGAACAGCAGGGTTATGCTGCCAAAATTTTGTCTGGATCCGGACCACGCGTGCCGTCATAAGCACGCCTCACTCGACCACTATTGGGTGGGTTTAGGACCTATCTGCCTAATTGTAGTGACCGTCACATAATATGAAAATAAACTAATTATAATGAATTTTCTGCTTTGAAGGTATAAGCTGAAAAATGGGTGATGACCGTAAGGTGATGTATGATGGATGGAGTTCAGATGGTGTGTACACTTTAGAATAGGCACAAATCGCAAATGTGTTCATGAACCAAGAATTTCCTAGTGGTGCTCGTTTTGTGAAGTGTCCGTGTAGCAGGTGCCAGAATCATCGATGTTTGGAGAGGTCTGAAATGGTGCTTCACCTTTGTAAGCACGGATTTATGCCAGACTATCTAGTGTGGCGTGAGCATGGAGAGATGGATCATGCTAGTGAGTCGGACGGAAACGAGAATGAAGATCGGATGGATGAGATGATAGCGGATGTTGGTCGAGAGTACGAAGAGCAGTCACTGCCAGAGGAGGTGAAGAAGTTTTACAAGCTTCTTGCCGCCGCGGATGAAAAAGTATATGAGGGCACCAATGTGACCGTTTTGCAGGCGATCACACGACTTATGGGGTTGAAGTCTAAGTTCAATTTTGCAAACAATTGCTACAATGGTATCCTGAAGTTGATCAATTATCTCCTTCCATCAAAACATAAGATGCCGGAAGACATATATCACTCAAAGAAGATTTTGGAAGGTCTGGGCATGAGTTATGAAAAAATTGATGCATGCGAGAATAATTGCATGTTGTTTTGGAAGGAACACCAGAACGATACTCATTGTATGCATTGCAAAGCATCTAGACATGTGAAGGTTTTGAATGATGATGGAGAGGAAACAAGTACAAAGATACCGGTCAAACAGCTTTGGTACATGCCTATCACGTCCAGGCTTAAACGGTTGTTCCTTTCTCAAGAAACATCGAAGCAGATGAGGTGGCATTCAGAAGGGTTACGTGAGAGCGATGACAAAGATATTATGGTGCATCCTTCGGATGGCGCGGCATGGCAAGCTCTAGACCATTTCGATCCGGAGTTTGGTAAAGATCCAAGAAATGTGCGTCTTGGGTTGTCAACAGATGGTTTAACTCCTTTCAACACAAGTAACAGTCCATACTCTTGTTGGCCTGTTTTCATCATGCCTTACAATCTCCCTCCCAACATGTGTATGAAAGAAGGATACATATTTCTCGCGGCCATCATTCCTGGTCCTAAATATACTGGGATGAAAATCAATGTGTTTATGCAACCGTTGATTGAGGAGTTGAAAGAGTTATGGCAAGGTGTAAAGGCATACGACAGTCATCTGAAATGTGAATTTACTTTACGTGCCATGTATCTATGGTCTATACATGATTTGTTGGCATATGGCATTTGGGCTGGCTAGTGTGTCCATGGCATATGTATGGCTGACACCGATGCCTTCATGTTGAAGTATGGAAGAAAAGTCAGCTTACTTGATTGCCATCGTCGATTCCTTCCTTCAAATCACCCTTACAGGAGTGATACACAATCATTCCGAAAAGGCAAAAGTGTTACAGAAGGACCCCCTCGTCGATTGAGAAGCAAACAAAAAATAGCATGGCATGCAAAGTTAAAAGAGTCTGCTGAAGGTGGTTTCGAAGGGTATGGTACAAAACACAACTGGACTCATATTTCTTTTCTTTGGGAGCTACCATATGCAAATGTGTTACTTTTACCGCATAACATAGATTTGATGCACCAGGAGCTAATGTCGCTGAAAGCGTCATAAGCATGTGTTTTGATTTTACCAGGCAAACTAAAGATAATTTGAGTGCGGGGAAAGACTTAGCTGGTATTTGTGATCATCCTGGGCTTGAAGTTATAACAAATTCAAGCAGAAATGAAAGTAGGCCACGAGCTCCATACTGTGTTAGACCAGAAGAAAGAAAGCAAACACTTAGTTGGTTGAAAACACTGAAGTTTCCAGACCGCTATGCAGCAAACATAAAACTATGTGTTAATCTCAGCACCGGTAAACTGAATGGGTTGAAGAGCCATGATTACCACATTATGATGGAGAGACTTATACCGGTAATATTCCGTGGCTATTTCAAACCTGATTTGTGGAAGATGTTTGCTGAACTTAGCTACTTTTATAGACATATCTGTGCTAAGGAAGTGTCGAAAAAGGTGATGCAGCGGTGGGAGAAAGAAATTGTTGTGCTTGTATGTAAGATGGAAAAAGTGTTCCCGCCTGGATTTATGAATGTTATGCTACATTTGCTGGTGCATTTACCTTATAAAGCATTGGTAGCAGGTCCTGCACAATTCAGGTGGATGTATAGCCAAGAAAGATAATTAGAGAAACTTAGAACTACAGTGCGCAACAAGGCAAGAGTTGAAGGTTGTATTGCAGAAGCATTTGCAGCTAAAGAGATTACTAATTTCTCTAGCAAATATTTTTCACGTGCCAACAACGTGAATGCATGTATCACACGATATCATAATGTAGAAGAGCAATCTACGAGTGAGCTTAAGATTTTTCAATGGAAGGGTAAAGGTGTTGGGGCTGCTAATTCTCATTATATTTCGGCGCAAGAGAGGAACTACACCATGCTTTACTAAAGCAAGGAGGTGTTACCATATTTTGAAATGTCACATGGTCAATTGAGAGCAACATAATTTAGCAGGTACGATATCAACGGATATCATTTTCGGACGGCAAGTTTAGAAGCAAGTCGTCCACTTGCTGCCACTACAAACAGTGGAGTAATGATAACTGCCGCAGAGGATAGTGGAAAAGTGACAAAATACTATGGTGTTCTTAAAAAAATAATAGAGTACACATTTGGCGGTCCAAAAACACTTCAACTTGTGATTTTACTGTGAATGGTTTGATCCAATGTTAGTGGTAGTCGATTTCAATCTTCTACAGAGGCTGAATTACGAGAAGAATTGAGACGCACAAAGGAGGAGATGCAACAACAACATCAACAGACATATATGTTACTGCAACAACAACAGCAACAGACAGAGATGCTGCAGCAATAGATGCATTATTTGTATATGTCTCAGGTAACATGTAATTTTCGTATTTAAAAATATTATTTGATTTACAAATGTTTCTACTCAAGATATCACAACTAATTTACTTGATGTAGTTCATGGGTCAAGGTAGCTCTAGTTCTCAGTTTGGTCCGCCGCAGCAAACTTACCTCGACATGATGCCTCGACCAATGCAGCCATCACTACAGGTTTGGCTCCTCCTCACAGGTAAAACTGCTTATCTTATTGACTCGGGTTATATAATGCAATATCGTAACCATTTGTGTTGCAGGGTTCCGAGAGTGGTCAACCATGTGTTCCACAACCTTACGGATTCATGTCACTGTTGGCTTCTGGATTGTAGCTAAATAATCCAGGTAAACTGTAATTTTCGCATTTGACCACTTTATTCGATTCCAAAATGATTCTACTTATAATCTAACAACTTGAAGCAGTTTTCCCACCGATGCCTTTCCCTCCGGTGCAGACTCACCCATCACAAGTTGGAGACACAGCGGTATATATGACTTGTATACTTGTTACAATATTTTCATCATAACATCATATATTAATTAGCATAATATTAAGAAGAAAAGGGAAATACTAGCAGAGATATAAAGTGAAAGAGGGAACAAGTGAAAGAGCGAGAGAGGCAGAGATAGATAGAGAGGGAGAGGAAGACATAGAGAGAGAGGGGTACATAGAGAGCGTTGATAAGTTTTAGTTCAAACCAACATGCTTCTCTTTTTTAAAGATATGTTATTAAGTTAGTCGAAGTTAACATGTTACATTATTAAGTTTCCATTTTATTTATTTATCGCAGAGATCTCGTCATGGAACTCGCGAAGGTGTCGATGCTTTCTTTAACATCAACAACGGAGGTGCGAGTGGAAGAGATGGGAGCGCAGGACATGCGAGTGGAGGCTCCAACGACGACATTTGAATTTTGTTTACTCATTTTTGTACTGTTGTGCTTGTGTTTGAAACGTTTGAAAACTTGTGTACGATGCTATGTTTGAAATGTTGTTGAATTTTATCTGTTCTGCTGTATATATTGCTGTTTTGTGTGTAAAATGGAGGCCCCCCATCCGGGGAGGGAGAGAAATTAAGCAGTTTTTTTTTAAAAACAAGTTATGTGCGTCGGTCTCCTCAAAACTGACCCACTTAAGTGGATTATATGCGTCGGTTCCTACAGGACCGACACAACATGCTCGGTGTGTTCGCCACGTGTCGCTTTATGTGCGTCGGTCCTTTAGAAACTGACGCATATAAGTGACTTAAGTGGGTCGGTTCTCTGGGCCGACGCATTTAATCCTAAGTGCGTCGGCTGAGAGAAACCGACGCACATACTCCCTAAATGCGTCGGCCCCGTCGCACTTAGATGGTAAAGGTGTCCAATATATTTCGTCGGCTAAGTGCGTCGGTTGACCGACACCTTTATCTTATGTGTGTCGGTTTCTGTAGCCAACAGACGCTCATATGGCCGACGCCCTATTGACGAATTCCTGTAGTGTATAGCTAATATGTGTTACAGCTACGCCACTCGCTGCTCGCCGACGGTGCCCCGGGCCGGCGGTTCTTGCGCGAGGCAGCGGACAACGGGTTGAAGAATACCTCGGCCGACGTGTTGTCCGGCGTTGGCTTGGGCCTCCCATTCACCATCCTCTCGTGAGTCTTAGCTTGTATTCACCAAAACCAGCCGACTCAGCAGGAAATCCAAATCCCTCTCTCGTGCGCTACCCAGCGAGGGCCGATGATGCTTTGCCAACGGCGAGACGTTGGGCGGTGCGGCGGTGAGGTGGCGGGCGAGATGCAAGGCGACACGTGATGGGTCGACTGGGCTCGCCTCGTCTCGTCACCTAGATTGCTAGGAGAGAGGGCTCGGTCGCGGCGGGGCGAGTTGGGCTGATGGTCTCCTTTTTGCTTAGATAGGACCAAACATATTAGGCTGGATGGATGTTAGTCGCGCACATCAGACAGCCCATTGTTGCTCGGCTTGGCTCGGCCTAGCTCCATCATCTCCCAAATACCCATTTTAGGCCCGGCCCGGCCCGGATCTGCCCGACACTACCCATTTTAGGCCCGATTAGGGCAATTTAGTAGTAAGGTATTTGTCAAGATGTTTGAACACTAGCACAGAGCGCACATGACAATGAGGACGCTAAAGATGACCCGCATGTAAACGATGGACTTGCACTTCAAACTCTGACCAACTTTCCTCCTCTTTCTCGTTCTTTTCTCTATCTTAAATGATTGAAAGATGGAAATGTTTAACGTAACCTATAGTAATGGATTACCCGTTTCGAATCTGCACGTTTCACATGCGATAGGCATGTGAAGCGTGCAAGTTCAGAATTGTCCCTTTTTGGACAGCCTGAGAGTGATCGAGGACATGCTTATGATGAGCTAGGTACGGGGTCTGGGTCCGGATGAGATTTTGACAGCATAACCCTGTTGTTCTCTGCTGCACCATTTTTGGGCGTGCAGTGGAGAACAACGGGGTTATGCTGCCGAAATTTCGTTCGGATTCGGACTCCGTGTCTCGTCATAAGCACGTTGCCTCGATCACTCTTGGGTGGGTTTAGCACCTATCAGCCTAGGTATAGGGGCCCTGATATAAACTAAAAAATGAACTTGTAATGATGTGTCTGCTTTGAAGGTATAACCTGAATCATGGCTGAAGACCGCGCATGGATGTACTCGGGTTGGAAAAAGAATGGGCAACACTCAGATGAGTGGTTCACCAAGACTGATGCTTTTATACAACAAGCTTTTTCGTTGTCCAACAACAGTAAGGTACGGTGGCCATGTATGAAATGTCAGAATGCAAAGTTTTTTTTTGACAAAGTGACTTTGACATTTCACGTGTGTCGAAACGGTCTCATGCAAAATTATGTGGTCTGGTACTTTCACAGTGAGACACGTTCTCGAGCTGCTGAAGAAGAAGTGGTGTCTGATAACTCGGGGGGTTGATATGATGGATGAGATGCTTGAAGCCATAGATCCTAAGTTGACGGAGGATGCTCCTACAACAGAAGTTGAAACGTTCTTTAAGCTCCTCAAAGCATCAGAAGAGCCTCTGCATGAACACACAAAATTGACTCTTCTTAGTTCCTTGACCAGACTTATGATAATTAAGTCTAAATATTCATGCTCCAATAACTGTTACAACGATCTCATCAAATTGATCTGCGATATCCTGCCACAACCTCATAAAGTGCCGAAAGATATGTACCAGTCTAAGAAATTGCTATCTCGTCTTGGTATGAAATATGAGAAGATTGATGTGTGCCCGGACAACTGCATGCTTTTTTGGAAAGAGTATGCCGACGAGAAGAAGTGCTTACAATGTGGTAAGTCTAGGTTCGTTGAAGTTGATAATGACAAAGGCGAGCATGTACAAACTGAAATAGCACATAAGTAGCTTTGTTACTTGCCTCTTACACCTCAGTTGGAGCGTTTGTTTCTTTCGAAAAGAACTGCTAGACATATGCGATGGCACAAAGAAGGTGTACGTGATAACAGTGGAGTTATGGTGCATCCGTCCGACGGTGAGGCATGGAAGGCGTTGGACCGCTTCGATCTAGATTTTGCCAACGATGCAAGAAACATCCGTGTCGGGTTAGCGACGGATGGTTTCTCACCGTTCAGTACGAACGCCACCCCATACTCATGTTGGCCCATGTTCGTAATTCTGTACAATTTGCCACCATCTTTATGTATGAAGTATGAGTTTATGTTCCTCTGCCTCATTGTACCTGGACCAGATCATCCTGGTTCATGACTCAGCGTGATGTTGAAGCCGTTAATTGAGGAGTTGAAAATGTTATGGACAGAAATCGATGCGTACGACTGTTATAGAAACAGAAATTCAACCTTCGAGTTGCGTACTTATGGTCCATTCATGACTTTCCAGCATATGACATGTTTTCTGGCTGGAGCACTCATGGTCGTTTGACATGTCCGATATTTGCTGCAGATACAAAATGTTTTCGGCTGAGTCATGGTGGCAAGATAGCTTACTTTGATTGTCATAGACGTTGGTTACCTAAGAATCATATTTTTAGACAATAGAGGAATGCCTTCAAAAAGGACACTATTGTCACTAAAGGACCACCGCAACATTTGAACGGGTTAGAGATTTTTGCATTGTTGGACAAACTTGTGCCATATGAACATCGTCCAGGATATTTTGTTGGTTATGGAGAGTGTGACACCCTCATTTTTGGTTTGTGCATGTATTCATGTTTCATGTAGAGAAAACATTTTAAAAGGAGTGGGAACAAAGAAAGAATCAAAAGGATAGCCAAAAAGAGCAAAATCCAGTTCACCAAGAGCGCCAAAGACAACTCCCGCGACCCGCTGGCCACGTGGCGCCTTTGGAGCTCATCCCCGCAAAGGGGGAGAGGTCCGACCCTGTGAGACACGTGTTGCCCCCGGAGCTAGCCTCTGCGGAGAAGCAAGGCCAGCCGCAGGATACATGTCACCTTCGAAGCTAGTCACCACGGAAATCAGAGGACCAGTCGCGCGGGATACGTGTCGATCTCGGAGCTCACCTCCGAGAGGTCCAGTTCTATTGGGCACATGTCGCCACCGGAGCTTATCTCCGGGAGGTCCGACACTGTTGGACACGTGTCGACCTCGGAGCTCGTCTCTGAAGAAAAAGGGAGTCCGGCGCTACTTGACGCGTGGCATTCACGGAGCTCGCCTCCGAAGAGAGGGAGGTCCGAAATGGATACGTGGCACACCCAGAGCCACCCCCGGAGAGAGGGAAGGTCCGTCACTAACATGTAGCGCACGCGGAGCTCACCTCCAAAGGAGAGGGAGGTCTCGCTCGCTTGACACGCGGCACAACCAGAGCTCGTCTCTGCGGAATGGGGAGACCAGGCCCGGTGGACACGTGGAGCTTCCGGAGCTCATCACCGCGGAGGTAATGAGTTCTGGAACAGTTTTTGGATTCTGTACGCATGGGAATATCGGTACGGAGAAGAAACTGACCTGAATTCCACAATGTTACCGCACCAAATCAACTAAAGATAAGTTGTTAAGATTCAACGACAATCTGAATAGGACTCTTATTCGAAATACAATCAGATTAGGACTCTTCTTCTCCCGATTATAAATAGAACCCATAACCTTTGGCCGAAAACCACAAACTTCTTTTCCACCTCCTGAGCCGACAACTTAGAGCCCTAGCCCCAACTCGCCGAGTAAGCCCATCGCCGGAGTTCAGTCGAGGAAGGTCGCCGGAAGAGAGCCCCAACGATCTGTCTGATCAGAGAAGGACCCCAAGACCAATAAGAACGTAAGGTAGGTCTCCAATATCACCTTACGACATCATCGTGTTTTCTTTGCATCTGTTCTATGATTCCTTTCGAACAGAAGCTTTCTCGTGGACAGATCACTTGTTGATCGGGTTAATCTAAAGACAAGATCATCGCCACATCCACATTTGATCCGAATACCTCTGTTCATCGTAAAACCATGCAAGCCATGCAAGAACACGTACAAACCGATCTAATAAAACTGATTATAGGATAGCATGCATATGCATCATCGCATCTAGTTAAAGTTTATGCATGATAATTGATTGCTGTGAATCTTGTATATGCGTGATCATGTATAGAAGGACAAGCTCAAGGAGCTGTCTACGACGAGCTGCAACAACAAGGTTTTGAGATCCAAGAGCGATCAGAACCGCAGGAATAAGGCAAGTGCCCCTTGACCATATTGATCCTATGTTTTGGGAAAAACTGTTTTGTTTTGCGAAAAGGTGTGTGTGCTGAGTCAAACATGATGGGAAACCCTTTTATAGGAGTTTACTATTTTTGGTTAAACCACCCTTGTCGCTAGGGAAGTTTATGAGTCGGGTATGGTTTTTACTTTTAAGCTTCGCTGAGTCCATGGGATTGGGAAGCGAGATAGATGTGTGCTAACTGCACTCGTAATGATAATGAGAAACTGATGTTGTTAATGAACATTGATCGGAGGGAGATCTAGGCAAGACTGGGTTTGTGAATGAGGTAGCATTAGGTGGTCGTTTACTTGCTGTAGATCTAAGGACCGGTTCATGCGAGCACATGCCAGGATAACAGTGCCACCACAAGGCCAAGTATGGGTGCAGCTTAGCTAACTAATTAGGTAAGTTGCTAGATTGTTATGGACCGTGGAAGGCGCGGGGAATGGGAGTCGAGTGAGGACTGCTCTATGAACTGCATGGCACAAGAGGGGGCCCGTGGGTGGGAGAATTGGAGATTCTAGCCTGCCGGTGAAACCTTAGTGAGTCCACACATCTAGTAACCCCTTTGTAAAGGCTATTTTGTGATCTCTTGGCCATACACCGACGGTTGTGTACTGGTATAATGGAGGTTCTGCAGTCGCTGACGGGTGACGAAATCACAAACTTGTGGGCAAAGAGGTGCAAACTCTGCAGAATCTAAAACTATCAAGATAGCCGAGCTTACGGTCACGAGCGCCTGGCCAACTTCCATGATTAGTTGGGATGGTTATTGGTTAGGGTTTTGGTTTTGTTTTCGGGACTGTTGAGTCCGGGTGATGAGGTGGGTTGCATGACTGTTGAGTCATGGCAACGAGGTTGGACGGTGTAAGACGAAATTGTTTATGAGATGAAATGGTAGCGAATACGAGATGGTATTCGTGAGATGGTAGTGAATACGAGAAGGTATTCGTGAGCAAGAATGAGGTTGATTAATGTCTGGTTGGGACATAGAAGGTAATGAACATAACGGAGGTATGAGTTGTATTTTAGTACATGTTGGGATTACATTAGCTTAAAGATAAGTTGCTGTTTTATCATGGTTTTGATAAATAACTTTGCTTTCTGCAATGAGCCTTTTTATACCTACCTTGTTGTGAGCTACATATCATATTTTCCCGCACTTGCTGAGTACACCATTGTACTTAAACTTGCATTATTATTTCATCATCAGCAACAGGAGAAGATTACTATGAAGATCAAGCGGAGCATTAGGCGTGTAATCTGTCCTCAACCTTGCCTGTGGGAATGGAGTAGAGATGGAGACACTGCTTCCTAGAATTGCTTCCGCATTAGTTAGATTGCCTCCGCATTAGTCAGAAGACTTCCGCTGTTAGATTAAGACTTCCACTGTGAGCATGAGTCCAAGACTCATGAGACATTGTAATAAACTCTGTTATTCGTGGTCATATATATTATGAAATTCAGTTTGTGGATGATGTGTATATGTGTGACGAACATCCTGGGCACACATATGCATCAGTTCTCGGTTCCGTGGTTTTCCACGAAATTGAGGGTGTCACAGACTGGTATTAGAGCCACGAGTTGAAGGTAGGTTACACACTTAGATAGATCATAGATTGGTATCCGACACAGATTGGTAGCTAAGCCACGCTGACCATAGGATGCAAACCTAGGAAAGGCCATAGTTGGATCACAGATTGGCAACACCCTAATCCATATAGGACCCCCATGGAACAAGTCTTGAATAGGAGTTGTGTGAGCCCTTGTGATGATTGTTGGTGATTATGTGCTTAGTGTGAGTTGTGGGACGTCTCAAAGCGTTGTCCATATCCACACATAAGTAGGAAAAGGTGTGAGATGCCTCGGCACTTGTTCACATCCTCATATGGGCTAATATATATAGTCCAATCCATCTTGATGCATATAGTTGAGGAGATCCACTCTTCATTGGAGCATGAGATAAGAGATGGCCAAGCAACGGATGAGGAGATCAAGGAGATCAAGGAAAGGATCCGACAAGGAATAGAGAAGGATTTCAAAGAAGATGAGAAGGGCACACTTTGGCTAGGAAAAAGGATTTGTGTGCTTAACGTAAAGCACATCCGCAACATGATATTAAAAGAGGCACATGATTCACCCTATTCCATACATCCCGGAAGTACCAAAATGTACAAGGACTTGAAGACTTGTTATTGGTGGGACGGTATGAAAAGGGATATAGCCGAATACGTTGCCCTATGCGACACATGCCAACAGGTGAAGGCCGAACATCAAAGGCCCGCTGGATTGTTGCAACCCTTGAAGGTACCCGAGTGGAAGTGGGAGGACATCAGTATGGATTTCATTGTCGAATTGCCACGTACTCAGTCGGGTTATGACTCCATCTGGGTTATCATGGACCGATTGACGAAAACCGCCCATTTTCTCCCTATAAGGGCCAAGTTCAACGTTGCACAATTAGCCGAGTTGTACATGGAGCAGATCGTGTGCCATCATGGAGTACCGAGGAGGATAGTCTCAGATCGAGGTTCTCAGTTTACCTCTCGATTCTGGAGGAAGCTGCAGAAAGCTATGGGTACACAACTGGATTTTAGCTCCGCCTATCACCCACAAACCGATGGACAAACCGAAAGGACAAACCAAATTTTGGAGGACATGTTGAGAGCTTGCGCCTTGAAACGTGGGCGTAGTTAGGATAGGAGTTTACCGTACGCTGAATTCTCCTATAACAACAGCTATCAAGCTAGCTTGAAGATGTCGCCTTTCGAAGCATTGTATGGTAGGCGGTGTAAAATGCCGCTGTTCTGGAACGAGGCCAGAGAGAACCAGGTGTTTGGACCCGAAGTGCTACAAGAAGTTGAAAAGCAAGTCCAAACGATACAGGAGAACTTAAATGCTGCTCAGTCACGACAGAAAGGCTATGCAGACAATAGGCGAAGGAAGTTGACCTTCGAAGTAGGAGACTTCGTATACCTTAAGGTATCACCTATCCGTGGCCAACGACGTTTCAACGTCAAGGGCAAGCTAGCACCTCGCTACATCAAACCATTTAAGATCTTGGACAAGTGAGGAGAAGTATCCTATCAACTAGAGCTCCCAACATATCTCTCCGACGTACATGACGTGTTTCATGTATCCTAGCTCAAGAAGTGCTTGAGAGTACCAGAGGAGCAAATACCAATGGAAGAGCTTGAACTTCAAGAGGACCTGACTTATGCGGAGCACCCTGTCTGAATTTTGGACGTAAAGGAAAGGGTCACAAGGAACAAAGTAATCCAATGGTGCAAGGTATAATGGAGCCATCACACCGAAGCTGAAGCCACATGGGAGCATGAAGAAGACATCAAGGCAGAATTACCTCATCTATTCTCTACTAACAAATCTCGAGGGCGAGATTGAATTTAAGGGGAGGTAGATTTGTGACACCCTCATTTTTGGTTTCTGCATGTATTCATGTTTCATGTAGAGAAAACATTTTAAAAGGAGTGGGAACACAGAAAGAATCAAAAGGATAGCCAAAAAGAGCAAAATCCAGTTCACCAAGAGCGCCAAAGACAACTCCCGCGGCCCGCAGGCCACGTGGCACCTTTGGAGCTCATCCCCGCAAAGGGGGAGAGGTCCGACCCTGCGAGACACGTGTTGTCCCCGGAGCTAGCCTCTGCGGTGAAGCAAGGCCAGCCGCAGGACACAAGTCACCTTCGGAGCTAGTCACCACGGAAATCAGAGGACCAGTCGCGCGGGATACGTGTCGATCTCGGAGCTCACCTCCGAGAGGTCCGGTTCTATTGAACACATGTCGCCACCAGAGCTTATCTCCGGGAGGTCCGACACTGTTGGACACGTGTCGACCTCGGAGCTCGTCTCTGAAGAAAAAGGGAGTCCGGCGCTACTTGACGCGTGGCATTCACGGAGCTCGCCTCCGAAGAGAGGGAGGTCCGAAACAGATACGTGGCACACCTGGAGCCACCTCCGGAGAGAGGGAAGGCCCGACACTGACACGTAGCGCACGCGGAGCTCACCTCCGAAGGAGAGGGAGGTCTCACTCGCTTGACACGCGGCACAACCAGAGCTCGTCTCTGCGGAAAGGGGGAGACCAGGCCCTGTGGACACGTGGAGCTTCCGGAGCTCATCACCGCGGAGGTAATGAGTTCTGGAACGGTTTTTGGATTCTGTACGCGTGGGAATATCGGTACGGAGAAGAAACCGACCTGAATTCCACAATGTTACTGCACCAAATCAACTAAAGATAAGTTGTTAAGATTCAACGACAATCTGAATAGGACCCTTATTCGAAATACAATCAGATTATGACTCTTCTTCTCCCGATTATAAATAGAACCCAGAACCTTTGGCCGAAAGCCACGAACTTCTTTTCCACCTCCTGAGCCGATGACTTAGAGCCCTAGCCTGTAACACCCCAAAATCTATTAAGAGGGAAATTTAAAATTTTTTGGACGTATTGCATGTGGTGCAGAAATTCAAATTCAAACTGGAATTCAAATTCAAATCAAAATAGAAAAGAAAAGGAAAAAAGAAAAAGAAAAACCAACCGGACAGTGGGCCGAAACCCACCAGCCGGCCCACCATTTCCCTGCGCCAGCCCACAGCCGCGCGCCCCTCTCTCCCTCTCACTGACACGCGGGGCCCGCGTGTCTTCCCTCACCTCCCGCTCGCGCAACCCACCCGGACTCCTCCGCGCGCCCGATCGCAACTAACCCCGGAAACCCTCGTCCCCCAGCCGAATTGTGGTCCCGGACGACTCCAGCTCGATCCCAACAGACCGCCGCCCTCCCTCGTCTATATAAACGCCGGCATTGCCCTGTCCCCCCCCCCCACGATCGGCTGTTTTCCCTCCCGGTGAGAACCAGAGCTTCTCCAGCCGTTTTCCTTCGATCCTAGCTCGGATTTCCTGATCTAATGCGCTGATCATGTTCCACCACCTCCGGGAATCTCGCAAGTGAAGGAAATCCGGTGTTTTGCGCTCTAGACACAGCTCCGACGAGCACCACCGCGTTTTCACCTTGGACCTCATCGCCGACCGTCTTCCAGGGCCTCCGAGCTCAAGAAAAACCCCGAGGTGAGATCCCCGACCTCCCCTCTACCGTTCTATGCCATGAAATCCCAGTTTTAGGAGGTATAGACGAAGATCCAAAGTTCTCCGGCGAGATCGCCGCCTCCCGCCACCGCACGCCGCCTCCCGCCGCCGGGCAGCACCGCCCGCGCACGGCCAGGGCGACGTGGCCCCCTGAGGCCCGTCCATTTTAAATCGTGCGGTTCCTATTAGATCTAACCCGTACTGCTTCGCGTTATAATCTCAGCCGTCTGTTTTAAATCGGACGGTCTACATCAGCCCCGCGTTATAAAGGCCGGGATTCTTACGCGCTACCACCAGGGGATCTCGGAAAACACGAGCTAGCCCCGGAAACTTCTAATCTAGCCCCTGGAACTTCAGAAATTAGTGTAAATTCATTTAAAAATCAGTTTTAGCCCCTGGACTTAATAAAAATTAGGAAAACCCCTCTGTTATGTGTAGTTAGACCCCTGGAAATTTATGAAATAATAAATTAGACCCTGTAGTAGGGTTGCTCGTAGGAACGTGGACCTAGGTAGAAATGGACGTATTTAAGGACCCTATTTTCTAAAAAACTATTTTACAAAGGTGTGGGTTGAAAAGTGTTATTTAATGGGTCACTTTATTCATCTTGCCCCAACTCTATTCAAAACACGATTTTTTAAATCTTATCTAACTTGATTTTAAATGCTTTATGTTTTAGATGGTTCGCATGATCCGCACCGCCCGCAAGTCCACCGGAGAGAGAGTTCCTGTAGTTTCCCTTGCCTTAAGAGAGGGGAATCGTCCGGTAACGTACCACTCCTACAGATTGGCAGTAGGAGGCTTGTTGCGCCGTTTACGGCGTATGCTCCACGCTGCCGGCCACACGGGCAAGCTAATCATACATTACAGCTCCACCCGGACCATCCGTGAGAAGCGGGAAGAATGAAGTTCAGAAATGAGGATTATCCATTAAAACCAGCTGCTCAAGATCCACCGCTGTCCAGCTTGTCGAGCAATACAGGTCGATGCCGAGAAGGATGTCACCTGGGAGGCCATCACCTGCCAAAGTTACATCTACCGTCGTCATCTGGACAGGACTAAATACATGTATGTCCTCCAGCGTGAGAGTGGTACCGCGGAATACAAGTACCCGCCAGTGCAGCAGGGGACTTCCCATGAGCACATGGACCTGTGCTTGGAGGATGCTGCTATGCTCAGCACTCGACTGCAGGAGTGCCAGCAGGAGCTTCAGGATGTTCGTGACACCCCGAAGGAGACTGAGGCGTTGCTTCGCACCAGCTTGAGGGCGAGAGAAAGAGGAGATGGGAATGAACTGTGTGTCACCGTGAATGACACATGGACCCCTGACTCCCCAGATCACCGGGCAAGCAGGCGTCGCCGCACTTCTCCACCAGCAGCTTCCCCACCCAAAGCGGAGTCAGAGGGCAGCCGCAATAATAAGGAAGATCCCGAGGAGCCAGCTCAGTGATATGAGTCGTGTAGAGTCTTTTCCCTTAGTTCAGCAAGTTATCGAGTAGGCGAGTCGATACCTTAGTTAATGGTGTGTTAATGTTTGGTGTGGGACGTGAGTTGTGGAAGCCATGGGCATTTGTCCGCAACCTCGTCTTTAGGCTGTTTTTCTTTGATGTGTGAGCCCCTATGAATTAAGAGTGCATTTATTTTCGCGTGAGACGTGAAACCCTCAGAAAATGTTAATATAATAAGACCCCATGAGTTTAAGTTTAAACATGCAAATTGGGAAGTTAACACGTAATGCTTTAAATTGACATTTGGTTGATCATGATAAATGGCCGGAAGAGGAAAGGGTTGTGGTGCCAACCCCGCCAACAACAACGATGAGGCCGGCAACCTTCATCTTTCTAGAGGACAAGACAGGTGTGGTCGCCGTGAAGGAGTTGATCCCATCCACCAAATGCTTGAAAATCAAAATCAGCTCATCCAGAGCCTAACGCAAGTGGTGGCCAACTTGCACCAAGCTCCACCTCCACAATTGCATGGACCTGCTGCTGATTGGTGGACCGCTTACGTGGCAGCCCATCATGACCCTGAGAACATCACTTGGGAAGAGTTCAAGTGTGGTTTCCGCAACCATTACATACCAAGGGGTGAACTCAAAAACAAGAGAAAGGAGTTCTTGGGGCTGCAGCAAGGAAACATGACTGTGAGGGAATACCTCACTGAATTCACCCAACTATCCTGTTATGCACCACGGGACATCGAGACTGATGAGCAGAAACAGGACTGCTTTGTGGAAGGACTTACAGCGGAAATGCAGTGTGCAATATCCTCCAACGAGTATGAAAGCTTCCAAAAGATGGTGGACAGAGCATTTGTTGTGGAAAGGAAGCTGAACGCCTTGGGAAATGAAAACAAGAGGAAGGCGGGACGGTCACACCAAGCCTCGAGTAGCAACACACGCCCACGTCTGATGCAGCAACCCGCAGGGCAGACGACCCGTGCTGCGGTACCCTACTCAGCACCGAGAGGGTACAACCCGAACTTCAGGCCTCCGTCAGCACCAGCACAGCCACAACGTCAGTTGGTACAGCAGCCTCGCCCCACATATCAACCTCGACCAGCAGTACAAGGACCCCCAAACCAACCCCAAGACAACAAAGGCCAGGCACCTAAGGTTGGGGTGCAATGCTTTAACTGTGGTGAAGTGGGGCACTATGCCCATAAGTGCCCAAAGAAGAAGCCCGTGCAGCCGCAACAGCAGAACGTGATGCGAGGACGGGTGAACCACGTGACCATGGAGGAGGCGCAAGAAGCACCCGACGTGGTAGTTGGTAAGTTTCCTGCCAATTTACACATTGCAACCCTGTTGTTTGATTCTGGTGCTACCCACTCATTCATTGCTCAAGGGTTTGTTAAGAAGCATGATCTAGCAACCACACAAATGAACCATATGCTAGCATTGAACTCTCCAGGTGGAGAAATAAGGACAAGAAAAGTGTGTCCCAAGGTGAATCTAGACATTAATGGGATAGTATTTACTGCCAACCTCATAGTGATAGATTCACAAGGGATAGATATTATTTTGGCTATGGATTGGTTGACCAAACATAAAGGAATCATCCATTGTTCGACCAGAACGGTGGAACTAACTCACCCTAGTGGCACAAGAGTAAAGTTCATAACTATACAAGAGCCTAGGAGGGACATTAAACTCAATCAAGTTGAGGTGGAAGTGGAGGAGATCAGGATCATCAGGGAATATCCAGATGTTTTCCCGGAGGAGTTGCCAGGTATGCCCCCCGATCGTGAAGTGGAATTCGCGATTGAGCTAGTGCCTGGAACAGCTCCGATATACAAGAGACCTTATCGGATGGACTCCAAACAGCTGGATGAACTCAAGGAACATTTAAGAGAATTGACAGAAAAGGGGTACATTTGTCCTAGTTCCTCACCATGGGGAGCTCCAGTGATATTTGTGCCCGAGAAGGACGGGGCCAAAGGTTATGCGTAGACTACCGTGCGTTGAATGAAGTAACCATCAAGAACAAGTACCCATTACCCCGCATTGAAGACTTATTTGATCAGTTGAGGGGAGCTTGTGTGTTCTCGAAAATTGATCTCAGATCGGGATACCACCAACTTAAGATAAGGCAAGCTGATATTCCAAAGACAGCTTTCGTACCTCGGTATGGACTGTATGAATACACCGTCATGCCTTTCGGGCTAATTAATGCCCCGACATACTTCATGTATCTCATGAACAAGGTATTCATGGAATATTTGGACAAATTTGTGGTGGTTTTCATAGATGACATTCTTGTCTTCTCCAAAGATGAAGAAGAACATGAGAAACATCTAAGGTTGGTGTTGCAAAAGCTGAGAGAACACCAACTATATGCCAAGTTGAGAAAGTGTGAGTTTTGGTTGAAGAGAGTTCCCTTCTTAGGACATATAATCTCGGAGGGAGGAATCTCCGTAGATCCCACCAAGATCGAGGATGTACAGAAGTGGAAGACCCCTGAGAATGTTGGGGAAGTTCGAAGCTTCTTAGGATTGGCTGGGTATTATCGACGGTTTATCGAGGGTTTCTCCAAGATTTCGGGAACTCTCACCAAATTGTTGGAGAAGGGAATCACATTCACATGGACACCGCAGTGCGAGACGAGTTTTCGGGAACTGAAGAAAAGATTGACAACAGCCCCAGTGCTAGTTATGCCAGATATGCAGAAGAACTTTTCGGTGTACTGCGATGCCTCTGGAAACGGGTTGGGATGTGTTCTCATGCAAGAGGGGCATGTCATGGCTTATGCGTCCCGTTAGCTCCGGAAACACGAGAAGAACTATCCTACACATGACCTAGAGCTAGCTGAAGTGGTACACGCGTTGAAGATTTAGCGACATTATTTGATGGGGAAGAGGACAGAGATATATACGGATCATAAGAGCTTAAAGTATATTTTCACACAGCCAGATCTCAACCTCAGACAAAGGAGATGGTTAGAGCTGATCAATGACGTCGATGTGGGCATCAACTATCATCCTGGGAAAGCGAACGTCGTAGGCAGATGCTTTAAGTCGGAAGGTGCAGGTCAATAGATTGAGCTTGAAGGACATGCTTGCAGAATTGAAGGAAGATGTTCTAAAACTCAATCTATGTCTGGTGAATAGTGGTGAGGCCATCGCCATGGAAGTGGACTCCACATTAGAGAAAGACATCTGCAATGGTCAGAAGAATGACGAGAAGATACAAGAGATTAGAGAACTCATCAAGGAAAATAAAGCCCTTGGGTTCAGAGAGGATGAACAAGGTACGGTGTGGCACGGGAAAAGAATCTGTGTGCCTAAAGTAAAGGAGATCCGTGAATTGATTTTGAAGGAGGCTCATGATTCCGACTATTCCATTCATCCTTGGAGTACGAAGATGTACCATGACCTCAAGAGCAGGTATTGGTGGTATGGCATGAAGTGAGATGTCGCGGAACATGTTGCCCTATGTGACACATGTCAGTTGGTGAAAGCAGAACATCAACGACCCGCGGGATTATTGCAACCACTCAAAGTGCCTGAATGGAAATGGGAAGAAATCGGTATGGATTTAATAGTGGGACTGCCTAGGATCCAATCGGGATATGATTCGATATGGGTCATCATCGGCAGGCTAACCAAGGTTGCTCATTTCATCCCCGTGAAAGAAAGCTACAGCGGATCCAAATTGGCAGAATTATACATGTCAAGGATCGTGTGTTTCCATGGAGTGCCAAAGAAGATAGTGTCAGATCGAGGGACACAATTCACTTCAAGGTTCTGGCAGAAGTTGCATGAAACCATTGGGACTCATCTAAATTTTAGTTCTGCCTATCATCCCTAGACTGACGGGCAGACGGAAAGAACCAATCAGATCCTTGAGGATATGATGAGAGCGTATGCGCTCAAAAACAATAGGAGTTGGGATAAGAACTTACGGGTATGCGGAGTTCTCCTATAAACAATAGCTATCAGGCTAGTATCAAGATGTCACCATTTGAGGCTTTGTATGGGAGGAAGTGCAGAACTCCACTATTTTGGAACCAAACCGGGGAAAGTAAAGTGTTTGGACCCAAGGTACTACAAGAAGCCGAGGCGAAAGTGAGGGAAATTCGCAACAACCTGAGGATAGCACAGACCTGACAAAAGAGTTATGCCGATGTACGGAGAAGAGAGCTTATTTTCGATGTCGGAGACTATGTTTATCTCAAGGAGTCCCCTATCCGAGGACTTCGTCGGTTCAAGGTGAAAGGGAAGTTATCACCTCGATACATCGGACCCTTTCAGGTTCTGGAGAGGAAAGGTGAAGTGGCATATCAACTAGAACTACCGGCTCGCCTATCGGATGTGCATGATGTATTCCATGTGTCACAACTCAAGAAATGTCTAAGGACGCCTGAAGAGATGTTACCCATGAATGAGGTTGACGTACGAGAGGATCTGTCTTATGCCGAGCAACCGGTCAAGATTTTGGAGACAATAGAACGCCTCACAAGAAATAAAAGAATCCGGATGTGCAAGGTGCAGTGGAAGCATCACTCGAAAGAGGAAGCCAAATGGGAGCGAGAAGACGAGCTTAAGGCACAGTTTCCGGAATTGTTTTCCTAGAACCACCAATCTCAAGGACGAGATTTCTTTTAAGGGGGGTAGAGCTGTAACACCCCAAAATCTGTTAAGAGGGGAATTTAAAAATTTTTGGACATATTGCATGTGGTGCAGAAATTCAAATTCAAATTGGAATTCAAATTTAAATCAAAACAGAAAAGAAAAGGAAAAAGAAAAAGAAAAACCAACCGACCAGTGGGCCGAAACCCACCAGCCGGCCCACGATTTCCCCGCGCCAGCCCACAGCCGTGCGCCCCTCTCTCCCTCTCACTGACACGCAGGGCCCGCGTGTCATCCCTCACCTCCCGCTCGCGCCAACCACCCGGACTCCTCCGCGCGCCCGATCGCAACTAACCCCGGAAACCCGCGTCCCCCAGCCGAATTCTAGTCCCGGACGACTCCAGCTCGATCCCAACAGACCGCCACCCTCCCTCGTCTATATAAACGCCGGCATTGCCCTGTTTACCCCCCCACGATCGGCTGTTTTTCCTCCCGGTGAGAACCAGAGCTTCTCTAGCCGTTTTCCTTCGATCCTAGCTCGGATTTCCTGATCTAATGCGCTGATCATGTTCCACCGCCTTCGGGGAATCTCACAGGTGAAGGAAATCCGGTGTTTTGTGCTCTAGACACAGCTCCGACGAGCACCGCCACGTTTTCACCTCGGACCTCGTCGCCGACCGCCTTCCATGGCCTCCGAGCTCAAGAAAAACCCCCGAGGTGAGATCCCTGACCTCCCCTCAACCGTTCTATGCCATGAAATCCCAGTTTTAGGAGGTATAGACGAAGATCCAAAGTTCTCCGGCGAGATCGCTGCATCCCGCAGCCGCGCGCCGCCGGGCAGTGCCGCCCGCGCACGGCCAGGGCGACGTGGCCCCCTGAGGCCCGTCCAATTTAAATCGTGCGGTTCCTATTAGATCTAACCCGTACTGCTTCGCGTTATAATCTCAGCCGTCTGTTTTAAATCGGACGGTCCACATCAGCCCCACGTTATAAAGGCCAGGATTCTTACGCGCTACCCCCTGGGGATCTTGGAAAACACGAGCTAGCCCCGGAAACTTCTGATCTAGCCCCTGGAACTTCAGAAATTAGTGTAAATTCATTTAAAAATCAGTTTTAGCCCCTGGACTTAATAAAAACTAGGAAAACCCCTCTGTTATGTGTAGTTAGACCCCTGTAAATTTATGAAATAATAAATTAGACCCTGTAGTAGGGTGGATTTACCTTTTTGACCCTATATGATATTAAATTCAGAAATTTGAATATGTGAATAGGATTTAAATTTAAAAGGTGAGGTAAACACATTGTAAATTCAAATTTAAACTCTACTAGCACTTGGAAAACTTTAGAATGAGTTAAAAATAGATTTTAAGCTGAAATGAATCTGTCTAATTGGTTGTTCACATTTATTAGTTATAGGGACACATTTTTAGGTTAGGAAATAATTCTGAAAATTGGTAAAATAAATTTAAATTAGTTCACATCAGAGGAGAAGTTCAAAGATATATTATTTAATATTTTAGATCAGAACCTATTCTGTATAGATGATATGTCCTACTATTTAATATTAAAACTCACTTTTATGCATAGAAAATAAATCTGAAAAATATAGGAAAATAGGTATGCATAATTATAAAATGATAAATGAAGTCTCCAAATCCAAAAACTTCAGTTTAGGATTTGGTAGAAGATCTGAAAACCTATTTGGAGTAGGAAATTACCTTCCATGCAAACTTGGTAGTTAAGAAGTATATTAAGTAAATATAAAGAATTTTTTCAAATTGAAAATTCATATATAGTGTGCAAACAGAAATCTGAAATACAAAAGTTAGAAAATCATATACATATGTTTAAAAGTGCATGAAGGCTAAAAATCAACACATATAGAGTAACCACAACACTTAGAAATGTGAATGACTATCATATGTATGCATGTGTGGAGTGAAAGTGTGAACTATGTCTTATGGATTGTTGTTTTCTTTTGCTATGTGTATTGGCATGAGAAGAACCTGCCCCAGAGCAAGTTCTTCCCTTCCAAGACCAAGACTTTCCATTCCCAGAGCAACAGGAAGAAGGCAAGTGTCCTTGACCACTTTGATCCTATACTAGGATGTGTAGATAGAATTATTTGCATTGTCAATTGAAATAAGAAACCCATGCTAAGAAGTTTCCCTAGAATTGCATTACCTTGTTTCCTTGTAGCTTGGGTTGGGATTTATTTTATCATGTCATTTATTATTATGCTTATGCTTAGCCATGCTTAGAATGGGATAATTGGGATATGAGATCATCAATTTATTTACCTTACACTTGAATGAGATATTATGAGTTATGTAGAGGTAGGGATCGAGGCAAGTTGGATGATTTGGTTGGTGCTGGGTGCACGAGACTCGGGTTTGTGTTTAGTACTTGCCTGGATCCTAAGGACCGGTTCATGGAGCATGTAACCTGGCTTTACCGTGCCAACCACATGCTGAGATGGGGCAGCTTGGCCCATTAATTAGGTGTATCCCCGGCGTAGTATGGGTGTGTTGGATGGTGCGGGGAATAGGTGTTAGCTGGACTACCATATGAACCGCAAGGCTCAAGAGGGGGCCACTGCAGCGGGGTTGGAGCCTCTTGTATGCTGTTAGGGGTGAAACCTCAGTGGGCCCACGCTCGTCGGGAATCTCTTTGTAAAGGCTTCGTAGTGATCTCCTGGCTACACACCTGGGAAGTGTGAATGTGGTTCGTGGCCACTGGCATAATGGAGGTTCTTTTAGTCCACCCGGCAACGGGGGATGAAATCACTACATGTGGGTACAGTGGTGCAAACTCTGCAGAGTCATAACTGTCATGACAGCCGTGCTCACGGTCAAGAGTGGCTTGGACTTATTCATGATTAGAGGATGATGACTTTATAAGTTGTGGGGGTTAAGCGGGGAGCTTAACATTGGAAATGATGTTATGGTTATTTGATTATGATGATGGGTTGGGAGATTTGGACCATTTCACCTATGTAGTAATGTAGGTGCTTAATAAGCTAAGGTGATAGGTATTATTTGCGTAGTGCTTTAACCATGAGTTCAACCTCTCCTTGTTCTAGCCATGCATGACATAATGTTCCCACACTTGCTGAGTACCAACGGTACTCAAACTTGCATATTTGTTGGTTTAAATTGCTGCTCAGGTCAAGGGGATGATGTGGTGTTCAATGACCAAGACTTCGGACCCGAAGAAGGATTCTAGGTTCATGGAGTCCCCCGGGCAACGCTTGTGACGGAGCCCACAAGATTTATATTCCGCTGCTGTTTTGTTTACATATGATGAACTTATTATCGTCTATCGAGACATATGCTATGTAAGACTTATTTATATTCGACACCTGGCTTGTAATAAATGATGCTTCACTATTTGTCATCACATGTATGAGAAAATTATCCTGGCATACATGTGACACTCGGTTATTCTTCGGAGAAACCGGGTGTGACATAGCCCCAACTCGCCGAGTAAGCCCATCGCTGGAGTTCAGTCGGGGAAGGTCACCGAAAGAGAGCCCCAACGATCTGTCTGATCAGAGAAGGACCCCGAGACCAAGAAGAACGTAAGGTAGGTCTCCAATATCACCTTACGACATCATCATGTTTACTTTGCATCTGTTCTTCGATTCCTTTCGAACAGAAGCTTTCTCGTGGACAGATCACTTGTTGATCGGGTTGATCTAAAGACAAGATCATCGCCACGTCCACATTTGATCCGAATACCTCTATTCATTGCAAAACCATGCAATTGATGCAACAACACGTACAAACCGATCTAATAAAACTGATTATAGGATAGCATGCATATGCATCATCGCATCTAGTTAAAGTTTATGCATGATAATTGATTGCTGTGAATCTTGTATGTGCGTGATCATGTATAGAAGGACAAGCTCAGGGAGCTGTCTACGACGAGCTGCAATAACAAGGTTTCGAGATCCAAGAGCAACCGGAACCGCAAGAACAAGGCAAGTGCCCCTTGACCATATTGATCCTATGTTTTGGGAAAAAACTGTTTTGTTTTGCGAAAAGGTGTGTATGCTGAGTCAAACATGATGGGAAACCCTTTTATGGGAGTTTACTAATTTTGGTTAAACCACCCTTGTCGCTAGGGAAGTTTATGAGTCGGGTATGGTTTTTACTTTTAAGCTTCGCTGAGTCCATGGGATTGGGAAGCGAGATAGATGTGTCTAGCTAACTGCACTCGTAATAATAATGAGAAACTGATGTTGTTAATGAACATGGATCGGAGGGAGATCTAGGCAAGACTGGGTTTGTGAATGAGGTAGCATGAGATGGTGGTTTACTTGCCGTAGATCTAAGGACCGGTTCACGCGAGCACATGCCTGGATAACAGTGCCACCACAAGGCCAAGTATGGGTGCGGCTTAGCTGACTAATTAGGTAAGTTGCTAGATTTTTATGGACCGTGGAAGGCGCAGAGAATGGGAGTCGAGTGAGGACTGCCTTGGGAACTGCATGGCACAAGAGGGGGCCCGTGGGTGGGAGAATTGGAGATTCTAGCCTGCCGGTGAAACCTTAGTGAGTCCATACATCTAGAAACCCCTTTGTAAAGGCTATTTTGTGATCTCTTGGCCATACACCGACGGTTGTGTACTGGTATAATGGAGGTTCTGCAATCGCCGATGGGTGACGAAATCACAAACTTGTGGGCAAAGAGGTGCAAACTCTGCAGAGTCTAAAACTATCATGATAGCCGAGCTTACGGTCACGAGCGCATGTCCAACTTCCATGATTAGTTGGGATGGTTATTGGTTATGGTTTTGGATGGTTTGGTTTTGGTTTTATTTTCGGGACTGTTGAGTCCGGGTGATGAGGTGGGTTGCATGACTATTGAGTCATGGCAACGAGGTTGGACGGTGTAAGACGAAATTGTTTATGAGATGAAATGGTAGCGAATACGAGATGGTATTCGTGAGATGGTAGTGAATACGAGAAGGTATTCGTGAGCAAGAATGAGGTTGATTAATGTCTGGTTGGGACATAGAAGGTAATGAACATAACGGAGGTATGAGTTGTATTTTAGTACATGTTGGGATTACATTAGCTTAAAGATAAGTTGCTGTTTTATCATGGTTTTGATAAATAACTTTGCTTTCTGCAATGAGCCTTTTTATACCTACCTTGTTGTGAGCTACATATCATATTTTCCCGCACTTGCTGAGTACACCATTGTACTTAAACTTGCATTATTATTTCATCATCAGCAATAGGAGAAGATTACTATGAAGATCAAGCGGAGCATTAGGCGTGTAATCTGTCCTCAACCTTGCCTGTGGGAATGGAGTAGAGATGGAGACACTGCTTCCTAGAATTGCTTCCGCATTAGTTAGATTGCCTCCGCATTAGTCAGAAGACTTCCGCTGTTAGATTAAGACTTCCACTGTGAGCATGAGTCCAAGACTCATGAGACATTGTAATAAACTCTGTTATTCGTGGTCATATATATTATGAAATTCAGTTTGTGGATGATGTGTATATGTGTGACGAACATCCTGGGCACACATATGCATCAGTTCTCGGTTCCGTGGTTTTCCACGAAATTGAGGGCGTCACAGAGAGGACCACAATTGGACTCATGTATGTGCATTATGGGAGCTACCGTATGTGAAATCCTTAATTCTAATGCACAACATTGATGTCATACATTAGGAGCGTAACATTTGCGAGTGCATTGTAAGTACATGCTTGGATATGATGGGCAAAACGAAAGACAATCTAAAGGCTCGAAAAGATTTGGCAGTAGATTGTAATCGTCCAAGTCTTGAACTCACTGAAGCCGGTGGCAAACCTCGCGCATCTTTCTGTCTTAAAGCTAAAGAAAAGAAAGAAGTCTTTAATTGGTTGAAAAAGTTGAAATTTTCAGATGGTTATGCTGCTAGCCTGAGACGAGCTGTGAATGTGAAGACTGGAAAACTCACTGGGTTGAAAAGACATGATTATCACATAATCATGGAACGACTTTTGCCTATAATGTTTTGGGGCTATCTTGACGATGCAGTGTGGAAGGTGTTAGCTGAGCTTAGCTTTTCTTATAGACAGCTTTGTGCTAAAGAAATCACAAAGGAGATGATGGAAAAATTGGAAATAGAGGTACCTGTGTTGTTATGTAAGATGAAATTTTTTCCCTCCAGGCTTCTTCAACCCAATGCAACATCTCCTAATACATCTTCCATATGAAGCTAAAGTGGGCGGCCTTGTTCAATATCGGTGGATGTATCACATTGAAAGAGAACTCAGAATGCTGAAACCAATGGTTCACAGTAGGTCAAGGGTAGAAGGATGCATCACCGAAGCTTTTACACTTCACAAGATAGGATACTTTTCAAGTGTTTACTTTGCAGAAGAAAACAACGTTAATGCTCCAACGTTGCGGTGCAATGTGAAAGAAGCACTTCCTTGTAGCGACCTCTCAATTTTTCAAACAAGAGGCACCACTGTTGGTAGTAGCACGAGCTATGATGCTACAACAGAAGAAAAGACAGCGGCATTGCTTTACATGTACGCAAATATAGATGTGATGGACAAATATTTTCAGTAAGTGTTTGTTCACCATGTTTACTAAATAGCATGCATGTCTGAATATACAATAATGACCCTGTTTTTTCTTTATTTAGTCCTGTTTGACCGAGAAAATTGGAAGTCTAAGCATCAACCTACGAGCAAGGAAGTACTAACGATGCGACGTATTGGAGTAAATGGAGGGCCTAACTTCCAATCTTGGTTTAGAGAACATGTAACAATTTCTTTTCTTTCTCTCCTTCTATGACTAACGATTTTGGGGCAAAAAAACCTTCTAACTTCTATATTTCGAATAGTGCAAAAATGATGCAGATGTCCATGAGGACTTGCGTCAATTGTCATATGGATCTACTAAAGTTAGAAGCTACGGTCGATACGACGTCAATGGGTTCCGCTTTCGTACAACTAATTTTGAAGATCATCGTCCTCTAACGGCAACATGTAACACTGGAGTTGTGAATACGACTCTTGATGCCGAAGGACGGGAAACGGATTACTATGGGATTATTAAAAGAATCCTTGAATTCAGTTTTGCCAGAAATAAAGAGCTAAATGTAGTCTTTTTTGACTGCGATTGGTTTGATAATAATACAGTAACTCGACAAAACCAATTTGGCATGGTAGAAGTGAAACACAATGAACGACTACGACGATATGACACATTCGTCCTTGCAAACCAAGTGGAGCAAGTGTATTATTTAAATTATCCTTGTGAAAAGCTACGTGCTTGGTGGGTTGTACAAAAGGTTTATCCTCGTGAACAGTTATCTACACCAGACGATGATGAGTATAATGATACTTTGTTGTCGTTGAACGGTGAGATTGATGAGGTTTACCAAGAAGATGAGTAACCAAATCAATTTCTCATCGAGCCAGGTCTAGAACTTGATGAGTTAGTTGGAGATGTTCAAGATATAGAGACTCGTGAGACACGAAAACAAAAACAAAAACTAGTCACGGTTGAATTCTATTATCTTCTTTTCTATTATCTTCCTTATTATAAATTGAATTCAATAAATAATAATTGATCATTTAACAGGATGTCGCCCAGTAGGAGAAAGGGAAAGAGCAAGGGGGATAAGCCGCCGGTGAGGGGTTATCTACCCACCGACTCGAGCGAGGCCTTTCGGGGTAGCCAGCTCAGCGCTAGTAGGAGGGCTGTGTTGTTGAGCCACGTACTAGAGCTGCAAGGTAGAAATGTGGTAGTAATGCGGTCTTCAAAGGTAAATAGCATCTTCTTCAATTTTCTTAAGTTCTTAAATTTCTAGTACGACTCTTTGTAGTACTACATTCATATATATACAATTTCTAGTACGACTCTTTGTCCGAGTACTCCGAGGAGTGCGGTCCACAGCAGCCACTAGTGGCTGACCACCCTTCGCAGCCGGCTTCTGGTTCCGGTGGTTTTGAGCCAGAAGGTTCCTCAGTTGACCACTCTTCTAGGTCACCTGATGTGGAGCCTCGTCGGATGCGCAAGACTAGCAGCGGTCACTTTGTGAGTCTTCCTACTGCTCCAGCAAACGCATTGGATCGTATAGTTATCTGTCCGGTTGGCGATTTGTAAGTAAATATCTTACACTTCAATTTAGATTTTTCTAAGCTTATATATATATATCTAATGATTCATAATTCTGTATTAGGGGTTAGTACGATGACTCCTTCTCGGGTCAAGGACGACACAAGCAGGTGAAGCGTGTCCTGGGTGGTCTGATCCGTTTGCACTACCCAGGTGTAGTGAATGGTGTCGCCGCCACGTCATGGGACGATTACGCAACCGCATAGGACGTGACTCACCGGCAACCACCAGGAGGTTGTATGGTCTGACTTCATGGTAAGCATATCAAATGTATTCTATAATACGTTAAATACAATTACTTATAAATTTGTTATGCAAGGCACGGTACCGTTTGAAGGACGAGGGCGCGGTGGACCACGCCCGGTTAGTCTTCCACAACAACGCTAGGAAGCTCGTGACTCAGGCCCTTTCGAGCGCCCGGATTCAAGCTACCAACAAATATTTCAAGCTACATTCGGGCGAGCAAGAGTTGGGCCACTTCACGGCGGCGTCTTCCACGTACCTGACTACGGAGCAATACATGGAGGTAAATTCTCAATTTTATTTTGTTCAATTATGTCATTCTATTTAAAGTGCTTTCAACTAATAAGACATTTGTGTAGGGTCGTGGAGGAGTCCAATGGCTAGAAGGCAGGCCGGAGGCGTACAAGGCCCTTTACTTATGGTGGGGGAGTGAGGATTTCCAGGCCCTCTCCCTGTCGTCGAGAAAGCAGAGGGATGGACCCGTCTCACTTTTTTTGTGTTGACGGGTATTTGCGGTCGAAAAAACGTCTTGTAAGTGTAACTTAACAAGTATAATGTTTATTTATGTTTCATATTTTTATTGTGCTGACACGTGCATCCATTGGAGCGTGCAACTGGTCAGGAGTCCCCACCAATTGAGGTGTGGAAGAGAGGTCACAGAGGAAGTGATCCGTCACAGCACGAGCAACTCTGCTCTCAGTCGGTGACAGAGGTACTGGTGAGTTGTCTCATCACATGTATTGAATTCTCTTAATCAAATTAGCTGATATTATTTTGTTTTCTTATTTATAGACCAGGTACGGGTAGGAGGCACGCGGGCTTTGTGGCGAGGAGTATGATTGGAAGAACGCGCCAACAATCATCTCAGAAGCCGCGTACACAAGTGGACGCGGAAAACCTCACGGCCGGTGAGCTTTCATCTTATACAATTACTATATATGACTTTGTTGGAGTTTTTGATGAAAATCTAGTAAACTTTCTTCTTTATGTAGGTTCGGCATCTTCCAAGGAGTGGTCGACTCCAGGCAGGCACGACCCTTCAGGTCCTCTTCCTCTCAGCAGGCTGGCTCTTGCAGCCGGTCTAGCTTGCTGGAGCTCCAGAGTGTCCAGGATGAGCTCCGTCGGACATAGGAGGAGCTCCGGAGAGAGAGAGAGAGAGAGGACTTAGGAGGAGCTCCAACAAGAGCGAGAGCGACAAGCCGCAACCACTAGGGCAAGGGAAGAGTATCTCAACTCGTACATGCTATTGTTTCAGGCGGCAATAGAGATAAGTAATTGTCGTTCAAATATGTATATGTTTCAAAATTATGAATACAAAAATATGCTAATAGTTTGTATTCATAGGCTATGACGCCTGGACAACAGGCTGAGCTTCCACGCTGGGAGCCACCACCAGTGATCGAGCCAGAGCAACCATAGGTGCCGACTACAGGAGCTCAGGTAAAAACGAACCTCTCTTGAGTTTATTTAGACATACTTGGTCAATTATAACTAAAATTTCTCAAATATAACTAAACTTAGTTAACATTGCTCTATTATAGACAAACATAGTTAAATTTCTCAAATATAACCAAAACACTTTGAACTTGCTCAAATATAGCCTTAAAAAGTTAAACTTGCTCAAATGAAGTCAAAACTAGTTCAACTTGCTTAATTCTAATAATATATGCTTGAACATGAGAGGCATCAGGGACGAAGGCTCGCACTCCATCGCCGCACGTGCCAGGAGTGGGTAGACGGCTCGAGTATGATTTTGCAGGCTCCGGAGGTAGCGGCCGTGGTAGTAATGTGTAGCTTGGTGTGTATATCATGTGATTGCTTGTGATGGATTTGTGATATACTTTCTATGATTGTGATCTTGTATCATGTATATGACTGCCTGTGTGCTGGCCATCGAGCCAGTGGACTGGCCATAGAGCCAGCGATCAACATTTTTTGTTTTTTTTTTTAAATAAAAAACCTTATTTACAACGGTTATTTATACAGTACCGTCGTAAATAAGCGCCTGTTATTTACGACGGGGTGGCTCTACCGTCGTAAATAGTGCTCCTATTATTTACGACGGGTGGCTCTACCGTCGTAATTAATGCTTCCGTTATTTACGACGGCCTACACCCCGTCGTAAATACGTTTCCCGCCGTGCCATGTGGACCATGATCTTATTTACGACGACTGAATTCAGCCATTGTAAACAAAATTATTTACGTCGGTAACCGTCGTAAATAAAATTATTTACGTCGACTTATTTTTGACGGCTACAAACCGTCGTAAATAAGTAAATACCGTCGCAAATAGCTTAATTACGAGGGTAATGTGCTTATTTACGATGGTTTTTCACTCTCGTTATCAAAATACGATATAGATCTACCTATCAAGCAGCGTGACAATGTTTTAGATTATTTACAGTAATGCTCTAAGTTTACATTATCATTGTTCATAGTCTATTTTAGAGTCTTGTTTAGCGTTTTAGGTATTCAAAGTAGCACTCTAAACTTATAGTACAATTATTCGTACTCTATTTTAGAGTCGTTTAAAATACCTCTCTATGGGCAGCTAAACTCATATAGAGTTGTTTAGAGTATGTGAGTGTGGACGGTCTAAACACTATTCAACCGGTTGCCATTGCCTTACAGTGAAGGAGATGATGTCATAAAATAGATTTTGCAGTATATAAAAATCAATTCTTTTTTGTAAGAAGACCAATGTTCACATAATTGTATGGACATGGTGGTCCAGTCTAATGTGCTAGAGAAAAAATATCCTTATTGCCACAAAAATTTATAATCTTCTCTTATCTGCCATCAAAAATATGTTTCTTTTAGACTGTTTATACTCGTTTACCCCTAAATCCGACCTCTGAAATAATATAATATTTCCATCTGGGACGCCCGATTTGGAGGCACGATCTGTCGCTGCAAGCGGCCTTATTATGAGTTTAATCTTGCCTGTCCTTCGGTGCTACTTTTAACTGACGGTCACAAACTGAGATGATATTCCTGATCCTAGCAAACACTAATAGTGTGAGAAAAGAAGCGCTATATCTGATCATATGTAAATATGAGATACTAATTTTTTATCAACATCCATTTGTTTTCTGAAATGTTGGAGATGCTTTTAAAACAAGTGTGTTGTGATGACTTTCCCACGATTGATCCAAAATGGCACGAGGAGAAACCATAAAATTATCAACTTTGCGTAGGGGTCTTTTAAGAATCATGTCCACGTATTTACGCTAGAAAGATCTCATACTGGCATCCTAATAGCTAGATGTTGTAACACTTATTCCAGTAACCAGAAAGTTAGTCGGGTCACTCCCACTCCATTGGTGCGTCCTTTTTAATTTGCTGATCCCTCCCATTCCAACTGCGCTTATCATTTAGTAATAATAGAGGAGATCTGGCAGAGGAAAAGATGGAGTAGGTTTATGCAGTGTTGAGAAGCTCGAAGAGACTATTAATCCTTTAAAAAAGGAGGAGACTGTTAATATGAGGGCGAGAGCCTTAGGGGCTGCTGTGAACAAGATATATACGTATCACGAAATAAAGATAGAGTTAATGTTGTACCAAGACTTGAAAAATCAAAGACAGCAATAAGAACAACAGATGCCAGGTAATACAGATTTACATATGGAATTCAGACGACATGGCCCAGTTTTTAGTAATTTGTGCTTTCCACAGCACTTCATAGCGTTGAGTACGAACTCTGTTGGAGCTGGTGTTGCCCATTGTCTTGGCCTCCTCCCTGAGGGCACACATTCTGCTGTACTAGCATCCGCAGCAACTCGATTTGTTCGTCGCGCGAGCCGAGTACTGCAGCGAGAACCTCCGCGAGATTTCTTGGAAGTTCTGGGGGTGGAGGAGGTGGTTGTTGCTGCGTGGTGGGTTTCTCCGGGTGTGGAGACTCATCACCATGACTCTGGCTAGGGCCTCCCTCCTCGTGCGTCGAGCGTGTACGCACCATTCTGCATTCACACCATTCAAACGATCATCACATGTTTGTTTTACTACATCCAATCTATACAACAGTAGTGCGAGAATGAAACCAATGATACGCATAACATTCACACATATGGATAAAGTATACACTTTATACAACATATACATCCCTAGACCATGTCACCACAATCGATTTCCAAAGAAATGAACTTCATGGATTGAAAGTTCATTTAGACCATCGTGGGTCGTCACAGGATGTTAAGTGCGTTAGCATGTGTATATCCTCGCTATTGTACAAGACCCAAACATATCCTCGCTCGAAGTGATATGTTGAATGCATAATATATTCGAATCCAACCCACTGTTTTAGGAACAGCTGCTGGATCTCGAAATGTGAAACCATGTGATTTGAATTGAAAAGTTCAACCACGGGTTCACTGGCCAGATTCTGGTTCAGCTGACCAGTCCGGAGAATGTAAATGTTTTGGCCAATTTGGAGACAAAATCTAGACTGGATACCAACAACAAAGGTGTAAGACCTTAAAAAAGGAATCCATATTAAATTATTTGCCTCCATAGCCTTTCTGATTTAAGAGTTATGATTTTTAAAAGTTCACATTTTTCTGTAAAATGTTTGACAGCACCTCCGACACGGATATGGTCATCAACGTGCCGAGGAATCTAAAATGCAATGTTGGTACTACATCCTCACCAAACAAAAACCTAAGACGGTATTCCGGCATATATGTGTCAAATGGTGGAACTAGGAACGTCGCTCACAAACGATTTCTAAGCGTCATGCTCTAACGTGGTCAATATACCTGCAGAAAACCACACAATAATGGTGCGCACAAAGGTTGATCATTTCAGACAGGTCCATATCATAGTAAAAACATACAGTCCGTATCATTTCCATACGGATCATCCTTGAGTCATGTCACGTCTCAAGGTACATGGTCATGTTTCCACACCACATGACGGGGAACTTGAGTAGAGCGCGAACAGGTCGTCACGGTTGGAAATTTTATCAACCCAACAGATACCTCCTACTATCTCATGACCGTTGAGGCACACCGATGGCGAGCACTGCGTATGGCCCTTTGAACATTGAACGTTCAAGAGTTGCATACTATCGTGTTGCTTATCACACGATGGGGTATCCTGGCTTTTGCCTAAAGCACGCTGCGGATCAGCGTTTTCATATGCTCTTAGAACCATGAGAAGGTTCACAGACTCATATTAACTACCGTGCCAAGCCACAGTAAACTATTCCATACCATTGTTCGTATGGCGAGCTTACCGCAATTGATATGCCTGCGGTGGCGTACCTTACCTCTTACCTGACGTCAGAGCGTCGTTACAAATTAATAACAAGTATGTTAGATTTTCCACTTTAGTATCTACTACTATAATAGACCTTATGTAGGCATAGTGACTAATCCTCACTCGACTACTTCTAAATTTTCAAAATAGGCTCTTTTCGAGCATGCTATTGCCAATGTGACTCTAACACCATGACTGTGGGGGCCACCCCGTGGTCCTCCCACTTCAGGATTGCAGAGGGTGGTGCCGTGCGATGCGGCACCCAATAGCACACAAGAAAAGAATAGGAAAACATATAAACTTTTATTTTCATAAGCAACGGAAGTATTTTACAAACTTATGTACAGCACAAGTTTTACTTATAGCTAAACTCTCAACCTAGCTATGCAAAAGTACAGCCGTCCAGCCCGGGGACACTACACACCTGCTACACCCATCTGGAGATCACGATGGCGTACAGGGCTCCAAAATCGACCGTGTACCCCGATGGGGGCATCGCCTCATCCTCGGACCCTTCCTCATAATTCTCACCTGCAACAGCTCAAATATAGCAACCGTGAGCACGATGGCTTAGCAAGACTTAGCCGACACTCCTAAACATGAGACTCTACATGCAGGGATTCTTAATATAGGAAAATGGTATTGCAACAACAAACTCTCCTACATGTTCATCCTTACTTTCAGTTTTACAGCAGCAATTGAATAAGCCTTGAGCATCCCTCACATCGGAATTGCACAATCAAACAAGAAACGATTCCTTCCGATGTGGTTTTGCCCAAAGTGGAATATAAACTTAGTGAGCTCTATATCTACAGCATACATGGTTGCAAGACAATAATAGATCAATGCATCATATTCTTCTGGCTTCTTTCAATTCTTACTACATCACAGCAAAGTGAACAACCGGTACTCAAATAACCGCGAGGGACGGTGATTGAAATCAATAGACACCCGGATAACGCATCACATACACCGACTTTCAGAAGTGTGGTGCTTCACACCTTCCTACTCTGTTGTATGCAGCAACCTTTCAAAGGAAACCCAAATGCCGAACCGGTCCATCCGTAATGGGCAGGAGGTCTCCGCGCGGAGCGTATCTGTGCCCGCCAGCAGATTTACACCTTGCTACCCTCAACCACTCCTATAAAACGGTTGGGTAAGTCTCGGCACCCAGGTTAACCAATTACATCGGTTTCCTGGTTCCCATATAGCCAGTATGCATACAGTACTGTTCAAACTTGTCCAGCAGGGCCGCGGCTCGGTCATCAATCGACACCAACAGGGCTACGCACGTGAGACTTCCGCTCACTGCATTCTATCCCCCTGCTGGGTCTCAGTTTCTCATTCTTAAGCCATTCTTTACTCTATTCTAGCCCGTGTGATAAAATCCTATGTCGCGAGTATATTCTAACTACTCGACTTCTACCAAGATCCTAAGAACATTAGCAAATCCTTTTCTACTTATCGAGCTTTAGACTACCCATCCCTCCATAGGATTTAGAGGTCATGCAAGTGGGGTTTCAATCACCTTAACTCTAATGCAAGCAATTCATCCCAGACATAAGTGATACAAAGTAAAACTTTGCAAAAGTAATCAAATGCAAACCTGGGCTTGCCTGGTTGCGAGTCAAACAGGAAGTTAGCGTCTGGTGGGAGGATCTCCAAGGCCTCCGGGGCGTCTTCGACCTTGGTTACCAGATGAGATGCAAATAAATATACATAAGTGATATGTAATTTATAAGAATCAAGTTTCTAATTGTATTTACTGCCACTAAGGTTTATTAATTGGCTTTGGGATTTTTCCAGTGGAGACTAGATTCTATGAGGATGATCCGAGTAAAATTTGGGGAAGTTTCAAGGAAACTTGTGGTCTCCAAAATTCCCACAAGTACATGGATTCTCTGAATTTTAATCTCAAATATGCAGCTTTGACATAGTTAAAAGTGAAAGATCTAATTAAATAAGGTATCCCTGGTTCAAGCAAAATTTGTTTCATAATCTTTCGAGCTACCTACAGAGAGAAATTGATTTTTGAAGTTGGGAAAATTTGCTGAAAAAGTTTCTGTTTGAATTTGAGAATTTCCAATGAAGTGAAATTTGGATCAGGGCTTGGCCTAGCAAATTTAATCCAATGAGGCTCAAATTTGTGCAGGAGATCATTAGAGTTAGGAAGGATCTCCTGGACAAATTTGAGAAAATTCCATAACTAGAATCTCCTAGAATTAATTCCCAAAGATTTAAATTTAATGAATTTTGGACAAAGTTATGGAGGTTTGAAGTTTGACCTAAATATGAAATTCAGGTAAAGTTTATACTCTGGCTGTGGGCCCCACTATTTGAATTGGGCCACTGAGCTCGCGGCCACACCGAGCCCACGGGGTTTCACCCGTGCAGTCACACAAGATCTTAGCCGCAAACTGATCCCCACGGAGGAAAACAGAGGCTGACCCGTGGGACCTGTCACCCTTCGTCAACCTCGTGCTGCCCGCGCTCCCCCGTGGCAACCCTCGCCGGAGAGCTCGCCAAGGTGGGTTCCTGTGCCCCAAGCTTCACCAAATTCGCCGCCTGTGAGTTTTACACCATGCTGAACACGATGGTGAGGTCAGTGACGGGTGACAATGGCCAGAATAGTGCTTGCACCGGCGGCCATGTTGAGCTCCACTTTGGCGACCTCATTCTCATTCGAAAATTGCTCATTCGAGCTAGGGTTTGCTCCAAAAGCATCAGTGAGGCATTGCCAACCTCAATGTGTATCCCGTTCTTCATGAAAACCACTGGAGGTGGGACCTCACCAGCAACCCGAGCCCACAAAATGATGGTGGCGACAAAAACTCGAAGAACTCCTCCGGTCCTTGATGGTTTCGATCCCCGTTTGATCGAGGACCGTAGCGACCTAGCAAAGCTTCTCTAGACAAGAATGAACCCTAACTACTCATGCGCGACGAATTTGGTTGTAGACCGAGCTTCATCGCTATGAACTAGGGTTCAGGAAAACTCAAAATTCTAGCTAATGGCCAGATGAAATGAGGAACGGTTTTCGGCTACACCATCTAGGCTGGCACGCGCACCTTTTTTGTACAGGGAACCGGAGATGAAGAAGGCTGTAGCATGCTGGTGACGGTAAGGCCGAAACTCGCTTCGCCGTTTCACTTCGGCCACTCGGTGGTGATCATCACTTTGCGGCTACCACGAGCAAAAGGCCTCGATGTTGAGGTAGCAGATCGATAGAGCATGTCGTGGCGCTTCTTTCTTGCGTTGGGAACTCGAGCAATGGAGGAACCGACTGAGCTGGGCGATCGGAACATAGACATGCGGCACCGAGGTGTGTTCTTCGCAGGAGAAGAAACAGAGTGCCGAGAGAGAGAGAATGGAGGACGTCGGTTCGCGAGCTTGGTGTGAGAACGGCGAGCAGCCGAGCAGAGAATCAGGAGCTGGCGCGGTGAAAATCATCGGGGGTGGGTTCAGCCGGCGCTGGTGTTCTTTCGGTGATCGGCCAAAGAGCAGCGTTGGTTTGCTCCTGTGGGTCGCTGATCAGTGGGCCCCCTCCCACCTAATATCCAGCTGATATTTCCCTCTTGGTCTCCAAATTAAAAACCTTGCTTCCTCCAAAAGTCTTGTTTTTGAATTTGTTCTCCCCTGAATTCATTTCCGGTTGAGAAGTTTAAATTGCAATTGGGTTTTTGAATTTGAATCAACATTTGAATTTCTCCCCTTTTATTGATTCAAAACCCTAGCAAACTAAGCCCAAATAATCTGAATTTTGGCCTGGATACTACTTCAGATGTGGAAAACACATTTGTGAAACCCAATTTGCAGTTTGGGGAAGTTTGAATTTCAAACTGATTTTTGAATTCAGATTTGAGGGCTTCCTCTTTTAATTCCAAACAAATAATAAACCCTCTCCCAATGAGCTGAAATTTGGTAGGTTTAAAATTTGGATTATGGAGACCCAAGTTTTGAATTTAGATCTCCATGTTTGGACATTTTTGGGAAATTTGAATCATCACTTTGAACGCCCACCGTTGTGACGGACCGGAATCCGTACATCGAGGACCTCAGAGGGTGGTGCCGCACGATGCGACACCCGACAGCACACATCATAAGGAAACATGATATTACATTGAAAACAAACTGAATATATACATAAAGTAGTACAAACCTTCAGTTTACAGCTAATTACAGAGTTTACTACAGTGGAAGATAATTTATACAACTCACGCCCACCTAACTAGCAAAAGTTGGTTGTCCGGCCCTACGGACAACCCACACTAGCTGCACTCAGCCTCAGTGCGGCGTGTACAGATCCCACTCAGCCGTAGTCCTTGACAGAGGGTAGCCCTCGCCGGTGGACTCGTACTCCGAGTCCGTGGTGTACTCCTCACCTACAAACACTTATAGAAGCAACTGTGAGCACGAGGGCTCAGCAAGTCTTAACCGACTCACCTACACAGGAAACTCTACATGCAAGTCATACAAAGGTAGGATAGCAATTTGCAGCAAAGGACTCACCTACAAGTTCATCCTTAATTCCCTTTTAGCCACAAGTTAACGGTTCATGAATCTGAAATTGAGTAAGCAATATTTGGTGGCACACATGTAACAATACAATTTATTCATATCAGCAATATTGAATCACAACATTCCAGATATTAACCTACGTCACGACTCAGTGACCAAGTGGTACTCGTCACCATGAGAGATGGCGAATCGACTCGATATACACCTGCAGGGATACCCGAATAGCACGTCACGTACGCCCACCCGTGGAGCTGCACAGCATGCTCACTCGATGTAGTACGAGACAACCTTTCACCCAACAGCCCAAACATCAAACCGGTCGCACCGAAACGAGCAGGAGGTTCCCTACACGGAGCATCTCTCTATGCCCGTTAGCAGATTTCCACCTGGCTGCCCTCAACCTACACCTATAAATCGGTGTGCTATGCCTCAACGCCCGGAGGTTTAGATTACATCAGTTTATCGGAGCCCATATATCCGATATGCCTTCGGTACATTCAAACTTGATCAGCGTGGGCCGGACACGGATCGGTCCTCAATCGACACGGACAGGGCTACGCACAGAAGACTTCCTCTTGCTGCGTCCTAGCCCCCTGTCTAGTCTCATTTTTCTTGCTAAAGATGTCTCACATCACGAACCAATCCCATGTGTCCCGAACCCTATACTCGCGAGTAGATTCCAACTACTCGTCTTGTACCAAGTCTATAACCATTTAGCACAGCATGAACTACTCGAGGACTTAGACACTACCCTCACTCCTTTTAGAATAATCTGGTCATGCATTTGGGGTTTCATCCATCCTACACCGAATGCACACACATACGTCACACTAAGTGTATAAAAGCAAAACTTTATAAAACTTGTTAAATGCAAACCGGGGCTTGCCTTGTTGCTGCTGGTCAGGGGTTAAGGTCTCTTCTGGAGGTATGAAGTCAAGGATCTCTGGGGTCCCCTCGCGTTCAACGACTACACTTAAGCAATTTACGACATGTCAATTTAAATGCAATGTGCTGAATTAATATATAAAGACCATAACAATAACTAGACATCCCAATTGGCTCTGAAAATTTTACAGAAGCTTGGTGAGAACCTACTCAGAGACTTGACTAAATTTCATCTGAAACAAAACTCATTTGAGCTCTGCACAAATAAAAGTCTAAATGGTCATTTACTAGAGCTTCTAAGGATTTCCAGGGATTTTCATCGATCAAACCATTACTTTATGGAAAGTAGAGTTTAAGATGGTGCTAATGGAGTTGGTTTCATGTCATTTGGAGAATCCTAGAGAAAGTTATACCGTAATCAAGATTTGAGAAAATCTGAAAATGTTTCTGTACATTTTTCCATTTTCTCAGGGCAGTTCACTTCATCACACCATTAGGGGGACTAAATTAACTTGTATGGATCTGAAAATTTTCATGTGACTCAGGTATTTTCAAATGAACATCCTAGCCAAATTTCAGAATTTTCCATAAAAGAATTTTCCAGGTAAAATTCCTAACATTTTAAAATTTAAGGAATTAATTCTGGAAAAAAGAATAAGTTTCATGAGCTGAAACTTGTTTAGCTGGACAGTACGTGAAGAGCTGAATACAACAAGATTTGGTTCACTCAATTTGGAGCTTCCTAGCAAAAGTTATAGACATTTGAAGTTGAACTAAATTCTGAAATCATTGGAAATGTTTAAACTCTGGTTGTGGGCCCCACTCTTTAAACCGGCCCACTGAGATCGCGTCCTCACCGCAGCCCACGGGGTTTTACCCGCGCTGCCGCACCGAATCCCAGCCGCAACCGGATCCCCGCTGGAAAACAGAGGCTGACCGGTGGACCCGGCCCCTCCTTCGTCTTCCTCGCGACACCCGTGCTCCCCGCGGCGGCGCCTCGCCGGAGAGCTCGCCGCTGGTCGTTCTACCACACGACCTTCGATGAAACTTGCCGCCTGTGCCCAATTCTCTCAAGGAACACGTTGGTGCACTCACCGAAGCTCGGCGATGGCCAGAACCATGCTCGCGACGTTGACAGCGACGACTCCAATTCCGATGATGTCGCCCGAGCTACCCAGGGCCCTATTTTTGGAACAGTTTTCTCCTACAGCTCCGTGGTGACATGCTGAGCATGAACTTGAAATCGGTTTGCCACGGAAATGGCTGGAGCTAGGACCTCACCGTCAACCTAGGGCTAAAAACGGCGGCAATCGGAAAAACTCGAAGAACAGCAACCCTAGTTGATGGTTTTCACCGGTTGTTGATCTTAGATGGCCTTGGGAAGGTGTAGAACGTGTGTGTAGCTCAGAATATGCTGTGGTGGTCTAATCATCACGAATTTTGGTGTTTTGAGCAACTCGGTTCTATGAACACCAAAAAAAAACGTGGAAATTCTCCCGCGACAGTGCATGAAATGGTGTAGGGTCTTCACCGTGAGTTCGAGCAGCCTCTGGCGCGTCTATTTTCTGTTGATCGTCAGACACGGGAGTGCTTAGAACGGTGATGCACCGGGCAACCGAGTGGGCACTGGCAGAGTCTCGGTGTGTGCCGCGAGAGGTGGCTTCGTGGGCAAGAAAAGACCCTGTGCTTGCCTCCAGCGCGACAGCAGCTCGCCGTGGTGGCTGTTCGGCAGCTGCTCGGTGGCGCCCAGGGAAGAGTCCCGTAGAAACAGAGCCCGTGTGAGTGCTTTGCTCAGTGCATTTGACTGACAAATGGGCCCATCCTTATCCCTAATCCTTTTCCTTTGTTTGTGCAAATATCTCAGCTACTCAAAATTGAATGGGAGACTTAGCCACCAATTCATGAGTTTAATTTGATTTCCTCAAATTGAAGTTGGTTTGGCTAAATTTGCTTCACATTTGAATTTGAAATTCAAATTCAGTTTTGAATTAATACAAATTTAGCTCCCGACAAGATGAACTCCAATGAGGATGAAAATTGGTGGACTAACTCAGAAAAATGTGCTGAGTTTGAATATGAAGTCAGCGTTTGAATCCAAGTGATGAAAGTAGCTGAAATTTGAATTTGCATTCAAATTGGCCCTTTCTACAAATGTTTCCTAAAGTGGCTCAAAAGGGCTTGGATTTGCATGAAACTTGGCTTGAGCATTCCCGAGAATATTTAGGCCCTAAGGGTGAGATCAGCCTCTCATGTTTATATGTGTGAGCTCCTACTTTTTGGAGTTAAGGGTTTTTCCTCTAATTAACCTCTTGATGGTGTTTACTTGCTCTTTACAAATGTTCATGAGTTATCCACAAAATAAGCTGTGGTGTGGTGATGTGATGAACACTCTAGCAAGTAAATTCTTGGGCTTTTACATCCCCCCCCCCCCTTAAAAGAATCCCGTCCCGAGATTACAAAAGAAGAGACGAAGATGTAAGAGGAATTACCCGTGATAAGATGTCATGAAGTCCGGGTAGTTTAAGCAAAGGAAATATTTGCTCTCCCACGTCGCTTCCTCAGCGGTGTGGTTGCTCCACAATATCTTGTAGAACCACAGCGTTCAGTTACGCGTGGTCCGAGCCTTCTCATCAATAATCTCCACCGGATATTCAGCATAAGTCAAATCCAGTTGTAGCTCGCCAATGTCTTCGGTGGGAACAGTAGCCGTATACTTCAGACATTTACGGAGTTGTGAAACATGGAAAATGTCGTGAACACCAGCGAGAGATGCCGGTAGTTCCAGTCGATACGCCACTGGTCCGTACTTCTCGGTGATGGCATAGGGTCCAATAAATCGGGGAGCGAGTTTCCCCTTCACGCCGAATTGGTGCACGCCTTTCATCGGAGACACACGGAGGTACACCTATTCCCCGACGTCGAAGTGCAGCGGCCTACACCTCTTATCAGGGTAACTTTTCTATCAGGATTGGGCGGCCTTCAAGTTTGCTTGAATCATCCGAACGCGCTTTTCGGTGTCGTTCACCAAATCAATTCCGAACTTGACCCTTTCACCAGACTCGCACTAGTTCAATGGGGTGCGACATTTGCGACCGTAGAGAGCCTCATATGGTGCCATCTTGATACTCGCTTGATAAACATTGTTGTACGAGAATTCCACCAATGGTAGATGATCATCTCAATTTCTACTGTGGTGGATGGCACACGCTCTCAGCATGTCTTCTAACACTTGATTCATCCTCTCAGTTTGCCCATCTGTCTGAGGGTGATAAGTGGAGCTTCTAATCAGTTTGGTACCCAAAGCAGTGTGCAACTGCTCACAGAAACGAGATATGAACAATGCCCTTCGATCTAAGATTATAGTCTTGGGTACTCCATGCAAGCATAAGATTCTGGCAATGTACAACTCCGCATACCTGCTGACATGGTAATGTGTATGTACGGGAATGAAATGAGCCGACTTGGTTAACCGGTCAATGATAACCCAAATGGAATCATGCTTGTTGAAAGTCATGCAGAATCCCACAATGAAATCCATGCTCACATCTTCCCACTTCCATGCTGGAATTTTCAGGGGTTGCAATAGCTCTGATTTCCTCATGTGATCCACCTTCACTCGTCTACACGTATCACACTCGGATACATACTTTGCAACCTCCCACTTCATCCGTGTCCACCAAAATTTACTCTTCAAATCCTGGTACATTTTATTACTGCCCGGATGAATGGAGAACTTAGACAAGTGAGCTTCATCAAGGATCTTCTTTCTCAGCTTCATATTCCGGGGTACGACTATGCGGTCATTGAACCATAGAGTCCCCTCATCATCCTTCCGGAAACATTTGATATCCCCGCTGTCTATCCGTCTCTGGAGATGTGCCATGCCCTTGTCAACTTTCTGAGCTGCAATAATATCCTCCCTAATGGTAGGGATGAGAGCAAGGTTGTAGAGTGATCCATATGGAACCAAATATAAACTCGGCTCTTCCTCTTCCATCGGTGTAATGGTGAGGTTATGGACATGTGATTTCTGACTCAGCGTGTCGGCAACAACATTTGCCTTGCCGGGGTGGTAATGAATCTCAATCTCATAGTCTTTGATTAATTCTAACCACCTCCTCTGCCTCATATTCAGCTTCTTCTGGGTGAAGATATATTTTAAGCTCTTCTAGTCGGTGTAGAGATGCACCAAATTCCCCAGGAGATAGTGCCTCCACATTTCCAGCGCCAAAACCACAGCAACAAGCTCAAGATCATGAGTCGGATAGTGCTGCTCGTGGTTTCGAAGTTTGCGTGATCCATACGCGACCACACGTCCTCCTTGCATCAACATGCAGCCAAGCCCGATGCCGAACGCATCACAATACACGTTGAAAGGCTTGGTCGTATCCGGTTGAGCTAAGACAGGGGCTGTTGTGAGATGCTTCACCAATGCTTGGAAAACTCCTTCACACGCTGAGTTCCAAACATATTTCATACCATTTTTCAATAGTTCAGTTATCGGCTTAGCAAGCTTGGAGAAGCTCGGAATACATCTCAGGTAATATCCCGCTAAACCGAGGAAGCTTCTGACTTCATGGACATAAGTGGGGGCTTTCCATTTCAGCACTTGTTCAATTTTACTTGGGTCAACCGCAATGCCTTCCGCTGGGATGATATGTCCCAAAATGGCACTTGGTTTATCCAAAACTCACATTTGCTGAACTTGTCATAGAGTTTATGGTCTCGCAATCGTCGAAGGATGATTCGCAAGTGTTCGGCATGTTCTTCTTCTGACTTGGAGTAAACCAAGATATCATCAATGAACACCACCATGAACTTGTCCAGCTCTGGCATGAACACCGAGTTCATGAGGTACATGAAATGTGCCGGGGCGTTGGTGAGACCAAAAGACATGACGAGATATTCATATAGTCCATATCTCGTCGAGAATGCCATCTTCGGGATATCCTCCGCCCGGATCTTTATTTGATGATACCCGGAGCGAATGTCCATCTTTGAAAACACACTTGCACCCACCAGTTGATCAAACAGGATGTCAATGCAGGGCAGTGGATATTTGTTCTTGATGGTGACGGCGTTGAGCGGTCGGTAATCCACACACAACCTCAAGGTTTTATCTTTCTTCTTGACGAACAGTGCCGAGCATCCTCAAGGCGAGGAACTTGGCCTAATGAAACCCTTGCTCAACAAGTCATTGAGCTGTTCTTTCAACTCAGCCAGCTCGTTCGGAGCCATCTTGTACGGTCTCCGGGATATGGGTGTAGTCCCGGGTGCAAGTTCAATCTTGAACTCCACATCCCGTTCAGGTGGCATGCCCGGGAGATCATCCGGGAACACGTCAGGTACTCTCAGACTATGGGGATGTCATCTAACTTAGGAGCTTCAGTGTTATAGGCTGCTGAAACTTCCGGGACAGTCTAATACCATTGAATGCGGACGGTGGAATGGAGAATTCAAATGAACCGTCCATGATAGAGTTTCCAGACAGCGCCATGGTAGCGTTACCATGACATTCCTAAGATTACATCAATCTTTTGTCCCGTAAGGATTATCAAGGTAGTGGGATATATCTTCCCACCTAAGCACAGTGGTGCTTTTGGAATCATCATATTCGCTGAAATTTTCCCTCCCGGTGAGCAAATCATATATGAGTAGTCGGTTGGGAAGACTTGCAGTTGATGCTTAGCCACATAAGATGTACTTATGAAACTGTGGGTTGCACCCGAATCAAATAAAATGATGATTGCACGGTCGTTGAGAGTGAACGTACCCGCCAGCACGTTCTCTCCTTCTGGGGCGTCCTCATGGTCGATGTAACGAACGCCCCTGGTTCGCTGACCTCCCTTCTTGATTGGTGGTCGGCCTTGAGCACCACCCTGATATTGGGCTTGCCCGCTGCTTTGCTGCCCCTGTGGACAGTCCTTCGAGAAATGACCCGCCTGGCCACACGTATAGCATGTGTAGGGAGACGGTCCTCCGCTGACTGGAGGACAGAATCCTAGGGCGCGTTCTGGCGGTGGAAACGCCCGGGGTACCATCTGCTTCTGCTGCTGCTGTTTCGGTTGCGGTGGTGGCATCGGTGGTCGGAGTGGGGGTGGCTGAAACAAACGACCCCCAAACTGTTGAGGTCGCGCCGGTGAATTCCACTGCTGACCAGATGGTGTCCGATACACCATGTGGTATTTTTGAGGAGCTCCACCCCCGCTGCTCGGTGGAGCGCTTCGCTTCTGCTGCTCAGCCGCCAATTTCCTCTGAGCATCCTCTTGCATAATCGCGGCATTGGTGAGGTCGTTGAAGGTGCCGCGATTGCATTGCATGAGGTGAGTCTTCATCTCGGGGTTTAAACCCCGATAAAACTGCTCACACTTCTTCTCCTCAGTGGAGATATAATCCAATGCATACTGTGCCAGATGGTTGAACGCACGGGAGTAGTTGTGAGCACTCCTCCCGCCTTGCTTCAGTTCCAAGAACTCTTGGAACTTCCTCTTCATCATCCCGGAAGGTATGTGATAGGCGCGGAACGCCTCCCGGAATTCTGCCCATTCTACGGCGTGGCCAGCAGGTAGTGATGCGACATAGTTCGCCCACCACGCACCGGCGGTACCGTGAAGCTGCTGCACCGCAAAGAGAGTCTTCTGCTGCTCCGTGCATTGGAGTAGCCTGAACTTGGACTCAATCTTCTGCAGCCAGTTGTCTCTAGTGGTTCCGCCGCTTCGGTGAACACCGGAGGATGCGTACTCATGAAATCCGAGTAAGTCGTGATGTGGGGCTCACAAGGCCCCCTCTCTTGACGCCCTCCTCCCGCATGGGACGTATTCGGCACAATCGTGCGAAGCAGGTCGGTCTGCTCCTCACGAGAGCCCACCAGCGCCGAAATCACGTCCCGCTAGTGTAAGCGGAGGCGGCGGTGGTGGTTGTTGCTGCGAGGTATTGTCGTAGGCAGGTGGCTGGGAGTCATCATCCGCTTGCTGGCTAGAGCCCCCGACCTTATGCGTGGTCTGAGTACGAACCATCTGCAACCATACGACAATAAAATCAGTCCCACAGCATACTTCATGCAGTCCATAAAATAGGAGTAAAACATAATGACGGTAAACATGCGATACATATCGTACATGGATAATGTAATAACTTTGCACAAGCTACACTATTACCGGACCAAATACAAATCAGTGAAATCCAAATTGACAGACTTCCTCTTTGGAAGTTCATCTCAACTAGATTTGGTCACTACGAGACGTTAATATCGCTTTGTCATCACGTATACTACCCTTTATCTTCAATACGACACAAACATGGTCTCTAGCAAAAGACCTTGAGTAGGTAATATACTCAAATCTTTCACTAGTTGAATATAACCACTCATGAGTATGTTCTACCCCATTGGAAGTAATGAAACCCCCAAGGTACAACAATCTCTCAAATGAGTTCAACTGTCATTCCTCTGCCCAGAATGACCAGTTTCTACATATCCCAGATTTTGACCGGTTACTTGGCATTTTCATAACTCAAGTTGAATACCAAAGTTAAAGTTAACTTCAGTATATTTCCAACAAATTTTTATTTGCCCCAAGATAAGCTATGGTTAAAAAGATATGCTAATTCAAAGTCAACAGAATTTCTGAAAGAATTTCAACAGCACTTCCTTTGGAAGTTGCTGTTTTCGACTCTAAATTCCACTGAATTCCATGCTGCAACTGCAAAAACCTTGAATTAAAAATATGTAACACATCTCCTAAAATTTCCAAAAATGTATCATATGAAAGTTTTAGATTTCTCTAAAAGAAGTTATGCTTGAAAAACAGAGCAATCCAGAGAATTTTTGAATCGGTCCTGGTTCTGGACAGTTTCCAATCCTCTGGAATTTCAACCAGTTTGAGGTGTGATTATGCTCTGGAAGTCTACAACAAAGTTGTATATGACTTAAAACCCTTTCCAGAACTATATCCCACAACTACATTGGCTAAGTATCCTATGAGTTATGCTCTGTTAAAATTCAGCAAACTTGCTGCCCAAAACAGAGCACTCTGTTTTTCCATCCCTTTGAACTGAACTAATCACTTTTGATTTTTTATACAAAACCAGAGTCCTAAAGATTACTTGGTTACCTTAGTTCCTTTTTAACTTGTTTTTAATGCAAATGATTATTCCATGTCGGTACTACGTTCCTCACAAAAAGAAAAACCTAACCGGATTATACCGGCATATATGTCTCAACTGTGGCACTAAAACGGCCTCTCGCAAACGTGTACTACACAGGATACGTACGTGGTTAGTACCTGCAGAAGAACACTCAATGGTGGTGCACTCAAAGATTGTTGTCATTTCAGGCAGGTCCATATTTGAAAGTAAATACATACGGCCGTATCATTGCCATACGCCCAACTTGAGTTAAGCAACGTCTCAAGGTACGTGATCGTGTTTTCACACCACACGACGAGGAACTCGAGTAGAGCGCGAACGGGTCATCACGGTTGGGAATGTTATCAACCCAACAGATACCACCTACTGCTCTGCAGGGCACGCCGATGGCAAGCACTGCGTATGTCCTCCTAGGCTATTTCCAGAAGAACACACTATCGCGTTACTGACCACATGATGGGGTTTCCATATTCTTGCCTAATGCACGCCAGGGACCAGCATTTCATATGAACTCAGGAACATGAAGAGTTCAAGAGTTTCATATTGATGTCTCACACAAAGCTGTGAGACCTATCCCTGAACCACATTCCTAGTCAGGGGAGCTAACCGAAATTGAACCGCTTTCGGTGGCGTTCCTTACCATGCTTACCTGAGTATAGGTGCGTCGTTACGTAATCAAAATTCAGAATTATAACACATATGTTAGTCATGCCACTTTAAGTAACTATACTAATATAGTCCTTACTTGGGCATACTAGCGAATCCTCACCATAATCCTAAGTTTTCCCGTAATACTGTCTTTATTTAGTGTGCTATCACCTAAGCAGCTCTGATGCCAACCTGTGACAGACCGGAATCCATACGTCCAGGACCTTAGACGATGATGTCGCACGATGTGACACCCAACAGCACACATCATACGGAAACATGGTATTACATTTAAAACAAACTGAATATGTACAAAAAGCAGTACAAACCTTCAGTTTACAGCTAATTACCGAGTTTACTACAACGGACGATAATTTATACAACTCACGCCCACCTAACTAGCAGAAGTTGGATGTACGGTCCTACGGACAACCCACACTAGCTGCACTCAGCCTCAGCGCAGCGTGTACGGCTCCCACTCAGCCGTAGTCCCCGACAGAGGGTAGCCCTCGCCGGTGGACTCATACTCTGAGTTCGTGGGGTACTCCTCACCTGCAAACACTCATAGCAGCAACTATGAGCACGATGGCTCAGCAAGTCTTAACCGACTCACCTACATAGGAAACTCTACATGCAAGTCATACAAAGGTAGGATAGCAATTTGCAGCAAAGGACTCGCCTACAAGTTCATCCTTCATTCCTTTTTTAGCCACAAGTTAACGGTTCATGAATCTAAAATTTAGTAAGCAATATTTGGTGGCACACATGTAACAATACAATTTATTCATATCAGCAATATTGAATCACAACATTCCATATATTAACCTACGTCACGACTCAGTGACCAAGTGGTACTCATCACCACGAGGGACGGCGAATCGACTCGATATACACCTGCAAGGACACCCGAATAGCATGTCACGTACACCAACCCGTGGAGCTGCACACCACGCTCACTCGATGTCGTATGGGACAACCTTTCACCCAACAGCCCAAATGTCGAACCGGTCACACCGAAACGAGTAGGAGGTTCCCTACACGGAGCATCTCTCTATGTCCGTTAGCAGATTTCCACCTGGCTGCCCTCAACCTACACCTATAAATCGGTGTGTTATGCCTCGACGCCCGGAGGTTTAGATTACATCAGTTTATCGGAGCCCATATATCCTATATGCATTCGGTACATTCAAACTTGATCAGCGTGGGCCGCACATGGATCGGTCCTCAATCGACACGGACAGGGCTACGCACACAAGACTGAAAGGATTTGTGGTAAAGTGCCTCGGTGCCTGAAGGCGTCTGTTGGCTTCTATTTATAATGCCAAGAACGTATACAAGTCTGTTTAGATTACATCATGCCTAAACCGAGTTTGTTTCCTAAACAAGATTATTTCTATCTCGGTTAAGCGATACACAACTGAACTCTATCTGAAGTTTTCTTCTAACAGCCCCCCTCAATCATAACTTAACCAAGTTAAGATTGTATTGAAACTTCTTCTGAAGAGCTGACAACAGGGCCTTTGTAAAACCATCAGCTACTTGATCTTTTGTAGATATGTGACAAACTTTAATCATCTTATTGACTACCTTCTCTCTGACAAAATGATAGTCAATTTCAACATGCTTCACTCTTCCATGAAAGACTGGATTCGCTGTTAAATATGTTGCACCAAGATTATCACACCATAATCTCGGCTTACCACTCTCTTTAACCCCCAATTCCTTTAGAGTGTTTTGTAACCACATGACTTCAGCAGTGGCATTGGCCATGGCCTTGTATTCAGCTTCGGTGGAGGATCTAGAAACAGTGGGCTGTTTTTTAGCACTCCAAGAAATCAAGTTAGTTCCAAGAAAAACAGCAAATCCTCCTGTTGATCGCCGATCATCTACGCACACGGCCCAGTCGGCATCCGAGAAAGCACTGATTACAGTTGACACTGATTTCTTGAATGAAAGCCCAAGTTGAATTGTTCCTTGAACAAACTGAAGGATCCTTTTAACAGCTATCCAGTGATCGGTAGTTGGGGCATGCAAGTACTGAGACACTTTGTTAACAGCAAAGGCTAGATCTGGCCTAGTAATAGTTAGATATTGTAAAGCCCCAACAATGCTCTGATAATTCTTACTGTCTCCATCTGTAGAAGTCCCAAAAACGTGAATGCAAAGAAACGGATGATTGAACATCATTGTGTTTCTAGTTCATGAAAAATGGGACTTACAAAATTTTTCTTACATAGAATGGTGTACATGAGGTGCAACCACATGGGTTCAAGCATGCCTTTGAATGTGTAGACCAGGGTGGAGTTAAACTCATGTTTAATCATACATGTACATGAGAAAGAACAACAGTAAGGTCTTTAGTCTCAAAGGCTCAACTCAAATTGCTGCCAAACTTTTGGATACACATGGAGCCTCATACCTTTGAATTGAGGAGAATGTGGTGGCAACTTTCTGATTTGAGGGTGAGCCAAAAAGGGAATGGACTATGATCATGTTGAGTTCATGCTGAATTCAAACCTGTTAGACAAGGGAATGATTTGAGTTATGTCACATAAAATGATAAACTCAAACATGGACATGTGGGATGAGCTAAAATCTTCTTTAACTCTTGTTGAACACCGGTTAACCCGGGAAAGAATTTCACTCCCAAACACCTAACTCATATGCACATTTCCTATGAGTAGAGGGGAGGGAAGTTTAAACCCCATTTTTGAACCCTTGCAAAGCATTCATGGTCAGATGGTCCAAAAGAATATATATGAGAGGACCATTGCAGCCCTCAGGTATTAAAGAGCTTAAGTTCCAAAATTGGAGAGTGTTTGAGCTCATATACCATTTGTTCAAATTTGAGGGGCATGGTCAAAACAGAACTGGTGAGGTTCAGGTTGGGACCAAGGTTGATCAAGCATGGGCTAGGAGCAAACCAAAGTGTTTCACCCAAATTCAGATGGGTCATCACCAAAGAGGACTTAAATTTCAGTTTGAATTAAATGGGTTACTTCAAGGCAAAGAAGGCCCTTTTCAAAAAGGAAATTCAAACTGTTGTTTGAAAATTTGTATTTGCAATGGACAACTCAAAGATCAGAGGGAAAATTCAAACTCTCCAGGTTCAAATTGTGAAGGAGGCAAATTTGGAGCAAATTTGGAGGTGCTTTGATATGAATATCAAAGGAGCTTGTGAATTCCATCCAAATTTGAATTTGAAACTGTGACATAAATTGTCAAATGGCAAAATGGCTTTTGAATTTGGATCCCTCATAGCTGAATTTGCAATGTGTCAAAATTTGAAGATCTTTTGGGGCAGAGGGGGGTTGTGGGCCCCACTTGTCATTGAGAGGGGGGGTATAACTTACTGGTTAAGTCAGCCTCTGTGTATCGGTTCACACCCGAGCTCGAACCGGGTCACCGCGAACTGCCACCGCGCTGCCGGCTGAAAACTGTGGAGCCACCTCCTGCTACGTGCGATGGGCTGGCGACCTGCTGCTGCTCTCGGCAACGTGTGAAGGGATCAGTTCGCCCACCGAACGGAGGCCCTTGAGTCGGTTCTCCCTCGCACGACAAAAAGACCGAGAACGCCGCCGCCTCGGGTGATCGACCGGGAACTGAGGAAAACCGAGCGCGCAGAGGCCAGCCAAGCCGGAAAACCACACGGTGGGCTCGTCCTCCACCTCCTGAGCACAGAATCCAGCGAGTTGCTGCATCCCCGATCTGAAATTGGCTCGTCGCCGCAGCGACTTCACTTCACCGAGGGTTGGGGCGCTCGTGGACAGCCTAACCCAGGCACTTCCATGCTCAAGCAAGGCCACCTCCATACGCGCTGGTGAACCCTTCTGCTCACCCCAAGCCTCAAGTCGAGCTGTGAATCACCGAGAGCCAATTCGGGAATTTTCACTCGGAGGACGCAATTCGACCTTCCAGTACGAGGTGATTAAATTCGATTGCAACTCGTGTTTGTAGTTCATCAAATCATGCACAATAAAACTAGACTGGCCAGCGGTCCGATCCCCTTCACAACCCTAGCTAGAAACCCCGTGTTAGCGACGAATTCCAAGCTTTCCGATCGGCGGCTATGGCGGGAACGCGGGCGCACGGTGACAACCGAGTTGCCGCCATTTCCTAGCCAGTTTGAGGCCGTGCTGAGGTAGCCTGACCTTCACTGATGCTTTAGAGCAATTTCCCCGAGCCTTTCGCAGGTTAGGATGCTCGGGCCACGGCGCCGAAGCTGTACCGAGGGGTGTGCACGTCGCCGACCGGTTTCCGGTCGCCGGCAGCCCGAATGCACCGCACCGTTGGATTCCTCGTGGCTGAAAACCCCCACGCGGCATGTACCGATCCGGGAGATGGCCGGGAAGCCGACTCCGGCGAGCTCCGACAAGTCTCCGGCGAGGGGGCGGCGCGAGAAAAAGGGAACGGCCCGAGGTTGAAGACGACCGGCCGGTCCCACATGTCAGTGGCGATATTTTGAATCTTCGATCCGCTGCGGCCCCGGGATCTGGTGTGGTGGCGCGGGAAGGGTCCTGTGGCCCCATGTGGCTTAGATCCGGCAACCGACACGTGTTGGATGGACCCACCATCAGAGTTTGAACATTTCCGAATTAATTTGAATTCCAGATTTAGTTCAAACTTTAGAACCTCATAACTTTTGCTAAGAAGCTCCAAATTTAGTGATTCAAATCGGGTTGGATTCAGGATGAAAAACTCTATCTAAATATGCAACCCAATTTGCATGAAAACCAATAGAAAATTCTGGAGAATTCTTTAAAGCTTTTCAACAAAAGAATTTTAGAGGGTGTTTGGTTCATCCAAAAATCCCCAAATTCTGCCAGGATAATCATTAGGATATTAGAAGACTCCTGTAAAAGTTTCAGCTCATTTGGAGTTGATTTAGCTAGGGTAATTCTGATTTCAAGTTTCTGTATTCAAATGAATACAGAAACATTTTCAAAGAATTTCCAAAACTTGGAAATTCAGTTCTGGGCATTCCTTAGCTCCAAAAATCCTAGGAAAAATTCATGCATGCTCCCTAAGCTATGTATGAAATTTTAGTTCACTTGAATTTGCATGAAAGTGCAAATTTATTCAGAATTAATTCCTTTTTGCTTAAATTCTTAGGGAATTATTCTGGGTGATCCACTTAATGAAATATTCTGAATTTTGGTCCATAGGACTTTCTTGTGACAAGTAACTCACAAGAAAATTTCCAGCTCCATGGGAGCCCTGAATCAGTAGTGTTCTGTTCAACCATCACTTGATCCCCACCCAAGTGATGAAACCCCCACTCATCACTTGATCTTAGTACCTAAACACAAACCCAAACCACTAGCACCAGTGTCATTTTAAATTCTTAAACAAAGTTCCAGTTTTAAACTTGTCTTTAGAACTTGTTAGAAAAAGTTTTACAACTAAACATATGTGCATGTTCATAACGTGTAGTGATTAAACGTGGATACGTGAAAAGTGGATCAAGGAGCAAGAAGGGCAGACATTAAGCTTCAAGTCAGCATCAGCAACTAACTTCAAACTTATCTGACTTTACTCACCTGCAAAACCAAGGTAAGCCCCGGTTTGCATTTAAGTTGTTTTCTAAAGTTTTTACTTTGTTCACTACTATGGGTCAAAGTTTGTATGTGCATTAGGTCAAGGATGTTTTATACTCCACTTGCATGACCAAAAAGAACCCTGGGATCAAGGGTAGAATGGTTTCATCGCTGTAGAATAAGGCCGTGCTAATTAGGCTATGGCATCCGGTTAGACGAGTAGTTGGAATCTACTCGCGAGCTTTGGTTCAGGAAATCATAAGTATGGTTGGAAGGGAGAGGCAAACTAAAGTTTACATTTCTAAAGATGAGACCGGGCAGAGGGGTTAGGCAGCGACAAGACGCGGTCTTGGTTGAGTAGCTCTGCCTGTGTCGGTTAAGGACCGATGCGTCGCCGCGTCCAGGAGCAAGTATTGAGTTGTGTACCGGATGCTTACTGATATATGGGAACCAGGAAACCGATGTACCAGGTTCTCTGGATTGTAGAGGCATACCACATCGTCTCGTTAGACCTACGAGCCCGAGACTGCACGATCGGTTCTACAGTTTAGTGTCCTGAGAAAGGTTGCCACATACGACGTAATGAAGGACGCCAGAGTTGGGTCTTCAGAGGCGGGCGTATGTGTCGAGTTATCCGGGTAGTGTTTGATTCGAATCACCATCCCTCGCGGTTATTGAGTACCGCTTGCTCCCATGTTGTGATGTAGTAATCAACTTGTGTGGAAACAGTTTGCAAAAAGTATAATTGCTGCTATGATTATGTTAAGTTGTATGAAAACCATGGTTGAAGTAGAAATAGAGCAAACTAAAGTTATTTTTCCACCTTGGGACAAGTAACATTGGAATGAAGCGTTTCTTGTCTGATTGTGGAGTTACAATGTTGCTGGGCGCAAGGTCACTACTATTAGGGCTAAAATCTGAAAGTTAAGGATGAACTCGTAGGCGAGTCTTTTCGCAAATGACAGACTTAAGTCTTAGGTTACTTTCATGTAGAGTTTCATGTCTTAGGAGAGACGGTTAAGTCTTGCTGAGCCTTTGTGCTCACTCTTGCTATATAAGTGGTTTTGCAGGTAAACTTCGACGCTATAAAGAAGGTTGTCCGGTGAGACTCGGGAACTTCCGAGTCATGTCACACGTGGAGAACTTAGCCGCTGCCATGTCTTCGTGTTGCTAGCGAGAGGAGTCCGCGGGCTGGACCTCTTCTCGAGTGCTTCTCAGATATTCGACGTGAGATGTCATAGACTTCCTCTGTAGCTATTTTATGTAAAGTATTTACAAAGAACAGTTGTAAGCTTCCGCTTTTGATTTATGTAATACAGTGTTCCTTGTATGTGTGCTGTTCGGTGCCGCATAACACGGCACCACCCAATGCGATCCCGGGGCGAGGCGGCACGACCCCGTGATGGAGGTCGGGCCCTCTCAGCGTGGTATCAGAGCCGCATTGGTAATAGCGCACGGAATAAGGATAGTATTACAACAAAAACTTAGGATACGGTGAGGAAACGATATTAGGCCCACATAAGGACTATAGTAGTATAGTTACTTAAAGTGGCAAGACTAACATATGTGTTTTAATTATGAATTTTTATTATGTAACGACGCACCTACGCTCAGGTAAACATGGTAAGGAACGCCACCGAAAGCGGTTCAATTTCGGTTAGCTCCCCTGACGAGGAAAATGGTTCAGGGCTAGATCTCACAGCTTGGTGTGAGATGTTAATATGAAACTCTTGGACTCTTCATGTTCCTGAGTTCATATGAAATGCTGATCCCTAGCGTGCATTAGGCATGTAAGTGGAGACCCCATCGTGTGGTCAGTAACACGATGTGTTCGTCTGGAAATAGCCCAGGAGGACATACGCAACGCTTGCCATCGGCGTGCCCTGCAGGGCAGTAGGTGGTATCCGTTGGGTTGATAACATTCCCAACCGTGACGACCCGTTCATGACATACTCGGGTTCCCCGTCGTGTGGTGTTGAAACACGATCATGTACCTTGAGACGTGGCTTAACTCAAGGACGGCCGTATGACAATGATACGGGCGTTTGTATTTACTTTCAAATATGGATCTGCCTGAAATGAAACAACCTTTGAGTGCACCACTATTGAGTGTCTTTCTGCAGGTACTAACCACGTATGTATCCCGTGTAGTATACATGTGCGAGAGACCGTCTTAGTGCCACTGCTCATACGTATATGCCGGTGTAATCCGGTTAGGATTTTTATTTTGGTGAGGCTACGTAGAACCGACATGTGTCTTACGGTGCATCGACACCATACTACACTTAATAATCCTCTTTCCTCTGAAGAAATGATTCATGAACTAACTTTAAACTAAAAGTGGAAGTTTGAAACAAATATTAGATACTGAACTCTTATTTTGAGCTAAGATTCAAATGAGAGTATAATTAGGTGTCAAAGTTTTCAAAAACAGAGTGCTCTATTTCTGGCAGGAATTCTTGCTGGACTTTAACAAAGCATAAATCTGGGTAGCTTGACCCAAATAAGGTGTATGATACAGTTCTGGAAATATTTTAAAGTTCTCTACAACTTCTGTGTAGACCTCCAGAGCAAAATCACATGTTAAGTGGGTGAAAAGTCCAGTTGAAGGCAGACTGTTCAGAACCAGGACAGTAGCAAAAACCTCTCTGGACCTTTCTGTTTAAGCCATAAATTCCTGTAGAAAAATCCTTAAGGAGACTATGATACGCCATTGGAAAGGTTATGAAATGTGCAATTGTTGTAGTTCAGAGTTTGCTCAGATTCTTATTGTATGTTTATATACAACTGTGATAAAAGTAGCCACATACAAAGGTCATGCTGGCAGATTTTATCCAGGAATTCTGTCAACTTTGAGAAATCATAACTTTTGATACAGAGATGATCTGAAGGCGTATAAATACTCGTTGGAAATATACTGAAGTTAAATTTAACTTTGGTATTCAACTTGAGTTATGAAAATGCGGCTAAACTGATCAAAATCTGGGTAAAGACAGAAGAATCCATTCTGTACAGAAAAGAGGACTGGGTAGGCCTATCCCACGGAAGTGATTAAACTCGAGGAGTTTCCGGTGGGACGTGAAGAACCGATGTGTTTCCAATGAGTTACCGGGCATGCCGGGTAACGAGACGTCAAGTTCAAGATTGAACTGACGCCGGAAACAACACCGATTTCACGAAAGCTGTATAAGATGGCACCCAATGAACTAGCGGAGTGAAGGAGCAACTAAGTGAACTGATGAGCAAAGGTTTTATATGCCCAAGCTCATCACCCTGGAGTTGCCCTGCGCTGTTCGTTCAGAAGAACGATGAGACAATAAGATTAAGTGTTGATTTTCGTTCACTCAATGCCGTCACTATAAAGGGCAATGAGGGTACTCTATGGTTTAAAGACCATATAGTGATACCTCGTAATATGAAGCTCTTGACTGCCGGAAATGTCGCACACCGTGGAAGTGGTGTGAGTACGGTGAAAGAGTACCGTTCGGGGTTGGTTAGTCAACAAAGCTGATGACCGAGTTCGAACGATAGAAGCGAACTTGGAGGCTGTTCAATTCCGAAAGAAAAGTCACGAGGGTCAAAGGCATAGACCATTACATTTCGACGGTGGAGAACATGTTGTCTTCGCATGTCTCCGATGGAAAGGAATTCACCGGTCCAATGTAAAGGGGAGATTTTGCTTCCCGAGCCTTAGATCCACTTGTTATCACGAAGATGTGTGGACCCGTAGCTTACCGGCTGGAACTACCGGCAAGCCTTGCTGGTGTTCACGACATATTTCATATGTCACAGCTATGGAAGTGGCTTAAAGCTACCATTGCCGTCCACACCGAAGAACTTGACTAGTTGAAGCCGGATCGTACCTACACCGAGCGACCGGTTCAGACTATCGATGAGAAGAATCCGGAACACCTGGAATCGGATATTAATATTTTACCAGGTGCTGTGGGGTAATCATACCATGGAAGGAACAACGTGGAGAGCAAAGATTACCTCCACATGAACTATCCGGAATTTTTATCGTCATACCACTTGGCAGTACCTCTCCCGTCTCGTTCTCCTGTTGGAATCTCGGGACGAGATTCTTTTTAAGGGGGAAGAATGTAAAAGTCCCAAAAACGTGAATGCAAAGAAACAGATGATTGAACATCATTGTGTTTCTAGTTCCTGAAAAATGGGACTTACAAAAATTTTCTTACATAGAATGGTGTACATGAGGTGCAACCACATGGTTTCAAGCATGCCTTTGAATGTGTGGACCAGGGTGGAGTTAAACTCATGTTTAATCATACATGTACATGAGAAAGAACAACATTAAGGTCTTTAGTCTCAAAGTCTCAACTCAAATTGCTGCCAAACTTTTGGATACACATGGAGCCTCATACCTTTGAATTGAGAAGAATGTGGTGGCAACTTTCTGATTTGAGGGTGAGCCAAAAAGGGAATGGACTATGATCATGTTGAGTTCATGCTGAATTCAAACCTGTTAGACAAGGGAATGATTTGAGTTATGTCACATAAAATGATAAACTCAAACATGGACATGTGGGAAGAGCTAAAATCTTCTTTAACTCTTGTTGAACACCGGTTAACCTGGGAAAGAATTTCACTCCCAAACACCTAACTCATATGCACATTTCCTATGAGTAGAGGGGAGGGAAGTTTAAACCCCATTTTTGAACCCTTGCAAAGCATTCATGGTCAGACGGTCCAAAAGCATATATATGAGATGACCATTGCAGTCCTCAGGTATTAAAGAGCTTAAGTTCCAAAATTGGAGAGTGTTTGAGCTCATATACCATTTGTTCAAAGCATTGTTTGAGATCACCTTCAAATTCAAATTTGAGGGGCATGGTCAAAACTGAACTGGTGAGGTTCAGGTTGGGACCAAGGTTGATCAAGCATGGGCTAGGAGCAAACCAAAGTGTTTCACCCAAATTCAGATGGGTCATCACCAAAGAGGACTTAAATTTCAGTTTGAATTAAATGGGTTACTTCAAGGCAAAGAAGGCCCTTTTCAAAAAGGAAATTCAAACTGTTGTTTGAAAATTTGTATTTGCAATGGCCAACTCAAAGATCAGAGGGCAAATTCAAACTCTCCAGGTTCAAATTGTGAAGGAGGAAAATTTGGAGCAAATTTGGAGGTGCTTTGATATGAATATCAAAGGAACTTGTGAATTCCATCCAAATTTGAATTTGAATTTGAAACTGTGGCATAAATTGTCAAATGGCAAAATGGCTTTTGAATTTGGATCCCTCATAGCTGAATTTGCAATGTGTCAAAATTTGAAGATCTTTTGGGGCAGAGGGGGGTTGTGGGCCCTTGAGTCGGTTCTCCCTCGCACGACAAAAAGACCGAGAACGCCGCCACCTCGGGCGATCGACCAGGAACTGAGGAAAACCGAGCGCGCAGAAGCCAGCCAAGCCGGAAAACCACACGGTGGGCTCGTCCCCCACCTCCTGAGCACAGAATCCAGCGAGTTGCTGCATCCCCGATCCGAAATTGGCTCGTCGCCGCAGCGACTTCACTTCACTGAGGGTTGGGGCGCTCGTTGACAGCCTAACCCAGGCACTTCCACGCTCAAGCAAGGCCACCTCCAGACGCGCTGGTGAACCCTTCTGCTCACCCCAAGCCTCAAGTCGAGGTGTGAATCACCGAGAGCCAATTCGGTAATTTTCACTCGGAGGACGCAATTCGACCTTCCAGTACGAGGTGATTAAATTCGATTGCAACTCGTGTTTGTAGTTCATCAAATCATGCACGAATAAACTAGACTGGCCAGCAGTCCGATCCCCTTCACAACCCTAGCTAGAAACCCCGTGTTAGCGACGAATTCCAAGCTTTCCGGTCGGCGGCTATGGCGGGAATGCGCGGGCGCACGGTGACAACCGAGTTGCCACCATTTCCTAGCCAGTTTGAGGCCGTGCTGAGGTAGCCTGACCTTCACTGATGCTTTAGAGCAATTTCCCCGAGCCTTTGGCAGGTTAGGATGCTCGGGCCACGGCGCCGAAGCTGTACCGAGGGGTGCGCACGTCGCCGACCGGTTTCCGGTCGCCGGCAGCCCGAATGCACCGCACTGTTGGACTCCTCGTGGCTGAAAACCCCCACGCGGCATGTACCGAGCCGGGAGACGGCCGGGAAGCCGACTCCGGCGAGCTCCGACGAGTCTCCGGCGAGGGGGTGGCGCGGGAAAAAGGGAACGGCCCGAGGTTGAAGACGGCCGGCCGGTCCCACATGTCAGTGGCGATATTTTGAATCTTCGATCCGCTGCGGCCCCGGGATCCGGTGTGGTGGCGCGGGAAGGGTCCTGTGGCCCCGTGTGGCTTAGCTCGGGCAACCGACACGTGTTGGATGGACCCACCGTTAAAGTTTGAACATTTCCGAATTAATTTGAATTCCAGATTTAGTTCAAACTTTAAAACCTCATAACTTTTGCTAAGAAGCTCCAAATTTAGTGATTCAAATTGGGTTGGATTCAGGATGAAAAACTATATCCAAATATGCAACCCAATTTGCATAAAAACCAATAGAAAATTCTGAAGAATTCTTTAAAACTTTTCAACAAAAGAATTTTAGAGGGAGTTTGGTTCATCCAAAAATCCCCAAATTCTGCCAGGATATTCTTTAGCATATTAGGAGACTCCTGTAAAAGTTTCAGCTCATTTGGAGTTGATTAACTAGGGTAATTCGGATTTCAAGTTTCTGTGTTCAAATGAATACAGAAACATTTTCAGAGAATTTCCAAAACTTGGAAATTCAGTTCTGGGCATTCCTTAGCTCCAAAAATCCTAGGAAAATTCATTCATGCTCCCTAAGATATGTATGAAATTGTAGTTCACTTGAATTTGCATGAAAGTGCAAATTTATTCAGAATTAATTCCTTTTTTCTTAAATTCTTAGGCAATTATTCTGGGTGATCCACTTAATGAAATATTCTGAATTTTGGTCCATAGGACTTTCTTGTGACAAGTAACTCACAAGAAAATTTCCAGCTCCATGGGAGCCCTGAATCAGTAGTGTTCTGTTCAACCATCACTTGATCCCCACCCAAGTGATGAAACCCCCACTCATCACTTGATCTTAGTACCTAAACACAAACCCAAACCACTAGCACCAGTGTCATTTTAAATTCTTAAACAAAGTTCCAGTTTTAAACTTGTCTTTAGAACTTGTTAGAAAAAGTTTTACAACTAAACATATGTGCATGTTCATAACGTGTAGTGATTAAACGTGGATACGTGAAAAGTGGATCAAGGAGCAAGAAGGGCAGACATTAAGCTTCAAGTCAGCATCAGCAACTAACTTCAAACTTATCTGACTTTACTCACCTGCAAAACCAAGGTAAGCCCCGGTTTGCATTTAAGTTGTTTTCTAAAGTTTTTACTTTGTTCACTACTATGGGTCAAAGTTTGTATGTGCATTAGGTCAAGGATGTTTTATACTCCACTTGCATGACCAAAAAGAACCCTGGGATCAAGGGTAGAATGGTTTCATCGCTGTAGAATAAGGCCGTGCTAATTAGGCTATGGCATCCGGTTAGACGAGTAGTTGGAATCTACTCGCGAGCTTTGGTTCAGGAAATCATAAGTATGGTTGGAAGGGAGAGGCAAACTAAAGTTTACATTTCTAAAGATGAGACCGGGCAGAGGGGTTAGGCAGCGACAAGACGCGGTCTTGGTTGAGTAGCTCTGCCTGTGTCGGTTAAGGACCGATGCGTCGCCGCGTCCAGGAGCAAGTATTGAGTTGTGTACCGGATGCTTACTGATATATGGGAACCAGGAAACCGATGTACCAGGTTCACTGGATTGTAGAGGCATACCACATCGTCTCGTTAGACCTATGATCCCGAGACAGCGCGACCGGTTCTATAGTTTAGTGTCCTGAGAAAGGTTTCCACATACGACGTAATGAAGGATGCCAGAGTTGGGTCTTCAGAGGCGGGCGTATGTGTCGAGTTATTCGGGTAGTGTTTGATTCGAATCACCGTCCCTCGCGGTTATTGAGTACCGCTTGCTCCCATGTTGTGACGTAGTAATCAACTTGTGTGGAAACAGTTTGCAAAAAGTATAATTGCTGCTATGATTATGTTAAGTTGCATGAAAACCATGTTTGAAGTAGAAATAGAGCAAACTAAAGTTATTTTTCCACCTTGGGACAAGTAACATTGGAATGAAGCGTTTCTTGTCTGATTGTGGAGTTCCAATGTTGCTGGGCGCAAGGTCACTACTATTAGGGCTAGAATCTGAAAGTTAAGGATGAACTCGTAGGTGAGTCTTTTCGCAAATGACAGGCTTAAGTCTTAGGTTACTTTCATGTAGAGTTTCATGTCTTAGGAGAGACGGTTAAGTCTTGCTGAGCCTTTGTGCTCACTCTTGCTATATAAGTGGTTTTGTAGGTAAACTTCGACGCTATAAAGAAGGTTGTCCGGTGAGACTCGGGAACTTCCGAGTCATGTCACACGTGGAGAACCTAGCCGCTGCCATGTCTTCGTGTTGCTAGCGAGAGGAGTCCACGGGCTGGACCTCTTCTCGAGTGCTTCTCAGATATTCGACGTGAGATGTCATAATTTTCTGCTGTAGCTATTTTATGTAAAGTATTTACAAAGAACAGTTGTAAGCTTCCACTTTTGATTTATGTAATACAGTGTTTCTTGTATGTGTGCTGTTCGGTGCCGCATAACACGGCACCACCCAATGCGATCCCCGGGCGAGGCAGCACGACCCCGTGATGGAGGTCGGGCCCTCTCACCATCATTGAAAAAATCATCATTATGAGCTGATAACTTATTGTTCACTTTCATCGGTGTAGGAGCCGGCTTAGACTTGCTCATGTTTACTCTTCATAATATATCCCGAGCATATTTCTCTTGTGACAAAATATCCTTCTTGGACGTTTTTTACCTCTATTCCAAGAAAATAGTGTAGATCCCCAAGATCTTTGAGAGCAAAACTTCTTTTTTGTTCATCAAGTAGTCTAGTGACTGCCGTTTTAGAGGAGCATGTGACTATGATGTCATCCACATAGATAAGCATGAAGATAGTCACTTCTGAACTTTTGAACAAGAACAGTGAATGATCTGACCTTGAGGGAGCAAAACCAAGCTCCTGTAATCTTTTACTCGGCCTGGAATACCAAGCTCTAGGGGCTTGTTTGAGTCCATATATGACCTTTTTCAATTTGCATACATGTGTGGGCATACTTTTGTCTTCATACCCAGGAGGTTGCTTCATATAAACTTCCTCTTCGAGAATGCCATGAAGAAACACATTCTGCACATCTAGTTGTCGTAAACACCAATTATTTGAAACGGCATTAGACAACACAAGTCAAATTGTAGCCACTTTAACAACGGGACTGAACGTATCTTCATAATCTATCTTGTACCTCTGTTTGAAACCTTTTGCAACCAACCGAGCCTTATATCTATCGATTGTTCCATCAGCCTTTCTTTTAATTTTGTACAACCATCTACAGTCAATTAAATTTCTTCCTGGATTAGATGGCACTAGATCCCAAGTTTGATTATTCGTCAATGCTTGAAACTCCAAATCCATTGCACTCGACTAGTTTTGATTATTAAGAGCTTCCTGTAGATGATCAGGCTCTCCTGTAGACGCAAAATTGGAGTATCGAATAGTGCCATCAGTATAAGTTTTCGGACAATATATACCAGATTGCAACCTTGTTCTAGCTCATTGTACTGGTGCACCAGCTGTAGAAAATCCTTGTCCGACAACATTACTGCACGCAGTATCAGCATCGAAGGCGGTGTCCGAAGGATCTCCCGCTTCGCTTGATTCACCATGTGCCACGTGGTCTTCAGGCAACGGTTGCTGGTCCGACACCTCTGGACGTGAGGAGCCAGACTCAGGTTCCCTAGGATCTGCTGCCGGATCCTCCTTGGTTTCAGCGCTTGTGCTTCTCCCGCCTAGGTGCTGAAAATCAGTAGCTTGACCTGTTATCTGTATACTTGGATTTTCTTCAAATCTTTCTTCAATTTCCTGCAGCTCATCAGTTCTTTGAATATTATTAATATTACCAGATGTATCAACAGTTTGACCTTCCTTTGTCATAGATGCATACGGCTGGAGATATTCTGGCAAAAGCAAGATCTTTTTCTAAGTCTTGCCCCCACATTTTCATGCATTTGAGAGAATGGAAAAACTTCTTCATCGAATATAACATCTCGCGAGATATATACTCTACCAGTCTTTGATTAAAGACATTTAAAACCCTTATGCATAAGACTATACCCAAGAAAAACGCATCTTGTAGAGGGAAAGGCCAACTTTCTGTTATTGTAGGGTCTTAAGTTCGGCCAGCATGCACACCCGAATACCTTGAGATTTGTATAATCTGGTTTGTGATCAATCAATAATTCGGTGGGTGTCTTCATTTGAATAACCCGTGATGGAAGAATATTAATGAGATAAACTGCTGTTATGAAGGCCTCATCCCAAAACTTCAAGGGCATAGATGCATTTGCTAATAAAGCAAGTCCAACTTCCACGATATGTCGATGTTTCCTTTCAACGGCACCATTCTGTTGATGTGCATAGGGGAATGAAACATGATGATCAATTCCTACCTTTTGAAAGAAAGAGTTTAATTTCTCATACTCTCCACCCCAATCTGTCTGATAACAGCAAGAATTTTTCGATCAAATTGTCTTTCAACCATATTTTGGAACTTGTAGAATACTTGGAGTACTTCTGATTTGTCCCTAAGCATATAAATCCACGTATATTTGCTGAAATCATCAATGAAGCTCACATAATACTCACTTTTATTAATTGACTTAGGGGCAGGTCCCCAAACATCCGAATGCACAAGTTCTAAGGGGTGACTGGACACACTATAAGACTTTTGATATGGCAGTTGATGACTTTTTGCTCTTTGACAAGCATCACACACCACTCTACTTATTCGACCTTTAGACACTGAAAGACTATTATTTTTTATGACATGATCGACTATAGTAAAAGCTGGATGGCCTAGTCGACTATGCCACGACTCCAAGGTCGGCTTGACCGACACCAATCCCTGCTTGTGCCTGAAATTGCTTCCTGCCTTGATCGGATACAGCCCCCCTATGCACCTCCCTTCAAGAATTATATTCTTCGTGGCCTGATCCTTGATGAAAAAATGCCAGGGATGATATTAAAAAAAACATCATTATCTTTAGTGAGCTTATGTACTGAACATAGATTAATTTTTGAAGTAGGGACATGGAGCACATTGTCAAGATGTAATGTCTTTTCTGGTGAATAAATCAATGCATTTTCAATGTGACTTATATTCATACCTTTATCATTGGCTGTATGTATTTGATCTTGGCCTTGATATTTTTCACGTGTCGTGAGTTTATCTAATTCACCAGTAATGTTGTCAGTTGCCCCTGTATCGGTATACCAATTCGTATCCACTCCATATGAAGGCATTGTAGCACCAGCAAATTTGTCCGCCTTCTGGTAATCTTGATTATATCTGTACCAGCATTCACTTGCAGCATGATTTGGTTTGCCACAGATTTGACAGAAAATTTTCTGACCCTTATTAGTATTTCCTTGATTCATCTTTGAATAATCTCCTATTCCACTTCTACCTTGGCCACGACCACCAGAATTATTTCTGCCTCCACGTGCTGATCTCCCGCCTCTGCTACGTCCTCGCATAGCAGAATTAGCCCTGGGAGAGGAATAATTGTCTTCACCTTGAAGCATATTTTGTCTGTGCTCAAAACCCAAGGCTTGTGCATACAGATCATTAGCAGTAATCTGGTCTACTCTTGCCATGATGGAAGACACCAGTGGAGTATATTCGGTGTCCAGACCATTCAAGATGTAGGAAATAATTTCTTCATCTTCAAGGATTTTTCCAGCCGAAGCTAGCTCATCAGCAAACCTTTTCATCTTGCTGAAATATTGAGCCATCGTCATTGTGCCCTTCTTTGTGTTTGTCAAGAAAAACCTCAGATTAGCGACCTTCGCCCTTGATTGTGAGGTGAAGGACTGTTGAAGCACTTTCCAGGCTTCTGCAGATGTTTCTTTTGTGGCTACTAACGCCAATACCTCTTTTGAGAGTGAGTTAACCAAATAAGCCAGTACCTGCTGGTCTTGTGCAATCCATGTGATGTACTCTGGATTTGCTATCACCTCGATCTTCTTGTCTTCCTTGGTGATGGAGATCGTTTCTGATGGAGGCTGCACGATCTCATCAAGATAGTGCATCAGCCGTGCACCCCTCAAGACCGGGAGGAACTGCACCATCCAAAGCAAGAAATTCTCTCGCGTTAATTTCTCGGCGACCGGTGGTCCAAGCGCCGGAAGAACTGTTGTCATCATCGAGGAACTCATGGTCGCCATTGATCTAGATCTGTTTACGTCGAAGAGGTGGCTCTGGTACCATGAAAGGATTTGTGGTAAAGTGCCTCGACGCCTGAAGGTGTCTGCTGGCTTCTATTTATAATGCCAAGAACGTATACAAGTCTGTTTAGATTACATCTTGCCTAAACCGAGTTTGTTTCCTAAACAAGATTATTTCTATCTCGGTTAAGTGATACACAACTGAACTCTATCTGAAGTTTCCTTGTAACAAAGACTTCCTCTTGCTGCGTCCTAGCCCCCTGCCTAGTCTCATTTTTCGTGCTAAAGATGTCTCACATCACGAACCAATCTCGTGTGTGCCGAACCATATACTCGCGAATAGATTCCAACTACTCGACTTGTACCGAAGTCTATAACCATTTAGCACAGCATGAACTACTTGAGGACTTAGAAACTACACTCACTCCTTTTGGAATAATCTGGTCATGCATTTGGGGTTTCATCCATCCTACACCGAATGCACACACATACGTCACGCTAAGTGTATAAAAGCAAAACTTTAGAAAACTTGCTAAATGCAAACCGGGGCTTGCCTTGTTGCTGCTGGTCAGGGGTTAAGGTCTCTTCCGGAGGTATGAAGTCAAGGATCTCCGGGGTCTCCTCGCGTTCAGCGACTACACGTGAGCAATTTACGATATGTCAATTAAAATGCAATGTGTTGAATTAATATATAAAGACCATAACTCTAACTAGACATTCCAATTGGCTCTGAAAATTTTACTGAGGCTTGGTGAGAACCTACTCAGAGACTTGATCAAATTTCATTCGAAACAAAGCTCATTTGAGCTCTGCAAAAATAAAAGTCTAAATGGTCATTTACTAGAGCTTCTAAGGATTTCCAGGGATTTTCATGGATCAAACCATTACAATATGGAAACTACAGTTTAATATGGTTCCAATGAAGTTGGTTTCATGTCATTTGGAGAATCCTAGAGAAAGTTATGCCCTAATCAAGATTTGAGAAAATCTGAAAAATGTTTCTGTATATTTTTCCATTTTCTCAGGGCAGTTCACTTAATCACACCATTAGGGGGAATAAATAAACTTCGATGGATCTGTAATTTTTCCTGTGACTCAAGGATTTTCAAATGAACATCCTAGCCAACTTTCAGAAGTTTCCATAAAAGAATTTTCCAGATAAAATTCCCAACAGTTTAAATTTAGAGAATTAATTCTGGAAAAAGAATAAGTTTCATGAGCTGAAACTTGTTCTGCTGGACAGTACTCAAAGTACTGAATCCAATAAAATTTGATTCACTCAATTTGGAGCTTCCTAGCAAAAGTTATAGGCATTTGAAGTTGAACTATATTCCAAAATCATTGGAAATGTTTAAACTCTGACTGTGGGCCCCACTCTTCAAACCGGCCCACTGAGATCGCGGCCACTCCGCAGCCCACGGGGTTTTACCCGCGCTTCCGCACCGAATCCCAGCCGCAACCGGATCCCCACTGGAAAACAGAGGCTGACCGGTGGACCCGGCCCCTCCTTCGTCTTCCTCGCGACACCCGCGCTCCCCGCGGCGGCACCTCGCCGGAGAGCTCGCCGCCGGTCGTTCTACCGCATGACCTACGATGAAACTTGCCGCCTGTGCGCAACTTCACTCAAGGAACACGTTGGTGTACTCACCGAAGCTCGACGATGGCCGGAACCATGCTCGCGATGGTGACAGCGGCGACTCCAACTCCGGTGATGTTGCCCGAGCTACCCAGGGCCCTATTTTTGGAAGGTTTCCTCCTACAGCTCGGTGGTGACATGCTAACCATGAACTTGAACTTGGTTTACCACGGAAATGGCCGGAGCTAGCACCTCACCGTCGACCTAGGGCTAAAAACGGCGGTGATCGGAAAAACTCGAAGAACAGCAACCCTAGTCGATGGTTTTCGCCGGTTGTTGATCCTAGATGGCCTTGGGAAGGTGTAGAACGTGTCTGTAGCTCAGAATCCGCTGTGGTGGACTAATCATCACGAATTTTGGAGTTTTGAGCGACTCAATTCTATGAATACCAAAAAATAAACGGGGAAATTCTCCCGCGACAGTGCATGAAATGGTGTAGGGTCTTCACTGTGAGTTCGAGCAGCCTCTGGCGCGTCTATTTGCTGTTGATCGTCGGATGCTAGAGTGCTTAGAACAGCGGCGCACCGGGGAACCGAGAGGGCGGCCGAAATGGTGGTGCTTTCGGTCGAGCGTGTGGGATAGCCGGCAGAGTCTCTGTGTGTGCCGCAAGAGATGGCTTCGTGGGCAAGAAAAGACCCTGCACTAGCCTTCAGCGCGACAGCAGCTCGCCGCGGTGGCTGTTTGGCAGCTTCTCAGTGGCACCCAGGGAAGATTCTCGTAGAAACAGAGCCCGTGTGAGTGCTTTGCTCAGTGCATTTGACTGACAGGTGGGCCCATCCTTCCCCTAATCCTTTTCCTTTGTTTGTGCAAATATCTCAGCTACTCAAAATTGAATGGGAGACTTAGCCACCAATTCATTAGTTGAATTTTATTTCCTAAAATTGAAGTTGGTTTGGCAAAATTTGCTTCACATTTGAATTTGAAATTCAAATTCAGTTTTGAATTAATGCAAATTTAGCTCCCAACAAGATGAACTCCAATGAGGATGTAAATTGGTGGACTAACTCAGAAAAATGTGCTGAGTTTGAATATGAAGTCAACTTTTGAATCCTAGTGATGAAAGTAGCTGAAATTTGAATTTGCATTCAAATTGGCCCTTTTTACAAATGTTTCCAAAAGTGGCTCAAAAGGGCTTGGATTTGCATGAAACTTGGCCTGAGTATTCCCAAGAATATTTAGGCTCTAAGGGTGAGCTCAGCCTCTCATGTTTATATGTGTGAGATCCTACTTTTTGGAGTTAAGGGTTTTTCCTCTAATTAACCTCTTGATGGTGTTTACTTGCTCTTCACAAACGTTCATAAGTTATCCACAAAATGAGTTGTGGTGTAGTGATGTGATGAACACTCTAGCAAGTAAATTCTTGGGCTTTTACAACCGTTATAATCCAAAATTTTAATTCCCCTCATTTTTTCCCAAGTGGAAATTTACTAAACCACTTGCTAGCATTTTTGGAGATTTTACACGAGGGGGAGAGGGGACGAAGGAGAGAGAGAGAGAATAAATAGAGGGACCTACCAGTTCTAGAGGGCAGGTTCTCGCACTTGTATGAACAACTCCCATTCTTGAGTAAGAGCAAGCGAGACACCCCGGCTGGACGTAGGTTCTTCTTGGACGAACCAGGATAAATCTTTATGTGTTCTTAGATAGGCACCTCGAGGTAGAACACGCGGTACATTCAATTACTAGTCGGAAATCCGAAACACCGACAGTTGGCACGCCAGGTAGGGAGACTACTGCGCGTTCCGTTTCCACCACCTCGATGGCTTCCCCATGATCGACTCTCGCACCCGGCACAATGATATCCATCGGTGACCTCGACTTCATCACCGACGACGGCGGTCTTCTGGGGTACGCCCCTACACGGCCCCCGAGTCAGATCGCACGACGGATGAGCTGTGTCTCGTTCACCCACAACTCGAGCATCCCCTGGGTCCCCCGCGGACGGTGGATTGCCTCGCCTCCGAAAGGCATGCCTATCTGCTGCTCTAGTGGGGGGGGGGGACACCGCCAACAAACGCTCACCCCCTCGCAAGGAACGGTCGAGCCCGCCTCGTCGCCTCCCTGCAGCACCCAGGAAGCCGACATCGCTTTGACAACCATCGCGTCGCCCCACAGCTGGTCCGAGACCAAGATCACGTGCGACCGGACTGTAAAATCCCCAAAAGTGCTAGCCAGAAATTCAGCACATTCATACTTAGGAAAAATGAGGGAATAAAACTTTGAATTATAACGGGGTGAGTTAAAAGCGATGATTCAAACTTCCCAAAAACTTCCAAACATGGAGATCTAAACTCAAAATTAGTTCTCCATAATTCAAGTATTAAGCCTCCCAAATTTCAGCTCAATTGGAGGATGAGGAGGAGTGTGGGACCCCCTGTTCAGAGGAACAACAAAATGTCAAAGTTCAGTTGGTTTTCTCTATTTCTACTCGAACCACCCGAGCGCTCACAGCGCGCCACCGAGCTGCAAGCAGAGGCCACCTCCTCACTGCTTCCATCGCGCTGGCGACCAGCTCGTGGGATTGAGTAGTTCTCAGCGTGATCTTTTGCTCACAAAAATAGCAAACCCGAGCGTTATTTCTCCCTCACACAGGAACTGAACCGAGAGCACAGAATTTAAAAATTTGAACAACAGAGGGTTAACTCCCTGGTAATCAAATTCAGTTTGCGGAAATTGCTACGAACTTGGAATTTGAAATTTGGAGCCACTGTTGTGTGTGGAGGGGGAGACCTCAGTGGGACCCACATGTCATTGCCTTATCAAACTATTGAAGTTTCTTTTCTCCGTGAGCGCTCCACCGAGGCAGCCACCGAGCTGCTCGTGCCTTGCTCCCGAAGGCAGTTCAGTCCCTTCTGTGTGATCGCTAAACATCGAGAACACACAACACAATTGTTGTTTCCCCTGCTGACCACTCTAACGAACAGAACAGTGTCTCGAGCGCTCACCCAAGAATCACACCGTGCGCCCGCCTCTCTGTGATCATCGCTGATTGGCTTCGGGTGACTTCAACGCCCGGTTGGACCACCCAAGGGCTGTGCCGATCACTCCTAGACGTCCCCGAAGCATCACCAGCACGTGCCCGGCTTCCTCCGACACTGCTACACCGTGTTTTTCTTCCTCGGGTCCACACAACGCCACACCTCACTGCTCCTCGTCTTCCGGCCGGTCCAGTGCCTCTCCAGCGCAACAAACTTCACCCTAAGGTGCGCCACAACGTCTAGATCATCCTCCTGAACTTCCCTTGCTCTTTCCCACCGCCAGCTAGCCAGAATTCACGATTTGGCGCAGGAGTACGTGAAGAACCGAACGTTTCAAATCGGGAAAATCCACGTGACCAGCTTGATCATCGTTCCTTAGGCGCAAGCCACAGCTACTAGGGCTCCCACTGACCCCCCATGCCGAAACCCTAAGCGAACCGGTCGCCAGATGAGCCGTGCGACTGGAAATCGGTGCCGCCGGCAAAAACGACTCGGGTCACCGTCGAGCTACCATGCGGATGTTTTCGGCTCGGGCTAGGGGTAGAATCAGGTTTCCCGACCTCTAGTGGTTCCGTACGGCAGCCTTGTTCATGGAATTCAGCTCGGGACACGCCGGGCATCGTCGGCGCCGCGCCACCGATGCTCAAATCTTGTCCGGCAGCTGCGCCACGTTCCAAGGGTCATGTAGGGCAAAACCATAGCGATAATGGTGGAGAAATGAGGGAGAACGGGGCACACCACCTCTCTGTTCCGGCGCACGCGAGCTCAGGTCGAGAGTTAGAAGAAGGGTCTGACTGTGGGCCCCCACTGTCAGCCACCGGGAGGGATTTTGCGGTGGAAAATAAACCCAGTAATTTCTGGCACTTTGAGAGCCCACAACTTGGTGTAGAAAGCTCCAAAACTAGTGAAATAAATTTTGTTGGATTTCTCATTAAGAGTACTTTGCAGAGGAGCAATGTGCTGGCTATGAAAATGCCCAGTATTTTCTGTGGAATTCTTTTTATTAAATCCTTTAGGGATTAATTCCAGAAATATGGCTTTATTAAGTATTCCCATTTGTGGTCAGAAAACTCTTATACTAGTTCCTGATCTCCTGTAAAAATTTGAGCCTCATTGGATTAAATTTACTAGGCCAAACCCTGATCCACAGTTCAGCCTTCATTGGAAATTCTCAAATTCAAACAGAAACTTTTTCAGCAAATTTCCCCAACTTCAAAAAATCAATTTCTCCCTGTAGGTAGCTCAAAAAATTATGAAACAAATTTTGCTAGAACCAGGGAGACCTCCTTTGTTTAGATCCTTCACTTTTAGCCATGTCAAAACTTCAGATTCGAGATCAAAATTCAGAGGAGCCATATACTTGTGGGAATTTAGGAGACCACAAGCTTCCATGTGAATTCCTCAAAATTTGCTCAAATCATCCTCATAGAGTCTAGTATCCACTGGAAAGATCCTAAAGCCAATTAAGAAACCTTAATAGAAGTAGCTAGGAGTAGAAGTTTACTTCTTATAAATAATTATCACTTATACATATATTTTGTTGCATATCATATAGTGACCGAAGTTGAGGACACTCCGGAGCCGTTGGAGGTCCTCCCACCAGAAGCTAACTTCCCAGTTATCTCGCAACCAGGGAAGCCCCGGTTTGCATTTAATTACCTTTTGCAAAGTTTTCATTTGTATCACTTATGTCTAGGGTGAAATGCTTGGATTAGAGTTAAGGTGATTGAAACCCCACTTGCATGACCTCTAAATCCTATGGAGGGTTGGGTAGTCTAGAGCTCGATAAGTAGAAAAGGCTATGCTAATGTTCTTAGGATCTCGATAGAAGTCGAGTAGTTGGAATCTACTCGCAAGATAGGATTTTGTCACACGAGATAGAAAGAAAGAATGGCTTAAGAATGTGAAATTGAGACCCAGTAGGGGGATAGGATGCAGTGAGCGGAGGTCTCACGTGCATATCCCTGTTGGTGTTGGTTGAGGACCGAGCCGTGTGCGGCCCTGCTGGACAAGTTTGAACAGTACCGGATGCATACTAGCTATATGGGAACCAGGAAACCGATGTAATTTGTTGACCTGGGTGCCAAGGCTTACCCGACCGTTTTATAGGAGTGGGTTGAGGGTAGCAAGGTTTAAATCTGCCGGTGGGCACAGACACGCTCCACGCAGGGACCTCCTGCCCGTTACGGATGGACCAGTTCGGCATTTGAGTTTCCTTTGAAAGGTTGATGCATACAACAGAGTAGGAAGGTGTGAAGCACCACACTTCTGAAATGGGTGTATGTGACGTGTTATCCGGGTGTCTATTGATTGCAATCACCGTCCCTCGCGGTTATTTGAGTACCACTTATTCACTGCACTGTGACGTAGTAAGAATTGAAAGAAGCCAGGAAAATATGATACATTGATCGATTATTGTATTGAAACCATGTATGCTGTAGATGTAGAGCTCATTAAGTTTATATTTCATTTTGGGCATAACCACATGAGAGTAAAGCATTTCTTGTTTGATTGTGGAATTCTGATGTGAGGGCTGCCTAAGGCATATTAATCTGCTGTTGTAAAACTGAAAGTAAGGATTAACATATAGGCGTGTCTTTATCGCAATATCATTTCCTATATTACTAATCCCTGCATGTAGAGTCTCATGTTTAGAAGCGACGGATAAGTCTTGCTGAGCCATCGTGCTCACGGTTGCTTTAATTGAGTTGCTACAGGTGCGGCTTATGAGGAAGGCTCCGAGGATGAGGAGATGCCCCCATCGGGGTACACGGCCGAGTTGGAGCCCTGCATGCCGCTGTGACCTTTGGATGTGTGTAGCTAATGTGTAGCATCTACGGGCTGGACGGCTGCACTTTTGGATAGCTAGGCTGAGAGTTTAGCTATGAGTAAGACTTCCACAGTATATTAAGATTGTAAAAGACTTCTGTTTTTTATGTAAATAAAATTTTGTATGTTGTTCTTAATCTTTTCTTGTGTGTTGTTGGGTGCCGCATCGCACGGCACCACCCTCTGCGATCTCGGAGTGGGAGGACCACGGGATGGCCCCCACACGGGCTGACCATCCCACCCATCTCTCGTAAGCTGGGCGCTGGCCCCTAATCGTGGACCCAATAATCGGCACCAAGCGTCTGACTAAGGTGATGATGTACAGCGGGAGCGGCCTCAAAATCTTGTATGTCAAGACTCTCGACGATATGGAGATACCACGCTCCCACCTTCGGCCGGCCCAAGTGCCTCTCTACGGCGTCATTCCTGGCGGACAGGTGTTGCCGCGCGGAGTAGTCGACCTCCCCGTCACCTTCGGGTGCAAGGCAAACTTCCATACGGAGACCCTCACTTTTGAGGTCTCCGAGTGCGAGAGCACCCTTCACGCTATATTAGGGCGACAATGCTACGCGAAGTTCGTGGTGATCCCGAGCTACACTAATCTCTAGGTGAAGATGCCCGGCCCCAAGGGAGTCACCACCGTGCAATCAAGTGTGCGACAAGCCTTTCTGTGCGAGCGAATCGCGTGCGAGCTGGCGTCAACAGCGGTCGCAGCAACAGAGCTCAGTGAGCTCTGACAAAGCACGATGCAAAGCGCGCCTGACCACAACGCTACATCCGGAACCTTCCGGCCCACGGAGGATACGAAAACGGTTCGGATTGACCCAAAAGACTCATCAAACAAGATTCGGGTGGGCACCGCCCAAGGCCAAGAACGGGAGGCTGAACTCACCGAATTCCTGCATTCCAACAGGGACATTTTCGCCTGGCAACCATCAGACATGCCAGGCATCCCCCGAGAAATCACCAAGCACACACTCAACATCAAGCCGGGCTCTTAGCCCGTCAAGCAAAGGATGCTATGCTTCGACGAACAGAAGCAAACCATTGGGAAGGAGATCAACAAACTCCTGTCAGCTGGCTTCATCGAAGAAATGCAGCACCCCGAGTGGTTAGCCAACTCCGTACTCATCAAAAAGTAGATCGGGGAATGGAGGATGTGCATTGACTACAAGAGCTTAAACAAAGCGTGTCCGAAGGATTCTTTCCCATTACCTCGCATCGACCAGGTCATTGACGTCACCACCAGGAGTGAATCCCTGTGCTTTCTCGATGCTTACTCAGGATACCATCAGATCACCCTCTGCGAAGGAGCACGGCGAGCCATGGCATTCATCACCCCCTACGGCTCCTACTGCTACATGAGGATGCCCTTCAGGCTGAAAAACACGGGAGCCACTTATCAGCAGTGCATGCAGAAGTGTTTCCAGCGGCAGATCGGGCGAACTCTTGAGGTCCACATCGACGACATCTTCGTAAAGTCGAAGAAGGTGTCTAGCCTGATCCCAGACCTTGAAGAAACCTTCGCTAATATCCGCTGCAACAATATCAAGCTCAACCTTGAGAAATGTGTATCCGGCGTCTCTCGAGGGAAGCTGCTCGGGTACATTATCTCAGAGCGTGGCATCGAAGCCAAACCTGAGAAGATCGCGGCATCGCCAACATGGGACCCATCAACAATGTTAAAGGTGTGTAAAGATTAATGGGCTGCCTTGCAGCCCTGAGCCGCTTCGTCGCACGGCAAGGGGAGCAGGGCCTTCCCCTCTATTGACTCCTAAAGAAGTCCCAGCCATTCAGATGGATGGAGGAGGCTCAAACTGCCCCCGACGACCTTGAAGGCTTCCTCACCAACACCCCTATACTGGCTTCTCCAGAGCCCGACGAGCCGCTCCACCCCTACACCGCGGCCACCAATCAGGTGGTCAGCACCGCCCTTGTCGTAGAGTGGGAAGAGCCTGAACGTGGTCATCGGGTCCAGAGGCCGGTCTACTTCGTGAGCAAGGCGCTGTCTGATTGTGAGACGTGTTATCCTCACGTACAAAAGCTCCTGTACGCCATTCTCATAACGAAATGGAAGCTCCTGTACTATTTCCAGAGCCACCCGGTGCGAGTGGTGTCTGCGCACGGGCTCGAGGCAATGATCAATAGTCGGGATTCGTCTGGGAGAATCGCGAAGTGGGTACTAGAGGCCATGGGACACGATATATCCTACGTCGCCCAAACAACAATCAATTCCCAAGCCCTGGTCGATTTCATCGCCGAGTGGACGGAGGCACAAGCACCCCCAGCCTAGACCGATTGTAAGTACTGGGTGATGTATTTTGACGGATCGCTAACCCTTAACGGTGCAGGAAGTGGCGTTATCCTTATTTCTCCAGAAGGGGATCGGCTCCAGTACGCGTAGCAGCTGCACTTCAAGGCAAGCAACAACGTCGCGGAATATGAAGCCCTCCTCAGCGGATTCCGCACAGCGGCCAAGCTTGGCGTACGACGTCTCTACTTACGTGGAGATTCCGAGATCATGGTCAACCAGATGATGAAAAAGTCGAGCTGCCACAATGCGCGTATGGAGGCCTACTGTTCGGAGGCGCAAAATTTAGAGGACAGGTTTGAAGGACTAGAGCTCTCCCACGTCCCCAGATGAGACAACGGTGCGGTCGACGTGTTGGCCAAGCTTTCCTCCAGCCGCGAGGCCCCGACCCCAGGTGTGTTCGTTACCGACCTCCTCCTCCATCTATCCCCATCTAAGAATCACGGCCGAGTCGCTCGACCGAGCTCAACCTCCAGGCCAACGTCACCAAGCCGGGATGGCAGGCCTCGTACATCGAGTACCGATGACAGGAAGACCCTCCCCCCCCCCCCCCCCCCCGATGACCGTGCCAAAATGTGCACCCTCGTTGTGAGACCAATGTGTGCTGAATACATTGGCTTTGACGATAAAAGTTTTGAATACTACCAAAACAACTTTTTAACAAGGTCCGACTCTAGGTCTGATCTCCTGCAAGGCCCGACGATAGGTCCAACTTGTTTTGGGTAGCTCCGGCAAGGTCCGACGTAAGGTCCGACTTGCTTTGTTTAGGTCTGACTTATTTTGGCTAGGTCCGACTTATTTTTGCTAGCTCAAGTGCTAGGTCTGACTAGCTTTGGTAAGTTCCATGCTAGGTCCGACTAAGCTTTAGTAAGCTCCGGCGCTGGGTCCGACTAGCTTTGGTAAGCTCCGGTTCATGGTCCGGTTAGCTTTGGTAAGGTTCGGAGCTTGATTGCAATGGTTCTGCTTTTAACTTGCAATGTTTTGAACTTGCTTTACTCTTATGGAAAGTTTGCTTAGTATTATTTTACTAAGTTTTTGGTGTGTTTTGGTTGTTATGGCTGATATCATTTTGCTATGGTTTACAACATACTTATGTGAGGTGCTCACGTAAGATGTTGTAGTTTCAGAACTAACGAGAGTCAAGTCGAGGACTTGTGCTCGGAAGTATTGGTTGTTTATTCATGTGCAGATGTTGCTTGATTTCAAGACATGGCTGGTGACGGGATCCATTGAACTAGTCTTAGGGAGAAGATGAGGTTCAACAACTGTAAGGGCCTAAGTTTTTGACACACATTTGAAGTGTTCATCACCACACCACACACCTTATTTGAGGAAAGTGGATGAACACAAATGAAGAGCAAGTAACCACCATCAACATGCTCATTAGAGAACAAACTCACATATTGCAAAAGTGGTATTTCTCACATGTGATATAGGTGGGCTGGACATATGAAAACTCCTACACATTGCTAAGGATGTCCATGCCAAGTTTCACCCAAATTCAAAACCTTTTTGAGGTCATTTTGGGTATAGCTAGGAAGAGGGCAGTTTGAAACCATATTCAAATTCAAACTGTTTTTATCCCATGAATTCAAAAGTGGGAGGCATATTCTTACTCAGCAAATTTTTGTGAGCCAACACACCAATTTTCACTTCATTTGGCATTGATCTTGACATGAGCTAAGTGGGACAAATTCAAACTTTATTTGAATTCAAAACTGAACTTGTGCTGAAATTCATTCAAACCAAACCCAATTTGAACTTTGATCAATTCAAATGGCTCATGGGCGGATAATTTGAATTACCAGGGGTATTATAGGGCTAACTGTTTACAACAGTGATTAGGAGTAAATTTTAGAGGTTAAAATGGGAAGTGGGACCCACATGTCAGCCTCTACTTCAAATCAAACCGACTGAGACTTTCTCACTCGGTTAACCGCGCCGCCGCTGCAATCACCACCGAGGGAAGCCGCCGCGCCAGCAGCTGCTTGGTCACGCGCGGGCGTGAGGCGGTGCAGAGCCTTCTTAAGGCACCTTCCCCCCTCCTCGGCCGAGGCATTGCCCGTTTCTTCCCCGCAAGAACTCAGCGCCGGCAGAAACTTTCCGCAGCTCAGAATCGATCGGAGAGCGCCGATCACAGCTTCCTCCGTCCCCTCCAGAGCCATGGCAAGGTACTAGAGACCTTCCTCCGTCTTCCCCGCTGCTAGATTTCAGTTGAAACCGATTGATATCGGCTGTGCCGAAAGATCAATTCGGTGACTTAGAACCGCCGCACCTCGGGCTCCCGTGGACAGCCCAGCCAGGGCGTTGTCACGCCCGAACCAAGGCACCCTTGGACGCGCTGGTGACCGGTGCTGCTCACCCCCGAGCCACAGCCCGAGTGTTTGCTCACCGGCGGCGAATTTCCAGTTTTCCCCTTTCTGTGTGCAGAACGACCTTCGGGTGGGATTCCGTCGAATTCGTGCTCTAGAAAGGATTAGAGGGCCTCAATCCGCTCTCACACAAACTAGACACGGTAACACACAAGTTGCCTTCACAACCCTTGGCCGGAGAACCTCTGTACCCAACGTAATTCGAGGTTTACCAACGGCGGAACAAACGGGAGGCATCGGGCGCACGGTGAGGACCTACTTCGGGCCTTCCCCGAGCTGCCTCGAGCTCATGTCGACCTTCCCTGTGGTCCACTGATGCTTCCCGACCGGTTCCTCGAGTAGTTGAGGTGCTAGGGAAGTCAGCCGACATGGCCGAAGTCTTTCTGAGGTGGCGGCTCGTCGCCGACCATGCACCGGCCATTGTCATGAGCAGCTGACCCCAGAATCCTGTTCCCCGAGTGAAAGTAGGCAGGGGCGGCCAAAATCATGAAGTTTGGAGCTGTACAGAAGCCGGCGGCGAGCTCTCCGGCGAGGTCCCTCGGCGGTGGAGCGCGGGCGTCGCGAGGTTGAAGAAAGGGGTGGACCCCAGCTGTCAGCGGCTGATATTTTGAATCGGGATCGGGCTGCGGCCGGGATCAGGTGTACTGGCGCGCAAAATCCTTGTGGGAAGCGGTGTGCTGTCGCCTCGGCGTGTCCCCAAGGCCCACGCGCGAGTTTAAACTTTTCTCCAATTTTCAGAATTCCTTCAAACTTCGAATCCTCATAACTTTGGCTAGAAAGCTCCAAATCGAGTGAACCAAATTTTGCTGGATTCAGCTCTCTGAGTACTTTCCAGAAAATCAAGTTTCACTTCATGAAATTCCTTATTTCTCCAGAATTAATTCCTCAAAATTTAAACTGGTTGGGATTTTAACTGGAGAATCCTTTGGACGAAAATCCTGAAATTTTGCTGGGATGTTCACCAAAATATCCCTGAACTACCATAAAAATTTCAGATCCATTTGAGCTCATTTGATCCACCTAATGGTGTGATTAGTGAAACTATTCCAGAGAAAATAGAAAATGTTCAGAAACATTTTCAGAATTTTCTCTGAAATTGTTTAGCTCATATCTTTAATTAGGAACCTTTAAATTAAATGAGACCAACTCCATTAGAACCCTCTGAAAATCTAGTTTTCAGAAAGTCATAGTTTGTTTCATGAAAATCCTTAGAACACCCTAAGAGCCTTCAATTAAGGTCAAGGACATAATTAATTGTGGAGGGCTCAAATGAGCTTTGCTGCAACTAAAACTTGACCAAGTCTCTGTTTAGGTTGTAACCAAGCCACAGTAAAAATTTCACAGTCATTGGGCTTGTCTAGTAAGAGTTATAGACTTCACAAGTTTAAATGTTAATACAACTGCATTTAAATTGATACATGTATTGCTTCTATCATGTAGTCGCTAAGGTCGAGGAGGAACCCGAAGTCCTAGACTTCGTTACTCCGGAGGAACAGCTAGCCTACGACCAAGAGCAGCAAGGCAAGCTCCGGTTTGCATTAACCTTTTTACAAATGTTTATTGTTTTGAGCATTTACTTGAGTACCATGACTACTTGCATTAGAGTCTTGTTTGGAAACACAGTTGCATAGCCAAGAAAACCATGGTTTGGGATTAAGTTTGCAAACCCCGTTAGCTACTGCAATGCTAAGATAGTGTAGGATTCGGTACAAGTCGAGTAGTTGGAACTACTCGCGAGCATAGGCTAGAGGCACTCGACTCGGGTAGAGATAGCACATGATACACATGGCAAGAAAAATGAGACCGAGCGGAGAGTAAGGGCAGCAGGATTTTGGGGCCTGTGTGCTATAGCTCCGCTTGTGTCGATTGAGGACCGAGCCGTGTGCGGGCCTGTTGAACAAGCTAGAACAGTACCAAAGACCTACCGGCTATATGGGAACCGGGAAACTGATGTAACTCGGCTAGCTGGGTATTGAGGCATTGCCCATCGTTCAGAGGGTAGGTTGAGAGCTTGAGGTGTAAATCGGCTGGCGGCACGGAGATGCGCGTGCAGAGACCTCTTGCTCAGGACGATGGGACCGGTTCAATATTTGGCTGACGGGTGAAAGGTGGTTGCGTACGGCGTCCGTGATGGTTGTTGTAGGCAACATCGAGTATGGGCGTACGTGATGGATTGTTCGGGTAACCCTGCAGGTGTAAATCGATTATAATCGCCGTCCCTCGCGGTAGTGAGTACCACTTGTTCACTGTACCGTGACGTAGAAAGAACAGGCTAGTGCATGTTAAAATGTTGCTGATTGAAAGATGGACTTGATTGCTAATGATTTGCTATAGTCTAGAGCTAACTAAAGTTCTTTTCAACTTTGGGCAAAGTACATGAGAGAAATGCGTTTCTTGTTTGATTGCGGCTCTCTCATGTGCCTTAGCGTAAGGTTCTCCACAACCTGTTTCTAACACTTGAAAGTAAGGTTCCACTAATTAGGCGAGTCTTTTGCAAATGATTTTTACCTCATGTACCCATCACCCCTCATGTAGAAGTTCCATGTTTAGGTGAGACGGGTCAGACTTGCTGAGCCTTCGTGCTCACTGCTTGCGTTTGAAACTTTTGCAGGGTTCTATGAGGAAGGGACTCCCGAAGAGGAGACGGAACCCCAGGAGGGGAACCCCGTCGAGTGGGAGTCGTGCACGCCGCAGAGTTAGTGTGTGTGTGTGCTAGCAAGGACACGTTCAAGTGCTGAACGTGAACTTGATGCGTAGTCTACGCCCGTGAGTGTAGACTGGACATATTTTGCTGTAAACATGTTCATAAACCAGTTTATGTAATAAAATTTTGCTTCCGCTTTGTACCTTTGACGTGTGTTATCCGGTGCTGTGCAACGCAGCACCCCTCAGTGTGATCCTGGCTTGACAAGACCGTGGGGTCGTGTCAACAACCAAGTTCGGGAGGAATTGTGGTTGAGTTGATCGGGAGGTTGTGCAGTATGTTTGAATCTAGAACAATGCATATGAAGGTATCTTGGACGTCGTTGGAAGATGTTTGCACGTGTGCAAGGAGTGCATGGACATGGCTGCATTGTTCCAAGGCGTGATGAAGAGATGTGGACATAAAGAATTGGTCGGAAAGGTCCAACCGACTAGGTTATGGACTCAGGCTGCGGCTGAGTCGTGTTTGACTCAAATATGGAAAGTTTTGAGTTTATGATAGGGTTTCGTGTGGGTCACAAATTTGAGTCATTTTAGGAACGTGGGATACGTTCCTAAGGTGTTTGGAAGTCTTAAGATTGTTTCTATCTGCATATAGAAGAGTCCTAAACAGTATTGGAAAGTTACAGTTTGAATCCAAGTAGGAGTAGGAGTCCTAGTTTGAGTTGAGTTGGCCTTCAGGCTGGTTATATAAGCAAGGGAAGCCAGAGCTCGTGGTGCACGAATTTGGGGCTGTTCCTATTGTGTTTTTATAAATAAAATTTGTATTCTAAAGGAACTTTTGTGCCTTGTTCGTCCGACTTGTTTCAGACAAGTTTTTCTCGTCGAGTTTCTGTTCAACACTACCTTGCTTCGGTGGTTTTATCATAACTCGAGTTTTACAGATCCAATTGATGTGATTCTTTTTGTGTTGTCTTCAGAACTTGATTATCTATCATCTGTGAAATTTTCACGGTCATTGAGTTTGTCGTTTCTGATCTACACGAGTTTCTTTGCAGTATTCCAGAACTGTTTTTCTCGCGTAGGATAGATTGACCTTTGTTCGATCTTTCGATCGTAACTTGATTTCTCTCAACAGATTTTCATGATTCTTGTTGTGACGTCTCCATGACTTGATTCTCTACAATCTATACTAGTTTTGTCATAGTTGAACACGTTTAGATTAGTCGCACACACAGTTTCTTTAACAGATCGGTCTTCTGCTGAGGGGTGTTTTGTTGCTTCCGCTGAAAAGTTTTTATCTACCATTCACCCCCCTCTGGTAGCTTTCACGTGTACTTCGATCCTACAATTGGTATCAGAGTCAGGTTGCTCTAATCTTTGTGATTTGCATATGTTTTGACTAATCATCATGGAGAAATACTCCGCCAAACCTTGTGTGTTTAGTGGTATTGATTTTCAGGTTTGGAAGGCACGCATGGAAGCTTTCATCCAGGCGCAAGGCTTTGCAATATAGGAAAAGGTGTACAAGCCTTACGATGTGCCTTCAAACGATCAAGTCACGGCTACAAATATGAAGATGTCGACAACAACAACATGGCTCGGAACTTGATCATACAAGGACTAACTCAGAGCGACTTCGACCGTGTTGCACACCTCCGATCGGCGTACAATGTGTGGAGAGCACTTTGTGACTACCAAGAAGGATCCAACACGATCAAGGAGGTAAGACAGAATATGTTCAAGAAAGAATACATGCGCTTTGAGATGCAACCCGGTGAGTCCATTGATGACCTCTTTGCTCGCTTTAATAAAATTCTCAGGAACTTGTGTAGCGTCAATGTTAATTTTTCAGATGCTGAAAATGCTAGGAAATTATTAAGTGCATTAGACATGTCAATTTGGGAAATGAAAGTAACATCCATACGTGAATCCACTGTCATGAGTACTCTTACATTAGATGTGCTTTATTCTAAGCTAAAAACTCATGAAATTGACATTATATCAAGTAAGAACCCAAATAAGACTATTGCATTTGTCTCACAACGTGATATGCCTAGCTCCGGCCAATCATCTAGCAATACACTTGATTTGCTGTCTTCACTAACCCTGGAATAGATTGAGGAGTTTTCAGAGGAGGAGCTAGTACTTCTTTCTACTAGGTTCTCAAAAGCATTGCAAAATGTGAGAACTAGAAGGAGAGGAAGCTCCGGACCTCAACGATGCTTTGAATATGGTAAGATAGGACACTTTCGTACAGATTGCCCTAACCTTTCAGGTCCTTCTAACCGTGATGAAAAGCAGAATAAAGTCAAGTCCTCTTTTGGCAACACCAACAAGAAAAAGAAGGGTTTTACAGGACGCAAACTGATAAACAGTTTCATCACCGCACTTCAAGAATTTGGCTCGAGTGATGTAGACATTGGAAGTGATGAAGATGAAGATGATCTGGCAAACTTTTGCTTCATGGCGGGCAAATCAACATCAAGTATGGAGGATGCAGAATACAACAGTGACAACGAAGAGGTATGTCCTACTTGCGAAGAAATGTGTGATGCTATTTCTCGTGCCACTATTATTGTTAAGAAAAAGGACAAAAAGCTTAGGGAAATGCTGTTAAAATTGAGTCACTAGAATTTGAAATTAATCGTTTAAAATCCTTGATTCCTAGTGATGATTCTTGTTCCTCATGTGATTTAATATATGAACAATTGTCCTCTCTAAGAAGTGCACACACCTCCACACTTATAAACTTGAACTTGAAATCGAAAAGAACAAAAAGCTTGCTGCACTTAATGATAAAAACTTGAAAGATGCTTGTTGTTCCACAATTGATTTGCATTGTTCTACTTGCGATGATCTTGATAAGAAACTACAAGATGCTATGAAAGAAATTTCTATATTGAACAATGCTTTACAAACACGCTGTTGCTAGCGCCCTCAACGCTCTCTTTGATCCTTCGCAAACATAGCTTCTCATGAAGTTAAATATTGTTCCAATTGCAAATTAAAAGGAGAAACTTCATGTGAAAATTGCCTTGATCTATCAAATAAACTTGATAACATGCATAAGACATTAGATCGGTTTTGTAATGGGAATAAGAACCTAAACTTGCTGCTGAATTCTTCCAAGTCTTGCAATGATAAAACTGGTTTAGGTTTTGATTCACATTCTCATGCTAAGGAACATCCACCTAAAATTGTAAAATCATTAGGAAGTGGTTTGATTCAAACAGTTCCTAAACAAAAAGAAGTGGTTTTTAAATCTGCAGGAGTGTTGTCACATTCGGGTTCAAATAAGTATACTGCATGCTCATCTAGACATGAACACAAAGTTATATTTCACTGTACCTATTGTGGTAGAGATGGTCATGTCATAGATTTTTGTTATAGACTAGCTAAACAACATAAAAAGGAAAGAATGCAAGCTAGATCTTATAACTCTCATGCAAAATTTGCTGCACATACTAAATCGAATGTCAGGAACATGCAACCTGCTGTTATGAGTCAGAAATATTCAAAGTTTACCTCCGGAACTTCAGTTTTTGCATCCGGAGCTTCAGTTTTTGCCTCCGGACCTTCTGTTTTTGCCTCTGGAGCTACTGATTTTCGTGCTACACAAGTAATACCTCATAGGTCAGTAGTTAAGAACAAAAAAATCTCAAACTTTGACTCATAAACCTGCTGTTTTATCTCAGCTTTCGCATGTTATTCCTGCTGGACATCGTGTGACTCAGTACTGGATTTCTAAATGCCTTTTAACTAACCCCAGTATTGAGTCATCGACGTATTGTGCTTCTATGTAGGTTACACGCTTGAGGAAGGAGAACATTTGTATTATGGATTCAGGTTGCTCACGCCACATGACCGGTAACAAAGAATGGTTCTCCTCTCTCTTTTTGTGTCACGAGTAGAGAATGTTACTTTTGCCGATAATTCTTCAACTCCTATTATTGCTAAGAGTTCGGTTAGAGTAAATGATCACTACACTTTGAAGTATGTGGCACTTGTCAAAAATTTGAAATACAACTTGCTTTCTGTTTCACAATTGCTAGATGAAAATCTAGAAATTATTTTCAATAAAAACTGTTGCAAAGTTGTAGGTTCAAATAGTGAGCTTATTTTAACATGTCTCGGTTTGGAAGAGTTTTTAAAGCTGATTTTGATATGTCTTCCTCTAAGCATAGATGTCTAGTTGCAAATGATTCCAAAGATTTATATTTTTGGCATCGTAGGCTTGGTCACGTAGTCTTTGATCATCTCACGCGTGTTAGTGATCTTGATCGCATACGTGGGCTGCCTAAGCTTAAAGGGGACAAAGAAATTGTGTGCTCTTCTTGTAGACATGCTAAGATGGTTGCAAGTTCACATGGTCCCTTCACAATAACCATGACAACTAAACCGGGTCAACTTTTACACCTTGACTCCGTAGGACCTTCATGTGTTCAATCCTTTAGAGGTAAATGGTATGTTCTTGTGATTGTTGATGACTATTCTAGAAACTCTTGGCTTTACTTATGGAATCTAAGAATGAAGCTTTTAGTCACTTTAGAACTTTATTTTTTAGATTATCAATTGATCACCCAGGATCTTTAAGAGCAATTAGAAGTGATAATGGAACCGAATTTAAAAATAAATCGTTTGATCACTTTTGTGCTGAAAATGCAATAGATCATCAATTTTCTTCACCATATGTACCTCAACAAAACGGTGTTGCAGAGAGAAAGAACAGAACCTTAGTTCAGATGGCTAGTACTATGCTTGGTGAATATCAAACTCCTAGGAAATTTTGGGCTGATGCAATTACAACCGCTTGTTATGTCTCAAATCGTGTTTTCTTGCGTGCTAAGCTAGGTAAAACACCATATGAGCTCAGGTTTGGACATAGGCCTAGTGTCACACACTTTAGGGTCTTTGGTTGCAAATGCTTTGTTAAGAAACATGGTAATCTTGATAAATTTGAAGCTAGATCTGTTGATGGCATGTTTCTTGGTTATCCATCTCATACTAGAGGCTACCGTGTGCTTTTACTTGATAGTAACAAAATTGTGGAGACTTGTGAGGTTTCTTTTGATGAAGCTAGCCCAGGTACTAGTTCAAATATTGCAGGTCCGGATCCATATCCGCAGGGGAAGAGTATTTTCGTTAAAGAAGAGGAAGAAGTGCGGCTGCTGCCCGAAAATTTAGCAGCTAATGACATTGTTCCAGCTCCTGATCTTGATTCACAGCCAGCACCGACGACCACCATTGCTGGTCCAGATCCTCCTCACGTCACAAGCTCATCTATTTGTGATGAACATGAAGAAGAAGAAGCTTGTGAAGTGTCCACTCCCCTCCGGATTCTCAAAAGTCATCCTCCACAACAAATTATTGGAAGCTTGCATGAACGAGTTACAAGATCTAGGTTTTTCGACCCCAATTTTCATGCTCATTCTGCTTTTGTTGCGTCTTTTGAACCCAAAGATATATCACACGCACTCACTAATGAATCTTGGATTATTGCCATGCAAGAAGAGTTAGAAAATTTTGAAAGAAATAATGTTTGGAAACTTGTACCTCCACCTCAAGGTCACACTTTAATTGGAACTAAATGGGTGTTTAAAAATAAACAAAGTATGGGGTTGTGGTTAGGAATAAGGCTAGGTTGGTTGCTCAAGGTTTCACACAAGTTGAAGGTCTAGATTTTTATGAAACTTTTGCTCCTGTTGCTAGATTATAAGCCATAAGAATTTTGTTATCTTTTGCTACATATAAAGGTTTTAGGCTATATCAAATGGATGTTAAAAGTGCTTTTCTTAATGGCTACATAGATGAGGAGGTTTATGTCAAACAACAACCTGGTTTTGAAAATCCAAATTTTCCTAATCATGTTTACAAACTGTCCAAAGCCTTGTACGGTCTCAAACAAGCCCCTAGAGCATGGTATGATAGGTTAAAAACATTCTTACTTGAAAAGGGGTTTACCATGGGCAAGGTTGATAAAACTCTTTTTATGCTTAAGCATGGCAATGACTCATTATTCGTTCAAGTGTATGTGGATGATATTATCTTTGGTTGTGCTTCTCATGATCTTGTGTCCAAGTTTTCAGCTATGATGAGTTCAGAATTTGAGATGAGTATGATGGGAGAACTCATGTACTTTTTAGGGCTGCAAATCAAGCAAACCAAGGAGGGTACCTTTGTGCAACAAACAAAGTATACAAAAGATCTCCTAAGGCGCTTCAACATGGACAAAAGCAAGCCTCTTCGGACACCAAAGCAACAACACTTGAACTTGATGAAGATTGTGATCCCGTTGATCAAAAAAAATATAGAAGCATGATCGGATCACTTTTGTATCTCACGGCATCAAGACCGGACATACAATTCAGCGTATGTCTTTGTGCACGGTTTCAAGCCTCTCACATGCTTCACATCGTCAAGCCGTCAAAAGGATTCTCAGGTACTTACATGGAACTCAAGAATTTGGTATTTTTCTTCCTTCTTCCTCAACCGTTACTTTGAAAGCTTTTTCCGATGCTGATTTTGGGGGTTGTAGGATTGATAGGAAAAGTACTTCTGGTGCTTGTTATTTTCTTGATAATTCACTTGTTGCCTGATCCTCTAGAAAACAAAGTTCAATTGCACAATCCAAAGCCGAATCTGAATATGGAGCTGCTGCTAGTGCTTGCTCACAAATTCTTTGGATTGTTCAAATACTTAAGGACTATGGGGTTGATTTAGATAGTATTCCACTGTTTTGTGATAACACTAATGCCATTTGCATTGCTAAAAACCCCGTGCAACATTCGAGAACTAAGCACATTGACATTAGGTATCACTTTCTCTGTGATAATATCGAAAAAGGGAACATTGTGCTTCACCATGTAGATACCAAACAACAATTGGCTGACATTTTTACAAAACCTTTGTATTTCACTCATTTTTGTTACATTCATAGTGAAATAGGGGTTATGCATACTCATGGCTTAAATTGAGGGAGAATTTTGAAACTTGGGAAGTCTATGTCTGAATCTGAAATTAAAATAATATGAGCATAGTATTTCATGCATATATGACTTTGTGATTCTTTTTTCATGCTGAAAGTTCTTACTACATTACTCGTGTTATACATTTTATAGTTTTTACCATGTCTAGTAATTGGAATAATTACTTACACTAAATCTGGTCATGGTCGAACTTTTTTGCTGTTTTGAACTTGTTGCATGCTCACAAGTACTTTTAATCATAAAGAATTAATCAAGTAATCAACTCACATGTTGAGTTTTTATGTTCAAATAAAAAAATAAGAAAAGATCAAGAGAATATGCATGCATCGCACTTCTTCTTTTGAGATGGCTTATCATTGCACTTAGATATGAACTTGAAAGGAGTTGTGTATGACTAAAACCATGTCCTTAAGCTTCTGACTGTCAAATGACATAGGCTTGGCTTGGTTGGTTAGAATAAGGCTGAAGCTGCATATAATCTCTTGTAAATGTCATAAGATCAAAATTTGTGCTTTAAATGTTAAATAAAATGCAGCAACAAGTGTCATGCTTTCAGGTCTTGAAATAGTTAAGTTTGTGAGATCATGATTTGCTTAAATTGAAAATTACACTTGATCTCTAGCATGGCTTACACTACTTTATGTATCTCATTGATGTGTTAGTGTAAGTTACTTGATAGTATGATTTGGATGAGCTTTGTTTTATATGTATATGTTATAATGTGCTCATAAAAAATTAAAATTTCTCTTTTGTACCTTGCTGAATACATTGTCAAAGGGGGAGAAATTGATCACACATTGCACACATTCACAACTGTTTTGGCACGATTCTTCTCAGGGGGAGAATTTTTGGTATTTTTATTTTTCTTCTCATTTTATTTCTGATTTACAAAGGGGGAGAAATTGTTTTCAAAACTTTTCATGTGAATAAGCCAATGTTCGGATTTTAAGTAGTGTTGCCAATGCATTCATCAAGTGGGAGATTGTGAGACCTATGTGTGCTGAATACATTGGCTTTGTCGATAAAAGTTTTGAATACTACCAAAACACCTTTTTAACAAGATCCGACTCTAGGTCCGAGCTCCTCCAAGATCCGACGATAGGTCCGACTTGTTTTGAGTAGCTCCGGCAAGGTCCGACGTAGGTCCAACTTGCTTTGTCTAGGTCTGATTTATTTTGGCTAGGTCCGACTTGTTTTTGCTAGCTCCAGTGCTAGGTCCGACTAAGCTTTAGTAAGCTCCGGCGCTGGGTCCGACTAGCTTTGGTAAACTCCGGTTCAAGGTCCGGTTAGCTTTGGTAAGGTTCAGAGCTTGATTGCAATGGTTCTGCTTTTAACTTGCAATGTTTCGAACTTACTTTACTCTTTTGGAAAGTTTGCTTAGTATTATTTTACTAAGTTTTTGGTGTGTTTTGGTGGTTATGGCTGATATCATTTTGCTATGGTTTACAACATGCTTATGTGAGGTGCTCACGTAAGATGTTGTAGTTTCGGAACTAACGAGAGTCAAGTCGAGGACTTGTGCTCGGAAGTATTGGTTGTTTATACATGTGCAGGTGTTGCTTGAGTTCAAGACATGGCTGGTGACGGGATCCATTGAACTAGTCTTAAGATGAGGTTCAACAACCAAGTTCAGGAGGAATTGTGGTTGAGTTGATCGGGAGGTTGCGCAATATGTTTGAATCAAGAACAATGCATATGAAGGTATCTTGGACGTCGTTGGAAGATGTTTGCACGTGTGCAAGGAGTGTTTGGATGTGGCTTCATGGTTCCAAGGCGTGATGAAGAGATGTGGACGTTAAGAATTGGTCGGAAAGGTCCAACCAACTAGGTTATGGACTCAGGCTGCGGCTGAGTCGTGTTTGACTCAAATATGGAATGTTTTGAGTTGGTTATGATAGGATTTCGTGTGGGTCACGAATTTGAGTTATTTTAGGAACGTGGGATACGTTCCTAAGTTGTTTGGAAGTTTTAAGATTGCTTCTATCTGCGTATAGAAGAGACCTAAGCAGTATTGGAAAGTTACAGTTTGAATACAAGTAGGAGTAGGAGTCCTAGTTTGAGTTGAGTTGGCCTTCGGGCTGGTTATATAAGCAAGGGAAGCCAGAGCTCGTGGTGCACGACTTTGGGGCTGTTCCTCTTGTGTTTTGATAAATAAAATTCTGGTATTCTAAAGGAACTTTTGTGCCTTGTTCGTCCGACTTGTTTCAGATAAGTTTTTCTCGTCGAGTTTCTGTTCAGCACTACCTTGCTTCGGTTGTTTTATCATAACTAGAGTTTTACAGATCCAATTGATGTGATTCTTTTTGAGTTGTCTTCACAACTTGATTATCTATCATCTGTGAAAATTTCACGGTCATTGAATTTGTGGTTTCTGATCTACACGAGTTTCTTTGCAGTATTCCAGAACTGTTTTTCTCGCGTAGGACAGATTGACCTTTGTTCGATCTTTCGATCGTAACTTGAGTTTCTCTCAATGGATTTTCATGATTCTTGTTGTGACGTCTTCGTGACTTGATTCTCTACAATCTATACTAGTTTTGTCACAGTTGAACACGTTTAGATTAGTCGCACACACGGTTTCTTTAACAGATCGGTTTTCTGCTGAGGGGTGTTTTGTTGCTTCCGCTGAAAAGTTTTTATCTACCATTCACCCCCCTCTGGTAGCTTTACATGTGTACTTCGATCCTACACTCGTAGAGGGTGAGCTCTTCCGACGGAGTGTCACCGGAATTCTACAGCGTTGCATCTCGAGCGAGCGTGGAAAGGATTTACTCCATGACATTCATGAAGGGGTCTGCGGACATCACGTGGCCCCGAGGTCGCTGGTCAGGAAGGCATACCGCCAGGGTTTCTACTGGCCGACCGTCGTGTTTGACGCCGAGCGAATTGTGCGTATGTGTCATGGCTGCCAGTATTTCACCGGGCAGATACATGCCCCAGCCCAGAACCTTCACACCATCCCCCTCACATGGCCTTTCACCAAGTGGGGGCTCGACCTCGTTAGCCCTTTCAAAAGGGCGCCCGAGGGCTACACCGTCCTTGTCGCGGTGGACAAGTTCACTAAGTGGATAGAGGCAAAGCCGTTCGTCTCGGTGTCTTCAGAACAAGCGGCAAGTTTTGTCCGTGACATCGTATACTGCTTAGGGGTTCCCAACACTATGATCACCGACAAAGGCAGCCAGGTCACCGGGAAGAAATTCCTCGAGTTCTACGACAGCTTCCACATCTGGGTCGATTGGGCGTTTGTGGCCCACCCGCTCACCAATGGCCAATGGCCTGATACTGCAGGGACTCAAGCTACACATCTTCGACAGTCTCAACAAGGATGCGGGGCGTTGGGCCACCGAGCTGCTAGCCATGCTATGGAGCCTGTGCACTACGCCCAATCGATCCACCGGCTTCACCACTTTTTCATGGCGTACGGCACAGAAGCCGTCGTGCCGACGGAGCTCGAGTACGGTCACCTCGAACCAAGGCGTACGAAGAAACCCGATTCAAGCAGGCTAGGCAAGACTGCATCGACCAGCTTGATGAAGCCCACGATGTCACACTCCTACGATCGACCAAGTACCAGCAGGGTTGTGACGCTACCAAGAACGTCGAGTCCACCCTCGAGCCCTACGAGCGGGGGACTTGGTCCTCTAGAGGATCCATAAAAGGACAAACACAAATTGTCTTCCCCATGGGAAGGCCCGTACGTTGTCTATACCGTCCTTCAGCCCGGTGCTTACTGCCTGGTTGACACCAATGAGAATCCCCTCCCTAACGTGTGGAACATCGAGCAACTCAGGTGATTCTACGCATAAGGAGGCCAAGCCCTGACACGGAGTCAGCAACCAACCAACCTCAGGAAATGCTGCGTGACAGAGCGAGCAGATCTCCTGCCTCACGATGCTCAGGGGCTACTCGACCATATGGAGCCTCAGAAGCTCATAACAGGCAAGGCACCTGAGCCCTTTTACTCCCAAGCCACGTGACCAACGGCAAGGGGACAACGACAACCCTGAACAGAGCCATGGTCCGAGCAAGGCAAGGGGGGAGACTCCTTCCTCAAAACTGCACGAAACCCAGAAGCTCGCGCCAAAGGACCTGACCCCGTCAAGTCCAGAGCTGCGCAACCCATGGCCAAGGGACAACGCCAACCCTACGGAAAACGACAACCCAGAATGTAGCCAGGATCCGAACGAGGTACAACGGGCAAGGCACCCGAGCCCTTTTTCCCTGAACCGCACGACCAACGGCTAGGGGACAACGACAACCCCGAACGGAACCGCAGTCCAAGCGAGGCAAAGGGGGCGACTTCTCCTTAAAACTACATGAGCCCCAGAAGCTTGGGCCAAAGGACCTGACCCTCTCAAGTCCGGAGCCACGCGACCCAAGGCCAAGGGACAACGACAACCCAAACGCAGCCAAGGTGCAAACAAGGGGTAACAAAAAAAGCGCCCGGGACCCTTTCATCCTGAGCTGCAGCGTGGCCAATGGCCAAGGGACAACGACAACCCAAAACGCAGCCCACGGTCTGAACGAGGTGCGACGGAAAGAGCCAGGGCCTTCCCCCTCCATGAAAATACCAAGTCCGCAGCTAACGAGAGCACCTGGAGAAAGCAACGGCACGAACAAGCAAAGGAGATAACTCAAAAAACTTGCCCCCCTTTCTCTGATCATTCTTTTACAATAGCATTGATACAATAAGGGAAGAGACACAAGACTACTACTCTAGCCGTTGCTGCTCTGCCTCCTCCATCTGCTGGACACAGTCGTCGGGGACTATCTCCTGCAAAGACCAGGCAACTGGCTCGACCTGTTGAAGAATCTCCTTCAGCTACTCATCGTAATGGCCGTCGTCGAAGCCTTCTCCAACAGTCTCGAGGTCGATCCCAGGGTAGTGCAATAGCACCACATCTAAGGGCATCCGATCCCTTCAGACCGCCCTGGAGCTCCCGTACGATGACAAACAAGCTGCAAGCCGGTCCCTGACCGATGTCAGCTCCGCGCCGAGCCTCTCCTCTGAGAACTCGCTGAGCACCGCGTGACAGACGGAGCGCCCGGTGTTCCGAAGACTGTCAAGGCCGGCCCAAAGCACGCCTAGCTCTTCGGAGATTTTCTTCATCTGCCCCCCTGATGAAGTCCTTGTCCTGGGAGGCGTCGTCACATGGGCCTAGAACCAGGACACAGGTGGCTGTAACCGTGACAAGAATTCCCTGCATATCCGCCTCGACCTTGGAAAGTCAGGAACGAAGGCTTACTAGCTACGCGTCCCGGTCCCCAAGCGCCTTCTCTGCCTCGGCCAGAAGACCCTTTGTCCTTCAAGAAACAAAGCAGAGCCGGGTAAAAGAGATGTGGGAAGAAACCAAGAGCGGGGGGAAAGGCCTACCAAAGAGCTGCCGATCCGCCACAAACACGGCGTCCCGGGCTACCTGAGATTCCTCGGCGTTAGATTCCACAGCCGTCCGTGCCTTGGCCACCTCATCCAAAGCAGCTTGGGCCACATCACGGCCCCCCGCGAGCTCAGCGTCCACCGCTAGTGTGCGGGCAACTGCAACCGCCTTCTCCTCGGTAGTTTGAACAGCCTCTGCACGGACTCGAGCAAGCTCCGCCTGCACCGCCACCAGCACGGACTCTGCTTCCATCTGATGAAGCTCGCCTTCCCGGACGGGATGCGACTTCTCGGCTGCCCCTTGGATCAGCCCCTGCAAAAAGTGGAAAATTCTCAAAAAATGAAATAAACGAACCAAGCGGACAAAGCAGGGACGGAGCCAGGATCCCACCTGACCGCTAGAAGTAGATTTCTGAAGTCGATCGAGCCCACCACCCACACGGTCAAACCCAGTCAAGAGGCCAGCCTGATCAGCCGTGAGCTCGGCACAAGAGCTCTCGACATCCGCGCAGGCTTGCTCCCACCGCGTGAGCTCGGATAGGGAAACACCCGAAGCGGGAGCAGCACCCTCTCGGCCGGACGGTGGCGCCGGACCCCCTGGGGCTACGACCGGAGCCAATCCCTGAGTAGGAGAGCCGCTATTTCCCCAGGGGCCAGTGAGGGCTCCGCCCGCGGAACGGCAGGGTGAGCCACAGCTGACTTCGACCCGCTTGCCTCACCGCCAGGTGCCACTGGCGGCAGAAGTCTTGAACCCTTGGGGGCTGAATCGACCTTGACGAGGGCGGGAGGCGTTGGTGCCAGGTCCGCGACCGGTCCGACAGCGCCAACGGCCCCGACCAAATCCGCCTCAAAGCCTGCCGCCGGAGGGGGTGACTGCCCTCGCCCCTCGACCAAAGTCGGAGGAGCCACCTCCGCCGGCTTGCCAACTAGAGCACCGATATCCGGATCCAGCTTCCTGCGCCATGAAGGACGGTAAGAAATCCACTCGCCCATGCTAACCCACGCCGACACAATAGGAGAAAGGATAACGCCTCTTCAAGCGACATAATATTGCCCCGATCTCGATGGATGGAGTTGGACCCGAAAGGGTAGACGGTCCCCCCTTCACCTTTCGCTTCCTAGCACCAGGTTGGGCGCGCGGCCGGACACTTCACACGGATCAATGCACGAACGCGCAAAGAGCGCAGTTGCGGCCAGGGGAAGCACTGTGGGGACGACATCATCCGTAGGAACCACCCCGATAAGGTCCTTCATTATCGCCGCCACCTTCGAGGATGAGAGCTCCACCTCCGAGTCCCTTGTGGGGTCCAAGGGACCCAGATATCCCCACATCGGGTGACCTCGGACCCGGAGGGGCTGGATACTTTGCTCCACGAAGATGCGGAGAAGGGAAGCACCGGTGAGGCCCCTCCCTTGCAGATCCTCCAATCGGGCGAGTAGCGGCGCCAGCGCGGGTACCTCGCAATCAGAAGCACCCTCACGCCAAAAGGGCTTCGGTACCGGGTGGTTGCCAGAGAAGCGCGGGAGAGCCGTCGACAGGTTCTGAATATAGAACCATCCATGATGCCACCCTTTGAGGGAGGACCGAAGGGGAATATAAAAGTAGCGCGTCCGTTGCGCGCGAAGTTGAAGACAGGCGCACTGAGATCGGGAAGCGGGGAATTGTTTCACCGAGGCACGCATCCAGAAGAAAAACTTACATAGTTTGAGACCCGGCTCCACCTTCAGGAAAGCCTCGCACAAAGTGACGAACACCGAAATGTGCAGGATTTCGTTCAGCGTTAGTTGATGAAGTTCGACGACATACTCGTTGAGGAGCCACCAGAAGAAGGGGTGCACAGGGACCCAAAACCTCGCGCGTGGAACACGAGAAAAGATACCACTTCCTCATCGCGTGGCGCGGGGATGCTCTCCCTGTCAGGAAGGCGGACGGAATAGGCCTCCCTCGACGAGAACAACCCACGAGCGGTGAACTCGGAGATCTGGCTTGAGCTCGCACGAGAGGAAACCCACGTAGACATGGTGAATGAAGGGTGGGTCTTTTTCCTTGGCTGGAAGCAAAGAAAAGGAAGAACGCAACGCTAGACAAGAAACGCAGAAGCAATGCTAGCGGGCCCGTGTGGGACATCCCAAAGGAAAAAGATACAAGGACACCGAAGCAACGTCCAGTCAGCAACCGTGAGGGCCGAACGACGTTTCAAACCGTTCTGAGGGGGAAACCGCCAGGAGGCCGCCCGTTCGCCCCTAGATTAAAGCCGTTTGAAACGACTGGGGAATCAAGTCGAGCGACCCCTCCTCGTTTTCCCATGGTGGAGTTAATCTAGGGGATGGAGAGGTCCCACCAGACAGCAACCGCCTAACTTCGTGGTATGAAGTCATAAATCTGGTGCGGGAGCGGAGTCGAGCGGTGCTTCCTCAGCTCCGGTAGAACTCGGAGGAGATGTAGGGCGACAGGACCGTGGGAGGAAGGTAAGTCTTCAGCCCGCATAACTGACTCGTAAGTCCCGGGTTCAATGTCCGGTTAGCGGATGGCTCCGAAGCCGTCCAGAACGACCCCGAGCAAGGGGCAAGTGACATGAAGCAGTCCACGAAATGAAAATTTCGGGTGGGATGAATCCCCCGGATGCTTCTAGGCTTGAAGCCGAGCCCCAGCACCACAAGCGCCAAGGTAACCCATGACGGGTTGGCAGCAAGCCGCCCAGCCAACAAAAGAGCTCATGAACCACGCGCATGCCTCGAGCTGTGAATCAATGAAACATGAGCAATGAAGCTATGGCCAGAAAGCCCCTCGGCACGAAGCAGGGACGATGGTTCCAGCCGTCCAAAACGAGCAGGACGAATGGGTTTCACTCGGCTCCACCCGATAGGCAGCTCAGTGGGCTTGGCTGCTCAGCCATCGCGGTAAGCCTCCGATCGACCCGACCCCTCCAAACCACAAATGGTTCGCGGATGGGGGGCGATGCGGACTCGCCATAAACGACAACCCGGCCTCTCTAAAGAGAGTCCTGGGGGCTCACCGCCGGACTCCGGCGGGGACGACCCACAGTCGTGACCGATCGATGGAGGTTCACACGTCGCGGCTATCTAGTTAAGTCGAGTACTAACGATCTATCCTATTGCTTTGTTTTTTGTTATGCAGGTGTGAGGCCGATTAGAGTTCACCCCCTGACCAACCACCGAGGTCAGTCAGGGGTTCGGGGGCTACTGACGGGGTTCTGGGCCCTGAACCTGTGAAAGTGACAAGGGAGCGTCCCACGAGGTATGATAGAGCAGGCCCAAGCCCGGACCTGGGTGGAGGTGTGGTGAGGATCCCGAGGCCGACCCCCGGGTAGGACGAACAACTCATCCTGAGGGGATCCGGATAGAAAGCCCAAGCCCCCATAGGAGAACCCGAGCCCGACCTCGAGCAGGAGAGAAGGAGGTGGCCTTCAATGCGGGGCGAGCGACGCCCTAGTCGAGTGGAGAGGTGATCGAGTACCCCCTGCCCCTAGCATTGAAGGTCCATCACTTAAGACAGGACAGAAGAGGAGTGGAGCAGGGGCGTGCGTGCGCCTTGATATGGGCCACTCCCCAGCGATTAGGCGGGAGCAGGAGCGGGAGCAGGACACGAGTATGGCGGCGCCATCGAGTGCCCTGCCGGACGAATGAAAAGACGAGTCATCCTGTACCCACGACTGGCCTGCCCCTCGACAACATGGAGAGGGGACTAGGGAGAGAAAGCACGAAGGAGAGAGAGAGAGAATAAATAGAGGGACCTGCCAATTTGAGAGGGAGAACAACTCCCATTCTTGAGTAAAGCAAGCGAGACACCCCGGCTCGATGTAGGAAATTCTTGTCCGAACCAGGATAAATCTTCATGTGTTCTTAGGTAGGTCACCTCGAGGTAGAACGCGTGGTACATTTGATTACTAGTCGGAAACCTAAAACACCGACAAGGGTATTCAAAGTATCACTCTAAACTTATAATACACTTATTAGTACTCTATTTTAGAGTTGTTTAAAATACCTCTCTATGGGCAGCTAAACTCGTATAGAGTAGTGTTTAGAGTATGAGTGTGGACGGTCTAAACACTATTCATCCGGTTGCCATGCCTTACACTGAAGGAGATGATGTCATAAAATAGATTTTGCAGTATATATAAAAAATCAATTCTTTTTTGTAAGAAGACCAATGTTCACAGAATTTTATGGACATTGTGGTCCGTCTAATGTCCTAGAGAAAAAAATCCTTATGTACCACTAAAATTTATAATCTTCTCTTATCTGCCATAAGAAAATAGGTTGTTATACTCGTTTACCTCTAAATCTGATCTCTGAAATAATATAATGTTTCTATCTGGGACATTCAGTCTTGCCTGTCCTTAGATGCTATTTTTAACTGACGGTCACAAATTGAGATGCAAGAAGACCATTATGCCCCTGCTTTCTTGCTTTCCCCTCCAAAATCCACCGTTCATTGCTACAAAGAACATCGCAAATGAGACAGTGGAGATGGAAGGAGGGAACCCATTCGTCTTCTTGCCAAATCTATGGGCACCTCTCGTCCATGATTCTTGCTTCTAAAGAGAACGAGCATGGAGCTGACTGAGCATCGCGGAGGAGTAGATGGATTGGGCTGTGAGGCACGAGCTCGTGAAGGCTTATTGCGGACAACATGGCAGCGCGTGGCATCCACATCGGTCGACTGGATCATGCACCTCAATGAACATGTCTTGTTTCATATGCTACTCCATCCAAATATTTGATGTTGGTTAATTTAAAATTAAACTAAATAGCGTTAAATATTTTAACACTGCGAGACTGCAAAGCTGTTGTTCTAGCCGTCTGGACATTTTTCAAGGAGACCGAGACAGACGGAGTTAAGGTTGCACCAGAACATGGAACTCCGAGGCACTTTAGTGATGATGGGACATGGTAGGTGTGAGACGATGATTGCAGTTTCAGCAGAGCAACCAGCTGTGAAGAAAAACGGAATTGCTACACACACCTCTCCCACGTCTGGCTTTGTCTTACTACCCGACCCACCGGCAATCTCTACGGGCGCCAAGGGACCATCGACGCACATGCCACGACTACATCGAGGCGCGAACAGCAGAGTAGCTGGCATATTTTTAATCAGATACACATATATACTAATTTTTAAGTTATATAATCTTATATATGATATACTACACTCTGAGACATCCGATTTTCACCACTAGACCAATTGATTTTCACTACCGGAACATTTGATTCTCACTAAAAAACATTTGGTTTTCAATGCTAGAATATTCGATTCATTAGAACAAAAAATTAAAAAAAAAAGTTGTATCACTATAATTATTTTCGTGGGCGGCCCATGAAAATAAATTTATTTTTGTAGGTCTTTAATGGCTCACAAAACACAAGTATTTTCGTGGGCCAGAAACTAGCTCACGAAAATAATACCTCACTGGCCCACGAAAATAATGCAAAGTATTTTCGTGGGCTAGAAAGTAACCCATGAAAATAATTTGGTATTATTTTGTGGGCCACAATGGAACCCACGAAAATAATGACTAATTATTTTTGTGGGTTATTTATGGCCATTAAAAATATTTTACATTTCAGTTTCAAATGCAAGTTGATTGTTTCCTTTCCAGCACATATATATAACAGAGTAGCTTTGTCAAAACATACACAACACGTTGATACTTTTCATATAACAAATGTAACACATTTGAATTCACAACTAATTTTAATTCACATTATAACATCCATTACATAGTCCATAACATATTGCAACTCACAACGAGTTCAATTCAAATTGAAACGTCCATTATTACATGGTTCATAGTCATTGCAACTCGCAATCAATTTGATAACACATTGCAACTCATCATCTCTTCCCGCGAGCCGTTCTCACTGTATCAACAAATTTGATAACACATTACAATCAATTTTATAAGATGCAAATGAAAAGTAACATGATATCTATTCTTGGTATGGCTTCTTAAAAACGAATTCATCTTGAAAACAGAAAGTGGAATGGATTTGTAACATAAGGACTCTGGATGCATCTTAGTTGGTTTTATCAACTTACCTAGTTGCTACCACCAGGAGCAAAGAACTGATCATTGAAGTCTTCTCCTCCACATCGTTCTCCTGTAGACGATGTGTGTAAATTTGTAACACGAGGACTCTGGAGGTTTTGTGGTTTTGAGGATGATCCCTAACGATAAAAATGATACATGTTATAAGTATACTAACAATTAATAAAAACAAAAGAGATCATAATGAGCATATATACGTGTGTTCCAACAGGAACAGGTTGTGGAGGCGCCGATATCGGTGTAGATGTCGGTAGCTGTGGGGGCGTCGGTAGCGGTGGTATGGCGGCATGCAGTCCAAGCTGAGAAGAGTATTCCTAAATTCAATTTAGAATGTTTAGCATAATTTCTCTCTAAATATTTACATAAAAATATGAACTCTTATATTAATATACCTGCATCGCTTGTTGCTATGTTGCCAGATTCGAGAAGTAGTCATTTTATGCTTTTATACACTTTTCCTGTCGTCTCATGCGATCCTTCATTTGGTTGAGCCTGGACTCATCGCCCGTATGCGTACATCGAGAAGAACTTTGTCCGTTTTGTGTCGACTGTGACTTCAAGAGAACCACGTCGGTGTTCATGACACCATAGAACATCGAATACCTGCAACAATGATATGTCATAATTATAAGGTGACACTTGGAAAAATTGAAGTATGTGAATACACGAATGTAAGAGGAGTAAGTTCACCTCTTGTGACGCTTTCCTCCAACAGGTTTTGTACAAAGCCACTATGTCGACCTTTCTCCAATTGTAATCATCTCCATGACGTCGAACCGTCTCTTCAGCCTATTTCTCCTACAAAAAAACTAATTATAAAGCAACTATACAACAATTGTATTGTTTAATCATTACTTTGACTTATATAACATACCAAGTTCTGAGTGGCCATCGGAGTGCACAATTGACTGTCATCTGTGCCCCTATGCCCTCTTATATAAGCATCAATGAAAGAGGGCTCCTCACCACTTTCAGCAGCATACAGAGACATAGTAAAAATATAGTTCCACAAAAGCTAATATAATAAGAATAAATTGTAAATATACTAGACTCATCACCCGTTTCAAGAGGAATTTGACCATATCCACCATAACAATGGAGAACTTCACCCTCAGACCCATGGTTGATTCTCTTGGGGATTTCTCTCGATACTCACTCGATGCCTAATAAATACATAATGCATAATAAGCATCATAACACTTAACTATCTAAGGAATCATTACCTGATGGTATTAATCGTCCTCTAGGTAAATTTTTGAAGCCCTCATTCTCTTGTTCATCAACTGTCCAAGCTTCTCCTTGTAGTACAAGCATGCATCTATGATCCGAGCATTTGACATCATGTCTTTCACAACTTTACGTGCAGCTTTATAAAAGACTTTGTGTGCTCTATACTCGAGAGCAGTGCCATGATCATCGGACAAGAGATATCGTTCATACAAAAATAACATAGGACTTGTATTAGAAAAAATATAATGGACACAATTATAATGCAATGTAGTGAAAGCATCACATTTACGTCGTAGAAGTTAGTTTCTTGCCCCTGTGCATCACATGCTCTAGTTACAACCCCACTATTTCTCGTGGCTGCAAGGGGATGTTTTGCTTTAAATTTGGCCAATTGAAATTGGAACCCATTTACGTCGTAACGACCGAAACTCCTAGCTTTTATGGTACATTGAGAAAGTTTTCATAGGTCCTCATGAATGTTAGCATCGACCATGCACTACCAATTTAACAAAATATTAGTTATACAAATCCAAAACAGGTAACATGTATTAAGAGAATGTTACATGCTTCCGAAACCAATTGACAAAGTTAGGCCCTCCATGAAGGCCATCACGACACATTTTATCTAATTATTTGCTTGTTGGTTGGTGCGTGGACTTCCAAAATTATTTATTGAAATCGTTACATAATGCAAAATATGAGTACATTAGAACACTCCTGATGTAAAAAGTGATAAAAACATGAGGTGTTGCTTTGCGGTAATTAGAAAAAACACTTACACAAAATATTGAGCCATCTCATTGATGTTTGTGTACATGTATAACATACATGAATTTCATTCTCCTTCTTAAACCACATGCCCACTACTGCCACTAACCGCTTTGCCCTTCCACGAAAAAATACTTAGATTACTAGTAGGAGTTTCTTCATCTATGTGGTACTGTATTGTGGGAACATACACATTGTGTTCCTCTACAAAGAATGTACTTGAGAAGTATGCTACCTCTTTCATAGCAAATGCTTCTGCAATACACCCTTCTACTCTTGATTTATTCAAAATCATTGCTCTAAGTTTATTTAGTGTCCTTTCAATGTGGTACATCCATCGATATTGCACGGTCCCATAAACTTTAGTTTTGTAAGTCAAATGCACAAGTAGATGGTGCATTACATTCATAAATCCTAGGGGAAATACCTTCTTTATTTTACATATGAGTGAAGGTATTTCTTTCTCCAATTTTTTCATCATTTAAACTGTAATTTCCTTAGCACATAATTGTCTATAAAAAAACTAAGTTCCGCAAGTACTCTCCACACATCATGATGCATATATCCACAAAACATTACTAGAAGAAGTCTTTTCATGATTATATGATAATCGTGGCTTTAAAGTTATTTAGTACCCACTTTTTAAGATTTGTCGTGCACCTCAATCTAGCACAGTAACCGTAAAAAAACTTCAGTTATTGCAACCAATTTAGGACTTCTTTCTTTTCACTAACTTTAAGGCACAACGGATCATGTGACATCCTCTGTTCTCCACTACCATCCTGTCTGACTTCTAGAGTCGAACGATTACAAATCACTGTTAAATCTTTTCAAGCCATCAGATTATCTTTTGTCTTTTTAAAATTGAAACATGTGCTAATGATGCTTTCGGCTACATTACGTTCCTGGTGCATTACATCAATGTTGTGTAGCAGCAACAATGATTTAGCATAAGGGATATCCCATAGGCCACATATATGACTCTAATTGTATCCCTAAGAAAAACCAACAGACCCATCATCTGTAGGGACAAGTTGTCTGAGTCATGTAACAATCTCAGCACTAGCCAAACATTTTGGTAGACCCTTTGTTACAATAGTATCCTTCCAGAATGTATTGACTTACTTGCTAAATGGATGATTTGCTGGTAGAAAGCAGCAGTGGCAATAAAAAAACACACTTTGCCCCCCATGAGTAAGTCTAAAACAATCAGAGTCTGACCCACAAATTGGACAACAAAGTTTGCCGTGTGTGCTCCATCCCGAGAAAACCCCGTATGCACGAAAATCATGAATTGATCACAAGGGTGCTGCTCGCAAGTTGAATTTCTTTTTTTGTAGCTATCATATGCTTCTACTCCGGTCCATAATTCTTGTAATTCCTCAATCAATGGTTGAAGAAATACCCCTAAACGTTTTTTCTGGATGTTTACGTCCAGGGATGATTAGAGACAAGAACATGTATTCATATTTTATACACATAGCTGGTGGAAGGTTGTATGGAATAGCAAAGACCGACCAACATGAGTACGAGGCAGAAGATGTGTTGAATAGTGTGAAACCATCGGTGGCCAAACCAATACAAATATTTATAGTATCTTTTGCAAAATACCCATCAAAAGAGTCCAGTAGCTTCCAATCCTGAGCATCAGACGGGTTTGTCATTACTCCCTTTGTTTCGCGCACACCATCCTTATGCCACCGCAAGTGTATCACGGTTGATTTAGATAGAAACAACCGTTTCAGCCTAGGTGCAAGAGGCATGTAACAAAGTTGTTTCGCTACCACTTTTGCCTTGACTAATTCACCGTCCTCATTTGTGGCCTCAATGTATCGAGATTGTTTGCAAACCGAGCAATGTGTTGGATTTGCATTCTCCTTCTAGAAAAACATACAGTTGTTAGGACAACAATCAATGTTTTTGTACATCATACCAAGGTCTGCCAACAATTTCTTTGACTGGTACATGTCTCTCGGCAACTTATGATTCATTGGAAGAATGTCTTATATCAAGTTGATAAGGTCATCATAGCACTTGTTCGACAAATTATACTTTGATTTTATAGACATGAGCCGAGTAACGGTCATAAGGACAGAGACTTTAGTATGCTCATGCAACTGTTCATCTGATGCCGAGAGAATTTTATAGAACTCTTGAACTTCAGATCTAGGAATTTCATCAGATGTACCTGCACCACAATCACGATCTAGTGCTTCAACCATGTCTTCCATTCTGTCCTCGTTGTCACCATCTGTAACACCCTCAATTTCACTACCATGCATTGCATACATTTTTCATGTAGAGAAGCATTTAAAAAGAAGTAGAAATGGAGAAAGGAATATGGAAATAGAGAAAGAACCATAAAAATGGAGAAAGAACCATAGAAATAGAGAAAGGGATATAGAAATGGAGAAAGGAATATAGAAATAAAGAAAGGAACATATAAATGGAGAGAAATAGAAATAAGATAGCTAAATTAGCCATCCCCAAATTTCACCCAATTTTCCCCAAATTCCCCAAAATTCCCCTAGGGGGAATTTCCCCCATATTTGGGGGAATTTTCCCCCAAATTGGCCGCACCAATTAGGGGGGAGACCCCTTGGCCGCAGCCTTGAGGTGGGAGGGGAAACCCTATCCCCCACCCCTAGGACTGTTTGGTTGAGTCCCATTTTGCTAGGACTCTATGATTCCACCCCTAGGACTCTATTTTTCCCCCTTATAAATACAACACCCCCCAGCCGCCCCCTGCCCCCCAACTCGCCGAGTTGCCCTCCGCTCCACCCTAGTCATCGACCCCCCCTGTCGGAGTTTGGCCGCCATAGTATTTGCATTCATCTACCCTATTGCATCTTGAGTAAAGTTTGTGCATGATAATTGATTGCAGTAAATTTTGTATGTGCGTGGTCGTGAGTAGAAGGACAAGCTCAGGAGGCCATCTATGAAGGACTACAACACCAAGACTTCGAGACGCTTGAGCAACACGAACCACGGGAGCAAGGCAAGTGCCCCTTGACCATATTGATCCCATGTTTTGAAACTGTTTTGTTTACGAAAACTCGTATGCTTGAGTCAACTTGATGGGACACCCTTTTATAGGAGTTTACTAGTTTTGTTAACCATCCTTGTTGCCGGGAAAGTTGATGAGTCGGGTATGGTCATTTTTCCTTTTTTCTTCGCTTAACTTACGGGATACGTGAAGTTGAAATAAGACTTGTTAGCTAATGCACTCATATGAATAAAGATGATGATAACTTGACGATGTTGATGAGCATGTAATAGGGGAGATCTAGGCGAGCTTGGTTCGTGGATGTTGCTGAATGAGATGCTGGTTTACTTGCCGTAGATCTAAGGACCGGTTCATGCGAGAACATGCTAGGAAAATAGTGCCACCACAAGGCCAAATATGGGTGTGGCTTAGCTGACTAATTAGGTGTGTTACTAGCTTGTTATGGACCATTGGAAGGTGTGGGGAATGGGAGTCGAGAGGGACTGCCCTGGGAACTGCATGGCATAAGAGGCGCCCGTGGGTGGGAGAATGGAGATTCGAGCCTGTCGGTGAAACCTCAGTGGTTCCTTACATCCTAGTAGCCCCTTTGTAAAGGCTATTTTGTGATCTCTTATCCATACACCGACGGTTGTGTACTGGTATAATGGAGGTTCTTTCTAGTCACCGACGGGTGACGAAATCACAAACTTGTGGGTAAAGTGGTGCCACCTCTGCAGAGTGTAAAACTATCATGATAGACGTGCTTCCGATCATAAGAACCTGGCCAACTTCCATGATTAGAGGCTAAAATTGGGATGGACATTTGGGTATGGTCATTTGGATTGATTTTGGGACTGTTTTAAGTCATGACAACGAGTTTGGTTTCGGTTATAAGAATATGAGATGGTTATGAATATTTATGACTATGAGATAAACTTGAGAAAGATTAATGGCTGGTTGAGACTTGATAAATGGTGAATTATGGCGAAGGAATGTTGCTGTTTTACTCGGCCCCTTTTCATTCTTTTCTTGTGGGCAGCCACACTTTTTGTTTTCTTGCTTCATAGCTTCTGAAGTTTTGGAGTTAATTCTTTCTTCTCTAAAGTTTCTTATGTCTTATTTATAGATGCCGGTGATTAAGAGCACAGCATGCATAAGGACTCGTTCACCACCACTTGGAAGTGCACTTAACCCCATTGAGGTGTCCGATGGACCATATTGGGAGGAGGTGAAGGTGGAACCTCATGATGAAGATGAAGTCAATAGCTCTATGCATGAGGAAGAGGATCCGGAAAAGGTGGAATCATTCGAAGATGACATGGAGGATGATCCACAAGAACAGCATTGGTACACACCTCAGGATGAGTTTCACGCGGGCTTACACCCCGTGGAGCCTCATGAAGCAATGTCATAAGGAGATGAATCTGATGAGGAGCCACCAACTGCTGAGGCCGAGAATGAAGGTGATGAACAGGTCAACCGTTCAGTTCAAGAATTCCTGTCCGATGGAATGGAAGGAGGACACATATCCAAGGAGCTCAAAGAATTTCTGGATTGCTGCAGCTTATACCCGGAGTATCTTCTCAAGAAAGTCACTCGTCTCGGACATGAAGAGTAGAAGGCTGAAGTAACCATCCTATCTAACGGTAGGGTTGTCACTCGGCACTTCACACCCACATGGAGAGCTACAAGGGCAGAAGCCATTGATGATGCTGCATGGGATGCACTCACCGGACTGTGCTACACCTTCTGTGAGCAGCTTGAGAACACTACTTTTGAGCTGCACCCGTATCGGAAGAGGGGTACAAGGGAGATCATTGGACCCCATCAAGGAGCTCTTTCCAACCCATAAGCTGCTGGCAAGTCTCAGAGGTTGCTCTTGGAGTTAGGAAACCGCTATGCAAGCGCACAAGAAGAGATCCGTTACCTCCGCAAGAAGCTGTATTTGCTGGAGAAACAAGAGGAGACTCGTGCCAATGCGGGAGCAAATGGAGCACCAGCGTCATCTATCCCTACATGGACTACCGACTCACCATGGCGTGCGCCCATATATGGACCACCCTGTCACATGGCGAGAACAGGACCGGTTCTCACGATTAAGTTTAGGTTTCCATTGAATAAAGCTGCAATAGGAATGTTTAGATCGTAGTATCTTGAATAAGAGTGGTGTGCTGAAATTTTTGTGATGATTACTTGAATTGTGTGCTGATGTGAGTTGTGGGACGCTTCAGCGAATGTCCACATCCACACATAGTGGAGAGATGTGAGATGCTTCGGCACGTGTTCACATCCTCATATAGGCTGAAATTAATAAAAGAAGATACTTAGTTCATACACCTTGATGCATATAGTTAGGGGGATCAATCTAAATTTCTATTTCCTACTCTACTCTCTCTCCCACAGATGGTGAGGGAAAACTCCAACCGCCAAAGGGGGAACACTCGTGGTAATAATGAACCAGAAGAGGATGGCCATGTTGAAGTTCCTGAAAATGACAACCCCGGGGCTGATGCAAACAACCTTGAACGGTTGATGGCTATGCAGAACCAGCTCATACAAACCATGATACAAACGTTGGGTCAGCTGCAGGCCAACAACAACAACAATCCTAACCCCGTTCCTGCACCCCCACCGCCTCCACCACCACCGCCGCCGGCTCACAACAGATTGGGAGAGTTCATGAGGACTAGGCCGCCTACTTTTGCACAAGCCTATGATCCTATGGAGGCTGACGATTGGCTGAAGTATATGGAAAAGAAGCTTGCTGATCGGGAGAAAGTTCTCTTCGCATCGCACCAACAAATGGGAGCAACCGCTGATTGGTGGGACACTCTTTGCAATGCTCATGTCAACCAGGAGACTATCACTTGGGCTGAATTCAAGGAGAGTTTCCGCTCTCACTATGTCCCTGCAGGAGTCATGATGCTTAAAAGGCAAGAGTTTGAAGGTCTCCACCAAGGAAGGAAGAGCGTGAATGAGTATCTCAACTAGTTCACGAAGCTGTCAAGGTATGCTCCAGAAGGTGTCAACTCGGATCAAAGAAAGCAGTACTTGTTCATGAGAGGATTGAACAATGAAATTCAAGTTCAGCTGCTCAACAATGACTATGCAAACTTCCAAAAGCTCGTTGACAAAGCTATAGTGGTTGAGAGCAAGATCCGTGAGATTGAGCAAGAGGGCAAGAGGAAGATGCCATATCAAGGACAGCCACAAGGGAGCAATGTACGTCCCTGTTTCATGCCACCAGCTGCACCACATTATGGCTCGTCCACTTCTACTTTCTGCCCTACAAATCCACCTCGCTCTACTCAGCCACCGCAGCAATGTCCTGTTATGCAAGCACCTCATATGCCTATGCCTCCTGCGCCCCGTCCCAATATGGGCGCCTATGCTCAAAACCAGCCTCGCCCCAACATTCCTGCTGTTATGGGCAACAAGGCATGTTTTTCATGCGGAGAGGCAGGACACTTTGCAAGTCAGTGAAAGGCCTTGGACAGCCGAACAACACACCTAAGCAGAACCCATGGCCGAACGGAGGAGCTACACAAGGTAACCGTGGACAACAGAACTATGCTCGTGGCAATGTGAATCACGTCTCCACTGAGGAAGCAAAACAAGCTGAGGACGTCGTGGTTGGTATGTTTCTTACCAACTCCAACCCAGCCACTGTTTTATTTGATTTCGAAGCATCGCATTTATTCATATCATCCAAGTATGGTGCCAAGTATAACCTGCCTATATATCATATGAAACAAACTATATTGGTTAATTCTCCCGGTGGAGAGATGAGGAATAATATAGTATGTCCGAAAGTAAGTGCGGCGGACCGGGATCCGCTCATCCAGGATCGCAAAGGGTGGTGCCGCACGATGCGACACCCGACAGCACACATCATAAGAACGATATTGTATTACATAGAAAACCAACTTAAATGTACAAAGTAATACAAGACTTCAGTTACAAAGTAGTGTTTAGATTACAACAGCGGAAACTAAGTTTATACAACTCACGCCCATCTACCTAGCAAAAGTCGGTTGCCCAGCTCTAGGGCAACCCACACTAGCTGCACTCCTCAGCTCAGCGCGGTGTGTATGGCTCCCACTCAGCCGTGGTGCTCGACGGAGGGTAGCCCTAGCCGGTGGACTCGTAACCCGAGTCCGTGGGATACTCTTCACCTAAAAAACACTTAAGCAGCAACCATGAGCACGATGGCTCAACAAGACTTAACCGACTCACCTAGGCATGAAACTCTACATGTAGTGTACAACAAACATGAGATGGTAAATTGCAGCAAACAGACACGCCTACAAGTTCATCCTTATTTCATCTTTTAGCCACAAGTTAACAGTTGATGAATTTGAAATTTAGTAAGCAATATTTGGTGGCACACATGTAGCAATACAATTATACATATCAGCAGAATTGAATCATAACATTCCATAATTTATCTACGTCACGACACGGTGAACAAGCGGTACTCATCACTGCGAGCGACGGTGAATTGACTCGATATACACCTGCAGGATACCCGAATAGCACGTCATGCACGCCCACACGTGGAGCTGCACACAGCACACTCACCCCATGTCCCGGGTGCAAGCTCAATCTTGAACTCCACATCCCGCTCAGGTGGCATGCCCGGAAGATCATTCCGAAACACGTCGGGGTATTCCCGGGCTACGGGGATGACCTCTAGCTTGAGGGCTTTAGTGTTATAAGTTGCTGAAGCTTCTGGGACAGGGTTGTCTAACACCATGGAATGTGGACGGTAGAATGGAGAATTTAAATGAACTGTCCGTGATAGAGTGTCCAGGACAGCGCCATGGTAATGTAACCATGACATCCCTAAGGTTGCATCAATCTTCTGTCCCGTAAGGATTATCAAGGTGGTGGGATATATCTTCCCACCTAAGCACAGAGGTGCTTTTGGGATCATCATATTTGTTAAAATCTTCCCTCCCGGTGAGCAGATCATATATGAGCAGTCGGTTGGGAAGACTTGCATTTGATGCTTAGCCACATAGGATGCACTTATGAAACTGTGGGTTGAACCAGAATCAAATAATATGATGATTGCTTGATCGTTGAGAGTGAATGTACCCGCCAGCACATTCTCTCCCTCTGGAGCGTCCTCATTGTCGAGGTTGGGAATGCCCCCGGTTCTCTGACCAACCTTCTTGACCAGAGGTCGGCCTCGAGCACTGCCCTGATACTGGGCTTGCCCGCTGCTCTACTGCCCCTGGGGACAGTCCTTCGAGAAATGGCCCGCCTGGCCACACGTAAAGCAAGTGTAGCGAGGCGGTCCTTCGCTGATCGGTGGACAGAAACCGGGGGCGCGTTGTGGCGGTGGAAACACCCGGGGTACCATCTGCTGCTGCTGCTGTTGTTGCGGTCGCAGTGGTGGCATCGGCGGTCGGAACAGGGGTGGCTGGAAAGAACGACCCCCGAACTGCTGAGGTCGCGCCGGTGGATGCCATTGCTGACCGGATGGTGTCCGATACACCATGCGGTATTTCTGAGGAGCTCCACCCCCCTGCTGGGTGGAGTGCTGCGCTTTCACTGCTCAGTAGACAATTCACACTGAGCGTCTTCTTGCATGGTCGCGGCATTGACGAGATCGTTGAACGTGCCGTGATTGCATAGGACGAGATGCGTCTTCATCTCAGGATTTAATCCCCGATAGAAGTGCTCTCGCTTCTTCTCCTCGGTGGAGACATAATCTGACGCATACTGCGCCAGATGGTTAAAGGCACGGGAGTAGTCGTGGGCACTCCTCCCGCCCTGCTTTAGCTCCAAGAACTCTTGGAACTTCCTCTTCATTATCCCGGGAGGGATATGGTAGGCACGAAACACCTCCCGGAATTCTTCCCACTCCACGGCGTGGCCAAATGGCAGTGAGGCGACATAATTCACCCACCATGCACCAGCGGCACCGTGAAGCTGCTGCGCCGCGAACAGAGTCTTCCGCCGCTCCGTTAATTGGAGCAGCCCGAACTTGGACTCAATTGTCCGCAGCCAGTTGTCGGCCTCCAGGGGTTCTGCTGCTTCAGTGAACACTGGAGGATGCGTACTCATGAAGTCCGAGTACGTCACAACATGGGGCTCACGAGGCCCCCCCCCCCCCCCCCCCCCCCGCCTGGGTCATATTTTGCACGATCGTTCAGAGTAGGTCGGTCTGCTCCTCACGATTACCCACCAGGGCCGCGATCACATCCGCTAGTGTAAGCGGAGGTGGCGGTGGTGGTTGTTGCTGCAGGGTGCTGTCGTAGGCAGGTGGCTGGGAGTCATCACCCCCCTGCTGTCTAGAGCCACTGACCTCATCTGTGGCCTGAGTGCGAACCATCTGCAACCGTACGACAATAAAAATCAGTCCCGCAACATACTTCATGCTGTCCAATGAAATAGGCGTAAAACATAATGACGATACATCTCGTATACAGATAATGTAATAACTTTGCACAAGCTACACCATTACCAGACCAAATACAAACAAGTTAAACCCAAATTGACTGACATCCTCTTTGGAAGTTCATTTCAACTAGGTTTGGTCACTATGAGATGTTAATATCGCTTTGTCATCACGTATACTACCCTCTTATCTTCAATACGACACAAACATGGTCTCTAGCAAAAGAAACTTGAGTAGGACATATATCCAAATCTTTCACCAGTTGAAGATAACCACTCATGAGTATGTTCTACCCCAATGAAAGTACTTAAACCCCCTAGAGTACAACAATCTCTAATGAGTTCAACTGTCATCCCTCTGCCAGAATGACCAGTTTCTACATATTCCAGATTTTGATCTGGTGCTGTGCATTTTCATGACTCAAGATGAATACCAAAGTTAAAGTTAACTTCAGTATATTTCCAACGAGTATTTATTTGCCCTCATATCAGCTCTGGTTAAAAACTTATGGTAATTCAAAGTCAACAAAATTTCTGGAAGAATTTCAACAGCACCTCCTTTGGAAGTTGCTGTTTTCATATCTAATTTCCACTGAGTTCTGTGCTGAAATTGCAGAAACTTTGAATTATGAAGATGTAACACATCTCCTACCATTCCAAAAAATGTATCATATGACAAAGTTTGATTTTCCTACAGGAAGTTATGCTTCAAAAACAGAAACAGTCCAGAGAGTCTTTTGAATCTGTCCTGGTTCTGGACAGTTTACAATCATATGGAACTTCAGCCAGTTCAAGGTGTGATTCAGCTCTGGAAGTCTACAACAAAGTTGTAGACCACTTAAACCTCTTTTCAGAACTATATCCCACACCTCCATTGTCTAAATAATCTGTGAGTTATGCTCTGTCAAAGTTCAGCAGACTTGCTGCCAAAACGGAGCACTCTGTTTTTCAATCCCTTTGAGTTAAACTGATTAACTATTGAATTTTTCTATCCAACCAGGGTCCTACATGTTGAAACTTGGTGATTTTTGTTCCTGGTTATCATTATCTTTCATGCACATTCATATGATATGTCGGTACTACGTTCCTCACACAAAAGAAAATCCTAACCGGGTTATACTGGCATATACGTCTCAATTGTGGCACTAAACGGTCTCTCGCACATGTATACTACACGGGATACATACGTGGTTAGTACCGGAAGAAGAACACACAATAATGATGCACTCAAGGGTTATTTTCATTTCAGGCAGATCCATATTTGAAAGTAAATACGAACGCCCGTATCATTGCCATACGGCCGTCCTTGAGTTAAGCCACGTCTCAAGGTACATGATCGTGTTTTAACACCACACGACGGGGAACCCGAGTAGATCGTGAACGGGTCGTCACAGTTGGGAATTTTATCAACTCAACAGATACCACCTACTGCCCTGCAGGGCACGCCGATGGCAAGCGCTGTGTATGTCCTCCTGGCTATTTCCAGACGAACACACTATGGCGTTACTGACCACGCGATGGGGTCTCCACTTTCTTGCCTAATGCATGCTAGGGATCAGCGTTTCATATGAACTCAGGAACATGAAGAGTCCAAGAGTTTCATATTAACGTCTCACACCAAGCTGTGAGACCTATCCCTGAACCACATTCCTCGTCAGGGGAGCTAACAGAAATTGAACCGCTTTCGGTGGTGTTCCTTACCATTCTTACCTGAGCGTAGGTGCGTCATTACGTAATTAAAATTCAGAATTATAACACATATGTTAGTCTTGCCACTTTAAGTAACTATGCTAATATAGTCCTTACTTGGGCAAACTAGCGAATCCTCACCGTAAATCTAAGTTTCCCGGTAATACAGTCCTTAATTAGTGTGCTATCCCCAATGCGGCTCTGATACCAGCCTGCGGCAGACTGGAATCCGCTCATCCAGGATCGCAGAGGGTGGTGCCGCACGATGCGGCACCCGACAGCACACATCATAAGAACGATATTGTATTACATAAAAAACCAACTGAAATGTACAAAGTAGTACAAGACTTCAGTTAATAACTAGTGTTTAGATTACAACAGCGGAAACTAAGTTTATACAACTCACGCACATCTACCTAGCAAAAGTCGGTTGCCCAGCCCTAGGGAAACCTACACTAGCTGCACTCGTTAGCTCAGCACGGCGTGTATGGCTCCCACTCAGCCGTGGTCCCCAACGGAGGGTAGCCCTCGCCGATGGACTCGTAACCCGAGTCCGTGGGATACTCTTCACCTGAAAAACACTTAAGCAGCAACCATGAGCACGATGGCTCAACAAGACTTAACCGACTCACCTAGGCATGAAACTCCACATGTAGTGTACAACGAACATGGGATGGTAAATTGCAGAAAACAGACACGCCTACAAGTTCATCCTTATTTCATCTTTTAGCCACAAGTTAACAGTTCATGAATTTGAAATTTAGTAAGTAATATTTGGTGGCACACATGTAGCAATACAATTATACATATCAGCAGAATTGAATCATAACATTCCATAATTTATCTACATCACGAAGCAGTGAACAAGCGGTACTCATCACCGTGAGGGACGGCGAATCTACTCGATATATACCTCCAGGGATACCCGAATAGCACGTCACGTACACCCACACACGGAGCTGCACACAGCACGCTCACCCTGTGTCGTATGGGACAACCTTTCACCCAACAGCCCAAACGTCGAACCGGTCGCACCGAAACGAGCAGGAGGTTCCCTACACGGAGCATCTCTCTATGCCTGTTAGCAGATTTCCACCTTGCTGCCCTCAACCTACACCTATAAATCGGTGTGCTATGCCTCGACACCCGGAGGTTTAGGTTACATCGGTTTATCGGGGCCCATATATCTGATATGCCTTCGGTATGTTCAATACTTGTTCAGCAGGCCGCACACGGATCAGTCCTCAATCGACACGGACAGGGCTGCACACACAAGACTTCCTCTTGCTGCGCCCTAGCCCCTGTCTAGTCTCATTTTCTTACTAAAATGATCTCACATCACTCGAACCAATCCCGTGTGTTCCAAAGCCTAACTCACGAGTAGATTCCAACTACTCGACTTGTACCGAAGTTCTATGAATCATTAAGCATAGCCTGTCTACTCAAGGACTTAGACACTACCCTCACTCTTATAGGAAAAATCAGGGTATGCACTTGGGTTTCATCCATCCTACACCTAATGCACATCCATACCACATACTAAGTATACATAAAGCAAAAATTTGTAAAATTGGTTAATGTAAACTGGGGCTTGCCATGTTGCTGCTGGTCAGTGGTTAGGGCTTCTTTCGGAAGGAGAAAGTCGAGCACTTCCGGGGTCTCCTCGCCTTTAGCGACTACATGTAAATGATATACTATATGTCAATTTAAATGCAATGTTTAGAACAGAATAGGTAATTACCATAACTCTAGCTAGCCCTCCCCTTTGGTTCTGAAATTTTTATGGTCGCTTGGTAGGGTCCTAACCAGAGTTTTGACCAAGTTTCATTTGAAACAAAGTCCATTTGAGCTCTGCACAAATAAAAGCCTATTTGGTCATTAGTAGAGCCTCTAAGGATTTCCAGGGATTTTCATGGCTTCGTCCATTACTTTATGGAATCCAGAGTTTGAGACGGATCTAATGGAATTGGTTTTATGTCATTTGAAGCATCCTAGATGAAGTTATGCCCTAAACAAAATTTGAGAAAATCTGAAAAATGTTTCTGTACATTTTTCTATTTTCTCAGGGCAGTTCACTTAATCATACTCTTAGGGCGAATAATTAACTTGGATGGGTCTGAAATTTTTCCTGTGACTCAAGGAATTTCCAATGAACCTCCCAGCCAAATTTCAGAATTTTTTATAAAGGAATTCTCCAGATAAAATTCCCAACATTTTAAAATTTAGGGAATTAATTCTGGCAAAATAATAAGTTTCATGAGCTGAAATTTGTTTTGCTGGAAAGTACCCAAAAATATGAATCCAACAAAAATTTTTTCACTGAATTTGGAGCTTCCTAGCAGAAGTTATATGCATTTGAAGTTTGAACTAAACTGGAAAATCCCAGAAAAGTTTAAACTCTGCGTGCGGGCCTCACCCGTGTCTTCTTCTTCCCCGCGCGCGCGCCTAACCCCACGGCGACGATCTCCGGCGAGGTCGGCCAGAAGGACTTTCCCCCACCTCCTCAAGGGTCACACCTTGCCGCCTCTACCTTTTTGGACCCGAGGAACTCATCCCCGGGGTCAGCCAGGTCTCTAGGCGGCCGGAAACCCCTCGGCGATGAGCCGCCGTTACGGCTCAACTCCGGTGATGTCTCCCGGCCCCTACCGAGGCTCACATAGAGTAATTCTTGGCCCTACAGCTCCGCGGTGAACTACTGAGCACGGACATGGTGCTAGCTCCCCGTGGAAACGGCCGGAACTATGTGTTCACCGTCGACCTAAGCCTGATATCGGCGGCGACTTGAAAAACTCGACAACCAGAGCCTATACTCGACAGTTTTTGGTACATTTTTGGTCCTGGATGGCCGTGGGACGGTGTAGATCATGTGTATAGCTCGGCATACCCGGTGGTGAGCTAATACCCGTGAATTTTAGATTTTGGAGTGGCTCGGTCCTAAGAACACTGAAACTTCCCCGGGGAAATTCTCCCCACGACAGCGCATGAAACAACGAGCGGTTTGGACTAGCATGACAAGCACCTTAGGGCGGTCGTTTCTTGTGTTGATCGTCGGGCAAGACGAGCCCTGAGTCGCCCGGACGTCAGCGAGCAGGGAGAGGCGAGCTCGGAGGCGATTTGCTTCGGTTGTGGGGGGGAGGTGAATTGTGTGAGGGGAGAAACGGGACACGGCAGGGCTACACGGTTTATCTCTTCGGTCACTGACCTTGCCCCCCCCCCCCTGAGCAGGAGCTGGCCTGGCTGAGGCGGTCGGGCGCCGACGTTGGGAGCTGGCAAGCTGTTGCCGAGTACAGCCGTATCTACTTCAGCCGCAATCCTACTGACCAGTGGGTCCACCTCCCCCTAATCCTCTCCTCTTTTCTTCAATTTTTGTTTTCACTGAAAAGATCTCAGCTACTCACAATTGAATGAGAGACTTAACTTCTAAGTCATGGTTTGAATTTGATTTCCTCAATTTGCAATTGGTTTGGCTAAATTTGCTGCACAATTGAACTGAAATTCAAATTCAGTTTTGAATTAATGCAAATTTAGCTCCCGACAAGATGAACTCCAATGCGGATGAAAATTGGTGGAATAACTCAGAAAAATGTGCTGAGTTTGAATATGAAGTAAACTTTTGAATTCAATTGATGAAAGTGGCTGCAATTTGAATTTGCATTCAAATTGGTCCCTTTTTCAAATGTCTCCAAAAATGCCTCAAAAAGTATTGGATTTGCAAGAAATTTGGCCTGAGCCTTCCCAAGACTATTTAAGGTCTAGGGGTGAGCTCAACCTTTCATGTTTATGTGTAGGAATCCTATTTTTTGGAAGTTAGGGCTTTCCCCTCTAATCACCCTTTTGATGATGTTTACTTGCTCTTCACAAGTGTTCATGAGATATCCACCCCATGAGCTGTGGTGTTGTGAGGTGATGAACATTTTTTTGCAAGTCACTTTCTTGGGCTTTTACAGTAAGCCTTAAAATAAGGGGGGTTGACTTTCTTGCCAACCTTATTGTCTTGTATTCCCAAGGGATTGACATAATACTTGGAATGGACTGGTTAAGCAAGCACAACGGAATGATTCAATGTGCTCAGAGGATCATGCAGTTGACGAGTGAGCACGGTACTCGTATTAAGTTCGAGGCAGCTCAACCTACAACCGAGAAGGCAGTGCTGAACCACATCGAAAAAGCAACATTGGAAAGCATTTCGGTGGTTCAAGAATATTCAGATGTGTTACCAGAAGAACTTCCAGGTATGCCACCTGACCGGGACATTGAATTTGCCATTGATTTAGTACTACAACTGCATCTATAGCAAAGAGGCCATATAGGATGCCTGCTAATAAATTAGTGGAGCTCAAGAAACAAATTCAGGAGCAGCTAGATAAGGGTTTTACACGCCCAAGCTCGTCACCGTGGGGAGCCCTCATGCTCTTCGTGGACAAGAAAGATGGGACCCAAAGGATGTGTGTGGACTATAGGTCTCTCAACAAAGTGACGATGAAGAATAAATACCCGCTGCCCCGCATAGAGGACTTGTTCGATCAAACGAAAGGTGCCCGAATTTTCTCCAAGATTGATCTTTGGTCGGGATACTTCCAGCTGAAGATTAAGCCCTCCGACATACCAAGGCTGCATTTCGAACACAGTATGGTTCGTATGAGTATACCGTTATGTCTTTTGGGTTAACGAATGCACCCGCATACTTTATGTACCTCATGAATAAGGTATTCATGGGGTACATGGACAAGTTTGTCGTGGTTTTCATCGACGGCATCATGGTGTATTCGAAAAGCGACGGAGAACATGAAGAACACTTGAGATTGACATTGCAGAAACTGCGAGAGCATCAATTATATGCCAAGTTCAGCAAGTGTCAATTTTGCCTAAAGGAGATATCGTTCCTAGGCCACATCATATCCGAAGGAGGAGTATCGGTTGATCCCAGGAAAGTGAGGGATGTTTTGAAGTGGAACCAACCACAGAATGTGAGGGATATTCGGAGTTCCTTGGGATGGCTGGATACTACCACCGGTTCATCAAGGATTTCTCCAAAATAGCGAAGCCTATGACGGAATTGTTGATGAAAGGAAAAGCATTTCAGTGGACGCCAGCGTGTCAAGAAAGCTTTGAGGAGCTAAAGAAGAGATTAACAACAGCGCCAGTTTTTGTATTGCCAGACGTGAGCAAGAGTTTTGATACATATTGTGACACATCAAGACAAGGGCTTGGATGTGTGGTCATGCAAGGAGGACAAGTGGTAGCCTATGAATCGAGACAACTAAAGAAACATGAGCTGAATTACCCCACACATGACTTGGAACTTGCAGCCGTGGTACATGCCTTGAAGATTTGGAGGCATTATATCCTTGGTCACCGATGTGAGATCTACACGGATCATAAGAGCCTCAAGTATATATTCACGCAAATGGATCTTAATTTTGAGACAACGTCGATGGTTGGAACTCATCAAGATTATGATGTTGGAATCATCTATCACCCCGGAAAGGCCAATGTAGTAGCTGATGCGTTGAGCCGAAAAGGAGCATGTCATCAACTCACGGTTCGGGAGCTGCCACCCGAGCTGTGTAAGGAGTTTGAACGGTTGCATCTTGGATTCTTGAACGAGATGGAGGTGATCGAACTGAACTCAACGCTGGAACAAGAGATACGAGATGGCCAAGCAACGGATGAGGAAATCAAGGAAATCAAAGAAATAATCCAATAAGGCATAGAAAAGGATTTCAAGGAAGATGAGAAAGACGAGAAAGGCACGCTTTGGTTAGGGAAAAGGATTTGTGTGCCTAACGTGAAGCACATCCGTGACACGATACTAAAGTAGGCACATGACTCACCTTATTCCATACACCCCGAATGTACAAAGATGTACAAGAACCTGAAAACATGCTATTTGTGGGATGGTATGAAAAGGGATATTGCTGAATATGTTTCCCTATGCGACATGTGCCAATGAGTGAAGGACGAACATCAAAGACCCGCTGGATTGTTGCAGCCATTAAAAGTACCCGAGTGGAAGTGGGAAGACATAAGCATGGATTTCATAGTCGGATTGCCACGTACTCAGTTGGGCTACAACTCCATTTAAGTTATCGTGGACCGATTGACGAAAACATCCCACTTCCTTCCTGTGAGAATCAAGTACACCGTCACACAACTAGCCGAGCTGTATATTGGGCAAATTGTGTGTCGCCATGGAGTTCCGAAGAGGATAGTTTCAGATCGAGGTTCTAAATTTACCTCTAGATTCTGGAAGAAGCTGCATGAAGCCATGGGTACACGGTTGAATTTCAGCTCCGCATATCACCCGCAAACCGATGGGCAAACTGAGAGGACAAATCAAATTTTGGAAGGCATGTTGAGAGCTTGCTTCTTAAAACATGGGCGTAGTTGGGATAGGAGCTTGCCGTACGCTGAATTTTCGTACAACGACATTTACCAAGCCAGCTTGAAGATGTCACCTTTTGTGACACCTGGTTCTAAAAATAGAACCAAGTGAATGCATATGTGTGCCCAGGATGTTCATCACACATACACATGTAATCCACAAACTGAATTCAGAATATAACCATGAATAAATAGGGTTTGAGTACTTTATTACAATGATTCAGTGTCTCACTCATGAATGTCTATCTTGTTCTTGCAGCGGAAGACTCTAAACGACAGCGGAAGGTGACTAAAGACAGAAGGCTACATCTTCAATTCCACAGGCATGTTGACGGTAGTTCGCACGCCGAGTACTCCACATGGTCCTCGAAGTACTCATCTCCTGTAGCTTATGTTTATGTGGTAATGCAAGGGTGAGTACATGTCGTACTCAGCAAGTGCGGGAAAAGTATGACATGTAGCTTACAACAAGGTATGAAATAAAAAGGCTCATTGCAGCAAGCAAACTTTATTTTACAAAACATGATAAAAACAACAACTATCTTTAGATGAATTTAATCCCAATATAACCAAGTAAAACAGCAATATTCTTTAATTATAATTCACCATTTATCAAGTCTCATCCAGCCATTAATCATTCTCAAGTTCATCTCATGCTCATAAATATTCATAACCATCTCATATTCATATAGCCAAAACCAAACTCATTGTTATGACTCAAAACAGTCCCAAAACCAATCCCAATGACCATACCATAACCATAACGAATAACCATCCCAAGTTTTTCCCTCTAATCTTGGAAGTTGGCCAGGTTCTTGTGACCGGAAGCACCGCTATCATGATAGTTTTACACTCTGCAGAGGTGGCACCACTTTACCCACAAATTCGTGATTTTGTCACCCATCGGCGACTGCAAAACCTCCATTATACCAGTACACAACCGTCGGTGTATGGCCAAGAGATCACAAAATAGCCTTTACAAAGGGGCTACTAGATGTATGGACTCATTGAGGTTTCACCAGCAGGCTCGAATCACCATTCTCCCACTCACGGGCCCCCTCTTGTTCCATGCAGTTTCCAGGGCAGTCCTCCTCGACTCCCATTCCCCGTGCCATCCATGGTCCATAACAAGCTAGCAACACACCTAATTAATCAGCTAAGCCGCACCCATACTTGGCCTTGTGGTGGCACTGTTTTCCTGGCATATTCTCACATGAACCGGTCCTTAGATCTACGGCAAGTACCACCATCTCATCCAGCAACATTCACGAACCAAGCTTACCTAGATCTCCCCGATTCCATGCCCATTAACACATCAAGATCTCATCATCATTATTCATATGAGTGCAGTATCTAGACATGTTTTATTTCAGCTTCCCATATCCCGTGAATTAAGCGAAGCAAAAAGGAAAAACGACCATACCCGACTTATCAACTTTCCTGGTGACAAGGATGGTTAACAAAACAAGTAAACTCCTATAAAAGGGTGTCCCATCAAGTTGACTCAAGCATACACGTTTTCGCAAACAAAAACAGTTTCAAAACATGGGATCAATATGGTCAAGGGGCACTTGCCTTGGTCCCGTGGTCCTTGTGGCTCAAGCGTCTCGAAGTCTTGGTGCTGTAGTTCCTCGTAGATGGCCTCTTGAGCTTGTTCTTCTACTCACGATCACGCACATACAAAATTTACAGCAATCAATCATCATGCACAAACTTTACTCAAGATGCAATGGAGTAGATGGATGCAAATCCTATGGTGCTGTTTGATTAAAACAGTTTGTATATGTTCTTGCATGTTTTAATTGTCTTTTATGGGGTTTTATGATGAACAAGGATGTAGGGATCAAGAACTAGATCAATTCTACCGTCAAAAATCGATCAAAACGCGATCTGTCCACACGAAAAAGTTTCTGTTCGGAAGGGGCGAAGAAAACGGATGCGTAGAAACAGCGGCGACGTCGTAAGATGGGTAATGGAGACCTACCTCACTTCCTCCTTGTGGCAGGTCCTTTCTCCTATCAATGGCAGCAGAGGGGAATTTTTCTATGGAAGATTAGGGCAGGACAGATCATCGGGCTTCTTCTCCGGCGACAGCGAGGCGTGACGGGGCTCGACGGCGGCCAAATTCCGGTAAGGGGGGAACTGATATGCACCGAATTTGGTTCGGCGAAGGGTGGCCCGATCTTCACGACAGGAGGCTCGAGAACAAGATAACTTGCTGTAGAAACAGCGCGGATAACTAGCTTTATACCTGACCAAGGTTGGATTGGACCAAGCGATGGGGAGAGAGACACCGAAACCGCGAAGACTTCGACTCGATCTCCGAACGACCGCAGAACCACAACCGGAGCTAATCCACACAAGACGGGGCAGCTGTACTGGAACACGCAGAGCACGAATTAGTGGATCTCAGAGAGATCTCTCCACAAGTTCAAGAAGAACAAGGAAGAACAAGGGTTGAGTAAGACACTCAAGCAGCTCGGCTGCAAATATCACTGGATTAATCTTCATTCATCAAAAAGTCCCCCTTGGCTTACAAAAAGAGCGGTATTTGTGCCAACAACTAGTCTAAAAATAGATGTGAACTGAAAAAAACACGTGGGAAGGTGGAAGGCCAACTGGCTTAATCATTCATGCAGTGGTCATCAATTTCCCGCATGTCTTCTGGCCTTTTGAGTGGTCTTCAATGTTTTAATCATAACTCCACCTAGTGACATCCAAAAGACACGGGACCAGATGCGTTGGAAAGCTAATTCGATAACCTTTAACACCATGTGTAGCATGCTTCACGAAATATTGTAGAGTGATACAGTTTCTCTCGGAAACTTGGATATCAGACTGACTATTGATCTTCTGAACAGTCTGCACCAAAAGCACTCGGCTGCAAAGCTGGGAGTCTAAAGCACTCGGCACTTAGTGGCATTAGAAAGTTGACTTCAACACCTTTTCAACAAGTACTCATGGACCTTCACAGCTTCTATGAATCAAGAGATATGACTGTTTCTTCATGACAGTTCTGCCAGGCCGAACTGGTTCGACATAGTTCTCCTCTCTGGTTCAGTCTCGTCGTGTCCTTGTCATCCTCCTTGGTGAACCTGAGTAATAGAAATATGTATGATTTAGGAAGTATATAATTCTCATTAATAAATGGAATTTCACAAAGTAGCGCGTGCACCTCTTGTTGTAGCTGTTTAGCTCGGCTACGAGTAATTGGTCCATCGAAGACATGAGCTGGTGCAGCTTGACTTGATGATTGTTCCATCTTGCTTGATGTAGTCGGTATACTTGATGGCGTGGTCGGCGTGGGCATATCATCCTCCCCCCTTGAAAAAGAGTCGTCCTCGACTCTTCCAATCCAAAGAATGGAGAGAGGTCGGACACATTGAAACTGGTACTCACACCATAAGTACTTGGCAGATCAATTTCATAAGCGTTGCCGTTGATCTTGCGTAGAACTTTGAATGGTCCGTCAGCCCGGGGTTGCAACTTGCTCTTGCGCAGCTCTGGAAAACGATCCTTTCGAAGGTGCACCCAAACCAAGTCCCCTGGTTCGAACAACACCTTCCTGCGACCCTTGTTAGCGTGCTTCTCATACTTCTTGGTCATCTTTTAAATATTGGCCCGAGCCCTATCATGAATGTTCTTGACAAATTCAGCTCGCTTGCTTGCATCGAAGTTCACACGTTCCTGCATGGGTAAAGACAAAAGATCTATGGGAGCAGTGGGTGTGAATCCATATACAATTTCAAATGGACAAAATCTAGTGGTCGAGTGTACTGCCCTATTGTATGCAAACTCAACATGTGGCAAGCTTTCTTTCCATAGTTTCAGGTTCTTCTTAAGGACAGCTCGGAGCAACATTGATAGTGTTCGATTCACAACTTCAGTTTGGCCGTCCGTTTGCGGATGACATGTTGTGGAGAACAAAAGTCTTGTCCCAAGTTTGCCACACAATGTCTTCCAAAAGTAGCTCAAGAACTTGGTGTCACGATCCGACACAATGGTACGTGGCATTCCATGTAGTCGCACGATTTCCCTAAAAAATAATTCAGCAATACGGGAAGCATCGTCGCTCTTGTGGCAAGGAATAAAATGTGCCATTTTGCTGAAACGATCAACCACGACAAAAATTGAATCCCTTCCCCTTTTGGTCCGTGGTAGCCCAAGAACAAAATCCATTGAAATGTCCTCCCAAGGTGCATTAGGAATAGGAAGAGGAGTATATAAACCATGAGGGTTCAGACGAGACTTAGCTTTGTGGCAGTTTTCGCAGCGAAGAACATGTCTCTCTACATCTCGTCGCATTTTTGGCCAAAAGAAATGGTCGACCAGCACTTGCTCCGTCTTGGCTCCAAAATGGCCCATAAGTCCACCTGCATGAGCTTCCTGCACGAGTAAAAGTCAAACAGAGCAATCTGGAATACAAAGTTTGTTAGTGCGAAATAAAAATCCATCATGCACATGATACTTTTCCCATCCTTTGCCATTACGGCACTTGGCATATGGTTCAGCAAAATACGAATCAGTGGCATATAATTCCTTTACACTTTCCAATCCGAGAATTTTAGCATCAAGTTGTGTGAGCAAAGCATGACGTCGAGATAAAGCATCAGCTACAATATTGTCTTGACCTTTCTTATATTTGACAATATAAGGAAAGGACTCAATAAATTCACTCCACTTAGCATGTCGTTTATTCAGTTTTAGTTGTCCCTTAATATGTTTCAATGATTCATGGTCTGAATGTATTACAAATTCTTTAGGATAAAGGTAGTGTTGCCAAGTTTCCAAACTCCGAACGAGAGCATATAATTCTTTATCATAAACTGAATAATTTAAAGTCGGACCACTTAGCTTTTCACTGAAGAATGCAATTCGTCTCTTTTCTTGCATCAGCACGCCTCCAATCCCAACTCCACTTGCATCACATTCAATTTCAAATGTCTTGTTGAAATCAGGAAGTGCAAAGACTGGGGATGTTGTGAGCTTCTTCTTTAATTCTTCAAAAGCCTTTTGTTGTGCTTCTCCCCATTTGAAAGGTACGTCTTTCTTGGTCAGCTCATTGATTGGAGCAGCGATCGTGCTGAAATCTTTCACGAAGCGCCGGTAGAAACCAACAAGTCCAAGGAAGCTTCTCACTTGGCTCACGTTCTGTGGAGGCGTCCATTCATGTACAGCCTTGACTTTCTCAGCATCCACCTCCACGCCTTGTCCTGAAACAACAAAACCAAGGAAAACTACCTTGTCGGTGCAGAAGGTGCACTTCTCAAGGTTAGTGTACAATTTTTGTTTACGCAGGACAGCAAGCACGCTCTGGATATGTGCAACATGTTCTTCAAGAGTCTTGCTGTAGATTAGGATGTCATCAAAATAAACCACAACAAATTTACCAATGAAAGTTCTAAGGACATGATTCATTAATCGCATAAATGTACTAGGTGCATTGGTTAAACCGAAAGGCATCACTAACCATTCATACAATCCAAATTTTGTTTTAAAGGCTGTTTTCCACTCATCTCCTTCTTTCATACGAATCTGATGATAGCCACTTCTTAAATCAATTTTAGTGAAAAAATTAGCACCACTAAGTTCATCAAGCACATCATCTAAGCGGGGAATGTGATGCCTATATCTTACTGTGATGTTGTTAATTGCGTGGCAATCCACACACAGTCTCCAAGACCCATCTTTCTTAGGCACTAAAAGAACAAGGACAGCACAAGGGGAAAGACTTTCCTGTACATCCTTTTTTCATCAATTCCTCCACTTGTCGCTGAATTTCTTTTGTCTCCTCTGGGTTTGTGCGGTATGCAGCCCTGTTCGGAAGTGACGCACCAGGAACCAAGTAAATTTGATGCTCGATCCCTCTCTTAGGTGGCAGTCCTGGTGGTACTTCGTCCCGAAAGACATCTTCATATTCCTGCAAGACATTCAAAAGATTACTCGGCAGGGTAGAGGGTAAGGCATTAGTAGAAAGAAAAGTGTCCTTGTATATAAGTACAAAGAACATGGCATCGGGTTCACTCAATGCTTTGATATCCCCCCCTTCCTAGCCATCATTACTAAACCCTCTTTTCCCGGTTTCTGGGTTCCTTGCAGCTGTGGGGTTTGATTTGGCTGTGGACACTCTTCCTTACTATTTTTGTGGCTCACTCGCAAGTGGTGCTCGCCCTCGTGCTGTTTCTTCCTGATATCATCCTTCAAAATGTAACACCCCAAAACCTGTTAAAGAGGGGAATTTAAAAATTTTTGGACGTATTGCATGTGGTGCAGAAATTCAAACTGGAATTCAAATTCAAAACAGAACAGAAAAGAAAAGGAAAAAGAAAAATAAAAACCCCAACCGGCCAGTGGGCCGAAACCCACCAGCCGACCCAATCCCCCGCGCCAGCCCAAGACCTCGCGCCCCCTCTCTTCCTCTCACTGACACGCGGGGCCCGCGTGTCATCTCCTACCTCCCGCGCGCCAACCGACCGGACTCTTCCCTCGCGCCCAATCGCAACAAACTCCGGAAACCTGCGCCCCCAGCCCAATTTCCGGTCCCGGACGTCTCCAACTCGATCCCAACAGACCGCCGCCCTCCCTCGCCTATATAAACGCCGACAATCGCCCTGTTTCCCCCCCCCCCATCGGTTGTTCTTCTCTCCGGTGAGAACCGAAGTTTCTACAGCCGAAATCTTTCGATCCTTGCTCAAATTCCCTGATCTAACGTGCTGATCACGTTCCACCGCCGCCGGGGAGCCCTGCAGCTGAAGGAAACGACGTGTCTTGCGCCCCAACGGCCCCCCCGACGTGCACCGAAGATCGTCGCCGTTGAAGGTCGCCGCCGACCGACTTCCAGGGCCTCCGAGTGCTGGAAAGCCCCTCGGTGAGCATCCCCTACCCCTCCGCAGTCGATCCATGTGAAAAACTGTAAGTTTTAACGTATAGCGGCAAGGAACCGAAGCTGCGCCGGCGAGATCACCACCCCCGCCGCCTCGCGCTGCCGCGCGCGCGGGCTGGCTCTGGCCAGGGCAACGTGGCCCCTTGAGGGCCGTCTATTTTAAATCGCACGGTAGAATTAAAACCCGCGCGTACCAGTTCGACGATCTAATCTGAGCGGTCTATTTTAAATCGGATGGTCCACATCAGCCCAGCATTATAAAGGATGGTATTCTTACACGCTACCCCCTGGGTATCTCGGAAAACATGAACTAGCCCCGGAAACTTCTGATCTAGCCCCTGGAACTTCAGAAATTCGTGTAAATCCATTTAAAAATTAGTTTTTGCCCCTGGACTTAATAAAAATTAGGAAAACCCCTCTGTTATGTGTAGTTAGACCCCTGGAAATTTATGAAATAGTAAATTAGACCCTGCAGTAGGGTGGATTTACCTTTTTGACCCTATATGATATTAAATTCAGAAATTTGAATATGTGGCTAGGATTTAAATTTTAAAGGTAAGGCAAACACATGTACAAATTCAAATTTAAACTCTCCTAGCACTTGGAAAAGTTTAGAATGAGTTAAAAATAGATTTTAGGCTGAAATGAATCTGTCTAATTGTTGTTCATATTTGTTAGTTATAGAAACACATTTTTAGGCTAGGAAATAATTCTGAAAACTGATAAAATAAATTTAAATTAGTTCACATCAGAGGAGAAGTTCAAAAATATATTATTTAATATTTTAGATCATAACCTATTCTGTTTAGATGATATGTCCTACTATTTAATATTAAAACTCACTTTTAGGCATAGAAAATAAATCTGAAAAATATAGGAAAACAGGTATGCATAATTAGAAAATGATAAATGAAGTCTCCAAATCCAAAAACTTCAGTTTAGGATTTGGTAGACGATCTGAAAACCTATTTGGAGTAGGAAATTACCTTTCATGCAAACTTGGTAGCTAAGAAGTGTATTAATTAAATATAAAGAAATTGTTCAAATTGGAAATTCATATATAGTGTGCAAATAGAAATCTGAATACAAAAGTTAGAAATCATATACATATGTTTAAAAGTGCATGTAGGCCAAAAATCAACACATGTAGAGTAACCACAACACTTAGAAATGTACATGACTTTCATAGGTATGTATGTGTGGTTTGTATGAAGTGAAAGTGTGAACTATGTCTTATGGATTGTTCTTTTCTTTTGCTATGTGTATGCATGAGTAGAACCTGCCCCAGAGCAAGTTATCCCCTTCCAAGACCAAGACTTTCCATTCTCAGAGCAGCAGGAAGAAGGCAAGTGTCCTTGACCACTTTGATCCTATGCTAGGATGTGTAGATAGAATTATTTGCATTGCCAATTGAAATATGAAACCCATGCTAGGAAGTTTCCCTAGAATTGCATTATCTTGTTTCCTTGTAGCTTGGGTTGGGATTTGTTTTATTATGTCATTCATTCATATTACTTATGCTTAGCCATGCTTAGAATGGGATAAGTGGGATATGAGATCATCAACTTGTTTACTTTACTCTTGAATGAGACATTATGAGTTATGTAGAGGTAGGGATCGAGGCAAGTTGGATGATTTGGTTGGTGCTGGGTGCACGAGACTCGGGTTTGTGTTTAGTACTTGCCTGGATCCTAAGGACCGGTTCATGGAGCATGTAACCTGGCTTTACCGTGCCAACCACATGCTGAGATAGGGCAGCTTGGCCAATTAATTAGGTGTATCCCAGGCGTAGTATGGGCGTGTTGGATGGTGAAGGGAATAGGTGTCAGCTGGACTACCATATGAACCGCAAGGCTCAAGAGGGGGCCACTGCAGCGGGGTTGGAGCCTCTTGTATGCTGTTAGGGGTGAAACCTTAGTGGGCCCACGCTCGTCGGGAATCCCTTTGTAAAGGCTTCATAGTGATCTCCTGGCTACACACCTGGGAAGTGTGAATGTGGTTCGCGGTCAGTGGCGTAATGGAGGTTCTTTAGTCCACCCGGCAACGGGGGATGAAATCACTACAGGTGGGTACAGTGGTGCAAACTCTGCAGTGTCAAAACTGTCATGACAGCCGTGCTCACGGTCAAGAGCGGCTTGGACTTATTCATGATTAGAGGATGATGGATTGGGAAGTTGTGGATGTTAAGCGGGAAGCTTAACATTTGAGATGAGACTATGTTTACTTGATATTGATGATGGGTTGGGAGATTGGGACCATTTCACCTATGTAGTAATGTAGGTGCTTAATAAGCTAAGGTGATAGGTATTAATTGCGTAGTGCTTAAACCATGAGTTCAACCTCTCCTTGCTCTAGCCATGCATGACATAACTTTCCCACACTTGCTGAGTACCAACGGTACTCAAACTTGCATTTCTGTTGGTTTAAATTGCTGCTCAGGTCAAGGGGATGATGTGGTGTTCAATGACCAATACTTCGGACCTGAAGAAGGATTCTAGGTTCATGGAGTCCCCTGGGCAACGCTTGTGATGGAGCCCACAAGATTTATATTCCGCTGTTGTTTTATTTACATATTATGAACTTATTATCGTCCATCGAGACGTATGCTATGTAAGACTTATTTATATTCGACATCTGGCTTGTAATAAAAGATGCTTCACTATTTGTCATCACATGTATGAGAAAATGATCCTGGCATACATGTGATATTCACTCGGTTGTTCTTCGAAGAAACCGGGTGTGACAGAGGTGGTATCAGAGCCAAGGTTTGCCCGTAGGAACGTGGACCTAGGTAGAAATGGACGTATTTAAGGACCCTATTTTCCTAAAAACTATTTTACAAAGGTGTGGGTTGAAGGTGTGATTTAATGGGGTCACCTTATTCATCTTACTCCAACTTTTATTCAAAATACAATTTTTGTTTAACTCTTATCTAACTTAATTTTAAATGCTTTATGTTTTAGATGGTTCGCATGATCCGCACCGCTCGCAAGTCCACCGAAGGGAGAGTTCCTGTAGTTGCCCTTGCCCTGAGAGAGGAGAACTGTCCGGTGACGTACCACTCCTATGGGTTGGCAGTAGGAGGCTTGTTGCGCTGCCTACGGCGTATGCTCCATGCTGCCGGCAATACGGGCAAGCTAATCATACACCACAGCTCCACCCAGACCATCCGTGAGAAGCGGGAAGAATGGAGTTCAGAAATGAGGATTATCCATGAAAATCAGCTGCTCAAGATCCACCGCTCTCCAGGTTGTAGGGCGACACAGGTCGATGCTGAGAAGGATGTCACCTGGGAGGCCATCACCTGCCAGAGTCACATCAACCGTCGTCACCTGGACAGGACTGAGTACATGTATGTCCTCCAGCGTGAGAGTGGTACAGCGGAGTACAAGTACCCGCCAGTGCAGCAGGGGACTTCCCATGAGCACATGGACCTGTGCTTGAAGGATGCTGCTATGCTCAGCACTCGACTGCAGGAGTGTCAGCAGGAGCTTCAGGATGTTCGTGACACCCTGAAGGAGACTGAGGCATTGCTTCGCGCCAGCTTGAGGGCAAGAGAAAGAGGAGATGGGAATGAACTGTGTGTCACCGTGAATGACACATGGACTCCTGACTCCCTAGACCGCCGGGCGAGCAGGCGTCACCGCACTTCTCCACCAGCAGCTTCCCCACCCAAAGCGGAGTCAGAGGGCAGCCGCAATAATGAGGAAGATCCGGAGGAGCCAGCTCAGTGATACGAGTCATGTAGAGTCCTTTCCCTTAGTTCAGCAGGTTAGCGAGTAGTCAAGTCAATACCTTAGTTAATTGTGTGTTAATGTTTGGTGTGTGACGTGAGTTGTGGAAGCCATGGGCATTTGTCCACAACCTCGTCTTTAGGTTGCTTTGCTTTGATGTGTGAACCCCTATGAATTAAGAGTGCATTTATTTTCGCGTGATACGTGAAACCCTCAGAAAATGTTAATATAATAAGGCCTCAAAAGTTTAAGTTTAAACAAGCAAATTGGGAAGTTAATACGTAATGCTTTAAATTAACATTTGGTTGATCATGATAGATGGCCGGAAGAGGAAAGGGTCGTGGTGCCAACCCCGCCAACAACAACGATGAGGCCGGCAACCCTCATCTTTCTGGAGGACAAGACAGGGGTGGTCGCCGTGAAGGAGCTGATCCTATCCACCAGATGCTTAAAAATCAAAATCAGGTCATCCAGAGCCTAACTCAAGTGGTGGCCAACTTGCACCAAGCTCCACCCCCACAAGCTGCACCACGCCAACCAAGGTTGAGTGAGTTTCTAGGGACTCAACCTCCAAAGTTTGCAAGTGCTGCTGAACCTCTAGAGGCAGATGACTGGCTAAAGACCATTGAGAGCAAGATGAGGATCATACAATGCCAAGGGTATGAGAGAGTGCTGTTTGCCTCTCACCAATTGCATGGACCCGCTGCTGATTGGTGGACAGCTTACGTGGCAGCCCATCATGACCCCGAGAACATCACTTGGGAAGAGTTCAAGCGCAGTTTCCGCAACCATTACATACCAAGTGGTGAACTCAAAAACAAGAGAAAGGAGTTCTTGGGACTGCAGCAAGGAAACATGCCTGTGAGGGAATACCTCACTAAGTTCACCCAACTATCCCGTTATGCACCACGGAACATCGAAACTGATGAGCAGAAACAGGACTGCTTTGTGGATGGACTTACTGCGGAAACGCAGTGTGCAATGTCCTCCAACGAGTATTAAAGCTTCCAAAAGATGGTAGACAGAGCATTTGTTGTGGACAGGAAGCTGAAGGCCTTGGAAAATGAAAACAAGAGGAAGGCGGGATGGTCACACCAAGCCTCGGGTAGCAACACACGCCCACAACTGATGCAGCTACCCGCAGGGCAGATGAGCCGTGCTGTGGTACCCTACTCAGCGCCCAGAGGGTACAACCCGAATTTCAGGCCTCCATCAGCACCAGCACAGCCGCAGCGTCAGTTTGTACAGCAGCCTCGTCCCACATATCAACCTCGACCAGCAGTGCAAGGACCACAGAATCAACCCCAAGACAACAAAGGCCAGACACCTAAGGTTGGGGTGCAATGCTTCAACTGTGGTGAAGTGGGGCACTACGCCCATAAGTGCCCAAAGAAGAAGCCCATGCAGCCACCACAGCAGAATGTGATGCGAGGACGGGTGAACCACGTGACCATGGAGGAAGCGCAAGAGGCACCTGACGTGGTAATTGGTAAGTTTCCTGCCAATTTAAACATTGCAACCCTGTTGTTTGATTCTGGTGCTACCCACTCGTTCATCGCTCAAGGGTTTGTTAAGAGGCATGATCTAGCAACAACACAAATGAACCATATGCTAGCAGTGAACTCTCCAGGGGGAGAAATAAGGACAAGACAAATGTGTCCCAAGGTGAATCTAGACATTAATGGGGTAGTATTTACTGCAAACCTCATAGTGATAGACTCACAAGAGATAGATATTATTTTGGGTATGGATTGGTTGACGAAACATAAGGGAATCATCCATTGTTCGACAAGGACGGTGGAACTAACTCACCCTAGTGGCATAAGAGTGAAGTTCATAACTGCACAAGAACCTAGGAGGGACCTTAAACTCAATCACGTTGAGGTGGAAGTGGAGGAGATCAGGATCATCAGGGAATATCCAGATGTTTTTCTGGAGGAGTTGCCAGGTATGCCCCCTGATCGTGAAGTGGAATTCGTGATTGAGCTAGTGCCTGGAACAGCTCCAATATACAAGAGGCCTTATCGGATGGACTCCAAACAGCTGGAAGAGCTCATGGAGCATATAGGGGAATTGACGGAGAAGGGGTATATTCGTCCTAGTTCCTCACCATGGGGAGCTCCAGTGATATTTGTGCCCAAGAAGGACGGTACCCAAAGGTTATGCATAGACTACCGTGCGTTGAATGAAGTAACCATCAAGAACAAGTACCCATTACCCCGCATTGAAGACTTGTTTGATCAGTTAAGGGGATCTTGTGTGTTCTCAAAAATTGATCTCAGGTCGGGATACCACCAACTTAAGATAAGGCAAACTGATATTCCAAAGACAACTTTCATATCTCGGTAGGGCTGTATGAATACACCGTCATGCCTTTCGGGCTAACTAATGCCCCAGCATACTTCATGTATCTCATGAACAAGGTATTCATGGAATATCTGGACAAATTTGTGGTGGTTTTCATTGATGACATTCTCGTCTTTTCCAAAGATGAAGAAGAACATGAGAGATATTTAAGGTTGGTGTTGCAAAAACTGAGAGAACACCAACTATATGCCAAGTTGAGCAAGTGTGAATTTTGGTTGAAAAGAGTTCCCTTATTAGGACATATAATCTCGGAGGGAGGAATCTCCGTAGATCCCGCCAAGATCGAGGATGTACAGAAGTGGAAGACCACTGAGAATGTCGGGGAAGTTCGAAGCTTCTTAGGATTGGCTGGGTATTATCGACGGTTTATCGAGGGTTTCGCCAAGATTTCGAGACCCCTCACCAAATTGTTGGAGAAGGGAATCACATTCACATGGACACCGTAGTGCGAGACGAGTTTTCAAGAATTGAAGAAAAGATTGACAACAGCCCCAGTCTAGTCATGCCGGATATGCAGAAGAATTTTTCGGTGTATTGCGATGCATCGGGATATGGATTGGGATGTGTTCTCATGCAAGAGGGGCATGTCGTGGCCTACGCATCCCAGCAGCTCCGGAAACACGAGAAGAACTATCCTACGCATGACCTAGAGCTAGTCGCAATGGTACACGCGTTGAAGATTTGGCGGCATTACTTGATGGGGAAGAGGACAGAGATATATACGGATCATAAGAGCTTAAAGTATATTTTCACACAGCCAGATCTCAACCTCAGAAAAAGGAGATGGTTAGAGCTGATCAACGACTTTAATGTGGGCATCAACTATTATCCTGGGAAAGCGAATGTCGTGGCAGATGCTTTAAGCCGGAAGGTGCAGCTCAATAGGTTGAGCTTAAAGGACATGCCTACAGAATTGAAGGAAGAGGTTATAAAACTCAATCTATGTCTGGTGAATAGTGGTGAGGCCATCGCCATGGAAGTAGAGTCCACATTAGAGAAAGACATACGCAATGGTCAGAAGAATGATGAGAAGATACAAGAGATTAGAGAACTTATCAAGGATAATAAAGCCCCTGGGTTCAGAGAGGATGAACAAGGTACGGTGTGGCAGGGGAAAAGAATATGTGTGCCTGAAGTGAAGGAGATCCGTGAATTGATTTTGAAAGAGGCTCATGATTCCGACTATTCCATTCACCCTGGGAGTACGAAGATGTATCATGACCTCAAGAGCAAATATTGGTGGTATGGCATGAAGCGAGATGTCGCGGAATATGTTGCTCTATGTGACACATGTCAGTTGGTCAAAGCAGAACATCAACGACCCACGGGGCTATTGCAACCACTCAAAATGCCTGAATGGAAATGGGAAGAAATCGGTATGGATTTCATAGTGGGACTACCCAGGACCCAATCTGGATATGATTCGATATGGGTCATCATCGACAGGCTAACCAAGGTAGCTCATTTCATCCCCGTGAAAGAAAACTAATGCGGATCCAAATTGGCGGGATTGTACATGTCAAGGATTGTGTGTTTCCATGGAGTGCCAAAGAAGATAGTGTCGGATCGAGGGACACAGTTCACCTCAAGGTTCTGGCAGAGATTACATGAAACCATTGGAACTCATCTGAATATTAGTTCTGCCTATCATCCCCAGACTGACGGGCAGACGGAAAGAACCAATCAGATCCTTGAGGATATGCTGAGAGCGTGTGCGCTCAAGAACAATAGGAGTTGAGATAAGAACTTACCGTATGCGTTGTTCTCCTATAACAACAGCTATCAGGCTAGTATGGAGATGTCACCATTTGAGGCTTTGTATGGGAGGAAGTGCAGAACTCCACTATTTTGGAACCAAACAGGGGAAAGTAAAGTGTTTGGGCCCGAAGTACTACAAGAAGCCGAGACGAAGGTAAGGGAAATCCGCAACAAATTGAGGAAAGCATAGACCCGACAAAAGAGCTATGCCGATGTACGGAGAAGAGAGCTCGTTTTCAACGTGGGGGACTATGTTTACCTCAAGGTGTCCCCTATCCGAGGACTTCGTCGGTTCAAGGTGAAATGGAAGTTATCACCTCGATACATCGGACCCTTTCAGATTCTGGAGAGGGAAAGCGAAGTGGCAAATCAACTAGAACTACCGGCTCGCCTATCGGATGTGCACGATGTATTCCATGTGTCTCAGCTCAAGAAATGTCTAAGGACGCCTGGAGAGATGTTACCCATGAATGAGGTTGACGTAAGAGAGGATCTGTCTTATGCCGAGCAACCAGTCAAGGTTTTGGAGACAATGGAACGCCTCATAAGAAATAAAAGAATTCGGATGTGCAAGGTGCAGTGGAAGCATCACTCGGAAGAGGAAGTCACATGGGAGCAAGAAGACGAGCTTAAGGCACAGTTTCCAGAATTGTTTTCCTAGAACCACCAATCTCGAGGACGAGATTTCTTTTAAGGGGGGTAGAGCTGTAACACCCCAAAACCTGTTAAAGAGGGGAATTTAAAATTTTTTGGACGTATTGCATGTGGTGCAGAAATTCAAATTCAAACTGGAATTCAAATTCAAATCAGAACAGAAAAGAAAAAGAAAAACCCCGACAGGCCAGTGGGCCGAAACCCACCAGCCGGCCCAATCCCCCGCGCCAGCCCAAGACCTCGCGCCCCCTCTCTTCCTCTCACTGACACACGGGGCCCGTGTGTCATCTCCTACCTTCCGCGCGCCAACCGACCGGACTCTTCCCTCACGCCCGATCACAACAAACTCCGGAAACCCGCGCCCCCAGCCCGATTTCCGGTCCCGGACGTCTCCAACTCGATCCCAACAGACCACCGCCCTCCCTCGCCTATATAAACGCCAACAATCACCCTGTTCCCTCCCGCCCCGATCGGCTGTTCTTCTCTCCGGTGAGAACCAAAGTTTCTACAGCCGAAATCTTTCGATCCTTGCTCAAATTCCCTGATCTAATGTGCTGATCACGTTCCACCGCCACCGGGGAGCCCTGCAGGTGAAGGAAACGACGTGTCTTGCGCCCCAACGGCCCCCCGACGTGCACCGAAGATCGTCGCCATTGAAGCTCGCCGCCGACCGACTTCCAGGGCCTCCGAGTGCTGGAAAACCCCTCGGTGAGCATCCCCTACCCCTCCGCAGTCGATCCATATGAAAAACTGCAAGTTTTAACATATAGCGGCAAGGAACCGAAGCTGTGCCGACAAGATCGCCACCCCCGCCGCCGCGCGCCGCCGCGCGCACGGTCTGGCTCCGGCCAGGGCGACGTGGCCCCTTGAGGGTCGTCTATTTTAAATCGCACGATAGAATTAAAACCCGCACGTACCGGTTCATCGATCTAATCTGAGCGGTCTATTTTAAATCGGATGGTCCACATCAGCCTAGCGTTATAAAGGCTGGTATTCTTACGCGCTACCCCCTGGGTATCTCGGAAAACACGAGCTAGCCCCGGAAACTTCTGATCTAGCCCCTGGAACTTCAGAAATTCATGTAAATCCATTTAAAAATCAGTTTTAGCCCCTGGACTTAATAAAAATTAGGAAAACCCCTCTGTTATGTGTAGTTAGACCCCTGGAAATTTATGAAATAGTAAATTAGACCCTGCAGTAGGGTGGATTTACCTTTTTGACCCTATATGATATTAAATTCAGAAATTTGAATATGTGGCTAGGATTTAAATTTAAAAGGTAAGGCAAACACATGTACAAATTCAAATTTAAACCCTCCTAGCACTTGGAAAACTCTAGAATGAGTTAAAAATAGATTTTAGGCTGAAATGAATCTGTCTAATTGTTGTTCATATTTATTAGTTATAGAAACACATTTTTAGGCTAGGAAATAATTCTGAAAACTGATAAAATAAATTTAAATTAGTTTACATCAGAGGAGAAGTTCAAAAATATATTATTTAATATTTTAGATCAGAACCTATTCTGTTTAGATGATATGTCCTACTATTTAATATTAAAACTCACTTTTAGGCATAGAAAATAAATCTGAAAAATATAGGAAAATAGGTATGCATAATTAGAAAATGATAAATGAAGTCTCCAAATCCAAAAACTTCAGTTTAGGAATCGGTAGAAGATCTGAAAACCTATTTGGAGTAGGAAATTACCTTTCATGCAAACTTGGTAGCTAAGAAGTGTATTAATTAAATATAAAGAATTTGTTCAAATTGGAAATTCATATATAGTGTGCAAACAGAAATCTGAATACAAAAGTTAGAAATGTAAATGACTTTCGTAGGTATGTATGTGCGGTTTGTATGAAGTTAAAGTGTGAACTATGTCTTATGGATTGTTGTTTTCTTTTGCTATGTGTATTGGCATGAGTAGAACCTGCCTTAGAGCAAGTTCTCCCCTTCCAAGACCAAGACTTTCCATTCTCAGAGCAGCAGGAAGAAGGCAAGTGTCCTTGACCACTTTGATCCTATGCTAGGATGTGTAGATAGAATTATTTGCATTGCCAATTGAAATATGAAACCCATGCTAGGAAGTTTCCCTAGAATTGAATTATCTTGTTTCCTTGTAGCTTGGGTTGGGATTTGTTTTATTATGTCATTCATTCATACTACTTATGCTTAGCCATGCTTAGAATGGGATAAGTGGGATATGAGATCATCAACTTGTTTACTTTACTCTTGAATGAGACATTATGAGTTATGTAGAGGTAGGGATCGAGGCAAGTTGGATGATTTGGTTGGTGCTGGGTGCACGAGACTCGGGTTTGTGTTTAGTACTTGCCTGGATCCTAAGGACCGGTTCATGGAGCATGTAACCTGGCTTTACCGTGCCAACCACATGCTGAGATGGGGCAGTTTGGCCAATACATTAGGTGTATTCCTGGCGTAGTATGGGTGTGTTGGATGGTGCGGGGAATAAGTGTCAGCTGGACTACCATATGAACCGCAAGGCTTAAGAGGGGGCCACTGCAGCGGGGTTGGAGCCTCTTGTATGCTGTTAGGGGTGAAATCTTAGTTGGCCCACGCTCGTCGGGAATCCCTTTGTAAAGGCTTCATAGTGATCTCCTGGCTACACACCTGGGAAGTGTGAATGTGGTTCGCGGCGACTGGCGTAATGGAGGTTCTTTAGTCCACCCGACAACGGGGGATGAAATCACTACATGTGGGTACAGTGGTGCAAACTCTGTAGAGTCAAAACTGTCATGATAGCCGTGCTCACGGTCAAGAGCGGCTTGGACCTATTCATGATTAGAGGATGATGGTTTGGGAAGTTGTGGATGTTAAGCGGGAAGCTTAACATTTGAGATGAGACTATGTTTACTTGATATTGATGATGGGTTGGGAGATTGGGGCCATTTCACCTATGTAGTAATTTAGGTGCTTAATAAGCTAAGGTGACAGGTATTAATTGCGTAGTGCTTAAACCATGAGTTCAACCTCTCCTTGCTCTAGCCATGCATGACATAACTTTCCCACACTTGCTGAGTACCAACGGTACTCAAACTTGCATTTCTGTTGGTTGAAATTGCTGCTCAGGTCAAGGGGATGATGTGGTGTTCAATGACCAAGACTTCGGACCTGAAGAAGGATTCTAGGTTCATGGAGTCCCCCGGGCAACGCCTGTGACGGAGCCCACAAGATTTATATTCCGCTGCTGTTTTATTTACATATTATGAACTTATTATCGTCCATCGAGACGTATTCTATGTAAGACTTATTTATATTCGACACCTGGCTTGTAATAGATGATGCTTCACTATTTGTCATCACATGTATGAGAAAATGATCCTGGCATACATGTGATATTCACTCTGTTGTTCTTCGGAGAAACCGGGTGTGACACAAAATTTCTTCCGGTGTCAAAGGAAGCAAGGAAATTCGCTCTCCTTTGTACACAAAAGACAGCTTGTTGGTCCTTCCAAAAATCTGGACATCACGATCATATAGCCATGGTCGACCGAGCAGAAGCTGGCAGGCTTGCATAGGCACCACGTCGCACTCCACATGATCATTGTATTTACCAACAGAGAATGGTATAGTCACAGTATGACTGACATGTAGTGCACCACAATCATTAAGCCACTGCATCTTGTATGGACTAGGATGACGCCGTGGTTTCAGTCCCAATCTGTCCACCAATTCTTGGCTAGCAATATTGTTGTAGCTGCCATTATCAACGATGATGCGACACACCTTATCTTTGATTAGTCCACGGGTATGGAACAAATTATGTCGCTGCCCGTTGTCTTCCTTTTCTGCTGTTACACTAAGCACTTGTAGAGAAATAAAGCAATTATGTTCTCCTTCTTCAGGCTGGATCTCATTCCCTTCCTCCTCAATTTCTTCATCACATATCGGTCCAGCATCTTCCGGATCACTCTCGGATTCCCATTCACCTTTCTCATTCAACAACATGGCCCTCTTACTTGGGCATTGGGCAGCAATGTGCCCACGGCCGTGGCATTTATGGCATACAATTTCTCTGCTTCGAGAAGAATATGTAGCTCCCGAGACATTGCTGTGGGCTGCTGAACTTGCAACGGGTCGCTGCTGAGTTGTTGGTGATGACGCGGTGGAGGCTGCCATCTTCGATGGAACAAATGATTGAGAAGACTTGGCTGCAGCCCCTTGAGATCGTCCACCACCATAGGAAGTACTTGACTGCTGTTTGCGCCATTGGGCAGCAATAGAATAACTGCCATAAGATTTTCCACGTGACTCTTGCTGAATCTTCTTCTCTGTTCGCATAGCTTGATCAACAAGATCCTGCAATGTACGATATGGAAACATCTCCACAAAACCATAAATTTCTTCATTAAGACCTCCTAGAAATCTTGCCATTGTTGACTCTGCATCTTCTCTTATTCCAGCCCGCACCAACAGTAGCTCCATCTCCTTGAAATACTCATCAACTGATCTCTTCCCTTGCTTTAACATTTGCAACCGGTTCCTGAGATCACGCTGATAGCTAGATGGCACGAATTGCCTTCTCATCACTTGCTTCATCTCCTCCCATGTATTGATATATCCGCGTCCCAAATCACGTTGATTCTTCTGCACTTGGTTCCACCAAGTGAGAGCGTATCCAGAGAGTTCCACCGAAGCAAGATTCACACGGCGCTGAGCCGAAAGATTATGTACTCGGAATATTTGATCACACTGCTCAGCCCATTCAAGAAATTCATCAGGATTCTCCTTTCCAGTAAAGTTTGGAATACTCAACTTGACACGAGCGATGTTATCTGGGTTGTCATGAGGACGTCGACCACGATGGTATTCCCTTTCTTCAAAATCGGCAGGCCGGCGATGATGACGCCGATCAAACCTGCCACCTTGACCGAAAGGATTTTCATCATCATGAGATCCTTCTTCATGATCTTGATCTTCAAACACTTCGTCTTCAAAATGCATGCGGCGACCATCAGCATTGCGCCTATGTGCGCGACGCCCACCATGGTAATTATTAAAATCAGCATGGCGACCACCACCAGATCCATCAGGGCCATCTCCGAAGCGATTGAATCCTTGGCCGAAACCAGAGTTCTCATCGCCGGACTCCTCTCGATGACGGTCCTCTTGATCACGACATGCTCGACGTCCTCCAGCCGCGGGAAGACGCTCATCGAGGAGCCTGCCCATGGCCTCCATGAGTGAATCAGCCATGCGACGCATCTCATCCCGTGAGAAAGGGGTTCCCTATCACCATGGTGTCCACCATGAACACTTGAATCTGGGTCTGCCATGTTAGGAGCAGCAATATATATATGTGGACACACTCGATCTCACCTCTTACTTACCCAAGTTCTTGCCTGATCTCAAGAACTGTGATGGTGCTGGTGTGACAGCTTCAACGGAGGTGGTAAAGAGGCCGTAGGGAGTACAAATCGAAAGTCCCGGTTCAGGTTTTTGGTGGAGCTATAGGTGGCTGAACAAGGAGGGCTACGGTACTGCCAATCAAGTGAAAAAGATGTGCTCAAAAGATAAAAGAAAATTGCTGCTATCAAGATTACCACCAACGTAGATATGAAAACTGAAAATTTCAACACCCAACCGTAACACAAAATTCTTCAGAATCTTTTCACTTGTGCTCTCTTTTTTTTGACTCTTCTTTTTTTATAACACTAACAGGGGTGCTGATTACAAAAGATATTGGTAAACGGTGGTGATGAGCAACTGGAAGAACACAAACACAAGATAACAGTACCGTCAAAAGGGCTATAGGTATTTTTTTTAGGCTTTGAACTATAGGACAAACAAATATATGTAAAAGATAAACACAGGGATGAATATGTCGATGGTGAAAACTGTAACAGATTGAAAAAGGGTGGGAGGGTGGGTGATAAAAAATGAACCTACCGTGACAACGATAGCTCTGATACCACATGATATGCACCGGATTTGGTTCGGCGCGGGTGGCCCGATCTTCACGACAGGAGGCTCAAGAACAAGATAACTTGCTGTAGAAACAGCGTGGATAACTAGCTTTATACCTGACCAAGGTTGGATGCGACCAAGCGACGGGGAGAGAGACATCGAAAATGCGAAGACTTCAACTCGATCTCCGAACGACCGCAGAACCACAACCGGAGCTAATCCACACAAGACGGGGCAGCCGTACTGGAACCCGCAGAGCACGAATTAGTGGATCTCAGAGAGATCTCTCCACAAGTTCAAGAAGAACAAGGAAGAACAAGGGTTGAGTAAGACACTCAAGCAGCTCGGCTGCAAATATCACTGGATTAATCTTCATTCATCAAAAAGTCCCCCTTGGCTTACAAAAAGAGCGGTATTTATGCCAACAACTAGTCTAAAAATAGATGTGAACTGAAAAAAACACGTGGGAAGGTGGAAGGCCAACTGGCTTGATCATTCATGCAGTGGTCATTAATTTCCCGCATCTCTTATGGCCTTTTGAGTGGTCTTCAATGTTTTAATCATAACTCAACCTAGGGACATCCAAAAGACACGGGACCAGATGTGTTGGAAAGCTAATTCGATAACCTTGCACACCATGTGTAGCATGATTCACAAAATATTGTAGAGTGATACAGTTTCTCACGAAAACTTGGATATCAGGCTGACTATTGATCTTCTGAACAGTCTGCACCAAAAGCACTCGGCTGCCAAGCTGGGAGCTCTAAAGCACTCGGCACTTAGTGGCATTAGAAAGTTGACTTCAACACCTTTCCAACAAGTACTCATGGACCTTCACAGCTTCTATGAGTCAGGAGATATGACTGTTTCTTCATGACAGTTCTGCCAGGCCGAACTGGTTCGACGTAGTTCTCCTCTCTGGTTCAGTCTCGGCGTGTCCTTGTCATCCTCCTTGGTGAACCTGAGTAATAGAAACATGTACGATTTAGGAAGTATATAATTCTCATTAATAAATGGAATTTCACAAAGTAGCGCGTGCACCTCTTGTTGTACCTGTTTTGCTCGGCTACGAGTAATTGATCCATCGAAGACATGAGCTAGTGCAGCTTGACATGATGATTGTTCCATCTTGCTTGATGTAGTCGGTATACTTGATGGTGTGGTCGACGTGGGCATATCAGGAACTTGGTGACTTGGCAGCAAGGAAGGGGGCTTGGCAGCAGGGGGACGTCCAAAATAGAGAGGATTTCGGCCAGGGGGTGGGGGTTATATTTATAAGAGGAAAAAAGGGAGAGTCCTATTCCAATTGGAGCTCAAATAAGAGTCCTATTCAAATTTTTTTTTGGATCTTAACAAACATATCTCTTGTGGTGCGGAAGCCTTGGGGATTTTATCCCTAAAATGTGGGGAAAATTCCCTTTTTGGGAATTGGGGAATTTAGAAATTTTGGGGGAAATTTGGGGAATGGCTCATTTCAGCTATCTTTTCCCCATTCCTCACCATTTCTATGTCACTTGCTCCATTTTTACATTCCCCTCTCCATTTCTATGTCCCATTCTCCATTTCTACGGTGCTGATGTGACAGCTTCAACGGAGGTGGTAAAGAGGCCGTAGGGAGTACAAATCGAAAGTCCCGGTTCAGGTTTTTGGTGGAGCTATAGGTGGCTGAACAAGGAGGGCTACGGTACTGCCAATCAAGTGAAAAAGATGTGCTCAAAAGATAAAAAAAATTGCTGCTATCAAGATTACCACCAACTTGGATATGAAAACTGAAAATTTCAACACCCAACCGTAACACAAAATTCTTCAGAATCTTTTCACTTGTGCTCTCTTTTTTTTTTACTCTTCTTTTTTTTATAACACTAACAGGGGTGCTGATTACAAAAGATATTGGTAAACGGTGGTGACGAGCAACTGGAAGAACACAAACACAAGATAACAGTACCGTCAAAAGGGCTATAGGTATTTTTTTAGGATTTAGACTATAGGACAAACAAATATATGTAAAAGATAAACACAGGGATGAATATGTCGATGGTGAAAACTGTAACAGATTGAAAAAGGGTGGGAGGGTGGGTGATAAAAAAATGAACCTACCGTGACAACGATAGCTCTGATACCACATGATATGCACCGAATTTGGTTCGGCGAAGGGTGGCCCGATCTTCACGACAGGAGGCTCAAGAACAAGATAACTTACTGTAGAAACAGCGCGGATAACTAGCTTTATACCTGACCAAGGTTGGATGCGACCAAGCGATGGGGAGAGAGACACCGAAAACGCGAAGACTTCGACTCGATCTCCGAACGACCGCAGAACCACAACCGGAGCTAATCCACACAAGATGGGGCAGCCGTACTGGAACCCGCAGAGCACGAATTAGTGGATCTCAGAGAGATCTCTCCACAAGTTCAAGAAGAACAAAGAAGGACAAGGGTTGAGTAAGACACTCAAGAAGCTCGGCTGCAAATATCACTGGATTAATCTTCATTCATCAAAAAGTCCCCCTTGGCTTACAAAAAGAGCGGTATTTATGCCAACAACTAGTCTAAAAATAGATGTGAACTGAAAAAAACACGTGGGAAGGTGGAAGGCCAACTGACTTGATCATTCATGCAGTGGTCATTAATTTCCCGCATGTCTTATGGCCTTTTGAGTGGTCTTCAATGTTTTAATCATAACTCCGCCTAGGGACATCCAAAAGACACGGGACCAGATGCGTTGGAAAGCTAATTCGATAACCTTGCACACCATGTGTAGCATGCTTCACAAAATATTGTAGAGTGATACAGTTTCTCATGGAAACATGGATATCAGGCTGACTATTGATCTTCTGAACAGTCTGCACCAAAAGCACTCGGCTGCCAAGCTGGGAGCTCTAAAGCACTCGGCACTTAGTGGCATTAGAAAGTTGACTTCAACACCTTTCCAACAAGTACTCATGGACCTTCACAGCTTCTATGAATCAAGAGATATGACTGTTTCTTCATGACAGCTCTGCCAGGCCGAACTGGTTCGACGTAGTTCTCCTCTCTGGTTCAGTCTCGGCGTGTCCTTGTCATCCTCCTTGGTGAACCTGAGTAATAGAAACATGTACGATTTAGGAAGTATATAATTCTCATTAATAAATGGAATTTCACAAAGTAGCGCGTGCACCTCTTGTTGTACCTGTTTTGCTCGGCTACGAGTAATTGATCCATCGAAGACATGAGCTGGTGCAGCTTGACTTGATGATTGTTCCATCTTGCTTGATGTAGTCGGTATACTTGATGGTGTGGTCGACGTGGGCATATCAGGAACTTGGTGACTTGGCAGCAAGGAAGGGGGCTTGGCAGCAGGGGGACGTCCAAAATAGAGAGGATTTCGGCCAGGGGGTGGGGGTTATATTTATAAGGGGGAAAAAGGGAGAGTCCTACTCCAATTGGAGCTCAAATAAGAGTCCTATTCAAATTTTTTTTGGATCTTAACAAACATATCTCTTGTGGTGTGGAAGCCTTGGGGATTTTATCCCTAAAATGTGGGGAAAATTCCCTTTTTGGGAATTGGGGAATTTAGAAATTTTGGGGGAAATTTGGGGAATGGCTCATTTCAGCTATCTTTTCCCCATTCCTCACCATTTCTATGTCACTTGCTCCATTTTTACATTCCCCTCTCCATTTCTATGTCCCATTCTCCATTTCTACATTCCCCTCTCAATTTCTATGTCCCATTCTCCATTTCTACATTGCCCATCTCCATTTTTATGCCCCATTCTCTATTTCTATATTCACTTCTCTATTTCTGTGGTTTTTCCTCCATTTCTATGAATCCTTCCTCCATTTATATGGTTCTTTCTCCATTTCTATGGTTCCTTCCTCCATTTCTATGGTTCTTTCTCCATTTCTATGGTTCTTTTCTCCATTTCTATGGTTCTTTCTCCATTTCTATAGTTCTTTCTCTATTTCTATAGTTCTTTCTCCATTTCTACTTCTTTTATAATGTTTCTCTACATGAAAAATGTATGCAGCGCATGGAAATGAATTTGAGGGTGTTACAAACCTACCCCCTTATATTGAATCTCACCCTCAAGATTCCATAGAGTGGAGAATAGATGAGTGAATTCTGCCTTGAGACCTTCCTCACGCTCCCATGTAGTTTTGGCTTCCGTGTGATGGCTCCACTTTACCTTGCACCAACGGATAACTTTGTTCCTCGTGACCCTTTCCTTCACGTCCAAAATTTTGACGGGGTGCTCCACGTAGGTCAGATCCTCTTGAAGCTCGAGCTCATCCATCGGTACTTGTTCTTTCGGTGCTCTTAAGCACTTCTTGAGTTAGGATACGTGAAACACGTTGTGTACGTTAGAGAGGTGCGTTGGCAGCTCTAGTTGATAGGCTACTTCTCCTTGCTGACCCAAAATCTTGAATGGCCCGATGTAATGAGGTGCTAATTTGCCCTTGACGTTGAACCGTCGTTGGCCTCGGATAGGCGATACCTTAAGATACACGATGTATCCTACTTTGAAGGTCAATTTTCTTCGCCTATTGTCCGAATAACCTTTTTGTCATGACTGAGCAGCCTTCAAATTTTCTCGTATCGTTTGGACTTGCTTCTCGGCGTATTGCAGCACTTCGGGTCCAAACACTTGGCTCTCTCCGGTCTCATTCCAGAACAACGGCGTTCTACACCTTCTGCCATACAATGCTTCGAAAGGTGACATCTTCAAGCTGGCTTGGTAGCTGTTGTTGTATGAGAATTCAGCGTACGGCAGGCTCCTATCCCAACTATGCCCATGTTTCAGGGCGCAAGCTCTAAACATGCCTTCCAAAATTTGATTTGTCCTCTCAGTTTGCCCGTCGGTTTGCGGGTGATAAGCGGAGCTGAAATTCAGTCGTGTACCCATGGCTTCATGCAGCTTCATGCAGAACCTAGAGATAAATTGAGAACCCCGATCTGAAACTACCCTCTTCGGAATTCCATGACAACACACGATTTGCTCCATATACAGCTCGGCTAGTTGTGCAACGCTGTACCTCGTTTTAATAGGAAGAAAATGGGCTGTTTCTATCAATCGGTCCACGATAACCCAAATAGAGTCGTAACCCGATTGAGTATGTGGCAATCCGACGATGAAATCCATGCTGATGTCTTCCCACTTCCACTCGGGTACTTTCAGGGGCTGCAACAGTCCAACGGGTCTTTGGTGTTTGGCCTTCACCCATTGGCATGTATAGCGTTAGGCAACATATTCAGCTATGTCTTCATACCATCCCACCAATAGCAAGTTTTCAGGTCCTTGTACATCTTTGTACAACCGGGGTGTATGGAATAAGGTGAGTCATGTGCCTCCTTTAATATCGTGTCACGGATGTGCTTCATGCTTGGCACACAAATCCTTTTCCCTAACCAAAGTGTGCCTTTCTCGTCTTCCTTGAAATCCTTTTCTATGCCTTGTCGGATTCTTTCCTTGATTTTCTTGATTTCCTCATCCATTGCTTGGCCATCTCGTATCTCTTCTTCCAGCGAAGAGTTTAGTTCTATCACTTCCATCTCGTTCAAGAACCCGAGATGTAATCGTTCGAACTCCTTGCGCAGCTCGGGTGGCAGCTCCCGAACCGTGAGTTGGTGACATGCTCCTTTCGGCTTAACGCATCAGCTACTACATTAGCCTTTCCGGGGTGATAGTTGATTCCAACATCATAATCCTTGATGAGTTCCAACCATCGACGTTGCCTCGAATTCAGATCCATTTGCATGAATATATACTTGAGGCTTTTGTGATCCGTGTAGATCTCACATCGGTGGCCAAGGATATCAATGCCTCCAAATCTTCAAGGCATGTACCACGGCTGCAAGTTCCAAGTCATGTGTGGGGTAATTGAAAGTGCATCTAGGCATCCCTTGTCGGTTTTGGTTGATTTATGACAAACAAATTAGACCCTAACAAAATTGTTGAGATGAGCGCAGGTTCTCAAAGAAATTAGGAGAAAGCGCAAAAAGAAAGGAGAAGGAGGATCGAAATTGATAAGAGCTTAAGAGCTGAAAAGATTAGATCACTTAGTATAGAGTGTATTGGAGAAACACACCCCAAGAGCTCAAGTGAAAGAAATCACACTAACTGCACAAAATCAGCATGTGCGGACTAGTCCGATTTCAACCGGACTAGTCCGATTTTCTTTCTGACCACAAAACGGACTAGTCTGATATGGACCGGACTAGTACGATATATCTCTGAGTAGACATCAGACTAGTCCGCACTACTACGGACTAGTCCGGTATCTCACAACACTTAGGGTTTTCCACACACCGCACACCGGACTAGTCCGGAGTCAACCACGGTCTAGTCCGGACATCGCCAACCCTAACATAACCATTGGAAACCCTACTATAAAAAGAGGTGTACGGCCATACCACCATAACTCTTTGACCCCCTGCGCCGTCACACCTCCCAAGAGCCCAAAATTCACATCTCTCCACACATTCTAACCCAAAAAGGATCAATTATTTGGGGATTATCAATTGATCAAAGGAGAGACTTGTTCTACACATCTTGAGCTTTGGGTTTGATCTCTCGCACACTCTTGTTCGTTAATTGTTCATTTGTTGAGTGTGTTTAGTTGTGTTCATTCATTGTAATTCTTGGGGAGCCCTCCACTTGTGCGAAAGCCACTTGAACGATTTATTTGCCCTTTGTGACTAGTGGAAGAGAATCGGCCTCCACGGCGATTCGACGAGGGTAGGGTTGGAGAAGACCCGGTACTTAGTGGACTCCTCAACAGGGATATAGATTTCCTTCGTGGAATTGAACCTCGGGATAAACACTTGTCTCTTACTCTTGTTTATTTATTATTCATCATATTCTAGTGTTTAATTAATCTTGTGAAATTCACGTTGAAGCATTGAAATCAAAGTTGATTTCTGTCGTTCAATATATCACTGTTGCAATGCATCTAAGTCATCAATTACTTTCCACTGCATAGAGTACTAGAAGTGAACATATTGATCAATCTTGATTTTCTAGTCCACGCATACCGTACTAGTCCGCACAGTACCGGACTAGTCCGATTTTTCTCCGAGTAGAAAACGGACTAGTCCGCACTCTACCGGACTAGTCCGATTTCCCTGTATTTGATAAACCTACTAAGTGTTTCAGGGATTAATAAAGCGTCGAAAAGCCTATTCACCCCCCCTCTAGGCTACATTCAATTGGTATCAGAGCCAAACTCTTCAAAAGGGACTCACCGCTCGAAGAGACGATGTCGGACATCAAAGATGTACACAAGAAGATCGCCGATGAAAAGGGTGATGATGAAAGAACTCAAAAGCTAAAGAAGCTACTCGACGCCATTCAAGACAGTGAGGACGATGATGAGGAGGTGCTCCAACTCAAGGCTCTTCTACGGAAGAAGGCAATCTCCCTAAAAGGGAAGAAGAACACCGATGATGAAAAGAAGAAGAAAGAGGGTAGTCACACAGACTACTCCCGATATCCTTTTGATTATGAGCGTTTGAATTCTAACAATAATCATTACTTATCAATTCCCCTACGGAAAGCACCTTACTTTCATGGCAATGATTATTCAATGTGGAGACAAAACATGAAAATACACCTTATATCTCTTAACCCAAGTTTGTGGCACATAGTGTGTACAGGGATAGATATCCCGGATGATGATGAAGAGCTGACCCCAAGCCAAGAACAAGCCATTCATCGGAATGCTCAATCTGCAGCTGTGATCACATCATCACTGAGCCGAGACGAGTTCACCAAGGTGGACGGACTCGAAATTGCCAAGGAGATATGGGACACACTACAAACCGCACATGAAGGTGACTGTCACGTACGCGAAGCCAAGATAGAAATGATTGAAGGTGAATTAGGAAGATTCGCGATAGAAGAAGATGAATCACCACAAGATATGGACAATCGACTGAAGAATCTTATTAACAAAGTCCGAGCTTATGGCAGCAAGAAGTGGAATGATCATGAGGTCGTGAAGTTGATTCTCAGAGCATTCATGCCTCACAACGTGACTCTTTGCTCTATGATTAGAGAAAGCCCCGGGTACCGGAAAATGACCCCAGACAAACTTCTTGGCAAGATCATCAACTTTGAGATGATGGAGAAGCAAGCCAAGCATGTCAAGGAAATTGTCGATCTCACCTCAACAAAGAAGAAAGGAGTTGCTTTGAAGTCAACCTATAAACCCGTATCAAAAGAAGCCCAGGAAGCTCACGGAGAAGACGACAGTGATGATGAAAGTAGTGACATCGATGAAGAAGACATGATCTTGTTCATGAAGAAGTTCAAGAAAATGATGAGAAGAAGAAAGGGTAGCAGCTCAAATGAAGTAAGACAAAGGGACAAACAAAGACCCAAGATGAGACGAACGTGCTATAACTGCCGAGAATACGATCACTTCATAGTAGATTGTCCATATGAAGAAGACAAGAAGAAGACTAAAGAGAACAAGCCTCAACCAAAGAAAATGTTCAAGAAGAAGAAGCTATATGGCCAAGTGCATCTAGGGAAGTAGTGGAACTCCAATGATGAATCCTCATCCGAAGAAGAAGAGGAGATGGCCACCATAGCCATAAAGAAGACTACCAAGAAATCCACTCTCTTCCCAACCATGGGTGCATGGAAGGACACCGACAACACTTGTTTAATGGCAAAGGAAGGTAAACGAAAGGTACCAACTAAATCTTCCTTCTCGCATTCTTTTACTAGTGATAGTGATAATTCTAGTGAGGATGATAGCAGTGATGAAAATGATTATATGCTTAGGGGTTTAGACAAAAAAAAACTGCTAAGATGAAATTTCTATTTGATAAGCTTGTTGATATGGAGAAGTTAGTCAATCGTCAGGAAGATATGATCATCTCCCAAAAGGAGGAATATCTTAAGATTGAAAAGCTTCTTGAACTTGAAAAGGAACAAAATAAATCACTAGAGCTTAAGTTAGCTTCAAGCAAGGAAGCTTGCTTAAAGTTAAAAGACTCAAACACCATCATCAAGGATGAACTTGCTAGCTTAACCAAAGTTAACGAGATCCTTGAGGTACAAGTTGAGTCACTCAAGCAAAATGGTTCTTCATCAACTTCTAGCTCACCTTCTCAACACATAAAGTCTGAAACTAGTATTACTTGTACTTGTGCCAAAAGTGACACTAACATGAAGAAAAAGCCAAACTTGACAAAGGACAAGCAATCTTCTCAAAGTGGCATATTTGACAAGGAGAAGATCAAGTATGCACGCAATGCATACTCGGTCACAAGACCTCCTAATGTCAAATATGGCATTGGATATTCTAATGGTGAAAAGCAAAACGTTAGAAGCCACAAGAATAACAAGGGGTGCATTGCCTTTGTGAAGGGAAACCCTTCTCAAGTTGGAAAACTTAATAATGTTGATAAATCTAACACTGTGAACACATATGAAGAACAACTTCTATTTAGAACTTTTGATACTTCATATGTACTTACGAAAAGTAATCTTGGAATATGCTAAATATGTTGGGCCACGCCATGTGAACACCAAGTCTCATGTGTGGGTGCCCAAATCACTTGTGACTAACCTCAAAGGACCCAAGCAAGCTTGGGTACCTAAGACCGAGGCATAAATTGTTTTTGCAGACTTATTCATCTGGTGGAGCAAAATGGGTGCCAGATAGTGGATGCACCAATCACATGACCGGAGAAAGAAGAATGTTCGTGGAATATGATGAAAATGAAGATCCAAGCAAAGGCATTTACTTTGGTGATAATAGTCAAGGAAGAGTGCTTGGTACCGGTAAAATTGCAATTTCATCACAACATACTCTCTCTCATGTTTTACACGTTGACTCCTTGGATTATAACCTTTTGTCCATATCTCAATGTTGTGACAAGGGTTATAATTGTTTATTCACTAATGAGGGTGTGATTGTCTCTAAAAGGAGTGATAACTCAATTGCATTCAAGGGTGTGTTGAAGGGAAAACTTTATCTAGTTGACTTCAACAAAGATAAAGCCGAACTTGACACATGCTTGATTGCAAAGACCAACATGGGTTGGCTGTGGAATAGACGGCTAGCACATGTTGGTATGAGGAATCTTCAAAAACTCCTCAAAGGCGATCACATCCGAGGTTTAAAGGATGTTTTTGAGAAAGACAGGCCGTGTAGAGCTTGCCAAGCAGGGAAGCAAGTAGGAGCACCCCATCCCACGAAGAATGTCATGACTACAACAAGACCACTTGAGCTCCTTCACATGGATCTATTTGGTCCAATTGCTTACATAAGCATCGGCGGTAATAAATATGGTCTAGTCATTGTTGATGATTTTTCATGCTTCACGTGGGTTTTCTTTTTGCATGATAAGACAAAAACTCAAGGAACCCTCAAGAAGTCATCAAGCATGCCCAAAATGAATTCTCATTAAATATCAAGAACATACAAAGCGACAATGGGACAGAATTCAAGAACACCCAAGTTGAGGAGTATCTAGACGAAGAAGGGATAAAGCACGAATTTTCAGCACCATATACTCCTCAACAAAACGGAGTAGCCAAAAGGAAGAATAGAACTCTCATTGAGATGACGAGGACAATGCTCGACAAATACAAGACTTCAGACAGGTTTTAGGCTGAAGCGGTTAACACCGCTTTTCACGCCATAAACCGACTATATCTTCATCGATTACTCAAGAAAACTTCATATGAACTACTCACAGGTAACAAGCCGAACATTTCATATTTTTGAGTTTTTGGTTCAAAATGTTATATTTTAAATAAGAAGCCAAGGGCTCCGAAGTTTGCTTCAAAGTCCGATGAAGGTTTCTTACTTGGCTATGGTTCGAACTCCTACGCTTATCGTGTCTTCAACAAAACCTCCAGACTTGTTGAAGTAGCTCGTGACGTAGTGTTCGATGAAACTAACGGCTCTCAAGAAGAGCAAGTTGATCAGTGTGTGCTAGATCTAGAAGAAGCTCCATGTCAAGCATTGAGAAGAATAGCATTGGGCGATGTTCGACTAAAAGTGCCAACTTCAAATGCGAATGGAGAAAATGAACCACAGATGGAGGAAAATGATCAAGGGGGAGCTTCCATACAAGATCAACCTTAAGAAAATCAAGAAGACCAAAACATCAATGAGGGAAACTATCCAGGGGGAGAAGAAGATGATAATGAAGATTCAAGACCACAAGTACCACATCCAAGAGTACACCAAAGCATCCAAAGAGATCACCCCATTGACAACATAATCGGTGACATCCGAAAGGGAGTAATAACTCGATCTTGCATAGCTATTTTTTGTGAACACTATTCCTTTGTATCTTCTTTGGAACCATACAGGGTTGAGGATGCATTAAAAGATCCAGATTGGATGATGGCGATGCAAGAAGAATTAAACAACTTCAAAAGGAACAAAGTGTGGGAGCTTGTTGAAAGACCCAAGTCCAACATCGTCGGCACTAAATGGGTCTTCCGCAACAAGCAAGACGAACATGGAGTGGTAACAAGCAAGAAGGAAAGACTTGTGGCAAAAGGGTACTCACAAGTCGAAGTTTTGGATTTTGATGAGACTTTTGGTCCCATTGCTAGGCTTGAATCGATTCGTATATTACTTGCATATGCTACTCACCACGATTTCAAGCTTTATCAAATGGATGTGAAAAGTGCCTTTCTCAACAGAGCGATCAAGGAGGAGGTGTACATGGAGCAACCACCCGGTTTTGAAGATCAAGAGCACCTCGACTATGTGTTCGAACTGCGTAAGGCTCTCTATGGCCTCAAACAAGATCCTAGAGCTTGGTATGAGTGCCTTAGAGACTTTTTGATTGAAAATGACTAAGATTGGAAAAGTTGATTACACCTTGTTCACTAAACACTTTGATGATGACCTCTTCATTTGCCAAATCTATGTTGACGATATTATATTTGGTTTAACTAACAAATCCTTTTGTCAATAATTTAGCAAGATTATGACAGATAGATTCGAGGTGTCCATGATGGGAGAGTTGAGGTACTTCTTGGGATTCCAAGTAAAGAAACAAAAGGACGGGACGTTCATAAGCCAAACAAAGTACACTCAAGACATTCTCAAGATGTTTGGAATGGACAAAGCAAAGCCCATAAAGACTCCTATGGTGACAAATGGACACTTGGATCTAAATGAAGACGGACCAAATGTGGATCAAAAGGTATACTGTTCCATGATTGGCTCCTTACTCTATTTATGTGCTTCGGCCTGATATCAGGTTGAGTGTATGTTTGTGTGCAAGGTTTCAAGCCAATCCTAAGGAATGTCATTTGACAGCCGTTAAAATGATCTTGAGATATTTAGTTCATACACCCAACCTAGGCCTTTGGTATCCCAAAGGTTCAAAATTTAATCTCATTGGATACTCCGATGCAGATTATGTCGGATGCAAGGTAGATAAAAAAAGTACTTCCGGCACTTGCCAATTTCTAGGTAGATCCTTATTTTCTTGGTCCTCCAAGAAACAAAATTCAATTGCCTTATCCACGGCCGAAGCGGAGTATGTTGTAGCCGGGAGTTGTTGTGCACAACTCCTTTGGATGCGACAAACTCTAAGGGATTACGGTTACAATATGAGTCGTATTCCACTCCTTTGTGACAATCAGAGTGCAATTAAAATTGCCCATAACCCTGTTGAGCACTCTAGAACCAAACACATAGATATCCGGCATCATTTTTTGAGAGATCACTCAATGAAAGGAGACATAGCCATTTCTCATGTGAACACTGAAAAACAACTAGCAGATATCTTTACCAAGCCACTTGATGAAAAACGCTTTTGTGAGCTCCGAAATGAACTAAATATCCTTCATGCTCGAAACGTGGCTTGAAAACTTGCATACATGTATGCCACCCTCAAAATCATGCTAATTATGTTGAAAATTCATCTCTCTATTTTTTCTCCTAAAAACTATGTTAGTTACTTGATCTTGGTGAATCATGGTCATAGCTTGATTGTTGTATGTTTACTGATCATATTCATCAAGAATATTTGTGTGCCTTTGTCCCTTATGACTTAATAGGAACATTTGAATACATACATATATATGTTTTGTACACTTCTGTACAAGGGACCACGGACTAGTCCGTTGTCACCCCGGACTAGTCCGCACTTGCAGACTAGTCCGCACTAGGTCTATTAGTCCGGACTAGTCCGGACAATCACGGACTAGTCCAATTTTCTCTCTGACCAGAAAACGGACTAGTCCGATATGGTCCGAACTAGTCCGATATTTGGGCTCCATAACCCTAAGGCCGGCTCAAACCTAATCTTCTTCATCCTCACAACCCTCCCCACTCTCTCTCTCCTTACTCAAGTGCTCCCAAGGCGGATTTGCAAGTTCTCCATCAAAACCACCCAAATTTCCGTGGGAATCGACCCCCACTGCAAAGGGATCAAAGACCCCGGACTAGTCCGGATCAAGAACTCCTTCAACGCTTCGAATCGAAGGATTTGGTAAACTTCACTCCAAACCCTAGAACCTTTGATTTTCCTTGCTTTTGCTCAATTAGCTTAACTCCTCTAGTCAATGCATGCTCTATTGATGTATTCCATGTACCCTAGATCATATTTACATTGAATAATCTCAAATTTTGACAAATTAGGGCTTGAGCAGCCTCATAACGGACTAGTCTGTTCTTAGGGTGGACATGTCCGGTACTCCGGACAAGTCCGACCCTGAACGCCAGACTGGTCCGGTATGCCTTGATTCAGGGATTTTGTCAGGGAAACCTAGCTTATGTCAATTCAATGCAATCCCTTGACCTCCTTGATTTTTCATATCCTTTATACCTTCCTTGTCAGAAATCATGTCGGGATCGAATGGGAGTCTATCCGGCTTTGAGGATGAGATGGATCGAGATCAAGATGTGATGTCTCATCCTCTGGAGTCTCGCTCCAACAAGCGACAAGAGCGTGCTGCCGAGCCCTCACTCACCCCACCTAGGGTGCATCAAAAAGTTACAATCAAGAGACTAGCTTCAAAAGCAAATGTGGCTGGTTCTAGCTCGGCGGCTCAACGCCAAACCAAGGGCAAGGGTAAGGGGCTTGCTTCCGGCCCGATTAGTCCCCTCAAGATGACAGCTCCAAGGCAGGGAAATAGGGATCCCTCGGAGTAGAGGTTCAATGACAAGGGGAGTGATGCGGCATGGAACCTGAGGAAGGTTGATGCCTATAGCTCTGGCAAAAAGGCAGCAGGCAAAAGATTTTGGAGCAACTTTCACTCGGACTACTACAGTTCGGTGTACCTCCAAATGAAGACTCCAGTGGTCCGCAGCCAATGGATCGACTGGACATATTTTGAAATGAAGAGCTGTGAAGCTTTTGAGGAGGTTATAGAGGCTGCAGAGAGACACGGTCTTAAGAATTTGCTTTCCTTCAGGTACAACTGGAATAATGAGATCATTGCCCAGTTCTATGCCTTGCCACTTTGCCCATGAGATAGAAGACAAAGTGACTTGGATGACACATGGATCCAAGTACACAATTTCCTACACTGAGTTTGCCAGACTGCTGCACCTTGAGGACACTGGCAGTGATGTGATTGTGATTCACAATCTGAGAGTGGTGGAGAAGGACAAGATGGAGTTTCTCTATGATACTCGACTACCATACAATCCTCCCTCAACCAAGAACATGAAGCCCTTCTTCATTATTCTCAACAGAGTGCTCCGGAAGACCATTGCTCCAAAGGATGAAGATGCCGGGAGTGTCCAAGGTTACTTGAGAACCTTGATGAAAGTAATCAGCAGGAGGAGAAGATTTGATATCTTCGATTACATCTGGAATGACATGGTAAACATATCTTGTACACCAAACCGTTCCTGTGGCTATGCACCTTACTTGATGTTCATGATTGAGAAAGTCACAGGAATTGAGTTTGTGAAGGATGTAGAGCACACTGCTCTAAGGCCTCAGAAGCCTCCTCAGGCCTCCCCCCCAGTTGGCTCCTCACCTGGATCACCTGAAGAACATCCAAAGAGAGCTCAAGAAGATGCAAGGCCTCCATCCAAGACTAGGGCCCCTCCTCACAAAGGGTCGCCTAGTGGGATTATGAAGTTTTTGGCTGCTATTTTCAGTTCTTGCCGCAAAATTGAAGTGAAGCTTCATAAGATGAACAAGGCAAGTAAAGAAGAAATGAGATACATGAAGGCCAATGTCAAAGAAATATGCCAAAAACTGGAGATTGAGCCCATTGGATCCCCGGTCATCTCAGAGGACTCTGCATCTGATTTTACAGAGCTTTCTCCTCTCTCTCCATCAGAGCGTGCCTACTTTGGCACGACGAGTGGTTTCTCTCCTCCTCCTCCTCCTCCTACTTCTCAGTCTGATGATGAAGACGAAGAGAGGACCGACATCGAGGAGTGAGCCGGCGACGACAAGTAGATCCCTCCTCTCCTTCTTTTTGGTGCCTTGATGCCAAAGGGGGAGAGATTGAGGGGGAGTCTTAGGTCGTAGGTCTTTCCTTTCATGTCCTAATTTGAGAAATGAGTTTTGTAAGACTTATACTATTATGCTATCATTATGCTGTTGTAAGACTTATGCTACCATTATGCTTTTGGACATGTAATGTGAAATGATGACTATGTTATGCTTTTGATTAATGATGTATGTTTAAAACTGCTATGTAGGATTGAGACTCTTGATGACATTATGACTATGCTCATTATGATATTCACATCAAAATTATTGCTCACACATGTAGTTTTGCACCCCACCATAAAGAGTGCACATATGTCTTATGTCTTCATTGCCTATTTTGCTCAAAACTCATATGTGCATACTTTATGAAAATCTGAACTTTTCTTATTATATTTGTGTGATCTCAATTGGTTGTCATCAATCATCAAAAAGGGGGAGATTGAAAGTGCATCTAGTCATCCCTTGTGGGTTTTGGTTGAATTATGACAAACAAATGAGACCCTAACAAAATTGTTGAGATGAGAACAGGTTCTCAAAGAAATTAGGAAGAAAGCGCAAAAAGAAAGGAGAAGGAGGATCCAAATTAATAAGAGCTGAAAAGATTAGATCACTTAGTATAGAGTGTGTTGGAGAAACACACCCCAAGAGCTCAAGTGAAAGAAATCACACTAACTGCACGAAATTAACACGGCGTCGCAAGCACCGACCGAAGCCAGCCTGGAGAGTGCGCTGCTAGCAGCGTGCCAGCTCCTTCACAACTCCCCGAGTGCAGGAGTTTCCCCGTCCGCTGCAGAGCAGTGGCGCAACGACGTCGACCACGTGGTCGTCGCCGCGATCAACTCACCGTGCCACCGGAGACGGTGACCAGAGATGGTACAACTGCCGACCCGTACCCTAACAAGAGATTACAGGATGACAGCAACCCACTCGATAACACCATGCAAGCTCTCCACCGCAGATCACAGAGCTGACCTGGACCGCCTCTGCCATCAGAAAGAAGATGGCCGTGTCACCATCGAGCGACAGCGCGAGCGGTGTCGCAACCTCGAGGAGGAGTATGGTACCCTGGGTGCCATGCGCCCCGTCTATGTGGGCCAGAACCCCATCTCCCCAGGCTCAGTGGGAGGCTGCATGGCTCTGGCCTCATACCTCCGTATGGCGGTGTGGTCACGCAAGTTCTGGCTGCACTTTCCGGAAAAGTTCAACGGGACAGTCAACCCCGTCGAGATCCTGCAGATCTACTCCACCGCCATCCTAGCTGCAGGAGGGGATGAGGCCATCATGGCCAACTATTTCCCCGTGGCCTTGACCGGGGTCAGCCCGGTCATGGCTCATGAACTTGCCCCAGGAGTCTATATCCTCCTGGGAAGAGTTGTGTCGTCAGTTCACGGCCAACTTCGGGAGTTCCTACACCCGACCAGGCATGGAGGCCGACCTCCACGCCTTGCAACAGCAGCCGAGAGAGTCGCTGCGCTCCTTCATCCAGCGTTTCTCCAAGGTTAGGAACACCATCCCCCGCATCTCCAACACCTCTGTCATCGTTGCCTTCCGGCAAGGCGTCCGCGGCAAGAAGATGCTCGAGAAGTTGGCCACGCACGACGTGCAGGACGTCTCGGAGCTCTTCAGCTAGGCGGACGAGTGCGCCAGGGCCGTGGAGGACCGCAACTGGCACACACTGCTTGGGTCCGCCACTGGAGCCTCAGCCCAGAGCAGCGGCAAGAAGAACAAGGCCGGCGGCAGAGACAAGCCGCTGGCTAGAGCCCCCACTGCAGCAGAAGTAGCAGCTGCAGGTGCCGGGGCCGCGCCCAGACAAGCACCCGCGACCGTCGTCCACTGGCAACGACAGTCAGTGGTGCCCGGTGCACAACACCGGCAGCCATGGCGCTAACGATTGCCACGAGATCAAGGAGCTTGCTGAACGCTTCCGCGAGTTGCAACAGCAGCGGCCACGCCAAGATGGTGCACCTTCCGTCAATGGGAGGGCAAACAAAAGGCCGAACCTGAGGCCGGCGCTGAGCAGGGTATGGAGTATCAAGACGCTGAGAGGGCGTTGAAAGCCGTCTAATCACTCCGACTCCAGCGACCACAATGAGCGGTGCAAGACGCTCTACGCCTAACCAGGCGTTCCCCCTCCTCTGTCGTCCGACAAGGGAAAAACGCCCTCTTACATTGGTGTAGGGGGTTGAGGCCGCCCTCCCCTAGGAACACGCCAGGGGCTCACCCGACGTCCAGACATATGATGAAGCCACACAGAACCAGCTTCTACGTGAAGAAATCAACCTCGTGGCAGATGACCTTTCAATGAAAGCCTGTACACGGGCTCCGGTCCCCGGAGGGGTTTCTGAAGGGAAGCTGCTGTGTCCACAGCCTGGCCTGCCGAACCAGGCGATGGGGGCGAGTCTAGCACCTCGAAGCTGGCGGTCCCGGCGGCCCTGCAACCATGGCGCCCGGCAAGGATCGTATGCGTCACCGGGGACTTCATGCAACCCACTGCCCAAGATCCAGAAGCTCAAGTAGGCCCGATGCATGGATAACGGAGGTCTGGACCTACTTGAAAGACAATATCCTTCCCTATGAACATGTATCCGCTGAATGGATCATTCGCATGGCTAAGAGATACACGCTGGTAGTTGGGGATCTCTACCGGCGTGGCGCCGACAGCGTCCTATTGCGGTGCATAATCCGGGAGGAGGGCTGTGAGCTGCTCGCACGAGCTGCTTGCAAAGATCCATGGAGGCAAGTGTGGCAACCACGCTTCGTCCCGCACGTTGGTCGGTAGAGCCTTCCGGCATGGCTTCTACTGGCCGACAGCTCTCCTGGATGCCGTCGTGCGACAAGAGAAAACACCATCTTACATTGGTGTAGGGAGTCGAGGCCGCCCTCCCGCTAGAACACGCCAGGGGCTCACCTGACGTCCAGACATACGATGAAGCCACGCAGAACCAGCTTCTGCATGAAGAAATCAACCTCGTCGACGAGGCAATGTGGCTAGGGACTGTTCGAAATGTGCCACACAGCAGAACGCTCCGGCAATGGAACACGCAGAGTAGACAGCCCAAGGTAGGGCCACCTGATGCCTCGGCTAATACTTCTTCTAGGAGTGGTGACAAACTCTCCACCAGCTGGGAGGGTCCCTTCCAAGTATGCCGCCTCAGGTGCACCTGCCTAGCCACAGGCAATGGGTAAGTTCTATCCTTAACGTAGTGGTAGGTTGTTTTTCTTTTTCTCTTTCTTTGTAAAGGTGTCATAGTGTCTAGGGACAGCACTTAGAACAGCTAAGCCCTAGAAGGGTTCTGCAACTCTTGTCATCCGGAGCGTGTCGCTGCCTTCTTGCACAGCCTGTTTCCTCCTGTCACCCGAAGGAAGCCGGAAAGAAGGAAAGTTTATCCTACCCTGCGTACCTTCTTATACTTTGTGCTTCTTCATGCATATCAACTGTAAATGGCATGTCCGGGGCCTGTCTCACATACTTGTCCTATGTCCCGTGGTTCTGGAAGGTCTCCTCGCTGAAAGGTTAACGCCCGCGAGAGGTCCATGGTGTGTAGCCTGCCATGCTTGGTTCCGTACCCCTGGCGTGCACATCCCGCCTCCCCTGCGCTACAACTGAGTACTTGGGGGGGGGGGGGGGGCGGAAAGAACACGCCTTCGGACAAGAAAAGTAACCGGGCCCCGGACATTGCCCCAGTACTCTTTACGTGCTTTATTTCCATACCGCTCTGGCCGTGTGGCCAGTCATTTTTTCCTGTGTTCAACCGTAGCAAGAGTTGTGCTATCCTTCTGCAGGCGGGTCTTCTTGAGGTACCTGTGGCATACTCAGGGTCCTGTGGTTGTCTCATTGCTCGGGGGCCCTATGGCGCCGAATGGTCCCTCCCCTGAAAGGCTTACGCCAGCGGGAGGTCCAGGGTGTGTAGCCTGCTATGCCTGCTTCCGTACCCCTAGCATGCACACCCTGCCTCTCTAGCACTACAGCTCGGTACCGAGGAACCGGATGGCTCATACCCCTGAGCAAGGCTTTAACCATATCCCGGATGACTCACATCGAATTACCCAAGCCCCGTAGCTTAGTTGAGGACCGTAAGCCACAGTAAAGCTACCGAACAAGGAGGAGTGACCTAAGAGCACGACTACTCCTCTCTTCTTTCATGTCTGCAGGTCCGCATAGGTCCTTGGCGTCTCAGACCTCCCAGGGGGCCCGATGCTGACGTCATGCCTCATCCATTAGACGTTGGACCTCTGTGATAGTAAGTAGAAGACTCGGAGCGCCAGCTACGGCAAGCCGAACACAAGGGCCGAACTTCCCTCGGGTACCTTATGCACGTCTATATTTTTGCAGCTTTCCTTTCGAGCTTGCATATTTTTGTGTTCCTCTCGACGTGTACAGAGTTGTGTTTCTCTATCTCGCTCCTAGCCAAAATTATGCCATCCTGCTACGAGGCGGAAACGCCTGAGGCCCTGTGTTGTCTTCGGACCCCCTTGGTTACCTTCCTGCTCGGGTCCCGTGGCACCAGAAGGATGCCCGTCCCTTCGGAATGCGATGCCAGCGGGAGGTCCAGGGTCTGTAGCCTGCTATGCCTGGTTTTGTACCCCTAGCATGCACACCCTGCCTCTTCAGCACAGCAACCAAGTGCTGGGGGCCCGGACAACACACTACCCTGAGCAGGCTGCTAACCATGGTCCGGATACTACTACACCGAATTGCCTAGGTCCCGTAGCTTAGCAGAGGACCATTAGCCATAATGGGGCCAGCGAACAGGGAGAATACAACTACACGACATGGTTATACCTTTCTTCTAGTGCTTGTGCAGGCCACAGGGCTCTGGTCCGTGGGATTGGTTCTGGAACACCAGCTTTCCCAGAGGGGACACTCTGGGACCCCCAAGGTTGGCGTCCCTCGAAGGGTCCAGAGCTGTTGTCTCCCAAAGCAAGATCAGAAGACTCCACGAGGAAGAGATGGAGACCCCACCTGCAGGCTCGCTGACTCCCCCGAGATGGGCCTAGGGGCCACTGTCGTTACCCTCAAGACCGGATACCCCTGCGTGGAAGGTTGAAGACATTCCAAACCTCACCTCCCTGTCGAGGCGGGCCCAGGCACGGCCACGTGTCCTTGGCCCCGGACCTGGCCTCCCCGCTGAGGCAAGGATCGGTGGTGCCACGTGTCCCCAGGCTCCAGGCCAGACCTCCCCACTGAGAAGGGATCCAGAGCCGCCACGTGTCCTTGGCCCTAGACCTGGCCTCCCCGCTGATGCAAGGTTCGGCGCTGCCACGTGTCCCCAGGATCCGAACCGGACCTCTCCGCTAAGGAGGGCTCCGGAGCCGCCACTTGTCCTTGGCCCCGGACCTGGCCTCCCCACTGAGGCAAGGTCCGACGCTGCCACGTGTCCCCGGGCTCCGGGCTGGACCTCCCCGCTGAGGAGGGCTCCAGAGCCACCACGTGTCCCATGACCAGTCGTGGGTCGTAAAGACTCTGAAGTAAAGGAAGACATGCACCATCCAATCGTTCATTCAAGACTCGCGCCTTTCCTAGAAGCATGGTGCAAGGCGCATGCCTCTGTTCTCAGCCTGTTCACCATTACGGTGACAATACAGGGCTGCGAGGCATGATAGCAGAACAGTGCCGCCCAATGGCACGGAGCCGCTCAACAGAGCGAGAAGACGTGGCGACAAGACAGGGTCTACATCATCACCTGCCACCCAGTCAGAGGCGCCCGACGTGTCAGGCAGCACGCCTTAACTCCACCGCCAGCAACATTACATATAGCCCTAGCTCATGTGTAGGGTATAGACAGCCGCGGGGCCACCTGTCGGGCTCCGGGCCACATTGTAACTGTCCCTATCTTGTACTATAAAAGGATCGGGGCAGCCTTTAGGCAAAGGGTTCGCGGTTCGCACCCAGCGCGCTCCTTCTACCACCAAAGGGTTCGCGGTACGCAACCTCGCAATCCCGACTCCCTCACACACTCATACGCGCAAGCAATACAACAAGCACACCCGTGGACGTAGGGTATTACGCTCTGGTGGACTGAACCATGTAAATCCCCGTGTTCCTCCTCGCCGTTGTGCTCTGACCTTCGAGATCCACTAGCCCCTCCGAAAATAGAACCTCCACGGGCTGCTTCTGAGCAAACCAGGGGAAGTGTCATAGCGAACACTTCGATAGATGCTCCACACCAAAAATTAGAGTTAGTTTTCCTCGGGAGAGCTCATCGGAGTTAAGCAGTGTCGCGGGCACCGTCGTGGCCCGGTATACATCAACCACATTTAGCATCAAACAAAAAGACAACAAACCATTTGATAATCTATAACATTCATTAAAAATAACATTTTTACAAACAACAAAAGAAAACAACAGACAATCGCCTAGTCCTCCGGTGGAACCCCACACTTGTCGGTGATCGCCTCCACCAACTCCCTGCGGCCTTCCACCCCAAGCACCTCACCGACCGTCTCCCACATTGCGTCAAGACGACCGGCAACTGCGCTTAACCCGAAGAGGTAGTGGCCTATGATGCCAATTCTAATACGTTCTGGAAGGGGACCAAGACCTAGAATCCGCATGGCATCAGATGTACTATTAAATACACCTTCGCCAGCTGCTCGCGCAACAGTTTAAGGTCATCGTCCTCTAACATGAGGGCAACCAACCTCTCAAGGTGAGGGATTTTCCCAAGCAGGGACTCTCTCTTCCACCCAGGAAGGCGGCAGATGTGCGGTTGGAGCTAGGGACGGAGGCACGGCGAGTGGATAGGATGGTCGGGAGCGCTTTGGTGATGCCATTGAGAAAGACTAGGGCTACGGTGCAGCGAGGAAGACGAAGAATAGAGGGAAGAGGAAGACTGTGATGGTGCGGAAAAGTGGAAGACCTCCTCTATATATAATGGTGCGAAGAAGACTATAAGGTCGGATCACTTCAAATTCTGCGCGTGATGGCAACACTGCTCGCGAATGGCAACGGACGCACGATTAACTGCACACCCCTTTTTCTCGGCTCCTCGGTCATGGCCACTGATGCCTTGTGTTCTGTTTCTGTTGGAGCAATACTGAATCTGGCACTTTTTCAGCCCTGAACGAAGCAAAAGGGAGACGAACTCTAAGTAAGCGTGTCTCGTATCTCAATATAAAGGAGGCGTGCATTATGGAGCCACTATATAGTACGTCTCCGATTTGAATAAAATGCAAGACGCGCCCATATGAGGCTCTTCTCTCATACATGTAAATGAGAGACGAACATTATATACGCGCGTCTCCGATTGGTGCCCTAGGTATTTTAGCTCTCGCATGCTCTCTCCCAACACTTAGCAAAAATTTTGGCAAATTTTCAACCTCGTGCTCTCTCGCTGTACTGCCGCCCTAGAAACCGATGTGCTGGCGCCGGCGCCACCTCGTCCACGGAGCATGCCGCCGCCTCGTCCCCGTCCTCGGAGCACGCCGCCGCATTGACCCTGACCTCGGAGCGTGCCACCGCCGTCCCTCTTTTTCAAGCTCTTGGTCATTGTTGCGCTGCCACCGTCGACCTCGACGCTGACCTCGATATCAAGCCCTAACTATTTGTAACAGTTTGTGCGAATTTAAATGTGAATTCTAGTTCTAGTGTCACTTTTCATGAAACTTCACATCTCTTGACATCAATACTCTTTTGCTTACTGGATCATACAACTTGTATGCTTTTGCATTCAACTCATACCCAATAAACACACACATGACTGACCTATCAGAGAGCTTGGTCAGTCCTAGTCCCAACTTCTTTGCAAATGCCACAACCAAAGGTTCTCATTGAATTGAGTTAAAAGATATTTTCTCCCTTATGTGACTGTTTGTGTGAATGTGACTGAAATTTTATAATGTTTTATAGGATTTCAGTGAATTTTATTGAATTTGAAGATGTCTCATTCGGAGCATTAGCAACAGATTGAAGAGGCTCAACAGCAGACTCCTCAACAGCAGCAGAGTCACCAATAGAATGAAGAGGCACAGCAGCTGCCTCAGGAGGAGCAGGGTCATCACACTCATGAAGAGGATGCATCGGTTGGATCACATTCAAAACTTGCATTTGGTCAATGAAAGAAAAGGTCGCAGATGTCATGGCTGACAGACGTTATCAGTGTTGGTGAGGTCAATGCCGAAGGCTTACTCCCTAGACATGAGAGTGAATACAAGGTTGTCTAGGTTTTGTGGTCTAGCTGCCCGGCAAAGGGTGTCGCTAACCCTGTAGGGATTCGATGAGTTGGACGAAAATGAAAAGGATGAACTCTTTGAAAACTATATTCAAGCATACGTTCAATATCCGGAAGATCTAAAGCGGAAGGGAAGAAGCTAGCTATGAAAATCATCTCTCATGCTTGGAAGAGCTACAAGAGTAAGCTTGCGAAGATTTGGAGGAACCAGGACACCCCTTCAATAAGTATAAAGATTTGTCAGAAGAAGACTGGGCGAGATTTGTTGAAGAATCAGAGAACTTTTCCGCGAACAGTGAGTATATGAAGTGGCTCCAATCATAGAACAAGCTTGACCACCACCTCGGCAACACGGTTATGCCGAAAAACAAAGGTGGAAACAAGAGGATGAAAGATTGGCCCAGCTAGGTCTTCAGAATCCATACGACAATTTCCGTGGACGACTGAGACCATTTACGCGTGCTCGTTCTAAGCTGCCAGAGTCAGGCGATGCCAGGTACTACAGCCAGAGCACCGCGGATGTCACTCAACGGGCCTTTAGGGAATGCAGTGAATACTCAAATGGTGAGAGGGAAAACGATGCCCTCAGCAAGGCCCTACAAACCAACGAGGTACGAGGCCGTGTTCGTGGTGTTTTTAGTAAGTTGACCTAGAAGGAGGGTTTTTCGAAACACAAAACTATGTATCGGAAGCGGAAAACAACCTCGACACCACAGGTGACGTGGAGGAGCTGAAAAGACAGCTGAGAAGGGAGGTTCTAGGAGACCTGAAGCCTATACTAGAGGCCCCAGGTATACAATTCCCTAACTTTGATGCGTTGATAAGCGACGAGCTAGGAGCGTAGGAGCAGCTTAGCCTCTATAGCAGCTGGGGGTGGACGACCACATGAGGATCTTCACGCACCAGCTTCTGGACCTTCAGTTGAGCCGGACACGATAGATAATTGGCTCAGCCAACAACATGCAGCCTTATGCTGTTGGTCGGAGGAAGCTTCCCAATGTAGGTCACGAGAGGGCTAGTGTATCCCTATCAGACCATGCTTGACGACATCTAGATCGACACATCATCCTATGTTGTGGTCTAGGTGGACATGGTGCATGACAATTCGAAAGACCTGAAGCTCGAAGTGCCACCAGACGATACAACACTAACTATGCGAGATGCAGTTGCTAGAAGGGTTTAGTGGAGACGGACTTCTATTGTTATTGACCCATCAGCAGAAGCTTCAGCGTTGACCTCTCCTGCTTTTATGTCTCCTGAGGCACGTCTACCTCCGTCTACAAATCTAGAGCAGATGGTTTTGTCTCCAATTCAAGAACAGTTGCCTCGAATTATAGATAAGCAGAAGAAGTCTCCAATTCGAGATCAGCTGCATCCGTCTCCAATTCTAGAGCTCCTGCAGAAGTATCCAATTGAAGAGCAGCTGTGTCGGTCTCCATCTCGCACTCGGAGTACCCTGCTCCCTACACCTAATCAGCCGCAGGCATAGGCGATGAATAATGTATGTGCCAAGAGTCACCCGCAACAGCAGAAGATGACGTCGAAGGAAACAAATGGCAAGAAACCACTGAAAGAGTTAGAAGCTAACCCGAAGTTGCCGACAGCTATGACGCATGCTAACCCGAAGTTTCAAATGGGGAAGCCGATGTTAACTGTCGGCGCACTCAAAGAAGCTGGTAAATCTTGTGTCCTCCTTCATAACTACTACATCAAAAATTACAAAAAAAACATCAAGACTTAATAGTGGGATACAAGGAAAAGCACTTTTTGGTGGGTGAAGGCATCTTTCTCATCTCATGGTCCGATCTCTACGACCTTTTCACCATCCACGCGTTGGATGTCTCTCTAATACGCTGCTTCGGATTATAAGTTCTCAAAAACTAGGTTCTTCAATATATATACTCAATATAAGTGTTAATATCTGTCTAAAAATTTTGGCATTTTGCGTGTAGACACATGCAACAAGTTACTCGTCATAGAATCGAAAAGGAGTCTCCTGCATATCTTGACCCGCAAGTATCAACTAGAACTAATCGTCTAATGGTCAGCAGTCGAAAAAATGGTGTTGCATATTTTGTCAAGGCAATGAGACACTACACTGATAAAGAGCTCCTAGTCGTACCGTTCAACACGGGTAACCATTGGGTAACCCTAGCAATTTCTATAAAGTACGACCAAGTCTGGTACTGTGACTCTGCTAGGCCAACAGATTCACTAACTGGCGAGCGACTTACCCGTGATTGGACTGATATCATGGCCGTTCTTAACGAGTAAGTTCCTTCTTCACATTAGTTTCTCGCTATTTCTTCATTGCACGATAATTTTACATTAATTGTGAATGTTTCTATTTAGGGCTGACATGTACGTGGTTAAGGTGCTAGGAGGACACCAAAAAGGAAAACGCCGACGACTTAAACATCATACTACATTCTGCGTCCCACAACAAACTCCGGGCAACACATGCGGCTTCCATGTCTACTTAAGCATGGTTGTATTTGGAGAGCAGGCGAATTGCAATGTATGTGTAAGTGCATTTATTTTGCTTTATTATTAATCTTTTGTTAATTCTTGTTTTATCATGTGGCAGGACTACAAAACCGCCTTCAGGAATGCAACAGGTTCTAGCCTCGAGCACATTAAAGAGAGGCTATGCAGGTTCATCTTTTCTGAAATCATTAATCGAAAGGGAGAATTTTATTACAATATACATGATTAGATGATAGTTATTATTTGTGTAATTAGTTATTTGGTAAGCAGGATGGAAAGGAGGGAATTCTTTGTGTAACAGTTACTTGGTAAGCAGGATGAACAGGGAGTCGTTATTTGTGTAATAGTTACTTGGTATCCACGATTGACACTTTGTTAATATTTAATTGGTTAATATAATTTAATGTGTGATCTCGATTTGTCTATACGTATGTTTTGTATGTGTATGTTGCTGACCCTGGCAATACGGCTACCAAATCCTGGCTAGCTCCAGGATGCAGCTGGTAACCAGGATAAACAGGGGGCATCTAATAGGAGACAAGCATTTAATGGGGTCTCTATAAGTGCCATAGTGACCCAGCCGGTAGTTAAATCCGCGACGAGCTAACATAAAGAACGTCTCGGATTTCTTACATAAAGGAGACGAGCAGACTTAAAGCGCGTCTCGGATTAGTCTACTATGAGTCTCCTATTTCTTACAAAAAGTTGACGAGTAGCCTAAATCCTGTCTCGTATTAGTCATTAAATCCGCGACGAGCTAACATAAAGACCGTCTCGAATATCTTAAAAAAAAAAGACACGGGCAGCCATAATGCGCGTCTTGGATTTTTTACATAAAGGAGGCGGGCAGCCTTAAAGCTCGTCTCGGAGTTCTTACAAAAATTAGACGCGCTGCCTTAACGCCCGTCTCGGATTTCTTATAAAAAGGAGACATGTGATCTTAAAGCTTGTCTCCCATGTGTACTAATCGGTGACGCGCCCAAAAGTTTGTGGGACTCACATGTCAGCCACACATAGTAGAGTCAGTCGGTTCCCTGCTCTTCACCGAGCACCATCGAGCAGCTCGGAGCATCGACGTGCGCCCCCCCCTTGATCTCATCCTCCATGCCTTAAAGCCTCAGAGGAGCACCCAAAATCGTTGAATCCAGCCGCTGCTGCATTTCCCCGAGCGAACCGACGCCGATTTTGTTTCTCTCGTGCTCTGCTCGCTGAAAATTCACCCGCGGCAGACACGCCTCCGGCGCCCGACTAGTTCAGTGTCCTCCTCGCTCAACCGAGCCACTGGAAGGCTGCACCGAGCTCCCCTCTAGCCGCCAGAGGTGCTAGGACGTCACCATCTCCGTCAGCTAGCTGCCCCGAGCAAATTCTTCCATCGCCGATCCATTGCCCGTCACCTCTGCCCCGCACCATCACCCGGCAGATCTACTGCATCTCGAGCTCAACCAAAAGGTTCCTGAGGTGCGTGATGATCCCTTCTTCCTTTCCCCGGACGCGCTCCATTGTTCTTCGCTTTGATTCCGAGAAATTTAAATTCTTACGCCAACTGCTCTTTCGAACACCGAACTGTTCTCGGAAAAAATCACCGTGCTCGGATTGTCTCAACCTTATCTGATCCTAGGGTAGCTTCTACATGTTCTTGCGAGTATATCGGAAGAAACGGGGGTCAAAATGGTTTGGTATGAACACCAGAAAGCGAATTTTCGTGGCCGCCACCGTTTTTGGGCTCGGATCACCGGTGCAAGCCTAGTTGCGGTAGTTTTTACCCCGATCAGGATCAATTTCCGGGTTAGTCATGTTCCCCTGGTAATGCAGGAGAAAACCGTAGTGGGTTTGGAGCTTTCCCGAGCTATAGCACCATCGCCGGGGTTGGCAGAGCCGCTGCCACAGTCGCACGGGTATCTCCGGCCATACTCGGGTTGACCTGAGGCCGGCAGGATATTCAGCGTTGAAAATTATGTGGAGGCAGCAACAATCGTGAAGCTCCGTGGCCAGGAAGGCCACCGCGACGAGCTCGCCGGCGAGGTCGGCCGCTGGAAGTCGCGGCTGGCGTGAGGTAGAAGAAGGCTGGGCTGGCCCACCTGTCAGCGATAGATCAGATCATTTGTGGCGCCGATTAAGTGTGGCAGCGCGGGATGAATTTGTAGCCCCGGTGTTTCTTGGCTGTGACTGGTTGGATTTAAATGGTGGGCCCCCAGCAACAGTAAAGGGAATTTTCAACAGGAAAGTAATTCCAAAGAAGAGTAGAACTTCCAAAATTCATAACTTTTCCTAGAAACCTCCAAATTTAATGATTCAAATTGGGGTATACTCGGTTTGAAAATTTATGTAAAAGTATGCAATTCAATTGGTATTAAAGTCAATAATATATTCTGGATAGTTATTTGAAGTTTTAAGTAAAAGAATTATTGAGGGAGTTTGGTTCATCCAAAAATTGCCAAAATTCGCCAGAATACTCTTTATAATATTACTGAACTTCTATCAAAATTGCAGCTCATTTGGACTTGATTTCAATAAAAAAATTCAGAGTACAAACTACGACACTAAAAAATGTCCAGAAACATTTTTAGAAAAAGGCCCAACACTTGTAAAATCCATTCTAGTAAATCCTTAGCTCTATAAATTCCAGGAAATTAATGCACACTCTATGATGTATATTTGAAATTTTAGTTCCATTTAATTTGCATGAAAATGCAGATTTGTTCAGAATTAATTTATTTTAGCATAAATGCTTAGTGAATTATTCTAGAGGAACTACTCAATGAAAAATCCTGAAACTTAGTCAAATTGAGCCTTGGATCTTCCTGAACTTGTTATCCATTCTTATGTATATGAGAACTCATAAGAATATCGTTTAGAATTCTTTCTTCTATCAAATCAATTACAAGTTTAGAACTCCTCATCACATCAAGTCCAGTTCTAAACTAATTCCTTTTATCCTTTCAGTTTGACCATGTTTATACCAAAAATTATTTATACTTGCTTGTGCATGCATTTTCATAACGTGTAGTATCACCGTGAAGCTTCGTTGAGTAATTGAAGATTTGATCAAGAAACAAGAAGAACAAGTGATCAAGCAACAAGTGATAGAAGAATCCTAACTGATAAATATAACCCTAGTCACCTGCAAAACAAAGGCAAGCCCCAGTTTGCATTTAAGTGTTTTTATAAAGTTTTGCTTTTCATACACTATATTGTGTAGTCTTGAGATGTGCATTAAGTGTAGTTTGTATGAAACCCAATTGCATAACCAAAAGACCATTGGAGGGTTGGTCAGTGAGATGCCTATTCGTGTCGAAAGGTTAAACTTAATGTTTAGTTAAAAGGTTCGGTATAAGACGAGTAGTTAGAATCTACTCGCGAGAAGGGCACATTTTATCGACCACAAGTCGAGTAGTGGCATTCTTCTCGCGGTAGGAATCGAGTAGCGAAGTCTACTCGCTAGATGATACTCGTAGATCACTCTCTAATAAAATTGAGATGTGGACAGGGAGTTATGTAGGATGGAACGTGCAAGGTTGTCTCAACCCGATCGGTGGGACAATGCTTGTGACCACATCGTGCCTTGTCCAGTATGGCGAGGCGGATGTGACGGTTGTGATTAAAGCCCCGTCTGTGTCGGTTAAGGACAGCGCCGTGCGCGACCCTGCTAGACAAGTTTTGACATGTACCGGGTGCATACTGAATTATGGGGTTCAGTAAACCGACATAACTTGTTAACCTTAGTGTCGATACTTTTTCAAATGCCTCAGGCTGTCGGCCGAACTGCACAGTAGCTGGTAACTCGCTCATGAACATTGTCACTTAGGATGGGTGCACCACGAGATAGGCTACTGTCCGTGGGCGATTGAACCGATTCGGCATGTAGGTGTCTTGTGAAAGGTTGCCATATACGACAAGTACTGAAGGAGACAACACGTCTCTTCCGAAAGTGTGTATGTTTCATACGGTCCGGGTGTGTATTGATTCGGATCACCGTCCCTCGTGGTTATATGAGTACCACTTGTTAACAGAGTCGTGACGTAGTAATAAAGAGTAGTGAGAACTTATTATACATTCTGATGTGCTTAATATCATGTATTGCAGCCTTGATTGGATTAGAGTTAAAGCAAACTAGAGTTTATTTCACCTTGTACAAGAATCACTGTGATGAAGCGTTTTTTGTGTGATTGTGGAGTTACGATGCTGCTCGGCTCAATGCTTTAAATTGATACTATAAAGTTGAAAATTAAGGATAAACTTGTAGGCGAGTTTACTTATGCAGATTTCAGCCTCTCCTATATTGCAGTCCCTGCATGTATAGTTTCACGCTTAGGGTGAAGATAAGTCTTGTAGCTTTTGTGCTCACTCTTGCTATATGAAATGTTTTGCAGGTATTATTATGATTATGATGATGGTTAATCAGTGAGATATCCCAACCTTCGGGCTCCATAATCTCATCAGGAAAAACCCTGCCGCTGCCTTATGATTCCAGTTGCTAGTGGGAAGCGTCCGAGGGCTGGATGACTTCCTCTCTGCATAGTTAGGTTCGAGAGTACGAGTTATTTAGATTTCTGCTGCGTTGCATATTTGTTGTACAATAATTGTAAAATAGAACCTTCTTATGAAATAAATGACTTATATATGTAATTTGTGTTATCTTTTTGTGTATGTTGTTGGGTGTCACATAACACGGCACCACCCAATGCGATTCTAGGAATGTTGAGGCCCCGGTCCCCACAATCGTGGTATCAGAGCTGCATTGGGAATATCATGCATGAAAGGAGCCTATTTTGAAAAACTTAGACGTTTACGAGTGAGGTTTCGGTAGTAAGCCCGTATAAGGAGTATAATAGCATAGTTGCTTAAGGTGGCAACACTAACTCTTGTGTTACACTTCTGTCTTTCCAATATGTAACAACACATCTACGTTGAGGCAAGAATGGTAAGGAACGCCACAGAAAGTGGACCAATTTCGGTTAGCTCCCCCATACGAGGAAAGTAGTATGGGATGTTTCGTTCATAAATGGACGAGAAGTGAATATATTTTCTAAGATTCTTCATGTCTTAGAGACATATGAATTGCACTAACCTCCAGTGCGCAAACCAAAGGGAAAGAGAAGGAGACCCTATCGTATGGTTTGTAACATGAAATATGTTCTCTAGGATTCTTCATGTCCTATGAGGCATATGAAAACGCTGGTCCACCAGTGTGCTTAAGTGCAAAGGTGTGGAGCCCTCCGTCGGATGGTGAATAAACGGATCATATACCTTGAGATGTGCCTTGACTCAAGGGCACCCATATGGCAATGATACGGGGCGTATGTCTTTATTAGTGATATGGACCTGGCTGAAATGATAAAACTCATGAGTGCATTATTATTAAGTGGTTTTCTACAGGTACTAACCACGACTTCGTATCTCTTGTAGCACACATTTGTGAGTGGTTGATTAGATCCACTGTTCAAACAATTGCCGGTTATAACGGTTTAAGTTTTTCGTTGGTGAGGATATGTAGTACCGTCATGGATTGATAAATGCATATATCATAAGGTTGATATTTTAGAACTAAATAAAAGACGCAACAATGTGATGAAATAAAAATATTCGAGCACAGGTTAAACAAAGATCAAATGGTGGAACCAATGATCATGTCAAAGTGAAGACTCATTAACCGGAACAGCGCTACCAAAACCAGAGTATCCTCTGTTTTCAGCCAGCATTGTCACTAGAGTTTGTCCAGGACATAACTTTAGTTCTGAGTAATCAGATGAGGTGTTCCATGCAGAGATGGAAAGATTAGGAAGTACTCTAGATAAGTTATATTCAAACCCAAGTCAGAATCAGATTGCAAGTTAGTGGAATTTTTTAAATTTTCAGAACTGGACAGAACCAGGAAGGAGCAAAATGCTCTCTGTACGTTTCTGTAATCTGGCAATAACTTTTGACAGAAAATTTTCCTAGGGTCATGCCTTATACCGTTGAAAAATAGGGGAAATATGCTACAACTTCGTTATACTTGTTTTCCCAAATTCGGTCTAGAAGTAAATCATATTGTGGGTTCAAATTAGACACTTTTGAAAGGAGATGCTGCAGAAATTTTGCAGAATTTCTGTTGACTTTGAAACTTCCTATCTATTGAACTAAGACGGTATTGAGGGCCTACAAATAACCATTTGTAAGATATTGAAGTGAAATAAAACGTTGATATTCAACTCAAACTATGTTTCGGCTGTTAACTTGAGGGATATTTAGGAGTTGTGTAGACTGGTTAGTGTTAGGCACCACTGTCCAGAAAGTGAGTAGTTAGGCATAATTTGGGATTTGTTGAAGCATGAGTGTTGTTATACTTTTATAAATGTCATAACATATTCATGTTATACATTTTTTTAAATTATGCTGAGATCAAATTTGAACATGTCTCAAAAATTTATATTGTCCAGAATGGATCGCACGAGGTCAGTTCGAGGCGGGTGGTTCGAGTCGGAATGGTGATGATTCTACACCATCGAAGCAGCAAGCATCACCACAATCACCACCTCCACCTACGAGCAATTTGGCGGAGACCTTAATCGCCATGATTGGTTGGAACCGCGAGCAAACGGAGTTGCTCCGAACCATGGTGTGGAATATGTCCTGTCAAGGGGGACATCAAGACGAAGAACGTCGCCGAAATACTTATGTGGATTTTCTAGCGACTGCTCCACCGATATTCATAGAAACTGAAGATCCTATGAAGGTGGAATTTTGGCTATTAAGCTAAAGTTCGGGTTGCTCGAATGTGATGAGCACCAGAAGCCGTTGTATGCAGCCCAAGAACTTCATGGTTCCTTCGGTGCTTGGTGAGCAAATTAAATTGCTTCCATGACTGCCAGACAACAAGTGACATGGACTGAATTCCGTGATGCATTCCGAGCCTATCATATCCCCTCTACAATTATATTCCGGAAGCTCTATGAGTTTCTAAACTTGAAGCAAAGGGGGAGGGATGCCCATGGTTACTCCGAAGCGTTCAATGAGTTGCCTCAGTATGCAACTAATATATTAATACTGAGAATAAGAAGTGTGAATATTTCTATCGAGGCCTTGATGTGAAGCCTCATAAAAGCTAGCCTCTAATACCAATTCCAGGAACCAGAAATTAGTCAGTCTCATAATAGGTGCTTTTTAATTTGCTGATGCGCCACACTCATAGCCACGCTATTTAGTGCAGAATGGAAACCTGAAATCTATCAGCCTACAAAGGATGGTGAGAATCATGTGCGACATATTTATGCTAAAAAACACCGTGAACTTTCATTCGGATGTCTAGTCTCGAATACCTATTCCAGTAACGAGACTATTAGTGTTTTTAATTTTGCAGATGCCTCTCATTCAGCAATGGAGAAGACCCGGCAGCGAAAGAGATGGAGTTGGAAAAAGTTTATCAGATTGTGAGAAGCTGGGAGGAGGCTGTTAATGAGAGCTTGAGAGCGAGCTAGTGGACGCTGAACGATATATATATATATATATATATATATATATATATATATATATATAAGGAAATGAAGATAAAGTTAATATTGTACAGGGACGTGAAAATCAAAGGTATTATGAACAACAGATAGGAGATGATACGGTTTCATATATGAGAGCTAGAATAAAAGACACGAGGAGAAACCATAAATTTATCAACTTTGCGTAGAGGTCTTTAAAAATCATGTCTACGTATTTACGCTAGAAAGACCTCATACTGACATCCTACTCCCTTCGTTCTAAAATAAATGACGTTTAGGACAGCTAATTTAGTTTAAATTGAACTAAATTTTTTGTCCTAAACGTCACTTATTTCAGAACGGAGGGAGTAATAGCTATATCTTGAATACATATTCCAGTAATCAGAAAGTTAGTCGAGTCACTCCCACTCCATTGGTGCGTCCTTTTTAATTTGCTGATGCCTCCCATTCTAACTACGTTTGTCATTCCGTAATAATGGAGGAGATCTGGCAAAGGAAAGGATGGATTAGGAAAATTTATAAAGTCTTGAGAAGTTTGGAGAGACTATTAATCCTTAAAAAAAGAAGACTGTTAATATGAGGTCGAGAGCCTTAGGGGCTGCTGTGACCAAGGTATATAGGTATCACGAAATGAAGATACAGTAATATTGTACGGGAAAGTGAAAATCAAAGGTAGTAATAAGTATTGGAGGGAATAGAAATGAGATGATTAATCTGATGGTGTAGAGGGATTAGGTGAGGAGAAAAGACTAAACTGCCCCTAACCCTAATCCCCTACAAAGACCAAAATGCCCCTGATTAGCCCACTTAATTACACAGTCTAACCCCCCCTCCCCCCGCAGTCACAACATCTAGCCACTGCAGATGTTGAGACTGGACCGAAACTCGGAGAACAACGACGACGGGAGGCCCTTCGTAAAGATGTCGGCAAACTGTGTCGTCATCGAGACATGATGTACCCGAACCTCGCCACGTGCAACCCGCTCACGAACAAAATGTAGGTCAATCCCACATGCTTCATGCGCTGATGCTGCACCAGGTTGGTGGAGAGGTACACGGCGCTGACGTTGTCACAGTAGATCAGGATGCTCTTGGTGACGGGAGTGTGGAGCTCCTGAAGCAACTGCTGAAGCTAGGAAGCCTCAGCCACGCCGTTAGCCACGGCGCGATACTCCGCCTCAGCACTCGAAACGCGACAACACATGTTGTCGCTTCGAGGACCAGGAGACGATATTACCGCCAAGGAAGACGCCGTGCCCAGAGGTAGATCGGCGAGTGTCCGGGCAGCCTGCCCAGTCAGCGTCAGTGTACACGACCAGCTCGGAGGCCGCATCACGTCGAAGGAGGAGGCCATAGTCGAGGGTGCCACGCAGGTACCGAAGAATCCGCTTCACAGCGGTGAGGTGCAGCTCCCTCGCGTCGTGCATGTGGAGGCACACCTGCTGAACTGCATAGGAGATGTTCGGCCTGGTGAAGGTGGGGTACTGGAGAGCACCTGCAAGACTCCTGTAAGCAGTAGGATCACTGACGGGTGTCCCATCGGTAGCAGAGAGCTTCACCTGAGTATCCACTAGAGTGGAGCACGGCTTGCACTCAGCCATGCCCGCTCGCTGCAGGATATCTAGGCAGTACTATCGCTGGTGAAGGAACAAGCTGCCTGGTCGGTCCTCGACCGCAATACCCAGGAAGTGGTGGAGGTGGCCCAGGTCCTTCATAGCGAACTCCTGCTATAAAGCAGAAATAGTGCGTCGAAGAAGAGCCGGACTAGACGTTGTCAGTACAATGTCATAGATATACAGTAGAAGGTAAGCAGTGTCACTGCCACGTCGATAGACAAACAGCAAAGTGTCCGACTTAGCTTCGACGAAGCCCTGCGAGACCAAGAAGGAGGCGAACCGGTTATACCAGGCTCTCGGTGCCTACATCAGATCGTACAGGGATTTGTTTAGCTTACAGACCATGTCTAAATGAGCTGAGTCAACAAATCCTGTTGGCCGACTGCAGTACACCGTCTCGGTCAGTGTACTATGGAGGAAGGCAATATTGATATCAAACTGGTGGATGGGCCAAGAACGCGAGAGAGCCAGCAACAGAACTGTACGAACCATCGCCGGCTTCACCACTGGGCTGAAGGTCTCGTCATAGTCGACTCCAGGGCGCTAAGTGAAGCCCCGAAGTACCCACCGAGCCTTGTACATCTCCAAGGTACCGTCCGCCTTCTTCTTATGTGTGAATACCCACTTGCCCGAGAAAACATTGCCACGACCGGGGCGGGGAACTAGGTCCCAGGTCCGGTTGGCAAGCAGGGCCTCATACTCTTCCTCCATAGCGCGATGCCGGTGAGGGTCGGCGAGGGCGCTACGAACGGAAGTCGGTGTGCGTGAGATCGAAGAAGAGTCGGTCGGTGGAGACGTTGTCAGCAAGAAGGCAGCTGGTGACGTCGGGGCCACCCGAGGTACAGCAGGTGACGCTGGAGGCGTCGATGCCGCACGTGGTGCAGCAGGTGACGTCGGGGACACCTGAGGCGTAGCGCGTGTCAAACCTGCAGAAGAAAGAGGCCAAGGCAGCTGAGGAGCAGCCTCAGAATCAGTGGGAAAAGGGGAATCCAGCTCTATGGTGGAACTGGAAGAGGTGGTGGAGAATTGAAAGGAGGACTCGTCAAAGACGACGTGCCGAGAGATCAAAAGGCGGTGAGTAATGAGATCTAAGCACCGGTACCCCTTATGATCAAGGGAATACCCGAGGAAAACACACCGTGTCGAGTGGGGTGCAAGCTTATGCGGGGCAGTGGTGGAAAGATTAGGGTAGCAAGCGCACCCGAAAACTCGAAGAAAGAGGATCGGTGCCATATAATATAATTAGGGAGTGGAGGCACGAATCGCCTTGGTAGGAAGGCGATTAATCAGAAGTGTGGCAGTATGGAGAGCCTCCACCTAGTATCAGGCTGGAACAGATGCCTGGAACATCACGGAGCGCATGACATCATTGGTGGTGTGAATAATGCGCTCTGCCTTGCCGTTTTGAGGAGAAGTATACGGACAAGACATGCGTAGCTGTACCCTATGTGTGGAGAGAATGTTACGAAACACGGAGCTATCGAACTCGCGTCTGTTATCACACTGGACAGCTCGGATGGTGCGCCCAAACTGAGTGTAAATTCAAACAAAGAAGTGAGAAAGAGTAACGAAAGTCTCAGACTTCAATCGTAATGGAAAAGATAAGGAAAAGTGAGAAAAATCATCAATGATCACCAAGTAATAATTAAAGCCCGATACACTGGTAATGGGTGATGTACACAAATCATAATGTATAAGATCAAAAGTGTGCTCAACATGAATCACAGAAGTGGGAAAAGGGAGCCAAACATGGTGACCAAGCCTGACAAGCATGACATAAGGAGTCATGTGTGCCCCTAGAACCCGAGATAACAAAACTACTGGACAACTTCGACATAGCATCTGCACCAGGGTGGCCAAGCCGGCGATGCCAAATGGTGGATGAAGATGTCGTAGTCAAAGCAAAAGGCGGTGATGCAGCGGAAGTAGGAAGTCGAAGTGTATACAGGGGCCCCGAGCTATCACATCAAAAAAGAGGTCAACGGGTAGAAAGATCCTTCACAGACAAACCAAATGGATCAAACTCATCGGAAACATTGTTGTCAGTGGTAAAACGATGGACAGAAAGCAAGTTTTGAATGATATCCGGAGCGACAAGAATGTTTTTAAGCTGGAAAGAACCCGGGAGACCCGAAGGACAAACTCATTCCCAACAACGATAGATGAAGGAAAAGAGGGATTGGGAGGGTGGGTGGAAGAGAGTATACCGACATTTGGAGTGGTATGGTATGACGCTCCGGAGTCAACTATCCAGTTGGCACCTGGTGGAGTAAGGTGTATGGTGCTGAAGGAAGAGGCCAGCGACTGCCGATCCCACATCGACGGTGGCTCCTGGAGAGGTGCCGACGGCTCTGAGTACCCAACAGGATAGTTGGTGCCTCCGAAGGTCGAGGCTGACAGCTTGCCAGAAGGGTAGTCAGGCCCACTGTAGGCCTGAGTCGGCGGTCCACCAGCACTGTAGGCTGGTTCACTGTAGCCCGGGGTGGCTACGAATGCCGGCTGGGGGCGTGGTGATCGTGGGGGCTGAGAACCCGTAGACGGTCCAGGCCACAAGCAGATATGGACAGTCCACTGGTTGTAGGGTGTGGGCCAGGGTGCACCTCCCCGGCCGGTACCACCGCTACCACCAATAGTCGTAGTAGTGGGTGTAGTGCCGCCTGCACTGCTACCTCCACCACGGCCGCTGTGTTTGCCTCAACGGCGACGATTTCCACCTCCAGTACTAGCAGGAGTGCCTGGGGTGGAAGGTGATCGTGATTGTGGTCCACCGGCAGCTGGTGAGGGTGGATGAGGGGACTGCCCAAAACCATAAAAGGCGGTGGCAGACCCGGAGCTAGTAGAGCCTCCTGCGGTGATCTCCTCAAGCTCAAGGTCAGACCATACCTTCTTGAAGGTAGGGGGTGGCTCCAGACGGAGTATCCACGTCCGTAGGTGACAATAGAGCTCATTCAGGCCCTGAAGGACCCGAAGAATGAGAGCGCTATCGGTGACCGGCTCGCCAAGGTCACGTAGAGCATCTGCCATGCCCTTCATCTCCCGGTAGTAGGTGGAGACAGAGCGGTCACCCTGGACGGTGTTCTGGAACCAAGCGCTGATGTGGAGGGCTCGAGTCGCGCGGTTCCCTAGAAACCACTCCTCAAGGACCATCTAGGCCTGTCGAGCGATACCACCACCACGCTGCCCGACGATGTCCTGTAGCTCCTCCGACAGGGAGCCAAGGATCCAGGATAGGACTAGGTTGTCCATGCTGATCCAAGAGACATCCACTAAAGAGCCGTACTGGAGGACGTGATCGTCGAGGCGGAAGTGCCTCAGTGTGAGGAGCACCAGGTCACGCCATCGGGCATATGAGGTAGACTCTGAGCTGAGGACAACCGGCACGAGCATCCGAATGTTTTGAATCCCGGCGGCCTGCGCATGAAGAGCCGCCACAAATGAAGCTGAGTATGTACCAGCATCCGAGTGAGGCTCGTCGGCAACACTCGTCGATCGGTGAGCACTCTCCTCGAGCTGGTGAGATAGAGCGGCCACGGAGGCACGCTCCTGCTCCAGGGCGAGAGCGAGTGCCTGCTCTCGCTCGCAAGAGGCAGCCAGAGTTGCGGCAATGTCGGAGGTGTCCGTCGTGTCAGTGTCGTAGGAAGAAGTAGTTGCACTCTCAGCAGCAGCGCCAGTGACTGGAAACGGGATCGGCGGGACGGTGGTCGTGGTGCTCCCATCGATGTCGAGACCGGTGGCGGTAGAATCACGTGGCCCGGAGGTACCTACCATGAAAATGATAGCGGTGGCAGGTTTGCCAGTAGTACCTACAAGAGGTCCGCTGGCGGTCGGAACGGTCTTCGGAGACATGGGGGGGGTGATAGCAACTCTCGGAACAGAAGTGACGGCCGGCCGAGGGAGGTAGGCGCAGCCGATCCAGCAGCGGCCGCGCCCCATTCCCCCACCCCCACCCCGGGGAAACACCTCCCAGGGCGGCGGCAGAGGGCCCCTCGTGCGCCCTCGCCGCTGCGGCGGCGTCCCATGGTGCAGCGGTGGCGGCGGCCTAGGGGGCGACTGGTGCAGAGGCGGTGGCGGCCCAAGGGGTGGCGGCGGCGGCGGCCCAAGGGGCAGCGGTGGCGGCGGACCAGGGGGCGCCGTCGTGGGGCGCTGCGGAGGCGGCGCCACCAGCGGCAGCAGCCCAAGGGGCGGCGGCGGCCCGAGGGGTGGCGGCGGCGGCCCAAGGGGCGGCGGCGGGCTAGGCGGCGGGGGTGGGTGATCCGGCGGCGGCTGGGTGCACGGTGGAGGTGGGTGAGCCGGCGGCGGCAGCCCAGGGCTGTCGATGCGATGCAGCTATTGGGGTTAGGGTTTGCTAATCCTAATTACCTAGCTAATGATACCATATTAGAGGGAATAGAAATGAGATGATTAATCTAAGGGTCAAGGGCACATTATATAGATGGATTAGGTGAGGGGAAAAGACTAAACCGCCCCTAACACTAATCCCCTACAAAAGACCAAAATGCCCCCGATTAGCCCACTTAATTACACAGTCTAACAATAAGAACAACAGATAGGAGATAATACAGATTTATATATGAGAATTAGAGTAACGCATGGAGATTCGAACGACATGGCCCAGTTTAAGCAATGCGGCAGCACTTCAGAACGTCGAGTTGTATAAAAAAATCAATACCTTGAAACTTAGATGGCTTCATATGCTACTACAAAATGCAACTTTACTACGACCCTAACTAAAAGGCATTTTCAGACATGTTTATCCAATTGTCTCTGTTCTATCGACTTTAGAAGAATTCATAGGAGGTGAAGATCACTGCTGAAAAACGAAAATTCCCTGTATACCGAAAACTGACAGGAAAAACGGAAAAAACACTCAGAGAAATCATTTCTATCGGCTTGCCGTCAAGGGAAAAGCCACCAGGGATAAAATAAAAGGGAAACAAAAACTGTCTGACAGCAGACCGTCAGAGCTTATTTCCGTGACAGCACGTCCTGCCGGGAAGCGCTCAGGGAAATTCTGGTACCCCAGATTTTCTTTCTTTGATCTCCCCGTTAGAAGAAACCGATATGGAAATATTTTTTACAGGATAGGATTATTCAAATTACCTATCTGTCTTGAACCGACAATAATATGATGCATTTCTCTGACCTTATTTAAATCAAAAGGAAAATATTTGATTCGTAAAACATAGAACAATTTCCCTCAGTGCGCTAACCAACAGAAAATTAAGTTCAGGTTGCAATACAATTCACATTTCCCTGAGTGCAACAACTGACAGGAAAGTATTTGCTGGTTGCAATTAACTCAAATTTACTTTTTTTCAAATCACACATTCCATCAATATCAAACATCACAAGGAGAGATAAATACAACAACCAAGTCTTTCTCGCACGCATGTTGGGGTCGGCACAAGGATAGATAAAATATAGCATAAATATAAAAAATTGATGTGATGTATCAAATGTTTGTGTTAGACACTGTAATTAAGTGTGTGTCACAGGGTCATATTAGTCATTAGAGAGGGATTAGGGTTAGGGGTAGTTTAGTCCTTTTCCCCTCCTAATCCCTATATATAATCAGACCTGTACCTCAGCATTATTATCCTTCTAATACAGCCACAATTACTCCTCTAATATGGTATCAGCTAGGATTTTATTAGGATTAGGGCTTAACCCTAACCCTAATGACCCAGCCGCCGCCCGGCCTCGCCGCCCGCCGGAGCCGCCGCCGCAGCTGAGGCGCTGCGCCCCCGCGCAGCCGTGCGGCCCGCTGTGGCTGCTGCCGCCACCGCCCCGTTCGCCTCCGCTGCCCCCAACCACGCCGCAGTGACCTGGGCCAGGCCCGCCGCTGGCACCGCCTCTTCCAGCGCACCAGCCGCGCCGCCCGCTGGGGCCGCCACCGCCACTGCAGCGCCTCCCGCCCACGCATCCGCGCCGCCTGGCGGGACCGCCGCCGCTGCCGCCGCGTCTCCAGCCTGTGCCGCCGCGCCCTGGGCTGCTGCCGGATCTGCGCTCGGGCCGCCCAATTTCGGGCAGAACCGGCGCGCGCCTGCGCCCGGATTTGGGCTTGAGTGGCAGGCGCCCCCACCCTGGTAAGGGCTTGCGTGGCCGCCACCGCCCCCTGGCTAGATGCCGCCGCGTCACCACCCTAGGCCACCGCACAGCCGCATCTGGCCGCCACCGGCGCTCTTGCAGCCCCCACCACCCATCCAGCCCCAAGCGCTGCCACCCCTCCAGCCAGGCTCGCTGCTGCCGTCTGGCCCGCCACTGTCGCCTCTGCAGCGCCCCATGACAGCGCCACTATTTGGCCCGCAGCAGCTGCAGCCGCCACTCCCTGGACCGCTGCCGCCACCGGCCCCTGGCCCACAGCCGCCACTCCCTGGACCGCCACCGCCGCTGCACCATGGGACGCCGCTGCAGCAGCCAGGGCACACAGGGGGGGGGGGGGGGGGGCGCTGCCGCCCTGGGAGGTGTTTTTCGGCCGCCATCGGCTGGTGTACCTGGATCGGCTGTTGCCTACTTGCTTGGCACGACCGTCGAGGGTCCGAGCGTGTTGTCTTCCTTCCCGGCGCCGCCACCACCGGGGCATGTCGTGACCCGTTCTACACCGTCGGTCTACCTGCGGGGTCTCACGCCGTCTGGCCCTGACTGGGTGGTGGAATCCGGTGCCTCGTACCACACCACCCCTGACATCGGTATCCTCTCCTCTACCCGCCCTTCCCGTCCCTCTGATCCTTCATCTATCGTTGTTGGGAATGGGTCGACTCTCCCAGTCACCTCAGTAGGTGACTTGGGTTTGCCGGATTCGTTTCAGCTACGTGATGTTCTTGTTGCTCCTGACATCATTCAACACCTTCTTTTCGTTCGTCATTTTTCTACTGACAACCATGTTTCCCTTGAGTTTGATCCTTATGGTGTAATTGTGTAGGATCTTACTACTCGACGCATTCTCTTTCGCTGTGATAGTACGGGTCCCCTGCACACGATGTGTCTTCCTGCTTCCGCTCCGCCCCTTGCCCTGACTACGACAGCTTCTTCGACAATTTGGCATCGTCGGCTTGGCCACCCCGGTGTTGATGCTATGTCGAAGTTGTCTGGTAGTTCAGTGATATCTTGTACTCGGGGTACTCATGAGTCTCTTTGCCATGCTTGTCAGTTGGGTCGCCATGTTGGACTTCCTTTTCCGCACTCTGTCACTCGTGTCGGGCACATCTTTGATTTGATTGACTGTGATCTTTGGACTTCACCTGTTCTTAGTGTTTCTGGATGCAAGTATTACTTGGTGGTCGTTGATGATTTTTCGCACTATTCGTGGACTTTTTCCTTGCGACATAAGTATGATACTTTCGGCACTCTTTCTCACTTCTTCGCTTGGGTGTCCACCCAGTTTTGGCGCACGATCCGTGCGGTCCAGTGCGACAACGGGCGCGAGTTTGACAACTCTACGTTCTGTGAATTTCTGCTTCCTCGTGGTGTTCAGTTGCGCATGTCATGTCCGTACACCCCCCCCCCCAAGAACGGCAAGGCTGAGCGCATGATTCGAACCTCCAACGATGTCATGCGCTCCCTGATTTTCAGGCTTCTACCCCTGCTCGCTACTGGGTGGAGGCGCTTCACACTACCACCTACCTCATTAATCGCCTTCCTACTACGGCGATTAGTGTTCCCACCCCTCACTTCGCTTTGTTCGGCACCCATCCTCTTTACGACCATCTTCGAGTCTTCGGGTGCGCTTGCTACCCGAACCTCTATACCACGGCTCCCCATAAGCTTGCGCCTCGCTCGACTCTGTGTGTTTTCCTTGGGTACTCCCCTGACACTAAGGGGTACACGTGCCTTGATCCCACCACCCTTCGTATTTTTATCTCCCGACATGTCATCTTCAATGAGTCTTCCTTTCCCCTTTCCACCCCGTCCTCTGACTCAGTCGCTGAGTTGGATTCCCTCTTCTCTACTGACCCCGAGGCCGCTCCTGTACAGCGACCTTGTCAGTTACCTCTTGCAGGTTACCCACCCGCTACGCCACGCACGACTTCGGCGTCTTCCACGCCACCTGCTGTGCCTTACGTGGCCCCGGTGTCCCTGACGCCACTTGCTGCGCCACGCGAGGCACCGGCGTCCCTGACGCCACCAGCTAGGCCACGCGCGGCCTCGGCGCCCCTGACGTCACCCACTGCACCACGCGCAGCCCCGGTGTCCTCGACGATGCCTGCTGCGCCAAGCGCGGCCTCGGCGTCCCCGACGTCAACTACTGCGCCACGCGCGGCCTCAGCTTCCCCGACGTCACCTGCAGCAAGCCCGATGTAACTAGACGCACCAGGAGCAGCAGTGACGATGACTTCTCGCTTCGCCGACCCTGTACTTGCCTACCAGCGACGAGCACGGGGGGCGGCCCTACTCCAGCTGCACCACGCGTGCACCCGAGATGAGAGAAGATTGTTGTACCCGAGCGGACGGTGTACAGCCCTCCTCTTCTCCACTGGGATCCTGGTCACGTCCACCCGATGGTGACTTGACGTGTGTCCGGGAGTCTTCGGCCAGTTGAGCACTTCGCCGGAGCTGCCTTCTCGTCGACGACTTCTCCATCGACCAACTCTTCTTCGATCTCACCCATACCTACTTCCGTGTGTAGCACCCTCGCCGACCCTCACTAGCGCCGCGCTATGGAGGAAGAGTATGAGGCTCGTCTTGCCAACCGGACCTGGGACTTGGTTCCCTGTCCTGGTCGTGGCAATGTTGTCATGGGCAAGTGGGTGTTCACGCACAAGAAGAAGGCGGACGGTACCTTGGAGAGGTACAAGGCTCGGTGGGTACTCTGGGGTTTCACTCAGTGCCCTGCAGTCGACTACGACGAGACCTTCAGCCCGGTGGTAAAGCCGGCGACGGTTCATACCGTTCTATCGCTGGCTCTCTCGCGTTCTTGTCCTTCCACCAGTTGGACGTCAAGAATGCCTTCCTCCACGGTACACTTACCGAGACAGTGTACTGCAGTTAGCCGACAGGATTTGTTGTTTCAGCTCACCCAGACATGGTCTATAAGCTGAACAAATCCCTGTACGGACTGAAGCAGGCACCGCGAGCCTGGTATAGCCGGTTCGTCTCCTTCTTGGTCTCACAGGGGTTCATCGAAGCTAAGTCAGACACTTCGCTGTTTGTCTATCGACGTGGCAGTGACACTGCTTATCTCCTACTGTACGTCGATGACATTGTACTAACAGCGTCTAGTCCGGCTCTGCTTTGGCGCACCATTTCCGCTTTATAGCAGGAGTTCGCTACAAAGGACCTGGGCCGTCTCCACCACTTCCTGGGCATTGCGGTCGAGGACCGACCAGGCGGCTTATTCCTTCACCAGCGACAGTACTGCCTGGATATCCTCCAGCGAGCGGGCATGGCTGAGTGCAAGCCGTGTTTCACTCCAGTGGATACTCAGGCAAAGCTCTCCGTTACGGACGGGACACCCGTCTCTGACCCCACTACTTACAGGAGTCTTGCAGGTGCTCTTAAGTACCTCACCTTCACCAGGTCGGATATCTCGTATGCAGTTCAGCAGGTGTGCCTCCACATTCATGACCCGAGGGAGCCGCACCTCACCGCTGTGAAGCGGATTCTTCAGTACCTACGAGGTGCCCTCGACTACGGCCTCCTCCTTCGATGTGACACGGCCTCCGAGCTGGTCATGTACACCGATGCTGACTGGGCAGGCTGCCCGGACACACGACGTTCTACTTATGGGTACGCCGTCTTCCTGGGCGGTAACCTTGTCTCCTGGTCCTCGAAGTGACAGCCCGTGGTGTCGCGCTCAAGTGCTGAGGTGGAGTATCGAGCCGTGGCTAACGGCGTGGCTGAGGACTCCTGGCTCCAGCAGCTGCTTCAGGAGCTCCACACTCCCGTCACCAGGAGCACTCTCATCTACTGCGACAACGTCAGCACCGTGTACCTCTCCACCAACTCGGTCCAGCAACAGCGCATGAAGCATGTGGATATCGACCTCCACTTTGTTCGTGAGCGGGTTGCACACGGCGAGGTTTGGGTACACCATGTCCCGACGACGACACAGTTCGTTGACATCTACACGAAGGGCCTCCCGTCGTCGCTGTTCTCCGAGTTTCGGTCCAGTCTCAACATCTGCAGTGGCTAGATGTTGTGACTGCGGGGGGTGTTAGACACTGTAATTAAGTGTTTTGTCACAGGGGCATATTAGTCATTAGAGAGAGATTAGGGTTAGGGGTAACTTAGTCCTTTTCCCCTCCTAATCCCTCTATATAATCAGACCTGTACCTCAGCATTATTATCCATCTAATACGGCCACAATTACTCCTCTAAAAGTTTGGCATCATGATATCAATACTAGTCCTATGCGCACAAAAGAAGCAGTCCACAAAAGTCACAACTTTCAGCATCACCGGTTCAGGCAAGGCCATATGTACCACCATATTCTTGTACTATATTAGCAGTGAGCATATATACTAACCTAAGAGTAAGAATCTGTATAGACCCAGCCCTTCAAAAGATGTAACTACGACACGTAATTCTGTTTTGAAAGTGATCCAAGCTGACTCCATTATTCGAAAGCATGGTTTCCACTCAGGGTGCTGCTCAAACCATGGATGTTGTCGTTATCATTGTTGTTAGCAGATTCAGGACCAGCACGAGACGATCCTGCCACCTGCAAGTGAATCATATACTTAGGTCAACAATGCTCGTATTTTTTCTTCCCACCAATAATCATTTCGAAACCTATATTATGATAACGAGACCTTGTCATAGTAGCTAAGAAATATGGTCAACAAAGAAACAGCAGCAAATTAAATTAAGTGTGCAATTGAAATATTCCCAGAACTTTTGAAGTAATAAGACTGACGTAGCAGCAAAGTAATGAGACTGACGTAGCAGCAAAGAAATTAGTGCCGTAGAGAGATCCATATATGTATTTGTTTCATTGAGCAGCATAAATATTATTGCAACTTATCCACCAATCTAATGCTCAAAACAACAACATAGTTATGAGAACCTACACATCTATCCACCTTACCATGAGGCACTTGATTTCAAAAAATATTTACCTTTCCTTGATCTGAAGTAATATGCAGGAATCAACATGAGGCCACTTCCTCACTGCTTCACTATTTTATTGTCATTTTTTATGATAAAAGGTGGTTGTTCTGCCACTTTCATTAAAACAGTAGAGATTACAAATATTGACCTCAATTTGAGATAGCTTTAGCTAACACAGTATGACCAAGAACAATGCTTTGAAAACATACATTTTGTTTATTTGAGCTATTACTTGAGATGTAACACCCAAAAATTTGGCAAGCCAAATTTTGAAAAGAATGGACGTGATGCATGTGTAGAAATTTGAAACGGATTCGAAGTTTGAAAGAAGAAACAGAAAAGAGAAGAGAGAAAAGAAAAGAAAAAGCCTCACTGGGCCGAACCCTCGGTGCGGCCCAGCAGGCAGCCCAGCCGCCTTTCACCTCCTCCTCCCACTGACGAGCCGGCCCTGCCCGTCAGTGCCTTCGTCCCCAACTGCTCGTGGTCTTCCCGCGTCGGGACTCCATGATGCCCCGCCCGATTTCTACGTGCTCGCCCACGAGTTCGGTTTCTCCGCACACAAACCGCGCGATCGCAACCTCCGCAACTGTGGGGACCACCCCGTGGTTCACCCACTCCGGGATCGCAGAGGGTGGTGCCGTGCGATGCGGCACCCAACAGCACACAAGAAAAGAATATGAACAACATACAAACTTTTATTTTACATAAAACAGCGGAAGTCTTTTACAAACTTAAGTATACAGCGGAAGTAATATACATAACTAGCCTCTCATACTAAAAAAGTGCAGCCGTCCAGCCCGGGGATGCTACACACTAGCAACATTCAACCGGAGATCACGGCGGCCTGCAGGGCTCCAGCTCAGTCGTGTACCCCGACGGGGGCATCGCCTCGTCCTCGGACCCTTCCTCATAACTCTCACCTGCACACAGCACAAATATTGCAACCGTGAGCACGATGGCTCAGCAAGGCTTAACTGACAACCCTAATCATAGAACTCTACATGCAGGGATTAGTAATATGGGATAAATGACTTGCAATAAAGACACGCCTACCTGTTATCCTTACTTTTAGTTTTATAGCAGCAGTTTAATGAGCCTTAGTCAGCCTTCACATCGGAAGTCCACAATCAAACAAGAAACGCTTTCCTCCGATGTGGTGATGCCCAAAGTGGAAGATAAACTTAATTAGCTCTACATCTATAGAAGACATGGTTTCAAAACATTAATCATTCATCACAGCATATTATCATTCATCTGGCTTCTTTCACTTCTTACTATGTCACATGACAGTGAACAAGCAGTACTCAAATAACCGCGAGGGACGGTGATTGCAATCTGGAGACACCCGGACAACAGGTCACATACACCCACTTTCAGAAGTGTGATGCCACACACCTTCCTACTCTGTTGTATGCAACCACCTTTCAAAGGAAACCAAAATGCCGAACCAGTCCATCCGTAACGGGCAGAAGGTCCCCGCGTGGAGCGTGACTGTGCCCACCGGCAGATTTACATCTTGCTACCCTCAACCCACTCCTATAAAACGGTTGGGTAAGTCTCAGCACTCAGGTTAACCAATTACATCGGTTTCCTGTTTATGTCAGTATGTCATCCGGTACTGTTCGATACTTGTTCATCAGGCCCGCACACGACTCGGTCCTCAATCGACACCAATAGGGCTACGCACGTGAGACCTCCGCTCACTGCATCCTATCCCCCCTGCTGGGTCTCAGTTTCACAATTCTTAAGCCATTTTCTACTACTTCCATACAGTGCGATAAAACCTTACCTCACGAGTAGATTCCAACTACTCGACTTCTACCGAGATTCTAAGCATATTAGCATGGCATTCTCTACTCATATGGTCTGTAAACTACCCAACCCTTCATAGGATTTAAAGTCATGCAAGTGGGGTTTCAAAGACCTTAACTCTAATGCAACCATTCATCCTAGACATAAGTGATACAAATGAAAACTTTACAAAAGGTAATTAAATACAAACCAGGGCTTGCCTGGTTGCGAGTCAAAGGAGAAAATAGCGGCTGGTGGGAGGACGTCTTATGGCTCCATCGTATCCTCAACTTCGGTCACTATATGAAATGTAATAAAATATATGCATAAGTGCTATGGAATTATAAGAAGTAAATTCTATTCATAGCTACTGCTATTTAGGATCCTTAATTGGCTTTGGGATTTTTCTAGTGGATACTAGACTCTCTAAGGATGATCTGATCAAAATTTGGAGAAATTTAATTGCACCTTGTGGTCTCCAAAATTCCCACAAGTACAAGGCTTCTCTGAATTTTGAGCCCAAATCTGGAGTTTTAACATGTCTAACAGTGGAAACATAATTAGGGTAAGTCTCCATGATTCTAACAAAATTTGTTTCACCATTTTTGGAGCTACCAACAGAGATATATGAATTTTTTAAGTCGATAAGAAATGCTGAAAATGTCTCTGTTTATTTTCCCATTTTTCTGACATAAAGGATTGACACCATATTTGGCCAAGAAAATGATGTCCAATGCCTCTGAAATTTTTACTGGAGTTCAAGGATATATGGAAGAATGTCCTTCCCAAATTTAGAAATTTTCCAATAAACAGAACTCCTGTGAAAATTCCTACAAAATTGTTGGACATTCCCACACAAAGTTATGGCTCTTCAAAGTTTGAACTAGAATAGGAAAATGCTGGAAATGTTTAAACGCTGTGGTGGGCCCCACACGTCAGCATCCTCTTCCACCTCACGCCAAACAGAGGACCCGGCAGCGCCCTCCGGCGAGGGTGGCCGGAACGGAATTCCCAGCCGCCTCCCGGGCTAAATCTCGCCCACCCCCCCCCCCCCATTTTCAACCCGCTGAGCACGATGGTGGTGTCGCCGGCGGCCGAAACTCGCCGGAAACACGCGTGCACCGGTGACAGCAAGGTTTAGGGCTCTGGCGAGGTCAGGATGCTCCATTTCTCCACCAAACAATCGGCCCTCAGTCTCTAGAGCACCAGTGGAAGGTGTAGAAGCTAGACATGGCAACCAAATCGAACGGGGAGCCCTCCAAACCTATCGGCACCGTGCGCCCGAAGTGGTCCGAAGGTTTTCCCGCGGCAAGAACGTGGAATTCTCGCTCTACACTTAATTTCCCAGCCTAGAATATAGGGAGGAAGGGCGCTAGCTAGTTTAGAACCTGTGTGCGAAGTTTGAACCACTCACAACACGAATTGAAGATGAATTTGGCAAATCTTTACCTCGGGGTCGAATTGCGCTGCCCGGGGATAAATTTCCAAATTCTCGTCCGAGGAATCACGGCTTGGGCTGAGTTTTGGGGGTGAGCATCTCCAGTCGTAGGTGCACCGATGGGTTGGATTGCTTGAGCGTGAGCTTCTCCGGTTTGAGCTGTTCACGGCGACCCAACTCAGTTTCTTTGGTGCTCAACCGAGCGCACGGCCGAACTTCGAATTTCGGCGAGCAAACGAGCACGGAAAAGAGGAGTGCAGTTGCTATCCAGATAGAGCAACTGTGTGCGCTGCTTTTTCGTATGGAGAGCTCGAGCAACCGAGCTACGTTGGTGGCTGGCGATCGGAAAAACAGAAGAGCGGCCGAGGCAGCGAGTTTTTCGCGGGAACAGACCACCGAGGCCGAGAGCGAGCTGGGGAAGGCGAAATGGCTCTGTTGCACTAATGGCATGGTGATCAGAAGGAGCACAGGGTTGGGCAAGCAGGAGGTGCCGCCTGAGGCCTTGGGAGGGGATGGCGCCGGCACGCTGTGATCTCGTGGGCAACAGAGAGGGAAAAATTGAGTCGGTTGTGAAGAGTGTGTGGCTGACAAATGAGTCCCATCCCCTCATTTCTTAATCCATTTTCCACAGCTACTCACAGTTAAATGCTTTGCTTCAACTCAAAGTCATGGATTGAAATGTTGTATTCAGATGATTTGAATCCTGGTGTGGAGTTTTGAATTGAGTTTGGTTATTTGAATTTGAAATGGATTTGAATTATTCATTTGCATTTTTCCAAAAACATAGCAAACCAACTCAATTATTTTTGAATTTTGGCATGGCTGCTAATTCAAATGTGGAGAACACATTTGTGGAACCAAATTTGTAAATTGAGGAAATTTGAATTTGAAACTGAAGTTTAAATTCAGATTCGAGGTCTTCCCTTTTAATCCCAAACAAATATTAGAACCCCTCCAAATGAGCTGAAATTTGTAAGTTTGAATATTTGCCATATGAAGATACAAGTTATGAATTTAGATCTCCATGTTTGGATGTTTTGGGAAATTTGAATCCTCACTTTGGACTTACACCATTATAATCCAAATTTTTAATTCCCCTCATTTTTCCTAAGTGCAAAGGTGCTGAAATTTTTGTTAGCACTTTTGGGGATTTTACATCCCTCGCTCCTTAAAAAGAATCTCGTCCCGAGATTCTAAAAGAAAAGCAAAGTGGGGAAACTTTACTAGTTATACGATGATAGCAATCCCGGATAATTTCCTTGAAGATAGTCCTTGCTTTCCCATGTCGCCTCATCAGTGGTATGGTTACTCCACAAGACCTTGTAAAACCATAAAGTCCGGTTTCTTGTGGCGCAAGTCTTTTCATCGATAATCCGGATTGGATATTCTGCGTATGTGAGGTCTGGTTGAAGAACTTCTATGTCTTCAGTGCGTATTTTAGCCGAGGGTTTGAGACACTTCCTCAGCTGAGAGATGTAGAAGACGTTGTGAATTCCTGCGAGCGACGCCGGAAACTCCAGGCAATAGGCCACTGGTCCGCATTTTCAATGATGGCTTACGGATTGATGAATCACGGCGCAAGTTTGCCCTTCACTCCGAAACGATGAACTCCCTTCATCGGGGACACACGGGCATAAACATGGTCCCTGATGTTGAAGTGGAGACGACGGCGTATTTTATCCGCACAGCTCTTCTAACGAGATTGAGCAGCCTTGAGGTTGGCTTGTATTACTCGCACTCGTTCTTCAGCCTCATTCACAAGTTCAATACCGTAGATAACTCGCTCGCCGGACTCACATCAGTTGAGTGGTACGCGGCATTTCCGGCCATAAAGAGCTTCGTATGGTGCCATCTTAATGCTAGCTCGATAGCCATTGTTATATGAAAACTCTGCCAATGGCAAATGATCGTCCCAGTTTTTACCGTGGTGGATGGCACAAGCGCGTAGCATGTCTTCAAGCACTTGATTCACCCGCTCGGTTTGACCATCCGTCTACGGGTGATACGCAGGAACTTCGGATCAGTTTGGTCCCCAATGATGCGTGCAGCTGTTCCCAAAACCGAGCGACGAACAGCGCACCGCGATCTGAAATAATGGAGCGGGGAACACCGTGAAAGTACAAGATCCTTGTGATATACAACTCTGCATATTGCTTGGCCACGTACTTTGTATGTACGGGGATAAAATGAGCCGACTTTGTTAGTCGATCGACTATTACCCAAATTGAGTTATGCTTGTGAGACGTGAGAGGTAAACCAACTATGAAGTCCATGTTGATATCCTCCCACTTCCACGCCGGAACGTTCAATGGTTGCAGCTGTCCGGATTTACGCATATGGTCGGCTTTCACCCACCGACACATATCACATTCAGATACGTACTTTGCGATTTCTCTCTTCATCCGCGTCCACCAAAACCTGGTTTCCAGATCTTGGTACATCTTGTTGCTGCCCGGATGAATAGAATACTTGGACAAATGAGCTTCATCCAAGATTTCCTTCCGAAGCTTCATGTCACGGGGTACCACTATACGGTATTTAAACCAAAGAGTGTCATGTTCATCTCTTCAGAAGCATTTCATTTCGCCATTCTTCATCCTTCTCCAAAGGTGCGACATTCCCACGTCTTTCTTCTGAGCTTCCATAATCTCCTCTCGTATGGTAGGGACGAGAGCCAGATTATATAATGCCCCATATGGAACCAAGTACAGACTCGGCTCCTCCTCTTCAAGTGGGGTCATGGACAGATTGCTGACATGAGATTTGCGGCTTAACACATCGGCAACCACATTTGCCTTTCCGGGATGGTAGTGAATCTCGATCTCATAGTCTTTGATCATCTCTAGCCATCTCCGTTGCCGCATATTCAACTCTTTCTGGGTGAAATATATTTCAGACTCTTGTGGTTGGTGTAGAGGTGCACTAAGTTCCCTAGTAAATAGTGCCTCCACATTTTCAATGCCAACACCATAGCAGCGAGCTCAAGATCATGAGTCGGATAGTGCTGCTCGTGGTTACGAAGTTGACGTGAGCCATAGGCGACCACTCTTCCTCCTTGCATCAATACACAACCAAGACCGATGCCGGACGCACCACAATATACGTCAAAGGGCTTGGTCGTATCCAGTTGAGCTAGCACCGGGGCTGTGGTAAGATGCTTCACCAATACTTGGAAAGCTCCTTCACATGCTGAGCTCCAAACATATTTGATCCCCTTCTTCAACAATTCAGTCATCGGCTTAGCAAGCTTGGAGAAGTTTGGTATGAATCTCCGATAATATCCCGCTAAACCGAGAAAGCTCCTGACTTCGTGGACAGATGTAGGGGACTTACAATTCAGCACTTGTTCAATTTTGCTTGGATCAACTGCAATGCCTTTCGCAGAAATAATATGACCAAGAAATGGCACTTGACTGATCCAAAACTCGCACTTGCTAAACTTGGCATAAAGCTTATGGTCTCGCAATCGTTGAAGCACGATATGCAAGTGTTCAGCATGTTCTTCTTCAGACTTGGAGTAAACCAAGATGTTGTCGTTAAACACCACCACAAACTTGTCCAACTCCGGCATGAACACTGAGTTCATGAGATACATGAAATGTGCCGGGGCGTTGGTGAGACCAAAAGACATGACGAGATATTCATACAATCCGTATCTTGTCGAGAAGGCCGTCTTTGGAATATCCTCCGCTCGGATCTTGATTTGGTGATATCCAGAGCAAAGATCCATCTTTGAAAATACACTCGCACCCACAAGTTGATCGAAGAGAATATCGATGCGGGGAAGTGGATATTTATTCTTGATGGTCACGGTGTTGAGAGGTCGATAATCCACACACAACCTCAAGGTTTCATCCTTCTTCTTCACAAACAGCGTCGAGCATCCTCATGGCGAGGAACTCGGTCGAATGAAACCCTTCTTCATTAAATCATTGAGCTGCTCCTTCAATTCAGCTAGCCTAATTTGGAGCCTTTTTGTACGGTCTCCGTGATATCGGTGTTGTCCCAGGTACAAGTTCAATCTTGAACTCGACATCTCTATCGGGTGGTATGCCAGGGAGATCATCCGGAAATACATCCGGGTATTCACGGACCACACGAATATCCTCAAGTATTGTGGCTTCCGTGTTATATGTGGCTGGAACTTCTTGAACCGAACGGTCAAGAATAAGAACCTGTGGTTCATGAAGTGCAGAGTTTAAACGAACCACACGTGGAATGATGTCAAGAACAGTACCATGGCGATGTAGACATGACATTCCTAAAATGACATCGAGTTTTTGACTCTCTAACATGATTAGAGAAGTCGGGTATAGATTCCCACCCAATTGCAATGGTGCTCTATAGACCATCCTATCAGCTGTTATTTTCACACCCGGAGAGCATATTAAGTATGAACTATTTGTGGGAATGATAGGCAATTGATATTTAATAACATAAGATTGACTTATGAAATTATGGGTACCACCAGAGTCAAAAAGTATGACTACGGGATGATATAAATAAGAAAATGTACCCGCAAGGACGGGTTCGCCTTCTGGCACGTCTTTGATGGCTAAGTGGTGGACATTGCCGGGTTTTTGTGCTGGTTTCTTGGGCTGATTACGGGGCTGATTTGCACACTGATATGGTGCTGCACCCCTGCCCTGTCGCTGCTCGGGGCAGTCCTTCGCAATATGCCCGACACGGCCACACGTGAAGCACGTGTAAGGTGTCGGGGTCCCTCTGAATTGAGGACGGTATCCCGATGCACGTGGTTGAAACTGAGGCGCATGCGGGACCATCCTTTGCTGCCGTTGTCGCTGTGGTGGATAAGATGGTCGGAAGCTTGGCGCATTATATTGCCGACCGCAAAACAGAGGTGGTCGAGCCAGTGGCTGCCATCTTTGACCGGATGGTGAGCGAGAAACCACGCGGTATTTTTGTGGCGCCTCACCACTGCTGCTTGTCAGCGCGCTGCGTTTCCTCTTATCCGAACCGCGCTCGCGCTGAGCATTTTCTTGTAAAATCGCGCCATTAACAAGGTCGTTGAATGTGCCGCGATTGCTTTGGGCGAGATGGACCTTCATTTTAGAATTCAGGCCCCAGAGGAATGCATTTTGCTTATCTTCCTCCGTTCCCACAAATCCTGGCGCATACTGCGCCAGCCGGTTGAACGACCTGGAGTACTCATGAGCACTCCTCTCGCTTTGTTTCAGCGCCAGGAACTCCTGGAGCTTCTTCTCCATAACACCGGGAGGTACATGATAGGCGTGGAACGCCTCCCGGAACTCCGTCCATGTGACGGCATGGCCAGCCGGTAAGGAGGCGGTGTAGTTCGCCACCAGGTACCGGCTTCCCCTTGAAGCTGTTGCGCTGCGTACAGCGCCTTCTGGTGTTCGGTGCACCGTAGTAAACCGAACTTCGCCTCAAGAGTGCGCATGAAGTTGTCCGCCTCCAAAGGCACTTCAGCCTCCGTAAAGACCGGTGGATGGATCGCCAGGAAGTCCGAATATGAACTTTGTTGGGGCTGGCATTGCCCATTGTCTTGGCATCCTCCCTGACGGGACACATTTTGTTGCACTAGCATCCGCAGCAACTCGGTTTGCTCGTTGCACGAGCCGAGCAATGCAGCGAGAACCTACGCAAGGTTTCTTGGAAGTTCTGGCGGTGGAGGAGGTGGTTGCTGTTGTGTCGTGGTTTGCTCCGGAGGTGGAGACTCATCACCACGAACCTGACTCGGACCTCCCTCCTATTGCGTTGAACATGTACGCACCATTCTGCATTCGTACCATTCAAACAATCAGCACATGTTGGTTTATTTCATCCAGTCTATATAATAGTAGTGCGAGAATGGTGTGGGGACCACCCCGTGGTTCACCCACTCCAAGATCGCATAGGGTGGTGCCGTGCGATGCGGCACCCAACAGCACACACGAAAATATTAGAACAACATAGAAACTTTTATTTGATAAAAAGCAGCGGAAGTCTTTTACCAAATATAACTATACAGCGGAAGTAATGTACATTAGTAGCCTCTCATCCTAACTATGCAAAAGTGCAGCCGTCCAGCCCGGGGACGCTACATGCTAGCAGCATGGAACCGGAGAAATCACGGCGGCGTGCAGGGCTCCATCTCGGCCGTGTACCCTGACGGGGGCATCGCCTCATCCTCAGAACCCTCCTCATAGCTCTCACCTGCATACAGCTCAAATATTGCAACCGTGAGCACGATGGCTCAGCAAGGCTTAACCGTCTAGCCTAGGCATGGAGCTCTACATGCAGGGATGTGTAACATAGGAGAATGGACTTTGCAACAAAGACATGCCTATAAGTTGATCCTTACTTTCAGTTTTATAGCAGCAAATTCATGTGCCTTAGGCAGCCCTCACATCAGAAGTCCACAATCAAACAAGAAACGCTTTCCTCCGATGTGGTGATGCCAAAAGCGGAAAGTAAACTTAATTAGCTCTACATCTACAGCAGTTATGGTTTCCAAAACATTAATATATCATCACAGCATATTATCATTCAACTGGCTTACTTCATTTCTTACCACGTCACGAAACAGTGAACAAGCGGTACTCAAATAACCGTGAGGGAGAGTGATTGCAATCAGGAGACACCCGAACAACACGTTGCATACACCCACTTTCAGAAGCGTGATTCCACACCCCTTCCTACTCTGTTGTATGCAACAACCTTTCAAAGGCAACCCAAATGTCGAACCGGTCTATCCGTAACGGGCAGGAGGTCCCCGCGTGGAGCGTGACTGTGCCCACCGGCAGATTTACACCTTGCTACCCTCAACCCACTCCTATTTACGGTTGGGTAAGCCTCGGCACCCAGGTTAACCATTTACATCGGTTTCTTGCTTATGTCAGTATGCCATCCGGTACTGTTCGATACTTGTTCAGCAGGCCCGCACACGACTCGGTCCTCAATCGACACCAACAGGGCTACGCACGTGAGACCTCTGCTCACTGCTTCCTATCCCCCCTGCTGGGTCTCATTTTCACCACTCTTAAGCCATTTTCTATTCTGACCAAACCGTGTGATAAAACTTACCTCGCGGGTAGATTCCAACTACTCGACTTCTACCGAGGTCCTAAGCATATTAGCGGGGCCTTGTCTACTCGTCGGCTCTGTAAGCTACCCAACCCTTCATAAGATTTAAAAGGTTATGCAAATGGGGTTTCAATCATCTTAACTCTAATGCAAACATTCACCCTAGACATAAGTGATACAAATAAAAAGCTTTATAAAAGGTACTTAAGTGAAAAACCGGAGCTTGCCTGGTTGCGAGTTAGATGGGAAGTCAACTTCAGATGGCAGGACGTCCAAAGGCTCCGGTGCGTCCTCAACTTCGGTCACTAATATGAAAGGTAACAAAATATATGTATAAGTATTAAGGACTTATAAGAATTGAACTTCTATTCATAGCTACTGCTATTTAGGATCCTTAATTGGATTTGGGATTTTTACAGTGGCTGCTAGACTCTCTAAGAATGATTTGAGCCAAATTTGGAGACATGTCATTGCACAATGTAGTCTTTAAAATCCCTACAAGTACAATGCTTCTCTGAATTTTGAGCCCATATCAGGAGCTTTGACATAGCTGGTAATGGAAGATCTGATTAGGGTAAGTCTCCATGGTTCTAACAAAATTTGTTTCACCATTTTTGGACTACCAACAGAGAGATATGAATTTTTGAAGATGGACAGGAGTTCTGAAAAAGCTTCTGTTTAAATTGGAATTTCCAAATAAAGGCTGAACTTTGGAAGGCAATTTGACCTAGCAAATGGACTCCAATGAAGCTCAAATTTTTACTGGCAATCAGTAACTATGTAAAGGATTTGCTGCCCAAATTTGGGGTAATTCATAAAGAATTGTTCCTGTAATAAATCCCTAAAAGATTTAACAAAAACAATTCTACAGAAATTCATGGGCATTCTCATAGCCTAAAATTGGTTTCTCTGTGAAGTACTCCTCATGGGGATTCCAACAAAATTGATCTCACCCTTTTTGGAGTCTTCTACACAAAGTTATGAGCTTGCAAAGATCAGCTAATTCCTCGAATTATTTCCCTAATAGAAACTTCAAATAATTGGGCTGGGCCCACTATTTTAAATCGGACCAGTGAGAATTCAGCAACACCTGGGCTACGGTGTTTAACCCGTGCAGCCACAACAGATCCCGAACCACAAATTGATCCGGCGCCTAACTAGTGCCACTGACAGGTGGGGCAGGCCCTCACCTTCTTCTACCTCGCGCCCGGCCGGCCTCCTCGCCGAAGAAGCGACTGTGCCTCGCTGGAACGGCTGTCCCGTGCCTTAGACGGCTCAATCCTTGCCACCTGTGGCTAAAATCCGACGAGGAACACTCTGGTGAGCTCGGTGGCGGCGCTAAATGGCCGGAAATATCTCCCCGACGGTGGCAGCGGCAAACCTCACACCGGCGCCGTCGTTCTCGCGTAGCAGGCGAGTATTCCGGTTGGGGAGAGCACCGCAAGCATCAGGGTGATGTGAGGAGCACGTTCTTGCACACAAAAGTGGGTGAAAACTTGTGCAAGGTGTAGCTCGACGGTGAACCGAAGTGTTTTCCCATGGCGGCGCGAAAATTGACTAGAACACGGCCAACAATTGATGGTTTTGTTTGGTTCTTTGTCGGGGATGGGCGCTAGAGAGTGCAGAAGCTATGTGCACGTGAGCTCGAGGCATGGTTGATCGTGCAATCCGAATTTGGGTATGAACCGAGCCTCGTCCTTCTACACTAGGGTTCGGGAAACAGTGAAATTCGAGCTACTCGATGAATCTTTTACCACACGGCTGGCGGCTACACCATCCAGGGCTACTCACGCACCTTTCTTGTACAGAAACTCGGGGAAGAGGGTGGCCGGAGGAGGCTGTCGATGGTGAGCCGATCGGCGAGTTCTGGTGCACCTCAGAGCTTTGGCGCCAATCCACGTTTTTCGAGCAGCTCTGATCGGCAAACCTCGAAGGAACTTTGGAGAGGGCTAGAGCACGTCCATGCGCTACTTTTTGCTATGGATGGCCCGAGCAGCCGAGCTCAGCACGCGGTGGTCGATCGGGAGAGAGAGCTATTGGTGGTGTTCGGTGTGAACGAAGCAGCCGCGGCAACCGAGCTGAGGAGGAGGAGAAATAGAGCTGGGGCACTCGGGCGGCCGCTCTTATCGCCCACGTGTGCACCGACGTTGGGCAGCGGGAACCAGCTCGGTGGAAGCGTCGGGCGACGGGTCGGCCGGGAGCTGGCGCGTGGTGATCAGCTCGGGAAACTGAGAGAGGGAAACAGTCGGTTGGTTTGCTTTGGGTGGCTGACAATTGGGCCCCACCTCCCCCCTTTGTTTAGTCAAAATTTTCTGATATTTTTCCATCCAGCAACTCAACATTAAAGGCCTGACTTCACCCCAAAGTTAAGGTTTGAATTTGCTGAATTCAAATGGTTTGAATTCTGGTGTAGAATTTGAATGGGGTTTGATCATTTGAATTTGAAAAGGAGTTTGAATTCTCCACTTTGGTTTGTCCCAAACACATAGCAAACCAGCCCTAAAATTTCCAATTTTTGGCATGGCTGCTCATTCAAAGGTGGAGAACACATTTGTGAAACCAAATTTTCAAATTAATGGAATTAGAATTTGAAACTGAATTTGTGATTCAGATTAGAGGGCTTTTCCTTTTAATCCCAAACAAATATGAAAACTCCTCCAAATGAGCTGGAATTTGGAAGGATAAATATTTAGAATATGAAGATCCAAGCCGTGCATTTAGATCTCCATGTTTGGAAGTTTTGGGAAGTCTAAACCCTCACTTTTGAACTCACCCCATTATAATTCAAAGTTTTAATTCCTCTCATTTTTCATAAGTGTACATGAGCAGAATTTCTTGCTACCACTTTTAGGGATTTTACAAATGGAATAAATAATACGCATAACAATCACACATATGGATAAGGTATAAACTTTATACAACATATACATCCCTGGACCATGTCACATGATCGAGTTCCAAAGTAATGAACTTTAAGGATTAAAAGTTCATTTCGACCATCGTGGGTCGCCACGGGATGTTAAGTGCGTTTGCATGCGTAATTCCTCGCTATTGTACTGGACCAAAACATGTCCTAACTCGAAGTGATATTTTGAATGCATAAAATTTTTCGACTCCATTCACTGTTTTACAACAGCCGCTGGATATCGAAAAGTGAAACCAAGTGTTTTGATTGAAAACTTCACACATGGTTTTCAGTGTCCCGCTTCTGGTCCAGCTGACCAGTCTGGATAATTCAACTGTTTTGACCACTTTGGAGGCAAAACATGGACTGGAGTTCCACAACAACGTTGTAGTGGACTCAAAAAGGAATCCAGATTGTATTTATTTTCCTCCATAGCCTTCCTAATTTATGAGTTATGGTTTTTACAAGTTGCAAGAATTTTTTCAGGAATTTTGACAGCACCTCCTTTGCAAGTGGCAGTTTTATTCACAAAATTCCATCTATTTCTGCCCTCAATCTAGGAAAACACTGAACTGCAAAATTGTAGAATATTTCCTATACTTTCCAACGATGTCTTACTTGATCCTTAGAATTTTTTCTACAGAAAGTTGTGGTCCAAATACATAAAATTCCAGAGAGCATTTTGGTCTGCCCTGTTTCTGGACAGTGCCTACACATCTGAGGTTTTCATCTATTTGGAGGGAGATTTTGTTCTGGAGTTCTACAGAAACATTGTAGAAGACTTCAAAACATTTCCATAATGGTATCCCACAGCTCCATTAGTTCAACCAATCCTAAGTTATACCCTGTTTAATTTCAGCAAAATTTATGCCGAAAACAGGGGAGGTTGTTCCTAAGTCTTTGAGATCGAATCTATACTCCCAACTAACTCTCAGTTCAATATGGGAGTTCAATAACCCCTAAATGGAATCCTAAACTCAATTTTGACTCTTTTCATTGAAAATATCATTTTTATGCAACTAATAACTTATCTCGGTACTACGTTTCCTCACCAAAGAAAAATACTAAGCCGGTATTCTGGCATATACGTGTCAAATGGTGGAATTAAAGGCATCACTCACAAACGGTTTCTACACGTCATGCGCTAAAGTGATTAATGTACCTGCAGAAAAACACACAATAAAGGTGCACACAAAGGTTTTAACATTTCAGGCAGTTCCATATCATAATAAAAACATACGGTCCGTATCGTTGCCATACGGATCGTCCTTGAGTCAAGCCACGTCTCAAGGTACATGGTCGTGTTTTCACACCACACGACGGGGAACCCGAGTAGAGCGCGAACGGGTCGTCACGATTGGGAATTTTATCAATCCAACGGATACCACCTACTGCCTCATGACCGTTGAGGCACGCCGATGGCGAGCGCTGCATATGGCCCTTTGAACATTGAACGTTCAAGAGTTGCATACTATCGTGTTGCTTACCATATGATGGGGTATTCTCACTTTTGCCTAAAGCACGCTGGAGATCAGCGTTTTCATATGATCTCGGAACCATGGAGAGGTTCAGAGACTCATATTAACTACCGTGCCAAGCCACGGTAAACAATTCCATACTATTGCTCGTATGGCAAGCTTACCGCAATTGATCCGTCTGCGGTGGCATACCTTACCTCTTACCCGACGTCGGAGCGTCATTACAGAATGTATAACAAGTATGTTAGCATTTCCACCATAATATCTACTACTGTCATAGGCCTTATGTGGGCATAGTGACTAATCCTCACTCGACTACTTTTAAGTTTTCAAAATAGGCTCTTTTCGAGCATGCTATTCCCAATGCGGCTCCGATACCATGACTGTGGGGACCACCCCGTGGTTCACTCACTCCGGGATCACAGAGGGTGGTGCCGTGCGATGCGGCACCCAACAGCACACAAGAAAAGAATATGAACAACATACAAACTTTTATTTTACATAAAACAACGGAAGTCTTTTACAAAATTAAGTATACAGTGGAAGTAATATACATAACTAGCCTCTCATACTAAATAAGCAAAAGTGCAGCCGTCCAGCCCGGGGACGCTACACACTAGAAACATTCAACCAGAGATCACGGCAATGTGCAGGGCTCCATCTCGGCCGTGTACCCCGACGGGGGCATCGCCTGGTCCTCGGACCCTTCCTCATGGCTCTCACCTGCACACATCTCAAATATTGCAACCGTGACCACGATTGCTCAGCAAGGCTTAACCGACAACCCTAATCATGAAACTCTACATGCAGGGATTAGTAACATGGGATAAAGGACTTGCAATAAAGACATACCTACCTGTTAATCCTTACTTTCAGTTTTATAGCAGCGGTTTAATGAGTCTTAGGCAGCCTTCACATCGGAAATCCACAATCAAACAAGAAACGCTTTCCTCCAAAGTGGTGATGCCCAAAGTGGAAGATAGACTTAATTAGCTCTACATTTACAGCAGACATAGTTTCAAAACATTAATTGTTCATCACAACATATTATCATTCATCTGGCTTCTTTCACTTCTTACTACATCACAGAACAGTGAACAAGCAGTACTCAAATAACCATGAGGGACGGTGATTGCAATCAGGAGACACCCGGACAACATGTCACATACACCCACTTTCAGAAGTGTGATGCCACAAACCTTCCTACTCTGTTGTATGCAACCACCTTTCAAAGGAAACCCAAATGCCGAATCAGTCCATCCGTAACGGGCAGGAGGTCCCCGCGTGAAGCATGAACATGCCCACCGGCAGATTTACACCTTGCTACCCTCAACCCAATCCTATAAAACAGTTGGGTAAGCCTCAACACCCAAGTTAACCAATTACATCGGTTTTCTGCTTATGTCAGCATGCCATCCGGTACTGTTCGATACTTGTTCATCAGACCCGCACACGACTCGGTCCTCAATCGACACCAACAGGGCTACACACGTGAGACCCCCGCTCACTGCATCCTATACCCTCTGTTGGGTCTCAATTTCACAATTCTTAAGTCATTTTCTACTCTTTCCATACCGTGTGATAAAACCTTACCTCGCGAGTAGATTCCAACTACTCGACTTCTACAGAGATCTTAAGCATATTAGCATGGCATTCTCTACTCATCGAGTCTGTAAACTACCCAACCCTTCATAGGATTTAAAGTCATGCAAGTGGGGTTTCAAACACCTTAACTCTAATGCAACCATTCATCCTAGATATAAGTGATACAAATGAAAACTTTGCAAAAGGTATTTAAATGCAAACCGGGGCTTGCCTAGTTGCGAGTCGAAGGAGAAGTTAGTGTCTGGTGGGAGGACGTCCAACGGCTCCGACGTATCCTCAACTTCGGCCACTATATGAAATGTAACAAATATATGCATAAGTGCTAGGGAATTATAAGAAGTAAATTTCTATTCATAGCTACTGCTATTTAGGGTCATTAATTGGCTTTGGGATTTTTCCAGTCGATACTAGACTCTCTAAGGATGATCTGATCAAAATTTGGAGAAATTTCATTGCACCTTGTGGTCTCCAAAATTCCCACAAGTACAAGGCTTCTATGAATTTTTAGCCCAAATCTGGAGTTTTAACATGTCTAACAGTGGAATATATAATTAGGGTAAGTCTCCATGGTTCTAACAAAATTTGTTTCACCATTTTTGGAGCTACCAACAGAGAGATATGAATTTTTGAAGTTGATAAGAAATGCTAAAAATGTCTATGTTTATTTTCCCATTTTTCAGAAACATAGAGAATTGACACCACATTTGGCCAATCAAATAAGGTCCAATGCCTCTGAAATATTTACTGGAGCTCAAGGATTCTTGGAAGAATGTCCTGCCCAAATTTGGGAATTTTCCAATAAACAGAACTCCTGTGAAAAGTCCTACAAAATTTTCTTTAAATGAATTAATGAGCCAAATCCAGAGATTTTCATAACGATTGGCCTGCACCCCTTGATATTACTCTCTTAGAGTAGTCCAACAAAATTTGTTTGATAATTTTTAGACATTCCTACACAAAGTTATGTCTTTTCAAAGTTTGAACTGGAATAGGAAAATCCTGGAAATGTTTAAATGCTGCGGCGGGCCCCACATGTCAGGATCCTCTTCCACCTCACGCCAGAGGACCCGGTAGCGCCCTCCGGTGAGGGTGGCCAGAACAGCATTCCCGGCCGCCTCCCGGGCCAAATCTCGCCGCCCCCACCATTTTTCAACCCGCTGAGCACGATGGTGGTGTCGCCGGCGGCCGAAACTCGCTAGAATTACGCGTGCACCGGTGACAGCAAGGTTTAGGGCTCCGGTGGGGTCGGGATGCTCCATTTCTCCACCAAACAATCGACCCTCGGTCTCTAGATCACCAGTGGAAGGTGTATAAGCTAGACATGGCAACCAAATCCACCGGGGAGCCCTCCAAACCCATCAACACCGTGCACCCGAAGTGGTCCAAAGGTTTTCCCGCGGCAAGAACGTGGAATTCTCGCTCTACACTTAATTTCCCGGCCCAGAATCGAGGGAGGAAGGGCGCTAGCTAGTTTAGAACCTATGCGAAGTTTGAACCACTCACAACACAAATTGAAGATGAATTTGGCAAATCTTTACCTCGGGGTCGAGTTGCACTGCCTGGGTATAAATTTCCAAATTCTCCTCTGAGGAATCACGGCTTGGGCTGAGTTTTGGAGGTCACCAGCTCCAGTCGTAGATGCACCGATGGGTTGGATTGCTTGAGCGTGAGCTTCTCCGGTTTGAGCTGTCCGCGGTGACCCAACTCGGTTTCTTTGGTGTTCAACCGAGCGCACGGCCGAACTTTGAATTTCAGCGAGCAAACAAGCACGAAACAGAGGAGTGGAGTTGCTAGCCAGATAGAGCAACCATGGGCGCCGCTTTTTCGTATGGAGAGCTTGAGCAACCGAGCTACGTTGGTGGCTGGCGATGAGAAAAATAGAAGAGCGGCCGAGGCAGCGAGTTTTTCGTGGGAACAGACCACCGAGGCTGAGAGCGAGCTGGGGAAGGCGAAATGGCTCTGTGGCACTCGTGGCGTATGATCAGAACGAGCACAGGGTTGGGCAAGCAGGAGGTGCCGTCTGAGGCCTCAGGCGGGGGTGGCGCCGGCGCGCTGCGATCTCGTGGGCAACAGAGAGGGAAAAATTGAGTCGGTTGTGAAGAGTGTGTGGCTGACAAATGGGTCCCACCCCCTCATTTCTTAATCCATTTTTCCACAGCTACTCACAGTTAAATGCTTTGCTTCAACTCAAAGTCATGGTTTGAAATGCTGAATTCAGATGATTTGAATTCTGGTGTGGAGTTTTGAATTGAGTTTGGTTATTTAAGTTTCAAATGGAATTTGAATTATTCATTTGCATTGTTCCAAAAACATAGCAAACAGCCTGAATTAGTTCTGAATTTTGGCATGGCTGCTAATTCAAATGTGGAGAACACATTTGTGGAACCAAATTTGCAAATTGAGGAAATTGGAATTTGAAACTGAAATTTAAATTTAGATTCGAGGGCTTCCTCTTTTAATCCCAAACAAATATTAGAACCCCTCCAAATGAGCTTAAATTTGGAAGTTTGAATATTTGCCATATGAAGATCCAAGTTATGAATTCAGATCTCCATGTTTGAAAGTTTTGGGAAATTTGAATGCTCACATTGAACTTACACCGTTATAATCCAAAGTTTTAATTCCCCTCATTTTTTCCTAAGTGCAAAGGTGCTGAAATTTTTGTTAGCACTTTTGAGGATTTTACACCAACCCTCCTCGATTTAAACGATCTCCAGCCCCAACCCCTCCACCTCGCACGCTCCCGCCATTGCTCTCGGTAAGGCGCCGCCGGAACCGAAATTCCCTCCGCACACCGTCGTTTCTTTCCTTATAACCGGTCTCACATTTCCGCTGCAGCTTGCACAAGCTGTAGACGCTACCGTCGGGGAGAATTTTCGCCAAAGAAGCCGATCCCGACGCTCGCCGGTAAGGGGCCGCCACCATCCGCCAGTGAGAGCAACGAATTACCCTGTTTTGATTCAATATAACCATCGGAGTACCTTCGCTGGACCACAGGTAAACTCTACGACCAGAAAACTTGAAGGATCACCAACTCCAACTGCCGCTCCGACGAGCACTGAAGGTCGCCGCCGCCTGTCCTCGTCGCCAACTGGTTTCCGAGCTCTTCGGGTCCAAGAATGTAGCATAGGTGAGCTCCCCTACCTCCCCTCTGTCGATCTATGCCGAGAAGTCTGAGTTTTAGCACGTGTATACGAAGATCCAAACCGCTTCGGCGAGATCGCCGCTCCCCGCCACCGTGCGCAGCGCCCCCCTCCGGCCGAAGCAACGTGGCACACTGTGACGCGTTTATTTTAAATCAGACGGCCGAGAACAGAATCCTCGCGTACCCCTTCGTGATCTAATCTTGGACCTTCAATTAAAATCCGACGGCCCACATTCAAAGCAGCAATTCCCGCCGGAAGATTTGCGGGCTACCCCGTGGCACCATGGGAATTTGAGAGCTAGCCCCGGATTCTTCTGTTCTAACCCCTAGGCCCTCTGGAAATTTTGCAAATACGTGTAAATACTAGTTTTAGCCCCTGGATTTAATGAAATTAGGAAAAATCCTGCTGTATTTGATGTTTAGACCCCTGGGCTTTGTGGAAAATACAGTTTTGGACCCTGCAGCAGTGTAGAATTTAAATTTGGACCCTGTAGAATATCTGATTTAGCAATGTAAACATTTGAATATGATTTAAATTCAAATAGGAGTGCAAACACCTATGCAAATTCAATTTAAATTTATCTAGCACTTTGAAAACTTGTAGGACAGTTTGAAATTTCAATTTGGATGGAAAATAATTCTGAAGAACATAATTTAGATTCTGTTTATTGCTGAAAATCTATTTTTAGGCATAAAAATAAATCTTAAATGTGTGTAAAAAATAATAAACACTTTAGGAAAAGCTCATCGAAGGTTTTGAGTGTGAAATTTAGGTTTTAAAGTTTAGGAATAAGGTATAGAATTCCATTTTAGGACTGAAAATACATTTTTATGCAAGTTTTGTATTCAAACATGGTGGTAAGCAAATTAGGAAGTGACTTAGATTGAAAATTAGTTTATATGTGAGTTCCAATTCTGAAATCAACTTAGGAACCACATATATTATATATATATATAGATATGTGTAAAAGTCCCAAAAACTTGTAAATAGAAAACTTGAGCTATGAATAAAGTTAAGTTTGAATACAAGAAATGGGACTTATAAAAAAAACTTTTGTGTTCCTCATGAAAGTGTTGGCATGTGCAATAAAACTTGGAATTCAGTTTGAACTAAGAGGGTCACTTCCAAAAAGAGGAGGGCCATCTCCAAAAAGGAAAAAAAATTCAAACTGATGTTGGAGAAGTTGTAGTTGCAAAAGCCAACTCAAAGATCAGAGGATATATTTGAGTTTCTCAGGTCCAAATTATGAGGGAGCCAAGTTTTGAGCAAATTTGGAGGTGCTTTGATATGAATATCAAAGGAACTTGTAAATTTCACCCAAATTTGAATTTAAATTCGAAATTGAGGCACAACTGGTCAAATTGCCAAATAACTTTTGCATTTAAATTCCTCAGAGCTGAAGTTTACAATGTGCCAAAAATTGGGATATTTAGGAGAGGAGGTGAGTGGGACCCAATTGTCATTGAGGAGAGGGGGAGACTTAGCACATAAGCAACAGTCTCTCTGTTCAGACTCAAACCGGATCACTGTTTTTCGCTCGAAGGACCGAACGCACGCGCGCGCGCCACCGAAACCACGCGACCGCCAGCTCCCGAGCTGCTTCGACGTCGGTTCCCCTCGCCCTTATCGTCCCCCCCACCGAGAGTGCACACCTCACAGCACCGAGCCACGTCCGAGCCACGCGCCCTCCTCGCCACAGCGCCGTTTCCGGGAGCTTTTGCCGCCGCCGCGCCCACACGCTCGGGCTCCCATCGTCAACCCTCTCCCCGAGCCGTGGACACCCGGACGAGCTCGAAAGCAACGTCGCCCACACTCCCTGAAGCTGTCAAGGCCAGTTCTGAGGGTGCAGCGGGCTGCAATCGCCTCGGCGAGCCGGTTCTTCCCCGGCGGACCAACCTCGGCGACTTGACTTGAAACCAAGCCACTCCGGTGTTTCACGCCCAACAAATCCACGAAAAAGGTTGGTTACCACCTCTCCTTGCTGTCCACCGAGTTCGGGGTCAGTTCATGGGACCACCTAGCCGGAATTTGAGTTTTACTCACGGCGGTTTCTTCGGGTCGCCGGCTCCAGACCGGGAAATTCTCCCCCGAGGTGTGAGGGCTTCCAGTTGTGTGCTGGTGTCATGATCCTCAGACTCCTACGGACCTCCTCGACCAAACAGCGCCCGATTCCATCAACCCTAGCCGAAGAAAGCCCAGTTTTTACACTGTCGCCGCAAATACCACCTCGGGCGCACGGTGACAGCATAGCTAGCGGCCTCTCCAAGCAAAATTGAGCACACGTCGATGATCTACACCTTCCACTGATGCTGTAGCGCTAATCCTTCGTGCTTTTGGCGAGCTAGAACAGCGGCGCTACGTCGCCGAAGCTCGGTTAAGCCGCCACACCGTCGCGAGCTCGGTTAGGGCCGACGTCGGTGTGGGGAAACCCTCTCCCCGTGATCAGCACACGAAATTAGGGGCTGACGGCAAGTTTGAGCACGGGAAGTGAACGGAGGCCCGGGTTCTGAAGTTTTCCGGCGAGCTCCGGCGGCGGGGGTCGCGCGGGAGCCGGAGGAAGACGAAGGTGGTCGGTCCCACCCGTCAGCGGCTGAAGTTAAACATACGGGATTCTCTGTGGCCTCGGATCAAACTGTGACAATGCGGGAAATACTCTGTAACCCGTGTGGCTCGTGTTTCAGCGGTCGACACGTGGCCCTGTGGCCCACAGGCAGAGTTTGAACTTTTCCCAAATTAATTTGAATTCCAGATTTGGTTCAAACTTTGGATCTGCATAACTTTTGCTAGGAAGCTCCAAATTTAGTGATTCAAATTGGGTTGGATTCAGGATGAAGAGCTCTGTTCAAATGTACAACCCAATTTGCATGAAAACCAATAGGAAATTCTGGAAAATTCTTTAAAGCTTTTTAGCAAAAGAATTTTAGAGGGAGTTTGGTTCATCCAAAATTCCCCAAATTTTGCCAGGATATTCTTCAGGATATTAGGAGGCTCCAGTAAAAGTTTCAGCTCATTTGGAGTTGATTTAGTTAGGGTAATTCTAATTCCAAATTTCTGTATTCAAATAAGTACAGAAACATTTTCAGAGAATTTCCAAAACTTGGAAATTTAGTTCTGGGCATTCCTTAACTCCAAAAATCCTAGGAAAATTCAGACATACTCTCTGAGCTATGTATGAAATTATAGTTCACTTGGAATTGCATGAAAGTGCAAATTTAATCAGGATTAATTCCTTTTTGCTTAAATGCTTAGGGAATTGTTCTGGGTAATCCAATTAGTGAAATGTTCTGAATTTTGGTCCAGAGAACTTTCTTGTGACAAAGAACTCCCAAGAAAATTCCCAGCTCCATTGGAGCCCTGGATCATTATGTCCTGTTCAACCTCATTAGTTGATCCCCACCCAAGTGATGAACCTCACTTCTCACTTGAGGATAGTGCTTAGACACACATCCAAACCACCACCCCAGTGTCATGTTAAATTCTTAAACAAAGTTCCAGTTTTTAAACTTGTCTTTAGCATTTGTTAGAAAAACGTTTTCCAATTAAAGATGTGCATGTTCATAACGTGTAGTGCTTAAACGTGGAACGTGGAGAAGGAGGAGCTGAGCTTGGATCAAGGAGCAAGAAGGCAGGGATTGAGCTTCAAGTCATCATCAGCAACTAACTTCATATTATTTGACTCTAGTCACCTGCAAAACCAAGGCAAGCCCTGGTTTGCACTTAAGTTGTTTTTAAAGTTTTCCCTTTGTTCACTACATTTGGTCAAGGTTTGTATGTGCATTAGGTCAAGGATGAGTGATACTCCACTTGCATAACCAAACATGAACCCTGAGGTCAAGGGTAGAAATGTGTCATCGCTGTAGCATAGGGCAATGCTAAATAGACTAGGGCATCCGGTAGAAGACGAGTAGTTGGAATCTACTCGCGAGCTATAGTTTAGGATATCATAAGTGTGGTTGGGGAAGGAAGCAAACTAAAGTTTACATTTCTAAAGATGAGACCGGGCAGAGGGGTTAGGCTGCGACAAGACGAGGTCTTGGTCGAGTAGCTCTGCCTGTGTCGGTTAAGGACCGATGCGTATGCCGCGTCCAGGAGCAAGTCTTGAGTTGTGTACCGGATGCTTACTGACATATGGGAACCAGGAAACCGATGTACCAGGTTCACTGGATTGTAGAGGCATACCACATCGTCTCGTTAGACCTATGAGCCCGAGACGGCGCGACCGGTTCTACAGTTTAGTGTCCTGAGAAAGGTTGCCACATACGACGTAATGAAGGACGCCAGAGTTGGGTCTTCAGAGGCGGGCGTATGTGTCGAGTTATCCGGGTAGTGTTTGATTCGAATCACCGTCCCTCACGGTTATTGAGTACCGCTTGCTCCCATGTTGTGACGTATTTAATCAACTTGTGTGGAAACAGTTTGCAAAAAGTTTAATTGCTGTTGTGATTATGTTAAGTTGCATGAAAACCATGTTTGAAGTAGAGATAGAGCAAACTAAATTTATTTCTCACATTGGGGACAAGTAACATTGGAATGAAGCGTTTCTTGTTTGATTGTGGAGTTCCAATGTTGCTGGGCGCAAGGTCACTATTATTATGGCTAAAATCTGAAAGTCAAGGATGAACTCGTAGGCGAGTCTTTTCGCAAAGGACAGGCTTAGATCTTAGGTTACTTTCACATAGAGTTCCATGCTTTAGGAGAGACGGTTAAGTCTTGCTGAGCCTTTGTGCTCACTCTTGCTATATAAGTGGTTTTGCAGGTAAGCATCGACGCTATAAAGAAGGTTGTCCGGTGAGACTCGGGAACTTCCGAGTCATGTCACCCTTGGAGAACCTAGCCGCTGCCTTGTCTTCGTGTTGCTAGTGAGAGGAGTCCGCGGGCTGGACCTCTTCTCGGTGCTTCATAGTTATTCAACGTGAGCTGTTTATAGACTTCCGGTGTAGCTATTTTATGTAAATTATTTACAAAGAGCAGTTGTAAGCTTCCGCTTTGGTTTATGTAATACTGTGTTCCTTATATGTGTGTTGTTGGGTGCCGCATAACACGGCACCAACCAATGCGATTCCTCGGGCAAGGCGGCACGGCCCTGTGATCGGGGTCGGGCCCCCTCAGCGTGGTATCAGAGCCGCATTGGTAATAGCACACGGAGTAAGAATCGTATTACGACAAAAACTTAGGATACGGTGAGGAAACGATATTAGGCCCACATAAGGACTATAGTAGTGTAGTTACTTAAAGTGGCAAGACTAACTTATGTGTTTTAATTCTGAATTTTCATTATGTAACGACGCACCTACGTTCTGGTAAGCGTGGTAAGGAACGCCACCGAAAGCGGATCAATTTCGGTTAGCTCCCCTGACGAGGAAAGTGGTTGAGGGTTAGTTCTCACAGCTTTGTGTGAGATGTTAATATGAAACTCTTGGACTCTTCATGTTCCTGAGTTCATATGAAACGCTGATCCTTAGCGTGCATTAGGCAAGTAAGTGGAGACCCCATCGTGTGGTCAGTAACGCGATAGTGTGTTCTTCTGGAAGTAGCCAGGAGGACATACGCAGCGCTTGCCATCGGCGTGCCCTGCAGGGCAGTAGGTGGTATCCGTTGGGTTGATAACATTCCCAACCGTGACGACCCGTTCATGACATACTCGGGTTCCCCGTCGTGTGGTGTTCAAACACGATCACGTACCTTGAGACGTGACTTAACTCAAGGACGGCCGTATGACAATGATACGGGCGTTTGTATTTACTTTTAAATATGGAACTGCCTGAAATGAAACAAACCTTTGAGTGCACCATTATTGAGTGTTTTTCTGCAGGTACTAACCACGTACGTATCCCGTGTAGTACACGTGTGCGAGAGACCGTCTTAGTGCCACTGATAAAACGGATATGCCGGTATAATCCGGGTTAGGATTTTTATTTTGGTGAGGCTACGTAGTACCGACATGTTTCTTACAGTGCATCGACACCGTACTACATTTAATAACCTCTTCCCTATGAAGAAATGATTCATGAACTAACTTTCAACTAAAAATGGAAGTTTTAAACAAGTATTAGCTACTGAACTCTTATTTTGAGCTAAGATTCAAATGAGAGAATTACTAGGCTTCAAAGTTTTCAAAAACAGAGTGCTCTGTTTCTGGCAGGATTTCTTGCTGGCCTTTGACAGAGCATAACTCTGTGTATCTTTAACCAATCAAGGTATATGATACAGTTCTGGAAATATTTTCAAGTGCTCTACAACTTCTGGTAGGCCTCCAGAGCAGAATCACATTTTAAGTTGGTGAAAAGTCCAGTTGAAGACAAACTGTTCAGGACCAGGACAGTAGCAAAAACCTCTCTGGACCTTTCTGTTTTTAAGCCATAACTTCCTGTAGAAAAATCCTTAAGGAGCACATAAATACTTGTTGGAAAGCTACTGGAGTTTACTATAACTTTGGTATTGAACTCAAGTCTAGAATCTGTTGATGACTTGAGTAAAATTTGGAGTTTGTGTGAGCTGGTCAGGGTAGTCCCGCTGATTAGCTTAGCGTACATAAGATTTGTTCAAACATGAATGTGGTTATGCTTTCATAAAGTTCATGACATGTTCATGTTTTACTTATCTTTATTTACTACCGAGATGGAATTTTGATTGACTCAAAAATTTTGTTTCGTGCAGTATGGTACGTACACATTCTCAAATGGAGATTGGAGGTTCAAGTCGAGGTGGGAGTGACTCGACTTCATCACAAGAGCCATCGCCAACCAGATTGGCGGAAATTATGGCCAAAATGAATGAAAATCTCCAAACTCTAGTTCAGCAAGGCATAGATCGAGAAGCTCAACATCACATGCCAACCCAGAGCACGTATCTGGATTTCTTGGCGACACAACCGCCGGTATTCTCCGAGGCGGCTGACCATTGTGAAGCAAATCACTGGTTACGTGTCATTGAGTCCAAGCTTGGGTTGATCCGATGTGATGAATTCTCGAAGACTCTATATGCCGCTCAGCAGCTTCACGGCTTTGCTGGAGCATGGTGGGCAGAGTACCTTGCTGCCCAACCAGTAGGGCATCGTGTCATATGGGCAGAGTTCCAGAATGCATTTCGTGCTCGTTTCATCCCTGCGGGCATAATGCAAACCAGTCTGGATGAGTTCTGGAGTCTGAAGCAAGGGGACATGAGTGTTATTGAGTATGCGAAGGAATTCAATCGCTTAGCTCAATATGTCCCTGACTATGTGAAATCACCATCCATGAGGGGTTATCAATTTTATCGAGGGCTGACTGCTAGGCTGCGATGTGAATTGGCTCAAGTTAGCCAAGAGAATTTTGATGAGTTTGTGAGCTGTGCTATCGCTCAAGAATATTATTCCAACCTCTACCTCAAGGAAAAGAGGGAGAGGGATTCATCACAAGATGAAGACAATCGTCTACCTCAGAAGTATCGGTTGGTAATCCGTTCACCTTCCGGTCGAGAGATTCCACAAGAGGTGCAATCATTCTGGGAGTGTGACGACTCTTCTACTCCACAGAGGTCTTATTCACCTCTACCGCGGCAGCAACTTATTTCTTATGCACCCCAGTGTCAACAAGGTGCACTAGAACATTATTACCCTCAAGAGGCTGAAGATGAACAAGGTGATTTCTCAGTTGAACCGAGTGCTGTCCCCCTCCATATTGACAATGAGCCCAATGTCAATGAAGCAACTGAACCAAACAGCAACAACGTGTCTGCGGGTCCAGTTCCAAAAAGTGATCTTGGGCAGCCCAGAAAAGCTATGTCAAAAGTGGGGACAGTCAATTATGTGTCAGTCGATGATCTGCCAAAGGGAGGACCTGTTCTTGCCGGCAGGTTCACCTTAAATGACAAGCCGGTTGTCATTTTATTCGACTCGGGTGCGACACATAACTTCATTAGCAGGGCAACGGTGATCCGGGATCAGATCTCCACCACTATCACGAAAGGTTCCTACCTTATTCATTCGCCAGGTGGAGACATATCAACTAATGAAGTCGTCTCTCGAGCACCACTTTGCTTGGGTGGAAAAATTTATCCTACCACCCTCATCATTCTCGAAGACCAGGGAATCAGTGCCATATTGGGAATATCATGGTTGACCTTCCATAAGGCTGTTCTGGACATCGAGAACAGGAGTGTTCACTTGGACTCTCCACTTCACGGACGTCAAACATTGTATCTCGGCGAAGCGGTTTCCAAAGACCCGGAAGTATGTAATGCCGAGGCTTGCAAATTAGAAGACATTCCGGTAGTCCGTGAATATCCGGACGTGTTTCCCGAAGATCTTCCAGGACTACCACCTGAGCGCGAGGTGGAGTTCAAAATAGAGTTGATACCGGGAACCACGCCGATCTCTCGGAGACCATACAAAATGGCTCCGAATGAATTAGCAGAATTGAAGGAGCAACTCAAAGATCTGATGGACAAGGGGTTTATTCGTCCAAGTTCATCACCATGGGGTTGCTCAGCGTTGTTCGTGAAGAAGAAGGATGAGACGCTGAGGCTATGTGTCGATTATCGTCCTTTAAATGCTGTGACCATAAAGAACAAGTATCCACTACCAAGAATTGATATTCTTTTTGATCAGCTAGTGGGTGGTAAAGTCTTCTCCAAGATGGACTTAAGGTCGGGATATCATCAAATCAAGATTCGCGCGGAAGATGTCCCGAAAACAGCATTCTCGACAAGATATGGGCTCTATGAATATCTTGTCATGTCATTTGGGTTGACTAATGCTCCGGCCCACTTTATGTATCTTATGAACTCGGTGTTCATGCCGGAGCTGGATCAGTTCGTCGTGGTATTCATCGACGACATTTTGGTCTATTCCAAATCTGAAGAGGAACACGCTAAACATTTGCATATTGTGCTCCAACGACTGCGGGACCACAAGCTCTATGCAAAGTTTAGTAAATGTGAATTCTGGATCAACCAAGTGCCATTTCTTGGACATATTATTTCAGCAGAAGGCATTGCTGTTGATCCAAGCAAGATTGAACAAGTGCTGAAGTGGAAGTCTCCAACATCAGTCCATGAAGTTCGTAGCTTCTTGGGTTTGGCTGGATATTACCGGAGGTTCATCCCGAGCTTCTCAAAAATCTCCAAACCTATGACGGAGCTACTGAAGAAAGGCATCAAGTATGATTGGAGCAAGCCATGTGAGGAAGCTTTTCAAGCGTTGGTGAAACACCTCACAACAGCCCCGGTTCTAGCTCAACCGGATACAACCAAGCCTTTTGATGTTTATTGTGATGCATCCGGCGTCGGGCTTGGTTGTGTACTCATGCAAGGAGGACGTGTGGTCGCATATGGATCACGGCAATTACGGAATCATGAGCAACATTATCCAACTCATGATCTCGAGCTTGCTGCCGTGGTACTAGCTTTGAAGATGTGGAGACATTACCTGTTGGGAAATCTGGTTCATCTCTACACCGACCACAAGAGTTTGAAGTACATATTCACTCAGAAAGAGTTGAATATGCGACAACGGTGATGGTTGGAGTTGATCAAGGACTATGAGATTGAAATTCATTATCATCCGGGCAAGGAAAATATGGTTGCCGATGCACTCAGCCGGAAGACTCATATTCATAGCCTATCCATCACGCCGATAGATGAGGAAGAACCAAGTCTTTACTTGGTTCCATTTGGAGCCCTACATAACCTAGCCCTCATACCCACAATAAAAGAGGAGGTTATGGCAGCTCAAAAGAAAGACAAGGGCATGGCTCATATCATAAGGAGATTGAAGAACGGGGAAATGAAATGTTTCCGGTTAGATGAGGAAGATACCTTGTGGTTCAAGGACCGGATAGTCGTACCCCGTGATATGAGGCTGCGGAAGAAAATTTTGGATGAGGCTCACTTATCCAAATTTTCTATTCATCCGGGCAGCAACAAGATGTACCAAGAATTGAGGACTAAATTTTGGTGGACCCGGATGAAGAGAGAAGTTGCTAAATACGTATCAGAATGTGATACGTGTCGAAGAGTTAAGGCCGACCATGTGAAGAAGTCGGGCCTGCTGCAACCGCTACAAATACCGGCATGGAAGTGGGAAGACTTGAGTATGGATTTCATCGTTGGGTTGCCGATGACCTCCCACCACCATGACTCGATTTGGGTAATCGTTGATCGATTAACCAAATCGGCACGCTTCATTCCGGTGCATACCAACTACAGCGCCAAGCAGTATGCGGAGTTATACATAGCACGAATCCTATGCCTGCACGGAGTTCCCCGTACCATTGTCTCCGACAGAGGATCGCTGTTCGTATCCCGTTTCTGGGAACAGCTACACATATCCTTGGGAACTAAATTGATTCGAAGCTCCGCGTATCACCCTCAAACCGATGGACAAACGGGGAGGGTGAATCAAATACTTGAAGATATGCTGAGAGCATGTGTCATCCACCACGGTAAGAGCTGGGATGATCACTTACCATTGGCGGAGTTCTCATATAACAACGGGTATCAATCAAGTATCAAAATGGCGCCTTATGAAGCTCTCTACGGCCGGAAGTGCCGCACACCCTTGAACTGGTGTGAATCCGGCGAGAGAGTTATTTACGGGATTGATCTCGTAAATGAAGCAGAAGAGCGGGTGAGGCTTATTCAGGAAAATATGAAAGCCGCTCAGTCCAGGCAAAAGAGCTATGCGGATAAGAGACGTCGTCCTCTAAACTTTCATGTTGGGGACCACGTCTACCTCCGCGTATCTCCCATGAAGGGCATTCACCGATTCGGAGTGAAAGGGAAACTAGCTCCGCGTTTTATCGGTCCCTTCGCCATCATGGAAAGGTGTGGACCCGTGGCATACCGTTTGGAGCTACCGGCCGGCTTAGCCGGAGTGCATAATGTCTTCCACATATCTCAGTTGCGGAAGTGTTTGAAAGTTCCAACGGAGATTCTCACGGGAGACATGGCAGATCTGAAGCCGGACCTCACGTATGTTGAGCATCCAACCCGGATAATTGATGAAAAGACTCGCGAAACCAGAAATCGGACGCTGCGATTTTTCAAGGTGCTATGGGAAAATCACACGTCCGACGAAGCTACATGGGAAAGCGAGGAGTATTTGCAGCGCAATCATCCGGAGTTGTTAGAGGCTCATATGTAGTAGTTGTCCTCTCCACCTTGTCCTTAATCATGAATCTCGGGACGAGATTCTTTTTAAGGGGGGAGGGATGTAAAAGTCCCAAAAACTTGTAAATAGAAAACTTGAGCTATGAATAAAGTTAAGTTTGAATACAAGAAATGGGACTTATAAAAAAAACTTTTGTGTTCCTCATGAAAGTGTTGGCATGTGCAATAAAACTTGGAATTCAGTTTGAACTAAGAGGGTCACATCCAAAAAGAGGAGGGCCATCTCCAAAAAGGAAAAAAAAATTCAAACTGATGTTGGAGAAGTTGTAGTTGCAAAAGCCAACTCAAAGATCAGAGGATATATTTGAGTTTCTCAGGTCCAAATTATGAGGGAGCCAAGTTTTGAGCAAATTTGGAGGTGCTTTGATATGAATATCAAAGGAACTTGTAAATTTCACCCAAATTTGAATTTAAATTCGAAATTGAGGCACAACTGGTCAAATTGCCAAATAACTTTTGGATTTAAATTCCTCAGAGCTGAAGTTTACAATGTGCCAAAAATTGGGATATTTAGGAGAGGAGGTGAGTGGGACCCAATTGTCATTGAGGAGAGGGGGAGACTTAGCACATAAGCAACAGTCTCTCTGTTCAGACTCAAACCGGATCACTGTTTTTCGCTCGAAGGACCGAACGCACGCGCGCGCGCCACCGAAACCACGCGACCGCCAGCTCCCGAGCTGCTTCGACGTCGGTTCCCCTCGCCCTTATCGTCCCCCCCACCGAGAGTGCACACCTCACAGCACCGAGCCACGTCCGAGCCACGCGCCCTCCTCGCCACAGCGCCGTTTCCGGGAGCTTTTGCCGCCGCCGCGCCCACACGCTCGGGCTCCCGTCGTCAACCCTCTCCCCGAGCCGTGGACACCCGGACGAGCTCAAAAGCAACGTCGCCCACACTCCCTGAAGCTGTCAAGGCCAGTTCTGAGGGTGCAGCGGGCTGCAATCGCCTCGGCGAGCCGGTTCTTCCCCGGCGGACCAACCTCGGCGACTTGACTTCAAAACAAGCCACTCCGGTGTTTCACGCCCAACAAATCCACGAAAAAGGTTGGTTACCACCTCTCCTTGCTGTCCACCGAGTTCGGGGTCAGTTCATGGGACCACCTAGCCGGAATTTGAGTTTTACTCACGGCGGTTTCTTCGGGTCGCCGGCTCCAGACCGGGGAATTCTCCCCCGAGGTGTGAGGGCTTCCAGTTGTGTGCTGGTGTCATGATCCTCAGACTCCTACGGACCTCCTCGACCAAACAGCGCCCGATTCCATCAACCCTAGCCGAAGAAAGCCCAGTTTTTACACTGTCGCCGCAAAAACCACCTCGGGCGCACGGTGACAGCATAGCTAGCGGCCTCTCCAAGCAAAATTGAGCACACGTCGATGATCTACACCTTCCACTGATGCTGTAGCGCTAATCCTTCGTGCTTTTGGCGAGCTAGAACAGCGGCGCTACGTCGCCGAAGCTCGGTTAAGCCGCCACACCGTCGCGAGCTCGGTTAGGGCCGACGTCGGTGTGGGGAAACCCTCTCCCCGTGATCAGCGCACGAAATTAGGGGCTGACGGCAAGTTTGAGCACGGGAAGTGAACGGAGGCCCGGGTTCTGAAGTTTTCCGGCGAGCTCCGGCGGCGGGGGTCGCGCGGGAGCCGGAGGAAGACGAAGGTGGTCGGTCCCACCCGTCAGCGGCTGAAGTTAAACATACGGGATTCTCTGTGGCCTCGGATCAAACTGTGACAATGCGGGAAATACTCTGTAACCCGTGTGGCTCGTGTTTCAGCGGTCGACACATGGCCCTGTGGCCCACAGGCAGAGTTTGAACTTTTCCCGAATTAATTTGAATTCCAGATTTGGTTCAAACTTTGGATCTGCATAACTTTTGCTAGGAAGCTCCAAATTTAGTGATTCAAATTGGGTTGGATTCAGGATGAAGAGCTCTGTTCAAATGTACAACCCAATTTGCATGAAAACCAATAGGAAATTCTGGAAAATTCTTTAAAGCTTTTTAGCAAAAGAATTTTAGAGGGAGTTTGGTTCATCCAAAATTCCCCAAATTTTGCCAGGATATTCTTCAGGATATTAGGAGGCTCCAGTAAAAGTTTCAGCTCATTTGGAGTTGATTTAGTTAGGGTAATTCTAATTCCAAATTTCTGTATTCAAATAAGTACAGAAACATTTTCAGAGAATTTCCAAAACTTGGAAATTTAGTTCTGGGCATTCCTTAACTCCAAAAATCCTAGGAAAATTCATACATACTCTCTGAGCTATGTATGAAATTATAGTTCACTTGGAATTGCATGAAAGTGCAAATTTAATCAGGATTAATTCCTTTTTGCTTAAATGCTTAGGGAATTGTTCTGGGTAATCCAATTAGTGAAATGTTCTGAATTTTGGTCCAGAGAACTTTCTTGTGACAAAGAACTCCCAAGAAAATTCCCAGCTCCATTGGAGCCCTGGATCATTATGTCCTGTTCAACCTCATTAGTTGATCCCCACCCAAGTGATGAACCTCACTTCTCACTTGAGGATAGTGCTTAGACACACATCCAAACCACCACCCCAGTGTCATGTTAAATTCTTAAACAAAGTTCCAGTTTTTAAACTTGTCTTTAGCATTTGTTAGCAAAAAGTTTTCCAATTAAAGATGTGCATGTTCATAACGTGTAGTGCTTAAACGTGGAACGTGGAGAAGGAGGAGTTGAGCTTGGATCAAGGAGCAAGAAGGCAGGGATTGAGCTTCAAGTCATCATCAGCAACTAACTTCATATTATTTGACTCTAGTCAACTGCAAAACCAAGGCAAGCCCCGGTTTGCACTTAAGTTGTTTTTAAAGTTTTCCCTTTGTTCACTACATTTGGTCAAGGTTTGTATGTGCATTAGGTCAAGGATGAGTGATACTCCACTTGCATAACCAAACATGAACCCTGAGGTCAAGGGTAGAAATGTGTCATCGCTGTAGCATAGGGCAATGCTAAATAGACTAGGGCATCCGGTAGAAGACGAGTAGTTGGAATCTACTCGCGAGCTATAGTTTAGGATATCATAAGTGTGGTTTGGGAAGGAAGCAAACTAAAGTTTACATTTCTAAAGATGAGACCGGGCAGAGGGGTTAGGCTGTGACAAGACGAGGTCTTGGTCGAGTAGCTCTGCCTGTGTCGGTTAAGGACCGATGCGTATGCCGCGTCCAGGAGCAAGTCTTGAGTTGTGTACCGGATGCTTACTGACATATGGGAACCAGGAAACCGATGTACCAGGTTCACTGGATTGTAGAGGCATACCACATCGTCTCATTAGACCTATGAGCCCGAGACGGCGCGACCGGTTCTACAGTTTAGTGTCCTGAGAAAGGTTGCCACATACGACGCAATGAAGGACGCCAGAGTTGGGTCTTCAGAGGCGGGCGTATGTGTCGAGTTATCCGGGTAGTGTTTGATTCGAATCACCGTCCCTCGCGGTTATTGAGTACCGCTTGCTCCCATGTTGTGACGTAGTTAATCAACTTGTGTGGAAACAGTTTGCAAAAAGTTTAATTGCTGTTGTGATTATGTTAAGTTGCATGAAAACCATGTTTGAAGTAGAGATAGAGCAAACTAAATTTATTTCTCACCTTGGGGACAAGTAACATTGGAATGAAGCGTTTCTTGTTTGATTGTGGAGTTCCAATGTTGCTGGGCGCAAGGTCACTATTATTATGGCTAAAATCTGAAAGTCAAGGATGAACTCGTAGGCGAGTCTTTTCGCAAAGGACAGGCTTAGATCTTAGGTTACTTTCACATAGAGTTCCATGCTTTAGGAGATACGGTTAAGTCTTGCTGAGCCTTTGTGCTCACTCTTGCTATATAAGTGGTTTTGCAGGTAAGCATCGACGCTATAAAGAAGGTTGTCCGGTGAGACTCGGGAACTTCCGAGTCATGTCACCCTTGGAGAACCTAGCCGCTGCCTTGTCTTCGTGTTGCTAGTGAGAGGAGTCCGCGGGCTGGACCTTTCTCGGTGCTTCATAGTTATTCAACGTGAGCTGTTTATAGACTTCCGGTGTAGCTATTTTATGTAAATTATTTACAAAGAGCAGTTGTAAGCTTCCGCTTTGGTTTATGTAATACTGTGTTCCTTATATGTGTGTTGTTGGGTGCCGCATAACACGGCACCAACCAATGCGATTCCTCGGGCAAGGCGGCACGGCCCTGTGATCGGGGTCGGGCCCCCTCAATATGTTCATAAGGTGTATGTATCCATGAATACAACTTATGTAGTGTAAAATTTGGCTAAAAGTAAAGTATAAATGTAATATATATATATATATATATATATATATATATATATATATATATATGCGCACATATACACCCACAAAATTCGGTAGGAACATTGTATGAGGTTAAAAATGAGAATTTCATCATAAGAACCCCAAAATGAATATATATATATATATATATATATATGTAGACTTTAGTGCATTTAGGCTAAAAGAATAAAGTGAAGTTATGTTTGTGCATGTTTGACTTGCATCAGTGTATATGTGAATGATTTTCTCATGGAATGTTGTTTGCTTTTGCTGTGTATGTTTGCATGAGTAAAACCAGCCCTAGAGCCGTTTAACAACTTCCAGGAGTAGGACATCCCGTTTCCCGGGCAGCAAGAAGAAGGCAAGTGTCCTTGACCACTTTGATCCTAAATGTCGAAGTATTCACTACGACACTTCACCCGGTCTGCTCGGAAGCAGCCCGCGGAGGTTCTTCTTCGGAGGGGCTAGTGGATCTCGAAGGTCAGAGCACCATGGCAAGGAAGGACAAGATGATTTACGTGGTTCGAACTGCCAAAGCGTAATACCCTACGTCCACGGTGTGCTTGTTGTATTTCTTGCGCGTATGAGTGTATGAGAGAGTCAGGGTTCAGAACCCTTTGCCCAGAGGCTGCACCGGTCCTTTTATAGCCCAAGGCCGGGGCAGTTACATTGTGGCCCGAGGCCCGACAGGTGGTCCCATGGCTCTCTATGTGCTATACATGAGCTAGGCATTTACAGCAATATGCATTATCACTGTCGGTGGAGTTAAGGCACACCGCTTATCACATTGGGTGCCTCTCACCAGGTAGAAGGTGATGATGAAGCACCCGTCTTGTCGTCGTGTCTCCTCGCTCTGCTATGTGGCTCTGTGCTGTTGGGCGGAACTGTTGTGCCATCACACCTCACCACCTTGTCTTTCACTGTAATGGTGCGCAGACAGAGGACGGAGGCGTGCGTCGTGCGCCATGCTTCTGGGGAAGGCGCGAATCCTTGAATACGCGGCCTGCCAGCGCACCTTCCTCTTTACTCCTTGGCCATCTGTCCGTTGCTTGTTCACGTGGCGTCCGGGCGGCTGACCCCCGAGACACGCGTCTCCACCAGAGATGTCTCGCGGAGTAGTGGGGGGTCCGAAGTCATTGGACACATTGCAGCACCGGAGCCCTCCCATGCTGGAGGTCGGGCCCGGAGCCATAGGACACGTGGCACCTCCGGAGCCCTCCTTGGTGGGAAGGTACATCTGCAGTTGTTATCTACGTGGCAGCACCGGAGCCCTCCCATGCTGGAGGTCGGGCCCGGAGCCATAGGGCACATGGCACCTCTGGAGCTATCATTGACGAGAGGCGTGGCTCGAAGGTCCTGAACACGTGGCAGCGCCGGAGCCCTTCCTGGCGGGAGGTCGGGTCCGGCACCATCGGACACGTGGCGGCTCTGGATACCAAGCGCACGTGGTAACCCCGGGGTTGCCCATGGGCCCCAGGGCTCATGACTTATGCTGGGGCCTGCCTAAGCTGGAAGTCGGGGCCCGGACTGTCTTTTACCCACTAGGCGTGGGTACCCGTTCTTGCGGGTACCGATAGTGGCCCCCGGGCCCATCTGGACAGAGACAAAGGCTCTTGCGGATGGGGCCTCTGTCAAAAATCACGCGTCGTGGCTCTTTCTCTGTGATTTGGGAATCGATGTGGCAGCGAGATTTTCGCATAATGGATGAGTGGCCGTACCAGGGAGACGAAGAGGTTGTTTGTCTTCGGCGTAGGGGGCACACTCAGTCAATGCTTTAGCGCGTCATCGTGTCCACTCTCAATTTGACCGGTCACGGCGCATCAGCCGAGGGGTTGCCTCGGGGCAATTACCTCGACTACCCGTGAACCGTAGGAGTACTGCGCAGCTTTACTCGGGAACCGCTGGATGTTTCCGAGTTTCATTCGCCTGATCCGCCAGTGCTTGACTGGTGGGCCTGAGCCCTACCTGTCATTGGCAAGCGCTAAGGCGGCGTGCTCGAGGGGCTGCCTTAGGTCATTTACTGCGGCAACCGATGATCCGGTCGCACCGCCCTCCTCGAAAATCGTGGGATTCCTGAGGGGTTATCCTCCCGTCCCCCAGTGACTGACGGGTGGACCTGGATCCAGACCATCATTGGGGGAGGCGAATAGCCGCGGCGTGCAATGGTGGTGACCCAATCGTCGTGCCTATTGCCCTTCCAGAGGTCGTGGTTGCGTATAAAAGGAGGCCTTGCGGTGTAGGATGGCACTCCTTCTCACCATGTGGCCTCTGTCTTCCTCTTGCGCGCTGGAAGTCTATGCTTCCAAGCACTCTCGCCCACCAGACGCTTCTTCACCGGTAGCCATCTTCGTCCACTTCTGCGAGATGTTCGTGTGCGTGCGTCCTTCGGTGAGGTTCTCTGGTGCATCCCTCTATTCGACGGCCTTGGTTAGAAGCACAAGCCATCCTGATAGTGTGCTGACGGTAGGGGAGGCCGTTAGGGATAGGTTCCGTGACTTGCCGTGAACCCCCACGCCAGCGTCGAGAAGGGCTGATGCCGGTACAATAGGAAGGTTAAGTTCAGGGTGATCAAGCCTTCCTCCAGGAACTGTGGTAGACAGCAAAATCTGCCATAGATGGCGATTTTGCCCACTCGACAATGGGCGTCACTGTCACCTTGGTCCAACATGCATTGTTGTTGCCTCGGTCCAGCATGCATTGTCGCCGTCCTTGGTCTAACAACAGGTGATCGTCTCATTGCGCAGAGATCGACTCGGGAGACAATCAAGCAGGGCATGGAGCAGAAGACTACCGGCTTGTAGCTGCTGAGTTCCTTAGTTGTCTTGTACCCCTTTTGTATCCCAGAACTCTGTTATCAATGAAAGTGTCTCTGTTCAAGTCTTTCATTGTCTTGTCTTGTGTTTCTATGTTGATGAATGAAAAATCCATCTTTTGGTACTCCATCCATTTGCCACTTCAGCGCAGGGTCCAGTAGGCAGAACCAATTTGAGCTTTCACGAGGCCCCCTGGTCCTTGATATCGCAAGGACCGGAAGCTCTCTGACTTGCTAATGTGGTTGACGCTTCTTTATTGCTTGCTGTAGATGCGTACCCTCTTCTTATTGCGTGCTGCCGGGGTTCGGCCGTGCTTGCCCCTCGGCAGACGAGCGATAGCGCAAGACACGAGCTTCAGAGCCCTCAGGGAGGTGCCAGCTTTAGGGGTCCAAGAGGGCCCCTGGAAAGTTGGGGTCCCGGCCCCACGGACCGAAGCCCTGTGGCCTGCACAGACACTTGAAGAAAAGGTGTATCCGTGCCGTGTAATTGTATTTTCCCTGCTTGATGGCTCCATTATGGCTTATGGTCCTCTGTTAAACTACGGGACCTGGGCAATTCAGTGTAGTAGTGTCCGGACCCTAGTTAACATCCTTCCCGGGGTGTTTGCTACAACACTTCCCCCGGTCTGCTCAGAAGCAGCCCGCGGAGGTTCATTTTTCGAAGGGGCTAGTGGATCCCGAAGGTCGGAGCACGATGGCGAGGAAGGACACGAGGATTTACGTGGTTCGAGCCGCCGGAGCATAATACCCTACGTCCACGGGTGTGCTTGTTGTATTGCTTGCGTGTATGAGTGTGTGAGAGAGTCAGGGTTTAGAACCCTTTGCCCGGAGGCTTCCCCGGTCCTTTCATAGCCCAAGGCGGGGGCAGTTACATTGTGGCCCGGGGCCCGACAGGTGGTCCCACGGCTATCTGTGCCCTATACATGAGCTAGGCATTTATAGGTATATGCATTGTCACTGTCGTTGGAGTTAAGGCGCGCCGCTTGTCCCACCGAGCGCCTCTGACTGGGTAGCAGGTGATGATGAACCACCCGTTTTGTCGCCGCGTCTCCTCACTCTGCTAGGTGGCTCTGCGCCTTTGGGCGGCACTATTGTGCCATCACGCCTCACCGCCCTGTCTTTCACCGTAATGGTGCACAGACAGAGGACGGAGGCATGCGCCGTACACCATGCTTCTAGGGAAGGTGCGAATGCTTGAATATGTGGCCTGCCAGCGCACCTTCCTCTTTACTCCTTGGCCATCTGCCCGTTGCTTGTCTGCGTGGCGTCTGGGCGGCTGGCCTCCAAGACACGCATCTCCAACGGAGCTGTGTTGCGGAGTAGTGGGGGGTCCGGAGTCGTTGGACACATGGCAGCATCAGAGCCCTCCAATGCTGGAGGTCAGGCCCGGAGTCCTAGGACACGTGGCACCTCCAGAGCCCTCCTTGGCGGGAAGGTACACCTGGAGTTGTTGTCCACATGGCAGCACCGGAGCCCTCCCATGCTGGAGGTCGGGCCTAGAGCCGTAGGGCACGTGGCACCTCCGGAGCTATCCTTGACGAGAGGCGAGGCTCGGAGGTACCAGACACGTGGCAGCGCCGGAGCCCTTCCTAGCGGGAGGTCGGGTCCGGCACCATCGGACACGTGGCGGCTCTGGAGTCAAAGCGCACGTGGTAGCCCCGGAGCTGCCCATGGGCCCCAGGGCACATGGCTTATGCTGGGGCCCGCCTAAGCTGGAAGGCGGGGCCCGAACTATCTTTTGCCCACTACGCGGGGGTACCCGGTCTTGCAGGTACCAACACTAAGCTAGGATGCTTAGTTAGAATTAATTGCATTGAGTTATAAATTATGAAACCCATGCTAGGATGTTTTCCTAGTTTTTCATTCCTTATCCCTTGGAGCCTGGGTTGGGAATTACTCATTATGCTATTTATTTATACTATTCATGCTTAGCCATGCTTAGAGTGGGATAATTGGGATACGAGATCACAACCTTGATTATTAATCCTTGAATGGAATATTATGAATTATGCTAGAGATAAGAATCTAGGCAAGCTGGATGTATTGGTTGGTGTTGTGTGCACGAGACTGGGGTTCGTGTTTAGTGCTTGCCTAGGTTCTAAGGATCGGTTCATGGAGCATTTAACCTGGCCTTACCGTGCAACCACATGCTGAGATGGGGCAGCTTGGCCAACTAATTAGGTGTATTTCCGACGTAGTGTGGGTGTTTGGAAGGTGCGGGGAATAGGTGTAAGCTGGACAACCATAGGAACCTTAGAGCTCAAGAGGGGGGTCACTGCAGCGGAGGTTGGTGCCTCCTGGATGCCGTTAAGGGTGAAACCTCAGTGGGCTCATACTCGTCGGGAATCTCTTTGTAAAGGTCTCGTAGTGATCTCCTGACTACACACCTGGGAAGTGTGAAAGTGATTCGCGGCCAAAGGCATAATGGAGGTTCTCTAGTCACCCGGCAATGGGGGATGAAATCACTACTTGTGGGCAAAGTGGTACACACTCTGCAGATTAGAAATTGTCATGACAGCCGTGCTCACGGTCAAGAGCGGCTTGGACTAATTCATGATTAGAGGATAATGAAGAGAGAAGTTAAGAATGTTAAGAAGGGAGCTTAACAATGGTAATGAAGTGTTGGGTTTGAGACTACTTCACATCTGTAAGAAAATAGGTGCTTAATAAACTAAGGTGATAGGAATAAATTGTGTAATGCTTTAACCATGATTTAAACCTTTTCTTGTTCTAGCCTGCATAACATTACTTTCCCACACTTACTGAGTACTGTTGGTACTCAAACTTGCTTGTTGTTGGATTTAATTATTGCCCAGACCCTGGTGAAGAAGTGGAGTTCAATCAAGACAACTTTGATCCCGATGGTGCATTCTAGGCTCACGGAGTCCCCTAGCCAACGCCTGTGTTGGAGCCCACAAGATTTCTTTTCCGCTGCATTTATTTATGAAGAACTTTAAGTATTTATTAGATATTTGAGACATTATGTAAGACTTTTTATGTATTCGAACACCTGGGTTGTAATTTAACGATGTTTTACTGTTTGTCGCCATATGTATAAAAAATGATCCTGGCATAATGTGAGGAACACTTCGTTGATCTTCAGAAAAACCGGGTGTGACATAAGACTACCTCAATTGCCCTTAAGTTATAAAGATTGAACCATATCACCTATAGGGCTACAAGTGTATTTTAATTCTGAATACCACATTATCGGTTTCTAGTTGTATTTGATATGGGATAAGAGCATATTATGTTCTGATAAAACCCATAAGTGTCCAGATAAAATAAAAGGAGATTTACCTTCAGTCACAAGATCCCGAAATATTCTTCACTACTTTGAAATTGCACTCCTTCGATCCTCTTCAATACAAATTTGTCACTGGGAATCTAGAATAAATGAGGGTTGCGAGATCAGAAACTATAGTCAAATCTTGGATTACTACTGCTACTTCAGCCAGCATAAAAATCAGATTCTCATTGCAATGTTATATCAAAATAGCAAGTAAAAATCAGATTGTAAGCTACTGTCAATAGTAATTTGACTGCCCTGGAACATTTTTATCTGAACTAAACCCTAGCTACAACATTACAATAGTGGGGGGAGACGTACCAGAAGGGGGCAACGTTAGGGCCAATCCACCGGAGCTACCATGGCTGAGCAGCAGCCTCCAGAGGCGGCACAGGCACAGGTAGGAGCTGCAGCGGCAAGCGGCGGCTCGGTCAGGCAGCAGGGCGCACAGCGGTTCGAGGTGGAGTGCTGGAGGTAACAGTATGAATTTGCGTGGGAATTTGTATTAGTGGTGGTATGGATTTAGATAAAATTTTAATGAATAATTTTTATTGCCTATGAAAAAGACATACATCTGAGTTTCATTTAACATGTGATTTAATAAAAAACTAAATTTCTATTATTACTATTTTTGCGGGCATTGATTTTTGAATATTTTAAAGCTAATGAGATTATAATTTTTTATTACTATTTGATTATAGACATTAGCTACTTCATTAAACTACTTGAATGAGTATTCAATTTTATTATAGTGCTACTCTAGTATTTTGCTATTTTTAAATAAAGTTACTTCAATGTTATTTTCAAATAATGTTACTTTTGTCTAATGCATCCACAATGTAGAATTTATATAAATACAAGCTTGAATATCATGTAACAGATATACCCACAGTAAAAAATATCCGTGAATAACGAGTATGGGTAACATTCTTACTCGTTGTGGTAACGAATATGGGTTTGGGTATAGATACTACCTTACGGGTACGGGTAGATAGAGATAATATCAACGGATATTTTACCCGTTGACATCTCTAGTTGGAGGCACCACTGCCGTTAGAAAAATTTCGATATATAAATAATGTTGGATATCACCAACAAACATGAAATTTTTACGAATAAAGTTAAATTATTTTGGAAACAGCTAACATGATTTCACAATAATGAACCTATTAAACATCATGGTTATATATAGAAACAAAATTTTAAATTGATTAAAATTATTCAATGACAAGATTTATCAATAATTATTACTTTAGACCTTAAGACATTTCCGATATATCTGTGAAATTTCGCCAAAACTTTTTCCCATGCTTAGTCTAACTGCAGCAGGTCAGGCAGCGGCTCAATTTGTGGAGGCTCAATTTACAACATGGGAATCATCTGACTTTCATAACAGCTTTGTATGATATTACTATCCGTCTTCGCTAATGGAACCTGTGCATCATATTAAAATTGAGGAGACCAGGCTTCATTTGGCTTCATATTAATCACCGTTGTAAAATCGTAAGACCGTGTATTTACTATGCCAACCACTGGATCATCCACACCATCGTTCTTTATTGCGTTGTTGCTCGGCCCTGTGCACCCACTACCGGAAACGTGGCATCTTACGACGGCCACTGTTATTTACGATGGCTAGCCATCGTAAGTAAATTAACTTACGACGGTCGTATTGGGCCGTCGTAAGTAAACTAACTTACGACGGCTACGGGCCCATGGCCGTCATAAGTTAATGGACCATCGTAAGATAACCGTAACTTACGACGGCCCGAGCACACACAGCGCCGCTGCCGCCGCCGAGCTGCAGCCGCCGCTGAGCCGTCCCCGCCGCCCAGCCGCCGCCGGCGCCGCCCCCGACGCGCCCAGCGCCGCCCGAGCTGCCCCGGGCCGCCCCGGCCCCGCCCGTGCCACCCTGGGCCGCCCCGGCCCTGCCCCGAGTCGTCCGGCGCCGCCACGAGCCGCCCCAAGCCGCCGTCTCCGTCGCCGCCGCCATCGTCGCCAAGTAATTTTTTATTTTTTGTAATTAGTTGTTAGTTATATTAGATAAAAAAATTTATTACTTAATCAATTTATATGTATTTAGTAGATAATTAGTTTAGTTGTTAATTATTTAGTTTAAATTAGTAATTGTTTCTGATTTTAGTTATTTAATTTAGTTAATTGATTGATTAGTTGTTTAAGCACATTGTTTTTGCTTTACCCCCGGCCCCGCTGCCAGCAGCCCCCGCCGTCGCCGACAGCGTACCGAGGCCTAGGCGTCCAGTCGGTGGCGGGGGATGCCTGGGCGGCTCGCCTCGCCTGGCCGAGCGTCGCCGATGCCGGCGCCACCTCCGCCCGCCGCCGTCGCTGCAAGGCGCTGTCGGCCCCCCGCCGTGCTCTGGAGAGGAGAGAGGGAGGGGGGTGAAAATGAGTGTATTAGGGTTGTGGGTCGTTTTTAAAGACTCTTATAAAACGCGTGGATCGTCGGATTAGATTCGACAGTCGTGGGCACTTGGGCTGCTCAGCTCGAGCCCGAGAGTCAGACTCTCAGCCCGAGCCCAAGCTAGACTCTCAGCCCTGCCCCGGGCTGTCCTCCGCCGCCACCTCCATTGCCGCCCCGCCACCACCTCCACTCTACATCTCACGGGCCGCGCGCGCGGCCCACTCATGCCCGCGCCTCGCCCACGTAGCCGCCGCCGTCCCGCCCCAAGCCTCGCCTGGCCGCCCGTGCTCGCGCTGAGTCCCGGCCGCGCCTCGGCCACCGCCGCTCGCCCCCCCCCCCCCCGCCTTGAGCCCCGCCTTGCTACGCCGCCCGACCGCCTCGCCCGGCCCCTGGTCGCCGCACCGCCTGGAGCCCCTGCTCGCCGCGCCGCCCGGCCCCTGATCGCCGTGCCGCCTCCCGACGCGGTGTCGTATGTGTGACCCGACACCGTGTGTATGTGTGACCCGGCACCATGTTTATGTGTGATTACATGTTTAATTTGATCTTAGTTGATTAATTGTTTAATTAGTATTGTATTTGATTATTGTGGAATTAATACTTTGATTGATTGCGTGATTAGTTACTATATGTAAATAAATGGGTTTCGGCCCGGTCCGGCCTGACACGACCCATTTAGGGTCTGTCACGGCCCATTTAGTGGTAATGTATTAGTCGAGAGAGGCACGGAGGACGGCAAGCTCCCGCGCGTGTACAGCGGGCCCCGACGGGGCGGTTTCATCTTTGACCCACTTACGACGGGGCATAACGTACGGCGGCTAACACTAAATGCGTCGTAAGATAATGGCAGGCCCCAACGGGGCATAACTTAGGACGGCTGACCCACTTCTTTGTCTCTCTCTCATTCTTTCCTTCTCTCTCATTGTTTCCTCTCTCTCTTTTAAATGACTCAAAAATGAAAGATTGACGTAAACCTATACAACATGCATCACCCGTTTCGAACTGGCCCGTCTCACATGTGTTACGCATGTGAGGCGTGGAGGTTCGGAATTGTCCCTTTTTGGACAGCCTGGGAGTGACCGAGGGGGCGTGGCTTGTGATGAGACACAGGTTTAGATCTAGACGAGGTTTCTACGGCATAACCCTGTTGTTCTCTGCTGCATCATTTTCGGGCGTGCAGTGGAGGACAACGGCGTTATGCTGCCAAAATTTCGTTCGGATCCAGACCACGCGTCTCGTCATGAGCACGCTCCGCTCAGTCACTCTTGGGTGGGTTTAGGACCTATCCTTTCCAATATATGTAGGGCCGTGACATAAATAAATTATAAAGTGACTATAATTTCCTTGACATTAAACTGCAGATTCAAACATGGGTGAGGACCGTAGTTGGATGTATACCGGTTGGAAGAACAGTTCTGGTGGTCTCTCGGATGAGTGGTTCGCCAAGACAGAAGCTTTTGTAGATCGAGCTTTTTCATTGTCAAAGATCGATAAGGTGCGGTGCCCATGTACGAAATGTCGGAATGCCAAGTTTTTGGACAAAATGACGGTCTCGATACACTTGTGTCGAAACGGTTACACACCACATTATGAGGTGTGGACCTTCCACAACGAGACAACTTCTAAAACTGTACAAGAAGTGGAAGAGGAAAATGATGATAACACAGGGGTTGATAGGATGGATGAGATGCTTGAAGCTATACAACCAGAGTTTACGGAGGATCCTCCTACAACGGAGGTTGAAGCGTTCTTCAAGCTTCTCAAAGCTTCAGAAGAGCCACTGCATGAACACACTGAAGTGACCCTCCTCACTTTCATGACTAGACTTATGGCAATTAAGTCTAAGTACTTCTTTTCTAATAACTGCTACAACGACCTCATCAAATTGATCAGTGACATCCTTCCACAGCCTCATAAAGTACCTAAAGATATGTATCAGGCGAAGAAATTGCTTTTCGGTCTTGGTATGAAACATGAGAAGATTGATGTGTGTCCATATAATTGCATGCTTTTCTGGAAAGAGCATGCAAAAGATAAGAAATGTTTAAAATGTGGTGAATCAAGGTTTGTCGAAGTTGTTAATAACGATGGTGATAATGTGATGACAGAAGTTGCACGTAAGCAACTTCGTTACTTACCCGTGACACCACAGTTGAAGCGGTTGTTTCTATCAAAAAGAACGGCCAGGCACATGAGATGGCGCAAGGAAGGTGTGCATGAGAACAATGCAGTCATGATACACCCGGCCGACGGTGAGGCATGGAAGACGCTTGACCGGTTCGATCCAGACTTCAGTCGTGATGCGAGAATGTTCGCATCTGGTTGGCGACAGATGGATTCTCGCCGTTCAGTACAAATGCCACACCATACTCCTGTTGGCCTGTCTTTGTCATTCCGTACAACCTACCACTAGCTCTTTGCATGAAGTACGAGTTCATGTTCCTTAGCCTCATTATACCTGGGCCGGATCATCCTGGGCCACGTCTCAACGTGATGTTGAAACCGCTGATTAGAGAATTGAAAATGTTGTGGACAGGAGTCGAAGCGTACGACTGTTATAAAAAGCAGAAATTCAACCTTCGAGCTGCTTATTTGTGGTCCGTCCATGATTTCCCGACATACGGTATGTTTCTGGATGGAGGACTCACGGTCGTTTGACTTGTCCGATATGTGCTTCTGACACGAATTGTTTTCGACTTACTCATGGAGGAAAGATATGCTACTTCGATTGAAACAGACGTTGGCTGCCTCCGAATCACATGTTTAGGCAACAGAGAAATGTCTTTAAAAAAGACACCGTTATCACTAAAGGACCACCGAAACGTCTAAACGGATCTGAAATATCTGATATGCTGGACAAACTGGTGCCAGATAAAGGACGTCCTGGTTATTTTATCGGTTACAGAGAGGATCACAATTGGACTCATATATGTGGACTATGGGAGCTACCATATGTGAAGTCGTTGATACTAATGCATAACGTAGATGTAATGCATCAAGAGCGTAATATGGCCGAATTTATTATAAGCACATGCATGGACATGACGGGCAAAACGAAAGACAATATTAAGGCTCGAAAGGACCTGGCAGAGCTTTGTAACCGTCCAACTCTTGAGCTCTCTGACAGTGGTGCTAAACCACATGCTTCTTTCTGTCTTCAACCTAAAGAAAAGAAAGAAGTACTCAAATGGTTGAAAAATTTGAAATTCCCAGATGGTTACGCAGCTAGTCTGAAATGAGCCGTGAATATCAAAACAGGAAAGCTGACAGGGTTGAAGAGTCATGATTATCACATAATTATGGAAAGACTTGTACCTGTTATATTTCGAGGTCAAACACAACGAACGGCTACGAGGATACGATTCATTTGTTCTTGCACACCAAGTGGAGCAAGTGTATTACCTATCTTATCCATGCAAAAAACTCAAAGTTTGGTGGGTTGTACATAAGGTTAATCCTCGTGAGCGGTTATACACTCCAGAAGATGATGGTTACCATGATACTGATGAGGCTGACGAGGTTTACCTAGAAGAAGAGTTGCCAGACTCGTTTATCATCGAGCCTGGTGTAGGACTCGATGACTTAGTTGGAGACGCTCAAGATGTCGAGACTTCTGATATGCGTAAACGGAAACAAAATCCAGTTCAGACGCTTACGAAAGAAGATCGATGGTCTGGTTTAAGCAGTAGGGTACATGATCATGACATTGATGAATTTTGAAATTGATGATGTAACATTTTCTTCACTAACTTAACATGAATTTTGTCGTCATCAAAGGGGAGCGGTAATATTTATCAATTATTCCTTGCAACAGGATGTCGTCATCAAAGGGGAGCGGGAAAAAGGGGACACGAGGGTTCCTCAGTCGGTCACGGGACCTCTTCTCAGGTAGCTCGTCAGGTGCGAGCAGACGCTCTCAGCTGATGAGGCACCTACCGGACTTTGCGGGCCGACCTCTAGCCTTACAGCGCACAGAGGTAAATTTCAGTTGTCAATCACGTTATTTTAAATTCCACTTATAAATAATTTATTCTTATTATCAATCCTTTAAGTTTGCAGTCCGACTCACAGTCGTCAGATTCAGAGTCAGAGGTTAGGCCGCTGCCACAGGCTAGCCAGCCCTCGGAGCCGGCTACCCTACCTTCGGAGCCGGCGAGCGTGGAGCCTTCGGGCTCTAGTGGTGATCAGCCTTCCGGGTCACCGGACGTGGTGCCCGCGCAGAGACGACAGACGAGGAGGACCCACTTTGCGGCTCCTCCTCCTGTTCCTCATGAGCGGGTCACTATTCATCCAGTTGGAGACAGGTAAAAAAATCATATACTTGGTACATATTTCATGATGTCTACAGATACTTACTGAGATAACAAATTTTGCAGATCTTGGTACAACTGTTTGTTCACGGGCCAGGGACACCACAGGTAGGTTAACGGTGTCATCGGGGCTTTAGTGCGTTTGCACTATCCCGGTGTCATCGATGGTGTCCCTGCTTTGTCGTAGGATGACTACGCTCGTGTCTCGCACGAGGTGCACGGCACTCTTCAGGGGGCCGTGTGGAACAATTTTATGGTAAGTTTAAATGTTTACATTCTTCAACTTATTTAAATTATTAATGCATATTGATTAAATGTTTGTTTCCTTAAAGCTGAGGTACCAGTTAGAGGAAACGAGCGAGAGCATGATGGAGAACGCGACACTCGTGTTCCACACAAACGCTCGGAAGCTCATGACGCAGGTGTTGTCGTATGCCCGCATACAGGCCATTAACGACTACCAGAAACGGCATCAGCAGCAGCAGGAACGGGGTCCCTTTAGAAGGGACTCCGACACGTACTTTACCGAGGATCAATACGCAGAGGTAAGTTCCAATTGTTAAAAAAACTCAATAGTTACTTATGTTAACAGTTAATGATATACTACATATCAGGTTAGTATTTTCTGGTTAGAGGGTCAACCCAACGCATACCGAGCTCTCTGTCGTTATTGGGCTAGCGATGACTTCAAAGCTAATTCCATGAGGGCTCGAGGATGCAGAGGGTCCGACGGGAAGCACACTTATGGCGCCGATGGTCATTTGCGTTTGGCTAAAGGCATGGTAAGTGTATTATAAGTTCGTTTATGTGTTCATAACATATTTATCCTACTAACACGCATCTACAGGAGTGAGAGACCGGCCAGGAGCCTAACGCAGTCAAGGTTTGGAAGAGAGGTCACAGGGGAAGTGACCCGTCGCAGCCGGGGCAGTGCAGTCAGGTCACGACCGATCGATTGGTAAGTTTACAGAATTATTCAATTTAATTATAACTAATATTATTATTGACACACTAACATCATTTCTATATTTTTTAGGAAAAGTACGGGCAGGAAGCCATCAAAATACACGATGAAGGGTACGATTGGGAAAACGCGCTAATCGACCCTCAAGCGGTGTATGCAAGCGGCGGCGGAAAGGCCCATGGCCGGTGAGTTGGTTTCTTTGATTTAGATTTTCTAATTTTTCTTCTTTTACTTATTATTTTTCTTTCTTTTGTAGTTTTGCCATTTTCTATGGAGTTGTCGACTCGAGGTCGGCGCGACCTGCGAGAGGCACTTCATCGACGCAGGCTTCGTCGGTTGGTCCGTCGAGTGGTCGTCTCTCGCAGAGGGACATTGAGTTCCGTGCCATGCAGGAGAGGTTGACGCGGACCCAGGAGGAGCTCGACAGGACGAGGGCCATCCAGGAGTACCAAGCTAACTACATGGTCCAGATGCAGGCAATGGTGGAGGTAAGTAATTTCAATTATTGTAGTCTACTTTCATAACATTTCAGTAATACATATGTTCTAATATTTTTCAATTATAGGCCTTAGCTCGACAGAATGGCCAACAAATCACGATTCCTGCGTGGCAGCCGCCAGAGGTGACCCTGTCACAGGAGCCCGCAACCCAGGTGCCTTGGTACAGGTAATAAACTCTTTAATATTGTATTCTTCATCTAACATAAGGAGAGAGGGAGATGTAGAGTGGTACAGAAGGGAGAGAGGGAGTGCGAGAGAGAGTGAGAGTGAGATGGTGAGATCGAGTGTTGCAGTAGAGGGAGAGAGAGAGTGCGAGAGAGGGTGTGAATGAGAATAACATAAAGATGGGATGAATAGTACAAAGAGAGGAAGAGAGTGAGAAAAAGAGAAAGGCATTGATATCTGAATCCAAACCGTCGTAACTACTCATGTGTCACAGCACTCCATCATCACAGCTACCGGTTCCAAGAGAGACGCGTGGAGATGATATCTTCGGCTCCGGAGGTAGTTGAGAGGGTAGTGTGTAGCCCGTTTATAATTTATGTTGTGTGTGATGCATATGAACTATTTTATAACTGTTTACTCATAACTGTTTGTTCTATGGGCTGGCCATCGTGCCAGGATAGTGTGTTTCTATTTTTTTTTTAAATTACAAATATAACTTACAACGGCTACTGCCCAGAAGCCGTCGTAAGTTAGCCTCTGTTACTTACGACGGTTCACCAGAACCATCGTAAGTCAGCCTTTGTTACTTACGACGGTCACCAGAACCGTCGTAAGTAACGTGCCTTGGACCACCACGTGGACTGGGCTGTTACTTACGACGGATGTGCGACGCCATCGTAAGTTATGTTATTTACGACGGTAGCCGTCGTAAGTTACGTTATTTACGATATGGTAATTACCTCGGCTCAATACCGTCGTAAGTAAAGAAATACCGTCGTAAGTAGCTAACTTACGGCGGTTTATGACTTAATTACGACGGCCTTATCCGTCGTAAGTTTCTCGAATCCCTGTAGTGACCTCTTTGTGCACCCGCCCCCTTCCGCTTCAGTGGGGGCTGCCCAACGAGTGCGGCCACGCAGGCTGAACAACTGAGCGGACAACGATGAGAACACAGTAATGCTCCTGTCCAGCGGGCAACTCAATGTTCCCTAAAATCCTGAGTTTATGTACAAACATTAAATAGCAATAGTATATATATATATATATATATATCAAAAAACATATCTATTGTTAAACTCTTGTTCTTAGATGCATATTTTTAAATAACATAATTCTTTTAGTGTTCCTAAAAATGAAATCTTGAATTATATTCTAGTGGCTCTGATGTTATCACCATTGTTATACATTCTAATATTTATACTAATAGGAACATGCACAACATAATTGTCAGTAGTATTATTAGTTGTAGTATATTGATCAACAGACTGATTCAGAGAGGATACTTACAACTTCTTAATAATAAATCCACCCATAGCCCTTTTGACTAGTTATATTCTCTATTATTTGTTTTTTCTCATTTTTTAAAAATTTGATTCATGCATCCTAAAATACATGGCTTTCACTAGATTTTTATATAATTTAATGCACATGTATACAATATAAAATAGAAAAGATGGTCAAACGTGATACAATACAATATAAAAGGTTAATTTGTTGACATACCGATGGTCCGTGTACTGGGAGAGGTGAAGCGGCACTGCCTAAGGCTATCTCCAATAGAGCATCCAAACAGCAGCCCAAACCCATTTTGGCTCTTGAGGTGGAACCTAAACATCTCCAACAGGCAACCCATACTAAGAACCCATTTTGGGTTGTTGTCCAACCATGCCCCAAAAATAGGGACCCAGAAGAGGCCAACCCATTCCAACAGCACGACTCCTCCCTGCTACCCACGCGCTGCGGCCTCCTCCTTGTCGAGCGGCTCCTCCCTGCTGCCACCCCAGCGTGCCCGGTTCTTCCTCGCCGCCGCCCAATCGCGCCTGGCTCCTCCTTGCCGCCCATGCACCGTGGCTTCCTCCCTGTCCTGCGGATCCTCCCAGCCGCCGCCCCAGCGCGCCCGGTTCCTCCCCGCCTCCTGCGCATGCACCTGGCTCCTCCCTGCCGTCCACGCGCCGCGTCCTCCTCCCCGCCTCCCCGTCCCACTGCAGGGTGACGTACCTGCACGACGACGTTCCACATTTGTGACCGCCAAATCCTTGTCTTGCTGAAACGGTTGAACAGACCCCAAAATAGGGTAGCTGTTGGAGATGTTCATTTTGGGACTAGCTATTATACAACTCAACATACCCCAAATAGACAAATGGGTCTTCATTTTTGGGCTTCATTGTTGGAGATAGCCTAATAGGCCTTTGGCCTCACGACCACCTTGAACTCCACATCGAAGCTGTCCCACTCGTCGGGCCTTGGAAATGGGCCCCGGCTGGGATGCAAGAGCAAGGATCCGTGCTCCTCTGCTGCGCCACCACGGAGGACAGAAGGATACAACAGTGAACCATTATTTGGCTTGTGTGGGTCGTGGGTCTGTTTATTTGCATTTGTTTTTTTTGTTTGTAAGCTGTCCCGTGGGTGAGATTTCTGGCCGGCTCATAGATGGGCGATATGTAGCAAGGCTTGGCCCATGAGGAGTTGCCAGCCCAACCGTTTGTTTCCCATTCAATCTTGCGTTGGGCCTCAATAATGTCAGGGCCGGGTCCTGAATTGCTATTGAGTTTAGATCTGTTGAACAGAGAAATAAATTGGAGCCCCAAAAAACTGAGGGTCTTTTGCGGTCGTACGGGCCACACTCTAACCTGCTAACACTAGCAATATTGCTCCTGCTAGTGCCAGGATGATGTTGGGTTACCTCTTTTCATTTTGGTGGCATGTTTGGAAGGAGGTAATCGGCGAATTTTTCGGCAGCAAGATAACCCTCAGTTGCAAGTGGCTCATCTAGCTTTGGAGGACATCAACATGCAGACAACTACCTCACTACGTCGAAACTGAGTTGTAGAACTTCCGGTTGTACTGCGTAGTGTAGATATCAAGTGTGTGTGGTGTTATAATGTAACTTATTAGATCTTGTACCCATTTAGGTTGTATCTCTTCCTCTACTTAATGAATAGGCAGCGCTCCTGCCTTTGTTTCAAAAAAAAGTGCCAGGATGATGCTTTATTGTAATTATTACCGAAAGCATCCAAAGGGTCGCTTTGTCTAAGACAGGGCAACAGGGATGCACTTCTAGAATGGGCCTAGATGTTCCCTGTACTGTGCTTAGGCCTCGTTTGGAAATTGGGGAAACATTCACGTGGTAGAAATCCCGTCAACCCAGTACATGTTAGTGTAATTCTAAGCAAAACCATGATCATTTTGGGAGCTAACCCGCCTATCCAACGAAATACGGAGAAAAAATCATGAAAACTAGGGGGGAAATATTTCCTAAAAATCAAGGAGCAAAAATCAATATCTAATAAAAGATTAATAAGGTATATTAAGCTATTATGTACCAACAAGTTGTACCCAAAAGCTTAAGTTGATGAGAAGGGACAATTCACTTATACTTCAGCACTCCCCCTTATGTGTAGGCTTACTTAGACCGTAAACGTGGAAAAATAGTCGGCTGCAATTTATTTATAAATCATATCTGCCAAGATTCAAACTCAAGACCTTTGGCTCTGATAGTATATTAAGATACTATGCACCAACAAGTTGTACCCAAAAGGTTAAGGTGATAGATAAGGGTATAAAGTTCACTTATACTTCACAAAATCAAATATGAATCTAGAAAGAAAAAAATGGACATATTGAACATGTATGAGGTTGTCACTGGTGCATTCCGTCGAACATGGACTGTGCTCTTTGTCGCTTCGCAGAATCATCCACTGTTGCCTAGATACCGCAAAGGCAATGCCAACACCTGCTCTCTTCAGCATGTGCTCGAATCTCACCGCACACGCTGAGGCGAAGTCACACATGCTAATTGTATTGCTACAACATGAAGCAAGATCAAGTAGCCATCTCATGAGTCAACATGCATGGGATGGAGATAGAGAAGACAAAGAGGAGGATGGGCAAGGGAACAATCAACCATAGAATACACAATCTCTGCATAGCTAAACGAGTCCCCGTGTCAAAATACATTCTGTATCTTATTCCAATCTAAAAGCAATTTGGTTCAAACCCTAGGACGAAGGGGATGGGGAGGGGTAGGATTAGGAGGAAGAGTCGTACATGGCCAAAGCTCGCAATCATTGTCGTTCGAGAAGGGCAGCGCTCCTCCAACCATCAAGCTTTCAACGGCCGAGCATTCTTGGCGAGGGTGGCGTGGAGTTGATGGATCAAGCATTCCCTCGTCTGAGTTGGAGACCCTGGATTTCCTCGTGAATCGACGGGGATTGGGAGTGGTTTTGGCTAATCCACAACATAGCCAAATACACTTTTAGCCCGTGAGAGGTGTTTGATCCACTTGTGTGTCGGATGTGTTACAAAGAATGCTTCTGTGAGAGAGAAAGAGGGAATATATATGCAACAACGTCAATGTGTTGAAGCTGAAACTAACTAGCGCACTGTGAGACAATACCAAGAGAGATTATCAATTTACCTACGCTCGTCAATGGAGTGAAAGCCATGTACTATTGTTATGGAGCTGAGTGACAGTTGTTAATGCAACTGGGAATGTAGCTCCAGGTGCGCCACCTCTCTAATTGATTAGTCCCAATGAATTGAAACTGAAAAGTGCCTGAAATAAAGAAATAAAGCGTGCTATAGCAGTCCATCAACTAGGTCGTCTCTCTCTCAACCGTAAGTACTGTGCTAAAATCCTCGTGACATCCCTCAATATCTTTAGGGAAAGTTAAAGTATAATATAACTATTAGTGATTCGAAATCTTAATAAAGTTACTTAGTTTTACCAGGCAGGAACTTCTGTGCGGAGGGGTTAAATTAGTTCATCAGCTTTGAAGAAATATGGAAAACCACACACATTTCATTGATCATTGAGACCATATATATAGGCATGTTACACAGGTTGATGCTCATCGTGCATCTAAACGTGGAGTTAGTTACAGATGCTATTTTCACGTAAGTAGTTACACACTAAGTCTATGTGTTAGGAGTTCGCAACGAAACCAACGGACATTATCTCGTCCAATAGCCCCCCCTCAGCCTGTGCGTTTGGAGATGTGCAGGCTGTTCCGAAAATCGTTGAACAGAGGTGTAGGCAGTTCCTTCGTGAAAATGTCTGCAAACTGAAATCTTGAAGGAACGTGTAGGACTTTCAGCTCGCCAAGTGAAACTTTGTCTGGACAAAGTGTAGATCAATTTCGATGTGTTTTGTCCGCTGATGTTGAATGGGGTTACTGGACAAATAGACTGTGCTGATATTGTCACAGAATACAACTGTAGCTTGTGAAGGTAGAACATGAAGTTCAGTTAATAGCTGCCGCAACCAAGTCGTTTCAGAGACCACATTTGCGACCGCCCGATATTCAGATTCAGCGGTTGATCGCAACACAGTGGCTTGTCTTTTGGTTGAGCAGGATACTCAATTGTCACCAAAGAAGACACAATACTTGGATGTTGATCTTCGCGTATCTGGGCATCCTGCCCAATCTGTGTCTGAGTACGCTGTTAGGACCGTGGAGCTAGACTTTGAAGATTAAGAACATGTTTTACAGTCATTCGGACATAACGCAAAATCCTCTTCAAAAGCTGCACGTGTGGTTCTTTTGGAGCATGCATGAACAAGCAAGCCTGTTGGACTGCATATGTCAGATCAGGACGTGTGATGGTCAGATACTGAAGAGCTCCGGTGAGGATTCTGTATTCTGAAGCGTTGATCAAAGGTTTTCCTTCAGTAGCTGATAACTTAGCCCGTGTGTCAATCGGAGTCGACATTGAGTTGCAGTTGCTCATGTTATCCCGTGTAAGAATATCCATGGCATACTGTTCTAGACTGAGAAAAATACCTGAGTCATTAGACTGAACATGGATGGCAAGAAAATAATGCAAAGGTCCAAGATCAATCATAGCAAAATCTGCACAAAGCTGCTTCGTGATGGTTGACAGGAGCGCATTGGAGTTAGATGACAGGAATGATTGATAGGAAAGCTGTTTCGTGATGGTTGACAGCTGCTCCGTGAGAATGATATCGTCCACATACAGTAGTAAGTAGGCAATGTGACCTTGTTGCACTAGGATAAACAGGGAAGTGTCGGATTTAGATCATTTGAAGCCAATCGATTTGATAAATTTCTGAAACCTAAGAAACTAAGTTCTTGGAGCCTGCTTGAGTCAATATAAAGACTTGTTGAGCTTGCACACATGAGAGGGAAAACCTCGGTCAATGAAACCTGAAGGCTGAACACAATATACGGTTTCAGAGAGATGACCATTTAGAAAAGCATTTTTAACATCTAACTGGTATACTGGCCAAGAAGAAGATGTGGCAATGCTCAGCACGATTCTGATAGTGACTGGTTTAATAACCGGGCTGAATGTTTCTTGATAATCAACACCTTTAGCTTGAGTAAATCCTCTTACAATCCACCTAGCTTTGTACCGATGCAGTGTACCGTCAGGGTTGAACTTATGCCGAAAAATCCATTTGCCAGTCACCATGTTAGCTCCTGCAGGTTTAGGCACAAGAGACCAAGTATTGTTTGACATCAATGCATTATATTTCCATCATGGCATGGTTCCAATTTGGGTACTTAAGTGCAGAGCAATAGTTATAGGGTATGGGTGAAATGACCTCATAGGTATTGAGGTTCATAAGTTGTTTGGGCTGGAAAATGCCATCCTTGGCTCCGGTAGTCATATGATGAGCTGGTAGTTTTGTGGGAGGGTTGTGATGTTGTAATCTGGAAGTGGAGGAAGAGCTTTGTGGAGAAGCCTCCAGATTATCCCTAGGCTGGTTTGAGCTACAGGTGTCTGAATGAGAGGCCACTGGAAAATGAAGTGACGACTGCTGAGGTTCTATGATATATGGTCGATGGCCAACAGGTGTAGTGGCGGACCAGGGATGGTATGCCATGGAACAAGTGTAGTGGGTTCCAACAGTGGTGTTTCAGGTTTTGAGGTATTTTCAGCAAATGGAAAACTTGATTCATCAAACACAACATATCGTGATATGATGACTTTTCTTGTGGAGATGGCCATACACTTATATCCCTTGTGCTCAGCTGGGTATCCAAGGAAGATACAGGCTGTAGATCGAGGTTGGAGTTTGTGTGCAGATGTGGTTGTCAGGTTAGGATAACACAAGTAACTAAATATGCGCAAGTGTGAGTAGTCAGGTGCTTCGCCGAACAAGGTTTGGTAAGGTGTGTTCAAGTTTAGTGCTTTTGCATGGTTGTCGGTTGAGTAAATAGGTAGCAGTGTGTAATGCATCAACCCAGAAACGTGAAGCTAAGGATGCTTGGAAAAGCAAGGTTCGCAAAACATGATTGATTGTTCAGAGAGATCTTTCAGCTTTCCTATTTGTGGGCGAGGTATGTGGACAAGAAAATCGAAAGGTAATGCCGTGTTTGAGAAAGAACGATCAAAGTGTAGCGTTATCAAACTCCTTCCATTATCACATTGGAAAGACTGAATATGCGATCGAGACTGATTGAGAACAAACGTATAGGAAGTTTGTATGACAGAGACAGCATCAGATTTCAGTCGAAGAGGGAATGTTCATAAATAATGTGTAAAATCATCAAGAAGTACAAGATATTTGAAACCTGTGACAATATTGACTGGCAAGGTCCAAAGGTCACAGTGTAAAAGTTGAGGGAAGTACGTGATAGAGACTGAAGATGCAAAAGGGAGTCTAACATGGCATCCCTTTTGGCAGGCACCACAAATATGAGTGTCTTTATTTGTATGTGGAATAGAAAATTGCGAAAGAAAACTACCCAAGCTTTTCTGTCCTGGATCACCTAATCTGCGGTGCCATAGTGTCGAGGCAGTAGCTGTGAGGGCTGTAGCTGATGAAGATGGAGCTGCAGAGGAATAAAACGGGTAGAGGGCGCCATGACTATTGGACCTCATGGTCACGTCCCTGCTGAAGAGATCCTTTATGGTGAATCCAAAGGGATCAAATTCCACAGAACAACCATTGTCAGTAGTGAAATTTCTAACCGGAGATGAGATTGTGTATTAACTGAGGTGTGTGCAACACTCGGTTTAAATGAAAACATGGAGAGTTTGTGGGTAGAGTTATAGAACCAGTGCCAAGAACGGGAATATGAGAACCATGCCAACGACAACCTTTGAGGATTATGCAATGATGTGGGACAATATTTAGTCATCATACCTGAATCTGAGGACATATGATTGCTGGCGCCAGTATCCATGAACCAGTCTGGTGTTGATCCACTGGTATTAGCAGCAGCGTGAAGAGCTTGAAGAAGACCACTTGTGTCAAATGAAGAGGCAGTGGATGGCGTCTGCCGAATTGAATACTGAAGAACAAATGTGTTAAAGCCTGTCCATTAGATGGATGAGAGCCAAGAACGCCAGGCCCTGTAGAATCAGTCCAAGGTGCACGCCACATAGAAGATGGACTCAACCACGCCGCAACCCATGGTGGAACTTGGTGCATCCAGGAATTCGGTGCATCGTTGCCACGTCTGTTATTGAAGCCACGACCGCCACATCCACAGCCTCGACTGCGATAGTTACCACGGCCACGACTGCGAGACGATGAAGAGTTGGCACGATCATTTTCATGTTCGACGTCCCATCCACGACCATTATTGTCGTGTGGAACATCATTTGTGCTGAGAGCAGTATCTTGGGTCGGTGTTGATGAGGAAGATAGGGAATTTTCAGCAACAATGAGTTGATCCCGAGCATCCATGAATGTTGGGAAGGCCGCCAACACAGGTAGAAGTTGGCGAAGAACATTGTACTCCGGATTCATACCACGAATGAGTTGATGAACGAGAGCCCGATCGGTGACAGGCTGCTCACAGTCTGAAAGTGCATCTGCGAGAGTCTTTAATTTATGACAATAAGCTGAAGCAGAGAGGTCACCTTGGCTCAGGTTGTGCAGTTCTTGCTCGAGATGAACTGCAGAAGTGGATTTGTTTCCGAAGAAATAGTTGGCAATCTTTGTGCAAACGCCGAAGGCAGAGATGTCATCATCCATGAACAAAATCAAAAAGATAATCAGCAAGGGTCGCATGGATCCACATGAGGACTGTCAGGTCCTCCTGAATCCAGACTGGGTCGTCGAGACGAGATTCCGAACCATCCACATGGTGATGGAGATGGAAACGATCGAGAACGACGAGAAAAAGACGCTTCCAGCGCTTGTACTCCGTGGAGAACATGTCGAGGCGCACCGTGATGAGGCTGGTGATGTTTACAGATTGTGTGACGCTGGCAATAGACGCTGAAATACTGCTTGAGTGGCTGCCGTAGTAGAGGAGATGGTGCTTCTGAGAGTCACGGCGGTGTTGCTCGCCATTGAGGACGACGAAGATGACATTGGGAGGGAAGCGGTGGGCAGAAAAGGGATCGAAGGATCTGATGATTACCGCGCTCTGATTACCATGAAGAAATATGGCAAACCACACACATTCCATTGAAATTGAGGCCATATTTATAGGCGTGTTACACAAGTTGATTCTCATCCACTACAGGAAACCTAAAACATTACGAAGACCAGCTTACATACGACGGCTAGCCGTCATAAGTAACTTTAATTACGACGATCTATGTGGGATGTCGTAAGTAAACTAACATACGATGGCCATGGGCCCATGGACGTCGTATGTTAGAGTCCTGTCGTAAGATATGTTTAACTTACAACAGCCATAATCCTAAGCCGTCGTAAGTTATGGTCCCATCATAAACTATGCATAACTTATGACGGCCCAACTGTTGGGCCGTCTTAAGTTACCCGGCCGTCGTAATTGTTAGGTTTTATCCATCGTCCCGGCCCCAGCCCGAGCTGCCCCGGAGCTGCCGCTGCGCCGCCCCCGCGCCTTCTGGCCTCACCCCCGCCACTCGGTACATTTTATTAATTAATTGTATAAATTAGTTATTTAGTTCATTTAGTAATTAATTTAGTTACTTTATTAATTAGTTTAGTTAATAATTTAATTTATTACTTAATTAGGTTACTTAATTTTAGTTTAGTTGATTATTAAGTTAGTTTAATATTTATTTTATAATTTTGTTATTTGATTAATCTTGTAGATTGTTTAATTATTTAATTAGTTAGTTATATTCATAGTTATTATGGCGGTAAGGCCACATAAGGTGACAAGGCGAGACGATGCCTTACTACTGTATAAATATAGCAAAATGTAGAAGTAGAAATAAAATAGAAAAGAAAAAAAAAAGAAAAGAACAAGAAAAAAAAATAGGCCACTTCTTTCTTTCTCCTTCCCCATCTCCTCCCGCAAGCGCCGCCTCTGCCACATCACGCCCAGCTGAGACCGTAGCAAGGATCGCCAGGACCTCCTGCATCATCTCGACCCCAGCCAAGGACGTTTCCTCGCATGGTTGCCAAACCCCGACGAGTTCTTCATCCCGGTGGCTGAGTTCTTCCGCTCCCACGCTGACTCATCGCCCCGACGATCTCGTCCATCTCCCGAGCAACCACTTGACCTCAGAGGTGCGTCATGAGCTCTATTAGTTGTCTGCCAACGCTGCCCAGGCGCCGCCGCCGCCATATCCCTTGTCCCCTGGCGCAGCCGCTTCTTTCTTTCCCCTTCCCCATCTCCTCCCGCGAGCATCGCCGCCGCCACATCCTCTCTGCTCGGGCACCGCCGCCACCACATCCCCTGTCCCCTGGCGCAACCGCTTATGTCATTCCCCTTCCCCATCTCCTCTCACGAGCGCCACCGCCGCCACATCCCCTGCACCCGGGCACCGCCGCCACATACCCTGTGCATGGGCACCGCCGCCGTCTCACTGTGCACGCCTTACGTCGGGATCTGAGGCGACGGGGCACCTTAACCGCACAGGGCTCCTTAGTGCTTAAGCAACGCCTTAACAACCATGGTTATATTACTTAGTTCATTAATTAGTTTTGCTATTTGATTATTTAGGTGTAAATTGTCTTTGTTTATTATTTAGTGTGTTTATTTGTTAATTATTTGTTTTATTTTATTATTTAGTTGAAAATTGTTAGAAATTTGATTTAATTTGATTCTTGAGTGTATAATATCGATATATAAATAAATGGGCTTCCGGCCGGCTCAGCCCGGCACAACCCATTTATAGCCTGACACGACCCATTTGAAGGTCAATTTTCCCCATTGCCGCGCTTAAACGGAGTAGAGCACTGTTGAGAACCGGCGGTTTCGATCAAGAAGCGCCGTCGGTGCCATGGCCATGGCCGCCGCCGCTGTCGCCAACTATTTTTGCGCTTCTTAGATTTATGTGAAGCCAACCGATCATGTCTCAAGCTTTTTTTCCATCTGTGTCGGAGAACAAGCTCGTCGGAGTTCGTCCGCCGTCCGCCACCGTCGCCGAGTACTCTCCGGCCATTTTTAGCCCTAATCACCCTTGTTCTTTCCTCCTCTCTCTCGTTCTTACCCCTCCCTCGTAAATCACTCCAAAATGTAAGATTAATGTAACCTATACAATATGTGTCACCCGTTTCGGACCGGCCCGTCTCACATGCGTTACGCATGTGAGGCGTGTAGGTTCGGAATTGTCCCTTTTTGGACAGTCTGGGAGTGACCAAGGGGGCGTGCTTATGACAAAATGCGGGGTTTGGGTTCAGACGAGATTTTGACGCCGTAACCCTAATGTTCTCTGCTGCAACATTATCGGGCGTGCAGTTGGAGAACAGCGGGCTTATGCTGCCAAAATTTTGTCTGGATCAGGACCCCGCGTATCGTTATAAGGATGCTCCTCTCTGTCCTCTTGGGTGGGATTATGACATATCCCTTCCGATAGATGTAAAGTGAACGTAATTTCTCTGGCTTTATACTGTAGATTAAAACATGGGTGAAGACTGCTGTTGGATGTGTACTGGTTGGACCACAGACTCCATCTCCACAGCTACCGTCACTGGGAGGGACGCATGAAGACGACGTTCACGGCTCCGAAGGTAGTCATGAGCGGAGTGTGTAACCATTAGGAGTTTTTAGATTTCTTTGGACTTTGTGAATAAATCGTCAATTACGTATTCTATTCTTTGTATGTGTTATGTATTGTGTTCTTTGTCTCGGCTGATAATTGTGTCAGGGCATCTAATTTCTATTTTTTTTAAAAAAAATTAAAACCATAACTTATGACTACCTATATGCTGGCTGTCGTAAGTTAGCCTGAATAACTTACGACGGCTGTTGTATCCGTCGTAAGTTAGCCCAAATAACTTACGACAGTCACGGCCCTGGTCGTCGTAAGTAATCCTGTTACTTACGACGGCCAGGCTCAGGCTATTGTAAGTTGTATGGCCCAGCTCACCAAGTGGCCCAGGGGCCAACATACGACGGCTAGTTACATAACTTATGACGGTGGCCGTCGTAAGTTACGTAACTTATGACCAAAACCTGACGATGGATGATAACCATCATGATTCACTACACGAAAAGCGACCATTGACGACGACCAAATATATTGACGACAGGGTCGTTGTCTTTTAATTAATTGACGACGGCTAGATACAACCGTCGTCAACAATGTTGTAATTGACGACGGTTAACCTAGTACTGTCGTCAATAAATTTAAAGACGACGGCGGCCGTCGTCTATAACGGCCGTCATCAAATTTGGCCGAGATCCGACCCTACTAGTGGCGTTATTGACGACGGGGAGACACAACCGTCGTCAATAAGCTGTGTATTGACAACGATGAGGAACTACCGTCATCAATAAGCCTGTTATACTCCAGAGCACGAGTCGAGAGGCGGCATTCTCTCCCGCCCGCGCCGTCTCCCGACTCCGCGCGCTTCACCGTCGCCGGTCTCCGCCATCCCGTGCGCCGCCTCCTGACTCGCCGTCGCTGGTCTCCGCTGCCCCGTCTCCGGTCGCCGCCTCCTGTGGTATGCCCTCCTCCCCGCCGCCCCTCTCCCTGCCGCCCCTCTCCACCGCCGCGCAGCCGGTCGGCCCCGCCGCCCCTCTCCGCCCCCGTGACGCCCCGACCCCCCTCCCGCCCCACTTCCCCCGCCGCCCCTCTCTGTCGCCGTGCTGCCGGCCGCCCCCGCCACCCCGCGCCGCCACGGCCCCCCTCCCGCCGTGCCGCCTTGGCCCACCTCTCGCCCCGGCTGCCCCCGCTGCCCCTCTCTGCCGCCAGCCGCCCCCGTCGCCCCTCTCCGCCCCCGCGACGCCCTGGCCCCCTCCCGCCCCTCTGCCCCAGCCGCCCCTCTCTGTCGCCGCGCCGCCGACCTACTCCGCCACCCCGCGCCGCCACGGCTCCCCTCCCGCCCCGCTGCCCCGCCTCCCCGGCCCACCTCTTGCCCGGCTGCCCCCGCTGCCCCTCTCTGCCACCACGCCGCCGGCCGCCCCGCCGCCCCTCTCCGCGCCGCTCCTCTCCGCCCCTGCGACGCCTCGACCCCCTCCCGCACCGCTGCCCCGGCGCCCCGTCCCCCCTCCTGCCCCACTGCCCCCGCCGCCCCTCTTTGCCGTCGGCCGCCCCCGCCACCCCGCGCCGCCACGGCCCCCCTTCCACCCCGCTGGCCCGCCGCCCCGGCCCACCTCTCTCCTGGCTGCCCCCGCTGCCCCTCTCTGACGCCATGCCACCGGCCGCCCCTTTCCCCGCCACTCCTCTCCGCCCCGACCCCCTCCCGCACCGCTGCCCCGCCGCCCCCGTCCCCCCTCCCATCCCGCTGCCCCTGCCGCCGGCCGCCCCCGCCACCCCGTGCCGCCACGCCCCCCCCCCCCCCCCGCCCCACTGCCCCGCCGCCCTGGCCCACCTCTTGCCCGGCTGCCCCCGTCGCCCCTCTCTTCCTTTAAAGTGTTATTTGGTTGATGCATATATACATAATATAGCCTGTCTAGTTGTATGCTTTTAGGAAAAAAGAGTATGTCATGTTTACCGAAATCTAGTTCCACTCTAGTTTTTCTGATGATAATGAAACCTGAAAACATGTGGCTCACTGTTTCTGAACTTCTTATTAGATTATGCTTTGCGTAACTTTTGGGCTGCTCTATACTACATCCAACTCCAAAAGTGGTGGTATCTGTTTGGTTAGAAGTACTATATTGCCTTGTGGGAATAAGTTCATGGCTCTAAAAAGTATGGTCTCCATTAGAATCACGGACTATTATGGTAAAGTAGCCACATAGGTTGCATTTGATTGAGCGGTGAGGTGGGATAGGATGAGTCATCCAGAATATCTTGGATGAGCTCACGCACCATACTGTTTGGCTGGATGGATAAAGTTATCCCTGTTTTTTGTTTAGTTGAAGGCACATGGATCAGCTTTGAGCCCATACATCTTTTCCTTGGTCATGGATGAGGTGTCGAAGGATATACAAGGGGATATCCCTTGGTGCATGCTCTTTGCTGATGATGTAGTGCTGGTAGATGAAACTAGAGATGGTGTTGATAAGAAATTAGAGTTATGGAGACAAACCTTAGAGTCCAAGGGGTTTAGACTTAGTAGGACCAAAACCGAGTATATGAGGTGCGACTTTAGTGGTGTTGGTCGTGAAGAGGGAAATGTTAGTCTACAAGGACAAATAGTACCTAGAAGGGACTCTTTCCGATACTTAGGATCAATGTTACAAAGCAATGGCGATATTGATGAGGATGTTTGCCACAGGATCAAGGTAGGATGGATGAAATGGCGACAAGCCTCTGGAATCCTATGTGATAGGAAAGTCCCACAAAAGCTAAAAGGGAAGTTCTATAGGACGGTGATTAGACCCGCGATGCTCTATGGGGCGGAATGTTGGCCAACTAAACGGCAACATGTCCAACAAATGAGTGTCGCAGAGATGCGCATGCTACGGTGGATGTGTGGGCACACGAGAAGAGATCGAATAAGGAATGAGGCGATTCGTGATAAGGTAGGGGTGGCGCTGATTGAAGAGAAGTTAGTCCAACATCGGCTTAGGTGGTTTGGACATATCCAACGGAGACCTCCAGAAGCACCGGTTAACAGTGGGATTTTAAGAGGTAGAGAAAATATTAGGAGGGGTAGAGGACGACCAAGGTTGACCTGGGAGGAGGCGGTAAAACGAGATTTGAGAGATTGGAATGTATCCAGAGACTTAGCTCATGATAGGACCGCATGGAAAGTAGCAATTCATGTGCCAGAATCGTAGTCTTGTTTTTTTCTTTTTTTTCTTTTCTCTTTTTCTTTTCCTTTTTTCTTATTTCTTTTCCTTTTTCTCTTTTTCCTTTTCTTTTTTTCCTTTTTTTTTTCTTTTTTTTTTCCTTTTTTCCCCTTGTTCTCATATCTCTTCCTCTGTTTTACTTCATTGATATTGGGTTTCATGTCTAGCCGACCCCAACAGGCTTGGGATAAAGGCTTGGTTGTTGTTGTTGTTGAAGGCACATGGACGAGAGGGACAAGGACGAGGTGGGATAGGACGAGTCATCCAGAATATCTTGGATTATGTTGCTTTTATTATATTGTTTAGCTTAATTGCTTATGTTTTTTAGTGATTACTTAATATATGTAAGTAAACGGGTTTGGGGCCTGCCCGACCCGGCCCGCTCTGACCCAAAATGGCACGATACGTATTAAATATGTTGGTGCCGTATAGACAGTTGTAGTTGTAATGTATGTTTCAAGACAGCACGGAAGCAGACCACGATGGCGTGGACATCAACCACCCGCGCTTGGGTGGATGGTGGAAGCGACCTCTACTCCAAGTGAGGGAGCCGCAGATGACTCTACTCCATTCCCGTCGCCTGGGAGTTTCTCAGGGTGGGTGTAACATATGCCATCCTCCATGTCGGTCATTAGTATGAACTCATCGATGAGAGGGTGAGATCTGGAGCAGACCCTAGAGCCCCCGCCCCTGTAGACCCTAGAGCAGAGATGCTTTGACTTTGATGCCCGTGCACAGTAGCCCGCACATTGTTTCTTATCTTTTCTTTGACCTGTCCTTCCTCAAAGCGAGAACTAACTCTTGCTTCTTCTTTGACTCGGTACATACGTATGACGGCTATAACCGTATAGTTTTCCCCTTTTTACTTGAAGAACTGCACCGGATAGGGGGGGTGTAGTGTTAAATAGACGGTGTTATGCTTTCGAAATAATAGTTTATTCGTTGTTTTTATTTAATATATGGACATAAAGGGGTTTCAGGCCGACCCGGTCCGGCACGGCCCGACCCGACATGACACGCAATATATGCATCGGATGTGGAATTATCATCTAAGACCAACTGTCCTTCTTCTCTTTCTCTCGTTCTTTCCTCTCTCCTAAATGATTTGTCTGCTTTGAAGGTACATATACTCTCAAAAATGGCTGAAGACCGCACTTGGATGTATACTGGTTGGAAAAAGGATGGGAGACACTCAGAGGAGTGGTTCACCAATACAAATGGTTTCATAGAACGAGCTTTCTCGTTGTCAAACAGGAAGGTGTGGTGCCCATCTATGAAATGTCATAATGCGAAGTGTTTTGACAAAGTGACATTGATGTATCACTTGTGTGGAAATGGTTTCATGCAAATTTATGAGTTGTGGACATTTCATGGCGAGACACCTTCTCAAGTTATAGAAGATCGAGATGAGGATGACAACAATGGGGTCGATAGGATGGACGAGATGCTTGAAGCCATAAATACTGAATTGACGAAGGATCCTACTACAACGGAGGTTAAAATGTTTTTCAAGCTTGTTGAAGCTTCTGAACAGCCGGTGCATGAACACACCAAAGTCTCGATCCTCAGTTTCATGAAGAGATTTATGGCAATTAAGTCTAAGTTTTCCTTCTCCAATAACTGCTACAATGAACTAGTCAAATTATTCAGCAATGTCCTTCCACAGCCTCATAAATTGCCTAAAGATATGTATCAGTCTAAGAAAATGATTTCCGGGCATGGTATGGACTATGAGAAGATTGATATGTGCCCAGGCAACTGCATGCTTTTCTGGAAAGAGCATGCCAACGAGAACAAGTGTTTAAAATGTGATAAAGCAAGATTTGTCGAAGTTGTTAATGATGACGGTACAAAAGTAATGACTGAAGTCGCACAGAAACAGCTTCGCTACTTGCCTATGACACCTAGGTTGAAGCGTTTATTTCTCTCGAAAAAACTGCAAGACACATGAGGTGGCACAAGGAAGGTCTACGTGAGAACGACGGAATGATGGTGCACCCGTCTGACGGTGAGGCATGGAAAGCGCTTGACCGCTTTGATCCAGATTTCGCCAATGACACGAGAAATATTCGCATCGGGTTGGCGATAGATGGCTTCTCACCGTTCAGTACAAATGCAACACCGTACTCTTGCTGGCCCGTGTTCGCTATTCTGTACAACTTACCACCATCTCTTTGTATGAAGTTCGAGTTCATGTTCCTTTGCCTTATTGTACCTGGACCGGATCACCCCGGTTCACGTTTGAATGTGATGTTGAAGCCGTTGAATGAAGAGTTGAAAATGTTATGGACAGGAATCGAAGCGTACGACTGTTACAAAAAACAGAAATTCAACCTTCGAGCTGCATACTTGTGGTCTGTCCATGATTTTCCAGCTTACGACATGTTTTCTGGCTGTAGCACTCATGGTCGTTTGACATGTCCAATATGTGCTTTAGACACAGAATGTTTTTGTTTAAATCATGGTGGAAGGATTTGATAGTTTGATTGCCACCGACATTGGTTACCGCCTAATCACGTATTTAGGCAATAGAAGAATACCTTCAGGAAGGACACCGTTGTCAAAAAAGGACCACCGCAACGTCTCAACGGGTCACAGATTGCTGAACAGTTGAACAGCTTAGTGGCAGATGAAGGTCGTCCTGGATATTTTGTTGGTTACAGAGAAGACCACAATTGGACTCATATATGTGCACTATGGGAGCTACCGTTTGTGAAGTCCTTAATCCTAATGCATAATATTGATGTCATGCACCAGAAACATACACATGGGCGAATGCATCATAAGCACATGCTTCGATCTGACGGGCAGAACAAAAGACAATATAAAAGCTCGTAAGTATTTGGCAGAGGTTTGTAAACATCCAACTCTTGAGCTAACTGAAGCTGGTGGCAAACCGCGTGCTTCTTTCTGTCTTCGACCAAAAGAAAGGAAAGGAGTCTTCAAATGGTAGAAAACATTGAAATTCCCAGACGGTTATGCTGCTAGCCTGAGACGAGCCTTGAATGTTAAGACTGAAAATCTCACAGGGTTGAAAAGTCATAATTATCACATAATCATGGAAAGACTTCTACCGGTTATGTTTCGGGGCTACCTTGACGATGCGGTGTGGAAGGTGTTAGCCGAACTTAGCTACTTGTATAGACAGATTTATGCTAAAGAAATCACAACCTAGATGATGGAGAAGTTGAAAAAGGAGATACTAGTGCTTTTATGTAAGATGGAAATTTTTTTCCCTCTAGGGTTCTTCAATCCAATGCAACATCTCCTAATCCATCTTCCATATGAAGCCAAAGTGGGCGGCCCTGTGCAATATAGGTGGATGTATCACGTCAAAAGAGCACTCAGGAGTCTTAAACCAATGGTTCGCAATCGAGCAAGGGTTGAAGGATGCATTGCCGAAGCATACGCCATTCAGGAGATTGGATAATTTTCAAGCGTCTATTTTGCAGAAGAACACAATGTTAATGTTTCCATGTTGCAGTACAATATGGATGAAGCACCCCCTTGTAGCAGCCTCTCCATTTTTCAAATGAGAGGCACCACTGTTGGTAGTGGCACGAGCTACGATCTTGAAACAGATAAAAAGACAGCTGCTTTGATGTACATGTACGCTAATATAGAGGGGATGCATGAACATTTTCAGTAAGTGTTTGTGTTACAATTAGCGTGGTGTGTTATACATCTATGCCAATCATTCTGTTGTATTTTATTTAGTGAGTTCAATCAACAAAATTGGAAATCTAAGCAGCAACCTACAAGCAGACAAATACAATCGATGCGATATTATGGAGGAAATGGAGGGTCTAACTTCCTATCCTGGTTTCATGCACATGTAACATATTCATGTCTTGTTTCGCTTAGTAATTATGTGTATAGCATAAAATAGTCATCTAAATTCATATGTTGAACAGTGCAAAAATCAAGCTGGCGTCCATGAAGAATTGCGACAACTGTCCTACGGCTCCATTAAAATTAAAAGCTACGGTCGATACGGTGTCAATGGGTTTCGATTTTGTTCAACTGAATTTGAATCTCAACGTCCCTTCAGAGCAACATGTAACACCGGAGTTGTGAATAGGGCAGTTGACGCACAAGGACGTGAAAGTAATTATTATGGAATCATTAAAAATATCCTTGAATTCAGTTTTGCGGGGAATAAGGTCCTTAATGTAGTCTTCTTTGACTGTGATTGGTTTGATCCTAACAATGGAACTCGAGAAAACCAATTTGGCATGGTAGAAGTGAAACATAAGGACCGTCTACGAGGCTGCGACACCTTCCTCCTTGCACACCAAGTCGAGCAAGTTTATTATCTACATTATCCATGCGAAAAGCTTAAAGCTTGGTGGGTTGTACACAAGGTGAATCCTTGTGAGCGGTTATATACACCAGACAATGTTGGATACCTTGATGATGAGGTTGATGTTATTTGCCAAGAACAAGAGTTGCCGGACTCTTTTGTCGTCGAGCCTGATTTAGGGCTCAATGACTTAGTTGGAGATGCAGAAGATATAGAGACTAGTGAGATGTGAAAATGAAAACAAAAACGACTAACTACTACGACAGAAGACCGATGGTCCGGTTTACGTAGTAGAGTACATCGTGATGCTGATGGATTTTAAAACTGAGTACAAGTAATGTTTCTTTCATATCTTCTTTTCTTTTCTATACTTCCTATTTCATTCATTAGCAAATTTTCCTTTAGACAGGATGTCGTCGAGCAGCAGCGGACGACGACGTACAGGGGCGCGGAGCTTTCTGTCACCGACACCCACGAGAGCAGACGAGGTCTTTCACGGGACTCAGCTAAGCGGGGGTATACGGGCTCCGTTGTTGAGCCATCTACCGGAGTCGTCACCTGGTTCTGTACAGCGGTCACGATAGGTAAAGAATATTTAATTAAATAAATGATATAAGTAATTCTTTATTCTATAATACGAATCTTTAAAATTGTCAGGACGACTCTATGTCTGAGGACACAAAGGCTACGGTGCCTCCTTCTTCAGAGCCTCCTTCTTCGGAGCCTCTTTCTTCAGAGCCTCCTTTGGAGCACCCTTCTTTGGAGCCTTCTTGTTCGGAGCCGGTTCCACAGCGGCAGACTAGGAGGAGCCTCCAGCTCCTGCAGACCCAAACAATCGGGTCATTATTGGTCTGGTTGGCGATAGGTAAGTAAATGTCTAATAATTCAATTTAGATGCTTTTAGCCTTATATTTATACTAATTGAGAATCATGTATCAGGACTTGGGAGGATGCTTCGTTCATGGGCCAGGGACGCCGCGCGCTAGTGAACGGTGTCTTGGGCCATCTTGTCCGTTTGCACTACCCTGTTGTAGTGAACGGACGCGCTGCCACGTCTTGGAACGACTACTATAGGGCCCATGACGTTCTTCACGGCAACCACCAGGAGGTTGTTTGACACGACTTCATAGTAAGTATGAACAATATTTGTGTAATACGAATTTATTAAAAGTTACATACATTTAGTTATATATTCTTTTTTTCAGGCACGATATCGTTTGGAGGACGGGTCCGAGCAGACGGATCACGCTCGTCTCATCTTCCATAACTGCGCTAGGAAGATCGTGACACAGTCACTATCTACAGCTCGCATTCAAGCTACAAACGCGTACTTCAAGTTACATCTAGACGAGGGTGAGCCAGGGAAGGAATCGGGCGACACGTACTTGACGGAGGCGCATTACGCAGAGGTAACATTTTACTTTACTTTGCTTCATTATCTGATTGTGATCAATGTTTTCATTCAATAATAAATGTGTGCAGGTCGGCGTAGCGTGGCTTGACAGCCGTCCGGACGCGTACCGTGCCCTGTGTGTTCTTTGGGCGAGCGAGGGCTTCAAGTCAGTTTCTAAAACCCGTCGAGAGAGTAGAGGGATAGGCGGGAAACATCGTTTGGGTGGGGACAACTACATACGCCTCACTAAACGGATGGTAAGTGCTATAAGCATTCTATTAAGTAATTTTATAATTATCATTGTGCTAACATGTATCGATAGGAGCACAAGAGCGGTCAGCAGCCGACACCTATCGAGGTATGGAAGAGGGGTCACTTGGGAAGTGACCCGTCGCAGCCTGACCAGCTGTCTTCTCAGATGGCGACAGAGACTTTGGTGAGTTAATTTTTTCAACATAATTGAATTCTCTTTAATAGTACTAATGACATTATTTTTCTAGTTTTTGTAGGCAAAGTACTGGAAGGAGGCGTGGCGGTTTCAAGGCGAAGAGTTTGATTGGTAGAGCGCGCCAATCGTCCCCGAAGCCGCGTATGCAAGCGGTGGTGGTAAACCTCACGGACGGTGAGCTTTGTAATTTTTAATTTACTTTTACGAACTTCGAGATACAAAATTTCATAATCTTACTTCATTTGTGCAGGTTAGCCATCTTCAATGGAGTGATCGACTCGAGACAGGCGCGAGCTTCCTCGAGAGCCTCTTCATCGCTTCAGGGCGGGTCCAGCAGCAGCCGCGCTAGTCGAGATCAGCTCCAAAGGACGCAAGAAGCGCTAAGGGCTAGGGACGAGGCGCGGCAGCTGAGATCAGGGCTAGGGACGAGGCGCAAAGGGCTAGGGACGAGTATCAAAACTCGTTCATATTACAAATGCAAGCTGCCATGCAGGTAATCTATTCTAGATGTTGTACTTAACATCTTTTACATATAAATGACATGTATAATGATTTGCTTTGTGTTTGCAGGCTATGAGTGCAGGACAGGCGGTTCTCTTTCCGCAATAGGCGCCACCAGCGATACAGCTGCCGCCGGTGCCGATGACGGTAGCCCAGGTACGAACTTAGTAAATCACACTTGCACTAGTTAAACTTGTTCAAATTTAGTAAAATATGCATTTTGTTACTTGTAACATGTCTAACCACACTTGCACTTCACAGGCGTCGGGAACGTAGGCTCAAACTCCGTCACCTTAGATGCTTGGACGACTACAGGAGGACGACTTTCCGAACTCTGGTGGCAGCGGACGGGGTAGCGTCTCTAAGTCAGATCAGCCGAGCCTCATACTTGTGAGATGAGTTCCCTCCTTCTCAAACTTAGGTTGTGTGATGTGGACTATGTGCGGTGTGAGACTTGTATGAAGAATTGTGAAATAATATATTGTGTGATGTATTTTGCGATGCCATGTGATATATATGCATATTTGTGTCATGTTTTTAAGTCTCTGATCTGGTCATCGAGCCAGGGCTGGCCTCGAAGCCAGGGCAGCATCTTCTGTTTTAAAAAAAAACTTCAAAAATTATCGACGACAGTTATCTGGAGGCCGTCGACGATACTGGAAAGTTATCATCAACGGTGACAAGGACACCGTCGACGATAAGTATCCAGTATCGGCGACAGTGCCCTTCTACCATCGATGATACTGTAACTTATCGTCGATGGTGTCTATGTCACCGTCGATGATAAGCTTCCCCCGCTGCCACGTGGAGGAAGTCACTTATCGACGACAGCTAATTTTGGCCGTCGTCAAATAGTTTATGGACGACGGTCACCGTCGTCAATAACGTTATAGATGACAATAAAACATAGATAGCAATATACTATCGTCTATAAGCGTATACTGTCGTCAATAAGCTATAGACGACGGTTTAGGCCTTATAGACGACGGTTTGTGGCCGTCGTCTATTATCGCGATTCCTGTAGTGATTAGACGTAAACCATCATAATTAAGCTAATTACGATGGTTTACACCTTATTTACGATGGCTTTGGCCGTCGTAAGTGTATCTTATTGCTGTAGTGATCGTGCATCTGAACGTGGAGTTAGTTACGGATGCTAAACTCACGTAAGTAGTTACACACTAAGTCTACGTGTTAGGAGTTCGCAACAGAACCAACAGACATTATCGTCCAATAAGCCTCACATAACATAGGTCCAACAAATAAAACAAATAGTTTTTCATGGTTCTTCAAGAAGTATTACTCAGTAACAAACTTAACTACCATAATACCAAATTTTCATACTTCTGGTACCAATTGACCTAGATGTTTCTCGTACTGGCTGAAGAAAATGTACCCAGTAATTTGCTGATCCCTTGCATTCCATAGTGGGAGACTTGTGATGAAGCAGAGGAGGCGTGGTGATGGAAAGAGGAAACAATAGACAATCAAACTTCATTATTAAGGGAGGACCATAGATGCATGTGAGCAGTGCTAGGACATTGACATTCAATGCAGCAGTGAATTATCCAACAGAGCAGCAGGGGTCCTGAGCCCCCTACTGTCCGTTGGATAGTGGAGCCTCCCCTGAGCCCTCCTTCATTCGATCAGGAAATAGAGATTGAGGTGTTGAGAAATAGGCGATGCACTACTCTAGCAATTCAACCGTATCACCCAGGAAACATGCAAGTAAGGAGGTCATGGATCGTTACCACTAGACGCGCAGTGCAGCGGATCGTAGATGCTAGTCCTCCTGAATCCTCATCACAGGAATGTCGTCACAGCAGCGCCTCCACGGAGTCCACACGTACAGGGAGGAACGCCGTGCGTCGGTGTGCTAGCACCGCGCACGCGACAGGGGTTTCGGCGTGTGGCCTGTGTGGGGCGGCGGCTAGGGCTGTTACGTGGTGGAGTAATCTGCCCCTAACCCTACCCCTCATATTTATAGGCGCGCTAATGGACTTTTAGGTCACAGGCCCATTAGTACCCTAATTTCTTATGGATCAAATATCCATCAGGCCTTTATCTGAATTGTTATGATTGCCTCTTGGGCATATCACCAACAATCTCCCACTTGCACTAGATACAATCATATAGCCAAGTTTTCAATATTCCATCCCCTTAAGTGTGTGACCCGTTAGGTTCATGTACAGTCAGTTATGAATGAAAATCGTTTTCAAACACAAGTCAGTAGAGGTACCTAGCAGGACATACTGACTCCCAAATGTACATAAAGATCATATCGGCTGAACCTAGATACGTTCACATGCTGATTCCTTTGCCACACGATACCAGTCAAGCTCAAGGCGAGATACGTGCCATCCTTGTGATAGCTCGACCATTCACTCGATTAAATAGTGGATTCAATCTATGACTAACTTTTAGTCATAATGATTAACTCCTTAATCACTTTAGCATGGCCATGCACTTTCCAATCCAACTATCTTGAGGGGCCCAGAGATATCTCTCCTGTTATTTAGGAGGGGCAAATCCCATCTTGATCCGCACACATCTCATTCCATGTTTCATCATGTACCTGAAGACTATTTTTATGACCACCCAGTTACGGAGTAGCGTTTGATAGTTTCAAAGTGCACAACTACACATGGTGAGAAACAATGGCGATCTCAGGTCTAAGAATCTAGCAGGTGTATCACTCAAGACCAACTGATGGCACATATGTAAATAACAATCCCAACAGTGTCTCAGAATGGGTCTATCCAACACCATGTTCACTAACATGTGTTCACATTGTTAATTTGATATCTCCATATCTATGATCCGTGAAACGTGATCGTCAATTAATACATGTGCTAGTCTGCGTACTATCATTATCTCATATAACGATGTAGACTAGGGATTATTTTGAGTAACATTATAATTAACAAAGAGTCTCACGAACAAGTCACATACTTGATGATCAATGTGAATAATAGTTACTCAAATAGTACATAAACATAGCTATGACACAAGTCCCCCACGTACACACTAGGATCACTGATGTAAGTATCTAATACCCATAGATCTCGTGTGCGCCTCATGCTTTGATTGTGGAAGAGTCTTTGTCAATAGATCTGCCACATTGAAATCCGTATGCACCTTGCATATATTCACATCACCTCGGTCGATCTCTCGAATGAGGTAATAGCGTCGTAGTATATGTTTGGATCTTTTGTGTGATCTAGGCTCCTTTGCCTATGCAATGGCTCTATTATTGTCGCAATAGAGATCCACAGGTCCGGGCGCACTAGGAACAACACCCAACTCAAAAACAAATTTTCTGATCCAAACAACTTCCTTTGCAGCTTCAGAAGCTGCAATATACTCTGCCTCCGTCGTTGAATCTGCTACTGTGTCTTGCTTGGAACTTTTCCATCTCACTGCCCCTCCATTGAGGCAGAACACAAAACCGGATTGTGATCTAGAGTCATCCTTGTCTGTTTGGAAGCTAGCATCGGTGCAACCTCTTACAACGAGCTCTTCTTCACCCCCAAACACTACGAACACATCCTTAGTTCTTCTCAAGTACTTAAGAATGTTTTTGACAACTGTCCAATGAGCCTCACCATAATCTGATTGATACCTGCTCGTAACACTTAGAGCATAGGATACATCTAGGCGTGTACACAACATGACATACATGATAGATCCAATAGCCGAAGCATAAGGAATCGCTCTCATCCTCTTTTGCTCATCAGGCGTTGAAGGACACTGACTTTTTCTTAGACTGATGCCATGTGATATTGGCAAGAAACCTTTCTTAGAATCTTGCAAATTGAACCGATTCAATATCTTGTCAATATATGTGTCTTGGCTTAATCCAATTAGCCTTTTAGATCTATCTCTATAGATCTTTATGCCCAAAATGTACGCTGCCTCTCCTAAATCCTTCATCGAAAAACTTTTCCTTAATGAGGATTTAACAGCACCTAGTACAGGAATGTCATTTTCGATCAACAATATGTCATCTACATATAGGACCAGAAATATAAGTGTGCTCCCACTAACCTTCTTGTAAATACAAGGTTCTTCTACGTTCTTTATGAAACCAAAACCTTTGATCACTTCATCAAAATGTAGATTCTAACTCCGAGATGCTTGCTTCAATCCATAGATGGACTTTTGAAGTTTGCATATTTTTCTAGCATTTTTAGGATCGACAAAACCCTCAGGTTGTGTCATGTACACATCCTCAGTCAAACTCCCATTAAGAAAGGTTGTTTTGACATCCATCTGCCATATTTCATAATCAAAATATGCAGCAATTGCTAGGAGAATCCGAACAGACTTTAGCATAGCGATGGGCGAAAATGTTTCATCATAATCAACACCTTGAATTTGTTTGAAACCTTTCGCCACCAATCGTGCTTTATAGATGTGAACTTTTCCATCCATATCAGTCTTTTTCTTGAAAATCCATTTGCAATCGATCGGTCTCACACCATCGATTGGATCAACCAAGTTCCAAACTTGATTCTCATGCATGAATTCTATTTCAGATTCAATGGCTCCAAGCCATTTCTCAGAGTCAGGTCCCATTATTGCTTCAGTGTAGGTCACAGGCTCATTATTGTCCAACAATACCATATCCTATTGTTCCGTGGTTAGGAGTGTCAACTTTTCAGTTGCACGACGTACCCTTGTAGACCTTCGTGGGGCTGGTGTTTCATCAAGGGGTTGTACAACATCTTGTACAATTTGTTTGAATTTCTTCAAGATGCACCTTGCTCCCACTAACTCCTTTTGAGAGAAACTCTTTCTCTAAGAAGACACCATTGCGAGCAGTAAAAACTTTACCCTCTGTTTTATTATAAAAATAATATCCTTTGGTTTCCCTAGGATATCCCACAAAGAAGCATTTGTCTGATTTGGGAGTAAGTTTGTCTGACGTCAAACGTTTGACATAAGCATCACATCCCAAACTTTGAGGAAAGACAATTTGGGACGTTTCCCGGTCCACATCTCATATGGTGTCTTCTCAGCAGACTTAGTTGGGACTCTGTTTAGTGTAAACGCAGCGGTTTCAAGAGCATAACCCCAAAAGGATATTGGAAGATCAGTCTGGCTCATCATCGACCTAACCATGTCTAACAAGGTTCGGTTCCTACGCTCGGACACCCCATTCCATTGAGGCGTTCCAGGTGGAGTCAACTGTGGAACAATTCCACATTGTTTTAAATGATCATAAAACTCATGGCTCAAATATTCACCCCCACGATCACATCGTAGAAGTTTAATTTTCTCACCCAACTGATTTTGTACTTCATTCTGAAATTCTTTGAACTTTTCAAAAGATTCAGACTTGTGCCTCATTAGATAGACATATCCATATCTACTAAAGTCATCGATAAAAGTAATGAAATATTGAAACCACCTCTAGCTACCGAACTCATTGGTCCACATACATCAGTATGTATAAGTCCCAACAAGTCACTTGCCCTCTCACTTTGACCAGTGAAGGGTGCTTTGGTCATCTTCCCAAGCAAACAATACTCGCATGTGTCAAGTGATTCAAAACCAAATGAACTTAACAAACCATCTTTATGGAGTTTCTCAATGTGTTTCTCATTTATATGACCTAAGCGACAATGCCAAATAAAAGTGGGATTTAGATCATTTCGTCGAGCCCTTTTTGTATTAATGTTATAGACTGTTTTATCCTCAAGATCAAGAACATATAATCCATTCACTAATGGACATTGAGCATAGAAAATATTATAATAATAAATAGAACAACATTTGTTCTTTATTATAACCTCATAACCATTAACTTTTTCCAAACATGAAGAAGATATAATGTTCTTGCTCAAAGAAGGAATGCAATAATAATTATTTAATTCCAAAACTAATCCTGAGGGTAATGACAAGTGATAAGTTCTGACAGCTATGACAACAACCTTTGCTCCATTGCCGACCCGAACATCCAACTCGCTTTTCGCAAATCTTCTAGTCTCACTTAGACCGTGCAACGATTTGCAAGTGTGAATCATTGATAAGTTATCAAATACCCATGATTCACTAGAAGATGTAGCAATATTGATTTCTATAATATTTATACCTGAAGTGGAAGTCTCACTCACTTTCTTCTTCTTATCCTCCAAGTACTTCTTGCAGTTCCTAGACCAATGCCCCTTAGCATGACAGTGAAAGCATTCATCATTAGGAGAAGGGCCTGATTTACCTATTGGCTTTGAGCTTGAAGGCTCATTGGGAACCTTTCCCTTGCCTTTAGGATGCGTCACACGCTTCCTCTTTTTATTCTCCTTTTGAACCATCATCACATGAGTGGTGTTTTTCTTAATGCTTTCGTCGGCTGTTTTAAGCATCCCATGCAATTCAGCCAATGTTTTCTCCATGCTATTCATTTGCTAATTCAATATAAATGGCTCATAGCTCGGTGGGAGTGACTGGATAATAACGTCAATAGCCAGGTCATCCTTGAGTTCAGAACTAAGTTTGTCCAAAGTCTCAATGTAACCAATGATCTTGATTACATGGGGACTGACCGGGCTACCTTCTGCCAGCTTGCATGAGAACAAGGACTTTGAGATGTTGTACCTCTCAGCCATTGCTTGGTTCTCAAACATTCCACGTAGTCCTTGAATCATAGAATAAGCATCTGTATGCTCATACTATTTTTGTAGATCAGGGGACATTGTGGCAAGCATGAGGCAGCTTGCATTAAGTGCATCATCGCAGTGCTTCTCATAAGTCCTGCGAGTTGTGGCATTTGCATCATCGGGGAGGTCATTGGGGTATGGTTGCTCAAGAACATACTCAGTTTTCTCTTGTCTGAGAACAATTCTCAGGTTGTGGTACCAATCAATAAAGTTAGCTCCATTGAGCTTTTCTTTCTCAAGCACAGATCGCAAATTGAAACTGGAATTGTTACTAGCAAACATGATCTACAATAAATATGCAAGGTTTTAGCACTATGTTATGTACCAATCTTTTATTAACAGTTTAATAAAAGACACCACCACTATATGAGCATCGTCCTCCCTCTAACGATATGTAGTGGTCCAAGATCCATATTCACTAATTTTTAGTGAGCTTTGGCTTCACTGCTAGAAAATTAGTGACATAGGTAAACAACCATTGTTAATCATATCTCTATATGATTCTTGTTTGTTGGGTGACATCCAATGCCCCGGCTCCCAACACTATGCCATAAAGCCCAAAACTGTTTTGATAGCTTTGTTGAGTAAACCAATACTATGCATGTGAATGTCCAACATTCACCCTATTCATTATTATAGATGACTGGTATTTTGCTTTGGCAAACCTACCATACAACGATCAAAACAACATAGGTGCAGCTATAGGTAAACGGCATCAAATACTCAACTTTTCCGAGGGAAGCTATTTTATCATGACAAAACATCCACCATATGAAAAACATGAAAAGAATAGTAAAACATCACATGCATACGATCATATCATATCTGTGAATAGTATGGCCTTTAGGATCATAGTGGTCTCCATCACCATGGTTCCATCATGATCTACACTGCCATGTCTCCCTTCTTATGGTGATCACCATCGCCATCATGCTTGAGGTTTCTCAATGAATATAAAAGAAGCTAATACATCTAATAGCTATCAAATAAATTACATGAGAGATCAGGCATCACAGGGCGACACGCAGGTCGTTATACAATTATGTGACAACCTCAACCCGGTTGTGTTAAATTTGCAACACGCAGGACGCACGAATTTTACATACAGATCATCACATCACATTTAGGCCGTACCGTTCACATCATTCCGTGCAAAAACAAGTTAAGCGTAGAAGGATTTCTATCATGAAACAACTTAATGATATCACTATAGCAGACAGCAATGGCGGCCCCGCTAGCCGCTTAGCGGGCGGGGGGTCGAGGCGGGAGCCGCCCCCTGCCGGTTTCAGGGCAGCGCCCTGAATACCAAACGGAATTACATAGATCACATCTGTGGCGGACCGGAATCCGCCCATCCAGGATCGCAGAGGGTGGTGCTGCACGATGCGACACCCGACAGCACACGTCATAAGAACACAATATATTACATGGGAAAAACAACTGAACTGTACAAACAGGTACAATACTCAGTTACAAACTATTGTCTTTATTACACAGCGGAAGTCTACTATTCTACAACTCACGCCCGCCTACCTAGCAAAAGTCGGTTGCCCAGCCCTAGGGCAACCCACACTAGCTGCACTCCTCAGCTCAGCGTGGTGTGTACGGCTCCCACTCAGCTGTGGTCCCCGACGGAGGGTAACCCTCGCCGGTGGACTCGTACTCCGAGTCCGTGGGTGGCTCCTCACCTGAAAAACACTTAAGCAGCAACCGTGAGCATGAAGGCTCAACAAGACTTAACCGACTCACCTAAGCATGAAACTCTACATGAGGTGTACAAAGCACATAGGATAGTAACATTGCAGCAAATGGACACGCCTACAAGTTCATCCTTAATTCATCTTTTAGCAACAAGTTAATAGTTCAGGAATCTGAAATTTAGTAAGCAGTATTTGGTGGCACACATGTAGCAATACAATTATATCAATCAGCAATATTGAATCATCATATTTCATACATTAGTCTACATCACGACTCAGTGACCAAGTGGTACTATTCACCGTGAGGGACGGCGAATCGACTCGATATACACCTGCAGGGAAACCCAAAGAGCACGTCACGTACGCCCACCCATGGAGCTGCACAGCCTGCTCACGCGATGTCATACGGGACAACCTTTCACCCAACAGCCCAAACGTCGAACCGGTCGCACCGAAACGAGCAGGAGGTTCCCCACACAGAGCATCTCTCTATGCCCGTTGGCAGATTTCCACCTTGATGCCCTCAACCTACACCTATAAATCGGTGTGCTATGCCTCGACGCCCGGAGGTTTAGGCTACATCGGTTTATCGGGGCCCATATATCCGATATGCCTTCGGTACGTTCAAACTTGATCAGCGTGGGCCACACACGGATCGGTCCTCAATCGACACGGACAGGGCTGCGCACACAAGACTCCCTCTTGCTGTGCCCTAACCCCCTGCCAAGTCTCATTTTCATTACTAAGGTGATCTCACATCACTCGAACCAATCCCGTGTGTCCCAAGCCTAACTCGTGAGTAGATTCCAACTACTCGACTTGTACCGAAGTCCTATGAATCACTAAGCATAGCTTGTCTACTCGAGGTCTTAGACACTACCCTCACTCTTATGGAAGAATTCTGGTTATGCAAGTAGGGTTCCATTCATCCTACACCTAATGCACATCCATACTTCATACTAAGTGTTCACAAAGCAAAACTTGAAAAATAGTTTAATGCAAACCGGGGCTTGCCTTGTTGCTGCTGGTCATGTGTTAATTCTTCTTCCGGAAGGAGGAAGTCAAGTACTTCCGGAGCCTCCTCGCCTTCAGCGACTACACGTTAATAAAATACTACATGTTAATAAATATGCACATGAGTTTATGGGAATGCTTCTGCTATTAGTTCTAATAACCAGTTTCTAACAACTGGAACTCTGTTCAAGAATTTAAAATGGATCTGGGGGTTAGTGGTTTGGGTTTGGACCTTTGCACATGATTAAGTGCTAAGTGGTTTCCCCCCTTCTTCCATATTAATCCCTCAAGTGGTTCCACAGAATAGGGGTGATCCAGAGCGCCAATGGAGCTGATAATTTTTGTGTGAGTTCCTTGTCACAAGACAACTCTCTGGATCAAAATTTAGCACTTGTCATTGAGTGGTTTGTTCAGAATAATTCTTTTAGCAAATAAGCAAAGAAGAATTAATTCTGAGGTAACACCCCTGTTCATGCCCAACTTAGTGAACTACAATTTCAATTATAGCTCATAGAGTTTGCACGAATTTTCCTAGCATTTTTGGAGCTAAGATTTGCCCAGAACTAGATTTCCAAGTTTTGGAAATTCTCTGAAAATGTTTCTGTATCCAAATGAACACAGCACCTTTAAATTTGAATTGCTCCGATCAAATCAACTCCAAATGGTCTGAAACATTTACAGGGGTTCACTAACATCCTAAAGAACATTCTGGCAAAATTTTGAGATTTTTGGATGAACCAAACTCCCTCTAAAATTCTTTTGCTGAAAACCTTTAAAGAATTTTCCAGAATTAAATAATAGGTTTCATACAAAGTGTGTGGCATATTTGGATAGAGCCATGCAATATGAATCCAACCCAATTTGAATCACTAAAGTTGGAGCTTCCTAGCAAAAGTTATGGGGTTCTAAACTTTGAACTAAATCTGAAATTTTAAATAAACCGGGGAAAAATATAACTCTGACCGTGGGCCCGTTACACACGTGTCACTGCTGGAGCTGAGCCACACGGGGCTACAGACCCCTTCCCGTGCAGCCACACTTGATCCCGGGGCCACAGTAGATCTGTATTTTAAACTCCCCGTCGCTGACACATGGGGCCCGCGGGTCGTCTTCTTCCTCGCGTTCCCGCGCCCGCGCGCCGCCGGGCTCGCCGGAGACACGCTGATACTTGCCGCCCGGCTGACTCTCACGCTCTCCCTCGCCGCCAGGGCCTAGTTCCACCTGCTGAACATGCTGGCACCCTCTCCCCTGACCGGCGGTGGCTCTAACCTAGCCGGCGACGTTGCAGCGGCTCGACAACCCTTCGGTCACGTCGCCCGGCCAGCTTAGCCCGCCAAAACACCGGTGGACCGGTGCTATAGCACCAGGAAATCTCAGGGAAGGTCGACAAGGTCATGCAATGGCTCGGGGAGAGCTCTAACCTAGCCGTCACCGTGAGCCCCGACCCTTCCCGCCATAACCGCGGTTGGAAAACCGGGAAATACGCCGGCTACAGCCAAAATTAGGCTAGGGTTGCGAAGCAAACTTGGGCGCCGTCAAGTCTAGCTCCTGTGAGTGCAGTATGACGTGCTCTAAGCAAGTATACATCAGGAATTTATGGGTTTCTTACCAGAAGGTGGCTCTGCACCATTCGGAGGGAAATCTCAAATTTCTCTGCCGATGATCCACTGTTGATCCTGAGTTTCGGGGGTGAGTTGCCTGGACGTCGTGCGCTTCCAGAAATGACCTAGCTTGGCCGTGACATGCCGCGGTTGGAGCTGTCCACGAGAGCACTTGCTCTCGGTCCTATGGCGGCCGGCTGGGAAATTGGTTTGCCTCGGTTTGTGGAGGCGAAACTCTCGTAGGAATGGTGTGGGGATGTTGGAGGAGAGCCCGCGGTGTTGTTTGGTTGCTCAACCGAAGCTATGCATGCGAGCTAGGGAGGCGATCGATCGAGCGGACGGCGTCGGCAGTTCGGGCTGTTTCTTGCGTGAAGGGAAAGGAACAGGCGACGTTCTTCGGTACCGTGGGATAACAGAGGAGCGGCAGTGGGGCAAGGACGGCAGGCAGCTCTCCAGCGCACGGGAAATCCAGAGGAGGTGGCTGCCGGCTGTTTCTCGGTGTCACCCACAGAGGCGTTGGCTGCCCGGTGTACTTCGCGTGGGAGGTAATCAAACAGAGATCGTGTGCTTTACTGAGGACTTTTTGCAATTGTTTAGTTTCCCCCAATGACAAGTGGGTCCCACCAGTCAGTGCTCCTCCACCCCTCAAAAGAACTCCACAAACTTGACAAGAGATGAATTCAAATGTTTCGAGTCTCAAACTGACCTACATTTGTATGGTTGGCCAAATTTCCCCCAAATTCAAATGTACACTTGAATTCTTTGCACATTTGGATCCTTTTTGGAAAAATGGGTAGCAAACCTTTTAAAAAATTTCTGAAACTTTGCCTACCCACTAATTTGGATCTAAGGAATCCAAATATGCACTCTGATTCTTGTGTTAGCTGCTGCAACCATGAGTTTGAATACCACAGTTTTGAATCACCACTATGTCCTTCCCTCCTTTGGATTTTGAGTTGGACGTTAGTTCAAATTCTGACTTTCAAACCCTACCATTGTACTTGAGTACTTCAACTCAGTGGTCTCAATCCAACTAGGGTCCAAATATGTGAATGACTCTAAGTTGGTTTTAGAATCACCTCTCATGTGTTATCACATGTGTGGAGAGTTTGAACCATCACCCTTTTGATGGAGGTTCTTGCTCTTCACGATATATTCACAACATATCCACAACAAAACTGTGGTGTTGTGAGGTGATGAAAAGTTTTTGCAAGTCCCTCCCCTCTTAAAAGAATCTCGTCCCGAGATTACAAAAGAAGAGACAGCGATGTAATTGGAACTTACCCGTGTTGAGAGGCCATGAACTCCGGGTAATTTGAGCGAAGGAATTCCTCACTCTCCCACGTCGCTTCTTCGGCGGTGTGGTTGCTCCAGAGTATCTTGTAGAACCACAATGTCCTGCTACGCGTGGTTCGGGCTTTCTCATCAATAATTGCCACCGGATATTCATCATATGTCAAATCCGGTTGCAGCTCGCCGATGTCCTCGGTAGGAACAGCAGCGGTATGCTTCAGACATTTTCTCAGTTGTGAGACATGGAACACGTCATGGACACCAGCCAGGGATGCCGGTAGCTCCAGTCTATACGCCGCTGGTCCACACTTCCCGGTGATAGCATAGGGTCCAATGAAACGGGGAGCGAGCTTCCCCTTCACACCGAACCGGTGCACACCTTTCATCGGAGACACGCGGAGGTACACGTGTTCACCAACGTCAAAGTGCAACGGTCTACGCTTCTTATCAGCATAGCTCTTCTGTCGGGATTGAGCGGCCTTCAAATTAGCTTGAATTGTCCGAACGCGCGCTTCGGCGTCGTTCACCACATCAACCCTGAATGTGACCCTTTCACCGGACTCGCACCAATTTAATGGGGTGTGGCATTTGTGACCGTAGAGAGCTTCGTAGGGTGCCATCTTGATACTCGCCTGATAGCCGTTGTTGTACAAAAATTCCGCCAATGGTAGGTGATCATCCCAGTTCCTACCATGCTGGATGGCACATGCTCTCAACATGTCTTCAAGAACCTGATTCACCCTCTCTGTTTGGCCATCTGTCTGAGGGTGGTAAGCGGAGCTTCTAATTAGTTTAGTACCCAAAGCAGCATGAAACTGCTCCCAAAAGCGAGATACAAACAATGCACCTCGGTCTGAGACTATGGTCTTGGGTACGCCATGCAAGCATAGGATCCTGGCGATATATAACTCCGCATATCTGTTGGCATAGAAATGTGTATGCACGGGAATGAAGTGAGCCGACTTGGTTAGTCGGTCAACGATCACCCAAATGGAATCATGCTTGTTGGATGTTAGGGGTAATCCCACAATGAAATCCATGCTCACATCCTCCCATTTCCATGCTGGGATCTTCAGGGGTTGCAACAGCCCTGATTTCCTCATATGATCCACCTTCACTCGTCTACACGTATCACACTCGGATATGTACTTCGCTACCTCCCGCTTCATCCATGTACACCAAAATTTCTTTTTCAAATCTTGGTACATTTTGTTGCTTCCCGGATGTATGGAGTATTTAGACAAGTGGGCTTCATCGAGGATCTTTTTCCTCAACTCCATATCCCGGGGTACGACTATGCGGTCATTGAACCATAGCGTCCCCTCATCATCCTTCCGAAAACACTTGATTTCCCCATTGCCTATCCGTCTCCGGAGATGTGCCATGCCTTTATCAGTCTTCTGAGCTGCAATGATGTCCTCCCTGATGGTAGGGATGAGGGCAAGGTTGTACAGCGATCCATAAGGAACCAAGTATAAACTCGGCTCTTCCTCCTCCACCGAGGTAATGGTGAGGTGATGGACATGTGATTTCCGACTCAATGCATCAGCAACCACATTCGCCTTGCCGGGGTGGTAATGGATCTCAATCCCATAATCTTTGATCAGTTCTAACCACTTCCTTTGCCTCATGTTCAGCTTCTTCTGGGTGAAAATATATTTCAAGCTCTTGTGGTCGGTGTAGAGATGCACCAGATTCCCCAGGAGATAGTGCCTCCACATTTTCAGCGCCAAAACCACTACAGCAAGCTCAATATCATGAGTGGGATAATGTTGCTCGTGGTTCCGAAGTTGGCGTGAGCCGTATGCGACCACGCGTCCTTCCTGCATCAACACGCAGCCGAGCCCAATACCGGACGCATCACAATACACGTCGAAGGGCTTTGTTGTATCCGGTTGAGCTAGGACCGGGGCTGTGGTGAGATGCTTCACCAATGCTTGGAATGCTCCTTCACACGCCGTGTTCCAAACATATTTCGTTCCCTTCTTCAGCAATTCTGTCATCGGCTTAGCGAGCTTGGAGAAACTTGGGATAAATCTCCGATAGTATCCCGCTAACCCGAGGAAGCTTCTGACTTCATGAACTGAAGTGGGAGCTTTCCATTTCAGCACTTTCTCTATTTTACATGGGTCAACCGCAATGCCTTCAGCTGAGATGATATGTCCCAAGAATGACACTTGGCTGATCCAAAACTCGCATTTACTGAACTTGGCGTAGAGCTTGTGGTCTCGCAATCGTTGAAGAACGATTCTCAAGTGTTTGGCATGTTCGGCTTCTGTCTTGGAGTAAACCAAGATATCGTCGATGAACACTACCACGAACTTGTCCAGCTCCGGCATGAACACCGAGTTCATGAGATACATGAAATGGGCTGGAGCATTTGTGAGACCAAAAAGACATGACGAGATATTCATATAATCCATATCTCGTCGAGAAGGCCATCTTCGGGATATCCTCCGCCCGGATCTTGATCTGATGATATCTAGAGGGAAGGTCCATCTTGGAGAACACACTTGCACCCACAAGTTGATCGAACAATATGTCGATGCGGGGCAGTGGGTACTTATTCTTTATGGTGACGGCGTTGAGCGGCCGGTAGTCCACACACAACCTCAGGGTTTCATCCTTCTTCTTCACAAATAGCGCCGAGCATCCCCAAGGCGAGGAACTTGGCCTAATGAAACCCTTGCTCAACAGATCATTGAGCTGTTCTTTCAGTTCAGCCAGCTCATTTGGAGCCATTTTGTATGGTCTCCGTGATATGGGTGTAGTCCCGGGTGCAAGTTCAATCTTGAACTCGACATCCCGCTCAGGTGGGATGCCCGGAAGATCATCCGGGTACACGTCAGGATACTCCCGAACTACGGGGATGTCCTCTAACTTGAGAGCTTCAGCATTATTAATTGCTGAAATTTCCCGGACTGGCGTGTCCAACACCATGGAATGTGGACGGTGAAATAGAGAATTTAAATGAACCGTCCGTGTCCGAGTCTCCAGGACAGCGTCATGGTATTGTAGCCATGACATCCCTAAGATTGCATCAATCTTTTGCCCCATAAGGATTATCAAGGTGGTGGGATATAGTTGCCCACCTAAGCACAGAGGTGCTTTTGGGATCATCATATTTGCTGATATCTTCCCTCCCGGTGAGCAGATCATATAGGTGCAGTCGGTTGGGAAGACTTGCATTTGATGCTTAGCCACATAGGATGCACTTATAAAGCTGTGGGTTGCACCAGAATCAAAAATATGATGATGGCTTGATTGTTGAGAGTAAACATACCTGCTAGCACGTAGCGTCCTCATTGTCGAGGTTGCAGACGCCACCAGTCCGCTGACCAACCTTCTTGACCGCAGGTCGGCCTCGAGCACCGCCCTGGAACTGGTCTTGCCCGCTGCTCTGCTGCTCCTGGGGACAGTCCTTCGCGAAGTGGACCGCCTGGCCACACTTGAAGCACGTGAAACGGGGCGGTCCCCCGCTGATCGGTGGACGGAATCCCGGGGCGTGTTGTGGCGGTGGGAATGCCCGGGGTACCGTCTGCTGCTGCTGCTGCCTTGGTGGTGGCATCGGCGGACGGAACGGAGGTGACTGAAACGAACGTCCCCCGAACTGCTGAGGTCGCGCCGGTGGATGCCACTGCTGCCCGGATGGTGTCCGATACACCATGCGGTACTTCTGGGGAGCGCCACCCCCACTGCTAGGTGGAGCGCTGCGTTTCCTCTGCTCAGCTGCCAACTCCTGCTGAGCATCCTCTTGCATAATCGCGGCATTGACTAGGTCGTTGAAGGTGCCGCGATTCCACTGAACGAGATGTGTCTTCATTTCGGGGTGTAACCCCCGATAGAAATGTTCCCGCTTCTTCTCTTCAGTGGATATATAGTCTAACGCATATTACGCCAGATGGTTGAAGGCACGGGAGTAGTCATGGGCACTTCTCCAGCCCTGCTTCAGCTCCAAGAACTCGTGGAACCTCCTCTTCATTATTCCGGGAGGAATGTGATAGGCGCGGAATGCCTCCCGGAACTCTTCCCACTCCACGGCATGGCCAGCCGGACGTGAGGCGACATAATTCACCCACCACGCACCAGCGGCACCATGGAGTTGCTGCGCTGCGAACAAAGTCTTTTGCCGCTCCGTGCATTGGAGCAGCCCGAACTTGGACTCAATGGTCCACAGCCAGTTGTCGGCCTCCAGTGGTTCTTCGGCTTCTGTGAATACTGGAGGGTGCGTACTCATGAAATCCGAGTACAACACCTCACGGGGCTCACGAGGCCCTCTGTCTTGACGCCCCCCCCCCCCGCCTGGGACGTATTCTGCACGATCGTGCGGAGCAGGTCGGTCTGCTCCTCACGACCACCCACTAGTGCCGCTATCACATCCGCTAGAGTAAGGGGAGGCGGCGGTGGTGGCTGCTGCTGCGGGGTGCTGTCGTGGGCCGGTGGCTGGGAGTCATCGCCTCCCTGTTGGCTAGAGCCACCAACCTCGTGCGTGGTCCTAGTGCGAACCATCTGCAACCATACGACAATAAACATCAGTCCCGCAACATATTGCATGCAGTCCAAATGAAATAGGCGTAAAAACATAATGACAATAGAATATGCAATACATCTCGTATGTAGATAATGTAATAACTTTGCACAAGCTACACCATTACCAGACCAAATACAAGCTAGTTTAATCCAACTTGATGAACCTCCTCTTTGGAAGCTCACCACAACTAGGTTTGGTCACTACGAGACATTACTATCGCGTTGTCATCACGTATACTACCCTTTTATCTTCAATACGACACAAACATGGTCTCTAGTAAAAGAAACTTGAGTGAGAACTATACTCAGATATTTCACTAGTTGAAGATAACCTCTCAGGAGTATGTTCTACCCCATTGGAAGTACTCAAACCCCCTCTTGGGTACAACAACCTCTCAACTGAGTTCAACTGTCATTCCTCTGTCAGAATGACCAGTTTCTACATATACCAGATTATGATCTGGTTCTAGGCATTTTCATGACTCAAGCTGCATACCAAAGTTAAAGTTAACTTCAGTATATTTCCAACGAGTACTTATTTGCCCTCAGATCAGCTCTGGTTAAAAAGTTATGGCCATTCAAAGTCCGCAGAATTTCTGGAAGAATTTTAACAGCACCTCCTTTGGGAAGTTGCTGTTTTCAACTCTGATTTCCACTGAATTCTGGGCTGAAATTTCAGAAAATTTGAATAGCAAAGATGTAACACATCTTCTACCCTTTCTAAAGATGTATCATATGACAATTTTAGATTTTTATACTGGGAGTTATGTTTGAAAAACAGAACAGTCCAGAGAGTGTTTAACCCTGCCCTGGTTCTGGACAGTTTACATTCCTCTGAGATTTAAGCCATCTTAAGGTGAGTTTCAGCTCTGGAACTCTACAGCAAAATTGTAGAGTACTAAAATACCTTTCCAGAACTATATACCACACCTCCCTGGGCTAGAATACCTGTGAGTTGTGCTCCGTTGAAGTTCAGCAAACTTGCTGCCCAAAACAGAGCACTCTGTTTTCAGTCTTTTTGAAACTACACTCATCACTAACCAATTTGTCTACCCAACCAGGGTCCTAAATGTTGAACCTAATAATTTTAATTCCTTGTTATCATTATTTTTCATGCATATGCCTATGATATCTTGGTACTACGTTCCTTACAAAAGAAAATCCTAACCGGATTATACCGGCATATACGTCTCAAGTGTGGCACTAAACGGTCTCTCTCACACGTTTACTACACGGATACATACGTGGTTAGTACCTGCAGAAGACCACACAATAATGGCCCACTCAAGGGTTGTTTTCATTTCAGGCAGGATCATATTAAAAATAAATACAAACGCCCGTATCATTGCCATACGGCCGTCCTTGAGTTAGGTCACGTCTCAAGGTACATGATCGTGTTTCAACACCACACGACGGGGAACCCGAGTATGTCATGAACGGGTCGCCATGGTTGGGAATGTTATCAACCCAACAGATACCACCTACTGCCCTGCAGGGCACGCTGATGGCAAGCGCTGCGTATGTCCTCCTGGGCTACTTCCAGACGAACACACTCTCGCGTTACTGACCACGCGATGTGGTATCCACTTACTTGCCTAATGCACGCTAGAGATCAGCAGTTCATATGAACTCAGGAACATGAGGAGTCCAAGAGTTTCATATTGACGTCTCACATGAAGCTGTGAGACCAATCCCTGAACCACGTTCCTCGTCAAGGGAGCTAACTGAAATTGAACCGCTTTCGGTGGCGTTCCTTACCATTCTTACCAAAGTGTAGGTGCGTCGTTACATAATTGAAATTCAGAATTATAACACATAAGTTAGTCTTGCCACTTTAAGTAACTATACTAATATAGTCCTTACTTGGGCAACTACCGAATCCTCACCGTAAACTAAGTTTTCCCATAATATAGTCCTTAAGTACTGTGCTATCCCCAATGCAGCTCTGATACCAGGCTGTGGCGGACCGGAATCCATCCATCCAGGATCGCAGAGGGTGGTGCCGCACGATGCGACACCCGACAGCACACGTCATAAGAACACAATATATTACATGGGAAAAACAACTGAACTATACAAACAGGTACAATACTCAGTTACAAGCTATTGTCTTTATTACACAGCGGAAGTCTACTATTCTACAACTCACGCCCGCCTACCTAGCAAAAGTTGGTTGCCCAGCCCTAGGGCAACCCACACTAGCTGCACTCCTCAGCTCAGCGCGGTGTGTACGGCTCCCACTCAGCTGTGGTCCCCGACGGAGGGTTACCCTCGCCGGTGGACTCGTACTCCGAGTCCGTGGGTGGCTCCTCACCTGAAAAACACTTAAGCAGCAACCGTGAGCACGAAGGCTCAACAAGACTTAACCGACTCACCTAAGCATGAAACTCTACATGAGGTGTACAAAGCACATAGGATAGTAACATTGCAGCAAATGGACATGCCTACAAGTTCATCCTTAATTCATCTTTTAGCAACAAGTTAATAGTTCAGGAATCTGGAATTTAGTAAGCAGTATTTGGTGGCACACATGTAGCAATACAATTATATCAATCAGCAATATTGAATCATCATATTTCATACATTAGTCTACATCACGACTCAGTGACCAAGTGGTACTATTCACCGTGAGGGACGGCGAATCGACTCGATATACACCTGCAGGGAAACCCAAAGAGCATGTCACGTACGCCCACCCGTGGAGCTGCACAGCACGCTCACGCGATGTCGTACGGGACAACCTTTCACCCAACAGCCCAAACGTCGAACCGGTCGCACCGAAACGAGCAGGAGGTTCCCCACACAGAGCATCTCTCTATGCCCGTTGGCAGATTTCCACCTTGCTGCCCTCAACCTACACCTATAAATCGGTGTGCTATGCCTCGACGCCCGGAGGTTTAGGCTACATCGGTTTATCGGGGCCCATATATCCGATATGCCTTCGGTACGTTCAAACTTGATCAGCATGGGCCGCACACGGATCGGTCCTCAATCAACACGGACAGGGCTGCGCACACAAGACTCCCTCTTGCTGTGCCCTAACCCCTGCCAAGTCTCATTTTCATTACTAAGGTGATCTCACATCACTCGAACCAATCCCGTGTGTCCCAAGCCTAACTCGTGAGTAGATTCCAACTACTCGACTTGTACCGAAGTCCTATGAATCACTAAGCATAGCTTGTCTACTCGAGGTCTTAGACACTACCCTCACTCTTATGGAAAAATTCTGGTTATGCAAGTAGGGTTCCATTCATCCTACACCTAATGCACATCCATACTTCATACTAAGTGTTCATAAAGCAAAACTTGAAAAATAGTTTAATGCAAACCGGGGCTTGCCTTGTTGCTGCTGGGCAGGGGTTAATTCTTCTTCCGGAAGGAGGAAGTCAAGTACTTCCGGAGCCTCCTCGCCTTCAGCGACTACACGTTAATAAAATACTACATGTTAATAAATATGCACATGAGTTTATGGGAATGCTTCTGCTATTAGTTTGAATAACCAGTTTCTAACAACTGGAACTCTGTTCAAGAATTTAAAATGGATCTAGGGGTTAGTGGTTTGGGTTTGGACCTTTGCACATGATTAAGTGCTAAGTGGTTTCCCCCCTTCTTCCATATTAATCCCTCAAGTGGTTCCACGGAATAGGGGTGATCCAGAGCTCAAATAGAGCTGATAATTTTTGTGTGAGTTCCTTGTCACAAGACAACTCTCTGGATCAAAATTTAGCACTTGTCATTGAGTGGTTTGTTCAGAATAATTCTTTTAGCAAATAAGCAAAGAAGAATTAATTCTGAGGTAACACCCCTGTTCATGCCCAACTTAGTGAACTACAATTTCAATTATAGCTCATAGAGTTTGCACGAATTTTCCTAGCATTTCTGGAGCTAAGATTTGCCCAGAACTGGATTTCCAAGTTTTGGAAATTCTCTGAAAATGTTTCTGTATCCAAATGAACACATCACCTTCAAATTTGTATTGCTCTGAGCAAATCAACTCCAAATGGTCTGAAACTTTTACAGGGGTTCACTAACATCCTAAAGAACATTCTGGCAAAATTTAGGGATTTTTGGATGAACCAAACTCCCTCTAAAATTCTTTTGCTGAAAATTTTAAAGAATTTTCCAGAATTAAATAATAGGTTTCATACAAAGTGGGTGGCATATTTGTATAGAGCCATGCAAGATGAATCCAACCGAATTTGAATCACTAAATTTGGAGCTTCCTAGCAAAAGTTATGGGGTTCTAAAATTTGAACTAAATCTGAAATTCTAAATAAACCGGGGAAAAATTTAAACTCTGACCGTGGGCCCGTTACACACGTGTCACTGCTGGAGATGAGCCACACGGGGCTACAGACCCCTTCCCGCGCAGCCACACTTGATCCCGGGGCCACAGTAGATCTGTATTTTAAACTCCCCGTCGCTGACACATGGGGCCCACGGGTCGTCTTCTTCCTCGCGTTCCCGCGCCCGCGCGCCGCCGGGCTCACCGGAGACACGCTGATACTTGCCGCCCGGTCGACTCTCGCGCTCTCCCTCGCCACCAGGGCCTAGTTCCACCTGCTGAACATGCTGGCACCCTCTCCCCCGACCGGCGGTGGCTCTAACCTAGCCGGCGATGTTGCAGCGGCTCGGCAACCCTTCGGTCACGTCGCCCGGCCAGCTTAGCCCGCCAAAACACCGGTGGACCGGTGCTATAGCACCAGGGAATCTCAGGGAAGGTCGACAAGGTCATGCAATGGCTCGGGGAGAGCTCTAACCTAGCCGTCACCGTGAGCCCCGACCCTTCCCGCCATAACCGCGGTTGGAAAACCGGGAAATACGCCGGCTACAGCCAAAATTAGGCTAGGGTTGCGAAGCAAACTTGGGCGCTGTCAAGTCTAGCTCCTGTGAGTGCAGTATGACGTGCTCTAAGCAACTATACATCAGGAATTTACGGGTTTCTTACCACAAGGTGGCTCTGCACCGTTCGGAGGGAAATCTCAAATTTCTCTGCCGATGATCCACGGTTGATCCTGAGCTTCGGGGGTGAGTTGCCTGGACGTCGTGCGCTTCCAGAAATGGCCTAGCTTGGCCGTGACACGCCGCGGTTGGAGCTGTCCACGAGAGCACTTGCTCTCGGTCCTATGGCGGCCGGCCGGGAAATTGGTTTGCTTCGGTGTGTGGAGGCGAAACTCACGTAGGAATGGTGTGGGGATGTTGGAGGAGAGCCCGTGGTGTTGTTTGGTTGCTCAACCAAAGCTATGCACACGAGCTAGGGTGGCGATCGATCGAGTGGACGGCGTCGGCAGCTCAGGCTGTTTCTTGCGCGAAGGGAAAGGAACAGGCTACGTTCTTCGGTACCGTGGGATAACAGAGGCGCGGCAGTGGGGCAAGGACGCCAGGCAGCTCTCCAGCGCACGGGAAATCCAGAGGAGGTGGCTGCCGGCTGCTCCTCGGTGTCACCCGCAAAGGCGTCGGCTGCCCGGTTTACTTCGCATGGGAGGTAATCAAAAAGAGACCATGTGCTTTACTGAGGACTTTTTGCAATTGTTTAGTTTCCCCAATGACAAGTGGGTCCCACCAGTCAGTGCTCCCCCACCCCTCAAAAGATCTCCACAAACTTGGCAAGGGATGAATTCAAATGTTTGGAGTCTCAAACTGACCTATATTTGTATGGCTGGCCAAATTTTCCCCAAATTCAAATGTACACTTGAATTCTTTGCACATTTGGATCCTTTTTGGAAAAATGGGTAGCAAACCTTTTCAAAAATTTCTGAAACTTTGCCTACCCACTAATTTGGACCTAAGGAATCCAAATATGCACTCTGATTCTTGTGTTAGCTGCTGCAACCATGAGTTTGAATACCACAGTTTTGAATCACCACTATGTCCTTCCCTCCTTTGGATTTTGAGTTGGACGTTAGTTCAAATTCTGACTTTCAAACCCTCCCATTGTACTTGAGTACTTCAACTCAGTGGTCTCAATCCAACTAGGGTCCAAATATGTGAATGACTCTAAGTTGGTTTTAGAATCACCTCTCATGTGTTATCACATGTGTGGAGAGTTTGAACCATCACCCTTTTGATGGAGGTTCTTGCTCTTCACAATATATTCACAACATATATATTGTTTTTGCAAGTCCCTTTTCTTGGGCTTTTACAACATCTATGAAATCACTATGAAAATCTCATCAAATTGATCAAATCAACCCGAATCTGAGCCATTCAGAATGCCTCAATTTTCATTGTGACTGGTTATCTACGAGAAGATCGCGACACATGACCGTGATCTGTTGGCTCAATCTGTTAGCTATGTACACTATTAGTCCCGATGGTGATTCCAGCCGGTAGGGACAGGTTGCGCACACAGCAGAGAAGGAGCACGAACTAATCCTTTGGTTATATGATGGCAATCTACTCTAACCAATTCTAAACCCCAAAAGCCGAACAATAAAAATTTATCATATGAACTTGTCTGCAGTAGATCACATCTAAGATCCAGACCAAAAACTACGCAAGTCGGCTCTGATACCACTGTTGGGAAATAGGCGATGCACTACTCTAGCAATTTGATCGTATCACCCAGGAAACATGCGAGTAAGGAGATCATGGATCGTTACCACTAGACGCACAGTGCAACGGATCGTAGATGCACGTCGGTGTAGGAGAAGTAGACGATCACGTTCTCTCCTCCTGAATCCTCGTCACAGGAACGTCGTCACGTCACCATAGCCGATCAGCGAAGCAGTAACAACAGCGCCTCCACGGGGTCCACACGTACAGGGAGGAACACCGTGCGTCGGTGTGCTAGCACCGCGCGTGCGACAGGGGTTTCAGTGTGTGGCCTGTGAGGGGCGGCGGCTAGGGCTGTTACGTGGTGGAGTAATCTGCCCCTAACTCTACCCCTAATATTTATAGGCGCGCTAATGGGCTTTTAGGTCACAGGCCTATTAGTACCCTAATTTCTTATGAATCAAATATCCATCAGGCCTTTATCCGAATTGTTATGATTGCCTCTTGGGCATATCACCAACAATTGACTAGAGTTTAAAAGGATTATGTGGTTTAGCCTCTGCTGTAATTTTTGGCTAGATCCACCACTACTAAGCAGCACCGCAGTTGTTAGGCCCGCGTGGGGCAGTGCCACCACGATGAGAGGCTGACGGTGTACACACTTGAGCGTCTTCCAGATTAAGGGTGGTGTGGCTGCATAGAACGGTAGAGGCCACACCTTAGCGTTTCTCATTCAAATGAGGTACTACTAGCTTGATTGTGGTGGCAAACACTCCCGGCGCCACCATATGGGTGTTTTCTTGATGCTCCTGCCTAACTGGATCTTTAGATGGAAATCTAATCTAATTATGGATGAACGTCGGTGACGTCTTTAGCGTTGCATACTGAGACATCGCCTTGCCTATCTCCAGGAAGCTCTTACAGATTTGTTCTTCAGTTGTGACGATCATTCATATTGTTTTATTACTCGTTGCCGTCATGTGCCTCCAGTGGATCTCATTTATGCTAATCTTCATGCTCAGATGGAGTTGGGGACCAATAGTATAGAGAGGAAGCTCGATGATTATTCATTGATCAGTGCCGGTAGTTAAAGCCGGCGAGATTACAAACTGAACCCGCACAGCGTGCATGGCAAGCGGATCGCATGCATGACGTTGAAACAGAACCGGTACGTGCCTAACAGAAGTCGCATGCATGCGATGTAATCTACCGATGTGTGCAACAGAAAGGATAACAGAAAGGATATTTTCTACACCCCCCGGCAGTTCAAGCATCGGCACATGTGATGCTTAAACTGCATCTAAAATCGTCAAAGTTTTTTGTGTTTAATCCTTTTGTCATGATGCCAGCAAATTGTAGATTAGTTGGCACGTGCAGGACCCGAATTTCGCCCACTGCCACCTTCTCACGGACGAAGTGTATGTCGAGCTCAATATGCTTTGTCCATCTGTGATGAACTGGGTTCTGGCTGAGGTAGACAGCTGAAATGTTGTCACAATATATCACTGTTGCTGATGGAACCTGCACATGAAGTTCACCAAGAAGCTGTCGGGGCCAACAACACTCAGCAGTTGCGTTGGCGACGGCTCGGTACTCAGCTTCTGCACTTGATCAGGATACTGTGGATTGTCTTTTGGAAGGTCATGACACAAGAGCATCACCGAAGAAGATGCAATAGCCTGATGTAGAACGTCTTGTATCGGGACAGCCGGCCCAATCGGCATCTGAATACGCTGTAAGACGTGTGCTGGATGATGACCGTAGTAGAATCCCGTGATCAATGGACCCACGCATGTAACGCAGGAATCTTTTGACTAATATCCAATGAGTATCGCGTGGCACGTGCATGTGCAAGCATACTTGATACACGACATAGGCAATATCAGGACGAGTCAATGTAAGATATTTAAGAGCTCCTGTGATACTCCTGTAAAAACTGGCGTCATCACAAAGAACTCCTTCAGTTGCAGATGCTTTTGGATTTGTATCTATCGGCGTAGGGGCTTGTTTGCAGTTAAGCATCCCTGCCTGATCGAGTACATCTTCTGCATATTTGCTTTGCTTGAGGAAGAACCCATGCTTTGTTCACTGCACTTGAATGCCCAGAAAGAAATGAAGAGGGCCAAGGTCCTTCGTAGCAAATTTGTTGCTGAGTTGATGAATGATTGCTTGTAGAAGACGTGAGTTAGAGGCAGTGAGTATTATGCCATCAACATAGAGGAGTAGAACAGCCATATCAGCACCACTTTTGGATATGAACAGACAAGAGTCTGACCTTGAACAATGGAAGCCCAGTGATCTTAATTCAGAGCCGAATGTCTGAAATCAGGCCCTTGGTGCCTGTTTAAGACCGTACAGAGACTTGGAGAGCATGCAAACATAATCTGGGTGAGTTTTGTCAACGAAGCCAGTGGGCTGCATGCAATAAACCTGTTCTGAAAGAGCACCGTGGAGAAATGCATTCTTCACATCTAATTGATGTACGGGCCATCTTCTTGATGATGCAAGTTGCAAAACAACCCGAATAGTTGCTGGCTTGACCACACGTGAGAAGGTTTGATCAAAGTCGACGCCGTATTGTTGATTGAAACCACGGACCACCCATGTTGCTTTTATTCTTTCCAAACTTCCATCTGCATGAAGTTTGTTTTTGAATATCCATTTACCTGTGATGATATTGACGTTGGATGGTCGTGGAACTAATGTCCATGTTTTGTTGTCTTGTAATGCTTTGAATTTTTCTTGCATGGCTGCTAACCAGGCAGGGTCGCAGAGAGCAGCTCGCACTGATGTTGGTGGTGCAGTAGGTTGGTCAGTGGAGATGTGCGCATAACGAGGATTTGGAAGGAAAATCCCAGCGCGGGCTCGTGTGACCATGTGGTGCCTTGGTATAGACTCCGGTTGTGCCGCTGCAGATGGAGGAGAAGAGGGCGCCGATTGTGGAGCCTCTGGCAATGGCACAACATCTTCATGAGACGTATTGTTGGCCACTTGGTTGGAGGTTGCGACGGAGCCAACGGGCAAATCAGATGCACATGGGACTTGTTGGTTGGCTGTTGCAGCACGTGGTCGCGGCGCAGCGTGTGGAGTCCGTTGGATCGGCAGCAGTATTGGATCAGGTGCCAGGGCTGGTACGTTGCATGCTTCTGTACCTGATGGCTGCCGCTCAACTTCTTTCCTGAAAGGAAATTCATTTTCATCAAAAGTAGCGTGCCGCGAGGTAATTACTCTCCTGGTGCTTGGATTGTAACAGCGATAGCCCTTGGTGTCAAGGGGGTACCAGATGAAAATACAAGAACTGGATCGTGGGGCAAGTTTATGTGGGGACGTGGATGTAGTGTTTGGATAACAGAGACATCTGAAAACTCGTAAGTGTTCATATGCTGGAGGATGGCCGATTAGAATCTCATGGGGTGTAATATTTTGTCGAACACGACATGGGCGTCGATTGATGAGGTAGGTTGATGTGGCAAGTGCATCCTGCCAGAAGAAGGATGGCATGTTGGCAAGTAGGATCATATTACGCATGCTATCATTTAGGGTGCAAAGGATGCGTTTGGCATGGCCATTTTGTTAAGATGTATAGTGACAGGTTAGTCGTAGGACAATGCCATGGTGTAAGAGAAAGGAGCGTAGGGCATGGTTGTGAAATTCCTTTCCATTGTCTGTTTGGATACTTATAATGGGGCGTTGAAATTGTGTGTGGATGAAAGCATGAAATGAGATAAGTGTAGCAAGAACATCCGATTTATAACGCAGCGGAAATGTCCATACATAGTGTGAGAAATCAGCAAGGATGGCAAGGTAGAACTTAAATCCTGAGTTGCTGAGAATAGGAGATGTCCACACATCACAATGAATTAATTGGAAAGGAAACATAGAAATGGTGGAAGACTTTGGAAAAGGCAGTCTAACATGTTTGCCTTGTTAACATGCGGAAGACATGTGCGAGCGTTCCTTGAAACACCGAAAATTAAACGAAGAAAGAACTTGATGTAAAAGTCCCAAAAACGTGAATGGAAAAAACAGATGTTTGAACGTCATTGTGTTTCTGGTTCATGAAAAATGAGACTTACAAAAACTTTCTTACACGGGATGGTATACGTGGGGTTCAACAACCCGGGTTCAAGCATTCATTTGAATGTATTGGACCAAGGTGGAGTTAAACTTATGTGTAATCATACATGTGTATGAGAAAGAACAAGAAATAAGGTCTTTAGACTCAAATGCTCACCCCAAAGTGCCGCCAAATTTTTGAATACACATGGAGCCTCCTACATTTGAAATTGAGGAGAATATGATGGCAAACTTCTGATTTGAGGGTGAGCTAAAAAGGAGTGGATTATGATCATGTTTGAATTCATGCTGAATTCAAACATGTTAAGGCAAGGGAATGATTTGAGTTATGTCACATGAAATGATAAACTCAAACATGGACATGTGGGGAAAGCTAAATTTTTCTTTAGCTCATGCTGAACACATGTTAACAAAGGGAAGGAATTTTACTCCCAAAAGTCTAACTCGTGCACGTTCTCTATGAGTAGAGGGGAGGGAAATTTAAACCCAATTTTGAACCTTTACAAAGGATTCAAGATCAGATTGTCCAAAGGAATATATGTGAGATGACCATTGCAGTCCTCAGGTATTAAAGAGCTTAAATTCCAGAATTGGAGAAATTTTGAGCTCATATACCATTTGTTCAAAGCATTATTTGAGATCACCTTCGAATTCGAATTTGAGGGGCATAGTCAAACTGAACTTGTGAGGTTCAGATTAGGACCAAGATTGATCAGGCATGGGCTAGGAGCAAACCAAAGTTTTTCACCCAAATTCAAATGGGTCATCACAAAGGAGGACTTAAATATTGAGTTTGAATTAAATGGTTCATGTCAAGGAAAAGGAGGCCTGTCCAAAAAGGAAATTCAAACTGTTGGTTAAGAAATTTGTATTTGCAATGGCCAACTCAAAGATCAGAAGGCATATTCAAATTCTTCAGGTTTGAATTAGTGAGGATGCAAATTTTGAGAAAGTTTGGAGTTGCTTTGATATGAATATCAAAGAGACTTGTGAATTTCATTGAAATTTGAATTCAAATTTTGAAACTGAGGTAAAACTTATCAATTTGGCAAATGGCTTTTGAATTTGAGTTCTTCATGGTTGAAGTTTGCACTGTGCCCAAAATTTGGAGATCTTTTGGGAGAGGAGCTGTGGGACCCACTTGTCATTGGAAGGGGACCCCTACACACCAAGTCTTGTTTTCCCTGCTCTGTTCCACCCGTAGCCGCTGAACAACCGGGAGCACCACCGAGGCAGCGCTGGACGCCAGCTCCCGAGCAGCAACAGGGTCGTTACTTGCCCTTATCGGATCCAACCGAGAGCACTTCGACTCACACACCGCCTCACAGCCGCTGCTAACCTGTTGCCGCGTGCCCTCGGCGAGAAACTCGGCCGCATAGAGGAGAAGCCGTCGGTTCACCGCCGGCTGGCTGTTACACCCCGTTGCGCACCGAGCTAAGCCTCTCCACAGCATCGCCGGACCTCCCTCAGCGTGCCCCAAGCGAAAACCAGGCGCTAGCTCCACGGGAACCTCGGCGTCGAGCTCATCTCCCTCCACAGCACCGAGGAAAGTCACAGCGACAAGATCACGTTGCCCGGCCTCCACAGGGCTTCTCCCACCGAGCTGCAAAAGCAAAAAGGTCCGTATAGAAACCCTCTACCCTTCCCCCAACTCCGGCAGCATGCTATGGCGTGTCTTACCGGAATTTCCCTGTTTTTCCGTCGGTGTGCGGTGGACACCGAATTAGCTTCGATCAAAAATTTGCGCCGCACGATCAACCAAACCACATCCAACGTAGAATACACCTTCTATACCTCCGTGCGACTTCATAGGATCAAGAACCACCGAGAACCGTCGAGCAAAGCCGCTGTTCATCGAGTTTTTCGATTGTCGCCGGATTTTAGACCTAGCCCGACGGTGAGGTCATACTTCCGGCAAGTTTCAGTGAGATCGGCGGTTGGATCTGTGTTCTCCTCAGTGCAGTGGTGCTGTACGAGCAAACGGCAACGTGTTTGGTGCAGCATAGCGCCCTAGCGATGTCGCCGGAGATACCGCAGCCACTGTCGCCGTCGCGCCTAGGGTTCTGGCCATCTTCGATCCGTGGTAAGGCTGGCAACATGTTCCTCGCACGAGAATACGTAGGGCGGCGAAAATCAGCAAGTTCCGAGCACCGGAACCCCCGCCCGGCGAGAGCTCCGGCGAGCTCGGCGGCGCGGGAGCGCGGGTGGCGGGAGGTAGACGAAGCCGGGGCTGGCCCACGTGTCAGTGTCGGTAGCGAGGGAAAATGGGATCTTCTGTTGCACCGGATCAGTTTGAAACTGTGTGGGGAGAACTCTATAGTCTCGTGTGCTGGCGCATCAGAAGGCGCCGCGTCACCCCCGGACCCGCTGTCAGACTTTTAAACTTTTCCCCGGTTTATTTCAAATACCATATTAGATTCAAACTTTGGAAAGGCATAACTTGTGCTTGGAAGCTCCAAATTTAGTGATTCAAATTGGGTTGGATTCAGATTGAAAAACTCTATCCATATATGCAACCCAATTTGTATGAAAATCAGTATTAATATCTGGAGAAGTCTTTAAAACGTTTCAGCAAAAGAATTTTAGAGGAAGTTTGGTTCATCCAAAATTCCCCAGATTTTGCCATACTATTCTTTAGGATATTAGGGGACTCCTGTAAAAGTTTCAGCTCATTTGGAATTGGTTTTCTTAGGATAATTTGGATTTCAAGTTTCTGTGTTCAAATGAATACAGAAAAATTTTCAGAGAATTTCCAAAACTTGGAAATTCAGTTCTGGGCAGTTCTTAGCTCCAAAAATCCTAGGAAAATTCATGCATGCTCCCTGAGCTCTGTTTGAAATTTTGGTTAACTTGAATTTGCATGAAAGTGCAAATTTGTTAAGACTTAATTCCTTTTTGCCTAAATGCTTAGGGAATTGTTCTGAGTGATCTACTCAGTGAAAAATTCTAAATTTTGGTCCAGATGACTTTCTTGTGACAATGAACTCACAGGAAAATTCCAGCTCCATTGGATCCATGGATCAGTACGGTTCTGTTCAACCTCATTAGGTGATCAACACCCAAGTGATGAACCCCACTTATCACTTGATCATAGTACTTTAACCCAAACCCAAACCATTAGCACCAGTGTCATTTTAAATTATTAAACAGAGTTCCAGTTTTAAACTTGTCTTTAGCACTTGTTAGCAAAAGTTTTACAATTAAACATATATGCATATTCATAACGTGTAGTGGTTAAACGTGGAAAAGTGGAGAAGGAGTGAAGCTTGGATCAAGGAACAAGAAGGGCAGTGATTAAGCTTCAAGTCATCAGCAACTAGCTTCACAATTATCTGACTTTAGTCACCTGCAGAACCAAGGCAAGCTCCAGTTTGCATTTAAGTTGTTTTATAAAGTTTTTACTTTGTTCACTACTATAGTTCAAGTTTGTATGTTCATTAGGTCAAGAATGTTTTATACTCCACTTGCATAACCAAAATGAACCCTGGTGTCAAGGGTAGAAAGGGGTCATCGCTGTAGAATAAAGCCGTGCTAAATAGGCTAGGACACCCGGTAGAAGATGAGTAGTTGGAATCTACTCGTGATCTATAGTTCAGGATTTCATAAGTGTGGTTGGAAAAGAGGCAAACAAAAGTTTATATTTCTAAATATGAGACCGGGCAGGAGGGTTAGGCAGCGACAAGACAAGGTCTTGGTCGAGTAGCTCTGCCTGTGTCGGTTAAGGACCAATGCGTGTGCCGCATCCAGGAGCAAGTATTGAGTTGTGTACCGGAGGCTTACTGCTATATGGGACCCAGGAAACCGATGTACCAGGTTAACTAGACTGTAGAGGCATACCACATCGTCTCGTTACACCTATGAGCCCAAGACGGCGCGACCAGTTCTACAGTCGAGTGTCCTACGAAAGGTTACCACATACGACGTAATGATGGACGCCAGATTTGGGTCTTCATAGGCGGGCGTATGTGTCGAGCTTTTCGGGCAGTGTTTGATTCGAATCACCATCCCTCACGGTTATTGAGTACCGCTTGCTCCCATGTTGTGACATAGTAACCAAATTGTGTGGAAACAGTTTGCAAAGTTTTAATTGCTGCTATGATTATTGTAAATTGCATGAATCCCTGTTTAAAGTAGAGATAGAGCAAACTAAAGTTATTTTCCAGCTTGGGACAAGTAACATTAGAATGAAGTGTTTCTTGTTTGATTGTGAAGTTCCAATGTTGCTGGGCGCAAGGTCACTACTATTAAGGCTAAAATCTGAAAGTTAAGGATGAACTCGTAGGCGAGTCCCTTTGCAACTTATATGTTTAGGTCTTAAGTTACTTTCATGTAGAGTTGCATGTCTTAGGAGAGACGGTTAAGTCTTGTTGAGCCTTTGTGCTCACTCTTGCTATATGAGTGGTTTTGCAGGTTAATATCGACGCATATAAAGAAGGTTGTCCGGTGAGACTCGGAGACTTCCGAGTCATGTTACACATGGAGGACCTAGCCGCTGCAAGTCTTCGTGTTGCTAGCGAGAGGAGTCCGCGGGCTGGACCTCTTCTCGGGTGCTCACTATTTATTCGACGTGAGCTGTTTATAGACTTCTTCTGTAGCTATTTTATGTAAATTATTTACAAAGAACATTTCTAAGCTTCCGGTTTTTATTTATGTAATACAGTGTTCCTTATATGTGTGATGTTGGGTGCCGCATAAGACGACATTACCCAATGCGATTCCCGGCGAGGTGCCCTTTCCCCGTGACTGAACGGGTGGTGGTGGGATCCCGTCAGCGTGGTATCAGAGCCGCATTGGTAATAGCGCACGGAATAAGGATCATATTATGACAAAAACTTAGGATACGGTGAAGAAACGGTATTTGGCCCACATAAGGACTATAGTAGTATAGTTACTTAAAGTGGCAGCACTAACATACTTGTTATAATTCTAAATTTTGATTATGTAACGATGCACCTACGCTCAGGTAAGCATGGTAAGGAACGCCACCGAAAGCGGTTCAATTTCGGTTAGCTCCCCTGACGAGGAAAGTGGTTCAGGGATAGGTCTCACAGCTTGGTGTGAGACGTTAATATGAAACTCTTGGACTCTTCATGTTCCTGAGTTCATATGAAACGCTGATCCCTAGCGTGCATTAGGCAAGCAAGTGGAGACCCCATCGTGTGGTCAGTAACGTGATAGTGTGTTCTTCTGGAAATAGCTTAGGAGGACATACGCAGCGCTTGCCATCGGCGTGCTCTGCAGGGCAGTAGGTGGTATCTGTTGGGTTGATACAATTCCCAACCGTGATGACCCGTTCGCGCTCTACTCGGGTTCCCCGTCGTGTGGTGTTAAAACACGATCATGTACCTTGAGACGTGGCTTAATTCAAGGACGGCCCGTATGGAAATGATATGGGGCGTATGTTTTTAGTATGATATGGAACTGCCTGAAATGAAAAAAAACCTTTGAGTGCACCACTATTGAGTGTTCTTCTGCAGGTACTAACCACGTACGTATCCCGTGTAGTACACCTGTACGAGTGACCATTTTAGTGACACTGATAATACGGATATGCGGGTATAATCCGGTTAGGATTTTCTTTGGTGAGGCTACGTAGTACCGACATGCTTCTTACGGTGCATCGATACCGTACTACACTTAATCACCCCTTCCCTATGAAGAAATGATTCATGAACTAACTTTCAACTAAAAATGGAAGTTTGAAACAAATATTAGTTACTGAACTCTTATTTTGGGCTAAGATTCAAATAAGAGAATGACTAGGATTCAAAGATTTCAAAACCAGAGTGCTCTGTTTCTGGCAGAAATTCTTGCTGGACTTAAACAGGGCATAACTCTAAGTAGATTTAACCAATTAAGGTGTATGATACGGTTCTGGAAATATTTTCAAGTGATCTATGACTTATTTGTAGACCTCCAGAGCAAAATCACACGTTAAGTTGGTGAAAAGTCCAGTTGAAGGCAAACTGTTCAGAACCAGGACAGTAGCAAAAACCTCTCTGGACCTTTCTGTTTTTAAGCCATAACTTCCTGTAGAAGAATCCTTAAGAAGCCTATGATACACCATTAGAAAGGTTATGAAATTTGAAACATTGGTGTAGTTCAAAGTTTGTTCAGATTCTTATTGTATTTACATATACAACTGTGATAAAGGTAGCCACATACAAAGGAGATGCTGGCAAATTTTATCCAGGAATTCTGTCAACTTTGGAAAATCATAAATTTTAATCCAGAGATTATCTGAAGGCATATGAATACTCGTTGAAAAGATACTGAAGTTAAATTTAACTTTTGTATTCAACTTGAGTTATGAAAATGCTGATAAATGGATCAAAAATTTGGGTTAAGACAGAAGAGTCCGTTCTGTACAGCAAAGAGAACGGGTTAAGCCTATCCCACGGGAGTGATTAAACTCGAGGATAGTCCGGTGGGACGTGAATATCCAATGTGTTTCCGATGAGTTACCGGGTAATGCCGGCTAACGGGACGTCAAATTCAAGATTTAACTGACGCCGGAAACAACACCGATTTCACAAAGGCCGTACAAGATGGCACCCAATGAACTAGAGGAGTTGAAGGAGCAACTAAGTGAACTTATGAGCAAAGGTTTTATACGACCAAGCTCATAACCTTGGGGTTCCTCTGTGCTGTTCATTAAGAAGAAAGACGAGACACTAAGATTAAGTGTTTCTAATCGTTCGCTCAATGTCGTCATTATAAAGAACAAGTACCCTGCCCCGCGTCGATAGTTCATTCGATCAACTAGTTGGTGCAAGGGTATTCTCGAAGATGGTTGGATCTCATCAAAGATCTAACTTCGAGATCCACTATCCTCTGGGAAAAAGTGAACGCGGTTACCAACACGTTTAGTCGGAAAGGCCACGTTCACAACTTGGCAGATGCTGAGTTACAAGAAGAAAAACCCAGTCTCCGTGTCATTCCGTATGGAGTACCTTATAACACTGCTCCCATTCTAGCAATCTGAGGAGAGATTGCTGAAGTGCAAGGGAGAGACAAGGGTATGTCTCACATATGAAAAAAATAGACAACGGAGAGATGAGGTGGTTTAGGAAGAACAATGAGGGTACTCTATGGTTTAAAGACCATATAGTTATAACTCATAATATGAAGCTCTCTACTGCCGGAAATGTCGCACCCCACTGAAGTGGTGTGAGTACGGCAGAAGGGTACTGATCGGGGTTGGTTAGTCACCGAAGCTGATGACCGAGTTCAAACAATAGAAGCAAACTTGAAGGCTGTACAATCCCGACAGAAAAGCTACGATGATCTAAGGCGTAGACCGTTGCATTTCGACGGCGGAGAACACATCTCTTTGCATGTCTCCGACAACAAGAATGCATCGATCCGATGTAAAGGAGAGATTTTGTTCCCCGAGCCTTAGATCCATTTGCTATCACGGAGATGTGTGGACCCGTAGCTTACCGGCTAGAACTACCGGCAAACCTTACTGATGTTCATGACACCATGTGTCACAGCTACGGAAGTGCCTTAAAGCTACCGTCACTGTCTGCACCGAAGAAAACGACTAGTTCAAGCCGGATCGTGCCTACACTGAGCGACCGGTGCAGACTATCGATGAAAAGATCCGGAACACCTGGAACCGGACATTAAGGTTTTACAAGGTGCTGTGGAGTAATCATACCACGGAAGAAACAACGTGGAGAGCAAAGATTACCTCCGCATGAACTATCCGGAAATTTTATCATCGTATCACTTGGCATTACTTCTCCTATGACGTTCTTCTTTTGGAATCTCTGGACGAGATTCTTTTTAACGGGGGAGGAATGTAAAAGTCCCAAAAACGTGAATGGAAAGAAACAGATGTTTGAACGTCATTGTGTTTCTGGTTCATGAAAAATGAGACTTACAAAAACTTTCTTACACGGGATGGTATACGTGGGGTTCAACAACCCGGGTTCAAGCATTCATTTGAATGTATTGGACCAAGGTGGAGTTAAACTTATGTGTAATCATACATGTGTATGAGAAAGAACAAGAAATAAGGTCTTTAGACTCAAATGCTCACCCCAAAGTGCCGCCAAATTTTTGAATACACATGGAGCCTCCTACATTTGAAATTGAGGAGAATATGATGGCAAACTTCTGATTTGAGGGTGAGCTAAAAAGGAGTGGATTATGATCATGTTTGAATTCATGCTGAATTCAAACATGTTAAGGCAAGGGAATGATTTGAGTTATGTCACATGAAATGATAAACTCAAACATGGACATGTGGGGAAAGCTAAATTTTTCTTTAGCTCATGCTGAACACATGTTAACAAAGGGAAAGAATTTTACTCCCAAAAGTCTAACTCGTGCACGTTCTCTATGAGTAGAGGGGAGGGAAATTTAAACCCAATTTTGAACCTTTACAAAGGATTCAAGATCAGATTGTCCAAAGGAATATATGTGAGATGACCATTGCAGTCCTCAGGTATTAAAGAGCTTAAATTCCAGAATTGGAGAAATTTTGAGCTCATATACCATTTGTTCAAAGCATTATTTGAGATCACCTTCGAATTCGAATTTGAGGGGCATAGTCAAACTGAACTTGTGAGGTTCAGATTAGGACCAAGATTGATCAGGCATGGGCTAGGAGCAAACCAAAGTTTTTCACCCAAATTCAAATGGGTCATCACAAAGGAGGACTTAAATATTGAGTTTGAATTAAATGGTTCATGTCAAGGAAAAGGAGGCCATGTCCAAAAAGGAAATTCAAACTGTTGGTTAAGAAATTTGTATTTGCAATGGCCAACTCAAAGATCAGAAGGCATATTCAAATTCTTCAGGTTTGAATTAGTGAGGATGCAAATTTTGAGAAAGTTTGGAGTTGCTTTGATATGAATATCAAAGAGACTTGTGACTTTCATTGAAAATTTGAATTCAAATTTTGAAACTGAGGTAAAACTTATCAATTTGCCAAATGGCTTTTGAATTTGAGTTCCTCATGGTTGAAGTTTGCCCTATGCCCAAAATTTGGAGATCTTTTGGGAGAGGAGCTGTGGGACCCACTTGTCATTTGAAGGGGAAACTTACACACCAAGTCTTGTTTTCCCTGCTCTGTTCCACCCGTAGCCGCTGAACAGCCAGGAGCGCCACCGAGGCTGCGCTGGCCGCCAGCTCCCAAGCAGCCACAGGCTCGTTCCTTGCCCTTATCGGCTTCAACCGAGAGCACTTCGACTCACACACCGCCTCACAGCCGCTGCTAACCGGTTGCTGTGTGCCCTTGGCGAGAAACTCGGCCGCACAGAGGAGAAGCCGTCGGTTCACCACCGGCCGGCTGTTCCACCCCGTTGCACGCCGAGCTAAGCCTCTCCACAGCATCGCCGGACCTCCCTCAGCGTGCCCCAAGCGAAAACCAGGCGCTAGCTCCACGGGAACCTCGGCGTCGAGCTCATCTCCCTCTACAGCACCGAGGAAAGTCGCCGCGACAAGATCACGTTGCCTGGCCGCCATAGAGCTTCTCCCACCGAGCTGCAAAAGAAAAAAGGTCCATCTAGAAACCCTGTACCCTTCCCCCAACTACGGCAGCATGCTATGGCGTGTCTTACCGGAATTTCCCTGTTTTCCCGTCGGTGTGCGGTGGACACCGAATTAGCTTCGATGAAAAATTTGCGCCGCACGGTCAACCAAACCACACCCAACGTAGAATACACCTTCTATACCTCCGTGCGACTTCATAGGATCAAGAACCACCGAGAACCGTCGAGCAAAGCCTCTGTTTCATCGAGTTTTTCGATTGTCGCCGGATTTTAGACCTAGCCCGACGGTGAGGTCATACTTCCGGCGAGTTTCAGCGAGATCGGCAGTTGGATCCGTGTTCTCCTCGGTGCAGTGGTGCTGTACAAGCAAATGGCAACGTGTTTGGTGCAGCATAGCGCCCTAGCGACGTCGCCAGAGATACCGCAGCCACTGTCACCATCGCGCCTAGGATTCCGGCCATCTTCGATCCGAGGTAAGGCCGGCAACGTGTTCCTCGCACGAGAATACGTAGGGGCGGCGAAATTCAGCAAGTTCCGAGCACCGGAACCCCCTCCCGGCAAGAGCTCCGGCGAGCTCGGCGGCGCGGGAGCGCGGGTGGCGGGAGGTAGATGAAGCCGGGGCTGGCCCACGTGTCAGTGTCGGTAGCGGGGGAAAATGGGATCTTCTGTTGCACCGGATCAGTTTGTGACTGTGCGGGGAGAACTCTATAGCCTCGTGTACCGGCGCATCAGAAGGCACCACGTCACCCCCGGACCCGCTGTCAGACTTTTAAACTTTTCCCCGGTTTATTTCATATACCAGATTTGATTCAAACTTTGGGAGGGCGTAACTTGTGCTAGGAAGATCAAAATTTAGTGATTCAAATTGAGTTGGATTCAGATTGAAAACCTCTATCCAAATATGCAACCCAATTTGTATTAAAATCATTGTTTATTACTCGAAAACACTTTAAAACTTTTCAGCAAAAGAATTTATAGGAAGTTCGGTTCATCCAAAAATCCCCAAATTTTGCCAGATATTTTTTAGGGTATTAGGGGACTCCTGTAAAAGTTTCAGCTCATTTGGAGTTTGTTTTCTTAGGATAATTCGGATTTCAACTTTCTGTGTTCAAATGAATACAGAAACAATTTAAGAGAATTTCCAAAATTTGGAAATTCAGTTCTGGGCTGTTCTTAGCTCCCAAAATCCTAGGAAAATTCATGCATGCTCCCTGAGATCTGTTTGAAATGTTGGTTCACTTGAATTTGTATGAAAGTGCAAATTTAATCAGAATTAATTCCTTTTTGCCTAAATGCTTAGGGAATTGTTCTGGGTGATCTACTCAGTGAAAAATTCTAAATTTTGTTCCCGATGACTTTCTTGTGACAAGGAACTCACAAGAAAATTTCCAGCTCCATTGGAGCCCTGGATCAGTACGGTTCTGTTCAACCTCATTAGGTGATCAACACCCAAGTGGTGAACCCCACTTATCACTTGATCATAGTACTTTAACCCAAACCCAAACCACTAGCACCAGTGTCATTTTAAATTCTTAAACAGAGTTCCAGTTTTAAACTTATCTTTAGCACTTGTTAGCAAATGTTTTACAATTAACATATATGCATATTCATAACGTGTAGTGGTTAAACGTGGAAAAGTGGAGAAGGAGTGAAGCTTGGATCAAGGAACAAGAAGGGAAGTGATTAAACTTCAAGTCATCAGCAACTAACTTAACAATTATCTGACTTTAGTCACCTGCAAAACCAAGGCAAACTCCGGTTTGCATTTAAGTTGTTTTATAAAGTTTTTACTTTGTTCACTACTATGGTTCAAGTTTGTATGTGCATTAGGTCAAGAATGTTTTATACTCCACTTGCATAACCAAAATGAACCCTGGTGTCAAGGGTAGAAAGGTGTCATCGATGTAGAATAAGGTCGTGCTAAATAGGCTAGGACATCCGGTAGAAGACGAGTAGTTAGAATCTACTCGCGAGCTATAGTTCGATTTCATAAGTGTGGTTGGAAAAGAGGCAAACTAAAGTTTACATTTCTAAAGATGAGACCGGGCAGGAGGGTTAGGCAGCAACAAGACGATGTCTTGGTCGAGTAGCTCTGCCTGTGTCGGTTAAGGACCGATGCGTGTTCCGCATCCAGGAGCAAGTATTGAGTTGTGTACCAGAGGCTTACTGCTATATGGAACCCTTGAAACCGATGTACCAGGTTAACTGGATTGTAGAGGCATACCACATCGTCTCGTTAGACCTATGAGCCCGAGACGGCGCGACCGGTTCTACAGTCGAGTGTCCTGCGAAAGGTTGCCACATACGACGTAATGAAGGACACCAGATTTGGGTCTTCATAGGCGGGCATTTGTGTCGAGCTATCCGGGCAGTGTTTGATTCGAATCACTGTCCCTCGCGGTTATTGAGTACCGCTTGCTCCCATGTTGTGACGTAGTAATCAACTTGTGTGGAAACAGTTTGCAAAGTTTTAATTGCTGCTACGATTATTGTAAATTGCATGAAAACCCTGTTTGAAGTAGAGATAGAGCAAACTAAAGTTATTTTCCACCTTGGGACAAGTAACATTGGAATGAAGTGTTTCTTGTTTGATTGTGGAGTTCCAATTTTGCTGGGCGCAAGGTCACTACTATTATGGCTAAAATCTGAGTTAATGATGAACTCGTAGGCGAGTCTTTTTGCAACTTATATGCTTAGGTCTTCAGTTACTTTCATGTAGAGTTGCATGTCTTAGGAGAGACGGTTAAGTCTTGCTGAGCCTTTGTGCTCACTCTTGCTATATGAGTGGTTTTGCAGGTTAATATCGATGCATATAAAGAAGGTTGTCCGATGAGACTTGGAGACTTCCGAGTCATGTTACACATGGAGGACCTAGCCGTTGCCATGTCTTCGTGTTGCTAGCGAGAGGAGTCTGCGGGTTGGACCTCTTCTCGGGTGCTCACTAGTTATTCTACGTGAGCTGTTTATAGACTTCCGCTGTAGCTATTTTATGTAAATTATTTACAAAGAACATTTGTAAGCTTCTGCTTTTGATTTATGTAATACAGTGCTCCTTATATGTGTTCTGTTGGGTGCCGCATAACACGGCACCACCCAATGCGATTCCTAGGCGAGGTGCCCCGTCCCCGTGACTGGACGGGCGGCGGTGGGGTCGCGTCACTTGATGGAGATGCCCATGCCCAGGATGACCGAGTCTGGCATGCCATAACTCGGTATTATTTGTGTCGAGTAGATTGTGGTGATGCTGGCCAGCAGAGGTGGCTTGTTTGAAGGTGTAGAGGCTGCCAGTTGAGTCACTGCAGAGCAGCATCGTCCCCGTGCGGAAGTCCTTTATTAAAAAACCAAAAGGGTCAAAGGAGACAGAAACATCATTGTCACGAGTGAGGACACGAACAGATATGAGATTCTGGATCAAATGCGGGGAAATAAGAACGTTGTTAAGTTATAAAGGAGTTGAAGAAGTGTTGATAGTAGCATGTCCAATCGTTCAGACTGGAAGAGATGCACCATTGCCAACTACGATAGAATGAGGAGATGCAGGAGAGAAGGAAGTGTGGAGGATACCGGATGTGTTGGCCATGTGTGAACTTGCCCCTGTGTCAAATATCCAATCTCCTCCACCATTGTACTGGTTAGGTGGTGGGACACTGTGGAACGCGGCGAGGAGGCCTGAGGGAGCCGGCATCTGTTGTACACCGTGATGGTTGTCGACGTGCGGTGTAGAACTGGCGTGAAGAGCCTGCTGCTAGTTGTTCCCTGGTCGAGTGCCCAGAATTCCAGCGCCGGACGGATGCCAAAATGGCATTGGCCATGCCTGAACAACCCCCTGTCCATGGGTTGAACATGGTACCCGAAGGTGCATGCTGAGCGCCTCCGTGACCAGTCGAGGCACCAGATGAAACAGTGGTATTCCTGCCATTGTTTTTCTTCCTGTTGCCTTGTTTGCGAGGTTGTCATCGGTCGTTCGCTTATTTGTTGTTCGTGGAAGATTGTTGTGGATGAGGGGATGTGTGAAGTGGTGGCGAGCTGGATGGTGGCGCACTTGAGGAGGCTGCTGCAAGTAGTGCTGTGTGCGCTTCCATCTTTGCTGTATGTTGATGTCTCTTCTCATCCTGCATGAGATAGTCACGAACAAAGAGGAAGTTGGGCAGAGGTTTGTGAGCGGTGAGCACTGAAATAGTGTGGCTAAATTTTGAGCTCAAGCCTCACAAGGCATTGATGACCATGGAGGACTCGGACACGGGGTGCCTGACGTCTCTGAGGAGATCAGCCAGCTCTTTGAGGCTACTGAAATATTCAGAGATCGATAGCTCGCCCTGAAATAGGTTGTGGAATTCTTGCAGCGTGTAAATGGCACGCTGATCCGTGTTGTCAAGAAATAATCCACGAATAGTTCTCCATAAGACATGCTGTAGGATCGGGCACCCGAATCATTTTCCTCAGATTACGAGTAATGGAATTATAAAGCCAAGAAACGATACATTGATCGATCTGCAGCCAATCGGAGTTCTGCCACAAACTCTGTGCATCGGCCGAGCCATCAACGTGATCTTGTAACCCAAACTTGCGAAAAGTAGCATCAAAGAAAGAGCACCAGATCGAGAAGTTGGAGTCACCGTAATCAAGCACAATGGGTACATGATTCCGGATGTTGACATGTTGTATGGTGGTGACTGGAGTTTGAGAGGCGTTGAGATCAGCAAAGGGATTAGGAGCACTAGAGGCAGAAGAGCCCGCTAGCAAGGAAGCTGGACTGGAGGGCATGGCAGCCGGAGGATCGAACCTTACTGATACCATATAGAGAGGAAGCTCGATGATTATTCATTGATCAGTGCCGGTACTTAAAGCCGGTGAGATTACAAACTGAACCCGCACAGCGCGCATGGCATGCGGATTGCATACATGACGTTGAAACAGAACCCGTACGTGCCTAACAGAAGTCGCATGCATGCGATGTAATCTACCGACGTGTGCAACAGAAAGGATAACAGAAAGGATATTTTCTACAGATAGTCCATCTTTTTCCCTGGGTTGATAACAGCCTAGGTTGATACCATTATTCGTCGTCTCTCTGTCTCGTCTAGACTATGGAGGCCTGATTCAAGTGGCCAATCATCGGATCCACGCACAATGGGTTGTTCAATACATTAACAACATTTATATGAATGGTGGATTAGTAACATACACTTATGGATATGACAGGAGAACTCACTATACACTGGATGCATATGATTATTAGTACAAGTATATTTTACTAAATTTATACCTTTCTCTTTATTTTTTTGTTTATGTAATAAACTAGACGTACTGTATACGTATCGATTATTTGCAGGCACACAGAGGCTTAAATGTAATTCCATTTTCTAAAAAATTATATACACATGAGTAACAATGTTTGTGTAGCTGGAAATAAATAGCTGTATGAGAAAATATCATGTCGGAGATTATAACATGTATTGTCAGTGATTTCAGTGAGAGTTTATAATGCACTAGGAATATACCTCTAGACTGAAATTATAGGTGCCCTGAAATAAAGGGAGCAAGCATATGCTAGTTGTTGCTCAGCTAGCTAGTCTCTCTGTCAACAGTTCGTACAGGTAATTATACAAATGTACTAACTTCCGCCAACTATTTGTGTGACCTAACCTATAAAAGTGGATTTGACATTGCCCATGCTGCTACAAAGTACGCCAAAGGATTCTGCCCTGAAGGATGAACTGAATTTCTCGGCACAGTGCGGGTTACTAGATAAAGTTGAATACTATAAAACATCGTGGTGCTGCCTAGTCAGCTTCATTCTGGTTTCATGAAAATCTTTGTGCATCACCAAACGCCCATGATTTACTAGTTAGGGATGAGTACGTTTGATACTTGTTGCTGAGTGGCCTTTCATCAAAAGAAAAAAAATGGGGATACAAAAGCATCGGATAGGACTCCCCTCAGGTGGGAACGCGATGCCTGTGCGCAGAAGCAGACACTTGGGCTATTTGAAAACTAAGTTTAGGCTTTAACGTTGCTGATCTTCTTTTAGAAAATGGAAATAGTTTCCGGCATCCACGAGCCGCAAACAGCTAGTGATGAGAACGATTAGAAACGATCGGAAAAATGGTCAAATCATTTTTATTTTCATATATCAAATTCAGAATCAGAAATGATGCTTTCGGAAATGGTCACGGTATAGAAAATATCGAAAATGGATACATCGGAAAAGAAACATGTCGATATCAGACGGACTCATATGTTTTTTTAGAAACAGTGGTAGTGGTCTAAAATGTTAGCATTACTTCAAATGACAAACAAGTTATGATAAATGTTTTCATATGATTAATTATAATAAATTAAATATTACATACCCGTACTCTGACGAAGCTAAGTGAGTAAGACGCACCCAAATGAGTAAGGCGCGCCCATACCACAATAACCAACGTGTGATTAACAAATGGATGACCTACCTATTATGCGGGAGGTACAAGAGACGAGATGTTTTAGAGTAGAGAGCTTTTCAACTATTGTTATTTTTTTAGTACTCGAGTGTAGCTGACATGTTTTTGGCTCCCACTGTAATTGTAAAAAATTGAGCATCATATATATCTATGCAATTCAGTTGGTTTGGTTCACCTGGTTGAGTTCGTGAGTGAGCCTATGCGTCAAGATATGCTAGTTAATTGGATCTGCTGCTGATCGCAATAACGTTTTTTTATATTTTTTGAATAAATTTCCGAACAAACTTCCAAATAGATTTATTAATAAATTAACAAATATAATTCTGAATCAATTTCTGAACAAATACAGAATTCCAATAATTTGGTCAGAAATCTGACCAGATTGTTTCCAATCCGATATCCTAATATGCATTTCTGATTTCCAAATGATTTTTGAAAACTTTCGATAAAAACAAAATCAGTACAAAAATTTCCGAAATCGGTATTGGATGATCCGGAAAAATTCTGTCTCGATTTCACCCTACACACAGCCTTCACATTATTACAAGATTTCAGCTTTACAGTTTGTCACATAAGGGATGCAAATAAGCAACCACTAAGACTACAAAAGTTTATTATTACGTTTCCACCCAAAAAATGGCGAACAACTCTAACGCATTAGTCCCCAATGATCCACTTATCATCTGGAATTTCTCCTTTATCTTCTCATAATGCTCCGACGACGCCTAAAACCGCAGGAAGTACATTGTATTAGAGAATAATGATTGGAAAATATCATTCATTGTGTTCGGAGTATAAATATAGGGGTAGAAGACTTGAGGGACAAGTAGACTAATGGCTAATGATCCAAATACCCTTAACTATCCTAATACATACTCTAACACCCACTGCAGTTGCAACATCTAGCCACGAAAGATATTGAGACTGGATCGAAACTCCGAGAACACCGACGAAAAGGCCCTTGGTGGAGATGTCGGTGAGCTGGGAAGCTATCAGTACAAGGAGGACACGGACCTCTCCAATGGCGACGCGCTGACGAACGAAGTGGAGGTCAATCTTCACATACTTTGTGCACTCGCTCTCAACGGGGTTTCTAGAGAGATAAACCACGTAGGAATTGTCACAATAGATAAGCGTGCTCTAAGCAACGAGACTGTGGAGCTCTAGAAACAATTGTTGAAACCAAGAAGCCTCGGCCATGCTGTTGGCCATGGCGTAGTACTTGGCCTCTACACTCGAGCGGTAGAACACATGTTGTCTCTTTGATGATTAGGAGACCAGGTTGTCGCCCAGGAACACGGCGCAGTCAGAGGCGGACCTACTCGTGTCTTGGCAACCTGCTCAGTCAACATCGGTGTAGATAACCAGCTTGGACGTTGACGGATGAAAGAGAAGAAGGCCGTAGTCGAGGGTACGTCAAACATACCGGAGGATCCGCTTCATGGCGGTAAGGTGCGGCTCGGGTAGATCATGCATGTGGAGGCATGCGTGCTGAACAATGTAAGAAATATCCAACCTGGTGAAGGTGAGGTACTGCAGAGCGCCTAAAAGGCTCCTAAAGGCAGTGGGATCACAAACAAGAGCAACTTTTACGAAGGAGACCTTGGTATGGGTATCAACTAGGGTGGTCCACTGCTTGTAATCAACCATGGCAGCCCGCTCAAGAATCTCCATATTGTATTGTCGCTGCTGGAGGAACAAACCATCAAGCTGGCACTCAACTGCAATACCAAAGAAGTAACGTAGCTCACCCAGTTCCTTCATAGTCAACTCTTGCTGCAAAGCTGAGATAGCATGTTGTAGGATGGCCGAACTAGACGCCGTGAGGACAATGTCATCAACATACAGAAGGAGGTACATAGTGTCCCCACCACTCCGATAGACGAAGAGAGAGGTGTCTGATTTGGCCTCGACAAAGCCTAGCGAGACCAGAAAGCAGGCAAACTGACTGTACCAAGCCCAGGATGTATGCTTCACACCATACAACGACTTGTTCAACTTGCAGACCATATCACGAAACAGGTAGGCTTACTAAAATACACTGTATCAATTATAGTGTCGTGGAGTAAGACGTTCTTTACGTCCAACTGATGGGCAAGCCAAGAAAGTGAGAGAGCCAATGACGGTACAGTGCATACAGTGGACGGCTTCACCATCGTGAAGGACTCATCATGGTCAACTCCAGGGCGCTGAGTGAAACCTCAAAGGACCCATCGAGCCTTTTTCCTCTTAAGAGAACCATCTGCCTTCTTCTTGTGCATGAACACCCTATTGATAGTCACAATTTTTCCATAGGTGGGACGTGGCACCAAGTACCAGGTTTTGTTGGCAAGTAGGGTCACGTATTCCTCCTTCATAGTGTGACACTAATGAGAATCGGCGACGACGCTACAGATGGAAGGACGGTACAGGAAATATCAGCGTGGAGGCAGAGGGCAACGAAGGTGTGGCCCACGAGAGGGCAAGGCTGGAGAAGCGGTCGACAGGTTGGTCTCGAAAGTGCTCATTGGTAGGAGTGGTGCTGAAGAAGGCAAAGTTAGAGGTGGGAGCACCATTCATTTTCGTAGGAAGGCGATTGAGAAAGTAAGTGGTGCTATGGAGAGATTCAGGCCAGAACTAAGCAGGGCGGAGACCTGGAACAACAGGGAGCGTCTCACATATTGCTGGTGCGAATTATGCGTTCAACGTTGCCGTTCTAGGAAGAGGTGTACAGGCAAGACATGCACAGTTGTATACCATGAGAGATGAAGAAGGCACGAGATGTGAATTTATCAAACTCACGTCTGTTGTCGCACTAAATGGGCCTAATGTTGTGGTCGAACTGAGTGGACACCCAACAAAGAAGTGTGAGAGCATGGTTAACGTGTCAGACTTCAGCCACAAGGGAAAAGTTCACGAGCAGTGTGAAAAATCATCAAGAATAACCTGATAATGTCGATATCTCGAAACATTGATGACAAGAGGGGTCCACATATTATAGTGGATGAGATCAAAAGCGTGTACAACCTGAAGAGTAGAGTGAAACAAGGGAAGTTGAACATGGTGACCTAACTGACATGCATGGCATAGAGATTCATGAGTGCTCGTAGTATAAGAGATGGTTGAACTACTGGATAGCTTGGACAAGACATCAGGACCAGGGTGGTCGAGCCAAAGAGTGTACTGGGCCCAGAGCTTTCATAATGGAGGAGAAGACGATAGGTGGAAAGATCCTTCAAATATAAACCAAACGACTCAAACTCCATATAGCAAGAATTGTTAGTGGTGAACTACGAATAGAAAGAAGATATTAAATAATGTTGGAGCAACAAGAACATTCCTAAGGTGAAAAGAACTAGGAAGAACTGGTTCACCTACTAAGGTGACTAGAAGAGCAGATTTGTTGTCGACAATGATAGAAGAAGGACAAGAAGGGTGAGGAGGGTGGGAAGAGGAGAGTATACCGGCGTCCAGAGTGGTTTGGTAGGAGGAACCCGAGCGAGCCACCTAGTCAATGGTGGAAGGGGTCAGAGTCATCATGCTAAACGGGTTAGCATGTGACTACTGATCCCACACGCCAGGGTACCACATCCAAGACGAAGCCGATCAGGTCGGCTGAGGTAGAAGCCAAATTTGGTTCTACGAAGGGGTGACGGAGGAGTGTCTAGGGGGATAGACGAGTCTGCCAAAAGCCAGAGTATCGAGTAGTGCCGACTGGGGGTGCTGTGGACGTGGTGCCGAAGGACCCGGAGACGGGCCAGACCACATAGTGGTCTGACCGGTCCACGAATTGTAGAAAGACGAGCAGAGAGCGCCACCCTAGCCATTACCTCCACCCCCACCATTGTTACCACTTTTGCGGAAGAGGGCGGCAGCACCCGGGATGGCACTTACCTGGCCATACCCAATGGTGGTGGCTGTTCCCGGGGCGGCAGCAGCAGCACACGTGGGGAATCCGAGCGTCAGGGCAGGGGAATCACCGAAGAGGGGGAGGAGGCTGCCGACGGCGTGCCAGCCATAGGGTAGAGGCACCTGCGAGAGAGAGAGGTGGGATAGGCTTAGTGTTAGGTTGATACCATATTAGAGAGTAATGATTGGATAATATTCGTTGATGGTGTTTGGAGTACATATATAGGCGTACAAGACTTGAGGGCTAAGTAGCCTAATGGCTCATGACCCAAATACCCTTGACTACCCTAATACATACTCTAACACATTGTCTTTGTTGGGAAGACAGCTCCTCTCGCTCTCGCAAACGCAGGAGATCAGAGTTAGACACTTGATGAACTCGCCGTGTTTCTTCTCTCATGGTAGAAAACATGCGAGGACTTTTGGAGCAGCCTTAACCTGCCGTCTCTCCCGTTTGTTTGTTATATTGATCACGAAGGAAAACAACGACCTGCTCGGCCTGCATGCCCGCCTTACCGCCGTGATCAGATTGTGCGATCTCACCCCCGCACGTCTCCTCGGCACGCCAGCAATCCGGGTGGTACCTAGATTCATGCGCGTGCATGCGATGTATGCACGTACGACTCGGTACAGCGTGGCTGGATCAGGACAAATCCCTGGCTCCCATGTTCATTATTTGAATGGAAAAACACTAAAGAACTTAGAAGTAAAACTCACAATCTCCCCCCACTTCTAGTTCTTGATCTTGTGCACCTCGATCTTGTTTCTCAGCTGCTCAAACCGCTCTCTCCCCAGCGGTTTTGTCAACACATTAGCAAGTTGATCTTGTGTCTTAATATAATCAAGATCAATGTCTCCTCGTCCCAAACATTCTCAAATGGAATGGAACTTCACGTCAATATGTTTGCTTCGATCATGAATAACTGGATTCTTTGCCAACGCGGTTGCTGATTAATTATCAACATTGATCACCGGAGTCTTTACCTTGTGGCCACTCAATTCTTCCAGTAATCTTCTGGGCCAAACAGCTTGACATGATGCAGCTGCACAAGCAATATACTCAGCTTCACATGTAGATTGTGCCACAACTCTTTGCTTTTGAGGTAGCCAAGTAATAGGATTCTGCCCAAGGAAAAACAGAACACCCGTTGTACTTTTCCGATCATCAACATCCCCAGCCATGTCACTATCGCTGTATCCTACCAGATTCAGCTCACCAACACTTCGGTTATAAATCAAGCCATACTCAGTGGTAACAGCAACATATCGAAGCAAACGCTTTAGTCCAGCTAGATGATCCATTTTTGGTTCTTCCATAAATCGACTGTGATATCCAACACGGAAGGAGAGATCAGGTCTAGTATGTAATAAGTATCTGAGACTTCCAATTAGACTCCGAAATTGAGTAGCATTCACTGTCATTGAGGTACTCTTCTTTGAGAGCTTCAACCGTGTCTCCATCGGAGTTGCACACCCATTGCAATCTAACATACCTGCCTTTTCAAGCAACTTTACTCCATGTGTGCTTTGACACAACTCAATCCCTTGAGACCCTTGTTTAACTTCAATGCTAAGGTAGTAAGACAAAGCGCCCAAGTCAGTCATCTTGAATATACGTTTCATCTCTGTTTTGAAAAACTGCAGATTGTGGCAGACCGGAATCCGCTCATCCAGGATCGCAGAGGGTGGTGCCGCGCAATGCGACACCCGACAGCACACGTCATAAGAACATAATATATTACATGGGAAACAACTGAAACTGTACAAACAGGTACAAACTTCAGTTACAACTATTGTTTATGTTACACAGCGGAAGTCTACACTACACAACTCACGCCCGCCTATCTAGCAAAAGTTGGTTGCCCAGCCCTAGGGCAACCCACACTAGCTGCACTCCTCAGCTCAGCGCGGCGTGTACGTCTCCCACTCAGCCGTGGTCCCCGACGGAGGGTAACCCTCGCCGGTGAACTCGTACTCCGAGTCCGTGGGTGGCTCCTCACCTGAAAAACACTTAAGCAGCAACCATGAGCACGAAGGCTCAGCAAGGCTTAACCGACTCACCTAAGCATGAAACTCTACATGAGGTATACCAAGGCATAGGTTAGTAACATTTCAGCAAAACGACACGCCTACAAGTTCATCCTTAGTTCATCTTTTAGCAACAAGTTAACAGTTCATGAAATATGAAATTTAGTAAGCAGTATTTGGTGGCACACATGTAGCAATACAATTATATCAATCAGCATCATTGAATCAACATATTTCATCCATTAGTCTACGTTACGATGCAGTGAACAAGCGGTACTCGTCACCGCGAGGGACGGCGAATCGACTCGATATACACCTGCAGGGAAAAACCCAAAGAGCACATCACGTACGCCCACCCGTGGAGCTGCACAGCACGCTCACTCGATGTCGTACGGGACAACCTTTCACCCAACAGCCCAAACGTCGAACCGGTCGCACCGAAACGAGCAGGAGGTTCCCCACACGGAGCATATCTCTATGCCCGTTGGCAGATTTCAACCTTGCTGCCCTCAACCTACACCTATAAATCGGTGTGCTATGCCTCGACACCCGGAGGTTTAGGCTACATCGGTTTATCGGGGCCCATATATCCGATATGCCTTCGGTACGTTCAATACTTGTTCAGCAGGGCCGCACACGGATCGGTCCTCAATCGACACGGGCAGGGATGCGCACACAAGACTCCCTCTTGCTGCGCCCTAGCCACTGCCTAGTCTCATTTTCATTACTAAAGTGATCTCGCGTCACTCAACCGAACCCGTGTGTCCCAATGCCTATCTCGCGAGTAGATTCCAACTACTCGACTTGTACCGAAGTCCTATGACTCATTAAGCATAGCCTGTCTACTCGAGGTCTTAGACACTACCCTCACTCTTTTAGGAACCTTTGGTTATGCAAGTGGGGTTCCATTCATCCTACACCTAATGCACAATCATACTTCACATGACTCATATAAACAAAAGAAGACTTATAAAAAGGTTAATGCAAACCGGGGCTTGCCTTGTTGCTGCTGGTCAGTAGTTAGTTCCTCGTCCGGAAGAAGGAAGTCCAGCACTTCCGGAGTCTCTTCTTCAACGGCTACACGTTAATGAAATACTACATGTTAATTTAGATGCAAATGTGAGTTTTAGAGTAAGACTTCTACTAGTAGTTCTAATAACCAGCCTCTAACACCTGGAACTTTGTTTAAGAATTTAAAGATGAACTGGTGTTGGTGGTTTGGCTTGGACTTAATCACATGGTTAAATGCTAAGTGGTTTTCCCCCCTTTTCCACATTAATCCCTTAAGTGGTTAAACAGGACAGGGGTGATCTAGAGCTCCAATGGAGCTGAGAATTTTTGTGTGAGTTCCTTGTCACAAGAAAACTCTCTGGACCAAACATTAGCACTTTTCATGGAGTGGTTTGCTCAGAATAATTCTCTTGGCAAATCAGCAAGGAAGAATTTATTCTGAGGTAATACCCCTGTTCATGTTCAACTTAATGAACTACAATTTCAATTATAGCTCATAGAGTTTGCATGAATTTTCCTAACATTTTTGGGGTTAAGATTTGCCCAGAACTGAATTTCCAAGTTTTGGAAATTCTCTGAAAATGTTTCTGTATTCAAAGGAACACAGCACCTTCCAATTTGAATTGCTCTGACCAAATCAACTCCAAATGGTCTGAAACTTTTACAGGGGTTTACTAATGTCCTAAAGAACATTCTGGTAAAATTTGGGGATTTTTGGATGAACCAAACTCCCTCTAAAATTCTTTTGCTGAAAAGCTTTAACGAATTTTCCAGAATTAATTAATGGGTTTGATACAAATTGGGTTGTATATATGGACAGAGCTAGGCAAGATGAATCCAACCCAATTTGAATCACTAAATTTGGAGCTTCCTAGCCAAGGTTATGGATTTCTAAAGTTTGAGCTAATCCCTGAATTATTTTCCTACAGAAAATCCCCTCCCGCGCTAAACCAGAGGCTGACAGCGGGGCCCGCCCGTTTAAATTGAACTAACCGCGCGCTCGCGCGCGATTAACACAGGGGCTGACAGGTGGGGCTGCGCCCTTCGTCTACCTCCCGACGTCGCCGCCCCGAGCCGCCGGAGCTCCGGCGAGGTCAGCGTTCCCGGCGATCTAGCTCACCGGAGCCGACGAGACTCGCCGCCCCCACGTAATCTCGGGTGCTGAACCCGCTGGACACCATGTCGCCGCCGGCTAACCGCCATAGCTCGCCGGCGACGAGCCCTATGCCTCTGTGCTACCTCGGCAACATGTTCCCGCCTTTCTGACCATCTTCTTCGTGCGCTAATCGCGTCGCCACACTCAGGGAAACCTCGGAAAACTCGGCATGAGCTCTGTTGGGCCCTAAACGGCCAGCAACCCAGACCTCACCGGCGACCCCCTCCTCCGCCATACTGTCCTAGGGTGAACTTAGGGTTCCGGCGGTGATTTCCTTCCGGTTTTCGATCGAGAAGGGTCGCCAGAACCTCTAGATGCTCTCTCACAGCTCCGTTCAACCTCCCACCCACTAAGCTTCCCGAATTTCTGCTAAACCTAATCGGGTCCCGAAAGGAGCTACTCGTCCTAAACTGGAAAATTCTCCGCGCACAAAGGTCGAACCTTGGAACGGTTTGCGCGGTGGTCTTGAGGACGAGCTAGCGCTTCACTTTCCTATGGAGGTCAAAGCCGGAAGATGATCACAGCTGGGGTGGCATACGATCGGAGCTCGGGCGACTAGGCTGCTGGTTACGGAGCTCGCGAAAATCAGTAACTCGCCGGCGGTCACGGGCCTTTTATAGGCCCCTGAGGCCAGTGGAGAGCGCGACACCTGCTGTGCCACCTCCTCTGCCGAAGCAGGAGCTGGCCGGCCGAGGTGGTCGGGCGCCGACGCTGGCTGCAGCTGGCGAGCGCGCTCGGTCGAGGAAGTCAGCTGAGGAGACTTCTGTGCTAAGTCTACTGACCAGTGGGCCTCCCCTCTAACTCTTTTGTTTTTCCAATTTTCTGAATTCTGTTGTGCCAAAATATCCTCAGCTACTCACAATTTAATGTGAGACTTAGTCACCAAGTCTTTGTTTGAATTTGAATTCTCAAATTCAAACTTTGTTTGGTTAAATTTGCTTCATATTTAAACTGAAATTCAAATTCAGTTTTGAATTCTTGCAAATTTAGCTCTTGACAAGATGAGCTCCAATGGAGATGAAAATTGGTGGGTTTACTCAGAAAAATGTGCTGAGTATAGATATGGAGCTAACTTTTGAATTTTGGTGATGAAAGTTGCTGCAATTTGAATTTACATTCAAATTGGCCTCTTTTTGAAATAACCCAAAAGTGCCTCAAAAAGTGTTGAATCTGCATGAGCTTTGGACTGAACCTTCCCAAGACTTTTTAAATTCTAGGGGTGAGCTCAACCTCTCATGTTCATGTGTAGAAACCCTACTTTGTGAAAGTGAAGGCTTTCCCCTCTAATCATTTCTTTGATGGAGGTTACATGCTCTTCACAATATTTCCTAAGATTTCCACAATAAAAACTGTGGTGTTGTCAGGTGAAGAAAAAGTTTTTGCAAGTCCCTTTTCTTGGGCTTTTACATCCCTCCCCCCTTAAAAGAATCTCGTCCCGAGATTATAAAAGAAGAGATAGCGAAGTAATAGGGACTTACCCGTGTTGGGAAGCCATGAACTCCGGGTAATTTGAGCGAAGGAACTCCTCGCTCTCCCACGTCGCTTCTTCGGCTGTGTGGTTACTCCAGAGTATTTTGTAGAACCACCACGTTCTGCTACGTGTGGTTCGGGCTTTCTCATCAATAATTTCCACCGGATACTCATCATATGTTAAATCCGGTTTCAACTCGCCAACGTCTTCGATAGGAACAGCAGCGGTATGCTTCAAGCATTTTCGCAGTTGCGAAACATGGAAGACATCGTGAACACCAGCCAGAGATGCCGGTAGTTCCAATCGATACGCCGCTGGTCCACACTTCTCGGTGATAGCGTAGGGTCCAATAAAACGGGGAGTGAGCTTCCCCTTCACACCGAACCGGTGCACTCCCTTCATTGGAGACACGCGGAGGTACACGTGTTCCCCAACGTCAAAGTGCAACGGTCTACGCCTCTTATCAGCGTAGCTCTTCTGTCGGGATTGAGCGGCCTTCAAATTGGCTTGAATTGTCCGAACGCGCTCTTCGGCGTCGTTCACCATATCAACTCCGAATGTGACCCTTTCACCGGACTCGCACCAATTTAATGGGGTGCGGCATTTGCGACCGTAGAGAGCTTCGTAGGGCGCCATCTGGATACTCGCCTGATGACCGTTGTTGTACGAGAATTCCGCCAATGGTAGGTGATCATCCCAGTTCCTACCATGGTGGATGGCACATGCTCTCAACATGTCTTCCAGAACTTGATTCACCCTCTCTGTCTGGCCATCTGTTTGAGGGTGATAAGCGGAGCTCCTGATCAACTTAGTACCCAATGCAGCGTGTAGCTGCTCCCAAAAGCGAGATACAAATAATGCACCTCGATCTGAGACAATGGTCTTGGGTACCCCGTATAGGCATAGAATCTTCGCTATGTATAGCTCCGCATATTTGCCGGCATTGTAACGTGTATTCACCGGAATGAAGTGAGCCGTCTTGGTTAACCGATCAAGGATTACCCATATGGAATCATGCTTGTTGGCTGTTAGGGGTAATCCCACAATGAAATCCATGCTCACATCTTCCCATTTCCATGCCGGGATCTTCAGGGGTTGCAACAGCCCTGATTTCTTCATGTGATCAGCTTTCACTCATCTACACGTATCGCACTCGGATACGTACTTAGCTACCTCCCGCTTCATCCGTGTCCACCAAAATTTCTTTTTCAAATCTTGGTACATTTTGTTGCTGCCCGGATGAATGGAGTATTTGGACAAGTGAGCTTCATCGAGGATCTTTTTCCTCAACTCCATATCTCGGGGTACGACTATGCGGTCATTGAACCACAGCGTCCCCTCACCATCTTTCCGGAAACATTTAATTTCTCCATTGTCTATCCGTCTCCGGAGATGTGCCATGCCTTTATCCGTTTTCTGAGCTGCAATGATGTCCTCCCTAATAGTAGGGATGAGGGCAAGGTTGTACAGCGATCCATAAGGAACCAAGTATAAACTTGGCTCTTCCTCCTCCACCGGTGTAATGGTGAGGTGATGGACATGCGATTTCCGACTCAGCGCGTCGGCAACCACATTCGCCTTGCCGGGGTGGTAATGGATTTCAATCTCATAATCTTTGATCAGTTCTAACCACCTCCTCTGCCTCATGTTCAGCTCCTTCTGGGTGAAAATGTATTTCAAGCTCTTGTGGTCGGTGTAGAGATGCACCAAGTTCCCCAGGAGATAGTGCCTCCACATTTTTAGCGCCAACACCACGGCAGCAAGTTCAAGATCGTGAGTCGGGTAGTGCTGCTCATGGTTCCGAAGTTGGCGTGAGCCATAAGCGACCACACGTCCTTCCTGCATCAACACGCAGCCGAGCCCAATACCGGACGCGTCACAATACACGTCGAAGGGCTTTGTTGTATCCGGCTAAGCTATTACCGGGGCTGTTGTGAGATGCTTCACCATTGTTCGGAACGCTCCTTCACACGCCGTGTTCCAAACATATTTTGTCCCTTTCTTCAGCAACTCTGTCATCGGCTTAGCGAGCTTGGAGAAGCTTGGAATGAATCTCCGGTAGTATCCCGCTAACCCGAGGAAGCTTCTGACTTCATGAACTGAAGTGGGAGCTTTCCATTTCAACACTTGCTCGATTTTACTTGGGTCAACCGCAATGCCTTCAGCTGAGATGATATGTCCCAAGAATGGCACTTGGCTGATCCAAAATTCGCATTTGCTGAACTTGGCGTAGAGCTTGTGGTCTCGCAATCGTTGAAGAACGATCCGTAAGTGTTCTGCATGCTCGGCTTCTGTCTTGGAGTAAACCAAGATATCGTCGATGAACACTACCACGAACTTGTCCAGCTCCGGCATGAACACCGAGTTCATGAGATACATGAAATGGGCTGGAGCATTTGTGAGACCAAAGGACATAACGAGATATTCGTATAAGCCGTATCTCGTCGAGAACGCCGTCTTCGGGATATCCTCCGCCCGGATCTTGATCTGGTGATATCCAGAGCGAAGGTCCATCTTTGAGAATACACTTGCCCCCACAAGTTGATCAAACAAGATGTCAATACGGGGCAGTGGGTACTTATTCTTGATGGTGACGGCGTTGAGCGGCCGGTAATCCACACACAGCCTCAGGGTTTCATCCTTCTTCTTTACAAATAGCGCCGAGCATCCCCAAAGCGAGGAACTCGGCCTAATGAAACCCTTGCTCAACAGATAATTGAGCTGTTCTTTCAGTTCCGTCAGCTCATTTGGAGCCATCTTGTATGGTCTCCGTGATATGGGCGTAGTCCCGGGTGCGAGCTCGATCTTGAACTCGACATCCTGCTCAGGTGGCATGCCCGGAAGATCATCCGGGAACACATCAGGATACTCCCGGACTACGGGGATGTCTTCTAACTTGAGAACTTCAGCATTATTAATTGCTAAAACTTCCCGGACTGGCGTGTCTAACACCATGGAATGCGGACGGTGGAATGGAGAATTTAAGTGAACCGTCCGTGTCCGAGTCTCTAGGACAGCGCCATGGTATTGCAGCCATGACATCCCTCAGATTGCATCAATCTTTTGTCCCATAAGGATTATCAAGGTGGTGGGATATAGTTTCCCACCTAAGCACATAGGTGCCTTTGGAATCATCATATTAGCGGAAATCTTCCCTCCCGGTGAGCATATCATATAAGTGCAGTCAGTTGGGAAGACTTGCAATTGATGTTTAGCCACATAGGATGCACTTATAAAGCTGTGGGTTGCACCAGAATCAAATAATATGACGATGGCTTGATTGTTGAGAGTAAACGTACCCGCCAGCACGTTGTCTCCCTCTGGGGCGCCCTCATTGTCGAGGTTGCGGACGCCTCCAGTCCGCTGACCAACCTTCTTCACCGGAGGTCGGCCTCGAGCACCGCCCTGGAGCTGGGCTTGCCCGCTGCTCTGCTGCCCCTGGGGACAGTCCTTCGCGAAGTGGCCCGCCTGGCCACACGTGAAGCAGGTGAAACGGGGCGGTCCACCGCTGATCGGTGGACGGAAACCCGGGGCGCGTTGTGGCGGTGGAAATGCCCGGGGTACCGTCTGCTGCTGCTGTCTTGGTGGTGGCATCGGCGGACGGAACGGGGGTGCTTGGAACGAACGTCCCCCGAACTGCTGAGGTCGCGCCGGTGGACGCCACTGCTGCCCGGATGGTGTCCGATACACCATACGGTACTTCTGGGGAGCGCCACTCCCACCGCTGGGTGGAGCGCTGCGCTTCCGCTGCTCAGCTGCTAACTCTCGCTGAGCATCCTCTTGCATGATCGCGGCATTGACTAAGTCGTTAAATGTGCCGCGGTTCCACTATACGAGGTGGGTCTTCATTTCGGGGTGTAACCCCCGATAGAAGTGCTCCCTCTTCTTCTCCTCCGTGGAGATGTAGTCTGACGCATACTGCGCCAGATGGTTGAAGGCGCGGGAGTAGTCGTGGGCACTCCTCCCGCCCTGCTTCAGTTCCAAAAATTCTTGGAACTTTCTCTTCATTATTCCGGGAGGGATGTGATAGGCGCGGAACGCCTCCCGGAACTCTTGCCATTCCACGGCATGGCCAGCCGGACGTGAGGCGACATAATTCGCCCACCACGCACCAGCGGCACCGTGGAGCTGCTGTGCTGCGAACAGTGTCTTCTGCCGCTCCGTACACTGGAGCAGCCCGAACTTGGACTCGATGGTCCGCAGCCAGTTGTCAGCCTCCAGTGGTTCTTCAGCTTCGGTGAACACTGGAGGGTGCGTACTCATGAAATCCGAGTACGACACATCACGGGGCTCCCGAGGCCCTCTATCTTGACGTCCCCCCGCCTGGGACGTATTCTGCACGATCGTGCGGAGCAGGTCGGTCTGCTCCTCACGACCTCCCACCAATGCCGCTATCACATCCGCTAGAGTAAGCGGAGGCGGCGGTGGTGGCTGCTGCTGCGGGGTGCTGTCGTAGGCCGGTGGCTGGGAGTCATCACCTCCCTGTTGGCTAGAGCCACCAACCTCGTGCGTGGTCCTAGTACGAACCATCTGCAACCACACGACATTAAACATCAGTCCCGCAACATTTTGCATGCAGTCTAAATGAAATAGGTGTAAAACATAATGACAATGAAAACATGCGATACATCTCGTAAGTAGATAGTGTAATAACTTTGCACAAGCTACACCATTACCAGACCAAACACAAGCTAGTTTAATCCAACTTGATGAACCTCCACTTTGGAAGCTCAACATAACTAGGTTTGGTCACTACGAGACATTACTATCGCGTTGTCATCACGCATACCACCCTTAGGGTACAACACCCTCTCCAATGAGCTCAACTGTCATTCTTCTGTCAGACTGACCAGTTTCTACCTATTCCAAGTTTTGATTTGGTTCTGTGCATTTTCATGACTCAAGTTGAATACTAAAGTTCAAGTTAACTTCAGTATCTTTCCAACGAGTACTCATTTGCCCCCAGATCAGCTTTCATTAAAAAGTTATGCTAATTCAAAGTTAGCAGAATTTCTGGAAGAATTTTAACAGCACCTCCCTTGGAAGTGGCTGTTTTCAACCCTGATTTCCACTAAATTCTGTGCTGAAACTTCAGAAACTTTGAATTGCAAAGATGTCACACATCTTCTACTCTTTCTAAGGATGTATTATATGACAATTTTAGATTTTTCTACTGGGAGTTATATTTGAAAAACAGATCAGTTCAGAGGATGTTTTACTCTGCCCTGGTTCTGGACAGTTTACATTTCTCTGGGCTTTAAGCCATCTTAAGGTGAGTTTCAGCTCTGGAAGTCTACAACAAAGTTGTAGAGTACTTCAATACCTTTCCAGAGCTATGTAGCACCCCCTCTGGGCTAAAAGACCGGTGAGTTACGCCCTGTTGAAGATCAGCAAACTTGCTGTCCCAAAACCGAGCACTCTGTTTTTCAGTCTTTTTGGAACTACACTCATCACTATCCCATTCTTATACCCAACCAGGGTCCTAAATGTGAAACCTATAGATTTTAATCCCTTGTTATCATTATTTTCATGCATATGCCTACAATATTTCGGTACTACGTTCCTCACAAAAGAAAATCCTAACCGGATCATACCGGCATATACGTCTCAAGTGTGGCACTAAACGGCCTCTCGCACACGTTTTCTACACGGATACATACGTGGTTAGTACCTGCAGAAGACCACACAATAATGGTGCACTCAATGGTTATTCATTTCAGGCAGTTCCATATTTGAAAGTAAATACAAACGCCCGTATCATTGTCATACGGCCGTCCTTGAGTTAGGTCACGTCTCAAGGTACGTGATCGTGTTTCAACACCACACGACGGGGAACCCGAGTATGTCATGAACGGGTCGTCACGGTTGGGAATGTTATCAACCCAACAGATACCACCTACTGCCCTGCAGGGCACGCCGATGGCAAGCGCTGTGTATGTCTTCCTGGGCTATTTCCAGACGAACACACTCTCGCGTTACTGACCACGCGATGGGGTCTCTACTTACTTGCCTAATGCACGCTAGGGATCAGCGTTTCATATGAACTCAGGGACATGAAGAGTCCAAGAGATTCATATTGACATCTCACACCAAGCTGTGAGACTCTATCCCTGAGCTACGTTCCTCGTCAGGGGGAGCTAACCGAAATTGAACCGCTTTCGGTGGCGTTCCTTACCATACTTACCAGAGCGTAGGTGCGTCGTTACATAATTGAAATTCAGAATTATAACACATAAGTTAGTCTTTGCCACTTTAAGTAACTATGCTAATATAGTCCTTACTTGGGCAACTACCGAATCCTCACCGTATACCTAAGTTTTTCTCATAATGCAGTCCTTTAGTACTGTGCTATCCCCACTGCAGCTCTGATACCAGGCTGTGGCGGACCGGAATCCGCTCATCCAGGATCGCAGAGGGTTGTGCCGCGCGATGTGACACCTGACAGCACACGTCATAAGAACATAATATATTACATGGGAAACAACTGAAACTGTACAAACAGGTACAAACTTCAGTTACAACTATTGTTTATGTTACACAGCGGAAGTCTACACTACACAACTCACGCCCGCCTATCTAGCAAAAGTTGGTTGCCCAGCCCTAGGGCAACCCACACTAGCTGCACTCCTCAGCTCAGCGCGGCGTGTACGGCTCTCACTCAGCCGTGGTCCCCGACGGAGGGTAACCCTCGCCGGTGGACTCGTACTCCGAGTCCGTGGGTGGCTCCTCACCTGAAAAACACTTAAGCAGCAACCATGAGCACGAAGGCTCAGCAAGGCTTAACCGACTCACCTAAGCATGAAACTCTACACGAGGTATACCAAGGCATAGGTTAGTAACATTTCAGCAAAACGACACGCCTACAAGTTCATCCTTAGTTCATCTTTTAGCAACAAGTTAACAGTTCATGAAATCTGAAATTTAGTAAGCAGTATTTGGTGGCACACATGTAGCAATACAGTTATATCAATCAGCATCATTGAATCAACATATTTCATCCATTAGTCTACGTTACGACGCAGTGAACAAGCGGTACTCGTCACCGCGAGGGACGGCGAATCGACTCGATATACACCTGCAGGGAAAAACCCAAAGAGCACGTCACGTACGCCCACCCATGGAGCTGCACAGCACGCTCACTCGATGTCGTACGGGACAACCTTTCACCCAACAGCCCAAACGTTGAACCGGTCGCACCGTAACGAGCAGGAGGTTCCCCACACGAGGCATCTCTCTATGCCCGTTGGCAGATTTCCACCTTGCTGCCCTCAACCTACACCTATAAATCGGTGTGCTATGCCTCGACGCCCGGAGGTTTAGGCTACATCGGTTTATCGGGGCCCATATATCCGATATGCCTTCGGTACGTTCAATACTTGTTCAGCAGGGCCGCACACGGATCGGTCCTCAATCGACACGGGAAGGGATGCGCACACAAGAATCCCTCTTGCTGCGCCCTAGCCACTGCCTAGTCTCATTTTCATTACTAAAGTGATCTCGCGTCACTCAACCGAACCCGTGTGTCCCAATGCCTATCTCGCGAGTAGATTCCAACTACTCGACTTGTACCGAAGTCCTATGACTCATTAAGCATAGCCTGTCTACTCGAGGTCTTAGACACTACCCTCACTCTTTTAGGAACCTTTGGTTATGCAAGTGGGGTTCCATTCATCCTACACCTAATGCACAATCATACTTCACATGACTCATGTAAACAAAAGAAGACTTATAAAAAGGTTAATGCAAACCGGGGCTTGCCTTGTTGCTGCTGGTCAGTAGTTAGTTCCTCATCCGGAAGAAGGAAGTCCAGCACTTCCGGAGTCTCTTCTTCAACGACTACACGTTAATGAAATACTACATGTTAATTTAGATGCAAATGTGAGTTTTAGAGTAAGACTTCTACTATTAGTTCTAATAACCAGCCTCTAACACCTGGAACTTTGTTTAAGAATTTAAAGATGAACTGGTGTTGGTGGTTTGGCTTGGACTTAATCACATGGTTAAATGCTAAGTGGTTTTCCCCCCTTTTCCACATTAATCCCTTAAGTGGTTAAACAGGACAGGGGTGATCTAGAGCTCGAATGGAGCTGAGAATTTTTGTGTGAGTTCCTTGTCACAAGAAAACTCTCTGGACCAAACATTAGCACTTTTCATGGAGTGGTTTGCTCAGAATAATTCTCTTGACAAATCAGCAAGGAAGAATTTATTCTGAGGTAATACCCCTGTTCATGCTCAACTTAATGAACTAAAATTTCAACTATAGCTCATATAGTTTGCATGAATTTTCCTAACATTTTTGGGGTTAAGATTTGCCCAGAACTGAATTTCCAAGTTTTGGAAATTCTCTGAAAATGTTTCTGTATTCAAAGGAACACAGCACCTTCCAATTTGAATTGCTCTGACCAAATCAACTCCAAATGGTCTGAAACTTTTACAGAGGTTTACTAATGTCCTAAAGAACATTCTGGTAAAATTTGGGGATTTTTGGATGAACCAAACTCCCTCTAAAATTCATTTGCTGAAAAGCTTTAAAGAATTTTCCAGAATTAATTAATGGGTTTGATACAAATTGGGTTGTATATCTGGACAGAGCTAGGCAAGATGAATCCAACCCAATTTGAATCACTAAAGTTGGAGCTTCCTAGCCAAGGTTATGGATTTCTAAAGTTTGAGCTAATCCCTGAATTATTTTTCTACAGAAAAATCCCCTCCCGCGCTAAACCAGAGGCTGACAGTGGGGCCCGCCCGTTTAAATTGAACTAACCGTGCGCTCGCGCGCGATTAACACAGGGGCTGACAGGTGGGGCTGCGCCCTTCGTCTACCTCCCGACGTCGCCGCCCCGAGCCGCCGGAGCTCCGGCAAGGTCAGCGTTCCCGGCGATCTAGCTCACCGGAGCCGACGAGACTCGCCGCCCCCACGTAATCTCGGGTGCTGAACCCGCTGGACACCATGTCGCCGCCGGCTAACCGCCATAGCTCGCCGGCGACGAGCCCTATGCCTCTGTGCTATCTCGGCAACGTGTTCCCGCCCTTCTGACCATCTTCTTCGTGCGCTAATCGCGTCGCCACACTAAGGGAAATCTCGGGAAACTCGGCATGAGCTCTGTTGGGCCCTAAACGGCCAGCAACCCAGACCTCACCGGCGACCCCCTCCTCCGCCATACTGTCCTAGGGTGAACTTAGGGTTCCGGCGGTGATTTCCTTCCGGTTTTCGATCGAGAAGGGTCGCCAGAACCTCTAGATGCTCTCTCACAGCTCCGTTCGACCTCCCACCCACTAAGCTTCCCGAATTTCTTCTAAACCTAATCGGGTCCCGAAAGGAGCTACTCGTCCTAAACTGGAAAATTCTCCGCGCACAAAGGTCGAACCTTGGAACGGTTTGCGCGGTGGTCTTGAGGACGAGCTAGCGCTTCACTTTCCTATGGAGGTCAAAGCGGGAAGATGATCACAGCTGGGGTGGCATACGATCGGAGCTCGGGCGACTAGGCTGCTGGTTACGGAGCTCGCGAAAATCAGTAACTTGCCGGCGGTCTCGGGCCTTTTTATAGGCCCCTGAGGCCAGTGGAGAGCGCGACACCTGCTGTGCCACCTCCTCTGCCGAAGCAGGAGCTGGCCGGCCGAGGTGGTCGGGCGCCGACGCTGGCTGCAGCTGGCGAGCACGCTCGGTCGAGGAAGTCGGCTGAGGAGACTTATGTGCTAAGTCTACTGACCAGTGGGCCTCCCCTCTAACTCTTTTGTTTTTCCAATTTTCTGAATTCTGTTGTGCCAAAATATCCTCAGCTACTCACAATTTAATGTGAGACTTAGTCACCAAGTCTTTGTTTGAATTTGAATTCTCAAATTCAAACTATGTTTGGTTAAATTTGCTTCATATTTAAACTGAAATTCAAATTCAGTTTTGAATTCTTGCAAATTTAGCTCTTGACAAGATGAGCTCCAATGGAGATGAAAATTGGTGGGTTTACTCAGAAAAATGTGCTGAGTATAGATATGGAGCTAACTTTTGAATTTGGGTGATGAAAGTTGCTGCAATTTGAATTTACATTCAAATTGGCCTCTTTTTGAAATAACCCAAAAGTGCCTCAAAAAGTGTTGAATTTGCATGAGCTTTGGACTGAACCTTCCCAATACTTTTTAAATTCTAGGGGTGAGCTCAACCTCTCATGTTCATGTGTAGAAACCCTACTTTGTGAAAGTGAAGGCTTTCCCCTCTAATCATTCTTTTGATGGAGGTTACATGCTCTTCACAATATTTCCTAAGATTTCCACAATAAAAACTGTGGTGTTGTCAGGTGAAGAAAAAGTTTTTGCAAGTCCCTTTTCTTGGGCTTTTACACAGATCATCAATGGAATGTCCTGTGATCAACAGATCATCCACATAGACGCCTACAATGAGTTTTGAGTCTTTGTCAAGTCTGGTATACAATCCATGCTCGGTTTTACATCTGACAAAACCCATCTTAGAGAGACTGACATCCAGTTTAGTGTTCCACGCTCGGGGAGCTTGTCGAAGTCCGTAGAGGGCTTTGTGTAACTTCAGTACCATACCATCGCACCCCTCAGCAGTAAAACCAGGCGGCTGCTTCACACATATTTCTTCAACAAGATCACCGTTCAGAAATGTGGATTTAACATCCATATGATGCACAGGCCAGCCATTGTGTGCAGCCACTGCCAGGACCACACGCACAGACTCCATCCTAGCCACCGGTGCAAAAACCTCTTCAAAGTCAATACCTTGCCTTTGGATAAAACCTTTTGCATAAGTCGTGCTTTGTGCTTGACAACATTACCATGTTCATCTCGCTTGAGTTTGAAAACCCACTTCAAGTCGATGGCACAATGTCCATGAGGAAGATTTACAGGTGACCAAGTCTTGTTATCTTCAATCGACACCATTTCTTCAAGCATTGCCACTCGCCACACCTTGTCACACTTAGCTTCTTCCACGGTGGCTGGTTCTTCTTTTATCCCTAGCATCAGCTTAGCAGCAACTTTACATTCCTCAACTTTTTGGTGCATGTCATCCCGAAGGATGTCTCTTAACCGACGAAGTCTAAGTGGAGCATTATCATGATCTTCATCTAGTTGAATCTTCTCAGGTGTTGTCATTGGGTCAATGAATCCCGTAGGTTAACCTGAAGTAGTCCCGCGAACACCACTGATCTCTTGACTTGACATGTCAAGTCTTGGTGAAATACCAGAGAAAGATTCATTAGATGTCATCGTGGGAACCTTTGAACTTCCAAATGAGATGTATTCCACATGAAACACATCATCACGTGATACAGTGACACGTTGCTTAGCAGGGTTATAGAATCTACAAGCTTTAGTCCCTGGTTCATAGCCCACGAAAAACATGGGCGTACTTCTATCTTCTAACTTTGTTAGCTGTTTAGATCCCTGCTTAACATGAGCAACACAACCAAAAGTTCGAAGAAAATGAACAGCTGGTTGTGAGCCATACCAAACCTCATATGGGGTCTTCCCTTCAACAATTCGAGTTGCTGATCGATTCAACACGAAAACAGCAGCAGAAACAGCTTCCCCCCAGAACCATCTTGGCATGGACATGGCTTTTAACATGCTTCTAGCCATCCCATAACGGTTTGATTACGTCTCTCTACGACCCCGTTCTGCTGCGGAGCGTATGGGGCAGTGAGATGACGCATCACACCTTCTTCAGCACAAAACTCCATGAATGCACGTGCCGTGAACTCCTTACCACGATCGGTATGAAGTGTTCCAAACTTCTCTCGTGCCTCACCCTCGACACAAGCTTGAAACCTCTTGAACACACTAGCTGCCTGATCCTTTGATTCCAATAACAACAGCCACATGTATCGACTTAGATCATCAACAAGAAGGAGAAAGAACTTGTTGCCACTTGGTGTAGCGGGGGTGACAGGTCCGCATAAATCACCATGAACTAGCTCAAGCCTTCGTTTTGCACGAAAACATGACTCCCCCGGAAATGGAACTTGGCGTTGCTTGCCTGCCATGCAACTGTCACACACTTGATCAACTGAATCAATACGAGGAAGTCCACGTACCATATCTTCTTGTGCCAGTCTACGCAATGCCTTGAAATTCACATGTCCAAACCTGGCGTGCCAGCGCCAGGTCATGCCATTTCCTTGTGTCACCATGCAAGTTTGAATATCAATTTCAACAGCAGGTTGATAGAGCCGATCAGCACCACGCTGTACCTTGGCCAGCAGACTACCACGAGGATCCCAAATCTTCATCCAGCCATTTTGCATCTGAATCTTATACCCATGTTGATCCATTTGCCCAAAACTAACAATATTTGCTGTGAGATGAGGTATGAAGTACACACCTTCGAGTGCTCGATGCCCACCATTCTTGAGCTTGAATAGCACAGTTCCTCATCCCTCGATCCCAGTCACGTATCCATCCTCAAAACGAACCGACCCGTGTACTTGTGTGTTTAACTCCGAGAATGCACCACGAACACCGGTCATGTGGTTTGTAGCACCTGAGTCAAGAATCCACTTGGTGCAGCTCCTTTATTCCCCTTCTCCGAGTTGCACATACAAACGATCTTCAGCAACATGTACGGTTTTGGCTGACTGAACAGCAGCAGAAACATGATCTGCTTCCTTGTTACAGGACGAGGCCCTGGCGACCAGCAATGTGGTTTCCACGTCTTCTTCGACATGTGCCGAGTGTGCCTGCTCATCCTTCTTCTTCTTACGGAATTCCCTTGCCCAGTGACCCCTCTTGCCACAATAGCGATATTCATCACTGGAAGTACTACGGCCACTCCAGTCAGCGCCACGTCCACCACCCGCGCGTCCTCGACCGCGTCCTCGTCCGTGATTGTTCTCATGATATGATGGACCTTCCTTTGAACGATCCATCCCCGCACTTCCCATGAACTTGAGACGTGAAGACAATCGTGCAAGTAGCTCTTCTTCAGTCATATTCAGCTTCGCCAAGGATTCACCCCCGGCACTGCCAGCACCAAGTCTCTCTTCCGCAGCCTTGAGACGCCTGATTAATTCATCCACCGTCACCTCGGACAAATCAAGCAGTGTATCAATGGAGGCTGCAATTTGCTCCAGCTTTGGTGGAACGGCCTGCAAAAAATCTTCGGACAATCTCTTCTTCGGCGCAGCCACTTCCGAGAGTCTCCAGCTGTGATGCAAGTCGACAAATCCGAACACCAAACTCATCAACAGACTCACCATCACGAAATCTCAGTGCATCAAATTCTCGCTGGAGTGTACTCACCCGTGCGTTGCACACACGGTCAGCCCCGACGTTGCGAAGTTTGATCGTCTCCAATGCGATCTTGGCCGGTGGAATGGTTTTGGTGAGTGCCTCCAGTGCCAAACGATCTTCAACGTAATCATCCGTGCTGATACTCACTGCTGTCCACAAGCCTCTCGCTTGCAGCATAACTCGCATCAACGCCGCACAGTCGTGGTAGTTTACCTTGTTCAGCATCGGATATGAGCCGCTGCTGCCAATCTCCTTGGTGAACTTGTTGATCATCAGCGCTCCTTGGCCACCTCCGGAACTGTTCTCACCTTCCAATGGCGTGACGTCCCCTCTTGAACGTCGAGGCGGTGACGATGAGCGGTGACGCGGCATGATCGCCCACTCAATGGCATTATCGCGACTCCACGCGATGAACCTGGCTCTGATGCCAATTGTTGGGAAGACAGCTCCTCTCGCTCGCGCAAACGCACAAGATCATAGTTAGACACTCGATGAACCTGCCGTGTTTCTTCTCTCAATGGTAGAAAACATGCGAGGACTTTTGCAGCAGCCTTAACCTGCCGGCTCTCCCGTTTGTTTGTTATATTGATCACGAAGGAAAACAACCACCTGCTCGGCCTGCACGCCCGCCATCCCGCCGCGATCGGATCGTACGATCTCAGCCCCACACGTCTCCTCATCACGCCAGCGATCCGGGCGCTCCCTAGATGCATGTGCGTGCATGCACGTACGACTCGGTACAGCGTGGCTGGCTCAGGACAAATCCCTGGCTCCCACGTTCATTATTTGAATGGAAAAACACTGAAGAACTTAGAAGTAAAACTCAATCTTCAAAACGGTTTGAATAAATTATGAATTTACAATTATGAATATAAACAATCCTACAAATTGACTTCAAATAATAACAATCAAAGAGCGGGTGTTTAATATTTCTTCTTTATGATATTATCCTTTGTTAATGTTTCTCTCATTTGAGGTACCATGGGAAGACCTTAATCTTTAGAGATATTATTAACTTCCAAATCAATTTATGTGAGAAATGAATGTGTCTTGATACATCACATGTAAGTACATAGATCGAGTCTAAACCATCCATTCTTCTATAAGCTCCAAATAAATATTTTTTCTCATCCGTTAAATCGGTATGATCTAAGCTATTAGGTTGTGCCATTCATCAAGAACGTTGCTGATTCTTGGATCTGGCCATTGATTAAAAAAGTTTTGTATCATGTTTGTTGATTTATGAAGGGTTGATTACTTCTAGATTCTCTTCTTTTGTTTTCTTTTTCCTTTTTTGATTTGAGCGGGGGAGTTGCATGTCATTTCACACTAAGAAGAAATAATACAAAAAAGGGAGTGGATCAGCCGGGTCATTTTGCACTCTGCTGTACTCAGAAGGCCCAACAAAAATCTGTATAGTCCATATCCATCCACAGCTCTCTTTCCTTCTTCCTCCCATCCTGCATACTGATCTTGATGGCAACTGCAGATGAGCACGAGGGAAAAGGTCATTGTTACCATCTGGTGAACTATGGGAAGCCGTTGTGTACATCGCTAGCTAGCTGGGGCAGTCGCTAATCTTCCCAGCCTCCCATATGGGGCGGTTCACCCATGCAAAATGGTTATGCTCCTTTCTCTCAACGAGTCGAGTCAGCGCAAGTTGGATGGCAAATCAAAATCTTTTGCATTGGCTGTGAATGAATAAGAATTGCTATTTCTATTGCTGATACCTCTCATTCCTAGCCAGCTATTCATGGTATGTTTGAACAACAGAGGGGACTGGGGTGCGATGAACTGAAAAAATTTGATGTGTTCTTTAGGTGCTAGGGAGAGTCTGGCTCTTAACATGACAGAGAATGAGAACCGCATAAGGCTAGAGGCTGTAGCCTTCTGATGTATATACAGCTCTAGCCTAGAGCTACATATATATCAGCAAATGAAGAGAATGCTACGGGTACTGGAGTGTGAACGACAGATGGGAGACATTACAGATTCTAAATTGGAGATTACAAGAACACAGAAGAGAATTTTGACTGCGTGGCCCCAATTTTCTGTGCAGTTGTACTTTCCATAACTCGTAGGAACACCCAGTTATGTTGTTAGAAAAGAAAATATATTCAAATTGTGACACCCGGTTCCGAAAATAGAACCTAGTGAATGCATATGTGTGCCCAGGATGTTCATCACACATACACATGTATTCCACAAACTGAATTCAGAATATAACCACGAATAAATAGTGTTTAAGTACTTTATTACAATGACACAATGTCTCACTCATGAATGTCTATCTTATTCTTGCAGCGGAAGACTCTAACGACAGCGGAAAGTGACTAAAGACAGCAGGCTCCATCTTCAACTCCACAGGCATGTTGACGGTAGTTCGCATGCCTAGTACTCCACATGGTCCTCGAAGTACTCTTCTCCTGTAGCTGATGTTTATGTGGTAATGCAAGGTGAGTACATGTCGTACTCAGCAAGTGCGGGAAAAGTATGACATGTAGCTTTCAACAAGGTAGGAAATAAAAAGGCTCATTGCAGCAAGCAAATTTTATTTCACAAACATGATAAAACAGCATCTATTTCTAGGTGAGTTAAAGCCCAATATATCCAAGTAAATCAGCAACATTCTTTTATCATAATGCACCATTTATCAAGTCTCATCCAACCATTACTCTTTCTCAAATTCATCTCATGCTCATAAATATTCATAACCATCTCATATTCATATAATCGAAACCAAACTCACTTTCATGACTCAAAACAGTCCCGAAACCAATCCCAATGACCATATCATTACCATACCGAATAACTATCCCAAGTTTTCCCTCTAATCATGGAAGTTGGCCAGGTGCTTGTGACCGGAAGCACGGCTATCGTGATAGTTTTGCACTCTGCAGAGGTGGCACCACTTTACCCACAAGTTCGTGATTTCGTCACCCGTCGGCGACTGCAGAACCTCCATTATACCAGTACACAACCGTCGGTGTATGGCCAAGAGATCACAAAATAGCCTTTATAAAGGGGCTACTAGATGTATGGACTCACTGAGGGTTCACCGGCAGGCTCGAATCACCATTCTTCCACCCACGTGCCCCCTCTTGTGCCATGCAGTTCCCAGGGCAGTCCTCCTCGACTCCCATTTCCCGCGCCATCCACGGTCCATAACAAGCTAGCAACACACCTAATTAATCAGCTAAGCCGCACCCATACTTGGCCTTGTGGTGGCACTGTTTTCCTGGCATATTCTCGCATGAACCGGTCCTTAGATCTACGGCAAGTATCACCATCACATCCAGCAACATTCACGAACCAAGCTTGCCTAGATCTCCCTGATTACATGCCCATTAACATTATCAAGATCTCATCATCATTATTCATATGAGTGCAGTAGCTAGACATGTTTTATTTTAGCTTCCCGTAGCCCGTGAATTAAGCGAAGCAAAAAGGAAAAATGACCATACCCGACTCATCAACTTTCCCGGCGACAAGGATGGTTAACAAAACTAGTAAACTTCTATAAAAGGGTGTCCCATCAAGTTGACTCAAGCATATGAGTTTTCGCAAACAAAATAGTTTCAAAACATGGGATCTCAAAGGGCACTTGCCTTACTCCCGTGGTTCTTGTTGTTCAAGTGTCTCGAGGTCTTGGTGCTGTAGATCCTTGTAGATGGCCTTTTGACCTTGTTCTTCTACTCACGATCACGCACATACAAAATTCACAGCAATCAATCATCATGCAAAAACTTTACTCAAGATGCAATGGGTAGATGAATGCAAATCCTATGGTGCAGTTTTATTAAACCAGTTCGTATGTGTTCTTGCATGTTTTAATGTGCTTTCATGGGGTCTTATGATGAACAAGGGTACTGGGATGAAGTGTGGACGTGGTGATGATCTTGACTCAAGATCTAGATCAATTCCACCGTCAAAAATCGTCAAAACATGATCTGTCCACACGTAAAAGTTTCTGTTCGAAGGGGGCGAAGAAAATGGATGTGTAGAAACAGCAACGACGTCGTAAGATGGGTAACGTAGACCTACCTCACTTCCCTTTGGTGGCAGGGCCTTCCTCCTAGCAATGGCAGCAGCGGGTAATTTTTCTATGGAAGATTAGGGCAGGACAGATCGTCGGTTCTTTTTCGGCGACGGCGAGGCGTGATGGGGCTCGTCGGTGGGGCTCGACGATGGGGCTCGACGGCGGGGATCACCGGAGGGGCTCACCGGTAGGGCTCGCCGGCGACTGAACTCCGGCGAGGGGGTCCAACTCGGCGAGTTGGGGGCTAGGGCCTCCAAGTCGCCGACTTGGGGGGGAGAGGGGAGAGGGGGCTGCGGCCAAGGGGGGTGGGTTCTATTTATAAGGGGGGAGGGGGAGAATCCTACTCCAATTGGAGCAAAATCCTAACAAACGTTTCCCCAATTTATTTGGTGCGGCAGCAATGTCGGGGAAATTCCCCAAATGTAGGGAAAATTCCCCTTTTTTGGGGAATTGGGTAATTTGGAGATTTGGGGAAATTGGAATTGGCTCATTTCAGCAATATTTTTCCCATTCCCCACCATTTCTATGTCACTTACTCTATTGTTACATTCCCCTCTCCATTTCTATGTCCCACTCTCCATTTCTACATTCCCCTCTCCATTTCTATGCCCCATTCTCCATTTCTATATGCCCTACTCCATTTCTATGGTTCCTTCCTCCATTTCTATGGTTCTTTCTCCATTTCTATGGTTCTTTCTCCATTTCTATAGTTCTTTCTCCATTTCTATGGTTCCTTTCTCCATTTCCATGGTTCTTTCTCCATTTCTATAGTTCTTTCGCCATTTCTACTTCTTTTATAATGCTTCTCTACATGAAAAATGTGTGCAATGCATGGGAATAAATTTTGAGGGTGTTACAAACCTACCCCCCTTAAACTGAATCTCGCCCTCAAGATTCGATAGAGTGGAGAATAGATGAGGGAATTCTGCCTTGAGGTCTTCCTCACGCTCCCATGTAGTTTCGGCTTCCATGTGATGGATCCATTGTACCTTGCACCAACGGATCACTTTGTTCCTTGTGACCTTTTCCTTCATGTCCAAAATTTTGACGGGTTGCTCCGCATAGGTCAGATCCTCTTGAAGCTCGAGCTCATCTATCAGTACTTGTTCTTCCGGTACTCTTAAGCACTTCTTGAGTTGAGATACGTGGAACACGTCGTGTACGTTGGAGAGGTGCGTTAGCAGCTCTAGTTGATAGGCTACTTCTCCCCGCTTGCTTAAAATCTTGAATGGCCCGATGTAGCGAGGTGCTAATTTGCCCTTGACGTTGAACCGTCGTTGGCCTTGGATAGATGATACTTTAAGATACACGAAGTCTCCCACTTCGAAGGTCAATTTTCTTCGCCTATTGTCCGCATAACCTTTTTGTCGTGACTGAGCAGCCTTCAAGTTTTCTCGTATCGTTTGGACTTGTTTCTCGGCGTCTTGCAGCAGTTCGGGTCCAAACACTTGACTCTCTCCGGTTTCATTCCAGAACAGCGGCGTTCTACACCTTCTACCATACAATGCTTTGAAAGGTGACATCTTCAAGCTGGCTTGGTAGCTGTTGTTGTATGAGAACTTCATAATTTATTTCAGCCCTTATTAGAATTTAGTTCAAAAATGAATATGAATTTGGCCCGGCCCTAATCCGAGCCGGATCTCTTTATTATTAGTTCATTTTTAGGCCAATTATTACCCCTACATATGACTATCATACACTCCGTATATCTTACACCAGATTCAAATCTCAGACATGATAGCCAACATGACACAGAAGTCGACGCAAATACTTATCTGTCGCTGCGCACATGGGCAAGTCACCATCCGCACACTAGTCTGAGTCAAACACGATCACGGGAAGACACCAAGCCCAACCACCACTGCAATGACCCGGCCATTACCGATCAGATCTGGCTTACGGTAAGCATGTCCTATCCCTAGCATGACAGATCGCTCATCATTGCCACAATAGCCTGGATCGACGATGTTTGCAGGAAAGTACCAAGCCCCACACCACTCCCATTACCTAGCCAACGCTAGTTAAATCCAGTTCATGCCGATGAAGTTCGGCCCCGACCCAATCGATTGACAGCGGCATGCAGGTGGCCTTGATGAGAAGGTCCCACCTCCATCATGCTGTAGCGCACCGACACACCCGCACTACTAAAAAACCATTATAACAGGCGCTTCATTTTTCAGACCGAGGCGGTCCGTAAAAAAATGCTCCTATGATGTCGAATTAATTAATAGCCGCCCGTGATGAATGAACATCACAGACGGCTCGAAAAGACAAACCGCCTGTGTAAACATATCAATTTTCACAGGCGGACTGTGTAGTAGGAGCTGCCTGCAATATTGGTCATTAATACAGGTGGCTAAAGCGACCGGGCATGCACAACCTTTGCGTTTACCGAGGGGAACACGCCTTTGAATTCAATTTGAAGCCACCAATCGTCGCGGCCTGGTATACATCAACCATATTTAGTATCAAACAAAAAGACAACAAATAATTCGATAATCGATAACAAACATTCATCATCAAACAAACATTCAATAAAAATTACATTTTTACAAACAACAAAAGAAAACAACAGACGATCGCCTAGTCCTCCGGTTGTGGAGGAACCCCACACTTGTCGATGATCGCCTCCACCAACATCCTGCTGCCTTCCACCCAAGCACCTCACTGACCGTCTCCCGCATCGTGTCAAAATGATAGTCCATGACGCTTAACCCGAAGAGGTAGTGGCCTATGGTGTCCATTCATGTACATTCTGGAAGGGGACCAAGATTCAGAAACTGCATGACATCAGATGTACTGTTAAATACATCCTTCGCCATCGGCCGACGCAACGGTGTGAGGCAGTCCTCTGCCCTGAGGGAAACCAAAATCTCCTCTAGGAAAGAAACTTTTCCAAGCAGGCACCCTCTCTCTTCTGTCCAGGGAGGCGGTGGAGGTGCAATTGGAGCCGGGGATGGAGGCGCGATTGGAACCGAGGATGGAGGTGAGGGTGGAGCCGAGGACGGAGGCGCGGTGAGTGGAGAGCATGGTCAAGAGCGCTTCGCTTGTGCCATTGAGACTAGGGATACGGTGCGGCGAGGAAGACAAAGACTAGAGGGATGAGGAAGACTGTGATGGTGGTGCAGAGAAGGGGAAGGTGCATGTTATAATGGTGCGGATAAGGAGAGATCAGATCGCTTCAAATTTTTCACGCGAATGGAACCAACCGCACGATACAGGCGGACCATAGAGTAGGAGCCGCCTGCAATATTGGCTATTAATACAGGCGGCTGAAGCAACCGGGCGTGCGCGCCTTTTCGGTTACTGAGGGGAACACACACAGTACATGCATCCTTTGAATTCAATTCGAAGCCACCAAACGATGATCGATATAAATACACACCCTCGCGATCGTCTTCTCCGCACAACCGTAATAGAATTAATTGTTTTTCATTTCTTATTTTTAGTTGATGTTGTGTTTTCTTTTCATGTTCTGTAATGTTGTTTTTATCTCCTAATCATAATAGATATCGCATGTATGCATCTTGTGCACTCAAAAGCAATCGCATTGATCGCTTCACTTCACTTCACTCGTGGCCTCATACAAGCCTCGTGACCACCTCCACCACCTCCTCCTCTTCCTCTTCCTTTGCAATATGTACAACCTTCTACTTGAAATCGTAATGTTGCAGGTATCTTTTCCTCTAGTGACTTTTCTTGTTCTGAAAGAGTTGTGTTGCAATGTTGTGTTACACATTATCGCATAAAAGTTTATATCATAAAGTGGCATAAGTTTTCACAGGCGGCCCTGAACCAATAGACGCTTGCAAAAAGTGTATTTACCAATTATTTAAAATATTTTCACAGGTGGTCCTTACTCAAAGGAAAACAGAGGAAAATTATATACCACATAAACAAAGAAAAATCAGAGCTCACATGTACACATAAAGATGAAGCAGCACTCAGCCAGCCATGGCTTCAAGTGCATTGTATTTCACTGTTAAAGTCTACCGCCAACCCAAAGTCAATATTTCATAGTATGAATTTTGTTAATTTTTCAAAGCATTCCAACATGTCGGTATCCTGCAGACCAGGTACCCCTGCGTAGTGGGTAAAAGACAGCCTGGGCCCTGCCTCTCGGCTGAGGTGGGACCCAGCGTAAGCCATGTGCCCTTGGCCCATGGTCAGCCCTGGGGCTGCCACGTGCGCTTGAGCTCCGGAGCTGACACGTGCCCTGGACTCCGGCCCGAGCCTCCCCGCTGAGGTGAGGTTTGGGGCTACCACATGTCCTCTGGCTCCAAGCCGCCTCCCCGATGAGGACAGCTACGGTGCAGACACGTGCCCTCGGCTCCGGCCCGAGCCTCCCCGCTGAGGTGAGGTCCTAAGCTGTTGTGTGTCCCCTGGCTCAGAGCCACCTCGAAGCCGCCTCCTCGCTGAGGACGGCACCGTTGCAGACACGTGCCCTGGGCTCCGGCATGAGCCTCCCTGCTGAGGTGAGGGTCCGGAGCTACCACGTGTCCCCTGGCTCCGAGCCGCCTCCCCGATGAACACAGCTCCGGTGCAGACACGTGCCCTGGGCTCCGACCCGAGCCTCCCCGCTGTGGTGATGTCTATTGCTGCCACATGTCCCTTGGCACCAAGCCCGTCGATAAGAGCTACAGAGCCGCCACGTGCCCCATGATCCGTCATTGGCCGTGGGTCAATGAAGTCAAGAACGAAGTGCGCTGTCAGGCTTCGCATTCAAGGCTCGTGCCTTCCCTAGAATCAAGGCGCACTGTGCATGCCTCCATCCCTTGCCTGTTCACCATTACGATGACAAGACAGGACGGCAAGGCGTGACAGCAGTACAGTGCCACCCAACGGCACGAAGCCGCCCAAGCAGGGCGAGGAGACACGGCGACAAGACGACGTCTTCATCATCACCTAACACGTGGTCAGGGGCGTTTAGCGCGCCGGACAACGGGACTTAACTCTCCCGCTGACCACTCTACTAAAAGGACAAAACCCTAGATCGTGTATAGGGTTCACATAGATCTGGGGCCACCTATTGGGCTCCAGGCCTCATTGTAGCCACCCCGGCTTTGAACTATAAAAGGACTGGGGTGACCACCTTACAGGGGGTTCCGGGTTCGCATCCCAGATCCCACAACGTACAAGCACTCACTTTCAGGCAATAGAACAAGCACTCTCATGGACGTAGGGTATTATGCTCTGGCAGCCTGAACCATGCAAATCTCAGCGTTCATCCGCTCTCTCGAGCCCAGGTCACGGAGGGCGCCAAGCTCCCTCCGAAAAAAAGAACCTCGCAGGCTGCTTCCGAGCAGGCCGGGAGTTGTGTCGCAGCTCACACTCCGACATTTGGCGCGGCAGGTAGGGGGAGGGGGGCTTTCCCCGCTCTCCACGCGACCATGGTGAACATCACTTCTCATGGCGAACCTCCTCGCCCAGCTCGTCGTCGTCTCTAGGTGGGAGACGATGAGACTACCCCCCGCATTAGAGCGGGCAGGTCTAGACAAGCTGGCAGCCAAGCGGCCGGCACACTCTGTGTGATGTACGGAGGTTCTTCCGATATCTCGTCCAGACGAGCCGTCAAGACCCTCCGTCGAGTAGTGTCAGCAGCCGCCCCAGTCCCGGGCCGGCGCCACATTGCAAATAGATGGAAACGCCAATTAGCTTTGACGCCTCCGACTGCCCCCAAGAACATGGCAGGCACTGGGCAGCTGCCTCTCCTCGTCGCCCCGACCATCTCCAACGTGAGGCTCTACCACGTGTTGATCAATGGCCGGGCGGCCCTCAGTGCTATCAGTCTTGCAGCTTTCAAGAAGCTGCAAATCCCTATGTCCTAGTTTACCCCCTCTAGACCATTCTAGGGGGTAGGTAGGGACCCAATCTTCCTGTGCGGTAGCATCTCCCTCCCGGTGACATTCGGGACACCTGAGAACTACCGTACAGAGAGCGTCGTCTTCGATGTTGCGGAGGTCAGCCTCCCCTTCAATGTCATAATCAGCAGACCAGCTCTGTACCGGTTCATGGAAGTAGCCCACTACGGCTACTTAGTTCTGAAGATGCCAACCCCGAGTGGTGTCCTCAAGATCCGCGGTGACCGCACCGCGGCTGTCTCGGCGCTGGAAAAGCTCCAAGCGCAGGAGGCCGCTTCCGGTCATGCTGAAGCTAGCCGACCGCCTCCAAGCATATGTCAGCGAGGGGTGACATCTGCACCCCTTGTGCAGCCCTTGGATGGCGAGGACGTACAAGTAAAGGTCTTCCAAGTCGGTCCTGACGTCGCCCAGACCACCCGAATCGCCGGGGGCCTAGGAGGCAAATAGGAAGACACGCTCGTCACCTTCCTCCGGGCCAATGTCAACGTGTTTGCCTGGCAACCGTCGGAAATGCCCTGGTTCCCCAGGGTGGTGATTGAGCACCAACTGAAGATCCATCCCGACACCTAGTCGGTCCAACAGAAGCCTTGGAAGCAATCCATCGAGCGACAAGACTTCATCCGTGAAGAAATCAAGAAGTTGCTCGATGCTGGCTTCATCCGAGAGGTCCATCATCCACGATGGTTAGCCAACCCTGTTGTCGTCCACAAGGCTGGCGGGAAGCTACGAATGTGCATCGACTACACCACCCTCAATAAGGCATGTCCGAAGGATCCGTTCCCTCTCCCCCGTATAGACCAAATAGTCGATTCCACATCCGGTTCTGATCTACTGTGTTTCCTAGACGCATACTCAGGTTTCCACCAGATACCTATGTCTAGGGAAGATGAAGAACATACCGCCTTCATCACAGTAGATGGTCTATACTGCTATATGTCCATGCATTATGGTCTTAAGAATGCCCTTCCCACTTTTGTGCGTGCAATGCACAAGATGTTCGGGAATCTCATTCGGGACCTGGTTGAGGTTATGTCGATGACATCGTAGTGAAGGTTAAGTCGCAAGCATATCTGCTCGACAACCTAGCCCTAGTCTTCGATAGACTGCGTTCCACACGCACGAAGTTGAACCCAGACTAATGTGTCCTCGGGATCTCTACCGAGATGCTGCTCAGTTTCTTGGGCTCACACCAAGGGATCGAAGCTAACCTAGAGAAGATTAAGGTGATAGAACTGATGCGGCCCCCTGCCCGCATCAAGGATGTGTAGATGCTTACTGGATGCTTGGCTGTGCTCAGTCGGTTTATCTCTAGACTGTCCGAGCGGGCTCTTCCGTTCTTCAAGCTTCTACGCAAGTCTGGTCCATTTGTATGGACTAAGGAGGTAGATGAGGTGTTCCAGGAGCTGAAGAAGTTCCTCACAACGCTACTACTCATGGTGGCCCCTGAACAAGGTGAGCCACTGCTCCTCTACATCACTACCACAATCGAGGGTTGTGAGCATGGTTCTGGTCGCGGAGCGACCAGAACTCCGTCGCCCTCAAGTCCTAGAAGAAGCTCCTGCTGCTGTTGGTCTAAAGCCCAAAGGCTCACACTCTGCAGGAAATCCTTGGGATGGGGAAGTAATCATGCCCCAAACAGGTGGACCTGATGATCGATGCATATCTGGGTCCGAGCTCCCAGAATGCAGTTCCGGATCCCAGGTGCCTGGGGGCCGCTAGTCCCGGACCTCCCCAAGAAGAACCAGTCGGGTCTCAGCCATCTAGACTTGGCAACAGGCGTGCATCTGGGTCTGAGCTCCAAGAGTGCAGTCCCGGACCAGTGGGCCAGGGGCCCTCGGGCCCCGGACCTCACCAAGAAGAACTGGTTGGGCCTCAGTCGCCTAGACCTAACAATTGGTGTGCACCTGGGTCCGAGCTCCTAGAGTGCAGTCCCGGGCCTGGGGGCCGAAGGCCCCCGAGTCCCATACCTCTACAAGAAGATGCTTCGGACCCCTCCGGGAGGGTCCGAACCATCCAGTGTCCGTTCTACTTCATCAACAAGGTCCTCCACGATGCCAAGACAAGATATCTGGAGGTGCACAAACTGCTCTATGCAGTCCTCGTTGCGTCAAGGAAGCTGCACCATTACTTCCCGGCTCGCAAGATCTCGGTGGTTACCTCATACCCATTGAGAACCGTCATCCACAGCCCCAGCACCACTGGAAACAAAGCTAAATGGGCTGTGGAGTCAGCGGAGATCGAGCTGGACTTCTTACCACGCCATGTGGTGAAAAGCCAAACGTTAGCTGACTTCGTGGCAGAGTGTACTCCACCACCATGGCAGCCAGGGGGCCAGAACATCAGTGAACCAGAGCCCAGAGCTCCGGTCTTCACTAGGCCCTACTGGACTCTCTACTTTGACGGCTCCTCACGGAAGCAGGATGCGGGAGCGGGGGTTCTGCTCATTACACCAACTGGAGAGCAGTTCAAGTACATGGTGCGACTTGACTACAAGGCGACCAACAACATGGCGGAGTATGAGGCTCTCATCTTTGGATTGAAGACAGCGCTGTCCCTTGGTGTCCGGAAGATGTTGGTCAAGGGTGATTCACAATTGATCATCAAGCAAATCAAGGGAGAGTGTAGCTGCAATTGACCCACAGCTTGCAGCATATCTCCTGTAAGTACAAAAGATGGAGAAGGACTTCTTATCCTTGGACTTGTGTCATGTTCCCCGTGCCAATAATACAATAGCCAACGACCTGTCAGCGAAGGCTTCCAATTGGGCTCCAGTACATGAGGGGGTCTTTGAAATGAAGTTGCCGCGACCTACCGCCTGACCGGCTGAACCAGGCGAAGGGGGCGGGACCAGCACCTCGAAGCTGGCAGTCCTGGTAGCCATGTTACCATGGTGCCCGCCAAGGATCGTAAGCATCACCGGGGACTCCGTGCAACCCAGCGCTCAAGATCCAAGTGCTCAAGTAGGTCCCAATGCATGGATCACGGAGATCCCGTGACTACTTGAAAGACAATTTCCTTCCCAATGAACGTGTATCCACTGAACGGATTGCTCAGTTGGCTAAGAGATACACGCTGGTGGAAGGGGATCTCTACCGGCGTGGCACTAATGGTGTCCTATTGCGGTGCATAACCTGGGAGGAGGGCTGCGACCTGCTCGCAGAGATCCATGGAGGCGAGTGTGGAAACCATACATGTTCCCGCACGCTGGTCGGTAAAGCCTTTCGGCATGGCTTTTACTAGCCGATAGCTCTTCAGGATGCTATCGACCTGGTCAAGAGATGCAAGGCGTGCCATTTCCATGCTAAGCAGATCCACACAGCATCTCAGACGCTGCATATGATCCTGCCCTCATGGCCCTTTGCTGTGTGGGGGTTGGACATCCTGGGACCATTCCCCAGATCCGTCAGAGGGTAGCGGTACCTCTACGTCGCTGTAGATAAGTTCACCAAGTGGCCGGAAGCTACCCTTGTAGTAACTATAAACAAGCAGTCGCCAGTCAAGTTCATCAAGTCCATCGTCTGCCGGTTCGGGGTCCCTAATGGAATCATCACCGACAACAGGACCCAGTTCACCATTGCAGTATTCCAAGACTGTTGCAAAGACCTCGACATCCAAGTTTTCTATGCTTTTGTTGCTCACCCAGAGAGTTATGGTCAAGCCAAAAGAGCAAACACCGAGATACACAGGGGACTCAAGACGCGCACCTACAACAGCTTGAAGAAGCATGGTGCCAATTGGGTTGAAGATCTTCCGTGTGCACTGCAGGCTAGCCGGACGTCCCTCAATCGCTCGACAGGGGAAACACCCTTCTTCCTGGTGTATGGGGCTGAGGCCGTCCTCCCCCTGGAAATCACCATGGGATCATCCCGTGTCCGAGCGTACGACGAATCCACGCAGGACCAGCTCCGGCGTCAAGATAAAGCAGCTGTCTGAAATGCGCAATACCATCAAGGGCTCCGCTGTTATCAACAGCGGTTCATGCGGAGTAGACAGCTCAAGGTGGGTGACCTGGTGCTACGACGAATAATTTCTTGAGAAGGAGGGAACAAACTCTCCCCCAGCTGGGAGGGCCCCTTCCGAGTGACACAAGTATGGTTCTCCGGGTGCGTGCACCTAGCCACATAGGATGGGGTACCTCTACCCAATCCATGGAACATAGAACACCCCCGTAAGTTCTATCCTTAGCGCAGCGGTAGGGTTTTATTTTCTCTGAAAGGGTGTCATAGTGTCTAGGAACAACGCTTAGAACATCTAAGTCCCGGAGGAGTTTTGTCACTCTCGACATCTGGGATGGGTCGCTGTCTTCTAGTACAGTCCGTTTCCTCCTACGAGAAAGAGCTTGAAGTGAGAAAGTTTTGCCTTCTCCTATGCATCCTCCCTTTACAGTTTGTGCTTCCTCAAGCATATCAAATGTAAATGGGAAAGCCACGTGTCCTTGGCCCTAAGGTCATCACTGGGGCTGCCACATGCTCTTGAGTTCTAGAGCCGAGGCGTGCCCTGGTATCCGGTGCGAAGCCTCCCAGCTGAGGTGAAACCTGGAGCTGCCACGCATCACTTGGCTCAGAGCCTCCTCTCTACTGGGGATAGCTCCAGAGCTCATTCGTGCCCTGTGCATCCTCCCTTTATAGTTTGTGCTTCCTAAAGCATATCAATTGTAAACGGGCAAGCCATGTGCCCTTAGCCCTAAGGTCAGCCCTGGGGCTGCCACATGCGCTTGAGTTTCGGAGCCGATGCGTGCCCTAGGCTCCGGTGCGGAGCCTTCCAGCTGAGGTGGAACCCGGAGCTGCCATGCATCACCTGGCTCAGAGCTTCCCCCTGCTGAGGATAGCTTCGGAGCTCACACGTGCCCTGTGCTCTGGTCCAAAGCCTCCCCGCTGACGTAAGGTCCGGAGCTGCCATATGTCTCCCTAGGACAAGATGAAGACAAGGGACGATCTTCCCTTAGGCCCTTATGCCACCGATGATGGGACCCCCACCGCCCCGATCACATCACGGGGACGGGGCACCTTTCCCGGGAATCGCATTGGGTGGTGTCGTGTTATGCGGTACCCAACAACACACATATAAGGAACAATGTATTACATAAATCAAAAGCGGAAGCTTACAATGGTTCTTCGTGAATAATTTACATAAAATAACTACAGCGGAAGTCTATAAACAGCTCACGTTGAATATCTAAGAAGCACTTGAGAAGAGGTCCAGCCCGCGGACTCCTCTCGCTAGCAACACGAAGACATGGCAGCGGCTAGGTTCTCCAATGTGACATGACTCGGACGATCCCAAGTCTCACCGGACAACCTTCTTTATAGCATCGAGGGTTACCTGCAAAACCACTTATATAGCAAGAGTGAGCGCAAAGGCTCAGCAAGACTTAACCGTCTCTCCTAAAGCATGAAACTCTACATGAACGTAACTTAAGACTTAAGCCTGTCATTTGCGAAAAGACTCGCCTATGAGTTCATCCTTAACTTTCAGATTTTTAGCCATAACAGTAGTGACCTTGTGCCCAGCAACATTGGAACTCCACAATCAAACAAGAAACGCTTCATTCCAATGTTACTTGTCCCAAGGTGGAAAATAACTTTAGTTTGCTCTATCTCTACTTCAAACATGGTTTTCATGCAATTTATAATTATCATAACAGCATTTAAAACTTTGCAAACTATTTCCACACAACTTGCTTACTACGTCACAACACAGTGAGCAAGCGGTACTCATAACCACGAGGGACGGTGATTCGAATCAAACACTACCCGGATAACTCGACACATACGCCCGCCTCTGAAGACCCAACTCTGGCGTCCTTCATTACATCGTATGTGGCAACCTTTCTCAGGACACTAGACTGTAGAACCGGTCGCGCCGTCTCGGGCTCATAGGTCTAATGAGACGATGTGGTATGCCTCTACAATCCAATGAACCTGGTACATCGGTTTCCTGGTTCCCATATGTCAGTAAGCATCCGGTACACAACTCAATACTTGCTCAGCGGGGCCGCACACGCTTCGGTCCTTAACCGACAAAGGCAGAGCTACTCGACCAAGACCTCGTCTTGTCCCTGCCTACCCTCCTGCTCTGTCTCATCTTTAGAAATGTAAACTTTAGTTTGCATCCTTTTCCAATCCCCCTTTATGTGATCCTGAACCAAAGCTCACGAGTAGATTCCAACTACTCGTCTTCTACCGGATGTCCTAGCCTATTTAGCACGGCCTTATTCTACAGCGATGACACAGTCCTACCCTTGACCTCAGGGTTCATGTTTGGTTATGCAAGTGGAGTATAAAACATCCTTGACCTAATGCACATACAAACTTTGACCAATAGTAGTGAACAAAGGAAAACTTTAAAAACAACTTAAGTGCAAACCGGGGCTTGCCTTGGTTTTGCAGGTGACTAGGGTCAATGGTATGAAGTTAGTTGTTGCTGACTTGAAGTTCAATTCCTGCCCTTCCGGCTCTTTGATCCAAGCTTAACTTCTCCTTCACTTTTCCACGTTTAATCACTACACGTTATGAATATGTATACATGTTTAATTGTAAAACTTTTTGCTAACAAATGCTAAAGCCAAGTTTAAAACTGGAACTCTGTTTAAGAATTTAAAATGACACTGGTGCTAGTGGTTTGGGTGTGTGTTTAAGCACTATGATCAAGTGATGAGTGGGGTTTCATCACTTGGGTGGTGATCACCTAATAGGTTGAATAGAACACTACTGATCCAGGGCTCCAATGGAGCTGGCAATTTTCTTGTGAGTTCCTTATCCCAAGAAAGTCCTCTGGACCAAAATTCAGAATATTTCACTAAGTAGATCACCCAGAACAATTCCCTATGCATTTAGGCAAAAAGGAATTAATTCTAAATAAATTTGCACTTTCTTGCAAATTCAAGTGAGCTAAAATTTGAAACATAGCTCAGAGAGTATGCATGAATTTTCCTAGGATTTTTGGATCTAAGGAATGCTCAGAACTGAATTTCAATGTTTTAGAAATTCTCTGAAAATGTTTCTGTATTCATTTGAATACAGAAACATGAAATCAGAATTACACTAACTAAATCAGCTCTAAATGATCTGGAACTTTTAAAGGAGTCTCCTAATATACTAAATAATATTCTGGCAAAATTTGGGAATTTTTGGATGAACCAAACTCCCTCTAAAATTCTTTTTCTGAAAAGCTTTAAAGAATTTTCCAGAATTTTCTATTTGTTTTCCTGCAAATTGGGTTGCATATTTGGATAGAGTTTTTCATCCTGAATCCAACCCAATTTGAATCACTAAATTTGGAGCTCCCTAGCAAAAGTTATGAGGTTCTAAAGTTTGAAATAAATCTGGAAATTCAAACTAATCGGGAAATATTCAAACTCTGACTGTGGGTCCATCCTACACGTGTCGGCTGCGGGAATTGAGCCACACGGGGCCACAGGACCTTTCCCGCGCCACCACACTGGATCCCGGGGCCGCAGCGGATCAACGATTTAAAATATATTCACTGACATGCAGGGCCCCCGGTCGTCTTCCTCCTCTCGACGCCCGTGCGATCCCACCGCCGGAGCTCGCCGGACGACTTCGGAACCCGACTCCCCGGCCGCCCCTCGGCCTGCTACTCGCCGCCTGGGGGTTTTTGAGGGCGGGAAAACCATTTCCGGGGTCTGTTTGGGCTGTAGAGGACCGCAAAGGGTCGGGCGACGGGCGGAGGCCTCGGTCCATGTCCGGCGACGTCGGCCGGCTTCCCTACCGACCCAAATTCGCAGCTTTCTTGATCTAGAGCACCAGTGACTCATGGCAAAGGTCGTCATGCAAGCAACAGAGATCGGAAACGCCCCCAACTACTAAGTCACCGTGCGCCCTAGCTCGAAAACTGGCGGCCGAAGCTAAAACTCGAAGAACACCGTCGAGGCTCTATGATTCTTCTAGATTTTTGATGTCAGGGACTCACGAGGGGTCTGTAGCCTATTCTATGATCAGCATGAGCAAAGAAGAGCTATTGATCACGAATTTTGGGAAATTCCCCAACCACGGCTTATGGACATCTCGTCGGTTTTCTCGAAATTCCCGGGGCTACCGTGGATGAATTTGCCCAGGGTCTTTGGCAGTGTGAAGGGGAGAGAGTGGCGCACCTTTTCGCTGTTCAGCCCGCGGTGTGACACGCCCTGTATCGCCGGGGCGTTGAGGAGGCACGGCGGCGGCTTAAACCGAAGCTCCCCGGCAATTTCTTGCGGTGAACCGCGCACAAGGGCTGGTGGGTCGGTCTGGGTAGCTCGAGGAGGATCAGTGAGCTCTTGTGCACGTTTCCACGAGCTCAGATGGCCGTGCGAAGGATGAGCAGCGCCGAGCGAGGATCGGCGCTGAGGTTTGGTCGAGCGGCGGTTCTCGGTGTTCGGCGCGGGACGAATAGGCCCGAGTGGGGGTCGGCTGGGGCAAAAGATCACGCCGAGACGTGATGACCGACTCTAGGAGGTCGCCAGTGTGAGGGGGAGGGTGAGGCGGTGGCCTTGGTGGCGCCCGGTGTCGTCCGGGGGAAAGTCTCGGCCGCTCGAGGGAAACAGCAAGATTGCTTCGAAGGTAAGTTTGAATGTCACTATGACAGGTGGGGTCCACCTCCTTTCTTATTCCCAAAACTCTCACAATTATCTCCAAATCTTGGCACATTGTAAATTCAGCTGTGAGGGACCCAAATTCAAAAGCCATTTGGCCATTTGACAAGTTGTGCCATAGTTTCAAATTTAACTTCAAATTTGGAATAAAGTTACAAGCCCCTTTGATATACCTATTAAAGCACTTCCAAATTTGCCCAAAGTTTGCCTTCCTCATAATTTGAACCTGGAGAGTTTGAATATGCTCTCCGATCTCCGAGTTGGCTATTGCAAATACCACTTTTTAAACAACAGTTTAAATCTCCACCTTTTGAGAATGGCCTTCATCTTTTTGGAAGTAACCCTCTTAGTTCAAACTGAATTTAGAGTTTTATTGCACATGCCAACACTTTCATGAGTAAACAGAAGTTTTTGTATGTCCCGTTTCTTGTATATAAACTCAACTTTATCCATAGCTCAAGTTTTCTATTTACAAGTTTTGGGACTTCTACAACCGAGGACCCGGAAGGAGTGGTAGCCATACTGCCAGGGCGACCTGGGTCCTTACGCTGATAAGGATCCGGAGGAACAAGCTTGAGACATCGGCAAAGAGCTATCCATGTCGGTTAAGTTATTCCGGACCCTTGCGCTGCTAAGGGTCCGAAGTCTACATCCACAATAAAAGACAAAGAAAGACTTGAAACAAAGAAGCTTTCATTAATGACATAGTTCTGGCATACAAAAGGGGATACAAGACGACTAAGGAACTCAGCAGCTACAAGTTGAACAATCTCCTGCTCTGTGACATGCTTGGTTGTCCCCCAAGCCAATCTCTGCTCAGAGAGACGATCACCTGCTATAAGACTGAGGACAACAGCAACTCATGCTGGACCGAGGCAACGGTGACATCCAGTGTCACGTGGACCAAACGCCATCTATGGTGGATTTGGTTGTCCACAATAGTACCTGGAGGAAGGCTTGATCACTCTGGACTTAACCTTCCTCTGGTGTCGGCAGGTAGCCCTTCTTCGGTGAGGCGCCTAGAGGACATGTCCCACACGACACTGGCATGGGACTCCGTGCGAGTTGAGGTACCTATCCCCGACGGCCTCCCATTCCATCGGCACGCCATTAGGATGGCTTGTGCTTCTATCCGGGATCGTCAAGAAGAGGGACGCCTCAGTGAGCCGCTCCAAAGGCTGCACAAACACGAACATCTTGCAAAAGTGGATGAAGATGGCCGCTGATGTAAGAGCATCTGGTGGGCGAGATTGCTGAGAAGCGGGAGCCTTCAGCATGCAAGAGGAGAATAAAGGCCACATGGTGAGGGAGGGTGCCATCCAACATTGGAAGGCCCCCTTTTATACATGACTTCGACCTCTGGCATGGCAACAGGTGCGACGATTGGGCTTGCACCTCTGCACGCCGTGGGTTATTCACCTCCCCCAACCATGGGTTAGACCCAGGTCCACCAGTCAGGCACTGGGGGCCGAGTGGGTAACATCTCGGGAACGTCTTGCGGTTCCCAAGAAGAGCAGCATGGTGGAACTGTGGCAACCAGTCCATTGGATGCCGCGGTAAGTGCCCCGAGGCAACCCCTCGAGCATGTCGCCATGAGCTATTTGCTTCTCCCAACGATGGGTAGGACCCATGTCCACCCATCAGACACTGTGGGCCGGGTGACAAATATCTCGGGAACGTCTAGCGGTTTCTGAGAAGAGCGGCGCGGTGGGACTGTGGCGACCAACCCAGTTGCCGCAGTAAGTGCCCCAAGGCAATCCCTCGAGCATGTCACCTTGGCACTCGCCCCCCCCAATGACGGGTAGGGCCCAGGTCCATCGGTCAGACACCGGGGGCCAGGCGGGTAACATCTCGGGAACATCCGGCGGTTCCTGAGTCGTGCAGCACGGTAGACCTACAACCCATGGGCTACTGCAGTAACTACACCGACGCAGCCCCTCGGGACATGGAGCCTTTTCATATCCCAGGTACAGCCACTCGTCCACTACGCGAAAATCTCCACACCGCTTCAGTTTCCAAAGCACAGGTTCAAAACCACCACGCGGGAGAGATGGGGGCCTCACCTGCAGGCTCAATGCCTCCACCGAGATGGTCCCAGGGGCCACTGTCAGTATCCTGCAGACCGGGTACCCCCTCGTAGTGGGTAAAAGACAGCCTGGGCCCTGCCTCCCAGCTAAGGCGGGCCCTAGCGTAAGCCACGTGCCATTGGCCCCAAGTTCAGCCCTGGGGATGCCACATGCGCTTGAGCTCTAGAGCTGACACATGACCTGGGCTCCGGCCCGAGCCTCCTCGCCGAGGTGAGGTCCGGGGCTGCCACGTGTCCCCTAGCTCCGAGCTGCCTCCCCGATGAGGACAGCTTCGGTGCAGACACATGCCCTGGGCTGTGGACCGAGCCTGCCCACTGAGGTGAGGTCCGGGGCTGCCTCGTGTCCCCTGGCTCCGAGATGCCTACGAGCCGCCTCCCCGGTGAGGACGGCTTCAGTGCAGAAACGTGCCCTGGGCTCCGGCCCGAGCATCCCTGCTGAGGTGAGGTCCGGAGCTGCCATGTGTCCCCTAGCTCTGAGCCGCCTCCCCGATGAGGACAACTCTGGTGCAGACACGTGCCCTTGGCTCCGGCCCGAGCGTCCCTGCTGAGGTGAGGTCCGAAGCTACCACGTGTCCCCTGGTACCAAGCCCGTCAATATGAGCTCAAGAGTCGCCACGTGCCCCACAATCCGTCATGGCCGTGGGTCGATGAAGTCAAGAAGGAAGTGTGCTGTCAGGCTTCGCATTCAAGGCTCACGCCTTCCCTAGAAGCATGGCACACTACGGACGCCTCCATCCCTTGCCCGTTCGCCATTACGGTGACAAGACAGGACGGCAAGGCGTTACAGCAGTGCAGTGCCGCCCAACGGCATGAAGCCACCCAAGCAGGGCGAGAAGATGCGGCGACCAGACGACGTCTTCATTATCACCTGACACGAGGTCAGGGGCGCTCAGTGCGCTGGATGGCAGTACTTAACTCTCCCACCAACAACTCTACTCGGATCGTGTATAGGGCTCACATAGCTCTGGGGCCACCTGTCAGGCCCCAGGCCTCATTGTAGCCACCCCGTCCTTAAACTATAAAAGGATTGGGGTGACCACCCTGCAGGGGGTTTCGGGTTCGCATCCCAGATCCCACAACGCACAAGCACTCACACTTAAGCAATAGAACAAGCACTCCCGTGGACGTAGGGTATTACGCTCCGGTGGGCCGAACCACATAAATCTCAATGTTCATCCGCTCTCTTGAGCACAGGTCACGGAGGGCGCCAAGCCCCCCCCCCCCCCCGGAAAAAAGAACCTCACAGGTTGCTTCCGAGCAGGCCGGGAGGAGTGTCGCAGCTCACACTCCGACACAATATGTCAAATTTCAAATATTAAAAGAGAAAAATTTGTCAAATTAGAATATTAAAGCTTCATTACAATATTACAAATATATAAAATATATGTCATACATTTTTTCCAGCATTTAAATCTTCTCGCATATAGGGTTTCAAATCCTTTTTAATGCTTCTTTCTAAGCGCTTGATGTTTTCTAGATCGGTGAGAAGGTACATATCTGCATATTGATTATATTCCTCTTCATTATCTCCTAAATTCTCAACCCCAACAGTATTTTGCTTTCTAGAAACAACTACGTGCATCTTCTCAGTTCCTGGATCATGTACATAAAAGGCATGTGCAACACGATCGGCGAGAACCCACAGGTCATCTTTGTAACCCACTTTGTTCAAGTCTACCAGTGGCAGCCCACATTTGTCCACTTTTACACCATCAGAATGTTTTACCCATTGGCAGTTAAACACGGGCATTTGCATTCTTTCGCCATAATTGAGTTCCCATATTTACTCTATGAACCCAAAGTATGTGGTCTTCTGCCCTTGTGGATCATAAGCCTCTATACAAACACCACTATTTTGTGCAACACTCTTACATTCTTTTTCCTTAGTGTAAGATGTGTAACCTTTGATGTCATATGCTTGCCACGATGTTACCAAATATGATGGGCCAGAAGCTAACTTCTTCATGGTTGCATCTTCTATAGAGTCTTCGTATGGTATATTTTTGTCCATTAACCATTCAGTGAAACGTCTTCTATGCTCTTTCATGATCCATTCTTCTGTGCGGCCTTGGTTTTTCCTGCGCAGCTCAATTTTGTGTTCCTCAATGTACGACTCAGCTATTGCGAGTTGTTGTAGTACACCAAAATGTGCACAGTGTACAAATTTGTAATCCTGAACGATAAAAGTTTTCTTACCCACTTTGCCTCTCCCACATAGTCTACCCTTATGTACTGGTATAGGCACACCTATCGGTTTTCCATCTTTGATGTAATCAGGGCAACCCTCAATCACTTCTTTAGTAGTGTATCCTTCCATAATTGAACCCTCTGGGTGAGCACGGTTCTGCACATAACCCTTTAATACTCCTAAATATCTCTCCAACAGAAACATATGATGTAAATATAGTGGCCCCAATTCTTTTAGCTGATCAACAAGATGTATGATTAGGTGTACTTGCATATCGAAAAAGGACGGTGGGAAACACATCTCAAACTTGCACATAGTCTTGACGATGTACGTTTTCAAATAGTCTAAGTCTTCACAGGCTATCACTTTTTGCAATATTGCATTGAAGAAGTAACACAAACGTGTGATGACAACTTTTACATGCTCAGGTTTGATGACCTTTATTGCAATGGCAAGGAACACTGTCATCATCATGTGACAGTCGAGAGAATTATACTCGAATAAAGACAAGTCTTTCATTGAGACTAGTTTGCGGATATTGGATGAGAAACTCATGGGCACCCTGATCCCACGCAAGCATTCGCAAATTGCCTTTTTCTTCTGTAGTGTCAAGTTGTAGCTGGCTGAGGGAAGGTAATGCTTCCCGTTAGCCTTTTCTACAGGGTGAAGCTCTGGTCTCATATCAAGATTTACTAGGTCCATACGTGATTTTAATCTGTCCTTTGTTTTCCTCAGCATGTCCAACAAGGTTTCAATGATGCTGTCAAATAAATTATTTGTAACGTGCATAAAATCAATACTATGGAAAATTTCCAGGTTCTTCCAGTGCGTAAGATACTTGAAAAAAATCGATTATTTCTTGAATAAGTGTCAGTTGTATCACCTAAAGATGTAGTTTTCTTTCTATTTGTTCCTTTACATTTTTTGCCCTTACCGAAAGCAACCTGAATGTTCTTGACCATTTTGAACACGAGTTTTCACTGTATGGTTTTGGTGCAGTATCTTTCTCGATTTTGTTATAAAATTATTCGTTCATCTTCCTGTATTTGTGTGTATCTGTCAAGAACCGCCGGTGTCTCATGTACACCGTCTTTCTGGATGAAGTGAGGTACAAAAATCCAGTTCCATCCGCGCACCTTACACAACCACTCTTCTATTTCATTTGTCCAGATACTGTAAACAGTCCAGGATAATCATGCACGGTAACGAATATCATTGCTCTTAGCGTGAAATACTCCCGCTTGTACTCATCCCATGTACATACCCCTTCATTCCACAGTTTCACCATATCTTCTATTAGATGTTCCAAGAACACATCAATTTCGATGTCAGGTTGTTTCGTACATTGTATAAAAATAGATAATAAAATATATTTCCTTTTGTGACACAACCACGTCGGTAGGTTGTACATCGTTAAGACCCCGTACCATGTGTTGTGTATGCTCCTTTTTCACCAAACGGATTCATTTCATCTGTACCCAAGGCAAAACATACATTTCTGATTTCCTTTGCAAACTCTGGATACTGAATATCAAAATTTTTCCACTGGGTTGCATCACCAGGGTGTCGAATATGTTTTTCATTCTCCCTGCGCTGCTCGGAATGCCAATGCATAAGTTTAGCCTCCCTAGGTTTTGAGAACAAACGCTTCAAACGATCAATTACTGGAAGGTACCACATCACCAAGGCAGGAATTTTTCTCTTATTCTTCCCGCATGCATCGTCAGAAGTATCGTCATCGTCACCTTCAGGGCCAATAATATTCTTATTCATGTTGGTAACTGTAACATCCTCAAATTCATTACCATGCATTGCATACATTTTTCAGAGAGGCATTTGAAAATAAGTAGAAATGGAGAAAGAACAATAGAAATGGAGAAAGAACCATAGAAATGGAGAAAGAGACATAGAAATGGAGAAGGAAATATAGAAATGGAGAGAAATGGAAATAAGATAGATGAAATGAGCCATTCCCAAATTTCCCCAAATTTGCCCCAAATTTCCCAATTCTCCAATTCCTCAAAAGGGGAATTTCCCCACATTTGGGGGGAATTTATCCCCAATGTAGCCGCAGCCTAGAGGGGGGAAATCCCTAGGACTCTTTGGTTGAGTCCCAATTGGACTAGAACTCTTTGGTTGAGTTCCAATTGGACTAGGACTCTTCTTTTCTCCCCCTTATAAATACAACCCCCAGCCCCCCCCCCCCCTGAGCTGCAGCCCCCTCCCCCCTCCAAGTCGCCGAGTTGGCCACACCCCCTACCGGAGCTTGGTCGCCAGTGAGCCCTGCCGGTGAGCCCCGCTGTCGAGCCCCTTTGTCGAGCCCCGTCGTCAAGCCCCGTCGTCGAACCCTGCCATCGAGACCCGCCGACGAGGCCCGTCACGCCTCGCTGTCGCCGGAGAAGAAGCCCGACGATCTGTCCTACTATAATTTTTCATAGAAAAATCCCCCGCTGCTACCGTTGCTAGGATAAAGGCCCTGTCACAAGGAGGAAGTGAGGTAGGTCTTCACTACCCATCTTACAACGTCGCCGCTGTTTTTACGCATCCGTTTTCTTCGCCCCCTTCGAGCAGAAACTTTTGCGTGTGAACAAATCGTGTTTTGATGGATTTTTGATGGTGGAATTGATCTAGGTCTTGGGTCAAGATCATCACCACGTCCACACTTGATCCCTACACCCTTGTTCATCATAAAACCATATGAAAGCCCATTAAAACATGCAAGAACACCTACAAACTATGCACTATAGGATTTGCATTCATCTATCCCATTGCATCTTGAGTAATGTTTATGCATGATGATTGATTGCTGTGAATTTTGTATGTGCATGATCGTGAGTAGAACGACAAGCTCAAGAGGCCGTCTACGAGGAACTACAGCACCAAGATTTCGAGACGCTTGAGCAATACGAACCACGGGAGCAAGGCAAGTGCCTTTTGACCATACTGATCCCATGTTTTGAAACTGTTTTGTTTGCGAAAACGTGTATGCTTGAGTCCACCCTTTTATAGGAGTTTACTAGTTTTGTTAACCATCCCTGTCATCAGGAAAGTTGATGAGTCGGGTATGGTTGTTTTTCCTTTTTGATTCTCTTAATTTACGGGATACGGGAAACTGAATTAAAACATGGTTAGCTACTGCACTCATATGAATAATGATGATGAGAACTTGATGATGTTGATAATCATGGAATCGGGGAGATCTACGCAAGATTGGTTCAAGGATGTTGCTGAATGAGATGGTGGTTTACTTGCCGTAGATCTAAGGACCGGTTCATGCGAGCACATGCCAGGAAAACAGTGCCACCACAAGGCCAAATATGGGTGCGGCTTAGCTGACTAATTAGGTTTGTTGCTAGCTTTTTATGGATCATTGGATGGCGCGGGGAATGAGAGTCGAGAGGGACTGCCCTGAGAACTGCATGGGACAAGAGGGGGCCCGTGGGTGGGAGAATGGAGATTCGAGCCTGCCGGTGAAACCTCAGTGGGTCCGTACATCCTAGTAGACCCTTTGTAAAGGCTATTTTGTGATCTCTTGGCCATACACCAACGGTTTTGTACTAGTATAATGGAGGTTTCTCTAGTCGCCGACAGGTGACGAAATCACGAACTTGTGGGTAAAGTGGTGCCACCTCTGCAGATTGTAAAACTATCATGATAGTCGTGCTTCCGGTCACAAGCACCTGGCCAACTTCCATGATTAGAGGCAAAACTTGAGATGTTTATTCGGTATAGTTACGGTTATGATCATAGGAATTTGTTTTGGGACTGTTTTGAGTCGTAACAATGAGTTTGGTTTCAGTTATATGAATATGAGATGGTTATGAATATTTATGAGTACGAGATGAATTTGAGAAAGATTATTGGATGGTTGAGACTTGATAAATGGTGAACTATGATGAAAGAATGTTTCTGATTTACTTGGTTATATTGGTATTTAATTCATCTAGATTTAGTTGCTGTTTTACCATGTTTGTGAAATAAAATTTGCTTTCTGCAATGAGCCGTTTTATTCCATACCTTGTTGAAAGCTACATGTTATACTTTTCCCGCACTTGCTGAGTACGACATGTACTCACCCTTGCATTACCACATATACATCAGCTACAGGAGATGAGTACATCGAGGAACATGTGGAGTACTAGGCGTGCGCACTACCGTCAACATGCCTGTGGAGTTGAAGTTGGAGCCTGCTGTCTTAGCCATTTTTCGCTGTCGTTTAGAGTCTTCCGCTGCAAGAATAAGTTAGAGATTCATGAGTGAGACATTGAGTAATTATAATAAAGTACTTAAAACTATTTATTCGTGCTTATATTCTGAATTCAGTTTGTGGATTACATGTGTATGTGTGATGAACATCCTGGGCACACATATGCATTCACTTGGTTCTATTTTCGAAACCGGGTGTCACAGATTGGTATCAGAGCCACGTTGACCGTAGGATGCAAGCCTAGGTAGAATGGACACTATAAAACACATAGGAATACCCCTCTAAACTTCTCTTTTTGAAAATTGCTTGCTGCTGCACTTTACTTGTCAATTCAGCCACCACAAAGTGATATTTTCAGCCCCTCTTTTTCTCTTCTTTCGGACAGCAACACTTTTGCTTTCTTGCTTCATAGCTTCTGAAGTTTTGGAGTATTTTCTTATTCTCTAAAGATTCTCATGTCCTATTTATAGATGCCGGTGATCAGGAGCACATCACACATAAGGACTCATCCACCACCATGTGGGAGAGCACTTAACCCCATTGTGGTCTTCGATGGACCGTATTGGGAGGAGGTGAAGATAGAACCTCATGATGAAGAGGAAGTCAATAGCTCTATGCATGAGGAAGAAGATCTGGAAGAGGTGGAACCATTCGAAAATGATATGGAGGATGATCCATAAGAACGGCATTGGTACGCAACTGAGGAGGAATTTCACGTGGGCGTACACCCCGTGGAGCCTCATGAAGCTATGTCGGGAGGATATGAATCCAAAGAGGAGCCACCCCTTGCTGAGGCCGATAATTAAGGTGATGATCAGGCTAACCGTTCAGTTCAAGAATTCCGGTCTGACAGAATGGAAGGAGGAAACATATCCGAGGAGCTCATAGAATTTCTGGATTGCTGCAGCCTATACCCGGAATATCTTCTCAAGAAAGTCCCTCGTCTCGGACATGAAGAGTGGAAGGCTGAAGTAACCATTCTATCTAACGGTAGGGTTGTTACCCGGCACTTCGCACCCACATGGAGAGCTACGAGGACAGAAGCTATCGATGATGCTGCATGGGATGCACTCACCGGACTGTGCCATGCCTTCCGTGAGCAGCTTGAAGACACCACTTTTGAGCTGCACCCGTATCAGAAGAGTGGGACAAGGGAGATCATTGGACCCCATGGAGGAGCTCTTTCCAACCCACAAGCTTCTGACAAGTCTTAGAGGTTGCTCATGGAGTTAGGAAACCGCTACGCAAGCGCACAAGAAGAGATCTGTTACCTCCGCAAGAAGCTGTACTTGCTGGAAAAACAGGAGGAGACTCATGCCAACGCAGGAGCAAATGGAGCACCAGCGTCATCTATCCCTACATGGACTGCCGACTCACTGTGGCGTGCACCCTTGTATGGACCACCCCTATCACACGGCGAGAACAGCACCGGTTCTCACGATTAAGTTTAGGTTTTCATTGAATAAAGCTGTAATAGGAACGTTTAGATCGCTGTGAGTCAAATAAGATTAGTGTGCTGAAATTTTTGTGATGATTGCTTGGTCTGTGTGCTGATGTGAGTTGTGGGACGCTTCAGCAAATGTCCACATCCACACGTAGTGGAGAGATGTGAGATGCCTCGGCACGTGTTCACATCCTCATATAGGCTGAAATTAATAAAATAAATACTTAGTTCATACACCTTGATGCATATAGTTGGGGGATCAATCTAAACTTCTATTTTCTATTCTACTCTACTCTCTCTCACAGATGGTGAGGGAAAACTCCAACCGTCAAAGGAGGAACGCTCGTGGCAACAATGAACAATAGGAGGATGGCAATGTTGAAGTTCCTGAAAATGCTAACCCCGGGGCTGATGCAAGCAACCTTGAACGGTTGATGGCTATGCAGAACCAGCTCATGCAAACTATGATACAAAGTTGGGTCAGATGCAGGCCAACAACAACAACAATCCTAACTCCGTTCCTGCACCCCCACCGCCACCACCGCCGGCTCACAACAGATTAGGAGAGTTCATGAGGACTAGGCCGCCTACTTTTGCACAAGCCAATGACACAATGGAGGCTGATGATTGGCTGAAGTCCATGGAAAAGAAGCTCGCTATTGTTCAGTGCAATGATCAGGAGAAAGTTCTCTTTGCATCGCACCAACTTATGGGAGCAGCCGCTGACTGGTGGGACGCTCTTTGTAATGCTCATGTCAACCAGGAGACTATCACTTGGGATGAATTCAAGGAGAGTTTCTGCTCTCATTACATCCCTGCAGGAGTCATGATGCTTAAAAGTCAAGAGTTTGAAGGTCTCCGCCAACGGAGGAAGAGCGTGAATGAGTACCTCAACAAGTTCACGCAGCTGTCAATGTATGCTCCAGAAGATGTCAACTCGGATAAAAGAAAGCAATACTTGTTCATGAGAGGATTGAACAATGAGATCCAAGTTCAGCTGCTCAACAATGATTATGCAAACTTCCAGAAGCTCATTGATAAAGATATAGTGGTTGAGAGCAAGATCCATGAGATTGAGCAAGAGGGCAAGAGGAAGATGCCATATCAAGGACAGCCACAAGGGAGCAATGTACGTCCCCGTTTCATGCCACTATCTGCACCACATTATGGCTCGTCCGCTTCTACTTTCCACCCTGCAAATCCACCTCGCACTAATGAGCCACTGCAGCAACGTCCTGTTATGCAAGCACCTCGTATGCCTTTGCCTCCTGCGGCCCGTCCCAACATGGGCGCCTATGCTCAAAACCAGCCTCGCCCCAACATTCCTGCTGTTATGGGCAACAAAGCATATTTTTCATGTGGACAGACGGGACACTTTGAAGTCAGTGCCCGAAGAAAGACCTTGGACAGCAGAGCAACGCACCCAAGCAGAACCCACGGCCGAATGGAGGAGCTAATCAAGGTAACCGTGGACAGCAGAACTATGCTCGTGGCAATGTGAATCATGTCTCCGCTGAGGAAGCACAACAAGCTGAGGACGTCGTGATTGGTATGATTCTTGCCAACTCCAACCCAGCCACTGTTTTATTTGATTCCAGAGCATTGCATTCATTCATATCATTCAAGTATGTTGCCAAGTATAATCTGCCCATATCACACATGAAACAGACTATGTTGGTTAATTCTCCCGGTGGAGAGATGAGGACTAATATAGTATGTCCAAAAGTAAGCCTTAAAATAGGGGGGTAGACTTTCTCGCCAACCTTATTGTCTTGGATTCCCAAGGGATTGACATAATACTTGGAATGGATTGGTTAAGCAAGCACAACGGAGTGATTCAATGTGCTGAGAGGATCGTGCAGTTGACAAGTGAGCACGGTACTCGTATTGAGTTCGAGGCAGCCCAACCGGCAACCGACAAGGCAGCGCTGAACCACGTTGAAGAAGCGACATTGGAAAGTATTCCGGTGGTTCGAGAATATTCAGATGTGTTCCCGGAACAACTTCCAGGTATGCCACCTGACTGGGACATTGAATTTGCCATTGATTTAGTACCCGGAACTGCATCTATAGCGAAGAGGACGTATAGGATGTCCGCTAATGAACTAGTGGAGCTCAAGAAGCAAATTCAGGAGCAGCTAGAAAAGGGTTTTATACGTCCAAGATCGTCACCGTGGGGAGCCCCCGTGCTCTTCATAGACAAGAAGGATGGGACCCAAAGGATGTGTGTGGATTATAGGTCTCTCGATGAGGTGACTATGAAGAAAAAATACACGCTGCCCCGTATAGAGGACCTGTTCGACCAAATGAAAGGTGCCCAAATTTTCTCCAAGATTAATTTTCGGTCGGGATACTTCCAGCTGAAGATTAAGCCCTCCGATATACCCAAGACTGCATTTTGAACATGGTATGGTTTGTATGAGTATACCGTTATGTCCTTTCGGTTAACAAATGCACCCGCATACTTTATGTACCTCATGGATAAGGTCTTCATGGAGTACTTGGACAAGTTCGTCGTGGTTTTCATCGACGATATCATGGTGTATTCGAAGAGCGAGGAAGAACACAAAGAACACTTGAGGTTAACATTGCAGAAACTGCGAGAGCATCAATTGTATGCTAAGTTCAGCAAGTGTCAATTTTGGCTAAAGGGGATATCGTTTCTAGGCCACATCATCTTTGAGGGAGGAGTATCGGTTGATCCCGGAAAAGTGGGAGATGTTCTGAAGTGGAACCAACCGCAGAATGTGAGAGATATTCGGAGTTTTCTTGGGATGGCTGGATACTACCGCCGGTTCATCAAGGATTTATCCAAAAAAGCGAAGCCTATGACTGAATTGCAAATGAAGGGGAAAGCATTTCAGTGGACACCAGCATGTCAAGACAGCTTTGAGGAGCTAAAGAAGAGATTAACAACAGCGCCGGTTTTAGTATTTCTGGACGTAAGCAAGAGTTTCGATATATATTGTGACGCATCAAGACAAGGGCTTGGATGTGTGCTCATGCAAGGAGGTCAAGTGGTTGCCTATGCATCGAGACAACTAAAGAAACATGAGCTGAATTACCCCACACAAGATTTGGAACTTGCAGCCGTGGTACATGCCTTGAAGATTTGGAGGCATTATATCCTTGGCCACCGGTGTGAGATCTATACGGATCACAAAAGCCTCAAGTATATATTCACGCAAACGGATCTGAATTTGAGGCAACGTTTTTTATGTAGAGAGGCATTTGAAAAGAAGCAGAAATGGAGAAAGAACCATAAAAATGGAGAAAGAATCATAGAAATGGAGAAAGAACCATAGAAATGGAGAAGGGAATATAGAAATAGAGAAAGGGACATAGAAATGGAGAGGGGAATATCGAAATGGAGAAAGGGACATAGAAATAGAGAGAAATAGAAATAAGATAGCTGAAATGAGCCATTCCTAAATTTCTCAGAGTTCCCTCAAATTTCTTAAATTCCCCAACTCCCCAAAAGGGGAATTTTCCCCACATTTTGGGAGAATTTATCCCCAATATAGCCGCAGCCTAGAGGGGGGAAAATCCCTAGGACTCTTTGGTTGAGTCCCAATTGGACTAGGACTCTTTAGCTGAGTTCCAATTGGACTAGGACTCTTCTTTTCTCCCCCTTATAAATACAACCCCAGTCCCCACCCCCTTGGCCGCAGCCCCCTCCACCCTCCAAGTCACCGAGTTGGCCACCCCCCTGCCGGAGTTTGGTGACCGGTGAGCCCCGCCGGTGAGCCCCACCGACGAGCCCCACGATGAGCCCCGCCATCGAGCCTCGTCGTCAAGCCCCTTCGTCGAGCCCCGCCGTCGATCCCCGCCATCGAGACCCGCCGACAAGCCCCGTCATGCCTCGTCGTCGCCGGAGAAGAAGCCCGGCGATCTGTCCTACTATAATTTTTCATAGAAAAATCCCCCGCTGCTGCCGTTGCTAGGAGAAAGGCCCTGCCACAAGGAGGAAGTGAGGTAGGTCTTCACTACCCATCTTACGACGTCGCTGCTGTTTTTAAGCATCCGTTTTCTTCGCCCCTTTCGAGCAGAAACTTTTGCGTGTGGACAGATCGTGTTTTGATCGATTTTTGATGGTGGAATTGATCTAGATCTTGGGTCAAGATCATCACCACGTCCACACTTTATCCCTACACTCTTGTTCATCATAAAACCCTATGAAAGCCCATTAAAACATGCAAGAACACATACAAACTGGTTTAATAAAACTGCACTATAGGATTTGCATTCATCTACCCCATTGACTCTCGAGTAAAGTTTGTGCATGATGATTGATTGCTGTGAATTTTGTAATGTGCATGATCGTGAGTCGAAGGATAAGCTCAAGAGGCCGTCTATGAGGAACTACAGCACCAAGATTTCACGACGCTTGAGCACTACGAACCACAGGAGCAAGGCAAGTGCCCCTTGACCATATTGATCCCATGTTTTCAAATTTTTTTATTTGCGAAAACGTGTATGCTTGAGTCAACTTGATGGGACACCCTTTTATAGGAGTTTAGTAGTTTTGTTAACCATCCTTGTCGCAGGGAAAGTTGATGAGTCGGGTACGGTCGTTTTTCCTTTTTTGCTTCGCTTAATTTACGGGATACGGGAAGCTGAATTAAAACATGGTTAACTACTGCACTCATATGAATAATGATGATGAGAGCTTGATGATGTTGATAAGCATGGAATCGGGGAGATCTAGGCAAGATTGGTTCGTGGATGTTGCTGAATGAGATGGTGGTTTATTTGCTGTAGATCTAAGGAACGGTTCATGCGAGCACATGCCAGGAAAACAGTGCCACCACAAGGCCAAATATGGGTGCGGCTTAGCTGACTAATTAGGTGTGTTGCTAGCTTGTTATGGACCGTTGGGTGGTGCGGGGAATGAGAGTTTTTAGGGACTGCCCTAGGAACTGCATGGCACAAGAGGGGGCCCGTGGGTGGGAGAATGGAGATTCGAGCCTGCCGGTGAAACCTCAGTGGGTCCGTACATCCTAGTAGCCCCTTTGTAAAGGCTATTTTGTGATCTCTTGGCTATACACCGACGGTTGTGTGCTGGTATAATGGAGGTTTCTCTAGTTGCCAACGGGTGACGAAATAACGAACTTGTGGGTAAAGTGGTGCCACCTCTGTAGAGTGTAAAACTATCATGATAGCCGTGCTTCCGGTCACAAGCACCTGGCCAACTTCCATGATTAGAGAAAAAACATGGGATATTTATTTGGTATAGTTATGGTTATGGTCATTGGAATTGGTTTTGGGACTGTTTTGAGTCGTAACAATGAGTTTGGTTTTGGTTATATGAATAAGAGATGGTTGTGAATATTTATGAGTATGAGATGAACTTGAGAAAGATTATTGGCTGGTTGAGACTTGATAAATGGTGAATTATGATGAAAGAACATTGCTGATTTACTTGGTTATATTGGGATTTAATTCATCTAGACTTAGTTACTGTTTTACCATGTTTGCTAAATAAAATTTGCCTGCTGCAATGAGCCTTTTTATTCCATCTTGTTGAAAGCTACATGTCATACTTTTCCTGCACTTGCTGAGTACGACATGTACTCACCCTTGCATTACCACATATACATCAGCTACAGGAGATGAGTACTTCGAGGAACATGTGGAGTACTAGGCGTGCGCACTACTGTCAACATGTCTGTGAAGTTGAAGTTGGAGCCTGCTGTCTTAGCCATTTTCTGCTGTCGTTTAGAGTCTTCCGCTGCAAGAATAAGTTAGAGATTCATGAGTGAGACATTGAGTCATTGTAATAAAGTACTTACATGTGTATGTGTGATGAACATCCTGGGCACACATATGCATTCACTTGGTTCTATTTTCGGAACCGGGTGTCACAGTAACATACTGGAGATTGTAGTCCTTCTTGTATCTACTGACACCGTAGATGGGACATCTAGTTGCGAGCTCATGCTTTTTGCGATACAGAATACAATGGTACACACAAGCGTTTATTTTTATCACACCTAGTGACATCGAGCAAAGAAATTTCTTCGCTTTATAAGTGCTTCTGGGCAGTTTATTGGGATTTGGAAGAATTTCTACGAAAGATTCAAAAGATCAAAGAAACTATAATCAGACCATCCTTGTGTGGATTTCAACTTTAGTAGTTCTAGGACTGCACGCAATGTAGTAAACTCTTTATCACAACCCTTTGATTCATCATATAAGAGCTTCATCGCCGCATTCTGCAATGTCTCCATTTTACTTAAACTTTTACTTGCTTCAATAGAAATCAATAGATGTGGTTCGATGTGACGTAACATCTCCTCACAATCAAACTCCTCCTCCTCATCATCATCATCACCATCATCATCATCATCATCATCATCATCACCATCATCATCTTGATTGTCACTACCATAATCGATATGAGCATTCTCGTCATCAGAACCTCTCTCATCATCTTTATCCGCCTCATGTGTATCTAACTCACCATGCTCTATCCATATTGTGTAATTTTTTTGAAACCCCTTTTCACCAAATGAGATTAGATTACTATAGTATCTATCCAAGCAATCTTATTTTCACAGTCGATACATGGACATTATATGTCATCTATCTTTTGCATCTTCGCATGTCTCTTGGACGCTTCAATAAAGTTTGCAACATTTTGAATGTACATAGGATCAGGTCTTGGCATATTGTACATCCACGCTTGGCGGTCCATCTTCTATGTCAAACTGTAAAAATAAAAATATGATAGTAACCATTTCTTGAGCAAGTTCATACAAACAAATATTAGAAACAAATAATATTGCTTATGTGACTCCTTATTCAGTAAAATCAAGCACACCATTAGTGTCACTAATATTGCTTATCAAAGCACCCTTGCCACACCATACAAATTAAATATCCATGGAGCATTAATTAATTTAAATAAACCCTAATGCAAATGGAGGCCGAAAATTAAACACAATGTTTCTAAAGATAGCACATAGTGATGTTACTTGGAGGCGAGGACGACGACGTGTGCGTGCTTGGAGGCGAGGGCGACGATGGCGACGTGGGCTCGGCAGCAAGGGAGAGGACGGCGGCGGCAGCGACGGCCAGGATGGCGGCAGCGGCGAGGGGCAAATGTATTTTTTGGCAGCCTGACGGCGTCGATGTGAAATCTCCCGAGATAGGTTTTTGCGATGCCTGGGCAATGCTTTATATAGTCGTCCATTATCACAAGCGGGTTTTAAGGTGGTCCATTAAAAAACTGCCTGTGATAAATGGCTCTTCATAGGTCTGCTCTTCAGTTTCTTCTTCCTTTGCTTCATTTTTTATTTAGATTCCAATGTAAACACTCAAACATGTATAGATTCTGCAAATTAAGTCCAAACTTGATGATTCTTTTTTATATATTCTTCAAAAATTAAAATATACTAGATGGAATAAAAAGTTTAATACTTATATAGGTAACATTGTTATGTTTTGGTAAATATAGAATTAATTTATATGCACATATTAATCAGATTATCATATCTTCTAAAAAATGGATCTTCCACTGAAAGTTGGTTTTTATGGACATATTGTCTTATTTATACATGTATGAATTTTGTTAATTTTTTAAAGCAATCCAACATGTCAAAATTCAAATTATCCATCATTCTAATGAAATGCACATATACATATGAGGCATTCTTCAAATTTTGAACACACAATGATTCAAACAATTTTGTAAAAATCTGAAAAAAAATCATAGAAATTGGTATGATGACTAAAAAGTCCCATAGAAAAATTCACTCACAAAATCATTATATTATGCAACATACGAAAATGATAAATAATCTATTTATTTGTTTTTATGTTCTGACCAATTTCAAAGACTTTTCTAAGTGAAATTTAATGGGCACCTGTAATACTTAATCATATTACAAGAACTTGGAATTTTGGCTTTTACAAGCCCCCTCATTTTGGTCAAGAATTTTAATTAATCCTAAACTTAGTAAACTTTTTTCACAGACGGTTTTAAATTACAGAGCGCCTGCGATAATACATCATCGCACGCAATGTTTAATACATCTCCAAGGAGGAGAAGGGTCGCACGGCGGTCGCACGTCTCTTCACCACCGGTCGCAATTATGTTCTCCACAGCTCTTACTCCTCGGGCCGCTCGTCTCCCTTTGTCAACAATGGAAGACACGCTTTTATCTCGCCCGTCTCTACACTACCGACCGCAATTAAGTTCTCCGCACCTCCTCCTCCTTGGGCCGCGCATTTCCCTTCCGTCCAACTCCATCCGCTCTCTCTTCGAACCCTTAGTGATCGACTAACTCTAGTGCAACCGCCGTCTGCCGTCCACTGTTCACCATCGCCATCTTCGTCGTCGCCGTCACTACTCCCTCCTATTCTACGTTGTTGTCGTCGTTCATGGCTGTGAACTTTGTTATCGACTTGGCGCGTGGCCGACTCAAGGAGGAGCGCTTGGCGTGGCGCAAGAACCACCCCCATGTATGTACATATGGCACATCGGTCGCATTGTTGTATGTAGCTTTGCAATGGACTGATGAACAAACTCTGTAGTTTTGATTTTCCGTCTTGTTTGTTTTTGGTATTTGTAATTTCATGGCTTGCCATTTGCGTTACTTGTTGTCCAATTTCTCTACGTAGGGTTTCTCTGCGAAGCTTGAGTTGGGAGACTTAATGAAGTGGCAGTGCATCATCCTCTGTAAAGAAGGGCTATGTCATAAAGAATAAGCACAATCAAATATAACCATCGTCCCCTTACTGATTTATTTTCTTTGTAGACTGACTGGGAAGGTGGTTACTACCCACTAACAATCTCCTTCTCGGAGGACTATCCCTTGGTACTTCTAAGATGCGCCTTTCCACCTGGTTTCTTCCACCCGAATGTCCATCTCTCAGGAGCACTCTACCTTGGGGTTCTTGATCAAGAGATTGTAAGATAGACTTATTTGCCTCAAGTAATCAGTAATTATTGCTGAACTTATTTGAAGTGGTTTCTTATGTTGCTTAAATTGATATTTCGTAGGGGTGATGTCCTGGTATTACTGTCAAAATTTTACTACTTGAATTTCAGTGTTTGCTTCATCAGCCAAATGCGCCCGATGTTGAAAATGATTGCTATAGTCTACTTATTAAGGTTAGTAACTTTATGTCAGTGAGGAACCTAGGTTATATATCATTCCTCATTCGATATTTGTTAATTATAATGTCAATGTTATTTTAAGGATCCATAGGAATATAAGAGACGTGTTTGGGAGCAAGCTCAACGGTACAGTTTAAATCGATCGATGGGAGCTTTATAGGATTATAAGTCTGAAATGTATAGTTTATAAGGCACGCAATGTGTATAAACTATGAAATGTTCATTGAGTTGCAAATGTTTATCTCTGAACTGCAATGTGATTGCGGATCTATATGTTCGTTGTGGCAACGATGCACATTTATTATCTTTGCGCGCGAAGTGGCAACGGACAAATATACTAGAAAGAACATAATTTAAACATTTTTCACAGACGGTGTTTAACTAAGAGCCACCTGTGGAAATATGCGCCTATATAAGGACGTTGAGGCGGTTCTAAATTACAATTTACAAACCACATGCACTAATACATCTTCGCGGGTGGTGTTTAACTAAGAGCCGCCTGTGAAAATCTGCGCCTGCATAAGGCCGCTCGATCTCCTCGAAAAAACCCAACTCTGGATATTTCACTTAGACGCCGTCAGGCTTCCAAATTTTTTCTTTGCCGCCAAAGCCCTCGCCACCCAGCTTCGTCCTCGCCGTCCTCGCTGCTGAGCTTCGTCACCGTCACTGTCTCCGTCGCGGTCACCGTTGCCATCTATGTACGTACGCCTCTTTCCTCCCTTCTCTCCCTCCTCCCTTCTCTGTCCCCCGCGCCACCTTCTACCCCCCCCCTTTCTCGTGTTGCCTCCCTCCTCGCCCTCGCCGCTGCCTCCCTCCTCCTTTTTGTGTCCCCATCCGGTACCATCGCCGCCGCACCCCGGCGCCTTAATCCTCCCCGCGCCGCCTCTTCCTTCCCGGCATCTACCCCACCGTGCGCTGCCCCCTCGTCACCGTCCCCCACCACCGGCGCTCTCCGACTGCGCTGAGACCGCCCATTTTAAATTGTCTAGATTACTTTTTTAGAGACCTTGAAAATTGCTTAGTTTAATTGTTTATATTTTGTTTAAAGGTGGACCAGAGAACAAATTGTTTAGAGAGCAAATTATTTGTTTATATCAGAAAACAAAGCAAATTTAGCTCAATTTTTCTTCTACATTTTCTGTATGTGTTCATACCGGCACCAATTAGTTATTTAGAATAGTTGTTGTGTTAAAGGAGATAGTCTTGTTGTGCTAACAGGTAGTCCAGGTTGTCTTTGTAATCGCTGAATACTATAATAGGGATACTTGTCTTTGTAAATCCACCATGTTCACTCTATTTTATATATTAGGATGTGATTTTGCATATTAGGAAGTCTTTGTAATCACTGAGTACTATAACAAGAAACCCCTTCTATTGCTTTTCAAGTTCTAACATGGAAAGCCCTAATAAGAATGGTGCTGGTAGTAATAATGAAGTCGACAGTACTGAGTTTAGTGACTCCAGCAGTTCAGGCTCATATCACAGTCCATCGATTCCTTTTCTAAATATAAAAATTAAAAAGACTTCAGAGGATCTCGACCAAGAATATGATCCTGCCGGTGAGCTATGGATCATGAATCTTAACTGCAGCAGTTTAAATTAATGTTGATTGTCAAGTATATGAAGTCTAATAATTCTTTTCTACCTAGCTTAATTGCCAAGACAACGAGGTGAATTTGGCTCCTAAAACAGCAGAAGGTTCTCCAATGGTTGAATCCTCAAATTTAGTCAAGCGAAAACGAGGGCAACGAGGCCCCAATAAGGGTCCATTGAACCGCATCATATACATAACAAGTGTCAGTCCAGGTGGGCTTCCCTAAGAACCACTGTATTCAGTTAGAAAGTACCGAAATGCATGCGGTTGTCTTGTTAGAGAGATCTTGCCAATCACAACCGAGAATTGGAGAAAATTTCTAGAGGCAGACAAGAATAAGTTGTGGGACAAGTTAAAGAAACAATTCAAAATTCCCAAAAGGCACGGAAGAAGCTGTAAAGAAAGCAACATTGGTCTCTTGCGGCAAGAAATTTTATGGCTGGAAGAGTGAAATGAATGCTTATGTTAAGGACAATACGGTCCCTAGCCCGAAGAAGATGGGAAAAATCACACAATCTTAGTGGCAAGAATTTGTTCGTCAAAAGACCACACCTAATCCTAAAGCCCTAAGTGAATCTAGGTCAGAGCTTGCCAAAAAGAGTAAATACCATCATCGCTTGGGGGGGTATGCCCCCAAAGTTGAGAAATGGAATAAAATATTAGAGGAAAATGTCATAAAGGGCAATCCTGACCCTCTACAAGGCTACGATGAGAGAACTAAGCGGTGGGTCTTAGCTCGGCCAGGTTTGACCAGCGAGGGCAAACTTGAAAAGCCCGACTCTGTGAACCAAGTAGAGAAAAAAAATGAAAGAAGTAATTGAAAAGCAACAGAAGGGTCTCTTCAAGACGAAAGAGGGAGAATGACCAACTTACCGCTATCCTAGTCAACCCTGAACACGGTGGACGGGTTCAAACAATATCTTCTCAGATGTCCTAGAGAGATGGTTTTTCAAAAGATAAAGAGTTATATAGAAGACGTGACAAGTTCAAGAAGACAATTGAAGATACTATTGATCAAAAGGTCCAGGCATTTGTGAAAGCAACAATAGATCAACTTATAGAATCGAGACAATTAACGCCACAGAATAGAGCGATGGTTCCCTTGGAAAAGGAGCATTTGATATCTCCAACTTCCTAACCTAGCAGCGTAGGTTCTATGCCATGCTCAGGGTCAAGCCATAAGTCCCCTGTCGATGATATTGTTAAGGATACATCTTGTCGTCTTCATGTCCCGATCGGCAGAGCAGGGAACAAAACTGTTGGTACCCTGCAGACCATGTACCCCCGCGTAGAGGGTAAAAGATAGCCCAGGCCCCACCTCCCTGGCTTAGGTGGGCCCTGACATGGCCACGTGTCCTTGGCCCCGAGGTCAGCCCTGGGGCTGCCACGTGTGCTTCAGTTCTAGAGCCGACATGTGCAATGGGCTCCGGTCCAAGCCTCCCCGCTGAGGTGAGGTCCGGAGTTGCCACGTGTCTCCAGTCTCAGAGCCTTCTCCCTGCTGAGGAGAGCTCCGGAGCTGATGAGTGCCCTGGGCTCTGGCCCAAGCCTCCCTGCTGAGGTGAGGTCCGGAGTTGACACATGTCGCTTGGCTCAGAGACACCTCCCTGCTAAGGAAAGCTCCGGAGCTGACACATGCCCTGGGCTCCGGTCCGAGCCTCCCCGCTGAGGTGAGGTCCGAGGCTGCCACGTGTCTCTTGACTCAGAGCCACCTCCCTGCTGAGGAAAGCTCCGGAGCTGACACGTGCCATGTGTAAAAGTACCAAAGATGTAAATGCAAAACTTGAATTATGAATAGAGTTAGATTTCAAATTCAAAAAAATGGGACTTACAAAAACTTTTTAGGAATGGTTATGCACGTAAGTGTTCAGCAAAAACTGGTTCAAGTATTCATTTGAAAGTTTCAACCTATAGATCTGTTCAAACACCATGTGTAGATTAGCTCAGGTCAACAAGAAAGATTATTGAAGATTTGAACTGATAAGTTCACATTGAATTTCTGCCAATTCTTTCCAAATTTGGAGCATTTTTTATTAACAATTTGTGCCTCCACATAGAAGGAAATTCAAAACAAATTTGAATTCCAAACTGAACATGATAAATTGGCATGTTTGAAAGCACAAATGAATTCCTCATATTCCTATCTTCTACCCTGCCAATCTTTAAAAATTTTGGAGAACAAATGCTATTTTAATTGAAATTATGAAGATAAGAGGGAGAGAAGTGGGGCCCACCTGTCAACAAGGGGGTGACCAGAGACAGAGCACCGAAGTGCTCTGCTCAGCATGCCCTGCACCGAGGGGCAGCGTGGCTGCCACATCCAGGTTGCTTTGGGGCGTGCTGAGACCTCCTTGGCCGCCCTATGTCACGCCCTCTTCACTCCTTGGCTGCAGAAAATCGGAGCTCCTCTGCCTTTTTCCCCACGGCGACCAAACAAACTGAAGCTTGCAGTTCACCGTGGACAGCCTCAGCCAAGCAATTTCAAGCCACACTCCAATTGAGTTTTGTGTGCGCCATGGTGCCTAGTAGCTGTCTGCGAAATTAATTTGAGTTTCGTCAAACGATCGGAGTTCTCTGTGAATTTTAGTTGGTGAGCACATTGAACAACCTCTCTGTAATTTCAAGATTCCTTTCTGTAGCAAGCTTTTGGACTCAATTAAATCCTAGCATATTTTCTAGACTCTGTTGTGAAGCTGTAGAATCAAATTCCTCCAAAACTTATGCACCATAGAAACAGAATTTCCATTTTCCCCATTACAAAACTGCTGGAACCCTAGCTCTCCGTGAAGTGATTTCCAATTGATTCTTGCTGATTTGCATTTAGAACAGTGATCTCCATACTCCACTGATTCTCTAAGACAAAGTGGTGCAAGATTTGGTGCCTCCTACATGGAGCACGACCTCGCCGGAGTTGGGGGGACCGCTGCCATCGTTGGGGCATGTTTTTCGGGCTGTTTCAGCTGGGGACGACCTCACCAATCTGTTTCTCATGCAATCTTAGGCCCTAGCGGCAGAAATCAGGAGCAAAGATGGCTGGGGGCGTAGGGACTGCGAGGCTTACCGGAGAACACCACCTCAGTTGAGAAACAGAGCAGTTCTGGCTGGAGATAGGGGATGACACGGTGGGACCATGCTGTCAGTGACTCAAACCTTCATTTGACTTTAAACAGAATTTCCAAATACAATTCAAACTTAGAACACTCATAACTTTTGGTAGGAAACTCCAAATTGGGTGATTCAAATTGAGTTAGATTCATCTTAAAAAGATATATCCAAATATGAACCCCTAATTGTATGAAAGTCAATAATAAATTCTGAAAAATTCTTTGAAACTTTTCAGTAAAAGAATTTTTGAGGGAGTTGGGTACATCAAAAAATCCCCAAATTTTGCCAGATATTACTTAGGATATTATTGAACTCCTCCTAAGTTTTCAGCTCATTTATAGTTGATTTGAGTATGAAAATTCAGATTACAAAGCTGCTGTGCTCAAAGTGGTCCAGAAACTTTTTCAGAAAATGTTTACACTTTGAAAAATCCATTCTGGGCAATTCCTAGCTTCAAAAATTAATAGGAAAAATTCATGCATGCTCTCTGAACTATGTTTGAAATTGTAATTCACTTGGTTTTGCATGAACATGCAAATTACTTCAGAATTACTTCCTTTTTGCCTAAGTGCTTATGGAATTGTTCTGGATGAACTACTCATTGAAAAGTTCTGAATTTTGGTCCAGAATGTTTCTTCTGACAAGGAGCTCACATGAAAATTCTCAGATGAATTGTACCTCTGGATCAGTATGTTTCTATATACCTTTCTTAGTTGAAAATGCAACAATTAGGAAAAAACACTTAGTGCTTGATCCAATTACCCAACCCAACTTCATCAACCAGGATCCTCTCAATTCTAGCTCCTAACCAGAATTCTGTTCTATATCTTGTAATTATACTTTGATAGCAAAGTCATATAGTTAAGTGCATATACATTACATAACATGTAGGGATTTGCGTGGAGCATTGAGAAGGAAGTAAAGTTGTGATCAAGGAGCAAGAAGAGCGAATGATTAAGCTCAAGTGATCAGGAACTAACTGAATATTATATCTGACTTTAGTCCCCTGCAAGACAAAGGCAAGCTCCGGTATGCAGTTAAGTTGTTTTATAAAGTTTTTACTTTGTTCATTACTATGGTTTAGAGTTTGTTTGTGCAGTAGGTCAGGAATGATTTATACTCCAACTGCATGACCAAATAAACCCATGGAGTCAAGGGTAGAATAAGTTTATCCACTGTAGACTATTTCCATGCTAAATAGGTTATGACATCCGGTAGAAGTCGAGTAGTTGGAATCTACTCGCGAGCTATAGTTCGGGATCACACGGTTATGGTTTAAGAAGCAAACTAAAGGTTATGTTTCCAAAGATGATACTGGGCAGAGAGTGTAGGCAGCGACAAGATGAGGTCTTGGTCGATTAGCTCTGCCTGTGTCGGTTAAGGACCGTTCTCGTGTGCGGCCCAGCTGAGCAAGTACTGAGTTGTGTACCGGATGCTTACTGGTATATGGGACCCAGGAAACCGATGTACCAGGTTAACTGGATTGTAGAGGCATACCACATCGTCTCGTTAGACCTATGAGACCGAGATGGCATGACCGGTTCTACAGCCGAGTGTTCTGCAAAAGGTTGCCACATACGACGTAATGAAGGACGCCAGATTTGGGTCTTCATAGGCAGGCGTATGTGTGGAGTAAGCCGGGCAGTGTTTGATTTGAATCACCGTCCCTCGCAGATATGAGTATCATTTGCTCATTGTGTTGTGACGTAGTAATCAAAGTTGTGTGACAACAGTTTGCATGTTTTATACGCTATTATGTTAAATTAAATTGCATGATAACCATGTATGAAGTAGATATATAGCAAATTAAAGTTATTTTTTACCTTGGGATAAGTGACATTTGAATGAAGCGTTTCTTGTTTGATTGTGGATTTCCAATGTTGCACAGCTTAAGGTCATTACTATGATGGCTAAAATCTGAAAAATCAAGGATATACTTGTAGGCGAGTCTTTATGCAACTTTAATTGTCTATGTCCTAAGTTACCTTCATGTAGAGTTGCATGCCTTAGGAGAGACGGTTAAGTCTTGCTGAGCCATCGTGCTCACTCTTGCAGAGTTGTTGTTTTGCAGGTAATCCGTCGTATACCGTGAAGGTTAAGCATGACAGCGCGATTCTTGGCTGCATGGTCACACGAAACCCTGCTCAGCGCTGAATCCATTTCCTGCTGCTAGAAAGTGTTATCCTCGGGCAAGATAACTCCGTTGATGTTTAGCTAGGTTCATGAGAGTGATCACAGTTGTAATTCTGCTGCAACTTTGATTTATATATTCCGTTGTTGTACATTAGAGTTTACATTACTATTTGCAAAACAAATCTCTTGTTTAATATATACTTGTGTATGTCTTGGATTCATTTCTATGTGTGCTGCTTGGGGTCGCTTAACATGGCACTACCCAATGCGATTCCTGGAGTGGCGGGGCGGTCGTCCCCCACAGTCGTGGTATCAGAGCCGCATTGGGAATAGCACACTCAAAAATGAACGAGTTTTCAAAAACTAGGGTTTACGAGTGAGGAAATTGGTTAATGTCCATATAGGGAATATTATTAGCATAGCTAAGTAAAGGTGGCAATACTAACTTATGTGTTACTATTTTTGCATTTCAATTTCGTAACGACGCACCCACGTGCAGGTAAGACAGGTAAGGAACGCCACCGAAAGCGGTTCAATTTCGGTTAGCTCCATCATGCGAGGAAAGTAGCATGAAATGTTTCGTTCGACAATGAACAGAAAGTGAACATGTTTTCTAAGACTCTTCATGTCTTAGAGAAATATGACTTGCACTAGCCTCCAGTGCGCGAACCCAGGGGCAAGAGGGGGAGACCCCATCGTGTAGTTTGTAACACGAAGTATGTGCTCTAGGACTCTTTATGTTCTATGAGGCATACAAAAACGTTGGTCCACCGGTGTGCTTAATTGTAAAGGTGTGGAGCCCTCCTTCGGGTGGTGAATAACCCAATCATGTACCTTGAGACATGGCTTAATGTGAGACCTATGTGTGCTGAATACATTGGCAATTAGGATAAAAGTTAGCAATAACATTCAAAGTTTTGAATATTGCCAAAACATTCTTCTGTGGCAAGGTCCGACAAGTTCTTTGTTAGGTCCGCCAAGTGTTGGCAAGGTCCGACGCAAGGTCCGGAGAGCTCCTGCAAGGTCCGGAGAGCTTCTGTGAGGTCCGGAGCTTGTTTTTAGGGAGCTCCCGTGAAGTTCAACTCGTAGAACTGCAGCGTCTTGTTTTTGCTTTTAACTCGCAATGTTTCAAACTTGCTTTATGGGAAGGTTTTCTTAGTATTAATTTGCTAAGTTTTTGGTGTGTTTTGGTGGTTATGGCTGTTATCATTTGATATGGTTTGCAACATGCTTATGTGACGTGCTCATGTAAGTGTTGTGGTTTTCGAACTAACGTGAGTCAAGTCGAGTACTTGTGCTCGGAAGAATTGGTTGTTTATTCATGTGCAGGTGTTGCTTGAGTTCAAGACATGGCTGGTGACGGAATCCTTGGACTAGTCTCAGGGAGGAGATGAGGTTCCAACAACCAAGTTCGGGAGGAGCTGTGGTTGAGTTGATCGGGAGGTTGCGCAGCATGTTTGGATCAAGGGCAGTGCATATGAAGGTTGCGTGTACGTCGTTGGAAGGTGTTTGCACGTGTGCAAGGAGTGCATGGACGTGGCAACAATGTTCCAAGGCGTGATGAAGAGAAGTGGACGTAAAGAATTGGTCAGAAAGGTCCAACCGGCTGGATTGCGTACTCAGGCTGAGGCTGAGTCGGATATGGCTCAAATATGGAAGATTTGAGTTGGTTATGATAGGATTTCGTGCTAGGCACGAAGTTGAATTGTTTTAGGAATGTTTAGGACGTTCCTAAGGTGTTTGGAAGTCTCACGATTGCTTCTATCTGCGAATAGGAGAGTCCTGAGCAGTTATGGTAAGTTAGGATACGAGTCCAATTAGGAGTAGGAGTCCTAGATTGGATTGTTTAGCCTGAGGGCTGGCTATAAAAGCAAGGGAGGTCAGAGCTCTCGTGGAGAGAGAACTTTGGGCTGTTCCTCTTGTTTTTCTATTGAATAAAGTTCATAGCTTCGAGGAGCTTTTGTGCCTTGTTCGTCCGACTTATTTTTCGTCAAGTCTTTCTCGCCGAGTTTCTGGACAGACTGACATTGCTTCGGTGTTTCGTTCATAACTCGAGTTTTACAGATCCGATTGACATGATTATTTTTGGGTTGTCTTCAAAACTCAATTATATATCATCTGTGAAATTTTCACGAGCTTCAGATCTGTAGTTTTTGAGATACACGAGTTTCTTTGCAGCGTTGCAGATCTGTTTTATATCGGGTAGAACAGATTGATCTTCGTTTAATGTTTTGATCGTATCTCAAGTTTTACTTCGTGTTTTCAAGTGATTCTTGTTGCATTAGATCTGTGACTTGATTCTATACCTCTCTACTTGATTTGTCACGGTTGAACACGTTTGAAAACACTTGCACACACAGTTTCTTTAACCGATTGATTTTTTGCTGAGGGGTTTTTGTTGTTTCCGCTGCGAAAAGTTTTAATCTACCATTCACCCCCTCTGGTAGCTTTTCACGTGCTCTTTGATCCTACAATTGGTATCAGAGCCTAGGTGCTCTAATCTTTGTGATTTTCACCTGTTTTGACTAACCATCATGGAGAAGTACTCCGCAAAACCTTGTGTGTTCAATGGCATCGATTTTCAGGTTTGGAAGGCGCGGATGGAGGCCTACATACAGGCGCAAGGCTTCGCCATATGGGAAAAGGTCTACAGGAACTTCGATGTACCACCCAACGATCAAGTTACGGCTGCGAACATGAGAGATGTTGACAACAACAACAAGGCTCGCAACTTGATCATCCAAGGATTGACTCAAAGCGACTTCGACCGTGTTGCACACCTCCGATCTGCATATGATGTTTGGAAAGCTCTTTGTGACTACCATGAAGGATCCAATACGATCAAGGAGGTAAGGCAAGATATGTTCAAGAAAGAATACATGCGTTTTGAGATGCAACCCAGTGAGTCAATTGACGACCTTTTTGCTCGCTTTAATAAAATTCTCAGCAACTTGCGTAGTGTCAATGTTAACTTTTCAGATGCTGAAAATGCTAGACAATTGTTAGGAGCATTAGATATGTCAATTTGGGAGATGAAAGTTGCATCTATTCATGAATCTACTGTCATGAGTTATCTTACTTTAGACGTGCTTTATTCTAAATTGAAAACTCATGAAATTGACATCATCTCATGTAAAACCCCCAACAAGTCTATTGCATTTGTTTCGCAACGTGACATGTCTAGTTCTAGTCAATCATCATCTAGTGGTACACTCTCTTTGCTGTCCTCTCTAACCCTTGAACAGATTGAAGAGTTTCCAGAGGAGGAGCTTGCACTCATCTCTACTCGGTTCTCAAAAGCATTCCAAAATGTGAGAACTAGAAGGAGAGGAAGCTCCGGACCTCAACGATGTTTTGAATGTGGTAAGACAGGACATTTTCGTACGGACTACCCTAACCTTTCAGGTCCGACTTCACGTGAAGAAAAGCAAACAAGGCCGAAGAAATCGTTTGCAAAGAATGAGAAGAAGAAAGATTTATCAATGTGCAACATAGTGCATAGTATGATCTCTGCACTTCAAGATTTCGTCTCAAGTGATGTGGACACCGGTAGTGATGAAGATGGAGAAGCTATGGCAAATATGTGCTGCATGGCGAGCAAGTCAAGTTCAAGCTCCGAGGAGGCAGAACACAACAGCGACGATGAAGAGGTATGTCCCACTTGCGAAGAAATGTGTGATGCTATTTCTCATGCCACTGTTATATTAAAGAAAAAGGATAAAAAACTTAGGAACAATGCTGTTAAAATTGAATCACTAGAATCTGAAATTAATCGTTTAAAAACTTTGATTCCTAGTGATGATTCTTGTTCCTCATGTGATTTAATTTATGAACAATTATCCTCTTTAAGAAGTGCACACGCATCTACACTTGATAAACTTGAACTTGAAATTGAAAAGAACAAAGAGCTTGCTGCACTTAATGATAAAAATTTGAAAGATGCTTGTTGTTCTACAATTGATTTGCATTGTTCTTCATGTGATGATCTGAATAAGAAACTAAATGATGCTATGAATGAGATTTCTATTTTGAACAATGCTTTACGTGTGCATGAAGTTAGATATTGTTCAAATTGCAAACTAAAAGGAAAAACTTCATGTGAAAACTGCTTTGATCTGTCCAATAAACTTGATGACATGCATAGGACACTAGAACGGTTTTCTAATGCAAATAAGAACCTAAACTTGCTGCTAAATTCTTCCAAGTCTTGTAATGATAAAACTGGTTTAGGTTTTAATTCTCATGCTCATGCTAAGGCACACCCACCTAAAGTTGTAAAGTCATTAGGAAGCGGTTTGATTCAAACAGCTCCTAGACAAAAAGAGGTGATTTTCAAATCTGCAGGAGTACTGTCCCATTCGGGTTCTAATAAACGTGTTGCTTGCTCATCTAGACATGATAATAAGGTTATTTTTCATTGTACCTACTGTGGTAGAGATGGTCATGTCATGGATTTTTTTGTTATAGACTAGCTAAACACGATAAGAAACAAAGAATACTTGCTAGATCACATAACAACCAAGCAAAATCTGCTAGACCGAATGTTCGGAGCTTGCAACCTGCTGTAATGAGTCAAAAACTTGCTCCCGGACCTACTGTTTTTTGTGCTACATATAACACATCTTCTAAGTCAGTAGTTGGCAACAAAAATTTTCGATGTTTGGCTCATAAACCTGCTGTACCTTCTCAGCTTTCACGTGTTATTCCTGTTGGACGTCGTGTGACTCAGTACTGGATTCCTAAAAGTCTTTTAACTAACCCCAGTATTGAGTCATCGACGTATTGTGCTGCTGTGTAGGTTTCACGTTTGAGGAAGGAGAACATTTGGATTGTGGATTCAGGTTGCTCACGCCACATGACCGGTAACAAAGAATGGTTCTCCTCTCTCTCTTTTGTGTCACGTGTAGAAAATGTTACTTTCGCCGATAACTCTTCTACTCCCATAATTGCTAAAGGTTCGGTTAGAGTAAACAATCTCTACACTTTGAAAGATGTGGCACTTGTTAAAAATTTGAAATACAACTTGCTTTCGGTTTCACAATTGCTAGATGAAAATACAGAGGTTAGCTTTGCTAAAAATCGCTGCAAGGTTGTAGATTCAAAAGGTGAGCTTTTGTTTAACATGTCTAGGTTTGGAAGAGTTTTTAAAGCTGATTTTGATTTGTCAACTTCTAAGCATCGGTGTCTAGTTGCTAATGATACAAAGGATCTATATTTTTGGCATCGTAGACTTGGTCACATAGGCTTTGATCATCTCACTCGTGTTAGTGCTCTCGATCGCATACGTGGGCTCCCGAAGCTTAAAAAGGACAATGATATTGTGTGCTCTTCTTGTAGACATGCTAAGTTTGTTGCAGGTTCACATGCTCCTCTCACAATGACCATGACAGCTGAACCGGGACAACTTTTACATCTTGACACAGTAGGTCCGGCACGTGTTCAATCCTTCGGAGGTAAATGGTATGTGCTTGTGATTGTTGATGATTATTCCAGATATTCTTGGGTTTATTTTATGGCATCTAAGAATGAAGCTTTTAGTCATTTTATAACTTTATTTCTTAGATTATCTATTGACCACCCAGGATCATTAAAAGCAATTAGAAGTGATAACGGAACTGAATTTAAAAACCAATCCTTTGATCACTTTTGTGCTGAAAATGGAATAGATCATCAATACTCTTCACCCTATGTACCACAACAAAATGGTGTCGTAGAAAGAAAGAACAGGACCTTAGTTGAGATGGCTAGGACTATGCTTGATGAATATCAAACTCCTAGGAAATTTTGGGCTGATGCAATTGCAACCGCTTGTTATGTCTCAAATCGTGTTTTCTTGCGTGCTAAGCTTGGAAAAACCCCATATGAGCTCCGGTTTGGACATAGGCCTAGTGTTACACACTTTAGTGTTTTTTGTTGCAAATGCTTTGTTAAGAAACATGGTAATCTTGATAAATTTGAAGCTAGATCTGTTGATGGCATATTTCTTGGTTATCCATCTCATACTAGAGGCTACCGTGTGCTTTTACTCAACACTAAAAAAATTGTGGAGACAAGCTAGGTTTCTTTTGATGAAGCTAGCCCAAGTACTAGCTCCGATATTGCAGGTCCGGATCCATATCCGAAGCGGGAGAGTATTTTTATTGAAGAAGATGAAGAAGTGGTGCTGCTGCCCGAAAACTCGGAAGTAAATAACGATCAAGCTGCTGATTTTGCACCACAACCAGCACCAACAGTCACTACTGCTGGTTCGGACCTTCCTCAATCAACAAGCTCTCCTAATCAAAGGTCCGAACATGAAGAAGAAAGTGCTTGTGAAGTGTCTACTCCCCTCCGAGTACTCAAAAGTCATCCTCCACAACATATCATTGAAAACTTGCATGAACGAGTCACTCGGTCCAGGTTTTGCGATCCAAACTCTCATGCTCATTCTGCTTTTGTTGCTTCTTTTGAACCCAAGGATATATCACACGCACTCACTAATGAATCTTGGATTAATGCCATGCAAGAAGAGTTAGAAAACTTTGAAAGAAATAATGTTTGGAAACTTGTACCTCCACCTCAAGGTCACACATTAATTGGAACTAAATGGGTATTTAAAAATAAGCAAAGTGAGGATGGGGTTGTGGTTAGGAATAAAGCTAGGTTGGTTGCTCAAGATTTCACTCAAATTGAAGGTCTAGATTTTGATGAAACATTTGCTCCTGTTGCTAGATTAGAAGCTATAAGAATTTTATTAGCATTTGCTGCATCTAAAGGTTTCAAGTTATATCAAATGGATGTTAAAAGTGCTTTTCTTAATGGCTACATAGAGAAGGAGGTTTATGTTAAGCAGCCACCAGGTTTTGAAAATCCAAATTTTCCTAATCATGTTTACAAACTGTCCAAAGCCTTGTACGGTCTAAAACAAGCCCCTAGAGCATGGTATGATAGGTTAAAAACATTCTTACTTGAAAAGGGGTTACCATGGGCAAGGTTGATAAAACTCTTTTTGTACTTAAGCATGGCAATGACTCATTATTCATTCAAGTGTATGTGGATGATATTATCTTTGGTTGTGCTTCTCATGATCTCGTGTCCAAGTTTTCAGCTATGATGAGTTCAGAATTTGAGATGAGTATGATGGGAGAACTCACATACTTTTTGGGGCTGCAAATCAAGCAAACAAAAGAAGGAACTTTTTTGCATCAAACTAAGTATACAAAGGACCTTCTTAAGCGCTTGAACATGGACAAATGCAAGCCTCTTCGGACACCAATGGGAACAGCAACAACACTTGAACTTGACGAAGATGGTGACCCGGTCGATAAAAAAGAATACAGAAGTACGATTGGATCACTTTTGTATCTCACGGCGTCAAGACCGGACATACAATTCAGCGTATGTCTTTGTGCACGTTTTCAAGCTTCTCCACGTGCTTCACATCGCCAAGCCATCAAAAGGATTCTCAGGTACCTACATGGAACTCAAAAATTTGGCATTTTTCTTCCTTCTTCCTCAACCGTTTCTTTGAAAGCTTTTTCGGATGCTGATTTTGGGAATTGTAGGATTGATAGGAAAAGTACTTCGGGTGCTTGTCATTTTCTTGGTAATTCACTTGCTGCTTGGTCCTCTAGAAAACAAAGTTCAGTTGCACAATCCACAGCCGAATCTGAATATGTAGCTGCGGCTAGCGCTTGCTCACAAATTCTTTGGATTTTTCAAACACTTAAGGACTATGGGGTTGATTTAGATAGTGTTCCACTGTTTTGTGATAACACTAGTGCAATTTGTATTGCAAAAAACCCCGTGAAACACTCTAGAACTAAGCACATTGACATTAGGTATCACTTTCTTCGTGATAATGTTGAAAAAGGAAACATTATGCTTCACCATGTCGATACCGAACAACAATTGGCTGATATTTTAACAAAACCTTTGGATTTCACTCGTTTTTGTTTCATTCGTAGTAAAATAGGGGTTATGCATCCTCATGGCTTAAATTGAGGGGGAGTTTTTGAAACTTTGAAAGTCTATGTGTGAATCTGAAACTAAAATAATATGAGCATAGTATTTCATACATATATGACTTTTTAATCCCTATACAGGCTGAAAGTTCTTACTACATTACTCATGTTATACATTTTGTAGTTTTTGCCATGACTAGTAATTGGAATAATTACTTACACTAAATCTGGTCATGATCGAACTTTCTTGCTATTTTGAACTTGTTGCGTGCTCACAAGTGCTTTTAATCATAAAAAATTAATCAAGTGATCAGCTCACATGTTGAGTTTTCAAATAAAAATTGAGAAAAGATCAAGAGAATATGCATGCATCGCACTTCTTCTTTTGAGATTGCTTATCATTGCACTAAGATATGAACTTGGAAGGAATTGTGTATGAGTAAAACCATGTCCTTAAGCTTCTGATTGTCAAATGACATAGGCTTGGCTTGGTTGGTTAGAATAAGGCTGATGCGGCATATAATCTCTTGCAAATATCATATGATCAACTTTGTGCCTTAAATGATTATGAATAATAAAAATGCAGCAACAAGTGTCATGTTTTCAGGTTTTAAAATAGTTGAGTAAGGGAGATCATGACTTGCTTAAACTGAAAAATACATTTGATCTCTAGCATGACTTACACTACTTTATGTATCTCATTGATGTGATAGTGTAAGTAACCTGATAGTATGACTTGGATGAACTTTGTTTGTATGTATATGTTATAATATGCTCATAACATTTAAAAATTTCTCTTTTGAACCTAGCTGAATACATTGTCAAAGGGGGAGAAATATGTATAAGGAGAGATTTTTTTACACTTTGCATATGTTATACACTTCCTTCCTTCTCTGATTTAAAAAAAAATGAGAAGAAATTAATAAAGGGGGAGAAATGAGTTTTCAAAGATTTTCAAAACTTTTCATAAGCCAATGTTCGGATTTAATTGGTGTTGCCAATGCATTCATCAAGGGGGAGATTGTGAGACCTATATGTGCTGAATACATTGGCAATTAGGATAAAAGTTAGCATTAACATTCAAAGTTTTGAATATTGCCAAAACATTATTCTGTGGCAAGGTCCGCCAAGTGTTGGCAAGGTCCGACGCAAGGTCCGGAGAGCTCCTGCAAGGTCCGGAGAGCTTCTGTGAGGTCCGGAGCTTGTTTTTAGGGAGCTCCCGTGAAGTTCAACTCGTAGAACTGCAACGTCTTGTTTTTGCTTTTAACTCGCAATGTTTCAAACTTGCTTTATGGTAAGGTTTGCTTAGTATTAATTTGCTAAATTTTTGGTGTGTTTTGGTGGTTATGGCTGTTATCATTTGATATGGTTTGCAACATGCTTATGTGACGTGCTCATGTAAGGTGTTGTGGTTTTTGAACTAATGTGAGTTAAGTCGAGGACTTGTGCTCGGAAGAATTGGTTGTTTATTCATGTGCATGTGCTGCTTGAGTTCAAGACATGGCTGGTGACGGGATCCTTGGACTAGTCTCAGGGAGGAGATGAGGTTTCAACAACCAAGTTTGGGAGGAGCTGTGGTTGAGTTGATCGGGAGGTCGCGTAGCATGTTTGGATCAATGGCAGTGCATATGAAGGTTGCGTGTACGTCGTTGGAAGGTGTTTGCACGTGTGCAAGGAGTGCATGGACGTGGCAACATTGTTCCAAGGCATGATGAAGAGAAGTGGACGTAAAAAATTGGTCGGAAAGGTCCAACCGGCTGGATTGCGTACTCAGGCTGAGTTTGAGTCGGATATGGCTCAAATATGGAAGATTTGAGTTGGTTATGAAGGATTTCGTTCTAGGCACGAAGTTGAGTTTTTTTAGGAATTTTTAGGACGTTCCTAAGGTGTTTGGAAGTCTCACGATTGCTTCTATCTGCGAATAGGAGAGTTCTGGGCAGTTATGGTAAGTTAGGATACGAGTCCAATTAGGAGTAGGAGTCCTAGATTGGATTGTTTAGCGTGAGGGCTGGCTATAAAAGCAAGGAAGGCCAGAGCTCTCGTGGAGAGAGAACTTTGGGTTGTTCCTCTTGTGTTTCTATTGAATAAAGTTCATAGTTTCGAGGAGATTTTGTGTCTTGTTCGTCCGACTTGTTTTTCGTCAAGTCTTTCTCGCCGAGTTTCTGGACAGACCGACGTTGCTTCGGTGTTTCATTGATAACTCGAGTTTTACAGATCCGATTGACGTGATTCTTTTTGGGTTGTCTTCACAACTCAATTATCTATCATCTGTGAAATTTTCACGAGCTTCAGATCTGTAGTTTTTGAGATACACGAGTTTCTTTGCAGCGTTGCAGATCTGTTTTATATTGGGTAGAACAGATTGATCTTCGTTTAATGATTTGACCGTATCTCAAGTTTTACTTCGTGTTTTCAAGTGATTCTTGTTGTATTAGATCCGTGACTTGATTCTCTACCTCTCTACTTCATTTGTCACGGTTGAACACGTTTGAAAACACTTGCACACACGGTTTCTTTAACCGATTGATTTTTTGCTGAGGGGTTTTTGTTGTTTCCGCTGTGAAAAGTTTTAATCTACCATTCACCCCTCTCTGGTAGCTTTTCACGTGCTCTTTGATCCTACTCTTAACTCAAGGACTCCTTGTATGGCAATGATACGGGGCGTATGTATTTACTTTCAATATGGACCTGCCTGAAATGACAAAACCGTGTGTGCATCACTATTGAGTGTTCTTATGCAGGTACAAACCACGTTTACGTATCTCGTGTAGCACACGTATGTGAGTGGTCGAGTAGTGCCACTGTTAAAACGACTGCTGGTTACACCGGTATAGGTTTTTCTTTGGTGACAATACGTATTACCGACATTAGATGATAATTGCATATCTGATAATGTTCAGGATGTAGGACCGAATAAAAGACACAACAATGATTTGAAATAAAGGTTTTTGAACTTAGGTTGAAACAAATTACCAATGTTAGCACTCATTCCCATGTCTAAGTGAAGAATGGTTAACCAGAACCGAGTTACCAAAACAGAGTATCCTCTGTTTTCGGGCAGCAGTGTCGCTGGACTTTGCCAGGGAATAACTTTTGTTCTGTGTAACCAAATGAAGTGTTCTTTACATGGATGGAAAGATTAGGGGGTCCTTTAGATATGTTGTTTACAAACCCAAGGCAGAATCAGACTGCAACTTAGTGAAATTTTCAGATTTCCAGAACTGGTCAGAACCAGGACATGGCAAAATGCTCTCTGTACTTTCCTGTATTCTAGCCATAAGTTTTGACAAAACATTTCCCTTAGGGTCATGCCATATACCATTGGAAAATATCCTACAACTTGGTTGTTAAGTGTTTTTCCATATTCTGTCTGGAAATAAATTTTATTGTAGGTTCAAATCAGACACTTTTAAAGGAGGTGCTGCAGAAATTTTCCAGGATTTCTGTTGATATGAAAACTTCGTATCTGTAAAAACAGAACAGATATGAGGGACCACAAATAAGCATTGGAAAGATACTGAAGTTACTATAATTTTGGTATTGAACTCAAGTCAAGAATTTATAGTTAACTTGATTAAATTTTGGAGTTTGTGTGAACTGGTCAGGTTAGTCAAGCTGATTAGTTTAGCGTACATAAGATTTGGATAAACATGGATGTGGTTATACTTTTATAAAGGTCGTGACATGTTCATATTTTACTTATCTTTAGTTACTACTGGGATAGAATTTTGATTGACTCAAATTTTATTTCGTGCAGTGTGGTACGTGCACATTCTCAAATAGAGATTGGAGGTTCGAGTCGAGGTGGGATGACTCAACATCATCACAAAAGTCATCGCCAACCGGATTGGCGGAAATTATGGCAAAGATGAATGAAACTATCCACACTCTAGTTCAGCAAGGGATAAATAGAGAAGCTCAACATCACATGCCAATCTAGAGTACTTATCTGGATTTCTTGGCGACACAACCGCCGGTATTTTCCGAAGTGACTGGCCATTATGAAACAAATCATTGGTTACATGTCATTGAGTCCAAGTTTGAGTTCATTCAAGGTAACGATTTCCAGAAGACTCTATTTTCCACTCGGCAGCTTCACGGCTTTGCTGGAGCCTGATGGGCAAAATACCTTGCTATCCAACCAGAAGAGCATCATGTCACATGGACGGAGTTTCAGGATGCATTTCTTGCTCGCTTCGTTCCTACTGGCATAATGCAAACAAGTCTTGACGAATTCCGGAATTTAAAACAAGTTGAAATGAGTGTTATTGAGTATGCAAAGGAATGTAATCGCTTAGCTCAATATGCACCTGATTATGTGAAATCACCCGCTATGGAGAGTTATCATTTTTACCGAGGGTTGAATGTTATGCTGCGATGTGAATTGGCTCAAGTTAGCCAAAAGAATTTTGATGAGTTTGTTAGCTGTGCTATCACTCAGGAATATTATTCCAACCTCTTCCTTAAAGAAAAGAGGGAGAGGGACTCATCACAGGATGATTGCAGTCATATGCCTCAGAAGTATCAGTTGGTAATTCACTCAACTTCTGGTCGAGAGGTTCCAACAAAAGAGCAGTCATTCTTGGAGTATGACAACTCTTATACTCCACAGAGGTTTTATTCACTTCAACCGCAGCAACAACTTATTTCTCGTGCACCACAGTACCAACAATGTGCACCAGAATATTATTCCCCTCAAGATATTGAAGATGATCAAGGTGATTTCTCAGCTTAACCGAGCGGTATCCCACTTCAAATTGACGATGAACACAACGTCAATGAAGCAACTCAACCGAGCAGCAACATGATGTCTGCGGGTCCAGTTCTAAATAATGATCTTGGACAGAAAAGAAAAGCCATGTCCAAAGTGGGAATTGTTAGCTTTGTGTCAGTCAAAGATCTTCCCGAGGGAGGAACGGTTCTCACCGGCAGGTTCACCTTAAATGACAAGCTAGTTGTCATTCTATTCGACTCTGGTGCAACACATAATTTCATTAGCAAGGCGATGGTGATCCGAGATCAGATTCCTACCACTACCACAAAGGGTTCTTACCTTATTTATTCGCTAGGGGGAGACTATCAGCTAATGAAATTGTTTCTAAAGCACCACTGTGTTTGCGTGGAAAATTTTATCCTACCACCCTCATTATTCTTGAAGATCAAGGAATCGATGCCATATTGGGAATGTCATGGTTAAATTTTGATAGGGCTGATCTGGACATCAAGAACCGAAGTGTTCATTTGGACTCTCCACTTCACGGGTGTCACACTTTATTTCTCAGCAAAGCTGTTTCCGAAGTTCCGGAAGTATTTAATGTCGAAGCTCGTAAATTAGAAGACATTCCGGTAGTCCGTGAATACCCGGACAAGTTTCCCAAAGATCTTCCAGGCTTGCCACCTGAGCGTGAGGTGGAATTCAAAATAGAGTAGATACCAGGAACCACGCTGATATCTCGGAGACCATATAAAATGGCTCCAAATGAACTAGCTGAATTGAAGGAGCAACTAAAAGATCAGATGGACAAGGGATTTATTCATCCAAGTTCGTCACCATGGGGTTGCTCTGCTTTATTTCTAAAGAAGAAAGATGAGACACTGAGGCTATGTGTCGATTATCATCCGTTAAATGCTGTGACAATAAAGAACAAGTATCCCGTACCAAGAATTTATATTCTCTTCGATCAACTAGTGGGTGCTAAGCTTTTCTCCAAGATAGACTTAAGGTTGGGATATCATCAAATCAAGATTCGAGCGGAGGATATTTCGAAAACAGCTTTCTCGACAAGATATGGACTCCATGAGTATCTTGACATGTCATTTGGGTTGACCAATGTTTCAGCTCACTTTATGTATCTTATGAACTCGGTGTTCATGCTGGAGTTGGATCAGTTCGTCATGGTATTCATCGACGATATGTTGGTCTATTCCAAATCAGAGGAGGAACACGCTAAACATTTGCATATTGTGCTCCAACAATTGAGAGATCACAAGCTCTATGCAAAGTTTAGTAAATGTAAATTCTGGATCAACCAAGTGCCGTTTCTCGGACATATTATTTTAGCAGAAGGCATCACTGTTGATCCAAGTAAGATTGAACAAGTGCTGAAATGAATGTCTCCAACATCAGTCCATGAAGTTCGTAGCTTCTTAGGTTTGGCGGGATACTATCGAAGGTTCATCCCGAGTTTCTCCAAAATTTCTAAACCTATGATGGAGCTTCTGAAAAAGGGCATCAAATATGATTAATGCAAACCATGTGAGGAAGCTTTTCAAGCGTTGGTGAAACACCTCACAACAGCCCCGGTTCTAGCTCGACCGGATACAACCAAGCCCTTTGATGTTTATTGTGATGCGTCCGGCATCGAACTTGGTTGCGCACTTATGCAAGGAGGATGTGTGGTCGCATATGGGTCACGACAATTAAACAATCATGAACAACATTATCCAACTCATGGTCTTGAGCTTGCTGCTGTGGTACTAGCTTTGAAGATGTGGAGACACTACCTATTGGGAAATCTAGTTCATCTCTACACCGACCACAATAGCTTGAAGTACATATTCACTCAAGAAGAGTTGAGTATGCAACAACGGTGATGGTTAGAGCTGATCAAAGACTATGAGATACATTACCATCCGGACAAGACAAATGTGGTTGCCGATGCACTCAGCCAGAAATCTCATATTCACAATCTGACCATTACGCCAATAGAAGAGGAATAACCAAGTCTCTATTGGGTTCCATATGGAGCTCTACATGATCTAGCTCTCATACCCACATTAAAAGAGGAGGTTATGAAAGCTCAAAAGCAAGACAAGGACATGTCTCATATTAGGCGAAGGTTGAAGAACGAGGAAATAAAATGTTTCCGGTTAGATGATGAAGGTACCTTATGGTTTAAGAATCGGATAGTTATACCCCACGATATGAGACCGCGGAAGAAAATTTTGGATGAGGCTCAATTGTCCAAATTTTCTATTCATACGGGCAGCAACATGATGTACCAAGAATTGAAAACTAAATTTTGGTGGACCCGGATGAAACAGGAGATTGCTAAATACGTATCGGAATGTGATACGTGTCGGTGAGTTCAAGCTGACCACATGAAGAAAGCGGGGACATTACAACCGCTAAGCGTTCCAGCATGGAATTGGGAGGATATTAGTATGGACTTCATTGTTGGATAACCTCTCACGGCTAATAAGCATGACTCGATTTGGGAGATCGTTGATCGGTTAACCAAATCAGCACATTTCATCCCGGTACATACGGGACTCCATGCCAAGAAATATGCGGAGCTATATATTGCAAGAATATTGTGCTTACATGGAGTTCCCCGTACGATTATCTTCGATCGAAGCTCGTTGTTTGTTGCTCATTTCTGGGAGCAGATACATGCCTCGCTAGGAACCAAATTGATTAGAAGCTCCGCATATCATCCTCAAACCGATGGGCAAACCGAGAGGGTGAACCAAATTCTTGAAGATAGCTTCGAGCATGTGCTGTACACTACGGTAAAGGCTGGGACGATCATCTACCGTTGTCGGAATTCGCTTATAACAATGGTTATCAAGCGAGCACCAAGATGGCACCTTATGAGACTTTCTACGGCCGAAAGTGCCACACACCCTTGAACTGGTGTGAATCTTGCGAGAGAATTATTTACGGTATTGATCTCGTAAATGAAGTTGAAGAGCGGGTAAGGATTATTCAAGCCAATCTTAAAGCCGCTCAGTCCAGACAAAAGAGCTATGCGGATAAGAGACGTCGTCCTCTGAACTTTCAAGTTGGAGACCACGTATATCTCCGCGTATCTCCAATGAAAGGAATTCACCAATTCGGAGTGAAAGGAAAATTAGCTCCACGTTTTATCGGTTCCTTTGCCATCATTGAATGATGTGGACCCGTGGCATACCGTTTGGATTTACTGGCATCCTTAGCCGGAGTTCATGACGTCTTCCACATATCTCAGTTGCAGAAGTGTTTGAATGTTCCAATGGGAATTCTCACGGAAGGCATAGCAGATTTGAAGCCGGATCTCACTTATGTTTAGTATCCAGCCCGGATAATTGATGAGAAGACTTGAGAGACAACAAACCGGACGTTGCGGTTTTTCAAGGTGCTATGGGAAAATCACACGTCCGACAAAGCTACATGGGAAAGCGAGGAGTATTTATGGTCCAATCATCTAGAACTATTGGAGGCTTATGTCCGATAGTCGTCCTCCCCACATTGTTCATAATTGTGAATCTCGGGACGTGATTTTTTTAAGGGGGAGGAATATAAAAGTCCCAAAAATGTAAATGCAAAACTTGAATTATGAATAAGGTGAGATTTCAAATTCAAAAAAAATGGGACTTACAAAAACTTTTTAGGCATCGTTATGCACGTGAGTGTTCAGCAAAAACTGGTTCAAGTATTCATTGAATGTTTCAACCTACAGGTCTGTTCAAACACCATGCGTAGATTAGCTCATGTCAACAAGGAATATTATTGCAGATTTGAACTGGTAAGTTCACATTAACTTGCTGCCAATTCTCTCCAAATTTGGAGCATTGTTATTAACAATTTGTGCCTCCACATAGAAGGAAATTCAAATCAAATTTGAATTCCAAACTGAACATGATAAATTGGCAAGTTTGAAAGCACAAATGGATTCCTCATATTCCTATCTCCCCCTGCCAATCTTTATAAATTTTTGAGCACAAATGCTATTTTAATTGGAATTATGAAGATCAGAGGGAGAGAAGTGGGGCCAACCTGTCAGCAATGGGTGACCAGAGACAGCACCGACGTGCTCTGCTCGGCATGCCCTCCACCAAGGGGCAGAGTGGCTGCCACCTCCAGGCTGCTTTGGGGCGTGCTGGAAACCTCCTTGGCCGCCCTATGTCATGCCCTCTTCACTCCTTGGCTGCACAAAATCGAAGCTCCTCTGCCTTTTTCCCCACGGCGACCAAACAAACCAAAGCTTGCAGTTCACCGTGGACAGCCTCAGCCAAGTAATTTCAAGCCACACTCCAATTGAGTCTTGTGTGCGCCATGGTGCCTAGTAGCTGTCTACGAAATTAATTTGAGTTTTGTCCAACGATCGTCGAGTTCTCTGCGAATTTTAGTTGCTGAGCACGTTGAACAACCTCTCTGTAATTTCGAGATTCCTTTCTGCAGCAAGCTTTAGGGCTCAGTTAAATCCTAGCATGTCTTCTAGACTCTGTTGTGAAGCTGTAGAATCAAATTCCTCCAAATATTATGAATCATAGAACGGAATTTCCATTTGTCCCCATTAAAAAACTGCTGCAACCCTAGCTCTCCGTGGAGAGGTGATTTCCAATTGATTTCTTGCTGATTTGCATTTAGAACGGTGATCTTCATACTCCACTGATTCTCTAGGACAAAGTGGCGCAAGATTTGGTGCCTCCTGCATGGAGCACAACCTCGCCGGAGTTGGGGGACCGCTGCCATCGTTGGGGCATGTTTGCCGGGCTGTTTCAGCTGGGGACGACCTCACCAATCTGTTTCTCATGCAATCTTAGGCCCTAGCGGCAGAAATCAGGGACAAAGATGGCTGAGGGAGCAGGGACAGCGAGGCTCGCCGGAGAACACCACCTCAGTTGAGTAACAGAGCAGTTCTGGCTGGAGGTAGGGATCACACGGTGGGACCATGCTGTCAGTGACTCAAACCTTCATTTTACTTTAAACAGAATTTCCAAATACAATTCAAACTTATAACACTCATAACTTTTGCTAGGAAACTCCAAATTAGGTTAGATTCATCTTGGACAGATATATCCAAATATGAACCCCTAATTGTATGAAAGTCAATAATAAATTCTGTAAAATGCTTTGAAACTTTTCAATAAAAGAATTTTTAAGGGAGTTGGGTTCATCCAAAAATCCACAAATTTTGCCAGAATATTCCTTAGGATATTATTGAACTCCTGCTAAATTTTCAGCTCATTTGGAGTTGATTTGAATATGAAAATTCAGATTACAAAGCTGCTGTGCTCAAAGTGGTCCAGAAACTTTTTTCAGAAAATGTTTACACTTTAAAAAATCTATTCTGGGCAATTCCTAGCTTCAAAAATTACTAGGAAAAATTCATGCGTGCTCCCTGAACTATGTATGAAATTGTAGTTCACTTGGTTTTGCATGAACATGCAAATTACATCAGAATTAATTCCTTTTTGCCTAAATGCTTAGGGAATTGTTCTGGATGAACTACTCATTGAAATGTTCTGAATTTCTGTCCAGAATGTTTTCTTCTGACAAGGAACTCACATGAAAATTCTCAGATGAATTTGAGCTCTATATCTGTATGTTTCTTTATACCTTTCTTAGTTGAGAATGCAACAATTAGGAAAAACCACTTAGTGCTTGATCCAATTACCCAACCCAACTTCATCAACTAGGATCCTCTCAATTCTAGCTCCTAACCAGAATTCTGTTCTCCATCTTGTAATTAAACTTTGATAGCAAAGTCATATAGTTAAGTGCATATACATTACATAACGTGTAGGGATTTATGTGGTGCATTGGGAAGCAAGTAAAGTTGTGATCAAGGAGCAAGAAGAGCGAATGATTAAGATCAAGTGATCAGCAACTAACTAAATATTATATCTGACTTTAGTCCCCTGCAAAACAAAGGCAAGCTCCGGTTTGCATTTAAGTTGTATTTTTAAAGCTTTTACTTTGTTCACTACTATGGTTTAGAGTTTGTTTGTGCAATAGGTCAGTAATGATTTATGCTCCAACTGCATGACCAAATGAACCCTGGAGTCAAGGGTAGAATAAGTTTCCCCGCTGTTGACTATTTCCAAGCTAAATAGGTTATGACATCCGATAGAAGTCGAGTAGTTAGAATCTACTCGCGAGCTATAGTTCGGGATCACACGGTTATGGTTTAAGAAGCAAACTAAAGTTTATGTTTCCAAAGATGAGACTGGGCAGAGAGTGTAGGCAGCGACAAGACGAGGTCTTGGTCGATTAGCTCTACCTGTGTCGGTTAAGGACCGTTCTCGTGTGCATCCATGCTGAGCAAGTATTGAGTTGTCTACTGGATGCTTACTGGTATATGGGACCCAGGAAACCGATGTACCAGGTTCACTGGATTGTAGAGGCATACCACATCGTCTCGTTAGACGGCGTGACCGGTTATACAGTCAAGTGTTCTACAAAAGGTTGGCACTTACGACGTAATGAAGGACGCCAGATTTGGGTCTTCATAGGCGGGCGTATGTGTCGAGTAAGCCAGGCAGTGTTTGATTTCGATCACCGTCGCTTGCGTATATGAGTACCATTTGCTCACTGTGTTATGACGTAGTAATCAAAGTTGTTTGACAACAGTTTGCAAGTTTTATATGTTGTTATGGTAAATTAATTTGCATGATAACCATGTATGAAGTAGAGATAGAGCAAATTAAAGTTACTTTCCACCTTGGGACAAGTGACATTGGAATGAAGTGTTTCTTGTTTGGTTGTGGATTTCTAATGTTGCAAAGCTCAAGGTCATTACTATGATGGCCAAAATCTGAAAAATCAAGGATAAACTTGTAGATGAGTCTTTATGCAACTTTAATTGTCTATGTCCTAAGTTACCTTCATGTAGCATTGCATGCCTTAGGAGAGATGGTTAACTCTTGCTGAGCCATCGTGCTCACTCTTGCAGAGTTGTTGTTTTCCAGGTAATCCGTCGTATACCGTGAAGGGTTAAGCATGACAGCGCCATTCTTGGCTGCATGGTCACAAGAATCCTTGCTTGCCACCGAATCCATTTCCTGCTGCTAGAAAGTGTTATCCTCGGGCCGGATAACTCCTTTGATGCTTAGCTAGGTTCGTGAGAGTGGTCACAATTGTAATTTCACTGCAACTTTGATTATATATTCTACTGTTATACATTAGAGTGTACATTACTATTTGTAAAATAAATCTCTTGTTTAATACACACTTCTGTATGTATGGATTCATTTCTGTGTGTGCTGTTCGGGGTCGCTTAACACTGCACCACCAAATGCGATTCCTGGAGTGGCGTGGCGGTCGTCCCCCACACCCTGAGCTCCGGTTCGAGCCTCCCCGCTGAGGTGAGGTCCGGAGCTTCCACGTGTCTCCTGGCTCAGAGCCTCCTCCCTGCTCAGGACAGCTCCGGAACTGACACGTGCCCTGGGCTCTGGCCTGAGCCTCCCCGCCGAGGTGAGGTCCGGAGCTGCCACGTATCCCCTGGCTCCAAACCCGTCGATAAGAGCTCCGAAGCCGCAACGTGCCCCACGATCTGTCGTGGACCGTGGGTCGACGAAGTCAAGGAGGAAGTGCGCTGTCAGGCTTCACATTCAAGGCTCGCGCCTTTCCCAAAAGCATGGCGCACTACACACGCCTCCATCCTCTGCCCGTTCACCATTACGGTGACAAGACAGGACGGCAAGGCGTGACTGCGGTATAGTGCCTCCCTACGGCACGAAGCCACCCAAGCAGGGCGAGAAGATGCGGCAACAAGACGGCGTCTTCATCATCACCTGACACACGGACAGGAGTGCTCAGCGCGCCAGGCGGCGGGACTTAACTCCCCCGCTGACTACTGTACTCAGAGGACGAAGCCCTAGATTATGTATAGGGTTTGCATAGCTTCGGGGCCACCTGTAGGGCCCCAAGCCACATTGTAACCACCCCGGCCTTGGACTATAAAAGGACCGGGGTGACCACCCGACAAGGGATTGGTTCCGCATTCGCAACCCCGCACCCTCACAAGCACACACGCACAAGCAATAGAACAAGCACTCCCACGGACATAGGGTATTACGCTCCGGCGGCCCGAACCACGTAAATCTCGGTGTTCATCCGCTCACTCGAGCATGGTCGCGTACGGCGCCAATGTAAAAGTCCCAAAAATGTGTATGAATAAAAACTATGGTTTGAGTTCATATGTGTGGCAATGACAGGAAAAATGGGACTTACTAAAACTTTTCTTCATGCAAGGTAATACATGGATGAACATCCAACATGAGGTTCACCTTTTTACTTAAAAGTGTTGGACCAATAAGGAGTTAAATACCTCTTTGCATGTGAGTTTAAAATTCAGATCTGAAAATTCAAAGTTCAAACATATGGTGACCCAAAAACTTTGAATTAACATGCAGCCATATAGTTGAGTTTTTAGGGAAAAGGTTATCACCAACTTTTCAATTGTAGGGTGGGCTCAAAGGAGAGCTAAAGAGAAGAAATTGCAAATTCTAAACCAAATTCAGATTTAGTCTTGCAAATTCAAACTGAATTTGAAGAATTCAAATTCTAGCCCACCTTTTTAAAACTTAGCATTTTGGGGAGTGAAAAGATCAGCTTGAGAAGATATTTGGTGAAGAAATGGGGGGTGGGACCCACAAGTCATAGAGCTAAAGGAGGACACTTACTCCCTAAGTTTTGCTCTCGGTGGGAACTTTTCCCGAGCAGCTTGTGAGCGCCACCGAGCAGCTTGCCGGTGACAGCTCCTGCTGCCGGTCTCCATGCGCTGGCGCCCTGGGGTCGGTCCTGGCCGCGCCCCCAACGTGATCACGTGCCCCCCGGCCGAAGCAAGGCACAATTGCTTTCTTCTCCTCGCAAACAAACTGAGACCCGAGCACCTCACCGCGCTGCCCCACTGCTCCCTGTCTCCCGGCCAGCCCCGCGCCTCTCCGGCAGGCTCAAGAGGCCACAGAGGTGCGCCAGGAGGTACTGATCCTCATCCCGTCGTCCTCCTGCTCTCCCCCGACGCCGGCTCGCCGGAATTCGATTTTTGGCACCGACGCACGTATAGAACAGCCCGTGTTTAATTCGTGAAATTCTCCCAAACCGATTGATCATACCTCCTACAATTCAAACCACAGCAACTAGATGTCCTAGCGCCCTCCCACGCCGTAAACCAAAGGAAACCGACCCTCCTATGCCCCGGGCGACGAGAAATCGTCGCCGGCGGCCAAAACTGTCATGGTCCACGGTGACGACTAGGTTGCAGCCACTTCCTGCACGATCTGATCTCCGTTCCATGTTCCTAGAACCATAGGGATGCTGTAGGACATCGTAGCTGTGCTGTTTAAAATCAAACAGAGAGTTGTGCAAACTTGTAAAATGCATAACTTGGTGCAGGAAGCTCCAAAAATAGTGAAATAAATTTTGTCGGATTCCTCTAAGTGAGTACTATCCAGAGGTACAACCTAATAATTATGAAAACCCCTGGTTTTGGCTCATTAATTCATAGAAGGAAAAGCTTGTGGGAATTTTTCCAGGAGTTATATGTATTGGAAAATCCCCAAATTTGGGCAGGAGAGTCTTCCAAAAATACTTGAACTCCAGTAAAATTTTCAGAAGCATTGGACCTCATTTGCTTGGCCAAATGTGGTGTTAATTCCTTATGTCTCTGAAAATGGGAAAATAAACAGAGGTCAATTTCAGAATTTTTCCCCAAACTTTAGAACCTCATAACTCTTGCTAGGAATCCCCAAATTTAGTGATTCAAATTGGGTTGGATTCATATTTAATAGCTCTGTCCAAATCTACAACCCAATTTGTATGAAACGAATTATTTAATTCTGGAAAATTCTTGGAATGTTTTCTGAAAAAGAATTATTGAGGGAGTTTGGTTTATCCAAAAATACCCAAATTTTGCCATAATATTCTTTAGCATATTGTTGACCTTATAGCAAATTTTAGGCTCATTTGAAGATCATTTGAGTAGGAATTTGCTAAAAACAATCTGCTGTGTTCATAAGAGTCCAGAAACATTTTCAGAAAATGTTTCCCACTTCAAAAATCTGTTCTGAGCAATCCATAGCTCCAAAAATCATAGGAAAATTTAGGCAACCTCTCTGGGACATACTTAGAATTTTAGTTCACTTAGTTGGGCATGAAAATGCACATTACCACAGAATTAATTCTATTGAGTACAAATGCTTAAAGAATTGTTCTGGGAGAACTACCCAAGTAAAAGGGCTGAATTTTGAACCAGATGACTCTCATGTGATCAAGAACTCTCATGTAAATTATCAGCCCAAGATGAGTCATGGAACTCCCTGTTCTTATTCTCCATACTTATGTATAAGGGAAAAATACATAAGAGATATTGTGAGAATTATGGAGGACACAATATGACTCCACATTAGCTGCAATTTGGCAAGCTAAATCCTTAGGTAGTATAGAACCTGCTGTAAAAGTTTTGAGGCCATTGGAGTTCTTGTTCTTCAGTTGCACTCAAATCCTTTCAGCTTATCTATTATGATCATTAGGGAACATGATTAGTGTATAGCTAAAACCTTTAGGACAAATTAGTTTATTTCTGTTCTTTGCACAACAGAGGCAAACCAAGCCATGCTTGGCTTTTCCACACAACCTCTGTCCTAAGAAATTAATTCCATAACTTCTTTCCATTACATTCTATAAAATATGTGCATATGCATCTCAATAGGAACCACAACGAAAGGAACTCAAAGGAGTGATTCATCGAAGTGGATCAAGCTCCGGAGAGTCAAGGGTGGATCTGTAAGGACACTAACTGGTTATATACGACTACCCTGCAAAACAGGCAAGCTCCGGTTTGCATTTAACAGCTGTTAAGTTTTTACTTTGTATTCACCTTTGGTTAAGATTTGAACTGTGCATTAGGTCTAGTGTTTGATACTCCTCTTGCATAGCCAAATGACCCGTGGAGTATTGGGTAGGTGTCTTTCACCGTGTAGAACTGCCATGCTTAAGTACGGTTCGGTAGAAGTCGAGTGGTGAGATGCTACTCGCAGATTTAGGAACAACAGGGGCATACGGGATTGGTTCGTAATTGAATTAGCAAGTTAAAGTTGAGACCGGAAGGTTGTAGGAGCAGCAGGACATAGGGGCATGGGTGCTGTAGACCTGTCCGTGTCAGTCAAGGACCGATCCGTATGCGGCCCTGTTGAACAAGTTTGAGTTGTGTACCGAACTCATGCTGGATATATGGGACCCAGTAAACCGATGTACCTCGGGAAGCTGTCGTTGGGACTTTTCGGGTCGCCTCAGGCGGACGGCCGGTGTGCAGTATGTGGGGAATATTCTCATGACATCTCACGTCGGAAGGTGCACCATGAGAGTAGCTACTGTACGGGGCGACTTGATCGATTCAGCGGGGGTGAAACGGGGGAAAGGCTGCCACGTACGACGTCAGTGATGGTTGTTGTAGGCAACGTCGAGTACGGGCGTACGTGTCGTGTAGTCCGGGTGTTATTGATTTGAATCACCGTCGCTCGCGGAATGGACCGAGCATACTTGTTCTCACAGTCGTGACGTAGTAAGAACTTGCATGAGAAAGGAACTAATCATTTTGATGTGAAATATTATCCTACCTTTGTATTGGAACTTGATGAATAGGCTAGTGCAAACTCAATTCTTTTATGCCATGAGCAATTTACATCGGGGGAAAGCGTTTCTTGTTTGATTGTGGACTCCCGATGTGGCGCACCCAGGGTTACTTAAAATACTGCAATTAATACTGAAAGTAAGGATTCACTTTTAGGCGAGTTTACATATGCTTATGCCATCCTATGTTAGGTTCATAACCTCACTTAGAGTTTCATGGTTAGGGTGAGGTTAAGTCTTGCTGAGCGTTATGCTCACGGATGCTCTCCGAGTTGTTTTGCAGGTAATTGACTCGCTGATTATGAGAAGGGGTGCCGATGAGACTCGGGAACCTCCGAGTGCTTACTCAAAGAGCATCCTCGCCGCTGCAGATTGATCTTCGTGTTGCTAGTAAGAAACGTCCGCGGGCTGGACCGTTTCTTTGTTGCTAGTTTAGACATGAGTCGTGAGAGTGATAGTCTTCCGCTGTAGTTTACTCTGATATACTTATTTGTAAAACAATCTTGTACGCTTCCGCTAAACTATTTATGTAATATGATGTGTGTTCATCGACCCGTGTGCTGTTGGGTGCCGCATAACACGGCACCACCCGACGAGGTCCTGTGGGGCCGTCTCAGCGTGGTATCAGAGCTGTTACACATGGTATCAGAGCTGCGTTGGGAACAGAGCAGGGATTGAGCATCATATTATGTCAAAAACTTAGGATACGGTGAGATAACGGTACTAGGCCCACATAAGGACTCCTATTAGCATATTATGAAGGTGGCAACCTAACTTATGTGTTATGTCAGAAAATCGTGCATCTCAGGACGTCTATGTCTTGGGGGGTGCACATATGCGCTGTCCACCAGTGCGCACAAGCTGAAGGGTGGAGCCTCACGGGTGGCAGGTAACCCGACTCGCTTTAGTATCCTCTACGACTCTTCATGTCGTTTGGGGTATTCGAGCAACGTCTTCCCTGGAGTGCGTGGTGCAATTTGGGAGACCCCGTCACGTGGTCAGTAACGTGAACACGTAGCTCAAGGCGTGTTTGGCTTGAGAACACCTGGGCGAGTGATGACGGCCGGGTGTACAAACTGTTATGGATACCGGGTTCGGTGTGCAGCCGGACCTGATGATAGAGTGTGGCTTATGTAGGTGCTAACCACGAAAAACCTTAGTGCGTGTAGAACACGTTTGCGAGTGACCGTTTTAGTGCCACCTAATAATATGTGTATACCGGTGTAATCCGGTTAGGTTTTTCTTTGGTGAGGCAACGTAGTACCGTCATATGTCTTACGGTGCATCGTCACCGTACTACACTGGATAGTATTCTTACCTATGAAGAAATCATTCATGACTAACTTTCAAACTAAAAATGGATGTGATAAAGCACATATTAGTTACTGAACTCTTCATTTGAACTAAGTTTCAAAGAAGAGAATTACTAGGCTTCTTTTGATCTCAAAAACAGAGTGCTCTGTTCTGGCAGAAGTTTTGCCGAACTTTAACAGAGCGTAACTCTGATTAGCTTGACCCAATGGAGGTGTTCCATACAGTTCTGGAAAGGTTATTAAGTGCTCTACAACTTTTGTGTAGAACTCCAGAGCCAAATCCGACACCAACTTGGTTAAATGTCCAGATGAATGCAAACTGTTCAGAAAACAGAGCAGCTGCAAACCTCTCTGGATGTTTCTGTAAATTGGCCATAACATTCTGTAGAAAAATCTCTAGGGGTCAGATAATATACCGTTGGAAAGGTTATGAAATTTGCAACGATTTTGTAGTTCATAGTTTGTTCAGAATATTACCCCATTTGTATGTAAAACTGTGGTGAAAACAACCACATACAAAGGAGGTGCGGGCAAAATATGCCCAGAAATTCTGTCAACTTTGAACGATCATAACATCTGGTTAAGGGATGATACAGAGGCATGTCAGTACTCGTTTGGAAGATACGGAAGTTAAATTTAACTTTGGTATTCAACTTGAGTTATGAAAATGCAAATAACTGGATCAAATTCTGGGTTAAGTACAGAAAGGTCTGTTCTGTACAGAATGAGGGACTGAATATGTTGGCTTTAGAAAGATGTGTAAACACGAAATTTTGTTATGCTTTCATAAAGTTTTAGCATGTTCATGTTTTACATACTTTCACATACTGCTGAGATCATATTTTGACTTCCCTCACAAATTATCTTTGTGCAGTATGGTGCGTACTCATTCTCCGAGTAGGGTTGAAGGTTCTCATCGAGACGGTGATGACTCGACTCCACCAGGGGCACCGCCATCAACGGTATGGGCGGATGTCATGGCTCAGATGGTCAAGTCAAGTCAAGAGAACACAAGACTACTCCAAGCCTTGGTACAACAGGGCTTACTCCAACATGCACAACAGGACGTTCCACCTCGGAACGCCTACTTGGATTTCTTGGCGACACAACCGCCAATTTTCACGGAAGCCAACGAACCAGTGGAAGCTGATCAGTGGCTTCGGGTTATGGAGTCCAAGTTTGGAGTGTTTGAGTGCGACGAATATCAGAAGACATCATTTGCAGCTCAACAGCTCCATGGAGCCGCCGGAAATTGGTGGTTCGCTTATCTTGCCACTGTTCCGGAAGGCCATCAAGTGGAATGGACGGAATTTCGTGAAGCATTCCGTGCTCGTCACATTCCTATGGGTTTTATTAAGGCCCAACAGCAAGAATTCAGGAACCTGAAGCAGGGGGACATGAGTGTCCTCGATTATGTCAGACGATTCAATCTTCTGGCACAATATGCTCCTGCTTATGCGACGAGCGAAGCTGCAATGTGTGACTATTTTTACTATGGTTTGAGTGCCATACTAAAAGAAAAGTTAGCCTTGTTCAATCAAGGCAGTTACACCGAGTTGATCAGTGCTGCTCTGCTGCAAGAACAAGCGACACTTGAGTGTCAAGCAGAGAAGAGGGACCGGGAGGATGTGCAGGAAGACACCCCAGTCGTTCCTCGTAAATACCGTGTGGTGTATCACACACCATCCGAGGAGACATGGCAAGCACCAGTAAGATCAACTCCGTACAGATTTCCTGCTCAAGAATCTCATCTTGAAGCAGCGCCATTACCGCAGCAACGAATGCTACCTGTTGTATCATTGCTGCAGCCAAGTACATCAACTTCTCAACCGCAAGTCAACGAAGAACCGGGGAAACCTCCGTGTTCTTATTGCCACCTTTCTGGGCATTTTAGGCAGGAATGCCGGGAGAAGTTGGTGAACACCAGACAGCCATCATCGTCAGGTGGTATGTCACCACCTGCTCAAGTCAACATAACAGCATTGCAATCCGGGAGTGTGCAACATCTTGCTATTGAGGATGTCCCGGGGGGAGCACCGGTGTTAGCAGGCATGTTTACTCTCAAGAACGTGCCCGTGTTGGTACTTTTTGATTCAGGTGCAACCCACAATTTTATCAGCAAAATATGCGTGGATCAGCACCAATTATCCACCAATACTCCCACAATGAGTTTTCTTATACGATCACCGGGAGGAAATGTCTCTGCCAATCAGATTGTGTCCCGAGCAGCTTTGTGTTTGGGTGGAAAAATATACCCAACATCGCTGATTATGTTGGATAGGCAGAAGATAGACATTATATTGGGGATGTCTTGGTTAAATCGTCACGGTGCCGTTCTCAATATCGGTAACCGGACTGTCCAGATTGACTCGCCGATTCACGGACAGCACACGCTGTTTTTAGACAGCGAAGATCCAGATATGGTAGAGGGCTACCACACGGAAGCGCTGAAGCTTGAAAATATTCCGGTGGTACATGATTATCCTGACGTTTTTCCCGATGACTTACCGGGCATGCCACCCGAACGGGACGTCGAGTTCAAGATTGAACTGGCGCCGGGAACGACGCCTATCTCACGAAGGCCTTACAAGATGGCACCTAACGAGCTAGCGGAGTTGAAAGAGCAACTCAATGAACTCATGAGCAAGGGTTTCATACGGCCAAGTTCTTCACCTTGGGGTTGCTCTGCGAGTTCGTTAAGAAGAAGGACGAAACACTACGACTATGTGTTGATTACCGTCCTCTCGATGCTGTCACAATCAAGAACAAGTATCCTTTGCCCCGCATCGACATCCTGTTCGATCAACTTGTGGGTGCAAAGGTATTTTCGAAGATGGATCTTCGGTCGGGATATCATCAAATCAAAATCCGACCGGAGGACATACCGAAGACAGCTTTCTCGACGAGATACGGACTCTATGAGTACCTCGTCATGTCATTTGGGTTAACCAACGCTCCGGCACACTTCATGTACTTGATGAATTCTGTGTTCATGCCGGAGTTAGACAAGTTCGTCGTGGTATTCATCGACGACATATTGGTTTACTCCAAATCTAAAAGAAGAGCACGCTGAACATCTGCGTATTGTGCTACAACGGTTGCGGGAGCACCAGTTATATGCCAAGTTCAGCAAGTGCGAGTTCTGGATCGATCAAGTGCCTTTCCTAGGCCATATTATTTCAGCAGAAGGTATTGCCGTGGACCCCAGCAAGATTGAACAAGTGCTGAAGTGTGCATCTCCCAAATCAGTCCATGTGGTCCGAAGTTTCCTAGGTTTAGCGGGGTATTATCGGAGGTTTATTCCGAGTTTCTCAAAGATTGCTAAACCAATGACGGAGCTGCTGAAGAAGGGCACTAAATACATGTGGAATGCAGCATGTGATGCTGCATTCAAAACTTTGGTAACATCTCACAACAGCTCCAGTTCTTGCCCAGCCGGACACAACGAAGCCATTTGATGTATACTGTGATGCATCCGGCATCGGTCTCGGCTGCGTCCTGATGCAAGAAGGGCGTGTAGTCGCCTATGGGTCTCGTCAACTGCGAAACCACGAGCAGCATTATCCAACTCACGATCTTGAGCTTGCTGCAGTGGTGTTGGCATTGAAGATGTGGAGGCATTACCTACTGGGTAATCTTGTTCACCTCTACACCGACCATAAGAGCCTGAAGTATATCTTCACGCAGAAGGAGCTGAATATGAGACAGCGGAGATGGTTGGAGCTCATCAAAGATTATGAAATTGAGATCCACTATCATCCAGGAAAAGCAAACGTGGTTGCCGACGCGCTTAGTCGGAAAGCCCACGTTCACAACTTAGCGGCTGCTGAGTTAGAAGACGAAGAACCAAGCCTCCGTGTCATTCCGTATGGCGCGCTTTATAATCTCGCGCTCATTCCAACAATCCGTGAAGAGATTGTTGAGGCTCAAAGAAGAGACAGAGGTATGTCTCACATACGGAGAAGACTGGACAACGGAGAGGTGAAATGTTTCCGGAAGGATGAGAACGGTACGATATGGTTTAACGACCGTATAGTGGTACCGCGTAATATGAAACTCCGGAAGAAGATCTTGGATGAAGCCCACATGTCAAAGTTTTCCATTCATCCCGGAAGTAACAAGATGTACCAAGACTTGAAACAGAAATTTTGGTGGACGAGGATGAAGAGGGAGATTGCTAAATACGTATCCGAATGCGATACGTGTAGACGGGTCAAGGCTGATCATATGCGGAAAGCCGGACCGCTACAACCTTTAAAGATTCTGGCGTGGAAATGGGAGGATGTGAGTATGGACTTCATCGTCGGATTACCGCTCACATCCAGGAAGCATGACTCGATATGGGTGATCGTCGACCGGTTGACAAAGTCGGCTCATTTCATACCGGTGAACACTCATTATCGAGCAAGGCAATATGCGGAGTTATTCATCTCCAGAATTATTTGCTCACATGGTGTCCCGAAGACCATCATTTCAGATCGAGGTGCGCTGTTCGTTGCTCGGTTTTGGGAGCAGCTGCATGTCTCGTTGGGCACCAAGCTGATCAGAAGCTCCGCATATCACCCTCAAACCGATGGACAAACTGAGAGGGTGAATCAAGTACTTGAGGACATGTTGAGAGCGTGTGACATCCACCACGGTAGGAATTGGGACGATCATCTACCACTGGCGGAGTTTTCATACAACAACGGTTATCAAGCGAGTATTAAAATGGCACCGTATGAAGCTCTCTACGGCCGGAAGTGTCGCACACCGCTGAATTGGTGTGAGTCCGGCGAAAGAGTTCTGTTTGGGATTGATCTTGTCAACGAAGCCGAAGACCGAGTTCGGTTGATACAAGAGAACTTAAAGGCTACCCAATCCCGACAGAAGAGCTACGCCGATCAAAGGCGTAGGCCGTTACATTTTGACGTCGGGGAGCACGTATATCTTCGTGTATCTCCGATGAAGGGAATTCACCGGTTCGGTGTAAAGGGGAAACTCGCTCCCCGTTTATTGGTCCTTTTGCTATCATGGAGAAGTGCGGACCCGTAGCCTACCGGCTGGAATTACCGGCAAGTCTAGCGGGTGTTCATGATGTATTTCATGTTTCACAGCTGCGGAAGTGCCTCAAATTCACCGCTGCTGTTCGCACTGAGGACATCGACGAATTGAAACCAGACCTGACCTACACCGAGCGACCGGTTCAGATTTTGGATGAAAAGACCCGGGTAACCCAGAACCGGACGATGAGATTCTTCAAGGTGCTGTGGAGTAATCACACCACGGAAGAGGCGACGTGGGAAAGTGAAGATTATCTCCGCACCAACTACCCGGAACTTTTATCTTTGTACAATTTGTAATTACCTCTCCCGTCTCGTTCCTCTTTTGTAATCTCGGGACGAGATTCTTTTAGGGGGGAGGAATGTAAAAGTCCCAAAAATGTGTATGAATAAAAACTATGGTTTGAGTTCATATGTGTGGCAATGACAGGAAAAATGGGACTTGCTAAAACTTTTCTTCATGCAAGGTAATACATGGATGAACATCCAACATGAGGTTCACCTTTTTACTTAAAAGTGTTGGACCAATAAGGAGTTAAATACCTCTTTGCATGTGAGTTTAAAATTCAGATCTGAAAATTCAAAGTTCAAACATATGGTGACCCAAAAACTTTGAATTAACATGCAGCCATATAGTTGAGTTTTTAGGGAAAAGGTTATCACCAACTTTTCAATTGTAGGGTGGGCTCAAAGGAGAGCTAATGAGAAGAAATTGCAAATTCTAAACCAAATTCAGATTTAGTCTTGCAAATTCAAACTGAATTTGAAGAATTCAAATTCTAGCCCACCTTTTTAAAACTTAGCATTTTGGGGAGTGAAAAGATCAGCTTGAGAAGATATTTGGTGAAGAAATGGGGGGTGGGACCCACAGGTCATAGAGCTAAAGGAGGAGACTTACTCCCTAAGTTTTGCTCTCTGTGGGAACTTTTCCCGAGCAGCTTGCGAGCGCCACCGAGCAGCTTGCCGGTGACAGCTCCTGCTGCCGGTCTCCATGCGCTGGCGCCCTGGGGTCGGTCCTGGCCGCGCCCCCAACGTGATCACGTGCCCCCGGCCGAAGCAAGGCACAATTGCTTTCTTCTCCTCGCAAACAAACTGAGAGCCGAGCACCTCACCGCGCTGCCCCACTGCTCCCTGTCTCCCGGCCAGCCCCGTGCCTCTCCGGCAGGCTCAAGAGGCCACAGAGGTGCGCCAGGAGGTACTGATCCTCATCCCGTCGTCCTCCTGCTCTCCCCCGACGCCGGCTCGCCGGAATTCGATTTTTGGCACCGGCGCACGTATAGAACAGCCCGTGTTTAATTCGTGAAATTCTCCCAAACCGATTGATCATACCTCCTACAATTCAAACCACAGCAACTAGATGTCCTAGCGCGCTCCCACGCCGTAAACCAAAGGAAACCGACCCTCCTATGCCCCGGGCGACGAGAAATCGTCGCCGGCGGCCAAAACTGCCATGGTCCACGGTGACGACTAGGTTGCAGCCACTTCCTGCACGATCTGATCTCCGTTCCATGTTCCTAGAACCATAGGGATGCTGTAGGACATCGTAGCTCGCCGGGAGATGCCTTGGACACGCTGGAACGCGTCCATGTCGAGCTCCCGAGCCGCCCCGCCGGTGCCGACCCACCTACAGCCGTTTTCACGCGGGGAAACCTTGTCAGGCAGCTGCGCCACGTTCCCAGGAGCATGTAGGGCGAAACCGGAGCTCATTTGGTGGAGAAATGAGAGAGAACGAGACATGCCAAGTTTTCTGCCGGTGTGCACCCGCGGGCTCTGGCGGGAGGTTGAAGAAGCACCTGACCCGTGGGCCCCACGCGCGACTGTGCTGTTTAAAATCAAACAGAGAGTTGTGCAAACTTGTAAAATGCATAACTTGGTGCAGGAAGCTCCAAAAATAGTGAGATAAATTTTGTCGGATTCCTCTAAGTGAGTACTATCCAGAGGTACAACCTAATAATTATGAAAACCCCTGGTTTTGGCTCATTAATTCATAGAAGGAAAAGCTTGTGGGAATTTTTCCAGGAGTTATATGTATTGGAAAATCCCCAAATTTGGGCAGGAGAGTCTTCCAAAAATACTTTAACTCCAGTAAAATTTTCAGAAGCATTGGACCTCATTTGCTTGGCCAAATGTGGTATTAATTCCTTATGTCTCTGAAAATGGGAAAATAAACAGAGCTCAATTTCGGAATTTTTCCCCAAAGTTTAGAACCTCATAACTCTTGCTAGGAATCCCCAAATTTAGTGATTCAAATTGGGTTGGATTCATATTGAATAGCTCTGTCCAAATCTACAACCTAATTTGTATGAAACGAATTATTTAATTCTGGAAAATTCTTGGAAGGTTTTCTGAAAAAGAATTATTGAGGGAGTTTGGTTTATCCAAAAATACCCAAATTTTGCCAGAATATTCTTTAGCATATTGTTGACCTTATAGCAAATGTTCATAAGAGTAGCATATTGTTGACCTCATTTGAAGATCATTTGAGTAGGAATTTGCTAAAAACAATCTGCTGTGTTCATAAGAGTCCAGAAACATTTTCAGAAAATGTTTCCCACTTCAAAAATCTGTTCTGAGCAATTCATAGCTCCAAAAATCATAGGAAAATTTAGGCAACCTCTCTGGGACATACTTGGAATTGTAGTTCACTTAGTTGGGCATGAAAATGCACATTACCACAGAATTAATTCTATTGAGTACAAATGCTTAAAGAATTGTTCTGGGAGAACTACCCAAGTAAAAGGGCTGAATTTTGAACCAGATGACTCTCATGTGATCAAGAACTCACATGTATATTATCAGCCCAAGATGAGTCCTGGAACTCCCTGTTCTTATTCTCCATACTTATGTATAAGGGAAAAATACATAAGAGATATTGTGAGAATTATGGAGGACACAATATGACTCCACATTAGCTGAAATTTGGCAAGCTAAACCCTTAGGTAGTATAGAACCTGCTGTAAAAGTTTTGAGGCCATTGGAGTTCTTGTTCTTCAGTTGCACTCAAATCCTTTCAGCTTATCTATTATGATCATTAGGGAACATGATTAGTGTATAGCTAAAACCTTTAGGACAAATTAGTTTATTTCTGTTCTTTGCACAACAGAGGCAAACCAAGCCATGCTTGGCTTTTCCACACAACCTCTGTCCTAAGAAATTAATTCCATAACTCTTTCCATTACATTCTATAAAATATGTGCATATGCATCTCAATAGGAACCACAACGAAAGGGACTCAAAGGAGTGATTCATCGAAGTGGATCAAGCTCCGGAGAGTCAAGGGTGGATCTGTAAGGACACTAACTGGTTATATACGACTACCCTGCAAAACAGGCAAGCTCCGGTTTGCATTTAACAGCTGTTAAGTTTTTACTTTGTATTCACCTTTGGTTAAGATTTGAACTGTGCATTAGGTCTAGTGTTTGATACTCCTCTTGCATAGCCAAATGACCCGTGGAGTATTGGGTAGGTGTCTTTCACCGTGTAGAACTGACATGCTTAAGTACGGTTCGGTAGAAGTCGAGTGGTGAGATGCTACTCGCAGATTTAGGAACAACAGGGGCATACGGGATTGGTTCGTAATTGAATTAGCAAGTTAAAGTTGAGACCGGAAGGTTGTAGGAGCAGCAGGACATAGGGGCCAGGGTGCTGTAGACCTGTCCGTGTCAGTCAAGGACCGATCCGTATGCGGCCCTGTTGAACAAGTTTGAGTTGTGTACCGAACTCATGCTGGCTATATGGGACCCAGTAAACCGATGTACCTCGGGAAGCTGTCGTTGGGACTTTTCGGGTCGCCTCAGGCGGACGGCCGGTGTGCAGTATGTGGGGAATATTCTCCTGACATCTCACGTCGGAAGGTGCACCATGAGAGTAGCTACTGTACGGGGCGACTTGATCGATTCAGCGGGGGTGAAACGGGGGAAAGGCTGCCACGTACGACATCAGTGATGGTTGTTGTAGGCAACATCGAGTACGGGCATACGTGTCATGTAGTCCGGGTGTTATTGATTTGAATCACCGTCGCTCGCGGAATGGACCGAGCATACTTGTTCTCACAGTCGTGACGTAGTAAGAACTTGCATGAGAAAGGAACTAATCATTTTGATGTGAAATATTATCCTACCTTTGTATTGGAACTTGATGAATAGGCTAGTGCAAACTCGATTCTTTTATGCCATGAGCAATTTACATCGGGGGAAAGCGTTTCTTGTTTGATTGTGGACTCCCGATGTGGCGCACCCAGGGTTACTTAAAATACTGCAATTAATACTGAAAGTAAGGATTCACTTTTAGCCGAGTTTACTTATGCTTATGCCATCCTATGTTAGGTTCATAACCTCACTTAGGGTTTTATGGTTAGGGTGACGGTTAAGTCTTGCTGAGCGTTATGCTCACGGATGCTCTCCGAGTTGTTTTGCAGGTAATTGATCGCTGATTATGAGAAGGGGTGCCGATGAGACTCGGGAACCTCCGAGTGCTTACTCAAAGAGCATCCTCGCCGCTGCAGATTGATCTTCGTGTTGCTAGTAAGAAACGTCCGCGGGCTGGACCATTTCTTTGTTGCTAGTTTAGACATGAGTCGTGAGAGTGATAGTCTTCCGCTGTAGTTTACTCTGATATACTTATTTGTAAAACAATCTTGTACGCTTCCGCTAAACTATTTATGTAATATGATATGTGTTCATCGACCCGTGTGCTGTTGGGTGCCGCATAACACGGCACCACCCGACGAGGTTCTGTGGGGCCGTCTCAGCGTGGTATCAGAGCTGTTACAGCCAAGCCCCCTCCGATCAAAAAACCTCGCGGGCTGCTTTGGAGCAGGTCGGGAGGAGTGTCGCAGCTCACACACTCTGACATTTGGCGCGCTAGGTACAGGCTTTCCGCGCTCTCCATGCGACCATGGTGAACATCACCTCCCATGGCGGGCCTTCTCGCCCAACTCGCCATCGTCTCCAGGCGGGAGACGACGAGGCTACATCTGGCTCCAGAGTGGCAGGTCTGGCCAAGCCGACAGCCAAAACGGTCGGCGCACTCTACGTGGTGTACGGGGTTCTTCCGACATCTCATCTAGGCGAGACGTCAAGACCCTGCGTCAAGCAGTGGCGGTAGCTGCTCCAACCCCCAGGCCGGTGCCACATCCTAAGTGGATGGAGACGCCGATCAGATTCGACACCTTCGACTGCCCCAAGAACATGGCAAGTATCGGGCAGCCGCCCCTCTTCATCACCCCGACCATCTCCAACGTGAAGCTCTGCCACGTGCTGATCGATGACGGGGCGTCTCTCAGCGTTATCAGCCTCACAACCTTCAAGAAGCTGCAAATCCCTGTGTCCCATCTTATCTCCTCGAGACCGTTCTTGGAGGTAGGCCAGAACCCAATCCTCCCATGTGGTAGCATCTCCCTCCCGTTGAAATTCGGGACGCCTGAGAACTACCATACGGAAAGCGTCGTCTTCGATGTTGCGGAGGTCAGCCTCCCCTTCAATGTCATAATCGGCAGGCCAGCCCTATACCGGTTCATTGCGGTAGCCCACTACGGATACTTAGTCCTGAATATGCCAACCCCGAGTGCCTTCCTCAAGATCTGCAGTGACCGCACCGCGGCTATCTCAGTGCTGGAAAAGCTGCAAGCGCTGGCAGCAGCACAGGAGGCCGCTTCTGGTCACGCTGAAGCTAGCCGGCCGCCTCCAAGCATGCGTCAACGAGGGATGACATCTGTGCCCCCGTGTGCAGCCCTCGTATGGCAATGACGTGCCAGTCAAGGTCTTCCAAGTCGGTCCTGATGTCGCCAAGACCACCCAAATCGCCGGGGGCCTGAGTGGCAAATAGGAAGACACGCTTGTCACCTTCCTTCGGGCGAGTGTCGACGTGTTTGCATGACAACCGTCGAAAATGCCCGGGATCCCCCGGGAGGTGATTGAGCACCAACTGAAGATCCGCCCCGACTCCAGGGCAGTCCAAAAGAAGCCTCAAAAGCAATCTATCGAGCGGCAAGACTCCATCCGTGAAGAAATCAAGAAGCTGCTCGACGCTGGCTTTATCTGAGAGGTCCACCATCCACGATGGTTGGCAAACCCTGTTGCCGTCCCCAAGACTGGCGGGAAGCTATGCATGTGCATCGACTACACCACCCTCAATAAGGCATGTCCAAAGGATCTGTTCCCTCTCCCTCGTATAGAGCAAATAGTAGATTCTACATCCGGCTGTGATCTACTGTGTTTCCTACACGCATATTCAGGTTTCCAGCAAATACCTATGCCTAGGGAAGATGAGGAGCATACCGCATTCATCACAGTAGGTCTATACTGCTATGTGTCCATGCCTTATGGTCTTAAGAATTCCCTTCCCACTTTTCTGCGTGCAATGCACAAAACATTTGAGAACCTCATTCGGGACCTAGTAGAGGTTTATGTCGATGACATCATAGTAAAGGTTAAGTCGCAAGCATCTCTGCTCGACAACCTAGCCTTAGTCTTCGATAGACTGTGTTTGACACGCACGAAGTTTAACCCAGACAAATGTGTCTTTGGAGTCTCTATCGGGAAGCTGCTCGGTTTCTTAGTAGCACACCGAGGAATTGAAGCTAACCCAGAGAAAATTAAGGCGATAGAAATGATGCGGTCTCCTGACCGCATCAAGGATGTGCAGAAGCTTACCGGATGCTTGGCTGCGCTCAGTCGGTTTATCTCTAGATTGGCTGAGCGGGCTTTTTCGTTCTAAAAGCTTCTGCACAAATCCGGTCCATTCGTATGGATTGAGGAGGCGGATGAGGCGTTCCAGAAGCTGAAGAAGTTCCTCACAACACTGTCAATCATGGTGGCCCTGGAACAAGGTGACCCTCTACTCCTCTACATCACTGCCACAACTGAGGTCGTGAGCATGGTTCTGGTTGCGGAGCGGCCAGAACTCCATCGACCTTAAGTCCCAGTTAAGGCTCCTGCTGCCGTTGGTTTCATGCCCCAGGGATCAGACTACGCAGGAGACCCTTGGGATGGCGAGATGATCAGATCCCAAACAGGCGGGCCTGACTATCAATGCATATCCGGGCCCGAGCTCCCGGAATGCAGCCCGGACCCGGGGCCTGGGGGCCCCGAGCCCCGGACCTTCCTGAGACGAACTAGTCGGGTCTCAGCCATCTAGACCTGATGACCAGTGCACATCTAGGTCCTAGCTCCCAGAATGCCGTCCCGGACCCGGGGGCCGGGTGCCCCCGAGTCCCAGACCTCTACAAGAAGACGTGTCGGACCCCTCCGTGAGAGTCCTAACTATCCAGCGTGCGGTCTACTTCATCATCGAGGTCCTCCACAATGCCAAGACAAGATATCTAGAGGTGCACAAGTTGCTCTATGCAGTACTCGTTGCTTCAAGGAACCTGTGCCACTACTTCCAAGCTCACAAGATCTCGGTGGTTACCTCATACCGCTGAGAACCGTGCTCCACAGCCCCAACGCAACCAGAAACATAGCCAAATGGGTTGCGGAGCTGGCGGAGTTCGAGCTGGACTTCTTACCGCGACATGCGATGAAGAGTCAGGCGCTAGCTGACTTCGTGACAGAGTGGACACCGCCATCGTGCCAGCCAGGAGGCCAGGACATTGGTGAACCAGAGCCTAGAGCTCCGGTCATCACTGGGCCCTATTGGACTCTCTTCTTCAACGGCTCCTCATGGAAGCAAGGTGCCGGAGTGGGGGTTCTTCCTCTTACACCAAACAGAGAGCAGTTCAAGTATATGGTGCGAATTGACTTCAAGGCGACCAACAACATGGCGGAGTATGAGGCTCTCATCTTTGGGTTAAAGACCGCGCTGTTCCTTGGCGTCCAGCAGTTGTTGGTCAAGGGTGATTCTCAGTTGAGCATCAAACAAGTCAAGAGAGAGTGTTGCTGCAACAATCCACAGCTTGCAGCCTATCTCCTCCAAGTACAGAAGCTGAAGAAGGACTTCTTATCCTTGGGCTTGTGCCATGTTCCCCGCGCCAACAATAGAATAACCAACGACCTATCAACGAAAGCTTCCACTTTGGCTCCGGTGCCTGAGGGGGTCTTTGAAAGGAAGTTGCTGCGACCTACCGCCTGGGCGGCTGAACCAGGCAAAGGGAGCGGGACCAGCATCTTGAAGTTGACGGTCCCGACGACCATGTTACCATGACGCCCGCCAAGGATCGTAAGCGTCACCGGGGACTCCGTGCAACCTGGCACTCAAGATCCAAGTGCTCAAGTAGGACACGACGCATGGATCACGGAGATCCGGGGCAACTTGAAAGACAATTTCCTTCCCGATGAACGTGTATTTGCTGAACGGATCGCTCGGTGGCTAAGAGATACATGCTAGTAGAAGGGGATCTCTATCGGTGTGGCGCTAATTGTGTCTTATTGCGGTGCATTACTACGAGAGGAGGGCTGCGACCTGCTCGCAGAGATCCATGGAGGCGAGTGTGAGAACCATGCATCTTCCCGCACGCTGGTCGGTAAGGCCTTCCGGCATGGCTTTTACTGACCGACAGCTCTCCAGGATGCCGTCGACCTGATTAAGAGATGCAAGGCATGCCAGTTCCACGGTAAGCAGATCCACACAACAGCGTCGACGCTGCAGATGATCCCTCCCTCATGGCCCTTCACTGTGTGGGGACTGGACATACTGGGACCATTCTCCAGATCCGTTGGAGGGTACCGGTACCTCTACATTGCTGTAGACAAGTTCACCAAGTGGCCGAAAACTACCCCTGTAGTAACTATCAACAAGCAGTCATCAGTCAAGTTCATCAAGTCAATCATATGCCGGTTCGGGGTCCCAAATAGAATCATAACCGACAACAGGACCCAGTTCACCAGTGCAGTGTTCCACGACTGCTGCGAAGACCTCGGCATCCAAGTTTGCTATGCTTCTGTTGTTCACCTAGAGAGTAACGATCAAGTCAAAAGAGCAAACACCGAGATACTCAGGGGACCCAAGACGCGCACCTACAAAAGCTTGAAGAAGCACGGTGCCAATTTGGTTGAAGAGTTTCTGTGTGCACTGTGGGCTAGCCGGACGTCCCTCAATCGCTCGACAGGGGAAACGCCCTTCTTCCTGGTGTATGGGGATGAAGCCGCTCCTGCGGAAATCACCATGAGCTCATCCCGTGTCCGAGCATACGACGAAGCCACGCAGCATCAGCTCCGGCGTGAAGGTGGCAAGCAGCTGCTCGAAACACGTGATACCGTCAAGCGCTCCGGCGTTATCAGCAGCGGTTCGTGCGGAGTAGACAGCTCGAGGTGGGTGACCTGGTGCTTTGGCGAATACTTTCTCGAGAAGGGGGGGGGAACAAACTCTCCCCTAGCTGGGAGGGTCCCTTCCGATTGACACAAGTATGCCACCTCGGGTGTGTTCACCTAGCCACGGAGGATTGGCTACCTCTGCCCAATCCATGGAACATAGAACACCTCCGTAAGTTCTATCCTTAGCACAGTGGTAGGGTTTTATTTTCTCTGAATAGGTGTCATATTGTCTCGGAACAGCGCTTAGAACAGCTAAGCCTCGGAGGTGTCCTGCTACTCTCATCACCCGGAGCGGGACGCTGCCTTTTCATACGGCCTGTTTCCTCCTATGAAGGAAGCCTGAAGTGAGAAAATTTTTTCTTACCCTGTGCGTTCTCCCTTTTTAGTTTGTGTTTTCTCATGCATATCAACTGTAAATGGACAAGCCACGTGCCCTTGGCCCCGAGATCAGCCCTGGGGCTGCCACGTGCGCTTGAGTTTCGGAGATGACATGTGCCCTAGGCTCCGGTCCCAGCCTCCCCGCTGAGGTGAAGTACGGAGCTGCCACGTGTCTCCTGGCTTATAGCCTCCTCCCTGCTGAGGAAAGCTCCGGAGTTCACACGTGCCCTGGGCTCCGGTCCAAGCCTCCCCGCTGATGTGAGGTCTTGAGTTGTCATGTGTCTCCTAGCTCAGAGCCTCCTCCCTGCTGAGAATAGCTCCAGAGAGCACACGTGCCCTAGGCTCCGGTCCGAGCCTCCCCGCTGAGGTGAGGTCCGGAGCTGCCACGTGTCTATAGGTTCAGAGCCTCCTCTCTACTGAGGATAGCTCCGGAGCTCACACGTTCCCTGGGCTCCGGTCCGAGCCTCCCCACTTAGGTGAGGTCCGGAGCTGCCACGTGTCTCTTGGCTCATAGCGTCCTCCCTGCTGAGGAAAGATCCGGAGCTGACACGTGCCATGGGCTCCGGTCCGAGCCTCCCCGCTGACGTAAGGTCCGGAGCTGCCACGTGTCTTTTGGCTCATACCTCCTCCCAATTGAGGAAAGCTCCAGAGCTCACACGTGCCCTGGGCTCCGGTCCGAGCCTCCCCCAGAGGTGAGATCCAGAGCTGCCACGTGTCTCTTAGCTTAGAGCCTCCTCCCTGCTTGAGGAAATCTCCAGAGATGACATCTGCCCTGGGCTCCGGTCTGAGCTTCCCCGCTGAGGTGAAGTACGGAGCTGCCATGTGTCTCCCTGGAACAAGCTGAAGACAAGGGCCGAACTTCCCTTGGGTCCTTGCGCTGGTGTGACACCCTCATCTCGGGTGTCAGCATATGTTCATGTTTTAAGAAGAGGAAACATTTTAAGAAAAGTAGGAACAGAGAAAAATACCAAAAGGATAGCCAAAAAGGGCCGAATCCAGCTCTCAGAAAGCGCCGAAGACAACTTACCGTGGCCGCTGGCCACGTGGCGTGTTCGGAGCTCGTCCCTGCGAGGTGGGGAGAGGTCCGCCGCTAAAATAGCTATGTGGCAGGTTCGGGACTCACCTCCGCAAAAGGGGAGAGGTCCAACCCTGGGGGACACGTGTTGCTCTCGGACCTTTCCTCTGCGGAAGAAGCAAAGGCATTTTCGCAGGACACATGTCACCTTCGGAGCTAGTTGTCACGGAAATCAGAGGACCAGTCGCGCGGGATACGTGTCGATCTCGGAGCCCACCTCGGAGAGGTCCTGTTCTATTGGACACGCGTCGTCACCAGAGCTTATCTTCGGGAGGTCTGTCGCTGCTGGACACGTGTCGACCTCGGGGCATGTCCCTGAAGAAATAAGAGAGGAAAGACCGGCGCCAACACGTGGCGTGCGTGGAGCTCACCTCCAAAGGAGGGGGAGGTCTCGGTCGATTGACACGCGGCACAATCGGAGCTCGTCTCTGCGGAAAAGGAGATACCAGGCCCCCGGAAGGACACGTGGAGCCTCCGGAGCTCATCGCCGCGAAGGTAACGAGTTGTGGAGCGGCTGTTACGCGTAAGAATACCGGTACGTAAAGGAAACCGACCTGAATTCCACAACGTTACCGCACCAAATCAACTAAATATAAGATGATAGGATCGAACGACGTTCTGAATAAGACTCTTATTTGGGATACAATCAAGTTAGGACTCTTCTCTTCCCGATTATAAATAGAACCCAGAACCTCTGGCCGAAACCACAAACTTCTTTTCCAACTCCTGAGCCGACGACTTAGAGCCCTAGCCCCAACTCACCGAGGAAGCCATCACCGGAGCGCGGCAAGGAAGATCGCCGGAGGAAAGCCCAGCGGTCTGAGGAGGACCTCGAAGACCGAGAGGAACGTAAGGTAGGCCCCAATACCACCTTACGATATCGTTGTGTTTTATTTGCATCTGTTCTTTGATTCCTTTCGAACAGAAGCCTTCTCGTGGACAGATCACTTGATGTTCAGGTTGATCTAAAGACAAGATCATTGCCACGTCCACCTTTGATCCTAACACCTCTGTCCATGCAAGCCATGCAAAAACATACCAATCTAATAAAAATCATAGGATAGCATGCATATGCATCATCGCATCTAGTTTAAGGTTGTGCATGATATCGATTGCTGTGAATCTTGTATGCACGTGATCCTACCTAGCAGGACAAGCTCAGGGAGCTGTCTACGACGAACTGCAGCAACCAGGTTTTGAGATCCAAGAACAACCGGAACGGCAAGAACAAGGCAAGTGCTCCTTGACTATGTTGATCCTATGTTTTGAGTAAAACTATTTTGTTTTGCGAAAAGGTGTGTGTGGTGAGTCAAACATGATCGGAAACCCCTTTTATAGGAGTTTACTAGTTTTGGTTGAACCACCCTTGTCGCCTGGGAAGTTTATGAGTCAGGTATGGTTTTTTTGCTTTATGCTTCGCTGAGTCTATGGGATTGGGGAGCGAGATAGATGTGTCTATCTAACTGCACTCATATTGATAATGAGAAACTGATGTTAATAATGAACATGGATCGGAGGGAGATCTAGGCAAGACTGGGTTTGTGAATGAGGTAGCATGAGATGGTGGTTTACTTGCCATAGATCTAAGGACCGGTTCATGCATGCACATGCCAGGATAACAGTGCCACCACAAGGCCAAGTATGGGTGCGGCTTAGCTGAGTAATTAGGTAAGTTGCTAGAGTGTTATGGACTGTGGAAGGCGCGGGGAGTGGGAGTCGAGTGAGGACTGCCCTGGGAACTGCATGGCACAAGAGGGGGCCCGTGGGTGGGAGAATTGGAGATTCTAGCCTGCCAGTGAAACCTTAGTGAGTCCATACATCTAGTAACCCCTTTGTAAAGGCTATTTTGTGATCTCTTGACCATACACCGACGATTGTGTACTGGTATAATGGAGGTTCTGCAGTCGGCGACGGGTGACGAAATCACAAACTTGTGGGTAAAGAGGTGCAAACTCTGCAGAGTCTAAAACTATCATGATAGCCGAGCTTACAGTCATGAGCACCTGGCGAAACTGCCATGATTAGTTGGGATGGTTATTGGGAAGGTTATTGGTTTGGTTATGGTTTGGTTTGGGACTGTTGAGTTCGGTTGATGAGATGGTTGCATGACTGTTGAGCCATGGCAACGAGTTTGGTCTCGGTGTGAGATGAAGTTGTTTTATGATGGTAGCGAATACGGGGAGGTTTTCGTGAGTAATAATGAACATGGAAAGCAATGAAGGTATGTTGGTAATTTAACACATGCTGGGATTACATTCATCTAAAGTTAAGTTGCTGTTTTATCATGGTTTATAAATCTGCTTTTTCTGCAAATAAGCCTTTTTATACCTACCTTGTTTATGAGCTGCATATCATGTGTTTTCCCTCACTTGCTGAGTACATCATTGTACTCAAACTTGCATTATTATTTCATCATCAGCAGCAGGAGAAGCCTACTATGAAGACCAAGTGGAGCATTATGGCGTGTGATCTGTTCTCAACCTTGCCTGTGGAGGGAGTAGAGATGGAGCCACTTCTGCTTAGATTTGCTTCTGCATTAGCTGAATTGCTTCCGCATTAGAATAAAGACTTCCGTTGCATAGAAATAAGACTTCCGCTGTGAGCATGAGTCCAAGACTCATGGGGTATTGTAATAAACTCTGTTATTCGTGGTAATATATAAATCTGAATTCAGTTTGTGGAACGTATGAATATGTGTGATGAACATCCTAGGCACACATATGCATTAGTTCTCGGTTCCGTGGTTTTCCCACAGAATTGAGGGCGTCACAGATTGGTATCAGAGCCACGGGTTGACAGTAGGTTACACGCCTAGATAGAAACCTTAGATTGATATTAGAGCCACGGGTTAACAGCAAGTTACACCCCTAAATAGGAGTCATGGATTGGTATTAGACCCAGACTGGTAGCTAAGCCACGCTGACCAAAGGAAGCGTCGTAAGGTGAATAGCTTAGATTGGCTTTAAACCCACCTTGACATAGGAAACCATCCTTGAATAGGAGTTGTATGATCCCTTGCAATGATTGTTTGTAATTGTGTGCTTAGTGTAAGTGGTGGGACGTCTCAAAACGTTGTCCATATCCACACGTAAGAAGAAAGAGGTGTGAGATATCTCGGCACTTGCTCACATCCTCATATGGGCTAATATATACATAGTCCAACTCACCTTGATGCATATAGTTGGAGGGAATCTACCTAATCTTCTAACATCCTATTCTATTTCGATCTCTCCACAAATGTTGAGAGGAAACGCCGGCCGAAGGAACATCCAGGAGGATGACCATGATGAAGTTCCTGCTAACCCAGGAGCTGGCGAAAACCATCTGGAAAGGTTGATGGCCATGCAAAACCAGCTTATGCAAACCATGATCCAAACTTTGGGTCAGTTGCAGGCCGACCAAAACCCCGTTCCGGCACCGCTGCCACCACCACCGCCGGCTCATAACCGGTTGGGAGAGTTCATGAGGACTCGCCCACCCACCTTTGCTCAAGCTAGTGATCCCATGGAGGCCGATGATTGGTTAAATTCCATGGAGAAAAAGCTTGCCATTGTTCAGTGCAATGACCGAGAGAAGGTTCTCTTCGCGTCGCACCAACTTACGGGAGCCGCTGCTGACTTGTGGCATGCCCTGAGCAACGCTCATGCCAACCGGAGACAATCACTTGGACTGAGTTCAAGGAAAGTTTCTGCTCTCACTACATCCCTGCTGGTGTAATGATGCTCAAAAGGCAGGAGTTCGAAGGTCTCCGCCAAGGACAGAAAAGTGTGAATGAGTATCTCAACAAGTTCATACAACTGTCCCGGTATGCCCCGAAGATGTCAACTCAGATCAGAGGAAGCAGTACCTGTTCATGAGAGGGTTGAACAATGAGATCCAGGTTCAGCTCCTCAAAAATGACTACATAAGCTTCCAGAAGCTGGTTGACAAGGCCATAGTGGTTGAAAACAAGATCCGAGAAATCGAGCGAGAGTGCAAGAGGAAGATGTTATACCAGCCCCAAGGGAGCAACTTACGACCTAGGTACATGCCCCCTGCACCGCAGTATGGATCGACTACTCCTGCATACCGCCCTGGTCAGCCACCACAGCAACAATTCGCTGCACCGGCACCTCGTGTGCCCATGCCTCCTGCACCTCGACCTAACAATGGCGCCCCTGTTCAAAACCCCCGCCCCAACGCACCTGCTGCCGTAGGCAACAGGGCATGCTTTGCATGTGGGGAAGTAGGCCACTTCGCGAACCAGTGCCCGAGGAGGGGCCCTGGACAGCAAGGTAACGTGCCCAAGCAGAACCCGCGACCGAACGGAGGAGACAATCAAGGGAACCGTGGACAGCAGAACTATGCTCGCGTCCACGTGAACCATGTCACTGTCGAGGAAGCACAACAGGCTAAGGACGTCGTAATTGGTATGTTCCTTGCCAACTCCAACCCAGCCACCATCTTATTTGATTCTAGAGCCTCGCATTCCTTCATATCATCCAAATATGTTGCCAAACATCATCTACCTGTATCCCACTTAGAATGTGCTATGTTAGTTAATTCTCCCGAGGAGAAATGAGGACTAATATAGTATGTCCTAAAGTAAGCCTTAAAATAAGGGGGGTAGACTTCCTTGCCAACCTTATTGTCTTGGACTCCCATAGAATTGACATCATACTCGGAATGGATTGGCTAAGCAAGCACAACGGGGTAATCCAATGTGCCGAAAGAAGCGTGCAGTTGACAAACAAGCACGGAATTCGTGTCGAGTTTGAGTCAGCCCAGCAAACAACCGAACGGGCAAATTTGAACAAGGTCGGAGGAACAACATTGGACAGCATTCCAGTGGTTCAGGAATTTTCGGACGTGTTCCCGGAAGAGCTTCCAGGTACACCACCTGACCGGGACATCGAGTTTGCCATCAATTTGGTACCCGGAACTGCACCCATAGCCAAGAGACCCTATAGGATGCCCGTCAATGAGCTAGTTGAACTCAAGAAGCAAATTCAAGAACAGTTGGTAAAGGGTTTTATCCGTCCAAGCTCGTCACCATGGGGAGCTCCGGTGCTCTTCGTAGACAAGAAGGATGGAACCCAAAGGATGTGTGTGGACTATAGGTCCCTCAACGAGGTAACAATAAAGAACAAATACCCTCTGCCCCGTATAGAGGACCTGTTCGACCAAATGAAAGGAGCCCTAGTGTTCTCCAAGATTGATCTTCGGTCGGGATACTTCCAGCTGAAGATTAAGCCCTCCGATATACCTAAGACAGCCTTTCGGACACGGTATGGTTCGTATAAATATACCGTTATGTCGTTTGGGTTGACAAATGCACCCGCATACTTCATGTACCTTATGAACAAGGTCTTCATGGAGTACTTGGACAAGTTCGTCGTGGTTTTTATCGACGACATTATGGTGTATTCAAAAAGTAAGGAGGAGCATGAAGAACATTTGAGACTGATCTTGCAGAAGTTGCGTGAGCATCAATTGTATGCCAAGCTCAACAAGTGTCAATTTTGGCTAAAGGAAATATCTTTCCTAGGCCACATTATCTCCGAGAAGGGGTATCGGTTGATCCTGGAAAAGTGAGAGATGTTCTGAAGTGGGACCAACCGAAGAGCGTGAGGGATATTCGGAGTTTCCTTGGGATGGCAGGATACTATCGACGCTTCATTAAAGACTTCTCTAAAATAGCAAAACCTATGACGGAGTTGCTAATGAAGGGAAAGGTCTTTCAATGGACACCAGCCTGCCAAGAAAGTTTCGAGGAACTCAAGAAAAGGCTAACCACAGCACCAGTTCTGGTATTGCCAGACGTAAGCAAGAGCTTTGACATATATTTTGACGCATCCAGACAGGGGCTCGGATGTGTGCTCATGCAGGAAGGACAAGTGGTAGCCTATGCCTCACGGAAATTAAAGAAGCACGAGCTTAATTATCCTACACATGACTTGGAGTTAGCAGCAGTAGTGCATGCATTGAAGATTTGGAGACATTATATCCTTGGTCATCGATGTGAGATCTATACGGATCATAAAAGCCTCAAGTACATATTTACCCAAACGGATTTGAATTTGAGGCAACGTCGATGGTTAGAGCTTATCAAGGATTATGATGTTGGAATCAACTACCACCCCAGGAAGGCCAATGTAGTAGCTGATGCATTGAGCAGAAAGGGAGCATGTCACCAACTCACGGTTCGGGAGCTACCACCCGAACTACGTAAGGAGTTCGAACGGTTACACCTCAGATTCTTGAATAACATGGAAATAATAGAGATCCACTCCTCATTGGAGCAAGAAATTAGAGAGGGCCAAGCAATGGATGAGGAGATCAAGGAGATCAAGGAAAGAATCCGACAAGGAATAGAGAAGGATTTCAAGGAGGATGAAAAGGGTACGCTCTGGCTAGGAAAAAGGATTTGTGTGCCGAACATAAGACACCTCCGCGACATGATATTGAAGGAGGCACATGACTCACCCTATTCCATACATCCCGGAAGCACCAAAATGTACAAGGACTTGAACACTTGTTATTGGTGGGATGGTATGAAGAGGGATATTGCCGAATACGTTGCCCTATGCGACACATGCCAACGGGTGAAGGCCGAACATCAAAAACCCGCTAGATTGTTGCAACCTTTGAAAATACCCGAATGGAAGTGGGAGGATATCAGTATGGATTTCATCGTCGGATTGCCACGTACTCAGTCGGGTTATGACTCCATCTGGGTTATCGTGGACCGATTGACGAAAACCACCCATTTTCTCCCTGTAAAGACCAGTTACAGCGTTGCGCAATTGGCCGAATTGTACATGGAGCAGATCGTGTGCCGTCATGGAGTTCCGAGGAGGATAGTCTCGGATCGAGGTTCTCAGTTTACCTCTAGATTCTGGAGGAAGCTGCAGAAAGCCATGGGTACACGACTGGATTTTAGCTCCGCCTATCACCCACAAACAGATGGACAAACCAAAAGGACAAACAAAATTTTGAAGGACATGTTGAGAGCTTGCGGCTTGAAACGTGGGCGTAGTTGGGATAGGAGTTTACCGTATGCCAAATTCTCCTATAACAACAGCTATCAAGCTAGCTTGAAGATGTCGCCTTTCGAAGCATTATATGGTAGACGGTGTAGAATGCCACTGTTTTGGAACGAGACCAGAAAAAATCAGGTGTTTGGACCCGAAGTGCTACAAGAAGCCGAAGAGCAAGTCCAAACGGTACAGGAGAACTTAAAAGCCGCTCAGTCACGACAGAAAGGCTATGTGGACAATAGGCGAAGGAAGTTGACTTTCGAAGTAGGAGACTTCGTATACCTTAAGGTATCGCCTATCCGAGGCCAACGATGTTTCAACGTCAAAGGCAAGCTAGCACCTCGCTACATCGGACCATTTAAGATTCTGGATAAGCGAGGAGAAGTAGCCTATCAACTAGAGCTCCCAAACCACCTCTCCGACATACATGACGTGTTTCATGTATCCCAGCTCAAGAAGTGCTTGAGAATACCAGAGGAATAAGTATCAATGGGAGAGCTTGAACTTAAAAAGGACCTGACTTATGCGGAACACCCTGTCCGAATCTTGGACGTAAAGGAAAGGGTCACCCGAAACAAAGTAATTCGATGGTGCAAGGTACAATGGAGCCATCACACCGAAGCTGAAGCCACATGGGAGCGAGAAGAGGATATCAAAGCAGAATTTCCCCATATATTTTCTACTAACGAATCTCGAGGGCGAGATTCAAATTAAGGGGGGTAGATTTGTGACACCCTCATCTCAGGTGTCAGCATATGTTCATGTTTTAAGAAGAGGAAACATTTTAAGAAAAGTAGGAACAGAGAAAAATACCAAAAGGATAGCCAAAAAGGGCCGAATCCAGCTCTCAGAAAGCGCCGAAGACAACTTACCGTGGCCGCTGGCCACGTGGCGTGTTCGGAGCTCGTCCCTGCGAGGTGGGGAGAGGTCCGCCGCTAAAATAGCTACGTGGCAGGTTCGGGACTCACCTCCGCAAAAGGGGAGAGGTCCGACCCTGGGGGGCACGTGTTGCTCTCGGAGCTTTCCTCTGCGGAAGAAGCAAAGGCATTTCCGCAGGACACATGTCACCTTCGGAGCTAGTTGTCACGGAAATCAGAGGACCAGTCGCGCGGGATACGTGTTGATCTCGGAGCCCACCTCCGAGAGGTCCTGTTCTATTGGACACTCGTCGTCACCGGAGCTTATCTTCAGGAGGTCTGTCGCTGCTGGACACGTGTCGACCTCGGGGCATGTCCCTGAAGAAAGAAGAGAGGAAAGACCGGCGCCAACACGTGGCGTGCGTGGAGCTCACCTCCAAAGGAGGGGGAGGTCTCGGTCGATTGACACGCGGCACAACCGGAGCTCGTCTCTGCGGAAAAGGAGATACCAGGCCCCGGAAGGACACGTGGAGCCTCCGGAGCTCATCGCCTCGAAGGTAACGAGTTCTGGAGCGGCTGTTACGCGTAAGAATACCGATACGTAAAGGAAGCTGACCTGAATTCCACAACGTTACCGCACCAAATCAACTAAAGATAAGATGATAGGATCCAACGACGATCTGAATAAGACTCTTATTTGGGATACAATCAAGTTAGGACTCTTGTCTTCCCGATTACAAATAGAACCCAGAACCTCTAGCCGAAACCACAAACTTCTTTTCCAACTCCTGAGCCGACGACTTAGAGCCCTAGCCCCAACTCGCCGAGAAAGCCATCGCTGGAGCGCGGCAAGGAAGATCGCCGGAGGAAAGCCCAGCGGTCTGAGGAGGACCTCGAAGACCGAGAGGAACGTAAGGTAGGCCCCAATACCACCTTACAATATCGTTGTGTTTTCTTTGCATCTGTTCTTTGATTCCTTTCGAACAGAAGCCTTCTCGTGGACAGATTACTTGATGATCAGGTTGATCTAAAGACAAGATCATTGCCACGTCCACCTTTGATCCGAACACCTCTGTCCATGCAAGCCATGCAAAAACACACCAATCTAATAAAAATAATAGGATAGCATGCATATGCATCATCGCATCTAGTTTAAGGTTGTGCATGATATTGATTGCTGTGAATCTTGTATCCACGAGATCCTACCTAGCAGGACAAGATCAGGGAGCTGTCTACGACGAACTGCAGCAACCAGGTTTAGAGATCCAAGAACAACCGGAACCGCAAGAACAAGGCAAGTGCTCCTTGACCATGTTGATCCTATGTTTTGAGTAAAACTATTTTGTTTTGCGAAAAGGTGTGTGTGCTGAGTCAAACATGATGGAAAACCCCTTTTATAGGAGTTTACTAGTTTTGGTTGAACTACCCTTGTCGCCTGGGAAGTTTATGACTCGGGTATGGTTTTTTTGCTTTATGCTTTGCTGAGTCTATGGGAATGGGGAGCGAGATAGATGTGTCTAGCTAACTGCACTCATATTGATAATGAGAAACTAATGTTAATAATGAACATGGACCGGAGGGAGATCTAGGCAAGACTGGGTTTGTGAATGAGGTAGCATGAGATGGTGGTTTACTTGCCATAGATCTAAGGACCGGTTCATGCATGCACATGCCAGGATAACAGTGCCACCACAAGGCCAAGTATGGGTGCGGCTTAGCTGAGTAATTAGGTAAGTTGCTAGAGTGTTATGGACTGTGGAAGGCGAGGGGAATGGGAGTCGAGTGAGGACTGCCCTGGGAACTGCATGGGACAAGAGGGGGGCCGTGGGTGGGAGAATTGGAGATTCTAGCCTGCCGGTGAAACCTTAGTGAGTCCATACATCTAGTAACCCCTTTGTAAAGGCTATTTTGTGATCTCTTGACCATACACCGACGGTTGTGTACTGGTATAATGGAGGTTCTGCCGTCACCGACGGGTGATGAAATCACAAACTTGTGGGTAAAGAGGTGCAAACTCTGCAGAGTCTAAAACTATCATGATAGCCGAGCTTACGGTCACGAGCACCTGGCTAAACTGCCATGATTAGTTGGGATGGTTATTGGGAAGGTTACTGGTTTGGTTATGGTTTGGTTTGGGACTGTTGAGTTTGGGTGATAAGATGGTTGCATGACTGTTTAGCCATGGCAACGAGTTTGGTCTCGGTGTGAGGCGAAGTTGTTTTAAGATGGTAGCGAATACGGGGAGGTATTCGTGAGTAAGAATGAACATGTAAAGCAATGAAGGTATGTTGATAATTTAACACATGCTGGGATTACATTCATCTAAAGTTAAGTTGCTGTTTTATCATGTTTTATAAATCTGCTTTTTCTGCAAATAAGCCTTTTTATACCTACCTTGTTTATGAGCTGCGTATCATGTGTTTTCCCGCACTTGCTGAGTACATCATTGTACTCAAACTTGCATTATTATTTCATCATCAGCAGCAGGAGAAGCCTACTATGAAGACCAAGTGGAGCATTATGGCGTGCGATCTGTTCTCAACCTTGCCTGTGGAGGGAGTAGAGATGGAGCCACTTCTGCTTAGATTTGCTTCCGCATTAGCTGAATTGCTTCCGCATAGAAATAAGACTTCCGCTGTGAGCATGAGTCCAAGACTCATGAGGTATTGTAATAAACTCTGTTATTCGTGGTAACATATAAATCTGAATTCAGTTTATGGAACGTATGTGTATGTGTGATGAACATCCTGGGCACACATATGCATTAGTTCTCGGTTCCGTGGTTTTCCCACAGAATTGACGGCGTCACAGCTGGCAAGGACCCGGAACGAGAAGTAGCCACACTGCTAGAGCGCCCTAGGTCCTTACGCTGCTATGGGCCCGGAGGAACAAGTTTAGGACATTGGCAAAGAGCTACCTACTTCGCCCAAGTCATTCCAGACCGTTGCGCTATCAAGGGTCCGAAGACTACATCATTAACTCAACACACAAGACTTGGAACAAAGGGTGTTCATTAATGATAGGGTTCGGCATACAAAGGGGGATACAAGGCCACTGAGGAACCTAGCAGCTACAAGTCGAGCAATCTTCTTCTCCATGGCATACTTGGTTGTTTCCCAAGCCAACCTCTGCGGAGAGAGATGGTCACCTGCTATAAGACCAAGGACGTCCAACAAACATATCAGTCTAACATATCAGCGACGTCGGGGACATCTAGTATTGTGTGGGCTAGGCGCTATCGATGGCAGGCTTTGTTGTCCACAACAGTGCCCAGTGTAGTGTGGGGCATGTCCTCTAGGCGCCTTGCCGGAGAAGGGAGATCTGCCGGCACCGGAAGAAGATGAAGAACAAGGAGGTCAAGCCTTCCTCCGTCAGTCATCTGATACCCCCCAGCGCTGGCGTAGAGACATCCTGCAAATTAGGGATCCTGTCCCCGATGACTTCCCTTACCATCGGCTTGCCATTTGGATGGATTATGCTTCTATCCGGGACCGTCATGGAGAAGGACACCTTGGGGAGCCGCATAGAAGGCCGCACACACATGAACATCTCGCAAAAGTGGACGTAGACGGCTATCGGTGTAAGGGCATAAGGTGGACGAGAGTGCTGGGAAGCGGAGGCTTCCTGCGCGCAAGAAGAGGACAAAGGTTGCATGGTGAAGGAGGGTACCACCCAACACCGGAAGGCCTCCTTTTATACACATCCGCAACCTCTCGTAGAGCAACAGGAGCTGTTATTGGGCTTCCACCGCAGTGCGCCGCGGGCTATTCGCCTCCCCAACAATGGGTAGGACCCAGGTCTACCTGTCAGACACTGGGGGCCAGGCGGGTAACTTCTCGAGAAAGTTCGGCGGTTCCCGAGGAAAGCGGCACGGTGGAGCTGTAGCGACCAACCCATTGGTTGCCGCAGTAAGTGCCCCGAGACAACCCCTCATGCACGTCGACTCGGCACTCGCCTACCACAATGACGGGTAGGACCCAGGTCCACCCATCAGACACTGGGGGCCAGGCGGGTAACTACTCGGGAACGTCCGGTGGTTCCTGAGGAAAGCGGCGCAGTGAACCTGCAGCGACCGACCCATGGACTGCTACAGTAATTACGCGAGGGAACCCCTCGAGTGCATCATCATGACCCGTCAATCAAGAGTATATACGATGACACGCTGCCGCTTTGACTGGTGAATACGCCCACTACGCCAAGGTTGTTTCCACCTCTGGCGCCTCCTAGGTACAACCGCTCATCCACTACGCAGAAATCTCGCCACCACTTCGGCTTCCAAAGTGCATGTTCAAAACCTCAACGCGGGAGAGATGGAGATCCCACCTGCGGGCTCGTTGCCTCCCCCGAGGTGGGCCCGGGGGCCACTGCCAGTACCCTGAAGACCGGGTACCCCCGCGTAGAGGGTAAAAGATAGCCCAGGCTCCACCTCCCTGGCTGAGGTGGGCCCTGGCGTAGCCACATGTCCTTAGCCCTGAGGTCAGCTCTGGGGCTGCCACGTGCGCTTCAGTTCTAGAGCCGACACGTGCCCTAGGCTCCGGTCCGAGCCTCCCCACTAAGGTGAGGTCCGGAGCTGCCACATGTCTCCCAGCTAAGAGCCTCCTCCCTGCTGAGGAGTGCTCCGTAGCTGACACGTGCCCTGGGATTCGGCCCGAGCCTCCCTGCTGAGGTGAGGTCCGGAGCTGCCACGTGTCTCTTGTCTCAGAGCCACCTCCCTGCCGAGGAAAGCTCCGGAGCTGACACGTGCCCTGGGCTCCGGTCCGAGCCTCCCCTGTGAGGTGAGGTCCGGAGCTGCCACGTGTCTCTTGGCTTAGAGCCACCTCCCTGCCAAGGAAAGCTCCGTAGCTGACACGTGCCGTGGGCTCCGGTCCGAGCCTCCCCGCTGAGGTGAGGTCTGGAGCTGCCACGTGTCTCCAGTCTCAGAGCCTCCTCCCTGCTGAGGACAGCTCCGGAACTGACACGTGCCCTGGGTTCTGGCTTCAGCCTCCACGTCGAGGTGAGGTCCGGAGCTGCCACGTGTCCCCTGCCTCCAAACCCGTCGATAAGAGCTCCGAAGCCACCACGTGCCCCACAATCCGTCGTGGACAGTGGGTCGACGAAGTCAAGGAGGAAGTGCTCTGTCCGGCTTCGCATTCAAGGCTCGCGCCTTCCCCAGAAGCATGGCACACTACACAAGCCTCCATCGAGGCCCGTTCACCATTACGGTGACAAGACAGGACGACAAGTTGTAACAGCGGTACAGTGCCGCCCAACAGCACGAAGCCGCCCAAGCAGGGCGAGAATACGCGGCAACAAGACGGTGTCTTCATCATCACCTGACACATGGACACGAGCGCTCAGCGCGCCATGCGGCGGGACTTAACTCCCCCACCGACTTCTCTACTCAGAGGATGAACCTCTAGATCATGTATAGGGTTCACATAGTTTCGGGGCCACCTGTCAGGCCCCAAGCCACATTGTAACCACCCTGGCCTTGGACTATAAAAGGATCGGGGTGACCACCCGACAAGGGGTTGGTTCCACATTCGCAGCCCTGCACCCTCACAAGCACACACGCGCAAGCAATAGAACAAGCACTCCCGTGGACATAAGGTATTACGCTCCAGCAGCCTGAACCACGTAAATCTCGGTGTTCATCCGCTCCCTCGAGCACGGTCGCGTAGGGCGCCAAGCCCTCTCCGATCAAAGAACCTCGCGGGCTGCTTCCGAGCAGGTCGGGAGGAGTGTCACAGCTCACACACTCTGACAAAAACAAAAGAGGTTGCCACTGCTATGGCAAAGCCGAATAGTTTCTTCAACGGCAATTCACTTCCATTGTGTTATGCTGTAGTGCAAGTTCTTCAGATCATTGATAATTATTATGAAGATTATGAGATAGGCCACATCACACCTGAGGGGATCACGACTCTGGGATAGGCCGTCAACCAATTAATCCTTTGGCACCGACGTGATATTGTGTTGGACGATGGGCCGATGTCTAGCCCCATCACCTCTCCAAAGATTGCAGTGTGGCGGACCGGAATCCGCTCATCCAGGATCGCAGAGGGTGGTGCCGCGTGATGCGACACCCGACAGCACACGTCATAAGAACACATCATATTACATGGGAAAAACAAACTGGATGTACAAAGTAGTACACTTCTCAGTTACAAACTAGGGTCTTGCTTACACAGCGGAAGTTTCTTTTATACAACTCACGCCCGCCTGTCTAGCAAAAGTGGTTGCCCAGCCCTAGGGCAACCCACACTAGCTGCACTCCTCAGCTCAGCGCGGCGTGTACGGCTCCCGCTCAGCCGTGGTCCCCGACGGAGGGTAACCCTCGCCGGTGGACTCATACTCCGAGTCCGTGGGTGGCTCCTCACCTGAAAAACACTCAAGCAGCAACCGTGAGCACGAAGGCTCAGCAAGGCTTAACCGACACACCTAAGCATGAAACTATACATGAGGGGTACAATGGACATAGGATAGTAACCTTTCAGCAAAAGGACACACCTACAAGTTCATCCTTAGTTCATCTTTTAGCAATAAGTTAACGGTTCATGAAATCTGAAATTTAGTAAGCAGTATTTGGTGGCACACATGTAGCAATACAATTATATCAACCAGCAATATTGAATCAACATGTTTCATCCATTAATCTACGTCACGACTCAGTGACCAAGTGGTACTCTTCACCGCGAGGGACGGCGAATCGACTCGATATACACCTGCAGGGAAACCAAAAGAGCACGTCACGTACGCCCACCCGTGGAGCTGCACAGCACGCTCACTCGATGTCGTACGGGACAACCTTTCACCCAACAGCCCAAACGTCGAACCGGTCGCACCGAAACGATCAGGAGGTTCCCCACACGGAGCATCTCTCTATGCCCGTTGGCAGATTTCCACCTTGCTGCCCTCAGCCTACACCTATAAATCGGTGCGTTATGCCTCGACGCCCGGAGGTTTAGGCTACATCGGTTTATCGGGGCCCATATATCCGATATGCCTTCGGTACGTTCAAACTTGATCAGCGTAGGCCGCACACGGCTCGGTCCTCAATCGACACGGACAGGGCTGCGCACACAAGACTCCCTCTTGCTGCGCCCTAGCCCCTGCCCAGTCTCATTTTCATTACTAATGTGATCTCACATTGCTCAACCGAACCCGTGCGTCCCAATCCTATCTCGCGAGTAGATCCAAACTACTCGACTTGTACCGAAGCCCTATGAATCTTTAAGTATAGCCTATCTACTCGAGGTCTTAGACACTACCCTCACTCTTTAAGGGACCTTTGGTTATGCAAGTGGGGTTTCATTCATCCTATACCTAATGCACATACATACTTCATATGACACATGTAGACAAAGGAAAAACTTATAAAAAGGATAATGCAAACCGGGGCTTGCCTTGTTGCTGCTGGTCAGTAGTTAGTTCTTCGTCCGGAAGAAGGAAATCCAGCACTTCCGGGGTCTCTTCTTCAATGGCTACACGTTGAATACGATACTACATGTAAATTTAAATGCAATGTGTGAACTTAAATACATAATTGCTAATAACTCTAGCTAGCCCTCCCCTCTAGTTCTGAAATTTTTATGGCGGATTGGTAGGGTCCTAACCAGAGTTGTGACCAAGTTTTATTTGAAACAAAGTTCAATTGAACCTTGTACAAATAAAAGCCTCTTTGGTCAATAATTTAGCCTCAAAGTAATCCCAGGGTTTTTCATGGCTCCCACCATTACTTTCTGGAAACTAGAATTTAGGAGGGTTCTAATGGAGTTGGTTTCATGTCATTTGAAGAATTCTACAGAAAGTTATGTCCTATTAAGATTGGAGAAAAATCTGAAAAATGTTTCTGTACATTTTTCTATTTTCTCTGGGCAGTTCCCTTAATCACCCAATTAGGGTAACTAAATGAACTTGGATGAGTCTGAAAATTTTACTGGTATTCAGGGATTTTCCAATGAACCTTTCAACCAAATTTCAGAATTTTTCATAAAGTAGTTCTCCAGGTAAAATTCCCGACAGTTTAAAACTTAGGGATTTAACTATGGAAAACTATTCACTTTCATGAGCTGAATTTGGTATTGCTGGAAAGTGCTCAGAGAGCTAAATCCAACCAAATTTGGTTCACTCGATTTGGAGCTTTCTAGCCAAAGTTATGAGGATTTGAAGTTTGGAATAATCCTGAAAATCGGGGGAAAAATTTAAACTCTCGGGCCCGCGGGGACACGTGTCGAGCGCGGAGGTGTCCGGCACACCGGAGATACCACATGTGTCGAGCGCGGAGGTGTCCGGCACACTGGAGCTCACAGGGTATTTTGCGCGCCAGCACAGCCGATCCCCGGCCACACCCGATCCCGGTTCAAACTCTTCAGCCGCTCACACGTGGGCCAGCCGGCTTCGTCTTCCTCCCGCCGTTTTCTCACGCCCGCGCCGCCGACCTCGCCGGAGCAGGCTAGGGGCTCGCCGGCTCACTGCGGCCGGACCTCCCAGGGGCTGAAACTCGCCGCCAGGGGGTTGTCGACGTCGAGGAACACGTCGGTGGTGTCAGGTCGGGCTGGGGGTGACCGGAAATAGCTCGGCGACGTGCCGCTGCCTCGGTTGAGGTTCTACACCGTGGACCGTGGTTTTTAAACCCGCCAACACCTCGAACAAACGGCCCTACAGCATCAGTGTACCTCTAGGAAGCTCGACAAGGTGTCAAATGGGTTTAGGGATGGCAGCAAGTCGGTCGGCACCGTGTGACCGATCGTGCCCGCCATGACCGCCCTCGATCGAGTTCGAAATTCGTCACTCCTAGACAGTTTCACGCTATGGATGCAGAAAAGAACTTGATCGCCGGCTAGTCCAGCGTCTATGTGCAAGATTTGATGACCTCCGAAAGATCATAGAGCGAGAATTTAAAGAAACCGTACTGGAAGCTTGGTTTACGGTCGCCGGAGCAAAAACTAGAAATTCTCTGCGGATTCTTCACGGTTGGCTTCCAAACTTGGAGGAGAGCCGCACGGTGGTCGCGCGCTCCTGTTGCCTCTCTCGCTGGACCGTGAAAACGCCTGTGGAACGCTGCCTACGGGCGCCTGACTCTCGGCTGAGGCTAGGTCGCCGCTGTGGCGATCGTGTTTGGGCAAAGGAGGTTGGAGCTCGAGGTTTCTGGTGTTGGAGAAGTGGAGTGCGAGCTTAGGTGGCTGTCTAGCATCTCAGGGACGAAGGAGGAGATGGTTTTGCTGGTTTTCCCGATTGAGCAGAGAGCTGCGGCGAGAAACAATGCTGCTGCTCGGGTTTGCCCGCGAGAAGATAAAGCCGGCGGACTCCTGCTCGGCTGAGGCGGTGCCGGTCATGTGGGGGCGCGAGCCAGCCGCCCTGGGCGCCAGTGCGCGGAGAGGGAAGCAGCTGGTGGCGCTGGTAGCTGCTCGGTGGCACAGCCGACAGCTGCTCGGTGGAATTTCCCACCGAGACTCTGACTTTGGGTGCAAGTTTCTCCTTTTCCCCTCTATGACCTGTGGGTCCCACCCGGGGTTTTAACCTCTGAAATTTACTCCTAATCACTGTTGCAAACAGTGAGCCCCATAATACCCCTGGTGATTCAAATTGTTCACCCCTGAGCCATTTGAATTGAATAGAATTCAAATTGGGTTGAGTTTGAGTGAATTTCAGCACAAGTTCAGTTTTGAATTCAAATAAAGTTTGAATTCGTCCCACTTAGCTCATGTCAAGATCAACTCCGAATGGGGTGAAAATTGGTGTGGTGTGGTGATGAACACTTCAAATGTGTGCCAAAACTGAGGCCCTTACATTCCTCCACCCTTAAAAGAATCTCGTCCCGAGATTACAAAAGAAGAGATAGCGATGTAGTAGGGACTTACTCGTGTTGAGAAGCCATGAACTCCGGGTAATTTGAACGAAGGAATTCCTCGCTCTCCCACGTCGCTTCTTCCACAGTGTGGTTACTCCAGAGGATCTTGTAGAACCACAACGTTCTGCTACGCGTGGTTCGGGCTTTCTCATCAAGGATTTCCACCGGATACTCATCATATGTTAAATCCGGTTTCAACTCGCCAATGTCTTCGGTAGGAACAACAGCTGTATGCTTCAAACATTTTCGCAGTTGAGAAACATGGAAAACATCATGGACACCAGCAAGAGATGCCGGTAGCTTCAATCTATATGCTGCTGGTCCACACTCCTCGGTGATAGCATAGGGTCCAATGAAACGGGGACCGAGCTTTCCCTTCACACCGAACCGGTGCACGCCCTTCATTGGAGACACGCGTAGGTACACGTGTTCCCCAACGTCAAAGTGCAACGGCCTACGCCTCTTATCAGCGTAGCTCTTCTGTCGGGATTGAGCGGCTTTTAAATTGGCTTGAATTGTCCGAACGCGCTCTTCGGCGTCGTTCACCACATCAAGCCCGAATGTGACCCTTTCACCGGACTCGCACCAATTCAATGGGGTGCGGCACTTGCGACCGTAGAGAGCTTCATAGGGTGCCATCTTGATACTCGCCTGATAGCCGTTGTTGTACGAGAATTCCGCCAATGGTATGTGATTATCCCAGTTCCTACCATGGTGGATGGCACATGCTCTCAACATGTCCTCCAGAACTTGATTCACCCTCTCTGTCTGGCCATCTGTCTGAGGGTGGTAGGCGGAGCTCCTAATCAGTTTAGTACCCAAAGCAGCGTGCAACTGCTCCCAAAAGCGAGATACAAACAATATACCTCGGTCTGAGACTATGGTCTTGGGTACACCATGCAGGCATAGAATCCTGGCAATGTATAACTCCGCATATCGGTTGGCATGGAAATGTGTATGCACGGGAATGAAGTGAGCTAACTTGGTCAGTCGGTCAACAACCACCCAAATGGAATCATGTTTGTTGGATGTTAAGGGTAATCCCACGATGAATTCCATGCTCACATCTTCCCATTTCCATGCTGGAATCTTCAGGGATTGCAGCAGCCCTGATTTCCTCATATGATCAGCCTTCACTCGTCTACACGTATCACACTCGGATACGTACTTCGCTACCTCCCACTTCATCCGTGTCCACCAAAATTTCCGTTTCAAATCTTGGTACATTTTGTTGCTGCCCGGATGAATGGAGTATTTAGACAAGTGGGCTTCGTCGAGGATCTTCTTCCTCAGTTCCATGTCCCGGGGTACGACTATGCGGTCATTGAACCACAGCGTCCCCTCATCATCCTTCCGAAAACACTTGATCTCTCCATTGTCTATCCGTCTCCGGAGATGTGCCATGCCTTTATCCATCTTCTGAGCTGCAATGATGTTCTCCCTAATAGTAGGGATGAGGGCAAGGTTGTACAGCGATCCATAAGGAACCAAGTATAAATTTGGCTCTTCCTCCTCCACCGGTGTAATGGTGAGGTGATGGACATGTGATTTCAGACTCAGCGCGTCGGCAACCACATTCACCTTGCCGGGGTGGTAGTGAATCTCAATTTCATAGTCCTTGATTAATTCTAACCACCTCCGTTGCCTCATGTTCAGCTCCTTCTGGGTGAAAATGTATTTCAAGCTCTTGTAGTTGGTGTAGAGATGCACTAGATTCCCCAGGAGATAGTGCCTCCACATTTTCAGCGCCAAAACCACTGCAGCAAGCTCAAGGTCATGAGTGGGATAGTGCTGCTCGTGGTTCCGAAGTTGGCGTGAGCCATATGCGACCACACGTCCTTCCTGCATCAACACGCAGCCGAGCCCAATACCAGACGCGTCACAATACACGTCGAAGGGCTTTGTTGTATCCGGCTGAGCTAATACCGGGGCTGTGGTGAGATGCTTCACCAATGCTCGGAACGCTCCTTCACACGCCGTGTCCCAAACATATTTCGTCCCTTTCTTCAGCAATTCCGTCATCGGCTTAGCGAGCTTGGAGAAGCTTGGAATAAATCTCCGGTAGTACCCCGCTAACCCGGGGAAGCTTCTGACTTCATGAACTGAAGTGGGAGCTCTCCATTTCAGCACTTGCTCTATTTTGCTTGGGTCAACCGCAATGCCTTCCGCTGAGATGATATGTCCCAAGAATGGCACTTGGCTGATCCAAAACTCGCATTTACTGAACTTGGCGTAGAGCTTGTGGTCTCGCAATTGTTGAAGAACGATTCGCAAATGTTCGGCATGTTCGGCTTCTGTCTTGGAGTAAACCAAGATATCATCGATGAACACTACCACGAACTTGTCCAGCTCCGGCATGAACACCGAGTTCATGAGATACATGAAATGGGCTGGAGAATTTGTGAGACCAAAGGACATGACGAGATATTCATATAATCCATATGTCGTTGAGAAGGCCGTCTTCGGGATATCCTCCGCCCGGATCATTATCTGGTGATATCCAGAGCGAAGGTCCATCTTGGAGAACACACTTGCACCCACAAGTTGATCAAACAATATGTCGATGTGGGGCAGTGGGTACTTATTCTTGATGGTGACGGCGTTGAGCGGCTGGTAATCCACACAAAGCCTCAAGGTTTCATCTTTCTTCTTCACGAACAGCGCCGAGCATCCCCAAGGCGAGGAACTCGGCCTAATGAAACCCTTGCTCAACAGATCATTGAGCTGTTCTTTTAGTTCCGCCAGCTCATTTGGAGCCATCTTGTATGGTCTCCGTGATATGGGCGTAGTCCCGGGTGCGAGCTCGATCTTGAACTCGACATCCCGCTCAGGTGGCATGCCCGGTAGATCATCCGGGAACACGTCAGGATACTCCCGGACTACGGGGATGTCTTCTAACTTGAGAGCTTCAGTATTGTTGATCACTGAAACCTCCCGGACTGGATTATCTAATAGGAGGGACTGCGGACGGTGTAATGGAGAGTTGAGGTGAACCGTCCGTGATAGTGTTTCCAGGACAGCGCCATGGTAGCTTAGCCATGACATTACCAAGATTGCATCAATCTTCTGTCCCCCTAGGATAATCATAGTGGTGGGATATATCTTCCCACCTAAGCACAGTGGCGCTTTTGGAACCATCATCGTTGCTGAAATCTTTCCTCCCGGCGAGCAGATTATATACGAACACTCGGTTGGAAAGGCTTCCAGCTGATGCTTAGCCACGTACGATGCACTTATAAAGTTGTGGGTTCTACCAGAATCAAAAAGTATGATGATGGCTTGATGGTTGAGAGTGAACGTACCCGCCAGCACATTGTCTCCTTCTGGGGTGTCCTCGTTGTCGAGGTTGCGGACACCTCCAGTCCACTGACCAACCTTCTTCACCGGAGGTCGGCCTCGAGCACCGCCCTGGAGCTGGGCTTGCCCGCTGCTCTGCTGCCCCTGGGGACAGTCCTTCGCGAAGTGGCCCGCCTGGCCACACGTGAAGCAGGTGAAACGGGGCGGTCCCCCGCTGATCGGTGGACAGAAACCCGGGGCGCGTTGTGGCGATGGAAACGCCCGGGGTACCGTCTGCTGCTGCTGTAGCTGTTGCTGTCTTGGTGGTGGCATCGGCGGACGGAACGGGGGTGCTTGGAACGAACGTCCCCCGAACTGTTGAGGCCGCGCCGGTGGTCGCCACTGCTGCCCGGATGGTGTCCGATACACGATACGGTACTTCTGGGGCGCGCCACCACCGCTGCTAGGTGGAGTGCTGCGCTTCCTCTGCTCAGCTGCCAACTCCCGCTGAGCGTCCTCTTGCATGATTGCGGCATTGACTAGGTCATTGAATGTGCCGTGGTTCCACTGTACGAGATGGGTCTTCATTTTGGGGTGTAACCCCCGATAGAAGTGCTCCCTCTTCTTCTCCTCCGTGGAGATGTAGTCTGACGCATACAGCGCCAGATGGTTGAAGGCACGGGAGTAGTCGTGGGCACTCCTCCCGCCCTGCTTCAGTTCCAAGAATTCTTGGAACTTCCTCTTCATTATTCCGGGAGGGAAGTGATAGGCGCGGAATGCCTCCCGGAACTCTTGCCATTCCACGGCATGGCCAGCCGGACGTGAGGCGACATAATTCGCCCACCACGAACCAGCGGCACCGTGGAGCTGCTGTGCTGCGAACAGGGTCTTCTGCCGCTCCGTACACTGGAGCAGCCCAAACTTGGACTCGATGGTCCGCAGCCAGTTGTCAGCCTCCAGTGGTTCTTCAGCTTCGGTGAACACTGGAGGGTGCGTACTCATGAAATCCGAGTACGACACTTCGCGGGGCTCACAAGGCCCTCGCTCTTGACGTCCCCCCGCCTGGGACGTATTCTGCACGATCGTGCGGAGCAGGTCGGTCTGCTCCTCACGACCTCCCACCAATGCCGCTATCACATCCGCTAGAGTAAGCGGAGGCGGCGGTGGTGGCTGCTACTGCGGGGTGCTGTCGTAGGTCGGTGGCTGGGAGTCATCGCCTCCACCTTGGCTAGAGCCACCAACCTCGTGCGTGGTCCTAGTGCGATCCATCTGCAACCATACGACAATAACATCAGTCCTGCAACAGAGTGCATGCAGTCTAAATGAAATAGGGGTAAAACATAATGACAATGAAAATATGCGATACATCTCGTAAGTAGATAGTGTAATAACTTTGCACAAGCTACACCATTACCAGACCAAACACAAGCTAGTTTAATCCAACTTGATGAACCTCCACTTTGGAAGCTCACCAAAACTAGGTTTGGCCACCACGAGACATTACTATCGCGTTGTCATCACGTATACCCTTAGGGTACAACACCCTCTCCAATGAGTTCAACTGTCATTCTTTTGTCAGAATGACCAGTCTCTACCTATTCCAGGTTTTGATCTGGTTCTGGGCATTTTCATGACTCAAGCTGAATACCAAAGTTAAAGTTAACTTCAGTATCTTTCCAACGAGTACTCATTTGCCCCAAGATCAGCTTTGGTTCAAAAGTTATGCTAATCCAAAGCAGCAGAATTTCTGGAAGAATTTTAACAGCATCTCCCTTGGAAGTGGCTGTTTTCAACCCTGATTTCCACTAAATTCTGTGCTGAAATTTCAGGAACTTTGAATTGCAAAGATGTCACACATTTTCTGCTCTTTCTAAGGATGTATTATATGACAATTTTAGATTTTTTCTACAAGGAGTTAATGTTTGAAAAAACAGATCAGTTCAGAGGATGTTTTACTCTGCCCTGGTTCTGGACAGTTTACATTCCTCTGGGATTTCAGCCATCTTAAGGCGAGTTTCAGCTCTGGAAGTCTACAACAAAGTTGTAGAGTACTTGAATACCTTTCCAGAACTATATAGCACACCGCCCTGGGCTAAAAGACCTGCGAGTTTATGCCCTGTTGAAGATCAGCAAACTTGCTGTCCAAAACAGAGCACTCTGTTTTTCAGCCCTGTTGGCTATCCTACTCCACTATCCCCTTCTTATACCCAACCAGGGTCCTAAATGTTGAACCTATAGATTTTAATTCCTTGTTATTTTTATTTTTATGCATATGACTACAATATCTCGGTACTACGTTCCTCAAAAAGAAAATCCTAACCGGATCATACCGGCATATACGTCTCAAGTGTGGCACTAAATGGTCTCTCGCACACGTTTTCTACACGGATACATACGTGGTTAGTACCTGCAGAAGACCACACAATAATGGTGCAATCAATGGTTATTCATTTCAGGCAGTTCCATATTTTGAAATTAAATACAAACGCCCGTATCATTTCCATACGGCCGTCCTTGAGTTAGGTCACGTCTCAAGGTACGTGATCGTGTTTCAACACCACACGACGGGGAACCCGAGTATGTCATGAACGGGTCGTCACGGTTGGGAATGTTATCAACCCAACGGATACCACCTACTGCCCTGCAGGGCACGCCGATGGCAAGCGCTGCGTATGTCCTCCTGGGCTATTTCCAGACGAACACACTCTCGCGTTACTGACCACGCGATGGGGTCTTCACTTACTTGCCTAATGCACGCTAGGGATCAGCATTTCATATGAACTCAGGAACATGAAGAGTCCAAGAGTTTCATATTGACGTCTCACACCAAGCTGTGAGACAAATCCCTGAACCACGTTCCTCGTCAGGGGGAGCTAAAACCGAAATTGAACCGCTTTCGGTGGCGTTCCTTACCATACTTACCAGAGCGTAAGTGCGTCGTTACATAATTGAAATTCAGAATTATAACACATAAGTTAGTCTTTGCCACTTTAATTAACTACGCTAATATAGTCCTTACTTGGGCAACTACCGAATCCTCACCGTATACCTAAGTTTTTCCCATAACGCAGTCCTTTAGTACTGTGCTATCCCCACTGCAGCTCTGATACCAGGCTGTGGCGGACCGGAATCCGCTCATCCAGGATCGCAGAGGGTGGTGCCGCGCGATGCGACACCCGACAGCACACGTCATAAGAACACATCATATTACATGGGAAAAACAAACTGGATGTACAAAGTAGTACACTTCTCAGTTACAAACTAGGGTCTTTCTTACACAGCGGAAGTTTCTTTTATACAACTCACGCCCGCCTATCTAGCAAAAGTGTTTTCCCAGCCCTAGGGCAACCCACACTAGCTGCACTCCTCAGCTCAGCGCGGCGTGTACGGCTCCCACTCAGCCGTGGTCCCCGACGGAGGGTAACCCTCGCCGGTGGACTCATACTCCGAGTCCGTGGGTGGCTCCTCACCTGAAAAACACTCAAGCAGCAACCGTGAGCACGAAGGCTCAGCAAGGCTTAACCGACTCACCTAAGCATGAAAATCTACATGAGGGGTACAATGGACATAGGATAGTAACCTTTCAGCAAAAGGACACGCCTACAAGTTCATCCTTAGTTCATCTTTTAGCAACAAGTTAACAGTTCATGAAATCTGAAATTTAGTAAGCAGTATTTGGTGGCACACATGTAGCAATACAATTATATCAACCAGCAATATTGAATCAACATGTTTCATCCATTAATCTACGTCACGACTCAGTGACCAAGTGGTACTCTTCACCGCGAGGGACGGCGAATCGACTCGATATACACCTGCAGGGAAACCCAAAGAGCACTTCACGTACGCCCACCCGTGGAGCTGCACAGCACGCTCACTCGATGTCGTACAGGACAACCTTTCACCCAACAGCCCAAACGTCGAACCGGTCGCACCGAAACAAGCAGGAGGTTCCCCACACGGAGCATCTCTCTATGCCCATTGGCAGATTTCCACCTTGCTGCCCTCAGCCTACACCTATAAATCGGTGCGTCATGCCTCGACGCCCTGAGGTTTAGGCTACATCGGTTTATCGGGGCCCATATATCCGATATGCCTTCGGTACGTTCAAACTTGATCAGCGTGGGCCGCACACGGCTCGGTCCTCAATCGACACGGACAGGGCTGCGCACACAAGACTCCCTCTTACTGCGCCCTAGCCCCTGCCCAGTCTCATTTTCATTACTAATGTGATCTCACATCGCTCAACCGAAGCCGTGCGTCCCAATCCTATCTCGCGAGTAGATCCAAACTACTCGACTTGTACCGAAGCCCTATGAATCTTTAAGCATAGCCTATCTACTCGAGGTCTTAGACACTACCCTCACTCTTTAAGGGACCTTTGTTTATGCAAGTGGGGTTTCATTCATCCTATACCTAATGCACATACATACTTCATATAACACATGTAGACAAAGGAAAAACTTATAAAAAGGATAATGCAAACCGGGGCTTGCCTTGTTGCTGCTGGTCAGTAGTTAGTTCTTCGTCCGGAAGAAGGAAATACAGCACTTCCGGGGTCTATTCTTCAATGGCTACACGTTGAATACGATACTACATGTAAATTTAAATGCAATGTGTGAACTTAAATACATAATTGCTAATAACTCTAGCTAGCCCTCCCCTCTGGTTCTGAAATTTTTATGGCGGATTGGTAGGGTCCTAACCAGAGTTGTGACCAAGTTTTATTTGAAACAAAGTTCAATTGAACCTTGTACAAATAAAAGCCTCTTTGATCAATAATTGAGCCTCTAAGTAATCCCAGGGTTTTTCATGGCTCCCACCATTACTTTCTGGAAACTAGAATTTAGGAGGGTTCTAATGGAGTTGGTTTCATGTCATTTGAAGAATTCTACAGAAAGTTATGTCCTAATTAAGATTGGAGAAAAATCTGAAAAAATGTTTCTGTACATTTTTCTATTTTCTCCGGGCCGTTCCCTTAATCACCCAATTAGGGTAAATAAATGAACTCGGATGAGTCTGAAAATTTTACTGGTATTCAGGGATTTTCCAATGAACCTTTCAACCAAATTTCAGAATTTTTCATAAAGTAGTTCTCCAGATAAAATTCCCGACAGTTTAAATCTTAGGGATTTAACTCTGGAAAACTATTCACTTTTCATGAGATGAATTTGGTATTGCTGGAAAGTGCTCAGAGAGCTAAATCCAACCAAATTTGGTTCACTCGATTTGGAGCTTTCTAGCCAAAGTTATGAGGATTTGAAGTTTGGAATAATCCTGAAAATCGGGGGAAAAATTTAAACTCTCGGGCCCGCGGGGACACGTGTCGAGCGCGGAGGTGTCCGGCACACCGGAGATACCACACGTGTTGAGCGCGGAGGTGTCCGGCACACCGGAGCTCACAGGGTATTTTGCGCGCCAGCACAGCCGATCCCTGGCCACACCCGATCCCGGTTCAAACTCTTCAGCCGCTGACACGTGGGCCAGCCGGCTTCGTCTTCCTCCCACCGTTTTCTCACGCCCGCGCCGCCGACCTCGCCGGAGCAGGCTCGGGGCTCGCCGGCTGACTGCTGCCGGACCTCCCAGGGGCTGAAACTTGCCGCCAGGGGGTTGTCGATGTCGAGGAACACGTCGGTGGTGTCAGGTTGGGCTGGGGGTGACCGGAAATAGCTCGGCGACGTGCTGCTGCCTCGATTGAGGTTCGACACCGTCGACCATGGTTTCTAAACCCGCCAACACCTCGAACAAACGGCCCTACAGCATCAGTGTACCTCTAGGAAGCTCGACAAGGTGTCAAAAGGGTTCAGGGATGGCGGCAAGTCGGTCGGCACCGTGTGACCGATCGTGCCCACCATGACCGCCCTCGATCGAGCTCGAAATTCGTCACTCCTAGACAGTTTCACGCTACGGATGCAGAAAAGAACTTGATCGCCGGCTAGTCCAGCGTCTATGTGCAAGATTTGATGACCTCCGAAAGATCATAGAGCGAGAATTTAGAGAAACCGTACCGGAAGCTTGGTTTACGGTCGCCGGAGCAAAAACTAGAAATTCTCTGCGGATTCTTCACGGTTGGCTTCCAAACTTGGAGGAGGGCCGCACGGTGGTCGCGCGCTCCTGTTGCCTCTCTCGCTGGACCGTGAAAACGCCTGTGGAACGCTGCCCACGGGCGCCTGACTCTCGGCTGAGGCTAGGTCGCCGCGGTGGCGATCGTCTTTGGGCAAAGGAGGTCGGAGCTCGAGGTTTCTGGTGTTGGAGAAGTGGAGTGCGAGCTCAGGTGGCTATCTAGCAGCTCAGGGACGAAGGAGGAGATGGTTTTGCTGGTTTTCCCGATTGAGCAGAGAGCTGCGGCGAGAAACAATGCCGCTGCTCGGGTTTGCCCGCGAGAAGATAAGGCCGGCCGACTCCTGCTCGGCTGAGGCGGTGCCATTCGCGTGGGGGCGCGAGCCAGCCGCCCTGGGCGCCAGCGCGCGGAGAGGGAAGCAGCTGGTGGCGCCGGTAGCTGCTCGGTGGCACATCCGACAGCTGCTCGGTGGAATTTCCCACCGAGACTCTGACTTTGGGTGCAAGTTTCTCCTTCTCCCCTCTATGACCTGTGGGTCCCACCCGGGGTTTTAACCTCTGAAATTTACTCCTAATCACTGTTGCAAACAGTGAGCCCCATAATACCCCTGGTGATTCAAATTGTTCACCCCTGAGCCATTTGAATTGAATAGAATTCAAATTGGGTTGGGTTTGAGTGAATTTCAGCACAAGTTCAGTTTTGAATTCAAATAAAGTTTGAATTCGTCCCACTTAGCTCATGTCAAGATCAACTCCGAATGGGGTGAAAATTGGTGTGGTGTAGTGATGAACACTTCAAATGTGTGCCAAAACTGAGGCCCTTACTTGCAGCCCCGTCTTCTTCGCTGAAAGTCCAGGAAGATCCACTCGCGCTATGCCCCAGCAAGGATGATGGTAACCTTGCTAGTAAAGATAACCAAGAGCAACCAGTTGAACAACAACTTGAAGCAGTACAAGAGTAAGCTGCTGGTAGTAAAGAGCAATCTGTTGAACAACAGGTTCAACAATAGGCCAATGTCCAACTTACGACGACTACTCCTCGGTCAGTGCCTGTGAAAGATAGCTTATACGAAAATAAGGAACCTTCTAAAGAAGTGTCAAAATATTTGGAAAAAATGAAGAAAAATATTACAAAATCTAATGCATCTCGTGCTTCGCATGAGCCAGCATTAGAAAATATTGAGGAGTGAGAAGAAGACGCTGTGAAATATACTCGGGAGACGGCTTTAGTTAAACCAAGAGTTCAGGTATACAAGATTCAGGACGTTCCTCCTGAATATGAAAATGGGAAGCCATTCATGACATCGGTACAACTTAGCAAACAACCTTTCTCGCTCAGAAGAATGCACGAGTGGTACATCGCTGCCAGCACAAAATATGAACTTTGTTACGTCACATTTCGTGTGACAAAAGAAGCATTCTTGAGCATTGGAGAAGATAAACGAGCCCTTCTCTTTGAATATCTGTGGATCCTTTTCTATTGAGGTATACTCGAAATCAACCTGCTACTCGTTTGGTGCTTGTGAGTGCCTCTAATATTTCGTATTTGCTTTTCTTACTACACGCAAACACATGTCATGAGATTATAAGAATTCTGGACTTATTCAATAGGATGCAATACATGGATAATGAAAATCTGAACTCCAAGATAGGTATCTTTGACCCTACAATGATTGCAAAGTTGAATTTTGACTTTCAGGTGCAACGGAACTCAGAACAGTACAAGCACATGACAAAAACAGTTTGAAAAATCAATCGCAAGCCAAAAGAAGGATAAAAACACAAAGGTTGCAGCCTACATAGGATACTGCCATGTTTAACTTTGTCAGAGATGGCAAGGACCTCGTGTAAGTTCGAGTAAGTTCGACACATAACATAGAAATAGCAATTATTGCTAGTTTTTAACTTGTGTGTTTGTACGTGTGCAGTACACACTAAATAATGATCTTCATCAAGCCAATGCAAAGTTTGGGAATGGTATTTGACTCAGCCGATTACTGACAAGATACTTATAATGATTTTCTTGCCATTTTGAGAACGTACGGTTATTCGATAGTTTTAATATACACGCATATATATAGGTTGGCAACTCTTATATGACATTGCTTGTATGACAGGCTTGGCGGTTTTACGCGAAACAACTTGGCGGTCAGATACCTCCTAATAAGTATGCATTGCAGATATCAACATATTATCCTTGTCCCAAGCAGCCTTCTAGGAGCGTCTTATGTGGGTATTATGTATGCGAGCATCTTCGGACCGAGTTTCTTACTTTTGAGTAAATTGTGAGGATGTAAGTTATCCTTAATGTCAATATTGTATTTTCTTACTTTTGAGTTTCATTTTCATTGTAACGAGCGTATTTTAATACTATTATGTTACCATTGTCACCAAGACATTCTAAACCTTGTTATGCGTTTTATTGCAGCACACAAATATGGACGAAGAATGGCCGGTTTCTATAGATATGCTTGGTGGAGGACCCGATAAGATTGTGAGTGAACTGTGTCACTGCATGCATCGCGAAATTTTCCACCGAAAATGGCAGTTCTTCGATGAGCATGTGTAATAGCTGATGTACTAGAACTTTGCCAGTATAAGCATCGAAAGAGTTTTTAGTGAAAAAATTGTAAACTATGAATTGGTTAGATGACTTTTTTGTGATATTGTGTCGATAATGCTTGTCAGAATATATTGTTTCTATTGTGTGTGAATGTGCATATGAAATTGACCCTGGAAATTAGAAATAACAACAAATAGTACCTAACAAACCGCCTCCAATAATATAATTTCACAGAGAGCTTATCGTAGGTAACGAACCGTCTGTGATAATATAGTTCCATAGGCGGCTAGTCATAGGTAAAGAACTACCTAGGATAATAGAGTTACACTGTAAGGGCCTCAGTTTTTGACACATAATTGAAGTGTTCATCACCACACACACACACACCTCTTTTGAGGAAAGATGATGAACACAAATGAAGAGCAAGTAACCACCATCAACATGCTCATTAGAGAACAAACTCACACATTGCAAAAGTGGTATTTTCCACATGTGATATAGGTGGGATGGACATATGAAAGCTGCTACACATTGCTAAGAATGTCCATGCCAAGTTTCACCCAAATTCAAAACCTTTTTGAGGTCATTTTGGGTATAGCTAGAAAGAGGGCAGTTTGAAACCATATTCAAATTCAAAGTGTTTTTATCCCATGAATTTAAATGTGGGAGGCATATTCTTACTCAGCATATTTTTGTGAGCTCACACACCAATTTTCACTCCATTTGGAGTTGATCTTGACATGAGCTAAGTGGGACAAATTCAAACTTTATTTGAATTCAAAACTGAACTTGTGTTGAAATTCATTCAAACCAAACCCAATTTGAATTCTACTCAACTCAAATGGCTCATGGGTGAATAATTTGAATACCCAGGGTTATTTTGGGGCTTACTGTTTACAACAGTCATTAGGAGTGAATTTCAGAGGTTAAAACCCCGGGTGGGTCCCACATGTCAGCCACAGAGAAGAATCAACCGACTGAGACTTTTCTCACTCGGGTCGCCGAGCCGCCGCTGCGATCGCCACCGAGGGGAGCCGCCGCGCCAGCAGCTGCTTGGCCACGCGCGGGCGTGAGGCGGTTCAGAGCCTTCTTAAGGCGTCTTCCCCCCTCCTCGGCCGAAGCTTTGCCAGTTTCTTCCCCCGCAAGAACTCAGCGCCGGCAAACTCCTTCCGCAGCTCGGAATCGATCGGAGGGCGCCGATCACAGCCTTCGCGTCCCCTCTCGAGCTACGGTAAGGTACTAGGAACTCTCCTCCTTCCTCCCCGTTGCTAAAACTAAGCGTAAACCGATTGATCTCTGCTATGCAAAAAGATCAATTCGGTGACTTAAAACCGCCGCACCTCGGGCTCCCGTGGACAGCCCAACCGGGGCGTTGTCACGCCCGAGCAAAGGAACCCTTGGACGTGCTGGTGACCGGTGCTGCTCACCCCCGAGCCACAGCCCGAGTGGTTGCTCACCGGCGGCGAATTTCCAGTTTTCCCCTCTCTGTGTGCAGAACGACCTTCGGGTGCGGTTCCGTTGAATTCGTACTCTAGAAAGGATTAGAGGGCCTTAATCCGCTCTAACACAAACTAGACACGGTAACGCACAAGTTGCCTTCACAACTTTTTGCTGGAGAACCTCTGCAACCGGCGTAATTCGAGGTTTTCCAACGGCGGAGCAAGCGGGAGATATCGGGCGCACGGTGAGGACCTACTTTGGGCCTTCCCCGAGCTGCCTCAAGCTCATTTCGACCTTCCCTGAGGTTCACTGATGCTTCCCGACCGGTTGCTCGCGTAGTTGAGGTGCTAGGGAAGTCAGCCGACACGACCGAAGTTGTTCCGAGACGGCGGCTCATCGCCGACCATGCACCGGCCGTTGTCATGGCGAGCTGACCCCAGAATCCTGTTCCCCGAGTGAACGTAGGCAGGGGCAGCCAAGAGGGTGAAGTTTGGAGCTCCACAGAAGCTGCCGGCGAGCTCTCCGGCGAGGTTCCCCAGCGGCAGAGCGCGGGCGTCGGGAGGTTGAAGAAGGGGGTGGACCCCAGCTGTCAGCGACCGATATTTTAAATCGGGATCGGGCTGCGGCCGGGATCGGCTGTGCTGGCGCGCAAATACCCTGTGGGTCTCGGTGTGCCGGACACCTCCGCGCTCAACACGTGTCCCCGCGGGCCCCCGCGAGTTTAAACTTTTTCCCCGATTTTCAGAATTCTTCCAAACTTCAAATCCTCATAACTTGAGCTAGGAAACTCCAAATTGAGTGAACCAAATTTTGTTGGATTCAGCTCTCTGAGCAATTTCCAGCAAACCAAGTTTCACTTCATGAAAACCCTTTTTCTCCAGAATTAATTCCACAAAGTTTAAACTGTTAGGAATTTTAACTGGAGAATCCTGTGGAGGAAAATCCTGAAATTTTGCTGGGATGTTCACCAAAATATCCCTGAACTACCATAAAAATTTCAGACCCATTTGAGCTCATTTGATCCACCTAATGGTGTGATTAGTGGAACTGTTGCAAAGAAAATAGAAAATGTTCAGAAACATTTTCAGAATTTTCTCTGAAATTGTTTAGCTCATATCTTTAGTTAGGAACCTTCAAATTAAGTGAGACCAACTCCATTAGAACCCTCTGAAAATCTAGTTTTCAGAAAGTCATAGTTTGTTTCATGAAAAATCCTTAGAACACCCTAAAAGCCTTCAATTAAGGTCAAGTACATAATTAATTGTGGAGGGCTCAAATGAGCTTTGCTGCAACTAAAACTTGATGAAGTCTCTGTTTAGGTTGGAACCAAGCCACAGTAAAAGTTTCACAGTCATTGAGTCTGTCTAGTGGGACTTATAAGCTGCACAAATTCAAACTTAATATAAATGCATTCAAATTAATACATGTATGTCTTATATCATGTAGTCGCTAAGGTCGAGGAGGAACCCGAAGTCCTAGACTTCGTTACTCCGGAGGAGCAGTTAGCCTACGACCAAGAGCAGCAAGGCAAACTCCAGTTTGCATTATCCTTTTTACAAGCTTTTATTGTTTTGAGCACATACTTGATTACTATATTCTTTGCATAAGAGTCTTGTTTGGAAACCCCACTGCATAGCCAAGAAAACCATGGGTTGGGTTTAGGATGGCAGACCCCGTTAGCTACTGCAATGCTAAGATAGAGTAGGATTCGGTACAAGTCGAGTAGTTGGAACTACTCGCGAGCATAGGCTAGAGGCACTCGACTCGGGTAGTGATAGCACATGAAACACATGGCAAGAAAATGAGACCAAGCGGAGGGTAAGGGCAGCAGGACTTTGGAGCCTGTGTGCTGTAGCTCCGCTTGCGTTGATTGAGGACCGAGCCGTGTGCGGGCCTGTTGAACAAGCTAGAACATTACCGAAGACCTACCGGCTATATGGGAATCGGGAAACCGATGTAACTCGGGTAGCTGGGTATTGAGGCATTGCCCGTCGTTCAGAGGGTAGGTTGAGAGCTTGAGGTGTAAATCGGCTGGCGGCACTGAGATGCGCGTGCAGAGACCTCTTGCTCGGGACGATGGGACCGGTCAATATTTGGCTGACGGGTGAAAGGTAGTTGCATACGGCATCCGTGATGGTTGTTGTAGGCAACATCGAGTACAGGCGTACGTGACGGGTTGTTCGGGTAACCCTGCAGGTGTAAATCGATTATAGTCGCCGTCCCTCGCGGTCAGTGAGTACCACTTGTTCAATGTACCGTGACGTAGAAAGAAGAGGCTAGTTACATGTTAAAATGTTGCTGAATGAAAGGTGGACTTGATTGCTAATGACTTGTTGTAGTTTAGAGCTAACTAAAGTTCTTTCCAACTTTGGGCAAAGTACATGAGAGAAATGTGTTTCTTGTTTGATTGCGGCTCTCTCATGTGCCTTAGCGTATGGTTCTCCACAACCTGCTACTAAAACTTGAAAGTAAGGTTCTACTAATTAGGCGAGTCCTTGCAAATGATTTTTACCTCATGTAACCCATCACCCCTCATGTAGAAGTTCCATGTTTAGGTGAGACGGGTCAGACTTGCTGAGCCTTCGTGCTCACTGCTTGTGTTTGAAGCTTTTGCATGGTCCTATGAGGAAGGGACTCCCAAAGAGGAGACGGAACCCCAGGAGGGGAACCCCGTCGAGTGGGAGTCGTGCACGCCGCAGAGTTAGTGTGTGTGTGTGCTAGCAAGGACACGTTCAAGGGCTGAACATGGACTTGATGCCCGCGAGTGTAGATTGGACTTATTTTGTTGTAAACATGTTCATAAACTTGTTTATGTAATAAAATTTCGCTTCCGCTTTGTACCTTTGACGTGTGTTATACGGTGCTGTGCAACGCAGCACCCCTCAGCGTGATCCTGGCTCGACAAGACCGTGGGGTCGTGTCAGCGTTGGTATCAGAGCGTGCTTGAGGTTTAACGCACTACAAAGGTCATCTTTTTCAAAAATCCAGTGAGGAACGAGTTAGTAGCCCGTATAAGGATGTTATTAGCATATAGAAAGTGGCATATTAACCTATTTGATTATGTCAGAAAATCGTGCATCTCGGGACGTGTATGTCTTGGGGGGTGCACGTAAGCGATGTCCACCAGTGCGCACAAGCTGAAGGGTGGAGCCCCACGGGTGGCAGGTAACCCGACCCGCTTTGATATCCTCTACGACTCTTCATGCCGTTTGGGGTATATGAGCAACGTCTGTCCCTGACGTGCGTGGTGCAACTTGGGAGACCCCGTCACGTGGTCTGAAACGTGAACACGTAACTCAAGGCATGTTTGGCTTGAGAACATCCGGGCGAGTGATGACGGCCGGGTGTACGAACTGTATGGATTCCGGGCTCGGTGTGCAGCCAAGTCTGATGATTGTTTGAGTTTCTGCAGGTAGCCTGACCAAGAAACGGTAGACGTGTAATATCCGTGTGCAAGTGACGATTAGTGCCACTGAAATAACGAAGCCGGCTAAGTCCGGTATAGGTTTTTCTTGGTGAGGACGTAGTACCGACATAATCTGGTGACGCATCGACGTCACACCCAACTAAATGAATAACTTCATTTAAAACTTGAAGGTTTTGATCTAAAGTAGTAAAACTTGATGTAACTCCTTCCCTTGAACAGGATATTCAAAGTTAACAAGTTTTCAACTTATAGGTTGTTAAGGACAGAGCACTCTGTTTTCAGCTGAATCAAGGCTGAAGTTAATCAGAGGTTAGAAGTTGAGTTCTTTCGAGGTTGGGGTCATATGATACATTTATGGAAAGCTTTGGAAGATCTTTACAACTTTTATGTTGAAGTCCAGAGGTGTTTCATCCCTTAACCAATTGAAAAATGCAGTAGAGTTGAAACTGTCCAGAAAACAGGGCAGAGCAAACACTCTCTGTAAACTCTCTGTAAATTAAGCATAACTTCCTGCATAAAACTCCAAAAATAGAAAATGAGGTAGTTCTGGAAATCTTATGAGATAGTTTACAACTTTGTAACAGAAAGTTTTGTCAGATTAGGAAAAGAATTAACTGGGATTCTTGGATCAAATCAGTACCTAAAGCAGGTAGGTGCTGTCCAATTTTCTCCAGAAATTCTGTTAACTTTGACATCTCATAACTTTTGAACCAGGACAGATCTTTGGCCAAGAAAATACTTTCTGGAAAGCTATTGAAGTTAGCTTTAACTTTGATGTTGATCTCCAGAATTGATTTTGCCTTCAACAAGGCCTAAATCAGGTTGAAATGGAAACTGATCAGGGCTGTCATGGGAACAGCAGATCAGCAGTCAAATTTGTTTAAAATTTGAACTATGTTTCCAAGTTTTATGGGTTCAATGACATGTCTTATGTTATAACTCAGAGGTTTACTGTTTAAATTAATATTTGACATCCTCAAATATATTTTTACAGATGACAGCAGATAAACAATTGGTGAACGGGTGGGTGGTGTCCCACTGTTCTCACCGTAGCGGCTACCCGGAAGCATTGTGGCAAATGCTCCAATATTTCGGGTACAACCAGATGCCGCAGTACTTCGCCAAGGAAGAAGGCGAAGAGGGGAACAAGACGTGGACGGTCCATGTCGAAGTCCCTGCAGGACCTACGCCACCCGGTTGGGTGCCATTCACCGTCACGGTGAGAGGTAGACAGCCGGAAGGGATGTGGCAAGTGGCAGCCCGTGACACTATGTCACGTTTCTGCCAACTACACGTGCAGGCTATGGAGGGAACTCCATACACGCTCGCTATGGAGGGAACTCCATACACGCTCGTTCCGGTGGAGGGACGGGCTCAGCATGTGTGGGAAGAGAGGTACCTGGAGGCAACGGACCCGAGTTGCCCAAGGTACAACCCCGCGGAGGCAAACCTTAGCCTCCAGATGAGGGCGGGAAACTCCGTGATGAACAGCCAAGCTGGTCATACGGAGCATCTCGCCACAAAGCTTAAACAGAGCACGAGTCGTGGAGACCATTTTGAGAGTGCTCACAGCGCACTCCGCAATGTGCTCCTTCCGATGATCAAGCGACTGAATGAACAACACAATCAGTTGCATCGTCTGAAGAAGGCAAAGAAGAAGAGCCGTGTCGACATCGCGGCATTACAAGAACTGGTACAGAATCTGACCCAGCAGAATGAGGAACTTACTCAATAGCGGGACGACGCTATTGAGGAAGGCCAAGGCTGGGAAGAGGACTATAACCAAGCCATGGACGAGGTGCATGCATTGCAGGACCTCGTACCTCTGGTGTTGGGCATACCGGTGGTCTTCGTCTTCCAGCAATGGGAGAACCCGGGATGGGAGAACAGGTGGTAGATCCAGACCCACCAGCAGAGGTACCGTAGGAGGACGACCCGCAGGAGGTCGAGTTCTACTCCGAGTAGGGGGTTACAGTTGCCATGTAGGGCAGCCAGGGTAGTGTAACCCAACTTTTGTAATCGGTGACATGTCGTATAGACAGTAGCGTATGTATAGGTAGTGATGACATGAGCACGACTTCTCGGAGACCCGAGAATAATGTATCTTGTATAAAGTTTATGCTTTATCAATATATGTGAATGTTGTGCAAATTAATCATATGTCACTTCAATATCTACTGTTACATATGGAGTTTTAAGTAAGACATGTGATAATCGCTGTTGTGTTGAATTTCAGAATGACGCGTACTCGTGCCAACCCGGATGTTGGGGGTACTAGTCAAGGGGGAGAGACCTCCCAACAGCCTCCCGAGGACTCCTCGCAACAACAGCAGCAGCAGCAACAGCAAACACCGCCACCGCCACTGCCAACGGTTACATTGGCCGACATCGTCGCGGCAATGGCGGGTTCACATCAGCAGCACACGGAGTTACTGAAAACGCTTATCGCCAATACGTCTCGCCCAGAGAGACGTCAAGACCGTGAGGAGCGTCAACAGAGCTCCTACTCCGACTTCCTGGCGACTCATCCCCCTGTATTCTCAAGGGCGGATGAACCTCTTGACGCGGACAACTGGCTCCGCGCGATAGAGATGAAGTTCGGGCTGCTCCAGATAAGCGAGCAGCACAAGACTAAGTTCGCGGTCCAGCAGCTCCAAGGATCCGCGAGCGCGTGGTGGGCCAACTTCTGTGCTTCACAGCCCACCGACCGAGTGATGACCTGGACGGAGTTTCGGACGGCCTTCAGGGCCTATCATATACCGCCAGGTTTGATGAAGAGGAAGACGCAAGAATTCCTACACCTGCAACAAGGGAGCAGGAACACGCTGGAATACTCCAGAGCATTCAACGATCTCGCGCTCTACGCATCGTATCACGCAGATACCGACGAGAAGCGGCGGGACCACTTTTACCAGGGGCTTAACCCGCTCCTTAGGGACAAGTTGGCGATGTTCAATCGCGGCAGCCTCAACGACATCATTGATGCTGCGATTGTTCAGGAGGACTCCGGCAAGGAGTTAGCAGCGGCGGAGAGAAAGCGAAGCACGCCACAGAGCAGCGGAGAAGGAGGCGGTCCTTCTCAAAAGTTTCGGATGGTGAATCGCCCACCATCAGGTCCACGCTGGCAGCCACCACAGCGGTCGATGCCGTTCCGCAGTCGACCGTACCCTTCACCGGCATGCAGGCCGGCACTGCCAGTACCACCTCCGCAACAACAGCAGCAGCGGGCGATGCCGCGTGCGTATGCACCTCAGCAGCGCATGCCGGGCTTTCGTCCCCCAAGCACTACACCAGCAGCGGCCACATGTTACAAGTGTGGTCGTCCAGGACACTTCGCGAGCAGTTGCCCGGAGAGGCAAGGCGGCGGAGTTGCACCACCGTTTCCGGGGAGGAATCAACCCCGGAACCCTACTAATGCGCGGCGGGCAAAACCTAGGCCCGGCACCGTCCACCAGCTTGCCATAGAGGACGTGCCGGAGGGCGAGCCAATCCTTGCGGATATGTTCCAACTCCACCAGCATCCCACCATCGTATTGTTTGATTCAGGCGCCACGCATAATTTTATTAGCCAAGCTTTCATTGCTAAACACAGCTTGCAAATACTACCCACCGATAGTCCATATTTAATTTGTTCACCGGGTGGAAAGATTTCAGCAAGCGTAATGGTTTCCAAAGCACCATTATGCTTAGCGGGTAGAGTGTACCCCACGTCTCTCATTATCTTAGAGGGACAGAAGGTCGATGTCATCCTAGGGATGTCGTGGTTAACCCGCCACGGCGCTGTTTTAGACACCGTCCTTCGAGTTGTGCACTTAAACTCAGAAGTGCACGGGTCTCACTCATTATTTCTGGACAGTCCAGAAATAAAGCTTCCAAGTGTCTATCAAGCCACAACCATCAGATTGGAAGATATTCCAGTGGTCCGAGAATTCCCTGACGTATTCCCGGATGATTTGCCGGGGATGCCGCCCGATAGAGAGGTGGAGTTCAAGATTGAACTTGCACCGGGAACCATGCCAATATCCCGAAGGCCGTACAAGATGGCGCCCATGTAGTTGGCTGAACTGAAGACTCAGCTCACGGACCTCCTGGAGAAGGGTTTTATTAGGCCGAGCTCCTCGCCATGGGGTTGTTCAGCATTATTTATCAAGAAGAAGGATGAGACGTTGCGGCTTTGCGTGCACTATCGTCCATTAAATGCCGTAACCATCAAGAACAAGTACCCGTTGCCACGGATCGACATGTTGTTTGATCAGTTGGTCAAAGCAAAGATCTTTTCCAAAATGGACTTAAGATCCGGGTACCATCAGATTAAGATAAGGGCTGAGGACATTCCGAAGACGGCTTTCTCAACGAGGTACGGACTCTATGAGTACCTGGTCATGTCCTTCGGCCTCACCAATGCTGCAGCTCACTTCATGTACTTGATGAACTCGGTATTCATGCCGGAGCTGGACAAGTTTGCCGTGGTCTTCATCAACGACATCTTGGTGTATTCCAAGTCGGAGGAAGATAACAAGAAACATCTGCGTATAGTCTTGCAACGGCTGCGGGACCACAAGTTATACGCGAAATTCAGCAAATGCGAGTTTTGGATATCGCAAGTGCCTTTTCTCGGGCATATCATCTCAGCGGAGGGTATCGCTGTAGACCCGAGCAAGATCACGCAAGTGCTGAATTGGAAATCCCCGAGAACTGTTCACGAGGTACGGAGTTTTCTCGGGCTCGCGGGGTATTATCAGAGGTTCATTCCAAACTTCTCGAAGATTGCCAAGCCAATGACAGAGCTGCTGAAGAAGGCTACCAAATATGTTTGGAGTCCAACATATGAAGCAGCATTCAAGGCTTTAGTTAAGCACCTGACATCAGCACCGGTTTTGGCGCAGCCAGACACAACAAAACCGTTCGATGTGTACTGCGATGCATCCAGCATTGGGCTCGGATGTGTGCTGATGCAAGACCGAAGAGTGGTCACGTATGGATCACGGCAGCTTAGAAACCATGAGCAAAATTATCCAACTCACGACTTGGAGCTCGCTGCCGTGGTACTCGCACTAAAAATGTGGAGGCACTACCTACTCGGTAACCTCGTACATTTATATACCGACCACAAAAGCCTCAAGTACATATTCACTCAGAAGGAGCTGAACATGAGGTAGCGAAGATGGTTATAATTGATAAAGGATTACGAAATAGAGATCCATTATCATCCGGGCAAGGCAAATGTAGTGGCAGATGCGCTGAGCCGCAAGTCACACGTCAATAATCTGACCATCACACTGTTGGAAGAGAGCGAACCACCACTACATGTGATTCCACACGGAGCTCTCTACAACCTAGCTTTGATCCCCACCATCCGTGAAGAGATAGCGGCAGCTCAGAAGAATGACAAGGGCATGTCTCATTTGCGGAGACGTGTAGACAGTGGGGAGTTGAAATGTTTTCGGAAGGACGGAGACGGTGTCCTATTGTTCAAGGACCGGATCGTCGTACCCCGTAACCCGGAGTTACGGAAGAAAATCTTTGATGAGGCTCACTTGTCAAAGATTTCTATTCACCCCGGCAGCAACAAGATGTATCAAGAACTCAGAAGCAAGTTTTGGTGGACACGGATGAAGCGGGAGATCGCGAAGTACGTGTCCGAGTGTGATACATGTCGAAGGGTGAAGGCAGACCACATGCGAAACCGGGACTGCTGCAACCACTGGACATTCCTGCCTGAAAATTGGAGGATGTGAGCATGGACTTCATCGTCGGTTTACCCACCATCTTGCGAAAACATGATTCTGTGTGGGTGATCGTCGATCGGCTCACCAAAGTTGCCCATTTCATCCCGGTTAACACAAACTACAACGCCAAGAAGTACGCTGAACTGTACATTTTACGGATCCTATGCTTGTACGGCGTACCCCGTACCATCATATCGGATCGGGGCACTTTATTTGTATCCCGTTTTTGGGAGCAGCTGCACGCTGCCTTGGGGAGGAAACTGATCCGTAGTTTAGCATACCACCCGCAGACAGATGGGCAGACGGAGCGGATAAATCAGATCCTAGAAGACATGCTACGAGCTTGCCCTATCAACCACGGCAAGAATTGGGATGATCACTTGCCGTTAGCCGAGTTCTCGTACAATAATGGGTACCAAGCCAGCATCAAGATGGCACCTTACGAGGCGCTATACGGGAGAAAATGCTGCACACCATTGAACTGGTGTGAATCTGGCGAAAGGGTTACCTTCGGGATTGACCTCGTCAACAACGCGGAAGAAAAGGTTCGGCTGATTCAAGCGAACCTAAAAGCCGCTCAATCCCATCAGAAACAGTATGCGGACCTGAGCAGGCGCCCATTACAATTCGAAGTTGGAGATCACGTATATCTACGGGTATCTCCAATGAAGGGCGTAAACAGATTTGGGGTGAGAGGAAAGTTGGCACCCCGATTCATCGGTCCATTCCAGATTACCGAAAGATGTGGATCAGTGGCATACCGACTGAAATTACCAGAAGAACTTTCTGGTGTGCACGACGTCTTTCACATTGCCCAGCTGAGGAAGTGTCTTAAGCTATCAACTACCGTTCAGCTGGAGGATATTGAAGAACTGCAACCGGATCTCACCTATCGGGAGGAACCGGTGCAGATTATCGACGAAAAGGCCCGAACCACACGCAACCGTACGTTGTGGTTCTACAAGGTTCTATGGAGTAATCACTCCATGGACAAAGCGACATGCGAGAGCGAAGAATTTCTTCGCGCTAACTACCCCGACTTTTTCACGTCGCATACCCAGTAATTTTCCACCGTCCTCTCTCTCATTTTCACCTTATAATCTCGGGACGAGATTCTTTTAAGGGGGAGGAATGTAAGGGCCTCAGTTTTTGACACATAATTGAAGTATTCATCACCACACACACACCTCATTTGAGGAAAGATGATGAACACAAATGAAGAGCAAGTAACCACCATCAACATGCTCATTAGAGAACAAACTCACACATTGCAAAAGTGGTATTTTCCACATGTGATATAGGTGGGCTGGACATATGAAAACTCCTACACATTGCTAAGAATGTCCATGCCAAGTTTCACCCAAATTCAAAACCTTTTTGAGGTCATTTTGGGTATAGCTAGAAAGAGGGCAGTTTGAAACCATATTCAAATTCAAACTGTTTTTATCCCATGAATTTAAAAGTGGGAGGCATATTCTTACTCAGCACATTTTTGTGAGCTCACATACCAATTTTCACTCCATTTGGAGTTGATCTTGACATGAGCTAAGTGGAACAAATTCAAACTTTATTTGAATTCAAAACTGAACTTGTGTTGAAATTGATTCAAACCAAACCCAATTTGAATTCTACTCAATTAAAATGGCTCATGTGTGAATAATTTGAATACCCAGGATTATTTTGGGGCTTACTGTTTACAACAGTGATTAGGAGTGAATTTCAGAGGTTAAAACCCCGGGTGGGTCCCACATGTCAGCCACAGAGAAGAATCAACCGACTGAGACTTTTCTCACTCGGGTCGCCGCGCCGCCGCTGCGATCGCCACCGAGGGGAGCCGCCGCGCCAGCAGATGCTTGTCCACGCACGGGCGTGAGGCGGTTCAGAGCCTTCTTAAGGCGTCTTCCCCCCTCCTCGGCCGAAGCCTCGCCAGTTTCTTCCCCCGCAAGAACTCAGCGCCGGCAAACTCCTTCCGCAGCTCGGAATCGATCGGAGGGCGCCGATCACAGCCTTCCCGTCCCCTCTCGAGCTACGGCAAGGTACTAGGAACTCTCCTCCTTCCTCCCCGTTGCTAAAACTCAGCGTAAACCGATTGATCTCGGCTATGCCAAAAGATCAATTCGGTGACTTAAAACCGCCGCACCTCGGGCTCCCATGGACAGCCCAACCGGGGTGTTGTCACGCCCGAGCCAAGGCACCCTTGGACGCGCTGGTGACCAGTGCTGCTCACCCCCGAGCCACAGCCCGAGTGGTTGCTCACCGGCGGTGAATTTCCAGTTTTCCCCTCTCTGTGTGCAGAACGACCTTCAGGTGCGGTTCCGTTGAATTCATACTCTAGAAAGGATTAGAGGGCCTTTATCCGCTCTCACACAAACTAGACACTGTAACGCACAAGTTGCCTTCACAACTTTTGGCTGGAGAACCTCTGCAACCGGCGTAATTCGAGGTTTTCCAACGGCGGAGCAAGCGGGAGATATCGGGCGCACGGTGAGGACCTACTTCGGGCCTTCCCCGAGCTGCCTCAAGCTCATGTCGACCTTCCCTGAGGTCCACTGATGCTTCCCGACCGGTTGCTCGCGTAGTTGAGGTGCTAGGGAAGTCAGCCGACACGACCGAAGTTGTTCCGAGACGGCGGCTCGTCGCCGACCATGCACCGGCCGTTGTCATGGCGAGCTGACCCCAGAATCCTGTTCCCCGAATGAAAGTAGGCAGGGGCGGCCAAGAGGGTGAAGTTTGGAGCTCCACAGAAGCTGCCGGCGAGCTCTCCGGCGAGGTTCCCCGGCGGCAGAGCGCGGGCGTCAGGAGGTTGAAGAAGGGGGTGGACCCCAGCTGTCAGCGACCGATATTTTAAAACGGGATCGGGGCTGCGGCCGGGATCGGCTGTGCTGGCGTGCAAATACCTTGTGGGCCTCTGTGTGCCGGACACCTCCGCGCTCAACACGTGTCCCCGCGGGCCCCCGCGAGTTTAAACGTTTTCCCCGATTTTCAGAATTCTTCCAAACTTCAAATCCTCATAACTTGAGCTAGGAAACTCCAAATTGAGTGAACCAAATTTTGTTGGATTCAGCTCTCTGAGCACTTTCCAGCAAATCAAGTTTCACTTCATGAAAACCCTTGTTTCTCCTGAATTAATTCCTAAAGATTTAAACTGTTAGGAATTTTAACTGGAGAATCCTGTGGAGAAAAATCCTGAAATTTTGCTGGGATGTTCACCAAAATATTCCTGAACTACCAAAAAAATTTCAGGCCCATTTGAGCTCATTTGTACCACCTAATGGTGTGATTAGTGGAACTGTTTCAAAGAAAATAGAAAATGTTCGGAAACATTTTCAGAATTTTCTCTGAAATTGTTTAGCTCATATCTTTAGTTAGGAACCTTCAAATTAAGTGAGACCAACTCCATTAGAACCCTCTGAAAATATAGTTTTCAGAAAGTCATAGTTTGTTTCATGAAAATTCTTAGAACACCCTAAAAGCCTTCAATTAAGGTCAAGTACATAATTAAATGTGGAGGGCTCAAATGAGCTTTGCTGCAACTAAAACTTGACGAAGTCTCTGTTTAGGTTGTAACCAAGCCACAGTAAAAGTTTCACAGTCATTGAGTCTGTCTAGTGGGACTTATAAGCTGCACCAGTTCAAACTTAATATAAATGCATTCAAATTAATACATGTATGTCTTATATCATGTAGTCGCTAAGGTCGAGGAGGAACCCGAAGTCCTAAACTTCGTTACTCCGGATGATTAGTTAGCCTACGACCAAGAGCAGCAAGGCAAGCTCCGGTTTGCATTAACCTTTTCACAAGCTTTTATTGTTTTGAGCACATACTTGATTACTATATTATTTGCATAAGAGTCTTGTTTGGAAACCCCACTGCATAGCCAAGAAAACCATGGGTTGGGTTTAGGATGGCAGACCCCGTTAGCTACTGCAATGCTAAGATAGAGTAGGATTCGGTACAAGTCGAGTAGTTGGAACTACTCGCGAGCATAGGCTAGAGGCACTCGACTCGGGTAGTGATAGCACATGAAACACATGGCAAGAAAATGAGACCAAGCGGAGGATAAGGACAGCAGGACTTTGGGGCCTGTGTGCTGTAGCTCCGCTTGCGTCGATTGAGGACCGAGCCGTGTGCGGGCCTGTTGAACAAGCTAGAACAGTACCGAAGACCTACCGGCTATATGAGAACCGGGAAACCGATGTAACTCGGGTAGCTGGGTATTGAGGCATTGCCCGTCGTTCAGAGGGTAGGTTGAGAGCTTGAGGTGTAAATCGGCTGGCGGCACTGAGATGGGCGTGCAGAGACCTCTTGCTCGGGACGATGGAAACGGTCCAATATTTGGCTGATGGGTGAAAGGTAGTTGCATACGGCGTCCGTGATGGTTGTAGGCAACATCGAGTATGGGCGTACGTGACGGGTTTTTCGGGTAACCCTGCAGGTGTAAATCGATTATAATCGCCGTCCCTCGCGGTCAGTGAGTACCACTTTTTCACTGTACCGTGACGTAGAAAGAACAGGCTAGTTACATGTTAAAATGTTGCTGAATGAAAGGTGGACTTGATTGCTAATGACTTGTTGTAGTTTAGAGCTAACTAAAGTTCTTTCCAACTTTGGGCAAAGTACATGAGAGAAATGCGTTTCTTGTTTGATTGCGGCTCTCTCATGCGCCTTAGCGTAAGGTTCTCCACAACCTGCTGCTAAAACTTGAAAGTAAGGTTCTACTAATTAGGCGAGTCCTTGCAAATGATTTTTACCTCATGTAACCCATCACCCCTCATGTAGAAGTTCCATGTTTAGGTGAGACGGGTCAGACTTGCTGAGCCTTCGTGCTCACTGCTTGTGTTTGAAGCTTTTGCAGGGTTCTATGAGGAAGGGACTCCCGAAGAGGAGACGGAACCCCAGGAGGGGAACCCCGTCGAGTGGAATCGTGCACACCGCAGAGTTAGTGTGCGTGTGTGTGCTAGCAAGGACACGTTCAAGGGCTGAACGTGGACTTGACGCGTAGTCTACGCCCGTGAGTGTAGACTGGACTTATTTTGTTGTAAACATGTTCATAAACTTGTTTATGTAATAAAATTTCGCTTCCGCTTTGTACCTTTGACGTGTGTTATACGGTGCTGTGCAACGCAGCACCCCTCAGCGTGATCCTAGCTCGACAAAACCGTGGGGTCGTGTCATACCCAGGCGGATAATCTTACATTACAAGCCACCTTTGATAAACATTCTTCACAGGCGAACAGTCATAGGTAAAGAACCGCCTGCGATAATGAAGTTATCACAGGCAGATACTCTTACATTACAAACCGCATGTGATAAAGATTCTTCATAGGCGCCTAGTCGTAGGTATAGAACCGCCTGCGATAATGGAGTTATCACAGGCATACACTCTTACGTTACAAACCACCTATGATAAAGAGTCTTCATAGGCGGATTCATGAAGGTTAGGACCGTCTGTGATAACTTTTTTCACATGCGGTTTAAGTTTCCGCCTGTGAAAATTGCTGATTATCACAGGCTCTTCGTTTCAGGCGGTTTTAAAAACCGCGTGTGATAATACATTTAGAGCTGTCTGAGATGAAGCTTGTTGTAGTAGTGCCGGCACCTGTGGATGCTCGCCCGCCGTTGGATACTAATGCACCTGTACGCTGCACCATCCCCCTATCAAGCATGTACCGCAGATTGCAGATTGGTTACCTTCTAGGAGGACCGGATTTCATAAGGAAAAATAGTACTGGATTTTGTACCAACCTTACCTGAAAATTTAGGGACATAATGTGGCATGCACTACAGGAAACTAGTAAATTAACGAGGGGGATAATTATTTACGACGGTGCCGTCGTTAATAAGTATATTAACGAGGTGAAAAAACACCGTCGTTAATAAGGCTATTATTTACTATGGTTGACCTAAACGACGTAAATAAGCTACTTATTTACGACGGTTAATGAGCACCGTCGTTAATAACGGCCTTATTAACGACGGTTGACCTAACCGTTGTAAATAAGTAGCTTATTTACGACGGTACCGAAAACCCTCGTAAATAAGTTTATAGATATACAGCCGCGCGCGCGGGAGGGGACGATTACGTGAACGGTGTAGTGAACGGTGTCGCCGCCACGTCGTGGGACGATTACACGACCGCACAGGACGTGACTCACGGCAACCACCAGGAGGCTGTATGGTCCGACTTCATGGTAAGCATATCAAATGTAGTCTATAATACGTTAAATACAATTACTTATAAATTTGTTATGCAAGGCACAGTACCGTTTGGAGGACGAGGGCACGGTGGACCACGCCCGGTTAGTCTTCCACCACAACGCCAGAAAGCTCATGACTCAGTCCCTTTTGAGCGTCCGGATTAAAGCTACCAGAAAATATTTCAAGCTACATCCGGGCAAGCAAGAGTTGGGCCACTTCAGGGCGGCGTCTTCCACTTACCTGACTACGGAGCAATACATGTAGGTAAATTGTTGTAAAGGTCCCAAAAATGTGAATACAAAGAAGCACTTGTTTGCAAAGTTTTGTTTCATATGAGTGAATTTTGGGACTTGTTAAAACTTTTCCCCACATGTGATAACACACATGAGAGTTTTCTTCACACTAGTTCAAATGCTTATTTGAGAACTTGGAACCCAAGAGGGGTCTACAACAAAGATGGGAAGTTCCCATAGGTGTGAGAAAACAAAAATCAGATTTGGAACAATGTGTTCAAAATAAAATTCAAATGAGAGCAACACTAGGAATTTCCAAACTGTTGTGCTACAAATCTCATTTGCAACAGCCAAATTAAAAATCAGGTTTAATATTTGAATTCCTTGGGTCCAAATTAGGGGGTGTGCAAAGTTTCATGATTTATGGAAATGATTTGCAACCCATTTTCCAAAATGGACTGTAAATGACAAAGAATTCAAATGCATATTGGAATCTGGATAAAACTTGCCCAATTATCCAAATGCCTCTCATATTTAAACTTCCACAATTGAATTCCATCAATATTCAAATTGGGGAGATATTTTAGAGGGGATAAGGAGGACTGACATGTGGGACCACCTGTCATTGGGAGCACTGAAAATTGCAAAAGATCTGCAGTCCACAGTCTCTATTTGATTTCCTCACACGCGAAGCAACGGCCGAAGCCGCCTTCCCTCCGCTCGACACCGAGGGCCAGCTGGCGGCCAGCTCCTGCTGGGTTTTATCGTGCTGGAGAGCAGCCTGGGTGCCCTTAAACGCAGCTGTGCTCCCTTTCTCCCTCATCCCCGAACCCTCGGCCTGTTCTTCCTCCTCGCGCAAGAAAAACCGACCGAGCGCTGCCGCCGAGCTCTCGGCCGATCGGTCAGCACATACACCGCGTGAGGACTTCAGCTGAGCAGCGAAATCACACAACAGAACCCTCCCCGACCTCCTCGCGCCATCACTGAAGGAGTTCGTGCTCTCCACACCGAGTTCAACCAGGTTCCGCAGCGGCCGTCACCCAACAGCGACGGGGTGCTCTCGTGGGCAGCACCACAGAGCGGGCTTCACGACCAAACAAGGCCACCGGGGGACGCGCAAGGTCTCCGTGCAGCTTCCACCTGAAGCACAGAGCCTGTCTCGGCCTCTCGACAACGAATTTCGAAGATCCTCTCCGGCCGGTGAAAACTGAACCGCGGGTATGAATCCATGAAATTCTCGAGTTATATTCATTTAGAGCTCTGCAAATTTCGCACATAGAACCTAGACTGGTGTAGCAACCTTTCTTCTTCACAAAGCCTCGCATGAAACACCCTGTGCACGGTGCAATTTCAAGCTTTTCGAAGGCGGCGATGGCGGGAAGGTGCGGGTGCACGGTGAACCCTAGGATAGAGCCGTCCCCGAGCCCCTATGCGTCCATGCCGAGCTTGGCCAACCTCTACTGGTGCTGTAGAATCTTTCTAGGGAGTTTTTTGTGGGCTATAGCGCCGGGGCGACGTCGCCGGACTTCATCCGAGCCGGTGCGCCGTCGCGGGCTAATTTAGGGGCCCTGCCAGCTCGAGAAAACCCCACCAGAGTGTTCATCGCATGGAATTAGGGGCTGGTGGCGAATTTCAGCGGCAGGGATGGCCGGACGACCGATCCCGGAGCTACTCCGGCGAGCCCGGCGGCGGGATCGCGCGGGAGCGGGAGGTGGAAGAAGACCTCGCCGGGCCCGCCTGTCAGTCGCACGGCAACAATGGGATGGATACACTGTGGCGTGGGATCAATTGTGACGGCGCGGGAAATGACCCTGTGACCCCGTGTGGCACTCCCTCAGCAGCTGACACGTGCCCCGTGGCCCCACAGTCAGGTTTAAACTTTTTCCCGGATTTATTCAAATTCCTGATTTTTACCAAACTTTAGAAGAGCATAACTTTTGCTAGGAACCTCCAACTTTAGTGATTCAAATTGGGTTGGATTCAGATTGACAAACTCTATCCAAATATGCAACCCAATTTGTATGAAAGTCTTTATTTAATTCTAGAAAATTCTTTAAGTATTTTCAGTAAAATAATTGTAGAGGGAGTTTGGTTTATCCAAAAATCCCCAAATTTGGCCAGAACATTATTTAGGGTGTTCTTAGACTCCTGTAAAAGTTTCAGCTCATTTGGAGTTTATTTGGTTGGGAGAATTCAGATTGTAAGTTACTGTGTTCAAATGAATACAGAAACATTTTCAGAGAATTTCGAAAACTTGTAAATTCAGTTCTGGGAAATTATTAGCTCCAAAAATCCTAGGAAAATCCATGTAGACTCTATGAACTATAATTGAAATTGTGGTTCACTGAGTTTGACATGAACATGGGTGTAACCTCAGAATTAATTCATCATTGACTAAACACGTAGAGAATTATTCTGAATAAACCACTCCATGAAAAGTGCTAAATTTTAGTCCAGAGGACTTTCTTGTGACAAGGAACTCACATGAAAATTCTCCACTCCATTAGAGCTTGGATCACCACTGTCATGTGTAATCTCTTAAGGTGATCAACACTTAAGTGGGAAAAGCACTTAACATTTGATCTTAGTGTTTAAGCCCAACCCAAACCACTAGCACCAGTGTCATTTTAAATTCTTAAACAAAGTTCCAGTTTTAAAACTGTCCTTAGATCTTATTAGCAAAATCTTTTCAATTAAATACATATGCATGATCATATAGTGTAGCATATACGTGAAGAAGGTGAGAAGGACTTGAAGTGAAGATCAAGGAGGGAGGAAAACAAGTGATCATCACTAACTGATTGTAATCTTAGTCACCTGCAAAACAGGCAAGCCCCGGTTTGCATTTGAACGGTTTTATAAAGCATTTTCATTTGTAGAGATCATAGCTTTGCATCATTGATTGCAGTAAGTCTAGATGATATTGAAAACCCCACTTGCATGACCAGAAATACCTAAGAGAAAAAGGGTAGAATAGCACCTCCTCGAGTGGATTTGGCTACGCTAATGTTAGTAGGAAAGGTCCGGTAGAAGTCGAGTAGTTGGAAGCTACTCGCGAGTTTAGGGCTGGTTTACTCGGAACGGGTTCGAATTAGAAAGGATGAGGAAAGTTCACACATAAGAAATGGAGACCGGGCAGGGAGGTTTAGATGCAGCAGGTTGCAGGCCCTGCGCGCATAGCCCTTCCTGTGTCGGTTAAGGCCCGTCCGTGCTTGGCCCTGTTGGACAAGTTTGAGTTGTGTACCGGGCGCATACTGGCTATATGGTACCCAGGAAACCGATGTACCTTGGGAGATCCATAGTGGAACTTTTCCAACTGCCTTAGGCTTTCGCCGTCAGGGTAGCAGGAGGTATCTCGCTTAAGAACATACCACTGCGGGTATGTACCTTGAGGGAGCTTGCGTACTCGGGGCAGTTGGACTGCGTCCAATGTGGAAGATCTTGGGAAAGGTGGCCGCGTACAACGTCAGTCGAGATTGCTGCCGGCAACTCGGAGTACGGGTGTACGTGTCGTGTAGTCCGGGCGTGTACTGATTCGAATCACCGTCGCTCGCGGTTATATGAGCATACTTGCCCATTGCATCTTGACGTAGTAAGAACTGAAACTGGTTATCTTTTGAACTTGATAAGACTGTGTTGTAATTTGTATTTCAACCATGATTGATTTAGAGATAGGCTCATTAAACTTTACTTTCACTTTGTGCAAGGAGCATCGCAACAAAGCGTTTCTTGTTTGATTGTGGAGTTGTGATGCTTTTCGGCTCAAGGTCCACACAATGAGGCTTAAAAATCTGAAAGTTAAGGATCAACTTTAGGCGAGTCCTTATGCAAATCTAGCCAACCCAATTGAAACTGTCGTTCATGTAGAGTTTCTTGTTTAGGAGAGACGGGTCAGACTTGCTGAGCCTATGTGCTCATGCTTGCTATATAAGTGGTTTTGCAGGTTAACATCGATGCTAGAAAGAAGGTTGTCCGGTGAGACTCGGGGGCTTCCGAGTCGATTAACACAGGGAGAACCCAGCCGCTGCTGTTGTCTTCGTGTTGCTAGCGAGAGGAGTCCGCAGGCTGGACTTCATCTCGAGTGCTCTTAGTATTCGACGTGAGTTGATATAGACTTCCGCTGTAGTTACTTGATGTAAAGTATTTACAAAGAAAAACTTTTAAGCTTCTGCTATTGTTTTATGTAATACAATGTTCCTCATATGTGTGCTGTTGGGTGCCACACAACACGGCACCATCCAATGCGATTCCCGGGCGAGTGGCCTGTCTCGGTTGACGGGGCCGCGTCAGCGTGGTATCAGAGCTGAGCCCTGTCTCAGTCGGTATCTGCGTCCGTCTCGGCTGGTATCAGAGCCGCATTGGGAATAGCACACGGAATAAGGAAGATATTACGACAAAAATTTAGGTTACGGTGAGGATACGATACTAGGCCCACATAAGGATTACTATTAGCTTAATATGAAGGTGGCAAGCTAACTTATTTGTTATGTCGGAAAATCGTGCATCTCGGGACGAGTTATGTCTTGGGGGGTGCACGTAAGCACTGTCCACCAGTGCGCACAAGCTGAAGGGTGGAGCCCCACGGGTGGAAGGTGACCCGACCCGCTTTAGTATCCTCTATGACTCCTCATGTCGTTTGGGGTACTCGAGCAACGTCTGTCCCAGGCGTGCGTGGTGCAATTTGGGAAACCCTGTCACGTGGTTAGTAACGTGAACACGTAGCTCAAGGCGTGTTTGGCTTGAGAACACCTGTGCGAGTGATGACGGACAGGTGTAAGAACTGTATGGATACCGGGTTCGGTGTGCAGCCGGACCTGACGATTGAGTGTGACTTGTGCAGGATTAACCACGAAATCGTAGTACGAATAGTACACGTTTGCGAGTGACCGTTTTAGTGCCACCTAAGACATGTTTATGCCGGTATAATCCGGATAGGATTTTCTTTTGGTGAGGCTACGTAGTACCGACATGCTTCTTACGATGCATCGACGCCGTACTAAACTTAATAACCCTTTTCCTTAAAAGAAATGACTCATGAACTAACTTTCAACTAAAAATGGAAGTTTGAAACAAATATTAGTTACTGAACTCTTATTTTGAGCTAAGATTCAAATGAGAGGAAGACTAGGCTTCAAGGATTGCAAAAACAGAGTGCTCTGTTTTCATCAGGAATTCTTGCTGGACTTTAACAGAGCATAACTCTGAGTAGCTTGACCCAATTAAGGTGTATGATACATTTCTGGAGAGATTTTCGAGTACTCTACAAATTCTTTGTAGACCTCCAGAGCCAAATCATATGCTAAATGGGTAGAAAGTTCAGAGGATGGTAAACTGTCCAGAACCAGGACAGCAGCAAAAACCTCTCTGGACCTTTCTGTTTTTAAGCCATAACTTTCTGTAGAGAAACACTTAAGAAGCCTATGATACACCATGGGAAAGGTTATGAATTTTGCCACAATTTTGTAGTTCAAAGTTGGTTCAGATTCTTGTTGTATTTGCATACACAACTGTGATAAAATCTGCCACATACAAAGGAGGTGCTGGCAAATTTTATCCAGGAATTATGTTAACTTTAGAAAATCATAACTTTTAATCCAGAGATGATCTGAAGGCATATGAGTATTCTTTAGAAAGATACTGAGGTTAACTTTAACTTTGGTATTCAACTTGAGTTATGAAAATGCACTTAACTAGATCAAAATCTGGAGATAGTGCATAAAGGTCTGTCCTGTACAGATGGACTGGATAGCTATGCCTACTAAGGAATTGTGTAAACATGAATTTTGTTACTGCTTTCATAAAGTTTTGACATAATCATGTTTCCATTAGTCTCACATACTGCTGAGTTCTTATTTAACTCATCTCAACTACATTTTGCAGTATGGTTCGTACTCGCTCTAGGAGTAGGGCCGGAAGTTCTCGTCGAGGCGGTGATGCTTCTATTCCACCGCTGGAACCACCATCCACAGGATGGATGGATCTTATGACACGAGTCGTCGATTCTAACCAAGAGAACGCTAGGCTACTCCAAGAAGCAACGCAAGAACACACACGCTTACTCCAAGCTTTGGTACAGCAAGGCGTACTCCAAAACACGCAACAAGTCGTTCCACCTCGGAACGCTTATCTGGATTTCTTGGCGACTCAACCGCCAATTTTTACTGAAGCCACCAGACCTGTGGAAGCAGATAAATGGCTTCGTGTCATGGAGTCCAAATTTGGATTATTCGAGTGTGATGAATACCAGAAGACAAAGTTTGCCGTTCAGCAACTCCATGGAGCCGCCGGAAACTGGTGGGTGGATCATCTTGCCACCATTCCGGAGGACCATCAAGTGACATGGAGGGAGTTTTGTGAAGCCTTTCGTACACGTTACATACCACTAGGTATTGTCAAGGCAAAGCAGGAGGAATTTTTGGGCTTGAAGCAAGGGGACATGAGTGTCCTCGAGTATGTCAGAAGGTTTAACCTTTTGGCCCAATATGCTCCCAAATATGTGGCGAAAGAAGAGGCACGGTGTGCCCTATTCTTCCATGGCCTGAGTGCCATATTATGGGAAAAGCTGGCCGTACACAATAACGGCAGTTACACCGACATGGTCGATGCGGCTTTCATCCAAGAGAAACCGACACTTGAGTGGCAAGCTGAGAAGAGAAAGATGAGTGAAATCGAGCAGGCTAGCACAAGTTATGTGCCTCAGAAGTACCGTTTGGTGTATCAAACGCCACCCGGTGAAAGATGGAGGCCACCTGTACGATTAACTCCTCAGAGATTGATTGCTGGTCAAGTTCTACAACTTGCACCACCTCCACAGCCGCAGCATCAGACGGTGGTTTGTGCTCCATCGCTGCAGCCATATGTGCCTAGCAGTCCACCGCAAGTCAACGAAGAACCGGAGAGGCATCCGTGTTTTACTTGTGGGCGCATGGGCCATTATGCTAGGTAATGTCCGGAGGGAATTCGAGGCTACGGGTCATTATATTTACAACAATACGATCCGTACCTCAATCTGCAGATAGGAGGGCAGATAAGGGGCAACATTCACTATACTGTGATTGATGATGTTCCGGAAGGAGAAGCCGCTTTAGCAGGGATGTTTTCTCTAAATCAGCTACCGATTGTAGTTCTCTTTGATTCCGATGCCACAAACAACTTCATTAGCCAATCTTTTGTGGCTCAACATCAGCTCCAAACAGTTTACACAAAGAGGCAATACCTCATATCTTCGCCCGGGGGCAGCAGTACTGCAAGCGAGGTTGTTCCCCGAGCACCTCTTTGTTTGGGGGGTAAAATATACCCTACGACACTCATTATTCTTGAGGGTCTGAAGATCGACATCATTTTGGGGATGTCGTGGTTGAATTACCACAGAGCGGTTCTTAACATCAGCTCTAGGACCGTTGAGCTCAACTCCCCACAGCACGGTCTTCACATATTAATTCTGGGCGCCAAACGGCAGCAGAGTGCCACAGTGAACCACACAGAAGCTGTTAAGATAGAGGACATTCCGGTGGTACGTGAGTATCCGGATGTGTTTCCCGAAGATTTACCGGGCATGCCGCCCGAACGAGACGTTGAGTTCAAGATTGAACTTATACCGGGAACAACACCGATATCACGAAGGCCGTACAAGATGGCACCCAATGAACTGGCAGAATTGAAGACACAGCTGAATGACCTAATGAGCAAGGGCTTTATACTACTGAGTTCGTCACCTTGGGGTTGTTCAGCGTTGTTTGTCAAAAAGAAGGACGAAACACTACGGCTTTGTGTTGATTATCGTCCTTTGAACGCCGTTACCATCAAGAACAAGTATCCACTACCTCGCATTGATATGCTCTTCGATCAATTAGTGGGTGCGAAGGTATTTTCAAAGATGGATCTTCGGTCCGGATATCACCAGATTAAAATCCGGGCAGAAGATATTCCGAAGACGGCATTCTCAACGAGATACGGGCTGTATGAGTATCTCGTTATGTCTTTTGGTTTGACCAACGCCCCGGCACACTTTATGTACCTGATGAATTCAGTGTTCATGCCAGAGTTGGATAAATTCGTCGTTGTCTTCATCGACGATATCTTGGTGTACTCCAAGTCTGAGGAAGAACATGCTGAACATCTGCATATTGTGCTACAATGATTGCGAGATCATCAGCTCTATGCAAAATTCAGCAAGTGTGAATTCTGGATTAATCAAGTACCTTTTCTCGGACACATCATTTCAGCGGAGGGCATCGCTGTATATCCGAGTAACATTATCCAAGTGCAGAAATGGGAGTCACCAAAGTCAGTACATGAAATCCGAAGCTTCCTCGGTTTAGCGGGTTACTACCGGAGGTTCGTTCCGAGTTTCTCCAAGATCGCTAAACCGATGACGGAATTATTAAAGAAGAATACCAGATTTATGTGGAGTGCTGCGTGTGAACAAGCTTTCAAGACTTTAGTGAAGCATCTCACAACAGCCCCAGTTCTTGCTCAGCCGGATACAACAAAGCCATTCGACGTTTATTGCGATGGATCTGGCATCGGTCTTGGCTGCGTGCTGATGCAAGAAAGACGAGTGGTCGCTTATGGATCTCGTCAACTTAGAAATCACGAGCAGCATTATCCAACTCATGATCTTGAGTTAGCTGCCGTGGTCCTTGTTTTGAAGATGTGGAGGCATTACTTGCTCGGAAATCTTGTACACCTCTACACCGACCACAAGAGCTTGAAGTACATCTTCACTCAGAAAGAATTGAACATGAGGCAACGAAGATGGCTAGAGCTCATTATGGACTATGAATTAGAGATTCATTATCATCCAGGAAAGGCGAATGTGGTCGCCGATGCGCTCAGTCGTAAGGCGCATATCCATCACCTAACTATTGCTGAATTGGATGATGAAGAACCAAACTTCCGTGTCATTCCGTACGGAGCTCTCTATAATCTCGCTCTCATTCCTACCATCCGAGAGGAGATCATTGCAGCTCAACGAAAAGACAAGGGAATGTTTCACATACGGCGAAGGATAGACAACGGAGAAATGAAGTGCTTCCGGAAGGACGATGAAGGTACCTTGTGGTTCAACGACCGGATAGTAGTACCCTGGGATATGGGACTACGGAAGAAAATTCTGGACGATGCTCATTTGTCCAAGTTTTCAATTCATCCGGGAAGTAATAAAATGTACCAGGATCTCTGAAAGAAGTTTTGGTGGACACGTATGAAACGGGAAGTTGCAAAATACGTTTCAGAGTGTGATACGTGTCGAAGAGCTAAGGCGGACCATGTAAAGAAGTCAGGCCTGTTTCAGCCATTGCAAGTACCGGCATGGAAGTGGGAAGACTTGAGTATGGACTTCATCATCGGGTTGCCGATGACCTCCACAACCATAATTCGATTTGGGTAATTGTGGACCGATTAACCAAATCAGCACATTTCATCCCTGTGCATAGTAGGTACAACGCAAAGCAGTATGCGGATCTGTACATAGCACGAATCTTGTGCTTACATGGAGTTCCCCGTGCCATTGTGTAGGATAGAGGATCGCTGTTCGTAGCCCGTTTCTGGGAACAGCTACACGCATCCTTGGGGACGAAGTTGATTAGAAGCTCTGCGTATCACCCTCAAAATGATGGGCAAACTGAGAGGGTGAATCAAATACTGGAAGATATGCTAAGAGCATGTGCCATCCACCACGGTAAGAGCTGGGATGATCACTTACCGTTGGCGGAGTTCTCGTACAACAACGGATATCAGACGAGCATCAAAATGGCACCATATGAAGCTCTATATGGCCGGAAGTGCCGTACACCATTGAACTGGTGTGAGTCCGGTGAACGAGTAACGTTCGGGGTTGATCTTGTCTATGAAGCCGAAGAGAAAGTTCAGATAATACAAGAAAACCTCAAAGCTGCCCAATCTCGTCAAAAGAGCTACGCGGACCAGAGACGTCGACCGCTGCATTTCGAAGTCGGAGAGCATGTGTATCTTCGTGTGTCTCCGATGAAGGGGATTCATCGGTTCGGTGTCAAGGGGAATCTTGCTCCCCGATTCATCGGTCCGTTTACTATAATGGAGAAGTGCGGAAACGTAGCCTACCGGCTGGAACTACCGGCAAGCCTTGCCGGTATTCACGACATATTTCACGTGTCCCAGCTGAGGAAGTGTCTCAAGTTTACCGCTGCCATCCGCACCGAAGACATTGACGAGTTGAAGCCGGATCTTATCTACGTCGAGCAACCTGTACAGATTATCGACGAAAAGACCTGGATTACCCGGAACCAGAATTTGAGATTTTACAAAGTCCTGTGGAGTAATCATACCCCGGAAGAGGCGACGTGGGAAACCGAAGATTATGTCCACAAGAACTATCCGGAGCTTTTGTCATAAACTTTGTAATTACCTCCCGTCTCGTCCTTCTTTTGAATCTCGGGACGAGATTCCTTTTAAGGGGGGAGGAATGTAAAGGTCCCAAAAATGTGAATACAAAGAAACACTTGTTTGCAAAGTTTTGTTTCATATGAGTGAAATTTGGGACTTGTTAAAACTTTTCCCCACATGTGATAACACACATGAGAGTTTTCTTCACACTAGTTCAAATGCTTATTTGAGAACTTGGAACCCAAGAGGGGTCTGAAACAAAGATGGGAAGTTCCCATAGGTGTGAGAAAACAAAAATCAGATTTGAAACAATGTGTTCAAAATAAAATTCAAATGAGAGCAACACTAGGAATTTCCAAACTGTTGTGCTACAAATCTCATTTGCAACAGCCAAATTAAAAATCAGGTTTAATATTTGAATTCCTTGGGTCCAAATTAGGGGGTGTGCAAAGTTTCATGATTTATGGAAATGATTTGCAACCCATTTTCCAAAATGGACTTTAAATGACAAAGAATTCAAATGCATATTGGAGTCTGGATAAAACTTGCCCAATTATCCAAATGCCTCTCAGATTTAAACTTCCACAATTGAATTCCATCAATATTCAAATTGGGGAGATATTTTAGAGGGGATAAGGAGGACTGACATGTGGGACCCACCTGTCATTGGGAGCACTGAAAATTGAAAAAGATCTGCAGTCCACAGTCTCTGTTTGATTTCCTCCCACGCGAAGCAACGACCGAAGCCGCCTTCCCTCCGCTCGACAACGAGGGCCAGCCGGCGGCCAGCTCCTGCTGGGTTTTATCGTGCTGGAGAGAAGCCTGGGTGCCCTTAAACGCTGCCGTGCTCCCTTTCTCCTTCATCCCCGAACCCTCGGCCTGTTCTTCCTCCTCGTGCAAGAAAAACCGACCGAGTGCTGCCGCCGAGCTCTCGGCCGATCGGCCAGCACATACACCGCGTGAGGACTTAAGCTGAGCAGCAAAATCACACAACAGAATCCTCCCCGACCTCCTCGCGCCATCACTGAAGGAGTTCGTGCTCTCCACACCGAGTTCAACCAGTTTCCACAGCGGCCGTCACCCAACAGCGACGGGGTGCTCTCGTGGGCAGCACCACAGAGCGGGTTTCACGACCAAACGAGGCCACCGGGGGACGCGCAAGGTCTCCGTGCAGCTTCCACCCGAAGCACAGAGCCTGTCTCGGCCTCTCGACAACGAATTTCGAAGATCCTCTCCGGCCAGTGAAAACTGACCCGCGGGTATGAATCCATGAAATTCTCGAGTTATATTCTTTTGGAGCTCTGCAAATTTCGCACATAGAACCTATACTGGTGTAGCAACCTTTCTTCTTCACAAAGCCTCGCATGAAACACCCTGTGCACGGTGCAATTTCAAGCTTTTCGAAGGCGGCGATGGCGGGAAGGTACGGGTGCACGGTGAACCCTAGGATAGAGCCGTCCCCGAGCCCCTATGCGGCCATGCCGAGCTTGGCCAACCTCTACTGGTGCTGTAGAATCTTTCTAGGGAGCTTTTTGCGGGCTATAGCGCCGGGGCGACGTCGCCGGACTTCATCCGAGCCGGTGCGCCGTCGCGGGCTAATTTAGGGGCCCTGCCAGCTCGAAAAAACCCCACCAGCGTGTTCATCGCGTGGAATTAGGGGCTGGCGGCGAATTTCAGAGGCAAGGATGGCCGGACGACCGATCCCGGAGCTACTCCGGCGAGCCCGGCGGCGGGATCGCGCGAGAGCGGGAGGTGGAAGAAGACCTCGCCGGGCCCGCCTGTCAGTCGCACGGCAACAATGAGATGGATACGCTGTGGCGTGGGATCAATTGTGACGGCGCGGAAAATGACCCTGTGACCCCGTGTGGCACTCCCTCAGCAGCTGACACGTGCCCCGTGGCCCCACAGTCAGGTTTAAATTTTTTCCCGGATTTATTCAAATTCCTGATTTTTACCAAACTTTAGAAGAGCATAACTTTTGCTAGGAACCTCCAAATTTAGTGATTCAGATTGGGTTAGATTCAGATTGACAAACTCTATCCAAATATGCAACCCAATTTGTATGAACGTCTTTATTTAATTCTAGAAAATTCTTTAAGGATTTTCAGTAAAAGAATTTTAGAGGGAGTTTGGTTTATCCACAAATCCCCAAATTTTGCCAGAAAATTCTTTTGGGCGTTCTTAGACACCTGTAAAAGTTTCAGCTCATTTGGAGTTGATTTGGTCAGGAGAATTCAGATTGTAAGTTACTGTGTTCAAATGAATACAGAAACATTTTCAGAGAATTTCCAAAACTTGTAAATTCAGTTATGGGAAATTATTAGCTCCAAAAATCCTAGAAAAATCCATGTAGACTCTATGAACTATAATTTAAATTGTGGTTCACTTAGTTTGACATGAACATGGGTGTTACCTCAGAATTAATTCATCTTTGACTAAACACTTAGAGAATTATTCTGAATAAACCACTCCATGAAAAGTGCTAAATTTTGGTCCAGAGGACTTTCTTGTGACAAGGAACTCACATGAAAATTCTCCGCTCCATTAGAGCTCTGGATCACCACTGTCATGTGTAATCTCTTATGGTGATCAACACTTAAGTGGGAAAAGCACTTAACATTTGATCTTAGTGTTTAAGCCCAACTCAAACCACTAGCACCAGTGTCATTTTAAATTCTTAAACAAAGTTCCAGTTTTAAAACTGTCCTTAGATCTTATTAGCAAAAGCTTTTCAATTAAATACATATGCACGAATATATCGTGTAGCATATACGTGAAGAAGGTGAGAAGGACTTGAAGTGAAGATCAAGGAGGGAGGAAAACAAGTGATCATCACTAACTGATTGTAATCTTAGTCACCTGCAAAACAGGCAAGCCCCAGTTTGCATTTGAACAGTTTTATAAAGCATTTTCATTTGTAGAGATCATAGCTTTGCATCATTGATTGCAGTAAGTCTAGATGATATTGAAAACCCCACTTGCATGACCAGAAATACCTAAGAGAAAAAGGGTAGAATAGCACCTCCTCGAGTGGATTTGGCTACGCTAATGTTAGTAGGAAAGGTCCGGTAGAAGTCGAGTAGTTGGAAGCTACTCGCGAGTTTAGGGCTGGTTTACTCGGAACGGGTTCGAATTAGAAAGGATGAGGAAAGTTCACACATAAGAAATGGAGACCGGGCAGGGAGGTTTAGATGCAGCAGGTTGCAGGCCGTGCGTGCATAGCCCTGCCTGTGTCGGTTAAGGCCCGTCCGTGCTTGGCCCTGTTGGACAAGTTTGACTTGTGTACCGGGCGCATACTGGCTATATGGGACCCAGGAAACCAATGTACCTTGGGAGATCCATAGTGGAACTTTTCCAACTGCCTTAGGCTTTCGGCGTCAGGGTAGCAGGAGGTATCTCGCTTAAGAACATACCACTGCGGGTATGTACCTTGAGGGAGCTTGCGTACTCAGGGCAGTTGGACTGCGTCCAATATGGAAGATCTTGGGAAAGGTGGCCACGTACAATGTCAGTCGAGGTTGCTGCCGGCAACTCGGAGTACGGGTGTACGTGTCGTGTAGTCCTGGCGTTTACTGATTCGAATCACCGTCGCTCGCGGTTATATGAGCATACTTGCCCACTGCGTCTTGACGTAGTAAGAACTGAAACTGGTTATCTTTTGAACTTGATAAGACTGTGATGTAATTTGTATTTCAACCATGATTGATTTAGAGATAGGCTCATTAAACTTTACTTTCACTTTGTGCAAGGAGCATCACAACAAAGCGTTTCTTGTTTGATTGTAGAGTTGCGATACTTTTTGGCTCAAGGTCCGCACAATGAGGCTTAAAAATCTGAAAGTTAAGGATCAACTTTAGGCGAGTCCTTATGCAAATCTAGCAAACTCAATTGAAACCGTCGTTCGTGTAGAGTTTCTTGTTTAGGAGAGACGGGTCAGACTTGCTGAGCCTATGTGCTCACTCTTGCTATATAAGTGGTTTTGCAGGTTAATATCGACGCTAGAAAGAAGGTTGTCCGGTGAGAGTCGGAGACTTCCGAGTCGTTTAACACAGGGAGAACCCAGCCGCTGCTGTTGTCTTCGTGTTGCTAGCGAGAGGAGTCCACGGGCTGGACTTCATCTCGAGTGCTATTAGTTATTCGACGTGAGTTGATATAGACTTCCGCTGTAGTTACTTGATGTAAAGTATTTACAAAGAAAAACTTGTAAGCTTCCGCTATTGTTTTATGTAATACATTGTTCCTCATATGTGTGCTGTTGGGTGCCGCACAACACGGCACCACCCAATGCGATTCCCGGGCAAGTGGCTTGTCTGGGTTGTCGGGGCCGCGTCAGCGTGGTATCAGAGCTGAGCCCTGTCTCAGTCAGTATCCGCGTCCGTCTCAATTGTCAATTTTATTTTGTTCAATTATCTCATTCTATTTAAAGTGCTTTCAACTAATAAGACATTTGTTTACGGTCGTGGAGGAGTCTACTGGCTAGAAGGCAGGCCGGAGGCGTACAAGGCCCTTTGCTTACGCTGGGGGAGTGAGGATTTCCAGGCCCTCTCCCGCAGTCATCAAGAAAGCAGAGGGACGCACCCGTCTCACTTTTTTGGTGCTGACGGGTATTTGCGGTCGAAAAAACGTCTTGTAAGTGTAACTTACCAAGTATAATGTTTGTGTATGTTTCATATTTTCATTGTGCTGACACGTGCATCCATAGGAGCGCGCAACTGATCAGGAGCCCCCACCAATTGAGGTGTGGAAGAGAGGTCACAGAGGAAGTGATCCGTCACAGCCTGACCAGCTCTGCTCTCAGTCGGCAACAGAGGCACTGGTGAGTTGTCTCATCACATGTATTGAATTCTCTTAATCAAACTAGCTAATATTCTTTTGTTTTCTTATTTATAGACCAGGTATGGGCAGGAGGCACAGAGGCTTTGCGGCGATGAGTATGATTGGCAGAACGCGCCAACAATCATCCCAGAAGCCGCTTACGCAAGTGGACACGGAAAACCTCACGGCCGGTGAGTTTTCATCTTCTACAATTACTATGTACGACTTTGTAGGAGTGGTCGATAAAAATCTAATAAACTTTCTTCTTTACGTAGGTTCGGCATCTTCCAAGGAGTGGTTGACTCCAGGCAGGCACGACCCTCCAGGTCCTCTTCCTCTTCCTCTCAGCAGGCTGGCTTTTTCCGCCGGTCTAGCTTGCTGGAGCTCCAGAGTGTCCAGGACGAGCTTCGTCAGACACAGGAGGAGCTCCAGAGAGAGAGAGAGAGAGAAGACTCAAGAGGAGCTTCGACTAGAGCGAGAGCGACAGGCCGCAGCCACTAGGGCCAGAGACGAGTATCTCAACTCGTACATGCTACAGTTTCAGACAGCAATGGCGGTAAGTAATTGTCGTTCGAATATGTATATGCTTCAAAATTTTGAATGCAAAAATGTGCTAATAGTTTGTATTTACAGGCTATGACGGCTGGACAGCAGGTTGAGCTTCCACGGTGGGAGCCACCACCGGTGATCGAGCCAGAGCAGCCACAGGTGCCAACTATAGGAGCTCAGGTAAAAACGAACCTCTCTTGAGTTTATTTAGACATACTTTGGTCAAAACTTGCTAAAATGAAGTCAAAACTAGCTCAACTAGCTAAAATGAAGTCAAAACTAGTTCAACTTGCTAAATTCTAATAACACGTGCTAAAACATGGCAGGCATCAGGGACAGAGGCTCACACTCCATTGCCGCACGTGCCAGGAGTGAGCAGACGGCTTGAGTATGATTTTGCGGGCTTCGGAGGTACGACCGTGATAGTAATGTGTAGCTTCTTTTGTATCGTGTCATTTGATTGCTTGTGATGGACTTGTAATATACTTTCTATGATTGTGATCGTGCGATATTACACTTTCTATATGGACTTGTGACTGTCTGTGTTGCTGGCCATCGAGCCAGTGGACTGGCCATAGAGTCAGCGGTCAGCATTTTCTGTTTTTAAAAAAAACAAAAAACTTATTTACGACGGTTTTGTATACAGTACCGTCGTAAATAATGTTTCTGTTATTTACGACTGGGTGGCTGTACCGTCGTAAATAATGCCCCTGTTACTTACGACGGGGTGGTTGTATTGTCGTAAATAATGCCTCTGTTATTTACGACGGTACAACCACCCCGTCGTAAATAAGTTTTCCGCAGTTCCACGTGGCGCGTGGACTTATTCACGAGGCTAAAATTAGCCATCGTAAATTAATTTATTTACGTCTGTAACCGTCGTAAATATACTTATTTACGTCGACTTATTTTGACGATTAAAAACCCTCGTAAATAAGTAAACACCATCGCAAATAACTTATTTACTAGGGTAATGTGCTTATTTACGATGGTTTTTCACCCTCGTTAATTGCTATGTTTCCTGTAGTGATGTGCATGGATGGACCCCAAAAATATAGTGACACATGCCGCATACGTGCATGGATGCAAACGTCTTGTTCAACCAGAAAGTAGAACATACGTGTGTGTCATGGTTAAAATTCATATGAGCAAGTCATCAGAAACATAGGTGTCGGTACCCTCAATACGGGGTACCCCCGCGCACAGGCGAAAAATGCCTAAGGACCTCGCCCTTCTCCGCAGGGAGAGCTCCGAAGGTGCCATGTGTCCAGCGGGGCCGGACCTCCCTCTCCTCAGAGGATAGCTCCGGGCCCGCCACATGGCCAACTAAGCCAGACCTCCCTCCCCTCCGTGGTAAGAGCTCTGGAGGCTCCACATGTCCCACGGGTCCGGACCTCCCTCTCCTGAGAGGAGAGCTCCGAGCCCGCCACGTGGCTAGCAGAAGCCGGACCTCCCCCCTCCGCGGGGAGAGCTCCGAAGGCTCCACGTGTCCCACGGGGCTCGACCTCCCTCTCCTCAGAAGAGAGCTCCAGGCCCGCCACGTACCCAGCAGAGCAGCGCTGCCTGCCCCCGTGCGGTAGGCAGCAAGAGTAAAGACGTGCCATACCTTGCCCGTACAAGGTATTCAAGACCCGCGCCTTCCCGAGGCGCGGAGACGCGGAGCACGCCTCTGTCAGGTGCCGTTGCGCCCAGTCACATCGCAGACTGGCGCGCCGCATCATAGCCTGCCCGCCAATAAACACAGCGACAAGACATCCCCTGCCGCCCCTGCCATCATCAACCACTGCGACTAGCTTGCGGCATGGGCAGGGCGGCGGAACGAAGACTTGGAAGCCTCCTCCAGAGACAACTACCGGCGTAACTGCAGATACGGTAGATGGCAGGCAATCTCCCCGGGACCACCTGTCGGGGTCCCGGGCCCACCTTGTAAGCCGCTCGAGCCTTGGACTATAAAAGGCTCGGGTAGGCGACGTTACCAGGGATTCGGCATTTCACCCACTCTCGTATAGGGCAAGCTTACGCTCTAGCACCCATCTCAACCTCAATCTCAGAACTCCTGTTCTGAGCAACAAGAAATACAACGAGGACCTCTGCTCACCGTGGACGTAGGGTATTACGCTCCGGCGGCCTAAACCACGTAAAAATCCCCATGTCAAGCTTCTCCCTCAATCGTCCCTAACGCTGATGCTCTCCGTGAGTGACTAGCCCCTCCGAAAAAGAACCTCCGCGGGTTGCCCAGAGCAGGCCAGGGGGAAGTGTCGGCTACACACTTCGACATTTGGCGCGCCAGGTAGGGGCTTTTCCCTTGCGCGACGAGCTTCTGCCAATGAAGATGACGAAGCTCCCTTCAGCGGCAAGCTCTCCCCGCCCACGTTCACGACGAACGGTGATCAGCGGGGACTACGTCTCGACACACTTAGGACGAAGTGTGTCGGTGCAAGCTGGAAGCCAGCAGACGACTCCGGCAGCGCAGGCTCCAGCAAGCGTGAGATCCTCTGCAGCGCTGAGCGTATCCCACGGGGGCGCGCTAGCTGCAGCAAGAGCGCTACTGCACAATCCACCTGCTGAGGACGTGCCTCAGTCAGCAACCCAGCAGTGTATTCGCGACGTAGACCGTCTCATCGTCGCTGCCGCCAACCCTCGACTTTGGCGGGGACGATGTTCCGGTCAACCGGTTGTGTCGCTGATGCGCACGCCAATGGTTGACGGGCAGACGGCAGATTCCCGCTCCACCAGGCTCCCGTTGCTGGACCTTAGGTCGGAGCTGGAACGACGCCACTTGGGCGACGATGCCCGAGTGGCCATTGAGCGACGATGAGAAAGGCGTCGCAACAAAGAGGCCGGCGACAGCATGTCGACCGCCTCAACCCAGCCTGGGCCGCAGGCGTACGCCACGTGATCTCTGCCCCAGACGTACGCCACGCAGCATATGCCCCAGCCATATGCCGTGCAGATGGTGCCCCCGGTCTATGGCGCAGCCTTGCCCATACCGGGGTACACGGTGCCTGCAGCGAACCAAGCGTTTGCGGCACCAACACCTGCAGCAACAGGAGCAGGATGTGCGGCCCTTGCGCCACACCTTCGCTCCGCGAAGTGGCCACGCAAATTCCGGCCGCACCTGCCCGAGAAGTACGACGGCAGCGTCAACCCGGCGGAGTTCCTCCAGATCTACTCCACCGCCATCCTTGCTGCAGGAGGGGACGAGGCCGTCATGGCCAACTACTTCCCCGTCGCCTTGACCGGCCCAGCCCGGTCTTGGCTCTTGAATCTCCCCTAGGGTTCCATAACCTCCTGGGGAGAGCTCTGCCGGCAGTTCACTGCTAACATCGGCAGCTCCTACACCCGGCCTGGCACGGAGCTCGACCTCCATGCCATCCAGCAACAACCTGGAGAGACGCTGCGCTCCTTCATCCAGCGGTTCTCCCAGGTACGGAACACCATCCCACATATCCAAAATGCTTCTGTGATGGTGGCGTTCCGGCAGGGTGTACGGGACAAGAAGATGCTTGAGAAGCTCGCGACCAGAGAGGTTCGCGACGTCTCAGAGCTCTTCAGCCTGGCGGACAAGTGCGCCAGGGCAGCAGAAGGGCGGAACTGGCATTCACAGCCAGCCTCCGAATCAGGAGGACAGCCCGGATCTGGCGCTGCTTCCCATGGAAGTGGCAAGAAGATCAAGAAATGGGGCAGTGGCAAGATGAAACCACCGACCGCAGCTCCCGTTGCTGCAGCAGCAGCACCCACCGGAACTCGGGAGCCACGCCCCGACAAGAGGCAGCGACAGTCACCAGCTCCAGAAGGTGACCAAGACGAGCCGTGCCCCGTGCACAACACCAGCAGCCATACTGCTGCTAAGTGTCGGGAGATTCAGAAGCTCGCGGAGCGCTTCCGCAAGGGGAAGCAACCGCGTGCTGTCGCCCCTCCCTTCCATCAAAGGGAGGACAAGCAGAAGGTCGACACTCAAGACAGTGCTGACCACCAAGTAAAGTTCCAGGAGCCTCAGCGCGCCGTGAAGGCGGTGCGCAACCATGAGGACCCCAGCAACCGAGAAGACGAGCGCCAGAAGATGCTCTACGTCATCTACGGCGGGTCCGCTGACCCCTCGTCCGGAAGCGCGGTTAACTCTGCGCCGAGCGGTAGCGTTGGTGGCTCCTCTCCCAAGTGTCGTGCCGCGCCGCACCTCAAGTGGATGGGAACCCCCATAAGCTTCGATGCCACCAACTGCCCCAGGAACATGGCCGGGGCCTGCCAACTACCGCTCTTGGTAGCATCCACCATCGCCAACGTGAGGATGTACCACGTTCTGGTAGATGGCAGGGCTGGGCTGAACCTCATCAGCCACGCAGCCTTCCAGAAGCTGCAGATCCCGATGGCCAAGATCACCCCATTGAGCCCGTTCTCAGGGGTAGGGCTGGGACAAGTCGTTCCCTATGGCAACATAAGCCTTCCGGTGACCTTTGGGGCACCGGACAGCTATCGGACAGAGTACATTCTGTTTGACGTGGCGGAGATCGATCTCCCCTTCAACGCCATAATCGGCAGGACAGCCCTGTATCGATTCATGGCGGTATGCCACTACGGCTACCTTGTATTGAAGATGCCTACACCAACAGGCGTCCTCAAGATTCGTGGAGACCGTACTGCTGCAGTGTCAGCCATGGAGAAGCTCCAGGCACTTGCAACAGCTCGAGCACCAGCCCCTGGCAGTGCTGAACCGGACCGGCTCCACCCGAGTGCACGCCACCGTGCCTCTACCGCAGCACCCCGTGTGCAACCCCTCGACGAGGGCGACGTCCCCCTGAAGGTCGTCCAAGTTGGCGCAGATGCTGCCCAGACCACCCGGGTAGCGGGGGCCTGGACAGCAAATAGGAAGGCGCGCTCATCACCTTCCTCCGGCACAACGTCGACGTGTTTGCATGGCAGCCATCGCAGATGCCGGGGATCCCTAGGGAGGTGATTGAGCACCACCTGAAAATCTTCCCCGACGCCCGGCCAGTCCAATAGAAGCCTCGCAAGCAGTCCATCGAGCGGTAGAACTTCATCTGGGAAGAAATCAAGAAGATGCTGGACGCTGGCTTCATACGGGAGGTCCACCACCCCTGGTGGTTGGGGAACCCCGTCGTCATCCCGAAGGCTGGCGGGAAGCTCCGGATGTGCATCGACTACACCAGTCTCAATAAGGCATGTCCTAAAGATCCATTCCCTCTCCCTAGAATAGATCAAATAGTAGACTCGACATCAGGATGTGATATGCTATGCTTCCTAGATGCCTACTCGGGTTTCCATCAGATCCCTATGTCTAGAGAAGATGAAGAGCACACTTCCTTCATCACAGTAGACGGCCTATATTGTTATGTCTCTATGCCTTATGGCTTAAAGAATGCTCTTCCTACCTTTGTACGTGCAATGCACAAAACCTTTGGAGAGCTAATAAGAGAATTAGTTGAGGTGTATGTCGATGACATCGTTGTCAAGGTCAGGCAGAGTTCATCCTTGTTAGATAACCTGGCCCTAGTCTTTGACAAACTGTGCTCCACAAGCACCAAGCTGAACCCCGACAGGTGTGTGTTCGGCGTATCCTCTGGGAAGCTCCTAGGATTCCTGGTCTCACACAAAGGAATTGAGACCAACCCAGAGAAGATCAAGGCCATCGACCTGATGCGGCCCCCCGCCCGCATCAAAGAAGTCCAGAAACTCACGGGATGCCTAGCCGCGCTGAGTCGGTTCATACCGAGGCTAGCAGAGCGAGTGCTCCCCTTCTTTAAGCTCCTACACAAATCCGGTCCATTTGTTTGGACCGACAAAGCAGAAGAAGCTTTCCAGGAGTTGAAGCAACTCATGACGACCCTACCCATCATGGTAGCCCCCGAGCCCGAAGAGCATTTGTTGCTCTACATCGCGGCAACAACTGAAGTGGTGAGCATGGTCCTCGTCGCACAGCAGCCGGACCTCTCATCACCACAGCCTGCTCCGATAGCAGAAGACAAGCACCAGGAGACCCCGGAGGTCCAACAGGACCTCCCGGAGCTCCAGGACAACCTCCCGGAGGTTCAACGGGACCTCCCGGAGCTCTGGGGTATCCCCCGGAGACCAAAAAGAACCTCCAAGGAGGACAAAACGTCCTCCCGAGGGTCCAGGATGACCACCTGGAAAACCAGCGGGATCTCCCGGAGGTCCAAGACGGCCTAGGAGCCTCCGAGTCCCAGCTCCCGGAGGCTCCCCCGGACCCACCTACCTCAGGTCGGCCTGAGCCCATGGATGAGGACATCTCAGGCCCGGAAGGGAGGGTCCGGACCATCCAGAGGCCTGTCTACTACATCAGTGAAGTCCTCCACGACGCCAAGACAAGGTACCTGGAGGTCCACAAGCTATTGTATGCAGTGTCGTGGCATCAAGGAAACTCCGCCACTACTTTCAAGCCCACCTAATCTCGGTGGTCACCTCCTACCAGCTGAAGGTGTTCCTTCACAGCCCCTACGCGACCAGCAATGTCGCTAAATGGGCAGAGGAACTGGGGAGTTTGAGCTGGACTTCCTTCCTCGCCATGCAGTCAAGAGCCAAGCACCGGCTGACTTCGTGGCCGAGTGGACGCCAACGAAGGCTAACCCAGGGGGGCACAAAGACGGTGAACCAAAGCCCCGAGCTCCGGTCTTCACCGGGCCTCACTGGACGCTCTTCTTGGACGGCTCCTCGCGCAAGCAGGGGGCCCGGTGCTGGCGTACTGCTTCTCATGCCATCGGGGGAGCAGTTTGGGTACATGGTGCGTCTCAATTTCAAGGCAACCAACAACATGGCAGAGTATGAATCACTCATCTTTGGCCTAAAGACAGCCCTGTCTCTGGGTGCTCACCAGTTGTTGGCACAGGGCAACTCCCAGCTAGTCATCAAGCAAGTTAAGGGTGAATGCTCCTGCAATGACCCACAGCTAGCTGCCTATCTGCTCCACGTGTAGATGTTGGAGAAAGTCTTCCTCACCTTGGACCTGCGCCATGTACTGCGCGCTGGCAATGCCGCAGCTGACGACCTCTCAGCGAAGGCCTCCATCGGAGCCCCTGTGCCCGAAGGAGTCTTCGAGAGGACGTTGCTGCGGCCCACAGCCCAGCCTGCCGAGCCGGGCGAAGGGGGCTGGACCAGCACCTCAAAGCTGGCGGTCCCGGCGGCCCTGCAGCCATGGACGCCGCCAAGGATTGTATGCGTCACTGGGGACTCCATGCAACCCAGCGCTCAAGATCCACAAGCTCAGGTCAGACCCGATGCATGGATCACGGAGATCCGGGACTACATGAAAGACAACATTCTCCCTGATGAACGTGTATCCGCTGAATGGATCATGCGCATGGCTAAGAGGTACGCGGTGATAGAAGGGGATCTCTACCGGCGTGGCGCCAACCGTGTCCTATTGCGGTGCATAACCCAGGGGGAAGGCTGTGACTTGCTCGTTGAGATCCATGGAGGCGAATGTGGGAGTCACTCTTCCTCACGCACGCTCGTTGGTAAAGCCTTCCGGCATGGATTCTACTGGCCGATAGCTCTCCAGGATGCCGTCAAGCTGTTCGAGAGCTGCAAGGCGTGCCATTTCCACGCCAAGCAGATCCACATACCGGCTCAGGTGGTTCAGATGATCCCGCCCTCGTGGCCGTTCATCGTATGGGGGTTGGACATCCTGGGACCATTCCCCAAAGCCGTCGGGGATTTCGGTACCTCTACGTCGCCGTCGACAAGTTCACCAAGTGGCCGGAAGCCACACCTGTCGTCACCATCAACAAGCAATCCGCAGTAAAGTTCATCAAGTCGATCGTCTGCCGGTTCGGGGTCCCGAACAGAATCATCACCGACAACGGGACCCAGTTCACCAGCGCAGCATTCCAAGAATACTGCGAAGACCTTGGCATCCAGGTGTGCTATGCCTCCATTTCTCACCCAAAGAGCAATGGGCAAGTCGAGAGGGCCAACACTAAGATTCTTCGGGGCCTCAAAACTCGCACCTATGCCGGCTTGAAGAAACATGGCGCCAAGTGGGTGGACGAGCTCCCGAGCACACTATGGGCTAATCGGACATCCCAAAGCCGGGCCACCGGAAAGACACCCTTCTTCATGGTATACGGGGCCGAAGCAGTGCTTCCCCCAGAAATCACCATGGGGTCTCTCTGTGTCCGAGCTTATGACGAAGCCACGCAGGACAACCTCCAGCGTGAAGACATCGACCTCGTCTATGAGGCTTGGTTACACGCAGCGCTCCGTAACGCACGGTACCGGCAAACGCTCCGGCGCTACCACCAAAGGTCCGTGCATGTCCGGGAACTACAAGAAGGCGACCTGGTGCTATGGGGCATACTTTCTCACGAAGGGACCGACAAACTCTCCCCCAGCTGGGAAGGTCCCTTCCGAGTCACGAAAGTTTGCCGCCCGGGTGCGTACGCCTTTCCACCGAGGATGGGGATCCGCTCCCGAACCCTTGGAACATAGAACACCTCCATAAGTTCTACCCCTAGAGCAATAGTAGGACAGTCTTTTCTTTCTGTAATAGATTCCATAGAGTCCAGGAACAGCGCTCAGAGCAGCTAAGTCTCAGGGGACGGTCCAGGACTATGTTTAGCTTGGCCTGGTTCCGACCCTAAGCGCGTAGAGTCTTGCTTCCTATCTTAATGGGGCGGGTCGTTGCCTCCATGTTTAGCCTGCCTTCCTCCTATGGAAATTTATATAGAAAGAAACCTGTCCTGCTTTGCTCCTCCCTTGTGCCCATTTAAATTACGTATTAATTTTTATGACCGCACCTCCTGTGTATCCCCACCATGCACTCAACTTCCTCTTCCCATTCTCACCCCTAGTCGGCATTTGCTATCCTACCGAAGACGGACGCGTTTGAGGCACCTGTCGATGGTCAGGGGGCCTCGAGCCCCCGGCACTTCGTGCACTGAAGTACCCAAGCCCCGTATACCGAATCAGGGTCGTAAGCCAAATAAGACTATGAGATAGGGAAGGGGGAGCCCTAACGAGAATTACGTTAACCTTACTTGTGTGTAGGACCTCCCGGCCTTAGCTCCCCCGCAGGAGTATGGTAGGTGCGCCCAAACAATTGACCACACCTACCAGGGGGCCACTACAGGACCGCGCAAGACCGGAGCTCCAGCGCAAGACCAAAGGACCCAAACCAAGATCCCTCCGCAGGGGCTGGCTCCGGAGGCCCCACGTGTCCGGCGGGGCCGGAGCCCCCCTCTCCTCAGAGGGTAGATCCAGGCCCGCCACGTGGCCGGCAGAGCCGGGCCTCGCCCCTCCGCGGGGAGAGCTCCGGAGGCTCCATGTGTCCCGCGGGACCGGACCTCCCTCTCCTCAGAGGAGAGCTTCGGGCCCTCCACGTGGCCAGCAGAAGCCGGACCTCCCCCCTCCACGAGGTGAGCTCCGAAGGCCCCACGAGTCCCGCGGGGTCGGACCTCCATCTTCTCAGAGGAGAGCTCTGGGCCCGCCACGTGGCCGGCGGATCTGGACCTCCCTGTTCTCATGGGGCGAGCTCCGAAGATCCCTTGGGCCCTTAATACAATAAGGACCCGGGGAAGGTGTGTGTACAAGACTTCAAGGTTGGTGAAGACCTCTGAGTACCTTGTGGAGCTAAGAACTCGGCCAGGCCAAGCCAAGGAGAAGATAAAAATATACAGGCACGAAAAATAACAAAAGTATATTCATTCAAAGCTCCACGAGCTGGACTACAGACTTAATGAAAGAAAAAGGAAAGATACAAGACCTAGGATTCCCCTGGCTCTCGCCGGAACATAGAGTCTACGAGGGCGGCCACGTCCCCGACTTCAGCCCTGGCGGCTTCCTCCCGTTCCGCGGCGGGGCCCTGACTCACTGGCTCCAGTGAGAAGGAGGGATCCCGGCTCCGGAAGCACGCCAACACGTGCGTAGAAACCTCCATTGCTAGGCCCCGTCCCTCTGCCTCGACCTCGCCAGCGACCACCGCCTCAAGCCTATTCAGCTTGGCGCTGATAGACTCGAGCGCGGGAATCACCTCGGCCACCTTCTGCGCCGGAGCCGCTGCCTTCACCGGGCTAAAGCCAAGAGGGACCAGAGCGGACCTCGCCTGGTCGACGAAGTTCGAGACCGCCTGGGCCTCGGAGGACCGCGAGGCCAGGAGCTCCTCCACCTCGCGGCGGGCTGCCAGCAAGGCGTCAAGGCTCCCCTCGGAGAATTCTCTCTCCTTGGTGGCCAGCGAACTCTCCCAAAGCTGGAGGTGCTCGGAAAGCTGATCCAACTCCGAAGCCCGGAAATTGGCCGCCAGCTCTCGGTCCAGGGCCACCTGGTGCTTCCGGGAGACCTGCTCCTCCCTTGGGACCAGGTCTGCCTTCTGGGCCTCCAGCTCCTTGGCACGAGCCCTCAAGTCACCTTCGCCAGCCGCCAGCCGTGCAGCGATCTTCTCCGCCTCGGGCGCCGCAGAGCGCTCCTGGTCTGCGACGGCGCGCTCACGGCGCTCCAGCCTCAGACGCAGATCCTCCAAAGCGGAGAGACGCTCATCGGCCCGAGCGTGAGACTCGCGGGCCTTCTAGTGGAGCCGCCGGGTCTCGGAGTCCAGACGGTCGACGGCCCTCTTCTGACGGTCAAGGAGCGCCTCCATGACGTTGAGCGATGCCCGACTCGAGTCAAGCTCCTCCCTGACCTCCTCAGTTCGCTCCCTCAAAAGGCGCCCCCACGTGAGGAGGCGATCCCTCTCACCTACCTGCTCCTCCCACTCGCGACCGAGCGCGGCGAAACCCTGCCGGACGCTCGTCTGGGCGAGCACGAGGGCGTCTACCAGGGGCAGCGGGGCGGCAGAGGCCGGAGCGGCACCCCTGACCTCCTCCATCACGTCGTCTTTAGGAGAAGTCAACGCTCCGGCAACCGGGATAAGGCGCCGATCAGGAGAAGCCGGTACTAGACAGGCTCGCTCCCGGTGCGTCCTGGTTCGCTGCCCGCCGTAAGGCCCGTGGCAGCTTCTCCCGCTCCGGCAACAGGGGGCGGGACATTGACAGCCGGTCCCGCCGAACCCTTAGCAGCAGCCGGCGAAGGGGGATGAATGGGAGGAGTCGCCACTGCTGCAGGGGCCGGGCTGACCGGCGCAGAAGGAACTTGCGCTGGCTTGGGGGCCACTGCGACCGTTTCGGCTTCCGAGCGCTTCGGCGCAGATCCCCCGTCTGTTGGGGATGTCCGGGAGACGGAAACGTTACCGGCACTTGAGGTGTCGCTGCAAACATGGAAGACTCTCGGAGTTAAGAAAAGAACATAAGGATACATGCTCTGGAACTCGGTAAGGGTGACACCTACCAAGGGACACGAGCGCTCCAACGGGCTCTGAACCTCGGCTTCCGAGCCGGGGTAGGTCCACTAGAGCCCGCCGTCGCCACCGACGGCTGCCCCGCAGTCGCCCGTACTGGCGGAGCAGGGGATGCTTCGGAAGCCCCCTGGATGCCGATCCACCTCCCAAGGCCCGGGGCGCCTGAGTTCTTGACTCGCTCCTGGGCATCGACGCACCAGCACTCCCCTCGAGGCTCCACCTCGTGAGGAAGGAGGACGCGACGTTCGGGAACTATCAGCCCGTCGACGCTCTAGAGGAGTCCCATCGGGATGGTGACCCCTAGGCCTCTTGGAGTCACCATCGGACGGGGCGCCATCTCTAGAAGCCGGACGCGCAGACGCCCTGGATCCGTGACATGGCGCGAACGCCGCCGGAGGAGGAGACCGGCCGCGCTTCTTCTATGGAGGCGGGTTGGAAGCCATGGCAGGAAAAAGTTCAAGGACACGGAAGACAAGGGTGCAAGAACTCAAGGAAGGTGCAAGCGCTGGGAAGTGCGAAGGGAAGCCGCGATGCGGGTAAGATCCCCTTTTAAAATTCCCAGGCACAATTCAAACGATTCAAAACTCTTCGAATACGTCGCTTGGACAAACCGCTTCGGCTCAAAGACCAAGTGTCGATGACAAGTGGACCCGAGCCATCCAGCTGAAGCGCTAGGCCAAGAAGTCAGTCTCCCAAGGAGACGAGCCAGCAAGACGCTTTGGCGGTTCCCGAAAAGGCACTGCGACATGCAGAAGTGGCAGCCTTGGGAACCGCCGCGGTAAAAGCAACCATCAAGTGGGGCACACGCTCCCACGATCCCGCAACTGTTCGTGCTCCGGCAACGGTCAATGCGGGTCTTAAAGAAAGCGCGTGGAATGGAAGATACGTGGGCCCCACCTCGGGCTCGCTATCTCCCCCGAGATGGGCCCGGGGGCCACTGTCGGTACCCTCAATACGGGGTACCACCGCGCACTGAGGAAAAATGCCTAAGGACTTCGCCCTTCTCCGCAAGGAGAGCTCCGAAGGCGCCATGTGTCCAGCGGGGCCGGACCTCCCTCTCCTCAGAGGATAGCTCCGGGCCCGCCACATGGCCAACTGAGCCAGACCCCCCCCCTCCGCGGGGAGAGCTCCGGAGGCTATACATGTCCCACGGGGTCGGACCTCCCTCTCCTCAGAGGAGAGCTCCTAGCCAGCCACGTGGCTAGCAGAAGCCGGACCTCCCCCCTCCGCGGGGAGAGCTCCGAAGGCTCCACGTGTCCCGCGGGGCTCGATCTCCCTCTCCTCAGAAGAGAGCTCCGGGCCCGCCACGTGGCCAGCAGAGCAGCGCTGCCTGCCCCCATGCAGTAGGCAGCAAGAGTAAAGACGCGACATACCTTGCCCGTACAAGGTATTCAAGACCCGCGCCTTCCCGAGGCGCGGAGACACGGAGCACGCCTCTGTCAGGTGCCGTTGCGCCCAGTCACACCGCAGACTAGCGCGCCGCGTCAGAGCCTACCCGCCGTTAAACACAGCGACAAGACATCCCCTGCCGCCCCTGCCATCATCAACCACTGCGACTAGCTTGCGGCATGGGCAGGGCGGCGAAACGAATACTTGGAAGCGTCCGCCAGAGACAACTACCGGCGTAACTGCAGATACGGTAGATGGCAGGCAATCTCCTGGGGACCACCTGTCGGGTCCTGGGCCCACCTTGTAAGCCGCTCGAGCCTTGGACTATAAAAGGCTCGGGTAGGCGACGTTAGCAGGGGTTCGGTATTTCACCCACTCTCGTCTAGGGCAAGCTTACGCTCTAGCACCCATCTCACCCTCAAGCTCAGAACTCTTGTTCTGAGCAACAAGCACTACAACGAGCACCTCTGCTCACCGTGGACGTAGGGTATTACGCTCCGGCGGCCTAAACCACGTAAAAATCCCCGTGTCAAGCTTCTCCCTCAATCGTCCCTAACGCTGAAGCTCTCCGTGAGTGACTAGCCCCTCCGAAAAAGAACATCCGCGGGTTGCCCAGAGCAGGCCCGGGGGAAGTGTCGGCTACACACTTCGACAATAGGATATGAAGGTAGGGTTGCCCAGAGCAGGCCCGGGGGAAGTGTCGGCTACACACTTCGACAATAGGATATGAAGGTCATGATCTGAGAAGGTGAAAATCATTCCAGTTTGTTCGGGGAGAGGAGATCGGGCCTAATGATTGACTGAACCCATTCCACCTCAGTTGTAAAGGGGATGGGTGATAAGTCAGATTCTGTCACCCTAGATATCTAGCTTTGAAGGTCATAAAAGGTGTTGAGTGTGAAGTGGCAGCACAAAGATGCCTCTTGTTGGATCTGACTTGATACGTAGTTTCGAGCCCTATCAAGAAAAATAGCAGAACTATTGACTAGGCTCAACTATTTCGAGATGGATGTAGTCGCTTGTGGCTTGCATATAGCAGCTAAAAATGTGATGGGTCGGTAGCAAGTTCTCTGGTGCCTTCCATTCTCAGTGAAGTCGAGAAATCAGGTAAATAGCCCAAGCTGGATGTGGCCATGAGAGCACATCGGAGCTTTATGGCATTATCGGAGAGCAGAAGCAATGAGGCACAGTACATACATCGGAGAGCAGAAGCAAAACACACACCTTGGAGCACAAGATGAATACTTGGTAGTCAGTTTCACCGAGGATTTGCATTTTCATGCCGACTAGTAATTGAGGTCGAGGAAGAAAAAAGTTGGCACGTGGAGAAGCTCACAGGTTGGAGCAGAAAATGACGGTTAATGAATGTCACTGCAAGAGCAGCATTTACGCGCGGCCTGCAATTGTATTACTCAGTAGTACAATCCACAGAACAGTACAATCCACACAAATCCAAGGTACCAACACATCCTGTCTAGTGCATTGCGCGCTACGCAAGTGAAGCTGTTCATGACAGTCATAGACGTATTCCTGATACCTTCCATTCTTAAACTGGATCCATCGTTCAAGTAGGCAGTAATCTAACGAGCATAACAGTACGCACTAAGAGATTCATTTCAAGTAGTATTCTAACGAGTAGAGCAGAGTGTTGACATGTCTGAGCCCTGGAGTTGTAGCTGATAGTATGGGATCCAGATCAATATAAATATGCATACTTGCTACTGAATTGCTCATATGTTGCAGGTGAGGGAGGTTGGTGCACAAAGACCAGGCTCACAAGAGATCTAGCTCAAAGCCGAGCCACCATTCAAAATGCAATCCGGTCTGGTTCTCTATTTTTCATTGGGCAGATGGCTTTACACGTAACTTGTTACACAGCTCTTTTCTCAACAAACGATTCATCTCATACCCTTGCCCTGTTAGGTGCAGACATAAAAGAGTTGATGTTTTATATTGAGCCATTAGATGGGCCGGTTGCCCCATGCCTAAATGGTATGGGTGCTAACCTGTCACACATCTCTGCTCACTCAGTAGAGGTAGCACCAACATGAGTTGCTCCCAGAGGCTCTTGATTGGTGGAATCAATTAGTGGAGCTCGGCTGAGACAGTTAAAATCAAGTGCCCGCCTGCCCTATGTACTCAGCAAATAGTGGAGCAAATAGGCATGGTAGATATCTGGAGCACCAAATAAATGTCTAAAACTGAGCACAGCCCGAGAGTGGGGCTTGCTGCCTCCATTCTAGTAGAATGTTGGGCCGCAAGTTCGTCCTGAAGCAGTTATTCCTTGAACTGAAACAAATAATTTTAGTGTGTGGAACATTTATTCCACAGAAACGTTTATCAATTTATATGGAGTTAGTTTGAGAAGAACATGTCATAATCAGAGGTGGACCAGATGTGCCTGTCAAAAGCGTACGTTGGAAGTCAAATTGGAAGTCAAGAACAAATGTACCGAGTTTTGTCGATCCCCAAAGAATGCTGCAGCTTATTCTGGTGGCATCTTGTGATTTTCCAATTTTCAAAAAATATATTAATTTTCCATGTCCCAGGTGCAATTGACTCTACTGGCAAAATTATTTAGAGATTATTGTGTTTATACCCTTGGTTATAAGTTCAATTATAATTTTCACTACAGAAATCCCGACGATTTGAGACGGCCAGAGCCGTCGCAAATAAGTGTAAAACCGTCGCAAATAATCAAATTGCGACAGCTTTACTTATTTGTGACGGTTTCTGGCTGTCGCTTGTTTTTCGTCGCAATTAACTTTATTTGTGACGGCGGCCGTCGCAAATAAACTTGTTTGCGACGGCTTAGACCGGCCATCGCAAACAAGAGCCCGGGCCCAGCCGATGGGCCCGACTCGACAATTTGCGACGGCCACCGGTGGCCGTCGCAAGTAAGTACTTAATTTGCGACGGCCGGTGGTGGCTGTCGCAAATTACATAGGTTAATTTGCGACAGTTGTACACTTATTTGCGACGGTATTGAATAAAAAGCCGTCGCAAATAATGTTTTTTATATATTTTTTAAAAAACTGAACATTCTGCCCAGCTCGATGGCCAGAAACACAAGACATAGAACAATAGACATCACAACAGAGTAACAATAGACATACAACATCTCCATCGATCACAACACAAAAAGTCTCACATCTCATCACAAGAATAGAAAAGTAAGGAAGAGATGCTCTCCGCTAGCGTCCCCTTCCTCCAGAGCCGCCAACATCCTCGCCGTGCGTCAGTCCAAGCGCCGGTATAGACGGCGACGGAGTTTGAGCCTCCGTCGCTGATCCCTGCAACACATAGAAGTTGTTGGACATATTAATTTGTTTAGAACTTCGTTTTTTACTAGAATTGATTAAACAAGCTAGAATTCATCATATTGAACTTAGTTTATTTAATTTGAGTTAGATTTGCTATATGTTTGATTATGTAAGACTAATTAAGACTACAATATCTAAGTAACATTACAATTTGTTTGGCATGAAAGTACGAATACATTTTATGAATTAAGAATAAGTAAGAATATTTTTGATTACCTGAACACCCGGAGAAACGTGCACCTATGGCGTTAGCTCCAGTTCCGGCGGTGGAATCGGCGGTGGCAAGGGAGGAAGCTGGAGGTGCAACCCCTGGACATCGCAGCCTTGAAAGAAACTCTATGGTTGCAAAATTTGCAGGTTATTACATATTATTAAGAATGCGCTGCGGGGCGCAGCGGTGGGAGGCGGGGCGCAGTGGCGGGAGGCAGGGGCGGCGGGGCGCGGCGGCGGGAGGCGGGGGCGGCGGGAGGGAGGAGGCGAGAGGCGGGAGGCGCGTGTGGCGGGAGGCGCGCGTGGCCGCGACGGGAGGTGGGCGCGGTGGGGCGCAGCGGCGGGAGGCGGGGGAGGCGGGGCGAGGTGGAGGGAGGCGGTGGCGGCGGGGCGCAACGGTGGGAGGCGGGGCGACGAGAGGGAGGAGGCGAGGAGGCGCGTGTGGCGGGAGGCGCGCACGGTGGAAGGCGGCGCGGCGGGCCGGTCGTCGCAATTAACTAGGGACGACTGGCCTGCCGCGCCCCACCGTGCCGCCTTTTGCCGAAAATCAAACTAATTACTAACTTAAACTATAAACACCCTAGTTAATTGTCAACTTAAACTACAACTACAAAACAATAAACTAACTAAAAACAATTTAATTTCCAAATTAATTACAAATTACTCTAAAACAATATTCAATTAACTCTACTCTAACTAAATCTAACTAACAACAAAAAAAATTAAAAAAATGCATGAACATAGGTTACCGAGAGGCGCCGGGCGCCGGAGGCGGGAGGCGGGGGCGGGCGGGCGCGGGAGCCGAGAGGCAGGGGCGGCCGGGCGCCGGAGCAGGGAGGCGGCGGGTGGGCGGGCGCCGGAGCCGGAGCAGGGAGGCGGCGGGTGGCCGGGCGCCGGAGCCGGGAGGCGGCGGGCGGCGGGTTGCCCGGCGCCGGACCCGGGAGGCGGTAGGCGGCCGAGCGGCCGGGCGCGGGAGCCGCCGGGAGGCGGTGGGCGGCAAGGGCCCGACGCGGGAGGCGGGCGACGGGCAGAGCGGCGCGGCGGCGCAGCGGCAGGCGGCGGGAGAAGCGGGGAGGCGGGCGCGGTGGCGGCGGTGTCAGTGACGTGAGTCGGGAAGGAGGTCGGCCGGTTATATCACCATAACTTGCGACGGCTCCATTAATTGCGACGGCCCTAGGTTTAGCCGTCGCAATGTATTTAACTTGCGACGATCGTTTCTCTGGCTGTCGCAAATAGGCATTTATTTGCGACGATTTATTAATTTGTGACGGCCCCAGGTCTGGTCGTCGCAAATCAATATCTATTTGTGACGGCTGAAGTCAGAGCCGTCGCAAACTGAAGCCTCTTTGCGACGGCTTCTTTTTTTTTGCGACGGCTTCGGGTAAGCCGTCGTAATTTAATTTATTCGCGACAATCGGCCGTCGCAAATAATCCTAGCCATCGCAAATCATCGCGTTTCCTGTAGTGTTTATATTTGAAATTAGAATTTATGATTTTGCCCTTACTTTTAAAACAAAACCACTGTTTACCCTTCTTTTCTAACACCGTTAGTATTGCCAGATCAAATGATTTAAAAATAAATGAATGATTGGAAAATAGAAAAAAGACCAAACTCCCTTATTGCTTATTTGTTAGCCACCCACCTGTTTGTGATTGTGGCTGCCACCAATTCATGGATTACCAACTATACAAGGATTACCATTTGTTTTGTTGTGTGAACTGACTAAACTGTTAAAATATTGTCCAAATTACAAAAATTCATGATAAAATTAAAGTTATTTTGAAATTCATTAATATTACATATATATATATATGCGTATAATATTTTCTTTAAATGCTACTAATTACATCTTCAATTTGAACATACCTATATTAAAATAGGAGTAAAATCACAGAAACCAATTAAAAGTAAGAGTAAAATCACAAGAGCATTTCTATCTTTTTTTTTTCTAATGTTTAACACCATTAACAACTCATAACAATGTAGAGTATACATTGACTTTGCTTTGAAAAAACAGGAGTAAAATCATAAACCCTGATTTTAAAAGATAAAATCACAATTGAGTGATATGCATGGCATAAAGACTCATGAGTGCCCCTAGTACAAGAGATGATTGAACTATTCCAAGTTTGGACAAGACATTAGGACCAGGGTGCCCAGCCAAAGAGTGTGTGCAGGGTCCCAGAAGTATCACAGCAAAGGAGAAGACGAAGGGTGACAAGATCCTTCAAAGAGAAACCAAACAGGTCAAACTTTATAGAACAGGAATTGTTAGTGGTGAACTAAAGAATAGAAAGAATATGTTGAATAATTTCGGAGCAACAAGAATGTTGCTAAGGTGAAAAGAACTAGGAAGAACCGGGTCACCTACTAAGGTAACTAGAAGAGCAGATTCGTTGCCGACAATGATAGAAGAAGGCAAGAAGGGTGAGGAGGGTGCGTGAGGAGAGTATATCAGCGTCAGAAGTGGTGTGGTAGGAGGCATCTGATCGAGACACCTAGTCAATGGTGGAAGGGATCAGGGCCATCATACTAAACGATATAGCAAGTGACTACTGATCCCACACACCAGCGTATGGCATCCAAGACGAAGCCAAGTGGTTCGACTGAGGTAGAATCCAAAGATGTCATTGTGACAGGGCGACAGAGGGGTGTCTAGGGGGGTAGACGAGTTCATCGAAAGCTGGAGTAGCAAGTAGTGCTGACTGAGGGCGATGTGACAGGGTGCTGAAGGACCCGGAACGGGCCAGACCACATAGTAATCTGACCGGTCTACGAGTTGTAGAAAGACAATCAGAGAGCGCTACCCTATCCATTGCCTCCGCCCCCACAATCGCTTCCATGTTTGCGGAAGGGGGCGGCGGTGCCCGGGACAAAACTGACCTTGCCGTACCTGATGGTGGTGGCTGCGCCTGGGGCAGCAGTAGCAGCGCACGTGTGGAAGGCGAGCGCTAGGGGCGGGGGCGACGCGCCGGAGAGGGGGGAGGAGGCTGCTGACAGTGTGCCAGCCATAGAGTGGTGGTGGCTAGGAAAGCGAGCTGGGGCTAGGATTAGTGTTAGGCTGATACCATATTAGAGAATAATGATTGGATAATATTCATTGATTGTGTTGTGAGTACATATATAGGGGTACAAGACTTGAGGGCTAAGTAGCCTAATGGCTAATGACCCAAATACCCTTGACTACGCTAATACATATTCTAATACATTGTCTTCAAAACGGTTTGCATAAATTCTGAATTTACAATTATGAATATAAATAGTCCTCCAAATTGACTTCAAATAATAACAGTCAAAGAGCGGGTGTTTAATATTTCTTCTTTATTAAATTATCCTTTGTTAATCTTTAGAGAAATTATTAGCTTCCAAATCAATTTATGTGAGAAACGGATGTGTCTTGATACATCACATGTGAGTACATAGATCGAGTTGTAAACATCCATTCTTCTGTAAACTCTAAAAAAATATCTTTCTTATCCGTTAGAATTGATATGACCTTAGCTACTAGGTTGTTCCATTCATCAAGAACGTTGCTGATCTTGGGTCCGGCGATTGATTAAAATTTTTTTATCATGTTTGTCGATTTCTGAAGGCTAATTACTAACTAGATTCTCTTATTTTGTTTTTCTTTTTTGATTTGAGCGGGGGAGTTGCATGTCATTTCACTAAAAAGAAAGAATACAAAAGAAGGGAGTGGATCAGCCTTGTACGTCATTTTGCACTCTGCCTTACGGAAAGCCCAACAAAAATCTGTATAGTCTATCCCCATTCACAGCTCTCATTCCTTCTTCGTCCCATCATGCAAACTGATCTTGATGAAAACGACAGATGAGCATGAGGGAAAAGGTCTTGTTACCATCTGGTGAGCTGTTGGAAACCGTTGTGTACATCGCTGGCTAGCTGGGGCAGTCCCTAATTTTCCCAACCCCTGTAAAGTCCCAAAAACGTGAATGCAAATAAACTGAAGTTGGAACACCATTGTGTTTCAAATTCATGAAAATGGGACTTACAAAAAAAATTCTACACGTGATGGTGTATATGGGGTCCAACAAAACGGGCTCAAACGTTCTTTTGAAGGTTTCAAACCAATGTTAAGTTAAACCCATGTGTAAATCATTCATGTGCATCAGAAAGATTAAAAACATATTTTTAAACTCAAACGCTCACCTTTGCCAAACTTTTGAATACACATGAAACCTCATACAGTTGAATTTGAGGAAATTCATGGGGACAACCTTTTGATTTTAGGGTGGGCTAAAAAGGAGTTAATTATGATCATTTGCGAATTCGTGCTGAAGTGAAATTTGAAAGGTAAATTCAAACTGAACTGGTGAGGTTCAGATCATGACCAAGAGTGATCAAGCATGTGCTATAAGCAAACCAAATTTGTCACTCAAATTCAAATGGGTCAACACAAAAGAGGCTATCAAACTATTGGTTCAAATTACATATTTGCAGCATCCAAATTTAAAATCTGATTCCATATTTGAAATCCTCAGCTCCAAATTTGTGGGAATACAAATTTTGATAAAATTTGGAGGTGATTGACCAAGTATTCAAAACGGGTCATTGAATATCATTTGAACTCAAATTCAAATTTGAATTTGGATGAAATTTTGTCACATGTTCAAATGGATCCCAAAAATTGAGCTATACACATTTGAATTGATCAACTGCTGAATTTGGGAGATCTTTGTGAGGATATGCAGGGGAGAAAAAGAGACATGTCATTGAGGCAATTTGACTTGCAACCAAAGACTTCTCTGTGGTTTCACTCGAACAGCCCGAACCTTCACCGAGCGCCACCGAGGCCAGCCACCGCGTCGCTGCTCCGTCACACTGGAGACCCGCTCGGGACTTTGATCACATCATGAAGTGGTCTTTTGCTCACAACACCGAGACAAACCGACACTCTCGAGCACTGCTTCGTTCTCGCATAAAACAGAGACAACCCGGTGCCGCCGCCTCGTGATCGAGCGTGAACTGGCGGATACATGTGGGCAGCGCCCAAAAGAGAAGCAAAACCGAGCTTCTCGAACCGAGAACACCTCATTTCCGCGGCGACCGAAAACTACCGCCGCACGGGGCTCACGTGGACAGCCCAACTGGGAGGCTTTCACGCCCGAGCAAGGATGACCATAGGAGTGCTAGACCACTGTGCTGCTCCTCCCCAAGACTCAAGTCAAGCCGTGAACCGTAGAGCTCCAATTCGGAGTTTTTCCTCCGGCGTGTGCATACCGACCGTCTGGTACAAAACTTTCAAATTCTCCTTCAACATTCGTTCTTCGGTTACAGAATCTTGCACACGAGAGCTAGACTAGCTGGTGATCATCTTTTCTTCTCAACCCTAGCTCGAGAACACATGTAGCCGACCTATTTCGTGTTTTCCCGAGCTCAAACATGGCGGCATGCCTCGGGTGCACGATGAAACCCTATTAGCCGCCTCTCCCGAGTGCATTTTCTTGCTAGTAAATCTTCCTCAAGGTCCACTTATGCTTTAGAGCCAATTCCCCAAACTTTTGGCGGGCTAGGACGACAGGTCGTTGGCGCCGAAGGTTGCTCGAGGCCGCCGCACGCCGCCGACCTAGTTCCGGCCACTGATAGCTTGTGCCAACCCCACCGAAAGCCCCCATGCGGCGAGCCTCCGGCCGGCGAGGCGCCGCCTTGGTCCGGCGAGGGGGATGGCGCGCGCGGGAAGAGGGCGAAGAGGGAGAAGGGTGGAGCTGGCCCACCTGTCAGCGAGAGTATTTTAAAACCTGGATCGGTTGTGGCTAGGGATATTTTGTGGCTACACAGCTGAGAACCCCGTAGCCCGTGTGTTCTCGCATTCTATTGGCTGCAGTTTAAAACGTGGGCCCAGCTAGGATTTTCAGGGGGAAATCAATTCCAGATTGCAAGCGAAACTTTGGAAATTGATAACTTTGTGTAGGAAACTCCAAATTGGGTGACTCAAATTTATTTAGACTCAGTTTGAAATGATCTATTTAAATTTTCAACCCATTTGTGTGGAAGTCAATAATAAATTCTGGAAAATTCTTTGAATATTTTCTGAAAAAGAATTATTGAGGAAGTTTCGTTCATCCAAAAATTCTCAAATTTTACCAGAATATTCTTTAGGATACTATTGAACTTCCAGCAAAATTGCAGCTCATTTGGAGTATATTTGTGTAGGAATTTTCTGAGTGCAATCTGCTGTACTCTAATTTGTTCAGAAACTTTTTCGGAAAACGTTTCCTCTTTGTAAAATCAATTCTAGGAAAATTTTAAGTCCAAAAATCCTAGTAAAATTCAGGCATTCTATATGAGCTCTAACTGAAATGGTAGTTCACTTGATTTGGTATGAATATGCAAATTACTTAAGAATTTATTCCTTTTTGCATAACTACCTAGAGAATTATTCTGGATGAACTACTCCATGAAATTTCCTGAGTTATGGACCAATATACTTTCTTGTGACCAGGAACTCACATGCAATGTTTAAGCTTAATTTGAGCTATAGATCTTCCTGTCCTTGTTTCCCAATCTTATGTAATTGAAAAAAACATAGGAAATATTGTAGGAATTAGTTAGGACACATTTTCTTTCCACTTTAGCTGCAATTTGGCAAGCTAAGTCCCTTTGTAGTATAGGACTTGCTGTAAACGTTTTGAAGTCATTGGAGCTCCTGATCTTCAGTTTCATTCAAATCTTTTCAGCTCATCTCACATGTCCCTTAAGAACCATAGGACTTGTCAATGGAACTCCTTATGGACAGAGGGTTTTCCCTGTATTTGCTCTGCACAACAGAGGAAACATTTCCTTCTTAGCACTCCCACACAGTCCTTTCTGTTCTTAATGAGTTCAAGTTTTTAATTATCTAACTTGCATTAAAACTTGTGCATATACATGTCGATAGTGCTCACGACGAAGGCGACCAACAAAGGAGTTCGACGGAGTGAATCCATCGAAGTGGATCACTGATCAAACCTCAAGGAAGAGAATATTCTAACAGAATTATATACTATTAGACCATGCAAAATAGGCAAGCTTCGATTTGCATTTAACTGCTATTAAGTTTTTACTTTGTATACGCTATGTCGGTTAGGAATCAATTGTGCATTAAGTGTAGATGTTTTATACTCCTCTTGCATGACAAGAAAACCTATGGAGTCTTTGGGGTAGATGACCTTCCATCGTGTAGAAACTACCATGCTTAAGTAGGAGTCGATAGAAGTCGAGTGGTTGGACGCTACTCGCATGAATAGGAAATTGGGAGCACAGGGGATTGGTTCAAGAAGTTGTTAGCAAGTTGAAATGAGACTGGGCAGGGTGTAGGAGCAACAGGACATGGGGGCCTGGATGCGTTAGACCTGTCTATGTCAATTGAGGACCGATCCGTGTGCGGCCCCGCTGAACATGTTTGAATTACCGAAGGCATATCAGATATATGGGGTTCGATAAACTGATGTAACCTGTACCTCTGGGGCTTGAGGCATAACGCATCGATTTAAAGGTGTAGGTTGAGGACAGTAAGGTGGAAATCCACTAACGGACATACAGAGATGCTCCGTGTAGAGAACCTCCTGCTCGTTTAGGTGCGACCGGTTTGACGTTTGGGCTGTTTGGTGAAAGGTTGTCCCGTACGACATCGGTTGAGCGTGCTGTGTGCTGCTCCGAGTATGGGGTACGTGATGTGCTATTCGGGTATCCCTTCAGGTGTATATCGAGTCGATTCGCCGTCCCTCGAGGTTATGAGTACCTCTTGTTCACTGTGTCATGATGTAGAAATTACTTATAAGGATTAATCACCATTGTTTTGAAGTTGATACTAGTAATGTAATGTTATCTTCTATGAATAGGTTAGTGCAAATTCAATTCATATCCACTGTGAGCAAGTTACATCGGGAGAAAGCCTTTCTTGTTTGATTGTGGACTCCTGATGCAAGGTGCTCAAGGTTATGCTTAATTTGCTGCTAATAATACCTGAAAGTAAGGATCCATATTTAGGCGAGTTCATATGCAATTTACTATCCTATGTTATGTCTTTACAATCATGTAGAGTTTCATGATTAGGTTCAACGGTTAAGTCTTGCTCAGCTTTATGCTCACGGATACTATACTAGTTGTTTTGCAGGTAATAACACTACGCTTATGAGTACGGTTGTCCGATGAAACTCGGAACTCTCCGAGTGGTAAACTCATGGAAACCTCTGCCGCTGCTATGTCATCATGTTGCTAGTGAGAAGAGTTCGCGGGTTGGGCGCATTCTTTGTTGCTTAGCATAGATATGAGTCATGAGTTGTATTAGTCTTCCGCTGTAGTTTATTTTGAGAAGTATTTGTAAAAATTAACACTTTGTAAGCTTCCGCATGATTTATGTAATATGATGCTTTATTATATGTGCTGTTTGGTGCCGCATCGCTCGACACCACCCAATGTGATTCCTGGGCGAGCGTGCGATCCCGAGAAGGGGAGCCCATGACAACGTGGTATCAGAGCTGCATTGGGAATAGCGCACAGATAAGGATCGTATTACGATAAACACTTAGGATACGGTGAGAAAACGGTACTAGGCCCACATAAGGACTACTCCCTCCGGTGCACAAAAAAACTGTCATTTTGGACATGTTCTCGCATACTAAGGAAGTATTAAATAGATTTTCTTTCCATTACTATCGTAGTCTCTTTAATGGCTTGACTGGTCTCCTCACTGGTTCCTAGGCCTCTCATGCAGGTTCGATTCCTAGCCACACGCTTTACCAGACGATTATTACGTTTTTTCACATGACAAACTCTTCGGTTCTGCTTCAACGTCAATTTTTTGTGCACTCATGGCTTGTGTGTAGAATGACAATTTTTTGTGCACCGGAGGGAGTACTATATTAGCATAATATGAAGGTGGCGACCTAACTTACTTAATTATTGAAAGTGCATCTAGGTCCCCAAGTGGGTTTTGGAGGATCGATGACGAACAATTAAAATGCTACCGAATTTAAATGAGCATGTGTGCAGATAGGTTACATAGCAAGAAGAGATTGAGGGCTTCTCAAAACGGGAAATGAAGAAGACAGCGTGAAGCTACACAATAGAGTTAGGATTTTTGTTTTTTGAGTGTAGGAACGCCGCACTATTAAGAGGGACACGACGCACAGGAAAATAAAAGCAAGCTCAATCCCATAAAAGCAACCCTTTGTGTAGAAAAGAGTTGTGAAGTCAAAAACCTCAGACATGTCACAGAGATTCATAAAAGTACTCTCTGTATATACTCGGACATGTCCGAAGGTTTCGGAGAAGTATCTTCTATTTAGGGACGGACATATACAAAGAAATTCAGACATTTCCGAAGTCTAGGGTTTCTGAAATTTCCTAAGTCTAGAAGGTCAGGCATGTTAGAGAAGTTTGGAGATGCACCTTCTATTTAGGGTCGGACATGTCTGAAGTGGAGTTCTTATATGTCCGAAACCTAAGGATATCCGAATACTAGTTCGTATATGTCAGCTCGGACATGTACAAAATATGTCGGACATGTTCGAAGTGGAATCAATAGGACAGTCTGAACTAGTGTTAGTTGAGGTCGTCATTTTACTGTTAGTAGTCCCCAACCTCAGACATGTCCGAAGTGGAGTTCGGACATGTTTGAAATTTAGTGGTTAGCAACGGTCATATTTTGGGGAGCCCTATAAAAGGAGGGATCTTGTCCCCATTTCTAAAGTGATCAACCCTAGAGATTTCATAGGTGTTGAGCTTGCTAAGTTGCACACTGTCAAGCTATGTGGTTTGTGTTTATTACTCTTGGAGCTTTGTTCCTAGTCGGCTAGGTGTCGTCCGGTGACTCCCAACTTGTGGTGAGACCCGGGAAGTTTGTAATCACCTTTAAGTTGATAGTGGAACAACCAAGTTTGATCTTTATGATCACTTGGTGAGGGTTAGGGTTGAAAGAGACCCGGTCCTTTGTGTACACCTCAACGGAGACATAGATTCCTATGTGGAATCAAACTTAGGGAAACAAATCCTCGTGTTTACTTGTGCTCATTTGCTTGTTTTTCAATTGTCATATAATTGCTCTTACATGTGATTGATCAAACCCTAGCATTGAACTACTTTAGTGTTTAGATTATCAAGTTTGTTTAATAGGTTGCTAGACTTGTTAAAGAGCTACTTCTAGACCATATTGATTATACACTTGACCTAGAACTAGTTAGATTTATTTCTGCTGCGGCTGACTTCGGACAAGTCTGATTTCATCAGACTTATCCGAAAATTTTGAACTTGTCCAAAATATTTTCAGACTTGTTCGAACCTGACAGAACAAGTCAGTTGATAATTGTGCTTTAAATTTTAATTAGCCTAATCACCTCCCATCTAGGCAACTTTCAATTGGTATCAGAGCCTAACTCATCATTTAAGTGCTTAATCGCTCGAAGAGGTCATGGGGGAGACAAGCACCTACTACGAGGGCAAGAAGCAAAACTCCCAAGTAAATGGCAAGAAGAATGACTCACATCACTCTCACACAAGTGATAGTGATGATGAAGTCAATTCCGTCACTCCGTTCATGAGGAATAAATATGCAGGTCAAAGAAGTCATCTCATCACCTCAAGTGACGAATATCAAGAAGTGCAGCGTCTCATGGCGTTGCTCAAGAATAGAAAAGAAGATAAGAAGAAAGAAAAGAAGAAGGAGGAGGAGGAGTCCAAGGACTACTCCTGATATCCTTTTAACTACTAGCGTTTAACTAATAACAATGCACACTTTCTCTCTATCCCTGTTTGCAAGCCTCCTCATCTTGATGGTACAAACTACACGATGTGGAGGCATAACATGAAGTTGCACCTTATCTCTCTTAACCCCGGTCTTTGGAGTGTTGTATGTACATGTGTACAAATTCCGGAAGATGATGAAGAGCTCACTCCAGAGCAAGAACAACAACTTCATCACAACGCTCAAGCCACAACAGTCATCATCTCATCGTTGTCAAAAGAAGAGTTTCACAAAGTGGATGGGTTGGAAATAGCCAAGGATATTTGAGACACTCTCAAGGTTGCACATGAAGGCACAAAATCCATACGCGAAGCCAAAATTGAGATGATTGAGGGGGAGCTTGGAAGATTTGCTATCGAAGACAATAAGACTCCTCAAGAGATGTACAACCGGCTCAAGATACTCATCAACAAGAGTAGTGCTTATGGTGCAAGAAGTGGACTGACCATGAAGTGGTCAAAAGGATGATAAGGGCATTCACGATACGTAACCTCACTCTTTGCACTTTGATTCGGGAGAACCCTCGCTTTGAATCTATGACTCACGACGAAGTACTTGGAAAATTTATCAACCATGAGATGATAGAAAAGGAGGCCAAACATGTAAATGAACTGCACAAGATCAGTTCTTCCAAAAAACATGATATTGCACTCAAGGCATCCAAGAAGTCAAAGGGCAAATAAGTGCAAAAAGAGAGCTCAAGTGAAGGAAGTGATGATGAGAGCTCTATGGATGATGAAGAAATGGCCCTCTTCATAAGAATATTCAAGAGAATGATGAGAAAGAAGAAGAACTCAAGCTATGATAACAAAACAAAGAACAAGACAAGGTCAAAGACGAAGCGAGCCTGCTACAATTGTGGCAAGTATGGCCACTACATTGCAAACTGCCCTCATGAGAAGAAGGAAGATGATGAAGACAAGAAAAAGAAGGAAGAAGCTAAAGTTAAGAAATTCTTCAAGAAGAAGAAATTTCATGGATCCGCTCACATAGGAGAAGAATGGGACTCAAATGATGAAATCTCATCGTCCGAATATGAAGGAGTGGCAAACATTGCCATTGACAAGTTCTCAAGCAAGAAGATGCTCTTGCCCAACCGAGGTGATTGGAGGAAAGAAAAGCACACTTGTCTCATGGCCAAGAAGACTGTGACACCCGGTTCTGAAAATAGAACCAAGTGAATGCATATGTGTGCCCATGATGTTCATCACACATACACATGTAATCCACAAACTGAATTCAGAATATAACCACGTATAAATAGTGTTTAAGTACTTTATTACAATGACTCAATGTCTCACTCATGAATATCTAACTTATTCTTGCAGCAGAAGTCTCTAAACGACATCGGAAAATAACTAAACAGCAGGCTCTAACTTCAACTCCACAGGCATGTTGATGGTAGTGCGCACGCCTAGTACTCCACATGTTCCTCGAAGTACTCTTCTCCTGTAGCTGATGTATATGTGGGAATGCAAGGGTGAGTCCATGCCGTACTCAGCAAGTGCGGGAAAAGTATGACATGTAGCTTACAACAAGGTAGGCAACAAAAAGGCTCATTGCAGCAAGCAAATTTTATTTCATAAACATGGTAAAAACAGAAACTATCTCTAGGTGAGTTCAATCCCATCATAACCAAATTAATCATCAACATTCCTTCATCGTAATTCACCATCTATCATGTCTCAACCAGCCATTAATCTTTCTCAAGTTCATCTCATATTCAATAAATTTTCATAACCATCTCATATTCATATAACTAAAACCAAACTCATTGTCATGACCCAAAACAGTACCAAAACCAATCCCAGTGACCATACCATAACCATACCCAAGTTTTGCCTCTAATCATGGAAGTTGGCCAGGTGCTTGTAACTGGAAGCACGGCTATCATGAAAAGTTTTACATCTGCAGAGGTGGCACCACTTTACACACAAGTTCGTGATTTCGTCACCTATCGGCGACTAGAGAAACCTCCATTATATCAGTACACAACCGTTGGTGTATGGCCAAGAGATCACAAAATAGCCTTTACAAAGGGGCTACTAGAATGTAGGGACCCACTGAGGTTTCACCAGCAGGCTCGAATCTCCATTCACCCACCCACGGGCCCCCTCTTGTGCCATGCAGTTCCAAAGGCAGTCCCTCTCGACTCTTATTCCACGCGCCATCCAATGGTCCATAACAAGATAGCAACACACCTAATTAGTCAGCTAAGCCACACCCATATTTGGCCTTGTGGTGGCATTGTTTTCCTGGCATGTGCTCGCATGAACCGTTTCTTAGATCTACGGCAAGCAAACCACCATCCCATTCAGCAATATCCACGAACCAAGCTTGCATAGATCTCCCCGATTCCATGCTCCTTAACATCATGAAGTTCTTATCATCATTATTCATATGAGTGCAGTAGCTAACCATGTTTTAATTCAGCTTCCCGTATCCCGTAAGTTGAGCGAAGCAAAAAGGAAAAACGACCATACCCGACTCATCAACTTTCCCGGCGACAAGGATGGTTAACAAAACTAGTAAACTCCTATAAAAGAGTGTCCCATCAAGTTGACTCAATCATACGAGTTTTCTCAAACAAAACAGTTTCAAAACATGGGATCAATATGGTCAAGGGACACTTGCCTTGCTCCCATGACTCGTGTTGCTCAAGTCTCGAAGTCTTGGTGCTGTAGCTCCCCGTAGACAGCCTCTTGAGCTTGTCCTTCTACTCATGATCACGCACATACAAAATTTACAGCAATCAATCATCATGCACAAACTTTACTCAAGATGCAATAGGGTAGATGAATGCAAATCCTATAGTGCAGTTTTATAAAACCAGTTCATACGTGTTCTTGCATGTTTTAATGGGCTTTCATGGGGTTTTATGATGAACAAGGGTGTAGGGATCAAGTGTGGACGTGGTGATGATCTTGACACAAGATCTCGATCAATTCCACCATCAAAAATCGATCAAAACACGATCTGTCCACACGCAAAAGTTTCTGCTCGCAGGGGCAAAGAAAACGGATGCGTAGAAACAGTGGCGACGTCGTAAGATGGGTAATGAAGACCTACCTCACTTCCTCCTTGTGGAAGGGCCTTTCTCCTAGCAACGGCATCATCAGGGGATTTTTCTGTGGAGAATTATGGTAGGGCAGATCGTCGGGCTTCTTCTCCGGCGACGGCGAGGCGTGACGGGTCTCGACACGGGTCTCGACGACGGGGCTCGACGGCAGGGCTCGCCGGCGACCAAACTCCGGCAAGGGGGGGGGCTCAACTCGGCAAGTTGGGGGGGGGGGGCAGGGCTGCGGCCAAAGGTGTATGGGAGGGGCCGGGGGTTGTATTTATAAGGGGGGTGAAAGAAGAGTCCTAGTCCAATTGGGACTCAACCAAATAGTCCTAGTCCAATCGGGACTCAACCAAAGAGTCTTAGGGGTTTTCCCCCCTCTAGGGCTGTGGCCAAATTGGGAAAATTCCCCCCCCCCCCCCCCCCCGAAATGTGGGGGAAATTCCCCATTGGGGAATTTGGGAGAAATTTGGGGAAATTTGGGAATGGCTCAATTCTGCTATCTTATTTCCATTTCTCTCCATTTCTATGTCCCTTTCTCCATTTCTATATTCCCTTCTCCATTTCTATTGTTCTTTCTCCATTTATATGGTTCTTTCTCCATTTCTAGGGTTCTTTCTCCATTTCTAGCGTTCTTTCTCCATTTCTACTTCTTTTCAAATGCTTCTCTACATGAAAAATGTATGCAATTCATGATAGTGAAATTGAGGGTGTTACAAACCTGCCCCCCTTAAAATGAATCTCGCCCTCGATATTTGATAAAGTGGAGAAAAGATGGGGGAATTCTGCCTTGAGATCATTCTCACGTTCCCATGTAGTTTCGGCTTCCGTGTGATTGCTCCATTGTACCTTGCACCAGCGGATCACTTTGTTTCTCGTGATCCTTTCCTTCAGTCCAAGATTTTGACGGGGTGTTCTGCGTTGGTCAGGTCCTCTTGAAGCTCTAGCTCATCCATCGGTACATGTTCTTCCGGTACTCTTAGGCATTTCTTGAGCTTAGATACGTGAAATACGTTGTGCACGTCGGAGAGGTGCGTCAGCAGCTCTAGTTGATAGGCTACTTCTCCTTGCTTGCCCAAAATCTGTAAGGGCCTCAGTTTTTGACACCCATTTGCAGTGTTCATCCCCACACCACACACCTCATTTGAGGAAAAATGATGAACACAAATAAAGAGCAAGTAACAATTATCAACATGCTCATTAGGGAACAAACTCACACATTGCAAAAGTGGTACTTCCCACATGTGATATAGATGGGCTGGACATATGAAAACTCCTACACTTTGCCAAGGATGTCCATGCCAAGTTTCACCCAAATTCAAAACATTTTTGAGGTCATCTTGGGTGTAGATAGGAAAGGGGCAGTTTGAAAACATATTCAAATTCAAACTGTTTTCACCCACTGAATTTAAAAGTGGAAGGCATATTCTTGCTCAGCACATTTTTGTGAGCTCACACACCAATTTTCACTCCATTTGGAGTTGATCTTGACATGAGCTAAGGGGGAGAAATTCAAACTTTATTTGAATTTCAAACTGCACTTGTGCTGAAATTCATTCAAACCAAACCTCATTTGAACTTTGATCAATTCAAATGGCTCTTGGGTGAATAATTTGAGTTGCCAAGGGTAGAATAGGGTTCACTGTTTACCACAGCTGTTAGGAATAAATTTCAGAGGTTAAAAGAGGAGTGGGACCCACATGTCAGCCTCAGCCTCAAAGCAAACCGACTGAACCACAGTTCAGTCGGTTCCCGGCTGTTGTGCGCGCGCGCCACCGAAGGGGCCGGCCGGCGCCAGCTCCTGCTGCGTGCCCCAAGCCGGAGGCCAGCCGGCCGAGCTATTTATTCCCTCCCCGGCGTGCCTCAGTCACCATTTCCCCGAGCTACCGACGTGCGCGACTGCTTTTCCCACTGCCATCGCCGCCGCTCGAGTTCCTGCTTGATCAAGCCGATCGCAGCTCCCTCTTTCCATTCCAAGGTCCCAGCAAGGTACTAGCAACCATCCTCCATCCTTCCCATTGATAGAAATCGATTGAAACCGAGTGATATCGGCTGTGCCGAAAGATCAAACTCGGAACTGGAAACCGCCGCACCTCGGGCTCTCGTGGACAGCCCAACCTGGGCGTTGTCACGCCCGAGCCAAGGCACCCTTGGACGCGCAAGTGATCGGTGCTGCTCATCCCCGAGCCACAGCTCGAGTGGTTGCTCACCGGCGGCGAATTTCCACTTTTCCCCTTTCTGTGTGCAGAACGACCCTCGGGTACGATTCTGTTTAATTCGTACTCTAGAAAGGATTAGAGGGCCTCAGGCCACTCCCACACGAACTAGACACGGTGACGCACAAGTTGCCTTCACAACTCTGGGCCGGAGAACTTCTGTGCCCGGCGTAATTCAAGGTCTACTAATGGCGGAACGCACGGGGGGTATCGGGCGCACGGTGAGGACCTATTTCGGGCCTTCCCCGAGCTGCCCCGAGTTCATGTCGACCTTCTCTGAGGTCCACTGATGCTCCCCGACCGGTTTCCCAAGTAGCTGAGGCACTAGGAGCATCAGCCGACATGGCCGAAGTCGTTCCGATATGGCGGCTCGTCGCCGACCATGCTCCGGCCGTTGTCATGAGCAGCTGACCCTCGGATCATGTTCCCCAAGTAAAAGTAGGCAGGGGCGGCCAGAATCAAGAAGTTTGAAGCTGTACAGCAGCCGGCGGCGAGCTCTCCGGCGAGGTCCCTCGGCGGCGGAGCGCGGGTGTCGCGAGGTTGAAGAAGGGGGTGGACCCCAGCTGTCAGCGGCCGATATTTTAAATCGGGATCCGGCTGCGGCCGGGATCGGGTGTGCTGGCGCGCAAAAGCCTTGTGGGCCGCGGTGTGCTGTCGCTTCGGCGTGCGACGCGTGTCCCCTGGGCCCACGCGCGAGTTTAAACTTTTCCCCGATTTTCAGATTTCCTTCAAACTTCAAATCCTTATAACTTTGGCTAGAAAGCTCCAAATTGAGTGAACCAAATTTTGCTGGATTCAGCTCTTTGAGTACTTTCCAGAAAATCAAGTGTCACTTCATGAAATTCCGTAATTCTCCAGAATTAATTCCTTAAAGTTTAAACTGTTAGGAATTTTAACTGGAGAATCATTTGGAGGAAAATCCTGAAATTTTGCTGAGATGTTCACCAAAATATCCTTGAACTACCATAAAAATTTCAGATCCATTTGAGCTCATTTAGTCCACCTAATGGTGTGATTAGTAAAACTGTTCCAGAGAAAATAGAAAATGTTCAGAAACATTTTCAGAATTTTCTCTGAAATTGTTTAGCTCATATCTTTAGTTAGAGACTTCCAAATTAAGTGAGACCAATTCCATTAGAACCCTCTGAAAATCTAGTTTTCAGAAAGTCATAGTTTGTTTCATGAAAATACCTAGAACACCCTAAAAGCCTTTAATTAAGGTCAAGGACATAATTATTTGTGGAGGGCTCAAATGAGCTTTGCTGCAACTAAAACTTGACCAAGTCTCTGTTTAGGTTGTAACCAAGCCACAGTAAAAGTTTCACAGTCATTAGGTCTATCTAGTAAAGGTTATAGACTTCACAACTTCAAAGTTAATACAAAAGCATTTAATTAATACATACATTGTTCTTATCATGTAGTCGCTAAGGTCGAGGAGGAACCCGAAGTCCTAGACTTCGTTACTCCGGAGGAACAGCTAGCCTACGACCAAGAGCAGCAAGGCAAGCCCCGGTTTGCATTAACCATTTTATAAATTTTTATTGTTTTGAGCACATACTTGTTTTCTTTATGTTGTGCATCAGAGTCTTGTTTGGAAACCCCACTGCATAGCCAAGAAAACCATGGGTTGGGGTTTAGGATTGCAAACCCCGTTAGCCACTGCATTGCTAGGATAGAGTAGGATTCGGTACAAGTCGAGTAGTTGGAACTACTCGCGAGAATAGGCTAGAGGCACATTGCTCGGGTAGAGATAGCACATGATACACATGGCAAGAAAATGAGACCGAGCGGAGAGTAAGGGCAGCAGGACTTTGGGGCCTGTGTGCTGTAGCTCCGCTTGTGTCGATTGAGGACCGAGCCGTGTGCGGGCCTGTTGAACAAGCTAGAACAGTACCGAAGACCTACCGGCTATATGGGAACCGGGAAACTGATGTAACTCGGGTAGCTGGGTATTGAGGCATTGCCCGTCGTTCAGAGGGTAGGTTGAGAGCTCGAGGTGTAAATCAGCTGGCGGCACAGAGATGCGCGTGCAGGGACCTCTTGCTCGGGACGATGGGACCGGTTCAATATTTGGCTAACGGGTGAAAGGTAGTCGCGTACGGCGTCCGTGATGGTTGTTGTAGGCAACATCGAGTACGGGCGTACGTGACGGGTTGTTCGGGTAACCCTGCAGGTGTAAATCGATTATAATCGCCGTCCCTCGCGGTCAGTGAGTACCACTTGTTCACTGTACCGTGACGTAGAAAGAACAGGCTAGTTACATGTTAAAATGTTGCTGATTGAAAGTTGGATATTGATTGTTAATGATATGTTGTAGCTTAGTGCTAACTAAAGTTCTTTTCAACTTTGGGCAAAGTACATGAGAGAAATGCGTTTCTTGTTTGATTGCGGCTCTCTCATGTGCCTTAGCGTAAAGTTCTCCACAACCTGCTGCTAAAACTTGAAAGTAAGGTTCTACTAATTAGGCGAGTCCTTGCAAATGATTTTTACCTCATGCAACCCATCACCCTCATGTAGAAGTTTCATGTTTAGGTGAGACGGGTCAGACTTGCTGAGCCTTCGTGCTCACTGCTTGTGTTTGAAGCTTTTGCAGGGTTCTATGAGGAAGGGACTCCCGAAGAGGAGACGGAACCCCAGGAGGGGAACCCCGTCGAGTGGGAGTCGTGCACGCCGCAGAGTTAGTGTGCGAGTGTGCTAGCAAGGACACGTTCGAGGGCTGAACGTGCACTTGATGCTTAGTCTACGCCCGCGAGTGTGGACTAAACTTATTTTGATGTAAACATGTTAATAAACTTGTTTATGTAATAAAGCTTCCGCTTCCGCTTTGTACCTTTGACGTGTGTTATACGGTGTTGTGCAACGCAGCACCCCTCAGCGTGATCCTGGCTCGACAGGACCAGTGGGGTCGTGTCAGCGTGGTATCAGAGCTCGCTTGAGGTTTAACACAGTACAAAGGTCTTCTTTTTCAAAAATCCAGTGAGGAACGAGTTAGTAGCCCGTATAAGGATGTTATTAGTATATAGAAAGTGGCTTATTAACTTATTTGTTATGTCGGAAAATCGTGCATCTCGGGACGTTCATGTCTTGGGGGGTGCACGTAAGCGCTGTCCACCAGTGCGCACAAGCTGAAGGGTGGAGCCCCACGGGTGGCAGGTAACCCGACCCGCTTTGATATCCTCTACGACTCTTCATGTCGTTTGGGGTATTCGAGCAACGTCTGTCCCTGGCGTGCGTGGTGCAACATGGGAGACCCCGTCACGTGGTCTGAAACGTGAACACGTAACTCAAGGCGTGTTTGGCTTGAGAACATCCGGGCGAGTGATGACGGCCGGGTGTACAAACTGTATGGATTCCGGGCTCGGTGTGCAGCCGAGTCTGATGATTGTTTGAGTTTCTGCAGGTAGCCTTACCACGAAACGGTAGACGTGTAGCATCCGTGTGCGAGTGACGAGTAGTGCCACTGAACTAACGAAGCCGGCTAAATCCGGTATAGGTTTTTCCTTTGTGAGGACGTAGTACCGACATAATCTGGTGACGCCTCGACGTCACACCCAACTAAATGAACAACTTCATTTAAAAACTTGAAGGTTTTGATCCAAAGTAGTAAAACTTGATGTAACTCCTTCCCTTGAACAGGATATTCAAAGTTAATAAATTTTCAACTTATAGGATGTTAAGGACAGAGCACTCTGTTTTCAGCTAAATCAAGGCTGAAGTTAATCAGAGGTTAGAGGTTGAGTTCTTTCGAGGTTGGGGTCGTATGATACATTTCTGGAAAGCTTTGGAGGAGCTTTACAACTTTTCTGTTGAGTTCCAGAGGTGTTTCATCCCTTAACCACTCGAAAAATGCAGTAGAGTTGAAACTGTCCAGAAAACAGGACGGAGCAAAGACTCTCTGTAGACTCTCTGTAAATTAAGCATAACTTCCTGCATAAAAATCCAAAAATAGAAAATGAGGTGGTTCTGGGAAGCTTATGAGATGGGTTACAACTTTGTAACAGAAAGTTTTGTCAGATTAGGAACAGAATTAACTGGAATTCTTGGATCAAATCAGTACCTAAGGCAGGGAGGTGCTGTCCAATTGTTCCCAGAAATTCTGTTAACTTTGACATCTCATAACTTTTGAACCAGAGCAGATCTTAGGCCAACCAAATACTTTCTGGAAAGCTATTGAAGTTAACTTTAACTTTGATGTTGAGCTCCAGGACTGGTTTTGCTTTTAACCTGGCCTAAATCAGATTGATATGGAAACTGGTCAGGGCTGTCATGGGAACAGCAGATCAGCAGTCAAATTTGTTTAAAAATTTGAACTATGTTTCCAAGTGTTAAGGGTTCAATGACATATCTTATGTTATAACTCAATGGTTTACTGTTTAAATAAATATTTGACATTTCTCAAATATATTTTTACAGATGGCAGCAGATAAACGGTTGGAGAACGGGTGGGTAGTTTCCCACTGCTCTGACCGTAGCGGCTACCCGGGAGCATTGTGGCTAATGCTCCAATATTTCGGGTACAACCAGATGCCGCAATACTTCGCCAAGGAAGAAGGCGAAGAGGGGAACAAGACGTGGACGATCCATGTCGAGGTTCCTGCAGGGCCTACGCCACCCGGTTGGGTGCCATTCACCGTCACGGTGAGAGGAAGACAACCGGAAGGGATGTGGCAAGTGGCAGCCCGTGACACTATGTCACGTTTCTGCCAACTACACGTACAGGCTATGGAGGGAACTCCATACGCACTCGTTCCGGTGGAGGGACGAGCTCAGCATGTGTGGGAAGAGAGGTACCTAGAGGCAACAAACCCGAGTTGCCCAAGGTACAACCCCGCGGAGGCAAATCTCAGCCTCCAAATGAGGGCGGGAAACGCTGTGATGGACAGCCAAGCTGTTCATACGGAGCATCTCGCCACCAAGCTCAAGGAGAGCACAAGCCGTGGAGATCATTTTGAGAGTGCTCACAGTGCACTCCGCAATGTGCTCCTTCCGACGATCAAGCGACTGAATGAACAACACAATCAGTTGCGTCGTCTGAAGAAGGCAAAGAAGAAGAGCCGTGTTGACATTGCGGCGTTGCAAGAGCTGGTGCAGACCCTAACCCAGCAGAATGAGGACCTTGCTCAAGAGCGGGACGACGCTATTGAGGAAGGACAAGGCTGGGAAGAGGACTACAACCAGGCTATGGACGAGGTGCATGCATTGCAGGACCTCGTGCCCCCGGTATTGGGCGTACCGGTAGTCTTGGGTCTTCCAGCCATGGGAGAACCTGGAATGGGAGAAGAGGTGGTAGACCCCGAGCCACCAGCAGAGGTACCGGAGGAGGACGACCCACAGGAGGTCGAGTTCTACTCCGAGTAGGGGGTTACGGTTGCCAAGTAGGGCAGCTAGGGTAGCGTAACCCAACTTTTGTAATCGGTGACCTGTCGTGTAGACAGTAGCGTATGTATAGGTAGTGACGACATGAGCACGACTTCTCGGAGATCCGAGAATAATGTATCTTGTATAAAGTTTATGCTTTATCAATATATGTGAATGTTGTGCAAGTTAATCATGCGTCGCTTCAATACTTACTCCTGTTTATGGAATTTTGAGTAAGACATGTGCTAATTGCTGCTGTGTTGAATTTCAGAATGACGCGTACTCGTGCCAACCCCGATGTTGGAGGTACTAGCCAAGGGGGAGAGACCTCCCAACCACCTCCCGAGGACTCCTCGGGACAGCAGCAGCAACAGCAACAGCAAACACCGCCACCGCCACTGCCAACGGTTACATTGGCCGACATTGTCGCGGCAATGGCGGGTTCACATCAGCAGCATACAGAGCTGCTGCAAACGTTAATTGCGAATACGTCTCGCCCAGAGAGACGTCAAGATCGTGAGGAGCGCCAACAGAGCTCCTACTCTGACTTCCTGGCGACTCATCCCCCTGTATTCTCAAGGGCGGATGAACCACTTGACGCGGACAACTGGCTCCGCGCCATAGAGATGAAGTTCGGGCTGCTCCAAATCAGCGAGCAGCGCAAGACTCAGTTCGCGGTCCAGCAGCTCCAAGGATCCGCGAGCGCGTGGTGGGCCAACTTTTGTGCTTCACAACCCACCGACCGAGTGATGACCTGGGCGGAGTTCCGGACGGCCTTCCGGGCCTATCATATACCGCCCGGTTTGATGAAGAGGAAGACGCAGGAATTCCTACACCTGCAACAAGGGAGCCGGAACGCGCTGGAGTACTCCAGAGCGTTCAACGATCTCGCACTCTACGCGTCGTATCACGCAGATACGGACGAGAAGCGGCGGGACCACTTTTACCAGGGGCTTAACCCGCTCCTGAAGGACAAGCTGGCGATGTTCAATCGCGGCAGCCTCAACGACATAATTGATGCTGCGATTGTTCAGGAAGACTCCGGCAAGGAGTTGGCGGCGGCAGAGCGAAAGCGAAGCGCGCCGCAGAGCAGCGGAGAAGGAGGCGGTCCTTCTCAGAAGTTTCGGATGGTGAATCGCCCACCATCAGGTCCGCGCTGGCAGCCACCACAGCGGTCGATGCCGTTCCGCGGTCGGCCGTATTCTTCACCGGCATTCCGGCCGGCACTGCCAGCACCACCGCAACAACAACAGCAGCAGCGGGCGATGCCGCGTGCGTTTGCACCTCCGCAACGCATGCCGGGCTTTCGTCCACCAAGTACTCCACCAGCAGCGGCCACATGTTACAAGTGTGGTCGTCCAGGACACTTCGCGAGCAGTTGCCCGGAGAGGCAAGGCGGCGGAGTGGTACCACAGTTTCCGGGGAGGAATCAACCCCGGAACCCTACTAATGCGCGGCGGGCAAACCCTAGGCCCGGTACTGTCCACCAGCTTGCCATTGAGGACGTGCCGGAGGGCGAGCCAATCCTTGCGGGTATGTTCCAACTCCACCAGCATCCCGCTATAGTACTATTTGATTCAGGCGCCACGCATAATTTTATTAGCCAAGCTTTCATTGCTAAACACAGCTTGCCAATACTACCCACCGATAGTCCATATTTAATTTGTTCACCGGGTGGGAAGATTTCAGCAAGCGTAATGGTCTCCAAAGCACCATTATGCTTAGCGGGTAGAGTGTACCCCACGTCTCTCATTATCTTAGAGGGACAGAAGGTCGATGTCATCCTAGGGATGTCGTGGTTAAACCGCCACGGCGCTGTTTTAGACACCGTCCTCCGAGTCGTGCACTTAAACTCAGGAGTGCACGGTTCTCACTCATTATTTCTGGACAGTCCAGAAATAAAACTTCCAAGTGTCTATCAAGCCACAACCATCAGATTGGAAGACATTCCAGTGGTCCGAGAATTCCCTGATGTATTCCCGGATGATTTGCCGGGGATGCCACCCGATAGAGAGGTGGAGTTCAAGATTGAACTTGCACCGGGAACCATGCCAATATCCCGAAGGCCGTACAAGATGGCGCCCAAGGAGTTGGCTGAACTGAAGACTCAGCTCACGGACCTTCTGGAGAAGGGTTTTATTAGGCCGAGCTCCTCGCCATGGGGCTGTTCGGCATTATTTGTCAAAAAGAAGGATGAAACGTTGCGGCTTTGCGTGGACTACCGTCCATTAAATGCCGTAACCATCAAGAACAAGTACCCGTTGCCACGGATCGACATGTTGTTTGATCAGTTGGTCGAAGCAAAGGTCTTTTCCAAGATGGATTTAAGATCCGGGTACCATCAGATTAAGATCAGGGCTGAGGACATTCCAAAGACAGCTTTTTCGACAAGGTACGGACTTTATGAGTACCTGGTCATGTCCTTTGGCCTCACCAATGCTCCAGCTCACTTCATGTACTTAATGAACTCGGTGTTCATGCCGGAGCTGGACAAGTTTGTCGTGGTCTTCATCGACGACATCCTGGTATATTCCAAGTCGGAGGAAGATCACAAGAAACATCTGCGTATAGTCTTGCAACGGCTGCGGGATCACAAGTTATACGCAAAGTTCAGCAAATGCGAATTTTGGATATCGCAAGTGCCTTTCCTCGGGCATATCATCTCGGCGGAGGGTATCGCTGTGGACCCGAGCAAAATCACGCAAGTGCTGAATTGGAAATCCCCGAGAACTGTTCATGAGGTACGGAGTTTCCTCGGACTCGCGGGATATTATCGGAGGTTCATTCCGAACTTCTCGAAGATTGCCAAGCCAATGACAGAGCTGCTGAAGAAGGCTACCAAATATGTTTGGAGTCCAGCATGTGAAGCAGCATTCAAGGCTTTAGTCAAGCACCTGACATCAGCACCGGTTTTGGCGCAGCCAGACACAACAAAACCGTTCGATGTGTACTGCGATGCATCCGGCATTGGGCTCGGATGTGTGTTGATGCAAGACCGAAGGGTGGTCGCGTATGGGTCACGGCAGCTTAGGAATCATGAGCAAAATTATCCAACTCACGACTTGGAGCTCACTGCCGTGGTACTTGCACTGAAAATGTGGAGGCACTACCTACTCGGTAACCTCGTACATTTATATACCGACCACAAAAGCCTCAAGTACATATTCACTCAGAAGGAGCTGAACATGAGGCAACGAAGATGGTTAGAACTGATAAAGGATTACGAGATAGAGATCCATTATCATCCGGGCAAGGCAAACGTTGTGGCAGACGCGCTAAGCCGCAAGTCACACGTCAATAATCTGACCATCACACCGTTGGAAGAGAGCGAACCACCACTACATGTGATTCCACATGGAGCTCTCTACAACCTAGCTTTGATCCCCACCATCCGTGAAGAGATAGCGGCAGCCCAGAAGAATGACAAGGGCATATCACATTTGCGGAGACGTGTAGACAGTGGGGAGTTGAAATGTTTCCGGAAGGACGGAGACGGCGTCCTATGGTTCAAGGACCGGATCGTCGTACCCCGAAACCCGGAGTTACGGAAGAAAATCTTTGATGAGGCTCACTTATCAAAGTTTTCTATTCACCCCGGCAGCAACAAGATGTATCAAGAACTCAGAAGCAAGTTTTGGTGGACACGGATAAAGCGAGAGACTGCAAAATACGTGTCCGAGTGTGATACATGTCGACGGGTGAAGGCAGACCACATGCGGAAACCGGGACTGCTGCAACCACTGGGCATTCCTGCCTGGAAGTGGGAGGACGTGAGCATGGATTTCGTCGTCGGTTTACCCACCACCTTACAGAAACATGATTCTGTGTGGGTGATCGTCGATCGGCTCACCAAAGTTGCCCATTTCATCCCGGTCAACACCAACTACAACGCCAAGAAGTACGCTGAACTGTACATCTCACGGATCCTATGCTTATACGGCGTACCCCGTACTATCGTATCGGACCGGGGCACTTTATTTGTGTCCCGTTTTTGGGAGCAGCTCCACGCTGCCTTGGGGACGAAGCTGATCCGTAGTTCAGCCTACCACCCGCAGACGGATGGGCAAACGGAGCGGGTAAATCAAATCCTAGAAGACATGCTACGAGCTTGCGCTATCGACCACGGCAAGAATTGGGATGATCACTTGCCATTAGCCGAGTTCTCGTACAACAATGGGTACCAAGCCAGCATCAAGATGGCGCCCTACGAGGCGCTATACGGCAGGAAATGCCGCACACCACTGAACTGGTGTGAATCTGGCGAGAGGGTTACCTTCGGGCTTGATCTTGTCAACAACGCGGAAGAAAAGGTTCGATTAATTCAAGCGAACCTAAAAGCCGCTCAATCCCGACAGAAACAGTATGCGGACCGGAGGAGGCGCCCATTACAATTCGAAGTTGGAGATCACGTATACCTACGAGTGTCTCCAATGAAGGGCGTAAACAGATTTGGGGTGAGAGGAAAGTTAGCACCCCGATTCATCGGTCCATTCCAGATTACCGAAAGATGTGGATCGGTGGCATACCGGCTAAGATTACCAGAAGCACTTTCCGGTGTGCACGACGTCTTTCACATTTCCCAGCTGAGGAAGTGTCTCAAGCTATCAACTACCGTTCAGCTGGAAGACATTGAAGAACTGCAACCGGATCTCACCTATCGGGAGGAACCGGTGCAGATTATTGATGAAAAGGCCCGAACCACACGCAACCGTACGTTGTGGTTCTACAAGGTTCTGTGGAGTAATCACTCCATGGATGAAGCGACATGGGAGAGCGAAGAATTCCTTCGCACTAACTACCCCGACTTTCTCACGTCGCATATCCGGTAATTTTTCCACCGTCCTCTCTCTCATTTTCACCTTATAATCTCGGAACGAGATTCTTTTAAGGGGGGAGGAATGTAAGGGCCTCAGTTTTTGACACCCATTTGCAGTGTTCATCCCCACACCACACACCTCATTTGAGGAAAAATGATGAACACAAATAAAGAGCAAGTAACAATTATCAACATGCTCATTAGGGAACAAACTCACACATTGCAAAAGTGGTACTTCCCACATGTGATATAGATGGGCTGGACATATGAAAACTCCTACACTTTGCCAAGGATGTCCATGCCAAGTTTCACCCAAATTCAAAACATTTTTGAGGTCATCTTGGGTGTAGATAGGAAAGGGGCAGTTTGAAAACATATTCAAATTCAAACTGTTTTCACCCACTGAATTTAAAAGTGGAAGGCATATTCTTGCTCAGCACATTTTTGTGAGCTCACACACCAATTTTCACTCCATTTGGAGTTGATCTTGACATGAGCTAAGGGGGAGAAATTCAAACTTTATTTGAATTTCAAACTGCACTTGTGCTGAAATTCATTCAAACCAAACCTCATTTGAACTTTGATCAATTCAAATGGCTCTTGGGTGAATAATTTGAGTTGCCAAGGGTAGAATAGGGTTCACTGTTTACCACAGCTGTTAGGAATAAATTTCAGAGGTTAAAAGAGGAGTGGGACCCACATGTCAGCCTCAGCCTCAAAGCAAACCGACTGAACCACAGTTCAGTCGGTTCCCGGCTGTTGTGCGCGCGCGCCACCGAAGGGGCCGGCCGGCGCCAGCTCCTGCTGCGTGCCCCAAGCCGGAGGCCAGCCGGCCGAGCTATTTATTCCCTCCCCGGCGTGCCTCAGTCACCATTTCCCCGAGCTACCGACGTGCGCGACTGCTTTTCCCACTGCCATCGCCGCCGCTCGAGTTCCTGCTTGATCAAGCCGATCGCAGCTCCCTCTTTCCATTCCAAGGTCCCAGCAAGGTACTAGCAACCATCCTCCATCCTTCCCATTGATAGAAATCGATTGAAACCGAGTGATATCGGCTGTGCCGAAAGATCAAACTCGGAACTGGAAACCGCCGCACCTCGGGCTCTCGTGGACAGCCCAACCTGGGCGTTGTCACGCCCGAGCCAAGGCACCCTTGGACGCGCAAGTGATCGGTGCTGCTCATCCCCGAGCCACAGCTCGAGTGGTTGCTCACCGGCGGCGAATTTCCACTTTTCCCCTTTCTGTGTGCAGAACGACCCTCGGGTACGATTCTGTTTAATTCGTACTCTAGAAAGGATTAGAGGGCCTCAGGCCACTCCCACACGAACTAGACACGGTGACGCACAAGTTGCCTTCACAACTCTGGGCCGGAGAACTTCTGTGCCCGGCGTAATTCAAGGTCTACTAATGGCGGAACGCACGGGGGGTATCGGGCGCACGGTGAGGACCTATTTCGGGCCTTCCCCGAGCTGCCCCGAGTTCATGTCGACCTTCTCTGAGGTCCACTGATGCTCCCCGACCGGTTTCCCAAGTAGCTGAGGCACTAGGAGCATCAGCCGACATGGCCGAAGTCGTTCCGATATGGCGGCTCGTCGCCGACCATGCTCCGGCCGTTGTCATGAGCAGCTGACCCTCGGATCATGTTCCCCAAGTAAAAGTAGGCAGGGGCGGCCAGAATCAAGAAGTTTGAAGCTGTACAGCAGCCGGCGGCGAGCTCTCCGGCGAGGTCCCTCGGCGGCGGAGCGCGGGTGTCGCGAGGTTGAAGAAGGGGGTGGACCCCAGCTGTCAGCGGCCGATATTTTAAATCGGGATCCGGCTGCGGCCGGGATCGGGTGTGCTGGCGCGCAAAAGCCTTGTGGGCCGCGGTGTGCTGTCGCTTCGGCGTGCGACGCGTGTCCCCTGGGCCCACGCGCGAGTTTAAACTTTTCCCCGATTTTCAGATTTCCTTCAAACTTCAAATCCTTATAACTTTGGCTAGAAAGCTCCAAATTGAGTGAACCAAATTTTGCTGGATTCAGCTCTTTGAGTACTTTCCAGAAAATCAAGTGTCACTTCATGAAATTCCGTAATTCTCCAGAATTAATTCCTTAAAGTTTAAACTGTTAGGAATTTTAACTGGAGAATCATTTGGAGGAAAATCCTGAAATTTTGCTGAGATGTTCACCAAAATATCCTTGAACTACCATAAAAATTTCAGATCCATTTGAGCTCATTTAGTCCACCTAATGGTGTGATTAGTAAAACTGTTCCAGAGAAAATAGAAAATGTTCAGAAACATTTTCAGAATTTTCTCTGAAATTGTTTAGCTCATATCTTTAGTTAGAGACTTCCAAATTAAGTGAGACCAATTCCATTAGAACCCTCTGAAAATCTAGTTTTCAGAAAGTCATAGTTTGTTTCATGAAAATACCTAGAACACCCTAAAAGCCTTTAATTAAGGTCAAGGACATAATTATTTGTGGAGGGCTCAAATGAGCTTTGCTGCAACTAAAACTTGACCAAGTCTCTGTTTAGGTTGTAACCAAGCCACAGTAAAAGTTTCACAGTCATTAGGTCTATCTAGTAAAGGTTATAGACTTCACAACTTCAAAGTTAATACAAAAGCATTTAATTAATACATACATTGTTCTTATCATGTAGTCGCTAAGGTCGAGGAGGAACCCGAAGTCCTAGACTTCGTTACTCCGGAGGAACAGCTAGCCTACGACCAAGAGCAGCAAGGCAAGCCCCGGTTTGCATTAACCATTTTATAAATTTTTATTGTTTTGAGCACATACTTGTTTTCTTTATGTTGTGCATCAGAGTCTTGTTTGGAAACCCCACTGCATAGCCAAGAAAACCATGGGTTGGGGTTTAGGATTGCAAACCCCGTTAGCCACTGCATTGCTAGGATAGAGTAGGATTCGGTACAAGTCGAGTAGTTGGAACTACTCGCGAGAATAGGCTAGAGGCACATTGCTCGGGTAGAGATAGCACATGATACACATGGCAAGAAAATGAGACCGAGCGGAGAGTAAGGGCAGCAGGACTTTGGGGCCTGTGTGCTGTAGCTCCGCTTGTGTCGATTGAGGACCGAGCCGTGTGCGGGCCTGTTGAACAAGCTAGAACAGTACCGAAGACCTACCGGCTATATGGGAACCGGGAAACTGATGTAACTCGGGTAGCTGGGTATTGAGGCATTGCCCGTCGTTCAGAGGGTAGGTTGAGAGCTCGAGGTGTAAATCAGCTGGCGGCACAGAGATGCGCGTGCAGGGACCTCTTGCTCGGGACGATGGGACCGGTTCAATATTTGGCTAACGGGTGAAAGGTAGTCGCGTACGGCGTCCGTGATGGTTGTTGTAGGCAACATCGAGTACGGGCGTACGTGACGGGTTGTTCGGGTAACCCTGCAGGTGTAAATCGATTATAATCGCCGTCCCTCGCGGTCAGTGAGTACCACTTGTTCACTGTACCGTGACGTAGAAAGAACAGGCTAGTTACATGTTAAAATGTTGCTGATTGAAAGTTGGATATTGATTGTTAATGATATGTTGTAGCTTAGTGCTAACTAAAGTTCTTTTCAACTTTGGGCAAAGTACATGAGAGAAATGCGTTTCTTGTTTGATTGCGGCTCTCTCATGTGCCTTAGCGTAAAGTTCTCCACAACCTGCTGCTAAAACTTGAAAGTAAGGTTCTACTAATTAGGCGAGTCCTTGCAAATGATTTTTACCTCATGCAACCCATCACCCTCATGTAGAAGTTTCATGTTTAGGTGAGACGGGTCAGACTTGCTGAGCCTTCGTGCTCACTGCTTGTGTTTGAAGCTTTTGCAGGGTTCTATGAGGAAGGGACTCCCGAAGAGGAGACGGAACCCCAGGAGGGGAACCCCGTCGAGTGGGAGTCGTGCACGCCGCAGAGTTAGTGTGCGAGTGTGCTAGCAAGGACACGTTCGAGGGCTGAACGTGCACTTGATGCTTAGTCTACGCCCGCGAGTGTGGACTAAACTTATTTTGATGTAAACATGTTAATAAACTTGTTTATGTAATAAAGCTTCCGCTTCCGCTTTGTACCTTTGACGTGTGTTATACGGTGTTGTGCAACGCAGCACCCCTCAGCGTGATCCTGGCTCGACAGGACCAGTGGGGTCGTGTCAAAATCTTGAATGGCCTGATGTAGCGAGGTGCTAACTTGCCTTTGACGTTGAACTGTCATTGGCCTCGGATAAGCGATACCTTAAGATACACGAAGTCTCCAACTTTGAAGGTCAATCTTCTTCGCCTATTGTCCGCATAACCCTTCTGTCGTGACTGAGCGGCCTTCAAGTTTTCACGTATCGTTTGGACTTTCTTTTCAGCATCTTGCAGCACTTCGGGTCCAAATACTTGGCTTTCTCCGGTCTCATTCAAGAACAGCGAGCGGTGTTCTACACCGTCTACCATACAATGCTTCGAAAGGTGACATTTCAAGCTGGCATGGTAACTGCTGTTGTACAAAAATTCAGCATATGGCAAGCTCTTATCCCAACTACACCCATGTTTCAAGGCGCAAGCTCTTAACATGTCTTCCAAAATCTGATTTCTCCTCTCGGTTTGCCTGTCGGTTTGCGGGTGATATGCGGAGCTGAAATTCAATCGTGTACTCATGGATTCATGCAGCTTCTTCCAGAACCTAGAGGTAGATTGAGAACCTCGATCTGAAACTATCCTCTTCGGAACTCCATGACGACACACGATTTGCTCCATATACAGCTCAGCTAGTTGTGTGACGGTGTACTTGGTTCTAACAGGAAGGAAGTGGGCTGTTTTCGTCAATTGGTCTATGATAACCCAAATGGAGTCATAGCCGGACTGAGTACGTGGCAATCCGACAATGAAATCAATGCTGATGTCTTCCCACTTCCACTCGGGTACTTTTAATGGCTGCAATAATCCAGCGGGTCTTTGATGTTCGGCCTTAACTCGTTGGCACGTGTCACACAAGGCAACATATTCAGCGATATCTGTAAAAGCCCAAGAATGGACTTGCAAAAATGTTCATCACCACACCACAGCCAACTTAGTGGTTAGCTCGTGAACATTTGTGAAGGGCAAGTAAACACAATCCAGAGGGTGATTAGAGGGGAAACCCATAACTCCAAAAAGTAGGAGTTCATACACAAACATGAGAGGCTGAGCTCACCCCCTAGATCTTAAATATTCTTGGGAAGGCTCAGGCCAAGTTTCATGCAAATCAAAACTATTTTGAGCCACTTTTGGGAGACATTTGTAAAAAGGGCTATTTGAATGCAAATTCAAATTTCAACTAGTTTTCATCACTTGAATTCAAAAGTTGACTCCATATTCAAACTCGGCACATTTTGTTGAGTTAGTCCACAAATTTTTATCCCCATTGGAGTTCATCTTGTCGGAAGCTAAATTTGCACTAATTCAAAACTGAATTTGAATTTCAAATTCAAATGTTCAGAAAATTTAACCAAACCAAATTCAAAGGGAGGAAATCAAATTCAACCCATGACTTTGTGGCTAAGTCTCTTATTCAATTGTGAGTAGCTGAGATCCTTTAAGTGAAAACAAAAATTGAAGAAAAGAGAAGAGGATTGGAGGGGAGGGGGACCCACTGGTCAGTAGAATTTCAACTGAAGTCTACTCGGCTGCGCTCGGGCAACAGCGCGCCAGCTCCCAACGCCGGCGCCTGACCGCCTCAGCACCATGCCACCTCCTGCTCAGGGGAAAAATCGGTGACCAAAGGGATAAAACGTGTAGCCCTGCCGTGCCCCGTTTCTTCCCTCACGCGGTTCACCTTCGCCCCACACAACCAAAGCAAACTCGCACCGAGCTCGATTCTCCCTGCTCTCCGACACCCGGGTGACACAAGGCTTGTCATGCCCGAAGATCAACACAAGAAACCACCGCCCTAAGTGCTTTTCATGCTAGTCCAAACCGCTCGTTGTTTAATATGTTGTCGTGAGAGAATTTCCCCGGCAAAGTTTCGGTGTTCATAGGACCGAGCCGCTCCAGAATCCAAAATTTGCGGGGATTAGCTCACCACAGCATATACCGAGCTATACATGTGTTCTAAACCTTCCCACATCTGTCAGGATCAAAAAGTACCAAAAACCGTCAAGTATAGGCTCTGGTTGTCGAGTTTTTCAAGTCGCCGCCGATATGGGACCTTGGTCGACGGTGAACTCCTAGTTCCGGCCGTTTTCACGGTGAGCTAGCACCATGTCCGTGCTTAGCAGTTCACCATGGAGCTGTAGGGCCAAGAGTTGCTCGGTATGAGCCTCGGTAGGGGCCGGGCGACGTCGCTGGAGTTTATCTGTAGCGGCGGCTCGTCGCCGACGGGTTTCCGGCCACCTAGAGACTTGGCTGATCCCGGGGATGAGTTCCTCGGGTTCAAAAAGGTAGAAGCGGCAAGCTGTGGCCCTAGAAGAGGTGGGGAAAGCACTTCCAGCCGACCTCGCCGGAGATCGCCGCCGCTGAGCTCAGGCGCGCGCGGGGAAGAAGAAGGCGTGGGGTGGGGCCCGCATGCAGAATTTAAACATTTCTAGGATTTTTCAGTTTTGGGTCAAACTTCAACTAGCTATAACTTTTGCTAGGAAGCTCCAAAATTAGTGAACCAAATTTTTTTGGATTCAGATTTTCATGTACTTTCTAGAAAAACAAATTTCAGCTCATGAAACTTAATATTTTTTACAGAATTAATTCCACAAAATTTAAACTGTTGGGAATTTTATCTGGAGAATTCTTTTATGGAAAATTCTGAAATTTGGCTGGGATGTTCATTTGAACATCCTTGAGTAACAGGAAAAATTTCAGATCCATACACGCTCATTATTCCCCCTAATGGTGTGATTAAGTGAACTACCCTGAGAAAATGGAAAAATGTACAGAAATATTTTTCAGATTTTCTCAAAACTTGTTTAGGGCATAACTTCCTCTAGGATTCTTCAAATGACATGAAACCAATTCCATTAGAACCATTTCAAATTCTAGTTTCCAGAAAGTAATGGTTGGAGCCATGAAAATCCCTGGAAATCCTTAGAGGCTCTACTAAGGACCAAATAGGTTTTTATTTTTACAGATGTCACATGAACTTTGTTTCAAATGAAACTTGGTAAAATCTCTGTTTAGGACCCTAACAAGCCACCATAAAAATTTCAGAACTAAAGGGGGGGCTAGATAGAGTTATGGTCTTTACATATCCAATTTAACACATTGCATTTAAATTGACATATAGTATATTGCTTACGTGTAGTCGCTGAAGGCGAGGAAACCCCGGAGGTGCTGGACTTTCACCTTCCGGATGAAGCCCTAACAACTGACCAGCAGCAACAAGGCAAGCCCCGGTTTGCATTAACCAATTTGGCAAAGTATTTCTTTATGTATACTTAGCATGAGGTATGTATGTGCATTAGGTGTAGGGTGGATGAAACCCCAAGTGCATAACCCTATTTTTCCTACAAGAGTGAGGGTAGCATCTAAGTCCTCGAGTAGTCAGGCTATGCTTAATTTTCATAGAACTTCGGTATAAGTCGAGTAGTTGGAATCTACTCGTTAGTATAGGTGTCGGGACACATGGGATTGGTTGGAGTGATGTGAGACCACACAAGAAAATGAGACTAGGCAGGGGCTATGGTGCAACAAGAGGAAGTCTTGTGGGCGCAGCCCTATCCGTGTCGATTGAGGACCGATCCGTGTGCGGCCCCACTGAACAAGTATTGAACATACCGAAGGCATATCGGATATATGGGCCCCGATAAACCGATGTAACCTAAACCTCCGGGCGTCGAGGCATAGAACACCGATTTATAGGTGTAGGTTGAGGGAAGCCAGGTGAAAATCTGCTAATGGGCATAGAGAGATGCTCCATGTAGGGAACCTCCGGCTCGTTTTGGTGTGACCGGTTCGACGTTTGGGCTGTTGGGTGAAAGGTTGTCCCGTACTACATGGGGTGAGCGTGCTGTGTGCAGCTTCGCGTGTGGGCGTACGTGACGTGCTCTTCGGGTACCCATGCAGGTGTATATCGAGTCAATTCGCCGTTCCTCGTGGTTATAAGTACCGCTTGATCACTGAGTCGTGACGTATGTGAATATATGAAATGTATGATTCAATCTTGCTGTTATGAATAAATTGTATGGTTATATGTGTGCCACCAAATATTGCTCACTAAATTTCAGATTTCATGAACTGTTAACTTGTGGCTAAAAGATGAATTAAGGACGAACTTGTAGGCGTGTCTTTTACTGCAATGTGCCATCCTATATTGTTATGACCTGCATATAAATTTTCATGTGTAGGTGAGTCGGTTAATCCTTGCTGAGCCATCGTGCTCACGGTTGCTGCTATGAGTGTTTTTCAGGTGAGGACTACCCCACGGACTCGGGTTACGAGTCCAGCGGCGAGGGCTACCCTCTGTCGGGGACCACGGCTGAGTGGGACCCGTACACGCCGCGCTGAGCTGAGGAGTGCAGCTAGTGTGGGTTGTCCAGAGGGCTGGGCAACCGACTTTTGCTAGATAGATGGGTGTGAGTTGTATAAACTTAGCTTCCTCTGTTGTAACCTCAATACGTAGTTTGTAACTGATGTCTTGTACTACTTTGTACATATTCGGTTGGTTTTCTATGTAATGCAATATCTTCCTTATGATGCGTGCTGTCGGGTGTCGCATCGTGTGGCACCACCCTCTGAGATCCCGGGAGAGCGGGTTTCGGTCCTCCACAATATCCCTTTTTATACTGTAGGATCGAAGAGCACATGAAAAGCTACCAGAGGGGGGTGAATGGTAGATTTAAACTTTTTAGCGGAAGCAACAAAAACCCCCTCGGCAGAAAATCAATCTGTTAAAGAAACCGTGTATAAGACTGATCTAAATGTGTTCAACCATAACAAAAGTGGTATATATTATATAGAATCAAGTCACGAAGACACTACAACAAGAATCACGGAAATCCAACAAGAACAACTCAAGTTATGATCGAAAGATCAAACGAGGGTCAATCTGTTCTACTAGAGTAAAAACCAGATCTGCAATACTGCAGAGAAACTCGTGTATATCAGAAACTACATATCCAATGACCGTGAAATTTTCACATATGATAGATAATCAAGTTTTGAAGACAAACCAAAAAGAATCACGTCAATTGGATCTTAAAAACTCGAGTTATGATCAAAACACCGAAGCACTGTCATGCTGTCCAGAAACTCGACGAGAAAGACTTGACAAAAACAAGTCAGACGAACAAGGCACAAAAGCTCCTCTAAATTACGAATTTTATTGATCAAAACATAAGAGAAACATCCCAAGGTCGTCTTACCATGAGTTCTGGCCTCCCTTTCTTATACAAGCATCCCGGAGGCCAACCCAATTAAAATTAGGACTCTAATCCTACTCAGTTTCTGAATTGAAACTTTCCATAACTGCTCAAGACTCTTCTATACGCAGATAGAAGCAATATTAAGACTTCCAAACACCTTAGGAACGTATCCCACATTTCTAAAACAACTCAACTTCGTGTCCCACACGAAATCCTATCATAACCAACTCAAATCTTTCCATATTAGAGCCATAACCGACTCAGCCGCAGCCTGAGTCCATAATCCAGCCGGTTGGACCTTTCCTACCAATTCTTTATATCCACATATCTTCATCACGCCTTGGAACCATGTTGCCACGTCCATGCACTCCTTGCACACGTGCAAACACCTTCCAACGATGTCCACGATACCTTCATATGCATTGTTCTTGATCCAAACATGCTGCGTGACCTCCCGATCAAACCACAATTCCTCCCGAACTTGGTTGTTGAACCTCATCTTCCCCCTAAGACTAGTTCAATGGATCCCATCACCAGACATATCTTTAACTCAAGCAACACCTGAACATGAATAAACAACTAATACTTTCGAGCACAAGTCCGTGACTTGACTCTTGTTAGTTCCGAAAACCACAACACCTTACGTGAACACCTCACATAAGCATGTTGCAAACCATAGCAAAATGTTAACCACCGTAAACAGCCATAACACTTAAAAAACTTAGTAAAAGAATACTAAGAAAACTTTTCATAGATGTAAAGCAAGTTCGAAACATTTGCATGGTAAAAAAGACCATTGCGATTTAGCTCCGGACCTTGCCAAAGCTAACCGGACTTTGAGCCGGAGCTTACCAAAGCTAGCAGAACCTAGCACCGAAACTTACCAAAGCTAGTCGGACCTACCGCCGGAGCTAACCAAACACATGTCGGATCTAGCCATAGCAAGTCGGACCGTACGTCGGATCTTGTCGGAGCTCGGACTAGAGTCAGACCTTGACAAAAAGAGTGTTTTGGCAGAATTCAAAACTTTTATCGTCATAGCCAATGTATTCAGCACACATAGGTCTCACAATCTCCCCCTTGAAGAATGCATTGGCAACACAACTTAAAATCCGAACATTGGCTTATTCACATGAAAAGTTTTGAAAAATGAAATAAGAAAGAAATTTCGAAACAAAAATTTCTCCCCCTATAAATATTTCTCCCCCTTTGTAAATCAGAAATAAAATGAGAAGAAAAACAAAAATTCCCCCCTGAGAAGTTGTGACACCCTCGCCTCGGGCGTCAGCATATGTTCATGTCCTATGAAGAGGAAACATTCTAATGAAAAATAGGAACAGAGAGAATTATCAAAAGAATAGCCAATAAAGCCCTCCTAGAGCGTCGAAGATACCTTCCGCGGCCGGCAGGCCACGCGGCGTGTTCGGAGCTCGTTCCGGAGAAGTTGAGAGAGTTCCGCCGCTAAATTGTCTACGTGGCAGGCTCGGGTGTCACCTCCGCAATTGAAAAAGGGGTCCGACCCTGTGGGACACTTGTTGCCCACGGAGCTAGCCTCTGCGGAAGAAGCAAAGGCATTTTCGCAAGACACGTGTCATCCTTGTTGCTAGTCCTCGCGAAATTTAGAGGACCAGTCGCACAGGGTACGTGTCGATCTCGGAGCCCGTCTCCGGGAAGTCCGGATCAATCGAACACGTGTCACCACCGGAGCTTATCTTCGGGAGGTCTGTCACTGCTGGACACGTGTCGACCTCGGAGCCGTCCCTGAGGAAAGAAGAGAGGGAAGATCGGCGCCAACACGTGGCGTGCGCGGAGCTCACCTCCGAAGAAGAGGGAGGCCTCACTCGTTTGACACGCGGCACAACCGGAGCTCATCTCTGCAGGAAAGGAGACACCAGGCCCCGGAGGACACGTGCAGCCTCTGGAGCTCATCATCGCGAAGGTAACGAGTACTGGAGCAAGTTTTACGTGTAAAGATACCGGTACGCAACAGAAACCGATCTAAATTCCCCGATGTTACTAAAGATAAGATGTTAGGATCCAACAAAGATCTGAACAAGACTCTTATTCGGAATACAATCAGATTAGGACTCTTCTCTTCCCGATTATAAATAGAACCCAAAACCTCTGGCCGAAACCACAAACTTCTCTTTCAACTGCTGAGCCGACAACTTAGAGCCCTAGCATTAACTCGCCGAGCAAAACATCGCCGAAGCGCAACAAGGGAGATCATCGGAGAAGGACCAAGCGGTCTGAGGAGGACCTCGAAGACAAGAAGAGCGTGAGGTAGAACTTCAATACCACCTTACGACATCATCGTGTTCGTCTTTTGCATCTGTTCTTCAAATTCCTTTTGAACAGAAGCCTTCTCGTGGGCAGATCACTCGGTGATCAGTTTGATCTAAAGACAAGATCATCGCCACGTCCACCTTTGATCCGAACACCTCTGCCCATGCAAGCCATGCAAGAGCACACCAATCTAATAAAAATCATAGGATAGCATGCATGTGCATCATCGCATCTAGTTTAAGGTTTGTGCATAAATATTGATTGGTGTGAATCCTGTATGCACGTGATCCTACCTAGCAGGGCAAGCTCAGGGAGCTATCTACGACGAACTGCAGCAACCAGGTTTTGAGAATCAAGAACAACCGGAACCACAAGTACAAGGCAAGTGCTCCTTGACCATATTGATCCTATGTTTGGATGAAACTATTTTGTTTTGCAAAAAGGGTGTGTGTGATGAGTCAAACATGATGGGAAACCCTTTTTATAGGAGTTTACTAGTATTGGTTAAACCACCCTTGTCGTCTGGGAAGTTTATGAATCGGGTATGGTTTTTGCTCTATGCTTCGCTGAGTCTATGGGATTGGGAAGCGAGATAGAAGTGTCTAGCTAACTGCACTCGTATTGATAATAAGTAACTGATGATGTTAATGAACATGGATCGGAGGGAGATATAGGCAAGCCTGGGTTTGTGAATGTGGTAGCATGAGATGGTGGTTTTACTTGCCGTAGATCTAAGGACCGGTTCATGCATGCACATGCCAGGATAACAGTGCCACCACAAGGCCAAGTATGGGTGTGGCTTAGCTGAGTAATTAGGTAAGTTGCTAGAGTGTTATGGACTGTGGAAGGCGCGGGGAATGGGAGTCGAGTGAGGACTGCCCTGGGAACTGCATAGCATAAGAGGGGGCCTGTGGGTGGGAGAATTGGAGATTCTAGCCTGCCGGTGAAACCTTAGTGAGTCCATACATCTAGTGACCCCTTTGTAAAGGCTATTTTGTGATATCTTGACCATACACCGACGGTTGTGTACTGGTATAATGGAGGTTCTGCAGTCTCCGACGGGTGACGAAATCACAAACTTGTGGGTAAAGAGGTGCAAACTCTGCAGAGTCTAAAACTATCATGATAGCCGAGCTTACGGTCACGAGCACCTGCCTAAACTGCCATGATTAGTTGGGATGGTTATAGGGAAGGTTCTTGGTTATGGATTTGGTTATGGATTTGGTTGTGGATTTGGTTATGGTTATTAGTTTGGAACTGTTAAGTCTGGATGATGAGATGTTGCATGACTTTTGGGTCATGACATGGGATTGGTCTCGGTGTGAGACGAGGTTGATTTGTGAGATGAGATGGTAGTGAATACGAGGAGGTATTCATGAGTATGAATAAAGGATTGGTTAATGTTCGGATGGAACACGGGGAGTGATGAAGGTATGTTGGTAATTTAATATATGCTGGGATCACATTCATCTAAAGTAAAGTTGCTGTTTTATCATGGTTTTACAAGATTGCTTTTCTGCAAATAAGCCTTTTATGCCTACCTTGTTTATGAGCTGCATATCATGTGTTTTCCCGCACTTACTGAGTACATCATTGTACTCAACCTTGCATTATTACTTCATCCTCAGCAGCAGGAGAAGCCTATTATGAAGATCAAGTGGAACATTATGGCGTGTGATCTGTTCTCAACCTTGCCTGTGGAAGGAGTAGAGATGGAGCTACTTCTGCTTAGTTTTGCTTCCGCATTAGTTTTTGCTTCCGCATTTAAATAAGGACTTCCGCTGCATAGAAATAAGACTTCCACTGTGAGCATGAGTCCAAGACTCATGAGATATTGTAATAAACTCTGTTATTCATGGTAATATATAATCTGAATTCAGTTTGTGGAACGTATGTGTATGTGTGATGAACATCCTGGGCACACATATGCATTAGTTCTCAGTTCTGTGGTTTTCCCACAGAAATTGAGGGCGTCACAGATTGGTATCAGAGCCACGGGTTGACAGTAGGTTACACGCCTAGGTAGAAAACCTTAGATAGATAATAGAGCTACGGGTTAACCCCAAAATAGGAGTCACAAGCGTCCTAGGGTGAATAGCTTAGATTGACCTTTAGAAACCACCTTGACATAGGAAACCCTCCTTGAATAGGAGTTGTGTGGGCCCTTGTGATGATTATTTGTGAATATGTGTTTAAGTATGAGTTATGGGACGTCTCAAAAACGTTGTCCATACCTATACGTAAGAAGATGGAGGTGTGAAATGCTTCGGCACTTGATCACATCCTCATATGGGCTAATATATATAGTCTAACTCACCTTGATGCATATAGTTAAAAGGGACCTACCTAACCATCTAACATTCTATTCTATTTCGTTCTCTCTCACAGATGGTGAGAGGAAACGCCAGTCGAAGGAACGTCCAGGAGGATGACCACGAGGGAGTTCCTGTTAACTCCGGAGCTGGTGAAAACCATCTGGAAAGATTGATGGCCATGCAAAACCAGCTTATGCAAACCATGATCCAAACTTTGGGTCAGTTGTAGGCCAACCAAAACCCCGTTCCGGCACCACTGCCACCACCACCGACGGCTCATAACAGGTTGGGAGAGTTCATGAGGACTCGACCACCCACCTTTTCTCAAACTAGTGACCCCATGGAGGCCGATGATTGGTTGAAATCCATGGAGAAGAAGCTCGCCATTGTTCAGTGCAACGACCGAGAGAAGGTTCTCTTTGCGTCGCACCAACTTATGGGAGCTGCCGCTGACTGGTGGGATGCCTTCAGCAAAGCCCATGCCAACCCGGAGACAATCACTTGGACTGAGTTCAAAGAAAGTTTCCGCACCCACTACATCCCTGTTGGTGTAATGATGCTCAAGAGGCAGGAGTTTGAAGGACTCCGCCATGGACATAAGAGTGTGAACGAGTATCTCAACAAGTTCATACAACTGTCCCGGTAATGCCCCCGAAGATGTCAACTCAGATCAGAGGAAGCAGTACCTGTTCATGAGAGGGTTGAACAATGAGATCCAAGTTCAGCTCCTCAACAATGACTACGTAAGCTTCCAGAAGCTAGTTGATAAGGCTATTGTGGTGGAAAACAAAATCCGAGAGATCGAGCGAGGGTGCAAAAGGAAGATGCCATACCAGCCCCAAGGGAGCAACGTACGACCTAGGTACATGCCTCCTGCACCGCAGTATGGATCGGCCACTCCTATGAACCGCCCTGGTCAGCCACCACAGCAACGGTTCGTTGCACCGGCACCTTGTGTGCCCATGCCTCCTGCGCCCCGGCATAACAATGGCGTTCCTGTTCAAAACCCCCGCCCCAACGTACCTGCTGCTGTAGGCAATAGGGCATGCTTTGCATGCAGGGAAGTAGGCCACTTCGCTAACCAGTGCCCGAAGAGAGGCCCTGGACAGCAAGGTAACGTGCCCAAGCAGAACCAGCAACCAGACAAAGGGGACAACCAAGGGAAACGTGGACCGCAGAACTGTGCTCGTGGCCACGTGAACCATGTCACTGCTGAAGAAGCACAACAGGCTGAGGACGTTGCAATTGGTATGTTCCTTGCCAACTCCAACCCAGCCACCATTTTATTTGACTCCGGAGCATCGCATTCCTTCATATCATCCAAATATGTTGCCAAATATCATCTACCCGTATCCCACTTAGAATGTGCTATGTTAGTTAATTCTCCCGGAGGAGAAATGAGGACTAACGTAGTATGCCCTAAAGTAAGCCTTAAAATAAGGGGGTAGACTTCCTTGCCAACCTTATTGTTTTGGACTCCCACGGGATTGACATCATACTCGGAATGGATTGGTTAAGCAAGCACAATGGAGTAATCCAATGTGCTGAAAGAAGCGTGCAGTTGACAAACGAACACGGTATCCGTGTCGAGTTTGAGTCAGCCCAGCAAACAACCGAACAGGCAAATTTGAACCACGTCAAAGGAACAACATTGGACAGCATTCCAGTGGTTCAGGAATTTTCGGACGTGTTCCCGAAAGAGCTTCCAGGAATGCCACCTGACCGGGACATCGAGTTTGCCATAGATTTGGTACCCGGAACTGCACCTATAGCTAAGAGACCATATAGGATGCCCGTCAACGAGCTAGTTGAACTCAAGAAGCAAATTCAAGAACAGTTGGAGAAGGGTTTTATCCGTCCAAGCTCGTCACCATGGGGAGCTCCGGTACTCTTCGTGGACAAGAAGGATGGAACCCAAAGAATGTGCGTGGACTACAGATCTCTCAACGAGGTAACAATCAAGAATAAATACCCTCTGCCCCGTATAGAGGACCTGTTCGATCAAATGAAAGGAGCCCGAGTATTCTCCAAGATTGATCTTCGGTCGGGATACTTCCAGCTGAAGATTAAGCCCTCTGATATACCTAAGACAGCCTTTCGGACACGGTATGGTTCATATGAATATACCGTTATGTCTTTTGGGTTGACGAATGCACCCGCATACTTCATGTACCTTATGAACAAGGTTTTCATGGAGTACTTGGACAAGTTCGTCGTGGTTTTCATCGACGACATTATGGTGTATTCAAAAAGTGAGGAGGAGCATGAAGAACATCTGAAATTGACCCCGCAGAAGTTGCGTGAGCATCAATTGTATGCCAAGCTCAACAAGTGTCAATTTTGGCTAAAGGAAATATCTTTCTTAGGCCACATTATCTCCAAGGAAGGGGTATCGGTTGATCCTGGAAAGGTGAAAGATGTTCTGAAGTGGGACCAACCGAAGAGCGTGAGGGATATTCAGAGTTTCCTTGGGATGGCAGGGTACTATCGATGCTTCATTAAAGACTTCTCTAAGATAGCAAAACCTATGACGGAGTTGCTAATGAAGGGAAAGATCTTTCAATGGACACAAGCCTGCCAAGAAAGTTTTGAGGAACTCAAGAAAAGGCTAACCACAGCACCAGTTCTGGTATTGCCAGACGTAAGCAAGAGCTTTGACATATATTGTGACGCATCCAGACAAGGGCTTGGGTGTGTACTCATGCAGGAAGGACAAGTGGTAGCCTATGCCTCACGACAATTAAAGAAGCACGAGCTTAAATATCCTACGCACGACTTGGAGCTAGCAGCAGTGGTGCATGCATTGAAGATTTGGAGACATTAGATCCTCGGACATCGATGTGAGATCTATATGGATCATAAAAGCCTCAAGTACATATTTACACAAACGGATTTGAATTTGAGGCAACGTCGATGGTTAGAACTCATCAAGGATTATGATGTGGGAATCAACTACCACCCCGGAAGGGCCAATGTAGTAGCGGACGCATTAAGCCGAAAGGGAGCATGTCACCAACTCACGGTTCGGGAGTTACCACCCGAACTACGGAAGGAGTTCGAACGGTTACATCTCGGATTCTTGAATAACGTGAAGATAATAGAGATCCACTCCCCATTGGAGCAAGAAATAAGAGAGGGCCAAGCAACGGACGAGGAGATCAAGAAGATTAAGGAAAGAATCCGACAAGGGATAGAGGAGGATTTCAGGGAAGATGAAAACGGTACGCTTTGGCTAGGAAAAAGGATTTGTGTGCCAAACATAAGACACCTTCGTGACATGATATTGAAGGAGGCACATGACTCACCCTATTCCATACATCCAGGGAGCACCAAAATGTATAAGGATTTGAAAACTTGCTATTGGTGGGATGGTATGAAGAGGGATATAGCCGAATACGTTGCCCTATGCGACACATGCCAACGGGTAAAAGCCGAACATCAAAAACCCGCTGGATTGTTGCAACCTTTAAGAATACCCGAATGGAAATGGGAGGACATCAGTATGGACTTCATCGTCGGATTACCACGTACTCAGTCGGGATGTGACTCCATCTGGGTCATTGTGGACCGATTGACGAAGACTGCCCATTTTCTTCCGGTAACGACCAGTTATAACGTTGCACAATTGGCAGAGTTGTACATGGAGCAGATCGTGTGCCGTCACAGAGTTCCGAAGAGGATAATCTCAGATCGAGGTTCTCAGTTTACCTCTAGATTCTGGAGGAAGCTGCAGGAAACCATGGGTACATGACTGGATTTGAGCTCCGCCTATCACCCACAAACAGATGGACAAACCGAAAGGACGAACCAAATCTTGGAGGACATGTTGAGAGCTTGCGCCTTGAAACGAGGGCGTAGTTGGGATAGGAGTTTACCGTATGCCGAGTTCTCCTATAACAACAGCTATCAAGCTAGCTTAAAGATGTCGCCTTTCGAAGCCTTATATGGTAGACGGTGTAGAACGCCACTATTCTGGAACGAAACAGGAGAGAACCAGGTGTTTGGACCCGAAGTACTACAAGAAGCCAAAAAGCAGGTCCAAACGATACGGGAGAACTTAAAGGCTCCCAGTCACGACAGAAAGGTTATGCGGACAATAGGCGTAGGAAGTTGACCTTTGAAGTGGGAGACTTCGTATACCTTAAAGTATCGCCTATCCGAGGCCAACGACGCTTCAACGTCAGAGGCAAGCTAGTACCTCGCTACATCAGACCATTTAACATTTTGGACAAGCGAGGAGAAGTAGCCTACCAACTAGAGCTCCCAAACCACCTCTCCGACGTACATGACGTGTTTCATGTATCCCAGCTCAAGAAGTGCTTGAGAGTGCCAGAGGAACAAGTGTCAACGGAGGAACTTAAACTTCAAGAGGACCTGACTTACGCAGAACACCCTTTCTGAATCTTGGACGTAAAGGAAAGGGTCACCCGAAACAAGGTGATTCGATGGTGCAAGGTACAATGGAGCCATCACACCGAAGCTGAGGCCACATGGGAGCGTGAAGAGGATATCAAGGCAGAATTTCCCCATCTATTTCCTACTAACGAATCTCAAGGGCGAGATTCAATCTAAGGGGGGTAGATTTGTGACACCCTCGCCTCGGGTGTGAGCATATGTTCATGTCCTATGAAGAGGAAACATTCTAATGAAAAATAGGAACAGAGAGAATTATCAAAAGAATAGCCAATAAAGCCCTCCTAAAGCGCCGAAGACAACTTCCGCGGCCCGCAGGCCACGCGGCGTGTTCGGAGCTCGTTCCTGAGAAGTTGGGAGAGTTCCGCCGCTAAATTGTCTACGTGGCAGGCTCGGGGGTCACCTCCGTAATTGAAAAAGGGGTCCGACCCTGTGGGACACTTGTTGCCCACGGAGCTAGCCTCTGCGGAAGAAGCAAAGGCATTTCCGCAAGACACGTGTCATCCTTGGAGCTAGTCCTCGCGAAATTTAGAGGACCAGTCGCACAGGGTACGTGTCGATTTCGGAGCCCGTCTCCACGAAGTCTAGATCTATCGAACACGTGTCGCCACCGGAGCTTATCTTCGGGAGGTCTGTCACTGCTGGACACGTGTCGACCTCGGAGCCGTCCCTGAGGAAAGAAGAGAGGGAAGACCGACGCCAATACGTGGCGTGCGCGGAGCTCACCTCCGAAGAAGAGGGAGGCCTCGCTCGTTTGACACGCGGCACAACCGGAGCTCGTCTCTGCAGGAAAGGAGACACCAGGCCCCGGAGGACACGTGGAGCCTCCGGAGCTCATCATCGCGAAGGTAACGAGTACTGGAGCAAGTTTTACGCGTAAAGATACCGGTACGCAACAGAAACCGATCTAAATTCCCCGATGTTACTAAAGATAAGATGTTAGGATCCAACAAAGATCTGAACAAGACTCTTATTCGGGATACAATCAGATTAGGACTCTTCTCTTCCTGACTATAAATAGAACCCAAAACCTCTGGCCGAAACCACAAACTTCTCTTTCAACTCCTGAGCCGACAACTTAGAGCCCTAGCATTAACTCGCCGAGCAAAACATCGCTGAAGCGCAACAAGGGAGATCATCGGAGAAGGACCAAGCGGTCTGAGGAGGACCTCGAAGACAAGAAGAGCGTGAGGTAGAACTTCAATACCACCTTACGACATCATCGTGTTCGTCTTTTGCATCTGTTCTTCAAATTCCTTTCGAACAGAAGCCTTCTCGTGGGCAGATCACTCGATGATCAGTTTGATCTAAAGACAAGATCATCGCCACGTCGACCTTTGATCTGAACACCTCTGCCCATGCAAGCCATGCAAGAGCACACCAATCTAATAAAAATCATAGGATAGCATGCATGTGCATCATCGCATCTAGTTTAAGGTTTGTGCATAAATATTGATTGTTGTGAATCCTGTATGCACGTGATCCTACCTAGCAGGGCAAGCTCAGGGAGCTGTCTACGACGAACTGCAGCAACCAGGTTTTGAGAATCAAGAACAACCGGAACCACAAGTACAAGGCAAGTGCTCCTTGACCATATTGATCCTATGTTTGGATGAAACTATTTTGTTTTGCAAAAAGGGTGTGTGTGATGAGTCAAACATGATGGGAAACCCTTTTTATAGGAGTTTACTAGTATTGGTTAAACCACCCTTGTCGCCTGGGAAGTTTATGAATCGGGTATGGTTTTTGCTCTATGCTTCGCTGAGTCTATGGGATTGGGAAGCGATATAGAAGTGTCTAGCTAACTGCACTCGTATTGATAATAAGTAACTGATGATGTTAATGAACATGGGTCAGAGGGAGATCTAGGCAAGCCTGGGTTTGTGAATGTGGTAGCATGAGATGGTGGTTTTACTTGCCATAGATCTAAGGACCGGTTCATGCATGCACATGCCAAAATAACAGTGCCACCACGAGGCCAAGTATGGGTGCGGCTTAGCTGAGTAATTAGGTAAGTTGCTAGAGTGTTATGGACTGTGGAAGGCGCGGGGAATGGGAGTCGAGTGAGGACTGCCCTGGGAACTGCATGGCACAAGAGGGGGCCCGTGGATGGGCGAATTGGAGATTCTAGCCTGCCGGTGAAACCTTAGTGAGTCCATACATCTAGTAACCCCTTTGTAAAGGCTATTTTGTCATCTCTTGACCATACACCGACGGTTGTGTACTGGTATAATGGAGGTTCTGCAGTCGCCGACGGGTGACGAAATCACAAACTTGTGGGTAAAGAGGTGCAAACTCTGCAGAGTCTAAAACTATCATGATAGCCGAGCTTACGGTCACGAGCACCTGCCTAAACTGCCATGATTAGTTGGGATGGTTATAGGGAAGGTTCTTGGTTATGGATTTGGTTATGGATTTGGTTGTGGATTTGGTTATGGTTATTAGTTTGGAACTGTTAAGTCTGGATGATGAGATGTTGCATGACTTTTGGGTCATGACATGGGATTGGTCTCGGTGTGAGACGAGGTTGATTTGTGAGATGAGATGGTAGTGAATACGAGGAGGTATTCGTGAGTATGAATAAAGGATTGGTTAATGTTCGGATGGAACACGGGGAGTGATGAAGGTATGTTGGTAATTTAATATATGCTGGGATCACATTCATCTAAAGTAAAGTTGCTGTTTTATCATGGTTTTATAAGATTGCTTTTCTGCAAATAAGCCTTTTATGCCTACCTTGTTTATGAGCTGCATATCATGTGTTTTCCTGCACTTGCTGAGTACATCATTGTACTCAACCTTGCATTATTACTTCATCCTCAGCAGCAGGAGAAGCCTATTATGAAGATCAAGTGGAACATTATGGCGTGTGATCTGTTCTCAACCTTGCCTGTGGAAGTAGAGATGGAGCCACTTCTGCTTAGTTTTGCTTCCGCATTAGTTTTTGCTTCCGCGTTTAAATAAGGACTTCCGCTGCATAGAAATAAGACTTCCACTGTGAGCATGAGTCCAAGACTCATGAGATATTGTAATAAACTCTGTTATTCGTGGTAATATATAATCTGAATTCAGTTTGTGGAACGTATGTGTATGTGTGATGAACATCCTGGGCACACATATGCATTAGTTCCCAGTTCTGTGGTTTTCCCACAGAAATTGAGGGCGTCACAGAAGTATCGTGCCAAAACACTTGTGAATCGTGCAATGTGTGATCAATTTCTCCCCCTTTGACAATGATTCAGCAAGGTTCAAAGAGAAATTTTAATTGTTATGAGCATATTTATAACATATACATATAAAACAAAGCTCATCCAAGCCATACTATCAAGTAACTTACACTATCACATCAATGAGATATATAAAGTAGTGTAAGCCATGCTAGAGATCAAGTGTAATTTTCAATTTAAGCAAGTCATGATCTCACAAACTTAACTATGTCAAGATTTGAAAGCATGACACTTGTTGCTGAATTTTAATTATTTTTCAAAGCACAAATTCAGATCATATGACATTTGCAAGAGATTATATGCCGCATCAGCCTTATTCTAACCAACCAAGCCAAATGTCACACCCGGTTTTTCCGAAGAACAACCAAGTGAATGTCACATGTATGCCAGGATTATTTTCTCATACATGTGATGACAAATAGTGAAGCATCATTTGTTACAAGCCAGGTGTCGAATGTAAATAAGTCTTACATAGCAAATGTCTCGATGGACAATAATAAGTTCATCACAAGTAAATAAACTAGCAGCGGAATATTATTCTTGAGGGCTCCGTCACAGGCGTTGCCCGGGGACTCCATGAACCTAGAAACCTTCTTTGGGTCCAAAGTCTTGATCATTATACACCACCTCATTTTCTTGACCTGAGCCGCAATACAAACCAACAAATATGCAAGGTTGAGTACCAATGGTACTCAGCAAGTGTGGGAAAGTTACGTCATGCATGGCTAGAGCAAGGGGAGATTGAACTCATGGTTAAAGCACTACGCAATTAATACCTATCACCTTAGCTTATTAAGCACCTACATTACTACACAGGTGAAATGGTTCCCAATCCCTCAACCCATCATCATTATCAAATAAACATAGTCTCATCTCCAATGTTAAGCTTCCCGCTTAACATCCTCAACTTCCAAATCCATCATTCTCTAATCATGAATAAGTCCAAGCCGCTCTTGACCGTGAGCATGGCTGTCATGACAGTTTTAACTCTGCAGAGTTTGCACCACTGTACCCAGATGTAGTGATTTCATCCCCCGTTGCCGGGTGGACTAAAAGAACCTCCATTATGCCAGTGGCCGCGAACCACATTCACACTTCCCAGGTGTGTAGCCAGGAGATCACTACGAAGCCTTTACAAAGGGATTCCCGACGAGCGTGGGCCCACTGAGGTTTCACCCCTAAAAGCATACAAGAGGCTCCAACCCCGCTGCAGTGGCCCCCTCTTGAGCCTTGCGGTTCATATGGTAGTCCAGCTGACACCTATTCCCTGCACCATCCAACACACCCATACTACGCCGGGGATACACCTAATTAATTGGCCAAGCTGCCCCATCTCAGCATGTGGTTGGCACGGTAAAGCCAGGTTACATGCTTCATGAACCGGTCCTTAGGATCCAGGCAAGAACTAAACACAAACCCGAGTCTCGTGCACCCAACACCATCCAAAACATCCAACTTGCCTTGATCCCTACCTCTACATAACTCACAACATCTCATTCAAGAGTATGGTAAAATAAACTGATGATCTCATATCCCAAATATCCCATTCTAAGCATGGCTAAGCACAAGTATGTAAATAAATGACATGATAAAATAAATCCCAACCCAAGCTACAAGGAAACAAGATAATGCAATTCTAGGGAAACTTCCTGGCATGGGTTTCATATTTCATTTGACAATGCAAATAATTCTATCTACACATCCTAGCATAGGATCAAAGTGGTCAAGGACACTTGCCTCCTTCCTGCTGCTCTTGGAATGGGTAGTCCTGATCTTGGAAAGGAAGAACTTGCTCTGGAGCAGGTTCTACATCATACCATCACACATAGCAAAAGAAAAGCAACAATCCATAAGACATAGTTCACACTTCCACTTCATATAAACCACACATTCACATTTATGAAAGCCATTCACAAATTCTATGTGTTGTGGTTACTCTATGTGTGTTGATTTTTGGCTTACATGCACTTTTAAACATGTGTATATGATTTCTACTTTTGTATTCATATTCATGTTGGCATACTTTATATGATTTTCTAATTTAAATAAATCCCTTATATTTAATGGATACACATTTTAGCTACCAAGTATGCGTGAAAGGTAGTTTCCCACTTCATATGTGTCTTCAAACCTTTTACCAACCCTAAACTGAATTCTTTGGATTTTGGAAACTTCATTTATCATTTTCTAGTTATTCCTACCTAGTTTTCTATATTTTCAGATTTATTTCCTATGCCTAAATGTGCACTTTATTATGAAAATAGTAAGACACCTCATCTAAACAGAATAGGTTTTGGGTCTAAAATATTAAATAATATATTTTTGAACTTCTCTTCTGATGTGAACTGTTTTACATTTATTTTACAAATTTTCAGAATTATTCTATACTTAAAAATGTGTCCCTATAACCAATAAATGTGATTAATCAATTAAACAGATTCATTTCAGCCAAAAATCTATTTTTATCTCACTCCAAGGTTTTCTAAGTACTGGGAAAGTTTTTAGTTTGTCTTTGACAATATGTTTGTCCCACCTTTTAAATTTTAAATGTTAGCCACATATTCAAATTCCTAACTATAATATTAACTAGGGTTAAAAAGGTAAACTCACCCCACTACAGGGTCCATTATATTATTTTAAGAACTTCCAGGGGTTTAGCTACACTTAACAGAGGGGTTTTTCCTAATTTTTATTAAGTCCAGGGGCTAAAACTGATTTTTAAATGAATTTACATGATTTTCTGAAGTTCCAGGGGCTAGATCAGAAGTTTCCAGGGCTAGCTCTTATTTTTCGAGAACCCCAGGGAATAGCGCATAAGAATTCCAGTCTTTGTAACGCGGGGCGGACGTGGACCGTCCGATTTAAAACAGACGGCTGAGATTATAACATCGAACCGGTACGCGGGGATTTAAACTCTACCGTGCGATTTAAAATAAACAGCGCACAAGCGGCCACGTCGCTCTGATCGAGCGCGGGCAGCGCTGCCCGGCGGCGCACAGTGGCGGGAGGCGGCGATCTCGCCGGAGAGTTTCGTATCTTCGTAAATTCTTCCTAGAACTGTTATTTTATGGCATAGATCGGTAGAGGGGAGGTCGGGGATCTCACCTCGAGGGTTTTCTTGAGCACGGAGGTCCCGAAAAGCGATCGGCGACGAGGTCCGAGATGAATTCACGGCGAGGCTCGTCGGCGCTGTGTTTGAACCGCAAATCACCGAGTTTTCTGCACCTGCAAGGTTCCCCGGAGGCGGTGGATCAAGACCAGCGAGTTAGATCAGAATTCCCGAGCGTAGATCGAGCAGAATTCGCCGGAGGGGCTCGGGTTCTCACCGGAGAGAAAATCGGCGGATAGTGCGGGAAACGGGACGGTGCCAGGGTTTTTATAGACGGGGGAGGGCGGCGTTCGGTTGTGATCGAGTTTGTGTCGCCCACGAACGAAATTCGGTTGGGATACGTGAGGATCCGGGGCTGTTTTAATTCGGGGTGAGAAGAGTCCGGCCGAGCGCGGGCGCGAGCGCGAGGAGGAAGAAAGGTTGGCAGGCCCCGCGTGTCAGTGGGAAGAAGGGGGGGCGCGCGGCTGCGGGCTGGCGCGGGATGGGGTGGGCCGGCTGGTGGGTTTCGGCCCACTGGCCTGTTTTTTTTTCTGTTTTTCTTTTTCTTTTTTCAATTTCTTTTCTTGTTTGAATTTGAATTTGAATTCCAACTAAGTTCGAATTTCTGCAGCCCATGCAATACGTCCAAAAATTTTAAATTCCCCTCTTAACAGGATTTTGGGGTGTTACAGCTCTACCCCCCTTAAAAGAAATCTCGTCCTCGAGATTGGTGTTTCTATGAAAACAATTCCGGAAATTGTGCCTTAAGCTCATCTTCTCGCTCCCATGTGGCCTCCTCTTCTGAGTGATGCTTCCACTGCACCTTGCACATCCAGATTCTTTTATTTCTGGTGAGGTGTTCCATTGTCTCCAAAATCTTGATTGGTTGCTCGGCATAAGACAAATCCTCAGCTACGTCCACCTCATTCATGGGTAACACCTCTTCAGGCGTTCTCAGACATTTCTTTAGTTGTGACACATGGAATACATCGTGCACATCCGATAGTCGAGCCGGTAATTCTAGTTGATACGCCACTAAGCCTTTTCTCTCCAGAACTTGAAAGGTCCGATGTATCGAGGTGACAACTTCCCTTTCACCTTGAACCGACGAAATCCTCAGATAGGGGACACCTTGAGATAGACATAGTCTCCCACGTTGAAAATGAGCTCTCTTCTCCGTACAGCGGCATAGCTCTTTTGTCGGGTCTGCGCTATCCTCAAGTTGTTGCAAATTTCCCTCACTTTCGCCTCGGCTTCTTGTAGTACTTCGGGACCAAACACTTTACTTTCCCCTGTTTGGTTCCAAAATAGGGGAGTTCTGCACTTCCTCCCGTACAAAGCTTCGAACGGTGACATCTTCATACTAGCCTGATAGCTGTTGTTATAGGAAAACTCCATGTATGGTAAGTTCTTATCCCAACTCCGATTGTTTTTGAGTGCACACGCTCTCAGCATATCCTCGAGAATCTGATTGGTCATTTCCGTCTGCCCGTCAGTTTGGGGATGATAGGCCGAGCTGAAATTCAGATGGGTCCCCATGGTTTCATGCAACTTCTGCCAGAACTTTGAGGTGAACTGTGTCCCTCGATCCGACACAATCTTCTTTGGCACTCCATGGTAACACACGATCCTTGACATGTACAACTCCGCCAATTTGGATCCACTGTAGATTTCCTTCACAGGGATGAAGTGAGCTGCCTTGGTTAGCCTGTCGATGATGACCCATATTGAATCATATCCTGATTGGGTCCTAGGTAATCCCACTATGAAATCCATACCGATTTCTTCCCATTTCCGTTCAGGCACTTTGAGTGGTTGCAATAATCTCGCGAGTCGTTGATGTTCTGCTTTCACTAACTGACATGTGTCACATAGGGCAACATGTTCCGTGACATCTCGCTTCATGCCATACCACCAATACCTGCTCTTGAGGTCCTGGTACATCTTCGTACTCCCAGGATGAATGGAATAGTCAGAATCGTGAGCCTCCTTCAAAATCAATTCACGGATCTTCTTTACTTCTGGCACACAGATTCTTTTCCCGTTCCACACCGTTCCTTGTTCATCCTCTCTGAAACCAGGGGCTTTATTTTCCTTGATGAGTTGCCTGATTTCTTGTATCTTCCCGTCATCCTTTTGACCCTCGCGTATTTCTTGCTCTAGTGTGGAGTCCACTTCCATGGTGATGGCTTCACCATTATTCACGAGGCATAGAATGAGCCTTATAACCTCGTCCTTCAATTCTGCAGGCATGTCCTTCAAGCTCAACTTATTGACCTGCACTTTCCGACTTAAAGCATCTGCCACGACGTTTGCTTTCCCAGGATGATAGTTGATGCCCACATCAAAGTCATTGATTAGCTCTAACCATCTCCTTTATCTGAGGTTGAGATCTGGCTGTGTGAAAATGTACTTTGAACTCTTATGATTCGTATATATCTCTGTCCTCTTCCCCATTAAGTAGTGCCGCCAAATTTTCAATGCGTGTAACACTGCGGCTAGTTCTAGGTCATGTGTAGGATAGTTCTTCTCGTGCTTCCTGAGCTGCCGGGATGCATAAGCCACGACATGCCCTTCTTGCATGAGAACACATCCCAACCCGTTTCCAGAGGCATCGCAGTACACCGTAAAGTTCTTCTGCATATCTGGCATAACTAGCACGGGGCTGTTGTCAATCTTTTCTTTAACTCCTGAAAACTCGTCTCGCATTGCGGCGTCCATGTGAATGTGATTCCCTTCTCCAACAGTTTGGTGAGAGGTCTCGAGATTTTAGAGAATCCCTCAATAAACCGTCGATAGTATCCTGCCAATCCCAAGAAGCTTCGAACTTCCCCGACATTTTCAGGGATCTTCCACTTCTGTATATCCTCGATTTTGGCGGGATCCACGGAGATTCCTCCCTCCGAGATGATATGTCCTAAGAAGGGAACTCTCTTCAGCCAAAACTCACACTTGTTCAACTTGGCATATAGTTGGTGTTCTCTCAGCCTCTGCAACACCAACCTTAGATGTTTCTCATGTTCTTCTTCATCCTTGGAGAAGACGAGAATGTCATCTATGAAAACCACCACAAATTTGTCCAGATATTCCATGCATACCTTGTTCATGAGATACATGAAGTAAGCCGGGGCTTTAGTTAGCCCAAAAGGCATGACAGTGTATTCATACAGTCCGTACCGAGATACGGAAGCTGTCTTGGGAATATCAGATTGCCTTATCTTAAGTTGGTGGTATCCCGACCTGAGATCAATTTTCGAGAACACACAAGCTCCCTTCAACCGATCAAACAAGTCTTCAATGCGGGGTAATGGGTACTTATTTTTCATGGTTACCTCATTCAAGGCATGGTAGTCCACGCATAACCTTTGGGTTCCGTCCTTTTTGGGCACAAATATGACTGGAGCTCCTCAAGGTGAGGAACTAGGACGAATATACCCCTTCTCCGTCAATTCTCTCAAATGATCCTTGAGTTCTCCCAGCTGTTTGGAGTCCATCCGATAAGGTCTCTTGTAGATCGGGGCTGTTCCAGGCACTAGCTCAATTGCGAATTCCACTTCACGATCAGGAGGCATACCAGGCAACTCCTCCAGAAAAACATCTGGATATTCCCTGATGGTTCTGATCTCCTCTACTTTCACCTCAACTTGATTTAATTTAATGTCCCTCCTATGCTCTTGTACTGTTATAACCTTTACTTTTGTACCACTAGGGTGCGTTAGTTCCACCGTTCTGGTCGAACAATGGATGATTCCCTTATGTTTGGTCAACCAGTCCATGCCCAAAATAATATCGATCCCTTGGGAATCTATCACTATGAGGTTGGCAGTAAATACTAACCCATTAATGTCTAGATTCACCTTGGGACACACTTGTCTTGTCCTTATTTCTCCACCTGGAGAGTTTACTGCTAGCATATGGTTCATTTGTGTTGTTGCTAGATCATGCTTCTTAACAAACCCTTGAGCAATGAACGAGTGGGTAGCACCAGAATCAAACAGCAGGGTTGCAATGTGTAAATTTGCAGGAAACTTACCAACTACCACGTCAGGTGCCTCTTGTGCTTCCTCCATGGTGACGTGGTTCACCCGTCCTCTCATTACATTCTGCTGTTGTGGCTCGTGGGCTTCTTCTTTGGGCACTTATGGGCGTAGTGCCCCACTTCACCACAGTTGAAACATTGCACCCCAACCTTAGGTGCCTCGCCTTTGCTGTCTTGGGGTTGGTTTGGGGGTCCTTGCACTGCTGGTCGAGGTTGATATGTAGGGCGAGGCTGCTGTACGAACTGACGTTGTGGCTGTATTGGTGCTGCTGGAGGCCTGTAGTTCGGGTTGTACCCTCTTGGTGCTGAGTAAGGTACCGCAGCACAGTTCGTCTGCCCCGCGGGTTGCTGCATCAGACGTGGGCGGGTGTTGCTCCCTGAGGCCTGATGTGACCACCCGGCCTTTCTCTTGTTCTCATTTTCCAAGGCCTTCAGCTTCCTTTCTACCACAAATGCTCTGTCCACCATCTTTTGGAAGCTTTCATACTCATTGGAGGACATTGCACACTGCATTTCTGCGGTAAGTCCTTTCACGAAACAATCTTGTTTCTGCTCATCAGTCTCTATGTCACGTGGGGCATAACGGGAGAGTTGAGTAAATTTAGTAAGGTATTCCCTCACAGTCATGTTACCTTGCTGCAACCCCAAAAACTCCTTCCTCTTGTTTTTGAGTTCACCCCTTGGTATGTAATGGTTGCGGAAGCTACGCTTGAACTCTTCCCAAGTGATGTTCTCAGGGTCATGATGGGTGGCCACGTAAGCGGTCCACTAATCAGCAGCAGGTCCATACAATTGATGAGAGGCAAACAGCACCATCTCATACCCTTGGCACTGTATGATCCTCATCTTGCTTTCAATGGTCTTTAGCCAATCATCTGCCTCCAGAGGTTCAGCAGCACTTGCAAACTTCGGAGGTTGAGTTCCTAGAAACTCACTCAACCTTGGTTGGCGTGGTGCAGCTTGTGGAGGTGGAACTTGATGCAAGTTGGCCACCACTTGAGTCAGGTTCTGGATGAGCTGATTTTGATTCTCAAGAATTTGGTGGATGGGATCAACTCCCTCACGGCGTCCAATCCTGTCTTGGCTCCTAGAAAGATGAGGGTTGCAGGCCTCATCGTTGTTGTTGGCGGGGTTGGCAGCACGACCCTTTCCTCTTCCGGCCATCTAGCATGATCAACCAAATGTTAATTTAAGGCATTGCGTATTACCTTACTACTTTCACTCGTTTTTACTTTGAAGTGTTGAGGCTTTGTTATACTTTCTGAGGGTTCATGTCTCATACAAAAATAAATGCACTATTATTTCATGTGGGTTCACACATCAAAGCAAAACAATCTGAAGACGAGGTTGTGGACAATTGCTCATGGCTTCCACAACTCACGTCACACACACACCAAGCATTAACACACCATTTACTAAGTTAACGACTCGACTATTCGACATCTTGCTAACTGAGGGAAAGACTCTACACTACTCGGATTCCTGAGCTGGCTCCTCGGGACCTTCCTCATTATTGCGGCTACCTTCTGACTCTGCTTTGGGTGGGGAGGCTGCTGGTGGAGAAGTGCGACGACGCCTGATCGCCCGGCGATCTGGGGAGTCAGGAGTCCATGTATCACTCACGGTGACACACAGTTCATTCCCATCTCCTCTTTCTCTCGCCCTCAGGCAGGCTCGCAGCAACGCCTCTGTTTCCTTCAGGGTGTTCCGAACATCCTGAAGCTCTTGCTGACACTCCTGCAGTCGAGTGCTGAGCATAGCAGCATCCTCCAAGCACAAGTCCATGTGCTCATGGGAAGTCCCTTGCTGCACTGGTGGGTACTTGTACTCCGTGGTACCACTCTCACACTGGAGGACATACATGTACTCAGTCCTGTCTAGGTGGCGACGATAGATGTGACTCTGGCAGGTGATGGCCTCCCAGGTGACATCCTTCTCCGCATCGACCTATGTCGCTCGACAAGCTGGAGAGCGGTGGACCTTGAGCAGCTGATTTTCGTGGATAATCCTCATCTCTGAACTCCATTCTTCTCTCTTCTCACGGATGGTCCTGGTGGAGCTATAGTGTATGATTAGCTTGCCCGTATTGCCGGCGGCTTGGAGCATACGTCGAAGACGGCGTAACAAGCCTCCTATTGCCAATCCGTAGGAAAGGTACGTCACCGGATGACTCTTCTCTCTTTGGGCAAGGGCAACTACGGGAACTCTCCCTCCTGTGGACTTGCGAGCGGTGCGAATCATGCGAACCATCTAAAATAAAAAGCATTTAAACTCAGGTTAGATAAATTTTTAAACAAAAATCATATTTTGAATGAAAGTTGGGGTAAGATGAAGAAAGTGACTCCATTAAATAACACTTTTCAACACACACCTTGAAAAATAGTTTTTAAGAAAATAGGGCCCTTAAATACGTCCATTTCTACCTAGGTCCACGTTCCTATGGGCAACCTTGGCTCTGATACCACTTCTGTCACACCCGGTTTTTCCGAAGAACAACCAAGTGAATGTCACATGTATGCCAGGATCATTTTCTCATACATGTGATGACAAATAGTGAAGCATCATTTGTTACAAGCCAGGTGTCGAATGTAAATAAGTCTTACATAGAAAATGTCTCGATGGACAATAATAAGTTCATCACAAGTAAATAAACTAGCAGCGGAATATTATTCTTGAGGGCTCCGTCACAGGCATTGCCCGCGGACTCCATGAACCTAGAAACCTTCTTCGGGTCCAAAGTCTTGATCATTATACACCACCTCATTTTCTTGACCTGAGCAGCAATACAAACCAACAAATATGCAAGGTTGAGTACCAATGGTACTCAGCAAGTGTGGGAAAGTTATGTCATGCATGGCTAGAGCAAGGGGAGATTGAACTCATGGTTAAAGTACTACGCAATTAATACCTATCACCTTAGCTTATTAAGCACCTACATTACTACACAGGTGAAATGGTTCCCAATCCCTCAACCCATCATCGTTATCAAATAAACATAGTCTCATCTCCAATGTTAAGCTTCCCTCTTAACATCCTCAACTTCCAAATCCATCATTCTCTAATCATGAATAAGTCCAAGCCGCTCTTGACCGTGAGCACGGCTGTCATGACAGTTTTAACTCTGCAGAGTTTGCACCACTGTACCCACATGTAGTGATTTCATATTCCGTTGCCGGGTGGACTAAAAGAACCTCCATTATGCCAGTGGCCGCGAACCACATTCACACTTCCCAGGTGTGTAGCCGGGAGATCACTACGAAGCCTTTACAAAGGGATTCCCGACGAGCGTGGGCCCACTGAGGTTTCACCCCTAACAGCATACAAGAGGCTCCAACCCCGCTGCAGTGGCCCCCTCTTGGGCCTTGCGGTTCATATGGTAGTCCAGCTGACACCTATTCCCCGCACCATCCAACACACCCATACTACGCCGGGGATACACCTAATTAATTGGCCAAGCTGCCCCATCTCAGCATGTGGTTGGCACGGTAAAGCCAGGTTACATGCTTCATGAACCGGTCCTTATGATCCAGGCAAGTACTAAACACAAACCCGAGTCTCGTGCACCCAACACCAACCAAAACATCCAACTTGCCTTGATCCCTACCTCTACATAACTCACAGCATCTCATTCAAGAGTATGGTAAAATAAACTGATGATCTCATATCCCAAATATCCCATTCTAAGCATGACTAAGCACAAGCATGTAAATAAATGACATGATAAAATAAATCCCAACCCAAGCTACAAGGAAACAAGATAATGCAATTCTAGGGAAACTTCCTGGCATGGGTTTCATATTTCATTTAACAATGCAAATAATTCTATCTACACATCCTAGCATAGGATCAAAGTGGTCAAGGACACTTGCCTCCTTCCTGCTGCTCTTGGAATGGGTAGTCCTGATCTTGGAAAGGAAGAACTTGCTCTGGAGCAGGTTCTACATCATACCATCACACATAGCAAAAGAAAAGCAACAATCCATAAGACATAATTCACACTTCCACTTCATATAAACCACACATTCACATTTATGAAAGCCATTCACAAATTCTATGTGTTGTGGTTACTCTATATGTGTTGATTTTTGGCTTACATGCACTTTTAAACATGTGTATATGATTTCTACTTTTGTATTCATATTCATGTTGGCATACTATATATGAATTTCTAATTTAAATAAATCCCTTATATTTAATGGATACACATTTTAGCTACCAAGTATGCATCAAAGGTATTTTCCCACTTCATATGTGTCTTCAAACCTTTTACCAACCTTAAACTAAATTCTTTGGATTTTGGAAACTTCATTTATCATTTTCTAGTTATTCCTACCTAGTTTGCTATATTTTCAGATTTATTTCCTATGCCTAAATGTGCACTTTATTATGAAAATAGTAAGACACCTCATCTGAACAGAATAGGTTTTGGGTCTAAAATATTAAATAATATATTTTTGAACTTCTCTTCTGATGTGAACTGTTTTACATTTATTTTACAATTTTTCAGAATTATTCTATACTTAAAAATGTGTCCCTATAACCAATAAATGTGATTAATCAATTAAACAGATTCATTTCAGCCAGAAATCTATTTTTATCTCACTCCAAGGTTTTCTAAGTACTGGGAAAGTTTTTAGTTTGTCTTTGACAATATGTTTGTCCCACCTTTTAAATTTTAAATGCTAGCCACATATTCAAATTCCTAACTTTAATATTAACTAGGGTTAAAAATATAAACTCACCCCACTACAGGGTCCATTATATTATTTTAAGAACTTCCAGGGGTCTAGCTACACTTAACAGAGGGGTTTTTCCTAATTTTTATTAAGTCCAGGGGCTAAAACTGATTTTTAAATGAATTTACATGATTTTCTGAAGTTCCAGGGGCTAGATCAGAAGTTTTCGGGGCTAGATCTTATTTTCCGACAACCCTAGGGGGTAGCGCGTAAGAATTCCAGTCTTTATAACGCGGGGCTGACGTGGACCGTCCGATTTAAAAAAGACGGCTGAGATAAACATCGAACCGGTACGCAGGGATTTAAACTCTACCGTGCGATTTAAAATAAACGGCGCACAAGCGGCCTCGTCGCTCTGATCGAGCGCGGGCGGCGCTGCCCGGCGGCGCACGGCGGCGGGAGGCGGCGATCTCGCCGGAGAGTTTCGGATCTTCGTAAATTCTTCCTAGAACTGTGATTTTATGGCATAGATCGGTAGAGGGGAGGTCGGGGATCTCACCTCGGGGGTTTTCTTGAGCTCGGAGGTCCCGAAAAGCGATCGACGACGAGGTCCGAGGTGAATTCATGGCGAGGCTTGTCGGCGCTGTGTTTGAACCGCAAATCACTGAGATTTCTGCACCTGCAAGGTTCCCCGGAGGCGGTGGATTAAGACCAGCGAGTTAGATCAGAATTCCTGAGCGTAGATCGAGCAGAATTCGCCGGAGGGGCTCGGGTTCTCACCGGAGAGAAAATCGGTGGATCGTGGGGGAAAACGGGATGGTGCCGGGGTTTTTATAGACGGGGGAGGGCGGTGTTCGGTTGTGATCGAGTTTGCGTCGCCCACGAACAAAATTCGGGTGGGATACGTGAGGATCCGGGGCGGTTTTGATTCGGGGTGAGAAGAGTCCGGCCGAGCGCGGGCGCGAGCGCGAGGAGGAAGAAAGGTTGGTGGGCCCCACGTGTCAGTGGGAAGAAAGGGGGGCGCGCGGCTGCAGGCTGGCGCGGGATGGGGTGGGCCGGCTGGTGGGTTTCGGCCCACTGGCCGGTTTTTTTCTGTTTTTCTATTTCTTTTTCCATTTCTTTTCTGGTTTGAGTTTGAATTTGAATTCCAACTATGTTTGAATTTCTGCATCCCATGCAATACGTCCAAAATTTTTTAAATTCCCCTCTTAACAGGATTTTGGGGTGTTACACCAAGCCTATGTCATTTGACAATCAGAAGCTTAAGGACATGGTTTTAGTCATACACAACTTCTTCCAAGTTCATATCTAAGTGCAATGATAAGCCATCTCAAAAGAAGAAGTGTGATGCATGCATATTCTCTTGATCTTTTTCTTAATTTTTAATTTGAACATAAAGCTCAACATGTGAATAGTTGATTGATTATTTTTTAATTATTAAAATCACTTGTGAGCATGCAAAAAGTTTAAAACAGCAAGAAAGTTCGATCATGACCAGATTTAGTGTAAATAATTATTCCGATTACTAGTCATGGAAAAAACTACAAAATATATAACATGAATAATGTAGTAAGAACTTTCAACATATAAAAGGAACCACAAAGTCATATATGTATAAAATACTATGCTCATATTATTTTAAATTTAGATTCACACATAGACTTCCCAAGTTTCAAAACTTCCCCTCAATTTAAGCCATGAGGATGCATTACCCCTATTTCACTACAAATGAAACAAAAACGAGTGAAATCCAAAGGTTTTGTAAAAATGTCAGCCAATTGTTGTTCGACATCTACTTGGTGAAGCACAATGTTTCCTTTTTCAACATTATCACGGAGAAAATGATACCTAATGTCAATGTGCTTTGTTCTCGAATGTTACACAGGGTTTTTTAGCAATGCAAATGGCACTAGTGTTATCAAAAAATAGTGGAACACTATCTAGATTAATCTCATAGTCCTTAAGTGTTTGAACAATCCAAAGAATTTGTGAGCAAGTGCTAGCAACAGCTACATATTCATATTCGGCTGTGGATTGTATGTATATGATACTTATATTTTATGATTGTTGTGTGAACGTTTATTTGAATCTGAGCGGATGCAAATTGTGTTTGTGCTGTTTGTATTTCAATTTGAGCTAGAAATCAGAAATAACAACATGTAGTTATGTATAGGGTATATATCTTAACAGACGGTTCTAAAACATTAACAGCCTGTGCTAAGAAAGTATCACAGGCGGCTGGTAGTTAAAAACGGCATGTGATAACATATTACCACAGGCGGTGGGTTGCCTAGAACCGCCTGTGATAATAGATTACCACATGCGGTGGATGAAGTCGAACCGTCTGTGGTAACTTATTTTCACAGGCGACCACATATGTTGAGACGCCGCGGTATCCTTTTTTACAAGCGGTCCCATATAAAGAGGCGCCTGTGATATTCAGTTTCACAAGTGGTCTGTAACAAAGTAGCGCTTGTGATATCAATTTTCACAAGCGGTCCTATATTTAGAGCCTCTTGTGGTAGTACATTTTCACAAGCGGTCTTGCATAAAGAGTCGTCTGTGGTAGTCTATTTTCACAAGCGGTCCTATTTTTAGAGCCGCTTGTGATAATTCTTTGACATAGGCGGTCTTCTTTTTTGAACCGTCTGTGATAATTTATTTTCACAGGCAGTTGATTCCTCCTGTGAAAATGGGTCATTTTCACAGGCGCTTTGTCACAGGTGGTTCTTGATGCCGCCTGTGAAAATGGGCCATTTTTAAAGGCGCTTTGTCACATGCGGTTTTCAAAACCGACTGTGATAATATGTTTATAGCCATATGTGAAAATGTTTTGTGTAGAAGTGCCGGTAAAACATCACAGTTCAACCAACGGTATCCCACAATGAGCGGCATCTACTGGTCAAAGCAGAAGATACCAATTAGTGACTGGCGTCCTTAGTGAGTTCCAGATTCCTTCCTCAAAGGCTAGAAACACGTTTACAAGCACGCACGGTCACCGAGCAGCAGCAACATTATGCTTTCACTAACACCAAATAATTGTTAATAAACACATGCAGGGGTATTGGCTACAAATAACGGTCCATGTCACTTTACATTGATGATGTCCCCAGCTTCTGGGTTTCCAGGAAGGTTACTGGCTTACTGCATCCAACAGTTGTATATCAGCTACTCTTTCTTTCCTGGCTTCGTTACATTCGCGTCTTATTGAAGTGAAAGCCATATGGATGTTCTCTGATATGGCACCTCCTCTACCGATGGCTAGAATCAAGTTTCCACCTAAAAGTGAATAATTAAACGAAGGATCATTGAACCAACAAAGAGTGCGACGTGCACCTAGGAATATTGTATGGTCTACTCTAGCTTACAACTACTAAATGTTATTTATTTCCAAGTCTGTTTGTTTTTCCAAATAAGGGAGTGGCGAGCCAGGGCGCTGTCCTGTTGCCGTGCACGTCGCATGAGTCTGTTGCATGGTACTGTGTGTGTGCGTTGCATGGGAGTGAGGCCGGTTCCTGCGTCGATCCGCTGGACGTGAGCGTCGAGGCTCCAGGAGTGGCAGAGGAACCGGACCGCATGCAGCACGCTTGTTATCGTCTGTTAATTAAAGAGAAGAAACGAGGAGCTGCCAGTTTTCAGCTGCTCACAAAATCCGGACGCCCACTCACGTACACAGTTCGAGTCTTCGTTCTTCTTCCACATCTACTGAGAGAGTGTGAGGCGTGGAGATCGCGTGGAGTTCCTGACAATTGGCATCAGAGCCCGGTTCGCCGCTTGGAGCCGTGACGAAGCGATCGACTGGGAACTCATGTCACGACGACAATCGACCACGCCACCTCGCCATTCCTAGAGAGATGTCACGCCGCCGGGGAGTAGCAGCAGGAACGGCACCGGCCCGGGCACGTTGGTGATCCACCGCATCACAAAGGAGGTCAGCAGCGGTGGCTACTTCCCGGTGCTCACGAAGACGAACTACCACAACTGGGCGGCACTCATGCGTGTGATGCTGCAGGCGCGGGGCCTGTGGATCGCGGTGAGACTCGGCACGGACGACTACTGTGAGGGCCCGAACCCGATCACAGGACCTTGCCGCTCACCCGGGAATCGCATTGGATGGTGCCGTGCGATGCGGCACCCAATAGCACACATAATAAAGTATCATATTACATAAATCGAGCAGAAGCTTACAAAGTGTGAATTTTACAAATACTTCTCCAAATAATCTATAGCGGAAGATTGATACAACTCACGTCACATATCTATGCTAAGCAAAAGAGAAGACGTCCAGCCCGCGGACTCTTCTCACAAGAGACACGATCACAATAGCAGCGGCGAGGTTTCCATGAGTTCACCACTCGGAAATATCTGAGTCTCATCGGATAACTCTACTTATCAGCGTAGTGTTATTACCTGCAAAAAACCTCATGCAGTATCCGTGAGCATAAAGCTCAGCAAAACTTAACCGTCAACCCTAGTCATGAACTCTACATGCGGAAAATAGAGGGCTCAATATAGAAGTTTGCACAAAATATGAACTTGAGCTAAAGGAGAGTTCTTACTTCAAGTTTTAAACAACTTTTATAGCCCTCACATAATTTACATCGAGACTCCACAATCAAACAAGAAACGCTTCATCTCGATGTCACTTGCGTGAGGTGAAAGTAACTTTAGTGAGCTACCCTAGACCCATACAGACCTTGTACCATCAACGCCGAGACTCCACAATCAAAAAAGAAACGCTTTGTCTCGACGCCACTAGCCCAAGGTAGAAAGTAAATTTAGTGATGGTGTTGATCATCCCTCATCTCCAATGAGGATTACTCACGAAGCATTTTAACTTTTCCCCAGTTTCTTACTACGTCACAATGCAGATAACAAGTATGCTCACTACCGCGAGCGACGGTGATTCGAATCAAAAACACCCGGATGACACGACACATATGCCCGTACGAGACCGGTGATCAACCGATCCCCTCAACGTCGTATGTGGCAACCTTTCACACGACACACAAATATTGAACCGATCCCACCGACTTGGATTAAGTTGCACTATGGCAAACCCTCGTAGAGCCGACTTCTCTATCCTTTCAGTATCTGCATAAGACGATGGGGATTGCCTCGATACCCAGGTTAACATGTTACATCGGTTTGCTAGGTCCCATATAGCCAGTATGCAGCCGGTACACAACTCAAACTTGTCCCACAGGGCTGCACATGAGAACGGGCCTTAATCGACTCAGACATAGACTAGGTTCACATGACCACGTCCTTGAGCCTTCCATCCACTGCCCGGTCTCCATTCCCAACTATGAGGATCAATTCCCAACTCTTCCGATTGATCCCCCTTAATCCCGGTTCACGAGTAGGAAACGGCCTACTCGAGTTATGCCTCTTTTAATCCACTTTTGTTAACTTGAGATCAGCAGTTATAATTAAGTCATAACCTATTCTAAATCAAACTCCAGGGTTTTTCTGGGTTATGCATGTGGAGTGTCATACAAACCTAGCCATAATGCAAAACTAATATTCTAGACAATATAAAGTGTATACAAATAAAAACTTGTAAATTTGGATGCAAACCGGGGCTTTCCTTTGTTTTGCAGGGGATTAATATATATGGTTCAGTAAGTGAAGACCACTCGAGGCTTGATCACTCACTTTCCTCCTCCTTTGATCTCCACTCTGATTGTTTCAAAATCTCCACGTAGATGCTACACGTGATGAATATGCATATGTATTTAATTGTAAATATTTTGCTAATAAGTTCTAAGGACAAATTTAAAAACTGGAACTCTGTTTAAGAATTTAAAATGACACTGGTGCTAAGGTTTGGGTTTGGGCTAATCAACATGATTAAGTGCTACGTGTTTTCCCCACTCATGTTTTGAGCACTAAGGAGGTTAAACAGAACAAGGGTGATCCAGAGCTCCAATGGAGCTGAAAATTGTCATGTGGGTTCCTTGTCACAAGAAAGTCATCTGGACCAAAATTTAGCACTTCTCACTGAGTGGTTTATTGAAGGGGGGCCTTGGCGCAGCGGTAAAGCTGTTGCCTTGTGACCATGAGGTCACGGGTTCGAGTCCTGGAAACAGCCTCTTGCAGAAATGCAGGGAAAGGCTGCGTACAAAAGACCCAATTGGGTCGGACCCTTCCCCGGACCCTGCGCAAGCGGGAGCTACATGCACCGGGCTGCCCTTTCCTTTCTTTTCACTGAGTGGTTTATTCAGAACAATTCTCTAAGCAAATGAGCAAAAAAGGAATTAATTCTGAAGTAACTCACATGTCCATGTCAAACTTAGTGAACTACAATTTCAGTTATAGTTCATAGAGCCTGCATGAATTTTTCCTAGGATTTCTGGACCTAAGAATTGCCCAGAACTGAATTTTCCAAGTTTTGGGAATTATCTGAAAATGTTTCTGTATCCAATTGAACACACAACTTAAAATCTGAATTCTCCTAATCAAATCAACTCCAAATGAGCTGAATTTTTACAGGAGTTCACTAACATCCTAAAGAACATTCTGGTAAAATTTGAGGATTTTTGGATGAACCAAACTCCCTCAAAATTCTTTTGCTGAAAAGTTTAAAGAATTTTCCTGAAATAAATCTTGACTTCCATACAAATTGGGTTGCATATTTGGATAGAGTTTTCATCCTAAATCCAACCCAATTTGAATCTCTAAATTTGGAGCTTCCTAGCAAAAGTTATGAGGTTCTAAAGTTTGGGGAAATTCTGGAATTCAAATTAACGGGAAAAGTTCAAAGCCCCGACAGTGGGTCCGGCAGCCACGTGTCACCCTCTCGGTTAAACCACATGGGGCCACAGGGTCCTTCTTACGCTGTCACATCGTGATCCCTGTGCCATAGAGAATCCCGCCCCTGTTCACCGAGCGACTGACATGCAGGCCCGGTCCCTTCGTCGTCTACCTCCAGACTCCCGCGCCCGCACGCCGCCGGTCTCGCCAGAGCTGCACTGAACTCTGACGTCCGTCCATCTCCCGAGCTCTCCCTCGCCGCTAGCTAGGGCCTAAAACCGTGTGCTGAACACGATGGAGAAACTTTCCACGGCAGGCGGTGGCTCTAACACAGCCGGCGACGGTGCAGCGGCTCGGTGCAAGTTCGGCGACGTTGCCCAGCCCTTCTAGCCCGCCAAAACTTCGGTGGAATGGCTCTACAGCACCGGCGGATGCTAGGGGAGGTCAACATGGCCGTACAAAAGCTCAGAAATGGCTCTAACCATGGTCGCACCGTGCACCCGATGGCTTCCTCTACGGTCACCGTTGGGAAACCTTCAAATACGCCGGCTACAACCGTTTTCAAGCTATGGTTGCGAAGCAAACTCGTGCGCCATCGAGTCTAGCTCCTGTGAGTGCAATTTCGTGGGCTCTAAACAAATATTGATCGGGAATATGGAGTTTCCTTACCCGCAGGTCCATTTACACCGACAGGAAGCATAAATGAAATTCCTCAGCCGAGGCTCCACGGATCAAGCTAAGCTTTGGAGGTGAGCAGTGTGGAGTCTTGGCGTGTCCAAGGGCGCCCTTGCTCGGCCGTGAAATGCTCTCTGCAGAGCTGTCCATGTGCGACCTCCGTTTGGTTGCAGTTCGGCCACCGCGGGAACTCGGTGTGTGCGGGGTTGTGAAGGCCGAGCTCTCCCGGTTGTGGTCCGAGGAGGCTGTGGAGAAGACCGTGGGGTTGTATTGCTACTGCCTGGGCTTTGCACATGAGGGAACGTCGGCTCACGAGCAAGCAACGCGGCGGTGGTGGTTCTGTACCGTTCTTGCGTGTGAGAGAGGCAGAACCATGTCTTCGGTGCTGTGCCAAAACGGGGCATGGCTGGGAGTGAAGGCAACACACGAGTAGCTCACCAGCGCGCGGAAACGACCCCGGGAGGTGTCCTCGGTGTGTGCCTCGGTGTCGGCTGTGAAGCCCCTGTTCTGCTTGAGTGGGAAACTGAAGACTGAGGAGTGAAGATCTTTTTGCAATTTTTAACCTCCCCAATGACATGTGGGTCCCACAAGGTAGTCCCTCCTTATCCCTCAAAAGATCACCAAAATTTGGCAACTGACCAATTCAAATGTTTGGAGCTGAAAACTGAGCTGCACTTGGATAGTTGGGCAAATATCATCCAAATTCAAATGTGTATTTGAATTCTTTGCACATTTAAGTCCTTTTGGAAAATGGATAGCAAATCCTTTCAAAAATTAATGAAACTTCGCATACCCACTAATTTGGACCTAAGGAATTTAAATATGCAACCTGATTTTTTTATTAACTGCTGCAAACAAGAGTTTGAACACAACAGTTTGCATCCCCATTGTGTTTTCCTCATTTGAAATTTGAGTCATTTAGTTCTCAATCTGATTTTTAAACCTTCCATTGCACCTGAGACTTCAAATCTGTGGGTTTGATCCACCTAGGGTCCAAGCATGTGAGTAACCATAAGTTTGTTTAGAAAGAACTCTCATGTGTTATCACATGTGGAAAAAGTTTAAACCAGTCCCATTTTTCATACACATGACACCACGGTTTGTGCAAACTCAATTTTCTTTGTATTCATATTTTTGGGACCTTTACATTCCTCCCTCCTTAAAAGGGAATCTCGTCCTGAGATTACAAAAGAAAGGCAAGGTGGAAGGTAATTACAAAGTCTATGACAAAAGTTCCAGATAGTTCTTGTGGATGTAATCTTCACTTTCCCAAGTCGCCTCTTCCGGGTATGATTACTCCACAGGACTTTGTAAAACTTCAAAGTTTGATTTCGAGTGATCCGGGTCTTTTCATCGATAATCTGGATGGGCTGCTCGGTGTAGGTGAGATCCGGTTGTAATACCTCCATGTCTCCCGAAAGAACCTCTGTCGGCTCCTTCAAACATTTTCTCAATTGTGAGACATGGAAGATGTCATGGATGCCCGATAATGATGTTGGCAGCCTCAGACGGTAGGCTACCGGTCCACACCGTTCTGTAATAATGAACGGACCAACAAAACGAGGAGCTAGCTTTCCCTTGACCCCAAATCGATGAATTCCTTTCATTGGAGATACTCAGAGATAGACATGATCTCCGACTTCAAAATACAAGGGTCGGCGTCACTTGTCCGTATAACTCTTCTGGTGAGATTGAGCGGCTTTGAGGTTTGCTTGAATAATATGGACCCGCTCTTCGGCATCTTTTAGAAGATCAATGCCGAAAATCACCCTCTCGCCGGATTCATACCAATTGAGTGGTGTGCGGCACTTCCTGCCATACAGTGCTTCGTATGGTTCCATTTTAATACTGGATTGATAACAATTATTGTAGGAGAATTCCGCTAATGGAAAATGGTCGTCCCAATTCTTTCCCTGATCTATGGCACATGCTCTCAGCATATCTTCTAGAATCTGATTCACCCTTTCCGTCTGACTGTCGGTCTGAGGGTTATACGCGAGCTTCCAAGTAACTTTGTTCCCAGAGATTCATGTAGTTGCTCCCAGAAACGAGCAACGAATATGGAACCTTGGTCGGATACAATGGTTTTGGGGACTCCGTGTAAGCACACGATTCTTGAGAGATACAATTCGGCATAATGCTTAGTCGAAAATCTCGTATTCACTCGGATGAAGTGGGCTGATTTTGTTAACCGATCAACAATCACCCAAATGGAGTCATGTTTTTCTGAATGTGAGAGGCAGTCCGACAATAAAGTCCGTGCTGATGTCCTCCCATTTCCATGCCGGAAAGCTTAATGGTTGCAGTATTCCCGCTTTCTTTATATGATCATCTTTGACTCGCCGACATGTATCACACTCGGATACATACTTGGCATTTTCTCGCTTCATCCGAGTCCACCAAAATTTTGTTTTGAGGTCTTGATACATCTTATTGCTTCCTGGATGTATCGGGTACTTGGATATATGAGCTTCATCCAAGATCCACTTTCTTAGCTCCATGTTCCGGGGTACCACAATATGGTTGTTAAACCATAATACACCTTGATCATCTTCCCGGAAGCATTTCATTTTATCTTCTTTGGTTCTTGCCCAGATTTTCCGCATTCCTTTATCTCTCTTTTGGGCTTGTACAATCTCTTCTCTAATGGTAGGCACGAGAGCAAGATTATACAATGCCCCATACAGAATCACCCTCAGTCTTGGTTCTTCTTCCTCATCCAGAACATCTGACAAGTTATTCACGTGGGACTTACGACTGAGTGCATCAGCCACCACGTTAGCTTTGCCCGGATGGTAATGGATCTCAAGTTCATAATCTTTGATTAACTCCAACCATCTCTGCTGCCTCATATTGATATCCTTCTGAGTGAATATATACTTGAGGCTCTTATGGTCGGTGTAGAAGTGCACTAAATTCCCGAGTAAGTAGTGCCTCCACATTTTCAACGCAAGCACTACCGCAGCGAGTTCTAGGTCATGAGTAGGGTAGTGCTGCTCGTGATTGCGGAGTTGATGAGATCCATACGCGATCACGCGTCTATCTTGCATTAACACGCAGCCAAGTCCAATGCCTGAGGCATCATAATAAACATCAAATGACTTTGTTGTATGCGGTTGGGCTAAAACCGGTGCCGTTGTGAGATGTTTCTTCAGAGTTTGAAATGCCTCTTCACAGGCCCCCGTCCATACATAATTGCTGCTTTTCTTCAATAATTCTGTCATTGGCTTAGCCACCTTCGAGAAGCTGGGAATAAATCTCCGGTAGTAACCCGCTAGTCCTAGAAAACTTCGGATTTGATGAACAGATGTCGGAGACTCCCACTTCAAGACTTGCTCAATTTTGGTTGGATCTACGGCCACACCCTCTGCTGAAATAATGTGGCCTAAGAATGGTACCTTGCTGATCCAAAATTAACACTTGCTGAATTTGGCATACATCTTATGTTCTCGTAAGTGTTGCAGCACAATATGGAGATGTTTGGTGTGCTCTTCCTCCAATTTGGAGTATACAAGAATGTCATCAATGAAAACCACGACGAACTGATCCAACTCTTGCATGAATACAGAATTCATGAGATACATGAAATATGCGGGTGCATTTGTTAGCCCGAAAGACATGACTAGATACTCATAGAGCCCGTATCTAGTCGAGAAGGCCGTCGTCGGTATATCCTCCGCTCTGATTTTTATCTGATGATAACCGGACCTCAAGTCCATCTTGGAGAATACTTTGGCACCCACTAACTAATCAAATAATATATCGATCCGCGGCAGTGGATATTTATTTTTGATCCTCACTGCATTCAGCGGCCGATAATCCACACATAACCGAAGTGATTCATCCTTTTTCTTCACAAAGAGGGCTGAACAGCCCCATGGTGATGAGCTTGGCCTGATGAACCCTTTGTCCATTAAGTCCTTTAGCTTCTCTTTCAGTTCAGCTAATTCCTTCGGAGACATTTTGTACGGCCTCCGAGATATTGGTGTGGTTCCCGGTGCTAACTCGATCTTGAATACCACGTCTCTTTCATGCGGCATCCCTAGAAGATCGTTGGGAAACACATCTGGGTACTCACGGACCACTGGAATATCCTCCAGTTTCATGGTCACACTGTGGTACACAACTGGATTTTTAGAATCCACGTCTTCAAGTATGAGTGTTTGAAGACCGTAGAACGGAGGGTCCAAGCTAACAATCCGTGGACCGATGTCAGGAACAGCCCCGTGGTAGTTCATCCATGCCATTTCTAGGATCACATCGATCTTCTGCCCCTCTAACACAATGAGCGTTGTGGGGTATAATTTTCCACCTAAGCACAAGGGTGCTTTGATCACCACTTCATTAGCAGCTATATTTCCACCGGTTGAGCTGATAAGGTAGTGATCTTTTGGTGTAGTGGTGGAGAGCTCATGTTTGCACACAAATAACCTGCTGATGAATTGTGTGTGGCTCGAGTCAAATAAAATCAATACAGGTAGTTCATTGAGGGTGAACATTCCCGCTAGCACAGGTGCACCTTCAGGCACATCCTATAGAGCTGTATGATAAATGCACCCGGACTTTGGTGCCTTTCCTTGGAGCTGAGCACGGGATTGATTTATACCCTGCTCCGGTGTATTTCCTCTGTGGTGTAACCTTTCTGGACACTTCCTGCTGATGTGACCCAAATAACTGCATATGAAGCACGGTTTCTCAGCCGGTTCTATGTTACTATGAGTTCGGACACTGGGTGTATTCTGCTGCGGCAATAACGCTTGAGGAACAGAATAAGGCGGCTGCATATACCATTGTTGCGGGCTGTCCGAATTGAGAATATTGAGATGAACGACCCGAATATTGTTGGAGTCGTCTAGCCGGCTGCATCAGCTGACAGTTCAAGGTACTGTCTACCACCCGGTATTTATGAGGAGCAATATTGCTACTATCCGATGGTATACGGTTCTTTCTCTTCTCAGCCTGAACTTCTCGCTGAGCATCTTCAACCATGATGGAAGCACTCATCAATTCGTTGAAGTTCTTTCGATCAGCAAAGACGAGTCTTACCTTTAACTTGGGATTGAGGCTGCGAAAGAACCATTAGCACTTTTGTGCCTCAGTATTCACATGTTCAGGCGCATACTGTGCCAGTTTGTTGAACACTCACGAATGCTCGTATGCATCCCTCCCTCCTTGTTTTAAGACTAGAAACTCCTTGAGATTCCGCTGAATTATTCTGGATGGAGCATGATAAGCAAGAAATGTCTTCCAGAATTCCGTCCATGTGAAATGATGTCCAGCTGGTAGGGAGGCGAGTTGATTTTCCCACCATGCACTGGCAGACCCGTGAAGTTGTTGCGCCGTGTATAAGACTTTCTGATGTTCGGTGCATTGGAGCAACCTGAACATAGAGTCAATGGTACGATCCAGCGATCCGCCACCAGAGGATCCTCAGCTTCAATGAAAACCGGTGGTTGAGTCGCCAAGAACTCAACGTAGGAACTCATTTGAGGTTGTCGAAAGTCTTCATCTTCACATCCCCCTTGACGGGATGTATTCATCACAAGGGTGCTGAGCATGTCGGTTTGCTCATCGCTTGCACCCGTCATGGCGGCCAGAATGTCCACCATCGTGACCATAGGTGAATGCCCTGGTGGCAGTTGCTGTTGCGGAGCTCGTGGCTCTCGCTGTGGAGAGTTATCACCACCACCACCACTGGAACCACCCACTTCACCCATGGAATGAGTTTGCGCCATTCTGCAATTGCAAGAGTTCATTATCAGTTTAACACTATGACTTGATTTATTCCATGAAAAAAGTAGTGAAACACTGATAATGAAGTCTTAACATGTAAGCAAAATGATTTATGCGCAAACTGATTCAACTAACAGCAAGGATCTAAGAGCAGATTGACCGGTCCTCAAACAAACCAGTTTTTATCAAGTTAAAAGCACTTTCATAACTCAATTTGAATACCAAATTTAATGTTAACTTCAATATACTTCCAACGAGTATTCAAATGCCTCCATATCACTTATGGATCAAAAGTTATGATTGCTCAAAGTTGACAGAATTTCTGGATAAAATTTGCCGGCATCTCCTTTGGATGCTGCTGATTTTATCACAGTTGTATCTACAAATACAATATGAATCTGAATCAACTTTTGAACTACAACAATGTTGCATATCTCATAACCTTTCCAACGGTGTGTCATAGGCTCCTTAGGGATTTTCTACAGAACGTTAGGGCTTAAAAACAGAAAGGTCCAGAGAGGTTTTTCTGCTGTCCTGGTTCTGGACAGTTTGCTTTCAACTGGACTTTGCCCCAATTCAATGTGTGATTTTTCTCTGGAGGTATAAAAAGAAGTTGTAGATGACTTGAAAGTCTTTCCAGAACTGTATCATACACCTTAATTGGGTAAAGCTACTCAGAGTTATGGTCTGTCAAATTCCAGCAAGAATTCCTGCCAGAAACAGAGCACTCTGTTTTTGAAATCTTTGAAGCCTAGTCATTCTCTCATTTGAATCTTAGCTCAAAATAAGAGTTCAATAACTAATATTTGTTTCAAACTTTCATTTTTAGTTGAAAGTTAGCTCATGAATCATTTCTTCATAGGGAAGAGCTTATTAAGTGTAGTACGGTGTCGATGCACCGTAAGAAACATGTCGGTACTACGTTCCCCACAAAAAGGAAAAACCTAACCGGATTATACCGGCATATACGTCTCAATTGTGGCACTAAATGGTCTCTCGCACATGTGTACTACACGGGATACATACGTGGTTAGTACCTGCAGAAGAACACTCAATAGTGATGCACTCAAAGGTTGTTGTCATTTCAGGCAGGTCCATATATGAAAATAAATACATACGCCTGTATCATTGCCATACGGCCGTCCTTGAGTTAAGCCACGTCTCAAGGTACGTGATCGTGTTTTCACACCACACGACGGGGAACCCGAGTAGAACGCGAACGGGTCGTCACGGTTGGGAATTTTATCAACCCAACAGATACCACCTACTGCCCTGCAGGGCACGCCGATGGCAAGCGCTGTGTATGTTCTCCTAGACTATTTCCAGAAGAACACACTATTGTGTTACCGACCACATGATGGGGTTTCCACTTTCTTGCCTAATGCACGCCAGGGACCAGCGTTTCATATGAACTCAGGAACATGAAGAGTCCGAGAGTTTCATATTAACGTCTCACACCAAGCTGTGAGACCTATCCATGAACCACATTCCTCGACAGGGGAGCTAACCGAAATTGAACCGCTTTCGGTAGCGTTCCTTATCATTTTTACCTGCGCGTAGGTGCGTCATTACATAATCAAAATTCAGAATTATAACACATATGTTAGTCATGCCACTTTAAGTAACTACGCTAATATAGTCCTTATTTGGGAATACTAGCGAATCCTCACCGTAATCCTAAGTTTTCCCGTAATACAGTCCTTATTCCGTGTGCTATTACCAATGCGGTTCTGATACCACGTTGTGAGGGCCCGGACCTGATCACGGGGCCATGCATCTCGCCCAGGAATCACATTGGGTGGTGCCGTGCGATGCAGCACCCAACAACAAACATAATAAAGTATCATATTACATAAATCGAGCAGAAGCTTACAAAATGTGAATTTTACAAATACTTCTCCAAATAATCTACAGCAGAAGATTGATACAACTCACGTCATATATATATGCTAAGCAAAAGAGAAGACGTCCAGCCCGCGGACCCTTCTCACAAGAGACACGATCACAATAGCAGCGGTGGGGTTTCCATGAGTTCACCACTCGGAAAGATCCGAGTCTCATCGGACAACCCTACTTATCAGCGTAGTGTTATTACCTGCAAAACAACTCATGCAGTATCCATGAGCATAAAGCTCAGCAAGACTTAACTGTTAACCCTAGTCATGAAACTCTAAATGCTGAAAATAGAGGGCTGAATATAGAAGTTTGCAAAAAATATGAACTTGAGCTAAAGTAGATTTCTTACTTCAAGTTTTAAACAACTTTTACAGCCCTCGCGCAATTTACATCGAGACTCCACAATCAAACAAGAAAAACTTCATCTCGATGTCACTTGCCCGACGTGAAAGTAACTTTAGTGACCTACCCTAGACCCATGCATACCTTGCGCCATCAACGCCGAGACTCCACAATCAAAAAAGAAACGCTTTCTCTCAACGCCACTAGCCCAAGGTAGAAAGTAAATTTAGTGATGGTGTTGATCATCCCTCATCTCCAAAATGAGGATTAGTCACGAAGCATTTTAACTTTTCCCCAGTTCCTTACTACGTCACGACGCAGAGAACAAGTATGCTCACTACCGCGAGCGACGGTGATTCAAATAAAAAACACTCGGCTGACACGACACATATGCCCGTCCGAGACCGGTGATCAACCGATCCCTCCAACGTCGTATGTCGCAACCTTTCATATGACACCCAAATATCAAACCAGTCCCACCGACTTGGATTAAGTCGCACTACTGCAAACCCTCATAGAGCCGACTTCTCTATCCTTTCAGCATCTGCATAAGATGGTGGGGATTGCCTCGACACCCAGGTTAACATGTTACATCGGTTTCCTGGGTCCCATATAGCCAATATGCAGCCGATACACAACTCAAACTTGTCCCACAGGGTCGCACATGAGAACTGGCCTTAATCGACTCAGACATAGACTAGGTTCACAGGACCACGTCCTTGAGCCTTCCATCCACTGCCCGGTCTCCATTCCCATCTATGAGGATCAATTCCCAACTCTTCCGATTGATCCCCCTTAATCCCGGTTCACGAGTAGGAAACAGCCTACTCGAGTTATGCCTCTTTTAATACACTTTTGCTAACTTGAGATCAGCAGTTATAATTAAGTGATAACCTATTCTAAATCAAACTCCAGGGTTTTTCTGGGTTATGCATGTGGAGTGTCATGCAAACCTAGCCATAATGCAAAACTAATATTCTAGACAATATAAAGTGTATACAAATAAAAACTTGTAAGTTTGGATGCAAACTGGTGCTTGCCTTTGTTTTGCAGGGGACTAATGTATATGGTTCAGTTAGTGAAAACCACTTGAGGCTTGATCACTCGCTTTCCTCCTCCTTTGATCTCCACTCCGATTGTTTCAAAATCTCCACGTAGATGCTACACGTGATGAATATGCATATGTATTTAATTGTAGCGATTTTTCTAACAAGTTCTTAGGACAAGTTTAAAAACTGGAACTCTGTTTAAGAATTTAAAATGACACTGGTGCTAAGGTTTGGGTTCGGGCTAATCAACATGATTAAGTGCTAAGTGTTTTCCCCACTCATGTTTTGAGCACCTAAGGAGGTTAAACAGAACAAGGATGATCTAGAGCTCCAATGGAGCTGAAAATTGACATGTGAGTTCCTTGTCACAAAAAAGTCATCTGGACCAAAATTTGGCACTTTTCACTGAGTGGTTTATTCAGAACAATTCTCTAAGCAAATGAGCAAAAAAGGAATTAATTCTGAAGTAACTCACATGTTCATGTCAAACATAGTGAACTACAATTTCAATTATAGTTCATAGAGCCTGCATGAATTTTTCCTAGGATTTTTGGAGCTAAGAATTGCCCAGAACTGAATTTTCCAAATTTTGGAAATTCTCTGAAAATGTTTCTGTATCCAATTGAACACAGCAACATAAAATCTGAATTCTCCTAATCAAATCAACTCCAAATGAGCTGAGTTTTAACAGGAGTTCACTAACATCCTAAAGAATATTCTGGCAAAATTTGAGGATTTCTGGATGAACCAAACTCCCTCAAAAATTCTTTTGCTTAAAAGTTTAAAGAATTTTCCAGAATTAAATAATGACTTTCATACAAATTGGGTTGCATATTTGGATAGAGTTTTTCAACCTGAATCGAACCCAATTTGAATCACTAAATTTGGAGCTTCCTAGCAAAAGTTATGAGGTTCTAAAGTTTGGGAAATTCTGGAATTCAAATTAACGGGGAAGTTCAAAACCCTGACAGCGGGTCCGGCAGCCACGTGTCACCCTCTCGGTTAAACCACACGGGGCCACAGGGTCCTTCCCGCGCTGTCACATCCTGATCTCGTGCCATAGAGAATCCCTCCCCTGTTCACCGAGCGACTGACATGCGGGCCCGGTCCCTTCGTCATCTACCTCCAGACTCCCGCGCCCGCGCGCCGCCGGGCTCGCCGGAGCTGCACTGAACTCTGACGTCCGGCCATCTCCCGAGCTCTCCCTCACCGGTAGGGCCTAAAACCGTGTGCTGAACACGATGGAGAAACTTTCCCCGACAGGTGGTGGCTCCAACACAGCCGGCGATGGTGCGGCGGCTCGGTGCAAGTTCGGCGACGTCGCCCGGCCCTTCTAGCCCTCCAAAACTTCGATGGAATGGCTCTACAGAACTGGTGGATGCTAGGGGATGTTGACATGTCCATACAAAAGCTCGGAAATGGCTCTAACCATGGTTGCACCGTGCACCTGATGGCTTCCTCTACGGTCGCCATTGGAAAACCTTCAAATATGCCGGCTACAACCGTTTTCAAGCTAGGGTTGCGAAAGCAAACTCGTGCACCATCGAGTCTAGCTCCTGTGAGTGCAATTTTGTGGGCTCTAAACAAATATTGATTGGGAATTTGGAGTTTCCTTACCTGCAGGTCCGTTTACACCGACCGGAAGCAAAAATGAAATTCCTCCACCGAGGCTCCACGGATCGAGCTAAGCTTTGGAGGTGAGCAGCGTGGAGTCTTGGCTCGTCCAAGGGCGCCCTTGCTCGGCCGTGAAAGGCTCTCTGCAGAGCTTTCCACGTGCGACCTCCGTTCGGTTGCAGTTCGGCAACCACGGGAATTCGGTGTGCGCGGGGTTGTGAAGACCGAGCTCTCTCGGTTGTGGTCCGAGGAGACTGTGGAGAAGACCGTGGGGTTGTTTTGCTACTGCCTGGGCTTTGCACGCGAGGGAAAGTCGGCTCAAGAGCGAGCAACTGACCAATTCAAATGTTTGGAGTTGAAAACTGAGCTGCATTCGGATAGTTGGGCAAATTTCATCCAAATTCAAATGTGTATTTGAATTCTTTGCACATTTAAGTCCTTTTGGAAAATGGATAGCAAATCCTTTCAAAAATTAATGAAGCTTTGCATACCCACTAATTTGGACCTAAGGAATTCAAATATGCAACCTGATTTTTTTATTAGCTGCTGCAAACGAAAGTTTGAACACAACAGTTTGCTTCCCCATTGTTTTTTCCTCATTTGAAATTTGAGTGGAACATTTAGTTCTCAATCTGATTTTTAAACCTTCCATTGCACCTGAGACTTCAAATCTGTGGGTTTAATCCACCTAGGGTCCAAGCATGTGAGTAATCATAAGTTTGTTTAGAAAGAACTCTCATGTGTTATCACATGTGGAAAAAGTTTAAACCGGTCCCATTTTTCATACACATGACACCACGGTTTGTGCAAACTCAAGTTTCTTTGTATTCATATTTTTGGGACCTTTACAACTACATCAATGATCGTCTGGCACTCGAGGTCCTCACCAAGGCAGTACCACCGGAGCTGATGGGGATCATCGCCGGCAAGGAAATCGCCAAGATCGCATGGGACGCGATCAAAATGCCCGACGTCGGTGCAGACCGAATGCGCAAGGCGCTGGCGAGCACTCTTCGTTGGGAGTTTGACACGCTCAAATTCCGTGATGGGGAGTCAGTGGAGGATTTCGGCGTCCACATCTGCCGACTTGCGACGCAGTTGGAGATGCTGGGCAACGGCTACACTAAGGAGGAGATCGTCCAGAGATTTCTGCAGGCTGTGTCACCGAAGCTCGAGCAAATTGCCGCATCCATTGAGATGTGGCTCGATCTGAGCATGGTGACGGTGGACAAGTTGATTGGCCGTCTTAAGTCCACCGAAGAGAGGCTCGGCACAGGGAACAGAGACGGTGATGCATTGGAAAAACTGAAACTGAGAGAGGATGAGTTGATTGCAATATTATCGTCACGACTCAAGATGGGCGGTGGTGGAAGCTCGGAACATCCTAAAGGAAGCATCATCAAACATGCAAAAGAAATGCGGCCGAGGACGTGGCCATGGTTGTGGCAATAGTGGACGCGGTGGAGGAAGTTCCAATCGTGGTGGCCAAGGAGTGGCCAGCGACGAGTGTCGTTACTGCAGCAAGAGAGGCCACTGGGTGCGTAAGTGCCGTAAGAAGAAGAAGGATGAACATGCACACATGTCTCATGCTGAAGAAGGTGTTGAGTCCGCGTTGATGGTGGCCCGAGCGTCAGCCTCTGATGATCCCAACAAGCCGGTACATGAGGAGGTCATAAAATCAAGAAAGTTCGTTAATCTTGACGAGAGCCAACTCTATGTTCAAATCGGACAGCGGTAGAAGAGAGACTTCACCAAGTGGATCCTGGATTCAGGTTCCACAAATCACATGTGAGAGACTTCACCAAGAGAGACTTCACGAGCACTCACCGGGGTATATTACATACCACGACTTGCTGCAAACATCATCAGTTTTGGACGAATGGACCAAGATGGATACACGATCATTCTTCAGGGTGGTTGGCTGAGGATTTGGGACGCACAGGGTCATCTACTCATCATGGTGGAACGGGTCCGGACCGACTGTATCTCCTCACGGCGAGCATCGACGCGCCGGCCTGTCTGGCAGCTCGGGGAGACAGTATTGCGTGGCGCTGGCACACAAGGTTCGGACGTCTGAACTTCAAAGCATTACGTCGGCTGTCTCAGGAGGACATGGTACGTGGATTGCCGTGGATTGATCAAGTTGATCATGTGTGCGACAGGTGCTTGACAGGCAAGCAGTGTAGACATGCATTCCCGCGTGGGAGGCGAACTATCGGGCGAGTCACAAGCTGGAGTTGGTTCATGGTGACTTGTGCTGTCCTTGATACCTCCTACACCAAGTGGTAACAAATTCTTCTTCCTGTTGGTAGATGATCTGAGCTGCTATATGTGGTTGATTCTGCTAGAGTCAAAGGATCGGGCAGCATCAGCGTTCAAAGCTTTCCTAGCAAGTGTTGAAGCTGAGGCAAGGGTGAAACTTTGAACTCTTCGCACCGACTGTGGTGGGGAGTTCGCGGCGGAAGCGTTCATGGAATACTGTGCAGAACACAGCATCAAGCGTCATCTCGCCGCACCGTATTCTCCACAGCAGAATAGGATGGTATAGAGGCGAAATCAAATGGTCATGGAGATGGCCAGAAGTATGTTGAAGGCCATGTCCATGCCGGGTTGGTTTTGGGGGGAGGCTGCCTCCACAGCTGTGTTCATTCTCAATCGATCTCCGACACAGAGTTTGGAAGGGCGTACTCCATTTGAAGTCTGGTATGGATCTAAACCACCAGTGCATTTCTTGTGAACATTTGGATGTGTCTCACATGTGAAACAGGGAAGCAAAAGACTCTCAAAACTTGAAGATTGAAGCACCCCGATGGTTTTCGTGGGGTATGAAGTTGGGAGCAAAGCATGGAGGTTCTACAACCCGGCGACTAGACGTATTGTGGTGTCTCGGGACGCCATATTTGAGGAAGATCATCCCTGGAACTGGGGACCTGAGGAGCACGGTGGCCTGGATCAAGACAATGATGACATGTTTCATGTTGAATATGTCACGTTCGATGTCGCGAAAACAAGTGATGGCGGAGAAATGGTGTTCGGAACACCATTGCCAGCAAGTGCAACACATTCATCGTCATCATCACAAGGAGGAAGGTCGGCAGGAGAAGGGCACATGACTCCCACAGCCCCGGCGTCGCAGTCAGCAGAAAGAAAGTGACACGACTAAGTGCACAACTCCTGGGACCTCCTGTCTGGATCAAGACCATGACGATGCGCCTCTCAGGTTCTGGTTGCTGAGTGATATTCTTGAACAAGGTACGTCACTGGGACATACTGAGAATGATCTAACAGCAAGTGTTATGCTGGCAATCAACGAAGAGCCAGCAACCGTGGAAGAAGCCAAGCATGTCAAGGTGTGACAGATTGCCATGCTAGAAGAAATGGCATCGGTTGAAGAAAACGAACACGGTCACTTGTTCCTCTCCCAAGAGGTCAGCGGGCCATTGATCTGAAATGGGTGTACAAGATGAAGCATGATGAACGTGGGAATGTCGTCAAGTATAAGGCACATTTGGTGGCCAAGGGATTCATTCAGCAGCAATGCATCGACTTCGACGAAGTGTTTGCGCCGGTGGCTAGAATGGAGTCGGTATGTGAGGTACTGGCCATAGCGGCTCACAATGGCTGGCCTGTGCATCATATGGATGTAAAGACCGCATTTTTGAATGGTGACCTCACTGAACAAGTATATGTCAACCAAACACACGGTTTGATTAACTGCCGAAGGACATGAGGACATGGTGTTGAAACTACACAAGGCATTGTATGGGTTGCGGCAAGCTCCACGAGCTTGGAACACAAAGCTCGACGCCAGCCTTGGAAATATGGGTTTCAGCAGGTGCAAGAGTGAGCATGGGCTGTATACAAAGTGCAAAGGTGTATCAAGGCTGATTGTGGGAGTTTATGTTGATGACTTTTTGATTGTGGGAGAATCAATCAAGGATGTGGAACTGTTCAAGTAGGAGATGAAGGGCACATTCAAGATGAGTGATCTATGTGTTTTGTCTTATTATCTTGGCATTGAGGTTAAACAAGGACGGAATGGAATGGAGCTGCGCCAGAGTGCATATGCCACAAGATTACTTGAGAAGGCAGGGATGTTGAATTGCAATGGTTGTGCAACCCCAATTGAGACACGTCTGAAACTCTCCAAGCAAAGCACCTCACCTCCAATGGATGACATGGAATTCTGGAGTTTGATCGGGAGCCTCAGGTATTTACTCCACACTCGCCCTGATCTCTCATTTAGTGTTGGTTATCTCAGTATGTTCATGGAGGAACCTAAGATGGATCAAATGGCCAGTCTCAAGCATCTACTGCGTTATGGTGCCACCACAACTGAGTATGTTCTGTGCTACATCCGAGGATCTGGTGAACTGAAGTTGATGGGCTATAGCGATAGCGATAGCGATATAGCTGGAGATATCGATGATCGAAAGAGAACTACAGGTGTGTTGTTATTCCTTGGGGAGAATCCGATCACTTGGTTCTCAAAAAAACAAAGAGTTTTGGCGCAGTCGACATGTGAAGCTGAATACATTGCTGGAGCAGCAGCAGCGTGCCAGGCCGTGTGGCTGAGAAGGCTGATGGAAGAGTAATCGGTGACAAAGGGGCTACACCGGTGATTAAGATTGATAATCAGTCGGCGGCAAAGAATACAGTCCTCCATGATCAAAGTAAGCACATTGATGTGAAGTTTCATTTCATTCGGGAGTGCTTGGAACGTGGAAGTATCGAACTTGAGCATACAAGCACGAAGAATCAGCTCGCCAATGTGCTAACAAAACCACTTGGGAAGGAACACTTCGAGCAACTCAGAGAGAAGATAGGAGTGCTCAAAATCAAGACTTAGAAGTAGGGGAGATTGTTATTTACTTCCAAGTCTGTTTGTTTTTCCAAATAAGCAATTGGCGAGCCAGGTAGCTGTCCTGTTGCCATGCACGTTGCGCGCGTCTGTAGCATGGTACTGTGTGTGTGCGTTGCATGGGAGTGAGGCCGGTTCCTGCGTCGATCCACTGGACACGGAGGAACTGGACCGCATGAAGCATGTTTGTTATCGTTTGTTCATAATTAAAGAGAAGAAATGAGGAGATGTCAGTTTTCAGCTGCTCACAAAATCCGGACGCCCACTCACGTACAAAGTTCGAGTCTTCGTTCTTCCTCCTCATCTGCCGAGAGAGTGTGAGGCGTGGAGATCGCTTGGTGTTCCTGACACTAAAGGGCAACAATGGAGTATGATGTGAAGTATGACGTGAAGCTAGAATGTATAGGGACAAAAGGCAGTGAAGTTACTTTAGTTTAGCATGTGCTAAACAAAAAGATACGTTAAGCAGTACAATGAGTACTACTCCAGAATTAATCAAGCACAACTCTCCACGACTAGCTTAATTGATTTTATTGGAGCCTGATTAGGGGAAAAGTGCAGATACTCTTGCATCTGTGCTAAAGCATTAAGCTGCCAGACACCATGGACACGATTATCTTTTTTATATATTGCAATGTTGAGGATGCCATTTCTTAGAGTATATAAAAATTCAAAAAAGCAGGCAGGCTGCAGAGAGGATGATATCATCCTCTGATTTTTGTAAAGGGATATCTTTGCACTGATATTTTTCTTACATTTTAGTAAGGGGCCAAGAAATTGCACTCACTACTGCAATAGAAACAGTCATATGTAACTGTCAAAGTGTTTTCTACGACACTTCCCCCGGTCTGCTCGGAAGCAGCCCGCGAAGGTTCTTTTTTCGGTGGGGCTAGTGGCACTCGAAGGTCTGAGCACAATGGCGATAGAGAGACATGAAGATTTACGTGGTTAAGGCCGCCGGAGCGTAAAACCCTACATCCACGGGGGTGCTTCTTGTATTGCTTGCTCGCGTATGAGGATGAGGTCGCTGGGTTGCGAACCCTTTGTCAAGAGGCTGCCACGGTCCTTTTATAGCCCAAGGCCGGGGCAGTTATAAGGTGGCACGGGGCCCTACATGCGGTCCCGCGGCTATCCGTCTCGTATACATAGACTATGGGTATTTACAGATACATGCATTGTCACTGTCGGTGGAGTTAAGGCGCCCCGCCTGACACATCTGGCGTCTCTGACCGGGTGGCCGGTGATGATGAAGTTCCCCTCTTGTCTTTGCGTCCTCTTGCTCTGCAGGGCGGCTCAGCGCCGTTGGGAGGCATTGTTGCGCCATCATGCCACGCCACCCTGTCTTTCACCATAATGGCGAACTGGCAGTGGATGGCAGCGTGCATCGTGTGCCATGCTTCTGGGGAAGGCGCGAGCCTTCAATGCTCGGCCTGGCAACGCTCCTTCCTCTTTACTCCTTGGCCATCTGCCCGTTGCTCGTCGGAGTGACGTTTGGGCGGATGGCCCTTGAGACACGCGTCTCCACTGGAGCCGTCTTGAGGAGCAGTGGGCGGTCCGGAGTTGTTGGGCACGTGGCAGCACCGGAGCCCTCCTACGCCGTAGGTCGGATCCGGAGCTGAAGGACATGTGGCACATCCGGAACCTCCCCCAGGGGGGAGGTACATCCCGAGTCGCTGCCCACGTGGTAGCACCGGAGGCCTTCATGCTGGAGGTCGGATCCAGAGCCGCAGGACACATGGCACATCCGGAACCTCCGCCAGGGGGAAGGTACACCCGGAGTCGCTGCCCATGTGGTAGCACCGGAGGCCTCCATGCGGAGGTGGATCCGAGCCGCAGGACACGTGGCACATCTGGAACGTCCCCCAGCGGGAAGGTACAACCGGAGTCGCTGCCCACGTGGTAGCAGCGGAGGCCTCCATGCTGGAGGTCGGATCCGGATCTGCATGACGCGTGGCACCTCCAGAGCCCTCTCTGGCTGGGGGGGGGGGGTGTGGCTCGGACGTGCCTGGCACGTGGTAGTGCCGGAGCCCTCTTTGGTGGAGGATGGGGCCCGACACTACTGGACACGTGTCGGCTCCCGAGCCACCCTTGGCCGGTAGTTAGGCCCAGCGTCTGAAGACGCGTTGCAACTCTGGGACAACCCATGGGCCCAGACATGCGGCTTATGCTGGGGCCCACCTAAGTTGGGAAGGCGGGGCCCAGGTGCCTTTTTTCCCACTATGCGGGGGTACCAGGTTCGCTGGGTACCGACAGTAACAGTTTATAACGTTAATAAAAACTCGACACACATAATAAGGGTTATCAATACCAGTTTCAGAATCTGTACTGATAAGTTATCAGAACCGGTTTCAGTTATAAATCGGTATTGATATGTATTCTAGTACAAAAATAGGTATATAGAATCCTAATGCATCACCACCCAATCCATTTATTTTTCCTAGCCTACAAATATCATCAACCAATAAACTGTTACACTAAGTAGAGTAACCTGCCGAATAAATTGTTGTAATCAGAAACAATATATAGAGCTAAGTAATGATAATTTGTACTTAAACAATAGGACAAGTAATTTGTTCATCATTAGCAGGAGAACTTGTGTGTTTACAGCAATGAAGACGCCGAGAACTTTTACTACAAATACACATACCTCCTCAATATAAAAAAGAATAGTAAATGGACAAAAGATAGACTTGGACAATTGAACATTAGCGACAGAACCATGCGGTGTAAAGAATTCTAAAAGAGTAAGAAGAATAGAAAAAAAGATGCTCTAGAAAATATTTACAAATTAGAATTACTGGAATGCCCCTTCCTGAGATCCTACAGAACAGTGACGACTAAAATCTGGTTGGTATTTCTATTAAACAACAAAATAGAAAATAAGATAGAGAAAATAGGGAATAAGAAGCATAACAAATATAAAGCATCGTAATAAAATTAAAAAAAAAGATGGTATGGTCATATCTTGAGATGAATAGGACATACTATTGCCACAATATCACATGTATAATATTTTCATCTTCTTATAGAAGAGAAACAAGCAATTCAGCAGCATCCTGTGGATCCATGGAATAAGCACTCAGGACTGTTTTTTTCTGTATAACAAAAGACAATAGGCAGACATGGAATAAGCACTCAGGACTGCTTTTTTTTTTCTGTTATAGCATGGTTCTATAGGAGCCTCACCATGTTTCTCGCCGGCAGACAGGGGCAACAGGTCGACAGGAGCGTTGTCTACCAGCTCGTCGCCGCGGAGTCAGTGGTCCTCATGGCCGCTTCATTCGCCAATGCCGTATACAGCGGTCTAGTCAGAGAATTTCAGAGTGCCTGAGTGGGCAAAGTAGGTTGACCCGTCCCGACGGTGAGGGAACAAACAGGCAATTGAACGCCGTAGGGCACAAACAAATCACCAGTAACGACCTGTATATATCAGGCAAGAGGTGCTACTCCGACCGGGAATCCTGCGTGATGGTTGGTCACCTTACCAATAATATTCTTAGTGTTGGAGAAAATGAGGATCACTGACTTAAATTGGAATTGATACCTAGACTACTTGGTTCTAGCTTGCCACCCCAGAAGGCAACATATACACAAGTATGGACTATAGGTAACACTATAGGGTATACAGCCTTGGGTAGTCTTAGGGTTTTCCAAGATATGATCGGGTTATTTATTCAAATTGGAAATAGCTAAACGAATAAGTAGTCTTTAAAAGGACGAATAAAGTAGGCCTTCTAACTCAAAGTACTCCAGCTTTAAGGAAAGACATGCAACATTGGTGATCAACGTATGGAATTTCCGCTATTCCGTTCCGGGAAAACACTTAGTTTGGCTCGAGTGAAAAAAGAGAAAGACTATTGTCGTCCATCATTTCACGCCCTATTGACATTATGACTAATAATATAGTTGCCCATTCCTGCCATGGTCCATGGGGATGGCAAAGGTAGATAATCTGGTTCCACTTCTTTACTAGAGAGCCATAAGCAAGATTTCTATAACTGACCGTTAAGATAACAGGCATAACCGAAGTATAGAACCTTCCTTTTATAAGGAGGGACATATGATTGGTTTTCTACAGGGAAGAGAGATAAAGGCAGGCGACAAGAAGGTGGTCACTTTCTGTGAGTAAATAGGGTAAAACCTTAGCCTGATGTCCTACCCAAAGACTTCAAAGGTAGTCACAGGGTAACCTTTACGAGTTCTAACTTCCAAACCTATAACTTTGTTTGCGCTTGCGTGCTTCCTATCCGACCTATCAATCAAAGAAATGTTCTAGTTCCACGATACGAGCTTGACCGTCGCTCTGAGACAGTAGATTTCTTTGTTGGGGGTCCCTTTATCAAAGGCTCCCTTCCCTACTGATCATACAACAAATGAACGTGGTTAGAAAGATGGCACATCGATCTTCTGTACACCCTGTTCCTGCTGCGGAACGAAGAAAATCTGCCTTCCTTGGAAAAAAATCATTCCTGACTCTGAAGTCTCAAAGGAGAGTTGGGTGGCGCCTTCTGAAGAGCCCTTCGTTCTGCGACTCAGATAGGCTAGGGTTCGTGTCTTAGGGTTCGAACTAATTAAAATACTCATATGGCTGAGAAACTAGGGAAGGAACTAAATAGACCTAGCTGGTGACCCTATATAGCGACCACCATTGAATAACATAGATGAGGAAGAGAAGAGAGAAAGAGAGCATACTAGATCTGAGAAGGGGGAACACAAGACGTCGTCTTGTGGTAGGGAACAAAAAACGGTTATATATATTGCAAGACTTCCTGTACAGATTCATAACAGGAACCGGTACAAATGAGTATCTGTACCGGTTCGTATCTGGAACTGGTCCAGAAAGTCTGTGTAGGTATCACTACTGGTTCTAGTTGAGAACCGGTACTAATAACAACTTTCTACACAGATTGTTCCTGACTCAATGTTTGATGCAGCCACTAACGTCAAAAACCGGTATTGGCAATAATTCTGAACTGGTCCTAATGGGGTGGCACGAAAGGCGGTTTCTATTGTAGTGCACTTACCGTATAAGCAAGAGACAACCTTCTCATTAATTAGAGGAGAAACTCTATTTTACTCACTTTAAGTATGACTTGAGTCCACATAACCCCTTAAACTATTAACCTAGGATTCTCAAAACCAACTCACTTTTCATCTTTAACCACTAACCTAACCCACTTTTGTTTGTGTTGATAGTGGTATTATCACGTGATGAACATGTCACTCTTGTTCTCCCCTTTGATCTCAGTCTTTCTTGCCACTCTAGTCTCCATTGAGAGGAGTAACACAAAGAGTGTCACAACTCTTCAGCCCACTCTGGTACTAGATCTTCAAGGCTTTCTAATCCTACACCTTGCCATCCATTGTAGCTTTTTTGCCCTAGCGTGACTCAATGCCTTAGATGAGATTGCAACAATGAAACATGAAGGCATCTCCAGTGGAACCTTTTGGTGGCCATGATGGCTGTTGAGATGAAAAGATCGCGACAACTAGTGGCAGCACAGATGGAGGCACCACTAACTTTAAGTGATTCTCATCTGCTGGTCTTTGACCTCCACTAGCATCGCTCCCATATCTGTGGAGATTGGAGAGCAAGACGGTCTACAAAATCGAGATTGGGGAGGAGACGGGTGATATGTTAGACATATGACAATACCAGTGTCCACATAGATAATAATAATTTTAGTTAATGGCTCAAGGTGAAAAGTGAACCGGTTTTCAAAATCCTGGGGTTTAATAGTTTAGCAGTATAATAGAAACAATCCTTAGTACTATCCCATCAGAATCAGTTGAACTAGAACCAGATCAAAAAAAATATCAGTACCAGTTCTTAACTTCCATAGCAGCATCAATTATTAAGACATCAAGAACTAGTTAAAAAATAGCTCAGTCTTGGTTCATAACTGGAACTGATACTAATACCTAAGCACACTTTCTATACCGGTTCCAGATACGATCCGGTACAGATACTAATTTTATCAGTGTCGGCTCATAATTCGAACCGGTATTGATACCTAGCAGATTTTTGTACCGGTTCATTCTCGATACGAACCAATACAAATATTTAGTTTCTATACCAGTTCTAGTTGTGGACCGGCATAGATATTTGTCGCAGACAAGTTAGGCTTACATGGGTCCATATGGACTTAAATTATGTCTTATTAAGAGCCCACGAGAGGCATCAACAGTTTGGTCCTCGAGAAGACGCAATCCATTGCCATTGTTTGAAATTTTTAATTTGTAGGTGTTGATTCATCCATAACTATAGAGGGCGCCATTTGCCTTGTTAAAATTGGAGACAATTATACCAATATAAGAAGTGCATAGTAGTTCACCTTTCTGCATCACAATGCTTGATCAGTTCTTCCTCCTACCCTCATTGATCAAAACTGGGCAAAAGATCCTCTCTCTCACCTACTCCCACAATTCAATGGTCAACTTTCTGGTAGATCCAACTCACTTCATCCCTCAGGTCCAATTCGAAATTCAAGATGGTGTGGAGAACAAAGTTTCTAGAACCTTGGTTTATCTGCCAGTGTTGCATTAGGAGTACGTCATAGCAGTGATGCTAATTGGATCCTTGATCAAAATAATTACTGTTGATCAATGATCCAAATTCTAATGAATATAAAAGAGGCAGGATTTCCGTAGCAAAGCTGAGGCCCATCGTCGGGAGGCTTGGGCTGTAGCTCAGCCTCGGAGGGAGATTGTTTGCCCCACAAGGTTGATTGAAGAATGTAATTTTGCTTTTGCCTTGAGTGTTGTAGAAGAAATTGAAGGTGTTCATGAGCCTTCCATTATACAGAAGTTATGAGATGGAGAGTCACTTCAAAAAAATAGTACTTGGGAAATTGTTCCTTCGCCCACTAGCAAGAAGCCTGTTAAGTGCAAGTGGATTTATAAAATAAAGGAAGGAATGACTCCAAATGAACATGCATGGTATAAAGAAAGGTTAGTTGCTAAAGGATTTAGTCAGATTCCAGGTATTGATTATACCGATGTCGATTCTCCAATTGTGAAGCATAGTTCTATTTGTACTTTCCTCAGTATTGTTGCTATGCATGTTTATGAGCATGAGCAGCTAGATGTGAAAATCACATTTTTACATGGAGACTTGGAGGAGGACATTTACATGGACTAGCCTGAGGGGTTCATTGTCCCTGGAAAAGAAGACTGTGTCTGTAAGTTGAAGAAATCATTATATGGCTTGAAGCAATCACCAAGGTAGTGGTATAAGAGGTTCGATTCGTTTATTATTTTAAATGGCTTTGCTAGATCTCAGTTTGACAGTTTTGTATACATTAAAGTTGTTGATAGATCACCTATATACCTATTGCTATATGTTGATGATACGTCGATTGCTGCCAAGAGCAAGAAAGAAGTGACTACTTTAAAGGCACGCTTGAGTAGTACATTTGATATGAAGGATCATGGTGCTCCTAAGAAAATCCTTGGCATGAAGATAATTAGGGATAAGAAATCCGAGCTTCTCTATTTGAGTCAGAAAAATTATACGGGAAAGGTCCTTCACCGCTTCAACATGGATAATGCTAAACCTGTGAGTACACCTTTGGCCCCTCATTTCAAGTTGTCTATTTCTCAGTGTGCAGAAACTGATGATGAAATTGAGTACATGTCAAAAGTTCCATACTCTAGTGCTGTTGGGTCTCTCATGTACGCTATGGTATGCTCACGTCCTGATTTGTCACATGCTATGAATGTTGTTAGTAGATACTTGTCTAACCACGGCAAAGAACAATGGAAGGCAGTTCAGTGGATTTTTAGGTATCTGCGTGGCTCTTCTAGTGCTTGTTTGTGTTTTGGAAGGACTAGAGATTGTCTCATTGGCTATGTTGATGCTGATTATGCTGCTGATTTAGACAAAAGAAGGTCTCTCACAGGATATGTTTTCACTGTTGGGGGTTGTGCTGTGAGTTGGAACCCTTGTTTACATGCTACAGTTGCCTTGTCTACTACAGAGGCGGAATATATGACTATCTGAGAAGCATGTAAGAAGGCAATTTGGTTGAATTCTGAACTTTGTGGATTTCAGTCTTGCATCACCTTACATTGTGATAGTTGAAGTGCCATATATCTTATTAAAGATGCTATGTATCATGAGAGGACGAAACATATTGATATCAGGTATCACTTTATTCAAGATACCATTGATCAAGGCACCAAAATTTGCAAACTCAGCACTCATAATGATCCTACAGACGTGATGACAAAACCTGTTCCTGTTGCGAAGTTTGAGCTTTGTTTGGGGTTACTAACTAGCCCCCAGTGGCTTTTGGCACCGACAGTCGAATTGTCCATTGAGATGGAGAATTACAATTTTAATGCTACAAGAAGGAATTTGTGACACCCTCATTTTTGGTTTCTGCATGTATTCATGTTTCATGTAGAGAAAACATTTTAAAAGAAGTGGGAACAGAGAAAGAATAAAAAAGATAGCCAAAAAGAGCAAAATCTAGTTCATCAAGAGCGCCGAAGACACTTCCCACGGCTTGCTGGCCACGTGGCGCCGTTGGAGCTCATCTCCGCAAATGGGGAGAGGTCCACCGCTAAATTGGCTACGTGGCAGGCTCGGGGCTCATCCCCGCAAAGGGGGAGAGGTCCGACCCCGTGGGACACGTGTTGCCCCCGGAGCTAGCCTCTGCGGAGAAGCGAGCCAGTCCCGCAGGACACGTGTCACCTTAGGAGCTATTCACCGTGGAAAACATAGGACCAGTCGCGAGGGATACGTGTCAACCTGGGAGCTCGCCTCTGTTGAGAAGGGGAGGTCCCGACCCACCAGACACGTGGCGCACGTGGAGGTCACCTCTGAAGAATAGGGAGGCCTCGTCCGCCTGACACGCGGCACAACCGGAGCTCATCTCTGCGGAAAAAGGGAGCCCGAGTTCCCGATGGACACGTGGAGCTTCTGGAGCTCATCACCGCGGAGGTAACGAGTTCTGGAGCGTTTTTTTCTTCTGTACGTGTGGGAATACCGGTACGGGAGGAAACCGACACGAATTCCACAGTGTTACCGCACCAAATCAACTAAAGATAAGTTGTTAAGATTCAAAAACAGTTTGAATGGAACTCTTATTCAAAGTCCAATCATACTAGGACTCTTCTCCTCCCGATTATAAATAGAACCCAGAACATTTGGCCGAAACCACGAACTTCTTTTCCACCTCCTGAGCCGACGACTTAGAGCCCTAGCCCCAGCTCGCCGAGTAAACCCTTCGCCGGAGTTTTGTCGAGAGAGCTTGGCGGAAGAGAGCCCCAACGATCTGTCTGATAGGAGAAGGACACCGAGACTAAGAAGAACATAAGGTAGGTCTCCAATACCACCTTACGACATCGTCGCGTTTTCTTTGCATCTGTTCTTTGATTCCTTTCGAACAGAAGCTTTTTCGTGGACAGATCACGTGTTGATTGGTTTGATCTAGAGTCAAGATCATCGCCACATCCACATTTGATCCGAACACTTCTGTCCATCGTAAAACCCATGCAAACCATGCAAGAACACGTACAAACTGATCTAATAGAAACTGATCATAAGATAGCATGCATGTGCATCATCGCATCTAGTTAAAGTTTGTGCATGATATTGATTGTTGTGAATCTTGTATGTGCGTGATCGCGTATAGAAGGACAAACTCAGGGAGCTGTTTACGACGAGCTGCCAAAACAAGGTTTCGAGATCCAAGAGCAACCAGAACCGCAAGAACAAGGCAAGTGCCCTTGACCATATTGATCCTATGTTTTGGAAAACTGTTTTGTTTGCTAAAAGGTTTGGGTGCTGAGTCAAACATGATGGGAAACCCTTTTATAGGAGTTTACTAGTTTTGGTTAAAACACCCTTGTCGCCAGGGAAGTTTATGAGTCGGGTATGGTTTTTACTTTTATGCTTTGCTGAGTCCATGGGATTACGGGAAGCGAGATAGATGTGTGTAGCTAACTGCACTCGTAAGATTTATGAGAAACTGATGTTGTTAATGAACATGGATCAGAGGGAGATCTAGGCAAGCTTGGGTTTGTGAATGAGGTAGAAAGAGATGGTGGTTTACTTGCCATAGATCTAAGGACTGGTTCATGCGAGCACATGCCAGGATAACAGTGCCACCACAAGGCCAAGTATGGGTGCGGCTTAGCTGACTAATTAGGTAAGTTGCTAGATTGTTATGGACCGTGGAAGGCGCGGGGAATGGGAGTCGAGTGAGGACTGCACTGGGAACTGCATGGCACAAGAGGGGGCCCGTGGGTGGGAGAATTAGAGATTCTAGCCTGCCAGTGAAACCTTAGTGAGTCCATACATCTAGTAGCCCCTTTGTAGAGGCTATTTTGTGATCTCTTGGCCATACACCGACGGTTTTGTACTCGTATAATGGAGGTTCTGCAGTCACCTACGGGTGACGAAATCACAAACTTGTGGGTAAAGAGGTACAAACTCTGCAGAGTCTAAAACTATCATGATAGCCGATCTTACGGTCACGAGCGCCTGGCCAACTTCCATGATTAGTTGGATGGTTATTTTGGGATGGTTTTGGATAGTTTTGGTTATGGTTTGATTTTGGTTTTGTTTTCAGGACTGTTGAGTCCGGGTAATAAGATTTGGTTGCATGATTGTTGAGTCATGGCAGCGAGATTGGTCTCGGCGTGAGACGGAATTGTTTATGATATAAAATGGTAGCGAATACGAGATGGTATTCGTGAGATGGTAGCAAATACGAGGAGGTATTCGTGAGCAAGAATGAGGTTGATTAATGTCTGACTGGGACATGGAAAGTGATGAACATAATGGAGGTATGATTGGTATTTTAATACATGATGGGATTACGTTCACTTAAAGTTAAGTTGCTGATTTATCATGGTGTTGATAAATAACTTTGCTTTCTGAAATGAGCCTTTTGTACCTACCTTGTTGTAAGCTACATATCATATTTTCCCTCACTTGCTGAGTACATCATTATACTCAAACTTGCATTATTATTTCATCATCAGCAACAGGAGAAGATTACTATGAAGACCAGGTGGAGCATTAGGCGTGTAATCTTTCCTCAACCTTGCCTGTGGGGATGGAGTCGAGATGGAGCCGCCGCTGCTGCTTAGATTGCTTCCGCATTAGTTAGAAGACTTCCGCTAGAATAAGGACTTCCGCTGTTAGATTAAGACTTCCGCTGTGAGCATGAGTCCAAGACTCATTAGATATTGTAATAAAACCCTGTTATTCGTGGTAATATATATTCTGAATTCAGTTTGTGGAACATATGTGTATGTGTGATGAACATCCTGGGCACACATATGCATCAATTCTCGGTTCCGTGGTTTTCCATAGAATTGAGGGCGTCACAGAATTTGTTTCAAGGTGGAGTTTGTTGATTCATGATCCAAATTCTAATGAAGATAAAAGAGGCAGGGTTTCTGTAGCGAAGCGGAGGCCCATCGTCGGGAGGCTTGGGCCGTAGTGAAGTGGAGGAAATCTGCCCATATGGTGGGCTGCGCAGCAGCCACGCCCCCCTCGTGAGAGGTATAAAAAGATTGTAATTTCCCATGATTGCAAACCTCCTGATATAGTGATATTTTGCCAGTTGGCCCCCACTTTTTCTCCTTCGACTTGGAGGGGTTTCCCACGTTAAAATTCTGTGTCTCCTCTGTTTTGATCTACATTTTCTTGTCATTTCATTCTAACAATTACATCTTCTTCGTGCCACAGGTTCGTCAACATTTGGTAGATGAACTTAAATTGACAATCAGGTCATCTTGCCTTATAATGCTAGGAATAACACTTTTTGGCTTGATAGTAGTTTCCAATGAGACATTCTTCTTTTGGCGGACCCGATAGAGATTGCTGGGATCAGGGTCAGGTTTGTGAGACACGGTTATGGCATCAACCAATGGGTAGGAACTTTTCTTGCATGGGTTGGTTTATGATAATTGGCTTTCTTCTAGACTACATGACCTTGACGAACATTGACTTAGCGGTTTTCTCATTTGGAAAGTCCATACATTGGCATCATGATCCCAATGCTCTCAGATTTTTTTGTGCAAGTGTTGATATAATGAGTCACGGGCAGTACCATACAGCTTGGTGGTCTTGGAGCTGTCTAGTGTACATCCTTGATTGTAATCATGCGGAAGCATTCATGCCATTGGAAGATGACCTACCGGTAAACAGCAATCCAGATCCTCTCCCCATCCCATCTTCAGGGCAAGGGTATCCCCACTAGGATGACGTGGTGGAATAGCAAGGGCAGAGGCTCAGCAGAGCCAATAAGTGTTCAATTAGCGTTGGGGTGTCTGGCCCCAAGATAAGACTCAACACAACCCAGTGCCATGGGACATGATAGAATATGAAGACGGAGACTAACTAGATGAATTTATATCATTAGGGACATTTAGAAACTATACAATATTTTTTCTTTAAGTGTCATTTCACCTTTTTGTAGCTGATCATGAAAGTTTGAGACTTGGAAGTTGAATCTTGGGAACTGTGATCATGTATGGAAGTTTTTGTTAAGCATGGTTGGAGTTATAGGAATAGAATTGATACTACCACAGTTTCTTGTGTCAGTGATTGTTATCTTGTTTGAACACTATGCGTTGCTTAGTGAGTCGACGAGCTCTTGATTGTACTATGTAGCTTGGTTACTCTTATTATCAGTTTGATAAAACCTTTTTATGAGTGATTGTATGGTTCAAGAACATCCAGTGTTTTGATTATGTGTATGGACATATTGCATTGTCAACTGATTTTCTGGATGTTTTTACTATGCTGGTTCTGGTATACCAAGACATGAATGCTATTAATAGTGAAAATAAATGCAAACTAATATGCATAGATCATGCATATAAAGTTGCCCGTAAAAGTTTTGATTGTAGAGAAGGTATGATCAATGAAAAGAAATTGTTAGTGCTGGATAAAACCGAAGCAATTACATTTACAATTCAGAAGTAGTTATTTTTTTCAAGAAACAGTTACTGTTTTCTGACAGCAGTATATATCAGTGCTATTGGTCAGCCTGTTCCACAGCGAAGTGTGGCGTGTCGATGTCAGGCGGGACGGCACAGCCGCATTCCTAGGTTGTGGGTGGCTATAGTTTGTGGTTGTGCCAGGCACGCCGCTTGGTTCATGGTGCTTCAGCACTAATGCGTCGGCACACTCACAGTTAAGGCGTTCGACACTAGCTTCTGCCTCCATGAGTTGAGCCACTCAATCAAATCTATGGGCAGGGCTCGTAGGCTGACCTGTTCTCCCCCCCCCCCCCGCCCCCCCCCCCAAAAAAACTCAGTCTCCTATCACTTGTCGAGTCCCTATGGTGCGTTGGTCGGTGATGACTGATTTGCGCTCAAATTATGGCGGGAACTGACTCTGAAACTAGTATAAATGGGACTCCTCACTCATTAGAACAAACACTATTTGAGCTTTAGTCACTTGTATACACACAGTACTTAGTGGAGTTTAAGCTTGTCGAAGTGTGTAGCCGACACTTCCCCCGGGCCAGCTCTGGGCAGCCCGCGGAGGTTCTTTTTCGGAGGGGCTAGTCACTCGCGGAGAGCTTCAGCGTTAGGGATGATTGAGGGAGAAGCTTGACACGGGGAGTTTTACGTGGTTCAGGCTGCTGGAGCGTAAAACCCTACGTCCATGGTGAGCAGAGCTGCTCGCTGTATTGCTTGCAGGTCAGAACCGGAGTCTTGAGCTTGAGGGTGTAAGATGTCGAATGGCTAGAGTGCGAGGGTGCGTATGAGGCGAACCCCTGCTAACATTGCCTACCCGAGCTTTTTATAGTCCAAGGCTCGTGCCACTTACAAGGTGGGCCCGGGACCCGACAGGTGGTCCCGGGGAGATTGCCTGCCATCTACCGTATCTGCAGTTATGCCGGTAGTTGTCTCTGGCGAAGGCTTACGAGTCTTCGTTCTGCCGCCCTGCCCATGCCGCAAGCTAGTCGTAGTGCTTGATGATGGCAGGGGCGGCAGGGGATGTCTTGTCGCTGTGTTTATTGGCAGGCAGGCTCTGACACGGCACGCCAGTCTGCGATGTGACTGGTCGCAACGGCACCTGACAGAGGCGTACTCCGCGTCTCCGCGTCTTGGGAAGGCACGGGTCTTGAATACCTTGTACGGGCAAGGTATGGCGCGTCTTTACTCTTGGTGCCTACCGCATGGGGGCAGGCAGCGCCGCTCTGCTGGCCACGTGGCGGGACCGGAGCTCTCCTCTAAGGAGAGGGAGGTCCGGCCCCGCGGGACACGTGGAGCCTTCGGAGCTCTCCCCGCGGAGGGGGGAGGTCCTGCTGCTGCTGGCCACGTGGTGGGCCCGGAGCTCTCCTTTGAGGAGAGGGAGGTCCGGCCCCGCAGGACACGTGGAGCCTCCAGAGCTCTCCCCACGGAGGGGGGAGGTCCGTCTCAGTTGGCCATGTGGCGGGTCCGGAGCTCTGCTCTGAGGAGAGGGAGGTCCAGCCCCGCTGGACACATGGCGCCGTCGGAGCTCTCCCTGCGGAGAAGGGCGAAGTCCTTGGGCATTTTCCCCTGTGCGCGGGGGTACCCCGTATTGAGGGTACCGACAGTGGCCTCTGGGCCCATCTCGGGGGAGATAGCAAGCCCGATGTTGGTCCTTCGTCTCTTCCATTCCACGCACCTTCTCTAAGACCCGCATTGACCATTGCCGGAGCACGAACAGTCGCGGGATCGTGGGAGCGTGTGCCCCACTTGATGGTTTCTTTTACTACGGCAGTTCCCAAGGCTGCCACTTCTGCACGTCGCAGCGCTTTTTTCGGGAACCGCCGAAGCGTCTTGCCAGCTCGTCTCCTTGGGAGACTGACTTCTTGGCCCACCGCTTCAGCTGGACGACTTGGGTCCACTTGTCATCGACGCTTGGTCTTGGAGCCGAAGCGGTTTCCCAAGCGGCGTATTCGAAGACTTTCGAGTCGCTTTGAATCGCACCTGGGAAGTTTTAAAAGGGGATCTTACCCGCATCGCGGCTTCCCTTCGCACTTCCCAGTACTTGCGTCTTCCTTGAGTTCTTGCGCCTTTGTCTTCCCTGTCCTTGAGCTTTCTCCTGCCATGGATTCCAACCTACCTCCGGAGAAGAAGCGCGCTCGGTCTCCTCCGATGGCGGCGTTTGCGCCGAGTCAGGGATCCAGGGCGCCTGCGCGCCCTGCTTCTGGAGATGGCGCCCCGTCCGGTGGCGACCCCAAGAGGCCTCAGGCTCATCATCCCGACGGGACTCCTCTTGAGCGACGACGGGCTGAAAGTTCCGGGCGTCGCGTCCTCCCTCCTCAGGCGGTGGAGCCTCGAGGGAAAGTGTTGGTGCGTCAATGCCCAGAGTCGAGCCAAGAGCTCCGGCGCCCCGGGCGTCTGGGTCCAGGTCGGCGTCCAAAGGGGCTTCAGAAGTATCCCCTGCTCCGCCAGCCCGGGCGACTGCGGGGAAGCCGTCGGCGGCGACGGCGGGCTCTAGCGGACCTATCCCGGATCGGAAGCCGGGTTCAGAGCCCGTTGGAGCGCTCGTGTCTCTCGGTAAGCGACGCCTACCGGATTCTAGAGCCTATGTTGTTTTCTTCTTTTCTTAACTCAGGAGTTTCCCATGTTTGTAGGGACTCCCCGAGTGCCAGTAACGCTCCCGTTTCCCGGCCATCCTCGACTAACGGGGGATCTGTGCCGCGTCGCTTGGATGTCGAGACGGTCGCCGCGGCCCCCAATCCAGCGCAAGTTCCTTCTGCGCCGGTCAGCCCGGCTTCTGTGGCAACGGCGACTCCTCCCACTCGTCCCCCTTCTCCGGCTCGGGAGCCAGCTGTCGGTGAGGGTTCGGCGGGTCCGGCTGTCGAAGTCCCGCCTCCTATTGCCGGAGCGGGAGGAACTGCCACACGCCTTACGGTGGGCAGCAAACCAGGGCGTCATGCGAGCGAGCCCGCCCCAGCGCCGGCTTCTCCTGACCGGCACCTTATCCCGGTTGCCAGAGCGTTGACTTCTCCCGAAGACGACATGATGGAGGAGGTCGGGGGCGCCGCTCCGGCCTCTGCCGCCCCGCTGCCCCTGGCAGACGCCCTCGTGCTCGCCCAGACGAGCGTCCGACAGGTCTTGGCCGCGCTCGGTCGTGAGCGGGAGGAGCAGGTAGGTGAGAGGGATCGCCTCCTCACCTAGGGGGGCCTTTCAAGGAGAGGACCACGAAGGTCAAGGGGGAGCTCGACTCTAGGCGGGCGTCGCTTGATGTCATGAAGGAACTCCTCGACCGTCAGAAGAGGGTCGTCGACCGTATAGACTCCGAGACGTGGCGGCTCCACAAGGAGGCCCGCGCGTCTCACGCTCAGGCCGACGAGCGTCTCTCTGCCTTGGAGGATCTACGCCTAAAGATGGAGCGCCGTGAGCGCGCCGTCGCGGAGCAGGAGCGCTCTGCGGCGGCCGAGGCGGAGAAGATCGCCGCACGGCTGGCGGCTGGCGAAGGCGACCTGAAGGCTCGTGCCAAAGAGCTGGAGGCCCAGGAGGCAGACCTGGTCGCAAGGGAGGAGGATGTCTCCCGGAAGCACTAGGCGGCCCTGGACTAGGAGCTGGCAGCCGACTTCCGAGCTTCGGACCAGCTTCAGGAGAGTTCGCTGGCCACCAAGGAGAAGGAATTCTCCGAGGGGGGCCTTGATACCTTGCTAGCAGCCCGCCACGAGGTGGAGGAGCTGCTGGCCTTGCGGTCCTCCGAGGCCCAGGCGGTCTCGAACTTCGTAGACCAGGCAGGGTCCGCCCTGGTCCCTCTCGTCTTTAGCCTAGTGAAGGCAGCGGCCCCGGCGCAGAAGGTGACTGAGGTGATCCCTGCGCTCGAGTCTATCAGTGCCAAGTTGAATAGGCTCGAAGCGGTGGTCGCCGGCGAGCTCGAGGCCGAGGGGCGGGACCTGGCCATGGAGGTCGCTACGCACGTGTTGGCGTGCTTCCGGAGCCGGAATCCCTCCTTCTCCCTGGAGCCTGTGAGTCAGGGCCCCTCCGTGGAACAGTAGGAAGCCGCCAGGGTCGAAGTCCGGGACGTGGCCGCCCTCGTGGCCTCTAGGTTCCGGCGAGAGCCAGGGGAATCCTAGGGCTTGTATCTTTTCCCTTCTGTTTTTTTATTGAGTCTGTAGTCCAGCTCATGGAGCCTTGAACGAATAGACTCCTGTTATTTTCTGTGTCTGTGTGCTTTTTTTTCTTCTTGGTTTGGCCTGGCCGAGTCCTTAGCTCCGCAAGGTACCCAGAGGTCTTCACCAATCTTGAAGCCCAGCACAGACACCTTCCACGCGTCCTCATCGTGTTAAGGGCCCCGGAGGTCTCCGGAACTTGCCCCGTGAGAACGGGGAGGTCCGGATCTACCGACCACGTGGCGGGCCTGGAGCTCCCCTCTGAGGAGAGGGAGGTCCAGCCCCGCGGGACACGTGGAGCCTTCAGAGCTCCCCCCGCGGAGGGGGGGTCCAGCTTCTACCGACCATGTGATGGCCCGGAGCTCCTCATGTGGAGAGGGGAGCTCCGGCCCCGCTGGACACGTGGGGCCTTCGGGGCTCGCCCCTGCAGGAAGGGCGAAACCCAGATGCTTCGGTCTTGTGCTGGAGTAGTCGACAGCTCTTTGCCCCCCCTTCATGCGGCTCTCGTAGCTAAAACCTGGAGATCCTGCACAGAGGTAGAGGAAGCGTAATTCTCCTCGGGGGGTTCTCCCCTCCTCGTCTCGTAGTCTTATTTGGCTTACGGTCCTAGTCCAGTATACGGGGCTTGGGCAATTCTGAGCGCGAGGCGCCGGGCCTCTGGCTCCCTCTGAGGTCAGGGTACGACCGTCCGGCCCCTAGTACCGCACCGTACACCGGGGAAGAAGAGTGCACAGGCTTTGGGTACGGAACCAGGCAAAGCGGCTGTACTCCCCTGGACCTCCGAAGGGCAGGGCGCGCACGCTTTGGGTCGGAACCGGCAAAGCAGGCTACACACCCTGGACCCCCCATGCACAGCGCAGGCCTTTCCTGGAGGTGACCAACTAGCACCGCAACACCTGACTGGGGGAGGCCTGAAAGGCCCCCTGGCCATCGGTAGGTGCCTCAAGCGCAACCTCCTTTGGTAGGATAGCAAATGCTGACTATGGATGAGAGCGGGAAAGGGGAGCTAAATGTACGTTGAGCATACATAGAAAGTGCGGTCATAGAAATTAATGCGTAATTTAAATGAGCACATAAGCGAGAGCGTGGTAGAACAGGTTTCTGCGTCAAAGCCCATAGGAGGAAGACAGGCTGAACATGGAGGCAACGACCCGCCCCATTAAGAAGGGAAGCAAGACTCTACGCACTTGGGGTCGGAACCAGGCCAAGCTGGACGTAGTCCTGGACCGTCCCTAGAGGCTTAGCTGCTCCTAGCGCTGTTCCTGGAGCCTATGGGATCTATTACAGAAAGGTAAAGGCCTGTTCTACTAAGGCTCATGAGGTAGAACTTACTGTGATGTTCCGTGCTCCAAGGGTTCGGCAGCGGATCCCATCCTTGGTGGAGAGGCGTGTGTACCTGGGACGACAACTTTCGTGACTCGGAAGGGACCTTCCCGGCTGGGGGATAGTTTATAGGTCCTTCGCGGGAAAGTGTGTGCCGCGGCACCAGGTCGCCTTCTTGTAGCTCCCAGACGCGCTTGGTCCTTTGGCGGTAGTGCCCGAGCACCAGCCGGGGCTGTGCGTTGTGGGGTGTTGCCTGCAATCGTGCCTCGCCAACGAGGTCGATATCTTCACGCTTGAGCGGGTCCTGCGTGGCTTCTCCCGGGTGCCCCGGGGTACCTTCCCCTATCGGCTCAGGCCTACAAGAGGTAGGAAGACCCGGACTCTTCTTGGGAGACCCAGGATGTTTTCCTCCATTGGCTCAGGCCGACAGGAGGTTGACGGATCCTGAGCGGCCCCCGGGAGGTGAGACCGAGGCACAGAGACGTGCACTTGGGTGGAGCTGGCCCGGTTCTGCACCGCCGGGGGCTGGTGCTTGGGCTGCTGCAACTGCTTGGAACTTCTCCAAGGCTGATACCGCAGCAGTGCAGTCTCCACAGATCTTTTGGGGCAGCCATAGTCGGTTACCGCCCTGACTCGTCGTCACTGGAGCTGGAGTCCTCATAGTTGTGTACCGTCTTTATGGCGCGCTGAGGCTCCTGGAACCCCACCTGGTGGCCGACGTTGTCCGGGGCGTCGACCTTCTGTTTGCCCTCTCTTTGACGGAAGGGAGGGGCATCAGCTCGCAGCTGCTTCCCCTTGCGGAAGCGCTCCGCGAGCTTCTGAATCTCCAGGCACTCAGCAGCAGTATGGTAGCTGGTGTCGTGCACGGGGCATGGCTCGCCTTGGCCACCATCTGGAGCTGGTGACTGTCGCTGCCTCTTGTCGGGGCGTGTCCCCCGAGCTCCGCTGGGTGCTGCTGCTGCAGCAACAGGAGCTGCGGTCGGTGGCTTCATCTTGCCACCGCCCCGGTTCTTGATCTTCTTGCCGCTTCCGTGGGAAGCAGTGCCAGATCCGGGCTGTCCTGCTGACTCGGAGGCTGGCAGTGAGTGCCAGTTCCGCCCGTCTGCTGCCCTGGCGCACTTGTCCGCTAGGCTGAAGAGCTCTGAGATGTCGTGAACCTCTCTGGCCACGAGCTTCTCGAGCATCTTCTTTTCCCATACACCCTGCCGGAACGCCACCACCAAAGAAGCATTGTGAATATGCGGGATGGTGTTCCGCACCTGTGAGAACCGCTGGATGAAGGAGTGCAGCGTCTCTCCAGGTTGTTACTGGATGGCGTGGAGGTCGAGCTCCGTGCCAGGCCGGGTGTAGGAGCTGCTGAAGTTAGCAGTGAACTGCCGGCAGAGCTCTCCCCAAGAGGTTATGGAACCCTGGGGGAGGTTCATGAGCCAAGACCGGGCTGGGCCGGTCAAGGCAACGGGGAAGTAGTTGGCCATGATGGCCTCGTCCCCTCCTGCAGCAAGTATGGCGGTGGAGTAGATCTGGAGGAACTCCACCGGGTTGACACTGCCATCGTACTTCTCGGGCAGGTGCGGCCGAAACTTGCGTGGCCACCTCGCGAAGCGAAGGTGTGGCGCTAGGGCTGCACATCCTGCTCCTGTTGCTGCAGGCGTTGGTGCCACGAACGCTTAGTTCGCTGCTGGCACTGTGTACCCCGGTATGGGCAAGGCTGTGCCATAGACCGGGGGCACCGTTTGCAGGGCATATGGCTGGGGCATATGCTGCGTAGTGTATGCCTGGGGCAGAGATTGCGTGGTGAACGTCTGCGCCTCAGGCTGGGTTGAGGCAGTCGACATGATGTCGCCGGCCTCCTGGTTGCGACGCCTTTCTCGTCGTCGCTCAATGAACACCCGGACATCTTTGCCCAAGTGGCATCGTTCCAGCTCCGTCCTCAGGTCCGTCGATGGGAGCCTGGTGGAGCGGGAATCTGCCGTCTGCCCGTCAACCGTTGGCGTGCGCATCAGCGACACAGCCTGTTGGCCAGGACGTCGTCCCCGCCGAAGTCGATGGTTTGCGGTGGCGACGACGAGACGGTCTACCTCGCGAATCCACTGCTGGGTCGCTGACTGAGGCGTATTCCCAGCAGGTGGATTGTGCAGTAGCACTCTTGCTGCAGCTAGCGCGCCCCCATGGAAGACGCTCAGAGCTCCAGAGGATCTCACGCTCGCTGGAGCCTGCGCTGCCGGAGTCGGCGCTGCCAGAGTCGGCTGCTGGCTTCCAGCTTGCGCCGACACACTCCGTCCAGAGTGTGTCGAGACGTAGTCCCCGCTAGTCACCGTTCGTCGTGAACGTGGGCGGGGAGAGCTTGCCGCTGAAGGAAGCTTCGTCATCTTCGCCGGCAGAAGCTCGTCGCGCAAGGGAAAAGCCCCCTACCTGGCGCGCCAAATGTCGAAGTGTGTAGCCGACACTTCCCCTGGGCCTGCTCTGGACAGCCTGCGGAGGTTCTTTTTCGGAGGGGCTAGTCACTCGCGGAGAGCTTCAGCGTTAGGGACGATTGAGGGAGAAGCTTGACACGGGGAGTTTTACGTGGTTCAGGCCGCTGGAGCGTAGAACCCTACGTCCACGGTGAGCAGAGCTGCTCGCTGTATTGCTTGCAGGTCAGAACCGGAGTCCTGAGCTTGAGGGTGCAAGATGTTGAATGGCTAGAGTGCGAGGGTGCGTATGAGGCGAACCCCTGCTAACGTTGCCTACCCGAGCCTTTTATAGTCCAAGGCTCGTGCGGCTTACAAGGTGGGCCCGGGACCTAACAGGTGGTCCCTGGGAGATTGCCTGCCATCTACCGTATCTGCAGTTATGCCGATAGTTTTCTCTAGCGAAGGCTTCCGAGTCTTCGTTCTGCCGCCCTGCCCATGCCGCAAGCAAGTCGTAGTGGTTGATGATGGCAGGGGCGGCAGGGGATGTCTTGTCTCTGTGTTTATTGGCGGGCAGGCTCTGACACGGCGCGCTAGTCTGTGATGTGACTGGGCGCAACGGCACCTGACAGAGGCATGCTCCGCTTCTCCACGTCTTGGGAAGGCGCGGCTCTTGAATACCCTGTACGGGCAAGGTATGGCGCGTCTTTACTCTTGCTGCCTACCGCGTGGGGGCAGGCAGCGCCGCTCTGCTGGCCATGTGGCGGGCCCGGAGCTCTCCTCTGAGGAGAGGGAGGTCCGGCCCCGCGGGACACGTGGAGCCTTTGGAGCTCTCCCCGCGGAGGGGGGGGTCCGGCTGCTGCTGGCCATGTGGTGGGCCCGGAGCTCTCCTCTGAGGAGAGTGAGGTCCGGCCCCGCAGGACACGTGGAGCCTCCGGAGCTCTCCCCGTGGAGGGGGGAGGTCCGGCTCAGTTGGCCATGTGGCGGGTCCAGAGCTCTCCTCTGAGGAGAGGAAGGTCCGGCCCCGCTGGACACATCGCGCCTTCGGAGCTCTCCCTGCGGAGAAGGGCGAGGTCCTTAGGCATTTTCCCCTGTGTGCGGGGGTACCCCGTATTGAGGGTACCGACAAGGCTGTAGAGAGGAGCCTCTCTAGTTTCCAAAGTATTTTGGGAAAGGTATGGTTCATGCATCTTTTATCTTATTTGTGACTTTATGCTATTTAGTAATCTTAGTCTATTATTATTCATATGATTGGATGATGCGTTTCTTGTTTGATTGTGGATTCCATACATGTGATAGGACTAGTTGTTATTATGATAATGTAGTAATGCTATTATTATGTTATCATAAACACCTTAGTCCTCCACTATAGTTTGAGTGTGTAAGGTATGAATATTTTAGTATCAATAACTTAGTGCTTAGAGATCCATCATTTGTTCAGTGATATTTAGGTTAGTAATTGTCTTAGAATGATATTTGTACCATGGCTTCTAAGTTATCTACTTAGTGTACAAACGTCATGTTTGGGTACTTAAAATAGCATTGACAGTCTCGTAGACCAACGGGGTGTAGGGATAGGCGGCAGGTGGTGACAGCCCTACCCGTCCTTCATAATCCTCCATGTTCAGCTACGCCAGAGGTTTTTAGCGGGAGTCACCAGGCAGACCAAGTGTAAGCCTGCGCCCAATATAATTGGATCACTAAACACTAGGACTCATCACTAGCATATGCTCATGTAGACTATTAGGCTATGCATATGTATATTAGAAGGACAATAGGAACGACTCCCCCTTAGTCTAAATCTCACTGAGAGTAAACTATCTTAATTAGAGTAGGTGCTTAAGTGTGTATCACACTACCTCCTTATCATCATTTACCCTCCTACTTGAATAACTCATTAGGAAAATCCTTTACTAACCATACATGTAGTTATGCCATACTTGACCGCCTTCATTTGAGATAAATACGGTACCCTTGGGAATACTCATGGGTGAAATGCTACAATGGTATTTTCCGTGCGCTTGCACATCCTTTCTGTCGTCATGAAGAATGCCAACTTACTCTAGGGTGCATTATAAGAATGTTCCTTGATCCTTCTGTTTCCATTGCCACGAATGTTCTATTAATGTAGCTTAGTGTGTGCCAACAAGCATTTCTGGCGCCGTTGTCAGGGAAGGCACAAAATTGAAGCATAGATACTCTAGGTATTTAGGGATCCTAGTAGTTATTTAATAGGGTAACCTTTATTTATTTTTGTATTCTTTTGATATGAAAACAAGGTAGTGTATGATCGGTTTCTGCTTGCTGCCAAACTACGTTGAATATCCCGAATCACTTCTGAGATGAGATCGACCTCATGTCGCTCCTCCTCAAGTGATCCTTTCGGCAAGTCGATCAGCTAATTCCGCACCATCAAGCTTCACGCCAATAGATCAAAAGACTCTCCGTGAGTTCTCTGCTCCCTCAGTGGCCAATGTGCCTATTGGGCCTACTATTAACATGGGAGACATGAACTTTGTGATCAATACAGACCGTATTACTATGATGCAGGCTAGCCCATTCTATGAAAAAGACAATGAGGATGCAAGTGCCTATTTGCAACAATTTCTGAAGATTTGCAGCACTTTCAAGATCAAGGACGTCACCTAAGATGTCATCCATCTTAAACTATTTTCGTTCTCTCTTCTTGGGAGAGCGAAACGGTGGTTCTATGCAAACCCAAGTGCGGTGGATACTTGGGAAAAGTGTTCTACGGCATCCTCATAAAATTCTTCCCTGTTGGGCAAAACCAATGCCCTATGTGGAAGAAGTTCAAACTTTAGCAAAAGAGCCAAAGGAATTTGTTTTGATACCGTCAGCTCGTCATCATGTCGATACTGCTGCTGGAGGTGTCTCCTTGCTGACAGTCTGAAAAGCCAAAGAGTTGATCGAGAAGATGGTGGCAAACAAGGGATGGAGCAATGAATGACTCCAATCCGAACAACGAGACATGCACACCTTGAACGAGGTGGAAATGATCGCTGCCCTCCTCATGAAGAAAGTAGAAAGCCAAGCCATATGAAGTTTTTGGCACAGCCCAAGCCTTGGATGTCCACATGACGTGCGAGGTTTGTGAAAACACAAGACATATGGGGAGTGATTACCCCGAAATCCGTGAGGATGCCTTATACTTGAGGAACAATGGAAACAACACAAATGGATACCATACAGGAGGTAAGGGGTGGAACCAACCACACCCATTTTGTGAAGGGGGCTACAATAATGGAAACAACCTCAACAAGCCCCACTTGAGTGAACTTGCCATTAGCCAGCTGAAAATCAACGAAGCCATGTCAAAAAGACTCAGCTAATGACAAGATTCTGGAAAGCATCCATGCAAACATAGAAGGACTATCCTCATCTTTCAAGAAGCAGTTGAGCTTCAACAAGATACGAGAAACCCAACTAGCTGAACTGGTGATCGTTCTTCACCAATGGAGCCGGGGAAGAATCTGGGGCAACCCAAAACTCCCCTAGAGAATGTCAATGGCCGTGACTATGAGAGGTGGCAAAAACACTTGAGATCCACTGTACCTTCAGCAACGAAAGGAGGTGGATGAAAGTGAAAAAAAGAAAGTATTTTATGGCAAAAGATAAGGAGTAAACCGAGACAACGATATTGCAAATTGAAGATACAAATTTCATGACATTCCTTCAATGTAGTAGGAAGCCAACTGTGGATTAGTAACTCAACCGCTTCATTGAAGTAATTCAGAAGATCCACATCAATGTGCTCTTGTTAGATGCGATGTAGGTACCCACTTATGCTCTCTATCTCAAGGACATATTGAACAACAAGAGGTTGTTGCCCACCATAAAAATTGTCAAGTTGACAAAACATTGTAGTGCTACCATACTCAACATGCTTCTAGAAAAGAAGAAAGATACAGGGTGTCCCACCATCTCATGTTCAATTGGGACTCAACACATTGACAAGGCCCTTTGTGATCTTAATGCAATTGTGAGTGTCATGCCAACGGTGGTCTTTGACATGCTCAATTTCACGACACAATCTCCAACACTGATGCAACTTCAGCTGGCCGATTCTTCGATCCGCTACCCCGCGAGAATCGCCAAAGACGTTCGAGTGAAAAATCCGAGATTGCTTAATCCCCATGGACTTCGTTGTGCTTTAAATGGAGGTTGAAAAGGAAATGTCTCTCATTATTTGGTGCCTTTTCCATAGCACCATGGACGCTCGCATCAATGAAATGGATGAAGAAATCTGTTTCCACATAAATGGCAAGTAGGAGAAGTTTGAATTTCAGCCAAGAAATGAGAAATGATACATGATCTAGGTCGAGTATGGTGCAAATGTGAAACAAATCAAGGAAGTTGAAGTGACACCTCCGCGAGTGGAGAACCAAATTGCATTTCTGAGGAATCTTATTCAAGAAGAAACACTGTTGTTATGTCCACACAAACAATTCAAGGCAACAGGGAGGCCAGACCCATCTGAACGGCCCAAGTCCATGAGGCCACCAAGGAAAGAATGGCGGAAGAAACAAGTAAAGCCGTCTGAGTCTTCTTCTCCGTGCTCGGATGCTAAGTCATCAAGTTGAACACGGTGGAGGAAAGTCCCGCTCATCGAACTTTAGAAGATTTGGATGAGATCTTGCCAATAGTAAAATTGGTAGTTATCTCATATTTGCTTTCTCTCAATCATGTTTAATTTTTTTTCCTATTTAGTTGCATTTTTCATAGCATGTTTGGATTTTTATTTGCATGTGGAGAATTTTAATTCTCATATATTTTTTATTGAAAAATTTGGATTTGAGAAAAGGTTTATTTGGAATATATATTTTTGAGCAGATATCCTCAAACTTGGGGGGTCCACCACTAAGGCATGGTGACCTGGTTATTGTACTTGCAGCCGGTGGTCGGCTTAAGTCCAAAAGATTTCTATCTTGGACCATCTTAGCCATTCTAAGGTGGCGGGATTTGATAATCTTACCCCTTGTAGGAGTAGTTTTTGACTCCTTTTAGAGAGTTTTTGTCTTGGTTTATCATAGCCCTGCATGTTTTCCTTGGTATTGTTTTCATTATTGCTTGATTCATCTTGCAAAAATTGTCTTTCTTCGCACAGTTTCTTAACTAGAAACACTGTCATGTCAGAAGATTTGCCTGCCACTTTCCCCCTGAGTCCTCTATTCATTTGATGATGCAGGACATGTTCATCATCCCTCTAACAGATGGTCCTTGCTGATTCTTACATTTATGAGGTCTTTACTTGCTAACTCCATCGGGGAATGATTCTTGTGCATCCTGTTTCGTCTACGCCACTTGGTTTTCTCTTGCCCTAACATGTCTCTTGGGGAATCACCTTATTTTCTTGAACGGGTATCATATAACAAGGATTCCTCCCTGTCAGTTATTAGCGATTTCTATGAGCCGTGACATGGTGGTTCGTTTGGAGCATTGTCGTCATTCAGATTTCTGACTAGTAACTAATGTGCCGAGCATTCGTCCTCAAGTTGGCCTAGCTAAGAACACAAAGAGATTATACTGGATCAGGCAAGATGCCCTACGTTCAGTCTGGGGTGTTTCGCTGTTCTTTCTTGAGAATGGGGGTGGTTCTCTTACAAGTGCCAAAACATCATCCCTAGAGGATCGATCGGCTCCTCGCTTTATACTTGCTTGCGTCGCCTATCTCATTAGAAGTGAGGCGGGAGTCATGGGCACAGGGACAACTTTTCCCGTCTTACGTCGGCCGGAATACTCAATGGAGTCGTCGTCTCGAGAGTCCGCCATCCTTCCTACCCCCGTCTTGTCGCTGGAGTTAGCCATACTGGAGCATACGCACTCCCCTCACATTACTCCTCTTCTGTTCTATCGAAGGGGACCGGCATTCAATGCTCCCGCCAGGGAAGGTACTCGAGTGCCTCCCCACTTAGTCATGATGGCGCCCGCTGTGCATTGAAGGCCATCCACTTCTCACCTACTCGAGGTCGGGGCTCGGGCTTTCCCTCCAAGGTCTTCCCTTCACCCGGACGCCAGGGGGAGGCCCCACGGTTCCCCCTTGGGGGTCGAGATTGGGGCCCTCATCCTGTCCGCTCCATCTTCTTTCAAGCTCAGGCTTAGGCCACATCCTTCGTTCACCCCCCCCACAGGGAAGGCTCACCGTTCTCCCCTTGGGGGCCAGGGTCAGGAACCCCGTTAGTAGCCCTCGAGCCCTTGATCGATCTTGCTGATTGACCAAGGTCTGAACTCCGTTTGGCTTCGATCCTGCACAGCCAAAAACAAGGAGAAGATCGTTAGTGCATGATTTATCTTGCGTAGCCGCGACGAATGAACCTCCGACAGCCGGCCACGACTTTCGGTCATCCCCACCGGGGCCCTGCAGCTATCCCCTGAGCACTCTTTCGAGGGGCCAAGTTGTCAGTATGGTGAGTTCGCCTTGCTCTCCATCCGTGAACAGTTCGTAATTTGGAGGGCTCGGGCCAATTTGGGCTTTCCTCGATGGTCGAGCCCCAGGCCTGGTGAATTGTCTATCGGGTAGAACCGAGTGAAACCCATCCGTCCTGTTCGTTTGGTGTGTCAAAATCATTGTCCCTGCTTCACGCTGTGGGGCTTTCTGGTTAGGGCTTGGTGCCCGTGTTTCTTAAGATCTCTGCTAAAGGCATGCACGTGGTTTCCGAGCTCATCGTCGGCTCGAGCGGCTCGATGCCGACCCTTCTGGGGGTTAAATTGGTGCTCGCGGGTAGGGATGAAAACGGATCGGATATTTTCCGATCCGTCCGCAACCGTTTTCGAAGATATCCGATCCATATCCATTTTGGTCGGATTTTTTTCGGATACGGATATGGATTCGGATATTGTAAATCGGATATCGGATCGGATATGGTTTTCGTTAAAATCCGTCCGTTTTGTCGGATATCCATATTGGGTCGGATATATCCGAACAATGTCCGAACACATATCCGACCCAATTTAGTCTCCACAGGCCGCAGCCAGCCGGCCCAGCCCACGGGGCCCACACCTGTCTCATTTCAGATTTCAGTTTCGATCTCCCCCCCCCCCCCCCGCCGCCGCGACCAACCACCTAGGGCAGGCAGGAGTTGAGCACTGCGCACCCCGGGCCCGGGCGACCTGCGACCTGTCGGAGCCCCCCCCCCCCCCCGCCGACCGACTGCGGCCGCCCCCCCCCCCCCCCCCCCCCGCGGGCGACCTGCCGGCCCCGGCGCTCGGTGCCTGCCGCCACCCCCTACCCCGCCGAACCGACTGCCGGCGTTCGGCGCCGCCAGCGCCCCCCCCCCCCCCCCGCGGGCGACCTGCCGGCCCGGGCGCTCGGTGCCTGCCGCCGCCACCCCCCCCCCCCCCGCCGCCGACGTCGACCAACCAAGTGCCGGGCGTTCGGCGCCGCCAGCCCGCGGCCGCCCCCCCCCCCCCCCCCCCCCCGCGGGCAACCTGCCGACCCGGGCGCTCGGTGCCTGCCACCCCCCCCCCTCGCCGACCGACCGCTTGGCTGGTGCCCCCCGCCCCCCCCCCCCCCCACGACTGCCGGGGCTGGTCTCCTCCCCCCGGACGACTGCGGGCAGTCAGCCAGAGTCACGGGCGCGCCTCGGTTGGCACTGGCAGCACCGCGTTTGATCCTTGGTTCTGCCCCAACAGCTCCTTGCACCGACCTCCGCGTTTGTCCCTAGCGTCGACGAGGTAGATGTATATTTATTTTCTGCAATTTTTATGATTAGCGGTAGTGGTGTTAACTACTTAATTCACTTTGTCGTTCGTTTAGTCCAACAATGGAAGAGACACCCACTAACGCGTCGGCTTCGAAATCAGCGCCTACACGACATCTTCTTTTGGGGTCCTCTCCAATACTACCGACCGGTATAAGTATTACTTATTTATTAGAAAAATTAGTTATTTGTTCAAGTGTATGACAATAAAAAAATTCGTATGCAGGAATGTCTATTGCTACTGCTAGTAGTAATGTTGCCGCATCTTCTTCAAGTGTAAATGTTGTTGCTAGTGACAATGTTGAAGTTGTTGCTAGTGATGATGATGATGATGGTAATGGAAGAGCTACAAAGAAGGCTAAGAAAGCCACTTCAGAAGTGTAGCAACATTTTACTAAGGAGGACCATTTATGTATTAAGTATTATGTATGAACTATTTGTTTCAAGTTTCATGTACGAACCATATATGAATTTAATGTGGATGTACTTTGTATTAGATGTATGAAATATAAATTATATGTTACTTGTGAATTATTTTTCCGAAACAAATATCTGAATTCCGTCCGATATCCATATTTTTCCGATCCGATGAATCCGTTTCCGATACATCCGACATATCCGATATCATATCCGTTTCCGATAATATCCGATCCGATCCGTTTCCGAAATTTTTAATATGGATATGGATATGGAAAAGCATTTCATCCGTCCATATCCGTCCGTTTTCATCCCTACTCGCGGGGCTGGGACTTGGTCACAGAGAGGTGTCGGGTGGATTCGCACTGCCCATGTTGTCTAAATCACGGACCGCCTCACATCACCTGCCCCTCACTCGAGGGCACCTGGCTTTGAGCCTTTCGCAGGCCAGCCTTAGAACCCGTGGCTTATCAAGCCCGTTATGTGAGCGAGAGTCTTACCTTCCTCCCGTTAGTCATGTTGTCCTCTGTGCTCAGCGGAGTTGAGGAGATGCCGCTCGACTCAGCTCTCGCATTGCGGTCGTGGTTACGGGTCGTGAAGTTGAGTAGTTGCCACATGGTGGTTCTTCATCGCCTATCCATGCTTCACTGGCAGCCTCCGGTTTCGAAGCCCTCCTGGCGAGAGGGCGTCTCCGATGGCGAGGTGGCTGCGCTAGCACCGCTTCTCTCTCAGCAGGAGCATATTCAGGGGAGGGTCCTCATCGGCACGGCCCTTATCTATGTCTTCGTGCAATGAAGGGTAGAGCCCCTTCCGATCCGGGGGCACCCAATGTGGGAGTATTCTGGCATGACGGACCCGATGAGAGAGTTGGAGGTGGAGATATCGTCATCGGAGGTGGCAACGAGGATGAAGTAACTTACAGGGGTGGCCCTGACAGGTGATGTTGCGCTTGCTGTGGCCGCCATGGCCGCGGACTCAATCTTCACCCATCCGTGCGTCGATCCACGCGGGTCGTCCCCAGCTTGGGACGTCCCCCCTGGTGTCTGGACATGCGCCGGACCTAGTGCTAAGGAAGAGCAAGGTGAGGGGGCGCCTTTCCTCTCTTCGGGTATGATCCCAATCATGGAAGTTGGGGTTGGGGCGATACTACGCCGCTCAAAAAGGTATGGCTTTTCTTCTTGTCACGATGGTGTTGAATGATGAAGGCGCGCGGATTTCTTACTGTCTCTTGTGACATAGGAGGTTGGACCTGGGTGTCGGCATTCCAGTTGAGAAGCCGGCTGTAGCGGTCGCCCTCTCTTGCGGTCACCCCTGTGAACTCGGGGTCGGCTGGGGTCCTGGCTTCAAACACCGCCGGGCCGGCCGTGGGCCTGTCGCCGCTGCCTCCTGCCTCCACTGAGGCAGGGATGATTCCATGGGACTCGGGACTTCTGCCGCCAGTTGCGCCTGACGGTGGGTCAACCGAGGGATTGGCTCTAGCTTCATCCGTTCTTCCAGGAGCAAACCCCTCACCAATTATCAGGGCGGTCCGGGCCAGGCTTGCCAAGGATCCGGCTCCGGGCATGGCTTTGGAGGAACCCGTTCTTCATTCCAGGTCACTGGTCGTGGGGCCCTGTCCGGACGGTCCTTGCTCTACTCAAGAGGTCCACACTTCTGGCTCAGAGGGGCCGGTGTTGGCGGCCGACCGGGGAGGCCCTAACCTTACCCTGGACGTCTCACCGTCAGAGCTCACAACGTGGGAGCAAGCTTGCAAGGATGTCAAGAGCTCCTGCACTGAGCTCACTACCACTCAGGCGAGCCACATGGCCGGGTATGAGCGTGTGGCTGGCACGCTCGATCGGCTTCAAAGAGTGGCCCCAGCAGTCGGGTGAGGATCTTGGTTATTTTTTTTGCCTTTTCCGCTCGGTGATCTTGTTTTGCCTTGAGCACTTTCTGTTTTTTGCAGGGGCTGGTCCGGTGGGTAGCTGAGAAGTTGCGTCTCGCTCGAGACAGTGAACTCTGTTGACTGGAGGCAGAGTCTAAGCTTGCCGTCGCACAGGCGGAGCTTGCTCAGGCCCACGCAGAGGCCGCACGATCTGCTAAGGAGAGGACGTCCGCGATCGCCAGAGCGGAAGCGGGTGATGCCGAGCTCGCAGGAGATCAGGACGAAGCTTGGGCCGCTTCAGATGATGCAGCCAATGCGCGGGTGGCCACGGGGGCCAGCACCAAGGGGGCTCGGGTTGCTTAGGATGCCGTGGTCATGGCAGATCGTCAACTCTCTAGTAGTCTACTTTTTGTCCTTGTGATCTTTCTCGGCGCCTTTGTGCTCAGCTTTGTGTCGTTTCTTTAGAGTAGGCCTTCTTTATGTCTGTGATCTTTCTCGGTGCCTTCGTGCTCAGATTTGTTTCAATTCTTTAGAGATGAAGGGTCTGCTGGCTGAGGTGGAGAAGAATCTCTGTGACCAGGATGCGGAGCTTGTGGGTCTTCGTTCCCGGATCTCCGAGGTCCATGGTGATCTGCAGGAGATTCATGCCATGGTAACTGCAGCCTGCAATCTTATCCTAGGCCCTCCTGAGGAGGCTACCTCGGACAAGGACTCCATCGGGGCTCAGCTGGGGAAGGTCTCCGAGGAGGTCAACGCGCTCCGGTCGAGTTTTGACAACCTTCAGGATGCCAGGCACTCCGTTTAACGTCTAGTGCTCAGGGAGTACTCGGATGAGAGACTCGGAGCGGAACTATCATCGGTCGAGGATCGGCTAGTGACCCGTCTGTTGCCCTACAGGGGCACCGGGGCCATTTGTGGGGCTCGGATGGCCTTGGGTGTGGTGTTGTCGCACTACCCCAGGGTCGACCTCGAGGCCTTGGGGGAAGGTTTCGCTGATGGCCTGTCCAACCCGGAGCTTTGGGAATTCCTTAGATGGGTCGAGCCGGTGGCCCGGTCCCTGTAGAAGATGGTCCCTGACGACTGCATCCAGCAGATGGAGGAGACGGAGAGACAAAGGCTAGGGTAGCCTGCCAGTAGTCTTGTATTTTTTTCTTTAGTTTCTGTAAAGATTCTTTCTTTTTAAGGAATGAAAAGGAGATTGGGCTTTTGACTTATCTGGCTTGCTTGTATCGTGCCTCCTCCGGCTTGCTTGGACCATATGTGAGGACCCGACGGCCCCGACAAACCAGGATCTCGCTGAGGGGTGCTGCGATAGACAGCACCGGATAACACACATAAAAGGCAATAAACGCAAGCAAAATTTTATTACATAATCTTGTTTATCAACATAGTTACATCAAAATAACATTAAGTCTACACTCGCGGGCGTAGACTAAGAAAAATATCTCACATTCAGCCCATGAACATGATCCCACTAGCACACATGCACACATTAACACGGCGTCGTGCACGGCTCCCACTCGACGGTGGTTTCCCCTTGGGGGTCCGTCTCCTCCTCGGGAGCCTCCTCCTCATAGAACCCTGCAAACGCTTCAAACACAAGCAGTGAGCACAATGGCTCAGCAAGACTGACCCGTCTCGCCTAAACATTAAACTCTATATGCTGGGTTTGCATTGTATAATAGGGAAGTATATTGCGAAAGACATGCCTAATTAGTTGACTCTTACTTTCATGTTTTAGCCGCAAGTTAGTGGGGAACCTTGCACCAAGACACATAAGAAAATCCGCAATCAAACAAGAAATGCATTTCTCTTATGTGCTTTGCCTAAGGTTGAAAAGAACTTTAATTGGCTCTAAACTAAGCACTTCATTACCAAACAATGCAAAGCTTTCAACCAGCAACATTTTATCATGACAACTAGTCTGTTCTTTCTACGTGATGGTACAGTGAACAAGTGGTACTCACTGACTGCGAGGGACAGCGATTATAATCGATTTCCACCTGCAGGGTTACCTGAATAACCCGTCACGTACGTCGTACGCAAATCACCTTTCATCCGTTAGCCAAATGTTGAACCGGTCCCATCGTCCCAAGTAGGAGGTCTCTATTCAGAGTATCCACAGTGCCCGCTAGCCGATTTACACCTCGCTGCTCTCAACCTACCATCTGGACGACAAGCAATGCCTCAACAGATCGCTACCTGAATTATATCGGTTTCGTTGTTCCCATATAGCCGGTAGGTCTTCGGTACTGTTCTAGCCTGTTCAACAGGCCCGCACATGGCTCGGTCCTCAATCGACACAAGCAGAGCTATGGCACCTAGACCCCAAAGTTCTGCTGCCCTTACTCTCTGCACGGTCTCATTTTCTTGCCATGTGATTCATTGTCTATCTTTCTAACCGAGTGGTGTGCCACTAGCCTATTCTCCTGAGTAGTTCCAACTACTCGACTTGTATCGAAAACTATACCATTTTAGCATTGCAGTGGCTACTCGAGGTTTAAATCTTAAGCCCAAAATCCCTGGTTCTCTTGGCCATGCATTTGGGTTTCCAATCAAGACTCTAATGCACAATTGTAGGAAATGCATAATTAAGTGATCAAAACATAAAACTTTGTATATGGTTATTGCAAACCGGAGCTTTCCTTGCTGCTGATCATTAGCTAATTGTTCTTCCAGAGTAATGAAGTCTAGAACCTCCGGATCTTCTTCAATCTTAGCGACTACACGAAAAAGAGAAATACGATGTGTGCCGATTTAAATGCATTTGAGTTATTGTGATAATGTGAAGACTATAAGTATAGCTAGACAGCCCTTTTGACTCTTAAATTTTTACTGTGGAGACAACATAAACAGATATTTGGACAAATTTCAATTGAAGCAAATCTCATTTGAGCCCTACATAAATAAATGTGTATTTTGCCATAATTAGAGCTCATATGGCTTTCTAAGGATTTTCATGGAGCAAGCCATGACTTTTTGGAAACTAGATTATCAGAGGGTCCTAATGGAATTGGTTCCATATAATTCGGAGCACACCAGCAAAATATATGAGCTAAACAAATTCAGAGAAAATCTAAAAAAAATTTTGGACATTTTTCTTTTTCCCGGACCAGTTTCCTTAATCACACCGTTAGGTGGAACAAATGAGTTTGGATGGATTTGACATTTTTATGGTGGCTCAGCGATATTGCAGGAGACATCCTGGCCAAATTTCAGAATTTTCCACCCAAGGGATCTCCAATTAAAATTCTAAACATTTTAAATTTGGAGAATTAATTCTGGAGAAATGAAGGGTTTCATGGAGTGAAATTTGTTTTGCTGGAAAGTACTCAGAGAGCTGAATGCAATAAAATTTGTTTCACTCGATTTGGACGCTCCTAGCAAAAGTTATGGGCTTCTAAAGTTTTGGAGGGAAACTTACCTCTGTATGACAAGCAATGCCTCAACAGATCGCTACCCGAATTACATCGGTTTCCTGGTTCCCATATAGCCGGTAGGTCTTCGGTACTGTTCTAGCTTGTTCAACAGGCCCGTACACGGCGCAGTCCTCAATCGACACAAGCAGAGCTATGGCACCCAGACCCCAAAGTCCTGCTGCCCTTACTCTCCGTTCGATCAAATTTTCTTGCCATGTGATTCATTGTCTATCTTTCTAACCGAGTGGTGTGCCATCAGCCTATTCTCATGAGTAGTTCCAACTACTCGACTTGTACCGAAACCTATACCATTTTAGCATTGCAGTTGCTACTCGAGGTTTAAATCATAAGCCCAAAACCCCTGATTCTCTTGGCTATGCATTTGGGTTTCCAATCAAGACTCTAATGCACAATTGTAGGAAATGCATAAGTAAGTGATCAAAACATAAAACTTTGTAAATAGTTAATGCAAACGGGAACTTGCCTTGCTGCTGATCCTTAGCTAATTGTTCTTCCGGAGTAATGAAGTCTAGCACCTCTGGATCTTCTTCAATCTTAGCGACTACACAAAAAAGAGAAATACGATGCGTGTCAATTTAAATGCATTTGAGTTATTGTGATATTGTGAATACTATAAGTATATCTAGACAGCCCTTTTGACTCTGAAATTTTTACTATGGTTTGGTGACAACATATACAGATATTTGGCCAAATTTCAATTGAATCAAAGCTCATTTGAGCCCTGCACAAATAAATGTGTATTTAGCCATAATTAGAGCTCATATGGTTTTCTAAGGAATTTCATGGAGTAAGCCATGACTTTCTGTAAACTAGATTTCCAGAGGGTTCTTATGGAATTGGTTTCATCTAATTTATAGCATCCTAGCAAAATATATGAGCTAAACAAATTCAGAGAAAATCTGAAAAATGTTTCTGGACATTTTTTTCCTGGAACAGTTTCCTGAATCACACCATTAGGTGGATCAAATGAGCTCGGATGGATCTGAAATTTTTATGGTGCTCAGGGATGTTACAAGGGGCATCCTGGCCAAATTTCAGAATTTTCCACCCAAGGGATATCCAATTAAAATTCTAAACAGTTTTAATTTTGGAGAATTAATTCTTTATAAATGAAGGGTTTCATAGAGTGAAACTTGTTTTGCTGGAAAGTACTCAGATATCTGAATCCAACAAAATTTGTTTCACTCGATTTGGTGTAAAAGTCCCAAAACTTGTAAATAGAAAACTTGAGCTATGAATAAAGTTGAGTTTATATACAAGAAATGGGACTTACAAAAACTTTTGTTTACTCATGAAAGTTTTGGCATGTGCAATGAAACATTGAATTCAGTTTGAATTAAGAGGGTCACTTCAAAAAGAAGAAGGGCACTTTAAAAAGAAAAAATTCAAACTGTTGTTAAAGGAGTTGTATTTGCAATGGCCAACTGAAGCATCAGAGGGCATAATTGAATTCCTCAGGTCCAAATTATGAGGTAGCCAAGTTTTGAGCAAATTTGGAGGTGCTTTGATATGAATATCAAAGGAACTTGTAAATTTCATCCAAATGTGAGTTTAAATTTGAAACTGAGGCACAATTAGTCAAATTAGCAAATGGCTTTTGAATTTGAGCTCCATATGAGTGAACTTTGTAAATGCCAAAATTTTGGATATTTAGGAGAGGGGATGAGTGGGACCCAAGTGTCATAGAGAGGGGGAAAACTTAACCCACAAGTTTTGCTGTCTCTGTTCAAACTCATTCGGTAGACTGAATAACCGGTTCCCCATTTTCGCTCGAAGGACCGAACATACGCGCGCGCCACCGAAGCAACGCGACCGCCAGCTCCCGAGCTGCTTCAACAACGGTTCCCCCGCGCTCTTATCAGTCTCCCACCGAGTGCACACCTCACAGCACCGAGCCCACGTCCGAGCCACGCCCCCCCTCCTCGCCACAGCGCCGTTTCCAGGGGATTTTGCCGCCACTGCGGCCACACGCTGGGGCTCCCATCGTCAACCCTCTCCCCGAGCCGTGAACGCCCAGACAAGCTCGGAAGCAGCGTCGCCCATGCTCCCTGAAGCCGTCAAAGCAAGTTCCGAGGGTGCAGCGGGCTGCAATTGCCTCGGCGAGCCGGTTCTTCCCCGGCGGACCGACCTCGGCGACTTCACTTCAAATCAAGCCCCTCCGGTGTTTCACACCCACAAAAGCTATGAATAAGGTTGGTTACCACCTCTCCTTGCTGTCCACCGAGTTCGGGATCATTTCATAGGACCACCTAACCGGAATTTGAGTTTCACTCACGGCGGTTCTTCGGGTCGCCGGCTCCAGACCGGGAAATTCTCCCCCGAGGTGTGAAGGCCCCCGGTTGTGTTCTGGGGTCATGATCTTTAGCCTCCTACGAACCTCCTCGATCAAACGGAGCACGATTCCATCGACCCTAGCCGAAGAAAGCCCAGTTTTTCCTTTGTCGCCGCAAAAACCGCCTCGGGCGCACGGTGACGGCATAGCTAGCGGCTTCTGCGAGCAAAATTAGGCACACGTTGATGAGCTACACCTTCCACTGATGCTGTAGCGCTAACCCTCCAGGTTTTTGGCGAGCTAGAACGGCGGCGCTACGGTGCCGAAGCTCGGCTAAGCCGCCACACCGTCGCGAGCTCGGTTAGGGCCGACGTCGGGGTGGCGAAACCCTCTCCCCATGTTCAGCGCATGAAATTAGGGGCTGACGGCAAGTTTCAGCACGAAAAGTGAACGGAAGACCGGGTTCCGAAGTTTCCCGGCGAGCTCCGGCGGCGGGTGTCGCGCGGGAGCCAGAGGAAGACGAAGGAGGGGTCGGCCCCACTCGTCAGCGGCTGGAGTTAGACATATGGGATCCTCTGCGGCCCTGGATCAAACTGTGACAACGCGGGAATGGGTCTGTGGCCCCGTGTGGCTCAGTTCCAGCGGCTGACAGGTGTAGGATGGACCCACAGTCAGAGTTTGAATATTTCCCGATTAGTTTGAATTTCCAGATTTAGTTCAAACTTTAGAACCTCATAACTTTTGCTAGGAAACTCCAAAATTAGTGATCCACATTGGGTTGGATTCAGGATGAAAAACTCTATCCAAATAAGCAACCCAATTTGCATGAAGTCCAATAGAAAATTCTGGAGAATTCTTTAAATCTTTTCAGCAAAAGAACTTTAGAGGGAGTTTGGTTCATCCAAAGATCCCCAAATTTTGCCAGAATATTCTTTAGGATGTTAGGACACTCCTGTAAAAGTTTGAGCTCATTTGGAGTTGATTTAGTTAGGGTAATTCCGATTTAAAGTTTCTGTATTCAAATGAATACAGAAACATTTTCAGAGGATTTCCAAAACTTGGAAATTCAGTTCTGGGTATTCCTTAGCTCCAAACAAATCCTAGAAAAATTCAGGCATACTCCCTGAGCCATGTGTGAAATTATGGTTCACTCGGATTTGCATGAAAGTGCAAGTTTAATCAGAATTAATTCCTTTATGCCTAAATGCTTAGGGAATTGTTCTGGGTGATCTAATCAGTAAAACATTCTGAATTTTGGTCCTGAGGACTTTCTTGTGACAAGGAACTCACAAGAAAATTTCCAGCTCCATTGGAGCCTTGGATCAGTAGTGTTCTATTCAACCCATTAGGTGATCACCACCCATGTGATAAAACCCCACTCGTCACTTGATCATAGTGCTTAAGCACACACCCAAACCACCAGCCCCAGTGTCATTTTAAATTCTTAAACAGAGTTCCAGTTTTAAACTTTTCTTTAGAACTTGTTAGCAAAAGTTTTATAATTAAACATGTATGCATATTCATAACGTGTAGTGATTAAACGTGAAAAAGTGAAGATTTGATCAAGGAGCAAGAAGGCAGGGATTAAGCTTCAAGTCATCAGAACTAACTTCATACATCATCTGACCTTAGTAACCTGCAAAACCAAGGCAAGCTCCGGTTTGCATTTAAGTTATTTATAAAGTTTTTACTTTGTTCACATTTATGGTATAGAGTTTGTATGTGCATTAGGTCCAGGATGTTTTACACCCCAAATGCATGACCAAATGAACCCGCGAGTTGAGGATAGAAAAGGGTCACCGCTGTAGAAGAATGTCGTGCTAAATAGCTTAGGGCATCCGGTAGAAGTCGAGTAGTTGGAATCTACTCGCGAGTTATAGACGGGATTACCTAGGTGTAGATGGAAAAAGAGAGCAAACTAAAGTTTACATTTCCAAAGATGAGACCAGGCAGGATGGTTAGGCAGCGACAAGACGAGGTCTTGGTCGAGTAGCTCTGCCTGTGTCGGTTAAGGACCGATGCGTGTGCGGCACCCAGGAGCAGATATTGAGTTGTGTACCGGATGCTTACTGACATATGGGAACCCGGAAACCGATGTACCAGGTTCACTGGATTGTAGAGGCATATCACATCGTCTCGTTAGACCTATGAGCCCGAGACGGCACGACCGGCTCTACAGTCTAGTGTCCTGCGAAAGGTGGCCACATACGACATAATGAAGGACGCCAGAGTTGGGTCTTCAGAGGCGGGCGTATGTGTCAAGTTATCTGGGTAGTGTTTGATTCGAATCACCATCCATCGCGGTTATTGATTACCGCTTGCTCCCTGTGTTGTGACGTAGTAATCAAGTTGTGTGGAAATAGTTTGCAAAGTTTTAAATGCTGTTATGATTATGTTAAGTTTCATGAAAACCCTGTTTGAAGTAGAGATAGAGCAAACTAAAATTATTTTTCCACCTTGGGACAAGTGACATTGGAACGAAGCATTTCTTGTTTGATTGTGGAGTACCAATGTTGCTGGGCGCAAGGTCTCTACTATTATGGCTAAAAATCTGAAAGTTAAGGATGAACTCGTAGGCGAGTCTTTTCGCATATGACAGGCTTAAGTCTTCGGTTACGTTCATGTAGAGTTTCATGCTTTAGGAGAGACGGTTAAGTCTTGCTGAGCCTTTGTGCTCACTCTTGCTATATAAGTGGTTTTGCAGGTAAACCTCGACGCTATAAAGAAGGTTGTCCGGTGAGACTCGGGAACTTCCGAGTCATGTCACACTGGGAGAACCTGGCTGCTGCCATGTCTTCGTGTTGCTAGCGAGAGGAGTCCGCGGGCTGGACCTCTTCTCGGTGCTTCGTAGTTATTCAACGTGAGCTGGTTATGGACTTCCTCTGTAGCTATTTTATGTAAAGTATTTACAAAGAACAATTGTAATCTTCCGCTTTGATTTTGTAATACATTGTTCCTTATATGTGTGCTGTTGGGTGCCGCATAACACGGCACCACCCAATGCGATTCCCGGGCAAGGTGCCCGGTCCCCGTGAACGTGATCGGGACGGCGGGGTCCCTTCAGCGTGGTATCAGAGCCGCATTGGTAATAGCGCACGGAATAAGGATGGTATTACGACAAAAACTTAGGATACGGTGAGGAAACGATATTAGGCCCACATAAGGACAATAGTAGTGTAGTTACTTAAAGTGGCAGCACTAACATATTCGTTATAATTCTAAATTTTGATTATGTAACGACGCACCTACGCTCAGGTAAACATGGTAAGGAACGCCACCGAAAGCGGTTCAATTTCGGTTAGCTCCCCTGACGAGGAAAGTGGTTCAGGGATAGGTCTCACGGCTTGGTGTGGGACGTTAATATGAAACTCTTGGATTCTTCATGTTCCTGAGTTCATATGAAACGCTGATCCCTAGCGTGCATTAGGCAAGTAAGTGGAGACCAGTGTGGTCAGTAACGCGATAGTGTGTTCGTCTGGAATTAGCCCAGGAGGACATACGCAGCGCTTGCCATCGGCGTGCCCTGCAGGGCAGTAGGTGGTATCCGTTGGGTTGATAACATTCCCAACCGTGACGACCCGTTCATGAAATACTCGGGTTCCCCGTCGTGTGGTGTTGAAACACGATCACGTACCTTGAGACGTGGCCTAACTCAAGGACGGCCGTATGGCAATGATACGGGCGTGTGTATTTACTTTTCAGATATGGAACTGCCTGAAATGGAACAACCTTGAGTGCACCACTATTGAGTGTTCTTCTGCAGGTACTAACCATGTAGGTATCTCGTGTAGAAACGTGTGCGAGAGACCGTCCTAGTGCCACAGATTAAACGTATATGCCGGTATAATCCAGGTAGGATTTTCTCTTGGTGAGGTAACGTAGTTCCGACATGCTTCTTACGGTGCATCGACACCGTACTACACTTAATTACCCTTCCCTAAGAAGAAATGATTCATGAACTAACTTTCAACTAAAAATGGAAGTTTGAAACAAGTATTAGTTACTGAACTCTTATTTTGAGCTAAGATTCAAATGAGAGAATTACTAGGCTGCAAGGATTTCAAAAACAGAGTGCTCTGTTTCTGGCAGGAATTCTTGCTGGACTTTAACGGATCATAACTCTGAGTAGCTTGAACCAATTAAGGTGTATGATACAGTTCTGGAAATATTTTTATGTGCTATACAACTTCTTTGTAGATCTCCAGAGCAAAATCACACGTTAAGTGGGTGAAAAGTCCAGTTGAAGGCAGACTGTTCAGAACCAGGACAGCCGCAAAAACCTCGCTGGACCTTTCTGTTTTTAAGCCATAACTTCATGTAGAAAAATCCTTAAGGAGCCCATGATACACCGTTGGAAAGATACTGAAGTTTTCTACAGCTTTGGTATTGAACTCGAGTCAAGAATATGTCGATAACTTGAGTAAAATTTGGAGTTTGTGTAAACTAGCCCCACTGATTAGTTTAGCGTACTTAAGATTTGTTTAAACATGAATGTGGTTATGCTTTCATAAAGTTCATGACATGTTCATGTTTTACTTATCTTTACTTACTACTGAGATAGAATTTTGATTGACTCAAAATTTTGTTTCGTGCAGTATGGTACGCACACACCCTCAAATGGAGATTGGAGGTTCAAGTCGAGGTGGGAATGACTCGACTTCATCACAAGTGCCATCGCCAACCGGATTGGCGGAAATCATGGCAAGGATGAATGAAACTCTCCAAACTCTAGTTCAGTAGGGAATAAATAGAGAAGCTCAACGTCACATGCCAACCCAGAGCACGTATCTGGATTTCTTGGCGACACAACCACCGGTATTCTCTGAGGCGGCTGACCATTGTGAAGCAAATCACTGGTTACGTGTCATTGAGTCCAAGTTTGGGTTGATCCAATGTGATGAATTCTCGAAGACTCTATATGCCGCTCTGCAGCTTCACGGCTTTGCTGGAGCATGGTGGGCAGACTACCTTGCTGTCCATCTAGCAGGGCATCGTGTCACCTGGGCGGAGTCCCAGGCTGCATTTCGTGCTCGTTTCATCCCTGCGGGCATAATGCAAACAAGTCATGAAGAATTCTGGAACCTAAAGCAAGGTGACATGAGCGTTATTGAGTATGCAAAGGAATTCAATCGCTTAGCTCAATATGTCCCTGACTATGTGAAATCACCAGCCATGAAAGGTTATCACTTTTACCGAGGGCTGACCGCTAGGCTGCGATGTGAATTGGCTCAAGTTAGCCAAGAGAATTTTGATGAGTTTGTGAGCTGTGCTATCACTCAGGAATATTATTCCAACCTCTACCTCAAAGAAAAAGGGAGAGGGACTCATCACAGGATGAAGACAATCATCTGCCTCAAAAGTATCGGTTGGTGATCCGTTCACCTTCCGGTCGAGAGATTCCACAAGAGGTGCAATCGTTCTGGGAGTGTGACGACTCTTCTACTCCACAGAGGTCTTATTCACCTCCACCGCAGCAGCAACTTGTTTCTCATGCACCTCAATATCAACAAAGTGCACTATAATATTATTACACTCAAGAGGTTGACGATGAACAAGGTGATTTCTCAGCTGAACCAAGTGCTGTCCCACTTCACATTAACAATGAGCTCAACATCAAGGAAGCCAGTGAACCGAGCAGCAACATTGTGTCTGCGGGTCCAGTTCCACAGTGTGATCTTAGGCAGCAAAGAAAAGCTATGTCCAAGGTGGGGACAGTTAATTATGTGTCAGTCGATGATCTGCCAAAGGGAGGACATGTTCTTGCCGGCAGGTTCACCTTAAATGACAAGCCGGTTGTCATTTTATTCGACTCGGGTGCAACACATAACTTCATTAGCAGGGCGACGGTGATCCGGGATCAGATCTCCACAACTGTCACAAAAGGTTCTTACCTTATTCATTAGCCAGGTGGGGACATCTCAACTAATGAAGTCGTATCTCGAGCACCTCTTTGTTTGGGTGGAAAATTTTATCCCACCACCCTCATTATTCTCGAGGACCAAGGAATTAACGCCATATTGGGAATATCATGGTTGACCTTCAATAAGGCTGTTCTGGACATCGAGAACAGGAGTGTTCACTTGGACTCTCCACTTCATGGGCGTCAAACATTGTACCTCGGCGAAGCGGGTTCCAAAGACCCGGAAGTATGTAATGTCGAGACTTGCAAGTTAGAAGACATTCCGGTAGTCCGTGAATATCCGGACGTGATTCCCGAAGATCTTCCAGGCTTACCACCTGAGCGCGAGGTGGAATTCAAAATAGAGTTGATACCGGGAACCATGCCGATCTCTCGGAGACCATACAAAATGGCTCCGAATGAATTAGCCGAGCTGAAGGAGCAACTCAAAGATCTGATGGACAAGGGGTTTATTCGTCCAAGTTCATCACCATGGGGTTGCTCAGCTTTATTTGTGAAGAAGAAGGATGAGACGCTGAGGCTATGCGTCGATTATCGTCCTTTAAATGCTGTGACAATAAAGAACAAGTATCCACTACCAAGAATTGATATCCTCTTCGATCAGCTAGTGGGTGCTAAAGTTTTCTCTAAGATGGACTTAAGGTCGGGATATCATCAAATCAAGGGTCGAGTGGAAGATGTCCCGAAAACAGCATTCTCGACAAGATATGGACTCTATGAGTATATTGTCATGTCATTTGGGTTGACCAGTGCTCCGGCTCACTTTATGTACCTTATGAACTCTGTGTTCATGCAGGAACTGGATCAGTTCGTCGTGGTATTCATCGACGACATCTTGGTCTATTCCAAATCAGAAGAGGAATATGCTAAGCATTTGCATATTGTGCTCCAACGACTGAGAGATCACAAGCTCTATGCAAAGTTTAGTAAATGTGAATTCTGGATCAACCAAGTGCCGTTTCTTGGACATATTATTTCAGCGGATGGCATTGCTGTTGATCCAAGCAAGATTGATCAAGTGCTGAAATGGAAGTCTCCAACATCAGTCCATGAAGTTCGTAGCTTCTTGGGTTTGGCGGGATATTATCGGAGGTTCATCCCGAGCTTCTCAAAAATCTCCAAACCTATGACGGAGCTACTGAAGAAGGGCATCAAGTATGATTGGAGCAAGCCATGTGAGGAAGCTTTTCGAGCATTGGTGAAACACCTCACAACAGCCCCGGTTCTAGCTCAACCCGATACAACCAAGCCCTTTGATGTTTATTGTGATGCATCTGGCATCGGACTTGGTTGTGTACTCATGCAAGGAGGACGTGTGGTCACATATGGATCACGGAAATTGCGGAATCATGAGCAACATTATCCAACTCATGATCTCGAGCTTGCTGCCGTGGTATTAGCTTTAAAGATGTGGAGACATTACCTATTGGGAAACCTGGTTCATCTCTACACCGACCACAAAAGCTTGAAGTACATATTCACTCAAAAAAGAGTTGAATATGCGCAACGGCGATGGTTGGAGCTGATCAAGGACTATGAGATTGAAATTCATTATCATCCGGGCAAGGCAAATGTGGTTGCCGATGCACTCAGCCGGAAGTCTCATATTCATAACCTGACCATTACGCCGATAGAAGAGGAAGAACCAAGTCTCTACTTGGTTCCATATGGAGCTTTACATAATCAGGCTCTCATACCCACAATAAGAGAGGAGGCGATGAAAGCTCAAAAACAAGACAAGGGCATGGCTCATATCAAAAGGAGGTTGAAGAACGAGGAGATGAAATGTTTCCGGTTAGATAATGAAGATACCTTGTGGTTCAAGGACCGGATAGTCGTACCCCATGATATGAGGCTGCGGAAGAAAATTTTGGATGAGGCGCACTTATCCAAATTTTCTATTCACCCGGGCAGCAATAAAATGTACCAAGACCTCCGGAAGAAGTTTTGGTGGACACGTATGAAACGTGAAGTTGCAAAATACGTTTCAGAATGTGATACGTGTCGAAGAATTAAGGCCGACCACGTGAAGAAGTCGGGCCTGCTGCAACCGCTACAAATACCGGCATGGAAGTGGGAAGACTTGAGTATGGATTTCATCGTTGGGTTGCCGATGACCTCCCACCACCATGACTCGATTTGGGTAATCGTGGACCGGTTGACCAAATCGGCACGCTTCATCCCCGTGCATACCAGATACACCGCCAAAAAGTATGCGGAGTTATACATAGCACGGATCTTGTGCCTACATGGAGTTCCCCGGACGATCATCTCCGACCGAGGCGCGTTGTTTGTTGCTCGTTTCTGGGAGCAGCTACACGCATCCTTGGGAACCAAATTGATTCGAAGCTCCGCGTATCACCCTCAAACCGATGGGCAAATGGAGAGGGTGAATCAAATACTTGAAGATATGCTGAGAGCAAGTGCCATCCACCACGGTAAGAGCTGGGATGGTCACTTACCATTGGCAGAGTTCTCATATAACAACGGGTATCAATCAAGTATCAAAATGGCGCCTTATGAGGCTCTCTACGGCCGGAAGTGCCGCACGCCCTTGAATTGGTGTGAATCCGGCGAGAGAGTTATTTATGGGATTGATCTCATAAATGAAGCTGAAGAGCGGGTAAGGCTTATTCAAGCAAATCTTAAAGCCGCTCAGTCTAGACAAAAGGGCTATGCGGATAAGAGGCGTCGTCCTCTGGAATTTCAAGTTGGGGACCACGTGTACCTCCGCGTATCTCCTATGAAGGGCATTCACCGATTCGGAGTGAAAGGAAAATTAGCTCCGCATTTCATTGGTCCCTTTGTCATCATTGAAAGGTGTGGACCCGTGGCATACCGTTTGGAGCTACCGGTAGCCTTAGCCGGAGTTCATAACGTCTTTCACATATCCGAGTTGCGGAAGTGTTTGAAAGTTCCAACGGAGATTCTCAAGACATAGCAGATTTGAAGCCGGACCTCACTTATGTTGAGCATCCAACCCGGATAATTGATGAAAAGACTCGCGAGACCGGAAACCGGACGCTGCGATTTTTCAAGGTGCTATGGCAAAATCACACGTCTGATGAAGCTACATGGGAAAGCGAGGAGTATTTGCAATGCAATCAGCCGGAGTTGTTAGAGGCTTATGTTAAGTAGTTGTCCTCCCCGCATTGTCCTTAATCGTGAATCTCGGGACGAGATTCTTTTTAAGGGGGGGATGTAAAAGTCCCAAAACTTGTAAATAGAAAACTTGAGCTATGAATAAAGTTGAGTTTATATACAAGAAATGGGACTTACAAAAACTTTTGTTTACTCATGAAAGTGTTGGCATGTGCAATGAACTTTGAATTCAGTTTGAATTAAGAGGGTCACTTCAAAAAGAAGAAGGGCATTTTAAAAAGAAGAAATTCAAACTGTTGTTAAAGGAGTTGTATTTGCAATGGCCAACTGAAGCATCAGAGGGCATAATTGAATTCCTCAGGTCCAAATTATGAGGTAGCCAAGTTTTGAGCAAATTTGGAGGTGCTTTGATATGAATATCAAAGGAACTTGTAAATTTCATCCAAATGTGAGTTTAAATTTGAAACTGAGGCACAATTTGTCAAATTAGCAAATTGCTTTTGAATTTGAGCTCCATATGAGTGAATTTTTCATATGCCAAAGAATTGGATATTTAGGAGAGGGGATGAGTGGGACCCAAGTGTCATAGAGAGGGGGAAAACTTAACCCACAAGTTTTGCTGTCTCTGTTCAAACTCATTCGGTAGACTGAATAACCGGTTCCCCGTTTTCGCTCGAAGGACTAAACACGCGCGCGCGCCACCGAAGCAACGCGACTTCCAGCTCCCGAGCTGCTTCAACGTCGGTTCCCCCGCGCCCTTATCGGTCTCCCACCCAGTGCACACCTCACAGCACCGAGCCCACGTCCGAGCCACGCCCCCCCTCCTCGCCACAGCGCCGTTTCCAGGGGCTTTTGCCGCCGCCGCGGCCACACGCTCGGGCTCCCGTCGTCAACCCTCTCCCCGAGCCGTGAACGCCCAGACAAGCTCGGAAGCAGCATCGCCCACGCTCCCTGAAGCCGTCAAAGCAAGTTCCGAGGGTGCAGCGGGCTGCAATCGCCTCGGCGAGCCGGTTCTTCCCCGGCGGACCGACCTCGGCGACTTCACTTCAAATCAAGCCCCTCCGGTGTTTCACGCCCAACAAAGCCACGAATAAGGTTGGTTACCACCACTCCTTGCTGTCCACCGAGTTCGGGATCATTTCATAGGACCACCTAGCCGGAATTTGAGTTTCACTCACGGCGGGTTCTTCGGGTTGCCGGCTCCAGACCAGGAAATTCTCCCCCGAGGTGTGAAGGCTCCCGGTTGTGTTCTGGGGTCATGATCTTTAGCCTCCTACGGACCTCCTCGATCAAACGGAGCAAGATTCTATCGACCCTAGCCAAAGAAAGGTCTGGAGAGCTACTGCAAGGTCCGGAGAGCTTCTGTGAGGTCCGGAGCTTGTTTTTAGGGAGCTCCCGTGAAGTTCAACTCGTAGAACTGCAGCGTCTTGTTTTTGCTTTTAACTCCCAATGTTTCAAACTTGCTTTATGGGAAGGTTTGTTTAGTATTAATTTGCTAAGTTTTTGGTGTGTTTTGGTGGTTATGTCTGTTATCATTTGATATGGTTTGCAACATGCTTATGTGACGTGCTCATGTAAGGTGTTGTGGTTTTCAAACTAACGTGAGTCAAGTCGAGGACTTGTGCTCGGAAGAATTGGTTGTTTATTCATGTGCAGGTGTTGCTTGAGTTCAAGACATGGCTGGTGACGGGATCCTTGGACTAGTCTCAGGGAGGAGATGAGGTTCCAACAACCAAGTTCGGGAGGAGCTGTGGTTGAGTTGATCGGGAGGTCACGCAGCATGTTTGGATCAAGGGCAGTGCATATGAAGGTTGCGTGTACGTCGTTGGAAGGTGTTTGCACGTGTGCAAGGAGTGCATGGATGTGGCAACATTGTTTCAAGGCGTGATGAAGAGAAGTGGACGTAAAGAATTGGTTGGAAAGGTCCAACCGGCTGGATTGCGTACTCAGGCTGAGGCTGAGTCGGATATGGCTCAAATATGGAAGATTTGAGTTGGTTATGATAGGATTTCGTGCTAGGCACGAAGTTGAGTTGTTTTAGGAATGTTTAGGACGTTCCTAAGGTGTTTAGAAGTCTCACGATTGCTTCTATCTGCGAATAGGAGAGTCCTGAGCAGTTATGGTAAGTTAGGATACGAGTCCAATTAGGAGTAGGAGTCCTAGATTGGATTGATTAGCCTGAGGGCTGGCTATAAAAGCAAGGGAGACCAGAGCTCTCGTGGGTAGAGAACTTTGGGCTGTTCCTTTTGTGTTTCTATTGAATAAAGTTCATAGTTTCGAGGCGCTTTTGTGCCTTGTTCGTCCGACTTGTTGTTCGTCAAGTCTTTCTCGCCGAGTTTCTGGACAGACCGACGTTGCTTAGGTGTTTCATTCATAACTCGAGTTTTACAGATCCGATTGATGTGATTCTTTTTGGGTTGTCTTCACAACTCAATTATATATCATCTGTGAAATTTTCACGAGCTTCGGATCTGTAGTTTTTGAGATACACGAGTTTCTTTGGAGCATTGCAGATCTGTTTTATATCGGTAGAACAGATTGATCTTCGTTTAATGTTTTGATCGTATCTCAAGTTTTACTTCGTGTTTTCAAGTGATTCTTGTTGCATTATATCCGTGACTTGATTATCTACCTCTCTACTTGATTTGTCACGGTTGAACATGTTTGAAAGCACTTGCACACACGGTTTATTTAACCGATTGATTTTTTGCTGAGGGGTTTTTGTTGTTTCCGCTGCGAAAAGTTTTTAATCTACCATTCACCCCCCCTCTGGTAGCTTTTCACGTGCTCTTCGATCCTACAATTGGTATCAGAGCCAAGGTGCTCTAATCTTTGTGATTTGCACATGTTTTGACTAACCATCATGGAGAAGTACTCCGCAAAACCTTGTGTGTTCAATGGCATCGATTTTCAGGTTTGGAAGGCGCGGATGGAGGCCTACATACAGGCGCAAGGCTTCGCCATATGGGAAAAGGTCTATCGGAACTTCGATGTACCACCCAACGATGAAGTTACAGCTGCGAACATGAGAGATGTTGACAACAACAACAAGGCTCGCAACTTGATCATCCAAGGATTGACTCAAAGCGACTTTGACCGTGTTGCACACCTCCGATCTGCATATGATGTTTGGAAAGCTCTTTGTGACTACCATGAAGGATCCAATACGGTCAAGGAGGTAAGGCAAGATATGTTCAAGAAAGAATACATGCGTTTTGAGATGCAACCCAGTGAGTCAATTGACGACCTTTTTGCTCGCTTTAATAAAATTCTCAGCAACTTGCGTAGTGTCAATGTTAACTTTTCAGATGCTGAAAATGCTAGAAAATTGTTAGGAGCATTAGATATGTCAATTTGGGAGATGAAAGTTACATCTATTCGTGAATCTACTGTCATGAGTTCTCTTAGACGTGCTTTATTCTAAATTGAAAACTCATGAAATTGACATCATCTCACGTAAAAACCCCAACAAGTCTATTGCATTTGTTTCGCAACGTGACATGTCTAGTTCTAGTCAATCATCATCTAGTGGTGCACTCTCTTTGCTGTCCTTTCTAACCCTTGAACAGATTGAAGAGTTTCCAGAGGAGGAGCTTGCACTCATCTCTACTCGGTTCTCAAAAGCAATGCAAAATGTGAGAACTAGAAGGAGAGGAAGCTCCGGACCTCAACGATGTTTTGAATGTGGTAAGACAGGACATTTTCGTACGGAGTGCCCTAACCTTTCAGGTCCGACTTCACGTGAAGAAAAGCAAACAAGGCAGAAGAAATCGTTTGCAAAGAATAAGAAGAAGAAAGATTTATCAATGCGCAACATAGTGCATAGTATGATCTCTGCACTTCAAGATTTCGGCTCAAGTGATGTGGACACCGATAGTGATGAAGATGAAGAAGCTATGGCAAATATGTGCTGCATGGCGAGCAAGTCATGTTCAAGCTCCGAGGAGGCAGAACACAACAGCGACGATGAAGAGGTATGTCCCACTTGCGAAGAAATGTGTGATGCTATTTCTCGTGCCACTGTTATATTAAAGACAAAGGATAAAAAAATTTAGGAACAATACTGTTAAAATTGAATCACTAGAATCTGAAATTAATCGTTTAAAAACTTTGATTCCTAGTGATGATTATTGTTCCTCATGTGATTTGATTTATGAACAATTATCCTCTTTAAGAAGTGCACACGCATCTACACTTGATAAACTTGAACTTGAAATCGAAAAGAACAAAGAGCTTGCTGCACTTAATGATAAAATTTTGAAAAATGATTGTTGTTCTACAATTGATTTGCATTGTTCTTCATGTGATGATCTGAATAAGAAACTAAATGATGCTATGAATGAGATTTCTATTTTGAACAATGCTTTACGTGTGCATGAAGTTAAATATTGTTCAAATTGCAAACTAAAAGGAAAAACTTCAAGTGAAAACTGCTTTGATCTGTCCAATAAACTTGATGACATGCATAGGACACTAGATCAGTTTTCTAATGCAAATAAGAACCTAAACTTGCTGCTGAATTCTTCCAAGTCTTGTAATGATAAAACTGGTTTAGGTTTTAATTCTCATGCTCATGCTAAGGCACACCCACCTAAAGTTGTAAAGTCATTAGGAAGTGGTTTGATTCAAACAGCTCCTAGACAAAAAGAGGTGATTTTCAAATCTGCAGGAGTACTGTCCCATTCGGGTTCTAATAAACGTGTTGCTTGCTCATCTAGACATGATAATAAGGTTATTTTTCATTGTACCTACTGTGGTAGAGATGGTCATGTCATGGATTTTTGTTATAGACTAGCTAAACACGATAAGAAACAAAGAATACTTGCTAGATCACATAACAACCAAGCAAAATCTGCGAGACCGAATGTTCGGAGCTTGCAACCTGCTGTAATGAGTCAAAAACTTGCTCCCGGACCTACTGTTTTTTGTGCTACATATAACACATCTTCTAAGTCAGTAGTTGGGAACAAAAATTTTCGATGTTTGGCTCATAAACCTGCTGTACCTTCTCAGCTTTTGCGTGTTATTCCTGCTGGACGTCGTGTGACTCGGTACTGGATTCCTAAAAGTCTTTTAACTAACCCCAGTATTGAGTCATCGACGTATTGTGCTGCTGTGTAGGTTTCACGTTTGAGGAAGGAGAACATTTGGATTGTGGATTCAGGTTGCTCACGCCACATGACCGGTAACAAAGAATGGTTCTCCTCTCTCTCTTTTGTGTCACGTGTAGAAAATGTTACTTTCGCCGATAACTCTTCTTCTCCCATAATTGCTAAAGGTTCGGTTAGAGTAAACAATCTCTACACTTTGAAAGATGTGGCACTTGTTAAAAATTTGAAATACAACTTGCTTTCGGTTTCACAATTGCTAGATGAAAATCTAGAGGTTAGCTTTGCTAAAAATTGCTGCAAGGTTGTAGATCCAAAAGGTGAGCTTTTGTTTAACATGTCTAGGTTTGGAAGAGTTTTTAAAGCTGATTTTGATTTGTCAACTTCTAAGCATCGGTGTCTAGTTGCTAATGATACAAAGGATCTATATTTTTGGCATCGTAGACTTGGTCACATAGGCTTTGATCATCTCACTCGTGTTAGTGCTTTTCTTAATGGCTACATAGAGGAGGAGGTTTATGTTAAGCAGCCACCGGGTTTTGAAAATCCAAATTTTCCTAATCATGTTTACAAACTGTCCAAAGCCTTGTACGGTCTAAAACAAGCCCCTAGAGTGTGGTATGATAGGTTAAAAACATTCTTACCTAAAAAGGGGTTTACCATGGGCAAGGTTGATAAAACTCTTTTTGTACTTAAGCATGGCAATGACTCATTATTCGTTCAAGTGTATGTGGATGATATTATCTTTGGTTGTGCTTCTCATGATCTCGTGTCCAAGTTTTCAGCTATGATGAGTTCAGAATTTGAGATGAGTATGATGGGAGAACTCACATACTTTTTAGGGCTGCAAATCAAGCAAACAAAAGAAGGAACTTTTGTGCATCAAACTAAGTATACAAAGGACCTTCTTAAGCGCTTCAACATGGACAAATGCAAGCCTCTTCGGACACCAATGGGAACAGCAACAACACTTGAACTTGACGAAGATGGTAACCCGGACGATAAAAAAGAATACAGAAGTATGATTGGATCACTTTTGTATCTCACGGCGTCAAGACCAGACATACAATTCAGTGTATGTCTTTGTGCACGTTTTCAAGCTTCTCCACGTGCTTCACATCGCCAAGTCTATGTGTGAATCTGAAACTAAAATAATATGAGCATAGTATTTCATACATATATGACTTTGTGATTTCTTTTACAGGCTGAAAGTTCTTACTACATTACTCATGTTATACATTTTGTAGTTTTTGCCATGACTAGTAATTGGAATAATTACTTACACTAAATCTTGTCATGATCGAACTTTCTTGCTGTTTTGAACTTTTTGTGTGCTCACAAGTGCTTTTAATCATAAAAAATTTAATCAAGTGATCAGCTCACATGTTGAGTTTTCAAATAAAAAATTGAGAATAGATCAAGAGAATATGCATGCATCACACTTCTTCTTTTGAGATTGCTTATCATTGCACTAAGATATGAACTTGGAAGGAATTGTGTATGACTAAAACCATGTCCTTAAGCTTCTGATTGTCAAATGACATAGGCTTAGCTTGGTTGGTTAGAATAAGGCTGTTGCGGCATATAATCTCTTGCAAATATCATATGATCAACTTTGTGCCTTAAATGATTATGAATAATAAAAATGCAGCAACAAGTGTCATGTTTTCAGGTTTTGAAATAGTTGAGTAAGGGAGATCATGACTTGCTTAAACCGAAAAATACATTTGATCTCTAGCATGGCTTACACTACTTTATGTATCTCATTGATGTGATAGTGTAAGTAACCTGATAGTATGACTTGGATGAGCTTTGTTTTGTATGTATATGTTATAATATGCTCATAAAATTTAAAAATTTCTCTTTTAAACCTTGCTGAATACATTGTCAAAGGGGGAGAAATATGTATAAGGAGAGATTTTTTTTACACTTTGCATATGTTATACACTTTCTTCCTTCTCTGATTTTAAAAAATGGGGAGAAATTAATAAAGGGGGAGAAATGAGTTTTTAAAGCTTTTCAAAACTTTTCATAAGCCAATGTCCGGATTTTAATTGGTGTTGCCAATGCATTCATCAAGGCGGAGATTGTGAGACCTATTTGTGCTGAATACATTGGCAATTAGGATAAAAGTTAGCATTAACATTCAAAGTTTTGAATATTGCCAAAACATTCTTCTGTGGCAAGGTCCGACAAGTTCTTTGTTAGGTCCGCCAAGTGTTGGCAAGGTCCGACGCAAGGTCCGGAGAGCTCCTGCATGGTCCGGAGAGCTTCTGTGAGGTCCGGAGCTTGTTTTTAGGGAGCTCTCGTGAAGTTCAACTCGTAGAACTGCAGCGTCTTGTTTTTGCTTTTAACTCACAATGTTTCAAACTTGATTTATGGGAAGGTTTGCTTAGTATTAATTTGCTAAGTTTTTGGTGTGTTTTGGTGGTTATGGCTGTTATCATTTGATATGGTTTGCAACGTGCATATGTGACGTGCTCATGTAAGGTGTTGTGGTTTTCGAACTAACGTGAGTCAAGTCGAGGACTTGTGCTCGGATGAATTGGTTGTTTATTCATGTGCAGGTGTTACTTGAGTTCAATACATGGCTGGTGACGGGATCCTTGGACTAGTCTCAGGGAGGAGATGAGGTTCCAACAACCAAGTTCGGGAGGAGCTGTGGTTGAGTTGATCGGGAGGTCGCGCAGCATGTTTGGATCAAGGGCAGTGCATATGAAGGTTGCGTGTACGTCGTTGGAAGGTGTTTGCACGTGTGCAAGGAGTGCATGGACGTGGCAACATTATTCCAAGGCGTGATGAAGAGAAGTGGACGTAAAGAATTGGTTGGAAAGGTCCAACCGGCTGGATTGCGTACTCAGGCTGAGGCTGAGTCGGATATGGCTCAAATATGGAAGATTTGAGTTGGTTATGATAGGATTTCATGCTAGGCACGAAGTTGAGTTGTTTTAGGAATGTTTAGGACGTTCCTAAGGTGTTTGGAAGTCTCACGATTGCTTCTATCTGCGAATAGGAGAGTCCTGAGCAGTTACGGTAAGTTAGGATACGAGTCCAATTAGGAGTAGGAGTCCTAGATTGGATTGTTTAGCCTGAGGGCTGGATATAAAAGCAAGGGAGGCCAGAGCTCTCGTGGGTAGAGAACTTTGGGCTATTCCTCTTGTGTTTCTATTGAATAAAGTTCATAGTTTCAAGGAGCTTTTGTGCCTTGTTCGTCCGACTTGTTTTTCGTCAAGTCTTTCTCGCCGAGTTTCTGGACAGACCGACGTTGCTTCGGTGTTTCATCCATAACTCGAGTTTTACAGATCCGATTGACGTGATTCTTTTTGGGTTGTCTTCACAACTCAATTATCTATCATCTGTGAAATTTTCACGAGCTTCGGATCTGTAGTTTTTGAGATACACGAGTTTCTTTGCAGCGTTGCAGATCTGTTTTATATCGGGTAGAACAGATTGATCTTCGTTTAATGTCTTGATCGTATCTCAAGTTTTACTTCGTGTTTTCAAGTGATTCTTGTTGCATTAGATCCGTGACTTGATTCTCTACCTCTCTACTTGATTTGTCACAGTTGAACACATTTGAAAACACTTGCACACACGGTTTCTTTAACCGATTGATTTTCTGCTGAGGGGTTTTTGTTGTTTCCGCTGCGAAAAGTTTTAATCTACCATTCACCCCCCTCTGGTAGCTTTTCACGTGCTCTTCGATCCTACACCTTTGCAATCACACCCACTCTCTGCTTGCTTCACACCAGTCACCGTTGGCCACCTGCGGTGCTAGTAAGAAACTTGTAAGAGCGGGGTAAGACGCATCTTACTGATCGATTTTCCACCCACTTCGGAGAGCTTTGTAATAGGGTTCTTCACGATCTTTTTGTCTTCGTTTCTGTTTTGTACTAACAACGACAGGAAAGAAGCCTATGGATAAGACCTCTGGTTCTACACCTCCGGATGATGATGAGTGCGTGTCTCATATGGAACTAAAGGACATGATGTGGGCAATGACCGAAGCTTTCAACAATTACCAGACCACTACAACAGCCACCTTTTAGAGGCTCCATACAAGTGTTGCTGGTCTGACCACACGGTTGGACGAGTTGGAGACTCGTCCTCCCCAACAAGCTACACCCTCTATCATCCTTGATGGTGATGCACATGCTCACTACGACACAGAGGATGACTTCAATAACCATGAGGTTGATGCACAGCAGCGCCGTCGCCCTCGATGAAATCTTCAAGGTATGGGAGGTAGACCTCGTCCTCATGCTCCTAAACAAGATAATGATCCTTATGCTAAGATTAAGTTTTCTATTCCAACATTTTATGGATCTTATGATGCTGAGACTTACTTGGATCGGGAGATGACGGTAGAACAAAAATTTAGCTCTCATCTTGTTCCTGAGCGACATAGAGTTAGACAAGCCACTAGTGAGTTTAAAGATTTTGCTATAATTTGGTGGAATGAACTTGTCAATACACGTAATGCACCACAGACATGGGCTGCGTTAAAAGAAGAGAGACGCGCTAGGTTTGCTCCTCCTTCATATAGACGTGATCTTCTTAAGAAATTGCAACGCTTTGATCAGGGTGGCATGACTATCCAAGAGTACTACCAAGAATTGCAGAAAGGTATGCTTCGTTGTGGGGTAGTTGAGGACCAGGAAGACCAAATTGTTAGGTTTTATGGGGGCTTGCGGCGTGAGATCCAGGACATAGTTGACTACAAGGAATATCATTCTATTCAACGTTTATTTCAACTTGCTATTTTAGCAGAAAAAGAAGTGCAGGGTCGCCAACAGCAGCGGCGGAACAACACCTTCACGCCACGACAATTTCCGGTGCCATCCAAAGCAGCGCCCTCCTCGAGCGTATGTGCTTCTACACCACCCTCCATGGGTTTTGTACGCAGCAGCATCGCACCTTCTACATCACGGGGACAAGATAAAAGCAAGTCCCAGATGCCTCCAGGTGTTGCAGCAAAGGCGGCTGCACCCAACACTTCGACAAGTCACAGCTCCGACATCAAGTGCCACCGCTGCCAGGGACTTGGCCATATGCAACGAGATTGCCCCAGCAAACGGGCGATCATTGCCACTGCTGATGGTGGGTATGTTAGTGCTTCTGATATTGAAGATGAAAATATTATTGCAACTAACATTTCAGGTTTGGATGATGGTGCTGATGAGGTTCTTGGTACATCTGCGACAAACAACTATAGGACTTTGATTGTGCAGCGAGCTTTGAGTGCCACGGTTCGAGAGGACGACAACCGCCAACGTCACAACCTTTTCAACATGTTTCTCGTCGTCAAGGACTGTCGTGTACATACCATCATTGATGGTGGTAGCTGCAACAATTTGGTGAATGTTGAGGTGGTCAAGAAGCTTGGCTTGACCACACGGGAGCATCCCCACCCTTATCACATTCAATGGTTTAACAACAATGGTAAGGTTAAGGTAACACAAATAGCAAAGATACATTTTTCCATTGGTTCTTATCATGATTTTGCTGATTTTGATGTGGTACCTATGGATGTTTGTTCCCTTTTGTTGGGACGTCCTTGGGAGTTTGATACTGATGCTATTCACCATGGTAGATCTAATAAGTATACTCTCATGCATAAGGGCAAGAAAATTGTGTTGCTTCCTATGAGTACCACTGAAATTGTACAATTTGAGCAGGAGAAAAAGAATAATGCTAAGCAAAAGGGTGTTTTCAATTCTGAAATTCAGCAACCTATTAAGTTGAAAAATCCTATTTTGCTTGCAACTAAATCTGATCTTGATGATTTATATGCCTCTAATGGAACTTGTTATGCTTTAGTGTGCAAACATGCTTTATATTCCATTGAGGATACATCCATTGTCTTGCCACCTGCTGTTGCTAACCTTTTGCAGGAATATATGGATGTTTTTCCATCAGAGATACCCCCTGGATTACCACCTGTGCGAGGCATTGAGCACAAGATTGGTTTGGTTCTAGGGGCGAGCTTGCCAAACCATGCTGCCTACAGGAGCAACCCCGACGAGACTAAGGAAATTCAGCGACAAGTCCAAGATCTTCTGGACCGCGGGTACATTCGTGAGAGTCTTAGTCCTTGTTCTGTTCCTGTTCTTTTGGTTCCAATAAAAGATGGCACTTTGGCGCATGTGTGTTGATTGTAGAGCCATCAATAACATTACCATTCGTTATCGCTATCCTATTCCTAGATTGGATGACATGCTTGATGAGTTGAGTGGTTCTGTTATTTTCTCCAAGATTGATTTGCGTAGTGGGTATCATCAGATTTGTATGGCTTTAGGTGATGAATTGAAAACTGCTTTTAAAACTAAATTCGGACTTTATGAATGGTTAGTCATGCCATTGGTTTAACTAATGCGCCCAGCACTTTCATGAGGTTGATGAATGAGGTTTTACGTGCTTTTATTGGTAAATTTGTGGTGGTTTACTTTGATGATATCCTTATTTATAGCAAGTCATATGACGAGCATCTTGAACATTTGCGTGCTGTTTTTAATGTCTTGCGCGATGCACGTTTATATGGTAACCTTGAGAAGTGCGCCTTTTGCACCGATCATGTGTCTTTTCTTGGGTATGTTGTTACTTCGCAGGGCATTGAGGTGGACGAGGCAAAGATTGTTGCCATCACGAGCTGGCCACTTCTGACTACAGTCACACAGGTTCGGAGTTTTCTTGGTCTCGCAGGTTTCTACCGGCGTTTCGTGCGGGATTTCAGCACCATTGCGGCACCTCTCCACGAGTTGACAAAGCATGGAGTGCCGTTTCGATGGGGACCAGCAAAACAACAAGCTTTTGATGTTCTCAAGTCGAAGCTCACACAAGCACCATTGCTGCAACTTCCTGATTTTGAGAAGACCTTCGAGCTTGAATGTGACGCGAGAGGCATTGGCATTGGAGGACTGCTAATTCAAGGAGGTAAACCTGTTGCCTTCTTTAGTGAAAAATTGCATGGGCCTTCGCTGAATTATTCTACATATGACAAAGAACTTTATGCTTTAGTGCGTGTCTTGCAAACTTGGCAACATTACCTATGGTCTAAACAATTTGTCATACATTCAGATCATGAGTCTTTGAAGTATCTTAAAGGACAAGCTAATCTGAACAACCGTCATGCTAAATGGATTGAGTTCATAGAATCATTTCCTTACATCATTAAACATAAGAAAGGGAAAGACAATGTGATTGCCAATGCTTTATCTAGACGTTATACCATACTATCCCAACTTTCTCATAAAATCTTTGGTTTGGAAACCATAAAGAGGTTATATGCTACTGATTTGGACTTCAAAGATGCCTTTGAAAATTGTAGAGAAGGAAGAACGTGGCAAAAATTCCTGCTGCGTGAAGGCCTTCTTTACCGTGCTAACAAGCTGTGTGTTCCAGCTAGCTCCATTCATCTTTTGTTGTTGCAGGAAGCGCATGGAGGTTGTTTGATGGGACATTTTGGTTTTAAAAAGACAGAGGATGTGCTGGCCGCTCACTTCTTTTGGCCACGAATGAGGCGTGATGTGGAGCGCTACATTTCACGTTGCACGACATGCAACAAAGCTAAATCTCGACTTAACCCACATGGTCTTTATATGCCTCTTCCGGTTCCTAGTGCACCTTGGGAGGATATTTCTATTGACTTTGTTTTAGGATTGCCTAGAACAAAGAGGGGGGGATAGTGTCTTTGTGGTTGTTGATCGTTTCTCTAAAATGGCTCATTTTATACCCTGCCACAAGACCGATAATGCTTTACATGTTGCTGATTTGTTCTTTAATGAGGTTGTGCGTTTGCATGGTGTTCCCAATACTATTGTTTCTGATAGGGATGCTAAGTTTTTGAGTCACTTTTGGAGAACTTTATGGTATAAACTGGGAACAATGTTGCTGTTTTCTACTACTTGTCATCCACAAACTGATGGGCAAACGGAGGTAGTTAATCGTACCTTATCTACTATGTTGCGGGCTGTTTTGAAAGACAATTTGAGGTTGTGGGAGTAGTGTTCGCCACATATTGAGTTTGCTTATAACAGGCTTATTCACTCCACAACCAAGTTAAGTCCGTTTATGGTAGTCTATGGTTTCAATCCTCGTGCTCCAATTGATTTGCTACCTTTACCACATACTGAAATTGTGAACTTAGATGCTACACAACGTTCTGAATTTATTCTTAAGTTGCATGAAACTACTAAGTTACAAATTGAAAAAATGAATGAAAAGTATCGCATTGCTGCTAGTAAAGGTAGGAAGGAGGTAAAATTGGAACCCGGTGATTTGGTGTGGGTTCATTTGAGGAAAGATAGGTTCCCGGATTTGAGAAAGTTCAAACTCATGCCACGTGCTGCTGGACCTTTTAAGGTTCTTGAGAAGATAAATGACAATGCATATAAACTTGAGTTGCCTCCCGAGTTTGGGGTTATTCCCACATTTAACATTTCAGATTTGAAGCCATACTTGGGAGAAGAAGATGAGCTTGAGTCGAGTACGACTCCAATGCAAGAGGGGGAGGATGATGTGGACATCACTCCTGCAGATATACACAACACTCACATGTTAGACATGCAAGGTCCAATTACTAGAGCTCGAGCACGACAATTGAATTTAGAGGTGAGCTCGTTCCTGAACAATTGTTTATATGTGAATTTTGAGAGTATGTTGCTACCTAATAGATTAATTATGATTAGGAACCATGGAGAGGACATGGAGATACATGGAGAGGGGTTTGGAGGCGTGGAGGACCAGAAAATACGCCAACAAGAAGTTAGAGACCGAGCCCAACTCAAACTCGAGTCCAACTCGGGCCCAGGAGCAGTCCAACTTAAAATGGATGCACAGGAGGCATACGGACTCCATTTTTGACGTTCTACATATGCACGGAAAGCTGAGAGGATAAAATTTCCAATGGAACTGGCCCCACGTCAAAATTCCCACGGAGTCGCCGGGAAACTTCGAAACAATATAAAGTTTAGAGTCTATCAGGGTGTTGCATCACCTAGTTGGGCCATTGGGCCTTGTATCGAGTCCAAGTCCATTATGTACGTGTCCTAGGATTAGGTCACGACCCCAGCACCCCCCTGGTCGTCCTCCACCTCCTTTATACCCCCTAGCCACCGTCACAAACAGCTGGGTTTTGCTTAGTTACAATCTGTCATTGAACAGTGTCGCCGATCATCGGTTGTGAGACCCCAAATTCGTGATCAATTCAGTTTTGATTGCAACTTCTCTGTTCTTGCTTGTGTTCTTGATTGCGCTTGCAGGGATAAGCCTTCTTGGCGAGGTCATTTGTGTGACACGGGTGATAACCAACGGAGCAGTGGTGTAGTGATTGCGGGGTTTCGTTCCTTCGGAGCCTTGGATCATCAACGTCGAGATCTCCACCGAATCAAGTTTACCCTACCTCTCGGAAGATCGGGACTCATCCTCCTATCATGAACCTCCAATAATATCCCGCGAGTCTGAGAAAACTTTGTACCTCGTGGACAGACCTCGGGGACTTCCAATTCAGCACTTGTGTAATCTTGCTCGGGTCTACAACGATGCCCTCCGCTGAGATAATATGCCGGAGGAAAGGTACTTGCGATATCCAGTATTCGCACTTGCTCAATTTCGCATATAGCTTGTGATCCCACAGCCGTTACCAGACTAGCCGCAACATTTCATCTTTCTTCTTTACAAATAATGCCGAGCAGCCCCATGGCGAGGAGCTCGGCCTAATAAAACCCTTGTCCAGCAAGTCCGTCAACTACGTTTTCAATTGCACCAATTCATTTGGTGCCATCTTGTACGGCCTTCAGGATATTGGCATAGTCCCTGGTGAAAGTTTGATCTTGAACTCCACCTCCCGATCGGGCGGCATACACGGTAAATCATCCGGGAACATGTCGGGGAACTCATGGACTACTGGAATATCTTCCAATCTGTTAGTGGTGGATTGGTATACGATTGGAAGTTTTATTTCTGGACTGTCCAGACATAATGAATGAGATTTCGTGCATCTCTGGATGCAAATGCACGACTCGAAAGATGGTGTCTAAAACAGCGCCGTGGCGGGTTAACCACAACATCCCTAAGATGACATCGACCTTTTGTCCCTCTAAAGCTATGAGAGACGTAGGGTATACTCTACCTCCTAGGCACAATGCTGCTTTTTGAACCATCATGCTTGCTGAAATATTACCACCCGGTGAACAAATCAAATAAGGATTTTTGGTGGGTAGTATTTGCAAACTGTGCTCAGCAATATAAGCTTGGCTAATAAAATTATGTGTGGCACCCAAATCTAATAAAACTATTGCGGGATGTTTGTGGAGATGGAACATACCTGCAAGAATGGGTTCTCCCTCCGGCACGTCCTCTATGGCGAGTTGGTGGACGGTGCCGGGCTTAGAGTTTCCCCGCCGTGCATTAATGGGATTCCGGGGCTGATTCCTCCCCGGAAACTGTGGTACCACCCTGCTGCCTTGCTTCTCGGGGCATTTGTTGGCGAAGTGCCCCGGACGACCGCACTTGAAGCATGTGGTTGATAGCTGGCCGGTTCTTGGGGGACGAAAGCCCGACATGCGCTGCGGAGGTTCAAACGCACGTGGCATCGCCCGCTGCTGCTGTTGTTGCTGCGGAGGTGCTGGTAAGGCCGGTCGGAATGCCAGTGTTGAATACGGCCGATTGTGATACTGCATTGGTCGCTGTGGTGGCTGTCAGCGTTGTCCCGATCGTGAGCGATATACCATATGATATTTCTGAGGAGGACCACCTCCCTCTCCACTGCTTTGCGGCATGCTGTGCTTCTTCTCCGCTGCCGCCAACTCCTTGCCGGAGTCCTCTTGTACAATCGCAGCATCAATCATTTCGTTGAGGCTGCCACAATTGAACATCACCAGCTTATCCTTCAGGAGCGGATTTAGCCCCTGGTTAAAGTAGTCCCGCCTCTACTCATCTGTATCGGCGTGATAGGAAGCATAGAGGGCGAGATCATTGAACACACGGGCATACTCCAGCACGTTCCGGTTTCCCTTGCTGTAGATGGAGGAATTCTTGCGTCTCCCTCTTCACCAGACCCCGCGGTATATGACAGGCCCTGAAGGCCGTCTGGAATTCTGTCCAGGTCAGCACTCGCTCGGTGGGTTGCGAGGCGCAGAAATTCTCCCGCCAAGCGCTCGCGGACCCCTGAAGTTGCTGGGCCGCGAACTGTGTCTTCTGCTGCTCACTAACTTGGAGCAGCCTGAATTTCATCTCCATCGTGCGGAGCCAGTTGTCCGCATCGATGGGTTCATCCGCCCTTGAGAATACCGCGGGATGCGTCGCAAGGAAATCCGAGTAGGAACTTTGCTGTCATTCCTCCCAGTCTTGATGTCTCTCTGGTCAAGACGTATTTGCAATCAGAGTTTGCAGCAACTCGGTGTGCTGCTGGTGCGAGCCCGCCATGGCCGCAACAATATATGCCAACGTGACCGTTGGCGGTGGTGGTGGCTGTGGTTGCAGCTGCTGCTGTCCTGAGGAAGTCTCGAGAGGCTGTTGGAGGCCTCTCCCTCCTGACTTGAACCCCCAACCTCAGGGTTGGCACGAGTACGAGTCATTCTGAAATTAAAAACAGCAACGGTCAGCACATGTCATACTCAAAATTCCATAGAAAACAGTAGGTACTGCAGTGACACATGGAGAAAATCGCACAATATTCACATATATTTATAAAGAAAGAACTTTATACAAGATATGTCATTCTTGGAACTCCGAGAAGTCATGCTCATGTCATCACTACATATACACACGCTACTGTCTACACGACATGTCGCTGTTACAAAAGTTATTACACACCACCCTCACTGCCCTACTCAGCAATGGTAAACTCACTACTCGGAGTAGAAGTCGACCTCCTGCGGGTCTTCCTCCTCCGCTGGTTCTGCTGGTGGATCATGGTCCATGACCTCCTCTTCGGGTTCAGGTTCCGGCATTGCTGGGATACCCAAAACCACAGGTACTGCACCTACCATCAGTAGGCCCACTACCGGAGGTACGAGGTCCTGCAAAGCATGCACCTCGTCCATGGCCTGGTTATAATCCTCCTCCCAGTTCTGCCCCTCCTCAATAGCATCATCACGCTCTTGAGTAAGGACCTCGTTCTGCTGGGTCAAGGCTTGGACCTGCTGCTGTGAAGCCATAATGTCGACACGGCTTTTCTTTCCCGCCTTCTTCATACGACGCAACTGATTGTGCTGCTCATTCAGTTGCTTGATCGTCGGAAGAAGCACATTACGGAGTGCGCTGTGGGCACTCTCAAAATGGTCACGGCGGCTGGTGCTCTCCTTGAGCTCCACGGCAAGTTGAGCCATATGGACAGCTTGGCTGTCCATCACGTTCTTCCCTGCCGCCAAATGGAGTCTGAGGTTTGCCTCCGCTGGATTGTACCTTGGGCAACTCAGATCAGTCGCCACAAAGTACCTCTGCCACCACACGTGGTTAGCTCGCCCTTCGACCGGGACAAGCGCATATGGAGTGCCCGCCATAGCCCTCATGTGTAGCTGCCATTGCCACATGTCTTGTTACACTCCTCACCTTCTTCCTTGGTAAGGTAACGCGACATCTCCACATATCCGAAATATTGAAGCATTAGCTTCAACAAGTCCGGATATCCGCTGTGTTGAGAACAATGGGATACTACCCATCCGTTCTCCAATTGTTTATCCTCTGCCATCTGTAGAAACATATTTGAAAATGGTCAAATATTTATTTTAACAGTAATTCAGTGAGTTATAACATAAAATATGTCATTGAACTCATAGAACTTGGAAATATAAATCAAACTTAGAACAAATTTGATTTCTGGTCTGCTGCCCAGACTGACAGCACTGACCAGTTTCCCTTCTACCCAGATTTAGACCATGTTAAGGGCAAAATCAATTCTGGATCTCAACATCAAAGTTAAAGATAAATTCAATATATTTCAAGAATTTATTTGCATGCCCTTAGATCTGCTCTTGTTCAAAAGTTATGAGATGTCAAAGTTAACAAAATTTCTGGAGAAAATTGAACAGCACCTCCCTGCTTGAGGTACTGATTTGATCCAAGAATTCCAGTTAATTCTACCTCGAATTTGACAAATATTTATGTTACAAAGTTGTAACATATCTCATGAAATTTTCATAACTGCCTCATTTACTATTTTTGGATTTTTATGCAGGATGTTATGCTCATTTTACAGAGAGTTATAGAGAGTATTTGCTCTGTCCTGTTTTCTGGACAGTTTCAACTCTACTGCATTTTTCGTCTAGTTAAGGGATGAAACACCTCTGAACATCATTAGAAAAGTTGTAAAGCTCTTCCAAATATTTCCAGAAATGTATCATAATACCCCAACATCGAAAGAACTTGACCTCTAACCTCTGTATAACTTCAGCATTATTTCAGCCGAAAACAGAGGGCTCTGTTCCTAGTCTTTCATAAGTTGAAAACTTCCTTACTTTGAATATCCTGATTAAGGGAAGGAGTTAAATCACATTTTTAGTGCTCTGAATCAAAACTTTCAAGTTTTACAATGATGTTGATCATTTGGTGGACTGTGACGTCGAAGCGTCACCACAATCATGCTGGTACTACGTTGCTCACAAAGAAAACCCTATACCGGACTTAGCCGGCTTCATTATTCAGTGGCACTAATTGTCTCTCGCTCACGTATGCTACTCATCTACTTATTCATGGTTAAACTACCTGCAATAAACTCACACAATCGTTGGATTCAGCTGCATACTGAACCCCGGCCCAACACAGTTCCATACACCCGTCCGTCGTCACTCGCACGAGTGTTCTCAAGCCAAACACGCCTTGAGCTACGTGTTCACGTTACTAACTACATGATGAGGTCTCCCCTACTTGCCCATAGAACGCCAGGGAAGGGCATTGCTTGAATACCCCAAACGACATGAAAAGTCGTAGAGGATACTAAAGCTGGCCGGGTTACCTGCCAGGCTCCACCCTTAAGCTTGTGCGCACTGGTGGACAGCGCTTACATGCACCTCCCCCCAAGACATCTGAAGTCCCGAGATGCATGATTTTCTGACATATCAAATAGGTTAGTATTGCCACTTTCTATACACTAATAACATCCTTATGTGGGCTAATAACTCGTTCCTCTCCGAGTTTTTGAAAATTTAACCTTTTTAAGTGCGTTAAACCTCAACGATGCTCTGATGCCACGATGTGAGGACCCGACGGTCCCGATGAACCAAGATCTTGCTGAGGGGTGCTGTAACAGCCCTTACTTTTGGAGAGTTTGATTTCAACTTACAAAACAAAGTTAAGGCAAAGGAATTGCTTGATCATGTGTCACATGAAATAATGAACCCAAAAATGGTCCTGTGAGGGAGTTAAAAATTTTCTTTAGCCCATGCTTAACACAGGTTGACATGAGGAAAGAAATTCACTCCACCAATCTTACTCATGTGCACATCCTTTGTGAGTAGAAGATGAGGGAGAGTTAAACACAAATTTGAATCATTTAAAAGGATTCATGATCAGATTTCCTAAATGCATTCGAGTGAATTCACCAATGCATTCCTCAAGTATTCAAGAGCTTAAGTTCCAAATTTGGAGAATTTTGGAGCTCATCTACCATATATTCGAAGGAACATTTGCGAGCACATTCAAATTTGAATTTGGAAACGGAACCAAACTTGCTCAATTTAAAAATCTGAGTTCCGAATTGCGTCTACCATATTTTGTTTGGCCTAATCTCCAAGTTTGGTCCAATTTGGAAAATGTTTGAGTGGGAATCTCGAGGCACAGTGGGGGAAATAAAATGAGAGGGCTGGACCCACATGTCATACACCCACAATCCAACACCCGACTCTGTTTTCTCCTGGGCACGCGCGCGCTCGACAGCAGCTGCTAGGACATCGCTCGGTGGCTCGCCAACGCCAGCTCCTGCTCTCCCAAGATTCACCTATGCTCTTATCTCCCGCACGGGTAGAACAACCGAAGTTCCTCTCCTCACTCATAGCTCAGCTCTCTGTGTTTGCTCTCCCGCGTGAGTAACAGCCGGCACCGCTCGCCATGTTACGATCACCACAGCCCACCCGAGCACCGGATACTCGAGATATCCACACAAAAAAGCAGCGCACGCTTGTGCTCTACCGTGCCATCCCCACAACATCGACGTTTCTACCTCGTGGTGCTCACAAAACAAGGATCGGCGCGGAGAACCGAAGCTCACCGGCGGAAGACCCATTCGGTTCACCGTGGGCAGCACGCCACGGCCGTCTTTGCATCAAACTCGCTGCACAAGAAAGGTGCACCATGCTCCCTAGCTCATGTAGCTTCAATCCGTATAGCAATTGATCAACCGGGTGAGGAGAATTTCCATATTTCCCGAAACCTAGTGTATTCGGGTAGGGCTCGGTCTACCCAAAAATTCGAGTTACTCGGGTAACTAATGCCTGAGCAAGCTTGCAAGGACCTTCCTCACACCCTAGTGCTCCTCCTCGACCAGGAATCAAGCAAAATGATCCAGAAACGACCGAGTTCTTGCTGTTTTTCAGGCCGCCATGGAAAAGAACCTCGGGTCACCGTGGAGCCCTCGGTTGCCGACCGTTTCACCGGTGTTAGAGTCCATTTCTAGCTTCTACACCATCTACTGGTGATCTAGAGCCAAAAATCCGAGAGTTTGGTGAAGAAATGAAGGAACCCGAGCTCGCCGGAGTCCTAACTCTCGCTGTGACCGGTGCGCGCTATTTTCCGGTGAACCTCGGCCGCCTGCGAACCTCTAGGTGAGTTCAGTGCCGCAAATTGAGGGGTTGGCGAGTGTGAGGTCGGGAGGTGGCCGGAAAGTGGGTTCTGGTGACCCTCGCCGGAGGGCGCCGCCGCCCGGGTCTCTGGCGCGAGGTTGAAGAAGATAGCTGACGGGTGGGACCCACAGTCAGTGTTTAAACATTTTCAGAATTTCCAGTTTTCAGTTTAAATTTTGGAGAGCCACAACTTTGTGTAAGAGTGTCCAAAAATTGTCAAATAGGGTTAGATTCAGATTTAAATACTCTATCAAAATATGCAACCCAATGTGAATGAAAATCAATAATTAATTCTGGAAAAATCTTTGAAACTTATCAGTAAAAGAATTTTAGAGGGAGTTTGGTTTATCCAAAAATCCTCAAATTTTTCCAGAATGATACTTAGTATTTTATGGAACTCCTGTAAAAATTTCAGCTCATTTGGAGTTGAATTGTATGGGAGAATTCAAATTTCGAAGTACTGTGTTCAAATGAATACAGAGACTTTTCAGAAAATATCCCAGAGTTGGAAAAATCATTTCTGGACAATTCTTAGCTCCAAAAATCCTAGGAAAATTCATGCAAACTCTATTAACTATATTTGAAATTGTAGTTCACTAATTTGGGCATGAACATATGAGTCACTTTAGAATTAATTTCTGTTTTCTTAATTGCTTAGGGAATTGTTCTGAATAAAACACTCAATGACAAGTGTTCATTTTTGGTCCAGAACACTTTCATGTCAACAGGAATTCACATGCAAATTTTCAGCTCAAATTGAGCCTTGGATATTCCTGTCCTTGTTCTCAAATCTTATGCATATGAGAAAAACAAAGGGATAAGGGAAGAAATTATGGGAGACCCAATTTCCTTCCACTTTAGCTGCAATTTGGCAAGCTAAGTCTCTGTGTAGTGTATGACTTCCTGTAAAAATTTCGAAGTCATTGGAGATCAGGATCTGTAGTTCTACCCAAATCATTCTAGCAACTTATATGTACATTAGGAACTTAGCTAGGGATGTAATGAAAAATCTAAGGTAGATTTAGTTCCTTTAAGTTCCTTGCACAACAGAGGCAACAATATCATCTTAGGATCTCCACTCTGTTCTTAAGAAGATTTAATCTCTAAAGTCTTTAAATTGCATTATAAAAGATTATGCATATACATGTCAATAGGATTCACGACGGAGGAGTTCGACGGAGTCATCCCTTGACGTGTGGATCAGTTGTGGAAATTCAGAAAGATCAAGGGATTGAAGATCACTAACTTCTATTATATACTACTACCCTGCAAAACAGGCAAGCTCCGGTTTGCATTAACCATTTTTACAAGTTTACTGTTTTGAGAACTTACTTTGAGCAACCACTTTAATTCTTTGCATTAAAGTCTTGTTTGAAAACCCAAATGCATAGCCAAGAAAACTCTGGTTGGGCTTAGGTTTATAAAACTCGATTAGCCACTGCAATGCTAAGTTAGTGTAGGATTTGATACAAGTCGAGTAGTTGGAACTGCTCGCGAGAATAGGCTAGACGCACACTACAACTATAAAGGTAGCAAATGAAACACATGGCAAGAAAAATGAGACCGAGCGGAGAGTAAGGGCAGCAGGACGTTGGGGCCTGGGTGCCATAGCTTTGCTTGTGTCGATTGAGGACGGAGCCATGTGCGGGCCTGTTGAACAAGCTACAACAGTACCAAAGACCTACCGGATATATGGGAACCGGAAAACCGATGTAACTCGGGTAGCTGGGTGTTGAGGCATAGATGGTCGTTCAGAGGATAGGTTGAGAGCTTGAGGTGTAAATCGGCTGGCGGCACTGCAGACGCGCGCAGAGACCTCTTGCTCAGGACGATTGGACGGTTCAACATTTGGCTGACGGGTCAAAGGTGGTTGCGTACGATGTCCGTGATGGTTGCTATTGGCAACATCGAGTATGGGCGTACGTGACGGGTTATTTGGGTAACCCTGCAGGTGTAAATCGATTATAATCGCCGTCCATCGTGGTCAGTGAGTACCACTTGTTTACTGTACCATGACGTAGAAAGAACAGGGTAGATACATGTTAAAAGTTTGTTGATATGAGGAATGGACTTTGCTTGTTAATGAAGTGCTATAGTTTAGAGCTAGTTAAAGTTCTTTTTGACCTTGGGCAAAGTACCTGAGAGAAATGTGTTTCTTGTTTGATTGCGGCTCTCTCATGTGCCTCAGCGTGAGGTTCTCCACAACTGCTGCTAAAACTTGAAAGTAAGAGCAAACTAAATAGGCGTGTCTTTTGTAACTTACCCTCCTATTTCACATTGCAATTCTAGCATATAGAGTTACATGTTTAGGTGAGACGGGTCAGTCTTTATGAGCCTATGTGCTCACGCTTGCTATATGAGTGGTTTTTCAGGTTAACTTTGGTGCTTAAGAGAAGGTTGTCCGGTGAGTCTCGGAGACTTCCGAGTCATTTAACACGTGGAGAACCCAGCCGCTGCCGTATGACTTCGTGTTGCTAGCGAGAATAGTCCGCGGGCTGGATCTCTTCTTGAGTGTTGAGTAGATATGAAACATGAAATAAACTAGTCTTCTGCTGTAGTTATTTGATGTATATTATTTGCAAAGATCATTTGTAAGCTTCCGCTTTGATTTATGTAATACATGGTTCTTATATGTGTGTTGTTGGGTGCCACGTATCACAGCACCACCCAATGCGATTCCCGGGAAAGCGGCACGACCCCGTGATTGAATGGGCGGCGTGGTCCCTCTCAGCGTGGTATCAGAGCCACATTGGTAATAGCGTACGGAATAAGGATTGTATTACGACAAAAACTTAGGTTACGTTAAGAATACGGTACTAGGCCCACATAAGGACTACTATTAGTTTAATATGAAGGTGGCAACCTAACTTATTTGCTATGTCGGAAAATCGTGCCTCTTGGGACGTTCTATGTCTTGGGGGGTGCACGTAAGCGCTGTCCACCAGTGTGCACAAGCTGAAGGGTGGAGCCCCATGGGTGGCAGGTAACCCGGCTAGCTTTAATATCCTCTACGGCTCTTCATGTCGTTTGTGGTATTCGAGCAACGCCCTTCCCTAGCATGCTACGGGCAAGTTTGGGAGACCCCGTCACGTGGTCAGTAACGTGAACACAGAGCTCAAGGCTTGTTTGGTCTGAGAACACCCGTGTGAGTGATGACGGACGGGTGTATGAACTGTATAGGGACCGGGTTCGGTGTGCAGCTGAACCTGATGATTGTGTGCAACTTATGCATGTGCTAACCACAAAACCATAGTACGATTAGAACACGTTTGCGAGTGACCATTTTAGTGCCACCTAAGGATAAGGATCTGCCAGTATAATCCGGTTAGGATTTTCTTTTGTGAGGCAACGTAGTACCGCCATATGTCTTACGGTGCATCACCACCGTACTACACTTTATAACTTCTTTCCTATGAAGAAATCATTCATGACTAACTTTGAACTAAAAATGGAAGTTGGAAAACACGTATTAGCTAATGAACTCTTCATTTGAACTAAGCTTCAAAGGGGAGAATAGATAGGCTTCTAGCTCAAAAACAGAGTGCTCTGTTCCGGCAGAAATTTTTGCTGGACTTTGACAGAGCATAACTCTGAGAATATTGACCCAATGGAGGTGTATGATACAGTTATGTAAATGTTTTTAAGTGCTATACAACTTCTTTGTAGACCTCCAGAGCGAAATCGCACGCCAAATTGGTTGAATGTCCAGTTGAATGCAAACTGTTCAGAAAACAGGACAACTGCAAACCTTCCTGGATGTTTCTGTATAAAACTTATAACTTTGTGTAGAAAAATACCTAGGTAGCCTATGATATACCGTTGGGAAGTTTATGAAATTTGCAACATTTTTGTAGTTCAAAGTTTGTTCAGATTCTTAATGTATTTGCATATACATCTGTGATAAACATCAGCCACATACAAAGGAGATGCTGGCAAATTTTATCCAGGAATTCTGTCGACTTTGTAAAATCATAACTTTTGATCCAGAAGTGATATAGAGTCATGTGAATACTCGTTGGAAAGATATTGAAATTAAATTTAACTTTGATATTCAACTGAGTTATGAAAATGTTCTAACTGGATCAAAATCTGGATTTAGTGCATTAAGGTATGTTCTGTACAGAAGAGGAAAATGAGTGATATCATGCAGGCTAGCACAAGTTATGTGGCTCAAAAGTACCAGTTGGTGTTCCGAACGCCATTCGGTGAAATATGGGGCCCCTGTATGATTAACTCCTTAGAGGTTGATTGCTGGTCAAGTATCACAACTTGCACCACCTCCACGGCAGCAGCATCAGACGGTGGTTTGTGCTCCACCGCTGCAGCTATATGTATCTAACTTCCAACCACTACAAGAATACGATTTATTTTCGTCGGCCAAAAACCCACGAAAATAAATAAAAACCCAATAAAATAATTATTTTCGTGGGTTTAACCCTATAAACCGTCGAAAATAAAATTATTTTCGTGGGTGACCCACGAAAATAAAGTTATTTTCGTCGGTCCGTTCTGGCTCACGAAAACAAGTATTTTCGTGGGCCAGAATCTGGCCCACGAAAATACTTAGTAGTATTTTCATGGGCCAGAATCTGGCCCACGAAAATACTTAGTATTATTTTCATGGGCCAGAATCTGGCCCACGAAAATACTTAGTATTATTTTCATGGGCCAGAATTTGGCCCACGAAAACACCCATACCTTTTGAAAAAAAATAAACTCCAAGTACTAAAAACATATGCCCCTCCCCTCTTGTGAGGAAGGCATGAAGTAGGAACCTTCCTAAATACAAGATAGAATATACTGTAAATTATCCTTACTTTTGATGGTTTTATGAACACTTAAATTTCTGTCAGTGTAATTGTGCAAGTAAGATTGTAGGAGCATCATAGGTCAATCGATAACTAAACGGTGCTATTGTGCAGTTATTGTTGGTGTGAGAGCATGTCATGAGTGGTTGCAATGTAGCATTGTTACATTATTGATCGTTCTGAAACTTGAGTAATTTGTGAACAGAAAGCACACCTGAAGAACAAAAGGAGATGAAGATAGTGAAAGGGCAGCTCCAATCACTATTGCTTCATCACCACTCTTTATGTTCACCTGCACATGAAAATCAGATCATACACCATATATATAGAGAGAGAACTGGAGTTGACACTAAGAATGGAACACATGTACGGAATACTGTAATATTTTCATTTTAGAAAAGATATATATCTTACCAGATCAGGTCTTGAATTAAAGAGGAACTGCAAAAATTTTGTGGAGGCGGTACTTCACTGGGCTGGCCTTGATAATGCAGAAGGCGCGGATGACGAGGATGGTGACGCCGAGGAAGGTAAGTGTGTCGAAGCCCAGCACGGGTATCATCTTTTCAATACTGTGTATGTATTTTTAAGAAAAGCCATAAATTTAGCTGCATTTCATCTTGAAGCAACATCTATCTTTTAAACAGTCAAAACAAATACATCTGTGATCACAGAATACCACAATCCAACAAAATGGATTATCATGTAATGAGGCATTGAAATAAATCATATCCAGTTCCTTATATAGATATTCTGTACATTTTATTGGATTTCATTTTGATCATTTTAATTCTAGCTTTCAAGTTCAAAATGTAAAAGTTATACTTGATGCTCAGAAATCTTGCATGATAATTCAATCATTCTACTCATCCTCACCTCCAGGTGTAAACTATACTTATTCTGTGCAGGCTGGAATATGCTGGGATTGATATGGTATGTGGAATTGGTTTGAGAAAATTATTTCTTACTTTGATACTTTCCACTGCATACATGATTATAAAATTTCTACTAAAAATAGTTTTAACTACAGAGAGGAAATTGTCCATGACACACCCCGCTCCTTTTAATATCAAGTTCTGCTTACTTGTTGTTCATATTGTCAATTCAATCCATTTGTTAACATGAACAAACAAATACATGCTTATTCATCAGTAAAAAGAGCCCAGAACTTATGGATTAGTTTGCATAGGCCAAATGGTTAGTCTCAAAATAAATGATCATTTTTCCACCCTTTTGTATTTAAAAACATTATTTCAACCAATTCCAGGTCATGGTGCCATACAACTACACTGATTACATTGGTGATGTGACATCTCTTGTTGACAAGGGTATTATCAACATGAGCAGAATCGATGATGCCGTGAGGCGTATCCTTCGAGTCAAATTTACCATGGGCTTGTTTGAGAACCCTTTATCTGATCTTAGCTTTGCAGATCAGCTTGGAAAAAAGGTTGGTAAGCTGTCAGGAAATCACTTGTTCTGTTAAAAAACAGAAACTCTCCCAATTCTCCCAATCAGCAATTCCTACCTCTCCCAAAGAAAGCTAGAAGGATCCTTGTAGCTGGAAGTCATGCTAACAATTTGGACTACCAGTGGTATCAGAAATCAATCCAAACATAGCTAACCGATGCCCTTAAAGCCCAAGCAAAGCTCTGTTGTTCCCAGTAGACTAGAACTATTTTCAATCAATAACCAGTGTAAACAAAAAGTCAGGAGTTCGGATGGTGACCTGGCCGTCGAGGAAGGAGTATGCTGCCTCGAGCGCGAGCTCGAGCGTGCGGAACTCGAAGGGGAGCTCGTCGCCCTCGGCGTGCTGCAGCAGGCGGCGCTGCAGCTCGGCGGCGTACTGGATGACGTAGCTGTCGAGGGAGTTGAGGAGGAGCACCTCGTCGATGGTGATCACGCACCGGATCTGCTCGAGGTTGATGACGATGGCGCACTTTTGGGCAGAGGTCCCGCGCGGGGAGCTCAGATAGCCGCATCCCTGGCGAGGCGTCCGGAAGCGCCCCCTCCTCGCTGGTGAGGTCCATGTCCATCCCCTCGCAGGGTGCCTGGAACCGCCCCCTCCTCACGGGTGCGGGTGGCGCGGGCCCGAGGAAGGCGGCGGCGATGCTCGATCTGGGACGAGGCGGCGCGGCGGGTCGGGATTGTGGAGACGCTCTGGTCGGGGAGGCGTAGGGGGCGAGAAAAAAAGAAAACCTAACTCGGGTGGGGAGTATAAGAGACATATTTTCATGAGCTGATAAGCAGATCACGAAAATATGTTTAGTTTCGTGGGCTGGGACTGAGACCGACAAAAATATTTTTTTATTTTCGTGAGCCCTGTTTCTAGCCCACGAAAATAGCTCTTATTTTCGTGAGCCCTCTTTTTGGCCCACGAAAATATGTTTTATTTCCGTGCGCCCCTCAGAGGCTCACGAAATTACATCTATTTTCGTGAGGGCTCACGAAAATACATATGGCACAGGAAAATTGTACTGTTTCTTGTAGTGAACCACAAGTTAGCGAAGAGCTGGAGAGACATCCGTGCTCCATTTGTGGTCGGACGGGCCATTATGCTAGGTATTGTCGGGAGGAAATTCAAGCCTGCCGGTCATCATACTTTCAATGTTCAGACCCGTACCTATATCTGCAGAAAAGAGGGCAGACAAGGGACAACATTCACTACACAGTGAGTGATGATGTTCCGGAAGGAGAAGCCGCGTTAGCAGAGATGTTTTCTCTGAATTAGCTACCGGTATTAATTCTCTTCGACTCCGGTGCCACACCTAGCTTTGTTAGTCAATCTTTTGTGGCTCCACATCAGCTCCAAATTACATTTACAAAGAGGCAATACCTCATATCTTCGCCGGGGCAGCATTACAACATGTGATCTTGTCTTCCGAGCACCTCATTGTTTGCGGGTTAGACTATAACCCATGACCCTCCTTATTCTTGGGGTCTGAAGATCGACATTATTGTGGGGATGTCATGGTTGAATTACCACAATGCGGTTCATAACATTAGTTTTCGAACGTTAAGCTCAACGCCCCATGGCACGGTCTTCATATATTAATTCTGGGCGCCAGTCAGCAATAGATTGCAATACTGAACCACTCAGAAACTGTTAAGATAGAGGACATTCCGGTGGTACGGAAATTTGAGGAGGTGTTTCCCAATTGTTTACCGGGCATACCGCCCGAATGGGACGTAGAGTTCAAGATGGAACTTGCGCCGGGAACGCCACCGAGTTCACGAAGGCCATACAAAATGGCACCGAATGAATGGGCAAAATGGAAGACACCACTGAATGACCTTATGACCAAAGGTGTTGTGCGACTGAGTTCATCACCTTGGGTTAGTTCAGCATTGTGTGTAAAGAAGAGGGACGAAACACTATGGCTTAGTGTTGATTTTCGTCCGCTTAACATTGTGACAATCAAGAACAAGTACCCGTTACCACAGATCGACATATTTTTGATCAGTTGGTCAAAGCAAAGATCTTTTCCAAGATGGACTTAAGATCCGGGTACCATCAGATTAAGATACGGGCAGAGGATATTCTGAAGACAGCTTTCTCGATGAGGTACGGACTTTATGAGTACCTGGTCATGTTCCTTGGCCTTACCAACGCTCCAGCTCAGTTCATGTACTTGATGAACTTGCTATTCATGCCGAAGCTGGACAAGTTTGTCGTGGTCTTCATCGATGACCTACTGATTTAGTCCAAGCCGGAGGAAGAACACGAGAAGCATCTGCGTATAGTCTTGCAATGGCTGCGGGATCACAAGCTATACACGAAATTCAGCAAGTGCGAATTCTAGATATCACAATTACTTTGTCTCGGGCATATCATCTCGGTGAAGGGCATCGCTGTAGACCCGAGTAAGATTGCACAAGTGCTGCATTGGAAGTCATCGAGAACTGTTCACGAGGTACCGAGTTTCCTCGGACTCGCGGGATATTATCAGAAGTTCATTCTGAACTTCTAGAAGATTGCCAAGCCTATGACAGAGCTGCTGAAGAAGACTACCAAAATATGTTTGGAGTCCAACATGCGAAGCAGCATTCAAGGCATTAGTTAGGCACCTAAGATCAGTACCGGTTTTGGTGCAGACAGACACAAAAAACCGTTTGATATGTACTGCGATGCATCCGGCATTAGGATCGGATGTGTGCTGATGCAAGACCGAAGGGTGGTCGTGTATGGATCACGGCAACTCAGGAATCATGAGTAACACTATCCGACTCATGACTTAGATCTCGCTGCCGTGGTACTCGCACTCGAGATGTGGAGGCACTACCTATTCGGTAACCTCGTACATTTATATACCGACCACAAGAGCCTCAAGTACATATTCACTTAGAAGGAGTGGAACATGAGGCAGCAAAGATGGTTGGAGTTGATAAAGGATTATGAAATAGAGATCCATTATCACCCCGGCAAGGCTAACATGGTGGAGAATGCGTGTCGCAAGTCACACGTTCATAATCTAACCATCACCCCGTTGGAAGAGAGCGAGCCACCATTACGTGTGGTTCCCCATAGAGCTCTCTATAATTTAGCTTTTATCCCCACCATCCATGAAGAAAGGGTGGCAGCCCAGAAACATGATAAGGGCATGTCACATTTGCGGAGACGTATAGACAGTGGGGAGCTGAAATGTTTCCGGAAAGACGGAGATGGTGTACTGTGGTTTAAGGACAGAATTGCCGTACCCTGTAACCCGGAATTTAGGAAGAAAAATTTTGGACGGGGTTCACTTGTCAAAGTTTCTATTCACCCCGATTCATCGGTCCATTCCAGGTTATGGAAAGATGTGGATTAGTTGCATACCGGCGGGAATTCCCAGCGACATTTACCGGTGTGTACGACATCTTCCACATTTCTCAGCTGAGGAAGTGCCTCAAGTGTTCAACCACCATTCAGCTGGGAAATATCGAGGAACTGAAGTCAGATCTCACGTATCAGGAGGGACCGATTCAGGTCACCGACATAAAGGACCGAACCACACGCGACCGTACGTTGTGGTTCTATAAAGTTTCATGGAATAATCATTCCAAAGATGAAGCGACATGGGAGAGCGAAGGATTTCTTCGCACCAATTATCCCAACTTTTGATGTCGCACATCCGGTAATTTTCTACCATCCACCCTCTCATTTTTACCTTATAATCTTGGGACGAGATCCTTTTAAGGGGGGAGGAATGTAACAGCCCTGACTTTTGGAGAGTTTGATTTCAACTTACAAAACAAAGTTAAGGCAAAGGAATTGCTTGATCATGTGTAACATGTAATAATGAACCCAAAAATGGTCCTGTGAGGGAGTTAAAAATTTTCTTTAGCCCATGCTTAGCACAGGTTGACATGAGGAAGGAAATTCAGTCCACCAATCTCACTCATGTGCACATCCTTTGTGAGTAGAAGATGAGGGAGAATTAAACACAAATTTGAATCATTTAAAAGGATTCATGATCAGATTTCCTAAATGCATTCGAGTGAATTCACCAATGCATTCCTCAAGTATTCAAGAGCTTAAGTTCCAAATTTGGATAATTTTGGAGCTCATCTACCATTTATTCGAAGGAACATTTGTGAGCACATTCAAATTTGAATTTGGAATCAGAACCAAACTTTTTCAATTTAAATATCTGAGTTCAGATTTGAGTCTACCATATTTTGTTTGGCCTAATCTCCATGTTTGGTCCAATTTGGAAAATGTTTGGGTGGGAATCTCAAAGCACAGTGGGGCAAATAAAATGAGAGGGCTGGACTCACATGTCATACACCCACAATCCAACAACCGACTCTGTTTTTCTCCCAGGCACGCACGCGCTCGACAGCAGCTGCTCGGACCTCGCTCGGTGGCTCGCCAACTTCAGCTCCTGCTCTCCCGAGATTCACCTATGCTCTTATCTCCCGCACGGGTAGAACAACAGAAGTTCCTCTCCTCACTCGTAGCTCAGCTCTCTGTGTTTGCTCTCCCGCATGAGTAACAGCTGGCGCCGCTCGCCGTGTTCCGATCACTACATCCCACCCGAGCACCAGATACTCGAGCTGTCCACACAAAAAAGCAGCGCCCGCTTGTGCTCTACAGTTCCATCCCCACAACACCGACGTTCCTAGCTTGTGGTGCTTACAAAACAAGGATCAGCGCCGAGAACCGAAGCTCACCGGCGGAAGTTCCATTCGGTTCACCGTGGGCAGCACGCCATGGCCGTCTTTGCGTCAAACTCGCTGCACAATAAAGGTGCGCCATACTACCTAGCTCATGTAGCTGCAATCCGTATAGCAATTGATCAACCGGGTGAGGAGAATTTCCAAATTTCCTGAAACCTAGTGTATTCGGGTAGGGCTCGGTCTACCCCGAAATTCGAGTTACTCGGGTAACTAATGCCCGAGCAAGCTTGCAAGGACCTTCCTCACACCCTAGTGCTCCTCCTCAACCATGAATCGAGCAAAATGATCCAGAACGACCGAGTTCTTGCAGTTTTTCGGGCCACCATGGAAAAGCACCTCAGGTCACCATGGAGCCCTCGGTTGCCAGCTGTTTCACCGGTGTTAGAGTCCATTTCTAGCTTCTACACCGTCTACTGGTGCTCTAGAGCCAAAAATATGAGAGTTTGGTGAAGAAATGAAGAAACCTGAGCTCACCGGAGTCCTAACTCTCGCTGTGACCGATGCGTGCTATTTTCAGGTGAATCTCGGCCGCCGGCAAACCTCTAGCTGAGTTCAGCGCCGCAAATTGAGGGGGGGGCGGCGAGTGTGAGGTCAGGAGGTGGCCGGAAAGTGGGTTCCAGCGACCCTCGCTGGAGGGCGCTGCCGCTCGGGTCTCTGGCGTGAGGTTGAAGAAGATAGCTGACGGGTGGGACCCACAGTCAGCGTTTAAACATTTTCAGAATTTCCAGTTTTCAGTTTAAACTTTGGAGAGCCACAACTTTGTAGGAGTGTCCAAAAATTGTCAAATAATTTTTGTTGGATTCCTCTCAGAGAGTACTATACAGGGGTGCATCCCAATATTTATGAAAATCCCTGGATTTGGCTCGTTAATTCATATAAGGAAAATGCTGTAGGATTTATTTCAGGAGTTCTATGTATTGGAAATTCCCAATTATGGGCAGGAGATTTTTACAAAAGTACTTGAACTCCAGTAAAAATTTCAGAGGCATTGGATCTCATTTGCTTGTCAATATGTGATGTTAATTCCTTATGTCTCTGAAAATTGGAAAATAGAACAGAGTTCATTTTCAGATTTTCCCCAATTCTTGTAAAGCTCATATCTATGTGTAGGAATCTCCAAATTTAGTGATTCAAATCGGGTTAGATTCAGATTGAAATACTCTATCAAAATATGCAACCCAATGTGAATGAAAGTCAATAATTAATTCTGGAAAATTCTTTGAAACTTATCAGTAAAAGAATTTTAGAGGGAGTTTAGTTTATCCAAAAATCCTCAAATTTCGCCAAAATAATAGTTTTATGTTATGGAACTTATGTAAAAATTTCAGCTCATTTGGAGTTGAATTGTATGCGAGAATTCAGATTTCAAAATACTGTGTTCAAATGAATACAGAGACTTTTCAGAAAATATCCCAGAGTTGGAAAAATCATTTCTGGGCAATTCTTAGCTCCAAAAATCCTAGGAAAATTCACTCAGACTCTATGAACTATAATTGAAATTGTATTTCACTAAGTTGGGCATGAACATATGAGTTACTTTCGAATTAAATTATGTTTGCTTAATTGCTTAGGGAATTGTTCTGAATAAAACACTAAATGACAAGTGTTCATTTTTGGTCCAGAATACTTTCATGTGAACAGGAATTCACATGCAAATTTTCAGATCAAATTGAGCCTTGGATCTTCCTGTCCTTGTTCTCCAATCTTATGCATATGAGAAAAACATAGGGATTAGTGAAGAAATTATGGGAGACCCAATTTCCTTCCACTTTATCTGCAATTTGGCAAGCTAAGTCTCTGTGTAGTGTATGACTTCCTGTAAAAATTTCGAAGTCATTGGAGATCAGGATCTGTAGTTCTACCCAAATCATTCTAGCAACTTATATGTTCATTAGGAACTTAGCTAGGGATGTAATGAAACATCTAAGGCAGATTTAGTTCCTTTAAGTTCCTTGCACAACAGAGGCAACAATATCATCCTAGGATCTCCACACTGCCTCTGTTCTTAAGAAGTTTTAATCTCTAAAGTATTTAAATTGCATTATAAAAGATTATGCATATACATGTCTATAGGGTTCACGACGGAGGAGTTCGACGGAGTCATCCCTTGACGTGTGGATCAGTTGAGGAAATTCAGAAAGATCAAGGTATTGAAAATCACTAACTTCTATTATATACTACTACCCTTCAAAACAGGCAAGCTCCGGTTTGCATTAACCATTTTTACAAGTTTTACTGTTTTGAGAACTAACTTTGAGCAACCACTTTAATTCTTTGCATTAGAGTCTTGTTTCAAAACCCAAATGCATAGCAAAGAAAACCCTGGTTGGGCTTAGGTTTATAAACCTCGATTAGCTACTGCAATTTTAAGTTAGTGTAGGATACGGTACAAGTCGAGTAGTTGGAAATGCTCGCGAGAATAGGCTGGAGGCACACTACTCGGGTAAAGGTAGCAAATGAAACACATGGCAAGAAAAATGAGACCGACCGGAGAGTAAGGGCAGCAGGACGTTGGGGCCTGGGTGCCATAGTTTTGCTTGTTTCGATTGAGGACCGAGCCGTGTTCGGGCATGTTGAAGAAGCTCGAACAGTACCAAAGACCTACCGGATATTTGGGAACCGGGAAACCGATGTAACTCGGGTAGCTAGGTGTTGAGGCATAGCTGGTCGTTCAGAGGGTAGGTTGAGAGCTTGAGGTGTAAATCGGCTGGCGGCACTGCCGATGCACGCGCAGAGACCTCTTGCTTGGGACGATTGGACCGGTTCAACATTTGGCTTACGGGTGAAAGGTGGTTGGTACGACGTCCGTGATGGTTGCTATAGGAAACATCGAGTACGGGCGTAAGTGACGGGTTATTCGGGTAACCTTGCAGGTGTAAATTGATTATAATCACCGTCCCTCATGGTCAGTGAGTACCACTTGTTCACTGTACCACGACGTAGAAAGAATAGGCTACATACATGTTAAAAGTTTGTTGATATGAGGAATGGACTTTGCTTGTTAATGAAGTACTGTAGTTTAGAGCTAATTAAAGTTCTTTTTGACCTTGGGCAAAGTACATGAGAGAAATGCGTTTCTTATTTGATTGCGGCTCTGTCATGTGCCTCAGCGTGAGGTTCTCCATAACTGCTGCTAAAACTTGAAAGTAAGAGCAAACTAAATAGGTGTGTCTTTTGCAACTTACCCTCCTATTTCACATTGCAATTCTAGCATATAGAGTTACATGTTTAGGTGAGACGGGTCAGTCTTGCTGAGCCTGTGTGCTCACGCTTGCTATATGAGTGGTTTTGCAGGTTAACTTCGGTGCTTAAGAGAAGGTTGTCCGGTGAGACTCGGAGACTTCCGAGTCGTTTAACACGTGGAGAACCCAGCCGCTGCTGTATGACTTCGTGTTGCTAGCGAGAAGAGTCCGCGGGCTGGATCTCTTCTTGAGTGCTTAGTAGATATGAAACGTGAGATAAACTAGTCTTCCGCTGTAGTTGTTTGATGTAAATTATTTGCAAAGATCATTTGTAAGCATCCAGTTTGATTTATGTAATACATGGTTCTTTTATGTGTGCTGTTGGGTGCCGCGTATCACGGCACCACCCAATGTGATTCCCGGGCGAGCGGCATGACTCCGTGATTGAACGGGTGGCATAGTCCCTCTCGGGTGTTGCGATAGACAACACTGGGTAACACACATAAAAGGCAATAAGCAGAAGCAAAATTTTATTACATAAACTTGTTTATGAACATACTTATATCGAAATAACGTTAAGTCTACACTCATGGGCATAGACTAAGCAAAAGGTCTCACGTTCAGCCTGTGAACGTGATCCCACTAGCACACACGCACACACTAATACGGTGGCGTGAACGGCTCCCACTCGACGGTGGTTTCCCCTTGGGGGTCCGTCTCCTCCTCGGGAGCCTCCTCCTCATAGAACCCTGCAAACGCTTCAAACACAAGCAGTGAGCAAAATGGCTCAGCAAGACTGACCCGTCTCACCTAAACATTAAATTCTATATGCTGGGTTTGCATTGTATAATAGGAAAGTATATTGCAAAAGACACGCCTAATTTGTTGACTAATACTTTTAAGTTTTAGTCGCATGTTAGTGGGGAACCTTTTGCCAAGACACATAAGAAATCCCCAATCAAACAAGAAACCCATTTCTATTATGTGCTTTTCCTAAGGTTGAAAATAACTTTAATTGGCTCTAAAATAAGCACTTCATTACCAAACAATGTAAAGCTTTCAACCAGCAACATTTTATAATGACAACTAGCCTGTTCTTTCTACGTCATGGTACAGTGAACAAGTGGTACTCACTGACCGTGAGCGACGGCGATTATAATGGATTTACACCTGCAGGGTTACCCGAATAACCAGTCACGTACGCCCGTACTCGATGATGGCTACAGCAACCATCACGGACGTCGTACGCAATCACCTTTCATCCGTTAGCCAAGTGTTGAACCGGTCCTATCGTCCCGAGTAGGAGGTCTCTACATGGAGCTTTCACAGTGCCCGCTAGCCGATTTACACCTCGCTGCCCCCAACCTTCCCTCTGTACGACAAGCAATGCCTCAACAGATCACTACCCGAATTACATTGGTTTCCCGGTTCCCATATAGCTGGTAGGTCTTCGGTACTGTTCTAGCTTGTTCAACAGGCCTGCACACGGCACGGTCCTCAATCGACACAAGCAGAGCTATGGCAACCAGACCCCAAAGTCCTGCTGCCCTTACTCTCCGTTCGATCTCATTTTCTTGCCATGTGATTTGCTGTCTATCTTTCTAACCGAGTGGTGTGCCATCAGCCTATTCTCGTTAGTAGTTCCAACTACTCGACTTGTACCGAAACCTATACCATTTTAGCATTGCAGTTGCTACTCGAGGTTTAAATCTTAAGCCCAAAACCCCTGATTCTCTTGGCTATGCATTTGGGTTTCCAATCAAGACTCTAATGCACAATTCTAGGAAATGCATAAGTAAGTGATCAAAACATAAAACTTTGTAAATGGTTAATGCAAACCGGAGCTTTCCTTTCTGCTGATCGTTAGGTAATTGTTCTTCCGGAGTAATGAAGTCTAGAACCTCCGGATCTTCTTCAATCTTAGCGACTACACGAAAAAGAGAAATACGATGTGTGCCAATTTAAATGCATTTGAGTTATTGTGATAATGTGAAGACTATAAGTATAGCTAGACAGCCCTTTTGACTCATAAATTCTTACTGTGGTTTGGAGACAACATAAACAGAGATTTGGACAAATTTCAATGAAGCAAAGCTCATTTGAGTCCTGCATAAATAAATGTGTATTTGGCCATAATTAGAGCTCATATGGCTTTCTAAGGCTTTTCATGGAGCAAGCCATGACTTATTGGAAACTAGATTATCAGAGGGTTCTAATGGAATTGGTTTCATATAATTTGGAGCAAACTAGCTAAAGATATGACCTAAACAAATTCAGAGAAAATCTAAAAAAAATTCTGGACATTTTTCTTTTTCCCGGACCAGTTTCCTTAATCACACCGTTAGATGGATCAAATGAGCTTGGATGGATATGAAATTTTTATGGTGGCTCAGGGATATTACAAGAGACATCCTGGCCAAATTACAGATTTTCCACCCAAGGGATCTCCAATTAAAATTCTAAACATTTTTAAATTTGGAGAATTAATTCTAAAGAAATGAAGGGTTTCATGGAGTGAAACTTGTTTTGCTGGAAAGTACTCAGAGAGCTGAATGCAATAAAATTTGTTTCACTCGATTTGGACACTCCTAGCAAAAGTTATGGGCTTCTAAAGTTTTGGAGGGAAAACTGGAAAAATCAACTCGAGTTGTTTAAACTGCTGCCACCCAGGCCCACAACACAGTACCATCTTCAACCTCCTGCTGGTGATCTGTAGAGGTGCGGCGGTGGTGAACAGAGCAGAAGAAACGGCTCGGTGACGCTTGAAGGAAGCCTATCAGCTGAGGGCTGGAGCACGTCAAGTGAAGTCCGACGGCTCCGTTTCTGGCCTTAGCTCGTGGGGAAACCCTCGGTGTGGTTCGGTCGATGGTGAGGGTGGGTCGGATATGAGAGCGGTGAGAGTGGCGCTGGTTTGCGGTGCGAGCGAGTGACGAACCATGGAGAAACGGTCTTTGGCACCCTCAGGCACGGTGATAAGGGCGCTGGGGTGTTCTCCCGTCGGCCAGGTCCCGAGAACAGGAGGTGGCGTCGGCTGCTCGCCGTGGCGGTTTCAGCAGCATGCGCAAGAACCCGAGTGAGCAGCGGTGGAGTCGGTTCACTCGGCTGTTACACTAACAGTGGGTCCCACTTGCAACATTTTGTCCTCTAAAATTAAATGTCCACTGTTGCACATTATTTGGGACACTCATGCCATTTAAACTTTGATCAATCCACTGAATCACCATTTGAATTTTGAATGATTCATAATGGAGAATTGGTTTGAATGCATTTTTCTTCAAATGGCAAACTGAAATTAAAATTCAGTTTCAATTTTGCTCAAATGGCTCATGTCAAGATCAACTCCAAATGGAGTGAAAATTGGTGGATGAGCTCAATGAAATGTGCTGAGTGTGAAAATGAATCCCACTTTTAAATTTATGGTATGAAAGGAGTTTGAATTTGAATTTAAGTTCAAACTAGCCTTTTAATGATGCTACCCCAAACCTCAAAAAGGTTTGAATTTGGGTGAAATTTGGCCTGAGCCTTCCTAACAAAGTTTAGGAGTTAATCATGTACTCAGCCCCTCCATGATGTATGTGGGAAATGTCACCTTTCCATTTTGTGAGTTCATCTCCTAAGAAATCTAGTTACGGTGGTTACATGCGCTTCAAATATGTTCATGGGATTACCACAAATGAGGTGAGGTGTGGGTGTGATGAACATGTTTAGCAAGTGAAAAACTTGGTTCCTTACATCGTAGATTCCATTAGGGTTTTTGTTACCCCCTAGCCGTAGGTTGCGTGGTTCGGGAGGAAGGGGCCCTGGTGCCTTGCTTATCGTGTCTCGTTTGGACCGTGGCTTTGCATAGGTCATTTGGCTCAGGGCTTGGGACGAGCGGGCCTTCTAGTGTGAGTCTTCAGGCCTCGCGTAGTCTGAGTGATTGCTTTTACTGTCTCGTTCAGACCGTGGTTTTGTTGGGGGTTTTCGATGTTCGTTAGACGTAGGTCGCGTGACTCTGAGAGATCAAATCTCCGTGATGTTAATCTTTGAGCTTTATGCAGCCATGTAGCCCCTGAGCATTTCGGGGCAGGAGATCGATTCTCTCTGCCTCACGGCGCTTCTTGAGGTCGGTCGGTCGTTGGCATAATGTTGCGTGCGCGGGGCTCGGTGTTGTTATGCTTGGAATCACCTGACCTGCTCTGTATTCCACGCGTTGAGGAGGGGGTCATCATCGACGTCAGCCGGGCGGTAGGCGCCGTGTTGGAAGACAGTGGAGACGATGTAGGGGCCCTCCCATGGGGAACACAGCTTATGTTTGTCCTTTTTGGTCTCGATCCTTCGGAGGACCAGATCACCTGCTTGGAGGGCTCGGGGTTGGATCCGCCGCTCGTGGTAGCGCCGTAGTGTTTGTTTGTATTTGGCCGATCGCAGGAGTGCTGCATCACAGGCCTCATTGAGCTGGTCGACGGAGTCCTACCTTTTCTGCTTGGATCGGGTTTCTTCGTATGCCTTGGTCCGGGGTGAGCTGTACTCTAGCTCGGTTGGTAGGACAGCTCCCGCGCCGTACGCCATGAAGAAGGGCAAGAACTCGGTGGAGCGGTTGGGTGTGGTGCGCAAGATCCATAGTACGGATGGTAGTTTGGCGGCCCAGCGCCCCGCACATTTGTTGAGGCGGTCGGAGATGTGAGGCTTGAGTCCTTGCAGGATCAGACCGTTGTCTCGCTTGACCTGTCCATTGGTTCATGGGTGGGCCACCGATGCCCAGTGACCCGGATGTGGAAGCTATCGCAGAATTCAAGGAATTTTCTCCCCATTAACTGGGTGCCACTGTCTATAATAATGGCGTTTGGCACCCTGAAGAGGTAGACGATGCCACAGAAGAAGCTTGCTGCTTGTTTTGACAATGCCGTGATGAACGGTTTAGCTTCGATCCGCTGAAAGAATTTATCCACTACAACAAGGAGGACGGTGAAGCCCTCGGGCACTTTCTTGAAAGGACCGAGGAGGTGGAGTCCGTACACGGCAAAGGCCATGTAAGGGGGATGGTTTGGAGGTCCTGGGCCAGAGCGTGTATCTGTTGAGCAAAGTACTGGTAGCCCTGGCATTTGCGTACAATTTGCTCTGAGTCAGAGACAGCGGTTGGCCAGTAAAACCCTTGTTGATACACCTTCCCGACCAGGGACCTTGGGGCTGCGTGATGTCTGCAGACCCCTGTATGGATATCGAGGAGTAGCCCTTTTCCTTGCTTGCTTGGGATGCGGCGCTGTAAGATCCCGGTGACGCTCCGTCAGAAGAGCTCGCCCTCTATGAGGACGAACGTCTTGGCCCGGCATGCGATTCGCCGAGCATCGAGCTCCTAAGCAGGGGAGTCTTACAGATGATAAATATTCGATGTATGGGCCTGCCATTCAGGTTCTGCAGCGTGCACCTGGAGGTCGGGCATGGGCGGGTGACCTGGCCGTCCTTCTTCAACTTGGATGGATGGTTGGCTGAGGTCGATGATGAACACACCCAGGGGTGGGGCCTCGCGGCTGGAAGCGAGCTTGGCCAAAGCGTCGGCCGCTCTGTTATCTCGTCTCGAGACGTGACTGAGCTTGAGCCCCTTGAACCTTTCCTCCAGCTTCCACGCCTCTCGACATTAGGCCTCCATGTGCGGGTCGTGGTAGCTCGAATCCTCCATCATTTGGTTGATCTCGAGCACATAGTCGTCTCATACGTAAAGGCATCGCACGCCGAGCTCGGCCGCATTGCAAAGTCCGTTAAGGAGGGCCTCATTCTCTGCAACGTTGTTAGTTGCTTTGATATGCAATATCCACGTATATTGGAGCTGATTCTCTCCTGGGGAGATGAGGATGACACCGCTTCCCGTACCGTTGATGGTCAATGACCCGTCAAAGTACATTGTCTAGTACTTATGACAGGTCGGGCTTGCACAACAGGAAATCGACATATTTTCGTGGGCCCCACACCCACGAAAATTTGGTGAAAACCCACGAAAATACATAATTTCGTCAGTTTTGGCCTTATTTTCGTTGGCCATAGGCTCACAAAAATAATTAGTCAAAAATAACTTTAATTTCGTCGGTGGCCCACGAAAATAAATGTATTTTCGTCGGCCAAAGAGGACCCACGAAAATAGTTATTTTCATGGGCCAAATTGAAGCACACAAAAATAACATGCACCTTATTCTCGTGGGCCAGAATATGAAGTGTCCCGACCCATAAGATCAGAACTAAACATGTAATATTATGCCAGAAACAGAGTTCGGTACATAATATTACAACACAAGTGGAACCACAACCATACAGAGCTTTATTACAACGGCATACACTTTAGTACAACAATAATAAGAACTAACATAAGGATGATTAACGACATAAAAACATGGACAACTAGCTCCTCCTCGTACATGGTTCTACGGTAACACCTTGGGTGTGGATGCGACCCTACTCGAAGTCCTCCGGGTTGAAGTTAGGATCCTCCGAAGATATCAACAACGGTTGAGTACAAAAGTACTCAACAAGCTCCACCTCGCCCTTCGGGGGGGGGGGGGGGGGGGGAATGAAACAAACATAGATGCAATGCACAACAATAATAGTGATGCAACCTAATGCAACTAAATGCAACCAAATAACCCATCCAAAGACATTCCTCACCTCATTCTCACAACAGGTGGCTTCCTAGTTGTTAGGACCACACCATAACCTGTCCTATACCGAGGACACGGCCGTCTGAACGGGTTCTACACTCTGCAGAGGTTGTACGCTTTACCCACACGCATGGACCATCAACGACAGCCCGTCATAACCGACACCTAGTCGAAACATCACCCAAACCAGTCGTCCCCCAACCCAGTGTCATGACTTATCTCAATATCATCTCAATTTTCATAAATGCATCTCTCTCTCTCTCCACCGTGGACGACTGTCGGGCTAGCCACCACGGTTGGGCTAAGCCCCGCCCATACAGGGTCATGTGGTCGTACTGAAGATAGTTAGGTGAGATGTCAAAACAACTCAGTCCTTAAGGCTCACCAGGGCAGCCTCCATACTCAAACCACGAGCCTATCATCTTGATAGTACTCACTGTAAGTCTACCACCACGGTAGCGCTTACACCAACACTAACCCTTCTGCCCCGCTCTCAACTCATGCTCTCCCCAACCGTGCAGCAAAAACAGGGCAACATCATCATGCATAATCTCATCATATCAATATGCTGCAAAAAGAGAAACTAGTATGTTTACCCTCTATCACTCGAATAACTCATGCTCAACAATGCAAATGCCTAATCTACTGGCCACAATGGATAAACCTCACATATGAGCAATATGATCAAAAAGGGGGCGATGGAACTTGCCTTCCCTACAGTCCGCATAGTCGTGCTCTTGGTCACTTGGCTCCCCTGGGTTCTCTTCTGGCACTAGTTCTACACCGCGCACAAGAAACATACAAACAAAGCAAAGATACATCATGCAGACTTGCTTGCACTAACTATATTATGATATTAGATGATTTTTATAAGACAAATTGGATTAAGTGATCTTTGTGTGTGGGTGAGATCTGGTCTAAGGCCAATCAGGTGGTTGCTTAGGGTTGGGTTCAAACAAGCGAGAGTAAACGGGGGAAGGCGGGCCAGAGAGTAAGAAATCGAATGCCGAGGCTATGGCTCACGCGTTTAAGCTGCCGATTTTGGATAGGAAGTAGAGCAACTTCTTGGAAGGGTGGCCACGCCACGGGGTGGTCGCGACCAAACCCGAGGAGAGGGAGAAGGGGGGGTGACTCGGGGAGAAGAGTGGAGGTTGGGGTGCTCACCTTGGCCGTGGCTTGGCGGGGCTCGGCGGGGAGGATTCCTCGTCGGAGATCGATGTTGGGGGGGGGGGGGGAGACGCGAGCGCCGGTGCTCAATGGGGAGGGGGAGAAAGTGAGCCCCCGAGCCCGTTTTATAGATGAAGGGGGGGAAGGGATAGGGATGGAGGAAGGAGAGGTAGGTGAGATGTACTTAATGCAGGTTCCGGGAGCTTCTCGTGGAGTGGATAGGGATGGGGGGTTATATGTGAGGGGTGGTTCCGGAAGCTTCTCGTGGAGTGGATAAGGATGGGGGGAGATATATGTGAGGGGTGGTTCCGGAAGCTTCTCGTGGAGTGGATAGGGATAGGGGGAAGAGATATGTGGGGTGGTTCCGGAAGCTTCTCGTGGAGTGGATAGGGATACGGGAAGAGATATGTGAGGGGTGGTTCCGGAAGCATCTCGTGGAGTGGATAAGAATGGGGGGGAGATATATGTGAGGGGTGGTTCCGGAAGCTTCTCGTGGAGTGGATAGGGATAGGGGGAAGAGATATGTGAGGGGTGGTTCCGGAAGCTTCTCGTGGAGTGGATAGGGATAGGGGAAGAGATATGTGAGGGGTGGTTCCGGAAGCTTCTCGTGGAATGGATAAGCATGGGGGGAGAGATGTATGTGAGGGGTGGTTCCGGAAGCTTCTCATGGAATGGATAAGGATGGGGGAGGAAGAGGAAAAAAGTTTGCCTCTAGGCAAAAGTAGGGGGTGGTTGCACTAGTTTCGATGAAAGGCATATCTGAAATAGGTCAATAGTGTGCGTAATTTGTCTGGTGGTTAATTCTATAACCCTGACTTATTAGCTTTACGAAAAATGGGGCGTTACAGACCTACCCCACTTAGGATGAATCTCGTCCTCGAGATTCGAGTGGTCTGCAAAGAGATGGGGGGACTCTGTCCGCAATGCATTTTCTCTTTCCCAAGTGGCTTCGGCCTCCGAGTGTCTGCTCCACTGGACCCGAAAAAGTGTGATGGTGTTTCTCCGTGTCCTTCGGGTGACTGTTTCCACGAGAAGCTTTGGGTAGCGCAGATCATCTTGCAAGTCTAGGGTTTATTGTGCCACCTGTTCGTCAGGAACTCGTAGGCATTTTCTTAGCTGTGACACGTGGAAGACGTTGTGCACGCCTGACATTTCTTTGGGTAGCTGAATCTCATACGCTACTGATCCTACCCTTTTAGGACTAAGAAAGGGCCAATGTACCGTGGTGCCAACTTTCCACGTACTTGGAATCTCCGCGTGCCACGGATAGGAGATACTTTAAGATACACATGATCTCTAGCTTGGAAACTGAGTTCACACCTCCTCTTGTCTACGTAGCTTTTCTGACGTGATTGGGCGGCCTTGAGATTCGCTCGAATCTCCGCTACCTTGTCCTCTGCTGCCAAGATGAAGTCAGGTTGCTCCACAATGCGGTCCCCAACTTCTGACCACATGAGCGGGGTTCGACACTTCCTTCCATAGAGGGCTTCATATGGTGACATCTTGATGCTGGCCTGATAACTGTTGTTGTATGAGAACTCGGCATACGGTAAACTGTCTTCCCAATCCTTACCGTAGGTTAGAACAGCGGCCCTCAACATGTCTTCCAAGATTTGGTTGATCCTCTCTGTCTGATCATCTGTCTGAGGGTGAATGCTGAACTAAAGTCTAACTTGGTACCAAGTGCCTTTTGAAGACTCCTCCAAAACCTTGACGTAAACTGAGTACCTCGATCTGAGACTATCCTCGGGAGTACTCCATGTAGTTTCACAATACGGTCTATGTACAACATGGCCAGCTTACTTCCATTGTAGGTAGTGCGCACAGGAATAAAGTGTGCAACTTTAGTCAGACGATCGACCACTACCCACACGGAGTCATTACCATTCTTGGTCCTTGGTAGGCCAGTGATGAAATCCATTCCTACCTCATCCCATTTCCAAACGGGAATCGGTAAGGGCTGTAATAGGCCACTCGTCTTTTGATGCTCAGCTTTGACCCTTCTACACACATCACAATAAGCCACGAATTTCGCTATGTCACCCTTCATGCCAACCCACCAATATTTCTGCTTAATATCCATGTACATCTTTGTGGCTCCAGGGTGGATAGAGTAGGCAGAGTTATGAGGTTCATCCATGATCGTATTCCGATAGTGATCTTGTGAAGGCACACACAACCGTTTCTTGAACCACAATATTACATCTCTATCAACTCTAAAGTTTGGTGCCTTGCCTTCACCGGTTTGTTCCTTGATCTTCATTAACTTTTCATCCTCCTGTTGAGCCTTCTTAATCTGGTCATCCAGCACAGGGTGAACACTAAGGTTGTAGTTGTAGGAGTGAGGTACAATACTTAGGTTCAACTTCATCATCTCCTCGCACAGTTGTGGTACTTGAGTCACCAAGTGATGACAGTATGCTTTCCTGCTAAGGGCGTCTGCCACAATATTTGCTTTACTTGGGTGGTAGTGTATCTCCACATCATAATCCTTAATTAGTTCCAACCATCTTCGTTGTCTTAGGTTCAGATCAGGCTGGGTAAAGATATACTTGAGGCTCTTGTGATCTGTGTAGATTTCACACTTGTTACCGATCAGATAGTGTCTCCAAATCTGAAGAGCATGCACTACCGCAGCCAATTCCATGTCATGGGTTGGGTAGTTCTGCTCGTGCGGCCTTAACTGACGAGAGGCATAGGACACCACTCGTCCTTCTTGCATTAGCACACATCCTAGGCTGTGTCTAGAAGCATCACAATAAATAACAAAGTTCTTGTGAATATACGGTAAAACTAAGACTGGGGCCGTGGTTAGTCTTCCCTTCAACTCACGAAAACTCCGCTCACATGCTTCAGTCTACACAAACTTCTTATCCTTCTTTAGTAGTTCCGTCATTGGTCGGGCTAGCTTGGAATATCCTTCGATGAACCTCAAATAATAACCAGCCATACCCAGAAAACTACGAATCTCCGAGACCGAAGTTGGTTGCTTCCAAGATGATACGGCTTTGACCTTCTCTGGATCAACTGCAACTCCCTCGGCTGTTAGCATATGCCCAAGGAAACTAACTTTCTGTAACCAAAACTCACATTTGCTGAACTTGCCATAAAGTTGATGGCTCCTGAGCCGGTCCAAAACAACACGCAGATGTTGCGCGTGCTCTGCATCACTTCGTGAATAGACTAGAATGTCGTCGATGAAGACAACAAAAAACTTGTCCAACTCTTGCATGAACACCCGGTTCATTAGGTTCATGAAGTAGGAAGGGGCATTGGTTAATCCAAAAGACATCACTTTGAACTCGAACTGACCGTAGCGAGTCACAAATGCCGTCTTAGGTATATCTTCGGGCTTAATCCTCACTTGATGATACCCAGACCTCAAGTCAATCTTTGAGAAAAACTTGGCCCCCTTTAGCTGGTCGAATAGATCACCTATCCGGGGCAGAGGGTATTTGTTCTTAATGGTCACCGCGTTAAGAGCTCGGTAATCTACATAGAGTCTCTTACTTCCATCCTTTTTCTCTACGAATAGGACGGGTGCGCCCCATGGTGATGCACTAGGCCTTATGTACCCCTTCTCTTGAAACTCATCTAACTGTTTCTGTAACTCAGCTAGTTCTGGCGCTGCCATTCTATAAGGTCTCTTGGCTATTGGGGCAGTTTCGGGAACTAGATCAATGGAGAACTCCACTTCTCTTTCTGGCGGCATGCCTAGCAACTCCTCAGGGAACACATCAACATACTCTTTAATCACTGGTACTTCCTGAGGTGTTTCCGCCTTCAAGTGATTTACTACTGGCTCAGACAGGCCGGAGTTGACATGACATGTGACAGTCTTCCCTTCATGGTTTGTCACTGTCACAGTCCTCTGTGCACAAGCTATACTTCCATTGCACTTGGCTAACCAATCCATACCGATGATCACATCTATCCCATGGGAGTCAAGCACTACTAGATTAACCAAGAACTCTACCCCACCTAGGTTTAAAGGGATGTTGTTAACTCCTAGGTGGCAAGGTATATAACCTCCCGATGATCGAGTCATTAAGGGCCTCTTAAGGGCTACCGTAGATATATCAAGTGTCTCTACGAAGTGTGATGATATAAAAGAATGTGATGCACCAAAATTAAATAGTATTGAAGCCAAAACTGACTGAACCAAGAACTCACCAAGTAGAACTCCTGGTGCTGCATCTGCCTCTTTGGCGTAGACGTGGTTTATTGTGGCCTTTCCAAAGGAGTGTTGAGTCCTTGACGGTGCTCCGCGTCTGCCTCCAGCTGGTTGCCTTGGTCCGTTAACAAAGTTGGAGACGACTGATGGTGCTGGCTTAACCTTGTAAGGGCAGTTAACGGCGATATGCCCAGGCTCACGGCAGCTAAAACAGATCCTCTGGCCACCAGTTTGATTGACCCCAGACTGCTGAGGATGGAATGAGCCATGTGATTTAGCAGGCTGTACCGGTTGCTTGAAGGTGGTAGTTGGTGCTTTATAGGATACAACACTATGATCCATCTGCCCAGAGTAAATAGGTTGTTGGATCTTCTGCACAAAGTAGGTTGGTTGTTGGGTCCTCTGTACTGAATAGACAGGTTGATTAGTCCTCTGAAGTTTCACCTGCTGGAACCCCTTCTTGTCCTCAAATTTTCTTTTCTTCTCCCGTAGCTCATCCTCTATGTTCTTTTCTGTAGTGATGGCCTTGTTAACCAGGGTATTGAAATCTAGATAAACAGATGCTTCAAGAAATTTCCTGATTTCAGTTTTTAACCCACGCAAAAAGGCTTCTTGCTTCTTCTCTTCTGTATCCCCAGCGTGGGGGTCATAGCGGGATAACCCAGTAAACGTGTAGATACTCCGTCACAGTTAGACCCTTCTGTTTAAGGTTCATAAACTCTTGCCTCTTTAGCTTCATAATGCTACTTGGGATGTGTTGCTCTCTAAACAACTTCACAAACTCATCCCATATCATGGTCCTGGCATGTGGATGCATCTCTCTGTAGCTGTGCCACCAGGCTAAGGCAGATCCCCTCAGTTGTTGGACTGCAAGCAGAACCTTATCCTGCTCATTTGATGCACAACCTCGAGTTTCATCTCAATCTCTCTTAGCCATTCATCTGCCTCAATAGGGTCCTCAGGTCCAGCAAACTTAGGCGGGTTCATCCTGTTGAAGTCTGCGATCTGGTGATTGTTTTGCGGCACGGGCTGATGGTTGTTGAGACCATCGTTGTTCCGGGCAGCCAGGGTGTTCGCCAATAGCTCGAGGAGTCGAGTCTGGCGGTCCAGAATAGCGGTCAGGTCATAGTAAGGTGCTTGGGGATGTGGCCGGACAGGTGCACTCTCCGCTGTCTCATGCTCGTGAGGTGCAGGCAGAATCTCTCGTAGTCCTTGGTCCGCCTCGTGTCCATTAGTGGCTCGGCTCGAGCGGCGAAGCATCTGTGACAAGGCAATGTTTATATTGCTATGGTGCTTCATAATTAGTTATGCTTACTGTCTTTTATTATTGTTATTATTATTTTTTTCTATTTTATTATGTGTATCTAAACACACATATATAATTTTATACCACACAATTCACGCAAACATCAAGCATTGCAAGCAACACACCAAGCATTCATTCATTCGGGCAAGCGGGTAGAAGATACATAGCGCATGTCGTCGCTGGGTCTATTCCCTTAAGGGTCAGCCGGGACCTCTGCCTGGCTACTAGGTCCTACATCCTGATCTTCAGGGTCTTCGTTGGTCCCGCGAGGTTAGGTTGGAGGGGTAGGTGGCACAGGCTCACAAATCCTCCTTCGGGGGTTGGATAGGTGATACACTGGGGTTCCTTCTAGGATAAGTGGCTCCGTCATTGCACCAGCTTGACGGTCCTTCCGCTTGGCCTGGTCTACGAGGTAAACATCACTAAGCAACTGGTTGTGACGGTCGGCCTGCTCCCTAAGGTTCTCCTCGGCCAAGGTGACTCGACTTTCGGCGCTGGCAACCCGGGCTTCAGCCTGCGCTAGTGCTATCTTAGCCTTTTGCCAGCGGGTCTCCAATGTCTCAGCACGCTGGACGAGGGTCTTCACGTGCTGGTTCAACTGGTCGCACAAGTCGTCCAGGCTCAATAAATAACCGGACATGGCGACAATGGTGGGGTCGTCTTCGGTGGACCCGAGGCCTTCCAAGTTGCGAATCCTCGCCATCCATGCAGGACGACTGTGGTCCAGTGGTGGGAAGTACTTCATGGGTGTGGAACCCAAATGCCAGTCAAACATGTGGCAGAGGTACTTCAGAGCTTTGCGGGCCACCAATTGGCATGTATCTTTCATGCGGCATCTAGTGGCGGAGACATTCCATGGCTTCATGTCCAGGAACCTCTCACAGGTGTCGATGTGCATAGTGACCTCACAGCTTTCGGTGCCATGCTCCACGAACTCATGACCCACGTACTCCGGACGGTCTGGAATACCGAGTCGTGTCGTGGCGGCATAGAGCACCTTGGGGAAGCCATCTTCGTTGATGCAGAAGGTGGTGATACGGTCGTCCGCCATCTGGCTTAGAACAGGGCACAAGGATTAGATGAGAGCAAAACCTATCACCAAGGCTCTACGGTCCAGGTTTCCTACAAGCCAACTATTTTACAGTCTCATATGGTCACCTAAGTACTAGGGTACGCATCCTACAGCCAAGTATGGCTCTGATACCACTTGAAGCATCCCGACCCATAAGATCGGAACTAAACATGTAATATTATGCCAGAAACAGAGTTCGGTACATAATATTACGACACAAGTGGAACCACAACCATACAGAGCATTATTACAACGGCATACACTTTAGTACAACAATAATAAGGACTAACATAAGGATGATTAACGACATAAAAACATGGACAACTAGCTCCTCCTCGTACATGGTTCCACGGTAACACCTTGGGTGTGGATGCGACCCTACTCGAAGTCCTCTGGGTTGAAGTCAGGATTCTCTGAAGATATCAACAACAGTTGAGTACAAAAGTACTCAGCAAGCTCTACCTAGCCCTTCGGGAGGGGAATGAAACAAACATAGATGCAATGCACAACAATAAGAGTGATGCAACCTAATGAAACTAAATGCAACCAAATAACCCATCCAGAGACGTTCCTCACCTCATTCTCACAACAGGTGGCTTCCTAGTTGTTAGGACCACACCATAACCTATCCTATACCGAGGACACGGGCGTCCGAAAGGGTTCTACACTCTACAGAGGTTGTACGCTTTACCCACACGCACGGACCATCAACGACAGCCCGTCATAACCGACACGAAGTCGAAACATCACCCAAACCAGTCGTCCCCAACCCAGTGTCATGACTTATCTCAATATCATCTCAATTTTCATAAATGCATCTCTCTCTCTCTCTCCACCGTGGACGACTGTCGGGCTAGCCACCGGGGTTAGGCTAAGCCCCGCCCATACAGGGTCATGTGGTCGTACTGAAGAAAGTTAGGTGAGATGTCAAAACAACTCGGTCCTTAAGGCTCACCAGGGCAGCCTCCATACTCAAACCACGAGCCTATCATCTTGATAGTACTCACTGTAAGTCTACCACCACGGTAGCGCTTACACCAACACTAACCCTTCTGCCCCGCTCTAAACTCATGCTCTCCCCAACCGTGCAGCAAAAACAGGGCAACATCATCATGCATAATCTCATCATATCAATATGCTGCAAAAAGAGAAACTAGTATGTTTACCCTCTATCACTTGATTAACTCATGCTCAACAATGCAAATACCTAATCTACTGGCCACAATGGATAAACCTCACATAGGAGCAATATGATCAAAAAGGGGGTGATGGAACTTGCCTTCGCTACCGTCCGCAGCGTCGTGCTCTTGGTCACTTGGCTCCCCTGGGTTCTCTTCCGGCACTAGTTCTACACCGCGCACAAGCAACATACAAACAAAGCAAATATACATCATTCAGATTTGCTTGCACTAACTATATTGGATTAAGTGATCTTTGTGTGTGGGTGAGATCTGGTCTAAGGCCAATCAAGTGGTTGCTTGGGGTTGGGTTCAAACCAGCGAGAGTAAACGGGGAAGGCGGGCCAGAGAGTAAGAAATCGAACACCGAGGCTATGGCTCACGCGGTTAAGCTGCCGATTTTGTGTAGGAAGTAGAGCAACTTCATGGAAGGGCGGCCATGCCACAGGGTGGTCGCGGCCAAACCCGAGGAGAGGGAGAAGAGGGGGTGACTAGGGGAGAAGAGTGGAGGTTGGGGTGCTCACCTTGGCCGTGGCTTGGCGGGGCTCGGCGGGGAGGATTCCTCGTCGGACATCGATGTTCGGGGGGGGGGGGGGGACGCGAGCGCCGGTGCTCAATAGGGCAGGGGAGAAAGTGAGCCCCCGAGCCCTTTTTATAGATGAAGGCGGGAAGGGATAGGGATGGAGGAAGGAGAGGTAGGTGAGGTGTAATAAATGCCGGTTCCGAGAGCTTCTCGTGAAGTGGATAGGGATGGGGGGTTATATGTGAGGGGTGGTTCCGGAAGCTTCTCGTGGAGTGGATAAGGATGGGGGGGTAGATATATGTGAGGGGTGGTTCCGGAAGCTTCTCGTGGAGTGGATAGGGATAGGGGGAAGAGATATGTGAGGGGTGGTTCCGGAAGCTTCTCGTGGAGTGGATAGGGATAGGGGGAAGAGATATGTGAGGGGTGGTTCCGGAAGCTTCTCGTGGAGTGGATAAGGATGGGGGGAGATATATGTGAGGGGTGGTTCCGGAAGCTTGTCGTGGAGTGGATAGGGATAGGGAGAAGAGATATGTGAGGGGTGGTTCCGGAAGCTTCTCGTGGAGTGGATAGGGATAGTGGGAAGAGATATGTGAGGGGTGGTTCTGGAAGCTTCTCATGGAGTGGATAAGGATGGGGGGAGAGATGTATGTGAGGGGTGGTTCTGGAAGCTTCTCGTGGAATGGATAACGATGGGGGAGGAAGAGAAAAAAAGTTTGCCTTTAGGCAAAAGTAGGGGGATGGTTGCACTAGTTTCGATGAAAGGCATATCTGAAATCGGCCAATAGTGTGTGTAATTTGTCTGGGGGTTAATTCTATAACCCTGACTTATTAGCTTTACGAAAAATGGGGTGTTACAGAATAAGACACACGAAAATACAGTAGGTTATTTCAGTGGGCCACAACATGGCTCACGAAAATAACATGCACCTTATATTCGTGGGCCTAACTGTAGCCCAAGAAAATAGTGTCATGTTATTTTCATGGGCCATATTTTGGCCCACGAAAATAATATGGCACTATTTTCGTGGGCCACCTTTTGGCCCACAAAAATATATAAAATAACAGTACAAAATAAATGCTTATTTTCGGTTCCAAACATATAAATATATATCATTCATACATTCAAATGCAACGAAGTCATACATTCATAAACAGATATCATAAACACATTACTCTTCACAACAAATGCAACAAACTCCAATTAACATTATATTATTCATACATAGTCTCAACGATATGATTCCCAACACACATTCAAATATACAAACATTCATTACATAGTACAAACATAACATTCAAATATCCATACAAATACATAGATGATAATCATTGTCAAATTAAGCACATAGCCACATCGATCTTTCCCCACAACCTACCAAATTGCTCCGACAAGCTAATCTTTCGCCCGTTGTTTTCTTGTTTCAAGCCAAATATGATGCAAATGAGCTCCATTTGGAAATAAGATACGTAATATATGATTCAAATGAAAACTTGAAACTTTAGGGGATTCTTTTATAAATTATGATCATATTACCTAATTGCTACCACCAGGAGCAAAGAATTGATCGATAAAGTCCTCCCCTCCACCCTGTCCTGCTGAAGAAGTTGCTTGCAAATTTGTAACAAGAGGACTTTGAAAGTTTTGTGCTCTTGATGATGATCCCTAGATAAACAATATACATGTTACAAGTATACTAACAGTTTATAAAACCTTAATAGAACATAACGATAACATATACCTGTGTTCCAACGGGAAGAGGCTGTGGAGCCACCGATAGCGTTGAAGACATAGGTAGCTGCGGAGGCTGCGGTAGCGGTGGCATAGCGGCAGGAAGTCCAAGCTGAGAAAAATACCCCTAAAATAATTTTTAAATGTTTAGATTCATTCTACTATAAATAGAACTGCATCTCATGGTTAACATAAATAATTGAACTCTTATATTAATGTCCCTGCATCGCTTGCTGCTACGTCGCTAGATTCAAGAAGTAGTCATTTTGTGCTTTTATAAACTCGTCCTGTCGTTTCATTCGATCTTCTTGTAACCTAAAGCGGTCTCTTAATGCATCTTGCTCTTCTTCCATTTGTTTTAACCTTGACTCATTGACTGTATGAGTACGCCGAGAAGAACTCTGACCGCTCTGTGTCGACCGTGACTGCGAGAGAACCACATCGGTGTTCATCAGACCATTGAACATCGAATACCCGAAATAGTGATACGTCATAATTATAAGATGACACTTGAAAAAATTGACATATGTGGATATATGAATATAAGAGGAGTAAGTTCACCTCCTGTGACGCTTTCCTCCACCGGATTCCTACAAAGCTACTACGTCGACGTCTTCCTTTCTCCAATTGTAATTATCTCCATGACGTCGAACAATCTCTTCACCATATTTCTCCTACACAAAAACTAATTAAAAACCTACAATACAACAATTATATTGTTTATTAATTACTTTTAGATATATAACATATTAAATTTTGAGTGGCCGTTGGAGTGCACAATTGACTGTCATCTGTGCCTCTATGTCCTCTTATATAAGCATCAATGAAAGAGGGCTCCTCACCACTTTCAGTAGCCTATGTAGACATGTTACAAATATAGTTATGCAAAAGCTAATATAATAAGACTAAATTGTAAATATACTAAACTCACCATCCATTTTGATAGACGAATATGACCATCACCACCGTAACGATGAAGAACTTCTCCACCAGACTCACGGTTGATTCTCTTCGAGTCAGATTTCTCTCGAAAATATACCTTACTGTCGTGAGCTACGTTGAGGCTCATGAAAATAACTTTGTTTTCGTGGGGGCCGACGAAAATATATGTGGCCCACGAAAATATATCGTTTTCTTATAGTGTTGGCACTGCCTGCACTTCTGTCCACTAGGTGATGAAGTTGGCCAAAGCTTGGGATTTGATCGCCGTCCGAGCGACATAGGATATGTCATATCCCATGAGTTCCAGTTCCCACTTCACGATTCTCCTAGACGAGTCTTGGCTGTTGATAATTGCCACAAGCCTGTGTGCGGTCACCACCTGCACCGGGTGGCTCTAGAAGTAGTGCAGGAGTTTCCACTTTGTTATGAGGATGGCGTACATGAGCTTCTGCACGTGTGGGTATCGTGTCTCGCAATCCGACAGCGCCTTGCTCATGAAGTAGACCAGCCTTTGGACCCAGTGGACGTGCTCGGGCTCCTCCCGCTCCACGATCAGGGCGGTACTGATCACCTGGCTAGTGGCCACGATGTAGAGATGAAGTGGCTCGTCTGGATCGGGCGATGCTAGTATCAGAGGATTGGTGAGGAAACTATTCAGATCGTCGAGGGCTTTCTGAGCTTCCTCCGTCCATTTGAACGGTTGGGATTTCATCAAGAGCCTGTAGAGGGGCAGCCCTCGCTCCCCGAGCCGGGCGACGAAGCGGCTCCGGGCTGAAAGGCAGCCCATCAGTCTTTGCACATCCTTAACGTTGCTGATGGGGCCCATGTTGGTGATCACCATGATTTTCTCGGGATTGGCTTTGATGCCGTGCTCCGAGATGATGTACCGAAGCAGTTTTCCTCGAGGGACGCTGAACACGCACTTCTCTAGGTTGAGCTTGATGTTGTTGCAGCGGAGGTTGCTGAAGGTTTTCTCGAGATCAGAGATAAGGCTAGACACCTTTCTCGATTTTACTACGATGGCGTTGACGTAGACTTTGAGGTTCTGCCCAATCTGTTGTTGGAAACACTTCTGCATGCATCACTGGTATGTTGCTCCCGCATTTCTTAGCCTGAAGGGCATCCTTACATAGCAGTAAGAGCCAAAGGGGGTGATGAACATTGTGGACTGCCGCTCCTCATCGCAGAGGGTGATCTAGTGGTGTCTCGAGTAAGCATCGAGGAAGTGTAGGGATTCGCTCCCTGCGGTGACGTTGATGACCTGGTCGATGCGAGGCAGCGGGAAGGGGTCCTTCGGGCATGCCTTGTTCAGGCTTGTGTAATTGACGCACATCTTCTATTCCCCGGTCTTCTTTTTGACAAGCACGGGATTGGCTAGCCACCGGGGTTCTGTACCTCCTCGATGAAGCCATCTGATAGGAATTAGCCGAACTCGACTCCGATGGCCTACCACTTCTGTTCATCAAAGCGCCGTAGTCTCTACTTGACAGGCTGGGAGCCTGGCTTGATGTTGAGGGTATGCTCGGCAATCTCTTTGGGGATGCCCGGCATATTGGAAGGTTGCCTGGCAAAGATGTCCCGATTGAAGAGCAGGAACTCGACGAGCATGACTTCCTGCTACTGGCCTAACGTGGTGCCAATTCGGATCGTCTTGGATGGCTCTTCATGGTCAATCCAGACTGCGTTCATGTCCTCCATGGGTTGGAAGGCTCCGGATATGGCAGTAGGGTCGAGCACGCCTTTCATCGCGCGTTGTTGGAGTTCGCCGAGCTCTGCCACTGTGACCGCCGTCGATGCCAGCTCACATGCGTCTTGTTCACATAGGAGGACTTTTCGTACGCTGGCTCATACAGTGATGACTCCCTTGGGATCGGGCATCTTCATTTTTAGGTAGGCGTAGCTTGGGACGACCATGAACTTCATGTAGCATGGCCGCCCTAGTATGGCATGAAACGGGCCACCACACTCGGGAACCTCGAACGTGAGGGTCTCCATGCGGAAGTTCGCTTCGTCCCTGAGGGCGATGGAGAGGTCGACTTGTCCGAGCGACATCACCTGTCTGCTAGGGATGATGCCGTAGAAGGGCGCTCGGGCTGGCCAGAGGTGGGAGTGCAGTATCCCCATAGCGTTGAGGGTCTTGACATACAAAATATTAAGGCCGCTCCCGCCGTACGTCATCACCTTGGTTAGGTGCTTGGTGCCGACTATCGTTCCACGATTAGGGGCAGGCGCCTAGCTTGCGGGAGATAGGCAGGGTGATCGGACTGGTTGAACGTGATCCTCGTTCCAAACCACCGGAGGGGTGGTGTGGCAGTAGCTATGGTGATGTCGACCTCTAGGGTGTCGCAGGGAGATGATAGAGTGGGCCTGGTCATCCTTGTATGGAGGGGTGAGCAACCATCGGCGGTGCTTCCTCTAGAGCCGCGGGTCGACCCGCTTGTCTGGGGCGGAGTGACGAACTGCGCTTCACGGACAGGAGGGATGCTCGCATCGTAGGCGAAGGAACCCCAACTCCCTGGTAGTGCAATCCGTATCTAGGCGAGCAGGGGTGTACTCCGTCCAGCCGCCATCGTCGACGGTGAACTCGAGATCGCCGGAGGATACATTTGTGCCGGGTGCGAAGGTCGATCTTTGTGAAGCCATTGAGGCAGCGAAGAATGGAACGTGCCACAGTCCCCCTACCTGGCGCGCCAACTGTCGGCGTTCGGATTTCTGTCTAGTAATTAATGTGTCGCGTGTTCGTCCTCGAGGTTGCCTAGCTAAGAATGCAAAGAGATTATACTGTTCAGACAAGATGCCCAAAGTCCAGTCCTGGGGTGTTTCTCTATTCTTTCTTGAGATTGGGGGTGGTTTTATTACAAGTGCTAAAACTTCCTTCCTAGAGGATCGATCGGCTCCTCAGTTTATACTTGCTCACGTTGCCTCTCTCATCACATGTGGGGCAGAGGTCATGGGCACAGGGACAGCTTGTCCCGTATTATATTGGCCATAGTACTCGATGGAATCGCCGCCTCGGTAGTCCGCCGTCCCATCTACTCCCGTTTTGTCGCCGGGGTTAGCCATACCAGATAGTACGCACGCCCCTCGCATTTTTCGAAAGGGATGGGTATTCAATGCCTCCGCCAGGGAAGGCACACAAGTGCCTCCTCACTTTGGCTCGACGGCGCCTACTCTGCATTGAAGGCCATCCACTTCTCGCCTCCTCTTCTGTTCTCGAGGTCAAGGCTCGGGCTTCCCCTTCGAGGTCTTCCCTTCGCCCAGACGCCGGAGGAGGCCCTGCGGTTCCCCCTCGGGGGTTGGGATCGGGGCCCTCATCATGTCCGCTCCATCTTCTTCCGAGCTTGGGCTCGGGCCACCTCCTTCGTTCGCCCCTCCCCCCCCCCCCCCCCCCCCCCGCCACGGGGAAGACTCGCCGCTCTCCCCTTGGAGATCAGGGTCAGGAACCAGTCAAGCGTACTTGCTTCATATTTAGAAATTCGTACCTGGCCAGGGTGAGGATAGCTGCTTCCTCTGCTATATTCTCTATGTAGATTCTGAGTCGAATCCATTGTTGGATGTATTCTTGAGTCATCTCTTTTTGATTCTGTATACAAACTTATAGGTCTTGTATGCTGGCTCGGTATTTATATGCCCTAGAAAAGGCTAGTTTGAGGTCATCCCACGTGTGCATGCCGTTCGCCGGTAGTTCGTTTAACCAAGCACATGTCAATCTCTCGAGTTGCAGCTGCGAGTTTTGCATAGCTACATACTCGTCTCCACCGGCGACTTGGATGGTGGTCAGGTAATCATTGAGCCCCGTTTCTTGCCTGGCTTAATCCTTGTATTTTAGAGTGCAAGGCCGGTAGTAGGAAGTTTGGAGGGACCTCAATGTTTCGTATCCTATGGCTGAAATAAAAAGGTACTGAGGACTTGGACAGGTATTGGTATTCGACGCATCTTTCCCGAGCTCGATCGACCCGTCTTTGAGTGATTGTGTAGCGGATATCATGGAGAAGAAGTCTTTCTCTGGGAATGAGTCGTCCTTGTATCGAGGTCGGCGCTTGTGTTGCGGGAAAGGGTCACCCCATTGATGCATTTTTGTCTTGACGACTGGTCGAGTTACTCCGTTGCAAATCAGGCCAACAATGCTTGTCGACTAGTAATCTGCTGGCTTTTCTCATTGGTTGTTTGCTTTAGTGATGCATTTATTGTGGCTATGTCCTTGCGCGCTGGCTTTTTTACAGTGGGGTCATCATGTAAATCCATAGGTTTCCTAGGAAGGCTGCCGTTTTAGCCATGTTGGCTTTCAGCATGTCGTAGATCTGACAACCCTCCAAGTCAACTATTTAGATTATACTATTTAGATCTGACAACCCTCCGAGGACCCCTATTTTTGGTTCCTCCTCGGACCACAAAAAAGTATGAACTGGCCCTGCGTGCATCTGTGCAACGGTTCGAGTGTGATGGAAACGCCGTAGGAGGACAAGGAATTAGCAGCAACAAGTGCTCACCAGCGGGGGAATTGCAGTGGTGGTTAGAGTTCGATAAGAAGAAAGTAGCTTGGGAATTGAGGAGCTGTGGTGGGACTTGATTTAATTGGGAATGTGGGAGTTCGGGTGTGATAGGGCGAAGGAATTTGAGGGAATGGCCGCCCATTTTATAGCCCACACCGTCAATTCACCAGAGTCCGACGGTGAGGTATATGATATAGACTTTATTATGATAAGAGAAAAAGTTTATGGTAATTAGTTATATCAAGGTATAAGTAGAACCCAAATTAGATGAATTCCATCACGTCTTGTGACTCCTTAACCTTATAAAAAGCAGGGGGGGAGGCAACGAGTAAGGCAGCCAATCATCCAATGCCCAACCCATAGTGGATAGGAAATCCAAATACATCATTGTAATCTTGATATTAAGGCAGAATCAATCAAGCAGCATTAGGTATTACGTCATCGCAGAGGGCCCGGATGTAGTTAACTCATGTCTCCTGCTGTTGTTGTGATCATTGACGCGTAGATAAATCACTGAATTCTCCATGATCCTATGTGTAAATTCTATTACCGACCGAGCTAGAGAAAAAGAAGGAGAGGAAGGTGCTTTTAATATTTTCTAATTTTTTGTTTGAATTAATTCTTTTCAGATTTCTCATATTTGAATGGAAAGCCAAAGAGTGAAACACCCTAAATAAAATGTGCACATAAAATTTATTGTTTTGAAAATAAACTTATTTAGAGCTAGCGTTGATATATTAATTCTTGAAAATATGGGTTTTATGTAAACTTTTTAAGAGTTCAAATTTGGGGTGATTTTCAATATTGGTTTGAAATTTGGGCTGTTACAATGCTCGCATAACACAGATGATGTATTGTAACAATACCATCCATATTAGTTACATCCGAACAGATAAGTCCAAATGGCACAACAACATGACCGAAACATAGGATAATCCGAACTCTGATTGGTTACATCAAACATGCAATACATCACAGCGATTATTTTGTAGCAGCCAGACATTCATATAATATATATAATTAGCTAGGCTGTGTGATGCATGCCACTGCAAGTTGCAAACTAAAGGATCTGGACCAGTTAGTAATGTATATGACACAATCTAGGATTAAAGCTCCAATTATTTGATCAGGACACATCCTTTTTGTGGTAAGGAATAATGCAGGAAAATAGGAAATACATGTCGGCTCTTAAACTGTAGACTTACGCCCGCGCAGCGTGATACGTTGCCGATACACACTCGTCTCAAATAGTGGCCTCTCTTCTTTGACGTCGACCTTATTAAGCGATCAAGTTAGGATTGCTCACAGGAAAGAGCAAAAGCAGGACATGATGGCTTCAGCCTGATCTCACTCATGCTTTTGGCCGTGAAAGAAGATGATGATCCTTATCCCCGTCGCTGTGGAACAGATAGCTCTGGCTTCTGCAGTGCGCGTCTAGAGGGACTGAGCATCGCAAGATGATTTCAGCACGACATGAACTAAAGTTGGATCTTCCAAAAGCCATAACGATTTTCATGAGGTGACTTAAAGACAGGTTATCTGTAATATCATATCATCGATGGACAGTTCCAATGGGCAATCTTATTTTTTATTCATCATTGATTGACGCCTAGGTTGCGTACAAAAGACCCAAATGGGTCGGACCCTTCCCCGGACCCTGCGCAAGCGGGAGCTACATGCACCGGGCTGCCCTTTTTTATTGATTGACGCCTAGGTTGAATAGTCTCTCAACCTATGTACTGAATCCTTTGGGTTCAAATCAGTCTTCTTAGAAATAAACAAAGAGAAGACTGCCAAGAAATTCCCTTTCTAGAGTAACACTGGGTATGTCAATTAATTGATCTTATTTCAGTGTGCACTGTTGCAACATGAAAATATTTTACATGGACCACATTGTATGTTATGATTGAAAATAACAAACTACTGGCTGAGCCACACCGGAATAATGATCACAGGCTACAGCACAACTTTGCTTTCAGTAAAAAAGGAAAAAAGTGTCCACGTGACAATATATGGACACTTCATTATTAACTTTACAGTTTAGGACTATTGGGATTGCAGTAGTTTTCTGAACCTCTTATTTTTTTTAAAAAAAATTACGTGTACATATTAGTTGTTATCACTACTACAGAAAACATTTTCACAAACGGCTATAAACATATTGTCATAGTTTATTTTGAAAACCACCTGTGACAAAGCGCCTGTGAAAATGACCCATTTTCACATGCAGCATCAAGAACCGCATGTAAAAATATATTATTATAGGCGGTTCATTAAAGCATACCGCCCGTGACAAATAATTATCACAGGCGGCTCCTTAGGAAGGAGCGCTTGTGAAAATGGACTACCACAGGCGGCTCTTTACGAACGACCGCTCGTGAAATTGAATGTCGTAGGCGGCTCTATATGAATGACAACTTGTAAAAAAATATCGCAGGCGGTTCTTCGTGGTGGACCGCTTGTGAAAAATTGTTATCACAGTGCCTCTCTATATGTGACCGCCTGTGGAAATCTATTGTCACCGACGGTTCAAATTAAGCAACCGCTCTTGAAAACCTACTACCACAGACGGTTCTTGGCCAACCGCAGCATGTGATAATCTGTTATCATAGGCCGTTTTCATCCCCCGGCCGCCTGTGGTAATTTCTTAGCAGAGGCAGCTAATATTTTAGAACCGCCTATGAAGATATATCCCCTATACAGAATTACATGTTGTTATTTCTAATCTTCAGCTCAAATTCAAATACAAACAGCATAAACACAATTCGCACCCCGCTTAGATTCAAATAAACATCACACAACAATCATAAAATATAAGTATCATATACATACAATACAAGTTTACATGTATATCTCAATTGTAGTTCACAAGTACACATATTTTAGAAGGTTCTCTAAAAAGTAGTTGATTCATAATTGCAGAGTTCTAGCACATCGGCATGTGGGCCTGTGTCGTCGAAGAACGGCCCTCTTCGGCGAATAACTTCGCGACGCATGAACATACATAGTTCACCCACAATCCTATCGACTCCTTTGACCATATCCCTAGCAATCGACCAATCTCTGTCCACATCCGTGTACTGCAATGAAAACATAATAAAAGTATTAGAATACGATAGTGACTATGAAAATGTAACTCAAAAGTAAGAAAATACAATATCGACAATAAGGATAACTTACATCCTCATGATTTACTCTATATTCACCGACGCGACACGAAGATTTCTCGCAGACATAATTTCCGCAGAGGACACTGCTAGAAGGCTGCTTGGCACAAGGAAAACTTGTCGATACGTACAATATGGTCCTATCCTTAGGTCGCTCACCGCCATGTTTTTTCCATTAGAACGCCCAAGCGCTGTCATATATGGAATGTCATATAAGAATTGCCAACCTATATACGTGTGTAGATAACAGTATAGAATAGCATTACCTTTTTAAAATCGTAATGAAATCTTTGTATCTGTTTGAGTCAAAATCATCCGAGTCCAAGATCAACGTTGAACCATGCTTTGGGTAGATGACGACACACGTACGAACACATGTGTTAAGTTAACGATTGATAACAATTGCAGTTTTAACGCCATGTGTTGAACTTACTCAAAGTGGTACGGTGCTTTTATGGGGTCCTTGCCATCTTTGACAAAGTTATACATGACTCGTCCTATGTAGGTTACCACTTCAATCTTTTTCTTCTTTATCGTATCATTGATTATCTTTGTAAATTCTTTTTGTGCCATGTGCCGGTATTGGGTTGAATCCCGCTTCACCATCATTTCGAAAGTCAACTTGGCAATCCTTGTTGGGTCAAGGATACTCGTCTTGCCATTCACTTTTTTCATTATCCATGTATTGCATCCTAAATAAAAATTCCGGAACCGTTATAAAATCATGCAACGTATGCATGTAGTAATAAAAGCAAGTACGAAAGATTAGAGACACTTACAAGCACGAGATGAGTAAAAAGTTGATTTTGAGCATTCATTGATAGAACAAACCCCACATATCTTCAAAGAAAATTGGTCGTTCATTGTTTCCTCCTCCGCCCCCAAAATGCTCTTCCGGCACACGAAGTGTGATATTAGCAATATCATATTTTTTGCTGCACGTTATGTACCACTCGTGCATTCTTCTGACCGGGTAAGGTTGTTTGCTAAGTTGTACCGTTGTCATGATCGGTTTCCCATTCTCAAATTAATGAGGGACGTCCTCCTTATTGTATATCGGGATCCCATTTTTAACACAACAAGAGTCCTGACTATGGACTTCTCCGTCTTCTTCCCACGTCTCATTATTTTGTATTGTTGGCACGTATGAAACATGGGATGTTGCTGAATTTGTTTTCTTCATCTTTTCCAGATACTTTGTCACTAACTCTAAAGGTTCCTTATTTTGGTATGAGCAAACTTGCGTATGAATTATGGGAGGAGCAGTTGTTGGAAATTGGACGGTTTCAGCATGGTATAAAACTGCTTCAACCTGAGGTTCAACTTCTTCAGCATGCTCCTGTACTACTTTAACCTGTTATTCAAATGGTTGCTCTTGTTTATCGTTACTATCATCCTTGCTAGGAGATAGCAGGAGTGGATGCTCGTGAACCTTCGACGTAGAAGACGGGGTTGAGGTCTTCAGAGATGCAACAATGGGGCTTGACACCGGCTCATCGTCCAACATGATGTCGCGTAACTTGTTGATATCCTACCCTAGTGTTGTGATCCCATCAGGAGTGCTGCAGTATATTTCATAATCTTCAAAATTATTGTCAATGATCTTAAGAACTTGCACCACAGCATAGTGCATAGGAAGGGGATTATCATTGAAGACTTGATATGGTTTTGCCATAGCAGTGGCAACCATTTTTGTTTTTTCCTGTTCTACCAATGGGGACGAGAAGACGAAAAGATTTGTCCTCAACGATATCATCGACACGAAAGGCAGTTGGCACTGATCCTATGCTGCTAGGCAGGGCAGTTGGAGATAGCAAAGCCGCATTTTCATTGGGCACCAACGATTTATTCTTAGACGGCAATTGTCCTCATTCTCTAAGTTCGTGCAATATTTGTTGTATAGAGGCATTGACCTTTTCTTCAATTGTATCTTCAAGTGTCTTCTTGAATTTATAAAGTTTTCCATATGACGATGCATCGTTCAGGAACCACTCTTTCCAGGACATTTGAGAAGAGATTGCTGGGACTTATCCACTGTGTTCAGGATTGCCTAGGGCAGTAGTATGTTGTTCCATCTCCCTCACCGGATTGAAGAGGCCCTTCTCTTGCTTTTCAATTATATCTGATCATTGTGTTCATACTTCGGACAAAGATTCGAGCTTTGCATGTTGGCCCTCGTTGGTCAAACCTGACCGAGCTAACGCCCATCGCCTAGTTCGCTCATCGCAGCTTTTAGCGGGTCAGGATTTCCCGCGCTGACAGTGTCCTCTATAATCTTATGCCATTTCTCAATTTTTGGAGCATATCCGGTAGACCCCAAGCGATGGTGGTAAGTGTTCTTCTTCGCAAGCTCAGACCTAGCTTGACTTAGGGCTATAGCCTCAGGTGTGGTCTTTTGATGAACAAATTCATCCCACTGAGCTTGTGTAATTTTTCCCATCTTGTTAGGGCTGGGGACCTTATTATCTTTAACATAAGCATTCATCTCACTCTTCTAGCCAAGAAACTTCTTGCCGTAAGAGATCAATGTTGCTTTCTTTACAACGTCTTCCGTGCCTTTTGGGAATTTGAATTGTTCATTCAACGTCTCCCACAACTCGTTCTTGCCCGCCTCAAGGAATATTTTTCAATTGTCCATTGTGATCGGCACGAGCGCTCTAACAAGACAACCACACACATTTTGTACTTTGTAACAGCATCAAGTGGTTCTTGAGGAAGCCCACATTCACTGATTCTTGTTTTGTATATGATGCCTTGTGGACCCTTATTTGCACCTCGTTGCCCTCATTTTTGCTTCTGTGAACTTGAGGATTCATCCATTGGAGCAGAAGTCACCTCGTTTTGTTGAAAGTTAAGCTAGATAGAAAAGAATTAAAAGACTTTATTTACTTGACAAGCAAGATTAACTTAAACAATAATATTTGTGATTTATTAGATCGGACAAGTATCATACCTCGTCGGCGGGATTATATTCCGGGTTAAGATCCTTTGAAGTCCTTTTAGTTTTAATCATCAGTTGAGCAAAAGGATATTGTGGACTTCGATACGATCCATCACTACTGGACTCATTACCGGAGTGGTCTGAGTTCCAATCAATATTCTTGCTTTCCTTGTTACCGGCAGTGTCGCCTTGCGAAGACGGTCTTCTTAGAGTCTTCCATGTTAGTACTGATAAGACAAGAAAGTGATTGCTTATCATCTCATTTTAGAATGTACTGAAGTTATAGAAGGATAACCCTAGTCGTCTAATCGGTCCTAGTCACCCGATCACTGACTTGGTCGACTAGGATGACTAATTGTCCTAGATGCCTAATCACCTTATGTCATTGCCGAAGCCCGGTCACCGCGCCTCACCGCCAAACGCTCGTCTCCGACCATTTCACCGTCCGGGCAACACCTTGCTAAGATTCCCCTCGATCCCCTCTCCGTTTTTCCCCATTGTTTCGTCGAGTTTGTGCTACTGAAGCGCCACTTCGGCCAACTCCGGTGAGCTCCAGCCATGGCGCCGCCACCTTCTTCACTGTCGGCCGCCACAAACCTCGCCGGACACATGGCAGCCGTTCATCAATGAAGCAACGGCCAATATTAGAAGACACATACGTTTTCAATTAATTTAAATTAGCACTATATAAATCCAACGGCTGAAATTTAATGAAACCGTACCCCTTCTGGTTTCACACTTACACCCCTCAAACTTTAGGATTTCAATAGAAGACCTGAACTTTAAGAATTAGGCCTTGCCATGAACCTTAGGAATTAGGCCTTATAATCCACAAGAATTGTGAAACTTGTTATAAAATGTTTAATTAGCACATGAAATTCTTATAAATTAGGTAACTAACACTGTATTAAGTGATTAATACCCCTGGTAATATTAGAAATCCATATTTTAACCCTACAGCAGCCCATGATTATGTTTTAGACACTGTAGAAAACCCAATTAATGTACTTTGAAATCTGAAATTTATAACATTTTGATGTAATATTATATTTGAGATTGTAATTGAGATAATAAAAATCTGTTTAAGGCTGAAAGCACATTGTAGGTGTAATATATGTTAGGAAATTGCATTAAGAACAGTGTACACCTTAAGAACATTTAGATATACATAAATATATTGTCGGAAGGACATAGTTATGTCTGAAAGTTTTAATAAAAACTATAGGACAAATTCTGTTAGGCTGAAAAAAGTATAGATTAACAGTATAGATTAAGTCCTCGTGGGGGGGAGGGGGAGGAGGGAGGCGTCAAAGTTTCCCTGGCAGCGGACGGGAGGAGGAAAGTGGCGGCGGCGTGTACCTGGCGACGAACAGGAGGAGGAGGGAGGCGGCGTTGGCGCATGACAGAGACGGCGGCGGAGCGGAGCTCAGCGGCAAGGCGCACGTGAAAAATTTTGGCAGCCTAACCACGTCGTTTCAAACACTAGGACTTAGGTTTTGTGGGTGCGGCTGTGAGGCTTTATAGATCCATAATTTTCACAGGCAGTCGTAAACAAGAACCGCCTGTGAATATGTATTTTCACAGGCGGCTCTACGTGGAATGCTTCTCGTTCTATTGTTCTACCTGCTGCTAGAGTATTCTTATATCACGATGATAGAAGGATCACTAACATTCGTTTCATTTCAATGGAGCGAGAGGTGGTACCCGCGGGTCCTGTTCTTATCTCTGAACCCCCTGTGACAGAGCATGTTTCAAAAGGAAAAGAGAAAGAATTTGGTGCACCAGTCTCTCCTCCAGACCTGCCTCCTTCAGACTTGCCTCCTCCAAACTTGCCTGCTCGTGGCGTCCCTCGTGTGCCTCTGATGATTGCAGCTTGTGTAGATAAATGTTTGTATAGTAAAAAGATATCAGTTTAAAGATTAGAATCAGATTTCTTTTCAAGTTCTGCTTATAAGGAAAGAATCAGCAGTTCGGGCTATTAAAGTTAAACCTTTAACACTGCCTTCTTCAGGCAAACATGTGCCTCATTCTGAGTCTAACAAGGCTTGTTGTACCCTAACCAGATCCAAGGTTAAACAAACAGGTATCACGATCAAAGAGACACAAGGCAACCTTGTTTCAAAGGGCCACCAGACAACCCAGAAGTGGACAAGGGATAGCAAGGGCAAGTTTGCTAACCGTAAACATACTGAGGGTACTTCTTTGACAAGACTCTGATTTTAAATTCAGTGATTTAAATGATATTGTTATAATGCTAATGATGTTCTCCATGAAATAGCAGTGGCAGTTATGTCTGAAGATGAAGCATCGTCGTCTGACGACTCAACCTGCGGAAGGAGACGGGGATAGGTCTTCCAAGTTGAATAAAATAACATATGAAAGAAGGCCTGTCGTTTATTTATTTAGGATGAAAAATTTTCAATATCACTATGTTGTTGTTGTACTATTTTGAAGTATGCTACATGTCAGAAACTATGATTGATTTGCATGTTCTGTATTTGTCTAAACCTTATATTTGGAGTGTTTTCAGAAAAGTTAATATCCAGTTCTTTGTGTTGTATTGTATGAACAATGTTAATTATTCTGTTCCGTGTGTCCTGCTATATGGACAAAGTTAATTATTCTATTTTGGTTGTCCTGTATGAACAGTTTTCACATGCGCCCGTAAGTAAAACCGCCTGTGAAGTGTGGTTTCATAGGCGGCTTTAGAATAACCACCTATAAAGTGTTGTTTCATAGGCAGTTGTTAGAACAACCACCTGTGAAATATATAATTCACAAGCAGTTTTGAATAGGGACCACCTGTGAAAAGACCGTGCAATTGCCCGCGGCCCAACATCTTCACAGGCGGTCCTTAAAAATGGGCACCTGTGAAGTGCTATTTTCACAGGCGGTGTATAGAACCACCTCTGAATATGGGATTTAGTCCCACCTTGGGTACCTTTCTCACCCGCATCCATCTTATAAGATTGGATGCCTGTGTTGTCCTGAACGGACTAATACTATAACTGCTTTACTCCAATACTCTCTTTTCTCCCATGGGCCTTTTGTGCTATTGTGCGGCTGGTCCTGACTAGCCTGCTTGCAGTGCTTCGCGCACTTGAGGCTCTGTTGGTCCTGGCTGCCTCTGCTGTTGCCCAATTTTTTAAAATCACAATTATGACATAAGTCCACATTATCTTATGATGGTAAACAGTTCTTTGTTACATATAACAAGGTTTCATACATATGAAAACAAATCTAATAAAATAAAGTGATTATGAAAACATACTGAGTGTGAGCTACGACACTCCGCCCGGTGCGCTACTGGAGCGGCCCGTGGAGGTTCTTTGATTGGAGGTGCTTGGCGCCTCGCACGCGATCGAACTCGAGAGAGCGGGTGGACACCAGGATTTACGTGGTTGGGGCCGCCAGAGCGTAATACCCTATGTCCACGGGAGAGTTTGTTGTATTGCTCGTTCGTTGGAGTTTGTGAGGGTGAAGGGATGCGAATGCGGAACCCTTTGTCAGGAGGGTCACCCAAGTCCTTTTATAGTCCAAGTCCGGGGTGGTTACAATGTGGCTTGGGGCCTGATAGGTGGCCCCGAAGCCTGGTGAACCCTATACATGATCTAGGGTTTTTACACTCTGAGTAGAGTAGTCGGTGGGGGAGTTAAGTCCAGCCGCCTGGCGCGCTGAGCGCCTCTGTCCGTGTGTCAAGTGATGATGGAGACGCCGTGTTGTCGCCGTGTCTTCTCGTTCTGCTTGGGCAGCTCTGTAACATTGGGCGGCACTGTACCACTGTCACACATCACCGCCCTGTCTTGTCACCATAATGGCGAACGGGTGGAGGACGTGTAACAGCCCTAACTTTTGTAAAGTTCTATTTCACATTATAAAACAAAGTTAAGGCAAACGAAAGCTTAAGTTTGTGTCACATGAAATGATTAACAAAAACATGGACATGTGAGGGAGTTAAGAATTTCTTTAATCCATGCTTAACACATGTTAACATGAGGAAAGAATTTCATTCCCCAAAGCTCACTCATGTGCACATCTTTTATGAGTAGAAGATGGGGGGAGAATTTAAAACACAATTTGAATCGTTTAAAAGGATTCATGATCAGATTGTTTAAATGCATCCATGTGAAATCATCAATGCATTCCTCAAATATTAAGGAGCTTAAGTTCCAAATTTCGAGAATTTTGGGGCTCATATACTATTTACTCCAAGGAATAATGGAGGGAGAGTTCGAATTCAAATTTGAATTTGAATTCTGAACCAAATTTGCTCAAATTGAAATTCTAAGTTCAGAATTGAGTTTCCCATAGTTTGTCTGGCCTACCCTCTGAGTTTGGTCAAATTTGGACAACACATGTGTGGGAATCTCAAAGCAATGTGAGGGAAAGAAAATGATGGGGGTGGACCCCAGTGGTCAGCCACACACTTCACAAACCGACTCTGTTTTCTTTCCATTGCACACGCGCACGACAACAGCCGGTGCGACCACGCCCGATGCCTCGCCGACGCCACCTCCTGCTCTACAGCTCGGCTCTCTGGCTCTTATCCTCCACCCCGATGCACAAACAAACTTTGCTTCTCTCCCAACTCGCTCGCACTCGGTTATTTGCTCTCGCAAAGAACACCGGCGCCGCTTCTCGGTTTTCCACCGCACACAGCTGCACGAGCTTCGTGTAATCGAGCTCCAAGCACAGAAAACAAGCGCAACAACTTGTTTTAGCGTGCTACCACTTCACACCGAAGTTTTCTTGCTGTGGTTGGCGGCAAATTGAGGATTTCCACCGAGTTTCCGAGGTACCCCGGCGGAACCAAAACCGTCTCACTGTGGACAGCACGCCATGGCCGTCTTTGCATCCAACTCACTGCACAATAAAGGTGCGCTAACCTCTCTAGATCATGTAGCTGCAATCCTTATAGCAAATGATCAACCGGATGTGGAGAATTTCCCAAAATTTCCGAAACCCAGGGCAAACTAGCCGAGATCAGATACAACCCGAATTCGAGTTACACGATCAACCAACACTCGAGCCAGCTTGCACGTAGCTTCTACACTCCCTAGCGCACCTCCTCGAAGAAGAACCGAGCAAAAATATCCAGAAACGACCGAGTTCTTGCTGTTTTTCACGCCATCGTTGAAAACGGTCTTGGTTCACCGTGGGGCTTGGGTTTGCCGGCCATTTCATCGGAAGGGGCGTCCATTTCTAGCTTCTACACATTCCACCATTGCTTTAGAGCCAAAAATCCGAACATTTAGTGTAGAATTTAGCTTGCACGGGCTCCCCAGAATCCTAGGTTCCGCTGTCGCCAGTGCGCACGGTATTCCGGTGATCGTCGGCCGCCAGCAACCTTACAAACGAGTTCAGCGTGGCAAATAACAGGTAGGCGGCATGTTTCAGCCGGAGGGGCGTCCAGGAAGGCCCTTCCGGCGACCCTCGCCGGAGAGCACCGCAGCTCGGTCTGTTGGCGCGAGGTTGAAGAAACCCTGTTGTGTGGGATCCGCTGTCAGCGTTTAAACTTTTTCAGAATTTCCAGATTTCAGTTCAAAGTTTAAATAGCCACAACTTTGTGTAGGAGTGTCCAAAAATTTCCAAATAAATTGCGTTGGATTCCTCTCAGTGAGTACAATCCACGGTTGCATCCAAATATTTATTAAAATCCGTGGATTTGGCTCATTAATTCATTTTAATGAAAAAAGCTTAGGGAATTTATTACAGGAGTTCTGTTTATTGGAAAATTCCCAATTTTGGGAAGAACCGTCCCCTAAATATACTTGAACTCCAGTAAAAATTTCAGAGGCATTGGACCTCATTTTATTGGCCAAAGTGGTGTCAATCTTTTATGTCTTTGAAAAATAGGAAAAATGAACAGAGCCCATTTTCAGCTTTTCCCCAATCCTTGTAAAATCCATATCTCCATGTAGAAAACTCCAAAAATGGTAAAAACAATTCCCATGGACTCAAGACATTTTGTACTTCACTAAAACTTCACTTTTCAGCATAGGAAAGCTTAATATCTAGGGGGTAAAGGCAGATTAGTCAAAATCATATAAGGATTTGTTGTGATCACATTGAGCCATTTCATGAGCTCAATTTTTGCACACTGCCTAAATACTTTCCCTGGAAGCTGCAGTTAAATTTTCAGCTTAATTGGACCCCTGGACTTTAAGCTACCATTATGTAGGTCTAAGTGTTCATATAATGGACTTAATCACATGGTGATTAATAGTACCTCCATTTCACTTAGCATCTTTTTCTCTAAGGTTGTAGATCCAACAACAGAAACCTTGCTTTTGTTTTCACCTCTTAGTTGTAATTAACTTGTAGCACCACTTTAAGTCATTTTCTAAGTTGGTTTTGAAAATATGTGCATTGCATCTTAATAGCACGTGACGTTGACGTTCGATGAGGATTCAACTCAGCAGCGAGGATCTCCATCTCGTGATGAGTTTGGTGGATTCTCCGGAGGAAGACTAACTCCTGGCCTCTAACAAAACCGTTGAGCAAGGCAAGCCCCTGTTTGCATATAATTACCGTTTTAAATTTTGCTTTACTTTCACCAAATGTTGTTAGACTTGATATTGTGCATTACGTTTCGGATGCTTGAAACTCCAATTGCATTACCATGAAATCCCTGAGTAGATGGTTATCATAGATTTTGCCTCGTCATAGAGGCTAGGCTAATATTGTAGATAGCTCGGTAGAAGTCGAGTAGTAAAAAGCTAATCGCGAGCAAGGTCGAGTAACGGAGTTTACTCGCGAGAAGTTGATGATAAGAGCACCCTCATGAAAAATGAGATGGGGACAGGGAGTTCCTGTAGGATGGAATGCTCAAGGTTGTCTCGACCTTCAATGGGTGTGACAATGCTTGAGACCACATTGGGCCTGGGCCGGAAGGGTTAGTCAAATGTGGAGGTTGTTTTTCAGTCCCATCCGTGTCGGTTAAGGACCGCGCGTATGTGGCCCTTCTGGACAAGATTGAGTTGTACCGGATATATAGTGGGGTATGGGACCCATGAAACCGATGTGATTCGATGGACCGTGATATAGAAACTCATCCTTCGTGTGGGGATGACGTTGAGAAGGCGGGAGGTGTAAATCCTTTAGCGGGCAACTTTGACGTGTCCGCATAGAGGACCATCCTGCTCGGCGCGAAACGTTTTTCTATGTCGGGGTGTCGTGTGAAAGGTTGCTGCATACAACGTAAGAAAGAGTGATTCTTTTGAGGTGGGTGTATGCGTCGTGTATTCTAGGTTGTTATTGATTCGAATCACCATCGCTCACGAAAGAGGATTGAGCATACTTGCCTACTGTGCTGTGACGTAGTAAGAAGAGGAACTAAGTCTCTTAACATGTTGTTGATGGCTTAATCATTGTATTGAAAGCTTGACTGAAGTAGAGATAGTTCCAACTAAATTTCTATTCACCTTAGGCTATCAACATCGGAATAAGCGTTTCTTGTTTGATTGTGGATTTCCGGTGTTGTGAGACGTGAGGACCTTTAAAAACTTGCTGCTATAAGAATCTGAATATAAGGATCAAGGTTTAGCCACACTTTATTTTGCAAAGTTTATATTCCTATCTTCTTACTACTCCTGTATGTAGAGTTACATGTTTTGGAATGACGGTTAAGACTTGCTGAGTATTAGTGCTCGCGGTTGCTTACTAGTTGTTTTTGCAGGTAGCAGGATGCCTACTATGAAGATGTTTGTTAGGTGAGACGTCGGACCTCACGGTTCGTTCAACTCACCGGAAACCTAGACGCTGCCTTACTTTGGTGAAGCTAGTAGGAAGCGTCACAGGCTGAACGACTTCTCTTCGGCGTGTTTAGGGTCGAGAGTGAGTAGATATCCAGCTTTTATATTCCTCTGCGTGTGTACATTATGTTGTAAAAGATCTTATCTTGAGTAAATAAAATAATTCTTATGTTCTACCGTCTTTTCATGCATGATGTTGGGTGCCTCATCGCATGGCACCACCCAATGCGATTCTTGGAGCACGGACCCCGGGTGGGGCCGTGACAGCGTGGTATCAGAGCTGCATCGGGAATAGCACGCATGAAAAGAGTCTATTTTCGAAAACTTAGAAGTATACGAGTGAGGAACGTATAGTATGCCACGTATAGTATGCCCATACAAGGACTATAATAGCATAGTTACTTAAGGTGGCAAGCTGACGGTGTGTTAATATATTCAGTACTTCGATTCTGTAACGACGCACCTACATGGTGGTAAGCATGGTAAGGAACGCCACCAAAAGCGGATCAATTTCGGTTAGCTCCCCCATACGAGGAAAGTAGTGTGGGATGTCCCGTTCAGCAATGGACAGGAAGCGAATATGTTTTCTAAGACTCTTCATGTCTTAGATACATATGAAATGCACTATCCTCCAGTGCGCAAACCCAGGGGCAAGAGGAGGAGACCCCATCGTGTGGTTTGTAACACGAAGTATGTTCTCTAGGACTCTTCATGTCCTATGAGGCTTACAAAAGCGCTGTTCCACCGGTGTGCTTTATTGCAAAGGTGTGGAGCCCCCGTCGGGTTGTGAATAACCCGATCATGTACCTTGAGATGTGGCTTGACTCAAGGATGACCCGTATGGCAATGATACGGGGCGCATGTTTTTACTATGATATGGACCTTCCTGAAATGACAAACCTCATTGTGTGCATCACTATTGAGTGATTTTCTGCAGGTACCTTATCCACGAGTAGAACATTGCGTTTAGAGAACGTGTGCGAGTGATTTCTTTAGTGCCATCACTTGAGACGTATATGCCGGTGTAACACCAGTTTGGATTTTTGATTTGGTGAGGAAACGTAGTACCGTGATATGTTCTTAACTGCATAAAAGGAAGCTTTCAAAGAGGAGTAAATTTGGAGTCTAGGATTCCATTAGGGGTTAATAAACTCCTATATTGAACTAAGAGTCAATTGGTAGTATAGATTCATTCACAAAGACATAGGAATAACCTTTCTTGTTTTCAGCAGAATTTTTGCTGAAATGAAACAGGGCATAAATTTTGTTAGGTTGAACCAATGGAGGTGAGTGGTACATTTCTGGAAAAATTTTGAAGTCTTCTACAACTTTTCTGTAGAAATCCAGATCATAATCACACTGCAAATGGATTAAATTCTCAGATGAGTATAAACTGAACAAAAACAGGGCAGACACAAAATGCTCTCTGGAATTTTCTGTATTTCGACCATAACTTCCTGGAGAAAAATTTCTAAGGTTCATGTAATACACCGTTGGAAAGCTTATGATAGGTGCTACGACTTTGTAGTTCAAAGTTTCTCTAGATTTGGAGTCGAATTGTATGAAATCTTGTGGACAAAACAGCCACTTTCAAAGGAGGTGCTGTAAAAATTGTTCCAGATTTCTGTCAACTTTGAAATATCATAACTTTTGATCCAAAACTTATATGAAGGCAAATGAATACTTGTTGGAAATATATTGAAGTTACCTATAACTTTTATATTCAACTTGAGACAAGAAATTGCCATTTTCATATTCAAATTCTGGGATTAAGACCGATTGGTCATTCTGAACAGAGTATTGCTTATTGCCCATGTAACTTAGGACTTGCTGTGGACAGGGATGTTATGGACTTCTCTAAGTTCCATAATATATTCTTGATTTATTTTTCAGTTTTTCTGACGGTTGGAATTAAGGGTTTGGACAAACATGCTAAAGTTTGGTAGATTTCCGAATTGTCAAAAATATGGTTAGATTGTGTAGTGCTGCAATATCTATGTGATGATTTACAGTTAATGTTTTCAATTCAAGTTTAGTTGTAACTTTGAATTTTAACCGTAAATTGCTCACTTTTGCAGTTCCATAGGTGAGGATGGTGAGTCGACTCACTGTGGAAATAATTCGCCACGACCACAAGTGCCAACATCATCAACCGGGTTGGCAGAAGTCTTAGGAAAGATAACAGAGTCTCTCGATCGGTTGGTGTGACAAAGAATCCGACAAGAGACACTATAGCGTAATCCCCCGCCAAGTACTTATCTGAATTTCTTAGCAAGACAACCACCAGTTTTCTCAGAAGCAAAAGAACCGTTGGAGTCGGCTCATTGGATCCAATGTATTGAAGCCAAGTTCAAGATGCTAGAGTGCGATGAACATCAGAAGACTCTATTTGCCGCTCAACAACTCCACGGAGCCGTTGGATCTTGGTGGGAGGAGTATATCGCTACTCTTCCTGAAGGTTATCAGGTGACGTGGTATGAATTCCGGAATGTTTTCCAGGCACATCATATTTGTTCAGGAATTCTTCGAGCAAAGTATCAAGACTTTCTAGCATTAAAGCAAGGAGAAAAGAGTGCATACGAGTACTTCAAGGAGTTTGAAGACTCGATGCAATACACCATTCATATGGTAGACTCGGAAGCGTTGAAGTGTGAGTTTTTCTTCCGAGGGTTGAATGTCGAACTTAAGGAACAAGTGGCCTTGTTCAATAATGGTATTTACAATGAGTTGGTAAATGCCGCTATTATTAAAGAATACATGCATCTCTGTTGCCAAGCGGAGCTGAAAAGGAGTATACCGCCGGACAGTGATATCGAGGTTCCTCCAAACTATCGAGTGCGGTATTACTCGCCAGTCAGGCAAGAAAATCAGCCCGTGGTCAGAAGTAGTTTGTGCAACCCTACCACAACCAGCTGTGCACATAATATACCTTCACCTCGTGTTAGTAGAGAGCGGAGGATTTCTGCAACACGAAACCGGCGTGGAGCTGAGCAGAGCCACAATTGTGTGCCGTCTCACAAATGCTCAGATCAGCACCATGAACTTTCAAAGAAGCATCTTTTAAAAGCTCGCAGGGTTTGCTACACTGCTATTGAAGACATTGCAGAAGGCGGACCAGTTTTAGCGGGCATGTTCACGTTACATGAACAACCCACTTTCATTTTGTTTGATTCCAGAGCCACCCATAAATTTATTAGCAGAGACTATGTGCTGAAGAATCATCTTCCATTTAGCACAGTCAAGCATCCCTTTCATATCAGCTCACCTAGAGGCAAGATATCCACATAATGAAATGATCTCTCAGGCACCTTTATGTTTGGGTGGAAACATCTATCCTGCGAGCCTTATCATACTCAAGGGCCAAAGGATTGATGTCATCTTCGGGATGTCATGGTTGACACATTATGGAGCTATCTTTGACATCAGCTCTCGAACTGTTCAACTGAATTCCCCAATACACGGTTGCAACACATTGAATCTTGTGGATCCATCACAACGAGTTGCAACAATGCATCAGATTGAAGCTCCTAAGCTTGAGGATATTTCAGTGGTATGTGAATATCCAGATGTGTTTCCTGAAGACTTACCGGGCATGCCGCCCAAACGTGATGTAGAGTTCAAGATAGAACTAGCACCGGGAACGACACCAATTTCTCGGCGACCATACAAAATAGCACCGAAGGAGCTAGCAGAATTGAAGGAGCAGCTGAATGAACTCATGGACAAAGGTTTTATACACCCAAGTTCATCACCTTGGGGCTGTTCCGCACTCTTCGTGAAGAAGAAGGACGAAACTTTGAGACTATGCGTAGATTATCGTCCATTGAATGTTGTCACTATCAAAAATAAGTATCCATTACCGCGCATCGATATTTTGTTTGATCAGCTAGTGGGTGCTAAGGTATTCTCCAAGATGGATCTTCGGCCCGGGTATCACCAGATAAAAATCCGGGCGGAAGATGTACCGAAGACGAAGTTCTCGACAAGATATGGACTTTATGAATATCTTGTCATGTCTTTTGGGTTGAACAATGCTCCGGCTCATTTTATGTATCTCATGAACTCTGTGTTCATGCCGGAGTTAGACAAGTTCGTCGTGGTTTTCATCGATGACATTTTGGTCTATTCAAAATCAGAAGAACACATTGAACATTTGCGTAATGTACTCCAACGCTTGAGAGATCACAAGCTATATGCAAAGTTCAGTAAATATGAGTTTTGGATCAGCAAAGTGCCGTTTCTTGGGCATATTATTTCAGCAGAAGGGATCACTGTGGACCCAAGTAAAATCGAGCAAGTGCTGAATTGGAAATCTCCAACATCTGTTCATGAAGTGAGGAGTTTCCTAGGTTTAGCGGGTTATTATTGGAGATTCATTCCAAATTTCTCCAAAGTCACTAAACCTATGACGGAGCTGTTGAAGAAAAGCATCAACTATGATTGGAGCCATTCATGTGAACAAGTTTTTCAAACTTTAGTGAAGCATCTCACTACAGCTACGGTTTTGGCCCAGCCGGACACCACGAAGCCTTTTGATGTTTATTGTGATGCATCCGGCATTCGTTTGGGTTGTGTGTTGATGCAAGAAGGACACATGGTCGCATATGGATCCTGACAACTCAGGGGTCATGTGCAGAATTATGCGACACACGACCTTGAACTAGTTGCAGTGGTCCTTGCATTGAAAATGTGGAGACATTATTTACTAGGCAATCTAGTACATCTCTATACTGACCACAAAAGCTTGAAGTACATCTTCACACAGAAAAAACTGAATATGAGGCAGCGAAGATGGCTCGAATTGATCAAGGATTATGAACTTTGGAATTCATTACCATCCGGGCAAGGCGAATGTCGTTGCCGACACACTTAGTCGGAAAGCCCATGTTCATCATTCAGCCATGGCTGCACAGGAAGAAGGAAAACCAAGCCTGCACTTAGTTCCCTACAGATCGCTGTTCAATCTTGCTCTCATTCCTACAATCTGAGATGAGATTGTAGAGGCTTAGAAGAGGGACAGAGGTATGTCTCACATCCGAAGGAGAGTGGACAGCGGTGAATTAAAAATGTTCCGCAAGGATGAAGCGGGTACACTCTGGTTTAACAACCGAATTGTTGTACCCCAGAATATGAAATTGCGGAGGAAGATATTGGATGAAGCGCATTAATCCAAGTACTCCATTCATCCAGGAAGCAACAAGATGTACCAGGATTTGAAATATAAGTTCTGGTGGACACGGATGAAAAGAGATATTGTAAAATACGTATCCGAGTGTGATACATGTTGGCGGGTTAAAGTCGACCATATGCGGAAAGCTGGACCACATCAACCGCTGAAGGTTCCAGCATGGAAGTGTGAAGACATAAGTATAGACTTCATCATCGGATATACCCATGACCAGCAACAAGCATGATTCTATTTGGGTAATCATCGATCATTTGACCAAGACAGCTCATTTTATTCCAGTCCATACCAAATATGTGGCAAAGAAGTATGCGGAGCTGTTCATCTCGAGAATCATGTGTTTACACGGGGTTCCTCCACCATCGTTTCTGACCGAGGTGCGTGTATCCAGATTTTTGGAGCAACTGCATGCTTCTTTGGGAACCAAGTTAGTTCGGAGTTCAGCGTATCATCCGCAAACTGATGGTCAAACGGAGAGAGTAAATCAGATTCTGGAGGATATGCTACGGGCATGTGTCATCAATAATAGGCAGAATTGGGATGACCACCTACCATTAGCAGAATTCTCATATAATAACTGTTATCAGTCCAGCATCAAAATGGCCCCGTATGAAGCTCTTTACGGCCGGAAGTGCAGCACACCACTGAATTGGTGTGATTCCGGTGAGAATGTCTACGGGATTGATCTTGTGAATGAAGCCGAGGAACGAGTGCGAGTGATTCAAGCCAACTTGAAGGCTGCTTAGTATCGGCAGAAGAGCTATGCAGACAAACGACGTCGACCTCTCCACTTTGACATTGGAGACCATGTTTATTATCGTGTCTCTCCGATAAAAGAGATTCATCGTTTCGGAGTGAAGGGAAATTTAGCTCCACGATTCATCGGGCCATCTGCCGTCAGCAAATTGTGCGGACCCGTGGCCTATCGGCTGGAGTTAACAGCGTCACTTTCGGGGATTGATAATGTTTTCCACGTCTCTCAGCTGCGAAAATGTCGTAAGTATCCAGCTAAAGTTCGTATGGAGAACATCAAGGATCTTCAACTGGATCTCACGTATTCTGAGTATCCGATCCAGATTATCGACGAGAAGACTCGCGCCACAAGAAATCGGACATTGCGATTTTACAAAGTCTTGTGGAGCAACCACACCGCTGATGAACCACGTGGGAAAGCGAGGAATTTCTCCATTTAAATTATCCCGACTTGTTTGTACCATATGTCCAGTAGTTTTTCTCCCTTCCTTCTTCTTTTTGTAATATCGGGACGAGATTCTTTTAAGGGGGGAGGAATGTAACAGCCCTAACTTTTGCAAAGTTCTATTTCACATTATGAAACAATGTTAAGATAAATGAAAGCTTAAGTTTGTGTCATATGAAATGATGAACACAAACATGGACATGTGAGGGAGTTAAAAATTTATTTAACCCATGTTTAAAACATGTTAACATGAGGAAAGAATTTCACTCCATAAATCTCACTCATGTGCACATCTTTTATGTAACACCCCAAAACCTGTTAAGAGGGGAATTTAAAGTTTTTTAGACGTATTGCATGTGTTGCAGAAATTCAAATTCAAATTGGAATTCAAATTAAACTCAAAACAGAAAAGAAAAAAGAAAAAGAAAAAACAAACCCCCCCTGGCCAGTGGGCCGAAACCCACCAGCCGGCCAACCCACCCCCGCGCCAGCCCGCAGCCGCACGCCCCCTCTCCCTCTCACTGACATGCGGGGCCCGCCTGTCATCCCCGACCTCCCGCTCGTGCCAACCCCGGACTCTTCTGCACGCGCACCATCGTAACTAACCCGGAATTCCGCGTCCCTCAGACCGACTCCCGGACCCAGAAGACTCAAACTCGATCTAAACAAACCCGCCGCCCTCCCTCGTCTATAAAAACGCCGGCATCGCCCCGTTTTTCCCCCACGATCAGCCGTTTTTCCTCCCGGTGAGAACCAGAGTTTCTCCGGTCAATTTCTCTCGATCTTCGCTAGGGATTTCTGATCTAACGCGCTGATCTTGATCCACCGCCTCCGGGGAAACACGCAGGAGCAGAAAACTCAGTAGATTTCGCTCTAGACACAGCTCCGACGAGCATCACCGCTGTTCCATCTCGGACCTCGTCGTCGATCGCCTTCCGGGACCTCCGAGCTCAAGAAAAACCCCGAGGTGATATCCCCGACCTCCTCTCTACCGATCTATGCCATGAAATCCCAGTTTTAGGAAGAATTGACGAAGATCCAAAGTTTTCCGGCGAGATCGCCGCCTCCCGCCGCCGCGCGCCGCCGGGCAGCGCCGCCCGCGCTCGATCAGAGCGACGTGGCCGCTTGAGGGCCGTCTATTTTAAATCGCACGGTAGAATTTAAATCCCCGTGTACCGGTTCGATGTTATAATCTCAGTCGTCTGTTTTAAATCGGACGGTCCACATCAGCCACGCGTTATAAAGACCGGGATTCTTACGCGCTACCCCATGGGGATCTCGGAAAATATGAGCTAGCCCCGGAAACTTCTGATCTAGCCCCTGGAACTTCAGAAATTCATGTAAATTCAATTAAAAATCAGTTTTAGCCCCTGGACTTAATAAAAATTAGAAAAACCCCTCTGTTATGCATAGTTAGGCCCCTGGAAATTCTTAAAATAATATAATAGACCCTGTAGTGGGGTGAGTTTACCTTTTTAACCCTATGTGATATTAAATTTAGGAATTTGAATATGTGATTAGTATTTAAAATTTAAAAGATGGGGCAAACACATTGTAAATTCAAATTTAAACGTTCCTAGCACTTGGAAAACTTTAGAGTGAGATAAAAATAGATTTTTAGCTGAAATGAATCTGTCTAATTGATTGTTCACCTTTATTAGTTATAGGGACACATTTTTATGCTAGGAAATAATTCTGAAAATTTATAAAATAAATTTAAATTAGTTCACATCAGAGGAGAAGTTCAAAAATATATTATTTAATATTTTAGACCAAAACCTATTCTGTTTAGATGAGGTGCCTTACTATTTTCATAATAAAGTTCACCTTTAGGCATAGGAAATAAATCTGAAAATATAGCAAGCTAGGTATGAATAACTAGAAAATGATAAATGAAGTTTCCAAAATCCGAAGAATTCAGTTTAGGGTTGGTAGAAGGTCTGAAAACCCATTTCGAGTAGGAAATTACCTTGCATGCACTCTTGGTGGCTAAATAGGGTATTAAAGAATTTGTTTAAATTGGGAATTTTTGTATAGTGTGCGAATAGAAATCTGAATACAAAAGTTAGAAATAATATACATATGTTTAAAAGTGCATATAGGTCAAAAATCACCACACATAGAGTAACCACAACCTTTAGAAGTGTGAATGACTTTCATAAGAGTGAATGTTTGGTTTGTATGAAGTGAAGGTGTGAACTATGTCTTATGGATAGTTGTTTTCTTTTGCTATGTGTGATGGTATGAGTAGAACCTGCCCCAGAGCAAGTTCTTCCCTTCCAATAACAAGACTTTCCATTCCCAGAGCAGCAGGAAGAAGGCAAGTGTCCTTGACCACTTTGATCCTATACTAGGATGTGTAGATAGAATTATTTGCATTGTCAATTGAACTATGAAACCCATGCTAGGAAGTTTCCCTAGAATTGCATTATCTTGTTTCCTTGTAGCTTGGGTTGGGATTTGTTTTATTATGTCATCCACTCATATTACTTGTGCTTAGCCATGCTTAGAGTGGGATAACCGGGATATGAGATCATCAGTTTATTTACCATACTCTTGAATGAGATATTATGAGTTATGTAGAGGTAGGGATCGAGGCAAGTTGGATGATTTGGTTGGTGCTGGGTGCACGAGACTCGGGTTTGTGTTTAGTACTTGCCTGGATCCTAAGGATCGGTTCATGGAGCATGTAACCTGGCTTTACCGTGCCAACCACATGCTGAGATGGGGCAGCTTGGCCAATTAATTAGGTGTATCCCCGGCGTAGTATGGGTGTGTTGGATGGTGCGGAGAATAGGTGTCAGCTGGACTACCATATGAACCGCAAGGCTCAAGAGGGGGCCACTGCAGCGGGGTTGGAGCCTCTTGTATGCTGTTAGGGGTGAAACCTCAGTGGGCCCACGCTCGTCGGGAATCCCTTTGTAAAGGCTTCGTAGTGATCTCCTGGCTACACACCTGGGAAGTGTGAATGTGGTTCGTGGCCACTGGCATAATGGAGGTTCTTTTAGTCCACCCGGCAACGGGGGACGAAATCACTACATGTGGGTACAATGGTGCAAACTCTGCAGAGTCAAAACTGTCATGACAGCCGTGCTCACGGTGAAGAGCGGCTTGGACTTATTCATGATTAGAAGATGATGGCTTTGGATGTTGAGGATGTTAAGCGGGGAGCTTAACATTGGAAATAATGTTATGGTTATTTGATTATGATGATGGGATGGGAGATTTGGGACCATTTCACTTGTGTAGTAATGTAGGTGCTTAATAAGCTAAGGTGGTAGGCAATAATTGCGTAGTGCTTCAACCATGAGTTCAACCTCTCCTTGTTCTAGCCATGCATGACATAACTTTCCCACACTTGCTGAGTACCATCGGTACTCAAACTTGCATATTTGTTGGTTTATATTGCTGCTCAGGTCAATAGAATGATGTGATGTTTAATGATCAAGACTTCGGACCCGAAGAAGGATTCTAGGTTCATGGAGTCCCTCGGGCAACGCCTGTGACGGAGCCCACAATAATAATATTCCGCTGCTATTTTATTTACATGTTATGAACTTATTATTGTCCATCGAGACATATGCTATGTAAGACTTATTTATATTCGACACCTGGCTTGTAATAAATGGTGCTTCACTATTTGTCATCACATGTGTGAGAAAATGATCCTGGCATACATGTGATATTCACTCGGTTGTTCTTCGGAGAAACCGGGTGTGACAGAAGTGGTATTAGAGCCAAGGTTGCCCGTAGGAACGTGGACCTAGGTAGAAATAGACGTATTTAAGGACCCTATTTTCTTAAAAACTATTTTACAAGGTGTGGGTTGAAAAGTGTTATTTAAATGTGGTCACTTTCTTCATCTTACCCCAACTTTTATTCAAAATAGGATTTAAAATCTTATCTAACTAAATTTTAAATGCTTTATGTTTTAGATGGTTCGCATGATCCGCACCGCCCGCAAGTCCACCGGAGGGAGAGTTCCCATAGTTGCCCTTGCCCTGAGAGAGGAGAACCGTCCGGTGACGTATCTCTCCTACGGATTGGCAGTAGGAGGCTTGTTGCACCGTCTTCGACGCATGCTCCAAGCCGCCGGCAATACGGGCAAGCTAATCATACACTACAGCTCCACCCGAACCATCCGTGAGAAGCGGGAAGAATGGAGTTCAGAAATGAGGATTATCCACGAAAATCAGCTGCTCAAAATCCACCGCTCTCCAGCTTGTCTAGCGACACAGGTCGATGCGGAGAAGGATGTCACCTGGGAGGCAATCACCTGTCAGAGTCACATCTATCATCGCCACCTGGACAGGACTGAGTACATGTATGTCCTCTAGCGCGAGAGTGGTACAACGGAGTACAAGTACCCGCCAGTGCAGCAGGGGACTTCCCATGAGCACATGGACTTGTGCTTGGAGGATGCTGCTATGCTCAGCACTCGATTGCAGGAGTGTCAACAGGAGCTTCAGGATGTGCGTGACACCCTGAAGGAAACCGAGGCGTTGCTTCAAGCCTGCTTGTGGGCGAGAGAAAGAGGAGATGGGAATGAACTGTGTGTCACCGTGAATGACACATGGACTCCTGACTCCCCAGATCACCGGGCGATCAGGCGTCGTCGCACTTCTCCACCAGCAGCTTCCCCACCCAAAGCGGAGTCAGAAGGCAGCCGCAATAATGAGGAAGATCCCAAGGAGCCAGCTCAGTGATACGAGTCGTGTAGAGTCCTTCCCCATAGTTCAGCAGGTTATCGAGTAGGCGAGTCAATACCTTAGTTAATGGTGTGTTAATCTGTGGTGTGTGACGTGAGTTGTGGAAGCCATGAGCAATTGTCCACAACCTCGTCTTCAGGTTGCTTTGCTTTGATGTGTGAACCCCTATGAAATAAATAGTGCATTTATTTTTGCGCGAGAAATGAACCCTCAGAAAAATATAAATTCAACAAGGCCTCAACATTACAAGTGTAAACAAGTAAAATTGGTAAGATAATACGTAATGCTTTAAATTGACATTTGGTTGATCATGATAGATGGCCGGAAGAGGAAAGGGTCGTGGTGCCAACCCCGCCAAAAACAACGATGAGGTCGGCAACCCTCATCTTTCTGGAGGCCCAGACAGGGGTGGTCGCCGTGAAGGAGTTGATCCCATCCACCAAATGCTTGAGAATCAAAATCAGCTCATCCAGAACCTGACTCAAGTGGTGGCCAACTTGCATCAAGCTCCACCTCCACAAGCTGCACCACGCCAACCAAGGTTGAGTGAGTTTCTAGGAACTCAACCTCCAAAGTTTGCAAGTGCTGTTGAACCCCTGGAGGCAGATGATTGGCTAAAGACCATTGAGAGCAAGATGAGGATTATACAATGCCAAGGGTATGAGAGGGTGCTGTTTGCCTCTCACCAATTGCATGGACCTGCTGCTGATTGGTGGACCGCTTACGTGGCCGCCCATCATGACCCTGAGAATATCACTTGGGAAGAGTTCAAGCGTAGCTTCCGCAACCATTACATACCCAGGGGTGAACTCAAAAACAAGAGGAAGGAGTTCCTGGGATTGCAGCAAGGAAACATGACTGTGAGGGAATACCTCACTAAATTCACTCAACTCTCCCGTTATGCCCCATGGGACATAGAGACTGATGAGCAGAAACAGGATTGTTTCGTGGAAGGACTTACCGCAGAAATGCAGTGTGCAATGTCCTCCAACGAGTATGAAAGCTTCCAAAAGATGGTGGACAGAGCATTTGTTGTAGAAAGGAAGATGAAGGCCTTGGAAAATGAAAACAAGAGGAAGGCCGGGTGGTCACACTAAGCCTCGGGTAGCAACACCCGCCCACGTCTGATGCAGCAACCCGCAAGGAAGACGAGCCGTGCTGCGGTACCCTACTCAGCACCAAGAGGGTATAACCCAAACTTCAGGCCTCCGGCAGCACCAGCACCACCACAGCGTCAGTTTGGACAGCAGCCTCGCCCTACATATCAACCTCGACCAGCAGTGCAAGGACCCCCAAACCAACCTCAAGACAATAAAGGCCAGGCACCTAAGGTTGGGGTGCAATGCTTTAACTGTGGTGAAGTGGGGCACTACGCCCATAAGTGCCCAAAGAAGAAGCCCGTGCAGCCACAACAGCAGAATGTGATGCGAAGACGGGTGAACCACGTGACCATGGAGGAAGCGAAAGAGGCACCCGACGTGGTAGTTGGTAAGTTTCCTGTCAATTTGCACATTGCAACCCTGCTGTTTGATTCTGGTGCTACCACTCGTTCATTGCTCAAGGGTTTGTTAAGAAGCATGACCTAGCAACAACACAAATGAACCATATGTAGCAGTAAACTCTCCAGGTGGAGAAATAAGGACAAGACAAGTGTATCCCAAGGTGAATCTAGACATTAATGGGGTGGTATTTACTGCCAACCTCATAGTGATAGATTCACAAGGGATAGATATTATTTTGGGCATGGATTGGTTGACCAAACATAAGGGAATCATCCATTGTTCGACCAGAATGGTGGAACTAACTCACCCTAGTGGCACAAGAGTAAAGTTCATAACAATACAAGAGTCTAGGAGGCACATTAAATTAAATCAACTTGAGGTGAAAGTTGAGGAGATCAGGATTATCAGGGAATACCCAGACGTTTTTCCGGAGGAGTTGCCAGGTATGCCTCCCGATCGTGAAGTGGAATTCGCGATTGAGCTAGTGCCTGGAACAGCTCCGATATACAAGAAACCTTATCGGATGGACTCCAAGCAGCTGGGAGAACTCAAGGATCATTTAAGAGAATTGACGGGGAAGGGGTATATTCGTCCTAGTTCCTCACCATGGGGAGCTCCAGTGATATTTGTGCCCAAGAAGGACGGAACCCAAAGGTTATGCGTAGACTACCGTGCCTTGAATGAAGTAACCATCAAGAACAAGTACCCATTACCCCACATTGAAGACTTGATTGATCAGTTGAGGGGAGCTTGTGTGTTCTCGAAAATTGATCTCAGGTCGGGATACCACCAACTTAAGATAAGGCAAACTGATATTCCAAAGACAGCTTTCGTATCTCGCTACGGACTGTATGAATACACCGTCATGCCTTTCGGGCTAACTAATGCCCCGGCATACTTCATGTATCTCATGAACAAGGTATTCATGGAATATCTGGACAAATTTGTGGTGGTTTTCATAGATGACATTCTCGTCTTCTCCAAAGATCAAGAGGAACATGAGAAACATCTAAGGTTGGTGTTGCAAAAGCTGAGAGAACACCAACTATATGCCAAGTTGAGCAAGTGTGAGTTTTGGCTGAAGAGAGTTCCCTTCTTAGGACATATAATCTCGGAGGGAGGAATCTCCGTAGATCCCGCCAAGATCGAGGATATACAGAAGTGGAAGACCCCTGAGAATGTCGGGGACGTTCGAAGCTTCTTGGGATTGGCTGGATACTATCGACGGTTTATTGAGGGATTCTCCAAGATCTCGAGACCCCTCACCAAACTGTTGGAGAAGGGAATCACATTCACATGGACGCCGCAGTGCGAGATGAGTTTTCAGGAGCTAAAGAAAAGATTGACAACAGCCCTAGTGCTAGTTATGCCTGATATGCAGAAGAACTTTTCGGTGTACTGCGATGCCTCTGGAAACGGGTTGGGATGTGTTCTCATGCAAGAAGGGCATGTCGTGGCTTATGCATCCCGGCAGCTCCGGAAACACGAGAAGAACTATCCTACACATGACCTAGAACTAGCCGCAGTGGTACACGCGTTGAATATTTGGCGGCACTACTTGATGGGGAAGAGGACAGAGATATATACGGATCATAAGAGTTTAAAGTACATTTTCACACAGCCAGATCTCAACCTCAGTCAAAGGAGATGGTTAGAGTAATCAATGACTTTGATGTGGGCATCAACTATCATCCTGGGAAAGAAAACGTCGTGGCAGATGCTTTAAGTCAGAAAGTGCAGGTCAATAGGTTGAGCTTGAAGGACATGCCTGCAGAATTGAAGGACGATGTTATAAGACTCAATCTATGCATGGTGAATAGTGGTGAAGCCATCGCCATGGAAGTGGACTCCACACTAGAGCAAGACATACGCGATGGTCAAAAGAATGATGAGAAGATACAAGAAATCACACAACTCATCAAGGAAAAAAAAGCCCCTGGTTTCAGAGAGGATGAACAAGGTACGGTGTGGCACGGAAGAAGAATCTGTGTGCCTGAAGTAAAGGAGATCCGTGAATTGATTTTGAAGGAGGCTCACGATTCCGACTACTCCATTCATCCTGGGAGTACGAAGATGTACCAGGACCTCAAGAGCAGGTATTGGTGGTATGGCATGAAGCGAGATGTCGCGGAACATGTTGCCCTATGTGACACATGTCAGTTGGTGAAAGCGGAACATCAACGACCAGCAGGATTATTGCAACCACTCAAAGTGCCTGAATGGAAATGGGAAGAAATTGGTATGGATTCATAGTGGGATTGCCTAGGACCCAATCAGGATATGATTCGATATGGGTCATCGTCGACAGGCTAACCAAGGTAGCTCATTTCATCGCCGTGAAAGAAAGCTACAGCGGATCCAAATTGGCAGAGTTGTACATGTCAAAGACCGTGTGTTACCATGGAGTACCAAAGAAGATAGTGTCGGATCGAGGGACACAGTTCACCTCAAGGTTCTGGCAGAAGCTGGATGAAACCATGGGAACCCATCTGAACTTTAGCTCTGCCTATCATCCCCAAACTGACGGGCAGACGGAAAGAACCAATCAGATCCTTGAGGATATGCTGAGAGCGTGTGCACTCAAAAACAATCGGAGTTGTGATAAGAACTTACCGTATGCGGAGTTCTCCTATAACAACAGTTATCAAGCTAGTATGAAGATGTCACCATTTGAGGCTTTGTATGGGAGGAAGTGCAGAACTCCACTATTTTGGAACCAAACAGGGGAAAGTAAAGTGTTTGGACCCGAAGTATTACAAGAAGCCGAGGCGAAAGTGAGGGAAATCCGCAACAACTTGAGGATAGCACAGACACGACAAAAGAGCTATGCCGATGTTCGGAGAAGAGAGCTCATTTTCAACGTGGGGGACTATGTCTACCTCAAGGTGTCCCCTATCCGAGGACTTCGTCGGTTCAAGGTGAAAGGGAAGTTATCACCTCGATACATCGGACCCTTTCAAGTTCTGGAGAGGAAAGGCGAAGTGGCGTATCAACTAGAATTACCGGCTCGCCTATCGGATGTGCATGACATATTCCATGTGTCATAGCTCAAGAAATGTCTGAGAACACCTGAAGAGATGTTACCCATGAATGAGGTTGATGTAGCTGAGGATCTGTCTTATGCCGAGCAACCATCCCAGATTTCGGAGACAATGGAACGCCTCACAAGAAATAAAAGAATTCGGATGTGCAAGGTGCAGTGGAAGCATCACTCGGAAGAGGAAGCCACATAGGAGCGAGAAGACGAGCTTAAGGCACAGTTTCCGGAATTGTTTTCTTAGAACCACAAATCTCGAGGACGAGATTTCTATTAAGGGGGGTAGAGCTGTAACACCCCAAAACCTGTTAAGAGGGGAATTTAAAAAAATTTGGACGTATTGCATGTGGTGTAGAAATTCAAATTCAAATTGGAATTCAAATTAAACTCAAAACAGAAAAGAAAAAGAAAAACAAACCCCCCGGCCAGTGGGCCGAAACCCACCAGCCGGCCCACCCACCCCCGCGCCAGCCCGCAGCCGCGCGCCCCCTCTCCCTCTCACTGACATGCGGGGCCCGCCTGTCATCCCCGACCTCCCGCTCGCGCCAACCCCGGACTCTTCCGCGCGCGCGATCGTAACCAACCCGGAATTCCGCGTCCCTCAGCCTGACTCCCGGTCCCAGAAGACTCAAACTCGATCTAAACAAACCCGCCGCCCTCCCTCGTCTATAAAAATGCCGGCATCGCCCCGTTTTTCCCCCACGATCAGCCGTTTTTCCTCCCGGTGAGAACCAGAGTTTCTCCGGTCAATTTCTCTCGATCTTCGCTCAGGATTTCTGATCTAACGCGCTGATCTTGATCCACCGCCTCCGGGGAAACACGCACGAGCAGAAAACTCGGTAGATTTCTCCCTAGACACAGCTCCGACGAGCATCGCCGCTGTTCCATCTCGGACCTCGTCGCCGACCGCCTTCCGGGACCTCCGAGCTCAAGAAAAACCCCAAGGTGAGATCCCCGACCTCCCCTCTACCGATCTATGCCATGAAATCCCAGTTTTAGGAAGAATTGATGAAGATCCGAAGTTTTACGGCGAGATCACCGCCTCCCGCCACTGCGCGCCGCCGGGCAGCGCCGCCCACGCTCGATCAGAGCGACGTGGCCGCTTGAGGGCCGTCTATTTTAAATCGCACGGTAGAATTTAAATCTCCGCGTACCGGTTCAACGTTATAATCTCAGTCGTCTGTTTTAAATCGGACAGTCCACATCAGCCCCGCGTTATAAAGACCGGGATTCTTACGCGCTACCCCCTGGGGATCTCGGAAAATACGAGCTAGCCCCGGAAACTTCTGATCTAGCCCCTGGAACTTCAGAAATTCATGTAAATTCAATTAAAAATCAGTTTTAGCACCTGGACTTAATAAAAATTAGCAAAACCCCTCTGTTATGCATAGTTAGGCCCCTGGAAATTCTTAAAATAATATAATAGACCCTGTAGTGGGGTGAGTTTACCTTTTTAACCCTATGTGATATTAAATTTAGGAATTTGAATATGTGATTAGTATTTAAAATTTAAAAGATGGGGCAAACACATTGTAAATTCAAATTTAAACTTTCCTAGCACTTGAAAAACTTTGGAGTGAGATAAAAATAGATTTTTAGCTGAAATGAATCTGTCTAATTGATTGTTCACCTTTATTAGTTATAGGGACACATTTTTAGGCTAGGAAATAATTCTTAAAATTTATAAAATAAATTTAAATTAGTTCACATTAGAGGAGAAGTTCAAAACATATTATTTAATATTTTAGACCAAAACCTATTCTGTTTAGATGAGGTGCCTTACTATTTTCATAATAAAGTTCACCTTTAGGCATAGGAAATAAATCTGAAAATATAGCAAGCTAGATATGAATAACTAGAAAATGATAAATGAAGTTTCCAAAATCCAAAGAATTCAGTTTAGGGTTGGTAGAAGGTCTGAAAATCCATTTGGAGTAGGAAATTACCTTGCATGCACTCTTGGTAGCTAAAGAGGGTATTAAAGAATTTGTTTAAATTGGTAATTTATGTATAGTGTGCGAATAGAAATCTGAATACAAAAGTTAGAAATAATATACATATGTTTAAAAGTGCATATAGGTCAAAAATCACCACACATAGAGTAACCACAACCTTTAGAAGTGTGAATGACTTTCATAAGAGTGAATGTTTGGTTTGTATGAAGTGAAGGTGTGAACTATGTCTTATGGATTGTTGTTTTCTTTTGCTATGTGTGATGGTATGAGTAGAACCTGCCCCATAGCAAGTTCTTCCCTTCCAAGAACAAGACTTTCCATTCCCAAAGCAGCAGGAAGAAGGCAAGTGTCCTTGACCACTTTGATCCTATACTAGGATGTGTAGATAGAATTATTTGCATTGTCAATTGAACTATGAAACCCATGCTAGGAAGTTTCCCTAGAATTGCATTATCTTGTTTCCTTGTAGCTTGGGTTGGGATTTGTTTTATTATGTAATTCACTCATATTACTTGTGCTTAGCCATGCTTAGAGTCGGATAACTGGGATATGAGATCATCAGTTTATTTACCATACTCTTGAATGAGATATTATGAGTTATGTAGAGGTAGGGATCGAGGCAAGTTGGATGATTTGGTTGGTGCTGGGTGCACGAGACTCGGGTTTGTGTTTAGTACTTGCCTGGATCCTAAGGACCGGTTCATGGAGCATGTAATCTGGCTTTACCGTGCCAACCACATGCTGAGATGGGGCAGCTTGGCCAATTAATTAGGTGTATCCCCGGCATAGTATGGGTGTGTTGGATGGTGCGGGGAATAGGTGTCAGCTGGACTACCATATGAACCGCAAGGCTCAAGAGGGGTCCACTGCAGCGGGGTTGGAGCCTCTTGTATGCTGTTAGGGGTGAAACCTCAGTGGGCCCACGCTCGTCGGGAATCCCTTTGTAAAGGCTTCGTAGTGATCTCCTGGCTACACACCTGGGAAGTGTGAATGTGGTTCGTGGCCACTGGCATAATGGAGGTTCTTTTAGTCCACCCGGCAACGGGGGATGAAATCACTACATGTGGGTACAGTGGTGCAAACTCTGCAGAGTCAAAACTGTCATGACAGCCGTGCTCACGGTGAAGAGCGGCTTGGACTTATTCATGATTAGAGGATGATGGCTTTGGAAGTTGAGGATGTTAAGCAGGGAGCTTAACATTGGAAATAATGTTATGGTTATTTGATTATGATGATGGGATGGGAGATTTGGGACCATTTCACCTGTGTAGTAATGTAGGTGCTTAATAAGCTAAGGTGGTAGGCAATAATTGCGTAGTGCTTCAACCATGAGTTCAACCTCTCCTTGTTCTAGCCATGCATGACATAACTTTCCCACACTTGCTGATTACCATCGGTACTCAAACTTGCATATTTGTTGGTTTATATTGCTGCTCAGGTCAAGAGAATGATGTGATGTTTAGTGATCAAGACTTCGTACCCGAAGAAGGATTCTAGGTTCATGGAGTCCCTCGGGCAACGCCTGTGACGGAGCCCACAAGAATAATATTCCGCTGCTATTTTATTTACATGTTATGAACTTAATCCATCGAGACATATGCTATGTAAGACTTATTTATATTCGACACCTGGCTTGTAATAAATGATGCTTCACTATTTGTCATCACATGTGTGAGAAAATGATCCTGGCATACATGTGATATTCACTCGGTTGTTCTTCGGAGAAACCGGGTGTGACATTTTATGAGTGGAAGATGGGGGAAAAATTTAAAACACAATTTGAATCGTTGAAAAGGATTCATGATCAAATTGTTTAAATGCATCCATGTGAAATCACCAATGCATTCCTCAGGTATTAAGGAGCTTAAGTTCCAAATTTGGAGAATTTTGGGGCTCATATACTATTTATTCCATGAAATAATGGAGGGAGAGTTTGAATTCAAATTTGAATTTAAATTCTGAACCAAATTTGCTCAAATTGAAATTCTAAGTTCAGAATTTAGTTTCCTATAGTTTTTTAGGCCAACCCTACAAGTTTGGTCAAATTTGGACAACCCATATGTGGATATCTCAAAGTAATGTGAGGGACAGAAAATGAGGGGGGGGGGGGGGGGAGGACCCAGTAGTCAGCCACAAACTTCACAAACCGACTCTGTTTTCTTTCCATTGCACACGCCGGAGGGTGCCGCCGCTCGGTCTGTTGGCGCGAGGTTGAAGAAATCCTGTCGTTTGGGACCCGTTGTCAGCGTTTAAACTTTTTCAGAATTTCCAGATTTCAGTTCAAAGTTTAAATAGCCACAACTTTGTGTAGGATTGTCCAAAAATTCCCAAATAAATTGCATTGGATTCCTCTCAGTGAGTAATATCCATGGGTTCATCCGAATATTTATGAAAATCTCTGGATTTGGCTCATTAATTCATTTAAGAAAAAGCTTAGGGAATTTATTACAGGAGTTCCGTTTATTGAAAATTCCCAATTTTGGGCAGAACCTTCCCCTAAATATACTTGAACTCCAGTAAACATTTCAGAGGCATTGGACCTCATTTGCTTGGCCAAATGTGGTGTGAATCTTTTATGTCTCTGAAAAATAGGAAAATGAACAGAGCCCATTTTCAGCTTTTCCCCAATCCTTTTTAAATCCATATCTCCATGTAGGAAACTCCAAAAATGGTAAAACCAATTCCTATGGACTCACGACATTTTTTACTTCACAAAAAGTTTACTTTTCCGCATAGGAAAGCTTAATATGTAGGGGTCAAGGCAGATTAGTCAAAACCACATAAGGATTTGTTGTGACCACATTGGGCCATTTCACGAGCTCAATTTTTGCACACTGCCTAAATACATTCCCTGGAATCTGTGGTTAAATTTTCAGCTTCATTGGACCCCTGGATTTTGAGCTACCATTATGTAGGTCTAAGTGTTCATATAATGGACTTAATCACATGGTAATAGTACCTCCATTTCCTTAGCATCTTTTCCTCTAAGGTTGTGTATCCAACAACAGAAACCTTGCTGCTGTTTTCCCCTTTTAGTTGTAATTAACTTGTACCACCACTTTAAAGCATTTTCTAAGTTGCTTTTGAAAATATGTGCATTGCATCTTAATAGGATGTGACGTTGACGTTCGGCGAGGATCTCCATCTCGTGATGAGTTTGGCGGATTCTCCGCAGGAAGACTAACTCCTAGCCTCTAACAAAATCGTTGAGCAAGGCAAGCCCCGGTTTGCATATAATTACCATTTTAAATTTTGCTTTACTTTCACCTAATTTTGTTAGACTTGATATTGTGCATTACGTTTAGGATGGTTGAAACTCCAATTGCATTACCATGAAATCCCTGAGTAGATGTTTATCATAGATTTTGCCTCATCGTAGAGGCTAGGCTAACATTGTAGCTCGCTCGGTAGAACTTGAGTAGTAAAAAGCTACTCGCGAGCAAGGTCGAGTAACGGAGTTTACTCGCGAGAAGTTGATGATAAGAGAACCCTCATGAAAAATGAGATGGGAACAGGGAGTTCCTGTAGGATGGAGCGCTCAAGGTTGTCTCGACCTGCAATGGGTGTGACAATGCTTGAGACAGTATTGGACCAGGGCTCGGAGGGTAAGGAAAATGTGGAGGTTGGTTTTTAGCCCCGTCCGTGTCGGTTAAGGACCGCACGTATGCGGCCCTGTTGGACAAGATTGATCTGTACCAGATATATAGTGGGGTATGGGACCCATGAAACCAATGTAACTCAATGGACCGTGATATAGAAACTCATCCTTTGCGTGGGAATGACGTTGAGAAGACGGGAGGTGTAAATCCTTTAGCGGGCAACTTTGACGTGTCCGCATAGAGGACCATCCTGCTCGGCGCGAAATGTTTTTCTATGTCGGGTGTGTCGTGTGAAAGGTTGCTGCATACAACGTAAGAAAGAGTGATTCTTTCGAGTGGGTGTATGCGTCGTGTATTCCGGGTTGTTATTTATTCGAATCACCATCGCTGGTGGAAGAGGATTGAGCATACTTGCCCACTGCGCCGTGACGTAGTAAGAAGAGGAACTAAGTCTCTTAACATGTTGTTGATGGCTTAATTATTGTATTGAAACCTTGACTGAAGTAGATATAGTGCCAGCTAAATTTCTATTCCACCTTAGGCTAGCAACATCGGAATAAGCGTCTCTTGTTTGATTGTGGACTTCCGGTGTTGTGAGGCGTGAGGACCATTAAAAACTTGCTGCTATAAGAATCTGAATATAAGGATCAAGGTTTAGACAAGCTTTATTTTGCAAAGTTCATAATCCTATCTTCTTACTACTCCAGCATGTAGATTTACAAGTTCTGGAGTGACGGTTAAGACTTGCTGAGCCTTAGTGCTCATGGTTGCTTCGTAGTTGTTTTTGCGGGTAGCAGGATACCTGCTATGAAGATGGTTGTTCACGGTTCGTTCAACTCACCGGAAACCTAGCCGCTGCCTTACTTTGGTGAAGCTAGTAGGAAACATTCACGGGCTGAACGACTTCTCTTAGGCGTAGTTAGGGTCGAGAGTGAGTAGATGTCCAGCTTTTATATTCCACTGTGTGTGTACATTATGTTGTAAAAGATCTCATCTTTAGTAAATAAAGCAATTGTTATGTTCTACCGTCTTTTCGTGCATGCTGTTTGGTGCCGCATCACAACGGCACCACCTAGTGTGATTCTTGGAGCGCGGACCCCGGACGGGGCCGCGACAGCGTGGTATCAGAGCCGCATTGGGAATAGCACGCATGAAAAGAGTCTATATTCAAATACTTAGAAGTATACAAGTGAGGAACGTATAGTATGCCCATACAAGGACTATAATAGCATAGTTACTTAAGGTGGCAAGCTGACAGTATGTAAATATTCAGTGTGTTAAACCTCCTCGGCAGGGAGGAGGTTTGGAGCCCGGGGGCACGTGGCAGTTCCGGACCTCACCTCAGCTGGGAGGCTGGGTCCAGGGCCAAGGGCACGTGGCGGCCCCGGAGCCCTCCTCGGCAGGGAGAAGGTTAGGAGTGCGGCGACACGTGGCAGCTCCGGACCCCACCTCAGCGGGGAGGCTAGGTCCAGAGCCAAGGATATGTGCTGGTTCCACAGTAGACGCACGTGGCAGCCTCGGGGGTGACCCCGGGGCCAGGGACACATGGCCTCTCGAACGCTCGACTCAGCAGGGAGGCAAGGCCTGTGTTGTCTTTTACCCTCCACACGGGGGTAACCGGTTCTCAGGGTACCAACATGGCCCCCGAGTCCATCTCGGGGGAGACAGAGAGCCCGCAGGTGGGGCCTCCATCTTTCCCTCATGGTGGCTTTGTACCTGCACTTAGGAAACCGAAGCGGTGGCGAGATTTTAGCGTAGTGAATGCGCGGCTGTACCTGGGAGACGAAAAGGCTGCACGTCCTTGGTGTAGTGGTCGTACTCTGCAGTCGAAGCGGCAACACGTCATTGGCGTGGTAGACACGTGCCTGCTCTTGACTGGTTGGTCATGGCGACATGCTCGAGGGGTTGCCCCGGGGTATTTACTGCAGCAGCCCTCGGATCGACTGCTGCAGTTCCACCGTGCCACTTTTCTCAGAAACCGCCAGACATTTCCAATAAGTTACCCGCCTGGCACCTAGTTTCTGACGGGTGGACCTGGGCCCTACCCATCATTGGGAGAGGCGGGTAGCCCGCAGCAAGGTGCGGTGGAAACCTAAACGCCACGCCTGTTGCTCTTCCAGAGATTGCGGACGTAGAAAAGGAAGTCTTCTGGAGAAGGACGGTTCCCTTTCACCTTTTGCAATCTTTGTCTTCCTCCTGCGCGCTCGAAGCCTCTGCTCCCCAGCGCTCTCAAACTTCTTTCACCACCATGTCTTCCGGCCTCTGTTCATCCAGGCTTTGCAGTGATAATGATATCGATATTGTGAGGCGCCTGCTCAGCTGGCAGTCAGCCATGTTTCACGGAAAGATCCGTAGCATGGGGGGGTCCCGCCGACTGACATGCAACCCGGCGAGGTGGTTCTCTTCACCTCGTACGTGCTCTACGGGTTCGCGCTCCCAGTGTCGTCCTTCCTCCTCACCCTGCTGGAGGTGTATGGCCTCCAGCTTCAGCACCTCACGCCGCACGCCCTCGCACTAGTGGCCGTCTTTTCCCACTTCTGCGAGATGTTCATTTGCGTGCGGCCTTCGGTGTTGCTCTTCAGATTGTTCTTGTCCTTGAGGGCATCGGGGAGAAGCACAATCCAGCTGGGGGCTTACTACTTCCAGCACCAAGGGAGGAACTCCGCGCTCTACATCGCGCCCTTTACTCCCGGTAAGTGGGAGCACTGGAGGGAGGACTGGGTGATCACCCAGACTGACGTTCATGACCGCCTGTAGCTGCCGGGTGGCCCGCCAATGACCGAGGTGGACATTGGGGACAAGATCCCGACTTGCAGGACGCCTACACACCGGTGTTTAAGAGGATCAAGTACCTGGCGGAGGAAGGCCTGACCTCTCTGATGGTTCTGGCCGACTTCATGTCCCGCCAGATCCCTCCTCGCTAGCAACGTGTCTGAGTCACTTGGCAGTACACCAGGAAGGGCGACATGACCCGATTGTGTAGTGGGGTCGTCGCCGGACTGGGGGATGCTGGAGATGATGATGCTACAGAAGCTCTGCTGCGACCCAATCACCGACGACTCCATCATCCCACTGGCAAGCTTCCAGCCCGTCTACCTCAAACCCGCAGGCACGGTCGAGGCTGCAAAGGGAACTGCCGACACTGGACAACATCAATGTCGCAGTATGGAAGATCGGTGATCCCTCGTGGGGCATCGAGATCCCCGGAGCAGACGGCGCTGGTGGTCAGGCAGGGCCTGTGTCAAACTTGCTCCCAAATTGAGGGAAGGAGCCTGCCGGGAGGCCAGCACCTACGGCACGCCCTCGTTCGCCACCCAAGGATGCCCAAGAGTCGAGCAGGGCACCAAAGAAGAAGTTTGGTAGCTTCACCTCTGGCCCCCAGGCGGGGGGTTCCCAGGCTTCCCGCGGTCCTGCACTGGGCTCGGTTACTGGCGTCGGCCGCAGCTCTTGAGCTGCTGCTGCCGGACAAGCCCTGAAGGCCACGGGAAAGGCAGCTGGCGCTGCTGGAGCTTCAAGGAGGGCCTCCGACGCACCTACAATGCAGAAGAAGTCTTCAGCCGCGTCCCCGGATCGGAAACCGTCGTTGAGGAGGACTCCTGAGGTGATGTCGGCGACGACGAGTGTTCCAGCAGCATCGTCGGCTTCTCAGCCATTGAGTGCAGCCCCAGCTCAGGGCGCATATTCGGCGTTGAGGTCCCGGTAGGGAGGGCTCCCGCTGCGCCGTCTTCAGCGACGAAGACCCCTGAGGTTCCGCTGGCTCCGAAGCCAGCGGAGGCGACCTCAACACTGGCGGGGGCGAGTGGCTCGAGCCCTCCGCATAAGAAGCTCCGCGCGGGGTGGAACTTCCAGACTTCTAGATACAGCTCAACCTTGTAGTTCAGGTTGTGTACTGAGCTTCTGGATGGCGTGGTTAATGCTGGGTGTTTCTTCTTGCAGTGCTCCTCAGCAGGGCTCGTCTCCTCCTCCTCCTCCTCTGCAGCAGTCCGGGAGCCGGATAGCCTTTTCCATCGAAGTTCCAGCGCCGGTGGCAGTGCTTGATTCTGCGCCTAGGGCGGCTCCGGATGTCGGCACCCGGGCCCCCGAGGCCAGCAAACCGGCGGGCGTGGACACCACTAGTAGCAGCGCGGCTGCTGCTGACCGGGCTGCCAGCCCTCCTCCTCCTTCTTTGCAGGCTGCCATGGTCGTAACCCCACCGGAGGATGAAGAGCTAGAGGGTGTCGAGGCGGTACCTCACCTGACGATGCCGAAGGATGTTCCAATCCCCAAGGACGTGAGAGCCGTCCGGTCTAGCTTGGACCAGATGCAGGACGTGCTCGAGCAGGAGTGGGCAGAGCTGAGGTCTGAGCGGGAGCGCCTCCGGGACTGGGACGACCTACTGAAGGAGAGGGTCCAGTCTGCCAGGGTGAAGGCTAAGGCTCGGGAGGAGCAGCTCGAGGCTCGGAAGGAGGTGCTGGAGGATAAGGAGGCTGTCGTCGCCGGCCTCCACAAGAATGTGGTGAACCTCCTGGCTGAGGCCAAGAACCTCCATGCCACCACCGATGTGCATCTCACAGGTCTGTCGGAGGTCAGGGAGACACTCCTTCGATGGGAGAGGGAGGCGGAAGTGAGGGAGAGGGAGCTCTTCGGCCATCTGTCTGCCCATGAGGAGGAGCAGGGGCGCCTAAAGGAGTGGCTTCAGGGCGTCCACGACTCGGGAGCTCGCCGCCTCGGCCAAGGAGTCTATCCTGCAACCAAGGTGCAGGCCCTAGCTGCAATGGAGCAGGAGCTGGCCACCCGTGAGCAGGAGTTGGCGAGGAGGAGTTCGGTAGAGGAGCTGGCTTGTTCTGCCAAGGTGGTTGAAGACCTCCGGGCTTCTCCTGTTGCTGAGGCAGAGAAGGTCTGGGACTTCCTCGGCCGCGCGGAGGCGGCTCTGGAACCCTTCGGCTTTGGCTCCTTGCGCCCTGGTGGTCTGGTCCAGGAGGTGAGCCAGGTGCTCCCTGCCCTGGACGCGGTCGGGGAGAAGCTCCTGGAGCTGGAGAACATCGTGGGAGAGCACCTAGAGGCCGAAGGCAAGGCTCTGGCGCAGCTGGTGGCAGAGCATGTGCTCACCTACCTCCAGAGCTACAACCCCAACATCTCCCTGGAACCTGTGGTGCAGGGCCACAGTGAAGAATTGTCGGGGCGGCCAAGTCTTCTGTGGAGGGGGTCTTCCGACTTGTAGCTGCTAGGTTTCAGCGTGGATAGCTTCTAGGACTCCCGCTCACCTTGTATCCTCCTGTGTATGCCGGAGTTCCGCCGCTAATAAAGACTCCTTGTTTCAAGTCTTGTGTTGTTGGTGTGTAGACTTCGAACCCTTGGCAGCGCAAAGGTCCCGAATGACTTGGCCGAGGTAGGTAAGCTCTTTGCTGATGTCTAGAGGTTGTTCCTCCGGGTCCTTAGCAGAGTAAGGACCCGGAGTGCTCCGACAGTGTGGCTAACACTCCTCCCTGGTCCTTGCCAGCGCAAGGACCCGTGGGAACTTTGGCCAGTGTCTTCAGCTTGTTGTAGCTGGCGCGCCGAGCCTTCTTCTTGCTGCTGCAGTGGTCCGACGTCCTACCCGCATGTTTCACCATGATGGCCCCCTGGCAGGTGAGGCCCTTGTGTTGGGGCACACCTACCACTAGATGAGGTAGGACGCCAGCATCGGGCCCCCTGAGGGGTCCGGGATGCCAAGGACCTGTTAGGACCTGCAGACATAGCAGAAAAAAGGAGTAGTCGTGCTCTCTGGTCACTCTTTCCTGTTTGCTAGCTGGTACTGTGTCTTATGGTCCTTAGCTGAGCTACGGGGCTTGGGTAATTCGATGTGGGTCTTCTGGGCTATGTTTAAAATCTTGCCCAGGTGTATGGGCCGTCCGGTTCCCCGGTACTGAACTGTAGTATTGGAGAAGCAGAGTCTGTAGGCTTGGGGTACAAGACCAGGCAAAGCAGGCTACACACCTTGGACCTCCCGCTGGTGTGAGCCTTTTAGGGGAGGGACCATTCAGCACCATAGGGCCCCCAAGCAATGAAACAACCAAAGGCCCCCCAAGTTACAGTTAAAACTTTGCTCAGGGGTATGAGCCGTCCGGTTCCTCGGTACTGAGCTGTAGCTGGAAAGGCAGAGTGTGTAGGCTTGGGGTATAGGACCAGGCAAAGCAGGCTACACACCCTGGAACTCCAGGTGTAAGCCTTTCAGGGGAGGGACCATTTGGCACCATAGGTCCACCGAGCGAAGAGACAACCACAGGACCCCAGGTACGCCACAGGTACCTCAAGTAGACCCGCTTGCAGAAGGATAGCACATCTCCTTCTATGGTTGAACACAGAAAAAAGTAACCGGCCACACGGCCGGAGCAGTATGGAAAGAAAGCACGAAAAGAGAGGAGGCAATGTCCAGGGTCCGGTTACTTTTCCTGTCCGTAGGCGTGTTCTTTCTGACCTCGAAGTACTCAGTTGTAGCGCAGGGGAGGCAGTGCGGTAGACATAGGGTACGGAACTAGGCTAAGAAGGTTGCACGCCCTGGACCTCCCATGGGCGTTAACCTTTCAGCGAGGAGACCTTCCAGTACCACGGGACCTAGGACAAGTATGTTGGACAGGCTCCGGACATGCCATTTACAGTTGATATGCATGAGTGAGCACAAACTGTAAAATGGTACGCAGGGTTGGATAAAATTTTCTCATTTCTGGCTTCCTTCGGGTGATAGGAAGAAACTGGTCGTACAAGAAGGCAGTGACCTGCCCCGGGTGAAAAGATTAGCGGGACTCCTTCGGAGCTTAGCTGTTCTAAGCGATGTTCCTTGACTCTACGACACCACTACAAAGAAAGAGAAAAAAACCACCACTGTGCTAAGGGTAGAACTTACGGGGGTGTTCTATGTTCCGTGGACTATGTAGAGGTACCCCATCCTGAGTGGCTAGGTGGGCGCACCTGGTGCGGCATACTTGTGTCGCTCGGAAGGGACCCTCGGGAGGGTTTGTCATCCCTTTTCGAGAAAGTATTCACCGTAGCACCGGGCTGCCCAGCGCAAGCCGTCTAGACCACATGAATCACCCCTGATATCACCGGAGCGCATAGCAGTGTAGTGTGTTTCGAGTGGCCCCTTGCCACTCCTCATCGAGGAGGTCGATATCTTCACACAGGAGCTGGTCCTGCATGGCTTCGTCGTATGTCTGGACACGGGATGAACCCTAGGTAGTTTCCGGGTGGAGGGTGGCCTCGACTCCCACACCAGTGTAAGAGGGTGTTTCCCTTGTCACACGACGGGGGAACGTCTGGTTAAACATGGAGCATCTTGCGTCGCTCGTTGTCGGTGCTGGAGTCGGAGTGGCCGTAGACGGCTTTCCACACCTGCTTGGCGTCTTGATACTCCATCTATTTCTCAGCACTGGCCATAGGTTTGGCCTTTTGTTTGCCCTCCAGCAAGTTGCAGCTCACGGAAGCGCTCCGCAAGCTTCTTGATCTCACGGCAGTCGCTGGCGCTGTGGTGGTACGCCAGTTGTCTGATCACCAGCCTGGCCAGACCTACCCGCCCTGGAGTGAGAGGTGGCTTCTTCGTCTCCCGCGTGGATATGACGGCAATTGGGGCGTGATGGAACGCCTAGGGGGCTGATATTCACTAGGTCACATTGAGAGTGTGAAAAGCCCCCTACCTGGCGTGCCAAATGTTGGAGTGTGAGCTATGACACTCCTCCTGGCCCGCTACTGGAGCGGCCCGTGGAGATTCTTTGATTGGATGGGCTTGGCGCTTCATACGCGACCGGACTCGAGAGAGTGGGTGAACACCAGGAATTATGTGGTTCGGGCTGCCTGAGCATAATACCTATGTCCACGAGAGAGTTTGTTGTATTGCTCGTGCGTTCGAGTATGTGAGGGTGAAGGGTTGCGAATGTGGAACCCTTTGTCGGGTGGTCACCCCGGTCCTTTTATACTCCAAGTCAGGGGTGATTACAATGTTGCTTGGGGCCCAACAGGTTGCCCCGAAGCTAGATGAACCCTAGTCGGTTGGGGAGTTAAGTCCCGCCGCCTGGGACGCTGAGTGCCCCTGTCCGTGTGACAGGTGATGATGAAGATTCCGTCTTGTGCCACGTCTTTTCATTCTGTTTGGGCGGCTCTGTGCCGTTGGGTGGCACTGTACCGCTGTTACTCCACGCTACTGGGGAAGGCGTGAGCCTTGAATGCACGACCTGACAACTCACTTCCTCCTTGACTTCTCGACCCACGGTCCACGACGGATCATGGGACACATGGTGGCTTCGGAGCTCTCGTCGACGGGTACGGAGCCGAGAGACACGTGGAAGCTCCGGACCTCACCTCAGCAGGAAGGCAGGGTCCGGGGCCAAGGGCACGTGTCGGCACCGGAGCCCTCGTCAGCAGGGAGGGGCCTTCGGAGCCCAGGTACACGTGGCAGCTCTGGACCTTACCTCATCAAGGAGGCTAGGTCCGAGGCCAAGGACACGCGGCGGCTCCGGAGCCCTCCTCAGCAGGGAGGAGGTTCGGAGCCCGGAGACACGTGGCAGCTCCGGACCTCACCTTAGTAGGGAGGCTAGGTCCGGGGCCAAGGCACGTGGCGGCTCAGGAACCCTCCTCGGCAGGGAGGAGGTTCAGAGCCTAGAGGCACGTGGCAGCTCCGGACCTCAGCTCAGCAGGGAGGTTGGGTCTGGGGCCAACGGCACGTGGTGGCCCGGAGCCCTCCTCGGCAGGGAGGAGGTTCAGAGTCCGGGGACACGTGTCAGCCCCGGACCCCACCTCAGCGGGAGGCTAGGTCTGGAGCCAAGGACACGTGCTGGTACCAGAGTCTAGACGCGTGTGGCAGCCTCGGTGCTGACCCCGGGGCCAGGGACACGTGGTCTATCTAACGCCAGCCTCAACAGAGAGGCGGGGCCTGAGTTGTATTTTATTCCTGCATTGACATCTTCTCGGTTGTAGGGTTTCAAATTCTTTTTATATTTTTTTCTACGAGCTTGATTTTTTTCTGGACCGTTGAAGAGGGACATCTCTTCATATTGATTATATTCCTCTTCATTATCTATCACATTCTCAACTGTAACAATATTTTGCTTTCCAGAAATAACTACGTGCATCTTCTCAGTTCTTGGATCTTGTACATAAAAAACTTGTGCAAAGCGATCGGCGAGAATCCATGTCATCTTTATAGCCCACTTTCTTCAAGTCTACCAGTGTGAGCCTGTAGTTGTCCACTTTCCTACCATCATGGTGTTTGACCCATTGACACTTAAATACGGGTATTTGCATTTTTACGCCATAATCAAGTTCTCATATTTCCTTTATGAACCCAAAATATGTGGTCTTCTACCCTAGTGGATCATAAGCCTCTATATGAATTCCACTATTTTGTGCAACACTCTTACTATATTTTGCCTTAGTGTAAAATGTGTACACATTGATGTCATATGTTTGTCATGATGTCACCAAAGCAGATGGGCTAGAAGCTAACTTCTTCATTGTTGCCTCTTCTATATAGTCTACATATGGTATAATTTTGTCCATTAACCATTCAGTGAAATGACTTCTATGCTCTCTCATGATCCACTCCTCTGTTGAGTACTTCTGGAGGTTTAATCAGAGTTTAGTTTCCTTATGTTTCAAGGAAATAAAGCACACATGACAAGAACCAGGGGTGTGTCCTGAGTCACATGTGTTGCACCGAGTCCTAGTGTGTGAGGTTTTTTTTGTTATGTTTCAAACAACCCGGGGGTTTGGGCCATACATGCATGCCACATGCATGTGCTGCATGCTTTTCAAATTTGTATGGTGTAAAACCCGGGTTGAAGTTGTTGAAAACGTGTGGCTTCTGGCTAATAAAAGGAGGGGAATGCGCTGGTGTTTGTTGAGCGCCGCCACAACTCATCCGAGCCATTTTCATTCGGTTCTCCACTTGTGTTTTGGATCTACACCACACCTCTAGACTTCCAACACGATTTGCATCTCAAATCAGTGAGAGTTCAGTGAGGAAAACACCCAACAATTGGCGTCAGAGCCGACTACGTTGCCTGGAACCGTGACACGGCCATTGAGTGGGCGCTGATGTCGCGGAGGAGATCTTCATCGCCAGCCCGGCGTTCATGGAGAGACGTCACACCGCCGGGAGGCACCAGCAGGGCAGGAGGAGGATCAGGGGCATTGGTGATTCATTGCATCACGAAGGAAGTCAGCAGTGGTTGTATGTATCCGATGCTCACAAAGACAAACTATCATGATTGGTCGGCACTTATGCGGGTGATGTTGCAAGCGAGAGGCTTGTGGACTGCTGTGAGCCTTGGCACCGATGATTACATTGAAGATCAGATGGCTTTGGAGGCTCTCACCAAGGCTGTGCCACCAGAAATGATAGGGATCATTGCCGGGAAGGAGTCGGCCAAGATTGCATGGGATGCAATCAAGTTGCGCAACGTCGGAGCCGAACGTGTGCGCAAGGCCAGGGCAAGCACATTGGGTCGGGAGTTTGATGCACTCAGATTCCACAATGGTGAAACGGTTGATGAGTTTGGTGTGCGTATGAGCCGGATCACATCTCAACTTGCGGCACTTGGGAGTGAACGTTCGGAGGAGGAGATTGTCCGGAAGTTCCTTCAGGCGGTACCACAAAAGTTTGAGCAGATTGCGGCGTCCATCAAGACATTGCTTGACTTAAGTGATATGTCCGTTGATGAGTTGATTGGTAGACTCAAGGCTGCAGAAGAAAGGCTTGGTGCAAGCACTTGGGAGGGCAACACACATGAGAAGTTGCATCTGAGTGAAGAAGAGTTGCTTGCAAGGTTGTCGACACGTCTCAAGATGTCCGGGGGAACTGGAGAGGAACGGCAGAAAGACTCATTTGCACCGAGGAAAGATCATGGTCGAGGACGTGGTCGTGGTCGAGGTAACTGTGGTGGTGGAAACTCAGGCCGTGGAGTGGCCGAAGATGAGTGCCGCTACTGTGGTAAGAAAGGTCATTGGGCTAGAGAGTGCAGGAAGAAAAAGAATGATGAAGAGGTGAATACAGCTCAAGTTGATCATGAGTTTGAATCCAGCCTCTTGGTGGCGTGTGCCAACACCAAGGCTGATCAAGACATGTCCCTGGAGGAGGTATGCCTCAACAATGATATGTTACACGTTCAAGTTGGAGACTTGGAGGGAGGAGGCAGTACCCGGTGGATCCTGGACTCTGGTGCAACAAATCACATGACCGGGAAACGGGATGTGATCACAAAACTTGATAACACGGTGCTTTGTACTGTGCGTTTGGGAGATGGCTCATTGACAGAGATTGATGGCCAAGGAACTGTGGTGTTCCAAGGTAAGAGAGGTGGTCGAAAGTAGTTGGCTGGGGTCTACCTTATTCCTCAGCTCAAGGCAAACATCATCAGTCTTGGACAGCTTGAGGAGGAGGGACACCGAATCTTGATGGTGAATGGTTATGTCAAGATTTGGGATAAAGATGGAACCCCTGTGGCAATGGTGAAACGGGGAGTGAACCGGTTGTACACCATTGATCTTAAGGTAGTGCAACCAAGGTGTCTCATGGCACAAGGGTGCAAATGGATGTGGCATGCAAGGATGGGGCACTTAAACTTTCGGAGTCTCAGAAGACTTGCCGAAGAGCAACCTGTGTATGGATTGCCAACCATCACTCAAACTGAGGAGAAGTGTGATAGCTGTTTGGCTGGGAAACAAAGACATCAACCATTCCCGTGCATGGCAAAGTACCGAGCTGAGAAGAAACTTGAACTTGTGCATGGAGACCTCTGTGGACCAGTGAAGCCAGCAACTCCAAGAGGCAGCAGGTTTTTCTTTCTTCTTGTGGATGATCTCAGTAGATACATGTGGGTGTTTTTGATCAGCACAAAGGATCAAGCTATGAGTACTTTCATGGGTTTTCAATCAAGTGTTGAAGCTGAGGCAGGGAGGAAGATTTGAACTTTTTGCACAGATCGTGGTGGAGAGTTCACAGCTCAGGCTTTTGTTGAGTATTGCACCAAGGAGGGTGTTCAACGTCACTTAACAGCTCCATATTCTCCTGAGCAAAATGGTGTGGTTGAGAGAAGGAACCAAACTGTTATGGGAATGGCAAGAAGCATGTTGAAAGCAATGAATATGCCCGGTTGGTTCTGGGGGGAGGCAGTAACCACAGCAGTGTATGTGTTGAACCGTTCTCCTACTCGGAGTGTTGAGAGAAAGACTCCATATGAGGTATGGCATGACAAGAAACCTAGTGTACATCCTTTGCGCACTTTCGGTTGTGTGGCACACGTGAAACAGGGAAGCAAACGCCTTAGCAAACTTTAAGATCGAAGTATACCAATTGTCTTCATTGGATATGAGCAAGGAAGCAAGGCATGGAGGTTTTACAATCCAAACACGGGGAGTGTTCACGTGTCACGTGATGCTGTGTTTGAAGAAAACCGCCCATGGAAGTGGGATGCAGCTGAGTCAAGTGAAATGGTGAATGATGAATGCATCTTTCGGGTAGAATACATCTTTCGTGATGAGAACCCTGGTGGAGTGAGTTCTTCCTCTTGTGACACAGGTCAAGGTGACAAAACCCCAGCTGAGGGAGTGTCTTCTATGACACAACTGAAGCAACAAGCATCCAAGGATGTGGAGTTTGTGTCACCTCCTTCCATGTCACCAGAAATGGATAGTGACCTAAAAGAAGCACCACTTCGTTATCGTTCCATGAGAAATATTCTTGAGGAGGTGCCAAATTGTGAACCAGAAGAAGGAGGAGTAGATGAACTTCTTGTTGTCATAGGTGAAGAGCCATGCACAGCAGAAGAGGCCTTGAGGGTCAAGGAGTGGCGCATTGCCATGATTGAGAAGCTCACATCCATTGAAGAGAACAAAACATGGTCATTGGTACAACTTCCAGAGGGTTATCGTGCCATTGGCTTGAAATGGGTTTTCAAGTTGAAGAAAGATGAACATGGAAATGTCATACATCACAAAGCAAGGCTAGTTGCAAAGGGGTATGTGCAGAAGCAAGGAGTTGATTTTGAAGAAGTTTTTGCACCAGTTGCCAGGATGGAGTCTGTAAGGATTGTGTTAGCTGTTGCAGCTCATTTTGGGTGGCATGTTCATCACATGGATGTGAAGTCAGCCTTCTTGAATGGGAGTCTAGAAGAGGAGATCTATGTCACTCAACCTCCGGGTTTCATAGCTGAAGGCAAGGAAAAGTGGGTTTTAAGACTTCGCAAGGCATTGTATGGCTTGAGACAAGCTCCCCGAGCATGGAACTGCAAACTTGATGAAAGTCTCAAGCAACTCGGTTTCACATGGTGCAAATCAGAACATTGCTTGTACACTAAGTTTGGAGGTGAGGCAAGGCTCATTGTGGGTGTGTATGTTGATGACTTACTGATTGTGGGAGAAAACATGTAGGAAATCAGTCGGTTCAAGGAGAAAATGAAGGAGAAGTTTTGCATGAGTGACTTAGGAAGCTTGTCTTACTATCTTGGTATTGAAGTAAAGCAAGGAAGACATGGTATTGACTTGTGTCAAGGAGCCTATGCTGCAAAGTTGCTGGAAAGAAGTGGGATGATAAATTGTAATGGGTGTGCCACTCCCATGGAATCCCGGTTGAAGCTTACCAAGAGAAGTACAGCTCTACTCACTGATCCAACCACTTATCACAGCATAATTGGTGGACTCAGGTATCTTTTACATACTCGGCCTGATCTCAGTTTCGATGTTGGGTACTTAAGTAGGTTCATGTCAGAACCTCAAGAAGAACACATGGTGGCTTTGAAACATTTACTTCGGTATGTGGCAGCTACAATGAGGTATGGCTTGTCTTACAACCGAGGTGAAGGAAGTCTCGAGTTAAGAGGCTATAGTGATAGTGATTTGGGGGGAGATGTGGATGACAGGAGAAGCACAACAGGAGTCATATTCTTCCTGAGTGAAAATCCTATCAGCTGGTTATCCCATAAGCAAAAGGCTGTGGCAAAGTCCACATGTGAAGCTGAGTATGTGGCTGGAGCAGCTGCAGCAAGTCAGGCTGTTTGGCTCAGGCATGTGTTAGAAGAAGTAACAAGAATTCAACTACCTCCACCAGTGATTAAGATGGATAACACAGCAGCAATTGCTTTGGCAAAGAATCCAGTTTTGCATGATAGAAGTAAATACATTGACATCAAGTTTCACTTTGTCAGAGAATGTGTTGATAGAGGAGAAGTCATCTTAGAGCATGTTGGGACAAAAGATGAGCTTGCTGATATCCTCACAAAGCCACTGGGACGTACACATTTTCAGGAACTTCGTGAGAAGATTGGAGTTCAGGAGATCAAACCTCAGAAGTAGGGGGAGATTGTTGAGTACTTCTGGAGGTTTAATCAGAGTTTAGTTTCCTTATGTTTCAAGGAAATAAAGCACACATGACAAGAACCAGTGGTGTGTCCTGAGTCACATGTGTTGCACCGAGTCCTAGTGTGTGTGAGGGTGTTTTTGTTATGTTTCAAACAACCCGGGGGTTTGGGCCATACGTGCATGGCACATGCATGTGCTGCATGCTTTTCAAATTTGTATGGTGTAAAACCCGGGCTGAAGTTGTTGAAAACGTGTGGCTTCCAGCTAATAAAAGGAGGGGAATGCGCTGGTGTTTGTTGAGCGCCGCCACAACTCATCCGAGCCATTTTCATTCGGTTCTCCACTTGTGTTTTGGATCTACACCACACCTCTAGACTTCCAACACGATTTGCATCTCAAATCAGTGAGAGTTCAGTGAGGAAAACACCCAGCATCCTCTCCGCGGCCTTGGTTTTCTCTGTGAAGCTCAATTTGGTATTCCTCGATGTACGACTCAGCTATCGCGAGCTGTTGTAATACTCCAAAATGTTCACAATGTACTAATTTGTAATTCTGAACGATGAAAATTTTTTGACCCACTTTGCCTCTCCCACGTAGTCTACCCTCAGACTGGTATAGGCACACCTACCTGTTTTCGATCTCTGATGTAATCAGCACAACCCTCAATTACTTCTTCTGTAGTGTATCCTTCCATAATTGAACCCTCACGATGAGCACGGTTCTGCACATAACCCTTTAATACTGCTAAATATCGCTCCAATGGAAACATATGATGTAAATATAGTGGCCCCAATGCTTTAATCTGGTCCACGAGATGTATGATTAGGTGTACTTTCATATCAAAAAAGGATGGTGGGAAACACATCTGAAGCCTGCACATTGCCTCGATGATGTACATTTTTAGATAGTCCAAGTCTTTACAAGATATCACCTTTTGCGATACTGCATTGAAGAAGTAAAACAAACGTGTGATCATGACTTTTATATGCACTGGTTTGATGATCGTTACTGCAATGGAGAGGAACATTGCCATCATTATATAATAGTCATGAGAATTGTAGCCAAATAGAGACAAGTTTTCATCGAGCTATGACCCCATGCAAGCATTCACAAATTGTATTTTTCTACTATAATGTCAAGTTGTAGTAACTGGGGGAAGGTAATGCTTCCAGTTGCCTTTTTCTATTGGGTGAAGCTCTGGTCTGATGTCAAGATTTACTAGGTCCATACGTGATTATAATTTGTCCTTTGTCTTCCTTGGCATGTCTAGAAGGTTCCAGTTATGCTGTCAAATACATTCTTTGTAACATGCAACAAATCAATACTGTGACAAATTTCTAGGTCCTTCCAGTACGGAAGATACTTGAAAAAAATCGATTGTTTCTTGAAAGCCGTGTCAGCCGAAGGTGTAGTTTTCTTTCTCTTTGTACCTTTATTTTTTCCCTCACTGAAAATAACCTGAATGTTCTTGACCATTTCGAACACGAGTTTTCCACATTAAGGTATTTTGTGTAGTACCTTTTTCGGTTTTGTTATTAAATTGTAGTTTCATCTTCTGGTACTTGTTTGTATCTATCAAGAACCGTCAGTGTCTCATGTACGCCAACTTTCTATATGACGTGAGTACAGAAAACCAGTTTCATCCACGCACCTTACACAACCTTTCTTCCCTTTCGTTTGTCCCATAATGTAAAGAGTTCGGGATAATCATGGACGGTAACGAATATTATTGCTCTTAGCGTGAAATACTACAACTTGTACTCGTCCCATGTACGTGCTCTTTCATTCCACAGCTTCACCATATCCTCCATTAGAGGTTCTAGGAACACATTAATTTCGACGCCAACTTGTTTTAAACCTTGAATAAGAATAGATAACAAAATGTACTTCCTCTTGTGACACAACCAGGTCGGTAGGTTGTACATCGTTAAGACCACGGGTCGGTTTTCGCTGTGTATGCTCCTTTTTTCACCAAATAGATTCATTCCATCTATACCCAAAGCAAACCTTACATTTCTGATTTCCTTTGCAAAGTCTAGATACAAAATATCAAAAAATTTCATTGTGTTGCATCACCAGGGTGTCGGATCTGTTTGTCATTCTTTGTACGCTGCTCAGAATGCCAACACATAAGTTCGGCCTCACTAGGGTTTGAGAACAAACGCTTCTAGCGATCAATTACAGGAAGGTACCACATCACCAACACAAAAATCTTTCTCTTATTCTTTCCGTCTACATCGTCAGAAGTATCATCATCGCCCTCAGAGCCAATAGAACTCTTCTTATTTTTCTGGGTCTTATTCATGTTGGTAACATACTGATGATTGCAGTCCTTATTGTATCTAGTGACACCGCAGATCGGACATCCTGTTGTGAGCTCATACTCTTTACAAAATACAATACAATGGTTCAGACAAGCATGTATTCTTGTCACACCTAACAACATCGGACATAGAAGCTTCTTCACTTTATAAGTGCTTCTGGGCAGTTTATTGGAATTTGGAAGAATTTCTGCAAGAAGGTTTAAAAGATCAATGAAACTACAATTGGGCCATCCGTAAGTGACCTTCAACTTTAGTAGTTCTAGGATTGCACGCAACGTAGTAAACTCTTTATCACAACCCTCTGATTCATCATATAAAAGCTCCTTTGACGCACTTAGTAATGTCTCTATTTTACTTAAACTTTATTTTTCCATAGAAATCAACACACGTGGTTCCATGTGATGCAACATCTCCTCACAATCAAACTCATCATCATTGTCATCATCATGATTGTCACAACCATAGTCGATATGAGCATTATCCCCGTCCGAATATCTGACAACTTTCTCGTCATCATTATCCACTTCACGTGTATCTAATTCACCATGCTCTGTCTATATTGTGTAGTTTTTTTAAAACCTCTTTTCACCAAGTATTATTGGATTACTATAGTATCTGTCCAAGCAACTTTGTTTTCCCAGTCGATACAAGGACATAATATATCATCTATCTTTTACATCTTCGCATGTCTCTAAGACGCTTCAATAAAGCTTGCAACATTTTGAATGTACGTAGGATTAGGTCTTGGCATATTGTACATCCACGCTCGGTACATCTTCTATGTCAGATTGTACAATGTAGCATAAATAAAAATTTGAAAATATAGGATATATACAATGTAGAAAGACATACATTTTGGAGACAGAAATCTTTGAAAAGATTCTAAATTTAGCATAATTCTAACTCCAAATCTTCTAAATCCTTAAAAATTCGTGCAGAACCTAAATCCAAAAATTAAGACCTCAAATTGCACCCAAAGGAGAAAAAACGTAGCAAGATCATAAGCTTACCTTATGGAGAGACAAATCTTTGATATAATCTCTAATTTAACTCGTATCCTTGTATAGATCTACAAAATACAGAAAATCTGGTGCAGAATGTAAATTATAAATTTCAGACCTTAAATCGCATCAAGAAGAAGGGGAAAACGAAGCAAAAGCGTATAATAACAATAAGGAGAAATACCTCTAAAAAGATTTGGAAAAAAAACCGCCCCCCAAAATTTGGAAAAATATCGTCCGTCGCGGCTGTAGGTAGCTCAGCCGCGCTCGGATCGAACCCGTGAAGGCTATATATACACTTTTTTTCACAGGCGGTCAATATATGGAACCGCATGTGATAACTACAATATCGCAGGCGGTTCCAAACACTGAACGCTTGTGAAAACAAGCGTATTTTTGCAGGCAGTTCATGAAGTAAAACCGTCTCAGATATTGTCCATAATCACAGACGGCTTTATATAATGACCGCCTGTGTTAACAAGTCTATTTTCACGGGCGATGTTTCATATAAAACCGCCTGAGATATTGTCCATTTTCGCAGGCAATTTGTTAAACAGACTGCATGTGAAAATCTAGATGTTTTCACATGCGGTTCTTATTTTAAGACCGCCTGTGATACTAAATTGTCATAGGCGGTTTTTTTCATTGGACATCACAGACGGTTTTTTAAATGGACTGCCTGTACAAGAAATGGGAGGCGCCCGTAAAATTCTTTTTGTAGTAGTGTATGTAAAAATGAAGCTTCCAAATAGCAGAAGGATCAACAATATTGATACAACAAAATCATATATCTGATTGAGGAAGGGAACAAAAATGGCATGTACTTTGTGAAATCGCATTAGCAAAGAACACAGACACTGAAACTTCAAACCATATTGCCACTACATATTTTTCGAGTTCAATATACTACTCGTTGGTCTTAGCGATTCCCCTTTGTCATTATTGTTTTGGACACGTGCTTCTCCAATACCAATGTTGGCTATTATTGTTATTCGAATAATATGTTTTCCAAAGTCACAATGAATACAGTGTTATTAAATTTAGTTATGCAATTTACCAAAACATTTTGGCTTGCTTACAGTTAATTTTAAGATCTATTTGAGAATGGCGGAAGTAGTTTCCTCAAAGAATACGCAATTAAAATGGTAGCTAAGGAGATGAATTGTATTTGTATTGTTGTTATGTAGAAAATGAAATTGGTAGATATTGTTCAGGCCACATACCTTCTCTAGACTATGTATAGGAAGTTCTTACAGAGAAACCTCTAAATCATGCATAAGAATGAATGTCATTATTGAATATCTTAGCACTTAGATATACCATTCTGTAGTTGCATAGAAGTCACGATTTAACCATACACATCGACTTACCTAAGTTTATATGAGCATTATAACCTTCTCGGCATCTTTAATATCAAGAATGGCATGCATATTAGGTTTTGGGAGGATAAATAGTTGGCTACATCCACATTGAGTGGGCAATAACCCCACATAACAGGCTACGGCGGCAGATGTTATATCACTTCCTAACACCTAAATTTTTCATTGCGCAGAGACTTAACAGGTCCAAAATTAGAAGCATGAAATGAACTGCGACCATGCCTTGCTAATATAGTACTTACTTTGGAACAATATAAATTTCAATAGAATTTAATCCCAAGTGGACAAATATCGGAAAAATCACACCATCTAGCACTAACACACTCGGATAAACCTAATCTAAACAAAGACTATGAAGTCTAAAAGCCCTAAAGTTCAAAATTTTCCCTTTGGCACTTACGTAGTGTTTATGAAGGATAATTTGACTAAATGAAATTGGAAGGATAGTGAGACATGTTGCCTTTGTACCAAATATGAGACAATTAAGTACCTATTCTTCGAATGCCAGTTTGCCCGGCCTGTTTAGAATATAGTGCATGTGGTGACAAATCTTGCAGAACCTAGTAGTGTATTTTAATTGGCTATAGGGAATTAGTAAAGATTTAAAACCCCTAGCACAGCTGGGGCAGCAATGATTTATATATTGGCCGATATGCAATTGCCGAAATGGTGTTGTTTTTGAATGAAAAAAGTTATGGTCTTTCCTTCTTAGCTTATTTTTTTGCTGTATTGCAAAAGCTTATGCACTGGGATATGGTCTCAGATACATGTCGGCATTTAGAGCAGGAGGTCACGGACTGTTTTTTTTTCAGGTACATCAGTGATGATATAGTCTTCAGATCTATTTGTACTAAAGTGTTTCTCATATATGATACATTTCAAGACTGCTTGGATCTTGTAACGCAGAAGTCGCGAGTGTGTGTTGAAGAAGGTTGTGTCATCTCGATGTAACTGACTTTAAACTAATAAAATATTCCCTTCTCTAAAAATTATGAGAATTATAACAAGCTGCCCAAGAACAAGCCCCACACCTGATGACTTACCTTCCAATTCATCTATGGAAGGAACCCTGAGTCTCATAATAATTGATTTATCACCCCTATTCCTTCTGCGGGGTAGCATTCTGACCTTATCACACAGAGTACTGCAGCATATAACATCCAATTTAATTCCATATTTGACTAGCTAGGCAACAGCAGTTGATATTTTAGGTGCTATTTCGCTGTCAATACTACTTAACGTGTTCATGTCTGCCATGCAAAAAAAACTGTCAAATCGGTATTACACTTTGCCCACCTTTGTTCAGGGGAAAAGCACCTCTATTATTTCTGTTTTATTGATATCATTGTGAATCATTATGCATTATTTGCAGCAAGTCTTCATTTGGAGAGTTATGAGAGACTTCCACTTTAGTTTTTTTGTTAAGACAGATGTTAGTCCAACTATTCCATCAACACGTACAAATTGTGTTTTTTTATAAAACTGTTTACTTCAATATTCTGTAAATTACATTAATTTTTTCTTTGAGCAGTACCTGGCCAATTATTTAGATTCCTCGTCTAGTGCATTACTCTGAGCCCCATTCAAAACTTCACCATATATATCATATTAAGTTAACATCATTACTAAACTAGTCAGAACATCCCTTTTTAATTTACAGTCCTTGCATGCTACCCACATAGTGCTAAAATATTTTCAAGCGAAACATAATCCAAAAAGGAAGCAGAAATTTATCAATGATTAATAAGTAAAATTGAAGATTCTCTAGCTAACGTCATACGATAACATCCATATCCCACTTAATGTGCACACTATCAGAGTGTGGGGAATAATTGTAGTAATATAGTAAGTAATAGTCCAGATATTGCGAATGAATGGTGGCATGCATGGGGCTTCGTAAAAAAGGTTCTTTTCCTTGTGGAGGTATCAGTCATTCATTTGTCGAATGGGTTGATCGATCCAAATAGTCGGATGGTGTGAATACTCTAGTTACAAGGATTAATAAGCGCTTCTGAACACAATGATATATTAATATTTGTGAACGTGTGTGGTCTATATTTGGGGATATGTTGGATCACGCCTTGACAGTTCGATTGGGGTGTATAAGTTAACTAGCGCTATAAGAGAGAATGGATTAGACGATGGGAACAACGATGGCACAGGGTAGTTTACCCAGGATTGGGCTGTCTGGAGGCTAATAGCTCTATGTCCTGCTTTGTATTTGTATTGAGTGGTTTGTGTTACAACACCAATACCCCTCTCTATCAGTTGAGTTCTAGAGGCTAATGATTGGTGACAAAGTCTAGCTCAAACTCCGCCAGCCTCACCACCCACTTTGACGATCCTACCCATGCCTTTCCGGTTCTGCGTCTAGAATGGGATCCAGAGGAAGTTTTGTGACGATCCATATTGGGTGATTCTAGATGTAGTGGTGCAACTTGATGCGATGAGGATCACGTACAACATCTTCCACACTTACAAGTAGCATGTATTTGCGTCTCGTAGTACTTCGCAGATGAAGTATACGGGCCGCTACACCTTGCGCCTTGCTTTCACGGGCAATGGCGCCATTGTGTTTTGGGGAGTAGAAGCATGGCTAGGGGCAGTATCCCCCGAGCCTATGGCGGGCAAAGTCCTTAGCTCTGTCAGGGGTGCAAGAACTGGGATCCACGTCTTGAGAGGGCAACCCCACAAATTTGTAGGTAGTGCGGGTGTCAGAGCACCCAAGAGAGTGGTGGGCGGAGCCTCCGGGTCCGTTGGAGACGAGAGAGCCGAAGCCCCCAAGCCTGAGGGAAAAGCCGGAGCCCCATGCCTATTAGAAGGTTTAGATTCCCTGAGCTTTGCATCAGGCAAACGTTCCTCGGTGCGGCCTCCTCACACTCAGCCACAAGGGCTACACTCACCACCTAAGGGTTGTAGAAATGTAGAGGAGCAGTGGCTCACCCGGAGGTTGTCTAAGATTTCCTGCAAATCAGAGAGAAGGGACTCGCTTCTCTGTGACATGACATCAATGTCGTCGATTTACGACTCCATGTTTCACCCCAAGATGTGGGTCCAACATGATGTGCATGGTTCACTATAAAGTAGGGGATGCGTTCTTGAGACCGAAGGGCATGCTGAAATAGCAATAGCTCCCTGAAGGAGTCATGAGCGCAGTTTTCTGTTCATCCTCTACAGCCATGCTAATCTGGTGGGACCTAGAATATGCATCCAGCATGTACAAGAGTTTGCGACCGGCTGTAGAGTTCAAGATCAATGCATGGGAGAGGGAATAGGTTCCTTTGAGAATGCCTTGTTGAGGTTAGTGTAGTCGACACACATCTTCACTTTGCCATTAACTTTCAAGATGATAAACGTGTTTGCAAGCTACATTGAATAGAGGACTTCACGGATGAAACCTGCCTCGTGTAGCCTTATGATCTCCGCCCTGCTAAAGTCCCATCTCTTTGGTGCCTACCATCGCGCCTTCTATTTCACTGGCCTACAAATTGTGCTTGATCCGCTTCCCTAGGTATACAGGCCATGCAAGACGGTTGCCAAGCGAATACATCAACATTTGCATAGAGGAAGGTTTCTAGCACGAATTCCTATTTGGGGTCGGTACCTCCCCCAATGGTGGTAGTCTAGGTGCCTCCTTCCTGTAAGGAGATCCACTTAGTGGAGACACTGTCAGGCGCGACAAGTTGCAGCCGCGATACCGATATCTCAGAGGCCTCTGGCCGATAGTCAGGGTCCACCCCATTGATTGTGGCGGCAGCCTTGGCAGCAAGGATGAGGTTGGAGCATGCAATGGCAGCTCTACATGTCAATCTGGATGGAGATGACACCATTCAGGCACACATAGTGCGCACCTGTCATGAACCTAGGCAATGCAGGTATGATAGCATTATAGGAAAGGTCCATGTTGGCAATGTAGAATATGACACTTTCCATTTGCAAATTGTCTTTGGTTCTGAACATGACCAGTAGTAAGATGCACCCCAATGGTTGTGCATGACCCAGTAGGATCCCTTGGAAAGGACGGGTTGGCTCTAGGGCAGATCTAGGGATCTGTATCTTCTGAAACACCATCGGGCTTAAGAGGTTGATGCTGGCACCACCATCCACTAGGGTGTCAGCGACCCAGACATTGCAGATTGTTGGAGCAACAACGATGGATAGCTACCCCTCAATTTGGCTGAGCCAGAGAGGTCATTATGGTCAAATGTGATGGGAATGTTCAACCATTGAGTTTGCACGGAGGGGTCATACCCGATGAGATAGCATATATCTCCCTTTTTAGCTGACATCTTGAGATCAGGACAGACGAGCCACCATTGATGACTGCAATTGTGTAGTTTGCCTCTTGGTAGACCAACATATCCTCATCCATGGCTGCTATGGCCTTTCCCTTGTCCTCCCCAGGATGTTCCATGTCGAGCTCCACCCAGGCATTGAGCAGACGACATTCACTTTGATCATGACTGTCAGACTTCGGATACGTGCACCACCTGGATGGCTCGGTTTCTTTTTTGGCATTGCTCGCGGGTTGGGCATGACAGTCTCTCCGACACATGCCTTCTGTGGGTAGTACCTACACGGGTTTGCATATGCCCTTCTTGTTTTTGTGACTGGGCGGACCCATCCTTTCCATCCTCTTATGGGATAGGCTTGTTATGCCAGGCCGGGCTTCCTGCCTCTGAAAGAGTTTGTCTGCGAGCATGAGAAGCTCAGTGAGAATTTCAGGCCCGTGGACACCCAACTCACCTGACATGTCCTTGTCTCTCACATCATGACAAAAAGCTGAGACGGCCCCTACCTAGGTCAATCATGGGGATGGTGTTGCAAATATAGTCATTTTGGAAGTCAAGCTATCGTCATATCAGAGGATGGCGACCAGGCCGACTCAATTGAGAGTCCATTCCCACGCTAGAACCAAGGGATCGACGGGTGGAGTTGAGTCTGCTCGAATACCATCGTTGATAGCTACGAGCCATTGGTGGTCCTCGTTCAGCAGGCCCCCATGGTATTGGGAGCACGGATGACTCGTGCGCGCCATCATCGAGATCTAAAAATTTCAATTAGTAAAAAACACAAAAAGCTTGACACCCCCTTCTTGGTGCACCAAATGTTAAGGTGTGTGATCAATATTCGGGGGATTCATTGGATCACCCCTTGAGAATTCGGCCGGGGGTGCAAGAAGTTAACTAGCGCTATTAGAGAGCATATTAGACGATGGGATTGGCAATGACACATGATGGTTTACCCACGTTCGTGTTGTCGGAGGCTAATAGCCCTACATCCTGGTTTTTGTATTGAGTGGATTGTTTTACTATAAGAATACCCTCTCTAATAGTTGAGTTCATCGGACATCTATCTCCCTTCTTTCCGTCTAGATACCCGCTTGTGTAGTCCAAGGGGAGGTGTTTACAACGGTTAGCCGATTAAGAGGGTAATAATTGTAATTGTTTCATGTCTTGTCGAGGATGGACCGTATTCAAGGGTCCGACCGACCCGTCACGTCCTGTGCCGGGCGGAACGTCTTCCTGCGATTGTCAAGCATGCGCAGGGGCACCCATTGCCTCCATATTAATTAAAGGCGGACTGAGAGAAGCGAGGGTTCGTGGTGGGTCCCTCGGCTTGAACTTTTGCTTATGCCTGCTGCAGTGGCAGATGTGGTTTGCTAGTTCCTCATACATGGGGGGTTAGTGAGAGAGTATTGTCCCACCAGTTGTTTTGTGCAGGCACTGTCCAAGAGTGTGACAAGACAGCGTCCTTACTGCTCCAGTTGTGTCGAGCTTCTACAGAAGAGTATGGCAGTGCCGCCTAACGCTTTCTGCAACATCATGAGTGTATTTCTCGGAACCATGCACCAGCGAATAGTTAAGGCTCAATCTAGTGATCGGACAGGCCCCGACTTGAACCAGTCAAGTCGAGGGCTATGACATTAAGTGAGGTCAGAGGGGGGCAGCTGGCCCCGTCCTGACCTCGCCTGCTAGGGTCTTGCTCTCATGGCCTTTAATCTTTTGTACTTTTACTTGAACTTTAGGCCACATCTTAGTGTCCTGAGGCCTCGCGTTACCTGGCTCACAGGCCATCAATGCTTAATGACGGTTAGCGGAAACCCAGGTTACAGATACACAAACAATATTGGTCCCCATCATTACACATAATATAATCATGGATGATTCGTAACAACCAAGTTAACTTACTGCTTGATTCACAAAGTCCGGTATAATTCAAAATAATAAATATAACAGAATAAATATCCTTTAATTTAAAAACGTAAGTTAGGCCATGATTACAAAAGACATACATACATACATACATACATACATACATACATACATACATACATACATACATACATACATACATACATACATACATACATACATACATACATACATACATACATACATACATACATACATACATACATACATACATACATACATACATACATACATACATACATACATACATACATACTATAGGATCGAAGAGCACATGAAAAGCTACCAGAGGGGGGTGAATGGTAGATTTAAACTTTTTAGCGGAAGCAACAAAAACCCCCACTGCAGAAAATTGATCTGTTAAAGAAACCGTGTATGCAACTGATCTAAAATATGTTCAACCGGGACGAAACTGGTATATAGTAAAGAGAATCAAGTCACGAAGACACGAAAACAATAATCACGGAAATCCGTCAAGAAAAACTCAAGTTATGATCGAAAGATCAAACGAGGGTCAATCTGTTCTACTCGAGTAAAAAACCAGATCTGCAACACTGGAAAGAAACTCGTGTAGATCAGAAACTAAAAATCCAATGACCGTGAAATTTTTGAAGATGACATATAATCAAGTTGTGAAAACAACCCAAAAAGAATCATGTCAATTCGATCTGTAAAACTCGAGTTATGATCAAAACACCAAAGCACTGTCGTGCTGTCCAGAATCTCGACGAGAAAGACTTGACAAAAACAAGTCGGATGAACAAGGCACAAAAGCTCCTCTAAATTACGAATTTTATTGATCAAAACATAAGAGGAACAGCCCAAGGTCATCTTACCACGAGCTCTGGCCTCACTTTCTTATATAACCAGCCCGGAGGCCAACCCAATTTAAACTAGGACTCTAATCCTACTCAGTTTCTGAATCAAAACTTTCTATAACTGCTCAAGACTCTTCTATACGCAGATAGAAGCAATCTTAAGACTTCCAAACACCTTAGAAACGTATCGTACATTTCTAAAACCACTCAACTTTGTGTCCCACACGAAATCCTATCATAACCAACTCAGATCTTTCCAAATTTGAGCCATAACCGACTCAGCCGCAGTCTAAGTCCATAATCCAGCGGTTGGACCTTTCCTACCAATTCTTTACGTCCACGTCTCTTCATCACGCCTTGGAACCATGTTGCCACGTCCATGCACTCCTTGCACACGTGCAAACACCTTCCAATGACATCCACGATATCTTCATATGCATTGTTCTTGATCCAAACATGATGCACGACCTCCCGATCAACTCAACCACAATTCCTCCCGAACTTGGTTGTTGAACCTCATCTTCTCCCTAAGACTAGTTCAATGGATCCCGTTACCAGTCATATATTGAACTCAAGCAACACCTGCACATGAATAAACAACCAATACTTTCGAGCACAAGTCCGTGACTTGACTCACGTTAGTTCTGAAAACCACAACACCTTACGTGAACACCTCACATAAGCATGTTGCAAACCATAGCAAAATGTTAACCACCGTAAACAGCCATAACACTTCAAAAACTTAGTAAGAGAATATTTAGGAAACTTTCCATAGATGTAAAGCAAGTTTGAAACATTTGCATGGTAAAAATAGAACCATTGCGATAGCTCCGGACCTTGCCAAAGCTAACCGGACCTTGAGCCGGAGCTTACCAAAGCTAGCAGAACCTAGCACCGGAACTTACCAAAGCTAGTCGGACCTACCGCCGGAGCTAACCAAACACATGTCGGACCTAGCCATAGCAAGTCGGACCTTACATCGGATCTTGTTGGAGCTCGGACCTAGAGTCGGAACTTGACAAAAGAGTGTTTTTACATAATTCAAAACTTTTATCATCGTAGCCAATGTATTCAGCACACATAGGTCTCACAATCTTCCCCTTGATGAATGCATTGGCAACACCACTTAAAATCTGAACATTGACTTATTCACATGAAATGTTTTGAAAACAATCAAATGAGAAAGAAATTTTGAAACAAAATTTTCTCCCCCTATACATATTTCTCCCCCATTGTAAATCAGAAAAAAATGAGAAGAAAAACAAAAATTCTCCCCCTGAGAAGAATCGTGCCAAAACACTTGTGAATCGTGCAATGTGTGATCAAATTCTCCCCCTTTGACAATGTATTCAGCAAGGTTCAAAAGAGAATGTTATGAGCATATTTATAACATATACATATAAAACAAAGCTCATCCAAGCCATACTATCAACTAACTTACACTATCACAACAATGAGATACATAAAGTAGTGTAAGCCATACTAGAGATCAAGTGTAATTTTCAATTTAAGCAAGTCATCCTCTCACAAACTTAACTATGTCAAGACCTGAAAGCATGACACTTGTTGCTGCATTTTAATTATTTTTCAAAGCACAAATTCAGATCATATGACATTTGTAAGAGATTATATGCCGCATCAGCCTTATTCTAACCAACCAAGCCAAGCCTATGTCATTTGACAATCAGAAGCTTAAGGACATGGTTTTAGTCATACACAACTTCTTCCAAGTTCATATCTAAGTGCAATGATAGGCCATCTCAAAAGAAGAAGTGTGATGCATGCATATTCTCTTGATCTTTTTCTCAATTTTTCATTTGAACATAAAAGCTCAACATGTGAATAGATGATTGATTATTTTTTTCATTATTAAAAGCACTTGTGAGCATGCAACAAATTTAAAACAGAAAGAAAGTTTCATCATGACCAGATTTAGTGTAAATAATTATTCCAATTACAAGTCATGGCAAAAACTACAAAATGTATAACATGAGTAATGTATTATGATCTTTCAGCATATAAAAGGAATCACAAAGTCATATACGTATGAAATACTTTGCTCATATTATTTTAAATTCAGATTCACACATAGACTTCCCAAGTTTCAAAACACCCCCTTAATTTAAGCCATGAGGATGCATAACCCCTATTTCACTAGGAATGAAACAAAAACAAGTGAAATCCAAAGGTTTTGTAAAAATGTCAGCCAATTGTTGTTCGGTATCTACATGGTGAAGCACAATGTTTCCTTTTTCAACATTATCACGGAGAAAGTGATACCTAATGTCAATGTGCTTTGTTCTCGAATGTTGCATGGGGTTTTTAGCAATGCAAATGGCACTAGTGTTACCACAAAATAGTGGAACACTATCTAGATCAACCCCATAGTCCTTAAGTGTTTGAACAATCCAGAGAATTTGTGAGCAAGCGCTAGCAGCAGCTACATATTCAGATTCGGCTGTGGATTGTGCAACTGAATTTTGTTTTCTATAGGACCAAGCAACAAGTGAATTACCCAGAAAATGAAAAGCACCCGAAGTACTTTTCCTATCAATTCTACAACCCCCAAAATCAGCATCCGAAAAAGCTTTCAAAGTAACGATTGAGGAAGAAGGAAGGAAATCCCAAATTCTTGAGTTCCATGTAAGTACCTGAGAATTCTTTTGAGGGCTTCACGATGTGAAGCACGTGGGGAAGCTTGAAATCATGCACAAAGACATACGCTGAATTGTATGTCCGGTCTTGATGTTGTGAGGTACAAAAGTGATCCAATCATACTTTTATATTCTTTTTGATCCACGGGTTCACCATCTTAATCAAGTTCAAGTGTCGTTGCTGTACCCATTGGTGTCCGAAGAGACTTGTTTTTTCCATGTTGAAGCGCTTAAGAAGGTCTCCTGTATACTTTGTTTGATGCACAAAAGTACCCTCCTTGGTTTGCTTGATTTGCAGCCCCAAAAAGTATGTGAGTTCTCCCATCATACTCATCTCAAATCCTGAACTCATCATAGTTGAAAACTTAGACACAAGATCATGAGAAGCACAACCAAAGATAATATCATCCACATACACTTGAACGAACAATGAGTCATTGACATGCTTAAGCACAAAAAGAGTTTTATCAACCTTGCTCATGGTAAACCCCTTTTTAAGTAAGAATGTTTTTAACCTATCATACCATGCTCTAGAAGCTTGTTTAAGACCATACAAGGCTTTGGACAGTTTATAAACATGATTAGGAAAATTTGGATTTTCAAAACCCGGTGGTTGCTTTACATAAACCTCCTCATCTATGTAGCCATTAAGAAAAGCACTTTTAACATCCATTTGATATAACTTGGAACCTTTAGATGCAGAAAATGCTAACAAAATTCTTATGGCTTCTAATCTAGCAACAGGAGTAAAAGTTTCATCAAAATCTAGTCCTTCAACTTGTGTGAAACCTTGAGCAACCAACCTAGCCTTATTCCTAACCACAACCCCATCCTCACTTTTTTTATTTTTAAACACCCATTTAGTTTCCAAATACTATTTCTTTCAAAATTTTCTAACTCTTCTTGCATGGCAATAATCCAAGATTCATTAGTGAGTGCGTGTGATATATCTTTAAGTTCAAAAGAAGCAACAAATGCATAATGAGCGTGAGAGTTTGGATCGCAAAACCTGGACCGTGTGACTCGTTCATGCAAGCTTCCAATCATTTGTTGTGGAGAAACACTTTTGAGGACCCGGAGGGGAGTAGACAATTCACAAGATCCTTCTTCTTCATGTTCATCACAAATTGAAGAACTTGTGACTTGAGGATGATCTGGACCAGCAATGGTGGTCGTCGGTGCTGGTTGTGAATCAAAATCAGGAGCTGGAACAATGTCATTAGCTCTTGAATTTTCGGGCAGCAGCATAACTTCATCTTCTTTGATAAAAATATTATCCCCCTACGGATATGGGTCTGGTTCTGCAATATTAGAGCTAGTACATGGGCTAGCTTCATCAAAAGAAACCTCACAAGTCTCCACAATTTTGTTAGTGTCATGTAAAAGCACACAGCCCAAGGTCATCTTGCCATGAGCTCTGGCCTCCCTTGCTTATATAACCAGCCCGGAGGCCAACCCAAAACTAACTAGGACTCTAATCCTACTCAGTTTCTGAATCGAAACTTCCCATAACTGCTCAAGACTCTTCTATACGTAGATAGAAGCAATCTTAAGACTTCCAAACACCTTAGGAATGTATCCCACATTCCTAAAATAACTCAACTTCATGTCTCACATGAAATCCTATCATAACCAACTCAAATCTTTCCATATTTGAGCCATAACCGACTCAGCCGCAGCCTGAGTCCATAATCTAACCGGTTGGACCTTTCGTACCAATTCTTTACGTCCACATCTCTTCATCACGCCTTGGAACCATGTTGCCACGTCCATGCACTCCTTGCACACGTGCAAACACCTTCCAACGACGTCCATGATACCTTCATATGCCTTGTTCTTGATCCAAACATGCTACGCGACCTCCCGATCAACTGAACCACAATTCCTCCCAACTTTGGTTGTTGAACCTCATCTTCTCCCTAAGACTAGTTCAATGGATCCCGTGACAAGCCATATCTTGAACTCAAGCAACACCTGCACATGAATAAACAACCAATACTTTCGAGCACAAGTTTGCGACTTCACTCACGTTAGTTCCGAAAACCACAACACCTTACGTGAACACCTCATAAGCATGTTGCAAACCATAGAAAAACGTTAACCACCATAAACAGCCATAACACTTCAAAAACATAGTAAAATAATACTAAGCAAACTTTCCATAGATGTAAAGAAAGTTCGAAACATTTGCATGGTAAAAACATAACCATTGCAATTTAGCTCCGGACCTTGGCAAAGCTAACCGGACCTTGAGCCGGAGCTTACCAAAGCTAGTCGGACCTACCGCCGGAGCTAACCAAATGCATGTCGGACCTAGCCATAGCAAGTCGTACCTGACGTTGGATCTTGCCGGAGCTCGGACCTAGAGTCGGAACTTGACAAAAAGAGTGTTTTGGCATAATTCAAAACTTTTATCGTCATAGCCAATGTACTCAGCACACATAGGTCTCACACATACGTACTGTGGAGGTGTGAGAGCTGTGACACTCCTCCCGGCCTGCTCGGAAGCAGCCCGCGAGATTCTTTGATCGGAAAGGGCTTGGCGCCCTATGCGACCTGGGCTCGAGGGAGCAGATGAACACTTAGATTTACGTGGTTCGGGCCGCCGGAGCGTAATACCCTACGTCCACAGGAGTGTTTGTTCTATTGCTTGCTTGCGCGTGCTTGTGCTTGTGCGTTGTCGGATCTAGAATGCAATCCTCCTGTCGGTTGGTCACCCTGGTCCTTTTATAGTCCAAGGCCAGGGTGGTTACAATGAGGCTTGGGGCCCGACAGGTGGCCCCAAAGCTACGTAAACCCTATACATGATCTAGGGCTTCATCCTCTGAGTAGAGTGGTTGACAGGGGAGTTAGGTCCCACCGCCTGGCGCGCTGAGCGCCACTGTCTGTATGTCAGGTAATGATGAAGATGCCGCCTTGTCGCTGCGTTTTTCTACCCTGCTCGGGCAGCTTCGTGCCGTAATGGTGAACGGGCAGTGGACAGAAGTGTGTGTAGTGCACCATGCTTCTGGGGAAGGCACGAGCCTTGAATGCGAAACCTGATAGCACACCTCCTCCTTGACTTCATCGACCCACGGCCCACGACGGATCGCGGGGCATGTGGCGGCTTTGGATCTCTTATCGACGGGTTTGGAGTTAGGGGACACGTGGCAGCTCCGAACCTCACCTCGGCGGAGAGGTATGGGTCGGAGTCCAAGGCACGTGTCAGCATTGGAGCCTTCCTCAGCAGGGAGGTGGCTCCAAGCCAAGATACGTGTGGCATCCCCAGACCTCACCTCAGCGGGAAGGCTCGGACCGGCGCCCAGGGCACGTGTCAGCTCCGGAGCTGTCCTTAGCAGTGAGGTGGATCTGAGCAAAGAGACACGTGGCAGCCCCGGACCTCACCTCAGCGGGGAGGCTTGGTCTGGAGCCCAAGGCACGTGTCACTGGAGCCTTGCTCAGCAGGGGGTGGCTCTGAGCCAAGAGACACATGGCAGCTTCGGACCTCACCTCGGCGGCAAGGCTCGGACCGGAGCCCAGGGCATGTGTCAGCTCCGGAGCTGACCTCAGCAGGGAGGTGGCTCTGAGCCAAGGGACACGTGGCAGCTCCGGACCTCACTTCAATGGGGAGGCTTGGACCGGAGCCCAGGGCACGTGTCAGCTCCGAAGCCTTCCTCAGCAGGGAGGTGGCTCTTAGCCTAGAGACACGTGGCAGCCCTGGACCTCACCTTAGTCGGGAGGCTCGGACCGGAGCCCAAGGCACGTGTCGGATCAGGAACTCAAGCGCACGTGGCAGCCCCAGGGCTGACCTCAAGGCCAAGGGCACGTGGCTATGCCAAGGACCACCTCAGCAGGGAAATGGGGCCCAGGCTGTATTTTACCCTCTACGCGGGGCTACCCGGTCTGCATGGTACCGACAGTGGCCCCCGGGCCTATCTAGGGGGAGGCATCGAGCCCGTAGGTGGGGCCCCTATCTCTCCCGCGTGGTGGTTTTGAACCTGTACTTTGGAAACCAAAGTAGTGGCGAGATTTTTGCGTAGTGGACGAGTGGTTGTACCTGGGAGACGAAAAGGATGCACGTCCTTGCCGTAGTAGGCGTACTCGCTAGTCGAAGCGGCAGCACGTCGTCGGTGCAGTGAACACGTGTTTGCTCCTGAGCGGTGGGTCGTGGTGACGTGATCGAGGGGTTGCCCCGGAGTATTTACTGCAGCACGCCTTGGGTCGACCGCTGCATTTCCACCGCGCCTCTTTTCTCGAGAACCGTCGGACTCTCCCGAGAAGTTATCCGCCTGGCCCCCAGTGTCTGACGGGTCGACCCTGGTCCTACCCACCATTGGGGGAGGCAGATAGCCCGCGGCTTGGTACGGTGGAGACCCAAACGTCATGCCTGTTGCTCTGCCAGAGGTCGCGGACGTACAAAGGGAATCCTTTTGGAGAAGGATGGTTCCCTTCCTCCTTATGCAATCTTCATCTTCCTCCTGCGCGCTCAAAGCCTCCGCTCCTCAGCGCTCTCAGCCCTTTCTTGCCACCATGTATTCCAGCCTCCGTTCATCCAGGCTTAGCAGCGATGGCGACATTGCTATTGTGAGGCGCCTGCTCGGCTGGCAGTCGGCCACGTACGACGGAAAGATCCATCGTCGGAGGGTCCCGCTGACCAACATGCGATCCGGCGAGGTGGTTCTCTTCACCTCGTACATGCTGCCCAGGTTTGCACTCCCGGCGTCATCCTTCCTCCTCACCCTGCTGGAGGTGTATGGGCTCCAGTTGCAGCACCTTACGCCGCATGCCCTCGCATTAGTGACCGTATTCGTCCACTTCTGTGAGATGTTTGTGTCCGTGCGGCCTTCGGTGCGGCTCTTCAGGGTGTTCTTCTCCCTGAGGGCCTCGGGGAGAAGCACAAGCCAGCTGGGGGCTTACTACTTCCAGCACCGAGGGAGGAACTCCACGCCCTACATCGCGCCCTTCACTCCCGGGAAGTGGGAGCACTGGAGGGGGGACTGGGCGGTTGCCCACACTGAGGTACACGACCATATGGAGCTGCCATATGGGCCACCGATGGCCGAGGTGGCCGTTGGGGATGAGATCCCCGACCTGCAGGATGCCTACACACCAGTGCTGGAGAGGATTAGGTACTTGGCGGGGGAAGGCCTGACCTCACTGATGGTCCTGGCTGACTTCCTGTCCCGCCGGATCTCCCCTCTCCAGCAGCGCACACGGGATGCTTGGCAGTACACCGGATAGGGTGACATGACCCGGTTGGCGCGCGGAGCAGGGTCACTGCCGGATCAGGAGATGTTGGAGACGATGCTGCATAAGCTCTCCTGTGACCCCCAACGACTCCATCACCCCGCCGGCAAGCTGCCAGCCCGTCTACCTCAACCCGCAGGTGAGGTCGAGGCTGCTGAGAGAACTGTTAACGTTGGACGACATCGATGTCGCAGTGCGGCAGATCGGTGATCCCTCACGGGGCATCGAGATCCCCAGAGTAGACAGCACCGGTGGTCAGGCAGGGCCTGCGCCAAACTCGCTCCCAAACATAGGGAAGGGGCTGGCAAGGAGGCCTGCGCCTGCGGTGCACCCTCGTTCACCACCCAAGGATGCCCCGGAGTCAAGCAGGGTGCCGAAGAGGAAGATGGTCTGTTCTGACGGAAGCTTCGTCTCCGGCCCCCAGGCTGGGGGTTCCCAGGCTTCCCATGGTCCCGCACCGGGCTCGATGACTGGCGCCGGGGGCAGCTCTGGAGCTGCCGCTGCCAGAGAAGTCCTGGCGGCCACGGGAAGGGTGTCTGGCATTACTTGGACTTCATGGCGGCCCCCGACACGCCTACGATGCAAAAGAAGTCTTCAGGCGCATCCCCGGCCCGGAAGCAGTCGTCGGAGAAGACTCTTGAGGCGACGTCGGCGGCAATGAGGATTCCAGCAATGTTGTCAGCTTCTTAGCCGTTGAGGGCAGCCCCATCTTAGGGCACGTCTTTGGCATCGAGATCCTGGGCGGAGAAGGCTCCGCCCACGCCGTCTTCAGCGGCGAAGACCCCTGAGGTTCCGCCGGCTCTAAAGCCAGCGGAGGCGACAACAACACCGGTGGGGGCGTGTGGCTCAAGCCCTCCATGTAAGAAGCTCCGCACGGAGTGAAACTTCCAGGCATCCAGGTACGGCTCAACCCCCTGGGGTTATGTACTGAGCCGCTAGAATGCGTAATTGACACTTGGGTCTTCCTTTTGTAGGGCTCCTCAACAAAGCACCTCTGTTCCTCCTACGCCACAGCAGTCTAGGAGCCAGAGCTCCTTTTCTGCTGAAGCTCCAACACCGGCAGCAGTGCCTGAGCCTGTGCCTAAGGCAGCTCCGGATGTCAGTACCCGGGCCCCCGAGGCCAACCAACCGGCGGGCGCGGACGCCACTAATAGCTGTGCGACTGCTGCTGAGCAAGTTGCTAGCCCTCGTTGTCTCCCTTTGCAAGCTGCCATGGTGGCAACCCCACCAGTTGGCGAGGAGCTGGAGGGTGTCGAGGCAGTACCTCGCCTGACAATGCTGAAGGCTGTCCCGGTCCCCAGGGCCACAAGGGCCATCCGCTCTAGTCTAGACCAGATCAGGACGCGCTTGAGCAGGAGTGGGCCGAACTGAGGTCTGAGCGGGAGCACCTCCAAGACTGGGATAACCTGCTGAAGGCGCGGGTCCAGTTTACTAGGGCGAAAGCCCGTGCTTGGAAGGAGCAGCTCGAGGCTCGGGAGGAGGTGCTGGAGGAAAAAGTGGCCGTCGTCGCCAGGCTCCACGAGAATGCAGCAAACCTCCAGGCTGAGGCCGAGAGCCTCCATGCCTCCACCGATGCACATCTCGCGGTCTTGACATAGCTCTAGGAGACACTTCTTCATCGGGAGAAGGAGGCGGAGGTGAGGGAGAGGGAGCTCTCCGACCGCCTGGCTGCCCATGAGGAGGAGCAGGGGTACCTAAACGGGCAACGTCAGGGCGTCCAGGACCGAGAGCTCGCCGTCGCGTTCAGCGAATCTAACCTAGGCGAGCGGGCTGCATGACTGGCCACCAAGGAGCAGGCCCTGGTTGCTCGGGAGCAGGAGCTGGCCACTCAGGAACAGGAGCTGGCGAGGAGGAGTTCAGCGGGTGAGCTGGCTTCTTCCACCAAGGAGGTCGAATATCTCGGGGCTTCTCGTGCCGCTGAGGCAGAGAAGGTTTGGTACTTCCTCGGTCGCGCGGAGGTGGCTCCGGAACCTGTGGTGCAGGGCCACAGCGCAGAGCTGTCGGGGACGGCGAAGTCTTCCGTGGAGGAGGTCGCCTGACTTGTAGCTGGTAGGTTCCATCGTGGATAGCTCCTAGGTATCCTGCTTGCCTTGTATCCTCCAATGCATGCCGGAGCTCTGCTGTTGTTGAAGATTTTTTGTTTTTCTTGAGTTGTTGATGTAGACTTTAGACCCTTGGCAATGCAAAGCTCCGGGATGACTTAGCCAACGTGGATAGCTCTATGTATATGTCCCGAGCTTGTTCCTCTGGATCCTTAGCAGCGTAAGGGCCCAGGGTGCTCCAGCAGTGTGGCTACCACTCCTTCCGGGTCCTCGGTGGCGCAAGGATTCGAGGGAAGTTCGGCCATTGTATTCAGCTTGTCGTGACTGGTGCTCCGAGTCTTCTGCTCACCGCTGCAGTGGTCCGATGTTCTGCCCGTGTGGTTGACCGTGATGGCCCCCTAGTGGGTGCGGCCTTTGTGTTGGGGCACACCTACCACTGGATGAGGCAGGACGCTAGCATCGGGCCCCCTGGGAGGTCCGAGATGCTAAGGACCTGTGTGGACCTGCAGTCATGGCGGAAAGAGGCATTAGTCGTACTTTCTGTTCACTCTTCCCTATTTGGTAGCTTTACTTTGGCTTACGGTCCTCAATTGAGCTGCAGGGCTTGGGTATTTCGATGTGGATTGTGCGGCCTATGGTTAAATCCTTGCACAGGGGTATGAGCCGTCCGGTTCCCCAGTACCGGGTTGTAGTGCTGGAAAGGCAGGGTGTGCACGCTAGGTGTACGGAACCAGACATAGCAGGCTACACACCCTGGACATGCCACTGGCGTAAGCCTTTCAGGGGAGGGCCATTCGGCGCCATAGGGCCCCCAGGCAATGAGACAACCAAAGGTCCCCAAGTTACGGTTAGGACTTTGCTCGGGGGTATGAGCCGTCCGGCTCCCCAGTACCGAGCTGTAGCGCTGGAGAGGCAGCGTGTGCACGCTAGGGGTACGGAACCAGGCATAGCAGGCTACACAACCTGGACCTCCCGCTGGCATATGCCTTCGGGGGAGGGACCATTCGGCACCATAGGGCCCCCGACCAATGAGACAACCACAAGACCCCGAGTATGCCACAGGTACCTCAAGAAGACCCGTCTGCAGAAGGATAGCACGACCCTTGCTATGGTCGAACGCAAGAAAAAGTGACTGACCACACAGTCGGAGCGGTATGGAAAGAAAGCACAAAGATTATTGGGGCAATGTCCAGGGTCCGGTTACTTTTCTTGTCCGTAGTCGTGTTCTTTCTAACCCCCAAGTACTCAGTTATAGCGCAGGGGAGGCAGGATATGCACGCTAGGGGTACGGAACCAGGCATAGCTGGCTACACACCCTAGACCTCCCGCAAGCGTTGACCTTTTAGCTAGGAGACCTTCCAGTGCCACGGGACATAGGAAAAGTATGTAGGACAGGCTCCGGGCATGCCATTTACAGTTGATATGCATGAGTAAGCACAAACTGTAAAGAAGGTACGTAGGGTAGGGTAGAGTTTTCTTATTTTTGGCTTTTTTAGGTGATAGGAGGAAACAGGCCATGCAAGAAGGCAGTGACCCACCCCGGATGAAAGAGTAGAAGGACCCCTCCAGAGCTTAGCTGTTCTAAGCGTTGTTCCTAGACACTATGGCACCTTTACAAAGAAAGAGAAAAAGAAATAAATACCCTACCAATGTGGTAAGTATAGAATTTACAGAGGTGTTCTATGTTCTGTGGATTGGGTAGAGGTACCCATCCTCCGTGGCTAGCTGGGCGCACCTCGGGCAGCGTACTTGTGCTGCTCAAAAGGGACCGTCCCAGCTGGGGGAGGGTTTGTCACCCCTTCCGAGAAAGTGTTGCCGAGGCGCCAGGGGCCCCTACCTTGGGTTGTCTACTATGCGTGCATCGTTACTGATATCACCGGAGCGCTTAGCAGTGTAGCACATTTTGAGCTGACTCTAGCCACGTTGCCTCGTCGACGAGGATAATGCCTTTACGCAGAAGCTGGTCCTGCGTGGCTTCATCGTACGTCTGGATGTGGGATGAACCATTGGTGTGTTCCGGGAGGAGGGCGGCCTCGACCCCAACACCATGGTCAGAGGGTGTTTCCCTTGTCACACGACAGGGGGGTACGTCTGGCTAGACGTGGAGCATCTTGCGTCGCTCGCTGTCGGCGCTGGAATCTGAGTCGGAGTGGCCGTAGACGGCTTTTAATGCTCGTGCGGCGTCCTGATACTCCATCTCTTGCTCAGCGCTGGCTTCAGGCTTGGCCTTTTGTTTGCCCTCCCGCTGGTGGGAGGGTGCGCCGTCTTGGCGCAGCAGCTGCTTTTGCAGCTCACGGAAGCGGTCCGCAAGCTTCTTGATCTCGCGGCAGTCCCTAGCACCGTGGCGGCTGGAGTTGTTCACCGAGCACCACTGACCGTCGTCACTGGCAGACAAAGGTCGTGGGCGCTTGTCAGTGCGCGGGGTTCAGCCCCCACCGGCCGCTCCTAGGGCCGCAATGGGTGCCCCAGCTAGAGGCTTGCTCCTGCCTCCGGTCTTGTTCTTCTTGCTGCTGTGCAGAGCAGCGGCCTCTCTGGCACTCCCTGTCACAGAGGCAGGTCGTGAGTGCCAGAGCCTTCCGCTGCTCTAGCACATTTTTCGGCCAGGCTGAAGAGCTCAGAGACATCTTGTACGTCGTGCGTGGCCAACTTCTCGAGCATCTTCTTTTCACATACGCCTTGCCGGAAGGCGACGACGACAGAGGTGTTGGAGATGCTGGGGATTGTGTTCCTAACCTGGGAGAACCGCTGGATGAAGGATCACAGCGTCTCGCCGTCACGATGACCCATGGCGTGGAGGTCAAGCTCAGTGCTGGGGCACATGTAGGAACTTCCGAAGTTGGTTGTGAACCTCCAGCACAACTCTTCCCAGGACGTGATGGAGCCTGGAGAAGGTTCATGAGCCATGACCGGGTTGTGCCGGTCAGGGCCACGGGGAAGTAGTTGGCCATAACAGCCTCATCCCCTTCTGTAGCTAGGATGGAGGTGGAGTAGATCTGCAGAAACTCGGCAGGGTTGACTGTCTATTTTTCTGGCAAGTGGGGCCGGAACTTAGGTGACAAGACCACCATACAAAGGTGCGGGGCAAGCACCATGCAGCCCCCTACTGCCCCCGGAGAGGCAGGGGTAGGCGGAGCATGGCCCGCTGGTACATCGCTCGGTAAGCAGTATTCTCCTTCGAGGTTGCGACACCTCTCTCGGTCACTCGATGGTGGTGCGACCATCTTCATTTGCGAGGCGACGGTTCAGCTCAACCGTGAGGTCAGCTGTGGCCGTCGCGCGTGGGGCCACCGTTCCATGGGCCACCGTCGGCGTACGCAACTGGACCAGCGAGGGTTCAGCCCGCTGTCTCCTGTAGGCAAGAGAGTTCATGGCAGCAGCGACAATATGGTCAACATCATGTCGCCACTGTTCTGCCGCCTCGGGGGCGGCACCCTCGCCTGGAGGGTTGTGGAGAAGAGCGTGTGTCAGCACCGGAGCCTTCCTCAGCAGGGAGGTGGCTCTGAGCCATAAGACGCGTGGCAGCCACGGACCTCACCTCAGCGAGGAGGCTCGGACCAGAGCCCAGGGCACGTGTCAGCTTCGGAGCTATCCTCAGCAGGGAGGTGGCCCTGAGCCAAGAGACACGTGGCAGCCCCGGACCTCACCTCAGCGGGGAGGCTTGGTCCGGAGCCCAGGGCACGTGTCAGCCCCGGAGCCTTCCTTAGCAGGGAGGTGGCTCTAAACCAAGAGACACGTGGCAGCCCCGGACCTCACCTCAGCGGGGAGGCTCGGACCGGAGCCTAGGGCACGTGTTAGCTCCAGAGCTGTCCTCAGCAGGGAGGTGGCTCTAAGCCAAGAGACACGTGGCAGCTCCGGACCTCACCTCAGTGTGGAGGCTTGGACTGGAGCCCGGGCACGTGTCAGCTCTGGAGCCTTCCTCAACAGGGAGGTGGCTCTGAGCAAAGAGACACGTGGCAGCCCTAGACCTCACCTCAGCGGGGAGGCTCGAACCGGAGCCCAGGGCATGTGTCGGCTCTGGAACTGAAGCGCACGTGGCAGCCCTAGGGCTAACCTCAGGGCCAAGGGCACGTGGCTATGCTAGGGCCCGCCTAAGCAGGGAAAGGGGGCCATGCCGTATTTTACCCTCTACGCGGGGGTACCCGGTCTGCAGGGTACCGACACATACATACATACATACATACATACATACATACATACATACATACATACATACATACATACATACATACATACATACATACATACATACATACATACATACATACATACATACATACATACATACATACATACATACATACATACATACATACATACATACATACATACATACATACATACATACATACATACATACATACATACATACATACATACATACATACATACATACATACATACATACATACATATGTGTGTTATATATGACACATTCTTTACTGAAGAAAGTGCTAGATATTTGTCATTCATGCTTAAAGTGTTGGAACGGGAAAAAATGTGTGCCATAGAAAAAAGAACTACTGATCGTACATGGTCAATCAAGCCAAGCACACGTTGCAAACATATGCATCATTACGATGTAAATGTGTAGCGTAGGTCCTTATCACATACACGTTTCCACCAGAAACTTTCCAAAAGAACCAACAAATCCATTCTTTGCTAATTCGGGGGATTAGATTTTTATCAATCACTTTGATTTTTCTCCAAATATATGATTACAGTATTGACGAACGTCTAAGGCCACATTTTACATCAGGCATGTGAGGAGAGTACAACTGAAGGAGCAAAACCATACGGACTAAGAAATCTATTATGTACTTGAAATACAGTTACAAGTGCAGATGAAATGAATATGTAGGCCCCATTAAGTTTTCATGTTTTACAATATGTTACTAAAATCAAATATTTATTCGTAAAATGTTGTTCAGTCGTAAAATGATGGTCAGACTGAGGCTCTTTTCAGTATTTCCCATACAGCTGGGAAGATCTCATATGATTCTCTGTAGTTAGGCAGCTCTTGCCGCACCCAGATTATTTTAATGAAGGTTAGAGAGATCCGTATGCAGTGCATAACAATTCGGAGTGTGCAACTCTGCAGTCGTGCTAATGTATTATAGTCTAAAGTGTGCGCAAAGAAGCTACTTTTTGGAATGGCCTTATCTCTCAATTCATAAAGGACAATGCATTATGTGTGGCCTGCAAACTTTCCTAGAAAGCCAGTTAGAACAATCATTATGCAATTTCATTGTTGCAGAGCTTTGCACACCATACAACGATTAGGCACAATAGAACGATCGTCCAAGCCACCACGTGCTATATAAAGTGCCCCACAACCCGCCTGCCCTTGCTGGAGTTTTAGCAAGTACAGAACACTAGCTCCTCAGAGCTCTCCGATCCCTTTCTTTCAGAAGGGGTCAGGGTTAGTGAAAGAGAAAGAGGTTCTAAACCGCAGCAAGAAAATCAACGTATAGCTACTGTTGGTTCCGTTTGTAATTACCAGCTTCTCACCATCTCACTGCCTCTGCATCACAATGGCTGGTCTGTCCATGCAGCACCCCTGGGCATTTTCCTTCGGCCTCCTAGGTATTTTACCACAAACATTAGCTACAAGCTCATGAATTGCATGTTCAACTTTATATTCCTTTTATTTTATGCTCTTGCTGATTACAAATTGTTATAATCGTCTCTCTTTAAAATATTCTATCATTTCCTTTTTTGAGGGCACTAGTAATCTGATCCTTTTGACGCATCTCTCGTTCCAAATGGATGGTGCAGCTAGTACTACGTCTACTATAGTTATGACATCATAATGCACCATAACAAAAAAGATCTAATCTAGAAAACTGAAGCATTGTCAGTCTTTGCTCACAAAAAGAAGCCAAAGCTTAGATAAGATGTAACGTGTCAGCTTGTCACAACTTATCTCTTTGGTTACTTATTATCATTTGCAAACGACTGATCTTGGTGCACTGTTTTGGACTCGCAGGAAACATCATCTCCTTCATGACCTTCCTGGCCCCGATGTAAGCGATTTCCTGAATTCTCGTGTGAAATTCTGTAAATATTGTTAGATATAATCATTTAAAGTTATGTTTTGAATTAAGCATGTTCACATTTGATAATCTTTGTGCAGACCGACGTTCTATCGCATCTTCAAGAGCAAGTCGACTGAAGGTTTCCAGTCAGTTCCCTATGTGGTGGCGCTATTCAGCTCGATGCTATGGATCTTCTATGCACTGATCAAGACTGGCGAGGACCTCCTCATCACCATCAATGCCGCTGGCATTGTTATTGAGAGCATCTACATCATCATTTATTTTATATATGCCCCAAAGAAGGGCAAGCTCTTTACGGCCAAGATCATGCTCGGCCTCAATGTTTGTTTCTTCGGCCTCATCCTACTAGTCACGCTTCTACTCTTCAAGGGTGATAAGCGTGTTGTTGTGCTCGGGTGGATCTGCGTCTGCTTTTCTATCGGCGTCTTCGTCGCGCCGCTCAGCATCATCGTTAGTAGTAGCACTTTCATCCTTCAATCTCATATACACCATAACCTTGCAACTTGTTTACTTATCTTTTCCGTGCTTGTCCATGAGAAGAAACGTGTGATCCAGACGAGGAGCGTGGAGTACATGCCTTTCTCGCTCTCCCTGTCGCTCACGCTGAGCGCTGTAGTTTGGTTCCTGTACGGCCTCCTCATCAAGGACAAATATGTCGCGGTAATTCATCATTTCACCCTGGATAATCCATCATTACTCATTTAATGAAACATAACTGGTGCTGAGCGATACGACATCAATATTTTTGCAGCTTCCAAACGTTCTTGGGTTCACCTTCGGTGTGGTCCAGATGGCACTGTACATGTTCTACATGAACAAGACACCAGTACATGCTGAGGGAATGAAGGCGGGTATGAAGCTCCCGGCGGGGACCGATGATCACGTCGTGAACATTGCCAAGCTCAGTCCTGCCCTCCCCGAGAAGAGTTTGGAAGTGCACCCTCTCAGCGAGATGGGCATCCCCAGGAAGAGCTGTAGTGCTGCTGTGGCGGCGCCAGTGAACAGAGACATCGGCGGAGGCTTCGTCGCCCACAGTCCCGCCGTTGGGGTAGTCTAGGCTCGCGCGCGCATACTTGCGTGGCCCATGTCAGCTTGATTGAAGTTGAAGGAGCTGAGCCGAAAAGACCACATATATATGCCTGACTACTGGACCATTAAAATAAGGAGTGTTCCTTTACTTTTGCCCTTAATGATAAAAAGAATCGTTTTATTCATGTAACTATATATATACACGAATTTCATTATATAGTAAGAAATAGATTTTCTTATTGTGATCCTTTGATTTCAATCGGTTACAGTCTGCAGAATATCTATTTGGCCGGGCCCTAAGAGTTATATTTTGATGAAGTACAGTAGGGGAAACTCCTACTGTCCAGGATGAAAAGAAACAGGTGTCCAGGACGGTGGGGAGCCGGCCAGCAAACTGTACAATTGATGAAGAGTGCACTGAGAAAAGTGCGAACTCCAAGCGAAAACAAGAAAACGAAAGAGATGGTGTCCAGCCAAGATAGTGCCCTTCCATATTCACCGAGTTCAGTTTGAAGTTTGGAAGGATACAGCCCTTCCACGATTACAAGGAGCGTTGTCAATCTGAAAATGTTCCCCATTTCCCTGCAACTAGATTTTCCAAGCTGCAACGGAGAAGACTTTCATGAAGAGTGGGTGTTAATACTCTGCTTTGTCTTGCCAAACATGCTGAATTACTGAATGTTGAGATCCCATTGAATTCCGAGTAAGTTCCAACAGGATATGCTGAAGGGACAGTGAAATAACTGGTGATAGGTGTATTCTTCAATTATCCTCCACTTTGCTTTACCTGTATCTGCAGTTGAATATCCACTTACCGAAGTGCAGTCCGTTATATTTTCATCTCCCAAATTTGCTCTTTACCTCAAAATTTTACACTCGTATTTAAACACCTCTCCAACTTTTCATACACTTACCCTATTCATTGCAGAAAGATTATATCTACCTATGTTACCAATGCAATCAATAAACTACATCTCGATACCTTTGTAGTTTCTTTCAATAGTTGGTTGTCATTCGATCGGTTGCACAAAACCAAAGACGCTTCTACATTTTATATAGCTTCTTCATCCGAGGTGAACAATTAACCAGATTATATGGTGGTTCCAAACATACAGAATAATTTAAACGGAGTAAGAGATAACCCCTCTAACACCGATACACATTCTTCTGAGCTTTTAGTTCAAGATACCAGTTTGTCGAAGTGCAGCTACGACACTTTCCCCGGTCTGCTACGGAAACAGCCCGCGAAGGTTCTTTGATTGGAGGGGCTTGACGACTTTAGGGCGATCCAACTCGAGCGAGCGGGTGAACACCGATATTTACGTGGTTCGGACTGTCAGCAACGAACTCAACAGCAATGATCTCACAAACGATCACACTTGGATGGTAATCAAGGTGAGGCTATGAACACGAAGAAGTTTTGTGCTGGGGTACCTCAACCCACCGGCTCTCGTTGTTCTTATCAGAAGAAAACGGATAGAACTGACTCGCTGCATGCAAGCCATCACGTTGGGCGCACGATCCGCAGAACGCTCCCCTTCGTCAACTACAAAATTGGCTCGTCCGTTGCACCATGCATCCGCATGATCAGATCGAGTCAGCGCCTGAAAAACGGTTACAAAGTGCTGAGTCGCAGCTCAGGTTATTTTCAGAAGTAAAAACGCACACGAGGTAGCAGCTGTTAGTTAACAAACTCCCCCCCCCCCTAATCAGCTGCTGGTGTCGACAATGCCCAGTTTCTTCCGCATCTCCATGAACTTAGCCCTAGGCAACGCCTTGGTGAAGACATCCGCCAGTTGCTCTCAAGTGTGCACATAGTCCACGATGATTTTTCCATTCTGCACACATTCACGAATGAAATGGAATCGGGTCTTGATATGCTTTGACCTGTCGTGGAACACTGGTTTCCTGCAAAGTTGAATAGCTGATTTGTTGTCGACGAAGATCATTGTAGTACCACCCGATGTTCCCAATAGATCACCGAGTAAACGATGGAGCCAAACGCCTGTGCAAGCTGCCGTAGTCGCTGCAATGTACTCCGCTTCACAGGAAGAGAGGGCAATTACTTTCTGTTTCTGAGATTGCCAGCTTATGATGCATCCACCATATGTAAACACAAGTCTGGTGGTACTTTTCCTGTCATCCACATCACCTGCAAAGTCGGCATCACTAAACCCAATTATCTTTTGTTCAGTAGCTCCTTTGACATACCTGCAGCCATACATTACAGTTCCGGCCACATATCTTATCAGGTGTTTGACAGCCGCCCAGTGTTCCGTGGTTGGAGCCTCCATAAACCTGCTTACAAGCCCAACACCATACGAAAGATCGGGTCTAGTGTGTACCAGGTACCTGAGGCTGCCGACCACACTCCTATATAATTTTCCATCAACAGGAGGATTCTTGCTTTGCTTGCTTAGCTTCAACCTTGGTTCCACTGGGATGTGTACCAGATTACACCCCAGTAGCCCTGCCTTCTCAACAAGTTTCATAGCATAACTTGTTTGTCGGAGTGTGATGGCATCTTCCTTTTGATCTACTTCTATACCGAGATAGTAGCTCAATAGGCCAAGATCGCTCGTGGAGAACACCGACATCATCTGCTTCTTGAAACGGGCGATCTCATCCGAGCATGAACCAGTGACTATTAGGTCGTCCACATAAACTCCCAGCAGCAAACACTCACACCCATTTCTACGCACATACACTGCATGCTCAGAAGGACTTCTCTGAAACCCAATGGACTCCAGTGTTTCATCCAACTTGGCGTTCCAAGCGCGTGGTGCCTGACGGAGGCCATAAAGTGCCTTGGTAAGACGATAAACCTTGCCTGTTTCACGCTCAAACCTAGGTGGTTGATCAACATGAACTTCCTCCTGTAAGTCACCATTCAAAAAAGCAGACTTTACGTCAGGATGATGTACCTGCCACCTCTTCTGAGCTGCAATGGCTAGGATTAAACGGACTGAGTCCAGACGTGCCACAGGAGCAAAAACCTCGTCGAAGTCCACTCCTGCTCTCTGAACATATCCTTTGGCGACTAGTCTAGCTTTGTGCTTGACAATCTCCCCGGCAGAGTTCTTCTTAATCTTGTAAACCCACTTGAGTCTAATGGAGTGCTTACCAGCAGGAAGTGTGGTCAAGTTCCACGTTTTGTTGTCCTCGATGGACTGTAACTCATCCAGCATAGCTGCTCGCCATACCTCATGTGGCTCGGCCTCCTCAAAATTGCTTAGCTCTTCATTATTTACCAAGAGTAGGGTCTCGCTGGAACCTTGCCATTGCCACACACCGCTTCAAGTGCACGGTACCTCCTTGGCGCCTCCTCTCCGACAAGCTCACTGTCCGGTGTCGCACCTGGAGGTGGTGAAACAAAGCCTTCAGACACCCTTTCTCTGTCGACATTTCCCGGTGCGGGTGTCCAAACCTTGGGCGAGGACACACCCCCTTGAGGCGTGTCATTGTATGGAGTGTCAGTCTGATTACTCCCTTTGCTGGACGGAGGCACAGTTACCGCTGGTGCAATGTCAACGCTAAACAAACCTAGAGACTTTGATGGTGACTACCAATTCCAGCTAGCTCCCTCATCAGAAACGGCGTCACGAGTTATGTGCACTCGCTTTGACACCGGATCATACACACGCCATCCTTTGGTTCGTCCGTGTGCATAGCCAATAAAGATTGTCCGAGTGCTGCGATCGTCCAACTTCTTCAGGTTTGGACGTGTCATCTTTACATGGACGATACATCCGAACATCCAAAAATAGCTCACCGACGGTTTGACCCCGTACCACGCTTCATATAGTTTCATGCCAATCACTGCCTTCGTCGGTGAACAATTCAGCAGATGAACCGCAGTAGTCACCGCCTCCCCCAGAATTCATTTGGCATATTCTTTGTCTTCAGCAAACAACGTACCATGCCAACAACAGACTGATTTCTGCGTTCCACGACGCCGTTTCGCTGCAGTGAGTACGGCGCTGTGAGTTGTCTGTGTATGCCATGATCAGCACAATATTCACCGAACTCAACCGAAGTGAACTCCCCACCTTGATCCGTGCGTAGCACACGAAGCTTGATGGATGTCTCACCTTCAACACCAGCCTGCCACCTTCTTATAACTCCCGGTGCTTCATCCTTGCTCCGCAGTATCTCCAACTACATGTAATGAGTTTTGTCATCAACCAAGAGCAAGAAGTACCTCTTTCCGCCATGAGTCGGTGGAGATGTCGGACCACAAAGATCGCCGTGTACCAGGTCTAGGCGTTCACAAGCTCGGTAGTTCGCCACCAACGGGAATGGCGTGCGCCGCTGTTTGCCAATGAGACACCCGTCGCAAATTTGATCAACGTGATCAATCAATGGCATGCCACGCACCATATTGCCTTGGACAAGCTTGCGTAGGGAGTCGAAGTTTAGATGACCAAACCGAGAGTGCCACTTCCATGCTTCATCTCTGGTGGACGCCGCAAAACACACTGGCTGAGTGATGTCCAGTTCGGCCATATACAGCCTGTTCTTCGTTCTTGCAACTTCAATAATGGGGTTCTTCTGTCGATCGTGTATTGTCATGACTCCATCTCTCACCAGAGCTGAACATCCCGACTCATCAAGTTGACCCACAGAGATGATTGAGGTCCGGAGTTTGGGGATGAGGTAAACCCCAGAGAGCACACGATGTCCACCGCCACATCCAATGAAGATAACCGTCCCTCTCCCTCTGATCTCCACCAGTGAACCATCTCCAAACCGAACGGTGCCAGTCACGTTGCGGTCTAGCTCAGAGAAAACAGAATCATCCCCAGTCATATGATTAGATGCGCCTGTGTCCAGATGCCACCGGAGATCCTTGGCATTGCCCGAGGCTGAAAGGCACATCTTGGTTTGATCTTCACGTAGATGTACCACCTCACTCCCTTGTACATGGTCTCCTTCTTCCTGTGCCATGAGTAGCGCTGGATCCCCATCTTCCACTTCTGCTACATGAGCTGCACCGGAAGCCTCATCTCGTTCCTTCTTACGGCATTCACGCGCCCAATGGCCACTTGTACCACAGTAGCGGCAGTTCCCGGCACGTTTAGGAGTGCCCTTGCCACTTTTGTTGAAACGTGCCATTTCCTTTCCACGATCATTCTTGATCTTCCCTTGTGTCTTCTTGCCCCCTCCTGAGCCTCCAACAGATGGACCACCCTGACTTTGGTGTCCAAATCGAGCTCGCCACTCTTCTTCAGTAAGGAGTAGCTTTTCACCACAATCCTGCTCGGCATCCAGATCAAACCTCTCTTCGGCCGCTTTGAAACGGCCCACAATTTCTTCAAAGGTTGTAGTGTCCAGATCCACAAGGCTGTCAATGGAGACCGCCAGCTGGGAGTATCGCTTAAGCACGATACGGAGCCACTTTTGCATCACCCTCTTCTCACTGATCGGATCCCCAAGCTCGCCGAGTCGTGATGCCAACCCTTGTAAACGAATGGCCAATTCATCAACAGACTCCCCTGGCTTGTGTTTCAGCTGGTCGTACTCCATCCGAAGGGTTTGAGCCATGGCATCGCGAACTCGTTGAGAACCGGCGCGCAAGGCCTTGATCGCTCCGCAGACCCCCTAGAGGTATTGTATTTCCTCAAAGCCGGGAGCATCTCAGAGGGAACTGACCTGTAGATCATCTCAAGTGCTCCCTGGTCAGTGCGATAGCCGTATTCGTCGTCGAGATCTTCACCTCCTTCGATCGCCCACCACAAACATCGTGCTTGTAGGGCGACCTCCATCAGAAGGCTCCACTCGTCGTAGTTCATCCGTGTCAGCGTTGGCACACTGGAAGGTCCAGGCACGGCCGACACCACCTGGCGCGCCATTGTCAGCTCCTGTCTGACGCCGCCAGCTCCTCTGGGTGTGCTGGTGCCTTCATCACCGACGCCTTCCCCTGTCCTCCTTGGAGCAGTCCCCGCCATCACAGGTCCTTGGCTGAAACGCTGCTCTGATGCCACTTGTCAGCAACGAACTCAACAGCAATGATCTCACAAACAATCACACTTGGATGGTAATCAAGGTGACGCTATGAACACGAAGAAGATTTGTGCCGGGGTTCCTCAACCCACCGGCTCTCGTTGTTCTTATCAGAAGAAAACAGATACAACTGCCTCGCTGCATGCAAGCCATCACGTTGGGCGCACGATCCGCAGAACGCTCCCCTTCGTCAACTACAAAACCGGCTCGTCCGTTGCACCATGCATCTGCATGATCGGATCGAGTCGGCACCTTAAAAACCGTTACAAAGTGCTGAGTCGTAGCTCAGGTTATTTTCGGAAGTAAAAACGCACACGAGGCAGCAGCTGTTAGTTAACACGGACTGCCGGAGCGTAATACCCTACGTCCACAGTGGTGATTGTTGTATTGCTTGCGCATATGAGTGTGTGAGTTGACAGGGTTGCGAATGGATCGGAACCCTTTGTCGGGTGGACACCCCGGTCCTTTTATAGTTCAACGAAAGGGTAGTTGCAATAAGGCCCGGGGCCCGATAGGTGGCCTCGAAACTGCCTGAACTCTATACAAGATCTAGGGTTTTTACATCACTGGGTAGAATGGTTGGCGGGGAGTTAAGACCCGCCGCCTGGCGTGCTAAGCACCTCTGACCATGCTGCAGGTGATGATGAAGACGCCGTCTTGTTGTAGTGTCTTCTCGCTCTGCAGGGCGGCACTGTGCTGTTGGGTCACACTGTGCCGTTGGGCGGCACTGTGCCGCTGTCACGCCTTGCCGCCCTGTCTTGTCACAATAATGGTGAACGGGTGGAGGACGGAGGCGTGCGCCATGCTTCTTGGGAAGGCACGAGCCTTGAATGCATGGCCTAACAGCGCACTTCCTTCTTGACTCCGTCGACCCACGGATCACGACGGATCATGGGACACGTGGCAGCTTGAGAGCCCTCCTCAGCGGGAGGAGGCTCAGAGCCCGGGCACATGTGGCAGCTCTGAAACTCACCTCAGCGGGGAGGCTGGGTCCGGGGCCAAGGGCACCTGTCGGCTTCGGAGAACTCCTCAGCAGTGAGGAGGTTTAGAGCCCACATACACGTGGCAGCTCTGGACCTCACCTCAGTGGGGAGGCTTGGTCCGCGGCCAAGGTCACGTGCCGGCTCTAGGAGCCCTCCTCAGAAAGGAGGAGGTTCAGAGCCCACATACATGTGACAGCTCCGAACCCACCTCTGCTGGGAGGCTTGGTCCGGGGCCAAGGGAACGTATCGGCTCCGGAGCCCTCCTCGGAAGGGAGGAGATTCAGAGCCCAGATACACATGGCAGCTCCAGACCTCACCTCAGTGGGGAGGCTTGGTCCGGAGCCAATGGCACGTGTAGGCTCCAGAACCCTCCTCAGCAGAGAGGAGGTTCAGAGCCCAGATACACGTGGCAGCTCCGGACATCACCTCAGCAGAGAGGCATGGTTTGAGGCCAAGTGCACGTGTCAGCTCTTGAGCTCTCCTTAGCAGGAAAGAGGTTCGGAGCCCAGATACACGTGGCAATTCCGGACCTCACCTCAGCGGGGAGGCTTGGTCTGGAGTCAACGGCATGTGTCGGCTCCGGAGCCCTCCTCAACAGGGAGGAGGTTCAGAGCCCAGATACACGTGGCAGCTCCGGACCTCACCTCAGCGGGGAGGCTTGATCTAGGGTCAAGGGCACGTGTCGGCTCCGGAGCCCTCCTCGGCAGGGAGGATGTTCAGAGCCCACATACACATGGCAGATCTCAACCTTACCTCAGCGGGGAGGCTTGGTCCAGGGTCAAGGGCACGTGCCGTCTCCAGAGCCCTCCCCAGCAGGGAGGAGGTTCAAAGCCCACATACACGTGGCAGCTCTGGACCTCACCTCAGCGGGGAGGCTTCGTCCGGGGCCAAGGGCACGTGTCGGCTCCGGAGCCCTCTTCAGCAGGGAGGAGGTTCAGAGCCCACATACACGTGGCAGCTCCGGACCTCACCTCAGCGGGGAGGATCGGTCCGGGGCCAAGGGCACGTGTCGACTCAAGAGCCTAGGCGCACGTGACACCTCCGGGGTCGATCCTGAGGCCAAGGACATGTGGCCACCCTAGCACCCGCCTCATTAGGGAGGTGGGGCCTCGGATATCTTCAACCCTCCATGCGGGGGTACCCGGTCTGTAGGGTATCGACAGTGGCCCCCGGGTCCATCTCAGGGGATGATGAGTTGTTTAGGACCGATCTTCCGAAAGGTAGGTCGATTGAAGTGGAGATCTCGACGTTGATGATCTGAGGAACTCGAGCAGACCCGAACACCCCTGCAATCACTACACCACTGCTCCGTTGGTTATAAACCGTGCTTCACACGCTTGACCTCGCCAAGAAGGCTATCCCTGCATGTGCAACCGAGACCACAAGCAAGAATGACGAAGATGCAATCTGAAATTGTGAAATTGGGGTCTCACAAACCATAGAACGGTGAAAGTGTTTAATCTAAGCAAAACCCACCAAATATGGCCGGCGGCTGCAGTATTTAAAGGCTAGGTTTTGACCATAAGACCCTTAGACGCGTCCCTAATGGACTCATACGGGATACAAGGCCCAAAAGCCCAATACGGTGGTGCAACACCAGACAGAACTCCGAATTCAACTTGTTTTGACAACTCCCAATGACTCCCGGCGAATTTTAATGTGGGACCAAAACCATTGGAAAGTTTATCTTCTCATATTTCCATGCATATGTAGAACATCAAAAACGGAGTCTGTATGCATCCTGGGCGTCCGTTTTAAGATGTACTGCTCCTGGACTCCGAGTTGAACTCGAGTCCGAGTTGGTGACTGTTTCCATCAACTTGTGGACTTCCCATATGATTCTCTACGTCCCCAAATCCTCCTCCCTTTACTTTTTGATCATGTCCATGGTTCCTAATAACAATTAAATCATTCAGTAGCAATCCATTCTCAAAATCACATGGGTAGGAAGTTAGGAACGAGTTCACCTGCTGATTTAGTAACCGTGCTCGTCCTCTTGTGATTGGTCCTTGTATATTAATGTGAGTATCCACTGTTGTGATGTCCTCATCATCCTCCCCCTCTTGAATCAGAGTCGTCCTCGACTCAAGGTCATCTTCTTCCCCCATGTATTGTCGTAAATCTGAAATGTTAAATGTGGGACTAACCCCAAAATCGGGAGGCAACTCAAGCTTATATGCATTGTCATTGATCTTTTCAACAATCTTAAAGGGAACAGCAGCTCGTGGCATAAGTTTAGATTTTCTCAAGTGAGGGATTCGTTCTTTTCTCAAATGTAGCCATACCAAGTCCCCTGGTTCAAGTTTTACTTCTTTTCTACATTTACTACCAGAAATTTTATACATCTCATCCATCCTTTCAATATTTTTCTTTGTAGTTTCATGCATCTTAAGAATGAATTCAGATCGCTGTGTAGCATCAAAATTTATAGTTTCAGAAGGAGGCAAAGGTAATAAATCAATAGGAGCACGGGGATTGAAACCATACACTACCTGGAATGGGCTTACCTTTGTAGCAGAGTGAACTGACCTGTTGTAAGCAAATTCTATATGTGGTAAACAATCCTCCCAACCCTTTAAATTTGTTTTTAAGACAGCCCGCAACATAGTGGATAGAGTACGATTTACTACCTCAGTTTGTCCATCGGTTTGTGGTTGACATGTGGTTGAAAACAGCAGCTTGGTTCCCAATTTATACCACAAAGTTCTCCAAAAATGACTTCAAAATTTTGCATCACGATCAGAAACAATGGTATTTGGCACACCATGTAAACGAATAGTTTCCATCATAAACAAATCAGCAATGTGTGAGGCATTATCATTCTTATGACAAGGTATGAAATGTGCCATTTTGGAGAAACGATCAACAACCACAAAAATACTATCCCTCCCCCTCTTAGTCCTAGGCAATCCCAAAACAAAATCCGTGGAAATATCCTGCCAAGGTACACTAGGAACAGGAACAGGCATATAAACACCATGTGGGTTAAGTCGAGACTTAGCTTTATTGCAAGTAGTGCATCGTGACACGTAGCGCTCGACATCGCGTCTCATCTTTGGGCAAAAGAAGTGTATGGCCAGCACGTTCTCAGTTTTCTTTACTCCAAAATGTCCCATCAAACCTCCTCCATGTGCTTCCTGCAAAAGTAATAGGTGAATGGAACTAGCAGGAACACATAGCTTGTTAGCACGATAGAGGAGGTCCTCCCGTAGTACATATTTATTCCAAGTTCTTCCTTCTCTACAATTTTCAAAGGTATGTTTGAAGTCCAAATCAGTAGGATATAATCCTTTTATTGTTTCCAAACCAAATATTTTATGATCAAGTTGGACAGCATGGTGTAACGTCTAGATAATGCATCTGCAATAACATTCTCCTTCCCTTTCTTATCTTAATGATGTACAGAAACGATTCTATGAATTCAATCCATTTAGCATGTTGTTTATTCAGATTGGTTTGACACTTAAGATACTTCAAAGATTCATAATCGGAATGTATGATGAACTCCTTAGACCACAGGTAATGTTGCCAAGTTTGTAGAACTCGCACTAAGGCATACAATTCCTTATCATAACTAGAATAATTCAGAGAAGGACCATGCAATTTTTCACTAAAGAATGCAACGGGTTTACCTCCTTGTATGAGAACACCTCCAATACCAATGCCGCTTGCATCACATTCTAGCTCAAATGTCTTGTCAAATCAGGAAGTTGTAGCAATGGTGCTTGTGTAAGCTTTGATTTGAGAACATCAAAAGCTTGTTGCTGATGTTCGCCCCATCGAAACTGCGTGACGGTCGATGGAGTTGGCCAGCTAGTGATCGCTACAATTTTTGCCTCATCCATCTCAATTCCCTGCGATGAAACGACATATCCAAGAAACGAAACTCGATTGGTGCAAAAGACGCACTTTTCGAGTTTACCAAACAAACGTGCATCTCTCAAGACACTGAAAACAGCACGCAAATGATTAAGATGTTCGTCATATGACTTGCTGTAAATGAGGATATCATCGAAGTAAACCACCTCAAATTTTCCAATAAAAGGACGTAAAACCTCGTTCATTAATCGCATAAAAGTGCTAGGTACATTAGTTAAACCAAAAGGCATTACTAACCACAAATAAAGTCCAAACTTGGTTTTAAATGCAGTTTTCCATTCATCTCCTAGTGCCAATCTAATTTGGTGGTAACCACTATGCATGTCAATTTTTGTGAAAATAATAGCACCACTCAATTCATCAAGCATGTCGTCTAAGCGAGGAATAGGATAACGATATCGAATAGTGATGTTATTAATCGCTCTACAATCAACACACATGCGCCAGCTACCATCTTTCTTAGGAACCAAAAGAACAGGAACAGAACAAGGACTAAGCCTTTCACGAATATACCCACGGATCAAAAGATCTTGAACTTGTCGCTGAATTTCCCTTGTCTCTTCCGGATTCGTCCTGTATGCCGCATGATTTGGCAAACTTGCCCCTGGAATCAAGTGGATCTTATGTTCAATGCCCCTCATAGGTGGTAATCCAGGGGATATCTCGGGGGAAAAACATCCGCAAAATCCTGCAAAAGGTTAGCAACAGCAGGGGGCAATGAAATGGACACTTCATGAATTGAAAACATGGCTTCTTTGCATACTAAAGCGTAGTACATCCCCTTGGTATTAAATAAATCAGCAAGGTCAGATTTAGTTGTGAGCAACGAAGGTGATTTTAACTTAATTACTTGCTGTTTTTCAGAGTCTAGTGATTTTGTTGCCTTATCATCACGTGTTTTACTTTTCTCAAAATGTACAATTTTAGCAGGAGTCATAGGAAGCAAAGTGATTTTCTTTCCTTTATGCATCAGAGTATATTTATTAGTTCTACCATGATGAATAGCATCCGTATCAAATTCACAAGGATGTCCCAACAAAAGAGAACAAGCATCCATAGGTACGACATCAAAATCAGCAAAATCATGGTAAGAACCAATCAAAAAATGTACCCTCGCTGTTTGTGTTGCCCTAACGTTACCGCTATTGTTGAACCACTGAATGTGGTATGGATGAGGGTGTGCTCTTGTTGTCAACCCAAGTTTATTGACCACATCCGTGTTCACCAAGTTGTTGCAGCTGCCTCCGTCAATTATAGTGTGCACGCGGCAGTCCTTGACGATAAGAAACATGTGGAAAAGATTGTGTCGTTGTAGCTTGTCATCCGCCTCAACTTTGGAGCTCAAAGCACGCTGCACAATTATGCTTCTATAATTTTACGTTGCTGCAGTACCAAGTACCTCTTCATCTGTGCTATAGTAGTCATCTTTTGGTCCTGCAACGTTAGTAGCAAGAGAATATTCATCTTCAACATCCGAAGTACTATCATACCCGCCATCATCTCGTGCTATGTATGCTCGTTTGCTAGGGCAATCTTTCATCACATGACCAACTCCCTGGCAGCGGTGACACTTAATGTTGGAAGTTAAATTCGTGGAAGGAGTGGAAGACATAGGCTTGAATGGTGTCGTCTTGCTGCCCTCCGGCGCGTGAGGAAATGGAGCAGTAGATGAAGTTCGTTGGCCACCATTGGATGGTGTAGTGGCAGTAGGAAAACTCGAAGATGGTGCTTTTTTGGATGGTGTAGATGTTGAACGTGGTGTAAATGTGCTCCTCATGCGTTGGCGTTGCTGCTGTTGGCGGCCCTGCAATTCTTTTTCTGCCAACATAGCCAGCTGAAATAATCTGTTAACAGTATCATATTCCTTATAATCAACAATGTCCTGAATTTCATGCCTCAACCCCCCCATAAAAACGAGCTATTTTATCATCCATGTCCTCTACTACCCCACAGCGCAACATACCCTTTTGTAACTCTTGATAATACTCCTCTACGGAGATGTTACCTTGGTCTAAGCGCTGCAATTTTTTGTGAAGGTCCCGCTGAAAAGAAGGAGGAACAAAACGAACACGCATAGCTTCCTTTAATCTATACCATGTTGAAGGATCAGTTCTAGTTTTAACAAGTTCATTCCACCATATGATAGCAAAATCCTTAAACTCACTAGTGGCTTGACGAACTCTATGTTGTTCAGGAACAAGGTGGGCATTAAATTTCTGCTCTACTGTCATCTCCCAATCAAGATATGCCTCAGCATCATAAGCACCAGAAAAAGAGGGTATAGTAAATTTGACTTTAGCAAAAGGATCATAAATAGGGCGATTAAAATTGTTATGACAATCATTGTAATTATAAAGATTAGTACCTCCCATACCTCATAGATAACGTGGAAGTCATGGTTGATTGTTATGATCTTCCATATTATAAGCATTGTCTTCACGATCCTCAGCGAGAGGCAGCCGCACCTCAAGAGTATCCATCCGAACAACAAGATCAGCAAGTTGGCGATTCAAGGTCGTCAATGACGCCTCTGTCGATGCTTGGGTTTTGGTGAACATATCTGTCATTTCCCTCATCATGTCATGCAACTCAGCATGTTGAACACATTCATCATCTCTTTTATCTCCTGCCATTGTTAGTAGTAAACAAAAGACAATAAAAAGATGTTACCCCTATCAACTACAAAGGATAGTGGCAATGTGAAAAGTGGAAGGAAGGAAACAATCTCTCTGTCTCAAGCGTCTTACCACGCTCTTACAAGTGTTCTTACCGATACAGCAGGTGGTAAACGGTGGACGGTGAGAACCAATGAAGCGTGGAGTGATTGCAAAAGGTATCTGTTATGCTCAAGAGGAAAAGTGGAGCTTGGATGGCACAATATAGTGGCTAATAAGCAAAGAAAATCGTTAACAGCAAAACAAAGTTGAATAAGTATTCAATGTAGGAACTGTTGCTGGTTAACAAGTGTTCTAGGCCTAGCACAACACAAGGCGGTAGAGAGGCAAATAGAAGATCAGGAAGATATAAGCAACAAGTACAGCACAAGTGTATGGCCAACTGTTTCAAGTGTGTGCTGTCAATGCTTTAATATTTGTGCTCTATTCGTTATTATTTTCTTTTTTTTTATAAATATTTTTCTGATATTTTTTGTTTACTTGAGAGCACAAAAATAGGAAGCACACAACTTTGCAGCTCAATTGGATGTAAGATGTGGCCTATAGAAAATCAGGAAGATTCTTTAAAATTTGTGCTGAAACTTCGGAGGCCGGATAGTCTATCTTTTGAGGGGAATTTCGCCAAACAAATTTCGCCGAACACGGCAAAGCGGCGGAAAATCAGTTGCCAAATTTTGAGTAGATCAATTTGAAAAAAATTGCCCGATCTCGAGTTCGTATGCAAAAGTTATGACCGTTTTAAGGTAGGCTACCCGAGTTACTGTTTTTTTATGTTGATTCAAACTCGGTTTTGAAAAAGGTCTCGCAATAGGATGTGCAAAAAAATCGGAATTTAGCAACGACGGCTGATGGGATGTTGTGTGATGAATCAAGGAGGACTGGCACAATTGTTTGTCACCTGTTCTAGGGCTGCGATGCGGGAGTTCACGCAAGGCGGCTACCTAGGGCAAACCGATGATCTTGGTGGCTCGGTTTGTTGTTTAGGGATTGTGGAATAGGTGAGCAGCAAGAAAAACAAGGAAGAAAAATGATAACTACGACCCAAAAACACAAAGCTAAACCAGCAACAAGACTCGACCACACGAATGTAAACTCAACAATTCAAACTGAAAAACGAAAACTTGCAGGCACTATAGTCTAGGAATCTGTAACACGATATGTTTTTTTGTGGCTTTTTCTGTGGACTCTAGGTATGAAAAACAAAAAACTAATCTAGTGGGAAATCAAATACCTCACGGTCAATCTGAAATCTGACACCAAATGATGAGTTGTTTAGGCCCGATCTTTCAAAAGGTAGGTCGATTGAAATGGAGATCTCGACGTTCATGATCCGAGGAACTCGAGCAGACCTGAACACCCCTGCAATCACTACACCACTGCTCCATTCGTTATCAACCGTGATTCACACGCTTGACCTCGCCAAGAAGGCTATCCCTGCAGGTGCAACCGAGAACACAAGCAAGAATGATGAAGATGCAATCTGAAATTGCGAAATTGTGGTCTCACAAACCGTAGAACGGTGGAAGTGTTTAATCTAAGCAAAACCCACCAAATATGGCCGGCAGCTGCAGTATTTAAAGGCTAGGGTTCGACCATAAGACCCTTAAACGCGTCCCTAATGGACTCATACGGGATACAAGGCCCAAAAGCCCAATATGGTGGTGCAACACCGGACAGAACTCCGAATTCAACTTGTTTCGATAACTCCCAATGACTCCCGCAGAATTTTAATGTGGGACCAGAACCATTGGAAAGTTTATCTTCTCATCTTTCCATGCATATGTAGAACATCAAAAACGGAGTCCGTATGCATCCTGGCCGTCTGTTTTAAGATGTAATGCTCCTAGACTCCGAGTTGAACTCGAGTCCGAGTTGGTGACTGTTTCCACGGACCACGACGGATCATGGGACACGTGGCAGCTCGAGAGCCCTCCTCAGAGGGAGGAGGCTCAGAGACCGGGCACATGTGGCAGCTCCAAAACTCACCTCAGTGGGGAGGCTGGGTCCGGGGCCAAGGGCACGTGTCGGCTTCGGAGCACTCCTCAGCAGTGAGGAGGTTTAGAGCCCACATACACGTAGCAGCTCCGGACCTCACCTCAGTGGGGAGGCTTGGTCCGCGGCCAGGGTCACGTGCCGGCTCCAGGTGTCCTCCTCATAAAGGAGGAGGTTCAGAGCCCACATACATGTGACAGCATCGAACATCACCTCAGCGGGGAGGCTTGGTCCGGTGCCAAGGGAACGTATCGGCTCCGGAGCCCTCCTCAGAAGGGAGGAGATTCAGAGCCCAGATACACATGGCAGCTCCGGACCTCACCTCAGCGGGGAGGCTTGGTCCGGAGCCAATGGCACGTGTAGGCTCCGGAACCCTCCTCAGCAGGGAGGAGGTTCAGAGCCTAGATACACGTGGCAGCTCCGGACCTCACCTCAGCAGAGAGGCATGGTTTGAGGCCAAGTGCTCATGTCGGCTCTTGAGCCCTCCTTAGCAAGAACGAGGTTCAGAGCCCAGATACACGTGGCAATTCCGGACCTCACCTCAGCAGGGAGGCTTGGTCTGGAGTCAAAGGCACGTGTTGGCTCCGGAGCCCTCCTCAGCAGGGAGGAGGTTCAGAGCCCAGATACACGTGGCAGCTCCGGACCTCACCTCAGCGGGGAGGCTTGGTCTAGGGTCAAGGGCACGTGTCGGCTCCGGAGCCCTCCTCGGCAGGGAGGAGGTTCAGAGCCCACATACACATGGCAGCTCCGAACCTCACCTCAGCGGGGAGGCTTGGTCCGGGGTCAAGGGTACGTGTCGTCTCCGGAGCCCTCCTTAGCAGGGAGGAGGTTTAAAGCCCACATACACGTGGCAGCTATGGACCTCACCTCAGCAGGGAGGCTTCGTCCGGGGCCAAGGGCACATGTCGGCTCCGGAGCCCTCCTCAGCAGGGAGGAGGTTCAGAGCCCACATACACGTGGCAGCTCCGGACCTCACCTCAGCGTGGAGGATCGGTCCGGGGCCAAGGGCACGTGTCGACTCAAGAGCCTAGGCGCACGTGACAGCCCCGGGGTCGATCCGGAGGCCAAGGACATGTGGCCACCCTAGTGCCTGCCTCAGTAGGGAGGTGGGGCCTCGGATGTCTTCAACCCTCCACGTGGGGGTACCCGGTCTGCAGGGTATCAACAGTGGCCCCCGGGCCAATCTCAGGGGATGATGAGTTGTTTAGGCCCGATCTCTTCCGAAAGGTAGGTCGATTGAAGTGGAGATCTCGACGTTGATGATCCAAGGAACTCGAGCAGACCTGAACACCCCTGCAATCACTACACCACTGCTCTGTTGGTTATCAACCGTGCTTCACACGCTTGACCTCGCACAGAAGGCTATCCCTGCAGGTGCAACCGAGAACACAAGCAAGAACGACGAAGATGCAATATGAAATTGCGAAATTGGGGTCTCAAAAACCGTAGAACGGTGAAAGTGTTTAATCTAAGCAAAACCCACCAAATATGGCCGGTTGCTGCAGTATTTATAGGCTAGGGTTCGACCATAAGATCCTTAGACGCGTCCCCAATGGACTCATACGGGATACAAGGCCCAAAAGCCCAATACGGTGGTGCAACACCGGACAGAACTCTGAATTCAACTTGTTTCGACAACTCCAAAAGACTCCCGGCAAATTTTAATGTGGGACCAGAACCATTGGAAAGTTTATCTTCTCATCTTTCCGTGCATATGTAGAACGTCAAAAATGGAGTCCATATGCATCCTGGGCGTCCGTTTTAAGATGTACTGCTCCTGGACTCCGAGTTCAACTCGAGTCCGAGTTGGTGACTGTTTCCATCAACTTGTGGACGTCCCATTTGATTCTCCACGTCCCCAAATCCCCCTCCCTTTACTTGTTGATCATGTCCATGGTTCCTAATAACAATTAAATCATTCAATAGCAATCCATTCTCAAAATCACATGGGTAGGAAGTTAGGAACGAGTTCACCTACTGATTTAGTAACCGTGCTCGTCCTCTTGTGATTGGTCCTTGTATATCAATGTGAGTATCCACTGTTGTGATGTCCTCATCAGGGGAGAAACCTATCCCGTAGGTGGGGACTCCATCTTTCCCGCGTGGTAGCTTTGAACCTGCACTTTGGAAGCCGAAGTGGAAGCAAGATTCTAGTGTGGTGGGTGTGTAGTTGTACCTAGTAGACGAAAAGGCTGCACTTCCTTGCATAACGGGCGTACTCGACAGCCGAAACGACAGCACGTCATCGGCGTAGTGGACGTGTGTCTGCTCTTGACTGGTGGGTCGTGGCGACGTGCTCGAGGGATCGTCCAGGGGTATTTACTACAGCAGTCCTCGGGTCGACCACTGCAGTTCCACCGCGCAGCTTTTATCGGTTACCGTTGGATGTTCCCGAGAAGTCACCAGCCTGGACCCTGATGTCTAACGGGTGAACCTGGGTCCCATCCATCATTGGGGAGGCGGGCAGCGCACGGCGGTGGAAACCCAAATGTCGCACCTACTGCCCTCCTGGAGGTTGCAGATGTAGAAAAGGAAGCCTTCCGGAGAAGGGTGGTTCCTTTCTGCCTCTTGCGATCTTCGTCTTCCTCTTTCGCGCTTGAAGCCTCCACTCACCAGTGCTCTCAACCTTCTCTCGCCGCCATGGCTTCTGGCCTCCGTTCTTCCCTGCTTCACACTGATGGTGACATCAGGCTCGTGAGGCGCCTGCTCGGCTGGCAGTCGGCCACATTTGACGGAAAGATCCATCGCGGGAGGGTCCCGCTGACCGACATGCAGCCCAGTGAGGTGGTTCTCTTCACCTCATACGTGTTGTCCGGGTTCGCGCTCCCAGCATCGTCCTTCCTCCTCACCCTGCAAGAGGTGTATGGGATCCAACTCCAGCACCTCATGCCACATGCCCTCGCACTAGTTGCCGTCTTCGTCCACTTTTTCGACAATTTTATGTGCGTGCGGCTTTCGGTGTGGCTCTTTAGGGTGTTATTCTCCTTGAGGGCCTCAGGGAGAAGCACAAGCCACCTGGGGCATTACTATTTCCAGCATCTAGGGAGGAACTCCGCACGATGCATCGTGCCCTTCTCTCCTAGGAAGTGGGAGCACTGGAGGGAGGACTGGGTGATCGTCTATACTGACGTCCACGACAGTGTCACACCCGGTTTCTCCGAAGAACAACCGAGTGAATATCACATGTATGCCAGGATCATTTTCTCATACATGTGATGACAAATAGTGAATCATCATTTATTACAAGCCAGGTGTCGAATAAGTCTTACATAGCATATGTCTCGATGGACGATAATAACTTCATAACAAGTAAATAAAATAGCAGCGGAATATTATTCTTGTGGGCTCCATCACAGGCGTTGCCCGGGGGTCTCTATGAACCTAGAAACCTTCTTCGGGTCCAAAGTCTTGGTCATTATACACCACCTCATTATCTTGACCTGAGCAGCAATATAAACCAACAAAATATGCAAGGTTGAGTACCGATTGTACTCAGCAAGTGTGGGGAAGTTATGTCATGCATGGCTAGAACAAGGAGAGGTTGAACTCATGGTTAAAGCACTACACAATTAATACCTATCACCTTAGCTTATTAAGCACCTACATTACTACACAGGTGAAATGGTCCCAAGCTCCCATACCATCATCATAATCAAATAACCATAACATCATTTCCAATGTTAAGCTCCCCGCTTAACATCCACAACTTCCAAAACCATCACTCCTCTAATCATGAATAAGTCCAAGCCGCTCTTGACCGTGAGCACGGCTGTCAAGACAGTTTTGACTCTGTAGAGTTTGTACCACTGTACCCACATGTAGTGATTTCATCCCCCGTTGTCGAGTGGACTAAAAGAACCTCCATTATGACAGTGGCTACGAACCACATTCACACTTCCCAGGTGTGTAGCCAGGAGATCACTACGAAGCCTTTACAAAGGGATTCCCGACGAGCGTGGGCCCACTGAGGTTTCACCCCCAACAGCATACAAGAGGCTCCAACCCCGCTGCAGTGGCCCCCTCTTGAGCCTTGCGGTTCATATGGTAGTCCAGCTGACACCTATTCCCCGCACCATCCAACACACCCATACTACGCCGGGGATACACCTAATTAATTGGCCAAGCTGCCCCATCTCAGCATGTGGTTGGCACTGTAAAGCCAGGTTACATGCTCCATGAACCGGTCCTTAGGATCTAGGCAAGTACTAAACACAAACCCGAGTCTCGTGCACCCAGCACACAACCAAAACATCCAACTTGCCTTGATCCCTACCTCTACATAACTCACAATATCTCATTCAAGAGTATGGTAAAATAAACTGATGATCTCATATCTCAAATATCCCATTCTAAGCATGACTAAGCATATGCATGATAATAAATGACATGACAAAATGAATCCCAACCCAAGCTACAAGGAAACAAGGTAATGCAATTCTAGGGAAACATCCTAACATGGGTTTCATATTTCAATTGACAATGCAAATAATTCTACCTACACATCCTAGTATAGGATCAAAGTGGTCAAGGACACTTGCCTCCTTCCTGCTGCTCTTGGAATGGGAAGTCCTGATCTTGGAAAGGAATAAATTGCTCTTGAGCAGGTTCTACATCATACCATCACACATAGCAAAAGAAAAACAACAATCCATAAGACATAGTTCACACTTCCACTTCATACAAACCACACATTCACATTTATGAAAGTCATTCACCATTATATGTGTTGTGGTTACTCTATGTGTGTTGATTTGTGGCTTGCATGCACTTTTAATCATGTGTATATGATTCCTACTTTTGTGTTCACATTTATACTTACCTACTATACATATATGAGTTTCCAATTTAAATAAATGTCTTATATTCAACTACTACACCTTTTTACTACCAAGTATGTATGAAAGGTATTTTTCTGCTCCATATGTGCCTTCAGAATTTCTACCAACCCTAAACTGAATTCTTTGGATTTTAGAAACTTCATTTATCATTTACTAGTTGCTATATTTTCAGATTTATTTCTTATGCTTAAATGTGAGCTTTATTATGAAAATAACAAAATACATCATCTAAACAGAATAGGTTCTGATATAAAATATTTACTAATATATTTTTGCCCTTTTCCTCTGATGTAAACTATTTTACATTTATTTTCCCAATTTTCTAGAACTATTCTTTACTTAAAAATGTGTCCCTAAATGTGAATAATAAATTAAACAGATTCAATTCAGCCCAAAATATGTTTTTATCTCACTCCAAAGTTTCCTAAATACTGAGAAAGTCTTTAATTAAATTTTGACAATATGTTTGTCCCACTTTTTAATTTTTAAACACTAGCAACATATTCAATTTCCTAAATTAAATACTAAACAGGGCTAAAAAGGTAAACTCACCCCACTACAGGGTCTATAATATTATTTTCAGAATTTCCAGGGGTCTAGCTACACTTATCAGAGGAGTTTTTCCTAATTTTTATTAAGTCCAGGGGCTAAAACTGATTTTTAAATGAATTTACATGATTTTCTAAAGTTCCAGGGGCTAGATCAGAAGTTTCCGGGGCTAGCTCTTATTTCCCGAGAACCCCAGGGGGTAGCACGTAAGATTTCCAGTCTTTATAACGTGGGGCTGACGTGGACCGTCTGATTTTAAACCGACGGCTGAGATTATAACGTCGAACCGGTACGCGGAGATTTAAACCCTACCGTGCGATTTAAAATAAACGGCGCACAAGCGGCCACGTCGCTCTGACCGGGCGCGGGCGGCGGGAAGCGGCAATCTCGCCGGAGACTTTCAGATTTTCGAGAATTCTTCCTAGAACTGTGATTTTATGGTATAGATTGGTGGAGGGGAGGTCGGGGATCTCACCTCGGGGGTTTTCTTGAGCTCGGAGGTCCTGGAAGTTGATCGGCGACGAGGTCCGAGGTGAATTCACGGCGAGGCTCGTCGGCGCTGTGTTTACACCGCAAGTCACTGAGTTTTCTGCACCTGCAAGGTTCCCCGGAGGTGGTGGATCAAGACCAGCGAGTTAGATCGGAATTTCCGAGCTTAGATCGGCCAGAATTCGCCGGAGAAGTCTCGGCTCTCACCGGAGAAAAATCGGCGGATCGCGTGGGAAAAACAGAACGAGGCCGGGGATTTTATAGACGGGGGAGGGCGGCTGGTTGGTTTAGATCGAGTTTGTGTCGCCCCCGAGCGGAATTCAGCTGGGATTCATAGAAATCCCGATCGGTTTTGATTCGGGTGAGAGAGTCCGGCGCTGGCGCGAGGTAGAAGAAGATCTGGCGGGCCCCGCCTGTCAGTGAGTGGAAAGGGCGCGCGCGGCTGCGGGCTGGCGCGGGTGCTAGGTGGGCCGGCTGGTGGGTTTCGGCCCACTGGCCGGTTTTTTTTCTGTTTTCCTTTTTCTTTTTCTATTTCTTTTCTGTTTTGAGTTTAATTTGAATTCCAGTTTGAATTTGAATTTTTGGAAAACATGCAACACGTCCAAAAATTTTTAAATTCCCCTCTTAACATGATTTAGGTTCTTAACAAGATTTTTGGGGTGTTACAGCTCTACCCCCCTTAAAAGAAATCTCGTCCTCGAGATTGGTGATTCTAAGAAAACAATTCCGGAAATTGTGCCTTGAGCTCATCTTCCCGCTCCCAGTTGGCTTCCTCTTCTGAGTGATGCTTCCACTGCAACTTGCACATCCGGATTCTTTTATTTCTGGTGAGGCGTTCCATTGTCTCCAAAATCTTGTATGGTTGCTCGGCATAAGACAAATCCTCAGCTACGTCCACTTCATTCATGGGTAACACCTCTTCAGCCGTCCTCAGGCATTTCTTGAGTTGTGACACATGGAATACATCGTGCACATCCGATAGACGAGCCGGTAACTCTAGTTGATACGCCACTTCGCCTTTCCTTTCCAAAACTTGAAAGGGTCCGATGTATCGAGGTGACAACTTCCCTTTCACCTTGAACCGACGAAGTCCTCTGATAGGGGACACCTTGAGATAGACATAGTCTCCCATGTTGAAAACGAGCTCTCTTCTTCGTACATCGGCATAGCTCTTTTGGCGTGTTTGTGCTATCCTCAAGTTATTGCGAATTTCCCTCACCTTCGCCTCGGCTTCTTGTAGTACTTCTGGACCAAACACTTTACTTTCCCCTATTTGGTTCCAAAATAGGGGAGTTATGCACTTCCTCCCGTACAAAGCTTCAAACGGTGACATCTTCATACTAGCTTGATAGCTGTTGTTATAGGAAAACTCCGCATATGGTAAGTTCTTATCCCAACTCCGATTGTTTTTGAGTGCACAAGCTCTCAGCATATCCTCAAGGATCTGATTGGTTCTTTCCGTCTGCCTGTCGGTTTGGGGATGATAGGCAGAGCTGAAATTCAAATGGGTTCCCATGGTTTCATGCAACTTCTGCCAGAACCTTGAGGTGAACTGTGTCCCTCGATCCGACACTATCTTCTTTGGCACTCCATGGTAACACACGATCGTTGACATGTACAACTCTACCAATTTGGATCCGCTATAGCTTTCCTTCACGGGGATGAAGTGAGCTACCTTGGTTAGCCTATCAATGATGTCCCATATCAAATCATACCCTGATTGGGTCCTAGGCAATCCCACGATGAAATCCATGCTGATTTCTTCCCATTTCCATTCAGGCACTTTGAGTGGTTGCAATAATCCCGTGGGTCATTGATGTTCTGCTTTCACCAACTGACATATGTCACATAGGGCAACATGTTCCGCGACATCGCGCTTCATGCCATACCACCAATACCTGCTCTTGAGGTCCTGGTACATCTTCGTACTCCCAGGATGAATGGAATAGTCAGAATCGTGAGCTTCCCTCAAAATCAATTCACGGATCTTCTTTACTTCAGGCACACATATTCTTTTCCCGTGCCACACCGTTCCTTGTTCATCCTCTCTAAAACCCGGAGCTTTATTTTCCTTGATGAGTTGTCTGATCTCTTGTATCTTCTCATCATTCTTTTGACCCTCGCGTATGTCTCGCTCTAGTGTGGAGTCCACTTCCATGGCGATGGCTTCACCACTATTTACTAGGCATAGATTGAGCCTCATAACCTCGTCTTTCAATTCTGCCTGCATGTCCTTCAAGCTCAACTTATTGACCTGCACTTTCCGACTCAAAGCATCGGCCACGACGTTTGCTTTCCCGGGATGATAGTTGATGCCCACATCAAAGTCATTGATTAGCTCTAACCATCTCCTTTGTCTGAGGTTGAGATCTGGCTGTGTGAAAATGTACTTCAAACTCTTATGATCCGTATATATCTCGGTCCTCTTCCCCATCAAATAGTGCTGCCAAATTTTCAACGCGTGTACCACTGCGGCTAGTTCTAAGTCATGTGTAGGATAGTTTTTCTCGTGCTTCCAAAGCTGCCGGGATGCATATGCCACGACATGCCCTTCTTGCATGAGAACACATCCCAACCCATTTCCAGAGGCATCGCAGTACACTGTGAAATTCTTCTGCATATCTGGCATAACCAACACTGGGGCTATGGTCAATCTTTTCTTTAGCTCCTGAAAACTCGTCTCGCACTGTGGCGTCCATGTGAATGTGATTCCCTTCTCCAACAGTTTGGTGAGGGGTCTCGAGATCTTGGAGAATCCCTCAATAAACCGTCGATAGTATCCAGCCAATCCCAAGAAGCTTCAAACTTCCCCAACATTTTCAAGGGTCTTGCACTTCTGTATATCCTCGATTTTGGCAGGATCCACGGAGATTCCTCCCTCCAAGATTATATGTCCTAAGAAGGGAACTCTCTTCAGCCAAAACTCACACTTGCTCAACTTGGCATATAGTTGGTGTTCTCTTAGCCTCTGCAACACCAACCTTAGATGTTTCTCATGTTCTTCTTCATCTTTGGAGAAGACAAGAATGTCATCTATGAAAACCACCACAAATTTGTCCAGATATTCCATGAATACCTTGTTCATGAGATACATGAAGTATGTCGGGGCATTAGTTAGCCCGAAAGGCATGACAGTGTATTCATACAGTCCGTACCGAGATACGAAAGCTGTCTTGGGAATATCAGATTGCCTTATCTTGAGTTGGTGGTATCCCGACCTGAGATGAATTTTCGAGAACACATAAGCTCCCCTCAACTGATCAAACAAGTCTTCAATGCGGGGTAATGGGTACTTGTTCTTGATGGTTACCTCATTCAAGGCACGGTAATCCACGCATAACCTTTGGGTTCCGTCCTTCTTGGGCACAAATATCACCGGTGCTCCCCATGGTGAGGAACTAGGGCGAATATACCCCTTCTCCGTCAATTCTCTCAAATGATCCTTGAGTTCTTCTAGCTGCTTGGAGTCCATCTGATAAGGTCTCTTGTATATCGGGGCTGTTCCAGGCACTAGCTCAATTGCAAATTCCACTTCACGATCGGGAGGCATACCTGGCAATTCTTCCGGAAAAACATCTGGATATTCCCGGATAATCCTGATCTCCTCCACTTTCACCTCAACTTGATTTAATTTAATGTCCCTCCTAGGCTCTTGTATTGTTATAAACTTTACTCTTGTGCCACTAGGGTGAGTTAGTTCCACCATTCTGGTCGAACAATGGATGATTCCTTTATGTTTTGTCAACCAATCCATACCCAAGATAATATCTATCCCTTGTGAATCTATCACTATGAGGTTGGCAGTAAACACTACCCCATTAATGTCTAGATTCACCTTGGGACACACTTGTCTTGTCCTTATTTCTCCACCTGGAGAGTTTACTGCTAGCATATAATTCATTTGTGTGGTTGCTAGGTCATGCTTCTTAACAAACCCTTGAGCAATGAATGAGTGGGTAGCACCAGAATCAAACAGTAGGGTTGCAAGGTGTAAATTGGCAGGAAACTTACCAACTACCACGTCGGGTGCCTCTTGCGCTTCCTCCATAGTGACGTGGTTCACCCGTCCTCGCATCACATTCTGCTGTTGTGGCTGTGCTGGTGCTGCCGGAGGCCTGTAGTTCGGGTTGTACCCTCTTGGTGCTGAGTAGGGTACCGCAGCACGGTTCGTCTGCCCTGCTGGTTGCTGCATCAGACGGGGGCGGGTGTTGCTACCCGAGGCTTGATGTGACCAACCGTCCTTCCTCTTATTCTCATTTTCCAAGGCCTTTAGCTTCCTTTCTACCACAAATGCTCTGTCCACCATCTTTTGGAAGCTTTCATACTCATTTGAGGACATTGCACACTGCATCTCCGCGGTAAGTCCCTCCACGAAACAATCTTGTTTCTGCTCATCAGTCTCTATGTCCCGTGGGGCATAACGGGATAGTTGAGTAAATTTAGTGAGGTATTCCCTCACCGTCATGTTTCCCTGCTGCAGTCCCAAAAACTCCTTCCTCTTGTTTTTGAGTTCACCTCTTGGGATGTAATGGTTGCGGAAGCTACGCTTGAACTCTTCCCAAGTGATGTTTTCAGGGTCATGATGGGCGGCCACGTAGGCGGTCCACCAATCAGCAGCAGGTTCATGCAATTGATGAGAGGCAAACAGCACCCTCTCATACCCTTGGCACTGTATAATCCTCATCTTTGAACTCCATTCTTCCCTCTTCTCACGGATGGTCCTGGTGGAGTTATAGTGGATGATTAGCTTGCCCGTATTGCCGGCGGCTTCGAGCATACGTCGAAGATGGCGGAACAAGCCTCCTACTGCCAATCCGTAGGAAAGGTACGTCACCGGACGGCTCTCCTCTCTTTCGGCAAGGGCAACTACGGGAACTCTCCCTCCTATGGACTTGCGAGCGGTGCGAATCATGCGAACCATCTAAAACAAAAAGCATTTAAACTTAGGTTAGTTAAACTTTTTAAACAAAAATCCTATTTTGACTGAAAATTGGGGTAAGATGAAGAAAGCGAATCATTAAATAACACTTTTTAACACACACCTTGTAAAAATAGTTTTTAAGAAAATAGGGCCCTTAAATACGTCCATTTCTACCTAGGTCCACGTTCCTACGGGCAACCTTGGCTCTGATACCACTTCTATCACACCCGGTTTCTCCGAAGAACAACCGAGTGAATATCACATGTATGCCAGGATCATTTTCTCATACATGTGATTACAAATAGTGAAGCATCATTTATTACAAGCCAGGTGTCGAATAAGTCTTACATATCATATGTCTCGATGGACGATAATAAGTTCATAACAAGTAAATAAAATAGCAGCGGAATATTATTCTTGTGGGCTCCATCACAGGCGTTGCCCGGGGGTCCCTATGAACCTAGAAACCTTCTTCGGGTCCAAAGTCTTGGTCATTATACACCACCTCATTATCTTGACCTGAGCAGCAATATAAACCAACAAAATATGCAAGGTTGAGTACCGATGGTACTCAGCAAGTGTGGGAAAGTTATGTCATGCATGGCTAGAACAAGGAGAGGTTGAACTCATGGTTAAAGCACTACGCAATTAATACCTATCACCTTAGATTATTAAGCACCTACATTACTACACAGGTGAAATGGTCCCAAGCTCCCATACCATCATCATAATCAAATAACCATAACATCATTTCCAATGTTAAGCTCCCCGCTTAACATCCACAACTTCCAAAACCATCACTCCTCTAATCATGAATAAGTCCAAGCCGCTCTTGACCATGAGCACGGCTGTCATGACAGTTTTGACTCTGCAAAGTTTGTACCACTGTACCCACATGTAGTGATTTCATCCCCCGTTGCTGGGTGGACTAAAAGAACCTCCATTATGCCAGTGGCTACGAACCACATTCACACTTCCCAGGTGTGTAGCCTGGAGATCACTACGAAGCCTTTACAAAGGGATTCCCGACGAGCGTGGGCCCACTGAGGTTTCACCCCTAACAGCATACAAGAGGCTCCAACCCCGCTGCAGTGGCCCCCTCTTGAGCCTTGCGGTTCATATGGTAGTCCAGCTGACACCTATTCCCTGCACCATCCAACACACTCATACTACGCCGGGGATACACCTAATTAATTGGCCAAACTGCCCCATCTCAGTATGTGGTTGACCTTGTAAAGCCAGGTTACATGCTCCATGAACCGGTCCTTAGGATCCAGGCAAGTACTAAACACAAACCCGAGTCTCGTGCACCCAGCACACAACCAAAACATCCAACTTGCCTTGATCCCTACCTCTACATAACTCACAATATCTCATTCAAGAGTATGGTAAAATAAACTGATGATCTCATATCCCAAATATCCCATTCTAAGCATGACTAAGCATATGCATGATAATAAATGACATGACAAAATGAATCCCAACCCAAGCTACAAGGAAACAAGGTAATGCAATTCTAGGGAAACATCCTAGCATGGGTTTCATATTTCAATTGACAATGCAAATAATTCTACCTACACATCCTAGTATAGGATCAAAGTGGTCAAGGACACTTGCCTCCTTCCTGCTGCTCTTGGAATGGGTAGTCCTGATCTTGGAAAGGAATAACTTGCTCTTGAGCAGGTTCTACATACCATCACACATAGCAAAAGAAAAACAACAATCCATAAGACATAGTTCACACTTCCACTTCATACAAACCACACATTCACATTTATGAAAGTCATTCACCATTATATGTGTTGTGGTTACTCTATGTGTGTTGATTTGTGGCTTGCATGCACTTTTAATCATGTGTATATGATTCCTACTTTTGTTTTCACATTTATACTTACCTACTATACATATATGAGTTTCCAATTTAAATAAATTCCTTATATTCAACTACTACACCTTTTTACTACCAAGTATGTATGAAAGATATTTTTCTGCTCCATATGTGCCTTCAGAATTTCTACCAACCCTAAACTGAATTCTTTGGATTTTAGAAACTTCATTTATCATTTACTAGTTGCTATATTTTCAGATTTATTTCTTATGCTTAAATGTGAGCTTTATTATGAAAATAACAAAATACATCATCTAAACAGAATAGGTTCTGATATAAAATATTTACTAATATATTTTTGCCCTTTTCCTCTGATGTAAACTATTTTACATTTATTTTCCCTATTTTCTAGAACTATTCTTTACTTAAAAATGTGTCCCTAAATGTGAATAATAAATTAAACAGATTCAATTCAGCCCAAAATATGTTTTTATCTCACTCCAAAGTTTCCTAAATACTGAGAAAGTCTTTAATTAAATTTTGACAATATGTTTGTCCCACTTTTTAATTTTTAAACACTAGCAACATATTCAATTTCCTAAATTAAATACTAAACAGGGCTAAAAAGGTAAACTCACCCCACTACAGGGTCTATAATATTATTTTCAGAATTTCCAGGGGTCTAGCTACACTTATCAGAGGAGTTTTTCCTATTTTTTATTAAGTCCAGGGGCTAAAACTGATTTTTAAATGAATTTACATGATTTTCTGAAGTTCCAGGGGCTAGATTAGAAGTTTCCGGGGCTAGCTCTTATTTCCCGAGAACCCCAGGGGTAGCACGTAAGATTTCCAGTCTTTGTAACGCGGGGCTGACGTGGACCGTCTGATTTTAAACCGACGGCTGAGATTATAACGTCGAACCGGTACGCGGGGATTTAAACCCTATCGTGCGATTTAAAATAAACAGCGCACAAGCGGCCACGTCGCTCTGACCGGGCGCGGGCGGCGCTGCCGGCGGCGCACGGCGGCGGGAAGCGGCGATCTCGCCGGAGACTTTCAGATTTTCGAGAATTCTTCCTAGAACTGTGATTTTATGGTATAGATCGGTGGAGGGGAGGTCGGGGATCTCACCTCGGGGGTTTTCTTGAGCTCGGAGGTCCTGGAAGGTGATCGGCGACGAGGTCCGAGGAGAATTCACGGCGAGGCTCGTCGGCGCTGTGTTTCACCGCAAGTCACCGAGTTTTCTGCACCTGCAAGGTTCCCCGGAGGCGGTGGATCAACACCAGCGAGTTAGATCGGAATTTCCGAGCTTAGATCGGCCAGAATTCGCCGGAGAAGTCTCGGCTCTCACCGGAGGAAAATCGGCGGATCGCGTGGGAAAAACAGAACGAGGCCAGGGTTTTTATAGACGGGGGAGGGCGGCTGGTTGGTTTAGATCGAGTTTGCATCGCCCCTGAGCAGAATTCGGCTGGGATTCGCAGAAATCCCGATCGGTTTTGATTCGGGTGAGAGAGTCCGGCGCTGGCGAGAGGTAGAAGAAGATCTGGCGGGCCCCGCCTGTCAGTGAGTGGAAAGGGCGCGTGCGGCTGCGGGCTGGCGCGGGTGCTGGGTGGGCCGGCTCGTGGGTTTCGGCCCACTGGCCGGTTTTTTTTCTGTTTTCCTTTTTTTCTATTTCTTTTCTGTTTTGAGTTTAATTTGAATTCCAGTTTGATTTTGAATTTTTGCAAAACATGCAACATGTCCAAAAAATTTTAAATTCCCCTCTTAACATGATTTAGGTTCTTAACAAGATTTTTGGGGTGTTACAGACAGCTTGGATCTGCAGGGTGCCCGCCGATCATCGAGGAAGCCGTCGGGGACGAGATCCCTGACCTGTAAGACGCTTACACGCCGGTGCTGGAGAGGATCAGGTACTTGGCCGAGGAAGGTCTGACCTCGCTGATGATCATGGCCGACTTCCTGTCGCCCCAGATCACCCCTCTCCAGCAGCGCGTTTGGCCCGCCTAGCAGTACACCGGGGAGGACGACATGACCCAGTTGGTGCGTGTAGCTGGGTCATCGCCAGATCAGTAGATGCTAGGCACCATGCTGCAAAAGTTCTCCTGTGACCTGATCACCGATGACTCCATCACCCCACCGGCGAGGTGCCAAACTGTCTACCTCAACCCGCAGGCGTGGTCAAGGTTGTGGAGGGAGCTGCTAACACTGGACAACATCGATGTCAGAGTGCGGCAGGTCGGTGATGCCTCGCGGGGCGTGGAGATCCCCGGAGCAGACAGCACCGGTGGCTAGGCGGGGCCCACGCCGAACTCGCTCCCAAACAGAGGGAAGGAGTCGTCTGGCAGACCTGCACCTGCGGCTCGCCCTTGTTCACCGTCCAATAACGCCCCGGAGTCAAGCAGGGTGCCGAAGAGGAAGCTGGTCCATCCTGATGGAAGCTTCATCTCTGGCCCCCAGGCGGGGGGTTCCCAGGCTTCCTGCGGTCCCGTACCGGGCTCGGCGACTAGTGCTGGTGGCAGCTCTGGAGCTGCTGCTGCCGGAGCAGCCCCGACAGGCGCAGAAAGAGCGCCTGGTGCTGCTGGTGCTTTGAGGAGGGCCCCTGACGCGCCTACGATGCAGAAGAAATCCTTGGGCGTGTCCCCGGTGAAAGCATCTAGGCCCCCGTGAGGTATGGTTTCAGTGATTAATGACAACCGTTCGTTATTACTAATGAGTTTGTGGATGCGAGGTTTCACGTATATCACATCAAACGTTAATGAACTATCTATTCACACCATCTACTGCTCATTGGATACAAATGGAGACCCCTCCACGATCTATTCTAAGGGGTTATTCGATACTCATGAAGACTAAATGAAGAACTCATACAACGACTCTATTCTATCAAAATTGGCAACACAAGAAGCTTACACTTCATCAAAATATCATTTCAAACAAGTGTCAAAGAGGTCACTCAAGAAGATTCCAAAAGATCAACTCAAAACAACTCAAAGCAAACAAGTTGCACTCACCGGATCATCCGATGTCTTGCAAAATGACTACATCGGTCGAGTTTGAGTTGGCAGAAGAAGAAGACCTCAGAGCCCAGTACACACCGGATCATCCGATGTGAAGGAAGTGGCACATCGGTTGATTTCAACAGAAGGATGATTTCTGAGTTATTCTGAAGAAGTACACACCGGATCATCCGATGATGAAGTAAGTGTACATCGGTCAATTTCAACAGAGACATTATTTCTGAACCAATTCTGAAGATCAACTCACCGGATCATCCGATGATGAAGTTGAAGTAACATCGGTCGATTAAACAGTCAGATCCAACGGTTATATCCAACGGTCACATCTGACACATGACATCAGCTAATTTGGAATTCGACCGATGCTTAAATAAAGGGGTGCATCGGAGGATCCGATGTTCACAGAAAAAGTCTGCCTACTTTTCCAACGGCTATCTCGTGTGGGCTGGCTATAAATACCCCTCCAACCGGCCATTTCGTCAAGTCTTGATCACCAGAGCCTCACTACACATCCTCAAGCATTCAAGACCAAGAGCTACCACTTCCACACCTCAAAACCTCTTGTACTCCAACTATAGGCTAGATCTAGCTAGAGAGAAGCTTGTGTGCGTCCATTCTTGGTGATTGGAATCTCTAGGCTAGTGAGAGAGAGTGTCTTGGTGACTTCTCTCACCTTGTAAAAGTTGGAGGAAGAAGAGATCGCTCCGGAGCTTACCAAGGCGTTTGTGGAATCCCGGAGGATCACCATTGTACAAGGCTTGAGCTCCACCTTGCCGGAGATGGCGAACGGAGAAAGATAGTGGATTCCCTTGTCTTGGTGACTTGGGAGTGGCTATACCCTTTGGTGGGTGCCACAACGTGGACGTAGATAGATCTTTGTGATCTTACCGAACCACGGGAAAAATCGCCGTGTCTCCGAGTCTCCGCGGGAGTTTGCATCTCTGTCCTCACCCTCTTACTATTACGCATTTACTATTCCGCACTTAATACTCTTGCTTGCGTAGTTAGTTCGCATAGGGAATTGGGCTTCAACCATTAAGTTTTAAATTGCTCTAAAATTTGAAAAAGCCCAATTCACCCCCCCTCTTGGGCGTTTCGATCCTTACAATTGGTATCAGAGCGAGGTTGCTCATTGGATCATTCTAGCTTCACCGCTAGAGAGCGAAAATGGCCAAGAATGGGGGTTCGGTTCCTACCTTCGAGGGCAAGAATTTGCCTTATTGGAAAGCACGCATGCGCGCTTACCTTGAGGCAATTGCTCCCGAAGTGTGGGAAGCGACCCATGCGGGGTTTGGAAATCTTGACTATGTTGGTGACCAATTAAAATGGGATGCTAAGGCTAGAAATGCCATATATGAATGCATTAGTCAAGATGTCTTTGCTAGGATTGCTAGTAAGGAAAAAGCATGTGAAATTTGGGCATGTCTAATTGAAATACATGAGGGCTTATCTCGTGTTAAAGAACTCAAATATCACATGCTTAAATCAAAATATGATGAATTTAAGATGTTTCCTCATGAGAATGTTAACCAAATGTTTTCTCGTTTAAATGTGCTCATTGAGGAAATTAACGCACTTGACATTGCTTCTCTTGGCAAGGGACTTATCAATCGCAAGATCCTCATGCTTCTACCCAAGCCCAAGTACAACATTATCAATTCAATGCTCCAAAAAGAGTCACTTGACAACATTGAAGTTTCGGAGCTCATTGGAGAAATCCATGCTCATGAGATGAGCGTACTTGGAATGATGGAGGAGTCATCATCAAAAACCATTGCTCTCAAGGCTTCAACCAAGAAGACAACTCCCAAGAAGAAAGCCTTCTTGCCAAGAAAAGATGAAAACAAGACGTGCTACAATTGTGGTGATCTAGGCCACATATCATATGATTGTCCAAGACCGGACAAAAGGAAGGACAATGGCAAGCATCACAAGCTAGAAGAAAGTGATGATGAAGAGGAGGTCAAGCCCAAGCGCTCTTTTGGAAAGAAGAAATTTGACAAAGGCAAGAAAACCAAGCTCTTTCCAAAGAACAGAAGAGGGCCTCAAAAGGTCTTCATGTGTGAAGCCAATGAGTGGATCACGGATGAAGAGTCAAGCGACGAAGATAGTGAAGATGAAGAAAACTTGGCGGGCCTCGCCATCGTCAACAAGGATGACTCACCTCTTCGTCCACCTCCTATGTGCCTAATGGCGAAAGGTAACTCAAAGGTATGTGAAGATTCTAGCGATGATGATGATGAGCTTTCACCCGATGAATTAGCATCTATGATTAATGAATATCATGCCATTATAAAAAGGGAAAATGCTAAGGTTAAGGCTCTTGATCTAGCTCGTGCTAAGCTTGAAAGTGCTGACCTCGATTTGCATGACAAGTATGTAACCATACTTAAAGAGCATGACACACTCAAATCAAATGTCAAGCAAATAGAGGAGGAGAATGCTCAAATCAAGCTTGAGTATCATGAGCTTGACTTAGCTAACTTAGCACTCTTGGCAAAGCACAATGAGTTGGTTCAAGAACATGAAGTGCTTAACCTTGCTTATGAAGCGATTGAACTTAAATTGAAAAACACAAAGAAAGAAACCCTTGATGGCAAAATATCATCTAATTCACATGCCACTAATATTTTGGATAAGTCTTTGCCTTTGAAAGCAAGCCCTAGGGAGAAGGAGCTAATGGACGAAATTGAAAGTCTTCGCACTAGTGTGGCAAGACTCTCCAAGGGGGAGGACAAGCACAAGGAAATCCTCTACCAACAAGCTAAAGGCTTCAACAAGAGGGGACTTGGATCCTTCCCGGTGCCCAACAAAGGAAAGGTGCCCTCACCGGAGCTTAGGACAAGCTTCATCAAGGAAGTTGGTTCCTATTGCCCACATTGTGAGGTCACCGGACATCACACGAGGGAGTGTCCTCTTCCCAACCGTCCTTCTCCCAAATTGTCTCCTAACTACAAATCTACTTTCAATGATTATCACTATCTATTGAGCAAAGTAGGTGGAAAGGTGAAGGCAAGGTTCATCGGCAAAGACATCAAGGGCATGAAGGGGAAGCTCCCCAAGCAACTTTGGGTCCCAAAATCACTTGTATCACACATACAAGGACCTAAGTTGGCTTGGGTTCCTAAACTCAAAAACTAACTTCATGTGTGTAGGTGAACTACAAAGCCGGAGGAAAGCATTGGGTACTCGATAGTGGGTGCACTCAACATATGACCGGCAATGATGGTATGTTCACCTCCATAGAGAACCCCGGCAATCATGAACAAGTCACCTTTGGTGATAACTCAAAGGGGAAGGTAATTGGTTTGGGTAAAATTGCTATTTCTCATGATTTGTCTATCTCTAATGTGCTTTACGTTAAGTCTCTTAGTTTCAATTTACTTTCTATTGCACAATTATGTGATCTTGGACTAACGTGCACATTTGACAAGAATGGTGTTGTGGTGACTAGTGAATCAAGCAAAGAACTAATATTCAAAGGTTTTCGGCATGGACATCTTTACTTGGTGGACTTCTCCAACAAGGATGCTAGCTTGACCACTTGTCTTTTCACCAAGACAAGTTTGGGATGGCTATGGCATCGGCGCATTGCTCACATTGGGATGAGCAAGCTCAAGAAGTCATTCAAGCTTGGGATGGTGACCGGCGTGAAGGATGTCACATTTGAGAAGAACAAGCTTTGTAGCGCGTGTCAAGCCGGGAAGCAAGTTGCCTCACACCATCCGATGAAGACAATGGTGTCAACCTCCAAGCCACTTGAACTACTTCACATGGACCTCTTCGGACCGTCCACATACCAAAGCCTTGGCGGTAACCTCTATTGTCTTCTTATTGTTGATGACTACTCTCGCTATGCTTGGACATTGTTTCTAGGTGACAAGGGTGAAACTCCGGAAATCTTCAAGACCTTCGCTAAACGAGCTCAAAGGGAATTTCAACTTCCCATCATCAAGGTCCGGAGTGACAACGGCACCGAGTTCAAGAACTACAACATTGGGGAGTGGTGTGATCGTGAAGGCGTGAAGCACGAGTCTTCAGCCACATACACCCCTCAACAAAATGGTGTCGTTCAAAGGAAGAACAAGACTCTCATCACCCTTGCAAGAGCAATGCTTGATGACTATGGCACGTCGGAGAAGTTTTGGGCCGAAGCAATCAACACGGCGTGCCATGCCGCAAATAGGGTCTATCTTCATCGACTACTTCAAAAGACCCCATATGAGCTCCTCATTGGGAGAAAGCCCAACATCTCCTACTTCCGAGTCTTCGGGTGCAAGTGCTACATCTACCGCAAGAAAAGGCTCGGTAAGTTTGAAAGAAGGTGTGATGTTGGTATCTTTCTTGGTTATGCGTCAAACTCAAAAGCATATCGAGTATTCAACCAAACCTCCGGGTTAGTTGAAGAAAGTTATGATGTTGAGTTTGATGAGACTAATGGCTCCCAAGAGGAGAGTTTTGGTCATGATGATATAGATGATGAGCCTCTACGAGAAGCTATGAAAAACATGACCATAGGAGACATCAAGCCCGAAGTTGGGGAGAGCCATGATCAAGGGGGAGCCTCAAGTTCCAACATCAACACCTCCATGACGCCTCAAATTGATGAAGAAGAAGAGAAAGATGATCCATTGCCAATGCAAGATTCACATGCCACACAACACCAAGAAGAAGAAGAAGAAGTCCAAGGTCAAGTCCAACCACAAGACGAGCGAGATGCCTCACCACCGCCAAGTGCCTCACAACCTCTTATGAGGCATGGGCGCATCTCCAAGGCACATCCGATGGATCAAATCATCGGAAGTCCGTCACGGGGAGTAAGTACTCGTTCTCGCCATGTTGCTTCATTTTGTGAGCACTACTCTTTTGTTTCGTGTGTAGAACCCACAAATATTGAGGAAGCACTCCAAGATCCCAATTGGGTGATGGCTATGCAAGAAGAACTCAACAACTTCACCCGCAATGAAGTTTGGGTATTGGAGGAGCGACCTAAGGACAAGAACGTCATCGGAACGAAGTGGGTGTACCGCAACAAGCAAGACGAGAATGGCGTGGTGGTCCGCAACAAGGCAAGGCTTGTGGCCAAGGGTTTTTCACAAGTTGAAGGACTAGATTTTGGAGAGACATTCGCCCCGGTCGCACGGTTAGAAGCTATTTGCATACTCCTTGCTTTTGCTTCGCATCACAATATTATGCTTTATCAAATGGATGTTAAAAGTGCCTTCCTCAATGGTTATATTAAGGAACTTGTTTTCGTTGAGCAACCTCCCGGGTTTGAAGATCCGAGGAATCCTAACCATGTGTATAGGTTGCACAAGGCGCTCTACGGGCTCAAGCAAGCACCTAGGGCATGGTATGAACGTCTAAGGGATTTCCTAGTCATGCAAGGATTCAAGATCGGGAGGGTGGATACCACACTTTTCACCAAGGACATCAACGGGGATTTATTTCTTTGTCAAATTTACGTTGATGACATTATTTTTGGCTCAACTAACAAATCTCTTAGCCTTGAGTTTGGCACCATGATGTCTAGGGAGTTCGAGATGTCAATGATTGGAGAACTCAATTTCTTCCTAGGATTTCAAATCAAGCAACTTCAAGAGGGGACTTTCATCTACCAAGAGAAGTACACCAAGGACCTCTTGAAGAAGTTTGAAATGGAAGATTGTAGCTCAAGAAGTACTCCAATGGCGACAAATTGTCATCTCGACGCGGACATGGACGGTAAACCTATTGATCAATCTCATTACCGTTCCATGATTGGTTCATTGTTATATCTTACCGCATCTAGGCCCGATATCATGTTTAGTGTGTGCTTGTGTGCTCGCTTTCAAGCGGCACCTAAAGAATCGCATCGTAAGGCGGTCTTTAGGATACTTAGGTATCTCAAGCATACCCCAAGTGTAGGTTTGTGGTACCCCAAGAACGCTAGTTTCCATCTCTTGGGTTACTCGGATTCGGACTTTGCCGGATGCCGTGTGGATCGCAAGAGTACCTCCGGTGGGTGCCACTTACTTGGGCGTTCCCTAGTATCTTGGTCAAGCAAAAAGCAAAACTCCGTGGCTTTGTCCACCGCGGAGGCAGAGTATATAGCGGCCGGTGCATGTTGTGCCCAAATTCTATATATGAAGCAAACCCTTTTGGACTTTGGAATTAAATTTGATTGTGTGCCTCTCCTTTGTGACAATGAAAGTGCGGTTAAGATAGCTAGAAACCCCGTTCAACACTCCCGCACTAAGCACATTGATATTCGCCATCACTTCTTGCGGGACCATGAGGCTAAAGGAGACATCTCTTTGCAAGGTGTTAGGTCCGAAGAACAATTGGCGGATATCTTCACTAAACCACTTGATGAGAAAACTTTTTCTAGACTTAGAAGTGAATTAAATGTGTTAGATGCATCTAACGTCATGTAAGTTGCCATGTTCATGTAAGGTTGCATATCAAATAGGTCTTGTCTAACTCCCAAAGGATAGGGGCGAGCTAGAAATAGTTTTCCCTGAGGAAGCCTTTGGAAGGTTTAAACTTGGCAAGATAGATTTACATTATGCTTTGCATGATTCCTGCCATATAGACTTGCACTCATTTAATATCTTGCATTATTTTGTTTGGCATTGCATACGGTAGATTGTCACAAAGGGGAACCCACATCATGAGAAGGAGACTTGTTCAAAATGCAATATCTTAACTCATAGGATGTGGATAGAGCAAAATTCTAAAGGTACATGCTTTAAAGAGATAGAAGTTTTCCATACTCTAGCTCACAAAGCATGGGCCTTACACTTTCGTGGTTTCCCTCCTAACCTTGTGTGTTCTCTTTGCTTAAGGGCTTAGCCAATATGTGGCACTATATTTGAAGCCTTCTATTAGAGGTTAGGAGTTGCCCAAAAAGTCCTAGGACCCATCCTTATCTTTGTGTGTTTAAGTCCAAGGACACATATGGGCAGTCTTAGGTTTTCTGTAGTCATCGGATTATCCGATGCTAGGGCCAGCAGATCATCGGATCAATTGGTGCTTCAGTTCAGCGCTCAGATCAAGTCAGATGTCACAAATCAACCGATGAGTTCATTTCAGAAGACATCGGAGCATCCGATGTTCAGTTTTCTGGTGCCCTGCAGAAATCGACCGATGATCGACACCTCAACGTCGGCTCATCCGGTGTTCAAGAGAGTTTTTGGAACAACTCTCTGTTGAACTCGACCGATGCATCCTCCGATGATCATTGGTCCATCCGGTGTTTTGTGCGCGGCTAGGGTTTGCCCGTACGGTTTAAATAGCGGTTCGGCCACCTTTCGTTTTTTTTTCCCCGACCTCCGCCGCCGCCCGTCGCCCTCGCCGCCGTCCTCGCGCCCTCCGGCCACCTCCGGCCGCCGCCGCCGCCTCCCAGGCGCCGCCGCCGCCTCCTAGGCGCCGCCCGTGCCCGCGCCGCCGCCTCTCCCGCGCGCGCCGCCTCCCAGGCGCCGCCGCCGCCTCCTAGGCGCCGCCCGTGCCCGAGCCGCCGCCTCTCCCGCGCGCGCCGCCGCCGTTCCACCGCGCCGCCGCAGCTCCCTCCTCCGCCATGCCTCCCTCGCCGTCCCCCCTCCACCACCGCGCATCACCCTCTCCGCTAGGGTTTCGCCGTGCTTCGCCGTTCGTCGCTAAGGTTTGCTTCGTGCCGCACGACGTCCTTCGTTGTTTTTCGTCGTTCATCTTCACCGTCGCTAACCCTAGCTCTCAATTGCATCAAGATGGGTCGCGATCGCAAAGGAAAGGGCAAGGCTATTGAGGAGCCCGCCGCGAAGAAGCGCAAGATGTCCAAGGACGCTCGTCGTGCGGAGTTGGCCGCTCGCGCCGCCGAGGAGCATGAGCGCGGCCATCGCGGTTCCTGACGGATCCGCGAGTCCCGGCAGAGGCAGGAGCAGCCTCCGGTCCAGTCGGTGCCTCCCGAGGGCTCCGACGAGGAGGAGACCGAGGTGCCGCCTCTCATCCGCCGGCGCACCCCGAGGACTCGTGGGGGTGGACAGACTCCTACGGCGAGTCGGCGCCCCTCTGCGGCTGACCGCGCCGAGGACAGAGAGGCCCAAAGGGCCATCCACCTGATGGACACAGCAGTCCATGTTGCCGAGGATGTCAGACTCACCGACTACAGGAAGATGAAGGCAAGGCAACTGAAGAAGCTCAGATGGTTAGCGATGCCTGAGGAGTGGTTCCCGCGGCCTAGGGACGCTCGAGTTGACTCCCGCTTCTGGACCCTGACACAGGCATCCCTGTACGAGACTTACAGGCGTCGGGGCCACAAGCTCTTCCAGCATAACAGCATCGACTGGGATCAGCTTGCAGTGGCAGCAGGACACGGGATCAGGCCACTCTTTGAGAGATACAGAGGACTTGTGGACTTGCTCTCGCACCAGAGGAGTGCCTACGTCGAGGAGTGGGTCAGGGTGTTCTACGCGACACTCTATGTCTCTGAGGGTCGCCGCTCGATTCACTTCATGTTCATGGGGCGGATCCACGACGTGTCTCGAGACTTGTTGGGTAGACTGCTTGGTGTGGAGCTCTCTACTACGTGCCTGCACCAGATAGTCTACGGAGACGCAGACCCGCCCAGGAGGCCACTGACTGGAGTAGTGGCACCGCCTTTCGAGGAGATCAGAGGTCTGTTCACTCAGCCGTTCACTCCTGACCAGCCGAGGGTGCCACCGCTTCTCACCCCAGCAGCTCGGACAGTTCACCACGTCCTCAGGCGTACCCTACTACCGAGGTCTGGCTACTTGGAGGGCTTCACGAGCCTTCAGCAGACCATCCTGTTCTATGTGATGAACGGGATGGAGTTCGACATCGTGGATATTCTGATCTGCGAGATGGAGGACGTGATCACCGACGGAGTTGGGATGCTTCGACAGTTGGTCTTCGGTCACTGGATCTGTCACCTTCTCCACCAGTTGGTTCCAGAGGACACTCCAGGAGTTTCTCAACTGACGGAGATGCACGTGACCCGGTTCAGCCACTACCGAGTCCCCACTCCGGGAGACCGCCGCCTCGGCCGTCCCGTCGAGCGTGAGGTTCGAGCCAGACTGTCAGAGGAGGACTGGGCAGAGCTGACTCAGGAGGACGCAGAGCTGACACAGGCAGAGGCTCAGGGAGGAGACCTACAGCATATATGGTCGGACAGCGATACCAGCGACAGTGTCGAGGAGTACTTCCCTCCTGCTCCTCCCTCACCGAGGCAGCACGACACAGAGGCAGGAGGCTCAGCAGCTCCACCAACTACACCTCCTCCAGTGTCAGAGGCTCAGGTGACTCAGCCGTCAGAGCTCACTGCTTTACTTCAGCGGATGGCTCAGCAGCAGGAGCAGCAGGCAGCTCGACAGGAGCAGCTTCAGAGGCAGCAGCAGGAGATGCAGCTAGAGATCACCCGTCAGAGGCGAGAGGACATCGACAGGTACACCAACCTTATCGACCAGATGACGAGACGCACTCTGGACCAGCAGCAGCAGACTCAGCAGATGTTGTTGGGCGTCCTGGAGTTGGTCACCAACCTCTACCAGCAGACGGGAGTCGCCCTTCCACCTCAGCACTCAGGACTCAGTCAGGCTCCAGGTGCACCCCCACTGGCACCAGCTCCAGCACCGTCCTCGTCGATCCCCAGCTTCAGTATACCACCTTTGCTCGCCTCGACAGCGCCCGTTCACTCGACAGTACTGCCGCCGACGTTGTTCCAGTCCTCACCTCTTCCGGCAGTACCTTCTCCACCGGCGCCAGCAGTCTCAGCGGATCCCCCAGCAGCTCCAGCTCCAGCTCCAGCTCCCCCCGCTCCAGCTCCAGCGCCAGCGACCTCCACCTCCAGCAGCTCCGGCGACAGCACCGTCGACGCCGACCGCTTCACCATCGCCAGGAGCGCGCCTGAGTCGTAGGCACTCGACTTCCCTTTTTGGTGTCTTGATGCCAAAGGGGGAGAAGAGTTAGAGTCAGGGGGAGGGTTAGCTCAGTTCTAGAGGGAGTTCTTGGTTTTAGGGGGAGTGTCTATCCTTTTGCTACTTATTGTTATCTATTTGAGATTGCCTGTTATTATTATTTGCTATTATTGTACTCCGGGTGCTACTTTGTGCTCTTACGCTTTATTGTTTATTATTTGAGCCTTCGAGCCACTTGTGTTGCAATTTGTACTTGTTATATTTCTTTTTTGAGCATTGCGTTTTAATTCCATTAATTCTATGCTCTACTCGTTGTGTTGTCATCAATCACCAAAAAGGGGGAGATTGAAAGCATCTAGGCCCCCGTGAGGTATGGTTTCGGTGATTAATGACAACCGTTCGTTATTACTAATGAGTTTGTGGATGCGAGGTTTCACGTATATCACATCAAACGTTAATGAACTATCTATTCACACCATCTACTGCTCATTGGATACAAATGGAGACCCCTCCACGATCTATTCTAAGGGGTTATTCGATACTCATGAAGACTAAATGAAGAACTCATACAACGACTCTATTCTATCAAAATTGGCAACACAAGAAGCTTACACTTCATCAAAATATCATTTCAAACAAGTGTCAAAGAGGTCACTCAAGAAGATTCCAAAAGATCAACTCAAAACAACTCAAAGCAAACAAGTTGCACTCACCGGATCATCCGATGTCTTGCAAAATGACTACATCGGTCGAGTTTGAGTTGGCAGAAGAAGAAGACCTCAGAGCCCAGTACACACCGGATCATCCGATGTGAAGGAAGTGGCACATCGGTTGATTTCAATAGAAGGATGATTTCTGAGTTATTCTGAAGAAGTACACACCGGATCATCCGATGATGAAGTAAGTGTACATCAGTCAATTTCAACAGAGACATTATTTCTGAACCAATTCTGAAGATCAACTCACCGGATCATCCGATGATGAAGTTGAAGTAACATCGGTCGATTAAACAGTCAGATCCAACGGTTATATCCAACGGTCACATCTGACACATGACATCAGCTAATTTGGAATTCGACCGATGCTTAAATAAAGGGGTGCATCGGAGGATCCGATGTTCACAGAAAAAGTCTGCCTACTTTTCCAACGGCTATCTCGTGTGGGCTGGCTATAAATACCCCTCCAACCGGTCATTTCGTCAAGTCTTGATCACCAGAGCCTCACAAAACATCCTCAAGCATTCAAGACCAAGAGCTACCACTTCCACACCTCAAAACCTCTTGTACTCCAACTATAGGCTAGATCTAGCTAGAGAAAAGCTTGTGTGCGTCCATTCTTGGTGATTGGAATCTCTAGGCTAGTGAGATAGAGTGTCTTGGTGACTTCTCTCACCTTGTAAAAGTTGGAGGAAGAAGAGATCGCTCCGGAGCTTACCAAGGCGTTTGTGGAAGCCCGGACGATCACCATTGTACAAGGCTTGAGCTCCACCTTGCCGGAGATGGCGAACGGAGAAAGATAGTGGATTCCCTTGTCTTGGTGACTTGGGAGTGGCTATACCCTTTGGTGGGTGCCACAACGTGGACGTAGATAGATCTTTGTGATCTTACCGAACCACGGGAAAAATCGTCGTGTCTCCGAGTCTCCGCGGGAGTTTGCATCTCTCTCCTCACCCTCTTACTATTACGCATTTACTATTCCGCACTTAATACTCTTGCTTGCGTAGTTAGTTCACATAGGGAATTGGGCTTCAACCATTAAGTTTTAAATTGCTCTAAAATTTGAAAAAGCCCAATTCACCCCCCCCTCTTGGGCGTTTGGATCCTTACACCCGGCTCGGAAGCCATCGTTGGGGAAGGCTCCTAAAGCAGCGTCGGCGGTGACGACGATGGTTCCAGCAGCGCCGTCGGCTGCTTAGCCATCGAGGGCGGCCCCAACACAGGGCGTATCTTTGGTGTCAATGCCCTCAACAGGGAAGGCTCCTGCTGCGCCATCTTCGATGGCGAAGATACCTGAGCTTCTGCCGGCTCCGAAGCCGACGGAGGCGACCTCAACGCCAATGGGGGCAAGTGGCTCTAGCCCTCCGTGTAAGAAGCTCCGCGCGGGGTGGATCGTCCAGACCTCCAGGTACGACTCAACCTTTTGGTTTAGGTTGTGTACTGAGCCGCTAGATAGCGTGGTTGACTTTTGGTGCTCCTTCTTGCAGGGCTCCTCAGCAGAGCACCCCTCCTCCTCCGCAGCAGTTCGGGAGCCAGAGCTCCTTCTCCGCCAAAGCTTCAATGCCGGTGGCAGTGCCTGAACCTGCGCCTGGGGCGGCTCTGAATGTCGGCACCTGGACCCCCGAGGCCAGACAACCGGCGGGCTCGGACGCTTCTGCTAGCGGCGTGGCTACTGCTGTGCCCGATGCCAGCCCTCCTCCTTCTCTTCCGCAGGTTGCCGTGGTGGTAGCCCCACCGGAAGATGAAGAGCCAGAGGGGGTCGAGGCAGTTCCTTGCCTGGCGATGCCAAAGGGAGTTCCGCTCCCTAGGGCCGTCAGTGCAGTCCGCTTGAGCTTGGACCAAATGCAGGACGTGCTCGAGCAGGAATGGGCCGAGCTGAGGTCCGAGCGGGAGCGCCTTTGAGACTGGGACGACCTGTTTAAGGTGCGGGTCCAGTCCACTAGGGCGGAGGCGCAAGCATGGGAGGAGCGGTTGGAGGTGCAGGAGGAAGTCCTTGAGGAAAAGGAGGCCGTCGTCGCCGACCTTCAGAAGAAGGCAGTGAGCCTGCTGGCTGAGGCCAAGGACCTCCATGCCTCCACCGATGCACGTCTCACGGGTCTGACAGAGCTCCAGGAGACGCTCCTTCGGTGGGAGAAGGAGGCAGAGGCAAAGGAGAGGGAGCTCTCCGATTGCCTAGCCGCTCACGAAGAGGAGCAGGAGCGCCTGAAGAAGCGGCTTGAGGGCGTCTACAACCGGGAGCTCGCCGCCGCGACCAGGGAGTCTGACTTGGACGAGTGGACTGAGTGGCTGGCCACCAAGGAGCAGGTCCTCGCTTCACTGGAGCATGAGCTGGCCACTCGGGAGCAGGAGCTAGGCGGGGGAGCCGGCTTCCGCCACCAAGACGGTGGAAGAACTTCGGGCTTCTCGTGCCACTGAGGCAGAGAAGGTCTAGGACTTCCATGGACATGCGTAGGCGGCACTAGAACCCTTTGGCTTCGGCCCCTTGTACTCCGGTGGTCCGGCCCAGGAGGTGAGCCAAGTGCTCCCTGCCCTGGACTCGGTCGGGGACAAGCTCCTGGCGCTAGAGAACATCGTGGGGGAGCAGTTGAAGGCCGAAGGCAAGGCTCTGGCCCAGCAGGTGGCAGAGCATGTGCTCTCTTGCCTTTGGAGCTACCACCCCAGCATCTCCTTGGAACCTGTGGTGCAGGGCCACCGTGTAGAGCTGTCGGGGGCAGCCAAGTCTGCCATGGAGGAGGTCGCCCGAATTGTAACTGCTAGGTTCCAGCGCGTATAGCTTCTAGGTCTCCCGCTCACCTTGTATTCTCCTCTTGTATGCCGGAGTTCTGCCTTGAATAAAGACTTGTTGTTTCAAGTCTTGTGTGTCTTGAAGTTGTTGGTGTAGACTTTGGACCCTTGGCAGCGCAAAGGTCCGGAATGACTTAGTCGAGGTGGATAGCTCTTTGCCAATGTCATGAGATTGTTCCTTCGGGTCCTTACCAGCGTAAATACACAAAGCGCTCTGGTAGTGTGGCTAAATTGCCCTCCCGGGTCCTTAGAAGCGCAAGGACCCAAGGGCACCTCGGCCAGTGTCTTCAGCTTGTCATAGCCGGAACTTTGAGTCCTCTGCTTGTTGCTGCAGTGGTCTGACGTCCTGCATGCATGGTTAACCGTGATGGCCCCCCTGGTAGGTGTGGCCCTTGAGTTGGGGCACACCTACCAAGTAGACTGGCTAGGGAAGGACGTCAGCATCAGACCTCCTGGGAAGACCGGGACGCCAAGGACGTGTTCGGACCTACAAGCATTGCAGAGAAAAGGAGCGGTCATACTCTTTGGCCACTCTTTCCGGTTGTTGGTTTTTCTGCGGCTTACGGTCCTCAGCTGAGCTACAGGGCTTGGGTAATTTGATGTGGGTCATTCGGGCTATGGTTAAGGCCTTGCCTAGGGGTATGAGCCGTCCGGTTCCCCGGTACTTAGCTATAGCGCTGGAGAGGCAGAGTGTGCACGCTTAGGGTACAGAACCAGGCTAAGCAGGCTACACACTCTGGACCTCCCGCTAGCGTAATCCTTTCAGGGAGGGACCATTCGGTACCATTGGGCCCCCAGTTAATGAGACAACCAAAGGATCCCAAGTTATGGTTAAAGCTTTACTCAGGATACGGACCGTCCGGTTCCCTGATACAAACAGCTACCCAATATTCGGGGGATCCCTTTCCTGACTGAGCTGTAGCGCTAGAGAGGAAGAGTGTGCACGCTTAGGGTACGGAACCAGGCTAAGCAGGCTACACACCTTAGACCTCCCGCTGGCGTAAGCCTTTCAGGGGAGGGACCATTGTGCACCATAGGGCCCTAGAGCAATGAGACGACAACAGGACCCCGAGTACGCCATAGGTACCTCAAGCAGACCCACCTGCAGAAGGATAGCACAACTTCTACTATGGATGGTCATAGGAAAAAGTGACTAGCCACACGGCCAGAGCAGTATGGAAAGAAAGCATGAAAAAGAAAGAGGGCAATGCCCGGGGTGTGGTTACTTTCTTGTCTGTAGGTGTGTACCTTTCGGTCCCCAAGTATTCAGTTGTAGCGCAGGGGAGGCAGTGCAGCGGGCTTAGGGTACTGAACCAGGATAAGCAGGCTGCGCATCCTGGACCTCCCACGGGCGTTAACCTTTTAGTGAGGTGACCTTCCAGTGCTACGGGACCTAGGACAAGTATGTAGGACAGGCCCCAGACATGCCGTTTACAGTTGATATGAATGAGTGAGATCAAACTGTAAATAGAGAGTACGTAGGGTAAGACAATTTTTTCTCATTTTAGGCGTCCTACATAGGAGGAAACAGGCCGTACAAGAAGACAACGACCCACTCCGGATGGCAAGAGTAGCAGGACTCCTCCAAAGCTTAGCTATTCTAAGCGCTGTTCCTAGACAGTATGACACCCTTACAGAGAAAAAAGAACCCTACCGTTGCGCTAAGGATAGAACTTACGGAGATGTTCTATGTTCCAAGGATTGGGTAGAGGTACCCCATCCTCCGTGGCTCGGCGGGCGCACTCGGGGCGGCATACTTGTGTCAGTCAGAAGGGACGCTCCCAGCTGGGGGAGATTTTGTTCACCCCTTCTCGAGAAAGTATTCGCCGAAGTACCAGGTTGCCCACCTCGAGCTGGCTACTTCGCACGAACCGTTGCCAATAGAGCCGGAGCGCTTGGCGATACCACGCGTTTCGAGCAGCTGCTTGACACCTTCGCTCATCGACAAGTTCAATATCTTCACGCCGGAGCTGGTCCTGCATGGCTTCGTCGTATGCTTGGACACGGGATGAGCCCGTGGTGATTTTCGGGGGGAGGACGGCCTCAGCCCCATACACCAGGAAGAAGGGTGTTTCCCCTATCGTGCGACCGAGGGATATCTGACTATCCCATAGTGCACACGGAATCTCTTTGACTCAGTTGGCACCGTGCTTCTTCAAGCTATCGTAGGCGCGAGTCTTGAGTCCCCTGAGTATATTGGCGTTTGCTCTTTCGACTTGACCGTTGCTCTCTAGGTGAGCAACGAAAGCATAGAAAACTTGGATGCCGAGGTCTTCGTAGTAGTCTTGGAACACTGCACTTGTGAACTAGGTCCTGTTATCGGTGATGATTCTGTTCAGGATACCAAACCGGCAGATGATCGACTTGATGAACTTAACTACTGACTGCTTCTTGATTGTTACTGCAGGAGCAACTTCCGGCCACTTGGTGAACTTGTCTACAGAGACGTGGAGGTACTGGTACCCTCCGATGGATCTGGGGAATGGCCCCAGGATGTTCAGCCCCCACATAGCGAAGGGCCATGAGGGCGGGATCATCTGCAGTGTCTGCGCCAATGTGTGGATCTGCTTGGCGTGTTATTGTCGGCAAGTAGAAACCATGCCGGAACGCTTTACCGACCACCGTGCGGGAAGATGCATGGTTCCCACACCGGCCTCCAGGGATCTCTGTGAGCAAGTCACAGCCCTCCTCCCCGGTTATGCACCGCAATAGGACGCCATTAGCGCCACGCCGGTAGAGATCCCCTTCTACCAATGCGTATCTCTTTGCCAACCGAGCGATCTCTTCAGCGGATACACGTCCATCGGGAAGGATATTGTCTTTCAAGTAGTCCTGGATCTCCGTGATCCATGCATCGAGACCTACTTGAGCACTTGGATTTTGAGCGTCGGGCTGCACGGAGTCCTCGGTGATGCTTACGGTCCTTGGCGGGCACCATGGTAGCAGGGCCGCTGGGACCGCCAGCTTCGAGGTGCTGATCTCGCCCCCTTCGCCTGGTTCGGCCAGCCAGGCGGTTGATCGCAGTAACTTCCTTTCAAACAGCCCCTCAGGCATCGGAGCCCAGGTGGAAGCCTTCATTGACTGGTCGTCAGCTATTGTGTTGTTGGCGCGGGGAACATGGAACAAATCCAAGGATAAGAAGTCCTTCTCCAACTTCTGTACTTGGAGGAGATAGGATGCAAGCTCTGGGTCGTTACAGTAGCACTCTCCCTTGACTTGCTTGATGATTAGTTGAGAATCACCCTTGACCAACAATTGCTGGACGCCAAGGGACAGCACGGTTTTTAACCCGAAGATGAGAGCTTCATTCTCCGACATGTTGTTGGTTTCTTTGAAATCAAGTCGCACCATGTACTTGAACTGCTCACCGGTTTGTGTGAGGTGCAGAACCCCCGCTCCGACACCTTGCTTGCGCGAGGAGCCGTCGAAGAAGAGACTTCAGTGAGGCCCAATGAAGACCGGAGCTCTAGACTCTAGTCCACCAATGTCTTGGCTCCCTGGGTGGTATGGTGGTGGTGTCCACTCTGCCACGAAGTCAGCTAGCGCCTGGCTCTTCACCACGTGGCGCGGTATGAAGTCCAGCTCAAACTCCACCAGTTCTGCAGCCCATTTGGCTACGTTCCCAGTTGCGTTGGGGCAGTGGAGCACGGTTCTTAGTGGGTACGAGGTGACCACTGAGATCTTGTGAGCTTGAAAGTAGTGGCGCAACTTCCTTGATGCAACGAGGACTGCATAGAGCAGCTTGTGCACCTCCGTATATCTTGTCTTGGCATCGTGAAGTACCTCGCTGATGAAGTAGACTGGACGCTAGATGGTTGGAACCCTCCCAGAGGGGTCCGATGCGTCCTATTTTATGGGTCCGAGACTCGAAGGCCCATGGCCCCTGGGCTCGGAACTGCACTCTAGGAGCTGGGACCCAGATGTGCACTAGCTGTCAGGTCTAGCTGGCTATGACCTGACTTGATCTTCTTGGGGAGATCCGGGACCCGAGGCCCCAAGGCCCCCGGGTCCGGGACAGCATTTCGGGAGCTCAGACCTGGATATGCATTGATCATCAGGTTCTGCTGGTTGGGACCTGATTACTTCCCCGTCCCTTGGGTCTCCTTGGGAGTCCGAGACCTAGGACTCTTGAACAACGGCATCAGGAGCCTCATCTGAGACTTTAGGTCGATGGACTTCTGGCAGCTTCGCAACCAGAACAATCCTCACGACCCCAGTTGTTGCAGCGATGTAGAGGAGCAGAGGCTCGCCTTGTTTCAGAGCCACCATGATCGGCGAGGAACTTCTTCAGCTCCTGGAACGCCTCATCCGCCTCCTCGATCCATACGAATGGACCAGATTTGCGCAGAAGCTTGAAGAACGGAAGAGCCCGCTCAGCCAGTCTAGAGATAAGCCGACTGAGCACAGCCAAGCATCCGGTAACCTTCTGCACGTCCTTGATGCGGGCAGGGGGCCGCATCAGTTCTATCGCCTTGATCTTCTCTGGGTTAGCCTCAATTCCTCGGTGTGAGACCAAGAAACCGAGCAGCTTCTCGGCAGAGACCCCGAAAACACAATTGTCTGGGTTCAACTTCATGCGTGTTGAATGCAGTATGTCGAAGACTAGGGCTAGGTTGTCAAGTAGAGATGCTTGCGATTTAACCTTTACTACGATGTCATCAACATACACCTCTAGTAGGTCACGAATGAGATTCCCAAATGTCTTATGCATGTCACTTACAAAAGTGGGAAGGGCATTCTTGAGACCATAAGGCATGGATACATAGCATTATAGACCATCTATTGTGATGAAGGTAGTATGCTCTTCATCTTCCCTAGACGTAGGTATTTGGTGGAAACCTGAATATGCATCCAGGAAACACAGTAGATCACAGCCGGATGTAGAATCCACTATTTGGTCTATACGGGGGAGAGGAAACAGATCTTTTGGACATGCCTTATTGAGGGGTGGTGCAGTCAATGCACATCCGAAGCTTCCTGCTAGTCTTGGGGACGACAATAGGGTTGGCCAACCATCAAGGATGGTGGACCTCGCAGATGAGCCAACATCGAGCAACTTCTTGATTTCTTCACGGATGAAGTCTTGCCGCTCGATGGATTGCTTCCCAGGCTTCTGTTGAACTGGCCTGGCGTCGTGGTAAATCTTTGTTGATGCTCAATCACCTCCCTGGGGATCCTGAGCATTTCTGATGGTTGCCACACAAACATGTCAACATTAGCCCGGAAGAAGGTGACAAGTGTGTCTTCCTATTTGTCACCCAGGCTCCCAGCAATTCAAATGGCCTAGGCGGCATCAGAGCCAACTTGGACAACCTTGACAGGAACACCCTCGCCGTCTGAGGGCTGCACACGGGGTGCAGATGTCATCCCTCGCTGACGCATGCTTGGAGGCGGCTGGCTAGCTTCTGTGTGACCAGAAGCAACCTCCTGCGCAGTTTCCAATGCCTGGAGCTTCTCCAGCGCTGAGACAGCTGCAGTGCGGTCTCCACAGATCTTGAGGACACCACCCACGGTTGGCATCTTCAGGACCAGGTAACCGTAGTGGGCTACTGCCATGAACCAGTACAAGGCAGGTCTGCCGATTATGGCGTTGAAGGAGAGGCTGACCTCCTCAATGTCGAAGATGACGCTCTCCATGTGGTAATTCTCAGGCGTCCCGAATGTCATCGGGAGGGAGATGCTACTGCACAGGAAGATAGGATCCTGGCCTACCCCCGAGAATGGTCTCAAGGGGGTAAGCTAGGACATTGGAATTTGCCTTGCAAGCTGCAAGGCTTATGACACTGAGGGATGCCACGCCATCGATCAGAACATGGTAGAGCTTCACGTTGGAGATGATCGCAGTGACGAGGAGTGGCAGCTGCTCGGCGCCTGCCATGTTCTTGAAGCAGTCAGGGGCATCAAAACTGATCGGTGTCTCCACCCACTTGTGGTGTGACACCGTTCTTGGGGTTGGAGCATCTACTGCCACTGCTCGGTGCAGGGTCTTGAGGGCTCGCAGGGACAAGACGTCAGAAGAGCCCCCGTACATCACATAAAGCATGGCACCTGTATGGTCGCCGGCCCGGCCAGACCCGTTCGCCTTGGAGCGAGAGGCAGCCTTGTCATCTCCCGCCTGGAGGCATCGGCGAGTGGGCGAGAAGTCTCACTGAGAGAGGTGATGTTCACCAAGGTCTCCTAGAGAGTGCAAAATCTCCCCCCTTCCTAGCGCGCCAAACGTTGAGGTGCAGCTACAACACTTACCCTGATCTGCTACAGAAGCAGCCCGCAGATGTTCTTTGATTGGAGGGGTTTGACGACTCTAGGGCGCTCCAACTTGAGAGAACGGGTGAACACCGAGATTTACGTGGTTTGGGATGCCGAAGCATAATACCCTACGTCCACGGTGGTGATTGTTGTATTACTTGCACGTATGAGTAGGTGAGTTGGCAGGGTTGCGAAAGGATCGGAACCCTTTGTTGGGTGGACACTCCGGTCCTTTTATAGTTCAAGGACGGGATGGTTACAATACGTCCTGGGGCCCGACAGGTGGCCTCGAAGATGCCTTAACCCTATATAAGATCTAGGGTTTTTATATCCTTGGGTAGAGTGGTTGGCGGGGGAGTTAAGACCCAACGCCTGGCGCGCTGAGAGCCTATGATCATGCTGCAGATGATGATGAAGACGCCACCTTGTGCCCACGTCTTCTCGCTCTGCAGGGCGGCACTGTGCCGCTGTCATGTAATGGCGAACGGGCGGAGGACGGAGGCGTGCACAGTGTGCCATGCTTTTGGGGAAGGCGTGCGCCTTGAATGCATGGCCTGACAGCGCACTTCCTTCTTGACTCCATCGACCCAAGGCCCACGACTGATCGTGGGACATGTGGCGACACCAACGCCTTCCTCAGCGGGGAGGAGGCTCAGAGCTCGAGCACACATGGAAGCTCCGGACCTCACCTCAGTGGGGTGGCTTGGTCCAGGGACAAGGGCATGTGTCGGCTCCGGAGCCCGCCTCAGCAGGGAGGAGGTTCAGAGCCCACAAACACGTGGCAGATCTGGACCTTACCTCAACGGGGAGGCTCGGTCCGGGGTCAAGGGCACGTGTCGGCTTCGGACCCTTCTCAGTACGGAGGAGGTTCAGAGCCCACATACACATGGCAGCTCCAGACCTCACCTCAGCGGGGAGGCTTAGTACCGGGTCAAGGGCATGTATCGGCTCCGGAGCCTTCCTCAGCAGGGAGGAGGTTGAGAGCCCAGATACACGTGGCATCTCCGGACCTCACCTCATTGGGGAGGCTTGGTCTGGAGCCAACGACACGTATTAGCTCCGGAGCCCTCCTTAGCAGGGAGGAGGTTCAGAGCCCAGATACACGTGGCAGCTCCGGACCTCACCTCAGCGGGGCGGCTTGGTCCGAAACCAATGGCACGTGTCGGCTATGGAGCCCTCCTCAACAAGGAGGACGTTCAGAGCCCTTATACACATGGCAGCTCCAGACCTCACCTCAGCGGGGAGGCTTGGTCCGGGCTAAGGGCACGTGTCGGCTCCGGAGCCCTCCTCAGCAGGGAGGAGGTTCAGAGCCCACATACACGTGGCAGCTCCGAACCTCACCTCAGCGGGGAGGCTTGGTCCGATGCCAAGGGCACGTGTCGGCTCCGGAGCCCTCCTCAGCAGGAAGGAGGTTCAGAGCCCACATACACGTGGCAGCTCCAGACCTCACCTCAGTGGGAAGGCTCGGTACGGGGCCAAGGGCACATGTTGGCTCCAGAGCCTAGGCGCACGTGACAGCCCCGGGGTCGACCCCGGGGCCAAGGGCATGTGGCCACGCTAGCGCCCGCCTTAGCAGTGAGGCGGGGCGTGTGCTGTCTTCAACCCTCCACATGGGGTACCCATTCTGCAGAGTTCCGACGCAGTTAAAGATCAACCCCTCGCTTTAACAACTGATACTTTTGATATCTTGCAGTTAGTAAATACTGCCTACGTTTGGTTTTTGAAGTTGCTCAGACAAACTCATTTGAGCTGCAGCCAGCACAATTCTTCGTCGTCATCAAATCCAAATTAATTTAAATTCTTTAATTTTTATGCCGTGAAGGTGGGAGATTGGACGGTTTGTTGTTAACTGAAAAGGAACATACCTACAGAGACACGCTCATGTGTTGGCTAAATATGGCTAACGACGCGTGTTGAGCAAGAATTTCATCCTGGTTCTCTGTTACAATACTTCAGCAACAAGCTGAGCTGCTGAACGGGCAATGCTTGAATCACCCGCCATATGTCCTATTGTTTAATCAGCACCGGTTCTTGGCGAAGGCCTCTGGAGCTACTACTGCAATGGAGTGGCACATCTCCACTAATACATGCCACATATGGAAATTATTCCTCACACACTGACAGTTACTACTCTTACAATATACTGAAATGCTATAAAACCTCATTTGGATGTCTTTGTAGTTACTTTGTAATTGAGATGTATACCTATAAACATTAAAATGAAAACCGTACTAGATTTGTTTCAGTTCAAATGTAGGACCAAATTGTTATCAACAATTTTTATTGATTTCATGTAACTTTTATTTATCAGAGTTTACATCATTAAATGAATCAAAATTTACCAGGTAGATTTATTTGTTTTGCTGAAGATATAGCTTAACCAAATTTTGTTACTCTCATCTCTCTTTCTTTCATTTACTCTTTTTTATAAAAAATTGTTTATCTTAATATCGAGCCTACCCAACGTGATTAAGACAAAGCTTTTGTTGTTGTCGCTGAAGATATAGCTTAAGCTAATTTCTCTAATTGTTTCTCTCTCTTAATATGGGACGGACACAAAAGGTACTCCCTGAAAATGGAGTTTCTTTAGACGTAATGATAAATCGTCTTATTTCTGGGCCATTATATTACCACGTACTAAAGTGTTCAGGCAGTGCGTATCTACGCATACAAGATCAGATTGCTCTTCTATATATAACTAGTGCGGCGTTTGGATGATTGGAACAGCCTGTCTGCAGCAAAAGAAATCTTAAATAATACACATGACTAAAAATCCCTTCTTATCTGTTTGCACGAAGGTGTAGTTTACCTACCTTGCTTGGAAGCGAGGTAACAAACATGTTTTACAAGTGAGTTTGTTCACAAATTTATATTAGCTAGTGATGCCTTCGTGTTGTGCAATTGCGTTTAGTTTGTCCTTTCTTATGTCAATTATTCCATGGTGATTGAAAATTAAAATACCCATGCGATGGCATGCGAAACAAAGTATGTAGTATTTTAGCTGGAGGGAGAAGTTTGTACATTAGGATGATAAGCGACTAGAATGCAAAAAGTCTTTTGGTGCAATCTTGTAAAAACATATTCTAGGCCACAGGATTCCCATCCTACGGTAGATGGTTCTTTTTTAATTAACCCCCTTCACCGGACATCTTTAAATAGCAAATAACCCCCCTATCTTCTTTGCTGCTTATAGTGGAATCCAAGCGGGACGCTGCGCTGCTTATAGTGGAATCCAAGCGGGACGCTGCCCGTCCCAGCCAGCCCATCAGTCTAGTTTCAGATACAGATCGTTGCCGTGTATCGAGTAGCGATCCCCCGTCGCCCGTACAATACGTAGATCATCGCTGCCACGCGTGTGAGGGCTGGTTATCGTGTATTCGCATCACCACCGCTGCCACGTGAGAGACTACTGCGTACGATACGTATAGCTACGATCATTGCTGCCGCACGCGCGAGTGCTGGTTGTGATGCTTCCGCTGCTGCCACGCGAGGGATGTGACCAATAACATCTACATACAAGTCTTCGTGTCTCCCATCCTCCTACAGCATGTTGTTTCTTAGCCCATGCAACAAATCCCTTCCATCAACTAACAGAAGCAATGTTCTGCAATTTTGAAGAAGAGTACCGGCAGGTCGCTTCCTCATCCGTGCATGTATGCGAAAGAAGCACCACGACGGCGGTGGCGTCGTGCCACACGGCAACCAACCCTCTTAGTCTCACACGCGGCAGCGGCGGCGATCCGTATGCACGACAACCAGCCCTCGCGACGCGGTACGGGCGACGGGCGGCTGGCGGCGGGGGATCGCTACTCCATAGATGACAACGATCTCTATCAGTCGCCAAACTGGACTGATGGGCTGGCTGGGCCGGGCAGGGTCCCCATTGGATTTCACTATAAGCAGCAAAGAAGATAGGGGAGTTATTTGCTATTTAACGATATCCGGTGGGGGTTAATTAAAAAAGAACCATCTATCAGGATAGGAATCCTGTGGCGTAGTATATATATATATATATATATATATATATATATATATATATGGTTTGGCCAAATGCCATGCAAAAATGGTGCAGGGTTTCTTGAAAGCTAAATTGGTGTCTAATAATTCTTGTGGATGCCAAAACACACGTAGGATCAAACCCGGCACATACTTAGACAACAAAGGAGCTTCTTCTTTTTTTTTGAAGCTAAGTATAGACGCAAAACTGACATACACGCATGTTCACCTAGAAAATGAACGGGCACCTGAACACAGAAATGACTGGATAGACAGATCTAGAGGTGTGTCATTGTTGATATATCACTACAGGGATACGACGGACTTACGACGGCTAAGGCCATCTTAATTAAGTCATAAACCGTCGTAAGTTAGCTACTTACGACGGTATTTCATTACTTACGACATTATAAAGCCGAGGTAATTATTATGTCGTAAATAAGCTAACTTACGACGGCTACCGTCGTAAATAAAATATCTTACGACGGCGTCGCGCATCCGTCGTAAGTAACGGCCCAGGCCACGTGGTGGCCCAAGGCACGTTACTTACGACGGTTCTGGTGACCGTCGTAAGTAACAGAGGCTAACTTATGACGGTTTTATTGACCATCGTAAGTGGCAGAAGCTAACTTACGATGGCTTCTAGGCAGTAGCCGTCGTAAGTTATGTTTGTAATTTTTTTAAAAAAAAAACAAAAACGCATTAACCTGGCTCGATGGCCAGCACACAGAATAAACAGTTACAAAACAGAGTAAACAGTCATAAAACAGTTCATACAACAGTTCATATGCATCACACACAACAGAAACGACAAACGAGCTACACACTACCCCCTCGACTACCTCCGGAGCCGAAGAAATCATCTCCACGCTTCTCTCTTGGAACCGGTAGTTGTGGCGATGGAGTAGAGGCCTCCGTCGCCGAACCCTACAAAACACATGAGTAGTTACGACGGTTTGGATTCAGATATCAATGTCTTTCTCTTTCTTCTTACTCTCTTCCTCTCTCTATACTTTTCATCATCTCTCTCACTCTGTTCCTCTATCTCTGTACCATTCATCCCCTCTTTATGTCAGTCTCACTCACACCCTCTCTCGCACTCTATCTCTCGCTCTATTGCAACACTCCATCTCTCCATCTCACTCTCACTCTCTCTCTCTCTCTCTCTCTCTCTCTCGCACTCCCTCTCTCCCTTCTGTACCACTCTACATCTCCCTCTCTCCTTATGTTAGATGAAAAAAACAATATTAAAGAGTTTATTACCTGTACCGGAGGCACCTAGGCTGCGGGCTCCTGTGACGGGGTCACCCGTGGCGGCTGCCACGCAGGAATCACGATTTGTTGGCCGTTCTGTCGAGCTAAGACATAAAATTGAAAAATATTAGAACATATGTATTACTAAAATGTTATGAAAGTAAACTACAGTAATTGAAATTACTTACCTCCATCGCTGCCTGCATCTAGGCCATGTAGTTAGCTTGATACTCCTAGATGGCCCTCGTCCTGTCGAGCTCCTACTGGATCCGCGTCAGCCTCTCCTGCATGGCACGGAACTCCATGTCCCTCTGCGAGAGACGGCCACTCGACGGCCCAACCGACGAAGTCTGCGTCGATAAAGTGCCTCTCGCAGGTCGCGCCGACCTCGAGTTGACAACTCCATCAAAAATGGCAAACCTACAAAAGAAAGAAAAATAATAAGTAAAAGAAGGAAGAGTGAAAAACCTAAATCAAAGAAAATAACTTACCGGCCATGGGCCTTCCCGCCGCCGCTTGCATACACGGCTTGAGGGCCGATTGATGCGTTTTCCCAATCGTACCCTTCACCGTGTATTTTGACGACTTCTTTCCCGTACTTTTCCTAAAAAACACAGAAATGGTGTTAGTGTGTCAATAATAATATTAGTTATAATTAAATTGAATAATTATGAAAACTTACCAATCGATCGGTTGCGACCTGACTGCACTGCCCCGGCTGCGACGGGTCACTTCCCCTGCAACCTCTCTTCCAAACCTGGATCGCGCTAGGCTCCTGGCCGGTCTCTCGCTCTTGTAGATGCGTGTTAGTAGAATAAATATGTTATGAACATATAAATAAACTTATAATACACTTACCATGCGTTTAGCCAAACGCAAATGACCAAAGCGCCATAGGTGTGCATCCTGTCAGACCCTCTGCATTCTCGAGCCTTATGGACTTAGCTTTGAAGTCATCGCTAGCCCAATACCGACAGAGAGCTGGGTGTGCGTCGGGTTCACCCTCTAACCAGGAAATACTAACCTGCACATATTTAGTATATCATTAACTGTTAACATAAGTAACTATTGAGTTTTTTTTAACAATTAGAACTTACCTCTGCGTATTGATCCTCTGTCAAGTACATGTCGAAGTCCCTTCTAAAGGGACCCCATTCCTGCTGCTGCTGATGCCGTTTCTGGTAGTCGTTAACGGCATGTATGCGGGCGTACGACAATGCCTGCGTCACGAGCTTCCGAGCGTTTGTGTGGAACACGAGTGTCGCGTGCTCCATCATGCTCTCGCTCGTTTCCTCTAACTGGTACCTCAGCTTTAAGAAAACAAACATTTAATCAATATGCATTGACAATTTAAATGAGTTGAAGAAAGTAAACATTTAAACTTAACATAAAATCGTTCCACACGGCCCCCTGAAGAGTGTTGTGCACCTCGTGCGAGACACGAGCATAGTCGTCCCACGACAAAGCAGGGACACAATCGATGAAACCGGGATAGTGCAAATGCACTAAAGCCCCGATGACACCGTTAACCTGCCTGTGGTGTCCCTGGCCCGTGAACGAACAGTCGTACCAAGATCTGCAAAATTTGTTATCTCAGTAAGTATCTGTAGACATCATGAAATATGTACTAAGTATATGATTTTTTACCTGTCTCCAACTAGACGAATAGTGACCCTCTCACGAGGAACAGGAGGAGGAGCCGCAAAGTGGGTCCTCCTCGTCCGTCGCCTCTACGCGGGCACCACGTCCGGTGACCCGGAAGGCTGGTCACCACTAGAGCCCGAAGGCTCCATGCTCGCTGGCTCCGAGGCCTACCTAGCCTGTGGCGGCGCCCTAACCTCTGACTCTGAATCTGATGACTGTGAGTCAGACTGCAAAATTAAAGGATTGATACGAATAATTTATTTATAAGTGAAATTAAAATAACGTGATTGACAACTGAAATTTACCTCTCTGCGCTGTAAGGCTAGAGCTTGGCCCGCAAAGTCTGGTAGGTGCCTCATCAGATGAGAGCGTCTGCTCGCACCTGACGAGCTACCTAAGAAGAGGTCCCGTGACCGACTGAGGAACCCTCGTGCCCCCTTTTTCCCGCTCCCCTTTGATGACGATATCCTGTTGCAAGGAATAATTGATAAATATGCTAAGATAATATATACAAAATTCATGTTAAGTTAGTGAAGACAACGTTACATCATCAATTTCAAAATTCATCAACGTCATGATCATGTACCCTACTCCTTAAACCAGACCATCGATCTTCTTTCTTGAGCGTCTGAACTGGATTTTATTTCCGTTTACGCATATCAGAAATCTCGACATCTTGAGCGTCTCCAACTAAGTCATCGAGTCCTACACCAGGCTCAATGATAAACGAGTCTGGTTCGAGTCTGGCAACTCTTCTTCTTGCTAAACCTCGTCAACCTCATCAGTATCATGGTAACCATCATCTCCTGGAGTGTATAACCGCTTACGAGGATTAACCTTATGTACAACCCACTAAGATTGAGTTTTTTGCATGGATAAGATAGATAATACACTTGCTCCACTTGGTGTGCAAGAACAAATGAATCGTATCCTCGTAGCCGTTCATTTTGTTTGACTTCCACCATGCCAAATTGATTTAGTTGAGTTCCATGATTGATATCAAACCAATCACAATCAAAGAATACTGCTCAAAGATCCTTATTCCCGGCAAAAGCAAATTCAAGGATTTTATTAATGATTCCATAATAATTAGTTTCACGTCCTTGAGAGTCGACTGCCCTCGTCACAACTCAGGTATTAGATGTTGCCGCGAGAGGACGAAAAGATTCAAATTGAGTTATACGGAATCGGTAGCCACTGATGTCATATCGACCGTAGCTCCTAACTTTAATCAATCCATAGGATAGTTGTCGCAAGTCTTCATGGACGTCGGCATCTTTCATGCACTGTTATAAGAAAACTTTGTAAATATTCGTAAGTTATAAGAATACTTTGTAAATATTGCTAAGTTAACGAGAAAATGTTACATGATCTCGAAACCATGATAGGAAATTAGGACCTCCGTTTACTCCTTCCCGTCGCATCACTTCTACTTGTTTGCTCGTAGGTTGATGCCTATGTGTCCAATTTTGCTTGTGGAATTCACTGTACGAAAAGGAAACTTTTTAGAATAGATGTGTTACAAAATACGCTGATTAGTATAAATGTATGACAAACACTTACTCGAAATATTTGTCCATCTCATCTATATTTGCATACATGTAAAGGAAAGAAGCACTCCTTTCTTCCACGGTAGAGTTGTAGGAAGTGGAACTACCAACGGTAGTGACTCTTGTTGCAAAAATAGAGAGATCGCTACAAGGAGGTTGCTCATCCATATTGTACCGCATTGCCGAAGTGTTGACATTGTTTTCCTCTGCAAAGTAAACACTTGAAAAGTATCCTACTTCTTTAAGAGTAAATGCTTCGGCGATGCATCCTTCTACCTTTGCCATATTACGAACCATTGGTTTCAGATATCTTAGTGCTCTTTCGATATGATACATCCACCTATATTGCATGGGACCTCCAACTTTAGCTTCAAATGGAAGATGGAAGAGGAGATGTTGCATTGGATTGAAGAACCCTGGAGGAAAAAAATTTCCATCTTACATAATAGTACCGGTATCTCCTTCTCTAATTTACGCATCATCTCTATCGTGATTTCTTTTGCATAGAGCTGTCTATAGAAGTGACTAAGCTCGGCTAGCACCTTCCACACCGCATCATCAAAATACCCCCGAAACATAACAGGTAGAAGTCTTTCCATAATTATGTGATAATCATGACTCTTCAACCCTGTCAGCTTTCCCGTTTTGATATTCACGGCTCATTTCATACTAGCTGCGTAACCATCTGGGAATTTCAAAATTTTCAACCATTTGAGTACTTCTTTCTTTTCTTTAGGTCGAAGACAGAAAGAAGCACATGGTTTAGCACCACTTTTAGAGAGCTCAAGAGTTAGACGGTTACAAAGCTCTGCCAATTCCTTTCGAGCCTTTATATTGTCTTTCGTTTTGCCCGTCATATCCATGCATGTGCTTATAATACATTCGGCCATATTACGCTCTTGATGCATTACATCAACGTTATGCATTAGTATCAATGACTTCACATATGGTAGCTCCCATAGTCCACATATATGAGTCCAATTGTGATCCTCTCCGTAACCGATAAAATATTCAGGACGTCCTTTATCTGGCACCAGTTTGTCCAGCATATCAGATATTTCAGATCCGTTTAGACGTTTCAGTGGTCCTTTAGTGACAATGATGTCTTTTTTAAAGACATTCCTCTGTTGCCTAAACATGTGATTCAGAGGCAGCCAACGTCTGTGACAATCGAAGTAGCATATCTTTCCTCCATGAGTAAGTCGAAAACAGTCCGTGTGAGAAGCACATATTGGACACGTCAAACGACCGTGAGTGCTCCATCCAGAAAACATACCGTATGCCGGGAAATCATGGACAGACCACAAATAAGTAGCTCGAAGGTTGAATTTCTGCTTTTTGTAACTGTCATACGCTTCGACTCCTGTCCACAACATTTTCAATTCTTCGATCAGCGGTTTCAACATCACGTTGAGACGTGGCCCAGGATGATCCGGCCCAGATATAATGAGGCTAAGGAACATGAACTCGTACTTCATGCAAAGAGCTGGTGGTAGGTTGTTCGGAATGACAAAGACGGGCCAACAGGAGTATGGTGTGGCGTTTGTACTGAACGGCGAGAATCCATCTGTCGCCAACCCGATGCGAACATTTCTCGCATCAGGACTGAAGTCTGGATCAAACCGGTCAAGCGTCTTCCATGCCTCACCGTAGGCCGGGTGTATCATGACTGTATTGTTCTCACATACACCTTCCTTGTGCCATCTCATGTATTTGGCCGTTCTTTTTGATAGAAACAACCGCTTCAACCGAGGTGTCACGGGTAAGTAACGAAGTTGCTTACGTGCGACTTCTGTCATCACATTATCACCATCGTTATTAACAACTTCGACAAACCTTGATTCACCACATTTTAAGCATTTCTTCTGTTTTGCATGCTCTTTCCAAAAAAGCATGCAATTATCTGGACACACATCAATCTTCTCATATTTCATACCAAGACCGGAAAGCAATTTCTTCGCCTGATACATATCTTTAGGTACTTTATGAGGCTGTGGAAGGATGTCGCTGATCAATTTGATGAGGTCGTTGTAGCAGTTATTAGAAAAGAAGTACTTAGACTTAATTGCCATATGTCTAGTCATGAAAGTGAGGAGGGTCACTTCAGTGTGTTCATGCAGCGGCTCTTCTGAAGCTTTGAGAAGCTTGAAGAACGCTTCAACCTCCGTTGTAGGAGGATCCTCCGTAAACTCTGGTTGTATAGCTTCAAGCATCTCATCCATCCTATCAACCCCCGTGTTATCATCATTTTTCTCTTCCACTTCTTGTACAGTTTCAGAAGTTGTCTCGCCGTGGAAGGTCCACACCTCATAATGTGGCATGCAACCGTTTCGACACAAGTGTATCGAGACCGTCATTTTGTCCAAAAACTTGGTATTTCGACATTTCGTACATGGGCACCGCACCTTATCGATCATTGACAATGAAAAAGCTCGATCTACAAAAGCATCTGTCTTGGCGAACCACTCATCCGAGTGACCACCAGAACTGTTATTCCAACCGGTATACATCCAACTACGGTCCTCACCCATGTTTGAATCTGCAGTTTAATGTCAAGGAAATTATAGTTACATTATAATTTATTTATGTCACGGCCCTACATCTATTAGAAAGGATAGGTCCTAAACCCACCCAAGAGTGACCGAGCGGAGCTTGCTCATGACGAGACGCGTGGTCTGGATCCGAACAAAATTTCGGCAGCATAACCCGCTGTTCTCCACTGCACGCCCGAAAATGGTGCAGTAGAGAACAACAGGGTTATGCCGTCGAAATCTCGTCTAGATCTAAACCCGCGTCTCATCACAAGCCACGCCCCCTCGGTCACTCTCAGGCTGTCCAAAAAGGGACAATTCCGAACCTACACGCCTCACATGCGTAACACATGTGAGACGGGCCGGTTCGAAACGGGTGACGCATGTTGTATAGGTTTACGTCAATATTTCATTTTTGAGTCATTTAAAAGAGAAAGAGACAAAGAAGTGGGTCAGCCGTCCTAAGTTATGCCCCGCTAGGGCCTGCCATTATCTTACGACGCCTTTAGTGTTAGCCGTCGTACGTTATGCTCCATCGTAAGTGGGTCAAACATGAAACCGCCCCGTCGGGGTCCGCCGTCCACACGCGGTAGCTTGCCGTCCTCCGTGCATGTCTCGACTAATACATTACCACTAAATGGGCCGTGACAGACCCTAAATAGGTCGTGTCAGGCCGGACTCGGCTGAAACCCATTTATTTACATATAGTAACTAATCACGCAATCAATCAAAGTATTTATTAAACAATATCAATTACAATACTAATTAAACAATTAATCAACTGAGATCAAATTAAACATGTAATCAACTAATTCAACCATTTAATCAACTAATTATTCTATTAATCAAATAACCAACAATTCAACAAATAATCAACAAATAAATTAACAACTAATCAGCAATAAAACAACTAATTACTCAACAAAGGGAAAGCTACCATAATTCAATAAGAAAACAACTAATTACTAGCTAATTCAACTAATGATTCTTTCTCTCTGTCTCTTTCTTCACATACACACATAAAAAAAACTAATTACCACCTAATTCAACAATACACATGCATGTGATCAACATAACAATCAATTTAATAGGAGGAACATCAATTTAACACGTGGACATTGGAGGCAGACCTTGGCTCGGCGACGACGTCGGGGAGGCGGCGCGGCGACAGCGTCGGAAGGTGGCGCCTTCGGTGTTGGGTCACGGCACCCACGACGTCGGGAGGCGGCACGGCGAGCAGGGGCTGGGCGGCGCAGCGAGCAGGGGCCAGGCGGCGCGGCGAGCAGGGGCTCTGGGCGGCGCGAGCAGGGGCCGGGCGCGGCGGGGCTAGGGGCGGGGTCGGGCGGCGCGGCAGGGCGGGGCCAGGCGGCGCAGCAGGGCAGGCGCGGCGAGCGGCGGCGGCCAAGGCGTGGCCAGGGCTCGCCGCGAGCAGGGGCGGCCGGGCGGGGCTTGGGGCAGGATGGCGGCGGATGCGGCAGGGCGGGGCGGGCCGCGGGGCGGTCACGGAGTGTAACACCCCAAAAATCTTGTTAAGACCCAAAATCATGTTAAGAGGGGAATTTAAAAATTTTTAGACGTGTTGCATGTTTTGCAACAATTTAAATTCAAACTGGAATTCAATTTAAATTCAAAAAAGAAAATAAATAGAAAAAGAAAAAAAAGAAAACAGAAAAAAACCGGCCAGTGGGCCGAAACCCACCAGCCGGCCCAACCAGCACACGCGCCAGCCCGCAGCCACGCGCGCCTCTTCCTCCCACTGACAGGCGGGGCCCGCCAGCCTTCTTCTTCCTCGCGCCCGCGCCGGGACTCTCTCACCCGAATCGAAACCGATCGGGAATTCTCGCGTATCCCAGCCGAATTTCGATCGGGGGCGACGCAAACTCGATCTAAACCACCCCGCCGCCCTTCCCCGTCTATAAAAACCCCGACCTCGTTCTGTTTTTCCCACGCGATCCGCCGATTTGACTCCGGTGAGAAACCGAGCCCCTCCGGCGAATTCTGGCCGATCTACGCTCGGAAATTCCGATCTAATTCGCTGGTCTTGATCCACCGCCTCCGGGGAACCCTGCAGGTGCAGAAAACTCGGTGACTTGCGGTTCAAACACAGCGCCGACGAGCCTCGCCGTGGTTTCACTTCGGACCTCGTCGCCGACCGCCTTCCAGGACCTCCGAGCTCAAGAAAACCCCCGAGGTGAGATCCCCGACCTCCCTACCGATATATGCCATAAAATCACAGTTTTAGGAAGAATTGACGAAGATCCGAAACTCTCCGGCGAGATTGCCACCTCCCGCCGCCGTGCGCTGCCAGCAGCGCCGCCCGCGCTCGATCTGAGCGACGTGGCCGCTTGTGCGCCGTCTATTTTAAATCGCACAGTAGACTTTAAATCCCCGCGTACCGGTTCGACGTTATAATCTCAGCCGTCTGTTTTAAATCGGACGGTCCACGTCAGCCCCGTTATAAAGACTGGAATTCATACGTGCTGCCCCCTGGGGTTCTCGGGAAATAAGAGCTAGCCCCGGAAACTTCTGATCTAGCCCCCGGAACTTCATAAAATCATGTAAATTCATTTAAAAATCAGTTTTAGCCCCTGGACTTAATAAAAAATTAGGAAAAACTCCTCTGTTATGTATAGCTAGACCCCTGAAAATTGTTAAAATAATATTATAGACCCTGTAGTGGGGTGAGTTTACCTTTTTAGCCCTGTTTAATATTTAATTTAGGAAATTGAATATGTGGCTAGTGTTTAAAATTTAAAAAGTGGGACAAACATATTGTCAAAATTAAATTAAAAATTTTCTCAGTATTTAGAAAACTTTGGAGCGAGATAAAAATATATTTTGGGCTGAAATGAATCTGTTTAATTTATTATTCACATTTAGGGACACATTTTTAAGTAAAGAATAGTTCTGGAAAATAGGGAAAATAATTGTAAAATAGTTTACATCAGAGGAAAAGGTCAAAAATATATTAGTAAATATTTTAGATCAGAACCTATTCTGTTTAGATGATGTGTCTTGTTATTTTCATAATAAAGTTCACATTTAGGCATAGGAAATAAATCTGAAAATATAGCAACTAGTAAATGATAAATGGAGTTCTAAAATCCAAAGAATTCAGTTTAGGGTTGGTAGAAATTCTGAAGACACATATGGAGAAGGAAAATACCTTTCATGCATACTTGGTAGCTAAAAGGTGTAGTAATTGAATATAAGGAATTTATTTAAGTTGGAAACTCATATATATAGTATGTAAGTATAAATGTGAACACAAAAGTAGGAATCATATACACATGATTAAAAGTGCATGCAAGCCACAAATCAACACACATAGAGTAACCACAACACATATAATGGTGAATGACTTTCATAAATATGAATGTGTGGTTTGTATGAAGTGGAAGTGTGAACTATGTCTTATGGATTGTTGTTTTTCTTTTGCTATGTGTGATGGTATGATGTAGAACCTGCTCAAGAGCAAGTTATTCCTTTCCAAGATAAGGACTACCCATTTCAAGAGCAGCAGGAAGGAGGCAAGTGTCCTTGACCACTTTGATTGGTAGAAATTCTGAAGACACATATGGAGAAGGAAAATACCTTTCATGCATACTTGGTAGCTAAAAGGTGTAGTAATTGAATATAAGGAATTTATTTAAGTTGGAAACTCATATATATAGTATGTAAGTATAAATGTGAACACAAAAGTAGGAATCATATACACATGATTAAAAGTGCATGCAAGCCACAAATCAACACACGTAGAGTAACCACAACACATATAATGGTGAATGACTTTCATAAATATGAATGTGTGGTTTGTATGAAGTGGAAGTGTGAACTATGTCTTATGGATTGTTGTTTTTCTTTTGCTATGTGTGATGGTATGATGTAGAACCTACTCAAGAGCAAGTTATTCCTTTCCAAGATCAGGACTACTCATTTCAAGAGCAGCAGGAAGGAGGCAAGTGTCCTTGACCACTTTGATCCTATACTAGGATGTGTAGGTAGAATTATTTGCATTGTCAAATGAAATATGAAACCCATGCTAGGATGTTTCCCTAGAATTGCATTACCTTCTTTCCTTGTAGCTTGGGTTGGGATTCATTTTATCATATCATTTATTATTATGCATATGCTTAGCCATGCTTAGAATGGGATAATTGGGATATGAGATCATCAGTTTATTTTACCATACTCTTGAATGAGATATTGTGAGTTATGTAGAGGTAGGGATCAAGGCAAGTTGGATGTTTTGGTTGTGTGCTGGGTGCACGAGACTCGGGTTTGTGTTTAGTACTTGCCTGGATCCTAAGGACCGGTTCATGGAGCATGTAACCTGGCTTTACCGTGCCAACCACATGCTGAGATGGGGCAGCTTGGCCAATTAATTAGGTGTATCCCCGGCGTAGTATCGGTGTGTTGGATGGTGCGGGGAGTAGGTGTCAGCTGGATTACCATATGAACCGCAAGGCTCAAGAGGGGGCCACTGCAGCGGGGTTGGAGCCTCTTGTATGCTGTTAGGGGTGAAACCTCAGTGGGCCTACGCTCGTTGGGAATCCCTTTGTAAAGGCTTCGTAGTGATCTCCTGGCTACACACCTGGGAAGTGTGAATGTGGTTCGTAGCCACTGGCATAATGGAGGTTCTTTTAGTCCACCCGGCAACGGGGGATGAACGGAAGGGCGGCCGTGCTGCGGCGGAGCGGGGCGCTGGACGGTGGTGCGCGGTGGGGCGGGGCGCGAGACGGCGGTGCGCAGTGGCAGGGCGGGGCGTGGCGGCGGAGGCGGCGCGGCTCGGTGAGGGCGAGGCGGAGCGGTGCGGCGGCAGTCGGTGGGTCCCGCGCGTGCGGCCCGTGAGATGTAGGGTTATGTTCTTTATTTACGACGACTTCTTTACTTACAACGGTTTAGGTTTTAGCTGTCGTAAATGGTACTTAAATTCCGTCGGTCCTTTTATTTACGACAACCGAGAGCCAACAACCGTCGTAAGTTAGTAAACTTACGACGGCTACCACGCGCCGTCGTAAGTACGTTAATTTACGACGGCTGACCCACGTAAATAAATTCAGCCATCGTAAAAAAGTGTTGATTTTCTAACTTAATAATCAACTAACTCAAAATTTCAAAAGAAATACTAAACTAACTTAATAGTCAACTACACCAAAATTAAGTAATCTAATTCCAAGTTTTTAAGGCATCGCTTAAGCGAGACGTCGGTGGAGGATAAGGCGTTCGGTCGCCTTACATCCCAGCATAAGGTGGGGGAAGGCGGCGGCGCCCACGCACAGGGATGCGTCGGTTGTGGGGGGGGGGGCGGGAGGGGGAGCCGGGCAGAGGGTGAGCCGGCCTGGGAGGGAGGCGGGGGGAGGGGCGGGCGGGCAGAGGGCAAGCCAGCCTGGGAGGGCCGGGGGAGGAAAGCGCGACGGGGGGAGGGACGAGCGAGGAGAGGGCGGCGGGGGAAGGAGCGGGCGAGATGATGGTGGTGCAGTGTGGAGGAATGGAGGTAACCCTTATGCATGAGGGTAAAGTGGGCTGGGCTGAGGAGGCTGAGGTAGAGAAGAGGCTAAAGTTACTCGTTAAAGCAAGCCACAGTACAAATAAACTGACAACAGACTAATTAGATGCCAGAACCAAATCAAACAGGAGGGCTGAATCAACCTGTGCACAGTTGCAGGATCAGATGAAGCGGGATGGAACATGGCCTCTGTGCGCAGATCCAGCGACTGAGGGGGCGGGGAACAGCTTGGTCCGTGATGGCACCTGCTTGAAGCTTAGTTGGGCGGCACGGCGCACAGCAGGCATTCGCGTGGGCACGATGCAGCTCGGCGGCGGCGGCAGCAGCGCGGGCTCGGTGGCGGCGGCGCACGGAAGGCATCTCGGCTACGGGCTGCGGCGCGTGCTTGATTTGGGCGACGCTCAACGGGTGCAGATAGGGTACAATTTGTATTCGTTTTTCATACTTCACGCAAACGAGGCAAAACAGCGTTTAAATCCGACCCAAAATTGTTTCGTTCAGCCCGTTTACAACGTTTAGATTACCTAAATAAACTAAATTAATTACTAAATGAACTAAACAAACTAAATTAATTACTAAATGAACTAAATTAATTACTAAATCGACTAAATGAACTAAATTAATTAATAAACAAAACGTACCTCAAAGTGGAGGCGGCACCAGGGCGGCTCGGGGCGACACAAGGGCGGCTCAGGGCGGCGCTATTGGACGGCTCGGGCGGCGTCGAGCGGTGGGGCGGCGCACGGCGGGGGCGGCGCGCGGCGGCGGACCTGGGGCGGCGCAGGGCGACGGCAGCCTCGGTGACGGCGGCGGCGGTGCAGGCGCTGGCGGCGATGCGGGCTCGTGGCGGCGGCGGTGCGGGCTCAGGCTAAATGAGTCCGAGCCCGGGCCGAAACGGCGGTTAAAACCATCCACTTACGATGGCTGTGTAATTTACGGCGGCTTAGGTTACGGCCGTTGTAAGTTACACTTAGTTTACGACGGTGTTGTAACTTACGACGGCATAGGGTTACGGCTGTCGTAAGTTACGGTTAACTTACGATGGTCCAGTAACTTGCGACTGCCATGGGCCCGTAGCCGTCGTAAGTTAGTTTACTTATGACGGCCCGCAACGACCGCCGTAAGTTAATTTACTTACGACGGCTAGCCGTCGTAAATAACGTGGCCGTCGTAAATATCGTGGCCGTCGTAAGGTGCGACGTTTCCTGTAGTGAATATTCACCTACCACTAAAAGAATAATTAGCCACCATGTGAGCGTCTGTGACAGCTCCAAAATTTAGAACATAAAAATGCACTTCAAGTTTGAACTTTTAAAATTTATACCAAATCACTAGGTTTGAAAATTTTAATATACAAATAGTAGCTCAAAAATTGATAAGAAAATTACCTTACCAAATACCAATCTTATTACTTCAAATATTTGAATTTGGCTGTTTTCAAATTTGTGTAAATTCTAAATTGGACTTGAGTGCCGTTTAAAATATGCACCCAATTCAAATTTCTGAAAGTAAGAAAGATCCCTCTCTTCCCTTTGTTTTTCCCTCTCTTTCTCTCTGAGCTGAGCCCCACCTTTTCTCCCTTTCCCAAGACGGCCCACTATTTCGCCTCTCTTTTTGCTCCCGCCAGCCCGGTCCTTCTTTTCCTCTCTCCCCTATTCCCGTGCAGGCCTCTTCCTTCTCTTCCTCCTCCACGGCCCAACCTACTGTGCGTGCCGACCTTCTTCTTCCCTCCACCCTTTCTCCCTCTCACGCTCCACCCTGACATGCGCCGTACGTACCATCGCCTTTCCTCTGTTCCGCTGAAGCAAGTCTGTGCAGCCACTGTGGCTCACACCGCGCGCAAGCCACAGTGCACGCACACGCCACCGGCTTGGCATCGCCTTTGTCGCGACACCTCTCGCATGAGAGGATGCCATCGATCATCGCCGTTGAACTCTCACCGTCTATTTTTAATGGTTCTAAGCCTCAATTTCTTTCCCCCACCTCCGTGGGACACACCCCGCCAGCCTTTCCTAGCGTACGGAATCGCCATTCCCTAGCTCAATTCCTTGGAGTTCTCCCCGCCTTCCCAAACTTCAGCAACCACCAATCAATGTTTGCATCACGACAAACACCACAATCATATTTATGAATAGTGTGAAAACATTTTTGGTGGTGTGAGTAAACAAGTAGGATGGGTGACTAGCAACTGGTTGTAGGAAGTGTCACCGAGATGAGCTATGGCGAAAGTAATGTCCTTCAATGTAGTCTATTTATTATTGTGGATTTGATTGAAGATCACCTTAGTACAATATAACAACTCATTTGACTTCAAGATATTGCCTTCTCTGTATCATCATAAACTCTGACATGGGCAGGTCCTGCTTTACTATGTCGGTGACTACCACATGAGTCATCTGGTAGCTAGTAGTGGCATGAAAGACTAGAAAATAACACAAGAAGTAATTACCTGTTGTCCCATTGGCAAATTAATTGCCCGTATAGAACTTAGGTGAAACTATGGGGTCTCACAGAGAAGATGAGTTGAGCGTTATGCTACTCCTTTACTAGGAATGCATAGCCTGTGGATAAAATATACATCCTCTATAAAATGCTAATCTATCTTGATAGTTGTTGTCACGATTAATTACACACTATGGTCTTGAGCACCTAGTTAGTAGATTTTACTGTAGCCTTTTCCTTGACGTTTGAGATGGCATTGGTTGTCATGTTTTGAAAGTGTTGGATATATATATATATATATATATATATATATATATATATATATATATATACAGTACGAATATGTGTCCGAAGGCTCACATAAGATTTAGTGAGATGGAAGGATTTATTGAATCTCCTCTAGACCCACCAACTAAAATATCAACTTCAACTTCCTCACCCCCAATTATTTTCCAAATCTCTTTATAAAGAGATCCATTACATTGAAATGCTAATTACAAACTAAGCCATATGGCCTCTGTCGGTACTGTGCAGACCGGGTACCCCGCGTAGAGGGTAAAAGATAGCCTAGGTCCCACCTCCTACCGAGGTGGGCCCTAGCATAGCCACGTGTCCTTGGCCCCGAGGTCAGCTGTAACACCTCAAATTTCACTACCATGCATTGCATACATTTTTCATGTCGAGAAGGATTTAAAAAGAAGTAGAAATGGAGATAGAACCATAGAAATGGAGAAAGAACCATAGAAATGGAGAAGGGAATATAGAAATGGAGAAGGGAATATAGAAATGGAGAAAATAATATAGAAATGGAGAGAAGTGGAAAATAAGATAGCTGAATTGAGACATCCCAAATTTCTCCCAAATTTCGCCACCAAATTTTCGCCAAATTTCCCCACCAAATTTTCCCAAATCTCCCAAATTCCCCAAAATTCCCCTATGGGGATTTTCCCCGACATTTGGGGGAATTTCCCCAAAATTGGCCGCAACCATGAGGGGAGGGAAGCCCTAGGACTCTTTGGTTGAGTCCCAACTTGATTAGGATTCTTTGGTTGAGTCCCAACTTGACTAGGATTATTTGGTTGAGTCCCAATTGGACTAGGACTCTCCCTTTTCACCCTTATAAATACAACCTCCCAGCCCCCCCTACAGCTTTGGCCGCAGCCCCCCCCTCAACTCGCCGAGTTGAGCCCCCCCACCCCCCTTGCCGGAGTTTGGTCGCCGGTGAGCCCCGCCGACGAGCCCCGCCGTCGATCCCCGCCGCCGAGACCCGTCACGCCTCACTGTCGCTGGAGAAGAAGCCCGACGATCTGACCTACCGTAATTCCCACAGAAAAATCCCCCGTTGTTGCCGTTACTTGGAGGAAGGCCCTGCCGCAAGGAGGAAGTGAGGTAGGTCTTCATTACCCATCTTACAATGTCGCCGCTGTTTCTAGGCATCCATTTTCTTCACCCCCTTCGAGCAGAAACTTTCTCGTGTGGACGGATCATGTTTTGATCAATTTTTGACGGTGGAATTGATCTACATCTTGTGTCAAGATCATTACAACATCCACACTTGATCCCAACACCCTTGTTCATCATAAAACCCCATGAAAGTCATTAAAACATGCAAGAACATGTACAAACTGGTTCTATAAAACTGCACTATAGGATTTGCATTCATCTACCCCATTGCATCTTGAGTAAAGTTTGTGCATGATGGTTGATTGCTGTAAATTTTGTGTATGCGTGGTCATGAGTAGAAGGACAAGCTCAAGAGGCCGTCTACGAGGAACTACAACACCAAGACTTCGAGACGCTTGAGCAACACGGACCACGGGAGCAAGGCAAGTACCCCTTGACCATATTGATTCCATGCGAGCACATGCCAGGAAAACATTGCCACCACAAGGCCAAATATGGGTGCGGATTTGCTGACTAATTAGATGTGTTGCTAGCTTGTTATGGACCATTGTATGGTGCGAGGAATGGGAGTCGAGAGGGACTGTCCTGGGAACTTCATGGCACAAGAGGGGGCCTGTGGGTGGGATAATGGAGATTCGAGCCTGCCGGTGAAACCTCAGTGGGTCCGTACGTCCTAGTAGCCCCTTTGTAAAGGCTATTTTGTGATCTCTCGACCAAACATTGATGGTTGTGTTAATGGTATAATGGAGGTTTCTCTAGTCACCGACGGGTGACAAAATCACGAACTTGTGGGTAAAGTGGTGCCACCTCTGCAGAATGTAAAACTATCATGATAGCCATGCTTCCGGTCACAAGCACCAGGCCAACTTCCATGATTAGAGGTAAAACTTGGGATGTTTATTCGGTATGGTTATGATATGATCATTGGATTGGGACTGTTTTGAGTCATAACAATGAGTTTGTTTTTGGTTATATGAATATGAGATGGTTATGAGCATGAGATGAACTTGAGAAAGATTAATGGCTGGTTGAGACTTGATAAAAGGTGAATTATGGTGAAGGAATATTGCTGTTTTACTTGGTTATATTGGGATTAAACTCACCTAGAGATAGTTGCTGTTTTTACCATGTTTATGAAATAAAATTTGCTTGCTGCAATGAACCTTTTTATTTCCTACCATGTTGTAAGCTACATGTCATACTTTTCCCGCACTTGCTGAGTATGGCATGTACTCACCCTTGCATTTCCCACACATACTTCAGCCACTGGAGAAGAATATTTCGAGGAACATATGGAGTACTAGGCGTGCGCACTACCGTCAACATGCCTGTGGAGTTGAAGTTGGAGTCTGCTTTTTAGCCATTTTTCGCTGTTGTTTAGAGTCTTCCGCTGCTAAATAACTTGGATATTCATGAGTGAGACATTAAGTCACTGTATAAAGTACTTAAACACTATTTGTACGTGGTTATATTCTGAATTCAGTTTGTGGAATACATGTGTATGTGTGATGAACATCTTGGGTACACATATGCATTCACTTGGTTCATTTTTCGGAACCGATTGTCACAAATTGGTACCAGAGCCACGTTGACCGTAGGACGCAAGTCTAGGTAGAATGTACACTCTAAAACACATAGGAACACCTCTCTAAACTGCTATTTTCGAAAATTTCTTGCTGCTGCACTTTACTTGTCAATTCAGCCACCGCAAAGTGCTATTTTCAGCCCCTCTTTTCTCTTCTATTGGACAGCAACATTTTTGTTTTCTTGCTTCATAGCTTCTGGAGTTTTGGAGTTATTTCTTCCTTCTCTAAAATTTCTCATGTCTTATTTGTAGATGCCGGTGATTAGGAGCACAACACTCATAAGGACTCGTCCACCACCACTTGGGAGTGCACTTAACCCCATTGAGGTGTCCGATGGACCATATTGGGAGGAGGTGAAGATGTAACCTCATGATGAAGATGAAGTCAATAGCTCTATGCATGAGGAAGAGGACCCGGAAGAGGTGGAACCATTCAAAGATAACATGGAAGATGATCCACAAGAACGGCATTGGTACGCACCTCAGGAGGACTTTCACACGGGCTTACACCCCGTGGAGCCTCATGAAGCTACGTCGGGAGGAGATGAATCCGAAGAGGAGCCACCCCTTGCTGAGGTCGAGAATGAAGGTGATGAACGGGCCAACCGTTCAGTTCAAGAATCCCGGTCCGACGGAATGGAAGGAGGACACATATCCAAGGAGCTCAAAGAATTTCTGGATTGCTGTAGTTTATACCCGGAATATCTTCTCAAGAAAGTCCATCGTCTCGGACATGAAGAGTAGAAGGCTGAAGTAACCATCCTATCTAACGGTAGGGTTGTCACTCGGCACTTCACACCCACATGGAGAGCTACAAGGGCAAAAGCTATCGATGATGCTGCATGGAATGCACTCACCGGACTGTGCTACGCCTTTTGTGAGCAGCTTGAGAACACTACTTTTCAGCTGCACCCATATCGGAAGAGTGGTACAAGGGAGATCATTGTACCCCATGAAGGAGCTCTTTCCAACCCACAAGCTGCTAACAAGTCTCAGATGTTGCTCGTGGAGTTAGGAAACCGCTACGCAAGCGCACAAGAAGAGATCCATTACCTTCACAAGAAGCTGTACTTGCTGGAAAAACAAGAGGAGACTCGTGCCAACGCGGGAGCAAATGGAGCACCAGTGTCATCTATCCCTACACAGACTGCCGACTCACTATGGCGTGCGCCCATGTATGGACCACCCCCCTCACACAGCGAGAATGGTTCACACGATTAAGTCTAGGTTTCCCATTGAATAAGCTGTAATAGGAATGTTTAGATCGTAGTAGGATGAAATAAGAGTGGTGTGCAGAATTTAATGATGATTGCTTGTGTTTGTGTGCTGGTGTGAGTTGTGGGACGCTTCGGCGAATGTTCACATCCACACATAGTGGAGAGATGTGAGATGCTTTGACACGTGTTCACATCCTCATATAGGCTGATATTAATGAAAGAAGTTGCTTACTGCATACACCTTGATGCATATAGTTGTGAAATCGCTTCTTTCAATTCTAAATTCTATTCCGAGAGTAAGCCTTAAAATAAGGGGGGTAGACTTTCTTGGCAACCTTATTGTCTTGAATTCTCAAGAGATTGATATAATACTTGGAATGGACTGGTTAAGCAAGCACAACAGAGTGATTCAATATGCTTAGAGGATTGTGCAGTTGACTAGTGAGCATGATACTCGTATTGACTTCGAGGCAGCCCAACCTGCAACCGAGAAGGCAGTGCTGAATCACATCGAAGAAGCGACATTGGAAAGCATTCCGTTGGTTCGAGAATATTCAGATGTATTCCTGGAAGAACTTCCAGGTATGCCACCTGACCGGGACATTGAATTTGCCATTGATTTAGTACCTGGAACTGTACCTATAGCGAAGAGGCTGTATAGGATGCCTGCTAATGAATTAGTGGAGCTCAAGAAGCAAATTCAGGAGCAGCTAGATAAGGGTTTTATACGCCCAAGCTTGTCACCGTGGGGAGCCCCTGTGCTCTTCGTGGACAAGAAAGATGGAACCCAAAGGATGTGTGTGGACTATAGGTCTCTCAACGAAGTGACGATCAAGAATAAGTACCCGCTGCCCCGCATAGAGGATTTGTTCGATCAAACGAAAGGTGCCCGAATTTTCTCCAAGATTGATCTTCGGTCGGGATACTTCCAGCTGAAGATTAAGCCCTCCAACATACCCAAGACTGCATTTCGAACACGGTATGGTTTGTATGAATATACTGTTATGTCTTTTGGGTTAACGAATGCACCCACATACTTTATGTACCTCATGAATAAGGTCTTCATGGAGTACTTGGACAAGTTCGTCGTGGTTTTCATCGACGGTATCATGTTGTATTCAAAAAGCAAGGAAGAACATGAAGAACATTTGAGGTTGACGTTGCAGAAACTGCGAGAGCATCAATTATATGCCAAGTTCAGCAAGTGTCAATTTTGGCTAAAGGAGATATCGTTCCTAGGCCATATCATATCCGAAGGAGGAGTATCGGTTGATCCCGGAAAAGTGAGGGATGTTTTGAAGTGGATCCAACCGCAGAATGTGAGGGATATTCGGAGTTTCCTTGGGATGGCTGGATACTACCGCCGGTTCATCAAGGATTTCTCCAAAATAGCAAAGCCTATGACTGAATTGCTGATGAAAGGGAAAGTATTTCAGTGGACACAAGCATGTCAAGAAAGCTTTGAGGAGCTAAAGAAGAGATTAACAACAGCGCCGGTTTTAGTATTGCCGGACGTGAGCATGAGTTTTGATACATATTGTGACGCATCAAGACAAGGGCTCAGATGTGTGCTCATGCAAGGAGGCCAAGTTGTAGCCTATGCATCGAGACAACTAAAGAAACATTAGCTGAATTACCCACACACGACCAGGAACTTGCAGCCGTGGTACATGCCTCGAAGATTTGGAGGAATTACATCCTCGGTCACAGATGTGAGATCTATATGGATCACAAAAGCCTCAAGTATATATTCACACAAACAGATCTGAATTTGAGGCAACGTCGATGGTTGGAACTCATCAAGGATTATAAATGTTGGAATCAACTATCACCCCGGAAAGGCCAATGTAGTAGCTGATGCGTTGAGCCGAAAGGGAGCATGTCACCAACTCACGGTTCGGGAGCTGCCACCCGAGCTGTGTAAGGAGTTTGAACGGCTGCATCTCGGATTCTTGAACGAGATGGAGGTGATCAAACTGAACTCAACGCTGGAACAAGAGATACGAGATGGCCAAGCAGCGGATGAGGAAAACAAGTAAATCAAGGAAAGAATCCAACAAGGCATAGAAAAGGATTTCAAGAAAGATGAGAAAGGCACGCTTTAGTTAGGGAAAAGGATTTGTGTGCCTAACGTGAAGCACATCCGCGACACGATATTAAAGGAGGCACATGACTCGCCTTATTCCAGAAAACCCGGCTGTACAAAGATGTACAAGGACCTGAAAACATGCTATTGGTGGGATGGCATGAAAAGGGATATTGCTTAATATGTTGCCCTATGCGACACGTGCCAAGAGTGAAGGCCGAACATCAAAGACCCGCTGGATTGTTGTAGCTATTAAAAGTACCCGAGTGGAAGTGGGAAGACATCAGCATGGACTTCATAGTCGGATTACCACATACTCAGTCCGGCTACGACTCCATTTGGGTTGTCGTGGACCAATTGACTAAAACAGCCCATTTCCTTCCTGTGAGAACCAAGTACACCTTCGCACAACTAGCCGAGCTGTATATAGAGCAAATTGTGTGTCGCCATGGAGTTCCGAAGAGGATAGTTTCAGATCGAGGTTCTCAATTTACGTCTAGGTTTTGGAAGAAGCTGCATGAAGCCATGGGTACACGATTGAATTTCATCTCCGCATATCACCCGCAAACCGACGGGCAAACTGAGAGAACAAATCAGATTTTGGAAGACATGTTCAAAGCTTGTGCCTTTAAACATGGGCATAGTTGTGAAAATAGATTGCCATATCTGAATTCTCGTACAACAACAGCTTCTAAGCCAGCTTGAAGATGTCACCCTTCGAAGCATTGTATGGTAGACGGTGTAGGACACCGCTGTTCTGGAATGAGACTGGAGAAAGCCAAGTATTTGGACCCAAGTGCTGCAAGATACCGAAAAAAAAGTCAAAACGATACGTGAAAACTTGAAGGCCGCTCAGTCACGACAAAAGGGTTATGCGGACAATAGGCAAATAAGATTGACCTTTGAAGTTGGAGACTTCGTGTATCTTAAGGTGTTGCCTATCCGAGGCCAATGACGGTTCAACGTCAAAGGCAAGTTAGTACCTCTCTACATCGGGCCATTCAAGATTCTGGGCAAGCGAGGAGAGGTAGCCTATCAACTAGAGCTGCCAACGCACCTCTCCGATGTGCACGACGTGTTTCACGTATCTCAGCTCAAGAAGTGCTTAAGAGTACCGAAAGAACAAGTACCGATTGATGAGGTAGAGCGTCAAGAGGATCTGACCTAAGCGGAATACCCCGTCAAAATTTTGGATGTAAAGGAAAGGGTCACGAGAAACAAAGTAATATGTTGGTGCAAGGTACAATGGAGCCATCACACGAAAGCCGAAACTACATGGGAACGTGAGGAAGATCTCAAGGCAGAATTCCCTCATCTCTTCTCCACTCTATCTAATCTTGAGGGCGAGATTCATTTTAAGGGGGGTAGGTTTGTAACACCCTCAAATTTCAGTACCATGCATTGCATACATTTTTGTAGAGAAGGATTTGAAAAGAAGTAGAAATGGAGAAAGAACCATAGAAATGGAGAAAGAACCATAGAAATGGAGAAGGGAATATAGAAATGGAGAAGGGAATATAGAAATGGAGAAGGGAATATAGAAATGGAGAAAGGAACATAGAAATGGAGAGAAATGGGAAATAAGATAGCTGAATTGAGCCATCCCAAATTTCCCCATCAAATTTCCCCCAATCTCCCAAATTCCGCAAAATTCCCATATGGGGAATTTCCCGCACATTTTGGGGGGAATTTCCCCCAAATTGGCCGCAGCCTTGAGGGGAGGGAAGCCCTAGGACTCCTTGGTTGAGTCCCAACTTGACTAGGATTCTTTGGTTGAGTCCCAAATTGACTAGAATTCTTTGGTTGAGCCAATTGGACTAGGACTCTCCTTCCCCCCCCCCCCCCCCCTTATAAATACAACCCCCCAGCCCCCCTACACCTTTGGCCGCAGCCCACCCTCAACTCGCCGAGTTGAGCCCCCCCTTGCCGGAGTTTGGTCACCGGCGAGCCCCACCGTCGAGCCCAGCCGTCGAGCCCCATCGTCAAGCCCCGTCGTCGAGACCCGCCGTCGAGCCCCATCACGCCTCGCCATCGCCGGAGAAGAAGCCCGATGATCTGCCCTACCATAATTCCACACAGAAAAATCCCCCGCTGCTGCCGTTGCTAGGAGGAAGGCCCTGCCGCAAGGAGGAAGTGAGGTAGGTCTTCATTACCCATATACACCGTCGCCGCTGTTTCTACGCATCCATTTTCTTCGCCCCCTTCGAGCAGAAACTTTCACGTGTGGACAGATCATGTTTTGATCGATTTTTGACAGTGCAATTGATCTACATCTTGTGGCAAGATCATTACCACATCCACACTTGATCCCAGCACCCGTGTTCATCATAAAACCTCATGAAAGCCATTAAAACATGCAAGAACACATACAAACTGGTTCTATAAAACTGCACTATCGGATTTGCATTCATCTACCCCATTGCATCTTGAGTAAAGTTTGTGCATGATGGTTGATTGCTATAAATTTTGTATGTGTGTGGTCGTGAGTAGAAGGACAAGCTCAATATGCCATCTACGAGGAACTACAGCACTAAAACTTCGAGACGCTTGAGCAACACGAACCACAGGAGCAAGGCAAGTGCCCCTTGACCATATTGATTCCATGTTTTGAAACTGTTTTGTTTACGAAAACTCGTATGCTTGTGTCAACTTTATGGGACACCCTTTTATAGGAGTTTACTAGTTTGTTAACCATCCTTATCGCCGGGAAAGTTGATGAGTCGGGTATGGTCTTTTTTCCTTTTTGCTTCTCTTAATTTATGGGATTCAGGAAGCTGAATTAAAACAGGGTTAGCTACTGCACTCATATGAATAAAGATGATGAGAACTTGATGATGTTAATGAGCATGGAATCAGGGAGATCTAGGCAAGCTTGGTTCATGGATGTTGCTGAATGAGATGGTGGTTTACTTGCAGTAGATCTAAGGACCTGTTCATGTGAGCACATGCCAGGAAAACAGTGCCACCACAAGGTCAAATATGGGTGCGGCTTAGCTGACTAATTAGGTGTGTTACTATCTTGTTATGGACTGTTGGATCGGGCGGGGAATGAGAGTCGAGAGGGACTGCCCTGGGAACTGCGTGGCACAAGAGGGGGCCCGTGAGTGGGGGAATGGAGATTCAAGCCTGCCGATAAAACCTCAGTGGGTCCGTACATCCTAGTAACCCCTTTGTAAAGGCTATTTTGTGATCTCTTGGCCGTACACTGATGGTTGTGTACTGGTATAATGGAGGTTTCTCTAGTTGCCGAAGGGTGACAAAATCACGAACTTGTGGATGAAGTGGTGCCACCTCTGCAGAGTGTAAAACTATCATGATAGCCGTGCTTCCGGTCACAAGCACCTAGCCAACTTCCATGATTAGAGGCAAAACTCGGGATGTTTATTCGGTATGGTTATGATATGGTCATTGGGATTGGTTTTGGGACTGTTTTGAGTCATAACAATGAGTTTGGTTTTTTTTATATGAATATGAGATGGTTATAAATATTTATGAGCATGAGATGAACCTGAGAAAGATTAATGGCTGGTTGCGACTTGATAAATGGTGAATTATGGTGAAGGAATATTGCTGTTTTACTTGGTTATATTGGGATTAAACTCACCTAGAAATAGTTGCTGCTTTTACCATGTTTATGAAATAAAATTTTCTTGCTGCAATGAACCTTTTTATTTCCTACCTTGTTGTAAGCTACATGTCATACTTTTCCCGCACTTGCTGAGTACGGCATGTACTCACCCTTGCATTTCCCACACATACTTCAGCCATAGGAGAAGAATATTTAGAGGAATATGTGGAGTACTAGGCGTGCGCACTGCCGTCAACATGCCTGTGGAGTTGAAGTTGGAGCCTGCTGTTTTAGCCATTTTCCACTGTCATTTAGAGTCTTCCGCTGCTAAATAAGTTAAATATTCATGAGTGATACATTGAGTCATTGTAATAAAGTACTTAAACACTATTTGTACGCGGTTATATTCTGAATTCTGTTTGTGGAATACATGTGTATGTGTGATGAACATCCCGGGCACACATATGCATTCACTTGGTTCATTTTCGTTATCGGGTGTCACATCAGCCCTGGGGCTGCAATATGCGCTTGAGTTCCAGAGCTGACACGTGCCCTAGGCTCCGGTTCGAGCCTCCCTGCCGAGGTGAGGTCTGGGGCTGCCACGTGTCTCTTGGCTCAGAGCCACCTCCCTGCGGAGGACAGCTCCGGAGCTGACACGTGCCCTGGGCTCCGGTCCAAGTCTCCCTGCTGAGGTGAGGTCCGGAGCTGCCACGTGTTTCTTGGCTCAGAGCCACCTCCCTGCTGAGGACAGCTCCTGAGCTGGCACGCGCTCTGGGCTTCGGTCCGAGCCTCCCCACTGAGGTGAGGTCCGGAGCTGCCACGTGTCTCTTGGCTCAGAGCCACCTCCCTGCTGAGGATAGCTCCAGAGCTGGCACGTGCCCTAGGCTCTGGTCTGACCCCGCTGAGGTGAGATCCGGAGCTGCCACGTGTCTCTTGGCTCAGAGCCACCTCCCTGCTGAGGACAGCTTCAGAGCTGACACTTGCCCTGGGCTCCAGTCCGAGCCTCCCCGCTGAGGTGAGGTCCAAAGCTGCCACGTGTCTGTTGCCTCAGAGCCACATCCCTGCTGAGGATAGCTCTGGAGCTGACACGTGCCCTTGGCTCTGGTCCGATACTCCCCGTTGAGGTGAGGTCTAGAGCTGCCACGTGTCTCTTGGCTTAGAGCCACCTCCCTGCTGAGGACAGCTCTGGAGCTGACACGTGCCCTGGGCTCCGGTCCAAGCCTCCCTACCGAGGTGAGGTCCGGAGCTGCCACGTGTCTCTTGGTTTAGTGCCACCTCTCTACTGAGGACAGTTCCAGAGCTGACACGTGCCTTGGGCTCCGGTCCTAGCGTCCCCACCGAGGTGAGGTCCGGAGCTGCGACGTGTCCTCTGGCTGCAAACCTGTCGATAAGAGCTCCGCAGCCGCCATGTGCCTCACGATCCATCGTGGGCCATGAGTCGACGAAGTCAAGATAGAAGTGCGCCGTCAGGCTGCGCATTCAAGGCTCGCGCAAGACGTGACAGTCACAAGACGTGACACCACACACGACTATGTCCTCTGCCCGATTGCCATTACAGTCACAAGACAGGATAACAAGGCGTGACAGCGGTACAGTGCCGCCCAACGGCATGAAGCCCCACAAGCAGGGCGAGAAGACGCAGTGACAATAAGGCGTCTTCATCATCACTTAACACATGGACAGAGGCGTTGAGCGCACCAGGCAGTTGGAATTAACTCCCCCATCGACTGCTCTACTCAAAGTACAGAACCCTAGATCGTGTATAGGGCACACTTAGCTTTGGGGCCACCTGTCAGGCCGCAAGCCACATTGTAACCACCACGGCCTTGGAATATAAAAGGACCGGGGTGACCACCTGACAAGGGATTGGTTCCCGAATCCCGCATTCGCACATACAAGCAAACAATACAGCAAGCACTCCCTTGTACATAGGGTATTACGCTCCAACGGCCCAAACCACATAAATCTCGGTGTTCATCCGCTCCCTCGAGCCCAGGTCGCGTAGGGCGCCAAGCCCCCTCCGATCAAAGAACCTCGCGGGCTGCTTCAGTAGCAGGCCGGGAGGAGTGTCGCAGCTATCACACTCTGAAATTTGGCACGCCAGGAAGGGGGGGCTTTCCGTGCTCTCCACGCGACCATGGTGAACATCACCTCTCGTGGCGAGTCTTCTTGCCCAACTCGCTGTCGTCTCCAGGCGGGAGACGACGAGGCTACCTCTCGCTCTACAGCGGGCAGGTCTGGCCAAGACGGCAGCCAAATGGCCAGCACAATCTGTGTGATGTACGGAGGTTCTTCTGACGTCTCGTCTAGGCGAGCCATCAAGACTCTACGTCGAGCAGTGGCGGCAGTTGCTCGACCCCCGGGCCAGCGCCATATTGTAAAAGTCCCAAAACTTGTAAATGGAAAACTTTAGTGGTGAATAAAGTTGAATTTAAATCCAAGAAATGGGACTTGCAAAAAAACTTTTGTTTAATTATGTAATTGTTGTCATGTGCAAGAGGACTTTAAATTCAGTTTGAACTAAAGGATTCACTTCAAGGAAAAGGAGGCCATTCCCAAAAAGGAAATTCAAACTGTTGTTTAAAAATTCGTATTTGCCGGGGCCAACTCAAAAATCAGAGGACATATTCAAAGTCTTCAGGTTTGAATTAGTGAGAATGCAAATTTTGAGAAAGTTTGGAGTTTCTTTGATATGAAGATCAAAGGGACTTATGAATTTCCTTGAAATTTGAATTCAAATTTGAAACTGAGGTACAACTTGTCAAATTGCCAAATGTCTTTTGAATTTGAGTTCCTCATGGTTGAAATTTGCACTGTGCCAAATTTGAGAGATTTTGGAGGGGATAAGGGGAAGAAGAGCAGTGGGGCCCACATGTCATGAGGAGTAGACTTACACAAGAAGCAAAACAGGGGCTCTGTTCTCACTCGAACCGGCTGAAATCAGTACGCGCGCCACCGAGCTGCTCAGCAAACCGACTCCCCACTGTTCTCACGATCAGGACGCCGAGAGGAGCAAAAGATCATCGGGTGCACGCCACCTCAGTGGATAAACACTCACGGTTCTTTCTCTCCTCGCCACACCGAGTTCCCCTTGACAGTTTTCTGCCGCTGCGACCTCCGGCGTCCAGCCTCGTCGCGACGACGCACCCCGAGTTTTGACGCCCGGCCGAGCGCACAGACGGCATCGCCCACGCCCCCTCAAGCTTTCTGGAGCACTCGAGCAACTAAGCCACGGAAAAGGTCAGTATTCATCCCCTCGTGCTGTCCCTCAAATTTGGAGCCGTCTCATGGGCGGAACCAGCCGGAATTTGTTTTTTCTTCCCGGCGGGTTCTTCGGACCGTCGCGTCAAAAATCTAAAAATTAGTCTCCTATACTTAGTCATTTCCAGTTATGATCTACGGGCATGTTCTTTAGACTCCAACGGTCCTCCTTGTCCAACCGGTGCTTGATTTCATCAACTCTAGCCGTACAACGCCGTGTTCTTCATTGCCGCCAGAAAATTTACCTCAGGCGCACGGTGGGGACCTATCTAGAGCCATTCCCGATCCAAACCAAGTCCATGTCAAACATGCCCACGACTCACTGATCCATTAGGATCAAACGGTGCAGCTTTTTGTGCGGCACAGAGCTCTAGCGATGTCGCCGGAGATGCCGCAGCCACTGTCGCCGTCGCACCTAGGGTTCCGGCCATCTTCGATCCGGGGCAAGGCCGGCAATATGTTCCTCGCACGGGAATATGAAGTGGCGGTGAAAATCAGCAAGTTCCGAGCACAGGAACCCCCTCCCAGCGAGAGCTCCAGCGAGCTCGGCGGCGCGGGAGCGCGGGTGGCGGGAGGTAAACGAAGCCGGGGCTGGCCCACGTGTCAGTGTCGGTTGCGGAGGAATTGGATCTTCTGTGGCACCGGATCAGTTTGCACTGTATGGGGAGAACTCTATAGCCTCCTGTGCCGGTGCATGAGAAAGCGCCACGTTACCCCCGGACCCGCTGTCAGACTATTAAACTTTTCCCGGTTTATTTCAAATACCAGATTTGATTGAAACTTTGGGAGGACATAACTTGTGATAGGAAGATCCAAATTTAGTTATTCAAATTGGGTTGGATTCAGATTGAAAAACTCTATCCAAATATGCAACCCAATTTGTATGACAATCATGATTTATTTCTGGAAAATTCTTCAAATGTTTCAGAAAAAAGAATTTTAGAGGGAGTTTGGTTCATCCAAAAATCCTCAAATTTTGCCAGAATATTATTTAGGATGTTATAGAACTCCTGTAAAAGTTTAAGCTCATTTGGAGTTTATTTAGTTAGGATAATTCGGATTTCAAGTTTCTGTGTTCAAATGAATACAGAAACAATTTCAGAGAATTTCCAAAACTTGGAAATTCAGTTCTGGGAAATTCTTAGCTCCAAAAATCCTAGAAAAATGCATGCATTCTCCCTGAGCTATATTTGAAAGTGTGGTTCACTTGAATTTGCATGAAAGTGCAAATTTATTTAGAATTAACCCCTTTTTGCATAAATGCTTAGGGAATTGTTCTGAGTGATCTACTCAGTGAAAAATTCTAAATTTTGGTCCAGATTCCTTTCTTGTGACAAGGAACTCACAAGAAAATTTTCAGCTCCTTTAGAGCTTTGGATCATCACTGTCCTGTTCAACTTCATTAAGTGATCAACACACAAGTGATGAAACACACTTATCACATGATCATAGTGCATAAATCCAAGCCCAAACCACTAGCACCAATGTCATTTTATATTCTTAAACAGAGTTCCAGTTTTAATCTTGTCTTTAGAACTTTTAGCAAAATTTTTACAATTAAACCTATATGCATGTTCATAACGTGTAGTGATTAAATGTGGAAGAGTGGAGGAGAAGTGAAGTTTGGATTAAGGAGCAAGAAGGGCAGTGATTAAGCTTCAAGTCATCAGCAACTAACTTCATAATTATCTGACTTTAGTCACCTGCAAAACCAAGGGAAGCCCTGGTTTGCATTTAAGTTGTTTTATAAAGTTTTTGCTTTGTTCACATTTATGGTTTAGAGTCTGTATGTGCATTAGGTCAAGGATGCTTTATACTCCAAATGCATGACCAAATAAACCCAAGAGTCAAGGGTAGAATATAGTTTACCGCTGTAGAAGGTTGCCGTGCTAGATAGGGTATGACCTCCGGTAGAAGTCGAGTAGTTGGAATCTACCCACGAGCGATAGTCGGGATTACATGGTTGTAGTTGAAGAAGGCAAACTAAAGTTTATATTTCTAAAGATGAGACCGGGCAGGAGGGTTAGGCAGCGATAAGATGAGGTCTTGGTCGAGTAGCCCTGCCTGTGTCGGTTAAGGACCGATGCGTGTGCCGCATCCAGGAGCAAGTATTGAGTTGTGTACCGGATGCTTACTGCTATATGGGACCCAGGAAACCGATGTACCAGATTAACTGGATTATAGAGGCATACCACATCGTCTCGTTAGACCTATGAGCCCGAGACGGCGCGACCGGTTCTACAGTCGAGTGTCCTGCGAAAGGTTGCCACATACGACGTAATGAAGGACGCCAGATTCGGGTCTTCAGAGGCGGGCGTATGTGTCGAGTTATCCGGGCAGTGTTTGATTCGAATCACCGTCCCTCGCGGTTATTGAGTACCGCTTGCTCCCATGTTGTGACGTAGTAATCAAGTTGTGTGAAAACAGTTTGCAAAGTTTAAATTGCTGCTATGATTATTGTAAATTGCATGAAAACTCTGTTTGAAGTAGAGATAGAGCAAACTAAAGTTATTTTCCACCTTGGGACAAGTAACATTGGAATGAAGCTTTCTTGTTTGATTGTGGAGTTCCAATATTGCTGGGTGCAAGGTCACTACTATTATGGCTAAAATCTGAAAGTTAAGGATGAACTCGTAGGCGATTCTTTTTGCAACTTATATGTTTAGGTCTTAAGTTACTTTCATGTAGAGTTGCATGTCTTAGGAGATACGGTTAAGTCTTGCTGAGCCTTTGTGCTCACTCTTGCTATATGAGTGGTTTTACATGTTAATATCGATGCATACAAATAAGGTTGTCCGGTGAGACTCGGAGACTTCCGAGTCATGTTACACATGGAGGACCTAGCCGCTGCCATGTCTTCGTGTTGCTAGCGAGAGGAGTCCACAGGCTGGACCTCGTCTCGGGTGCTCACTAGTTATTCGACGTGAGCTGTTTATAGACTTCCGCTGTAGCTATTTTATGTAAATTATTTACAAAGAACATTTGTAAGCTTCCGCTTTTAATTTATGTAATACAGTTTCCTTATATGTGTGCTGTTGGGTGCCCCATAACCCGGCACCACCCAATGCGATTCTCGGGCGAGGTGCCCCGTCCCCATGGCTGAACGGGCGACATCGGGGTCCCTGTCACATATCGTAAGTGGATGGAGACGCCGATCAGCTTCGACACCTCCGACTGCCCCAAGAACATGGCAGGCGACGGGCAGCTGCCCCTCCTCGTTGCCCCGACCATCTCCAACGTGAAACTCTACCACGTGCTGATCGATGGTGGGGGCGTCTCTAAGCATTATCAGCCTCACAGCCTCCAAGAAGCTGCAAATCCCTATGTCCCAGCATAACCCCTCGAGACCATTCTCAGGGGTAGGCCGGGACCCATTATTCCCGTGCGGTAGCATCTCCCTCCCGTTGACATTCGGGACGCCTGAGAACTACCATACAGAAAGCGTCGTCTTCGACGTTGTGGAGGTCAGTCTCCCCTTCAATGCAATAATCAGCAGGCCAGCCTTGTACCGGTTCATAGCGGTAGCCCACTACGGCTACTTGGTACTGAAGATGCCAACCCTGAGTGGCGTCCTCAAGATCCGTGGTGACCGCACTGCAGCTGTCTCAGCGCTGGAAAGGCCCCAAGCACTGGCAGCAGCACAGGAGGCCGCTTCCGGTCACACTGAAGCTAGCCGGCCACCTCCAAGCATGCGTCAGCGAGGGATCACATCTGCACCCCATGTGCAGCCCTCAGGCGGCGAGGACGTACCAGTCAAGGTCATCCAAGTCGGTCCTGATGTCGCTCAGACCACCCGGATCGCCGAGGGCCTGAATGACAAATAGGAAGGCGTGCTCGCCTTTTTCCTCTAGGCGAATGTCGATGTGTTTGCGTGGCAACCATCAACGATGGTTGGCCAACCCTGTTGTCGTCCCCAAGGCTGGCGGGAAGCTATGCATGTGCATCGACTACACCACCCTCAATAAGACATGTCCAAAGGATCCGTTTCCTCTCCCCCGTATAGGCCAAATAGTCGATTCTACATCCGGCTGTGATCTGTTGTGTTTCATAGACGCATATGTAACACCCCAAAACCTGCTAAAGAGGGGAATTTAAAATTTTTTGGACGTAATGCATGTGATAAAGCAATTCAAATTCAAACTGGAATTCAAATTCAAATCAAAACAGAAAAAGAAAATGAAAAAAATAAAATGGCCAGTGGGCCGAAACCTGCTCTGCCGGCCCAAGACCCCCCCGTGCCAGCCCAAACCCGTGCCCCCTCTCTCTCCCTCTCTCTGACACACGGGGCCCATGTGTCATCCCTCTCCTCCCGCGTGCCCCAACCGACCCCGGCCCTCTCTCGCACCCGAATCAAAACCGATCTCCGGAAACCCGCGTCCCGGCCCGATCTTCGGCCCCGGACGCTGCTACTTATCCAAACAGATCCTCCGCCGCCTCTCCTCGTGCAATCCACGCAAGGAAACTCGCCGAATTCCCCAGCGCCGCTCCATCTTTCTCTCCGGTGAGAACCGAAGCTTCTATCACCCTTTTCCTTCGATCCTTGCTCGGACTTCCTGATCTAACGCGCTGATCATGTTCCACCGCCTCCGGGGAGTCACGCAGGTGAAGAAAACCTGGTGTTTTGCGCTCTATACACAGCTCTGGCGAGCACCGCCGCATTTTCATCTCGGACCTCGCCGCCGACCACCTTCCAGGGTCTCCGAGCTCAAGAAAAACCCCGATGTGAGATCCCCGACCTCCCCTCTATCGTTCTATGCCAAGAAATCCAAGTTTTAGGTAGTATAGACGAAAACCCGAAGATCTCCGGCGAGATCGCCGCCTTCCGCCGCCGCGCGCCGCCGGGCAGCGCCGCCCGCGCACGGCCAGGCGACGTGGCCCCCTGAGGCCCGTCCATTTTAAATCGTGCGGTTCCTATTAGATCTAACCCGTACCGCTTCGCGTTGTAATCTCAGCCGTCTGTTTTAAATCGGACGGTCCACGTCGGCGCCGCGTTATAAAGGCCGAGATTCTTACGCGCTACCCCCTGGGGATCTCGGAAAACACGAGCTAGCCCCGGAAACTTCTGATCTAGCCCCTGGACCTTCTGTAATTCATGTAAATTGCATGAAGTTTCCCTAGAATTGCATTATCTTGTTTCCTTGTGTTGGGATTTGTTTTATTTTGTCATTTATTCATATCACTTATGCTTAGCCATGCTTAGAATGGGATAAGTGGGATATGGGATCATCAACTTGTTTACCTTACTCTTGAATGAGACATTATGAGTTACGTAGAGGTAGGGACCGAGGCAAGTTGGATGATTTGGTTGGTGCTGGGTCCACGAGACTCGGGTTTGTGTTTAGTACTTTCCTGGATCCTAAGGACCGGTTCATGGAGCATGTAACCTGGCTTTATCGTGCAAACCACATGCTGAGATGGGGCAGCTTGGCCAATTAATTAGGTGTATCCCCGGCGTAGTATGGGTGTTTTGGATGGTGCGGGGAATAGGTGTCAGCTGGACTACCATATGAACCGCAAGGCTCAAGAGGGGGCCACTGCAGCGGGGTTGGAGCCTCTTGTATGCTGTTAGGGGTGAAACCTCAGTGGGCCCACGCTCGTCGAGAATCCCTTTGTAAAGGCTTTGTAGTGATCTCCTGGCTACACACCTGGGAAGTGTGAATGTGGTTCGCGACCACTGGCATAATGGAGGTTCTTTTAGTCCACCCGGCAACGGGGGATGAAATCACTACATGTGGGTACAGTGGTGCAAACTCTGCAGAGTCAAAACTGTCATGACAGCCGTGCTCACGGTAAGAGCGGCTTGGACTTATTCATGATTAGAGGATGATGGATTGTGAAGTTGAGGATGTTAAGCGGGGAGCTTAACATTGGGGATGAGACTATTTTTACTTGATTTTGATAATGGGTTTGGAGATTGGGACCATCTCACCTATGTAGTAATGTAGGTGCTTAACAAGCTAAGGTGATAGGTATTAATTGCGTAGTGCTTTAACCATGAGTTCAACCTCTCCTTGCTCTAGCCATGCATGACATTACTTTCCCACACTTGCTGAGTACCAACGGTACTCAAACTTGCAATTTTGTTGGTTTAAATTGCTGCTCAGGTCAAAGGGATGATGTGGTGTTCAATGACCAAGACTTTGGACCCGATGAAGGTTTCTAGGTTCACGGAGTCCCCCGGGCAACGCCTGTGACGGAGCCCACAAGATTTATGTTCCGCTGCTGTTTTATTTACCTATTATGAACTTATTATCGTCCATCGAGACGTATGCTATGTAAGACTTATTTATATTCGACACCTGGCTAGTAATATGATGATGCTTCACCATTTGTCGTCACATGTATGAGAAAATGATCCTGGCATACATGTGATATTCACTCGGTTGTTCTTCGAGAAACCGGGTGTGACAGAAGTGGTATCAGAGCCAAGGTTGCCCGTAGGAACGTGGACCTAGGTAGAAAAGGATGTATTTAAGGACCCTATTCTCTTAAAAACTATTTTACAAAGGTGTGGGTTGAAAGTTTTATTTAATAGAGTCACTTTATTTGTTCATCTTGCCCCAACTTTTATTCAAAATACAATTTTTATTTAAATTCTTATCTAACTTAATTTTAAATGCTTTATGTTTTAGATGGTTCGCATGATCCGCACCGCCCGCAAGTCCACCGGAGGGAGAGTTCCTGTAGTTGCCCTTGCCTTGAGAGAGGAGAACCGTCCGGTGACGTACCACTCCTACGGGTTGGCAGTAGGAGGCTTGTTGCGCCGTCTTCGGCGTATGCTCCACGCCGCTGGCAATGTGGGCAAGCTGATCATACACTACAGCTCCACCAGAACCATCCGTGAGAAGCAGGAAGAATGGAGTTCAGAGATCAGGATTATCCATGAAAATCAGCTGCTCAAGATCCACCTCTCTCCAGCTTGTCGGGCGACACAGGTCGATGCTGAGAAGGATGTCACCTAGGAGGCCATCACCTGCCAGAGCTACATCAACCGTCGCCACCTGGACAGGACTGAGTACATGTATGTCCTTCAGCGTGAGAGTGGCACCGCGGAGTACAAGTACCCGCCAGTGCAGCAAGGGACTTCCCATGAGCACATGGACCTGTGCTTGGAGGATGCTGCTATGCTCAGCACTCGACTACAGGAGTGCCAGCAGGAGCTTCAGGATATTCGTGACACCCTGAAGGAGACTGAGGCATTGCTTCGCGCCAGCCTGAGGGCGAGAGAGAAAGGAGATGGGAATGAACTGTGTGTCACCGTGAATGACACGTGGACTCCTAACTCCCCAGACCGCCGGGCGAGCAGGCGTCACCGCACTTCTCCACCAGCCGCTTGCCCACCTAAAGTGGAAGCAGTGGGCAGCCGCAATAATGAGGAAGACCCAAAAGAGCCAGCTCAGTGATACGAGTCATTTAGAGTCCTTTCCCTTATTTCAGCAGGTTATCGAGTAGTCGAGTCAATACCTTAGTTATTTGTGTGTTAATGTTTGGTGTGTGACGTGAGTTGTGGAAGCCATGGGCATTTGTCCACAACCTCGTCTTTAGGTTGCTTTGCTTTGGTGTGTGAACCCCTATGAATTAAGAGTGCAGTTATTTTTGCGTGAGACGTGACTCCCAAAAATCTACGTGAAACCCTCAGAAAATATTTAATATATTAAGGCCTCAAAAGTTTAAGTTTGAACAAGCAATTTGGGAAGTTAATACGTAATGCTTTAAGTTAACATTTGGTTGATCATGATAGATGGCTGGAAGAGGAAAGGGGCGTGGTGCCAACCCCACAAACAACAACGATGAGGCAGGCAACCCTCATCTTTCTGGAGGACAAGACAGGGGTGGTCGTCGTGAAGGAGCTGATCCTATCCACCAAATGCTTGAAAATCAGAATCAGCTCATCCAGAGTCTAACTTAAGTGGTGGCCAACTTGCACCAAGCTCCACCCCCACAAGCTGCACCATGTCAACCAAGGTTGAGTGAGTTTCTGGGGACTCAACCTCCAAAGTTTGCAAGTGCTTCTGAACCTCTGGAGGCAAATGACTGGCTAAAGACCATTGAGAGCAAGATGAGGATCATACAGTGCCAAGGGTATGAGAGGGTGCTGTTTGCCTCTCACCAATTGCATGGACAGCTGCTGATTGGTGGACCGCTTACGTGGCAGCCCATCATGACCCCGAGAACATCACTTGGGAAGAGTTCAAGCGCAGTTTCCGCAACCATTACATACCAAGGGGTGAACTCAAAAATAAGAGAAAGGAGTTCTTGGGACTGCAGCAGGGAAACATGACTGTGAGAGAATACCTCACTAAGTTCACCCAACTATCCCGTTATGCACCACGGGACATCGAAACAGATGAGCAAAAACAGGACTGTTTTGTGGAAGGACTTACTATGGAAATGCAATGTGCAATGACCTCCAACGAGTATGAAAGATTCAAAAAGATGGTAGACAGAGCATTTGTCGTGGAGAGTAAGCTGAAGGCCTTGGAGAATGAAAACAAGAGGAAGGCGGGATGGTCACACCAAGCCTCAGGTAGCAACACACGCCCGCGTCTGATGCAGCAACCCGCAGGGCAGACGAGCCGTGCTGTGGTACCCTACTCAGCACCCCGAGGGTACAACCCGAATTTCAGGCCTCCGTCAGCACCAGCACCACCGCAGCGTCAGTTTGTACAGCAGCCTCGCCCCACATATCAACCTCGAGCAGCAGGACAAGGATCACCGAACCAACCCCAAGACAACCAAGGCCAGGCACCTAAGGTTGGGGTGCAATGCTTCAACTGTGGTGAAGTGGGGCACTACGCCCATAAGTGCCCAAAGAAGAAGCCCATGCAGCCACAACAGCAGAATGAGATGCGAGGACGGGTGAACCACGTGACCATGGAGGAAGCGCAAGAGGCACCTGACATGGTAATTGGTAAGTTTCCTACCAACTTACATATTGCAACCCTGTTGTTCGATTCTGGTGCCACCCACTCGTTCATTGCTCAAGGGTTTGTTAAGAAGCATGATCTAGCAACAACACAAATGAACCATATGCTAGCAGTAAACTCTCCAGGGGGAGAAATAAGGACAAGACAAGTGTGTCCCAAGGTGAATCTAGACATTAATGGGGTAGTATTTACTACAAACCTCATAGTGATAGACTCACAAGGGATAGATATTATTTTGGGTATGGATTGGTTGACCAAACATAAAGGAGTCATCCATTGTTCGACAAGAACGGTGGAACTAACTCACCCTAGTGGCACAAGAGTGAAGTTCATAACTGTACAAAACCCTAGGAGGGACCTTAAACTCAATCAAGTTGAGGTGGAAGTGGAAGAGATCAGGATTATCAGGGAATATCCAGACGTTTTTCCGGAGGAGTTGCCAGGTATGCCTCCCGATCGTGAAGTGGAATTCTCGATTGAGCTAGTGCTTGGAACAGCTCCAATATACAAGAGGCCTTATCGGATGGACTCCAAACAGCTGGAAGAACTCAAGGAGCATATAAGAGAATTGAGGGAGAAGGGGTATATTCGTCCTAGTTCCTCACCATGGGGAGCTCCAGTGATATTTGTGCCCAAGAAGGACGGGACCCAAAGGTTATGCGTAGACTACCGTGCATTGAACGAAGTAACCATCAAGAACAAGTACCCATTACCCCGCATTGAAGATTTATTTGATCAGTTGAGGGGAGCTTGTGTGTTCTCAAAAATTGATCTCAGGACGGGATACCACCAACTTAAGATAAGGCAAACCAGCATTCCAAAGACAGCTTTCGTATCTCGGTATGGGCTGTATGAATACACCGTCATGCCGTTCGGGCTAACTAATGCCCCGGCATATTTCATGTATCTCATGAACAAGGTATTCATGGAATATCTGGACAAATTTGTGGTGGTTTTCATTGATGACATTCTCGTCTTCTCCAAAGATGAAGAAGAACATGAGATACATTTAAGATTGGTGTTGCAAAAGCTGAGGGAACACCAATTATATGCCAAGTTGAGCAAGTGTGAGTTTTGGCTGAAGAGAGTTCCCTTCTTAGGACATATAATCTCGGAGGGAGGAATCTCCGTCGATCCCGCCAAGATCGAGGATGTACAGAAGTGGAAGACCCCTGAGAATGTCGGGGAAGTTCGAAGCTTCTTAGGATTGGCTGGGTATTATCGACGGTTTATTGAGGATTTCTCCAAGATCTCGAGACCCCTCACCAAATTGTTAGAGAAGGGAATCACATTCACATGGACACCGTAGTGCGAGACGAGTTTTCAAGACTTGAAGAAAAGATTGACAACAGCCCCAGTGCTAGTTATACTGGATATGCAGAAGAATTTTTCGGTGTACTGCAATGCATCTAGACACGGGTTGGGATGTGTTCTCATGCAAGAGGGGCATGTCGTGGCATATGCGTCCCGGCAGCTCCGAAAACACGAGAAGAACTATCATACACATGACCTAGAGCTAGCTGCAGTGGTACACGCGTTGAAGATTTGGCGGCATTACTTGATGGGGAAGAGGACAGAGATATATACGGATCATAAGAGCTTAAAGTATATTTTCACACAGCCAGATCTCAACCTCAGACAAAGGAGATGGTTAGAGCTAATCAACGACTTTGATGTGGGCATCAACTATCATCCTGGGAAAGCGAACATCGTAGCAGATGCTTTAAGCCGGAAAGTGCAGGTCCACATGTTGAGTTCGAAGGATATGCCTACAGAATTGAAGGAAGAGATTGCAAAGCTCAATCTATGTCTGGTGAACAGTGGTGAGGCCATCGCAATAGAAGTGGACTCCACATTAGATCAAGACATACACAACGGTCAGAAGAATTATGAGAAGATACAAGAGATTAGAGAACTCATCAAAGAAAATAAAGCCCCTGGGTTCAGACAAGATGAGCAAGGTACGGTGTGGCATGGGAAAAGAATCTGTGTGCCTGAAGTGAAGGAGATCCGTGAATTGATTTTGAAGGAGGCTCATGATTCCGACTATTCCATTCATCCTGGGAGTACAAAGATGTATCATGACCTCAAGAGCAGATATTGGTGGTATGGAATGAAGCGAGATGTCGCGGAACATGTTGCCCTATGTGACACATGTCAGTTGGTGTAAGCAGAACATCAATGACCCGCGGGACTATTGCAACCACTCAAAGTGCCTGAATGGAAATGGGAAGAAATAGGTATGGACTTCATAGTGGGACTACCCAGGACCCAATCTGGATATGATTCGATATGGGCCATCGTCGACAGGCTAACCAAGGTAGCTCATTTCATCCCCGTGAAAGAAAGCTATAGCGGATCCAAACTGGCGGAATTGTACATGTCAAGGATTGTGTGTTTTCATGGAGTTCCAAAGAAGATAGTGTCAGATCAAGGGATACAGTTCACCTCAAGGTTCTGGCAGAAGTTACATGAAACCATGGGAACTCATCTAAATTTTAGTTCTGCCTATCACCCCCAGACTGACGGGCAGACGGAAAGAACCAATCAGATCCTTGAGGATATGGTAAGAGCGTGTGCACTCAAGAACAACAGGAGTTGGGATAAGAACTTACCGTATGCGGAGTTCTCCTATAACAACAGCTATCAGGCCAGTATGAAGATGTCACCATTTGAGGCGTTGTATGGAAGGAAGTGCAGGACTCCACTATTTTGGAACCAAACAGGGGAAAGTAAAGTGTTTGGGCCCGAAGTACTACAAGAAGCCGAGGCAAAAGTGAGGGAAATCCGCAACAACTTGAGGATAGCACAGACCCGACAAAAGAGCTATGCCGACGTACGGAGAAGAGAGCTCGTCTTCAACGTGGGGGACTATGTATATCTCAAGGTGTCCCCTATCCAAGGACTTCGTTGGTTCAAGGTGAAAGGGAAGTTATCACCTCGATACATCGGACCCTTTCAGATTCTGCAGAGGAAAGGCGAAGTGGCATATCAACTAGAACTACCGGCTCGCTTATCGGATGTGCACGATGTATTCCATGTGTCACAGCTCAAGAAATGTCTAAGGACGCCTGAAGAGATGTTACCCATGAATGAGGTTGATGTACGAGAGGATCTGTCTTATGCCGAGCAACCAGTCAAGGTTTTGGAGACAATGGAACGCCTCACAAGAAATAAAAGAATCCGAATGTGCAAGGTCAGTGGAAGCATCACTCGGAAGAGGAAGCCACATGGGAGCGAGAAGACGAGCTTAAGGCACAGTTTCCGGAATTGTTTTCCTAGAACCACCAATCTCGAGGACGAGATTTCTTTTAAGGGGGGTAGAGCTGTAACACCCCAAAACCTGCTAAAGAGGGGAATTTAAAATTTTTTGGACGTAATGCATGTGATAAAGAAATTCAAATTCAAACTGGAATTCAAATTCAAATCAAAACAGAAAAAGAAAAGGAAAAGGAAAAAAAAGAAAATGGACAGTGGGCCGAAACCTGCTCTGCCGGCCCAAGACCCCCCCCCCCCCCCCGTGCAAGCCCAAACCCGCGCCCCCTCTCTCTCCCTCTCTCTGACACGCAGGGCCCGCGTGTCATCCCTCTCCTCCCGCGCGCCCCAACCGACCGCGGCCCTCTCTCGCACCCGAATCAAAACCGACCTCCAGAAACCCGCGCCCCCAGCCCGATCTTCGGCACCGGACGCTGCTACTTATACAAACCGATCCTCCGCCGCCTCTCCTCGTGCAATCCACGCAAGGAAACTCACCGAATTCCCCAGCGCCACTCCATCTTTCTCTCCGGTGAGAACCGAAGCTTCTATCACCCTTTTCCTTTGATCCTTGCTCGGACTTCCTGATCTAACGCGCTGATCATGTTCCACCGCCTCCGGGGAGTCACGCAGGTGAAGAAAACTCGGTGTTTTGCGCTCTAGACACAGCTCCGGCAAGCACCGCCGCATTTTCATCTCGAACGTCGCCGCCGACCACCTTCCAGGGTCTCCGAGCTCAAGAAAAACCCTGAGGTGAGATCCCCGACCTCCCCTCTACCGTTCTATGCCAAGAAATCCAAGTTTTAGATAGTATAGACGAAAACCCGAAGATCTCCGGCGAGATCGCCGCCTTCCGCCGCCGTGCGCCGCCGGGCAGCGCCGCGCGCGCACGGCCAGGGCGACGTGGCCCCCTGAGGCCCGTCCATTTTAAATCGTGCGGTTCCTATTAGATCTAACCCGTACCGCTTCGCATTATAATCTCAGCCGTTTGTTTTAAATCAGATGGTCCACGTCGGCCCCGCGTTATAAAGGTCGGGATCCTTACGCGCTACCCCCTGGGGATCTCGGAAAACACGAGCTAGCCCCGGAAACTTCTGATCTAGCCCCTGGACCTTCAGTAATTCATGTAAATTCATTTAAAAACCAGTTTTAGCCCCTGGACTTAATAAAAATTATGAAAACCCCTCTGTTATGTGTAATTAGGCCCCTGAAAATTTAGGAAATAGTAAATTAAACCCTGCAGTAGGGTGGATTTGCCTTTTAGACCCTATAGGATATTAAATTCAGAAATTTGAACATGTGACTAGGATTTAAATTTAAATGGTGATGCAAACACATGTGCAAATTTAAATTTAAACTCTCCAAACACTTGAAAAACCTTTGGAATGGTTAAAAATAGATTTTAGGCTGAAATGAAATCTGCCTAAGTGTTGCTCATTTTTATTATCTCTAGAGGCACATTTTAGGCTAGGAAATAATTCTAAAAACTGGTAAAGTAAATTTAAATTGTTTCACATCAGATAGAAAGTTCAAAAATATTTTATTGAACATTTTAGATCAGAACCTATTCTGTTTAGATGATATGTCTTACTATTTTAATATTGAAATTTACTTTTAGGCATAGAAATAAAATCTGAAAATATAGGAAAATAAGTATACAAAATTTGAAAATATTAAATGAGGTCTTTATTTTCAAAAACTTCAAATTGAGATTTTGAAGAAGAGCAGAAAACCTATTTGAAGTAGGAAACTTTCTTTCATGCAAATTTTGTGGCTGATGAGTTTATTAATTAAATATAGAGAATTTGTTCAAATGGGAAATTAATATATAGTGTGCAACTAAAAATCTGAATACAAAAGTTAGAAATAATATATATATGTTTAAAAGTGCATGTAGGTCAAAAATCAACACATCTAGGGTAACCACAACACCTAAACATGTGAATGACTTTAGTATGTATGTATGTATGTATGTATGTATGTATGTATGTATGTATGTATGTATGTATGTATGTATGTATGTATGTATGTATGTATGTATGTATGTATGTATGTATGTATGTATGTATGTATGTATGTATGTATGTATGTATGTATGTATGTATGTATGTATGTATGTATGTATGTATGTATGTATGTATGTATGTATGTATGTATGTATGTATGTATGTATGTATGTATGTATGTATGTATGTATGTATGTATGTATGTATGTATGTATGTATGTATGTATGTATGTATGTATGTATGTATGTATGTATGTATGTATGTATGTATGTATGTATGTATGTATGTATGTATGTATGTATGTATGTATGTATGTATGTATGTATGTATGTATGTATGTATGTATGTATGTATGTATGTGTGGTTTGCATGAGTGAAAGTGTGAACTATGGCTTATGGACTGTTGTTTTCTTTTTCTATGTGTATTGGCATGAGTAGAACCTGCCCCGGAGCAAGTTCTCCCCTTCCAAGACCAAGACTTTCCATTCCCAGAGCAGCAGGAAGAAGGCAAGTGTCCTTGACCACTTTGATCCTATGCTAGGATGTGTAGATAGAATTATTTGCATTGTCAATTGAAATATGAAACCCATGCTAGGAAGTTTCCCTAGAATTGCATTATCTTGTTTCCTTGTAGCTTGGGTTGGGATTTGTTTTATTTTGTCATTTATTCATATCACTTATGCTTAGCCATGCTTAGAATGGGATAAGTGGGATATGAGATCATCAGCTTGTTTACCTTACTATTGAATGAGACATTATGAGTTACGTAGAGGTAGGGATCGAGGCAAGTTGGATGATTTGGTTGGTGCTGGGTGCACGAGACTCGGGTTTGTGTTTAGTACTTGCCTGGATCCTAAGGACCGGTTCATGGAGCATGTAACCTGGCTTTATCGTGCCAACCACATGCTGAGATGGGGCAGCTTGGCCAATTAATTAGGTGTATCCCCGGCGTAGTATGGGTGTTTTGGATGGTGCGGGGAATAGGTGTCAGCTGGACTACCATATGAACCGCAAGGCTCAAGAGGGGGCCACTGCAGCGGGGTTGGAGCCTCTTGTATGCTGTTAGGGGTGAAACCTCAGTGGGCCCACGCTCGTCGGGAATCCCTTTGTAAAGGCTTCGTAGTGATCTCCTGGCTACACACCTGGGAAGTGTGAATGTGGTTCGCGGCCACTGGCATAATGGAGGTTCTTTTAGTCCACCCGACAACGGGGGATGAAATCAATACATGTGGGTACAGTGGTGCAAACTCTGCAGAGTCAAAACTGTCATGACAGCCGTGCTCACGGTCAAGAGCGGATTGGACTTATTCATGATTAGAGGATGATGGATTGTGAAGTTGAGGATGTTAAGCGGGGAGCTTAACATTGGGGATGAGACTATGTTTACTTGATTTTGATAATGGGTTGGGAGATTGGGACCATCTCACCTATGTAGTAATGTAGGTGCTTAACAAGCTAAGGTGATAGGTATTAATTGCGTAGTGCTTTAACCATGAGTTCAACCTCTCCTTGCTCTAGCCATGCATGACATTACTTTCCCACACTTGCTGAGTACCAACGGTACTCAAACTTGCAATTCTGTTGGTTTAAATTGCTGCTCCGGTCAAAGGGATGATGTGGTGTTCAATGACCAAGACTTTAGACCCGATGAAGGTTTCTATGTTCACGTAGTCCCCCGGGCAACGCCTGTGATGGAGCCCACAAGATTTATTCCGCTGCTGTTTTATTTACCTATTATGAACTTATTATCGTCCATCGAGACGTATGCTATGTAAGACTTATTTATATTCGACACCTGGCTTGTAATATGATGATGCTTCACTATTTGTCGTCACATGTATGAGAAAATGATCCTGGCATACATGTGATATTCACTCGGTTGTTCTTCGGAGAAACCGGGTGTGACAGCATACTCAGGTTTCCACCAGATACCTATGTCTAGGGAATATGAAGAGCATACCGCCTTCATCACAGTAGATGGTCTATACTGCAATGTGTCCATGCCTTATGGTCTTAAGAATGCCCTTCTACTTTTATGCGTGCAATGCACAAAACATTTGGGAATGTCATTCGGGACCTAGTAGAGGTTTATGTCGATGACATCGTAGTGAAGGTTAAGTAGCAAGCATCTCTGCTCGACAACCTAGCCCTAGTCTTCAACATACTGCGTTCGACACACACAAAGTTCAACCCATACAAATGTGTCTTCGGGGTCTCTGCCAGGAAGCTGCTCAGTTTCTTGGTATCATACCGAGGAATTGAAGCTAACCCAGAGAAGATTAAGACGATAGAACTGATGCGGCCCCCTGCTCGCATCAAGGATGTGCAGAAGCTTACCGGATGCTTGGCTGTGCTCAGTCGGTTTATCTCTAGATTGGCTGAGCGGGCACTTCCGTCTTTCAAACTTCAGAACAAATCCGGTCCATTCGTATGGACCGAGGAGGAGGATGAGGCGTTCCAGGAGCTGAATAAGTTTCTCACAACGCTGCCGATCATGGTGGCCCCAGAACAGGGCAAGCCTCTACTCCTCGACACCGCTGCCACAACTGAGGTTGTGAGCATGGTTCTGGTTGCAGAGCGACCATAGCTCCATCGACCTCAGCTCCCAAATAAGGCTCCTACTCCGTTGGTCTAAATCCCCAGGGCTCAGACTCCGTAGGAGACCCTAGAGACGGGGAAATAATCAGGCCCCGGTCAGCCGTACCTGATGATCAATGCATATCCGGGTCCGAGCTCCTGGAATGCTGTCCTAGACCCGGGGGGGGCCTGGGGGCCCCAAGTCCAGGACCTCCCTGAGAAGATATAGTCGGGTATCAGCCATCTAGACCTGACGACCAGTGCACATCTGGGTCTGAGCTCCCAGAGCGGTTCTGGACCCGGGGGCCGGGGGCCCCCAAGTCCCAGACCACTACAACAAGACGCATCGAACCCCTCCGGGAGGGTCCGAACCATCCGGCGTCCGGTGTACTTCATCAGCGAGGTCCTCCATGATGCCAAGACAAGATATCTGGAGGTGCACAAGCTACTCTATGCAGTCCTCGTTGCTTCAAGGAAGCTGCGTCACTACTTCCAAGCTCACAAGATCTCGGTGGTTACCTCATACCCACTGAGAACCATCCTCCACAGCCCCAATGCAACCGGAAACATAGCTAAATGGGCTGCGGAGTGGGTGGAGTCCAAGCTGGACTTCTTACCGCTCCATGCGGTGAAGAGTCAGGCGCTAGCTGACTTCATGGCAGAGTGGACACTGCCACCATGCCAGCCAGGGGTCCAAGACATCGATGAATCAGAACCTAGAGCTCTGGTCTTCACTAGGCCCTACTGGACTCTCTTCCTCGATGGCTCCTCACGGAAGCAAGGTGCCGGAGCAGGGGTTCTGCTCCTTACACCAACCGGAGAGCAGTTCAAGTAGATGGTGCAACTTGAATTCAAGGCGACCAAACAATATGGCGGAGTATGAGGCTCTCATCTTCGGGTTAAAGACCACACTGTCCTGCAGTGTCTAGCAGTTGTTGGTCAAGGGTGATTCTCAGTTGATCATCAAACAAGTCAAGGGAGAGTGCTGCTGCAACGACCCACAGCTTGCAGCCTATCTTCTCCAAGTACAGAAGTTGGAGAAGGACTTCTTATCCTTGGACTTGTGCCATGTTCCCCGCGCCAACAATACAATAGCCGATGACCTGTCAACGAAGGCTTCCACTTGGGCTCCGGTGCCTGAGGGTGTCTTTGAAAGGAAGTTTATGTGACCTACTGCCTAGCCGGCCGAACCAGGCGAAGGGGGTGGGACCAGCACCTCGAAGCTGGAGGTGCCGGTGCCCGCCAAGGATCGTAAGCGTCACCGGGGACTCCGTGCAACCCGGCGCTCAAGATCCAAGTGCTCAAGTAGGTTCTGACAGATGGATCAAGGAGAACCAGGACTACTTTAAAGACAATTTCCTTCCCGATGAACGTGTATCCGCTGAACGGATCGCTCGTTTGGCTAAGAGATACATGCTGGTATAAGGGAATCTCTACCGGCGTGGCGCTAATGGCGTCCTATTGTGGTTCATTACCCGGGAGGAGGGCTGCGACCTGCTCACATGGATCCATGGAGGGAAGTGTGGGAACCATGCATCTTCCTGCACGCTGGTCGTTAAAGCCTTCCAGCATGGTTTTACTGGCCGACAGCTCTCCAGGATGCCGTCGACCTGGTTAGGAGATGCATGGCTTGCCAATTCCATGCTAAGCAGATCCACACACTGGCGCAGACGCTGCAGATGATCCCGCCCTCATGGCCCTTCGCTGTGTGGGGGCTGGACATCCTGGGACAATTTCCCAGATCCGTTGGAGGGTACCAATACCTTTACGTCACCGTGGACAAGTTCACCAAGTGGCTAGAAGTTGCCCTTGTAGTACCAATCAACAAGCAGTCAGCAGTCAAGTTCTTCAAGTCGATCATCTGCCGGTTCGGGGTCCCAAACTGAATCATCACCAACAACGGGACCCCATTCACCAGTGCAGTGTTCCAAAACTGCTGCAAAGACCTTGGCATCCAAGTTTGCTATGCTTCTGTTGCTCACCCATAGAGTAACGGTCAAGTCAAAAGAGAAAACGCCGAGATACTCAGCGGACTCAAGACGCGCACCTACAACAGCTTGAAGAAGCATGGTGCCAATTGGGTTGAAGAGCTTCTGTGTGCACTGTGGGCTAGCCGGACGTCCTTCAGTCGCTCGACAGGGGAAATGCCCTTCTTCCTGGTGTATGAGGCTGAGGCCGTCCCCCCCCCCCCCGAAATCACCATGGGCACACTCGGTGTCCGAGCGTACGACGAAGCCACGCAGGATCAGCTCCGGCGTGAAGATATCGACCTTGTCGATGTGCAAAGTTGGCAAGCAGCTGCTCGGAACGCGCGATACCGTCAAGCGCTCCAGCGTTATCAGCAACGGGTCGTGCGGAGTAGAAATCTTGAGGTGGGTGACCTGGTGCTTCAGTGAATACTTTCTCGAGAAGGGGGGGGGACAAACTCTCCCCGAGCTGGGAGGTCCCATCCGAGTGACACAAGTACGCCGCCCCGGGTGCGTCCACTTAGCTATGGAGGATGGGGTACCTCTACCCAATCCATGGAACATAGAACACCTGCGTAAGTTCTATCCTTAGCGCAGCGGTAGGGTTTTATTTTCTCTGAAAAGGTGTCATAGTGTCTAGGAACAGCGCTTAGAACAGCTAAGCCTTGGAGAAGTCCTGCTACACTTGTCATCCGGAGCGGGTCGCTGCTTTCTTGTACAGCCTGTTCCTCCTATAAAAGAAGCCTGAAATGAGAAAAAAAAATTTCTTACCCTGCGCATTTCCCTTTACAGATTGTGCTTACTCATGCATATCAACTGTAAACGGACAAGCCATGTGTCCTTGGCCCTGAGGTCAGCCTGGGGATGCCACGTGCGCTGTAGTTCTGGAGCCGACACGTGCCCTGGGCTCTGGACCGAGCCTCCCCGCTGAGGTGAGGTCCAAAGCTGCCACGTGTCCTGGCTCAGAGCCTCCTCCCTGTCGAGGAAAGCTGCGGAGCTCACACGTGCCCTGGGCTCTAGTCCGAGCCTCCCCGCTGAGGTGAGGTCCGGAGCTTCCACATGTCTCCTAGCTCAGAGCCTCCTCCCTACTGAGGAAAGCTCCGAAGCCCACACGTGCCCTGGGTTCTGGTCCGATCCTCCACGTTGAGGTGAGGCCTGGAGCTGCCACGTGTCTCCTAGCTCATAGCCTCCTCCCTGCTGAGGAAAGCTCCGGAGCTCACACGTGCCCTGGCTCCGGTCCGAGCTTCCCAGTTGAAGTGAGGTCCGAAGCTGCCATGTGACTGCTATCTAAAAGCCTCCTCCCTACTGAGGAGAGCTCCAGAGCTCACACGTGCCCTGGGCTCTGGTCCGAGCCTCCCCGCTGAGGTGAGGTCCGGAGCTGCCGCGTCACTCCTATCTCAGAGCCTCCTCCCTGCTGAGGGGAGCTCCGGAGCTGGCATGTGCCCTGGGCTCCGTTCCGAGCCTCCCCTTTGAGGTGAGGTCTAGAGCGGCCACGTGTCTCCCTAGAACAAGCTGAAGACAAGGGCCGAACTCTCCTTGGGTCCTTGCGCTGCCAAGGACCCGGAAGGGTTGTAGCCCCACTACCGGAGCACCATGGGTCCTTACGCTGCTAAGGACCCGGAGGAACAAGCTCGGGACATCGGCATAAAGCTACCTACTTCGCGGAAGTCATTCCGGACCTTTGCGCTATCAAGGGTACAATGTCTACATCAATAACTTAACACACAAGACTTGAAACGAAGAGTCTTCATTAATGACAGAGTTCGGCATACAAAAGGGGATACAAGACAATTGAGGAACCTAGCAGCTACAAGTCGAGCAATCTTCTGCTCCATGGCATACTTGGTTGTCCCCCCAAGCCAACCTCGACGCAGAGAGACGGTCACTTGCTATAAGACCAAGGACGGCCAGCAAACATATCAGTCTGACACCTCAGTTCTCCTCAGGTATCACTGATCAGCCGCACAATGACGACAGTGACATCTAGTGTCACGTGGGCCAGGCGCCATCGGTGGCAGACTTGGTTGTCCACAACAATGCCCAGGGTCGTGTGGGACATGTCTCCTAGACGCCTTGCCGGAGAAGGGCGATCAGTCGGCACCGAAAGAAGGTGAAGTCCAGGGAGGTCAATCCTTCCTCCGTCTGGCACCTGATACCCCGAGCACTAGCATAGAGACACCCTGCGAATCAAGGATCTTGTCCCCGACGGCTTCCCTTACCATCGGCATGCCATTCGAATGGCTTGTGTTTCTATCCAAGACCATCAAGGAGAAGGACGCCTCGAAGAGCCACACCGAAGGTTGCACACACACGAACATCTCAGAAAAGTGGGCGAAGACGGCCACTGGTGTAAGGGCATAAGTTGGACGAGAGCGTTGGGAAGCGGAGGCTTCCAGCGTGCAAGAGGAGGACGAAGGCCGCATGATGAAGGAGGGTACCACCCAACACCGGAAGGCCTCCTTTTATACACATACGCAACCTCTGGCGGGTAATAGGTGTGACGATTGGGTTTCCACCGCTGCACGCCGCGGGCTATTCACCTCCACCCGTCAGACACTGGGGGCCAAGCGGGTAACTTCTCGGGAACGTCCGGCGGTTCTCGAGGAGAGCGGCGCGGTGGAGCTGTAGCGACCAACCCGTTGGTTGCTGCTTTAAGTGCCCTGAGGCAATCCAACGAGCACGTCGCCTCGGCACTCACCTCCCTTAATGACGGGTAGGACTCATGTCCACCCGTCAGACACTGGGGGCCAGGCGGGTAACTTCTCGGGAACGTCTAACGGTTGTTGAGGAGAGTGGCATGGTGGTCCTGCAGCAACCGACCCATGGGCTGCCACAGTAATTACCCCGAGGCAACCCCTCGAGTGCGTCGTCGTGATCCATCAATCAAGAGTAGACCCGATGACGCGCTGCCGCTTTGACTGGCAAATGCGCCCATTACGCCAAGGACGTGCAACCTTTTCGTGTCCCAGGTACAACCACTCATAAGCTATGCAAATATCTCACCACCACTTCTGTTTCCAAAGTACAGGTTCAAAACCACCACGCGGGATAAATGGAGGCAGGACCTGCGGGCTCATTGCCTGCCCCGAGATGGGCCCGGGGGTCACCGTCGGTACCCTGCAGACCGGGTACCCCCGCGTAGAGAGTAAAAGAAAGCCTAGGTCCCATCTCCCTGCTGACGTGGGCCCTAGTGTAGCCACATGTCATTGGCCCCGAGGTCAGCCCTGGGGCTGCCACGTGCGCTTGAGTTCCAGAGCCGACACAGGCCCTGGGCTCCGGTCCGAGCCTCCCCGCCGAGGTGAGGTCCGGGGCTGCCACGTGTCTCTTGGCTCAGAGCTATCTCCCTGCTAAGGACAAGCTCCGGAGCTGACACGTGCCTTGGGCTCCAGTCCGAGTCTCCCCGCTGAGGTGTGGTCCGGAGCTGCCACGTGTCTCTTGGGTCAGAGCCACCTCCTTGATGAGGACAGCTCCGGAGCTGACACGTGCACTGGACTCCGGTTCGAGCCTCCCCGCTGAGGTGAGGTCCGGAGCTGCCACGTGTCTCTTGGCTAAGAGCCACCTCACGGCTGAGGACTGCTTCGGAGCTGGCACGTGCCCTGGGCTCCGGTCCGAGCCTCCCCGCTGAGGTGAGGTCCGGAGCTGCCATGTGTCTCTTGGCTCAGAGCCACCTCCCTGCTGACGACAGCTCCGGAGCTGACACGTACGTGCCCTTGGCTCCGGTCTGAGCCTCCACGCTGAGGTGAGGTCCGGAGCTGCCATGTGTCTCTTGGCTCAGAGCCACCTCCCTGCTGAGGACAGCTCCGGAGCTGACACATTCCCTGGGCACCGGTCCAAGCCTCCCCGCTGAGGTGAGGTCCGGAGCTGCCACGTGTCTCTTGGCTCAGAGCCACCTCCCTGCTGAGGACAGCTCCGAACCTGACACGTGCTTTGGGCTTTGGTCCGAGCCTCCCCGCGGAGGTGAGGTCCGGAGCTGCCACGTATCTCTTGGCTCAGAGCCACCTCCCCACTGAGAAAAGCTTCGGAGCTGACACGTGCCTTGGGCTCCGGTCTGAGCCTCCCCACCGAGGTGAGGTCCAGAGCTGCCACGTGTCCCCTGGCTCCAAACCCGTCGATTAGAGCTCCGCAGCTGCCACATGCCCCACGATACATCATGGGCCATGGGTCGACAAAGTCAAGATAGAAGTGTGCCGTCAGGATGCGCATTCAAGGCTCACGCCTTCCCCAGAATCATGGTGCACCACACACGCCTCTGTTCTATGCCCGATCGCCATTACGGTGACAAGATAGGACAGCAAGGCATGACAGCGGTACAGAGCCGCTCAATGGCACGAAGCCACAACAAGACGACGTCTTCATCATCACCTAACACATGAACAGGGGCGCTCAGCGCGCCAGGCAGTGGGACTTAACTCCCGCACCGACTGCTCTACTCAGAGTACAAAACCCTAGATCATGTATAGGGTACACCTAGCTTCAGGGCCACCTGTCGGGCCCCAAGCAACATTGTAACCACCCCGGCCTTGGAATATAAAGGACCGGGGTGACCACTCGACAAGGGGTCGGTTCCCAAATCCCGCATTCGCACATACAAGCAAACAATATTGCAAGCACTCCCGTGGATGTAGGGTATTAGTCGCTCCGGTGGCCCGAACCACGTAAATCTCGATGTTCATCCGCTCCCTCGAGCCCGGGTCGCGTAGGGCGCCAAGCCCCCTCCGATCAAAGAACCTCGCGGGCTGCTTCCGTAGCAGGCCGGGAGGAGTGTCGCAGCTCTCACACTCCGACAGCCTCTCCTTGCTAATGTAATAATTTATAAACTAACTCTTGAGTAGTCTTACGACTTGCTAAAGTACCTTTTGTACTCAAATTTTCTTCATGTGGACCTGGAGAAGAAGATTAAAATAAAGACTCTTGGGCAGATCATAAACTTTTTTTTTCTATACTAAAGTCTATCTGTGTGCATTGAGGGAACTTTTTCCATTGTTCTCTGATTTTAATGAATAGCCTTATCCGACTACCTTGATGTGTAGCTTAAAGCATGTTTATATGACATATATAGTATTGTAATAAATATATACCGTATGGATCAAATTATATTCTGTACGTGTGTTCCAACTAATAATTGAGGTATTGGTATGGGAAGCGTAATGATCTCCAAAAGGAGGGGCCCTGAGGGAGTGGTATAAAAGCCATATTTGATCATAGAATGAAGCCTTAGAGTCATGCCACACTACGGATGCAAATTTTAAAAAATACAAACTAATTATGAAAAGTCTCTCTTTACTCTACGTCTCTATTCTTCTCACCTTATTCTTATGTTAAATATTTATTTTATTTTACTAATGTTGTAACTAACATGTTATTTAAAATTAATTTTTGCACATGGAGGGTGGCAGTTGGATGGTTTCCGATGGGTTACACAAGGCCATATTCCCCTGACATTTTGTACCAAACCTTACAGAGAGTCGGTTACACATAGCCTTCTTCCTACCGCTGAGAGAGTACGTAGAGGACAACACACTCTAATGCGAGATGGAGATAAAAATTTTCAAGGCCCTATATCACTAATGTGATGACATCTACCAAGAGTGTCAGTTCGAAATCCAACGTGCCCACGTTGTAGAGGCCTAGAGAAGAGGCTTGCAAACAAAGCTGGAACATGCACAAGGAGGCTGCCTGTGCCAATGAGAAAGCCGAGGCTATCCGAAGGACTATGTCTCAGAGGATAGTGAAGCATATGAGATAATTAGATGCTCTCTACCAGGACGGAGCTCAACAAAGATGTGCCCACACTCGGATCACTTACCGTAAGGGCACCATAGCCGTACCATACAAGGGTGGGCAACTGACGGTGATGATGGCTAGAGGAGCCACAAAATGATTTTTTAGATGTTGACGGTCGTAAGTCTTATTTTTTAAAATCAATCTATCTCAATTATTTGAAGGAGTAAACATTTATTACACACGTTATATTTATATTTAATATATTTCCACTTGTACTTGAAGCAATTGTGCATGCGGGTATTTTACTACAGATGTCAAAAATCCAGGTGGGTAATCGTTTAAACTACACTCTCAGCCAATCACAGGCTGACATGTTTGTCCATGGATTCAATGGGCCAATTCTAGGAGTATTCGAGGGAATCCAATGGCAAATCAGTAGGGAAGGATCATAGGGGTCACCTACCAGTCTCTAGGAGAAAGCACACGACAAACAGAGCACATAGGGGTGCGGCCGAACCATGGATTCGGCCGACCTGTTATTCCCACCAAACTCGATCTCCTTTTACGTGTCGACTCCCTGTGGTGCTTTGAAGTAGGTGATGAATACTTTGCATGCAAATTACGGCGGGAAATGAATCTAAAACTAGTATAATAGGACCCATCACTCCTCATAAGAACACACACCATTTGAGCATCACTCTCTTGTGTACATACTTCTCCTAGGCCTTAATGGAGTTTAGACAATAGAGAGGAGTCTCTCTAGTTCCCAAAGTCCATTTTAGCAAAGGTATGGCTCATGTATCTTTTATCTTATTTGCAACTTCATGTTATTTAATCATATTAGTTTTTTATTATTCATATGCTTGGATGAAGCATTTCTTGTTTGATTGTGGATTCCATACATTGCATATGCATGCTGCTCTCAAGTTTAGCAAGGAGGCTCAATAAAGGTTTTGTTTTGGTTTCACTAACGTAACCCTTTTCAAGCTTGTTTTGTTATTCTCACATTTTTGCAGCCATTAAGAAGGGAATGAATAGGTTATTTGGGAAGATGAAGGGTGTTTCATCAACCTCAAGCCATCGGCGGAAGGACTCAAGCACGTACATATCCTCCGGGTATACACCAATTCCATGGTGGGCAGACACGCAAGACGACATCTTGATGGAAGAAAGTGATGCTACAGCTCAAATTCTAAACGAAATCAACCTCGACTTGTCGAGAGACGTTGAATGTCAAGCCTACAACATCCTCTAAGATCGTGAGTTTTCTCGCACGGAAGCTTATGATCTTGAGATACTCTTCAAAATGGGTATGGACTCTGAATTCTTCACCGTTTGGCATGCATTAGGATGAGATAATTTTGTTCAAATTGATGAGGATGGTTTACACCTCCTCACTATTCAATTCCTACGCAGCCTCACACAAGTAAGTGAAGGTATTAATTTTCAGTTTTTCCCAAAAAGAATACTACCTTACATGGAAAGAATTAAGTGAGCGCATAGGCTTCTATAATCTTGGTTTAATAGATTAAGCCACTTTGCCTAAATCTAGAAAATGAAGCTTTGGCAAGAATTAACCAATGAGGTAGCATATAGGGCTCCTAGAAATAGCCACATTCAAAACCCCACACTACGCTTCACCCATAGATGGGTGGGTATGTCTATATTCCCTAAAGGTGATATTTGGGTTGCACGAGAAGATGAACTAAACCTTATTTTTGCCATGGTTAGAAAAATCAAAATCTCTCCCGTTAAGGCTACGATATCACAATGGTTAGAAGGTGTGACACCCTCAATTTCGATTTCTGCATGCATTCATATTTTATATAGAGAAAACATTTTAAAAGAAGTGGAAACAGAGAAAGAATCTAAAGATAGCCGAAAAGAGCCAATTCCAGTTCACCGAGGAGCGTTGTAGACACTTCCCGCGGCCGCTGGCCACGTGGCGCCTTCGGAGCTCATCCCCGCAAAAGGGGGAGAGGTCCGCCGCTAACTGGCTACATGGCAGGCTCGGAGCTTGCCTCTGTGGAAGGGGCGAGGTCCGACCCCATGGGACACGTGTTGCCCCCTGAGCTAGCCTCTGCGGAGAAGCAAGGCCAGCCCCCGCAGGACACATGTCGTCCCCGGAGCTAGTCTCAGCGGAGAAGCAGGAGGTCCAACCCACGGGACACGTGTCGCTCTCGGAGCTCGTCTCCGAGAGGTCCGGCCCTGTTGGACACGTGTCACCTCCGGAGCTCACCTCCGAGAGGTTCGACACTACTGGACACGTGTCACCCTCGGAGCTCACCTCCGAGAGGTCCGACATTACTGGACACGTGTCATCCTCGAAGCTCACTTCCGAGGAGAAGACACTGCAGGACATGCGTCAGCCTCGGAGCTCGCCTCCGAGAGGTCCCGCCCTGCTCGACACGTGTCGTCCTCGGAGCTCGTCTCCGAGATGAAGGGAGGTCCAACACTGTTGAACACGTGTCATTCTCGGAGCACACCTCCGAGAAGAAGGGAGGTCCGATGCTGATGGACACGTGTCGACCTCGGAGCTCATACCTTAGCAGAAAGGAAGTCCGGCGCTGCTAGGACACGTGGCACACTCGGAGCTCACCTTCGAAGAGAGGGGTGGTCCGGCACTGACACATGGCACACTCGGAGCTCACCTCCGAAGAGAGGGGAGGTCCGGAACTAACACGTGGTGTACGCGGAGCTCGTCTCTGGAGAGAGGGGAGGTCCTGACCCACCAGACACGTGGCGAATACGGAGCTCACCTCTCAGGGAGAGGGAGGTCCCATCCGCCTGACACGTGGCGCAACCAGAGCTCGTCTCTGCGGGGAAAGGGGACCAGGCCTCCGCTGGACACGTGGAGCCTCCAGAGCTTATCCCTCCGGAAGTACGCGATTCTGAAGCGGTTTTTCTCAGTACATGAGTACCCGGTACTGAGGAAACCGACACGAATTCTTCCACATTGAAAACTGCAACCAAATCGATTGAAAGATAAGTTGTTAAGATTCAAACACAAATCAAATAGGACTCTTATTTGAAATCCAATCGGAGAAGGACTCTTCTTTTTCCGGTAATAAATAGAAACCGAAACGCACCCTTGATCGTAACATCTTTTCCAAGCCGACAACTTAGAGGCCCTAGTCCCTAGCTCACCAAGTTAACCCCCTTCGCCGGAGTTTGGCCACTGGAGAGACCGCCGACGAGCCCCGACACGATCACTGGAGGAGAGCCGACGATCTGTTTTGCTGCCATTGCTAGGACAAAGGACCCAAAGGAAATAAGGTAGGTCTCCATTACCACCTTACGACGAGATTGCGGTTTCTTGCATCTGTTTCCTTCGATCCCTTTGAACAGAAGCTTTTCATGTGGACAGATCACGTGTTGATTGGTTTGATATAGATCTTGAGTCCAGATCATCACCACGACCGCATTTGATCTTTACACCTTTGTTCATCGTAAAACCCCATGCAAACCCATGCAAACATGCAAGAACACGTACAATCCGATCTAATAAAAACAGCATCATAGGATTAGCATGCATATGCACCATTGCATCTTGAGTAAAGTTTGTGCATGATGTTTAATTGCTGCAAATTTTGTATGTGCGTGATCGTAACTAGAAGGACAAGCTCAGGGAGCTATCTACGAAGGAACACAGAATCAAGACTTCGGGATACCAGAGCAACAGAAGCCACAGCAACAAGGCAAGTGCCCCTTGACCATATTGATCCCATGTTTTTGAAACTGTTTTGCTTGCTAAAAGGTGTGTGTGCTTGAGTCAACTTGATGGGAAAACCCTTTTATAGGAGTTTATTAGTTTTGTTAACCACCCTTGTCGCTGGGAAAGTCGATGAGTCGGGTATGGTCATTTTTGCTTTTTGCTTCGTTGAGTCTACGGGATATGGGAAGCGAGATAGAATGTGTCTAGATACTGCACTCATATGAACAATGATAATATAAACTTGATGATGAACATGAATCGGGGAGATCTACGCAAGCTTGGTTTTGTGGATGAGATAGTATGAGATGGTGGTTACTTGCCGTAGATCTAAGGACCGGTTTATGCGAGCACATGCCAGGAATACAGTGCCACCACAAGGCCGAGTACGGGTGCGTCTTAGCTGACTAATTAGGTAAGTTGCTAGATCGTTATGGACCGTGGAAGGTGCGGAGAATGGGAGTCGAGAGAGGACTGCCCTGGGAACTGCATGGCACAAGAGGGGGCCCGTAGGTCGGAGAATTGGAGATTCTAGCCTGCTGGTGAAACCTTAGTGAGTCCATACATCTAGTAGCCCCTTTGTAAAGGCTATTTTGTGATCTCTTGGCCATACACCGACGGTTGTGTACTGGTATAATGGAGGTTCTGCAGTCGTCGACGGGTGACGAAATCACAAACTTGTGGGTAAAGTGGTGCAAACTCTGCAGAGTATAAAACTATCATGATGGCCGTGCTTCCGGTCACAAGCGCCTGGCCAACTCACATGATTAGATGGGATTGTTATTGCGATGGTATTTGGTTTGGTTATTGGTTTGGTGATGGTTTGATCATTAAGGGATGGTTTTGGGACTGTTGAGTCCTTGTAATGAGATTGGTTTCATGACTGTTGAGTCATGGCAATTAGCATTGGTCTCGGTATGAGATGGAATTGAATAAGAGATGAGATGGTAATGAATACGAGATGGTATTCATGAGCATGAGAAAAAGTTGAGAAAGATGAATATCTGATGAGACATGAAAAGAGGTGAAATATGATGGATGTACGTTGATGTTTTAATTGGATAAATGTTGGGATTTAATTCACTTAAAGCTAGTTGCTGTTTTTATCATGTTTTATGAAATAACTTTGCTTTTATGCAATGAGCCTTTTTATGTCTACCTTGTTATAAGCTACATGTCATACTTCCCGCACTTGCTGAGTACGACATGTACTCACCCTTGCATTATCACACATCATCAGCAACAGGAGAGGAGTACTTTGAAGATCATGTGGAGTATTAGGCATGTGATCTACCTTCAACTTGCCTGTGGGGATGGATGGAGTAGGAGATGGAGCCGCTGCTGCTGCTTAGATACTTCTGCAATAGTTTAGAAGACTTCCGCTGCTAGATTAAAGACTTCCGCAGCTAGAATGAGTTTGAGATTCATGAGACAATGTAATAAAACCCTATTATTCGTGGTATTATTCTAAATTCAGTTTGTGGATTACATGTGTATGTGTGATGAACATCCTGAGCACACATATGCATCAGCTAGGGTTCCGTGGTTTTCTACGGAATCCGGGCGTCACAGAAGGTTTTAAGACCATGGGTCCTATAGAGTGCACATCATTGTTTACTCGCATTGCTATGAGGTAGAGGCCTTAGAAAATGTATGTCGCTTATATTCTAACCCCTCGCTCTCTTATGTGTTAGAATTATCTTGTTCAAGGACAAACTCTAAAACATGGAACCAATGACTCTTTATTCTTTTCTTCCATAGCTATGTGAATAAAATTCGGCTACCTAACCTGAACCTTCATTTCTATAAGTGTCAGGGACTAGCCATTGTTCTTCGACCCCTCGACGAAGACTATATGAGTAGTTTTTCTGGCAGGATCACAAGGAGTCAATTAAGAAACGTAGTCATGCAGATGCCACCATGACAAACTCCTGCCTATGAATAACAAGGAGATTGGAACATGTCGGGTGCCCAGTTGGATAAACCCAAGAGTATGAGGCCAAAGGTTCGCCATGGCAAACTGCAAGTAGCGACCAATGGGCTACTATAGGATGACGGGATCCATATGGGTCCAATTACTCAAGTATGAATTCAAGCTCAAGTATCTTACCTCCACCACCATTGGGTGCCCGTCGTTCCTTCTCGGCCAGAGGCATTCGTGACCTTGGCAATGTAATGATGGATCTCACTCAACGGATGGGAGACCATGAGATATGGACGGGGGAGCTTATTAACACCATTGAAGATCACATCCAAGGTACCCATGCATGGCAGCAATAAGTCGACACTGTTGGTATTTCTTGCGAAACAGATGTGATATCCGCAAGCACACAATATACTGTCGTAGCACTTACCTTGAAGAGTATTCCCAAGGGTATTGAATCCAAGGAACGTGTGGGTTAATCTTCTAACCAGCTCACCCAAGGACATACAGTTTGTTTGGTAGGCAAGAGATAGAGAGAAATTCCCAAAGATTGTCCTTAGTCCAAAGTATTCTACTATGGTTGTTTGTTTCGGGCATGGGAATACCCCTGGTTTACCAGAGCGGCTCCAGCCAAGATCCTATGGCATAGATGAACGTGGAGGTTTACAAAGGACGGATAGGGCTGTCACAACCCACCGCCTACCTCTTCAATCTGTGAGTCTACCAGATATCCATGGGTGATTTCTATCCTAAGCACCCCGCTTACGTTATAAATCACTACTCTAATCTTTTCGAATACAAAGCTAAGACTACAGCCCCTAATTTAATAGAGCAATGAACCCACAAACTATTACTGAAATAAACTACTTTGAATCTAGGAACAAAACTTAATAGAACTCATGAAAGCTTACTCATTTGAAGAGAACTTCTGTAGAGGTACAAGTGTTGGAGAGGAACTTGACAAGCCAAACCTCCTCCACCTCCTAGCTTCTCCTCACTCCCCTTCTATCTTGGCACCCTATAAGGAAGCACTAAGCCTGGAGTGGAGTACAAATCTCAAACTTGTGGTGTGTGTGAGTGAGAGAGTGAGTGAGGTGGTCTATTTATACATGAGTTTAGGTCGGTTTCCTGCATGAATATGCGCTCGATTCAGTCACCACCGCCTTCAGAGAACCACAGGGAGTCGACACATGGAAGGAGACCGAGTTTAGGGGCAAGAATGGGTCGACCGAACCCGTGGTTCGGCCGACCTCCCATGTGTCTCGTTCGCCGTGTGCTTTCTCCTGGAGACTGACAGGTTGTCCCTAGTTCCCTCCCCACGTGAATTGCCTTTGGATTCCTTCGCATAAGCTTGAGAATAGGTCTATGAATCCATGTGATGCCACATGGTGACTCTTGATTGGTTGGAAACTTGTTTTAAAGATTGGTCCCTGCAATTCTCAATATTTTTGGGTATAATTCACCTGCATACAAATAGACACTAACACTTGTGGAAATGGTGAGTATTTAACCCCTACCACTATGTTGCTTTCTTATTTTATCCATTTTATGAGGTGAATTGACGGTCAAATATGACACTTAAGGACTGCCACCACACTTAGTCCTTTGCTTGTCCTCGAGTAAAGGCAAGAAGATCTAAGTGATATCATAGTTTTGCTAAAAATATTAATGTTGTATACAAAACATTTCAACTCATACATGTAGTTTGAGAGGTGGAACGGTATAAAAATGTAGTTTACCTGGGATCATCCTGCTGAATATCTTGTAAATTGCTACAATGAAAATTAAATATATTGCCATTCTCCTCAAAAGAATTTCTGCCGTCTCTCTGTGTTTTTATTCCTCACCTTGGACCTACAACTAAATATAGCTTTTTGTGGATCTTTGTAGGGATAAAGTGGCTCACTTGCAATTCATATGTTACCAAGTCAAAGACTAGATCCTATGATGGGACTATGCAATAAAAATATTTGACAAAAGGAATTTTCTTGTGCACATAGAATGGAGGAATGTGTAAAGATAACTCCCAAATGTATACTATCTAATTATGCAAGGATAAAGCATGCCTACTTTCTCCTTTTTTTGAATGCATACTAAGTATTGTTTTTATTTTTCTTGTAGCCATGCCTTGTACTCCTTTTTCTGCATATTTGTAAAGAGAAAATTTTGCAAGGAAATTATGAAGTATATTTTTGTGGTGGATGGATGGAATGATGCTAATTTTTGAATATGAAAATTTAACCATGATGGGGTGCATAAGAACTGTCTAAGTCAAACTTTTCATGCTAGTCACTCAGCAGGGTCAAGAATTTGACAAAGTTCAACGAAAATGCTAAGTGGCATATGCAAATAAGTTTTCAATGAATTCCTCATATGGCCATGGTGGGATTTTTATATTCTAATGAGGAGACAGGCAAAAAATCTTATAACTTAAAAGATTGGAATACCAAAATTTAATTCAAGCATGAAGATCCCAAATTAACTAATTACCATATCACACTAATCAAATACTTAGACGATATGTTTTCCTACTTTGATATTTGCTTCAAGAACTTGGTACTAAAGTTAAAATGAGATGGATGCAAATTCATGTTTTCATCAAAACAAGATATACAAAGAATTGGCAAATTTTAGTTTCTAATTTGATTTGATTTAGGTAAATTCAATTAATGTATAAAGATTCAATTTAAATATTAGAAATTCACGTAAAAATAGGGATAGGAATATCGAACCGTACTCGTTGAGCGAAGTGGGCCTGAGAGGAGTCCTCCTCAGTTCAGTTAAACCAGGGGGTCCTCCCTGGTTCGACCGAACCAGAGGATCCCCTGCTTCAACTAATTGGCTCGTGCCTCTATGTGCGACGTATTGTTATGTCAAATGTGATTTTTTGTATTTCGGGAGGTCGCAAAAAAGGGATTCCCCCCCACACTTGTTTCCAGTAATCTTTATTATCCAAAAACATAAAAGCTTTACCGGTGTTAGCTAAACCGGTAAGTCCTCTTTATTGCAAATAAATGGGGTTCTTACATTATTGGATTACAAAGTTTTGAAGAAAACAAAGAAAACTAAGTAGTAAGAACCCCGGACCTCTAGGGAAACTAATCTATGGGGCGTTGTATAGCTCGGGTTTCTTTATGGCCTCGCATACACGCCTAAGTTTGGCGCATATGCCTCAGCGGACGAAGGTGATCTTCTCATTAAGGGTGTCTGAATTATCTTTCAGCTCGTCTCTTTCGATCCGTCCTTCTGCTATGAGACGCGCTAGCTTCTTATTCTCTAGACGGAGATTAGCAATTTCTTTAGCTAGGTGCGTCATGTCGGTCATTTTGGAAGATCCCTTGTCACCGGATTGAAATTGGCCCACAGGCCTTGATATTGGTGGCGGCGAGATGTGACGTCTCACATGCTCCTTGAATGGAGACAAACCCGTTGATTCATCCGCCACCATCTTGTCCACACGCTTGAAGAGCCCCTTTGCATATCCCGTGGGGGTTTTAACCAAGTGGATGATGAAACGGCCTTTGAGGCTTTCTGGGAGGATCTAATAGGCAAGGAATAGTGGTGGTTAACCACATCGCGGGCCTTTGTCTTCAAGGTCCGCGTGTACTTCTCGCCGGGCTTCAAGGTGGGCATGACATCGTATTTATCGTGGAAAAGATGTGTCTTGATGGATCTGGGGGCGCCCGCGGCCGGCCTCTACGTGGGTGATTGCGCCTTCATTGGCACCCCTAGGAGAAAGAGAACGAGCAACACCACATGGTGTGGGTCTGCGTCCTCTCGCCATGCTTGGAGGAGGCATCATGGCCAAAGGCTTGATGTCAAGCACCATGACCTCCTCCATAGCAAGCTTCTTCTCCGCATTGGTAGGCATTGGCTCCCCGCTAAGGTCGAAGGTAGTTCTGGAAGATACTTGGGGAGCAATGTTTTTGTTGGCCATGAATAGTAGAGGGGTTTTGGCAAGGTAGAGAGGAGAGGAAAAATATTCTTGGAAGGCATAAGTCTTCTCCTCTGCTGTTCGGCTCTTTTTATAGACGCCAAAGCGATATTTGACGCGGTAGCACCAAGGGTTTGGTTGGGATATGGGAGGATATTATGCACGAGAAAACAGAACGTGGGTAGCTATCTCTAGGGGTCGGCCGAACCCTTGGTGCCCCCGACTGGGTTCTGCCTTCTTGTGTATGTCCTGTGGGCCGTGGGGAAGACTTTCCTAAGTGGCCCACTTAATTGGACATCAAAAATTTAGTTGGAAATTGAGAGAAGTCAAGAAAATCACTTAAATTGATCACGTGATTTCTCTTTCTGAATTCCCGTGGGAATCAAAGAAGTGTTTGAGGTGGTGTCCATTCACCTTAAATAGATGTCCCTCATTATCTTGCAGTGTGATTGCTCCATGAGATGAGTTCTCTATCACAACAAATGGTCCTTCCCATTTACTTCTTAATTTTCCATGTCCAAAGAGTTTAACCCTAGAATTGAAAAGCAAGACCATATCTCCGGGTTTAAACTCTTTAGGCGTAATCCTTTTATCGTGCCACTTTTTGATTCTCTCCTTGTAAATATTGGCACTATGGTACGCCTTATCCCTCCATTCCCCAAGTTCAGAAATTTGGCGTAGTCGGTGCTTCCCAGCCTCCACGAAGTCCATATTCCACCTTTTTATAGCCCAGTACGCTCTATGTTCCAATTCTACGGGAAGATAAGAAGTCTTCCCATATACAAGTTGGAAAGGAGACATGCCGATAGGTGTCTCTTAAGCAGTCTGATATGCCTACAATGCATCGGGTAGTTTGTGATTCCAACCGGTTCTCATTTCCAACACAGTCCTTTGCAGAATATTCTTAATTTGTTTGTTAGATGTTTTTGCTTGACTGCATGTCTGTGAGTGGTATGGAGTAGCAATGTTATGCTGGACTCCAAGCTTCCTCAAGAAGTTCCGGAAGGCCTTATCTATGAAATGAGAGCCTCCATCACTAATAACCATTCAGGGAGTTCCAAACCGCGGAAAAATAATTTCATGAAACATTTTACGGGCTTGCTTGGAGTCAGCATGCTTGCAAGGCATTGCTTCTACCCATTTGGATACATAATCGAGGACCACCAGAATATACTCGCAATCATAGGACCTTGGAAAAGGTCCCATGAAATCAGTCCCTCAAGCATCAAATAATTTTACTTGAAGATTATATGTGAGGGACATTGCATTGCGAGCAGGGATTCCTCCATGCTTTTAGCATTCCCAACATCGGCGAATGAAATCTTTTGTATCTTAGTACATAGAAGGCCAAGATAATCCACTTTGCCAGATCTTTAACTGAGTATGGTAAACACCATAATAGCCTCCGTAGGGGCTAGCATGGCATTTCTCAATGATTTTGGTGCCTTCGATTGTGGGGACACATCGTCTAAGGAGTCCATCGACACATACTCTATAGAGGTACATATGTTTCCATAGGTGCCTTCTACTCTCATAAATGAGTTTATTTTTGTTCTCCCCTGTGGCACGTACCCCATGACCATAAAGTTCATGATATCCGTGTACCAAGGGTGAGAGTCGGTCACCTTGAGCAACATATCATCGCGTAGGAAGTCATTTAGAGGTATATCCATGGGTTGTGTAACTTCCATACGCCAGACATGATACGTGACAGAATTCTCTACTACCTTCTTATCCTTAATCTCCAAATCAAACTCTAGGAGTAAGAGAATCCATCGGATTAGACTATGTTTAGCATCCCTTTTGGTGAGCAAAAATTTCAATGTAGCATGGTCCGTGTAGACTATGAATTTTGCTCCAGCCAAGTAGGATCTAAACTTGTCAATAGCAAAAACTACTGCCAGGAGTTCCTTTTCCATTGTGGCATAATTGAGTTATGCTCCTGTCAGAGTTTTGCTAGCATAGGCTATGGCGTGATGCTTTTTATATTTGGTTTGTGGTTTGGCCTAAAACCGCACCAACCGATTGATCACTAGCATCACACATGATTTTGAATGGCAGCGTCCAATCTATGGGTCGAATGATTGGAGCTGGGGTGAGTGCCTTTTTGAGCATATCAAAGGATTTATGGCACTCTTTATCGAATACAAAGGGTGTATCCTTGGCTAATCGGTTGCTGAGGGGTCTAGCGATTTTGGAAAAGACCTTGATGAATCGTCAATAGAACCCCGCACGTCCTAAGAAGCTGCGGATTCCCTTGATGTTGGTAGGAGGTGGAAGATGTTCAATAACTTCAATTTTTGCTTTATCCACGTCTACCCCCCTCTTCAACACTAAGTGTCCAAGGACGATGCCTTCACGGACCATAAAATGACATTTTCCCTAGTTAAGTACTAGGTCCTTCTGTTGCCATCTTCGTAAGACCTTGTCTAAGTTTTCCAGATAATGATCAAAAGTCTTTCCATAAACGGAGATGTCGTCCATGAAAACTTCCATGATTTTCTCAATCATGTCGGAAAAAATAGGCATCATGCACCTCTGAAAAAGAGGCTGGTGCATTACACAACACAAAGGATACTCGCCAGTAGGCATATGTTCCATAGGGGCATGTGAACATGGTCCTACTTTGATCATCGGGATGGATGGGAATTTGATGATATCCCGAATATCCATCAAGGAAACAAAAGAAGAAATGTTTCGCCAACTGCTCAAGCATCTCATCGATGAAAGGCAGTGGAAAGTGATCCTTTTGTGTTGCCTTGTTAAGCTTTTGGTAATCTATGCACATCCTCCACCCCGTGACGGTTTTTTATGGAATTAAATCATTTATCTCAGTCTTAACGACCGTTATTCCTCCATTCTTTGGTACTACATGGACCGTGCTGACCCACACACTATGAGGGACAGGATAAATAATCACGGCATGTAAAAGTTTCAAGACCTCCTGTTTTACAACCTCACGCATTGCATTATTTAACCCCCATTGAGGTTCCCTAGAGGGTGTACTCTCAGGGGCAATAGGAATGCGATGGGTGCAAAGAGCAGAGCTGATTCCCTTGAGGTCTTGGTGTGAGTAGACAAAAACGGTTCTATGCTTTTTTAAATAGCTAAGAGTTTGAATGTCTCCTAATCTGAAAGCTTGTCACTTATGATGACATGGGCTTCCAGATCCCTATTTAAGAAAGAATAACATAGGCCAGGAGGCATGGTTTTTAGCTCAATCGGTGGTTTTGGTGGGAGCTCTTCTTTCGGCAGTTCAAATGTCTCATCAAATTTATCCTTTTCTATGATGAAATCTTCTTCTCCATTAATTTCAGGAGGATTTAAATATTGAAGAGTCCTAACCTCTTTCATTAGCTCATCTTGGAGGGGAGGTTCTACGGATGTGCTCTTTGAACGTAGAATGGGAATACAAAATTTCCTCCCTTCAAGGTTGATTTTGAGATGTCCTTTTAGGGTACTTCCATTAAGAATTTCTTAATGGGTATCCCTATAATAATGTCGAAGTCTTTGACTTCGAACACGTGAAAATCTATGAGGGCCTCAATATTCTGTGTTGGATCGACACGTTTCACAAAACCCCATATCCTTCAACAATATTTCCAGAGGAATCTTGGAAGGATTTTCTTGTTGTATCCAAGGGCACATCGTCCAAATGGCTAAAACACAAGTATCACAAATGATATTGGCTCCAACTGTGGGGTTATAAAGCACATTCATCTTAACTACCCTAATAAGGCATTGAATGGTTGCTAATGGTATACTAAGTATTTCAGGTCATATCCATCCATTCTCTGCTCATTATTGAGGTCAACTCCTTGATCGTCTCTTGAAGGAATACCCATCAGGTGGATCAGGTGGAGTGGGAGGTGATGATGGCTTTATATAGCAGCAATACATCGAGATATTTCCATAGTCATTGAAAAGCTCTTCCTCGAAGTAGAATGGAAACTCTAAAGGTCGAACTTCTTCATCCTTCTTTGTTTCAGGTTCGGGTGAGGTTTCTATAGGCAAGGCTGGAGATGGGCAAACTACTGGTTCTCCTTGTTTTTAGAGATAATCTCAACACTCAACATGGCTTCCTCTTGTGGAGGTTCATCAAGACCCATAATGAAGGAAGCATTTTCTAGAATTAGATCTAGAAGTTTTTTCCTTCTTCTGGAGTCTCATGGAGGAAGGATCCTCCAGCCGTAATGTCGAGATGTAGGGCAGACTTTTTTTTCAATCCCATATAGAAATGTTACAATAGCAAGGGGTCGGATATTGAGAAATCTGGGCCAGAATTTTTCAAAATTGAAAATCTATCCTAGGCTGAACCTAATGATCCCTTCTCTATCTGTTGGAAGCCTAGTACTTCCATTCGTAGAGAGACAACTCGGGATATTGGAAAGAATGCAATACAAACTTTATCTCAAAGTTCTCTCCAATCACCGTTTCTTTTTCCAAAGGTATGGGTGTACTATTGTTTCGCTTTTTCCTCGAGGGAAAAAGGAAATAGTGTAACACCCTCATATTCATCATCATGCATTGCATTCATTTTCATGTATAGAAGCATCTAAAGAAGAAAAAAAGAAATATAGAAACAAATAACTAAATAAAAGACAAAATAGAAAAAAAGAAAAAACCCTAGCCGCCCTCTCCCTCCTAAACTGGTCGACGCCCCCCTAGGGAATCCCCCCTTAGGGAATCTCCACCCTTGGGGAATTTCCCCTGGCCGCGCCCCCTTTGGGGATTTTCTTCCCCTGGCCACTGCCCCTCTGGGGATTTCCCTCCCCCAAATAAATCTCAACCCGTGATCAAATATATTTGCTGAAATCCTAACCCCTAGGCTCCACTTTCACCAAATTAAATCCCAGCCCTTGATCCAAATATTTTGCTGAAATTCTAGCTACCTTGGCTGCTTTCCCCCCTATAAATAAAACGCTTCCCACCTGGCCGTCGCCCCCTGCCCCCAAATACCCCTGGCCGCCACCCCTGCCCAGGAAACCCCCCCCCCCCCCGGCCGTGCCCTGCTGCTGCCCTGCCCTGGCCGTGCCCTGCTTCCCTGCCTTAGCTGCCACCGTGGGCCTGCCCTGCCGCACCTCTGCCGGAGAAGAAGACCCCAGCGCCTCCCTGCCCTGGCCGCGGATCTGCTCTGCCCCAAGGAAAATCCCAGCCGCCACATTGATCACAAGAGGAGCTCTAGCTGCTGCCACTGCAAGGAGAAGACCAGCCGCAGAGGAGAAGAGGAGGAGGAGAGGAAAGAGCCGTCATCCTTCGTGCAACGTCGCTGCCATCATCTCCAACCCCGCTGTATCACACCTAGCGACCAGGAGCTACTGCACGTAAGTAGGACAGCCACTGGATTAGGTTTTGACAACAGTTTGTATAATACCCGAGCTAGAATCATATCCACGTCCAATTTGATTTCCAGCAGCACCGATCATCACAAACCCCACCAAAACCTGCCCAAAACTCGCGTGGACACATGCAAACTAGTTCCTGTAGGTTGCATTATATTGATTGATGTATTGCCTTGTATGTACGTGATCGTGAGTAGAAGGACACACTCAAGAGGCCGTCTACAAAGACTTAGCATCAAAACCTTAAAGAGCTCGAGCAGCACAACACGTGGGAGCAAGGCAAGTGCCCCTTGACCATATTGATCCTATGTTTTTAAACTGTTTTGTTTGTGAAAACTGCATGCTCGTGTCAACTTGATGGGAAAACCCTTTAGTAGGAGTTTACTAGCATTGTTTTCCACCCCTTGTCGCCGGGAACTTGTTGAGTCGGGTATGGTGTCGTTTTCCCTTTTGCAGCGCATAACTTACGGGATTACGGGAAACTAAAATAAACTTGCTTATTACTGCACACATGAAGATTAAAGATGATGTGAAAATGATGATGTTTAATGAGCATGGAACTGGGGAGATCTAGGCAAGCTTGGCTCGTGGTTATGTTGAATGAGATGGTGGTTTGCTTGCCTTAGATCTAAGGACCGGTTCATGTGAGAATATGCCAGGAAAACAGTGCCATCACAAGGTCAAATATGGGTGCGGCTTAGCTGACTAATTAGGTATGTTGCTAGTTTATTATGGACCATTGAATGGTTCGTGCAATGGGAGTCGAGGAGGACTGCCCTGGCAACTGCATGCTGCACAAAGGGGCCCGTGTGGGTTGGACAATGGAGATTCAAGCCTGCCGGTGAAATCTCAGTGGCTCCGTACATTCTAGTAGCCCCTTTGTAAAGGTTATTTTATGATCTCTTGGGCATACACTGACGGTTGTGTAGTGGCATGATGGAGGTTTCTCTAGTCACCGATTGGTGACGAAATAACGAACTTGTGGGTAAAGTGGTGTCACCTCTACAGAGTGTAAAACTATCATGATAGTGGTGCTTTCGGTTACAAGCACCTGAACAACTTCCATGATTAGAGACAAAACCTGGGATGGTTATTCGCAATTGGTTATGGTAATGTCATTCGGGACTGGTTTTGGTTGTGTATATGAGATTGGTTTTGGTTATGTGAATATGTGCTAATCATGAGCAATTGTAAATATGAGATAAGCTTGGGAATGAGTATTGGATGGTTAACACTTGATAAATGATGAAGTATGATGGTATTGAATATGAGGGATAATGAATTACTTGGTTATGTTGGGAATTAAGCCACCTAGACATTGTAGACTGCTTTTCTTGTGATTGTGAAATAAAACTTGCTTCTGCAATGAATCTTTGTTTACATCCTTGTAAAAACCACATGTCATACTTTTCCGCACTTGCTCAGTACGACATTTACTCACCCTTGCATTTCCCACAATATATCAGCTACAGGATAAAAGTACTTCGAAGAGCAGGTGAAGTACTAGGCATGCGCACTACCGTCAACTGCCTATGGAGTCGGAATTGGAGCCCCATCGTCTTTCGTTTACTTCCGTTACTGTTTAGAGTCTTTCACTGCACAATAAATTAGATACTCATGATTGAGACATTGCACTATTGTAATAAAGCACTTAAGTATTATTTGTAACGTGGTTAAAGTTCTAAATTCAGTTTGTAAAGTACGTGTGTATGTCTGATGAACATCCTGTACACAAATACACATCACTTGGTTCATTTTTTGAACCAGATGTCACAGTTTGGTATCAAAGCCCACGTTGACCATAGGATGCAACCCTTGGTAGAATGGACACTCTAAAACACATAGGAACACCCCTCTGAAATGCTATTTTTGGAAACTGCTTGCTGCTGCATTTTACTTGTCAACTCAGCCACCGCAAAGTGCTATATTCAGCCCGTTTCTTCTTTTCTTTTGGACAGCCACACCTTATGTTTTCTTTCTTCATAGCTGCTGAAAATTTTGGATTTATTTACCCTCTTCTATAAGTTTTTCATGTCTTCTTTATAGATGCCGATCACTAGGAGCGCAACACGTATGAGAACTCACCCGCCGCCACTTGGAATCTCGCTTAACCCCATCGAGGTTTCTGATGGACCGTACTAGGAGGAAGTGAAGATAGAACCTCATGATGAGGATGAAGTCAATGACCCTATGCATGAGTAAGAGGATCCGGAAGAGGTGGAGCCATTCGAGGATGACATGGAAGACGATCCGCAAGAAGGGCAACACTGGTATGCACCTCAGGAAGAATACTACGTGGGGTTACACCCGGCAGAGCCCTATGAAGCTGCAACGGAAGAAGATGAACACGGAGAGGAGCCACCACCTTCCACGGTCGAGAATGAAGATGATTAACGGGTCGTCCATTCTGTTCAAGAATGGAGGGAGGACACATAACCATGGAGCTGAGAGAGTTCCTTGATTGCTGCAGCTTATACCCGGAGTACCTCCTCAAGAAAGTCCCTCGTCTCGAACATGGAGAGCTGAAGGCTGTACTAAACATTCTATCTAACGGTAGGGTTGTCACACGGCACTTCGCACCCACATGGAGGGCCACAAGGTCAGAAGCTGTTGATGATGCTGCATGGGATGCACTCACCAGACTATGCTACACCTTCCGTGGTCAGCTTGAAAACACTACCTTTGAGCTGCACCCATATTGGAAGAGTGGTACAAGGGAGATCATTGGACCCCATGAAGGAGATCTTTCCAACCTACAGGCTGCTGACAAATCTCAGAGGATGCTCGTGGAGTTGGGAAACCGCTACGCAAGCGCATAAGAAGAGATCCGCTACCTCCACAAGAAGTTGTACTTGCTGGAGAAACAAGAGGAGACACGTGCCACTACAGGAACAAATGGAGCACCAGCATCACCAAACCCTACATGGACGGCCGACTCACCATGGCGTGCGCCCATGTATGGACCGCCCCCGCCACATGGCTAGACCAACACTGGTTCTCACGATTAAGTTTAGGTTCCCTTTTTAATAAGTTGTAATAATAGCGCTTAGATCGTAGTAGAAATAAGAGTGGTGTGCTGAACTTTTCTGATGATTGCTCATGTTTGTGTGTTTGGCTGTGAGTTGTGGGACGCTTCAGCAAATGTCCACACCCACGCATAGTAGAGAGATGTGAGATGCTTCGGCAGTTGTTCACATCCTCATAGAGGTTTATATTAATAAAGGAGTTGCTTAGTTCATATACCTTTATGCATATAGTATGTCCAAAAGTAAGCATTAAAATAGGGAGGTAGATTTTCTTGCCAACCTCATCGTCTTGGATTCCCATGGGATTGATATAATACATGGAATGGACTGGTTAAGCAAGTATAATGGAGTGATTTAATGTGCTAAGAGGATCGTACAGTTGACGAGTGAGCACGGTACCTATATCGAGTTCGAGGCAGCCCAACCTACAACCGAGAAGGCAGTGCTGAACCATGTGGAAGGTGTGACATTGGAAAGCATTCCGGTGGTTCAAGAATATTCAGATGTGTTTCCAGAAGAACTGCCAGGTATGCCGCCTGATCGTGACATAGAATTTGCAATTGATCTAGTACCTAGAACTGCATCTATAGAAAATAGGCCATATAGGATGCATGCTAATGAATTAGTGGAGCTCAAGAAACAAATTCAAGAGTAGCTAGAGAAGGGTTTTATACACCCAAGCTCATCACCATGGGGGAGCCCCAGTGCTCTTCGTAGATAAGAAGAATGGGACCTAGAGGATGTGTGTGGACTATAGGTATCTCAATGAAGTGACGATCAAGAATAAGTACCTGCTACTCCGCATCGAGGACTTGTTCGATCAAATGAAAGGTGCCCAAATTTTATCTAAGATTGATCTTCGGTCGGGATACTTCCAGCTGAAGATTAAACCCTAAAACACACCCAAGATGGCTTTTCGAACACGGTATGGTTCGTATGAGTACACCGTCATGTCATTCAGATTGACAAATGCGTCTGCGTACTTTATGTACCTCATGAATTAGGTTTTTATGGAGTACTTGGACAAGTTCATCGTGGTTTTCATCGACGATATTATGGTGTATTCTAGAAGTGAGGAAGAACATGAGGAACACTTGAGATTGACATTGCAGAAACTACGGGAGCATCAATTGTATGCCAATTTCAGCAAGTGTCACTTTTGGCTAAGGGTATCATTTTTAGGCCACATCACCTCTGAAGGAGGAGTATCGGTTGATCTCGGAAAAGTGAGGTACGTGTTGAAGTTGAACCCACAGCAGAATGTGAAGGACATTCGGAGTTTCCTTGGGATGGCTGGATATTACCGCTGATTCATCAAGGACTTCTCCAAGATAGCGAAGCCTATGAATGAATTGCTAATAAAAGGGAAGGCATTTCAGTGGACAAAAGCTTGTGACGACAACTTTGAGGAGTTAAAGAAAAGATTGACAACGGCACCAGTGTTGGTATTGCCGGACGTAAGCAAGAATTTGATATGACGCCTCAAGACAGGGACTTGGTTGTGTGCTGATGCAAGAAGGCCAAGTGGTAGCCTATGCATCGAGGCAACTAAATAAACATAAGCTGAATTATCCTACGCATGATCTTGAACTCGCAGCCGTGGTACAAGCCCTGACGATTTGGAGGCACTACGTTCTTGGTAACCGATGAGAAATTTATACGGATCACAAAAGCCTCAAGTACATATTCACGCAAATGGATCTGAATTTGAGGCAATGCCGATGGTTGGAACTCATGAAGGATTATGATGTAGGAATTAATTATCACACCGAGAAAGCTAATGTAGTAGCAGATTCTCCGAACCAAAAGGGACCATGTCACCAACTCACGGTTCGGGAGCTGCTACCCGAGTTACTTAAGGAGTTTGAACGGTTACATCTCGGGTTTGTAAATGAGATGGAGGTGGTAGACCTAATGTGACACCCGGTTCCAAAAAAGAACTAAGTGAATTCATATGTGTGCCTAGGATGTTCATCACACATACACAGCTTTTATCACAAACTGAATTCAGAATATATCCATGTACAAATAGTGTTTAAGTACTTTATTACATTGACTCATTGTCTCACTCATGAATATCTAACTTAATCTTGCAGCGGAAGACTCTAAACGACAGCGAAAAATGACTAAAACGATGGGGCTCCATTCCGACTCTACAGGCATGTTGACGGTAGTGCGCACACCTAGTACTCCACCTGCTCCTCGAAGTTCTCTTCTCTTGTAGCTGATGTATATGTGGGAATGCAAGGGTGAGTACATGTCGTACTCAGTAAGTGTGGGAAAGTATGACATGTAGCTTACAACAATGTTGGAAATAAATGGTTTCATAGCAGCAAGAAAATATTAATTCACAAACATAGTAAAAACAGCAACTATCTCTAGGTGAGTTAAACCCCAACGTAACCAAGTAATTTATCATCCCTCCATCGTAATTCGTCATTAATCAAGTCTCAACCAACCAATGCTCTTTTTCAAGTTCATTTCATATTCATAAATACTCATGATCAACACATATTCATATAACCAAATCCAATCTCATATCCATGACCCAAACCAGTCCCAAAACAGTCCCAATGACCATACCATAACCATACCCGAATAACCATCCTAAGTTTTGCTTCTAATAATGGAAGTTGGCCAGGTGCTTGTGACCGAAAGCACAGCTATCATGATAGTTTTACACTCTGCAGAGGTGACACCCTCTACCCACAAGTTCATGATTTTGTCACCCATCGGCGACTAGAGAAACCTCTATTATGTCACTACACAACCTTTGATGTATGGCCAAGAGATCACAAAATATCCTTTATAAAGGGGCTACTAGAATGTACAGACCCACTGAGGTTTCGCCGGCAGGCTCGAATCTCCATTCTCCCACCCACGGGCCCCCTCTTGTGCCATGCAGTTCCGAGGGCAGTCCTCCTTGACTCCCATTCCCCACGCCATCAAATGGTCCATAACAAGCTAGAAATACACCTAATTAGTCAGCTAAGTGGCACTCATATTTGGCCTTGTGGTGGCACTGTTTTCCTGGCATGTGCTCACATGTCGGTCCTTAGATCTACGGCAAGCAAAACCACCATCGCAATCAGCAAAATACACGAACCAAGCTTGCCTAGGTCTCCCTGATTCCATGCTCATTAACATTATCATGTTCTCATCATCTTTAATCTTATGAGTGCAGTAGCTAACCATGTTTTATTGCAGTTTTCCTGTATCCCGTAAATTAAGCGAAGCAAAAAGGAAAATGACCATACCCGACTCAACAATTTTCCCTACAACAAGAATGGCTAACAAAACTAGTAAACTACTATAAATGGGTTTCCCATCAAGTTGACACAAGCATGCAATTTTTACAAACAAAACAGTTTCAAAAACTTAGGTTCAATATGGTCAAGAGGCACTTGCCTTGCTCCCGCGGTTCGTGTTGCTCAAGCGTCTCGAAGTCTTGATGCTGTAGTTCTTTGTATACGGCCTCTTGACCGTGTCCTTCTGCTCAAGAACACACACATACAAAATTTACAGCAATCAATTATCATGCACAAATTTTACTCAAGATGCAATTAGGTAGATGAATGCAATTCCTATGGTGCAGTTTATAAAAATCAGTTTGCATGTGTTCTTGCAAGTTTTAGTAGGCTTCCATGAGGTTTTATGATGAACAAGTCTCCCGGGATCAAGTGTGGACATGGTTATGATCTTGACACAATTTGTAGGTCAATTCCACCGTCAAAACTTGACCAAAACATGGTCTGTCCACACGCAGAAATTTCTGCTCGCAGGGGGTGAAGAGAACGAGTGCGTAGAAATAGCGGCAACGTGGTAAGAGGGGTAACGGAGACCTACCTCACTTCTTCCTCCTCTCCTCCTTGTGGCAGGACCTTGTTCCTTGCAATGGCAGCAACTGGAGATTTTCTTTGGAGAAATGTGCAGCTGCGGCTAGGGCAGACTGTCGAGGGCTTCTTCTCCGGTGACGGCGAGGCGTGGTTGTTCTTCGACGGCGGCCAAATTCCAGCAAGGGCGGCGGCCAGAGCTTGGCAGCAAGGGGAGAGGACGGCGACCAGAAATTTTGGGTTTGGGGGTGGTGGTTAGGGGGGAGTTTTATTTATAAGGGGGAGAAAATAGCTAGGGTGGCTAAGATATTAGCAACTCATTTATCCGAGGGCTGAGATTTAATTTAAAAAAAGGTGGGACCTAGGGGCTGTGTTTAATTATTTATTTTCTACCAAGGGCTGGGATTAATTGGGGGGGGGAAGAAAATCCCACAAAAAAGAGAAGGGGGTGGCTAGGGTTCCCCCCTTTAGGTAGTGCGGCCAATGGGGAGGGGGGGCGGCTAGGGTTTCCCGCCAGGTGGTGTGGCCAATTTTGGGGGGGGGGGGAATTCCCCTCAGATGTGGGGAAAAATTTCCTAGGGGAATTTTGAGGAAAATGGGAAAAATAAGAGAAATTAGGGAAAATTAGGGGAAATCAGGGAAAATTATGGGAGAGGGGAATTTGGGGAAGAATTGGGGGCGGACAGGTTTGGCTATTTTTATTTATTTTTTCTTTTTCTTTTTCTTTTTCTTTTTTTTCTTTTCTATTCATTTTCATTATTTTTTATTTTTATCTCCTTTTATTATTTTATTTGCTTCTATATTCCTCTCTTTATTTTCTTCTTCTTTTTAAATGCTTCTCTACTTAAAAAATGTATGCAATGCATGGTAGTAAAATTGAGGGTGTTACGAACCCACCCCCCTTAAAATGAATCTCGCCCTCGTGATTCGATAGAGTGGAGAAAAGATGAGGGAAATCTGCCTTGAGATCTTCCTCACGTTCCCATGTAGTTTTGGCCTCCGTGTGACGCCTCCATTGTACCTTGCACCAACGGATTACTTTGTTCCTCGTGACCCTTTCCTTTATGTCCAAGATTTTGATGGGGTGTTTCGCGTAGGTCAGATCCTACTGAAGTTCTAGCTCATCCATCGATACTTGTTCTTCCGGCACTCTTAGGCACTTCTTGAGCTGAGATACATGAAATACGTCGTGCACGTCGAGAGGTGTGTTGGCAGCTCTAGTTGATAGGCTACCTCACCTCACTTGCACAAAATCTTGAATGGCCCGATGCAGCGAGGTGCTAACTTGCCTTTGATGTTGAACCGTCGTTGGCCTCGGATAGGTGACACCTTGAGATACACGAAGTCTCCAACTTCGAAGGTCAAACTCCTTCGCCTATTGTCTGCATAGCCTTTTTGTCGTGACTGGGCGGCCTTCAAGTTTTCACGTATTGTTTGGACTTGCTTTTTGGCGTCCTGCAGCACTTTGGGTCCAATACTTGGCTTTCTCCGGTCTCATTCCAGAACAGCGGTGTTCTACACCGTCTACCGTATAGTGCTTCAAAAGGTGACATTTTCAAGCTGGCTTGGTAACTATTCTTATTCGAGAATTCAGCATACGGCAAGCTCTTGTCCCAACTACGACCATGTTTCAAGGCGCAAGGTCTCAGCATGTCTTCAAAAATCTGATTTGTCCTCTCAGTTTGCCTGTTGGTTTGTGGGTGATACGCGGAGCTGAAATTTGACCGTGTTCCCATGGCTTCATGCAGCTTCTTCTAGAACCTAGAGGTAAATTGAGAACCTCGATCTGAAACTATCCTCTTCGGAACTCCATGACAACACACGATTTGTCCATATACAGCTCGGCTAATTGTGCGACGGTGTGCTTCGTACTAACAAGAATGACGTGGGCTGATTTTGTCAATTGGTCCACGATAACCGAAATAGAGTCGTAGCCCAACTGAGTACATGGCAATCTGACTATGAAATCCATGCTGATGTCTTCCCACTTCCACTCAGGTACTTTCAATGGCTGCAGTAATCCAATGGGTCTTTGATGTTCGGCCTTCACTCATTGGCACGTGTCGCATAAAGAAACATATTCAGCAATATCCTTTTTCATGCCATCCTACCGATAGCAAGTTTTCAGGTCCATATACATCTTTGTACAGCCGGGATGTATGGAATAAGGCGAGTCATGTGCCTCCTTTAGTATCATGTCGCGGATGTGCTTCACGTTAGGCACACAAATCCTTTTCCCTAGCCAAGGTGTGTCATTCTCGTCTTCCTTGAAATCCTTCTCTATTCCTTGTCGGATTCTTTCCTTGATTTCCTTTATTTCCTCATCCGTTGCTTGGCCCTCTCAAATCTCTTATTCCAGTATTGAGTTCAGTTCTACCACCTCCATATCGTTCAAGAACCCGAGATGTAATCGTTAGAACTCCTTATGCAGCTCGGGTGGCAGCTCTCAAACCATGAGTCGGTGACATGCTCCCTTTTGGCTCAGTGCATCCGCTACTACATTGGCCTTCCCGGGGTGATAGTTGCTTCCTACATCATAATCCTTGATGAGTTCCAACCATCAACGTTGCCTCAAATTCAAATCCATTTGTGTGAATATATAGTTGAGGCTTTTGTGATCCATGTAGATCTCACATCAGTGACCGAGGATGTAATGCCTCCAAATTTTTTAAGGCATGTACTACTGCTGCAGATTCCAGATCATGTGTAGGGTAATTCAGCTCATGTTTCTTTAATTGCCTCGATGCATAGGCTACCACTAGGTCTTCTTGCATAAGGACACATCTGAGTCCTTGTCTTGAGGTGTCACAATATATACCAAAGCTCTTGCTCACGTCCGGCAATACCAAAACCGGTGCTGTTGCCAATCTCTTCTTTAACTCCTCAAAACTTTCTTGACACGCTTGTGTCCACTGATACGCTTTCCCTTTCATCAGCAGTTCCGTCATAGGTTTCGCTATTTTGGAGAAATCCTTGATGAACCGGCGGTTGTATCCAGCCATCCCAAGGAAACTCCAAATGTCCCTCACATTCTGCGGTTGGTTCCACTTCAAAACATCTCTCACTTTTTTGAACCCGATACTCCTCCTTCGGAGATGATGTGGCCTAAGAATGATATCTCCTTGAGCCAAAATTGACACTTGCTAAACTTGGCATATAATTGATGCTCTCACAGTTTCTGCAATGTCAATCACAAGTGTTCTTCATGTTCTTCCTTGCTTATTGAATACACCATGATGTCGTCGATGAAAACTACGAAAAACATGTGTAGGTACTCCATGAAGACTTTATTCATGAGGTACATAAAGTATACAGGTGCATTCGTCAACCCAATGTACATGACGGTATATTCATATGAACCATACCCGGTTCTGAAAGCCGTCTTGGGTATGTCGGAGGGCTTAATTTTCAGCTGGAAGTATCCCGACCGAAGAGCAATCTTGGAGAAAATCCGGGCGCCTTTCATTTGATCGAATAAGTCCTATATGCGGGGAAGGGGGTACTTATTCTTGATCGTCACTTCGTTAAGAGACCTATAGTCCACACACATACTTTGGGTTCCATTCTTCTTGTCTATGAAGAGCACAGTGGCTCTCCAAGGTGATGAGATTGGGCATAAAAACCCTTATCTAGCTGCTCCTTTATTTGCTTCTTGAGCTCCACTAATTCATTAGCAGGCATCCTATATGGCCTCTTCGCTATAGGTGCAGTTCTGGGTACTAAATCAATGGCAAGTTCAATGTCCTGGTCAGGTGGCATACCTGGAGGTTCTTCCGGGAACACATCTTAATATTCTTGAACCACCAGAATGCTTTCCAATGTCACTTATTTGATGTGGTTCAGCACTGCCTTCTCGGTTGTAGGTTGGGCTGCCTCAAACTCAATACGAGTACCGTGCTCACTCAACAACTGCATGATCCTTTGAGCGCATTGAATCACTCTGTTGTACTTGCTTAACCAGTCCATTCCAAGTATTATATCAATCCCTTGGGAATCCAAGACAATAAGGTTGGCAAGAAAGTCTACCCTCCTTATTTTAAGTCTTACTTTCGGACATACTATATTAGTCCTCATCTCTCCACCGGGAGAAATAACCAACATAGTTTGTTTTATGTGGGATATGGGCAGGTTATACTTGACAACATACATGGATGAGATGAATGAATGCGATGCTCCGGAATCAAATAAAACAGTGGCTGGGTTGGAGTTGGCAAGAAACATACCAATCATGACGTCCTCAGCTTGTTGTGCTGCCTTAGCGGAGACGTGATTCACATTGCCACGAGCATAGTTCTGCTGTCCACGGTTACCTTGCATTGCTCCTCCATTCGGCCGTGAGTTCTGCTTAGGTGCATTGCTCCGCTATCCAAGGCCTTTCTTGGGGCACTGATTTGCAAAGTGTCCCGCCTCTCCGCATGAAAAGCATGCCTTGTTGCCCATAACATCTGGAATGTTTGGGCGAGGCTGGTTTTGAGCATAGGCGCCCATGTTGGTACGGGGCACAAGAGGCATAGGCAAACGAGGTGCTTGCATAACAGGGCATTGCTGCAGTGGCTGATTAGAGCGAGGTGGATTTGCAGGGCGGAAAGTAGAAGCGGACGAGCCATAGTGTGGTGCAGCTGGTGGCATGAAGCAGGAGCGTACATTACTTCCTTGTGGCTGTCCTTGATATGTCATCTTTCTCTTTCCCTCTTGTTCAATCTTGTGGATGCTGCTCTCTACCACTATAGCTTTGTCAACGAGCTTTTGAAAGTTTGCATAATCATTGTTGAGCAGCTGAACTTGAATTTCATTGTTCAATCCTCTCATGAGCAAGTACTGCTTTCTGTGATCCGAGTTGACATCTTCTGGAGCATACCTTGAAAGCTGCGTGAACTTGTTGAGGTACTCATTCCTGTGCTTCTTCCCTTGCTGGAGACCTTCAAACTCCTGCCTTTCGAGCATCATGACTCCTTCAGGGACATAGTGAGAGCAGAAACTCACCTTGAATTCAGCCCAAGTGATAGTCTCTTTGTTGACATGAGCATTGCAAAGATCATCCCACCAATCAGCGGCTGCTCCCATCAGCTGGTGTGATGCAAAGAGAACCTCCTCCCGATCACTACATTGAACAGTAGCAAGATTCTTTTCCATAGACTTCAGCAAATCATCAGCCTCCATAGGATCATTGACTTGTGCAAGGGTGGGTGGCCTAGTCCTCGTGAACTCTCCCAATCTGTTGTGAGCCGGCGGTGGTGGCGGTGGTGGGGTGCAGGAACAGGGTTAGGATTGTTGTTGTTGGCCTGCAGCTGTCCCAACGTTTGTATCATAGTTTGCATGAGCTGGTACTGCATAGCCATCAACTGTTCTAGGTTGCTTTCATCAGCCTCGGGGTTGGCATCTTCAGGAACTTCGACATTGCCATCTTCATGGGGTTCCTTGTTACCACGAGCGTTCCTTCGGTGCCGGTTGGAATTTTCCCTCGCCATCTGTGAGAGAGTAGAGTAGGAAATATAAATTTAGATTGATCCCCCAACTATATGCATCAATGTGTATGAACTAAGCAACTTCTTTTATTAATTTCAGTCTATACGAGGATGTGAACACGTGCCGAAGCATCTCACATCTCTCCACTATGTGTGGATGTGGACATTTGCCAAAACGTCCCATAACTCACACCAAGCACACATCCCAAGCAATCATCATAAATTCAGCACACCACTCTTATTCCAAGCTACTATGATCTAAGCATTCTTATGATAACTTTATTCAATGGGAAACCTAAACTTAATCATGAGAACCGGTGCTGTTCTCGCCGTGTGACGGTGGTGGTCCATACATGGGCGCATGCCATGGTGAGCCGGCAGTGCATGTAGGGATAGATGACGCTGGTATTCCATTTGTTCCCGCGTTGGCACGAGTCTCCTCTTGTTTTTCCAGCAAATACAACTTCTTGCGGAGGTACGGATCTCTTCTTGTGCGCTTGCATAGTGGTTTCCTAACTCCATGAGCAACCTCTGAGACTTGTCCGATGCTTGTGGGTTGGAAAGAGCTCCTCCATGTGGTCCAATGATCTCCCTTGTACCACTCTTCCGATATGGGTGTAGCTCAAAGGTAGTGTTCTCAATCTGCCCACGGAAAGCGTAGCACAGTCTGGTGAGTGCATCCCATGCATCATCATCAGTAGATTCTGCCCTTGTAGCTCTCCATGTGGGTGCGAAGTGCCATGTGACAACCCTACCGTTAGATAGGATGGTTACTGCAGCATTCCACTCATCATGTCCTTGACGAGGGACTTTCTTGAGGAGATACTCCAGGTATAAGCTGCAGCAATCAAGGAACTCTCTCAGCTCCCTGGTTATGTGTCCTCCCTCCATCCCGTCGGACCGGAATTCTTGAACTGAACGGATGGCCCGTTCATCACCTTAATTCTCGGCCTCAGCAGGGGGTGGCTCCTCTTCGGATTCATCTCCTTCTGACATAGCTTCACGAGGCTCCGCTGGGTTTAAGCCCACATGAAATTCCTCTTGAGGTGCATACCAATGATGTTCTTCTTGTGGATCGTCTTCCATGTCATCTTCAATTGATTCCACCTCTTCCGGGTCGTCTTCCTCATGCATAGAGCTACTGACTTCATCTTCATTATGATGTTCCATCTTCACCTCCTCCCAATATGGTCCATTGAAAACCTCGATGGGGTTAAGTGCACTCCCAAGTGGTGGTGGACGAGTTCTCATTTGTGTTGTGCTCCTAGTCACCGGCATCTATAAATAAGACATGAGAAACTTTAGAGGAGGAAGCAATAACTCCAAAACTTCAGAACCTATGAAGCAAGAAAACAGAAGTGTGGTTGTCCAATAGAAAAGAAGAAAGAGGGGCTGAAAATATCACTTTGCGGTGGCTGAGATGACAAATAAAGTGCAGCAGCAAGCAAATTTTCGAAAATAGCAATTTAGAGAGGTGTTCCTATGTGTTCTAGAGTGTGCATTCTACCTAGACTTGTGTCCTACTGTCAACGTGGCCCTGATACCAATTTGTGACACCCGGTTCCAAAAATGAACTAAGTGAATGCATATGTGTGCCCAGGATGTTCATCACACATACACAGCTTTATCACAAACTGAATTCAGAATATATCTACGTACAAATAGTGTTTAAGTAATTTATTACATTGACTCATTGTCTCACTCATGAATATCTAACTTAATCTTGCAGCGGAAGACTCTAAACGACAGCGAAAAATGACTAAAATGATGGGGCTCCATTCCGACTCTACAGGCATGTTGACGGTAGTGCGCACGCCTAGTACTCCACCTGTTCCTCGAAGTTCTCTTCTCTTGTAGCTGATGTATATGTGGGAATGCAAGGGTGAGTACATTTCATACTCAGCAAGTGAGGGAAAGTATGACATGTAGCTTACAACAATGTAGGAAATAAATGGTTTCATTGCAGCAAGAAAATTTTAATTCACAAACATAGTAAAAACAGCAACTATCTCTAGGTGAGATAAATCCCAACGTAACCCAGTAATTTATCATCCCTCCATCATAATTTGTCATTAATCAAGTCTCAACCAACCAATGCTCTTTTTCAAGTTCATTTCATATTCATAAATACTCATGATCAACACATATTCAAATAACCAAATCCAATCTCATATCCATGACCCAAACCAGTCCCAAAACAGTCGCAATGACCATACCATAACCATATCCGAATAAACATCCCAAGTTTTTGTAGAAGTCCCAAAAATGCATATGAATAAACCAATGTTGGAATTCATATGTGTGGCAAAGTCATGAAAAATGGGACTTGTTAAAACTTTTTCCACATGTGATAACACACATGAGAGCTCTCTTCACACAAGTTCAAACAATTGTTTGAAAACATGGAACCCAATAGGGGTCTAAAACTAAGATGGGAAGTTCCCATATGTGGGAGAGAGCTGAAAGCAGATTTGGAACAAATTTGTTCAAACCCAAAATTCAAATGAGAGCAACACAATGAATTTCAAAACTGTGGTGCTAAAAATCTCATTTGCAGCAGCCACTGAAAATCAGATTTCATATCTGAATTTCCTAGGTCCAAATTAGTGGGTATGCAAAGTTTCATGATTTGTTGAATTGTTTTGCCACTCATTTCCAAAATGGACTTTAAATTGCAAAGAATTCAAATACTCATTTGAATTTGGATGAAACTTGTCCAATTATCCAAATGCACCTCATATTTGAACTCCCACAATTTGAGATCACCATTTGCAAATTTTGAAAGATATTTTAGAGGATAAGAGTGAGCTGTAGTGGGGTCCACATGTCATAGGTACACAATGACTTGCACCCAAAGCAAAGAATTCTCGGTTCTCTTCCACGAGGGGGGGGGGGGGGGGGCTGCACCGAACGCCACCGAGGGGCAGCGGCGCCACCTCCTGCTTCCTCCTCCGATCGCTGGATTCCTGTGAGTGTCTCATTCGTTCTCGATGTGATCTACTCCTCTCTGACCGAAGCAAAGCCTCCTTCGCTTTCTCCTTCCCGCGAGCGCACGAGCCGAGCCTCCTCACCATTGGCTCCTCGGCGATTCTCCGGGAAACCGGAAGAGAACTCGCGGCCACCCTCCTCTCAGCCGCAAAACAGCACGGCGCAACTGTTGCTCACCTCCCCAACCCAAAAACTCGCAAGCTCCGGCCTCCTTCCACATGAACGACCTCAACCGCGGCAACCCAACGAAAATAGGTGATCGGCTTCATGTGGACAGCTCTCCACAGGAGCTTTCACGGCCAAGCGAGGGCGGCAACGGGAGCGCACGGCCACCGTGCTGCTCTCACCCAAAGCTCAAGCCGTGCCGTGAGCTATTGACGGCGAATTTCGGGATTTGGCTCCGGCGGCTTCAACCCAAGCATCTGATACGGTAACCAAAATTCTCCACTTCTATTCGTTCTTAGCTCGTCAAACTTTGCATGTAGGAGCTGGAATAGCCAGCGATCATATTCTCTTTAGCATCCGTCGCATGAAAACCCTTTGGAGCGACGTATTATGAGGTCTACCGAGCACTTCTCCGGCGGACCAAATCGGACACACCGTGACGACTGGCTTGCGGCTGTTCCAGAGCCATTTGGGGGCCATGCCGAGCCTTGCGATCATCCACTGATGCTGTAGAGCTCATTGGTTGAGTGTTTGGCGGGCTAGAACCCACGGCCGACAGCGCCGAAGGGCAACCGAAGCCACCACACGTCGCGAGCTATCTTCCGGTCGCCGGCAGCCCTAGAACACCCCACCATCATGTTCCTTGACGTCAGTAACCCCCTGGCGGCGAGTTTTAGCTCAGGAGGTGGCCGGAAACGGCAAGCCGGCGAGCTCCGACATCGTGCCGGTGAGCTGGGCGGCGGGCGCGCGAAGGGGCGGCGGGAGGTAGAAGAAAGACGTGGGTCCCGTTTGTCAGCGATTCAATTTTAAATCTGGGATCAGTAACGTGAACACGTAGCTCAAGGCGTGTTTGGCTTGAGAACACCTGTGCGAGTGATGACGGACGGGTGTACAAACTGTATGGATACCGGGTTCGGTGTGCAGCCAAACCTGATGATTGAGTGTGTTTTATGTAGGTGCTAACCACGAAAACCTTAGTGCGTGTAGAACACGTTTGCGAGTGACCGTTTTAGTGCCACCTAAGAACACGTATTTACCGGTGTAAGCCGGTTAGGTTTTTCTTTGGTGAGGAGACGTAGTACCGTCATACGTCTTACGGTGCATCGCCACCGTACTACACTTGATAGTTTTCTTTCCCATGAAGAAATCACTCATGACTAACTTTTAAACTAAAAATGGATGTGGTAAAGGACATATTAGTTATTGAGCTCTTCATTTGGACTAAGCTTCGAAGAAGAGACTTGCTAGGCTTCTTGTGACCTCAAAAACAGAGTGCTCTGTTCTGGCAGAAATTTTTGCTGGACGTTGATGGAGCATAACTCTGAGTATATGGACTCAATGGTGGTGTAGGATACAGTTCTGGAAAGGTTTTTAAGTGCTCTACAACTTTTATGTAGAACTCCAGAGCAGAACCAGACATCAAAGTGGTTGAATATCCAGTTGATTGCAAACTGTCCAGAGGACAGAACAGTTGTAACCTTCTATGGATGTTTCTGTAAATGGGGTATAACATTCTGTAGAAAATTTTCTAAGGGTCATATGATACACCGTTGGAAAGTTTATGAAATTTGCAATAACTTTGTAGTTCATGGTTTGTTCAGAATTGTACTCCCTTTTTATGTACAACTGTGATTATAACAGCCACATACAAAGGAGATGATGGCAAATTTTATCCAGCAGTTCTGTCAAACTTTGAGCAATCATACCTGTTGATCCAGAAATGATCTAGGGGCATATGAGTACTCGTTGAAGGGATACTGAAGTTAACTTTAACGTTGGTATTCAACTTGAGTTATGAAAATGCTGTTAACCGGATCAAATTATGGGTTAAGTACAGAAAGGTATGTTCTGAACAGAATAGGGGATTGATTGTGGTTGCTTTAGGAGGATGTGTAAACGTGAAATTTTGTTAAGCTTTCATAAAGTTTTAGCATGTTCATGTTCTACATACTTCCCCATTCTGTTGACATCAAGTACCACAAATTACACCACCTCCACAACAACAGCGTCAGACGGTGGTTTGTGTTCCGTTGCTGCAGCTATATGTACCTAGCTCCCAACCACAGGTTAGCGGGGCACCGGAGTGAAATCCGTGCTTCACTTGTGATCGAATGGGTTATTATGCTAGGTATTGTTTGGAGGAAATTCAAGGATGCGGGTCATAATGTTCTCAATATTCAGACCCGTACCTATATCTGCAGAAAAGAGGGCAGACAAGGAGCAACATTCACTACATAGTGATTGTGGATGTTCCGGAAGGAGAAGCCACGTTAGTAGAGATGCTTTTTCTGAATTAGCTACCGGTATTAATTCTCTTCAACGTCAGTGCCACAATTAGCTTTATTAGTCAGTCTTTTGTGGCTCAACATCAGCTCCAAACTATTTTTACAAAGAGGTTATACCTCATGCCTTCGCCCGGGGCAGCATTACAACGAATGATGTTATCTTCCGAGCACCTCTTCGTTTGGGGGTTAGACTATAACCCATGACCCTCGCTTCTCTCGGGGGTCTGAAGATCGATATTATTTTGGGGATGTCGTGGTTGAATTACCACAATGCGGTTCTCAACATCAGTTCTTGAACCGTTAAACTCAACTCCCCTCAGCATGATCTTCATACATTAGTTCTGGGCGCCAGTCGGCAACAGATTGCAATATTGACCCACTCGGAAACTGTTAAGATAGAGGACATTCCGGTGGTACGTGAATCTCAGGATGTGTTTCCCAATTGTTACCGGGCATGCAGCCCGAAGGGGACGTAGAGTTCCAGATGAAACTTGCGCTGGGAACACCACCGAGTTCATGAAGGCCGTACAACATAGCACCCAATGAATGGGCAGATTGGAAGACACTGCTAAATAACCTTAGGAGCAAGAGTTTTATACGACGAAGTTCGTTATCTTGGGGTTGTTCAGCATTGTTTGTAAAGGGAGAGGAATGAAACACTACGATTTTGTGTGATGTTCGTCCGCTTAACATTTTGACAACCAAGAATAAGTACCCGTTACCACGGATCAACATTTTGTTTGATCAGTTCGTCGAAACGAAGATCTTGTTCCAAGATTGACTTAAGATCTGGGTACCATCAGATTAAGATAGGGACTGAGGATATTTTGAGGACAGCTTTTCGACGAGGTACGGGCTTTATAAATACCTTTTCATGTTCATTGGCCTCCCCAAAGCTCCAGCTCAGTTCATGTACTTGATGAACTCGGGGTTTATGCCGGAGCTGGACAAGTTTGTCGTGGACTTTATCGTCGACCTACTGGTTTATTCCAAGTCAGCGGAAGCACACGAGAAGCGCCTGCGTATAGTCTTGCAAAGGCTGCGGGATCACAAGCTATACGCAAAATTCAGCAAGTGCGAATTCTAGATATTGCAAGTACCTTGTCTCGGGCATATTATCTCAGCAAAGGGCATTGCTGTAGACCCGAGCAAGATTGCACAAGTGCTGCATTTGAAAGTCCTGGGGGTCTATTCACAAGGTACGGAAATTTCTCGGACTCGCGGGGCAAAGATGGTTGGATTTGATAATGGATTACGAAATAGAGATCCATTATCACCTCGGCAAAGTAAACGTGGGGCGGATACGCTGAACCGCATGTCACACATTCATAATCTGAGCATCATACCTTTGGAAGAGAGCGATCCACCATTACATGTGGTTCCTCATAGAGCTCTCCGCAATTTAGCTTTTATCCCCACCATCTGTGAAGAGAGGGTGGCAACTCAGAAACATGGTAAGGGCATGTCACATTAGCGGAGACGTATAGACAGCGGGGAAATGAAATGTTTCCGGATGGACGGAGACGGTATCCTGTGGTTCAAGAACAGGATAGCTGTACCCCGTAACCTGGAAGTACGGAAGAAAGTGTCGCACACACCGCTGAATTGGTGTGAGTTCGGCAAAAGAGTCTGTTTGGGGTTGATCTTGTCAACGAAGCCGAGGACCGAGTTCGGTTGATACAAGAAAGTTTGAAGGCTGCACAATCCCGACAGAAGAGCTATGCTGATCAAAGGCATGGGCCATTGAGGTTTGACGTCCGAGGGCATGCTTATCTTTGTGTATCTCCGATGAAGGGAATTCACCGGTTCGGTGTAAAGGGGAAGTTCGCTCCCTGTTTTATAGGTCCTTTTGCTATCACGGAGAAGTGCGGACCTGTAGTCTACCGATTGGAACTACCGACCAGTCTTACGGGTGTCCATGACGTATATCACGTGTCACAGCTGCGGAAGTTCCTCAAAGTTACCGCTGCTGTCCGCACCGAAGATATCGACGAATTGAAACCGGACCTTACCTGCACCGAGCGACCGGTTCAGATTATAGGTGAAAAGACCCGGGTAACCCAGAACCAGACGATCAGATTTTTCAAGGTGTGATGGAGTAATCATACCGCGGAAGAGGCGACATGGGAAAGTGATGATTACCTCCACACCGATTATTCGGAACTTTCATCGTTGTACAGTTTGCAATTACCTCTCCCGTCTCATTTTTCTTTTGGAATCTCGGGACGAGATTCTTTTAAGGGGGGAGGAATGTAAAAGTCCCAAAAATGCATATGAATAAACCAAGGTTGGAATTCATATGTGTGGCAAAGTCATGAAAAATGAGACTTGTTAAAACTTTTTCCACATGTGATAACACACATGAGAGCTCTCTTCACACAAGTTCAAACAATTGTTTGAAGATATGGAATCCAATAGGGGTCTAAAACTAAGATGGGAAGTTCCCATATGTGGGAGAGAGCTGAAAGCAGATTTGGAACAAATTTGTTCAAACCCAAAATTCAAATGAGAGCAACACAATGAATTTCAAAACTGTGGTGCTAAAAATCTCATTTGCAGCAGCCAAACTGAAAATCAAATTACATATTTGAATTTCCTAGGTTCAAATTAGTGGGCAAGCAAAGTTTCATGATTTGTTGAATTGTTTTGCAACTCATTTCGAAAATGGACTTTAAATTGCAAAGAATTCAAATACTCATTTGAATTTGGATGAAACTTGTCCAATTATCCAAATGCACCTCATATTTGAACTCCCACAATTTGATTTCACCATTTGCAAATTTTGAAAGATATTTTAGAGGATAAGAGTGAGCTGTGGTGGGGTCCACATGTCATAGGTACACAATGACTTGCACCTAAAGCAAAGAATTCTCGATTCTCTTCCACGAGGGGGGGGGGGCTGCATCGAACGCCACCGAGGGGCAGCGGCGCCACCTCCTGCTTCCCTCCTCCGATCGCTGGCTTCCTGTGAGTGGCTCATTCGTTCTTGACGTGATATACTCCTCTCTGACCGAAGCAAAGCCTCCTTCGCTTTCTCCTTCCCGCGAGCGCACGAGCCGAGCCTCCTCACCATTGGCTCCTCGGCGATTCTCCGGGAAACCGGCAGATAACTCGCGGCCACCCTCCTCTCAGCCGCAAAACAGCACGGCACAACTGTTGCTCAGCTCCCCGACCCAAAAACTCGCAAGCTCCGGCCTCCTTCCACGTGAACGACCTCAACCGCGGCAACCCAACGAAAATAGGTGATCGGCTTCACGTGGACAGCTCTCCACAGGAGCTTTCATGGCCAAGCGAGGGCGGCAACGGGAGCGCACGGCCACCGTGCTGCTCTCACCCAAAGACCAAGCCGTGCCGTGAGCTATTGACGGCGAATTTTGGGATTTGGCTCCGGCGGCTTCAACCCGAGCATCCGGTACGGTAATCCAAAATTCTCCACTTCTATTTGTTCTTAGCTCGTCAAACTTTGCACGTAGGAGCTGGAATAGCCGGCGATCACATTCTCTTTAGCATCCGTCGCATGAAAACCCTTTGGAGCGACGTATTTTGAGGTCTACCGAGCACTTCTCTGGCGGACCAAATCGGGCGCACGGTGACGACTGGCTTGCGGCTGTTCCAGAGCCATTTGGGGGACATGTTGAGCCTTGCGATCATCCACTGATGCTGTAGAGCTCATTGGTTGAGTGTTTGGCGGGCTAGAACCCACAGCCGACAGCGCCGAAGGGCAACCGAGGCCGCCACACGTCGCGAGCTATCTTCCGGTCGCCGGCAGCCCTAGAACGCCCCACCATCGTGTTCCTTGACGTCAATAACCCCCTGGCGGCGAGTTTTAGCTCAGGCGGTGGCCAGAAACGGCAAGCCGGCGAGCTCCGACATCGGGCCGGCGAGCAGGGCGGCGGGCGCGCGAAGGGGCGGCGGGAGTTAGAAGAAAGATGTGGGTCCCGTTTGTCAGCGACTCAATTTTAAATCTGGGATCAACCATGGCCCAGGGATCGGTTGTGGCTGCGCGCCAAACTGCTGCGGCCCGGTGTGGCTGAATTCTGAGTGGCTGGCGTTTAAACAGTGGGACCAGCCGAATTTTAGTGGGAGAAAATAATACCAGAGATGGTTCAAACTTTGGAAAATCCTAGCTCTTTGTAGAAACCTCCAAATTAAGTGATTCCAGTTGGGTTGGATTCATTTTCCAAATTCTGGAAAATTCTTTATAGGTTTTCTGAAAAAGAATTATTGAGAGAGTTTGGTTTATCCAAAAATCCTCAAATTTTGCCAGAATATTCTTTAGCATATTGTTGACCTTAAAGCAAATTTTCAGCTCATTTGAAATCATTTGAGTAGGAATTTGCTGAATACAATCTGCTGTGATCATGAGAGTCCAGAAACATTTTCAGAAAAATGTTTCCCACTTATAAAATCCATTCTAGGCAATCCCTAGCTCCAAAAATCATAAGAAAATTTAGACAAGCTCTCTGATACATACTTGATATTGTAGTTTACTTTATTGGGTATTAAAATGCACATTTCTTCAGAATTAATTCTTTTGAGTAGAAATGCTTAAAGAATTGTTCTAGAAGAACTACTCAAGTAAAAGGGCTGAATTGTGGACCAAATTACTTTCATGTGACCAGTAACTCACATGTAAATTATCAGCTCAATTTGAGCAGTAGAACTCCCTGTTCTTATTCTCCATACTTATGTATAGGTGGAAATACATGAGAGACTTCATAAGAATTATGGAGAACACAATTTGACTCCACATTAGCTGCAATTTGGCAAGTTAAATCCCTAGGTAGTACAGATCCTGCTGTAAAAGTTGTGAGGCCCTTGGAGTTCTTGTTCTTCAGTGGCATCCAATTCTTTTCAGCTCATCTATTAGTTTCATTAGGGAAAGTAGTCAGTGTATAACTACAACACTAAGATCAATATTGTTCATTCTTGTTTCTTGCACAACAGAGGCAAACCAAGCCATTCTTGGCTTTTCCACACAACCTCTGTTCCTAATAAATCCATTCTATAATTCTTCCCATTTGCATTCTATAAAACTTGTGCATATACATTTCATTAGGATTCACGACGAAGGGGATTCAAAGGAGCGATTCATTGAAGTGGATCAAACTCCGGAGAATCAAGGGTTGAACAGAGAGGATCAATAACTGCTAATATACTACTACCCTGCAAAACAGGCAAGCCCCGGTTTGCACTTAAGTACCTTTTATAAAGCTTTTCATTTGTATCACTTATGTCTAGGTTGAAATGTATGCATTAGAGTTAGGGTGATTGAAACCCCACTTGCATAGCCATTTTAACTCCTATAAAGGGTTGGGTAGTTTAAAAACTCGACGAATAGAGAATGCCATGCTAATGTTTAGGATTCCGGTAGAAGTCGAGTGGTTGGAAGCTACTCGCGAGATAGTACTTATCACACGGAATGAGAAGAGGTAGAAAATGGCTTGAATTATGAAAATGAGACCCAGAAGTGGGGATAGGATGCAGTGAGCAGAGGTCTCACGTGCTTAGCCCTGTTGGTGTCGGTTGAGGACCGTCCGTGTGCGGCCCTGCTGGACAAGTATCGAACCGTACCGGATGCATACTGGCATATGGGAACCAGGAAACTGATGTAAATGGTTAACCTGGGTGTCGACGCTTACCCAACCGTAAATAGGAGTTGGTTGAGGGTAGCAAGGTGTAAATCTGCCGATGGGCACAGTCACGTTCCACACGGGGACCTCCTGCCCGTTACGGATGGACCGGCTCGGCATTTGGGTTGCCTTTGAAAAGTTGTTGCATACAACAGATTAGGAAGGGGTGTGGAATCACTCTTTTGAAAGTGGGTGTATGCAACGTGTTATCCGGGTGTGTCTTGATTGCAATCACCGTCCCTCGCGGTTATTTGAGTACCCGCTTGTTCACTGCGCTGTGACGTAGTAAAAAGTGAAAAGCCAACTGAACATGCTGTATGGAACTATTAATGTCTTAAAACCTTGTATGATGTAGTTATAGAGCTAATTAAGTTTATATTCCACTTTGGGCATCACCACATCGGAGGAAAGCGTTTCTTGTTTGATTGTGGACTTCCGATGTGAGGGCTGCCTAAGGCTCAATAAACTGTTGCTATAAAACTGAAAGTAAGGATCAACATGTAGGCGTGTCTTTATTGCAAAGTCCTTTTCCTATCGTACACATCCTTGCATGTAGAGTTCCATGCCTAGGGTTGACGGTTAAGACTTGATGAGCATTATGCTATGCTATCTGAGTGGTTTTGCAGGATTGACTTCAAGCTTATGAGAACGGATGTCGATGAGACTTGGAAACCTCCGAGTGATTACTCAAGAGCACCCTCGCCGCTGTAGTTTTTCTTCATGTTGCTAGTAAGAAACATCCGCGGGCTGGATTGTTTCTTTGTTGCTAAGTTAGAAAGGAGTCGTGAGAGTTATAGTCTTCCACTGTAGCTTATTTTGATATAAGTATTTGTAAAATACTTTTCTATGCTTCCGCAAATGATTTATGTAATGTGATGTGTTTTCTCGACCCGTGTGCTGTTGGGTGCCGCGTATCACGGCACCACCAACGAGATCCTGTCAAGGGGCTTGTTGGCCCCTCACAGTTTTGCCTCTAATCATGGAAGTTGGCCAGGTGCTTGTGACCGGAAGCATGGCTATCATGATAGTTTAACACTCTGCAAAGGTGACACCCTTTACCCACAAGTTCATGATTTCATCACCCATCGGCGACTAGAGAAACCTCTATTATGCTACTACACAACCTTTGATGTAAAACCAAGAGATCACAAAATAGCCTTTACAAAGGGGCTACTAGAATGTACGGACCCACTGAGGTTTCGCCGGAAGGCTCAAATCTCCATTCTCCCACCCACGTGTCCCCTCTTGTGCGATGCAGTTCCGAGGGCAGTCCTCCTCGACTCCCATTCCCCGCGCCACCAAATGTTCCATAACAAGCTAGCAACACACCTAATTAGTCAGCTAAGAGGCACCCATATTTGTCCTTGTGGTGGCACTGTTTTCCTGGCATGTTCTCGCATGAACCTGTCCTTAGATCTACGGCAAGCAAAACCACCAACCCAATCAGCAAAATCCACAATCCAAGCTTGCCTAGATCTCCCCGATTCCATGCTCATTAACATTATCATGTTCTCATCATCTTTAATCTTATGAGTGCAGTAGCTAAGCATGTTTTATTTCGGTTTTCCCATATCCCGTAAGTTAAGCGAAGCAAAAAGGAAAACGACCATACCCGATTCAATAATTTTTCCTACGACAAGAATGGCTAACAAAACTAGTAAACTCCTATAAAAGGGTTTCCCATCAAGTTGACACAAGCATGCAATTTTTACAAACAAAACAGTTTCAAAAACTTAGGTTCAATATGGTCAAGGGGCACTTGCCTTGCTCATGCGGTTCGTGTTGCTCAAGCGTCTCGATGTCTTGATGTTGTAGGTCCTTGTAGACGGCCTCTTGAGCTTGTCCTTCTAATCACGACCACACACATACAAAATTTACAGCAATCAATTATCATGCACGAACTTTACTCAATATGCAATGAGGTGGATGAATGCAATACCTATGGTGCAGTTTATAAAAATCAGTTTGCACGTGTTCTTACAAGTTTTAGTAGGCTTCCATGGGGTTTTATAATGAACAAGGCTGTTGGGGTCAAGTGTAGACGTGGTTATGATATTTACACAATTTGTTGATCAATTCCACCGTCAAAACTTGACCAAAACATGGTCTGCCCACATGCAGAAATTTCTGCTCGCAGGGGGTGGAGAGAACGGGTGCGTAGAAACAGCAGCTACGTGGTAAGAGGGGTAACGGTGGCCTACCTCACTTCTTCCTCCTCTCCTCCTTGCGGCAGGACCTTCTTCCTTGCAATGGCAGCAGGTGGAGATTTTCTTTGGAGAATTGTGCAGCTGCAGCTAGGGCAGACTGTCGGGGGCTTCTTCTCCGGCGACGGCAAGGCGTGGCGGAGCTTCGACGGCGGCCAAATTCCAGCAAGGGCAGTGGCCATAGCTTGGCAGCAGGGGGAGAGGGCGGCGACCAGAAATTTTGGGTTTGGGAGTGGCGGCTAGGCGGAGTTTTATTTATAAGGGGGAGAAAATAGCTAGGGTGGCTAGGATTTTAGCAACTCATTTATCCAAGAGCTGAGATTTAATTTAAAAGAGGTGGGAGCTAGGGGCTGTTATTTAATTATTTATTTTCCACAAAGGGTTGAGATTATTTGGGGAAAAAAATCCCACAAAAAAGAGAAGGGGGCGGATAGGGTCCCCCCCTTTAGGTGATGCGGCCAAGGGGAAGGGCGGGCCAGCTAGGGTTTTCCCCCTAGGTGGTGCGGCCAATTTGGGGGAAAATTCCCCCCAAATGTGGGGAAGAAATTGGGAAAAATCAGGGAAATTAGTGAAAATTAGCGGAAATTAGTGAAATTATGGGATAGAGGAATTTGGGGAAAATTTGGGGTCGGCCAGGTTAGGCTATTTTATTTATTTGTTCTTTTTCTTTTTATTTCTTTTTCTTTTCTATTTATTTTCATTCTTTTCTATTATTATTTGCTTTAATTATTTTTTTGCTTCTATATTCCTCTCTTTATTTTCTTCTCCTTTTTAAATGCTTCTCTACATGAAAAATGTATGCAATGCATGGTAGTAAAATTGAGGGTGTTACACCTAAACCCAATGTTGGAAGAAGAGATACGAGGCGGTCAATCAACAGATTAGGAGATAAAGGAAATCAAGGAATGAATCCGACAGGGGATAGATAAGAATTTCAAGGAAGATGAGAATGACACGCTTTGGTTAGGAAAATGGATTTCTGTGTCTAACGTGAAGCACATCCACGACACAATATTAAAGGAGGCACATGACTCGCCCTATTCCATACATCCCGGCTGTACAAAGATGTACAAGGGCATGAAAACTTGCTATTGGGTGGATGGCATGAAACGTGCCAACGAGTGAAGGCTGAGCATCAGAGACCAACTGGATTATTGCAGCCGTTGAAAGTACCCGAGTGGAAGTGGGAAGAATTCGGTATGGATTTCATAGTTGGATTGTCACGTACTCAGTCCGGTTAGGACTCTATTTCGATCATCGTGGACTGATTGATGAAATCAGCTCACTTCATTTCTGTTGGGACCAAGTACACCGTGGCGCAGTTAGCCGAGCTGTATATGAAGAACATAGTATGTCGTCATGGAGTTCCGAAGAGTATAGTTTTAAACCGAGGTTCTCAATTTACCTCTAGGTTCTTGAAGAAACTACATGAAGCTATGGGTACACGGTTCAATTTCAGATCCGCATATCACCACAGACTGATGGACAAACCGAGAGGACAAATTAGATATTGGAGGACATGTTGAGAGATTGCACCTTGAAACATGGGCCTAGCTGGGACAAGAGCTTGCCGTATGCTGAATTCTCGTACAACAATAGTTACCAAGCCAACCTGAGACAGGAGAAAACCAAGTGTTTGGATCTGAAGTGTTATAGGACGCCGAGAAGCAAGTCCAAACAATGCAGGAAACCTAAAGGCCGCTCAGTCACGAAGGAAAAGCTATGCGGACAATAGGCGAAGGAGCCTGACCTTCAAAGTTGGAGACTTTGTGTATCTTAGGTGGTATCGCCTATCCGAGGCCAACGACGGTTTAATGCAAAGGCAAGCTAGCACCTCGCTACATTGGATAATTCAAGATTTTGGGCAAGTGAGGAGAGGTAGCATATCAACTAGAGCTTCCGGCGCACCTCTCCGATGTACACGATGTGTTTTCACGTGTCTGTGAGACCTATGTGCTGAATACATAGGCAATTATGTTAAAATTGAGTGTTTACATGCAAAGTTTTGAATATATCTGAGAAGCTCACTTCGGATTGTCCGAACTTACAACTCATTTCGTAATGTCCGAACATGTCGCACACATTAGATGCACGTCTTTTTCACTTTGGACTGTCTGATCTTTTCTTTGTGTAATGCATAGTGGCTGTTTTGGGCTGTCTGAACTTTCTATGTGCTGAAAAAATTGTGCGGCTGTTATTATTTTAACTTGCAATGTTTCAAACTTGATTTTTGGCTTATGGGAAGTTTGCTTAGTATTCATTTACTAAGTTTTTGATGCGTTTTGACTGATCATGGTGGATATTATCTTGCTATGTTTGCAACATGCTTATGTGAGGTGCTCACGTAAGATGTTGTGGTTCTTGGACTAATGTGAATCAAGTCGAGGACTTGTGCTCGGAACATTTGCTTGTGTTATTCATGTGCAGGTGTTGCTTGAGGTCAAGACATGGCTGGTGACAGTAATCCATTGAACTAGTCTTAGGGAGGAGATGAGGTTCAACAACCAAGTTCGGGAGAAATTATGGTTGTGTTGATCGGGAGGTCATGCAGCATGTTTGGGTCAAGAACAATGCATATGAAGGTATCATGGACGTTTTGGAAAGTGTTTGCACGTGTGAAAGGGGTGCATTGACATGGCAACATTGTTCCAAGGCGTGATGAAGAGTTATGTACATGTAGATATGGCCAGAGACGTCCAACCGGCTGGATTATGCCTCAGGCTGCGGCTGAGGTGGTTATCGTGTGTTTATGGAAGAATTTGAGTTTTGTTTGGTTAGATTTCATGGTAGGCACGAAGTGAGTTGATTTAGTAATGTTTGGGACGTTCCTACGGTGTTTGGAAGTCTTAAGATTGCTTCTACCTCCATATGGAAGAGTCATGAGCAGTTATGGGAAGTTTCGGTTGAAACTGAGTTGGAGTAGGAGTCCTAGTTTGGATTGGGTTGGTCTAAAGGCTGGTTATATAAGAAAGGGAGGTAAGAGATCATGGGGCAAAATTTTGGGCTGTTCCACTTGTGTTTTGATCAGTAAAATTCATAGTTTAGAGGAACTTTTGTGCCTTGTTCGCCCGACTTTTTTGGCAAGTTTTTCTCGTTGAGTTTCTGGACTAGACGTTGCTTCGGTATTTCAATAATATCTCACGTTTTACTGATCCAATTTCCGTGATTATTTTTGCCTTGTCTTAAAAACTTGATGCTCTATCATCTTTGAAAATTTCACAGTCATTGGATTTGTGGTTTTTGAGTTACACGAGTTTCTTTGTAGCATTGTAGATCTGTTTTTTACTCGGGTAGAACAGACTGACCTTGTTTGATCTTTTGATCATAACTTGAGTTAACTCGATGAATTTTTGTGACTCTTGTTGTGGTGTATCAATGAATTAATTATATATAATCTCTACTACTTTTGTCACGGTTAAACACATTTAGGTCGATCACACACATTTCTTTAACAGATTGGTTTCTGCGGAGGGGTTTTGTAGCTTCCGCTGAAAAAGATTTAATCTACCATTCACCCCCCTCTGGTAGCTTTTCATATGCTTTTCGATCCTACAATTGGTATCAGAGCCATGGTACTCTAGTATTTGTGATTTGCACGTGTTTTTACTAATCAACATGGAGAAATACTCTGCAAAATCCTATGTTTTCAATGGTGTTGATTTTCAGAATTGGAAGGCTCACATGGAGGCTTACAGGCGCAAGGTTTCGCAATATGGGAAAAGGTCTTCAAACGCTTTGTCATGCCTTCAAACGATGAAGTTACAGCTGCCAACATGAGAGATGTCGACAACAATAACAAGGCGTGCAACTTGACTATTCAAGGATTGACTAAAAGCGACTTCGACCATGCATGTTGCACACCTCCGACCTGCGTATGGCGTGTGGAAAGCACTATGCGACTACCACGAAGGCTCCAACACGATCAAGGAGGTAAGACAAGATATGTTCAAGACAGAATACATGTGTTTTGAGATGCAACCCGATGAGTCGATCGATGACTTCTTTGTTCGCTTTAATGAAATTCTCAGAAACTTGCGTAGCGTCAATGTTATTTTTTCAGATGCTGAAAATGCTAGGCAATTGTTAGGTGCATTAGACATGTCAATTTTGGAGATTAAAGTTACATATATTCGTGAATCCACTGCCATGACTACACTTACTTTAGATGTTCTATATTCTAAGTTGAAAACTCATTAACTTGACATAATTTCATGTAAAAACCACGATAAGTCTCTTGCATTTGTCTCACAACGTGACATGCCTTGTTCTAGTCCATCTTCATCATGTGGAACACTTGCTTTGCTGTCCTCTCTAACCCTTGAACAGATTGAAGAATTTCCAGAGGAGGAATTAGCACTTCTCTCTACTCGGTTCTCAAAAGCATTGCAAAATATGAGAACTAGAAGGAGAGGAAGTGCTGGTTCACAACGATGCTTCGAATGTGGTAAGATAGGACATTTTCGTACAGATTGCCCAAATCTTTCAGGTACTACTTCCCATGACGAAAAGCAAACCTAGTTCAAGTCCTCTACTGGAAACAACAACAAGAAAAAGAAGATTTTCACAAAACAGCAAATGACGGAACACATTCTCTCCGCACTCCTAGATAACAACTCGAGTGATGTGGACTCTAGGAGTGATGAAGATGAAGACAACGTGGCAACAATGTCTTTCATGGCGGGCAACTCAAGATCAAGTATGGAGGAAGCAGAACACAACAGCGACAATGAATAGGTATGTCCCACTTGCGAAGAAATGTGTGATGCTATTTATCATGCCACTGTTATACTTAAGAAAATGGACAAAAACTTAGGGACGATGCTGTTAAAATTGAATCACTAGAATCTGAAATTAATCAGTTAAAACCTTTGATTCCTAGTGATGATTCTTGTTCCTCATATGAATTAATATATGAACAATGGTCCTCCTTAAGAAGTGTGCATGCCTCCACACTTGATAAACTTGAACTTGAAATTGAAAAGAACAAAAAGCTTGCTGCACTTAACGATAAAAACATGAAAGATGATAGCTGTTCTAAATAGATTTGCATTGTTCTAGTTGTGATGATCTTGACAAGAAACTACATGATTCTATGAATGAGATTTCTATTTCGAACATTGTTTTACGTTCTCATGAAGTTAAATATTGTTCTAATTGCAAACTAAAAGGAAAAACTTCATGTTACAACTGACTAGACTTGTCTATTAAACTTGATCACATGCATAAGACGCGAGTGGTTTTTTAGAGCGAATAAAAATATAAACTTGCTGCTGAATTCTTATAAGACTTGCAATTATAAAACTGGTTTAGATTTTGATTCTCATGCTCATGCTAAGGCACATCCACCTAAGGTTGTAAAGTCATTAGGAAGTAGTTTGATTAAAACAGTTCCTCAACAAAAGGGGTGGTTTTTAGGTCAGCAGGGGTGTTATCTCATCCGGTTGCTAAAACACATTGCTTGCTCTTATAGACATGAACATAGCGGTGGGCGTTCGGGATTACCCAAAATTTTGGGTCAGGTAATTCGGGTTTTAAAATTTTGGGTATTCAGATTCACTCCCCGAAATTGTACCCGAAATTTCTGGTTACCCGAACTACCTGAACAGTAAAGAAACCAAGTAACCAACACACTTAGCATGGAGCCATGGATTCACACAATCTGGACACTCAACACACAATCAGCACTGGAATCACACAATCAAGTAATCAACACATTCAACACACAATCAACAGTTCAACACATACGAACCTGATGTGCTCGGGCTCAGGGAGACACCGAGACAGGGACTGCGGACTCGGAGCTGGAGGCCGCCGAGGCGCCGAGCCGCTGACCGGGCCGGGCGCACGGCGGTGGGGGGCAGGCCGCGGGGGGCCAGGCCGCTGGGGGGGGCGGGGCGGGTGGGTTGGCTTGACTCGGGGTCGGGGACTCGCCCTGGAGGATGCCTAGTCACCGAACAGGCACACGGCGGCAGGGGGACGGACGGGCGGGAGCGGGCGGAGGGGGCCTGGAAGCGGCGGGGCGCTCAGCCAGTTAGGGTTGCCCGTTGCTCGCCTCTTGAGTGGATCTCAGAGAATCTTGGGCAGATAGTCGGACCAGATGGGCTACGCCGTATGCGGACGCGGGGGTGGCCGGGTGCCGGTGGGGTCACGGCCTCATGGCCGTGGGCTGCTGGGCTTGCTAAGCCCACAAAAGTTTGGGACATCAGGTATTTCGGGTACCGGGTGCTGGTACCGGAAAATACCCAAATTTTAATCGGGTTTTAGGAATTTCAATCCGAAAAATGAATTCGGGTTTCTGTTTTTGGGTAGTTTGGGTTCGGGTTTTTTCGGGTACTCTGTTCGGGTTCGGGTTTTCTGCCCACCGCTACATGAACATAAGCTTAAATTTCATTGTACTCTCTGTGGGAGAGATGGTCACGTCAGATTTTTGTTATAGGCTAGCTAAAAAGGAAAAGAAGCAAAGAATGCTAGCTAGATCACGTAACAACAAGCAAAACTTGCTGCACGTGCTTAACCGAATGTTAGACACTTGCAACCTGCTGTAATTAGTCAAAAACATAGAACATTTTCTGCAAAACCTACTTTTTTATCTATACACACACCTCATAGGTCAGTAGTTGGGTGCAAGAATTCTCAAACTTTGGCTCATGAACCTGCTGTTTTATCTCAGCTTTCACGTGTTATTCCTGCTGAACGTCGTGTGACTCAGTACTGAATTCCTAAATGCCTTTTGACTAACCCCAGTATTGAGTCATCGACGTATTGTGCTTCTATGTAGGTTACACGCTTTAGGAAGGAGAACATTTGGCTTGTGGTTTCAGGTTGCTCAAGCCACATGACTGGTAACGAAGAATGGTTCTCCTCCCTCTGTTTTGTGTCACGTGTAGAAAATGTTAATTTTTTCTGATAATTCTTCAACTCCTATAATTGCTAAGGGTTCGGTTAGAGTCAATAATCACTACACTTTGAAAGATGTGGCACTTGCTAAAAATCTGAAATACAACTTGCTTTCTTTTTCACAATTGCTAGATGAAAATCTTGAAATTGTTTTCACTAAAAATTGCTGCAAGGTTGTAGATTCAAATGGTGAGCATATGTTTAACATGTCTCGGTTCGTAAGAGTTGTAAAGCTGATTTTGGCATAGTATCCTCTAAGCATAGGTGTCTAGTTGCTAATGATTCAAAATACTTATATTTTTGGCATTGTAGACTTGGTCATGTAGGTTTTGATCACCTCACACGTGTTAGTGGTCTTGATTGCATACGTAGGTTACCTAAGCTTAAAGGAGACAAATAAATTGTTTGTTCTTCTTGTAGACATGCTAAGATGGTTGTAGGTTCACATTCTCCACTCACAATGACCATGACAATAGCATCAACACAACTTTTACACCTTGACATCGTAGGTCCCTCACGTGTTCAATCCTTTAGAGAAAAATGGTAGGTGCATGTAATTGTTGATGACTATTCTAGATATTCTTGGGTTTACTTTATGGCATCTAAGAATGAAGCTTTTAGTCATTTTAGAAGTTTGGTTCTTATACTTTCAATTGATCACCCAGGATCATTAAAAGCAATAAGAAACGATGATGGAACCAAATTTAAAAACCAATCATTTGATCACTTTTGTGCTGAAAATGGAATAGATCATCAATTTTATTCACCATATGTACCTCAACAAAATGGTGTCGTAGAGATAAAGAACAGAACCTTAGTTGAGATGGCTAGGACTATGCTTGATGAATATCAAACTCCTAGGAAATTTTAGGCAGATGCAATTGCAACAACTTGATATGTCTCAAATCGAGTTTTCTTGCGAGCTAAGCTAGGAAAAACTCAACATGAGCTTCGGTTTGGACACAGGCCTAGTGTCACACACTTTAGGGTCTTTGGTTGCAAATGCTTTGTTAAGAAACATGGTAATCTTGATAAATTTGAACCTAGATCTGTTGATGGCATGTTTCTTGGTTATCCATCTCATACTAGAGGCTACCGTGTGCTTTTACTTGACACTAACAAAATTGTGGAGACTTGATGAAGCTAGCCCAGGTACTAGCTCTAATATTAAAGGTCAAGATGCATATCTGCAGGGGGAGAGTATTTTCATTCAAAATGAGGAAGAAGTGGTGCTGCTGTCCGAAAATTCAGAAGTTAATAACATCGTTCCTGCTCCTGATATCGATCTACAACCAGCACCAACAACTACTACTGCTGGTCCAAATCATCCTCAAGCTACAAGTTCTTCAGTTGTTAATGAACATGAAGAAGAAGGAACTTGTGAAGTGTCTACTCCCCTCCGCGTCCTCAAAAGTCATCCTCCGAAACAGATTATCGGAAGCTTGCATGAACGAGTCACACGGTCAAGGTTTTTCAATCCGAACTCTCATGCTCATTCTGCTTTTGTTGCTTCTTTTGGGCCCAAAGATATATCACACGCACTCACTAATGAATCTTGGATCATTGTCATGCAAAAAGAGTTAGAAATTTCTGAAAGAAATGATGTTTGGAAACTAGTTCCTCCACCTAATGGTCACACATTGATAGGAACTAAATGGGTGTTTAAAAATAAACAAAGTGAGGATGGGGTTGTGGTTAGGAATAAAGCTAGGTTGGTTGCTCATGGTTTCACAATAGTTGAAGGTCTAGATTTTGGTGAAACTTTTGCTCCTATTGCTAGATTAGAAGCCATAAGAATTTTATTAGCATTTGCCGCATCTAAATGGTTCAAATTATATCAAATGGATGTGAAAAGTGCCTTTCTTAATAGCTACTTAGATGAGGAGGTTTATGTTAAGCAACCACCAGGTTTTGAAAATACATATTTTCCTAATCATGTTTACAAACTGTTCAAAGCCTTGTATGGTCTCAAACAAGCCCCTAGAGCATGGTATGATAGGTTTAAAACATTATTATTTGAAAAGGGGCTTATCATGGGCAAAGTAGATAAACTCTTTTTGTGCTTAAGCATGGAAATGACTCACTATCCGTTCAAGTTTATGTGGATGATATTATCTTTGGTTGTGGTTCTCATGATCATGTGTCCAAGTTTTCAGCTATAATGAGTTCGGAATTTGAGATGAGTATGATGGGAGAACTCACATACTTTTTGGGGCTGCAAATCAAACAAACTAAGGAGGGAACATTTGTGCATCAAATGAAGTATACGAAATATCTCCTTAGGCATTTCAACATGGAAAACAGTAAGCCTCTTCTTACACGAATGGGAACAATGACAACACTTGAACATGATGAAGATGGTGACCCATTTGATCAAAAAGAATATGGAAGTACGATCGGATCACTTTTGTACCTCAAGGCATCAAAACCGGACATACAATTCAGTGTATGTCTTCATGCAAGATTTCAACCTTCCCCACACACTTCACATCGTCAAGCCGTCAAAAAGATTCTCAGATATTTACATGGTACTCAAGAATTTGGCATTTTTCTTCCTTCTTCCTCAACCGTTACTTTGAAAGCTTTTTTGGGTTCTGATTTTGGGGGTTGTAGGATTGATAGGAAAAGTACTTCGGGTGCTTGTCATTTTCTTAGTAATTCACTTGTTGCTTGGTTTTCAAGAAAACACAACTCAGTTGCACAATCCACGGCCAAATCTGAATATGTAGCTTCTTCTAATGCTTGCTCACAAATTTTATGGATTGTTCAAACACTTAAGGACTATGGGGTTGATTTAGATAGTGTTCCGCTGATTTGTGACAACACTAGTGCCATTTGCATTGCTAAAAACCACGTTCAACATTCTAGAACAAAGCACATTGACTTTAGGTATCACTTTCGACGTGATAATATTGAAAAAGGAAACATTGTGCTTCACCATGTACACACCGAACATCAACTGGCTGACATTTTTACAAAACCTTTAGATTTCACTTGTTTTTCATTCATTTGTAGTTAAATAGGGGTTACGCATCCTCATGTGTTAAATTGAGGGGGTGTTTTGCGTCTTGGGAAGTCTATTGCGAATCTTAAATTAAAAGATAATATGAGCATAAGTGTTTCATACATATATGACTTTGTGATTCCTTTTACATGCTGAAAGTTCATACTACAATACTCGTGTTATACTTGTTGTAGTTTTTTCCATGACTAGTAATTTGAATAATTACTTACATAAAATATGGTCATGATCAAACTTTCTTGCTGTTTTAAACTTGTTGCATGCTCACAAGTGCTTTTAATCATGAAAAATTAATCAATCAATAGCCCACATGTTAAGCTTTTATGATCAAATGAAAAAACTGAATGGATCAAGAGAATATGCATGCATCACACTTCTTTTGAGATTGCTTATCATTGCACTTTGATATGAACTTGGAAGGAGTTGTGTATGACTAAAACCATGTCCTTAAGCATCTGATTGTCAAATGACATAGGCTTCGCTTGGTTGGTCAGAATAAGGCTGATGCGGCATATAGTTTCTTGCAAATGTCATATGATCAAAATTTATGCTTTAAACAATAATGAAAAATAAAAATGCAGGAACATGTGTCATGCTTTCAAGTTTTTGAAATAATTGGGACACGGAGATCATGACTTGCTTAAATTGAAATTACACTTGATCTCTAGCATGGCTTACACTACTTTATGTATCTCATTGATGTTATAGTGTAAGTTACTTGATAGTATAGCTTGGATGAGCTTGGTTTTATATGTATATGTCATAATATGCTCATAAAAAATTGAAATTTCTCTCTTGAACCTTTCTGAATACAATGTCAAAGGGGGGAAAATATGTCACACATTGCACATTCACAAGTGTTTTTGCATTGCACATTCACAAATGCTTTTGAACATTTCTTCTCATTTGATTTTTGATTTTTAAATAGGGGAGAATTTTTTGTTTTTTCAAAACTTTTCATGAAACGTGAATGATCCAATGTTTGGTTTCATAATGGTGTTGCCAATGCATTCATTTACGGGAGATCGTGAGACCTATGTGCTGAATACATTGGCAATTATGTTAAAAGTAAGTGTTTACATGCAAAGTTTTGAATATATCTAAGAAGCTCACTTTGGATTGTCCCAACTTACGGTAACTCATTTCGGAATGTCCGAACTTGTGGCACACATGATCTGCACGTGCTTTTCACTTTGGACTGTCCGAGCTTTTCTTTGTGTAATGCATAGTGGCTGTTTTGGACCGTCCGAACTTCCTACGTGCTGAAAAAATTGTGCGGCTGTTATGTTTATAACTTGCAACGTTTCAAACTTTCTTTTTGGCTTATGGGAAGTTTTCTTAGTATTCATTTACTAAGTTTTTAATGCGTTTTAGCTGATCATGGTGGATATTATCTTGCTATGTTTGCAACATGCTTATGTGAGGTGCTCACGTAAGGTGTTGTGGTTTTCGGACTAATATGAGTCAAGTCAAGGACTTGTGCTTGGAAGATTTGTTTATTTATTCATGTGCAGGTGTTGCTTGAGGTCAAGACATGGCTGGTGACGGTTGATCCATTGATCTAGTCTTAGGGAGGAGATGAGGTTCAACAACCATGTTTGGGATGAATTGTGGTTGATTTGATCGGGATGTCACGCAGCATGTTTGGGTCAAGAATAATGCATATGAAGCTATCGTGGATGTATTGGAAAGTGTTTTCATGTGTTCAAGGGGTGCATGGACGTGGCAACATTGTTCCAAGGCATGGTGAGGAGATATGGACGTGAAGATATGGCCAGAGAGGTCCAACCGGCTGGATTATGCCTCAGGCTGCGGCTGAGATGGTTATCGTGTGTTTATGGAAGGTTTCGAGTTTGATTTGGTTAGATTTCATGGTCGGGAAGAAGCTTAGTTGATTTAGGAATGTTTGGGATGTTTTCAAGGTGTGTGGAAGTCTTAAGATTGCTTCTATCTGCGTATGGAAGAGTCTTGAGCTGTTATGGAAAGTTTCGGTTGAAACTGAGTTGGAGTAGGAGTACTAGTTTGGATTGGGTTGGCCTAAGGGCTGGTTGTATAAGCAAGGGAGGCCAGAGCTCGTGGGGCACGACTTTGGGCTGTTGCTCTTGTGTTTTTTATTCATAGTTTAGAGGATCTTTTGTGCCTTGTTCGTCCGACTTGTTTTTGGCAAGTTTTTCTCGTCGAGTTTCTGGATAGCCAGATGTTGCTTCGGTGTTTCAATAATAACTCGCATTTTACTGATCAATTTGCCATGATTATTTTTGCTTTGTCTTCAAAACTTGATGATCTATCATCTATGAAAACTTCACAGTCATTAGATTTGTGGTTTTGAGTTACACGGTTTTCTTTGTAGCATTGCAGATCTGTTTTTTACTCGGGTAGAACATATTGACCCTTGTTCGATCTTTTGATCATAACTTGAGTTTTACTCATCGAATTTTCATGATTCTTGTTGTGGTGTCTCAGTGACTTGATTATATATAATCTCTACTACTTTTGTCATGGTTGAGCACGTTTAGGTCGATTGCAGATACTTATTTTTTTAACAGATTGGTTTCTGCCAAGGTGTTTTGTAGCTTCCGCTGAAAAAGATTTAATCTACCATTCAACCCCCTCTGGTAGCATTTCATGTGCTCTTCAATTCTACAGGGTCTCAGATCAAGAAGTGCCTAATAGTGCCGGAAGAACAAGTACCAATGGTCGAGTTAGAACTTCAGTAGGACTTGACCTATACAGAACACCCTATCAAAATCCTGGATATGAAGGAAAGAGTCACGAGGAACAAGGTAATCCGTTGGTGCAAAGTACAATGGAGCCATCATATGGAAGCCCAAGTTACGTGGGAGCGAGAGGAAGACCTCAAGATGGAAATCCTTCATCCTTTCTCCACTCTATTGAATCTCGACGATGAGATTCATTTTAATGGGGGTAGATTTGTAACACCCTCATATATATTCATCATCATGCATTGCATTCATTTTCATGTAGAGAAGCATCTAAACAGAAGACGAAAAGAAATTAAGGAATATAGAAACAAATAAATAAATAAAATAGAAAAAAGAAAAAAAGAAAAACCCTAGCCGCCCTCTCCCCCTAACCTGGCCGGCACCCTCCTCGTTAGGGGATTTCAACCCCTTAGTAAATTTCCCCCCTTGGGGAATTTCCCCTGGCCGCGCCCCCCCTTGGGGATTTTCTCCCCCTGGCTGCCGCCCCTTCTAGGGATTTTTTTCCTCCTCCAAATAAATCTCAGCCCTTGATCAAATATATCTGTTGAAATCCTAGCCCCTAGGCTCCACTTTCCCCAAATTAAATCCCAGCCCTTGATCCAAATATTTTCCTTAAATCCTAGCCCCCTTGGCTGCTTTCCCCCCTATAAATAAAACCCATTCCCCCCTAGCTGCCGCCCCTGCAACCCAAAACCCCCTGGACGCCGCCCCTGCCCAGGATAAACCCCTGGCCACGCCCTGCTGCTGCCCTGCCCTGGCCGTGACCTGCCTTGGCCGCCGCCGCAGCCCTGCACTGCCATGCCTCTGCCGGATAAGAAGACCCGAGCGCCTCCCTGCCCTGGCCGCAGCTCTGCTCTGCCGCAAGGGAAACCCCAGCTGCCACATTGATCACAAGAGGAGCTCTAGCTGCTGCCACTGCAAGGAGAAGACCAGCCACAGAGGAGAAGAGGAGGAGGAGAGGCAGGAGCCGTCATCCTTCGTGCAACGTCGCTGCCATCGTCAACAACCCTGCTTCATCACACCTTGGGACGAGGAGCTACTGCACATAAGTAGGACAGCCCCCAGATTAGGTTTTGATGACGGTTGATATAATATCCGAGCTTGGATCATATCCACGCCCAAATTGATTTTCAGCAGCACCGATCATAACAAACCCCACTAAAATCTACCCAAACCACGCATGGACACATGCAAACTAGTTACCGTAGGTTGCAGTATAGGATTCAATGCATCCACATCATCACATCCTGAGTAAAATGTGTGCATTGTATTGATTGATGTATTGCCTTGTATGTACGTGATCGTGAGTATAAGGACACATTCAATATGTCATCTATGAGAACCTCCAGCACCAAAACTTTGAAGACCTCGAGCAGCACAACCCGTGGGAGCAAGGCAAGTGCTACTTGACCATATTGATCACATGTTTTTGAACTGTTTTTCTTGTGAAACTGCATGCTCGTGTCAACTTAATGGGAAACCCTTTTAGTAGGAGTTTACTAGCATTGTTTTCCACCCTTTGTCGCCGAGAACTTGTTGAGTCGGGTATGGTGTCGTTTTCTCTTTTGCACCGCATAACTTACAGGATTACAGGAAACTAAAATAAACTTGCTTATTACTGCACTCATGAAGGTTAAAGATGATGGGAAAATGATGATGTTTAATGAGCATGGAACTTGGGATATCTAGGCAATCTTGCCTCATGGTTATGTTGAATGAGATGGTGGTTTGCTTGCCTTAGATCTAAGGACCGGTTTATGCGAGAATATGCTTGGAAAACAGTGCCACCACAAGGCCAAATATGGGTGCGTCTTAGCTGACTAATTAGGTGTGTTGCTAGTTTGTTATGGACCATTGGATTGTTTGGGGAATGGGAGTCGAGGAGGACTGCCCTGTGAACTGCATGGCACACGAGGGGTCACGTGGGTGGGAGAATGGAGATTCAAGCCTGCCGGTGAAACCTCAGTGGGTCCGTACATTCTAGTAGCCCCTTTGTAAAGGATATTTTGTGATCTCTTGGCCATACATCAAAGGTTGTGTAGTGACATAATAGAGGTTTCTCTAGTCGCCGATGGGTGATGAAATCATGAACTTGTGGGTAGAGGGTGTCACCTCTGCAGAGTGTAAAACTATCATGATAGACGTGCTTCCAGTTACAAGCACCTGGCTAACTTCCATGATTATAGGCAAAACTTGGGATAGCTATTCAGGTATGGTTATGGTAATGTCATTCGAGACTGGTTTGGGGACTGGTTTTGGTTGTGTATATGAGGTTGGTTTTGGTTATGTGAATATGTGCTGATCATGAGCAATTGTGAATATGAGATAAGCTTGAGATTGAGTATTGGCTGGTTAAGACTTGATAAATGATGTAGTATGATGGTTGAACATGAGGGATGATGAATTACTTGGTTATGTTGGGATCTAACTCACCTAGACATTGTAAGCTGTTTTTCTTGTGATTGTGAAATAAAACTTGCTTGCTGCAATGAACCTTATTTTCCAACCTTGTCAAAGATACATGTCATACTTTCCCACACTTCCTGAGTACGACATCTACTCACCCTTGCATTTCCCACAATATATCAGCTACAGGAGATGAGTACTTCGAAGAGCAGGTGGAGTACTAGGCATGCACACTTCTGTCAACTGCGTGTGGAGTCGGAGTTGGAGCCCCATCATCCATCATTTACTTCCGCTACTGTTTAGAGCCTTCCACTGCATAATAACTTAGATACTCATGATCTAGACATTTAACTATTGTAATAAATCACTTAAGTATTATTTGTAACGTGGTTAAAGTTTTTAATTCAGTTTGTGAAGTACGTGTGTATGTGTGATGAACATCCTGGACAGACATACGTATCACTTGGTTCATTTTCAGAACCGGGTGTTATAAATAGCTTCAATTTGAGAGTTCTTGTGTCATACCTTTTATCAAAATACATGAACACAATTGTTCAAACTCTCGTAGATGGTGGTAAGGGTTTTCACGATCCATTCCTAAGAAGGATTGTTCCCGAACCATGGCTATAAAGCCAGGGCAAAGTTCATTGCTGGTTGAACAAATTGGTTTTGCCAATGGCGGAGGCTCATAGAACTCATCCTTTGGGGCAGAATATGATACAATGGTGGGCTGATCCAAGATGTGGTTGGTGATGGGACAAGGTATAAAGATAAAAATAGATACGAGGGTGAACAAGGTTTGAAGATCAACGACAACCGTTCCAGGCAACGGCGCCATAAATGCTTGTTGGTATTTGTCACGAAACAGATGTGATATCCACAAGAACACGGAATACCATCGTAGCACATCCCCCTAAGAGTATTCCCAGGGGTATCGAATCCAAGGAACATGTGAGTTAATCTTCTAACTAGCTCACTCAAGGACACACAGTTTGTTTGGTAGGCAAGGGATAGAGAGGAATTCCTAAAGATTTTCCTTAGTCCAAAGTAATCTATTGTGGTTTTTGTTTCGGGCATGGGCTACCCATTCTTTACTAGAGCGATTCCCGCCAAGAGCCTATGGCATAACCGAACGTGGAGGATTACAAACGACGGATAGGGCTGTTGCCACCTACCACCTACCTCTTCAATCTGTGGGTCTACGAGAGATCCACTGGTGATTTCTAACCTAAGCAACCTCGCTTATGCTATAAATCACTACTCTAATCTTTTCAAATAAAAAGCTAAGACTAGAGCACCTAATTTAATAGAGCAACGGATCCACAAACAACTGCTGAAAGAAACTACTTTGAATCTAGGAACAAAACTTAAATATAATTCATGAAAGCTTACTCATCTGACGAGACCTTCCGTAGAGGTACAAGTGTTGGAGAGGAATTTGATAAGCCAAGCCTCCTCCTCCTCCTAGCTTCTCCTCACTCTCTTCTTATCTTGTCATCCTCTAAGGCAGCACTAAGCCTATGGAGTGGAGTACTTATCTCAAACTTGTGGTGTGTGTGAGTGAGGGGGTCTATTTATACATGAGTTTATGTCGGTTTCTGCCTGAATATGCGCGCAAATCAGTCACCACCGCCTTCAGGGAGCCAAAAGAAGTTGTCACGTGGAAGGAGGCCGAATTTGGGGGCAAGAATGGGTCAGCCGAACCCCTGGTTCGGTCGACCTCTCATGTGTCCCGTTCACCGTATGCTTTCTCCTGGAGACTGGCAGGTGGGCCCTAGTTCCTTCCCCATGTGAATTGCCTTTGGATTCCTTCGGATAAGCCTAATGGGTCTATGAATCCATGTGATGCCATGTGGTGACACCTAATTGGCTGGAAACTTGTTTTAAGGATTGGTCCCTGCAATTCTCTGTATTTTGGTATGATTCACCTGCATACAAATAGACACTAACACTTACGGAGATGGTTAGTATTTAACCCCTACCACTATGTCATATTCTCATTTTATTCATTTTATGAGGTTAATTGACGATCAAATATGACACTTAAGGACCGTCAACAGACACCCAATTGAACAACATAAACGCCACACTACAGCAACAGACGACCTCATGGCCAACATTCGTCATCAAGGGTTCAACCCTTATCATGGAGATTGATAAAGAGCAAGCTTGGGGATGACCCTCACTTGAGGTAACTTGGATCACATTTCCAGCTTTTTCATTTCATTTGCTTTAAAAAAAAAAGTTAGACTCTAGGTAAAAATAAAATAAAATATGTGACGTAATAATGTTTTATCCTTTCATAAGTTGAAATGACTAATAGTTGCTCTGCTTTATCCTTCATAAGTGCTTAGTTTACAACCTAATATTCTCTAAGTATTGAGTTTATTGGCTTTTTAATTATCAGTGAGTTATTTACGATGACTGAGTTAAGCCGTCACAAACATAAGTGGCTTATTTACGACAAACTAGGCCTGGCTGTCGTAAATAAGTGCATTTCAGTTTTTTAAGATTTAAAAACAACACACCTGGCATGAATGCCAGCTCACAACAGATAATATTTTACAACAAGCAGCACAAATATATGTCTAAAAGTTATCACATCACATGCCGAAGCTTAACAGTTCAAACACTAGCACCTCCGGCACCTTTGGAGGCAAAGAAGTGTCCTCAGTCCTTGCTCCAGGTGGCAATAGGTTTGACGATGGAGTATGAGCCTCTGTCGCCAATTTATGTGATACACAGGTGTAGTTAGACACGTATATAGTTCCAAAAGTGTATTTTTGACTAAATTTATGTGATTGAGCTAGAATTGAGCAAGTTCATCTTAAATCTGACCAAATTTAGCTAAATTAAGCATAATCGAGCTAGTTTCACTATGTTGTGCTAGATTTACCTATATTTGTCTAAGGTTAGCAAATTTAACTAATTTTGGCTAAGTTAGGCTAGATTTAGATAAGTTTACCTATGTTTGGCTATGTTTGACTAAGCTTTACTATGTTTGGCTCAATTTGCTATATTTCTCTAATTTAGCTTCATTTGAACAATTGTAGCTTACCTGTGTTCCTGAAGAATAAACATTTGGCTCCATTGGCGACTGTCATGAGGGAATGACAACCTTCTGCCCATGCTGCTAGGCTAAGGCATGTCACAGCAAAACATTAGCACATGCATAATAGTAAAATGCTATGGATGTTAAGTACTTTAACATCCTACCTGTATAACCGCTTGTATCTGTACTAAATAAGATGCTCGATACTCCTACATGGCCTTGGCAAGAGCTTCTTGCTTCTAGAGCTTCTCCTGTGTCAGCCTTAGCTCTTTCTAGACACTCTGGAACTACAGATCCCTCTACGACACCCGACGGCTGGATCTAGCTGATCAAGAGTATGATGAAAAGCCCCTCAAAGGCCTTGCCTCCCTCGAGTCAACCACTCCATCGAATTTGGCAAAACTACAAAAGAAAAAAACAATAATTAAGAGTAAGATTTTGTAGCTTTAATTGACAAAAATAAAAAAACAATTGACATCTTACCGTCCATGGGCTTTTCTGCCTCCGCTTGCATACACGACATTAACGTTGATTTTTGCATTTTGACAATCATAGCCTTCCGCGTGAATCTTCACCGTCTCCTCCCCATACTTCTCCTACAAATACAATCAAACCGTGTAAACGTGTCAACAACAATATTAGTTAGAAATAAATTAAAGCACGTCGACAACTCACCACTCGAGCTATCACCACCAGAGTGCAGAGCTGGCCAGGCTGTGAAGGGTCAATTTCTTGTGACCTCTCTTCCACATCTGAACAACGCTCGGTTGTTCACTCGTATTCTTGTGAATACAAGTTAGTAGCATAAATGTACTATGAATATATTTTAAAGATATATTCCTTACCATATGTTTTGCCAGATGTATATGTCCATAAGGGCCATACGTGTGGCCACCGGTAGACCCTTTGCACTCTAGAGCCCTCTTGAACTTGGCAACGAAGTCCACATTGGCCCACAGCTGACAGAGGGCCCGTAAGATTCTGGACGGTCCTCCAACCAAGAAATACTCACCTACACACATTTAATAATTGATTAAAATAATGTTAACATAACAAAATAAGAAAGCCATGAACCTTACAAGTTTACCTCCCCGTACTACTTCTCTGTCAAGTACATTTTAGAGCCGTCTCTGAACGACGCTAGATCCTTCCCTTCATGCTTCTCCAAGTATTCGTTGGTTGCAATAAGCTGGTCATAGGATATCGCTTGCGTAACAAGCTTTCTCGCGTTCTTGTTGAAGACACCACTCACTTGCTCCACCTCCGCCGGATCTACCAAACAGTATTGTTTCTAGAAGAAGACAAAAACATAAATGCTATTAAAAAACCTAGTTATTGAATAATTAAAATCCAAATAACATATTAAACATACTTACCTAGAAGTCGATCCACACTGCACCCTGAGATGTTCCATACGTCAGGTCAGTAGCATGAGCGGAATCAACCCATGACTTGGCAGGGGTACACTCGTCACCACTGCTAGGGATCTCACCAGGTATATGCAAATGCATGAGCTTCCCCAAGACAACGTTGACCGGTCTCTGATGTCCTCTACCCTCGAAGATAGTGTCCTCCCATCCCCTGCAAGATATATGTGCATGAAAGAGCGTTATGATTATGTAATTGTCTAAAACTTCAATATAATGGCTTCTTACCTATCGCCAACATGGCGAATAGCTGGCAGAGCTGCTTTGTCTCTGGGAAATGAAGGAGGAGCTACATAATGGCTCTAGCTCCTCCTTCTCCGTTGCCTTCTTTGCTCCTCGGTATCCTCAGATGACCCTTAAGGGTCGTCTGCGGACCTAGAAGGGTGGTCAGCCGGCACTGAAAAGTGATCAGCCGACCCAGAAGGATGGTCAGGCAACTGTGGTTTAGGCTGACCACCCTATGGCTCAGAAGACGCCTCCACCTCTGACTCTGACTTTGAGTCATCCTGCAAATCTATAGAAGTCGTACGGTAAATAAATAAATTACTAATAAAATTTAATAAAATATGTTTGGTAAGTTAAATTTACCTCAACCCGCTAAAAGGCGACAGGTCTGTTTGCCAGCTCTGAGGGCACGTGTCTCAACAACTAAGACTATCTGCTCCCTCCTAAAGAGCTATCCTGAAAAAGGATGTCCGCCACGTCCCGTGTGCGAGCCATCCTGCTCGCACTGCTGAGAAACTTCTTGACGGTCTTTTCGATACCTTCCCTTGTCCGATGACATCGTATTTTAATGAATAATAGCTAAGTATAAATATTAAAAATATATTGTCTTTTGTTTGACGATTACAAAGCTCTGCCAAATCCTTCCTAGCCTTTATATTGTCTTTTGTTTTGCCAAGCATATCCATGCATGTGCTTATGATACATTCGCCCATGTTACGCTACTTGTGCATGAAATCAATCTTGTGCATTAGAATCAACGACTTGACATAAGGTAGGTCCCATAGTCCACATCTATGAGTCCAACTGTGCACCTCTCCACAAACGACAAAAAATAGATGATGATCTTTATCTACCACCAGTTTCTATAACATATCAGCAATTTCTGACCCACTTAAATGCTTCGGCGGTCTCTTTATCACAATGTTGTTCTTTTTGAAAGCGTCTTCTGTCGGCTAAACACATGATTCTGGGGCAACCAACGTCTGCGACAATAAAAATAGCATATCTTGCCACCACGAGTAGACGAAACAACCCGTGTCCGAAGCCCATATCGGACATGTCAAACGTCCGTGAATGCTCCAACTAGAAAAAATGCCCTATGCTGAGAAATCATAGACCGAGCACAAGTACGCAGATCGAAGGTTGAATTTCTGCTTCTTGTAACAGTCGTACGCTTTGACTCATGTCCACAACAATTTCAACTCTTCAATCAACAGTTGCAACATCATGTTTTGGTGTGGACCAGGATGATCCGGTGTAGGTAGAATGAGGCAAAGGAGATGAACTCAAATTCATACAAAGAGAAGGTGGTAGGTTATACGGAAAAGAAAAAAAGGCCAACAAGAGTATGGTTTTGAAAGGTGAGAATCCATCGATCACTAACCCGATGTAAACATTTTCAGCACCGCTGGCAATGTCTGCATCAAAATTGGCCAGCGCCTTCCATGCCTCACCATCGGACGGGCGCACCATGACTCAATCCTTGTCATGTACACTTTCTTTGTGCCACCTCATGTACCTCGCAGTTCTTTTTGAGAGGAACACTTGCTTCAGCCGAGATGTGACAGGCAAGTAAGGAAGCTGCTTATGTGCGACTTATGTCGTCACTTTGTCACCCTTGTCGTTAACAACTTCGACAAACCTCGATTTACCATACATTATGCACTTGTTCTCTTTGCCATGCTTTTTTCAGAAAAGCATGCAGTTATCTGGGCATACATCAATCTTCTCATATTCCATTCCGACACCAGAAAGCATTTCTTTGACTGGTACACGTCTTTAGGCACTTTATAGAGCTTCGAAAGGATATCGATGATCAATTTGATGATGTTGTTGTAGCAGTTATTGGAGAAAAAAATACTTACACTTAATCTTCCTTCTCAATAGACTGCAATGTAGGGAATCTTTTGAAGCTTTTAGAAGCTTGAAGAATGTGTCAACCTCCATTGCAGGAGGATCTTCGTTAAATTCTAGTTTTATAGCTCCAAGCATCTCGTCCATCCTATCAACCCCAATGTTATAATCGTCCTCTTGCTCTTCTTATATAGCTTTAGTAGCTTATTTACTGTGAAAGACCCAAACTTCATAATGTGGCACGAAACCGTATCAACACAAGTCTATTGAGACTACAAATTAAATTCAGACAAATCAACATCAACTATCACACATCTACATCTTTTGTAAAGGATGTGTCCTAAACCCACCCATGAGTGCTCGAGAGAGCTTACTTATAATGAGACGCGAGGTCAGGATCTGGATAAAATTTTAGCAGCATAACCACGCTGTTCTCCAACTACACGCCTCGATATGGTGCAACAGAGAACATCAGGGTCATGCCATCAAAATTTCAACCAGATCCGAACCTCGCATCTCGTCATAATCACACTATATTGATCACTCCGAGGCTATCCAAAAAGGGACAACAACGAACCTACACGCCTCACATTTGTAGCGCATGTGAGACATGTCGGGTTTGAAAGGGTGACATATTTGGGTGATGCATAGGTTATGTTACTCTTTTTTAAGACATAAATCAACAGGATTCCTGTGTTCAAATGAGAGAGAGAAGAAAGAACGAGAGAGAGGTGGTAAATAATAGGAGTGGTTTGCCTCCGTGCCCAGCTCGACCTCCTCGAGCTTTCTCTTGAGATCGATTTTGCCGTTAGCAATCTCCTCATGCTCAGCATACGCCGATTCGATGGCCGGGGTTGCTCCTCTAGGACCAGCTCCAGCGACGGAGGCACTGCATTGACATCCGCCAGAGGGATTGAAGGGATTAGGGTCATCCTATATACGACACCGGCCTACTTACGACGGTCGTCCTACTTGTGACGGCATGGTGCGAGCCGTCGTAAATAACGTACTTGTAATATATGCTCACACGACGGTGTATATAGCTAACTATCGTGAAGCGAATAATTAACAACCAATCAACTAATCAATTATTTAATCAATCAATTAGACTAATAAAACAAAATAATCAGTCAACTAATTAAAGTAATTAAACTAATTAATAAATTAAATTAATTAATTATAATTAAATTTATTAATCAGTGGAACTAATTAACCAAACTAATTAATGAACTAATTAAAATAATCAAATAACTAAACTAATTAAATAACTAAATTAACTAATCAAAAAACTAAACAAATCAAGTAACTGATAAAAAACTATAGTAACTAATCAAATAATTTAACTAATAATAAAAAGATATAGTTACCTCGACGGCGACGATGGGGTGGCCAGAGGCCACGCGGGCGGGGGCGGTGCCGGGGTGGTGGCATCGGGCGGCTTCGGGCACCGGGGCGGTGGCGTCGAGCGGATGAATGGGTGCGAGTGCAGTCCGCGCACGGTAAAGGGTCCTTTTTTACGACAGCCCGGTGCCGGCCATCATAAATAAAACTTTAACTTACGACGGTCTGGTCCTGGCTGTCGTAAATAAGTTGCTATTTATGACGTCCAGGGTCAAACATCGTAAATAATTTTATTTACGACAGCCAACCCTAAAACCGTGGTAAATATTGTCGGCCGTCGTAAGTTTTGCACTTTCCTATAGTGGAGGAGAAAGAAATGGCAGAGGAAGAACTTGATAAATCTATACTCAACCATATATTATGTGATATTATGGATGAGGTTATGGATTCAGGCAATGATCATGATGATCTTATCGGCTTAACAAGGGGAGCAAATATTCTTAGGAATACAAGAAAGGGAGAGAGAGAGAGAGGTATTATGTATAATACTAGTTTGTAATGAAAGGAGTCTTTTGGAATAGTGATGGGTTTAGAGACCCAAAGAAGCATAGATTTATTTCAGACCTCACAAAGGAACATAATAATAATCTTATTAGAATTTTAGAAATAGCAGCAAGTAAATTTACACCTTCCTTTTAAAAGAATTTATGTGTGAGACAGTAGTACATAAGGCATGTTAAAGAACCAAGAGGCTGATCTGGTGGTATTTTATTAGGTATTGATCTCAATGTTTATGATATCGGTGCTATTGATGAGGCAGATTATTAAGTTCCACTTGTGGAACAAATCTGATAGCTTCAAGTGGGCTCTAGTAATTGTTTATGGTCCGGCACAAATTCAATTCAAAAAACAATTTCTAGTTGAACTTGTCAACATGTGCAGTTGCTAAAACCTTCCAGTTCTCATTGGTTATGATTTTAATGTAATGTGACATCCTCAAAAGAAGAACAAAGGAAATTTTATTAACAAGTGGCCTTTCATGTTTAATGCAGTCATCGCTCATCTAAATCTAAGAGTTAGAAATGTCGGGATGCCGTTATACATGGACAAACTCGTTACACAACCCTATATATGAAAAACTAGACTGGGTATTGATGTCTACCAAATGGGAACTTAAATATCTGTTATCAGCAGTAGTAGCTCTCTCTAGACGAATATCGGACCATACACCTCTTTAATTAGATACAGGAGAGAAATCTTTTAGTAACTATGCTCCTATGTTCAAATTCGAATTAGGTTTGTTACTAAGATATGGATTTGTTGACATGGTTAGGAATGTTTGGTTGCAAGAATGGTCACAATCCCATGGATAGATGACAAGCCAAATTAAAGAATATTGCTCCAGCATTTGAGGGGCTGGCAAAAGAATACAAGTGTCTCTTATAAGAAAGAGAAGAAGGAAATATTAGATGTGGCGAACTTAATTGACAAAAAAAGCAGAAATAGTACCTCTCACTCCAAGGAGATGAATATAAAACAAAAGTTAAATGATCAGTTGGCACAATTACTTAGAGAAGAAGAAATTAAGTGGTGCCAAAGAGACCAAACTAAAGATTTCTAGAGGGTGATTCTAATACTAAGTATTTTTCAGGTAGTAGCTAATGGAAAACATAGAAAGACTAGAATCTACAACATTTAGGAAGGGAATTAAGTTATAGGTGGAGATGAGAATTTAAAGAAATATAGTAGTCAATATTACAAAAACTATTTGGTCCACCAGTGGAAAATGCATCCACCTGGGCGAGACTCTAAGAGGGGTTATTCCACAAGTATCGAATTTGGAAAATCAATTATTAACGGAACAATTTGGAAGTGAAAGTCAAGAGCGATATTTCATATGGAGCATAATAAAGCACATGGACCTGATGGTTTCTCAATGGAATTTTATTAGCTTTTTTGGAGGAAATAAAAGAAGTTTTGATGGCTCTATTTTATGAGTTCCATGCAGGAAATTGCCAATATATAGGCTAAACTTTGGTACTATTATATTGTTACCAAAATGCATGGAAGCGATTAAGATACAGAGGTACATGTATATTTTTTAGTTAATGTAAGTGTGAAATCCCACAAAATTCTAGCAAGTTAGGGCAGCTCAAAGAAGCTATTAGAGGGAGGGAATTAAAAATTTTAAATAAAAAGGTGTGAGATCAATTCAAATCTGAAATTTGAACATAGAATTGTAAAAAAAATCACAATCTGATTTCACATTTGAGTTACCTATATTCTAATTAGGCAGGCTACCAAATTTCACTAAGTTTGGAGCTAATTTGCTAATTTAAATGAAGTAATACATATAGTAGAATTCAAAATTCAAATTATTAATTATAATGTCAAATTTGTCAACATTAGAAATATGAGTTCACCAAAAGGTTCTCCATGTATCAATTAGCATTCTCACCAAATTTCATTATTTTTGAATTATCTTTAGTATTTATTTGGATCAAGCTAGAGAAGAATCCAATTTAAGTTCAAAACATCAGTTTCAAATTCAACTTTGTCCAAATTCAAATTGGATTGCACCATAGGATTCCTCATATTCAGATTAATCTAGATGCCAATTTTTACCATTTTAAGAATTGGTTTACTATTTTGAAACGAATTTTCAAAGTGGATAAGAGGGAGAGGTGGGACCCACATGTCAGTTTAGAGTGTTCTGTTTCTCTTTCTCTCTCGCGTGCGCGCCCGATCGGCCTCCAGCGTGATTCCAGCACGAACAGCTGCTGGTGAGCTGCAGTGAAGTCAACGTGATCTTCCTCGCACCGCTCTATTTAACCCCCTCCACTGAGCGGGTGAAAATCCATTCGAAATTGGCCTCTCCACGTTTGGCCGCCCGATCTCTTCTCTGCCGTCGAGTTCGGATCACCGTCGCCCAAACGATCAAGCCTTTGAATCGCGCCGATCACCGAAGCAAAAAGCTGCGCTAGGACTTCCTCTTGCTTATGGTGAAAGTTCTTCATCGTTTGCTTCAACGTGCACCGAGTATTTCTCATTTTCATCTCGGTTAGTTCATAAGAGTCGAGGCGCTTTCGAGGTAGAATTGTCGCACACAATCAGTGGGTGATCGTGTGCATCAGGAGACTTGTTTTAGACAACCTTGCGAAGCTGTAGGAAGAAAAAGAACAAGAAAAGACCACGGAACCATGGAGTTCACCGAGTTTTGTCCGCTGGCAGTGAAAAAGCCTCGGATCACCGGTAAGCTCCATGTTCTGGCCGTTTTCATCGGCTTTTAGATTCATTTTAATGCTCCACACAATCCGGCGAGGCTGTCAGAACAAAACCCGATCGAAGTAAGGCCTTCCCGAGTTAGTACACCGTCGCCGGCGAGATTCTAGCCGTTGTCACCGTGGCCAGCACTGTTCCAGCCATCGCCAGCGTGTTCAGCGTGCTGAGTTAGGCCCTGGCGGCAAGTTTGAGTTATCCGAGAGGACGGAAAAGCATCAGCGGCGAGCTCGCTGTCAAGCGCCGCCGTGGGTTTCACCGACGAAGACTAGCGGGTCCCTCATGTCAGCGACTGAATACAGTGCCCTCGATTAGCTGTGGCTGCGAGATCTCGTGTAGCTACGCGAATAACTCAGTGGGGCACCGTGTTGCTTCAGCCGGATTGGTCCATTTAAAGCCACTGGGCCGTGCCACCAGTTAAAACATTTCCAATAGAAAATAATTTCAGTTTGTGGTTAAACTTTAGAAATTCATATTTTTCAGTAGGATTGTCCAAAAATCCTCAAACCAGCAATACCATTTAATTGGTATGAAAGTCACTGGAATGTTCTCTATAATCCCAATAAGTTAGATCTGTGGAAATTAATCCAGATGATATGCTGTAGTGATAAATCCCAATTTGGCCAAAACCTTCCTTTTAATATCATTGACCTTCAGTCCAAATTACACCTTCATTGGACTTATGGAAGTGGGATAAGAAATGGAACTTTGCCTTATGTCCATGAAAATCCCAAAAATCACAAATGATTTCAGAAAAATCATAGAAACTTGTAAAATTTGTATCTGCCTGTAGGATGGTAACAAAAATATGAAACAAATTTTGTTGGACTCCTTAGGACCAACACTGTATAAAAACATACTTTGCTGCGTGTCAAAGCCCCAACTTTTCTCTGAAATTTCAGAGAAGATTAAAGCATTAAGGATTTAATATAAACACATACTTAAGAATTTATGAAACTTGGCTAGCAAATCATCTACGATCTATGTTAGCTACTGTAAAAATCTGAGGGGCATTGGAGTTCATTTATTATAAGTACAGTTATACACATAACATAGTTCATATAGTTAATAATCAATTGTTGCAATGTTTTGCATATCGTTTATTCACCGAGCTTGAGGAGACTCCGGAGCCACTTAACAGCCTACCTCCAGAAACTAAATTTGAACCTGACCAGCAATAAGGCAAGCCCCAGTTTGCTTTTAACAAGCTTTTTATAGAGTTTTGCTTTATATCACTAATGATGATTAGAGATGGAATGTGCATTAGGTCAGGTTGTATGAAATTACAAATGCATTACCACATAATCCTTATATGAGATGGGTAGTGTCAGTACCCTGCGAACTAGATACCCCCGCATGGAGGGTTGAAGAAAGCCCATGCCCCGCCTCCCTGCCAAGGCGGGCGCTAGCGAGGCCACGTGTCCTTGACCCCGAGGTCGACCCCGGGGCTGCCACGTGCGCTTAGGCTCTGGAGCCAACACATCTCATTGGCCACAGATCGAGCCTTCCCGCTGAGTTGATGTCCGGAGCTGCCACATGTATGTGGGCTCTGAACCTCCTCCCTGCTGAGGAGGTCTCCGGAGCCAACACGTGTCCTTGGCCCCAGACCGAGCCTCCCCGCTGAGGTGAGGTCCAGAGCTGCCACATGTATGTGGGCTCTGAACCATCTTCCTGCTGTGGAGGGCCCCAAAGCCGACACGTGCTCTTGGCCCCGGACCTAGCCTCCCCGCTGAGGTGAGGTCCTGTGCTGCCATGTGTACCCGGGCTCCGAACCTCCTCCCTGCTGAGGAGGGCTCTCGAGCAGACATGTGCCTTTGGCCCCGGACCAAGTCTCCCCTCTGAGGTGAGGTCCGGAGCTGCACATGTGCCCAGCCTCCGGAGCCACCCCATGTCCCACGATCCGTCGTGGGCCATGGGTCGACGAAGTCAAGAAGGAAGTGCGCTGCCAGGCCAAGCATTCAAGGCTCGCGCCTTCCCCAGAAGCATGACGCACGGTGCACACCTCCGTCCTCTGCCCTTTTGCCATTACGGTGACAAGACAGGGCGACGAGACGTGACAGCAGCACAGTGCTGCCCAGTGGCACAGTGCCGCCTTGTAGAGCAAGGCGACACGGCAAAAAGATGTCGTCATCATCGCCTGCCAAACGGTCAGAAGCGCCCAGCGCGCCAGGTGGCAGGACATGATTCCTCCGCCAGCCACTCTACTCAGAGTTGTAGAAACCCTAGGCAATGTATAGGGTTTAGACAGTCCCGGGGCTGCCTGACAGCCCAGAGGCCTCATTGTAACCACCCTGGCCTTGTCCTATAAAAGGACCGGGGTGTCCACCCGACAAGGGGTTGGTTCGCCTCTCACCCATTGAGAACACACACACATACGCAATACAACAATCACCCCCGTGAACATAGGGCATTATGCTCTGGCGGCCCAAATCACGTAAATCTCGGTGTTCACCCGCTATCTCGAGTTGGATCGCTCTAGGGACGTCAAGCCCCTCCAATAAAAGAACCTCCGCAGGATGCTCCTGTAGCAGAACGGGGGCAGTGTCGTATCACACTTCGACAGGTAGTATAGGAGTCCGTTGGATAGATTCATGCTAAGCTCAATGTTGTAGAAGAGATCGGTAGAAGTCGAGTAGTGGGAATCTACTCGCGAGAGAAAGAATAGGGTCACACGGGTGGTTCCCAAACATGATGTGTGCAAATTAAATTGAGACAGGGCAGCGGTGTAGGATGCAACAAGGTGACGACCTCTTGTGCTCGTAGCTCTGCCTGTGTGGATTGAGGACCACGTCATGTGCAACCCTGTTGAGCAAGTTTGAACTGTACTGGTTGCATACTGGATATATGGGCCCTAGAAAACTGATGTAACATGGTTAACCTGGATGTTGAGGCATTTCTCCCCATTTTGTAAGTGTAGGTTTAGGGCAGCAAGGTGTAAATCCGCTAATGAGCAACATCGAGGACGGGTGCTCCGTGTAGCGATATCCTGCTCGTTACGGGAGAACCGCTCAACATTCGGGTGTCCTGTGAAAGGTTTTAATGTGCGGAAGAAAGGGAGCGTGGCTTGGGTAGCTTAGAGTATGGGTGTACATGTCGTGTATACCGGGTATCTTCTGATTCGAATCACCATCCCTCGCTGTTATTTTTGTACCACTTGTTCACTGAGTTGTGACATAGTAAGAAAGAGTAGTTGGAAATAATGAGGAGCATTGCTATTAGGGCTAAGCATTGTATTACAACTTGTATGTGCTAGTGATAGTGCTCAGTAAGTTTATGTTTCATGAACATGAAATTGTGGCTTAAAAACTGAACACTAAGGTGTAACACCCTCATTTTCGTCATTATGCATTGCATCCATTCTCATGTAGAAATTACTTAAAAAAGGAAAGGAAATGGGATATAACCCTGGCCGCACCCCCTTAAATCAAATCCCCCTGGCCGCACCTTAGAGATAAACTTAGTGATAAACCTTGGTGATAAACCTTAGAGATAAACCTTATAGATAGACTTAGAGATAAACTTCAGAGATAAAATCTTGGAGATAAAACTCCCTGGCCGGCGCCTTTTTTGGAGATAGATCACCTAGTTGGCCGCATCTCTTAGAGATAGAGTCCTTCTCCCCCTCCAAACCGAGTAGGAGATTGCATCTCTTAGAGATAGAGTCCTACTCCCCCTCCAAACCGAGTAGGAGAGTTTCCCCTTATAAATAAAATCCTTCCCCCCTCTAGGCCGCCACCCCTGCCCAAAAACAAAGCATGTCGCCCCCTTGCTGCTCTGCTGCGCCCCTGTCAGGAGAAAGCCCTTTGTAGCCGCCCTGCTGCCATACTTGGTCGCCGGCCTCTGCCCTGCTCGCCTAAAGAAAACCCCAGCCGCAGAGAAAAAGAGGAGGAGGAAGAGAGGCAGGTGCAGTCATCCTTCAACGTTGCTGTCGTTGTCTCCAACCCTGTTGCATCACACCCCAAGACCAAGAGCTACTGCACCTAAGTAGATCATGCTTCGGTCTACGTTTTGATAGTAGAATTTATCTACTACCCGAGATAGGATCATAGCCATGTCCAAACTGATTTCTAGCATCACTGGTCTTCGTAAAACCCCACTAAACCTACCAAAAACTCGCATGGACACCTTCAAACTAGTTACTATAGGTTGCATTATAGGATTTGCATGCATCCACATCATCACATCTTAAGTAAAATGTGTGCACTGTATTGATTGGTGTATTGCTTTGTATGTACGTGATCGTGAGTAGAAGGACACATTCAAGAGGCTGTCTATGAGGACCTCCAGCACCAAAACTTTGAGGAGCTCGAGCACCACAACCCATGGGAGCAAGGCAAGTGCCCCTTGACCATAGTGATCCTGTGTTTTTGAACTGTTTTTGCTTGCGAAAGGTGCATGCTCGTGTCAATATGATGGGAAACAATCACCCCCGTGTGGCGGACCGGAATCCGCTCATCCAGGATCGCAGAGGGTGGTGCCGCGCGATGCGACACCACCCTCTGCGATCCTGGATGAGCGGATTCTGGTCCGCCACAGCCTGGTATCAGAGCCGCATTGGGGATAGCACAGTACTTAAGGACTACATTATGGGAAAACATAGGTTACGGTGAGGAATCGGTAGTTGCCCAAGTAAGGACTATATTAGCATAGTTACTTAAAGTGGCAAATACTAACCTACGTGTCATAATTCTGAATTTCAATTATGTAACGATGCACCTACGCTCTGGTAAGTATGGTAAGGAACGCCACCGGAAGCGGTTCAATTTCGGTTAGCTCCCCCTGATGAGGAACGTGGTTCAGGGACTGATCTCACAGCTTGGAGTGAGACGTCAATATGAAACTCTTGGACTCTTCATGTCCCTGAGTTCATATGCAACGCTGATCCCTAGCGTGCATTAGGCAAGTAAGCGGAGACCCCATCGCGTGGTCAGTAACGCGAGAGTGTGTTCGTCTGGAAATAGCCCAGGAGGACATACACAGCGCTTGCTATCGGCGTGCCCTGCAGGGCAGTAGGTGGTATCTGTTGGGTTGATAACATTCCCAACCGTGACGACCCGTTCATGACATACTCGGGTTCCCCGTCGTGTGGTGTTGAAACACGATCACGTGGCTTGAGACGTGACTTAGCTCAAGGACGGCCGTATGGCAATGATACGGGCGTTTGTATTTACTTTTAAATATGGGACTGCCTGAAATGAACAACCTTTGCGTGCACCATCATTGTGTGGTCTTCTGCAGGTACTAACCACGTATGTATCCGTGTAGAAAACGTGTGCGAGAGACCGTTTAGTGCCACACTCGAGACGTATATGCCGGTATGATCCGGTTAGGATTTTCTTTGGTGAGGAACGTAGTACCGAGATATTGTAGGCATATGCATGAAAATATTGAGAACAAGGAACAAAAATCATTAGGTTCAACAATTAAGACCCGGGTTGGGTATAAGAATGGGATAGTGGACCAGGATAGCTAAAGGGATGAAAAACAGAGTGCTCTGTTTTGGGCAGCATGTTTGCTGATCTTCAACAGGGCATAACTAACAGGTCTTTTAGCCCAGAGAGGTGTGCTATATAGTTCTGGAAAGGAATTGAAGTACTCTACAACTTTGTTGTAGACTTCCAGAGCTGAAACTCACCTTAAGATTGCAAAAATCTCAGAGGGATGTGAACTGTCCAGAACCAGGACAGAGTAGAACATTCTCTGAACTGTTTTGTTTTCAATGATAACTCCCAGTAGAAAAACCCAAAAATTCATATGATACCTCCTTAGAAAGAGTAGAAGATGTGTGATATCTTTGCAATTCAAAGTTTCAGAAGTTTCAGCACAGATTTCAGTGGAAATTCGAATGGGAAACAGCAACTTCCAAGGGAGGTGCTGTTAAAAAAATTCTTCCAGAAATTCTGCTGACTTTGAATTAGCTTAACTTTTTAACCAAGGCTGATCTGGGGGCAATTGAATACTCGTTGGAAATATACTGAAGTTAACTTTAACTTTGGTATTCAACTTGAGTCATGAAAATGCCCAGAACCAGATCAAAACTTGGAATAGGTAGAAACTGGTCATTCTGACAGGAGAATGACAGTTCAACTCATTGGAGAGGGTGTTGTACCCTAAGGGTGGTATATGTGATGACAACGCGATAGTAATGTCTCGTGGTGGCCAAACCTAGTTATGGTGAGCTTCCAAAGTGGAGGTTCATCAAGTTGGATTAAACTAGCTTGTGTTTGGTCTGGTAATGGTGTAGCTTGTGCAAAGTTATTACACTATCTACTTACGAGATGCATCGCATGTTTTTATTGTCATTATGTTTTACACCTATTTCATTTGGACTGCATACACTCTCTTGCGGGACTGATGTTATTGTCGTATGGTTGCAGATGGTTCACACTAGGACCACGCACGAAGTTGGTGGCTCTAGCCAAGGGGGAGGCGATGACTCCCAGCCACCGGCCTACGACAGCACCCCGCAGCAGCAGCCACCACCGCCGCCTCCTCTTACTCTAGCGGATGTGATAGCGGCACTGGTGGGAGGTCGTGAGGAGCAGACCGACCTGCTCCGCACGATCGTGCAGAATACGTCCCAGGTGGGGGGACGTCAAGAGCGAGGGCCTCGTGAGCCCCGCGAAGTGTCGTACTCGGATTTCATGAGTACGCACCCTCCAGTGTTCACCGAAGCTGAAGAACCACTGGAGGCTGACAACTGGATGCGGACCATCGAGTCCAAGTTTGGGCTGCTCCAGTGTACGGAGCGACAGAAGACCCTGTTCGCAGCACAGCAGCTCCACGGTGCCGCTGGTGCGTGGTGGGCGAACTATGTCGCCTCACGTCCGGCTGGCCATGCCGTGGAATGGCAAGAGTTCCGGGAGGCGTTCCGCGCCTACCACATGCCTCCCGGAATAATGAAGAGGAAGTTCCAAGAATTCTTGGAGCTGAAGCAGGGCGGGAGGAGTGCCCACGACTACTCCCGTGCCTTCAACCATCTGGCGCAGTATGCGTCAGACTATATCTCCACGGAGGAGAAGAAGAGGGAGCATTTCTATCGGGGGTTACACCCCGAAATGAAGACGCACCTCGTTCAGTGGAATCGCGGCACATTCAACGACTTAGTCAATGCCGCGATCATGCAAGAGGACGCTCAGCGGGAGTTGGCAGCTGAGCAGAGGAAGCGCAGCGCTCCACCTAGCAGCGGTGGTGGCGCGCCTCAGAAGTACCGTATGGTGTATCGGACACCATCCGGGCAGCAGTGGCGTCCACTGGCGCGACCTCAACAGTTCGGGGGACGTTTGTTCCAAGCACCCCCGTTCCGACCGCCGATGCCACCACCAAGACAGCAGCAGCAGCAGCAGACGGTACCCCGGATGTTTCCACCGCCACAACGCGCCCCGGGATTCCGTCCACCGATCAGCGGGGGACCGCCCCGTTTCACCTGCTTCACGTGTGGCCAGGCGGGCCACTTCGCGAAGGACTGTCCCCAGGGGCAGCAGAGCAGCGGGCAAGCCCAGCTCCAGGGCGGTGCTCGAGGCTGACCTCCGGTGAAGAAGGTTGGTCAGCGGACTGGAGGTGTCCGCAACCTCGACAATGAGGACGCCCCAGAAGGAGACAACGTGCTGGCGGGTACGTTCACTCTAAACCATCAAGCCATCATCATACTTTTTGATTCTGGTGCAACCCACAACTTCATTAGTGCCTCATATGTGGCTAAGCATCAGCTGGAAGCCTTTCCCACCGAGTGTTCTTATGTGATCTGCTCACCGGGAGGAAAGATTTCAGCAACTATGATGGTTCCAAAAGCACCACTGTGCTTAGGTGGGAAGGTATATCCCACTACTATGATTATCTTAGGGGGGCAGAAGATTGATGCAATCCTGGGAATGTCATGGCTAAGCTACCATGGCGCTGTCCTGGAAACCCTATCACGGACGGTTCATCTCAACTCCCCATTACACCGTCCGCAGTCCCTCTTATTAGATAATCCAGTCCGGGAAGTTTCAGTGATCAACAATACTGAAGCTCTCAAGTTAGAAGACATCCCCGTAGTCCGGGAGTATCCCGACGTGTTCCCGGATGATCTTCCAGGCATGCCACCTGAGCGGGATGTCGAGTTCAAGATTGAACTTGCACCCGGGACTACGCCCATATCACGGAGACCATACAAGATGGCTCCAAATGAGCTGGCGGAACTGAAAGAACAGCTCAATGATCTGTTGAGGAAGGGTTTCATTAGGCCGAGTTCCTCGCCTTGGGGATGCTCGGCGCTGTTTGTAAAGAAGAAGGATGAAACCCTGAGGCTGTGTGTGGACTACCGGCCGCTCAACGCCGTCACCATCAAGAATAAGTACCCACTGCCCCGCATCGACATATTGTTTGATCAACTTGTGGGGGCAAGTGTGTTCTCAAAGATGGACCTTCGCTCTGGATATCACCAGATCAAGATCCGGGCGGAGGATATCCCGAAGACGGCCTTCTCGACGAGATATGGACTATATGAATATCTCGTCATGTCCTTTGGTCTCACAAATGCTCCAGCCCATTTCATGTATCTCATGAACTCAGTGTTCATGCCGGAGCTGGACAAGTTCGTGGTAGTGTTCATCGACGATATCTTGGTTTACTCCAAGACAGAAGCTGAACATGCCGAACACTTGCGAATCGTTCTTCAACGATTGCGAGACCACAAGCTCTACGTCAAGTTCAGCAAGTGCGAGTTTTGGATCAGCCAAGTGCCATTCTTGGGACATATCATCTCAGCTGAAGGCATTGCGGTCGACCCAAGAAAAATAGAGCAAGTGCTGAAATGGAAAGCTCCCACTTCAGTTCATGAAGTCAGAAGCTTCCTCGGGTTGGCGGGATACTACCGGAGATTCATTCCAAGTTTCTCCAAGCTCGCTAAGCCGATGACAGAGTTGCTGAAGAAAGGGACGAAATATGTTTGGAACACGGCGTGTGAAGGAGCGTTCCGAGCATTGGTGAAGCATCTCACCACAGCCCCGGTATTAGCTCAGCCGGATACAACAAAGCCCTTCGACGTGTATTGTGACGCGTCTGGTATTGGGCTCGGCTGCGTGTTGATGCAGGAAGGACGTGTGGTCGCATATGGCTCACGCCAACTTCGGAACCACGAGCAGCACTATCCCACTCATGACCTTGAGCTTGCTGCAGTGGTTTTGGCGCTGAAAATGTGGAGGCACTATCTCCTGGGGAATCTAGTGCATCTCTACACCGACCACAAGAGCTTGAAGTACATCTTCACCCAAAAGGAGCTGAACATGAGGCAAAGGAGATGGTTAGAATTGATCAAGGACTATGAAATTGAGATTCACTACCACCCCGGCAAGGAGAATGTGGTTGCCGACGCGCTGAGTCGGAAAACACATGTCCATCACCTCACCATTACCCCGGTGGAGGAGGAAGAGCCAAGTTTATACTTGGTTCCGTATGGATCGCTGTACAACCTTGCCCTCATCCCTACTATTAGGGAGGACATAATTGCAGCTCAGAAAAATGATAAAGGCATGGCACATCTCCGGAGACGGATTGACAATGGGGAGATCAAGTGTTTCCGGAAGGATGATGAGGGGACGTTGTGGTTCAATGACCGCATAGTCGTACCCCGGGACATGGAACTGAGGAAGAAGATCCTCGACGAAGCCCACTTGTCTAAATACTCCATCCATCCGGGCAGCAACAAGATGTACCAAGATTTGAAAAAGAAATTTTGGTGGACACGGATGAAGCGGGAGGTAGCTAAGTACGTATCCGAGTGTGATACATGTAGACGAGTGAAGGCTGATCATATGAGGAAATCAGGGCTGCTGCAACCCCTGAAAATTCCAGCATGGAAATGGGAAGATGTGAGCATGGATTTCACTGTGGGATTACCCTTAACATCCAACAAACATGATTCCATTTGGGTGATCATTGACCGACTGACCAAGTCAGCTCACTTCATTCCCGTACATACACATTTCCATGCCAACAGATATGCGGAGTTATATATCGCCAGGATTCTATGTTTGCATGGCGTACCAAGACCATAGTCTCAGATCGAGGTGCATTGTTTGTATCTCGCTTTTGGGAGCAGTTACACGCTGCTTTGGGTACTAAACTGATTAGAAGCTCCGCTTATCACCCTCAAACAGATGGCCAGACAGAGAGGATGAATCAAGTTCTGGAAGACATGTTGAGAGCATGTGCCATCCACCATGGTAGGAACTGGGATGATCACCTACCATTGGCAGAATTCTTGTACAACAACGGTTATCAGGCGAGTATCAAGATGGCACCCTATGAAGCTCTCTACGGTCGTAAATGCCACACCCCATTAAATTGGTGCGAGTCCGGTGAAAGGGTCACATTCGGGGTTGATGTGGTGAACAACGCCGAAGAGCACGTTCAGGTGATTCAAGCTAACTTGAAGGCTGCTCAATCCCGACAAAAGAGCTACGCTGATAAGAGGCGTAGACCGTTGCACTTTGACGTCGGGGAACACGTGTACCTCCGTGTGTCTCTAATGAAGGGCGTGCACCGGTTCGGTGTGAAGGGGAAGCTCGCTCCCCGATTTATTGGATCCTACGCTATCACCGAGAAGTGTGGACCAGCGGCGTATCGATTGGAGCTACCGGCATCTCTGACTGGTGTCCATGATGTTTTCCATGTTTCGCAACTGCGAAAATGTTTGAAGCATACCGCTGCTGTTCCTACCAAAGACATCAGCGATCTGAAACCGGATTTAACTTATGATGAGTATCCGGTGGCCATTCTTGATGAAAAAGCCAGGACCACACGCAGCAGAACGTTGTGGTTCTACAAAATACTCTGGAGCAACCACACCGCCGAAGAAGCGACATGGGAGAGCGAGGAGTTCCTTCGCTCAAGCTACCCGGAGTTCATGGCTTCTCAACACGGGTAAGTCCCTATTACATCGCCATCTCTTCTTTTGGTAATCTCGGGACGAGATTCTTTTAATGGGGGAGGGATGTAAAAGCCCAAGAAAAGGGACTTGCAAAAATTTTTCTTCACCTCACAACACCACAGTTCTCATTGTGGATATCTTAGGAAATATTGTGAAGAGCAAGTAACCTCCATCAACAGAGTGATTAGAGGGGAAAGCCTTCATTTTCACAAAGTAGGGTTTATACACATATGATCACACATGAGAGGGTGATTCAAAACTGTTGCATTCAAATTCATGATTGCAGCAGCTGAAACAAGGATAAAAGGGCATAATTGGATTCCTCATGTTCAATTTAGCGGGGAGGCAAAGTTTCAATAATTTTTGAAAGGGTTTGCTAACCAATGGTCCAAAAAGGAGCCAAATAGGCAAGAATTCAAATATACATTTGAATTTGAGGGAAACTTCTCCAATCATGCAAATGTAGCTCAGTTTGAGACTTCAAACATTTCAATTACTCATTTGCCAAAAAAAATTTGGAGATCTTTTGGGCAGAGGGGAGCTGTGGGGCCCAATGGTCAGTGAGAAGAGAGGGGAGAAACTTATTGCCTAAGTTAATCGGTTCCACAGTTCACACTCGAGCGAGTTGTTTTTGTCCCACCGGCTGCCACCGCACGGACGACCGACGACCGAAAGCACCTCCCGAGCTGTTTAAGGGATCGATGTTTCTCCGTTCTTACCCCCTCCACCGAGAGCTCAGCGCCCACACTGCCTCCCAGCCGACGCCGAGCGATTCCCGTGTCTCCTCGGCGATAAACACGACCGCACAGAGGCGCGCCGTAGGTTTACCGCCGCCCGGCTGCTCCACCCCATGGCACGACGCGCTAAGCTTCCCCACAGCACCTCCGGACGTCCTTGAGTGTGGAAGAAGCAAGAACCGGGCGCTAGCTCCGTCGGGACGTCGGCGTCGAGCCGATCTTCCTCCACAGCGCCGGAGAAAGCCGCCGCGACAAGATCACGTCGCCCGGCCACCACAGAGCCTCTCCCATCAAGTTGCAAAAGCGAAAAGGTGCGCCAGTAACCCTTCTCGCTTCACAACCACGCCGGCAGCGTGTCATGGACCGTGCTGGCCGGAATTTCAGTTCTTGCGCAAGCATGTGATATAGCCCGGTTCGGGTAAATCGGCAAATTCGCCTCACACACCGAACCAATCCTCCCCAGACCTAGAAACCCAGTTGTAGACATCCGTGCGGGCACGTGGGATCCAGAACTAGGAAGAACCATCGAAGAAAACCTCAGTTCTTCGAGTTTTTCCAGTTTTCCCCGAAATCGCCCTAGGTCGCACGGTGAGCCCCTAGTTGCCGACGTTTCTCGCGAGATCAGAGCCCTGTACGTTGCTCCTTAGGTCATGGTGATGCTGTAAGAGCTAACCGGAGCCAGGTTGGGGGCAGGAAAGTGCTCTACGACGTCGCCGGAGTAGAGAGAAGCTCTGTCACCGTCGCGGGCATAGTTCCGGCCGTTGTCAAGCTCCGGTGAGAGTGCCAGCGTGTTCAGCGCGCGAAAGTATGCCCAGGCAGCGAGTTTCCAGCCGGGAGGCGGTCGGGAAGCCAGTTCCGGCGAGCTGCCGAGGTGTGCCGGCGAGGGGGCGGCACGGGAAATAGGGCGGACGCGAGGAAGAAGACGAGCCGGTCGGGCCCGCTCGTCAGTCCCTCGCGGCACAGTGTGGCGATCTTCTGTTACACCGGATCGGCTGTGAACACGCGGAAAATAATCCTGTGGCCCCGTGTGGTGCAGCCGAGGTGATGACACGTGGGAGCCGGGCCCGCTGTCAGAAATTTGAACTTTTCCCGGTTAATTCGAATTCCAGAAATTCCTCAAACTTTAGAGCTCCATAACTTTTGCTAGAAAGCTCCAAATTTAGTGATTCAAATTGGGTTGGATTCATCTTCCATAGCTCTGTCCAGATATACAACCCAATTTTTATGAAACCCATTAATTAATTCTGGAAAAGTCTTTAAAGCTTTTCAGAAAAAGAATTTTAGAGCGAGTTTGGTTCATCCAAAAATCCCCAAATTTTGCCAGAATATCCTTTGGAACATTAGTGATCCCCTGTAAAAGTTTCAGGCCATTTGGAGTTGATTTGGTCAGAGCAATTCAAATTGGAAGGTGCTGTGTTCATTTGAATACAGAAACATTTTCAGAGAATTTCCAAAACTTGGAAATTCAGTTCTGGGCAAATCTTAACTCCACAAATGTTACGAAAATTCATGCAAACTCTATGAGCTATAATTGAAATTGTAGTTCATTAAGTTGGGCATGAACAGGGGTATTACCTCAGAATAAATTCTTCTTTGCTGATTTGCCAAGAGAATTATTCTGAGCAAACCACTCCATGAAAAGTGCTAATGTTTGGTCCAGAGAGTTTTCTTGTGACAAGGAACTCACTCAAAAATTCTCAGCTCCATTGGAGCTCTAGATCACCCCTGTCCTGTTTAACCACTTAAGGGATTAATATGGAAAAGGGGGAAAACCACTTAGCATTTAACCATGTGATTAAGTCCAAGCCAAACCACAACACCAGTTCATCTTTAAATTCTTAAACAAAGTTCCAGGTGTTAGAGGCTGGTTATTAAAACTAATAGTAGAAGTCTTACCCTAAACTCACATGTGCACCTAAATTAACATGTAGTGTTTCATTAACGTGTAGCCATTGAAGAAGAAACCCCGGAAGTGCTGGACTTCCTTCTTCCGGACGAGGAACTAACTACTGACCAGCAGCAACAAGACAAGCCCCGGTTTGCATTAACCTTTTTATAAGTTTTTCCTTTGTTTACATGTGTCATATGAAGTATGTATGTGCATTAGGTATAGGATGAATGAAATCCCACTTGCATAACCAAAGGTTCCTTAAAGAGTTAGGGTAGTGTCTAAGACCTCGAGTAGATAGGCTATGCTTAAAGATTCATCGGGATTCGGTACAAGTCGAGTAGTTGGAATCTACTCGCGAGATAGGCTTGGGACGCACGGGTTCGGTTGAGTGATGTGAGATCACATTAGTAATGAAAATGAGACTGGGCAGGGACTAGGGCGCAGCAAGAGGGAGTCTTGTGTGCGCAGCCCTGTCCGTGTCGATTGAGGACCGATCCGTGTGCGGCCCACGCTGATCAAGTTTGAACGTACCAAAGGCATATCGGATATATGGGCCCCGATAAACCGATGTAGCCTAAACCTCCGTGCGTCGAGGCATAACGCACCGATTTATAGGTGTAGGCTGAGGGCAGCAAGGTGGAAATCTGCCAACGGGCATAGAGAGATGCTCCATGTGGGGAACATCCTGCTCGTTTCGGTGCGACCGGTTCGACGTTTGGGCAGTTGGGTGAAAGGTTGTCCCGTACGACATCGAGTGAGCGTGCTGTGCAGCTCCACGGGTGGGCGTACGTGACGTGCTCTTTGGGTTTCCCTGCAGGTGTATATCGAGTCGATTCGCCGTCCCTCGCGGTGAAGAGTACCACTTGGTCACTGACTCGTGACGTAGATTAATGGATGAAACATATTGATTCAATATTGCTGGTTGATATAATTGTATTGCTACATGTGTGCCACCAAATACTGCTTACTAAATTTTAGATTTCCTGAACTGTTAACTTGTTGCTAAAAGATGAACTAAGGATGAACGTATAGGCGTGTCCATTTGCTGCAACATTGCTATCCTATGTCATGGTACACCTCATGTAGAGTTTCATGCTTAGGTGAGTCGGTTAAGCCTTGTTGAGCCTTCGTGCTTACGGTTGCTGCTTAAGTGTTTTTCAGGTGAGGAGCCACCCACGGACTCGGAGTATGAGTCTACCGGCGAGGGTTACCCTCCGTCGGGGACCACGGCTGAGTGGGAGCTGTACACGCCGCGCTGAGCTGAGGAGTGCAGCTAGTGTGGGTTTCCCTAGGGCTGGGCAACCACTTTTGCTAGATAGGCGGGCGTGAGTTGTATAAAAGAAACTTCCGCTGTGTAATAAAAGACCCTAGTTTGTAACTGAGAAGTGTACTATTTTGTACAATCAGTTTGTTTTCCCATGTAATATAATGTGTTCTTATGACGTGTGCTGTTGGGTGTCGCATCGCGCGGCACCACCCTCTGCGATCCTGGATGAGCGGATTCCGGTCCGCCACACCCCGTTGACGTAGGGTATTACGCTCCGGCGGCCCAAACCACATAAATCTCAGTGTTCACCCGCTATCTCGAGTTGGATCGCTTTAAGGACGTCAAGCCTCTCCAATCAAAGAACCTCCGTGGGATGCTCCTGTAGCAGACCAGGGGAAGTGTTGTATCACACTTCGACAGGTAGTATAGGACTCCATCGGATAGATTCACGCTAAGCTCAATGTTGTAGAAGAGATCGGTAGAAGTCGAGTACTGGGAATCTACTCGCGAGAGAAAGAATAGGGTCACATGGGTGGTTCCCAAACATGATGTGTGCAAATTAAATTGAGACAGGGCAGCGGTGTAGGATGCAACAAGGTGACAACCTCTTGTGCTCGTAGCTCTGCCTGTATGGATTGAGGACCGTGTCATGTGCAACCCTGTTGAGCAAGTTTGAACTGTACTGGTTGCATACTGGATATATGGGCCCTAGAAAACTGATGTAACATGGTTAACCTGGATGTTGAGGCATTGCTCCCCATTTTGTAAGTGTAGGTTTAGGGAAGCAAGGTGTAAATCCGCTAATGGGCAACGTCGAGGACGGGTGCTCCATGTAGGGATCTCCTGCTCGTCACGGGAGAACCGGCTCAACATTCGGGTGTCCTGTGAAAGGTTTTAATGTGCGGAAGAAAGGGAGCGTGGCTTGGGTAGCTTAGAGTATGGGTGTACATGTCGTGTATACCGGGTGTCTTCTGATTCGAATCACCATCCCTCGCTGTTATTTTAGTACCACTTGTTCACTGAGTTGTGACGTAGTAAGAAAGAGTAGTTGCAAATATTGAGGAGCATTGCTATTAGGGCTAAGCATTGTATTACAACTTGTGTGTGCTAGTGATAGTGCTCAGTAAGTTTATGTTTCATGAACATGAAATTGTGGCTTAAAAACTGAACACTAAGGTGTAACACCCTCATTTTCATCATTATGCATTGCATCCATTCTCATGTAGATATTACTTAAAAAAGGAAAGGAAATGGGATATAACCCTGCCCGCACCCCCTTAAATCAAATCCCCCTGGCCGCACCTTAGAGATAAACTTAGAGATAAACCTTGGTGATAAACCTTAGAGATAAACCTTATAGATAGACTTAGAGATAAACTTCAGAGATAAAATCTTGGAGATAAAACTCCCTGGCCGGCGCCCTTTTTGGAGATAGATCTCCTAGTTGGCCGCATCTCTTAGAGATAGAGTCCTTCTCCCCCTCCGAACCGAGTAGGAGATTGCATCTCTTAGAGATAGAGTCCTACTCCCCCTCCAAACCGAGTAGGAGAGTTTCCCCTTATAAATAAAATCCTTCCCCCCTCTAGGCCGCCACCCCTGCCCAAAAACAAAGCATGTCGCCCCCTTGCTGCTCTGCTGCGCCCCTGTCAGGAGAAAGCCCTTGGTAGCCGCCCTGCTGCCCTACTTGGTCGCCGGCCTCTGCCCTGCTTGGATGTTGCCCTGCTCGCCTAAAGAAAACCTCAGCCGCAGAGAAGAAGAGGAGGAGGAAGAGAGACAGGTGATGTCATCCTTCAACGTTGCTGCCGTTGTCTCCAACCCTGTTGCATCACACCCCAAGACCAAGAGCTACTGCACGTAAGTAGATCATGCTCCGGTCTACGTTTTGATAGTAGAATTGATCTAATACCCAAGATAGGATCATAGCCACATCCAAACTGATTTCTAGCATCACTGGTCTTCGTAAAACCCCACTAAACCTACCAAAAACTCGCATGGACACATTCAAACTAGTTACTATAGGTTGCATTATAGGATTTGCATGCATCCACATCATCACATCTTAAGTAAAATGTGTGCACTGTATTGATTGGTGTATTGCTTTGTATGTGCGTGATCGTGAGTAGAAGGACATATTCAAGAGGCTGTCTATGAGGACCTCCAGCACCAAAACTTTGAGGATCTCGAGCACCACAACCCGTGGGAGCAAGGCAAGTGCCCCTTGACCATATTGATCCTGTGTTTTTGAACTGTTTTTGCTTGCGAAAGGTGCATGCTCGTGTCAATATGATGGGAAACCCTTTAGTAGGAGTTTACTAGCATTGTTAGCCACACTTTTCGCTGAAAACTTGTTGAGTCGGGCATGTGTCGTTTTTTCTTTTGCACCGCAATACTTACGGGATTACAAGAAACTAAAATAAACTTGCTAACTAATGCATTCACCAAGATTTAATATGAAGAGAAAATGATGATGTTTGAGAAGCATGGAACTGGGTTAATCCAGGCAAGCTTGGCTTATGGTTATGTTGAATGAGATGGTGGTTTGCTTGCCTTAGATCTAAGGACCGGTTCATGCAAGAATATGCCAGGAAAATAGTGCCACCACAAGGCAAAATATGGGTGCGGCTTAGCTGACTAATTAGGTGTGTTCCTAGTTTGTTATGGACCATTGGATGGCGCGGGGAATGGGAGTCAAGGAAGACTGCCCTGGGAACTGCATGACACACGAGGGGGCCCGTGGGTGGGATAATGGATATTCGAGCTTACCGGTGATACCTCAGTGGGTCCGTACATTCTAGTAGCCCCCTTTGTAAAGGCTATTTTGTGATCTCTTGGCCATACACCGATGGTTGTGTATTGGCATAATAGATGTTTTCTCTAGTCGTCGACAGGTTCTGGAATCACGAACTTGTGGGTAAAGTGGTGCCGCCCTTGCAGAGTGTAAAACTATCATGATAACCGTGCTTCCGGTTACAAGCACCTAGCGAACTTCCATGATTAGAGGCAAATCTTGGGATGGATATTCGGGTATTGTTTAGTAATGTCATTCGGGACTGGTTTTGGGACTGGTTTGGTTATGATTATGAGATTGGACTCGGTTATGTGGTTATGTGTTGATCATGAGCAATTGTGAATATGAGATGATCTTGAGAATAATTATTGGCTGGTTAAACTTAATGAATGATGAAGTATGATGGTATTGAGTATGATGGTATGATGAATTACTTGGTTAATATGGGATTTAACTCACGTACACATTGTAGGTTGTTTCTCTTGTTATTGTGAAATAAAACTTGCTTGCTGCACTGAACCTTTGTTTCCCACACTTGCTGAGTATGACATGTACTCACTCTTGAATTTCCCACAAATATATTAGCTATAGAAGAAGAATACTTCGAGGAGCAGGTGAAGCACTAGGCATGCGCACTACCGCCAACTGCCTATGGAGTCGAAGTTGGAGCCCAGCCGTCTTTAGTTTTATTTCTGCTACTTTTTAGAGTTTTCCGCTGCGTAATAAATTAGATACTCATGATTGAGACATTGTGCTATTTAATAAAGAACTTACATACTATTTGTAACATGGATTAAGTTTTTAATTCAGTTTTGTGATGGATCTGTGTATGTGTGATGAACATTCTGGGCACACATATGCATCACTTGGTTCATTTTAATAACCGGATGTCACAAATTGGTATCAGAGCCACGTTGACCGTAGGAACACCCCTCTAAACTGTTATTTTCCAAAATTTCATTTTACTTGTCAACTTAGCCACCGCAAAGTGATATTTTCAGCCCTTTTCTTCTTTTCTTTTGGACAGCCACACCCTCTGTTTTCTTGCTTCATAGATATTGAAATTTCCGGATTTATTTACCCTCTTCTATAAGGTTCTCATGTCGTCTTTATAGATGTTGATCACTAGTAGCGCATCATGCATGAGAACTTGTCCACCACCACTTGGAAGCGCGCTTAACCCCATCGAGGTTTCTTATGGACCGTATTGGGAGGAAGTGAAGATAGAACCTCATGATGAGGATAAGGTCAATGGCCCTATGCATGAGGAAGAGGATCCAGAAAAGGTGGAACCATCAGAGGATGACATGGAAGATCATCCAAAAGAAGGACAACACCGGTACACACCTCAGGAGGAATACCATGTGGGCTTAGACCCGGCGGAGCCCTATGAAGCTGCACCGGAAGAAGATGAACACGGAGAGGAGCCACCACCTGCTACGCCCGAGAATGAAGATGATGGACGGGTCATCCGCTCTGCTTAAGAAATCTGATCCAACGGGATGGAGGGAGGACACGTAACCAGGGAGCTGAGAGAGTTCCTTGATTGCTGCGGCTTATACCCGGAGTACCTCCTCAAGAAAGTCCCTCGTCTCGGACATGAAGAGTGGAAGGCTGAAGTAACCATCCTATCTAACGGTAGGGTTGTCACACGGAACTTTGCACCCACATGGAGAGCCAAAAGGGCAGAAGCTGTTGATGATGCTGCATTTGATTCACTCACCGGACTGTGCTACGCTTTCTGTGGACAGCTGGAAAACACTACCTTTGAGCTGCACCCATATCGGAAGAGTTGTACAAGGAAGATCATTGTAAACAATGGAGGAGCTCTTTCCATCCCACAAACTGCTGACAAATCTCAGAGAACGCTCATGGAGTTGGGAAACCCCTATGCAAATGTACATGAAGAGATCCACTACCTCCACAAGAAGCTTTACTTACTGGAGAAACAAGAAGAGACTCGTGCCACTGCGGGAACAAATGGAGCACCAGTGTCACCTACCCCTACATAACCTGCCAACTCACCGTGGCGTGTAAGTTTAGATTCCCTTTTTAATAAGTTGTAATAAGAATGCTTAGATCATAGTAGTTTGAATAAGTGTGTTGTGCTGGTCTTTTGCGATGATTGTTTATGTTTACGTGTTTGGTGTGAGTTGTGCGACGCTTCGGCAAATGTCCATGTCCACACATAGTAAAGAGATGTTGGATGCTTCGGCACTTGTCCACATACTCATATATGTTTATATTAATAAAGGAGTTGCTTAGTTCACACACCTTGATGCATATAGTTGGGGAATCAATCTGAATTTCTATTTCCTGCTCTACTCTCACAGATGCTGAGGGAACATTCCAACCGCCACCGAAGGAACAATCATGGTAACAATGAACCACATGAGGATGGTGATGACAATATGGATGTTCCTGAGGATGTCAACCTTGGGGCTGGCGCAAACAACCTTGAGCATTTGATGGCTATGCAGAACCAGCTCATGCAAGCTATGATGCAAACACTAGAACAGCTGCAGGCCAACAACAATAACCCTAACCACATTCCTGCACCCCCATCGCCGCCACCGCCACCACCGCCGGCTCACAACAGATTGGGCGAATTCATGAGGACTAGGCCACTTACCTTTGCAAATCTAATGACCCTATGGAGGCCGATGACTGGTTGAAGTCTATTGAGAAGAAGCTTCCTATTGTTCAATGCAGTGGTCGCGAGAAGGTTCTTTTTGCATCACACCAACTGATTGGAGCAGCCGCTGATTGATGGGACACTCTTTGCAATGTTCATGCCAATCAGGAGACAATTACTTGGGCTGAATTCAAGGGGAGTTTCCACTCTCACTATGTCCCTGAAGGAGTCATGATCCTAAAAAGGTAAGATTTTGAAAGTCTCAGGCAAGGGAGGAAGAGCGTGAATGAGTACCTCAACAAGTTCACATAACTGTGAAGGTATGCTCCATAGGATGTTAATTTGGACCACAGGAAGTAATACCTGTTCATGAGAGGATTGAACAATGAGATTCAAATCCAGCTCCTCAACAATGACTATGCAAACTTCTAGAAACTTGTTGACAAGGCTATAGTGGTGGAGAGAAAGATCCGTGAGGTTGAACAAGAGGGCAAAAGGAATATGCCATATCAAGGACGGCCACAAGGAAGCAATGTGCGCCCCCGCTTTTATGCCACCAACTGCACCATACTATGGTCGTCTGCTTCTACTTTTCGCCCTGCAGATCCACCTCACCCTAATCAGCCACCACAGCAATGCCCCATCATGCAAGCACCCCATTTGGCAATGCCACCTGCGCCCCATCCCAACATGGGCGCCTATGCTCAAAATTAGCCTCGCCCCAACCTCTCTGGAACTATTGGCAACAAGGGATGCTTTCCATGTGGAGAAACAGGACACTTTACAAACGAATGCCCCAAGAAAGGCCTTGGACAGCCGAACAAATACTTAAGCAGAACCAACGGCCGAATGGAGTAGCAACACAAGGAAACCGTGGACAGCAGAACTTTGCTCGTGGCCATGTGAATCACGTCTCCGCTGAAGAAGCACAACAAGTTGAGGATGTCGTGATTGGTATGTTTCTCGCCAACTCCGATCCAACCACTGTTTTATTTGATTCCGGAGCATCGCATCCATTCATCTCACCCAAGTATGTTGCCAAGTATAACCTACCCATATCCCACATGAAATAAACTATGTTGGTTAATTCTCTCGGTGGGGAGATGAGGATTAATATAGTATGTCCGAAAGTAAGCATTAAAATAAAGGGGGTAGATTTGTTTGCCAACCTTATTGTCTTGGATCCCCAAGGGATTGATATAACACATGGAATTGACTTGTTAAGCAAGTATAACGGAGTGATTCAATGTGCTAAGAGGATCGTGCAGTTGACGAGTGAGCACGGTACCCGTATCGAGTTTGAGACAGCCCAACCTGCAACCGAGAAGGCAGTGTTAAACCACGTGGAAGGTATGACATTGGAGAGTATTCCGGTGGTTCAAGAATATTAAGATGTGTTTCCGGAGGATTTGCCAGGTATGCCACATGATTGTGACATCGAGTTTGCCATTGATTTAGTACCAGGAACTGCACCTATAGCTAAGAGGCCATATAGGAGCCTGCTAATGAGTTAGTGGAGCTCAAGAAGCAAATTCAGGAGCAGCTAGATAAGGGTTTTATACACCCAAGGTCATCACCATGGGGAGCCCCTGTGCTCTTCGTAGATACGAAGGATGGAACCCAGAGGATGTGTGTGGATTATAGATCTCTCAACGAGGTGACGATCAAGAATAAGTATCTGCTGCCCCACATATAGGACTTATTTGATCGAATGAAAGGCGCCCAGATTTTTTCTATGATTGATCTTCGGTCAAGATACTTCCAGCTGAAGATTAAACCCTCTAACATACCCAATACGGCTTTTCGAACACGGTATGGTTCGTACGAGTATACCTTCATGTCATTCAGTTTGACGAATGCACCTGCATACATTATGTACCTCATGAATAAGGTTTCATGAAGTACTTGAACATGTTCATAGTGGTTTTCAATGACGATATCATGGTGTATTCATGAAGCGAGGAAGAACATGAGGAACTCTTGAGATTGACATTGCAGAAACTACAGGAGCATCAATTGTATGCCAAGTTAAGCAAGTGTCAATTTTGGCTAAACGAGATATCATTCTTAGGCCACATCATCTCCGAAGGAGGAGTATCGGTTGATCCTGGAAAAGTGAGTGATATTTTTAAGTGAAACCAACTGCAGAATGTGAGGGACATTCACTTGGTTTGGCTGGATATTACCGCCGATTCATCAAGGACTTCTCAAAGATAGCGAAGGCTATGATTGAATTGCTAATAAAAGGGAAGGCATTTCAGTGGACACAAGCTTGTCAAGATAGGTTTGAGGAATCGACAAAGAGATTGACAACAGCACTGGTTTTGGTATTGCCAGATGTAAGCAAGAGTTTTGATATACACTGTGACGCATCAAGACAGAGATTTGGATGTGTGCTTATGTAAGAAGGCCAAGTGGAAGCCTATGCATCAAGGCAACTAAAGAAACATTAGCTGAATTACCCTACGCATGATCGGGAACTCGCAGCCGTGGTACACGCTATGAAGATTTGGAGGCATTACATACTTGGTCACCGATGTGAAACTTATACGGATCACAAAAGCCTCAAGTATATATTCACGCAAAGAGATCTGCATTTGAGGCAACGCCGATGGTTGCAACTCATCAAGTATTATGATGTAGGAATCAACTATCACCAGGGAAAGCTAATGTAGTAGATGATGCTTTCGGCCAAAAGGGAGCATGTAACCAACTCACGGTTCGGGAGATGCCACCCGAGCTACATAAGGAGTTTGAATGGTTACATCTCGGGTTCGTGAATGAGATGGAGGTAATAGACCTAAACCTAACGTTGGAACAAGAGATACGAGATGGCCAATCAGCAGATGAGGAGATAAAGGAAATTAAAGAAAGAGTCCGACACGAGATAGAGAAGGATTTCAAGGAAAATGAGAATGGCACGCTTTGGTCAGGAAAGAGGATTTGTGTGCCTAACGTGAAGCACATCCGCGATGCAATACTAAAGGAGGCACATGATTTGCCCTATTCCATATATCCCGACTGTACAAAGATGTACAAGGACTTAAAAAACTTGATATTGGTGGGATGGCATGAAAAGGGACATAGCTGAATATGTTTCCCTATGTGACGCATGCCATCGAGTGAAGGCCGAGCATCAGAAACACACGGGATTAGTGCAGCCGTTGAAAGTACCGGAGTGGAAGTGAGAAGAAATCAGTATGGATTTCATAGTCGGATTGCCACGTACTCAGTCCTGTTATGACTCTATTTGGGTTATCGTTAACCGATTGACGAAATCAAATCACTTTATTCCTGTTAGGACCAAGTATACCATGGCGCAGGTAGCCCAACTATTTTTGGAGAATGTAGTATATCATCATGGAGTTCCGAAGAGGATAGTTTTGGACCGAGGTTCCCGATTTATCTCTAGGTTCTGGAAGAAACTACATGAAGCCATGGGTACACAGTTCAATTTCAGCTCCGTGTATCACCCACAGACCGACAAACAAACCGAGAGGACGAGTCAGATATTGGAAGACATCTAGAGAGCTTGCGCCTTGAAACATGGGTGTAGTTGGGACAAGAGCTTGTCGTACGCTGAATTCTCGTACAACAATAGTTACCAAGCCAGCCTGAAAATGTCACCTTTTGAGGCATTATACGGTAGACGGCATAGAACACCCCTGTTCTGGAATGAGACGGGAGAAAACCAAGTGTTTAGACCCGAAGTGTAACAGGACACCGAGAAGCAAGTCCAAACAATACGGGAAAACCTGAAGGCCACTCAATCACGTCAAAAGGGATATGCGGACAATAGGCGAAGGAGTCTGACCTTCGAAGTCGGAGACTTCATGTATCTCAAGGTGCCGCCTATCCAAGGCCAACAACGGTTTAACGTCAAAGTCAAGCTAGCACCTCACTACATCAGACCCTTCAAGATTTTGGGCAAATGAGGGGAGGTAGCATACCAACTAGAGATGCCGACACACCTCGCTGACGTACACGACGTGTTCCAGTGTCTCAACTGAAGAAGTGTCTAAGAGTGCCGGAAGAACAAGTACCAATAGACGAGTTAGAACTCTAGGAGGATTTGGCCTATGTGGAACACCCCATCAAAATCCTGGATACGAAGGAAAGAGTCACGAGGAACAAGGTAATCCTTTGGTGCAAGGTAGAATGGAGCCATTATATAGAAGCTGAAGCTCCGTGGGAGCGTGAGGAATACCTCAAGATGGAATTCCCTCATCTTTTCTCCACTCTACCGAATCTTGAGGGAGATATTTATTTTAAGGAGGGTAGGTTTGTAACACCCTCATTTTCATCATTATGCATTGCATCCATTCTCATGTAGATATCACTTAAAAAAGGAAAGGAAATAGGATAAAACCGTGGCCGCACCCCCTTAAATCAAATCCCCCTAGCAACACGTTAGACATAAACTTAGACGTAAACTTAGATATAAACTAATAGGTAAACTTAGAGATAAAACTTAGAGATAAACCTTAGAGATAAACCATGGAGATAAACCTTAGAGATAGATTTAGAGATAAACTTCAGAGATAAAATCTTAGAGATAAAACTCTCTGTCCGCAGCCCTTTTTGGAGATAGATCTTTTGGCTGGCCGCACCTCTTGGAGATAGAGTCCTACCCCTCTAAACCGAGTAGGAGATTGCATCTCTTAGAGATAGATTCATTCTCCTCCTCCAAACCGAGTAGGAGATTTCCCCCCTTATAAATAAAACCCTTCCCCCTGGCCGCCAACCCTACCATAAACATTGTCGCCCCCTTGCTGCCCTTCTGTGCCCCTGCCAGGAGAAAGCCCTTGGGTGCTGCCCTGTTGCCCTACTTGGTAACCGGCCTCTGCCCTGCTTGTCTGCTGCTCTGCTCGCCCAAAGAAAACCCGAGCCGTAGAGAAGAAGAGGAGGAGGAAGACAGGCAGGAGTCGTCGTTCTTCAACATTGCTGCCATCGTCTCCAACCCTGTTGCATCACATTCCAAGACAAGGAGCTACTGCACCTAAGTAGATCGTGCTCCGGTCTATGTTTTGACGGTATAATTGATCTACTACCCGAGCTAGGATCATAGCCACGTCCAATCTGATTTCCATCATCACTTACCTTCATAAAACCCCAGTTAACCTACCCAAAACTCGTATGGACATATGCAAACTAGGTACTTTAGGTTGCATTATAGGATTTTCATGTATCCATATCATCACATCTTGAGTAAAATGTGTGCATTGTATTGATTAGTGTATTGCTTTGCATGTACATGATCGTTAGTAGAAGGACATGCTCAAGAGGCCATCTACGAGGACCTCCAGCAACGAAACTTTGAAGAGCTCGAGCAGCACAACCCGTGGGACCAAGGCAAGTGCACCTTGACCATGTTGATCCTTTGTTTTTAAAATTTTTTTCTTGCAAAAACTGCATGCTTGTGTCAATATGATGGGAAACCCTTTAGTAGGAGTTTACTAGCATTGTTTGGTACCCTTGTCGTCGCGAACTTGTCAAGTCGGGTATGTGTCATTTTCTCTTTTGCACCACAATGCTTACGGGATTACAGGAAACTAAAATAAACTTGCTAACTACTGCATTCACCAACATTAAAGATGAAGAGAAAATGATGATGTTTGAGAAGCATGGAACTCGGTTGATCTAGGCAAGCTTGGCTCGTGGTTATGTTGAATGAGATGGTGGTTTGCTTGCCTTAGCTCTAAGGACCAGTTCATGCGAGAATATGCCAGGAAAATAGTGCCACCATAAGACCAAATATGGGTGCGTCTTAACTGACTAATTAGGTACATTGCTAGTTTGTTATGGACCATTGGATGGAGCCGGGAATGGGTGTCGAGGAGGACTGCCCTGGTAACTAAATGGCACACGAGGGGGCCTGTGGGTGGGAGAATGGAGATTCGAGCCTGCTGGTGAAACCTGAGTGGGTCTGTACGTTCTAGTAGCCCCTTTGTAAAGGATATTTTGTGATCTCTTGGCCATACACCGACGATTGTGTAGTGGCATAATGGAGGTTTTCTCTAGTCGCCGACGAGTGACGAAATCACGAACTTGTGGGTAAAGTGGTGCCACCTATGTAGATTGTAAACCTATCATAATAGATGTGCTTTCGGTTACAAACACCTGGCCAACTTCCATGATTAGAGGCAAAATTTGGATGGATATTCGGGTATGGTTATGGCAATGTCATTGGGGACTGGTTTTGTGACTGGTTTGGTTATGATTATGAGATTAGATTCGCTTATGTGGTTATCTTTTGATCATGAGCAATTGTGAATATGAGATGAGCTTGAGAATGATTATTGGCTGGTTAAACTTGATGAATGATGAAGTATGATGGTATGATGAATTACTTGGTTAATATGGGATTTGACTCACCTAGACATTGTAGGTTGTTTCTCTTGTTATTGTGAAATAAAACATGCTTCCTGCAATGAACCTTTGTTTCCAACCTTGTTTTAAGGTACATGTTATACTTTCCCATACTTGTTGAGTACGACATGTACTCACCCTTGCATTTCCCACAAATATATCAGCTACAAGAGAAGAATACTTCGAGTAGCATGTGGAGCACTAGGCATGCACACTACCCCCAACTGCCTGTAGAGTCAAAGTTGGAGCCCAACAGTCTTTAGTTTTATTTCTGCTACTGTTTAGAGTTTTCTGCTGCATGATACTCATGATTGAGACATTGAGCTATTGTAATAAAGCACTTACGTACTATTTGTAACGTGGATTAAGTTCTGAATTCAGTTTGTGATGGATCTGTGTATGTGTGATGAACATCCAGGACACACATACGCATCACTTGGTTCATTTTCAGAACCGGGTGTCACATAAAAATCCACTTGTAGGCGAGTTTCTTTATGAAATCCTTACCTTCCTATGTCTATTTTAATAGCATGTAGAGTTTCATGTTAAAGTAAGACAGATAAGTCTTGATGAGTCTTTGTGCTCACGGTTGCTATATAAGTGTTGCTACAGGTGAGTGGCCGTAGGAGGCCTCATACAAGGAAGGGTTCGGGATGGAAGCCACACCCCCTTTGGGGTATACGGCTGAATGGAAACCCTGCACGTCATCATGAGTCGTTGGTGCTGCTAGTGTGGACCGTCCACGGACTGGATGGGTTCATTCTTTAGCTTAGATTAGGCTTGAGACCGTAAGTGAGAATAAGACTTCCGATGTAGATATTTTGTTATAATATATTTTCACACTTGACTATGTAATAAAACTCGTGTTATGTAATATGATGCCCTTTGAGTAGGGACGGTAATGGGTCGGGTTTAGGTTCGGGTCAGGTGGAACAGAAATCCGCCCAAAACAAAAGAGGTTGCAGGTGAAATTGGAGACCCCCACCCGTGGATGAGAATTCACACCCGCATCCGTCGGGTTTCGGGCGGGTTTCGAGTGCCCGCCGAGTTTGATTTTTTTATAAACATACTACAACGTTTAATAAATAAGTCTAAAAACTAGTTCATTTTGAATGGTAATGCGTCAAAAAATATTAAGTTGATTGTAAAGATTGTAAATATAGTTTGTGATAACTAAGATAAAATAATTTAATTGTAGAAAACAATCAAATTTGATTTTAAAATTATAAACATAAATTATTTCGGGTATCCATCGGGTACACAGGGTGCAAAATAAAATCCGCACCCCCGAAAAGTCAGATCAGGCGCAGATTAGATCCGCAGGTGGGATTGCCATCTAGTGTGTTGTTGGGTGTCGCATCATACGACACCACCTAGTGCGATTCCTGGATGTCAGGACACCCGGGTCGCGTCTGTAAGCTTCAAAATTTTTATGAATGTAGCCACAAATAGGATATTAATGATAGCTAAACAAGTGATCAGACATACGCAGACTTCTTTTTTACCAGGTCACATTATCATGGAAGGGTTTATCATACTGCACGAAACAATTCATGAGTTGCATAGGGAAAAGAATGGAGTAGTCTTTAAGATTGATTTCTAGAAAGTGTATGACCATGTTAATTGGAAGTTTACAAATGAAAGGATTCACATCAATACGGTGTCATTGGATGGATGTGTTTATTCAAGGAGGACATGTTGGAATTAAAATTAATGAACAGTTGACCAAAAATTTTATAACAAAGAAAGGCCTTAGACAAGAAGACACTCTAATCTCCGGTATTGTTCAATATAGTGGTTGATATGGTAGCCATACTAATAAACAGAGCAAAGAAGATAGCTCCTATAGCAAGGGTTGTACTACATTTTGTAGAAAATGGTTTGTCAATTTTACAATATGCAGACAAAATGATTATTTTTATGGATCACAATCCAGAGCTAGGCAAGAATCTAAAGGTACTTTTAGCCAGGCACGCGAACCCAGCCTGCGTGGTTGTCATGTGGCTGGGCACACCATCAGGCGTGCCCTCGTTGCAGCACAGTCAGCGCCATGCACGTTTACCTCAGGCCCACAATTCTGTAGGCTCGGTCCATATAGCAGACTCAAAGCACACACACCACGTCCCTGGCTCACCGCACCTGTCTGTTATCCACTGTACGAAATCTGCTAGAGCCATTCACATAGGGTACAGAAAAGTAAAAATTGTTTCCCAACATACAAAAATTTCAGAAAAACCTAAAAATAGTAAATTTAATGGCCTAAGAACAAGATAGATGCCTTATTTAGCCCAACCATATTATAGAAATTACAAAATTAAATAAAGCCTTCCAAAATTGATTTAATTAATCCCCAAATTAGAAAATAAATTTCCCATATAAGCTCCAAAATAGTTAATTTTTTCACCAAAAATTATCTGAAAAATCTCATTTCTTATTATTGGAGTTCTATTTGAATTTTTTGGAGATTTTTTGAGCTACTTATTAGCCAGTCACGTACTATGATATTCGAAGAATTCGAGTAAGAATCCGAGGACCGGATCAAATACTAGCTAATAGAGTGCAATTCCTTGATATTCACGTGAATTACTTGATATCAAGAAAAGTGTCTGGTTATCATTGTCAATACATGATACCGACCTTGGCTACCATGCCCCCTACTTGACTTTAATAACATCCTGTTTGTTAGCTTAACAATTCTGTCACTACACTATATCAGTTATAGGAGGACCTCCTTGCTACTAGAATGTTTAGGGCCCCATGATGTTAGGATCGCCACACACATCACAATTATGATTTTTGAAAAGTGTGAAAACTTGTTTGGTGCACTACAGGAAAAAGACAAATTTACGACGGGCAAAGTTATTAACGAGGTACCCTCGTTAATTAAAATGTTCACGAAGGTGTCCAACGGCCGTCGTAAACAAGCACATTATTCATGACGGTTGACCTAGATCGTCATAAATAAGCACACTATTTGCGACGGTAGGCCTTGACCTTCATCAATAAGTTCCTTATTTACGACAGGCCCAGTTCCCGTCGTAAATAATAACTTATTTACGACGGCCAGAGACCTGGCCGTCGTAAATAAGGGGTATATACCAGCCCGGGCCGAGGTCAGCGCGGGCATTCACGCCCGCGCCGACCCCGATAGTTCCACCGCCGCCGCCTCGTCCTCCCCGGCCCGCGCGTCCCCGGCCCCCCGCGCCCCGGCCGGCCACCCATCGCCGGCTCCATCCCGACCCGGCGCCGCACCGCCCCTCCACGCCCCAACTGGCCACCGGCCGCCGGCTCGCCCCGACCCGGTGTCGCCCCGCCCCGACCCGGTCGGCCCCGACCGCCCCGCCGCAGACCCGGCGCCGCCCCGCCCCGACCCAAGGTTTTTTTTAAATAGTTTTAATAATTAACTTAGTTTAGTTTAGTTTACTAGTTATAGACCCGAGTAAACAAGTAGGATGAGTTACTAGCAGCTAGTGATAGGGAAGTGGGATGTTAATGTATCGTTAAAGCGAAGTAGGTTAAAGTGATATCATGTGCTTTGTTGTAGTCCATCTCACTACAAAAAACCTAACACATTACGGCAGCCATGTTATTTACGACGGCTAGCCGTCATAAGTAAATTAACTTACGATGGTCGCTGCGGGCCGTCAGCCCACAGCGACCATCGTAAGTTACTTTACTTATGACGGCTAGCCGAATGGCCATCGTAAGTTACGGGCCCGTCGCCGTAACCCTAAGCCGCCGTAAGTTTCAGAACCGTCGTGAACTAAGTGTAACTTACGACGGCCATAACCTAAGCCACCGTAAGTTACATGGCCGTTGTAAGTAAAAGGTTTTAACCGCCGCCTCAGCCCGGCTCAGGCTCATTCAGCCCGAGCCCGCGCCGCCGCCAGCGAACACGCCCCCGCCATGCGCCTCCCTAGCGTCGCCGCCGCCCGCGCCTCCGCTGTGTGCCTCCCCGCCGCCTGGTGCCGCCGCCCCGCGCTCCCTCGGCCGCCCTGCCGCCCCTGCGTACCTCCCCATGCCGCCTCGGCGCCTCCGCTCCACGCTCCCACGCCGAGCCGCCTCCCCTCGCCACGTGAGCTCCGCCGCCGCTGCTCGACGCCAAGCCCGCCCTGCTTCGCCGCCACTTCGAGGTACGTTTTATTTAGTAATTAATTTAGTTCATTTTGTTTGTTTAATAATTAATTTAGTTTATTTAGTTCATTTAGTAATTAAGTTAGTTTGTTTTGTAATTAATTTAGTATATTTAGTTCATTTAATAATTAACTTAGTTTATTTAGTAAGTAATTTAGTTCATTTATTTCATTTAGTAATTAATATAGTTAATTTAGTAAGTAATTTGGTTCATTTAGTAATTAATTTAATTCATTAAGTTCATTTAGCTCTTAATTTAGTTTTTATTAATTAGTTTAGTTAATGATTTAACTTATTACTTAATTTGGGTTTAGTTAAATATTAAGTTATTTTAGTATTTCTTTTAAAATTTTGAGTTAGTTGATTATTAAGTTAGAAAATTTTAGTTTAATTTGATTGCTTGAGTGTAGAATATTGATATATAAATAATATACAGGTTTCGGGCCGGCTCTGCCTGGCATAGCCCATATATGGCCCGACACGGCCTATTTAAAGGTCAATGACCATGGCCATGGCCGCCGCCAAGAAAACTGTCGAGAATCGTGTGGTTTTCGATCAAGAAGCGCCGTTGATGCCATGGCCATGGCCGGCGCCGCCATAGCCAACTAATTTAGCGCTTCTTAGCTTTCTGCGAAGTCAAACGATCATGTCCCAAGATTTAAATGTTTACATTTTTTCCATTCATTTAAATTGTTCATGCGGATTAATCAATTTTTTTGTTTTCTTAAATCTCGTGGTCCAGACGTTGTTGTAGGCCCGCACCTAGACAATCAACGAGTACAACAAGCGGCATCAGCAGCAAAAGCAAGGGGGTGCGTTTAGGAAGGACTCCGACACGTACTTGACCGAGGAGCAGCACGCGGAGGTAAGTTATTATTGTTAACTATTTCCAATAATTACTTATGTTAATAATATTGATGAAATATTAAATATGTGCAGGTTAGTATTAGCTGGTTAGATAGCCATCCCGACGGGTACCGAGCTCTTTATCAGTACTGGGCTAGCCAGGACTTCATCAGTAAGTCCACGAGGGCTCGAGCCTGCAGAAGGACAGACGGTCAACACAACTACGGTGGTGATGGCTACGTACGTGTGGCTACACGCATGGTAAGTATATTTTAAGTTAGTTCATGTGTTGATAATATATTTCTTCAACTAACACGTATCTACCGGAGCGAGAGACCGGTCAGGAGCCGACAGCGACCGAGGTTTGGAAGAGAGGTCACAGGGGAAGTGACCCTTCCCAGCTTAGGTAGTGTAGTCAGGTCGTGGCAGACCAACTGGTAAGTTTTCAAAATTCATCAATTTAGTTATAAGTAATACTAGTAATGACACGCTTGCATCATTTTTTGTTTTTAACGAAAAGTACACGCAGAAGGTGAAGAAGATTCACGGTAAAGGCTACGATTGGGAAAACGCGCCAATCGAGCCTAGAACCGTGTACGCAAGCGGCGGCGGGAAGGCCCATTGACGGTGAGCTGGTCAACTATTTTATTTTTTTAAACTTCCTTCTTCTACTTATTATTTTTTTATCTTCCGTAGGTTTGCCATTTTCGATGGAGTTGTCGACTCGAGGACGGCGCGGCCTTCGAGAGGCACTCTATCGACGGAGGCTTCATCCGTTGGGCCGTCAAGTGGTCGTCTCGCGCAGAGGGACTTGGAGTTCCGTGCCATGGAGGATAGGCTTGCGCGGACCCAAGAGGAGCTCGACAGGACGAGGGCCATCCAGGAGTACCAGGCCAACGCGCTCGCCCGCCCTATCTATCTACGCGCTGGCAGGTAGGGGCAATGGATCAGATGCAGGCAGCGGTGGAGGAAAGTAATTTAAATTACTATATTTCAAATTTTTATCATTTTAGTAATATCCATGTGTTCTAATATGTTGTAATGACAGGCCTTAGCTCGACAGAGTGGCCAGGAGCTCGTGTTTCCTTTGTGGCCGCAACCGCCACAGGCGCCCTCATCACAGCCGCCCCCAGCACAGGTACCCCCGGCACTGTATAAATCTTTAATACTATTTAATACAGTGAGGGAGATAAAGAGATAGAGAGAGGGGCGGAGAGATAGTGAATGATATCGAGGGATGGGGAGAGGGCGAGAGAGCGGGGGGGAGAGAGGGGGGAGAGAGAGAAAGAGAGAGAGAGTGAAAGAGGGGAGAGAGGGGGGAGAGATAGTGAAAGAGAGAGAGAGAGGGATGGGGAGAGGGTGAAAGAGGAGTAGAGAGAGTGAAATAGAGAGAGAAGGGAGAGGGGGATGTGGGAGAGGGACAACAAGAGAGAGAGAGTGAAACAGGAGTATTGAGAGTGAAAGAGGGAGAGAATGACGGAGAGGGGGATGGGGAGAGGGACAACGAGAGTGAGAGAGAGAAGGGAGAGGAGGATGGGGAGAGGGACAACGAGAGCGAGAGAGAGAGAGTGAAAGAGGAGTACTAAGAGTGAAAGAGAGAGAGAGAATGAAGGAGGGAGAGGAAAAGAGAGAAATAGACATATCTAACTTTTATTTACTTTGCAGGGTTCACCGACAAGGCGCGCACTCCATCTCCATAGCTACCGGCACCGGGAGGGACGCGCGAAGACGACATTCACGGCTCCGGAGGTAGTCGTGAGCGGAGTGTGTAGCTGTTATGTGTTTTTAGATTTCTTTGGACTTTATGAATGATCCGTCGATTGCGTATTGTATTGTTTGTTTGTGTAAATAACTGTGTGATTTATCTCGGTTGGCAACTGTGTGCCACGGCATCTAGTTTATGTTTTTTTAAAATATAAAACCATAACTTACGACGGCCTGTATATAGGCCGTCGTAAGTAAGCCCAACTAAGGACGACCTGGGCCCTGGCCATCGTAAGTAACATGGTCACTTAGGCTGGGTTTAGGCTGTCGTAAGTGGTACGACCCAGCCCACCACGTGGCCTAGACGGTTAAATACAACGGCTACGGGCCACCGGCCGTCGTAAGTTACTTAACTTACGACCAAGTCCTGACGACGGCTAGAAACTGTCATAATTAAGCGCAAACCATCGTAATTAAGCTAATTATGATGGTTTGGATCTTACTTACGACGGTTTTGGCCGTCGTAAGTGAGTCGTATTGCTATAGTGTGTGTCATGGATTTGATTGAAGCTCACGTAAGTAATATATGTTGAAGCGAGGTACATTGGAAGTGATGTCATGTGCTTTGGTGTAGTCTACCTGTAATGGATTTGATTGAAAGCTCGCCTCTGTAATATAATGAGCGATTTGTTTAACCTCAACATAGTGCCTTGTCCATATGACCACATGCCGTATTATGGGCAAGACCCATTTTACCTTCTTGGTGGCTACTAGATGAGCCATCTAGTGGATAGTAGTGGCAGGAAAGACCACAAGAAGACATGGGTAGTAACTACCCCCGTATAGCTTCAAGTTGCGTTCCTAGCTAGATAGAATTGTGGGGTCTTAGAGAAGCTATGTTGAGCGTTATGCTACTCCTGTACTAAGGGTGCATAGCCTATTGATAAGGCATACAACCTCTAAGAGTGTTAATTTATCTGAATTGTCATGGTCACAGTTATTGACATACTACGGTCTTGTTCTCTTAGTGATTTTGCTATAGCCCTTTCCTTGACATGTGAGCCGGTAGTGGTTGTCGTATTTTGAACGAATTGGCTAGATATCCGAGTCCGTAGAACCGTGTGTCCGAAGGCTCACCGAACAGGAAACTGGAAGGATTGATTGAATCTCTCTCATGGTCCACCAACTAAAATATTAACTTCAATTTTCTCTTCCCTAATTACTTTCAAATTTCTTTATAAAGGAAGCCCTTGCATCAAAATGCTATTTGCAAACTGAGCCATAATGCATGAACTATCTCTTAAGTAGTGTTGGGGTTTGCCAGATACTTTACATACTCACCCTTGATTCATGTGGACCTCCAGGAGAAGAACAATTTGAAGAGTGAGTGGATGATACTTCGGCTTTTGCCCTATGATCAAGTCTACCGGGCATGGCGCAAGCACTTTCTGTTGTTCTCTGTTTTTGATGTAGCCTTATTTAGCTACCTTGATATGTAATTAACAAAAGGCATGCTTGTAACACATATATAGTATTGTAATAAATACATATTATGTGGGGCATATTAAATTATCTATGTACATGATCCATGAATTAGCACGGAAGCACAACAGACTCTGGAGGAGGGACGCGTTCACGCAAGCAAATAAATCAAATGGGCTTGCAGTATGCTAGAAACCAGCTAAATAAAGGGATGTTAAATCTATCATATTTTAGCTTGACTAGTCAAGGGACTTATGATGGAACGAACAATGTTGCCGAGAAAACAGTTTTGTATTTTGTAACAGTATATGTGAATCGAGTACAGCGTATTGGTCCCATGTTACAGTTAAATGACAGTGTGCACATATAGTAATACATCTCACAAATACGATTAAGATTTACGCTGCATTGAGAACATATAATGCTACACTACACTCTATCTCCTGCCTGCTCTGTCTCAAATGAATGAGGCACGACTCCAGTTTTCTGCTGCTGAACAATGTAAAGCGACCACACTGCACATCTCTATCTCCATACATGCCAGCATGCGACCCAATAAACACCCTGAGCTATGATCTCTGGACCTCCCAGATATAATTGTAATTTCACGTGCTGATCCATTGCATGGCGATGAACATTAGAAGATATCCTGCTAGTCCCACGTGGCAAGATATGGCCGAAAGAGCCAGGTAGTTCCGCGAAGTTACCTCATTGCAGCCACATACGTATGTCTAAATAAATAGGGGCGCTGCGTGCATACCATGCATGCAAAGGAGCTGGGCATGTTGGTGCTGCATGACAGAATCTCAGAAAGCCCCAATTATTTGATCAGGACATTTTCTCAAATAGTGGCCTTCCTTCTTTTAACTGGACTAGTCATGGACCGGTACAGATAAGAGCAACAGAAAACCACAACAGAAAAAGAAGATCCAACCAAACTGCTGCTAATCATTATCATCTGCTTTGGCCGTGACGGAACACGAATTGAAGATGGTGGTCGTTATCTCATTCGGCATGCAGTGCGCTCTTACTAGGGCGCCAAGGACCAGGTGATCTCAGTGCATGGCTCCATCTGTCGGTATACGTGGGCCACATGTGCATGAGAACCAAACGTGGCCCTTCCAAAAGCCACAACGATTTCCATGGGCGGTCTGAGACCGCGTAAGCTGTGACATCATTCATGCAAAAATATTATTGTTTACATTTTTTCTGTTGCTAATTGCTCGATGTTGATTGCGGGACGTAGGAAGGCTACTTGGTGTCTTGGTAGCTTCCAGAGTTGCAACGTGGAAATATCACATGGAACGTATATATTGCTCTAGTTACATGTAACTACAAACTCATTTCGGCCACAAATTGTGTCGGCTAAAAGTTGCTTGTAAAAAGTTAAAAACGAAGTCCAGAAGACTATAGCAATTATATACTTGGATTCCGGGTGAGGACTATGCTTGGGATCGCAGAAGCTTGAGGAAACCACTATTTTATTAGTTTTCTGTTATGCTAGTTGTTAGGTGTCAGCGTTCGGATTGCCGCGTATTCGTACTCGAGTTGGCTTAACTAAGAACACAAAAGAATTATATTGGTTTGGGCAAGACGCCCTACGTCCAGTCTAGGATGTCTCGTTGTTCTTTCTAAAAAATGGAGGTGGTTCATTTACAAGTGTGAGGGCCTGTCCCTAATGGATCACCCGACTCTTACTTTTATACTCCTCTCATATCCCCTCGTATTACAGATGGAGTGGAGGTAGTGGGTACAGGGACGGATTGTTCCGTCTTACGTCGGACAGGGCACTTGATGGAGTTGCCATATCCGTAGCTTGCCACCGCGCCTGCTCCCGTCTTGTCATTTGGGTAGACCATACCGAAGCGCACGCACGCCCCGCATACTACTCCTCTTTGATTCCATCGGAAGTGACGGGTTTTCAATGCGGTTTCCAAGGAAGGCACTCGAGTGCCTTCTCGCTTGATCCAGAGGGCGTATGCTCCGCATTGAAGGCTACCTGCCTCTCGCCTATACGAGGTCGGGCTAGGGCCTTCTCTCCGGGATCTTCCCTTCACCCGAGCCTTGAGGGCGAGGCTCACTGCTCACCCCAGAGGTCGGGGCCAGGATTCCTATACTTATCGCTCCGTCTTCTTCCGAGCTCACGCTCGGGTTTGCTCCTTCGTCGCCCCTCGCGGGTGTTGGGAGCAAAAAATGGTTCTGATGTATTGCAGGTATGAGAAGCCGAGAAACCAAGTGAAGAGGGCTTTTTGTATCAAGAATTCAAGATGCAGAAGTCTTCGGTAAAGGAACCTATCCGAGACTGGAGGATCACCTTTGGGAAGTGTTTTTACCTTGGAAACTCAAGATACAAGCGCATGGGTGGAAGTTCAACCCGAGAAAACTGAGTTACCTTGCGACCGCATGATAAATAAGCTAAGCCGCAAGATACAAAGCCGAACAAACTTAGGCATTCTCGGTAGAACTAAAAACATTGTAAATATTAGATTGTGTCGTGTCAAGTGTTTTAAAAGGTTTTGCAAGATAGTCGGTCGTGCCTTAGAGATAGATTGAGTCTAGTTTAAACTTAGGAGATCGGATCTCACAGTTTGTATTGAGTCTATAAAAACATAGCTCTCTACCGAAGGAAAAACACGACACATCAACTCAATATAATAAGTTTTCGTTCATCTACTTTGTTTTTCTTATGTTCCGTAATTCGTAGCCTAGTTCGTAGCCTCTTTATTGCTTTGCCGAAGAAAGCATCCGTCCCTCTCCACGTAAGTGAGACTTATCACGTTCCTGATCTTAGGAACCTCGTTTAACTCAGTTTCGGTGGGCTAACACCGAAATCTACCGAAGTACAGGTGAGTTGGATCATCTGTTGGCGACTCCAAGCGACTTCGACTCCCTGTTCCACAAACAGAATTGGCGACTGCGCTGCAGAGAGACGTTATTCGCATCGACCAAACACATCTACTATGTGATCGACACGATCTTGTACCGATCGCAACCAGGAAGAGCATGGCCGACGCCTCCAGGAGAAAGGCCAATGGCAGAGCCGTAGACGTGGGCAACGTCATCGACGTCTAGCTCGAGGATCTTTAGCAGGAGGAACGTGAACGCATCCAGGAAGATCTAGAGCAGGAGATCCGGGAGGAGAAGATGGCGGGACTTTAAGCCATTGCTTGCTTCCACAAGATGTGAGGAGGCGTCATCCAGAAGGCCGACAAACGCGAAGAAACAGCTCGCAAGGTAAATGCACTGATTTCACTCGAAGAACTCGTGCAACCTGTAGATGTATCGATCATCGTGAAGTACAACACCAATCTAAAGCAGATGGCATCGTCAGTAGTAGACAAACTCGAAAACTCGTTCCACACGTTCAAATCCGACGTAGAACACATGATAGATTTGAACCTTCACCGGTAGATCCGATCTACCATGCAGCAAGTGCAAGACGAGGCACTAGGCAAACATGTAGAAGCTAACGCGAGCAGTACAGCATGGCATGCAGCCAGCGCGCCATCACCATGCATGCCAGCAACATACACGCAACCAGGCAGCCTACCATGAACATGAAGCAGCCATACTACCAAATGGTGGCATATGGACCTGCCGTTCCACCCACATGGAGTGGTGTACCGCTCGGGCCAGTACTAGCGCGTACTTTCCTCCAATACCTCCACAAGTTGCACCTTGTAACTTGCTTGAGCCTCCCATGCCACAGAACCATGCACCACATGAAGAGCTTAGCGAACAAGTGACTATAACGCTTAGAGAGCTTGGGGTGGCAATCAGAACAACGATTATAAACTACCGAAAGCCTTATCCCTACCACTATGATAATGTCCCGTATCCCAGAGGCTTTTGGATGCTGGATTTCACTAATTTTAGTGGGGAGGACTCTAAAACTACTCGAGAACACGCAGGCCATTTCTTGATCCAATTCAACGATGTAGGAATCACTGATGTACACCGGATCAGATTGTTCCCCTTGTCCCTAACCGGCATGGCCTTTAGTTGGTTCTCTTCACTAGCTCCAAATTCTGTCATAACTTGGCCGTGTCTAGAACAAAAATTTTTATGAATACTTCTTAACTGGCGAAATAGAGCTAAGGTTGTTCCATCTAACCGCGGTAAGGCAGAGACATAATGAACTTGTAGCTTAATACATCAGACTATTTAGGGAAATAAGAAACAAATGTTTTAGCTCAACCATAGGGGGAAAAGATTTAGCCGATCTAGTGTTTGCAGAGCTTCAACCTTATCTTAAGGAGAAGATGAATGACGTCGAATTAGGGGATGTTAACCAGGTCTTGCAACGAGCTGTGGCACATGAGAACCGAGCTACAGAGGCTAAGGCACACAGCCGATTCAAAGAAATCAACCACAGGGACCGGGAGAAGAAACACATCAACCAACTCGCGGAAGACTCGGCGAGTGATGAGGATATGGAAGTTTGTGTAGCCAACAAAAGATATTGTAAGTGTCATGACTCTTATTCTCATTCGACTAATGAATGTAAATTCTAAAGTAGGCAGGTACAATCAGCTCTAAACGATGGTCGGTTGACACATAGCCACCGAATGAAGCTGGACACAGATCCTTTCCCTGTCAACATGGTTAACCTTTAAGGAAAGAAGATCCTTGTGAGGACCGATCAGGCATCGAAAACCAAAGGAAATAACATGCTCGTGTCTGAGGATCTGCGAAAGAAGATAATCAAACCTCAGAACCCGAGGTCGGCATATGGAAGCTCAATGAGCCAAGAAAGACGACCCAATTCAAGCCAACTTCAGAGTATTTGATCACCATATACATCAGGAAGAGGCAGGCAAGAAGTGTCTTTCACAGACTAAAAGACTGCAAGTGTGACGGGTCGAAGATCTTCACTAACCAAAGCTTGGGAAGCACTCTCGGGAAAACCGGGCTCGGGAGGCCTCGGCACCTTGAGAATCTGGTGATTTTCCAAGGTAAATCGGCTTCCCAAGAGGCTCGGGGGGCACGACCCGGAGATCAGCATTACCTCGGAAAATTGGTGGATTTCCAAAGGTAAAATGCCCTCCCGAGCGGCTCGGGTACCTCGGGTGCGAGAGCATCGCCCTGGTAAGTGAGGAATGCTACAACATGGAAAGCGAAGCAAAAACAACAGGAAAATGCTGATTCCTCAAGCCAACCTCAGACACACGCCGGGAAGACCCAGGCCAAAGGAAACATGAGCTCGGGACACCAAGTACTGATGATTGGGTCAGTGCCTTGCGTGATCCAAGATAATCTGGCCCCTAGCAACTCGGGGGATGAAGGCCAGTTTACAAAGCAATGTTTGGGTAAACGGCCCGAGGTTGACAGCTCCAACGTGAAGATGGTTGTTGGTCCATGCAAGGCCGAGAGACCAAAGGTCGACCCGACCGAGACCTCCTAGCAAATGCTCTCGGCTGGTGTCGCCGGAAGGAAGAATCATTGTTGGAACAGGCATCACACCAGCACCCAAGCACAAGATAAAGGGCTGGTTGAACATGCACGACAACAACAATCCAAGACATCAACTCGCCAGTCCAAAGCAACTCCAAGATGGCTCAGCAGGTATGATGTGAAGCCAGAGGGGATGAAACTAGACAAGATCAAGACAGTGGCTCCGGAAACAAAGCCAGAACCCCAATGGTGTCCCACAAGGCTCAACAAGAGATAAAAGAGGCGTGTCCAAACTGAGGGATCTGAAGCTTGCTGAGAAGAGGAAGGAGGGGAAGAGGGATCGTTGGTTCAACCAAGCACGACCAATGATCACCAAGTAGACCTGGAAGGAGAAGAGGATTGCCCGGGAGAAAGCTGGAGATGATGAGAAAGAAGAAAACCCCACGGGCAAGGATGAAAGCCAAGTTGAGGTAAAATGGTGTTCCATTTACCATCTGAATTCTGTCTTCCGGAAGTTGAGATGGCCGAGCTCGATCTAGGAGCTAAGAACATGGTTTTTGAGAAACCAGAGCAGCTTGGAAAGCACAAGAAGCCCTTGTACATTCAAGGACATGACAATGGAACACGAGTTGGAAGGATGTTGGTTGATGGAGAAGCAAGGGTTAACATAATGCCCATATCTACGTTTGAAAATCTTGGATTCCAAGAGGGCGACCTCATCAACACCAACACGACCTTGAGTGGGTTTGCTAGAGACCCAACCAAAGCCCAAGGAATACTATCTATGGAGCTCACGGTTGGAAGAAAGACACTACCCACAACATTCTTCGTTGTCAACATGAGGAGTACGTACAACTTGCTCCTTGGACGAGATTGGATTCATGCCAATGGGTGTGTTCCATCCACACTTCACCAATATCTTGTCCAATGGGTTGATGACGAGGTAGAAGTAGTTGAAGCTGGTAATTCGTCTTGCATAGCAATGGCTGAGTCATCTGATCTTCAACATGAGGATATTAGATGTCGTCGGGACTTAACCGACTAAGACTTTGTGAGCTAGGAAGGGACGGGTTTGTGCCCGTATGTGTAAAGCTGACTGACTTCACTCGGCTCAGTAATGTAACTTGAAAATGTAAGATAAAAGAGGTCATTTACTTGGTTGTAGGAGATAACTGAGCAGTATCGTTTAGGAGGGAACTATATCGGCGAGTTAGTAGTGGGCTTTGACGACTTAGGGGAGCTCGAGCAAGGGATTTCCTCGGTGGACGAACTAGAGGAGAAACCTCTAGGATGGATCCGCACATCGGCCAACCTTCATCAACAAAAAATTTGGATGCTCCCAAAAGCAAGAGGTAAGCCAGTTACTTAAAGAATATATAGATGGTTTTGCATGGGCATACACCGAGATGCCAAGACTTAGCCAAGAACTCGTAGAACACAAGCTGCCAATCAAGCCAGACTTTAGACCTCACAAGCAACCGTTCAGACGATTCAACGCGGCCATCCACAACAAGATCAAGGAAGAAGTGAATCGTCTACTCCAAGCTAAGTTCTTTCGTCCATGCAGGTATGCCGAATGGATGTCAAACATAGTCCCGGTAGAGAATAAAAAACACTAGAAAGTTAAGGATATGCATAGACTTCCAAGACCTCAACCGGGCTACATCCAAGGATGAGTACCCCATGACCATTGCCGACGTGTTGATCAACAATGCCTCGAAACAAAGGGTGATCAGCTTCTTGAACAGCAATGCGGGGTACAATCAGATTTTCATGGTAGAGGAGGACACGTCGAAGATAGCATTTTGTTGCCCCAGGTTTGTTGGTTTGTTTGAATGGGTTTTCATGACTTTCAGGTTGAAGAACACCGATGCAACATATCAGAGGGCTATGAGTCTGATATTCCACGACATGTTGGGAGATATTGTTGAGGTGTATATTGATGAATCTTATGGTGAAGTCAGCTGGATTCCAAGGGCATATGGCCGACTTGAGGATGCCCTTTGAGAGGATGAGAAGATATACTCTTAAGATGAACCCTCTCAAATGTGCGTTTGGAGTGTCGGATGGATGTTTTCTTGGGTTTTATCATGCATGAACACGACATAGAGGTCGACCCTAAGAAAGTCGAAGCTATCAGAAGGATAGGGGAGCCGACATGCAAGAAAGACGTGCAAAGTTTGCAGTGAACCTTCTATTTGCTGGATAAGGTCAATTACCTTAGAAGGTTCACTGCAAACTTTGATGGAAAGATAGGAACATTCATGCCACTCTTGAAACTCAAGCACAAGCAGGAGTTTACTTTGTGTGACGGACCGAAATCTGCTTGCCCAGGATCTCAGAGGGTGGTGTCGCACGATGCCACACACACATCATAAGGCAAACAATGTATTACATAGAAAAACAAACTAAATATGTACAAAGTAGTACAAGTCTTCAGTTTACATTGAAACACAGAGTCAACAACTGCGGAAGCTTAATTTTTACAACTCACGCCCAGCTCACTAGCAAAAGTCGGTTGTCCAGCCCTATGGACAACCCACACTAGCTCCACTCCTCGCCTCAGCGCAGCGTGTACGGTTCCCACTCAGCCGTGGTCCCCGACGGAGGGTAGCCCTCGCCGGTGGACTCATACCCCGAGTCGTGGGGTAATACTCACCTGCAAACACTCAATAGCAGCAACCGTGAGCACGATGGCTCAGCAAGTCTTAACCGACTCACCTATAAATGAAACTACATGCAGTTCATAACCAACATGGGGTGGCACATTGCAGCAAAGGACACACCTACAAGTTCATCCTTGATTCATCTTTTAGCCACAAGTTAACAGTTCATGAATCTTAAATTTAGTAAGCGATATTTGGTTGCATACATGTAGCAATACAATTTATACATATCAGCAGAATTGAATCATAATATGCCATAATTTATCTACGTCACGACGCAGTGAACAAGCGGTACTCATAACCGTGAGGGATGGCGAATCGACCCGATATACACCTACAGGGATACCCGAATAGCACGTCACATACGCCCACCCGTGGAGCTGCACAGCACGCTCACTTGATGTTGTACGGGACAACCTTTCACCAACAGCCCAAACGTCGAACCGGTCGCACCCAAACGGACAGGAGGTTACCTACACGGAGCATCTTTCTATGCCCATTAGCGGATTTACACCTTGCTGCCCATAACCTATACCTATAAATCGGTGCGTTATGCCTCGACGCCCAGAGGTATAGGTTACATCGGTTTATCGGGGCCCATATACCCGATATGCCTTCGGTACGTTCAAAACTTGTTCAGCAGGGCTAGCACACGGATCGGTCCTCAATCGACATGGACAGGGCTGCGCCCACAAGACTTCCTCTTGCTGCGCTCTAGCCCCTGCCTAGTCTCATTTTCTTACTAAAGTGATCTCACTTCACTCGAACCAATCCCGTGTGTCCCAAAGCCTATACTCGCGAGTAGATTCCAATAACTCGACTTGTACCGAAGTTCTATGAACATTAAGCACAGCCTGACTACTCGAGGACTTAAACACTACCCTCACTCTTGTAGGAATAATCTGGTTATGCACTTGGGGTTTCATCCATCCTACACCTGATGCACAAATATACATCAAGCTATGTGTATATAAAGCAAAACTTTGTAAACTTGTTAAATGCAAACCGAGGCTTGCCTTGTTGCTGCTGGTCAGATGTTAGTGCTTCGTCCGGAAGTAGGAAGTCCAAAACTTCCGGGGTCTCTTCGCCTTCAGCGACTACACGTAAACAATGTACAATATGTCAATTTAAATACAATGTGTGAACTTGAGTATGTAAAGACCATAACTCTAACTAGCCCTCCCCTTTGGCTCTGAAATTTTTATAGTGGCTTTTTAAGGTCATAAAAAGAGACTTGACCAAGTTTTATTTGAAACAAAGTTCATTTGAGCTCTGTACAAATAAAAGTTTATTTGGTCATTACTAGAGCCTCTAAGGATTTCCAGGGATTTTCATGGCTCAAACCATTACTTTCTAGAAACTAGAGTTTGAGATGGTTCTAATTGAAGTGCTTTCATGTCATTTGAAGAATCCTAGAGGAAGTTATGCCCTAAACAAGATTTGAGAAAATCTGCAAAATGTTTCTGTACATTTTTCCATTTTCTCAGGGCAGTTCACTTAATCACACCATTAAAGGGACTAAATGAAATGGAATGGATCTGTAATTTTTCCAGTGACTCAAGTATTTTCGAACAAACATCCTAGCCAAATTTCAGAATTTTCCATAAAGGAATTCTCCAGATAAAATTCCCAACAGTTTAAATTTGAGGGAATTAATTATGGAAACAGAATAAGTTTCATAAGCTGAAACTTGTTTTGCTGGATAGTACTCGAAGAGCTGAATCCAAAAAAATTTGGTTCACTAAATTTGGAGCTTTCTATTAAAAGTTATAGGCATTTGAAGTTTGAACATAATCTGAAAATCTTCTAAATGTTTAAATTCTGAGTGTGGGCCCAACTCTTTAAACCGGCCCACTGAAATCGCGGCCACACCGCAGCCCACAGGGTTTTACTCACGCTTCCGCACCGGATCCCAGACACAAAATGGATCCCCGCTGGAAAACAGAGACTGACCGGTGGACCCAGCCCTTCTTTGTCTTCTTCGCGACAACCTGCGCTCCCCGCGGCGGCGCATCGCCGGAGAGCTCGCCGCTGGTCGATCTATTGCATGACCTTTGACGAAACTCGCCGCCTGTGCCCAAATTTGATCGGAGGTCATGTTGGTGCGCTCACCGAGGCTCGGCGATGGCCAAAACCATGCTCGCGACGGTGACAGTGGCGACTCCAACTCCGGTGATGTCGCCCAAGCTACATAGGGCCCTATTTTTGGAACGGTTTCCTCCTACAGCTCAGCGTTGGCATGCTGAGCACAAAAATGAACTTGTTTTGCCATGGAAACGGCCGGAGCTAGGACCTCACCATCGACCTAGATTTAAAAACGGCGGTGATCGGAAAATCTCAGAGAACAGCCACCATGGTCGACGGTTTTCATCGGTTGTTGATCCTAGAGGTCCATTGGAAGGCCTAAGACGTATGGCTAAAGGAAGACGAGCTGGTACAGAGTGACCACCAAGAATTTTGTGTCGAGCCCGCTCTCGGTCCTAAAGACGGCAATTCGGTAAATCTCAAAATACTCCCTCACTACTGAACAAAAAGGAGGAAGGCGTTCACCAGAAGATCAAGGAGGGGACGGCGCGTGTTTTTGCTGTAGGTGATCGACCGAGTCTTGACTTGTATCATGGGGACGGTGGAGAGCCTAGAGTCGCTCGGGTGGTGAGAACAGAGGTGATACACGCGCGTGAGGGAGGGCACAACGGTGAAAGGGTTCCGGTTGGGGTCGAACGTCATGGAGAAGACGTATTCGTGGTCTGATCCCCAGAATTGGAGGTGGCACGGCGACTTTGTTGGGGCGAGGTTTCACCGTGCGCTGGCGAGCTCTCGATGTTCGACCGAAGAACAGAGCCGGTTTTGCCTCTGTGTATCTGACCAGTGGGTCCCTCCTCTCCCCTCTAATTCATTTCCTCAATTCTTGCTGCAAATATCCCAACTACTCACACTTAAATGGGAGACAGTCACAAAGTCATGGGTTGAATTTGATTTCCTCAATTTGAAATTGGTTTGGCTAAATTTGCTTCACATTTGAATTTGAAATTCAAATTCAGTTTTGAATTAATGCAAATTTAGCTCCCGACAAGATGAACTCCAATGAGTATGAAAATTGGAGGACTAACTCATAAAATTTTGCTGAGTTTGAATATGAAGTTAACTTTTGAATCCAAGTGATGAAAGTGGCTGAAATTTGAGTTTGCATTCAATTAGCGCTTTTTACAAATGTCTCCAAAAGTGCCTCAAACTGATTTGGATTTGCATGAGACTTAGCATGAGCATCCCCAAGAGTGTTTAGGGCCTAATGGGAAACACATCCTCTCATGTTTATGTGTGTGAGCTCCTGCTTTTTGGAGTTATGGGTTTTTCCTCTAATCACCCTCTTGATTGTGTTTACATGCTCTTCACAAATGCTCATGATATACCCACTAAATGAGCTGTGGTGTGGTGATGTGATGAACATTTTATCAAGTCAATTCTTGGGCTTTTACACTTGGGGGGTGCAGAGAAGAAGGAGGCTTTTGAGAGGATCAAAGAATACTTGATGAAGCCACCGGTCTTGCGTGCACCACAGATGAGGCAGCCCTTCCGACTCTATGTAGCTGCCCAAAGCCAAGTTATCGGGGCCGTTTTAACTCAGGAAAGCCAAAGTAAAGAGCATTCTGTGGCTTACATGTTGAGACGACCCCTAGATGCCGAAACATGGTGCACTTCCATTGAGAAACTTTGTTTATCTTTGTATTACGCATGTTCCATGTCCTGCATTATCTCCTTCCCGGAATATGCTTCGTGAAATGTCAACACGACATTGTCAAGCACATGTTGCAACAACCGATTTTGAGTGGCAGGACAGGTAAATGGGCGTACTCGTTGGTGGAATATGATCTGGTGTTCGAGCCTCTCTGGAGCGTGAAGGGCCAGGTTGTAGCAGACTTTATCGTGGAGCATGATGTGCAACTCAAAGAGAAAGACATGGTTGATATACATCCTTGGAACCTGTTCTTTGATGGATCGGTTTTCGACAGGGATCAAGGAATCGGGTACATGTTGGTTTCACCAACAAATACAACGTACGAGTTCTCTGTTCAGCTAAACTTTGCATGCACCAACAACCAAGATGAATACAAGGCCCTGCTGAATGGCTTAAAGCATTTGGTCGACATGGGAATCAAGGATGTCGAAGCTTTTGGTGATTCCAAGCTTGGCATCTAGCAGGTCAATGGTGAAAACCAATGTTATGATGGAACTTTGAATGATTATCGTGAACGATGTCTAGATATCATCAACACTGGATATACTCTGTGTCAAACACATACCAAGAAAAGGAAACCGAGAGGCAAATGACTTGGCACAGAAGGCATCTGGCTATGAAGTGAAGAGAGGAAAGTTCCACGAAAAACAAGGCCGAAATTTTCCAAGGACGATGAAATCAAGATAAAATATAGCAATTCGACCAGATGTGTTAGTTGATGAAGATTGGAGGCCAGCGATCATAGGATGTATCAAAGACCCAAACACGTTCAAAGACCCGAAGGTTCAGCGTCAAGCATTGAAGTATACGGTGATTAACAATGAACTATATCGCTGAACCATACATGGACTCTTGGTGACGTGTTTAGACAAAGATCAAGCAAAGGAGGCCATGGGGGAAGTGCACAAAGGTCTTTGCGGCACGCATCAGTCGGCTCACAAGATGAAGTGGATGCCCAAACGAGCTGGTTTGTATTGGCCAATAATGTAGGAAGATTGTTTCAGGTATTACAAATGATGTGAAGCTTGCTAGAGGTTCGGAGATACCCAACAAGAACCAACTAGTATGCTTCATCCCATTGTGAAGCCTTGGCCTTGTCGAGGATGGGGTCTGGACTTCAACTGGGAGATACATCCGGCTTCATCGAAGAAACATCGGTTTGTGTTGGTTGCCACAGACTACTTCATCAAGTGGACAAAAGCTGTGCCACTAAAAAACAACATGTACAAAGAGGTAACAAGTTTTTTCCGTGATCATATTATCTATAGATTTGGTGTTCCTCAGACTTTAATCAAAAACTAAGGAGGGGATTTCATACTCCCAATTCAGAGAGTTTGCCGAATCTTTCAAGATGAAACTGTTGAATTCTTCTCAATATTATGCTCAAACTAACAGACAAGCTGAGGCTAGTAACAATATACTCATCAAGCTCATCAAAAAGATGATCAGGGAGAACCCCAGATATTGGCATGAGATTTTGAATGAAGCCTTATGGGCTCATCAAGTGTCAAGACACGGTGCCACTAAAGTTACCCCATTTACGCTTGTGTATGGACAAGAATCCATGTTACCTGTGGAGATTAAGATATAGGCGTGTCGAGTTGATCAACAAGACAACCTTTCGGCTGTGGATTACCAAGAATTAATGATGGGAAAGTTAGATGAAGTCTGAGAGCCGAATGGAAGCCTTGAAAGACATTGAGAAAGAAAAGCTCAAGGTGGCCAATACAACAACAGAGTTTGAGAGAAATCGTCCCATGTAGGGGACTTAGTATGGAGAACGATTTTGACCTTAGGAACTTGAGACAAGAAGTTTGGTAAATGGTCACCGAGTTGGGAAGGGCCTTTCAAGATTGTGGGTATTGTCCATGGAAATGCCTACTTTGTGAAAAACTTGCAAGGAAAAAACTCGGGAAAGGCTATCAATGGAAGATAATTAAAACGATTCTACCCGAGTGTGTGGCAATAAAGTTGAAACATCTAAAACTTGCAAGGTAAAACAGCAGATTTATCTAGTGAATCGTGGCTTAGAGTGTGTTTTGCGGCATACTATGTTTGTCCAAAAATAGGGGGCATGTGTTGGGAGCAAAAAATGGTTGTGATGTTTTCCAGGTATGAGAATCCGAGAAACAAAGTGCAGAGGGCCTTTTATCTCTAGAATTCAAGGTACAGAAGGCTTCGGTGAAAGAACCTACCCGAGACTGGAGGATCACCTTCGGGAAGCCTTTTACCTTGAAAACTCAAGATACAATCACCTGGGTGGAAGTTCAACCCGAGAAGACCGAGTTACCTCACGGCCGCAACATAAATTAGCTAAACCGCAAGATACAAAGGCCGAGCAAACTTAGGCATTCTCGATAGAATTAAAATGTTGAAAATATTAGATTGTGTCATGTCAAATGTTCTAGAAGGTTTTGCATGACATTTGGACGTGCCTGAGAAATAGATTAAGTCTAGTTTGAACTTAGGAGATTGGATCTCACACTTTGTATCGAGTCAATAAAAAGGCAGTTCTCTGCTGAAGGGAAAACACAACAGACCATCTCAATACAACAAGCTTTCGTTCATCTACTTCATTTTTCTAATGTTTCCATAGTTCGTAGCCTCTTTCTTGCTTTCGAGGGGCTGGGTTGTCGTCATGGCAAATTTTCCTTCGCCCCCCGTCCATGAACGGTTTGTGATTCAGAAGGGTCAGGCTAATCGGGGGCTTTCCTCGATGGTCGAGCGACCGAGCCCGGTGAGCTGCCTACCTGGTACAGCCAAGTGAAACCCTCTCGTCCTGTTCGTTTTGTATGGTTGGAACCATTGGCCCTGCTTCATGCTAAAGGGCTTCCTGGTTGGTGCTTGGTGCCTGCATTTCATTAAATCCCTGCTCGAGGCGTGCGCGTGGTTCCCGAACTCGTCGCTAGCTCGGGAGGCTTGCTGCCAACCTTTCTTGGGGCTGATAGGAGGATGAGTCCCGATCTTCCGAGAGGTAGGGTAAACTTGATTGGGTGGAGATCTCGACGTTGATGATCCAAAGCTCCGAACGAACGAAACCCCGCAATCACTACACCACTGCTCCGTTGGTTATCACCCGTGTCACACGAATGATCTCGCCACGAAGGCTTATCCCTGCAAGCGCAATCAAGAACACAAGCAAGAACAGAGAAGTTGCAATCAAAACTGAATTGATCACGAATTTGGGGTCTCACAACCGATGATCGGCGACACTGTTCAATGACAGATTGTAACTAAGCAAAACCCAGCTGTTTGTGACGGAGGCTAGGGGGTATAAAGGAGGTGGAGGACGACCAGGGGGGTGCTGGGGTCGTGACCTAACCCTAAGATACGTACATAATGGACTTGGACTCGATACAAGGCCCAATGGCCCAACTAGGTGATGCAACACCCTGACAGACTCTAAACTTTATATTGTTTCAAAGCTTCCCTCGACTCCAGGGAATTTTGACGTGGGGCCAGATCCATTGAAAAGTTTATCCTCTCAGCTTTCCGTGCATATGTAGAACGTCAAAAATGGAGTCCGTATGCCCCCTGTGCATCCATTTTAAGGTGGACTGCTCCTGGGCCCGAGTTGGACTCCAGTTTGAGTTGGGCTCGGTCTCTAACTTCTTGTTAGCGTATTTTCTGGTTCTCCACGCCTCCAAACCCCTCTCCATGTATCTCCATGTCCTCTCCATGGTTCCTAATCATAATTAGTCCATTAGGTAGCAACATACTCTCAAAATTCACATATAAAGAATTGTTCAGGAACGAGCTCACCTCTAAATTCAATTGTCGTGCTCGAGCTCTTGTAATTGGACCTTGCATGTCTACCATGTGAGTATTGTGTATATCTGCAGGAGTGATGTCCACATCATCCTCCCCCTCTTGCATTGGAGTCGTCCATGACTCAAGCTCATCTTCTTCTCCCAAGTATGGCTTCAAATCTGAAATGTTAAATGTGGGACTAACCCCAAACTCAGGAGGCAACTCAAGTTTATATGCATTGTCATTTATCTTCTCAAGAACCTTAAAAGGCCCAGCAGCACGTGGCATGAGTTTGGACTTTCTCAAATCCGGGAACCTATCGTTTTTCAAATGAACCCACACCAAATCACCGGATTCCAATTTTACCTCCTTCCTACCTTTACTAGCAGCAATGCGATACTTTTCATTCATTTTTTCAATTTGTAACTTAGTAGTTTCATGCAACTTAAGAATAAATTCAGAACGTTGTGTAGCATCTAAGTTCACAATTTCAGTATGTGGTAAAGGTAGCAAATCAATTGGAGCACGAGGATTGAAACCATAGACTACCATAAACGGACTTAACTTGGTTGTGGAGTGAATAGACCTGTTATAAGCAAACTCAATATGTGGCAAACACTCCTCCCACAACCTCAAATTGTCTTTCAAAACAGCCCGCAACATAGTAGATAAGGTACGATTAACTACCTCCGTTTGCCCATCAGTTTGTGGATGACAAGTAGTAGAAAACAGCAACTTTGTTCCCAATTTATACCATAAAGTTCTCCAAAAGTAACTCAAAAACATAGCATCCCTATCAGAAACAATAGTATTGGGAACACCATGCAAACGCACAACCTCATTAAAGAACAAATCAGCAACATGTGAAGCATTATCGGTCTTGTGGCAGGGTATAAAATGAGCCATTTTAGAGAAATGATCAACAACCACAAAGACACTATCCCTCCCCCTCTTTGTTCTAGGCAATCCTATAACAAAGTCAATAGAAATATCCTCCCAAGGTGCACTAGGAACCAGAAGAAACATATAAGGACCATGTGGGTTAAGTCGAAACTTAGCTTTGTTGCATGTCGTGCAACGTGAAACGTAGCGCTCCACATCACGCCTCATTTGTGGCCAAAAGAAGTGAGCGGCCAGCACATCCTCTGTCTTTTTAACACCAAAATGTCTCATCAAACCACCTCCATGCGCTTATTGTAACAACAAAAGACGAACGGAGCTAGCTGGAACACACAACTTGTTAGCACGGTAGAGAAGGCCTTCACGCAGCAGGAATTTTTGCCACGTTCTTCCCTCTCTACAATTTTCAAAGGCATCTTTGAAGTCCAAATCAGTAGCATATAACCTCTTTATGGTTTCCAAACCAAAGATTTTATGAGAAAGTTGGGATAGTATGGTATAACGTCTAGATAAAGCATCGGCAATCACATTGTCTTTCCCTTTCTTATGTTTAGTGATGTAAGGAAATGATTCAATGAACTCAATCCATTTAGCATGACGTTTGTTCAGATTAGCTTGTCCTTTAATATACTTCAAAGACTCATGATCTGAATGTATGCCAAATTCTTTAGACCATAGGTAATGTTGCCAAGTTTGCAAGACACGCACTAAAGCATAAAGTTCTTTGTCATATGTAGAATAATTCAGTGAAGGCCCATGCAATTTTTCACTAAAGAAGGCAACAGGTTTACCTCCTTGAATTAGCACTCCTCCAATGCCAATGCTGCTCGCGTCACATTCAAGCTCGAAGGTCTTCTCAAAATCAGGAAGTTGCAGCATTGGTGCTTGTGTGAGCTTCGACTTGAGAACATCAAAAGCTTGTTGTTGTGCTGGTCCCCATCGAAACGGCACTCCATGCTTTGTCAACTCGTGGAGAGGTGCCGCAATGGTGCTGAAATCCCGCATGAAACGCCGGTAGAAACCTGCGAGACCAAGAAAACTCCTAACCTGTGTGACCGTAGTCGGAAGTGGCCAGCTTGTGATGGCAACAATCTTTGCCTCGTCCACCTTAATGCCCTGCGAAGTAACAACATACCCAAGAAAAGACACACGATCGGTGCAAAAGGTGCACTTCTCAAGGTTACCATATAAACGTGCATCGCGCAAGACATTAAAAACATCACGCAAATGTTCAAGATGCTCATCATATGACTTGCTGTAAATAAGGATATCATCAAAGTAAACCACCACAAATTTACCAATGAAAGCACGTAAAACCTCATTCATCAACCTCATGAAAGTGCTGGGCGCATTAGTTAAACCAAATGGCATGACTAACCATTCATAAAGTCCGAATTTAGTTTTAAAAGTAGTTTTCCATTCATCACCTAAAGCCATACGAATCTGATGATACCCACTACGCAAATCAATCTTGGAGAAAATAACAGAACCACTCAACTCATCAAGCATGTCATCCAATCTAGGAATAGGATAGCGATAACGAATGGTAATGTTATTGATGGCTCTACAATCAACACACATGCGCCAAGTGCCATCTTTTTTTGGAACCAAAAGAACAGGAACAGAACAAGGACTAAGACTCTCACGAATGTACCCGCGGTCCAGAAGATCTTGGACTTGTCGCTGAATTTCCTTAGTCTCGTCGGGGTTGGTCCTGTAGGCAGCACGGTTTGGCAAGCTCGCCCTGGAACCAAATCAATCTTGTGCTCAATGCCTCGCACAGGTGGTAATCCAAGGGGTATCTCTGATGGAAAAACATCCATATATTCCTGCAAAAGGTTAGAAACATTAGGTGGCAAGACAATGGATGTATCCTCAATGGAATATAAAGCATGTTTGCACACTAAAGCATAGCAAGTTCCATTAGAGGCATATAAATCATCAAGATCAGATTTAGTTGCAAGCAAAATAGGATTTTTCAACTTAATAGGTTGCTGAATTTCAGAACTGAAAACACCCTTTTGCTTAGCATTATTCTTTTTCTCCTGCTCAAATTGTACAATTTCAGTGGGACTCATAGGAAGCAACACAATTTTCTTGCCCTTATGCATGAGAGTATACTTATTAGATCGATCATGGTGAATAGCATCAGTATCAAACTCCCAAGGACGTCGCAACAGAAGAGAATAAGCATCCATAGGTACCACATCAAAATCAGCAAAATCATGATAAGAACCAATGGAAAAATGTATCCTTGCTGTTTGTGTTACCTTAACCTTACCATTGTTGTTAAACCATTGAATGTGATAAGGGTGGGGATGCTCCCGTGTGGTCAAGCCAAGCTTCTTGACCACCTCAACATTCACCAAATTGTTGCAGCTACCACCATCAATGATGGTATGTACACGGCAGTCCTTGACGACGAGAAACATGTTGAAAAGGTTGTGAAGTTGGCGGTTGTCGTCCTCTCGAACCGTGGCACTCAAAGCTCGCTGCACAATCAAAGTCCTATAGTTGTTTGTCACAGATGTACCAAGAACCTCCTCAGCACCATCATCCGAACCTGAAATGTTAGTTGCAATAATATTTTCATCTTCAATATTAGAAGCACTAACATAACCACCATCAGCAGTGGCAATGATCGCCCGTTTGCTGGGGCAATCTCGTTGCATATGGCCAAGTCTCTGGCAGCGGTGGCACTTGATGTCGGAGCTGCGACATGTCGAAGTGTTGGGTGCAGCCGCCTTTGCTGCAACACCTGGAGGCATCTGTGACTTGCTGTTATCTTGTCCCCATGATGTAGAAGGTGCGATGCTGCTGCGTACAACACCTGTGGAGGATGGTGTAGAAGCACGTACGCTCGAGGAGGGCGCTGCTTTGGATGGCACCTGAAATTGTTGTGGCGTGAAGGTGTTGTTCCATCGCTGCTGTTGGCGACCCTGCACTTTTTTTTTCTGCTAACATAGCAAGTTGAAATAAATGTTGAATAGAATGATATTCCTTATAGTCAACTATATCCTGGATCTCACGCTGCAAGCCCCCATAAAACCTAACAATTTGGTCTTCCTGATCCTCAACTACCCCACAACGAAGCATACCTTTCTGCAACTCTTGGTAGTACTCTTGGACAGTCATGTCACCCTGATCAAAGCATTGCAATTTCTTAAGAAGATCACGTCTATATGAAGGAGGAACAAACCTAGCGCACATCTCTTCTTTTAACGCAGCCCATGTCTGTGGTGCATTACGTGTATTGACAAGTTTATTCCACCAAATTATAGCAAAATCTTTAAACTCACTAGTGGCTTGTCTAACTCTATGTCGCTCAGGAACAAGATGAGAGCTAAATTTTTGTTCTACCGTCATCTCCCAATCCAAGTAAGTCTCAGCATCATAAGATCCATAAAATGTTGGAATAGAAAACTTAATCTTAGCATAAGGATCATTATCTTGTTCAGGAGCATGAGGACGAGGTCTACCTCCCATACCTTGACGATTTCGTCGATGGCGACGGCGCTGCTGTGCATCAACCTCATCGTTATTGAAGTCATCCTCTGTGTCGTGGTGAGCATGTGCATCACCATCAAGGATGATAGAGGGTGTAGCTTGTTTGGGAAGACGAGTCTCCATCTCGTCCAACCGTGTGGTCAGACCAGCAACACTTGTATGGAGCCTCTGAAAGGTGGCTGTTGTAGTGGTCTGGTAATTGTTGAAAGCTACGGTATTTGCCCGCATCATGTCCTTTAGTTCCATATGGGACACACACTCAACATCCTTTGCATCATCATCCGGAGGTGTAGAACCAGAGGTCTTATCCATAGGCTTATTTCCTGTCATTGTTAGTACAAAACAGAAACGAAGACAAAAAGATCGTGAAGAACCCTATTACTACGCTCTCCGAAGTGGGTGGAAAATTGATCAGTAAGATGCGTCTTACCCCGCTCTTACAAGTTTCTTACCAGCACTGCAGGTGGCCAACGGTGACTGGTGTGAAGCAAGCAGAGAGTGGGTGTGATTGCAAAGGTTACCTATTCTGCTCGAGAGAAGGTGGAGCTTGGAAGGCTCAAATGCAGTATATATATGTGGCACACAAGTTAGTAACAGATAGCAATGTTGAATAAGTGTCCAAAGAATTTCACCTAGTTGCTGGCTTAAGAATGTATTAGAACAGTTGTGGCAACAAGCAAGGACAAGGATGAATGATGATGAATAACAAGTATAATATCAGCAAGTATCCAGCACTCACACAGAAATAGCACAACTAGAAAACCCCTTAGCCTCCTGTTTTTGTCTTGAAGCACTAGTAGAAATCAAAATCTTTTTTTTTTCTCTTTATTTTTTTGATATTTTTTCTCAACCAGGGCCACAAGAATAGAAACAGCACCAAGTATTAGCTCAAACCGATGAAAGATGAGATCGGCAGAAGTTCAGGAGCGATTGGAAAAAACTGGTGCTGGAACTTCAGAGATCGAAATGAGGGCCTTCTTAATTTTTTTTGAAAATGCTGTATTTGGACTTTTTTGAGACCTTTCTGGGAAAAAGAATGTGTCTCAATCGGAGTTACAAGCGAAAAGTTATGCCCGTTTTAAGGAGGATACCCCGAATCGGGTTTTGGTGGTGGTGGAAACTGCAACAGAAACGAATCGGTGGATGGAATTTTTTTGTAGATTGGTTTTTTGTAGATGGCAGCGGATGGAAGAAATAAAACTGAACCAAAACAAATCTAAACCAGCAACCAGACTCAACCTAGGACACAAACTCATAACTACGGACTCCGAAACTAAATTGTGCAAAAGGTTGAGCGGGGGTTGTAGGTCAGGGAAACTAAGATTTTTTTGTGGCTTTTGTGGACGATAGGACTGAAACAAAATAAATCTAAAGGGCACACAAGTATACCTCACGGTGAACCTGGAAATCTGATACCAATTTATAGGAGGACGAGTCCTGATATTCCGAGAGGTAGGGTAAACTTGATTGGGTGGAGATCTCGACGTTGATGATCCAAGGCTCCGAACGAACGAAACCCGCAATCACTACACCACTGCTCCGTTGGTTATCACCCGTGTCACACGAATGACCTCGCCACGAAGGCTTATCCCTGCAAGCACAATCAAGAACACAAGCAAGAACAGAGAAGTTGCAATCAAAACTGAATTGATCACGAATTTAGGGTCTCACAACCGATGATAGGCGACACTGTTCAATGACAGATTGTAACTAAGCAAAACCCAGCTGTTTGTGACGGCGGCTAGTGTAAGGGCCTCAGTTTTTGACAAGGGAATTGAAGTGTTCATCACCACACCACACACCTCATTTGAGGAAGGATGATGAACACAAATGAAGAGCAAGTAACCACCATCAACATGCTCATTAGAGAACAAACTCACACACTGCCAAAAGTGGTATTTCCCACATGAGATATAGGTGGGCTGGACATATGAAAACTCCTACACATTGCTAAGGATGTCAATTCCAAGTTACACCCAAATTCAAAACCTTTTTGAGGTCATTTTGGGTATAGCTAGAAAGAGGGCAGTTTGAAACCACATTCAAATTCAGACTGTTTTTATCCCATGAATTCAAAAGTTGGAGGCATATTCTTATTCAGCACATTTTTGTGAGCTCACACACCAATTTCACTCCATTTGGAGTTGATCTTGACATGAGATAAGTGGGACAAATTCAAACTTTATTTGAATTCAAAACTGAACTTGTGCTGAAATTCACTCAAACCAAACCCAATTTGAATTCTATTCAATTCAAATGGCTCAGGGGTGAATGATTTGAATCACCAGGGGTATTATGGGGCTCACTGTTTACAACAGTGAGCAGGAGTAAATTTCAGAGGTTAAAACCCCGGGTGGGACCCACATGTCATAGAGGGAAGAAGGAGAAACTTGCACCCAAAGTCAGAGTCTCAGTGGGAAATTCCACCGAGCAGCTGTCGGCTGTGCCACCGAGCAGCTACCGGCGCCACCAGCTGCTTCCCTCTCCCCGCGCTGGCGCCCAGGGCAGCTTGCTCGCGCCCCCACGCGACCGGCACCGCCTCCACTAAGCAGGAGTCGGCCGGCTTTATCTTCTCGCGGGCAAACCCGAGCAGCGGCATTGTTTCTCGCCGCATCTCTCTGCTCAATCGGGAAAACCAGCAAAACCATCTCCTCCTTCGTTCCTGAGCTGCTAGACAGCCACCTGAGGTCGCGCACCACCCTCCCAACGCCTGAACCACCGGGTTTCGGCCCCTGTTCCTGTGATCAACGACGACCGCCGCAGTTTAGCTGAAGGACTGCGATCGGTCTCACGCGGGCAGCACATTGCAACCACTTCCACGGCCGAGCAAGGGCGGCAACAGGAGCGCACGGACTCCACGTTGCTTCCACCTGAAGCTCAAGCCACGCCGTGAACTCTCGCCGGCGAATTCTCAGTTTTTGCTCCGGCAACCTTAAACTGAGCTTCCGGTACGGGTTCTTTAAATTCTCGCTCTATGATCTTTCGGAGGTCATCAAATCTTGCACATAGACGCTGGATTAACCAGCGATCAAGTTCTTTTCTGCATCCGTGGCGTGAAACTGTCTAGGAGTAACGAATTTCGAGCTCGATCGAGGGCGGTCATGACAAGCACGATCGGTCACACGGTGCCGACCAACTTGCCGCCATCCCTGAACCCTTTTGACACCTTGTCGAGCTTCCTAGAGGTACACTGATGCTGTAGGACCGTTTGTTCGAGGTGTTGGCAGGTTAGAACCCACGGTCAACGGCGCCGAACCTCAACCGAGGCCGCGGCACGTCGCCGAGCTATTTCCGGTCACCCCCAGCCCGACCTGACACCACCGACGTGTTCCTCGACGTCGACAACCCCCTGGTGGCGAGTTTCAGCCCATGGGAGGTCCGGCAGCGGCAAGCCGGCGAGCTCCGAATCTGCTCCGGCGAGGTCGGCGGCGCAGGCACGGGAGAACGGCGGGAGGAAGACGAAGCCGGCTGGCCCACGTGTCAGCGGCTGAAGAATTTAAATCGGGATCGGGTGCGGCCGGGATCGGCTGTGCTGGCGCGCAAATACCCGGTGAGCTCCAGTGTGCCGTACACCTCCGCGCTCAACACATGTGGTATCTCCGGTGTGCCGGACACCTCCGCGCCCGACACGTGTCCCCACGGGCCCCTGAGAGTTTGAACTTTTTCCCCGATTTTCAGAATTCTTCCAAACTTTAAATCCTCATAACGTTGGCTAGAAAGCTCCAAATCGAGTGAACCAAATTTTGTTGGATTCATCTCTTTGAGCACCTTTCATCAAATCAAGTTTCACTTCATGAAAACCCTTAATTCTCCAGAATTAATTCCTCAAAGTTTAAACTGTTAAGAATTTTAACTGGAGGATCCTTGGGAGAAAAATCCTGAAATTTTGCTGGGATGTTCACCAAAATATTCCTGAACTACCATAAAAATTTCAGATCCATTTGAGCTCATTTGATCCACCTAATGGTGTGATTAGTGAAACTGTTCCAGGGAAAATAGAAAATGTTCAGAAACATTTTCAGAATTTTCTCTGAAATTGTTTAGCTCATATCTTTAGTTAGGAACTTCCAAATTAAGTGAGACCAACTCCATTAGAACCCTCTGAAAATCTAGTTTTCAGAAAGTCATAGTTTGTTTCATGAAAATTCCTAGAACACCCTAAGAGTTCCAATTAAGGTCAAGGACATAATTAATTGTGGAGGGCTCCAATGAGCTTTGCTGCAACTAAAACTTGACCAAGTCTCTGTTTAGGTTGTAACCAAGCCACAATAAAAGTTTCACAGTCATTAGGTCTGTCTAGCAAAGGTGATAGACTTCACAACTTCAAACTCAAGACAAAATGCATTGAAATTGATACATATATTGTTTCTATCATGTAGTCGCTAAGGTCGACGAGGAACCCGAAGTCCTAGACTTCGTAACTCCGGAGGAGCAGCTAGCCTACGACCAAGAGCAGCAAGGCAAGCTCCGGTTTGCATTAACCCTTTTACAAGTTTTTATTGTTTTGAGCACATACTTGATTACTTTATTCTTTGCATTAGAGTCTTGTTTGAAAACCCAATTGCATAGCCAAGAAAACCTTGGGTTGGTTTTAGGATTGCAAACCCCGTTAGCTACTGCAATGCTAAGTTAGTGTAGGATTCGGTACAAGTCGAGTAGTTGGAACTACTCGCGAGCATAGGCTAGAGGCACTCGACTCGGGTAGTGATAGCACATGAAACACATGGCAAGAAAATGAGACCAAGCAGAGAGTAAGGGCAGCAGGACTTTGGGGCATGTGTGCTGTAGCTCCGCTTGTGTCGATTGAGGACCAAGCCGTGTGTGGGCCTGTTGAACAAGCTAGAACAGTACCGAAGACCTACCAGCTATATGGGAACCGGGAAACTGATGTAACTCGGGTAGCTGGGTGTTGAGGCATAGCTGGTCGTTCAGAGGGTAGGTTGAGAGCTTGAGGTGTAAATCGGCTGGCGGCACTGAGATGCGCGTGCAGAGACCTCTTGCTCAGGACGATTGGACCGGTTCAACATTTGGCTAACGGGTGAAAGGTAGTCGCGTACGGTGTCCGTGATGGTTGTTGTAGGCAACATAGAGTACGGGCGTACGTGACGGGTTGTTCGGGTAATCCTGCAGGTGTAAATCGATTATAATCACCGTCCCTCGCGGTCTGTGAGTACCACTTGTTCACTGTACCGTGACGTAGAAAGAACAGGCTAGTCACATGTTAAAATGTTGCTGATTGAGAGATGGACATTGATTGTTAATGATATGCTGTAGCTTAGAGCTAACTAAAGTTCTTTTCAACTTTGGGCAAGGGACATGAGAGAAATGCGTTTCTTGTTTGATTGCGGCTCTCTCATGTACCTTAGCGTAAGGTTCTCCACAACCTGCTGCTAAAACTTGAAAGTAAGGTTCTACTAATTAGGCGAGTCCTTGCAAATGATTTTTACCTAATGTAACCCATTACCCTCATGCAGAAGTTCCATGTTTAGGTGAGACGGGTCAGACTTGCTGAGCCTTCGTGCTCACTGCTTGTGTTTGAAGCTTTTGCAGGGTTCTATGAGGAAGGGACTCCCGAAGAGGAGACGGAACCCCAGGAGGGGAACCCCGTCGAGTGGGAGTCATGCACGCCGCAGAGTTAGTGTGTGTGTGTGTGCTAGCAAGGACACGTTCAAGGGCTGAACGTGAACTTGATGCGTAGTCTACGCCCGTGAGTGTAGACTGGACATATCTTGCTGTAAACATGTTCATAAACTTGTTTATGTAATAAAATTTTCCGCTTCTGCTTTGTACCTTTGACGTGTGTTATACGGTGCTGTGCAACGCAGCACCCCTCATCGTGATCCTGGCTCGACAGGACCTTGGGGTCGTGTCAGCGCTGGTATCAGAGCTCGCTTGAGGTTTAACACAGTACAAAGGTCTTCTTTTTCAAAAATCCAGTGAGGAACGAGTTAGTAGCCCGTATAAGGATGTTATTAGCATATAGAAAGTGGCATATTAACCTATTTGTTATGTCGGAAAATCGTGCATCTCGGGACGTTCATGTCTTGGGGGGTGCACGTAAGCGCTGTCCAATAGTGCGCACAAGCTGAAGGGTGGAGCCCCACGGGTGGCAGGTAACTCGACCCGCTTTAGTATCCTCTACGACTCTTCATGTCGTTTGGGGGTATTCGAGCAACGTCTGTCCCTGGCGTGCGTGGTGCAACTTGGGAGACCCCGTCACGTGGTCTGAAACGTGAACACGTAACTCAAGGCGTGTTTGGCTTGAGAACATCCGGGCGAGTGATGACGGCCGGGTGTACGAACTGTATGGATTCCGGGCCCGGTGTGCAGCCGAGTCTGACGACGAAATGGTAGACGTGTAGCATCTGTGTGCGAGTGACGTTTAGTGCCACTGAAAGAACGAAGCCGGCTAAGTCCGGTATAGGTTTTTCCTTTGTGAGGACGTAGTACCGACATAATCTGGTGACGCATCGACGTCACACCCCATTAAATGAACAACTTTATTTAAAAACTTGAAGGTTTTGATCCAAAGTAGTAAAACTTGATGTAACTCCTTCCCTTGAACAGGATATTCAAAGTTAACAAGTTTTCAACTTATAGGTTGTTAAGGACAGAGCACTCTGTTTTCAGCTGAATCAAGGCTGAAGTTAATAAGAGGTTATAGGTTGAGTTCTTTCGAGGTTGGGGTCATATGATACATATCTGGAAAGCATTGGAAGAGCTTTACAACTTTTCTGTTGAGGTCCAGAGATGTTTCATCCCTTAACCACTCGAAAAATGCAGTAGAGTTGAAACTGTCCAGAAAACAGGACAGAGTAAAGACTCTCTGTAGACTCTCTGTAAATCAATCATAACTTCCTGCATAAAAATTCAAAGATAGAAAATGAGATAGTTCTGGAAATTTTATGAGATGGGTTACAACTTTGTAACAGGAAGTTTTGTCAGATTAAGGACAGAATTAACTGGAATTCTTGGATTAAATCAGTACCTAGAGCAGGGAGGTGCTGTCCCATTATTTCCAGAAATTCTGTTAACTTTGACATCTCATAACTTTTGAACCAGGACAGATCTTAGGCCAAACAAATACTTTCTGGAAATCTATTGAAGTTAGCTTTAATTTTGATGTTGAGCTCCAGAATTAGTTTTGCTTTAACATGGCCTAAATCAAGTTGAAATGGAAACTGGTCAGGGCTGTCATGGGAACAGCAGATCAGCAGTCAAATTTGTTTAAAATTTGAACTATGTTTCCAAGTTTTATGTGTTCAATGACATGTATTATGTTATAACTCAATGGTTTACTGTTTAAATAAATATTTGACATTTCTCAAATATATTTTTACAGATGACAGCAGATAAGAAGTTAGAGAACGGGTGAATGATGTCCCACTGTTCTCACCGTAGCAGCTACCCGGAAGCATTGTGGCAAATGCTCCAATATTTCGGGTACAATCAGATGCCGCAATACTTCGCCAAGGAAGAAGGCGAAGAGGGGAACAAGATGTGGACGATCCATGTCGAAGTCCCTGCAGGACCTACGCCACCCGGTTGGGTGACGTTCACCCTCACGGTGAGAGGAAGACAACCGGAAGGGATGTGGCAAGTGGCAGCCCGTGACACCCTGTCACGTTTCTGCCAACTACACGTGCAGGCTATGGAGGCCACTCCATACGCGCTTGTTCCGGTGGAGGGACGGGCTCAGCATGTGTGGGAAGGAAGGTACCTGGAGGCAACGGACCCGAGTTGCCCAAGGTACAACCCCGCGGAGGCAAATCTCAGCCTCCAGATGAGGGCAGGAAACGCCGTGATGGACAGCCAAGCTGTTCATACGGAGCATCTCGCCACAAAGCTCAAGGAGGGCATGAGCCGTGGAGATCATTTCGAGAGTGCTCACAGTGCACTCCGCAATGTGCTCCTTCCGACGATTAAGCGACTGAATGAACAGCATAATCAGGTTCATCGTCTGAAGAAGGCGAAGAGAAAAAGCCGTGTCGACATCGCGGCGTTACAAGAACTGGTACAAAATCTGACCCAGCAGAACGAGGAACTTACTCAGGAGCGGGACGACGCTATTGAGGAAGGGCAAGGCTGGGAAGAAGATTATAACCAAGCTATGGACGAGGTGCATGCTTTGCAGGACCTCGTGCCTCCGGTGTTAGGCGTACCGGTGGTCTTGGGTCTTCCAGCAATGGGAGAACCCGGAATGGGAGAAGAGGTGGTAGATCCAGAGCCACCAGCAGAGGCACCAGAGGAGGACGACCCACAGGAGGTCGAGTTCTACACCGAGTAGGGGGTTACGGTTGCCAAGTAGGGCAGCTAGGGTAGCGTAACCCAACTTTTGTAATCGGTGACATGTCGTGTAGACAGTAGCATATGTATAGGTAGTGACGACATGAGCACAACTTCTCGGAGATCCGAGAATAATGTATCTTGTATAAAGTTTATGCTTTATCAATATATGTGAATGTTGTGCAAATTAATCATGTGTCACTTCAATACCTACTGTTGCTTATGGAATTTTAAGTAAGACATGTGCTAATCGCTGCTGTTTTGCATTTCAGAATGACGCGTACTCGTGCCAACCCTGACGTTGGGGGTACCAGTAAAGGGGGAGAGACCTCCCAGCCACCTCCCGAGGACTCCTCAGGACAGCAGCAGCAACAGCAACAGCAAACACCGCCACTGCCACTGCCAACGGTTACATTGGCCGACATCGTCGCGGCAATGGCGGGCTCACATCAGCAGCACATGGAGTTGCTGCAAACGCTTATTGCTAATACGTCTCGCCCAAAGAGATGTCAAGACCGGGAGGAGCGTCAACAGAGCTCCTACTCCGACTTTCTGGCGACTCATCCCCCGGTATTCTCAAGGGCGGATGAACCACTTGACGCGGACAACTGGCTCCGCGCCATAGATATGAAGTTCGGGCTGCTCCAGATAAGTGAGCAGCACAAGACTCAGTTCGCGGTCCAGCAGCTCCAAGGATCCGCGAGCGCGTGGTGGGCCAACTTCTGTGCTTCACAGCCCACCGACCGAGTGATGACCTGGACGGAGTTCCGGACGGCCTTCAGGGCCTATCATATACCGCCAGGTCTGATGAAAAGAAAGACGCAGGAATTCCTACACCTGCAACAAGGGAGCAGGAATGCGCTGGAATACTCCAGAGCGTTTTACGATCTCGCGCTCTACGCGTCGTATCACGCAGATACAGACGAGAAGCGGCAAGACCATATTTACCAGGGGCTTAACCCGCTCCTGAAGGATAAGTTGGCGATGTTCAATCGCGGCAGCCTCAACGATATTATTGATGCTGCGATTGTTCAGGAGGACTCCGGCAAGGAGTTGGCGGCGGCGGAGCGAAAGCGAAGCGCGCCGCAAAGCAGCGGAGAAGGAAGCGGTCCTTCTCAGAAGTTTCGGATGGTGAATCGCCCACCATCAGGTTCACGCTGGCAACCACCACAGCGGTCGATGCCGTTCCGCAGTCGGCCGTACTCTTCACCGGCATTCAGGCCGGCACTGCCAGTACCACCGCAACAACAACAGCAGCCGCGGACAATGCCGCGTGCGTTTGCACCTCAGCAACGCATGCCAGGCTTTCGTCCACCGAGCACTCCACCAGCAGCGGCCACATGTTACAAGTGTGGTCGTCCAGGACACTTCACGAGCAGTTGCCCGGAGAGGCAAGGCGGCGGAGTGGCACCACAGTTTCCGGGGAGGAATCAACCCCGGAACCCTACTAATGCGCGTCGGGCAAACCCTAGGCCCGGCACCGTCCACCAGCTTGCCATTGAGGACGTGCCGGAGGGCGAGCCAATCCTTGCGGGTATGTTCCAACTCCACCAGCATCCCGCCATAATATTATTTGATTCAGGCGCCACGCATAGCTTCATTAGCCAAGCTTTCATTGATAAGTATAGCTTGCAAATACTACCCACCGATAGTCCTTATGTGATCTGTTCACCGGGTGGGAAAATCTCAGCAAGCATGATGGTCCCAAAAGCGCCATTGTGCTTAGAGGGTAGAGTCTACCCTACGTCTCTCATAATTTTAGAGGGACAAAAGGTCGATGTCATCTTAGGAATGTCGTGGTTAACCCGCCACGGCGCTATTTTAGACACCGTCCTCCGAGTCGTGCACTTGAACTCAGAAGTGCACGAGTCTCACTCATTATTTCTGGACAGTCCAGAAATAAAACTTCCAAGTGTCTATCAAGCCACAACCATCAGATTGGAAGATATTCCGGTGGTACGAGAGTTCCCTGATGCATTCCCGGACGATTTGCCGGGGATGCCGCCCGATAGAGAGGTGGAGTTCAAGATTGAACTTGCACCGGGAACCATGCCAATATCCCGAAGGCCGTACAAGATGGCGCCCAAGGAGTTGGCTGAACTGAAGACTCAGCTCACAGACCTTCTGGAGAAGGGTTTTATTAGGCCGAGCTCCTCGCCATGGGGCTGTTCGGCATTATTTGTCAAGAAGAAGGATGAGACGTTGCGGCTTTGCGTGGACTATCGTCCATTGAATGCCGTAACTATCAAGAACAAGTACCCGTTGCCACGGATCGACATGTTGTTTGATCAGTTGGTCGAAGCAAAGATCTTTTCCAAGATGGATTTAAGATCCGGGTACCATCAGATTAAGATAAGGGCTGAGGACATTCCGAAGACGCCTTTCTCGACGAGGTACGGACTTTATGAGTACCTGGTCATGTCATCGGCCTCACCAATGCTCCAGCTCACTTCATGTACTTAATGAACTCGGTATTCATGCCGGAGCTGCACAAGTTTGTCGTGGTCTTCATCGACGACATCCTGGTATATTCCATGTCGGAGGAAGATCACAAGAAACATCTGCGTATAGTCTTGCAACAGCTGCGGGATCACAAGTTATACGCAAAATTCAGCAAATGCGAGTTTTGGATATCGCAAGTGCCTTTCCTCGGGCATATCATCTCAGCGGAGGATATCGCTGTGGACCCGAGCAAGATCACTCAAGTGCTGAATTGGAAATCCTCGAGAACTGTTCACGAGGTACGGAGTTTCCTCGGACTCGCGGGAAATTATCGGAGGTTCATCCCGAACTTCTCGAAGATTGCCAAGCCAATGACAGAGCTGCTGAAAAAGGCTACCAAATATGTTTGGAGTCCAGCATGTGAAGCAGCATTCAAGGCTTTAGTCAAGCACCTGACATCAGCACCAGTTTTGGCGCAGCCAGACACAACAAAACCGTTCGATGTGTACTGCGATGCATCCGGCATTGGGCTCGGATGTGTGCTGATGCAAGACCGTAGGATGGTCGCGTATGGGTCACGGCAGCTTAGAAACCATGAGCAAAATTATCCAACTCACGATTTGGAGCTCGCTGCCGTGGTACTTGCACTAAAAATGTGGAGGCACTACCTACTCGGTAACCTCGTACATTTATATACCGACCACAAAAGCCTCAAGTACATATTCACTCAGAAGGAGCTGAACATGAGGCAACGAAGATGGTTAGAACTGGTAAAGGATTACGAGATAGAGATCCATTATCATCCGGGCAAGGCAAACGTAGTGGCAGATGCGCTGAGCCGCAAGTCACACGTCAACAATCTGACCATCATACCGTTGGAAGAGAGCGAACCACCACTACATGTGATTCCACACGGAGCTCTCTACAACCTAGCTTTGATCCCCACCATCCGTGAAGAGATAGCGGCAGCCCAGAAGAATGACAAGGGCATGTCACATTTGCGGAGACGTGTAGATAGTGGGGAGCTGAAATGTTTCCGGAAAGACGGGGACGGCGTCCTATGGTTTAAGGACCGGATCGTCGTACCCCGTAACCCGGAATTACGGAAGAAAATCTTTGATGACGCTCACTTATCAAAGTTTTCTATTCACCCCGGCAGCAACAAGATGTATCAAGAACTCAGAAGCAAGTTTTGGTGGACACGGATGAAGCGTGAGACTGCCAAATACGTGTCTGAGTGCGATACATGTCGAAGGGTGAAGGCAGACCATATGCGGAAACAGGGACTGCTACAACCACTGGGCGTTCCTGCCTGGAAGTGGGAGGACGTGAGCATGGATTTCATCGTTGGTTTACCCACCACCTTGCAGAAACATGATTCTGTGTGGGTGATCGTCGATCGGCTCACCAAAGTTGCCCATTTCATCCCGGTCAACACCAACTACAACGCCAAGAAGTACGCTGAATTGTACATCTCACGGATCCTATGCTTGTACGGCGTACCCCGTACCATCATATCGGATCGGGGCACTTTATTTGTGTCCCGTTTTTGGGAGCAGCTACACGCTGCCTTGGGGACGAAGCTGATCCGTAGTTCAGCATACCACCCGCAGACGGATGAACAAACCGAGCGGGTAAATCAGATTTTAGAAGACATGCTACGATCTTGCGCTATCAACTACGGCAAGAATTGGGATGATCACTTGCCGTTAGCCGAGTTCTCATACAATAATGGGTACCAAGCCAGCATCAAGATGGCACCTTACGAGGCGCTATACAGGCGGAAATGCCGCACACCACTGAATTGGTGTGAATCTGGCGAAAGGGTTACCTTCGGGATCGACCTTGTCAACAACGCGGAAGAAAAGGTTCGACTGATTCAAGCGAACCTAAAAGCCGCTCAATCCCGTCAGAAACAATATGCGGACCGGAGAAGGCGCCCATTACAATTCGAAGTTGGATATCACGTATATCTACGGGTGTCTCCAATGAAGGGCGTAAACAGATTTGGGGTGAGAGGAAAGTTGGCACCCCGATTCATCGGTCCATTTCAGATTACTGAAAGATGTGGATCAGTGGCATACCGGCTGAAATTACCAGAAGCACTTTCCGGTGTGCACGACGTCTTTCACATTTCCCAGCTGAGGAAGTGTCTCAAGCTATCAACTACCGTTCAGCTGGAGGATATTGAAGAACTGCAACCGGATCTCACCTATCGGGAGGAACCAGTGCAGATTATTGATGAAAAGGCCCGAACCACACGCAACCGTACGTTGTGGTTCTACAAGGTTCTATGGATTAATCACTCCATGGACGAAGCGACATGGGAGAGCGAAGAATTTCTTCGCGCTAACTACCCCGACTTTTTCACGTCGCATATCCGGTAATTTTCCACCGTCCTCTCTCATTTTCACCTTATAATCTCAGGACGAGATTCTTTTAAGGGGAGAGGAATGTAAGGGCCTCAGTTTTTGACAAGGGAATTGAAGTGTTCATAACCACACCACACACCTCATTTGAGGAAAGATGATGAACACAAATGAAGAGCAAGTAACCACCATCAACATGCTCATTAGAGAACAAACTCACACATTGCCAAAAGTGGTATTTCCCACATGAGATATAGGTGGGCTGGACATATGAAAACTCCTACACATTGCTAAGGATGTCCATGCCAAGTTCCGCCCAAATTCAAAACCTTTTTGAGGTCATTTTGGGTATAGCTAGAAAGAGGGCAGTTTGAAACCACATTCAAATTCAAACTGTTTTTATCCCATGTATTCAAAAGTGGGAGGCATATTCTTATTCAGCACATTTTTGTGAGCTCACACACCAATTTTCACTCCATTTGGAGTTGATCTTGACATGAGCTAAGTGGGACAAATTCAAACTTTATTTGAATTCAAAACTGAACTTGCGCTGAAATTCACTCAAACCAAACCCAATTTGAATTCTATTCAATTCAAATGGCTCAGGGGTGAATGATTTGAATCACCAGGGGTATTATGGGGCTCACTGTTTACAACAGCGAGTAGGAGTAAATTTCAGAGGTTAAAACCCCGGGTGGGACCCACATGTCATAGAGGGAAGAAGGAGAAACTTGCACCCAATGTCAGAGTCTCGGTGGGAAATTCCACCGAGCAGCTGGCGGCTGTGCCACCGAGCAGCTACAGGTGCCACCAGCTGCTTCCCTCTCCGCGCGCTGGCGCCCAGGGCGGCTTGCTCGCGCCACCACGCGACCGGCACCGCCTCCACTAAGCAGGAGTCGGCCGGCTTTATCTTCTCACGGGCAAACCCGAGCAGCGGCATTGTTTCTCGCCGCATCTCTCTGCTCAATCAGGAAAACCAGCAAAACCATCTCCTCCTTCGTTCCTGAGCTGCTAGACAGCCACCTGAGGTCGCGCACCACCCTCCCAATGCCTGAACGGTAGTTGATAGCTTGAGACACTTCCTGAGGTGAACCTGACGGAAATTCTCAGTTTTTGCTCCGGCAACCTTAAACTGAGCTTCCGGTACGGGTTCTTTAAATTCTCGCTCTATGATCTTTCGGAGGTTATCAAATCTTGCACATAGACGCTGGACTAACTGGCGATAAAGTTCTTTTCTGCATCTGTGGCGTGAAACTGTCTAGGAGTAACGAATTTCGAGCTCGATCGAGGGCGGTCATGGCGAGCACGATCGGTCACACGGTGCCGACCAACTTGCCTCCATCCCTGAACCCTTTTGACACCTTGTCGAGCTTCCTAGAGGTACACTGATGCTGTAGGACCGTTTGTTCGAGCTGTTGGCGGGTTAGAACCCACGGTCAACGGCGCCGAACCTCAACCGAGGCCGCGGCACGTCGCCGAGCTATTTCCGGTCACCCCCAGCCCGACCTGACACCACCGACGTGTTCCTCGACGTCGACAACCCCCTGCCGGTGAGTTTCAGCCCATGGGAGGTCCGGCAGCGGCGAGCCGGCAAGCTCCGAATCTGCTCCGGCAAGGTCGGCGGAGCGGGCGCGGGAGAACGGCGGGAGGAAGACCAAGCCGGCTGGCCCACGTGTCAGCGGCTGAAGAATTTAAATCGGGATCGGGTGTGGCCGGGATTGGCTGTGCTGGCGCGCAAATACCCTGTGAGTTCCGGTGTGCCGGACACCTCCGCGCTCGACACGTGTGGTATCTACGGTGTGCCGGACACCTCCGCGCTCAACACGTGTCGCCACGGGCCCCCGAGAGTTTGAACTTTTTCTCCGATTTTCAGAATTCTTCCAAACTTCAAATCCTCATAACTTTGGCTAGAAAGCTCCAAATCGAGTGAACCAAATTTTGTTGGATTCAGCTCTTTGAGCACCTTTCATCAAATCAAGTTTCACTTCATGAAAACCCTTAATTCTCCAGAATTAATTCCTCAAAGTTTAAATTGTTAAGAATTTTAACTGGAGGATCCTTTGGAGAAAAATCCTGAAATTTTGCTGGGATGTCCACCAAAATATCCCTGAACTACCATAAAAATTTCAGATCCATTTGAGCTCATTTGATCCACCTAATGGTGTGATTAGTGAAACTGTTCCAGGGAAAATAGAAAATGTTCAGAAACATTTTCAGAATTTTCTCTGAAATTGTTTAGCTCATATCTTTAGTTAGGAACTTGCAAATTAAGTGAGACCAACTCCATTAGAACCCTCTGAAAATCTACTTTTCAGAAAGTCATAGTTTGTTTCATGAAAATTCCTAGAACACCCTAAGAGTTCCAATTAAGGTCAAGGACATAATTAATTGTGGAGGGCTCCAATGAGCTTTGCTGCAACTAAAACTTGACCAAGTCTCTGTTTAGGTTGTAACCAAGCCACAATAAAAGTTTTACAGTCATTAGGTCTGTCTAGCAAAGGTGATTGACTTCACAACTTCAAACTCAAGACAAAATGCATTTAAATTGATACATATATTGTTTCTATCATGTAGTCGCTAAGGTCGAGGAGGAACCCGAAGTCCTAGACTTCGTAACTCCGGAGGAGCAGCTAGCCTACGACCAAGAGCAGCAAGGCAAGCTCCGGTTTGCATTGACCCTTTTACAAGTTTTTATTGTTTTGAGCACATACTTGATTACTTTATTCTTTGCATTAGAGTCTTGTTTGAAAACCCAATTGCATAGCCAAGAAAACCTTGGGTTGGTTTTAGGATTGCAAACCCCGTTAGCTACTGCAATGCTAAGTTAGTGTAGGATTTGGTACAAGTCGAGTAGTTGGAACTACTCGCGAGCATAGGCTAGAGGCACTCGACTCGGGTAGTGATAGCACATGAAACACATGGCAAGAAAATGAGACCAAGCGGAGAGTAAGGGCAGCAGGACTTTGGGGCATGTGTGCTGTAGCTCCGCTTGTGTCGATTGAGGACCGAGCCGTGTGCGGGCCTGTTGAACAAGCTAGAACAGTACCGAAGACCTACCGGCTATATGGGAACCGGGAAACTGATGTAACTCGGGTAGCTGGGTGTTGAGGCATAGCTGGTCGTTCAGAGGGTAGGTTGAGAGCTCGAGGTGTAAATCGGCTGGCGGCACTGAGATGCGCGTGCAGAGACCTCTTGCTCGGGACGATTGGACCGGTTCAACATTTGGCTAACGGGTGAAAGGTAGTCGCGTACGGCGTCCGTGATGGTTGTTGTAGGAAACATCAAGTACGGGCGTACGTGACGGGTTGTTCGGGTAACCCTGCAGGTGTAAATCGATTATAATCGCCGTCCCTCACGGTCAGTGAGTACCACTTGTTCACTGTACCGTGACGTAGAAAGAACAGGCTAGTCACATGTTAAAATGTTGCTGATTGAGAGATGGACATTGATTGTTAATGATATGCTGTAGCTTAGAGCTAACTAAAGTTCTTTTCAACTTTGGGCAAGGGACATGAGAGAAATGCGTTTCTTGTTTGATTGCGGCTCTCTCATGTACCTTAGCGTAAGGTTCTCCACAACCTGCTGCTAAAACTTGAAAGTAAGGTTCTACTAATTAGGCGAGTCCATGCAAATGATTTTTACCTCATGTAACCCATTACCCTCATGTAGAAGTTCCATGTTTAGGTGAGACGGGTCAGACTTGCTGAGCCTTCGTGCTCACTGCTTGTGTTTGAAGCTTTTGCAGGGTTCTATGAGGAAGGGACTCCCGAAGAGCAGACGGAACCCCAGGAGGCGAACCCCGTCGAGTGGGAGTCGTGCACGCCGCAGAGTTAGTGTGTGTGTGTGTGCTAGCAAGGACATGTTCAAGGGCTGAACGTGAACTTGATGCGTAGTCTACGCCCGTGAGTGTAGACTGGACATATTTTGCTGTAAACATGTTCATAAACTTGTTTATGTAATAAAATTTTCCGCTTCCGCTTTGTACCTTTGACGTGTGTTATACGGTGCTGTGCAACGCAGCACCCCTCAGCGTGATCCTGGCTCGACAGGACCTTGGAGTCGTGTCAGCTAGGGGATATAAAGGAGGTGGAGGATAACCAGGGGGTGCTGGGGTCGTGACCTAATCCTAAGACACATACATAATGGACTTGGACTCGATACAAGGCCCAATGGCCCAACTAGGTGATGCAACACCCTAACAGACTCTAAACTTTATATTGTTTCGAAGTTTCCCTCGACTCACAGGGAATTTTGACGTGGGGCCAGATCCATTGGAAAGTTTATCCTCTCAGCTTTCCGTGCATATGTAGAACATCAAAAACGGAGTCCGTATGCCTCCTGTGCATCCATTTTACGGTGGACTGCTCCTGGGCCCGAGTTGAACTCGAGTTTGAGTTGGGCTCGGTCTCTAACTTCTTGTTGGCGTATTTTATGGTCCTCCACGCCTCCAAACCCCTCTCCATGTATCTCCATGTCCTCTCCATGGTTCCTAATCATAATTAATCCATTAGGTAGCAACATACTCTCAAAATTCACATATAAAGAATTGTTCAGGAACGAGCTCACCTCTAAATTCAATTGTCGTGCTCGAGCTCTATTAATTGGACCTTGCATGTCTACCATGTGAGTATTTTGTATATCTGCAGGAGTGATGTCCACATCAGGGGCTACCTTGGCCCTCGAGGGACTTGGACTCGGCTTCAAGCTTAGAGGCGTTTCGTCCAGCCCGAGCTCATCTCTATCACAGATCGCCTTGCATCGCCTGACCCTAACTCCAGGGCGGTCCAGGTGGCCTCTGAGCCTTTCGCAGGCCAGCCTACGAACCTGGAGCTGATCGAGCCCGTATGTGGGTTGGAGACTTACCTTCCTTCCGTGGTCATGTCGCCCTCCGTGTCCAGCGGGGTTGAGGAGACGCCGCTAGACTCAAATCCCCATGTCGTGATCGTGGCCTTGCACCATGAAATCAAACAATCACCATCCGATGGGGCCTCCAGACCTCTTGGACGGTTTTGTCACGGGTAGTCGAGGAGGTGCCGCTCGACTCAACTCCCTAGTCGCCCAGGCGGTTTTAATCCAGGGACAATGGGATGGTGTTACGGTGTTGGTTTCTTTAAGGCTACGCGAACGGTCACCTGCCCCACCTGACGGTTGTCAGATTTGGTGCCGCTTCGACAGCTTTATATTCTGTTTTCCCTTAATCATCCTTTACGGGTTCGCCTGTATTGCTTCCGTGCTTCTCTGCTCTGTGCAGTGCTCCTTCCCTCCTCTGCTTCTTTTGCCTTTTACCTTCGCTTCGCCGCTGCTCCCTTTTCCTGGCGCTCCCGCCAGAGAGGGATAGGAAAGAGCGCAAGTCCTCTTCGAGCGATTCGCCTTCCATTTTCATGGCAGGATGTCTTCGTGGTCGAAATTGGAATTCCGCCAGAGCCGCATTGCCGTCCTCAAAGAGATGGAGCTGCTGTCAGAGCGTGATGCCCGCGCCATCCGTGTTCCCACGGGGGAGCCATTTCCAGCTCCTCGGGCCGACGAGGTGGTGTCGTTGCGCGCCTTTCACCTGCGCGGGCTTGGGATGTAGGCGCAGAATTTCTTCCGGGGCACGCTGTACGAGTATGGACTGGAGCTTCATTATCTGACGCCAAACGTCGTGCTTCAAGTGGCGCTGCTCATCGTCTTGTGTGAAGCATAGCTTAGTATGGTTCCTCACTTCAGCTGTGGAGGCACTTCTTCTGCATGCGGCCGTCATTGGACCAGGTTCTGCTTCCGCCCGTAGGGGCGCCATCATCAAACTGCACCGGGGGCGAGCGGACTTCATCAGCACGTGCCCACCTCCTCTTCTGATCGGGTGGGAGCGTCAGTGGTTCTATATCAAAAACGAAGCTCCCGCCCTTCCGCATTTCTCGGGCAGGTCTCCGTGGGAGCAAGATTCCTAGAAGTGGGGACCCCGAGGAGGGAGATGGGGAAGATAGACCCAATCCTTCGGCATGTCCAGGGTCTCAAGAACAGCAGCCTTTCGGATGCACATCTTCTCCAGACCTTTCTTCGGTGGAGGGTGCTGCCTATTCGAGTCCTGCCGCACACCCTGACCTTCTACAGGGGGCTGAGTGATCCGTCCCAGGAATTAGGCAATGAGCTTTCCCAGGAAGAGATGCCCTGACGCTTCCGGATGATCCTGGCACTGGACGCCAGCAAGCCTTGTTCCCCTGGGGCCCCCCTCTCAACGTGGCCTCTCCAGACCTTCGCAGGCTGTGGGGCATCATCAACCTCCCCATGGTCCCTGAACACCGGGAGAAGTGGGCATCATGGGACGCTTTGGAGTCTGCCAAAACAGGAGAAAGACGAAGCCAAGGCCCGCCGGATCCAACATAAGAAGCGAAGGCATGCGGCACGGGCAGCCGGTGAGACTACCCTGGAGTCGTCGTCAGAGTACGACAGTGACTCGGAAGAGGGTGGCGATGGACCAGCTGAAGTTCCAGCCCCCGCTGCCCGGGCGACATGGAAGCGGGCAGATGAGTCTGTTTGCAACCAGGGATCGAAGGGGAGAGCGAGCGCCGATCCCACCGAGTGCTCCTGCAATGAGCGTGATGCGGCCTTTAGGGAGCTTGGGCACCGTACACTCGAGTCGTTGGGTTGTCCTTACCCTTCGGTGAGGGGTTATGGCGGATGGGCGATTGAGCGTTGGAGGGAGGTCAGGCGGGTGCCGAGCCTGGACCGACAGCTCTCGTCGAGCATGGCTCCGCATCCTTTGGTGCTCGAAGATCGGAGGTTCAGGGTGTTCCAGCTCCCGACACCGTTGCTATGGTGGCCTCCGGCTATCTTTCAGCCACCGCCGTTTCCCAGTCCCCGGATGGCGTGACATGGCCGTGTTAGTCGTGCGCCATTCTTCAGCGGTGGGGGATGTAACTTTCTGCTTTTCCCGTTGTGTTGTCTTCATTTCGGTTAGTTTCTTGACCCGTGTCTTCGTGCCGAAGGTCCGTCTCCGTGCTTGTGTCTCCTCCGGGTGCCCTGGCTCCGGCCGAAGGCTCCGCGAGGAGGTCCGCCTCGCCGGTGGCTGAATTGCCAGGGGGAGGACCTGTACAGGCTTCTTGTTCGGTGGTCGTTCCAGGCCTCCTCGCCAATGAAGGTGGAGTGACATCGACGGGCGTTGGTTGCATCGGTCTTGGTCCCTCCTCGAGGTGCCCGACATCGTACGCCTTACATCGCCTTCCGGTGCCGGAGCACCCGTCGGCCCTGGAGGCGGCGGCGCTTGAGCCAAGGCCGGTGGTGCTTCGGGGTTTGCTGAGCGGAGGCAGGCAGAAGGGGACCTGGGCTCCCTTTGTTCCCAGCTCTTCGGCATTCGGTCGAGTCTCTCGGTGGAGTGCGAGTGCCTGGACGCCGTGCTCGGGCAATTGTGAGGAGTACCTCCGAGCAGCCTTATAAGACTTTTCTTCTCTCCTTTTTCTCGACATGAGCTCCTGGATTTGACAAGGAGTTTCCTTCTTGTCAGCAGGAACTGGTTCTCCATGCTGCTTAATATTCACGGCTTCCTCGTGCGAGCGAGGATCGTCGCTGTCGTGCGGAGGCCGGGCTGGCTGAGTTGCAGTGGAGCTTGAGAGGGCCCGGGCCACTGCAGAGGAAGCAGCTCGAGCGGTGGCGATTGCGGTCGACAGGGCGGTGGCGTTATCCAGTGAGCTTGCCCACCATGGTGCTGTTGCCGAGGCCGCACGTGGAGGCGCGGCCCAAGCTGCGAAGGAGCTGGCAGACCATGGTTGGGAAGTTCGGGAAGCCTTGGTCATCGTTGAGAAGATGAGGGATCAGATTGCAGGTCGGTCCTTTCCTTCTTATCCTTCCTTTGGCTTTGTGAATCCGTGCTGACCTGATGCCTTTGTGGTGCGTTTTGTGTAGAGACGCGGGGACATATTACAGTTTCTGGAGATTTGGTCGAGGCTCAGGAGGGGAACGTCGAGGATCTTTGTGCTCGTCTTTCCGCTGTGGAGCGGAAGCTAGAGAAGACTCGGCGTTCGGTGGCCGCGTCTTGTGACAGGATACTGGGCCCGATGCTGGCGACCACATCGGCGGGCCTCGCTTCCCCAGATTCGTGGCTTTGGCAGATTCCTCAGCTTTTCGCGGCACTTCAGTCAGAGCTCGCCGGACTCCGGGACGCTGGGCGGTCAATATTACCTGGTCCTCGGGGACCGGTCCAGAGTCGAGCTTGCCAACCGGCTGGCCTGTGCGCCCAGCAAGGTGGACGGTCGGCAGCTGGCCGTTGGGGGAGCCGGGGTCTTCTGCGGGGCCCAGGTTGCACTGGGTGTTGTGCTATCTCACTACCCCACCCTTGACCTTCAGCTTCTTCATGGTCTTTGTGAAGATGGGCTGGCCATGGATTCTGAAGAGCTCGGGACGCGATTGCTTCGGCCACGTTCTCCTTGGCCGAGCTAGTCCCGAGAAGGGCGATCAAGGAGGAGGCGGATAGGAGCCGGAGGCTGAGCGGTCCTTCATCATAGTTAAGGGATCTTTCCTTGCTTCCATGTTGCTCCTGTGCTTTGTCCGCACTGTGACTTCTCCATTTGTTCGTAAAAAGAAAAGACTTTTGGTGTCTTGGTTGTGGATTGTGTATGTGACACCCGGTTCTGAAAATGAACCAAGTGCTTAAGTACTTTATTACAATGACTCAATGTCTTACTCATGAATATCCAACTTATTTAGCAGCGGAAGACTCTAAATGACAGCGGAAAATGACCAAAACAGCAGGCTCCAACTTCAACTCCACAGGCATATTGACGGTAGTGCGCACGCCTAGTACTCCACATGTTCCTCGAAGTATTCTTCTCCTGTTGCTGAAGTATATGTATGTAACACCCTCAAATTCATTACCGTGCATTACATACATTTTGCATGTAGAGAAGCATTTGAAAAGAAGTAGAAATGGAGAAAGAACCATAGAAATGGAGAAAGGACATAGAAATGGAGAGAAATGGAAATAATATAGCTGAATTGAGCCATCCCAAATTTCTCCCTTCACAAAAATTCCCAAATTCTTCAAATTTTTTACTGATTTTCCCCAAATTCCCCTAGGCGGAATTTCCCCCACATTTGGGGGGAATTTTCCCCCAAATTGGCCGCACCAAATAAGGGGGGAGACCCCTTGGCCGCAGCCCTTGAGGGGGGAAACCCTACCCCCCCACTTTTAGGACTCTTTGGTTAAGTTCCCCACCTCTAGGACTCTTTGGTGAAGTCCCCCACCTCTAGTACTCTTTGGTTAAGTCCCCCACCTCTAGGACTCTTTGGTGAAGTCCCCCACCTCTAGGACTTTTTGTCCACCACCCCTAGGACCCTTTGGTTGAGTCCCCTACCTTTAGCACTTTTTGTTTCCACCCCTAGGACTCTTTGGTTGAGTCCCATACTTCTAGGACTCTTTGTATCCACCCCTAGGACACTTTCCCCCCTTATAAATATAACCCCCACCCCCTGGCCACACCCCTCTCTCTTTTGGTCATCCCCCCTGCTGCCAAGCCTCCTTCCTTGCTGCCAAGTCACCAAGTTCCCCCCTTGTCGGAATTTAGCCGCTGTCGATCCCCGTCACGCCTCGCCGTCGCCGGAGAAGAAGCCCAACGATCTGTCCTACCATAATTTTCCATAGAAAATTCCCCTGCTGCTGTCATTGCTAGGAGAAAGGCCCTGCCACAAGGAGGAAATGAGGTAGGTCTCCATTATCCATCTTACGACGTCGCCACTGTTTCTACGCATCCATTTTCTTCGCCCCTTCGAGCAGAAACTTTTTCGTGTGGACAGATTGTGTTTTTATCGATTTTTGACGTGGAATTGATCTAGATCTTGAGTCAAAATCATTAACACATCCACACTTGATCCCTACAACCTTGTTCATCATAAAACCCCATGAAATCCCATTAAAACATGCAAGAACACGTACAAACTGGTTTGATAAAACAGCACCATAGGACTTGCATTCAGCTACGCTATTGCATCTTGAGTAAAGTTTGTGCATAAAGATTGATTTCTGTAAATTTTGTATGTGTGTGGTCATGAGTAAAAGGACAAGCTCAAGAGGCCATCCACGAGGAAGTACAGCACCAAGACTTCGAGACGCTCGAGCAACAAGAGCAACGGGAGCAAGGCAAGTGCCCCTTGACCATATTGATCCCATGTTTTGAAACTGTTTTGTTTACGAAAACTCGTATGCTTGAGTCAACTTGATGGGACACCCTTTTTATAGGAGCTTACTAGTTTTGTTAACCATCCTTGTCGCCGGGAGAGTTGATGAGTCGGGTATGGTCGTTTTTCCTTTTTCAATCACTTAATTCACAGGATACGGGAAGCTAGAATAAAACATGTCTAGATACTGCACTCATATGAATAATGATGATGAGATCTTGATGATGTTAATGGGCATGGAATCGGGGAGATCTAGGCATGCTTTGTTCGTGAATGTTGCTGGATGAGATGGTGGTACTTGCCGTAGATCTAAGGACCGGTTCATGCGAGAATATGCCAGGAAAATAGTGCCACCACAAGGCCAAGTATGGGTGCAGCTTAGCTGATTAATTAGGTGTGTTGCTAGCTTGTTATGGACCATGGATGGCCCGGGGAATGGGAGTCAAGGAGGACTTCCCTGGGAACTGCATGGCACAAGAGGGGGCCCGTGGGTGGGAGAATGGTGATTCGAGCCTGCCGGTGAAACCTTAGTGAGTCCATACATCTAGTAGCCCCTTTGAAAAGGCTATTTTGTGATCTCTTGGCCATACACCGATGGTTGTGTACTGATATAATGGAGGTTCTGCAGTGGCCGACGGGTGAAAAAATCATGAACTTGTGGGTAAAGTGGTGCCACCTCTGCAGAGTGTAAAACTATCATGCTAGCCGTGCTTCCGGTCACAAGCACCTGGCCAACTTCCATGATTAGGGGCAAAATTTGGGATGTTTATTCGGTATAGTTATGGTATGGTCATTGGGATTGATTTTGGGACTGTTTTGAGTCATGATAATGAGTTTGGTTTCGGTTATATGAATATGAGATGGTTATGAATGTTTATGAGTATGAGATGAACTTGAGAAAGATTAATGGCTGAATGAGACTTGTTAAGTGGTGAATTATGATGAGAAAATGTTGCTGAATTACTTGGTCATATTGGGATAAATTTCACTTAGAAATAGTTGCTGTTTATCATGATTGTGAAATAAAATTTGCTTGCTGCAATGAGCCTTTTTATTCCATACCTTGTTGTAAGCTACAGGTCATACTTTTCCCGCACTTGCTGACTACGACATGTACTCACCCTTGCATTCCCACATATACATCAGCTACAGGAGAAGAGTATTTCGAGGAACATATGGAGTACTAGGTATGCGCACTACTGTCAACATGCCTGTGGAGTTGAAGTTGAAGCCTGCTATCTTAGTCATTTTCCGCTGTCGTTTAGAGTCTTCCGCTGCAAGAATAAGTTAGAGATTCATGAGTGAGACAATGAGTCGATGTAATAAAGTACTTAAACACTATTTATTCGTGGTTATATTCTCAATTCAGTTTGTTAATTACATGTGTATGTGTGATGAACATCCTGGGCACACATATGCCTTCACTTGGTTCTATTTTCGGAACCGGGTGTCACAGATTGGCATCAGAGCCACGTTGACCGTAGGACGCAAGCCTAGGTAGAATGGACACTCTAAAACACATAGGAACGCACCTCTAAACTATTATTTCCGAAAATTGCTTGCTGCTGCACTTTACTTGTCAATTCAGCCACCACAAAGTGCTATTTTCAGCCCCTCTTTTTCTCTTCTTTTGGACAGCAACGCTTTTGCTTTCTTGCTTCATAGCTTCTGAAGTTTTGGAGTTATTTTCTTCATCTCTAGAGTTTCTCATGTCTTATTTATAGATGCGAGTGACTAGGAGCACAGCACGCATAAGGACTGGTCCACCGCCACGTGGGAGTGCACTTAACCCCATTGAGGTGTCTGATGGACCATATTGGGAGGAGGTGAAGATGGAACGTCATGATGAAGAGGAAGTCAATAGCTCTATGCATGAGGAAGAGGAACTGGAAGAGGTAGAACCATTCGAAGATGATATGGAGGATGATCCACAAGAACGGCATTGGTACGTCCCTCAGGAGGAGTTTCACACGGGCTTACACCCCGTGGAGCCTCATGAAGCTATGACGGGAGGAGATGAACCCGAGGAGGAGCCACCCCTTGCTGAGGACAAGAATGAAGGTGATGAATGGGCCAACCATTCAGTTCAAGAATTCCGGTCCGACGGAATGGAAGGAGGACACATATCCAAGGAGCTCAAAGAATTTCTGGATTACTGCAGCTTATACCCGGAATATCTTCTCAAGAAAGTCCCTCGTCTCGGACATGAAGAGTGGAAGGATGAAGTAACCATCCTATATAACGGTAGGGTTGTAACCCGGCACTTCGCACCCACATGGAGAGCTACAAGGGCAGAAGCTATCGATGATGCTGCATGGGATGCACTCACCAGACTGTGCTACGCCTTCTGTGAGCAGCTTGAGGGCACCACTTTTGAGCTGCACCCGTATCGGAAGAGTGGTACAAGGGAGATCATTGGACCTCATGTAGGAGCTCTTTCCAACCCACAAGTTGCTGACAAGTCTCAGAGGTTGCTCGTGGAGTTAGAAAACCGCTATGCAAGCGCACAAGAAGAGATCTGTTACCTCCGCAAGAAGCTGTATTTGCTGGAGAAACAAGAGGAGACTCGTGCCAACGCGGGAGAAAATGGAGCGCCAGCGTCATCAAACCCTACATGGACTGCCGACTCACCATGGCGTGCGCCCATGAATGGAGCACCCCCGTCACACGGCGAGAACAGCACCGGTTCTCATGATTAAGTTTATGTTTCCATTGAATAAAGCTGTAATAGAAACGTTTAGATCATAGTAGCTTGAATAAGAGTGGTGTGCTGAAATTTTTGTGATGATCGCTTGGTTTATGTGCTGGTGTGAGTTGTGGGACGCTTCGGCGGATGTCCACATCCACACATAGTGGAGAGATGTAGATGCTTCGGCACGTGTTCACATCCTCATATAGGCTGAAATTAATAAAAGAAGATACTTAGTTCATACACCTTGATGCATATAGTTGGGAAATCATACTTTCAATTCTGAGTTCTATTCCGAGAGTAAGCATTAAAATAAGGGGGGTAGACTTTCTCGCTAACCTTATTGTCTTGGATTCCCATGGGATTGACATAATACTTGGAATGGATTGGCTAAGCAAGCACAACGTAGTGATTCAATGTTCTGAGAGGATCGTGCAGTTGACAAGTGAGCACGGTACTCGTATTGAGTTCGAGGCAGCCCAACCGGAAACCGAGAAGGCAGCGCTGAACCATGTCGAAGAAGAGACATTGTAAAGCATTCCAGTGGTTCAAGAATATTAGATGTGTTCCCTAAAGAACTTCTAGGTATGTCACCTGACCGGGACATTGAATTTGCTATTGATTTAATACCCGGAACTGCATCTATAGCGAAGAGGCCATATAGGATGCCAGCTAATGAACTAGTGGAGCTCAAGAAGCAAATTGAGGAGCAGCTAGAAAACGGTTTTATATGCCCAAGATCGTCACCATGGGGAGCCCCCGTCCTCTTCGTAGACAAGAAGGATGGGACCCAAAGGATGTGTGTGGATTATAGGTCTCTCAATGAGGTGACGATCAAGAATAAATACCTGCTGCCCCGTATAGAGGACCTGATCGACCAAATGAAAGGTGCCCGAATTTTCTCCAAGATTGATCTTCGGTCAGGATACTTCCAGCTGAAGATTACGCCCTCCGAAATACCCAAGACTGCATTTCGAACACGGTATCGTTCGTATGAATATACCGTTATGTCTTTTGGGTTAACGAATGCACCCGCATACTTTATGTACCTCATGAATAAGGTCTTCATGGAGTACATGGACAAGTTCTCGTGGTTTTCATCAACGACATCATGGTGTATTCGAAAAGCGATGAAGAACACGAAGAACACTTGAGGTTAACATTGCAGAAACTGCGAGAGCATCAATTGTATGCTAAGTTCAGCAAGTGTCAATTTTGGCTAAAGGAGATATCGTTCCTAGGCCACATCATCTCCGAGGGAGCAGTATCGGTTGATTCCGAAAAAGTGGGAGATGTTCTGAAATGGAACCAACCACAGAATGTGAGAGATATTCGGAGTTTCCTTGGGATGGCTAGATACTACCGCCAGTTCATCAAGGATTTCTCCAAACTAGCAAAGCCTATGACTGAATTGCTAATGAAAGGGAAAGCATTTCAGTGGACACCAGCGTGTCAAGAAAAGCTTTGAAGAACTAAAGAAGAGATTAACAACAGCACCGGTTTTGGTATTGCCGGACGTGAGCAAGATCTTCGACATATATTCTGACGCATCAAGACTAAGGACTTGGATGTGTGCTTATGCAAGAAGGAAAGTGGTAGCCTATGCATCGAGACAACTAAAGAAACATGAGCCGAATTACCCCACACATGACTTGGAACTTGCAGCCATGGTACATGCCTTGAAGATTTGGAGGCATTATATCCTTGGCCACCGATGAGAGATATACACGAATCACAAAAGCCTCAAGTACATATTCATGCAAATGGATCTGAATTTTAGGCAACGTCGATGGTTTGAACCCATCAAGGATTATGATATTGGGATCAACTATCACCCGGGAAAGGCCAATGTAGTAGCTGATGCGTTGAGCCGAAAGTGAGCATGTCACCAACTCACGGTTCGGGAGCTGCCACCCGAGCTGCACAAGGAGTTCGAACGGTTACATCTCGGGTTCTTGAACGAGATGGAGGTGATAGAACTGAACTCCTCGCTGGAACAAGAGATACGAGATGGCCAAGCAACAGATGAGGAAATCAAGGAAATCAAGGAAAGAATCCTACAAGGCATAGAAAAGGATTTCAAGAAAGACGAGAAAGGCACGCTTTGGTTAGGGAAAAGGATTTGTGTGCCTAACGTGAAGCACATCTGCGACACGATATTAAAGGAGGCACATGACTCACCTTATTCCATACATCCCGGCTGTACAAAGATGTACAAGGACCTGAAAACTTGCTATTGGTGGGATGGTATGAAAAGGGACATAGCTTAATACATTGCCTTATGCGACACGTGCCAATGAGTGAAGGCAGAACATCAAAACCCCGCTCGATTGTTGCAGCCATTGAAAGTACCCGAGTGGAAGTGGGAAGACAACAGCATGGATTTCATAGTCGCACTGCCACGTACTCAGTCGGGTTACGACTCTATTTGGGTTATTATGGACCGGTTGACGAAAACAGCCCATTTCCTTCCTGTTAGAACCACGTACCGCGTCGCACAACTAGCCGAGCTGTATATGGAGCAAATCGTATGTCGCCATGGAGTTCCGAAGAGGATAGTTTCAGATTGAGGTTCTCAATTATCCTCTAGGTTCTGGAAGAAGATGCACGAAGCTATGGGTACACGGTTGAATTTCAGCTCCGCTTATCACCCGCAAACTGACGGGCAAACTGAGAGGACAAATCAGATTTTGGAAGACATGTTGAGAGCTTGCGCCTTGAAACATGGGCGTAGTTGGGATAAGAGCTTGCCGTATGCTGAATTCTCATACAACAACAGCTACCAAGCCAGCTTGAAGATGTCATCTTTCGAAGCATTGTATGGTAGACGGTGTAGAACACCGCTGTTCTGGAATGAAACCGAAGAAAGCCAAGTATTTGGGCCTGAAGTGCTGCTAGACACCGAAAAGCAAGTCCAACCGTTACGTGAAAACTTGAAGGCCGCTCAGTCCCGACAGAAGGGTTATGCGGATAATAGGCGAAGAAGGTTGACCTTCGAAGTGGGAGACTTCATGTATCTTAAGGTGTTGCCTATCCGAGGCCAATGACGGTTCAACGTCAAAGGCAAGTTAGCACCTCGCTACATTGGGCCATTCAATATTTTGGGCAAGCGAGGAGAAGTAGCCTATCAACTAGAACTGCCAACGCACCTCTCCGACTTGCATGACAAGTTTCACGTATCCCAACTCAAGAAGTGCTTAAGAGTACCGGAAGAACAAGTACCAATGGATGACCTCAAACTTCAAGAGGATCTGACCTACGCGGAGCACCCTGTCAAAATTTTGGACGTGAAGGAAAGGGTCACGAGGAACAAAGTGATCCATTGGTGCAAGGTACAATGGAGCCATCACACGGAAGCCGAAACTACATGGGAGCGTGAGAAAGATCTCAAGGCGGAATTCCCTCGTATATTCTCCACTCCATCGAACCTCAAGGGCGAGATTCAGTTTAAGGGGGGTAGGTTTGTAACACCCTCAAATTCATTACCATGCATTGCATACGTTTTGCATGTAGAGAAGCATTTGAAAAGAAGTAGAAATGGAGAAAGAACCATAGAAATGGAGAAAGAAACATAGAAATGGAGAAAGAACCATAGAAATGGAGAAGGGAATATAGAAATGGAGAAAGGGACATATAAATGAAGAGGGGAACACAGAAATGGATAAAGGGACATAGAAATGGAGAGAAATGGAAATAAGATAGCTGAATTGAGCCATCCCAAATTTCCCCCTTCGCAAAAATTCCCAAATTCTTCCAAATTTTTCCTTATTTTCCCCAAATTCCCATAGATGGAATTTCCCCGCATTTGGGGGGGAAATTTCCCCCAAATTGGCCGCACCAAATTAGGGGGGAGACCCCTTGGCCGCAGCCCTTGAGGGGGGAAACCCTACACCCCACCTTTAGGACTCTTTAGTTAAGTCCCCCACATCTAGGACTCTTTGGTGAAGTCCCCCACCTCTAGGACTCTTTGGTGAAGTCCCCCACCTCTAGGACTCTTTGGTTAAGTCCCCCAGCTCTAGGACTCATTGGTTAAGTCCCCCACCTCTAGGACTCTTTGTACCCCACCCCTAGGACTCTTTGGTTGAGTCCCCTACCTTTAGGACTTTTTGTTTCCACCCTTAGGACTCTTTGGTTGAGTCCCATACTTCTAGGACTCTTTGTTTCCACCCCTAGGACTCTTTTTCCCCCTTATAAATATAACCCCCCACCCCTTGGCCGCACCCCTCTCTCTTTTGGTCGTCCTCCCCTGCTGCCAAGCCTCCTTCCTTGCTGCCAAGTTGCCAAGTTCCCCCCTTGCCGGAATTTGGCCGCCGTCGAGCCCCGTCACGCCTCGCCTTCGCCAGAGAAGAAGCCCGACGATCTGTCCTACAATAATTTTCCATAGAAAAATCCCATTCTGCTGCCATTGCTAAGAGAAAGGCCCTGCCACAAGGAGGAAGTGAGGTAGGTCTCCATTACCCATCTTACGACATCGCTGCTGTTTCTACGCATCCGTTTTCTTCGACCCCTTCGAGCAGAAACTTTTTCGTGCAGACAGATCGTGTTTTGATCAATTTTTGACGGTGGAATTGATCTAGATTTTGAGTCAAGATCATTACCACGTTCACACTTGATCCCTACAATCTTGTTCATCATAAAACCCCATGAAATCCCATTAAAACATGCAAGAACACGTACAAACTGGTTTAATAAAACAGCACCATAGGATTTGCATTCATCTACCCCATTGCATCTTGAGTAAAGTCTGTGCATAAAGATTGATTGTTGTAAATTTCGTATGTGCGTGGTCATGAGTAGAAGGACAATCTCAAGAGGCCATCTACAAGGAACTACAGCACCAAGACTTCGAGACGCTTGAGCAACAAGAGCCACGGGAGCAAGGCAAGTGCACCTTGACCATATTGATCCCATGTTTTGAAACTGTATTGTTTGCGAAAACTCGTATGCTTGAGTCGACTTGATGGGACACCCATTTTATAGGAGTTTACTATTTTTGTTAACCATCCTTGTCGCCGGGAAAGTTGATGAGTTGGGTATGGTCATTTTTCTTTTTTGCATCGCTTAATTCACGGGATACGGAAGCTGAAATAAAACATGTCTAGCTACTGCACTCATATGAATAATGATGATGAGATCTTGAGGATGTTATTGGGCATGGAATCGGGGAGATATAGGCAAACTTGGTTCGTGAATGTTGCTGGATGAGATGGTGGTACTTGCCCTAGATCTAAGGACCGGTTCATGCGAGAATATGCCAGGAAAACAGTGCCACCACAATGCCAAGTATGGGTGTGGCTTAGCTAATTAATTAGGTGTGTTGCTAGCTTGTTATTGACCGTGGATGTTGCGGGGAATGGGAGTCGAGGAGGACCTCCCTGGGAACTGCATGGCACAAGAGGGGGCCTGTGGGTGAGAGAATGGTGATTGGAGCTTGCCGGTGAAAGCTCAGTGAGTCCGTACATCCTAGTAGCCCCTTTGTAAAGGCTATTTTGTGATTTCTTGGCCATACACCGACGGTTATGTACTGGTATAATGGAGGTTATTTTTAGTCGCCGATGGGTGACAAAATCACAAACTTGCGGGTAAAGTGGCGCCACCTCTACAGAGTGTAAAACTATCATGATAGTCGTGCTTCCGGTCACAAGCACCTGGCCAACTTCCATGATTAGAGACAAAACTTATGATCATTATATGGTCATTGGGATTGGTATTGGAACTGTTTTGGGTCATGACAATGAGTTTTACACTCTGACCCAAAACAGTTCCAATACCAATATTTAGCAACACCCATATTTAGCCTTGTGGTGACACTGTTTTCCTGGCATGTGCTCGCATGAACCGGTCCTTAGACCTACGGCAAGTAAACCACCATCTCGTTCAGCAACATCCACTAACCAAGCTTGCCTAGATCTCCCCGATTCCATGCTCATCAACATCAAGTTCTCATCATCTTTAATATCATGAGTGCAGTAGCTAACAAATTTTATTTCAGCTTCCCGTATCCCGTAAGTTAAGCGAAGCAAAAAGGAAAAATAACCATACCAGACTCATCAACTTTCCCAGCGACAAGGATGGTTAACAAAACTAGTAAACTTCTATAAAAAGGATGTCCCATCAACTTGACTCAAGCATACGAGTTTTCGCAAGCAAAACAATTTTGGAAACATAGCATCAATATGGTCAAGGGGCACTTGCCTTGCTCCCGTGGGTCGTGTTGCTCAAGCGTCTCGAAGTCTTGGTGCAGTAGCTCCTCGTAGACGTCCTCTTGAGCTTGTCCTTCTACTCATGACCACGCGCATACAAAATTTACAGCAATCAATTATCATGCACAAACTTTACTCAAGATGCAATGAGGTGAATGAATGCAATTCCTATGGTGCAGTATTATAAAACCAGTCTGTACGTGTTCTTGCATGTTTTAGTAGGCTTTTATGGGGTTTTATGATGATCAAGGTTGCTGGGATCAAATGTGGATGTGGTGATGATCTTGACCCACTTTGTAGATCAATCTCACCGTCATAAATCGACCGAAACATGATCTGTCCAAACGCAGAAATTTTTTGCTCACAGGGGGTGAAGAAAACGGTGCGTAGAAACAGCGGCAACGTTGTAAGAGAGGTAACGAAGACCTATCTCAATTCTTCCTTGTGGCAGGGCCTCCCTCCTTGCAATGGCAGCAGCGGGAGATTTTCTAGGGAGAATTATGGGGCTGCGGCTAGGGCAGAATGTCAGGCTTCTTCTCCGGCGACGACGAGGCATGAGGGGGCTCGACGGCGGCCAAATTCCGGCAAGGGGCGGCGACTTGGCAGAAAGGGGGGTGCAGATTAGCAGCAGGGGGGGGGCGGCGGTCAAAAAAGAAAAAGGGGTGGGCGGCTAGGGGGTAGTTATATTTATAAGGGGATAAGAGGTAAGGTGGCTAGGAGTTTAGAAAATCAAATATCCAATGGTTGAGATTTAATTTTAAAAGAGGTGGGAGCTAGGGGCTGGGATTTTATTATTTATTTTCATCCAATGGCTCGGATTTAATTAGATAATAAAAGCCCAAAAGAGTCCAAAGGGGGTGGGCTAGGGTTTCCCCCCTAATGGGCTGCGGCCAAGGGGGGTGGGGCCCAATTAGCCCCCCCCAATTGGTGTGGCAAAAATAGGGGTAAAATTCCCCCTTGGGGAACTTTGGGGTATTTGGGGAAAATCAGGAAAATTGGGAAAAATTTGGAAAAATTTTAGGAAATTAGGGGAGAGGGGAATTTGGGGTGGCCCAATTAGGCTATTTTATTTATTTTTTCTTTTTGTTTCATTTATTTTTCTTTTATATTTATTTTCATTATTTTCTATTTCTATTCCCTTTTATTATTTTATTAGCTTCTATATTCCTCTCTTCATTTCTTCTTCTTTTTAAATGCTTCTCTACATGAATGTATGCAATGCATGGTAGTGAAATTGAGGGTGTTACAAACCTACCCCCTTAAACTGAATCTCGCCCTCGAGATTCGATAGAGTGGAGAAAAGATGGGGGAATTCCTCCTTGAGATCTTCCTCACGTTCCCATGTAGTTTCGGCTTCCGTGTGATGGTCCATTGTACCTTGCACCAACGGATTACTTTGTTCCTCGTGACCCTTTCCTTCACGTCCAAGATTTTGACGGGGTGTTCCGCTTAGGTCAGATCCTCTCGAACCTCACGCTCATACATCGGTACTTGTTCTTCCGGTACTCTTAAGCACTTCTTGAGTTGGCATACGTGAAACATGTCGTGCACATCGGAGAGGTGTGTTGGCAGCTCTAGTTGATAGGATACATCTCCTCGCTTGTCCAAAATCTTGAATAGCCCGATGTAGCGAGGTGCTAATTTGCCTTTGACGTTGATCCGTCATTGGCCTCGGATAGGCGACACCTTAAGGTACACGAAGTCTCCAACTTCGAAGGTCAATCTTCTTCGCCTATTGTCCGCATAACCCTTTTGTCGTGACTGAGCGGCCTTCAAGTTTTCACGTATCGTTTGGACTTGCTTTTGGCGCCTTGCAGCACTTTGGGTCCGAATACTTGGCTTTCTCCTGTCTCATTCCAGAACAGCGGTGTTCTACACCGTCTACCATACAATGCTTCAAAAGGTGACATCTTCAAGCTGGCTTGGTAACTGTTGTTGTACAAGAATTAAGCATACGGCAATCTCTTATCCCAACTATGCCCATGTTTCAAGGCGCAAGTTCCCAACATGTCTTCCAAAATCTGATTTGCCCTCTCGGTTTGCCCATCGGTTTGCGGGTGATATGCGGAGCTGAAATGCAACCGTGTATCCATGGCTTCATGCAGCTTCTTCCAGAACCTAGAGGTAAATTGAGAACCTTGATCTGAAACTATCCTCTTCGGAACTACATGACGACACACGATTTGCTCCATATACAGCTCGGCTAATTGCGCGACGGCGTACTTGGTTCTAACGGGAATGAAGTGGGCTTTTTTCCTCAATCGGTCCATAATAACTCAAATGGAGTCGTAGCCCGACTGAGTATGTGGCTATACGACTATGAAATCCATTCTGATGTATTCCCACTTCCACTCGGGTATTTTCAATGGTTGTAATAGTCCAGCGGGTCTTTGGTGTTTGGCCTTCACTCGTTGTCACGTGTCACATAGGACAACATATTCAGTGATATCCCTTTTCATACCATCCCAACAATAGCATGTTTCCAGGTCCTTGTACATCTTTGTACAGCAAGGGTGTATGGAATAAGGTGAGTCATGTGCCTCCTTTAGGATTGTGTCGCGGATTTTCTTCACGTTAGGCTCACAAATCCTTTTCTCTAACCAAAGCGTGCCATTCTCGTCTTCCTTGGAATCCTTCTCTATGCCTTGTCGGATTCTTTCCTTGATTTCCTCATCCGTTGCTTGGCCATCTCGTATCTCTTGTTCCAGCGTTGAGTTCAGTTCTATCACATCCATCTCGTTCAAGAACCCGAGATGTAACCGTTCAAACTCGTTACGCAGCTCAGGTGGTAGCTCCCGAACCGTGAGCTGGTGACATGCTCCTTTTCGGCTCAATGCATCAGCTACTACATTAGCCTTTCCGGGATGATAGTTGATTCCAACATCAAAATCCTTGATGAGTTCCAACCATCGACGTTGCCTCAAATTCAGATCCGTTTGTGTGAATATATACTTGAGGCTTTTATGATCCGTATAGATCTCACATCGGTGACCAAGGATATAATGCCTCCAAATCTTCAAGGCATGTACCACGGCTGCAAGTTATAGTTCATGTGTGGGGTAATTCAGCTTGTGTTTCTTTAATTGCCTCGATGCATAGGCTACCACTTGTCCTCCTTGCATGAGCACACATCCAAGCCCTTGTCTTGATGCATCACAATATATATCAAAACTCTTGCTCATGTCCGGCAATACCAAAACCGGCACTGTTGTTAATCTCTTCTTCAGCTCCTCAAAGCTGTCTTAACACGATGGTGTCCACTGAAATGCTTTCCCCTTCATCAGCAATTCAGTCATAGGCTTCGCTATTTTGGAGAAGTCCTTAATGAACCAGTGGTAGTATCCAACCATCCCAAGGAAACTCCGAATATCTCTCACATTCTGCCATTTGTTCCACTTCAAAACATCCCTCACTTTTCCGGGATCAACCGGTACTCCTCCTTCGGATATGATGTGGCCTAGGAACGATATCTCCTTTAGCCAGAATTGACACTTGCTGAACTTAGCATACAATTGATACTCTAGCAGTTTCTGCAACGTTAATCTCAAGTGTTCTTCATGTTCTTCCTTGCTTTTTGAATACACCATGATATCATCGATGAAAACCATGACGAACTTGTCCAAGTACTACATGAAGACCTTATTCATGAGGTACATAAAGTATGCGGGTGCATTCGTCAACCCAAATGACATAATGGTATATTCATACAAACCATACCATGTTCGAAATGCAGTCTTGGTTATGTCGGAGGGCTTAATCTTCAGCTGGAAGTATCACGACCGAAGATCAATCTTGGAGAAAATTCGGGTACCTTTCATTTGATCGAATAAGTCCTCTATGCGGGGCAGCGGGTACATATTCTTGATCGTCACTTTGTTAAGAGACCTATAGTCCACACACATCCTTTGGGTTCCATCCTTCTCGTCCACAAAGAGCACGGGGGCTCCCCACGGTGATGAGCTTGGGCATATAAAATCCTTATCTATCTACTCCTGAATTTGCTTCTTGAGCTCCACTAGTTCATTAGCAGGCATTCTATATGGCCTCTTTGCTATAGGTGCAGTTTTGGGCACTAAATCAATGGAAAATTCAATGTCCCGGTCAGGTGGCATACCTTGAAGCTCTTCTGGGAACACATCTGAATATTCTTGAACCACTGGAATGCTTTCCATTGTCACTTCTTCGACGTGATTCAGCACTGCCTTCTCAGTTGTAGGTTGGGCTGCCTCGAACTCGATACGAGTACCGTGCTCACTGGTCAACTGCTCGATCCTCTGAGCCCATTGAATCACTCTGCTGTGCTTGCTTAACCAGTCCATTCCAAGTAATATGTCAATCCCTTGGGAATCCAAGACGATAAGGTTGGCAAGAAAGTCTACCCCCCTTATTTCAAGGCTTACTTATGGACATACTATACTAGTCCTCATCTCTACACCGGGAGAATTAACCAATATAGTTTGTTTCATGTGGGATATGGGCAGGTTATACTTGGCAACATACTTGGATGAGATGAATGAATGCGATGCTCCAGAATCAAATAAAACAGTGGCTGGGATGGAGTTGGCGAGAAACATACCAATCACGACGTCCTCAGCTTGTTGTGCTTCCTCAGCGGAGACGTGATTCACATTGCCACGAGCATAGTTCTGCTGTCCATGATTACCTTACATAGCTCCTCCATTCGGCCGTGGGTTCTGCTTAGGTGCGTTGTTCGGCTGTCCAAGGCCTTTCTTCGGGCACTGACTTGCAAAGTGTCCTGCCTCTCCGCATGAAAAACATGCCTTGTTTCCAATAACAGCAGGAATGTTGGGGCGAGGCTAGTTTTGAGCATAGGCGCCCATGTTGGGACTGGGCGCAGGAGGCATAGGCATACGAGGTGCTTGCATAACAGGACGTTGCTGCGGTGGCTGATTAGAGTGAGGTGGATATGCAGGGCGGAAAGTAGAAGCGGACGAGCCATAGTGTGGTGCATCTGGTGGCATGAAACAAGGACATACAGTACTTCCTTGTGACTGTCCTTGATACGGCATCTTCCTCTTTCCCTCTTGTTCAATCTCGCGGATCTTGCTCTCCACCACGATAGCTTTGTCTACGAGCTTTTGGAAGTTTGCATAGTCATTGTTGAGCAGCTGAACTTGGATTTCATTGTTCAATCCTCTCATGAACAAGTACTGCTTCTTGTGATCCGAGTTGACATCTACTGGAGCATACCTAGACAGCTGCGTGATCTTGTTGAGGTACTAATTCACGCTCTTCCTTCCTTGATGGAGACCTTCAAACTCTTGCCTTTTAAGCATCATGACTCCTGCAGGGACATAGTGAGAGCGGAAACTCTCCTTGAATTCAGCCCAAGTGATAGTCTTTTGGTTGACATGAGCATTGTAAAGAGCGTCCCACCAATCAGCGGCTGCTCCCATAAGTTTGTGCTGCGAAGAGAACTTTCTCCCGATCATTGCACTGAACAATAGCAAGCTTCTTTTCCATAGACTACAGACAATCATCATCCTCCATAGGATCATTGGCTTGTGCAAAAGTAGGCGGCCTAGTCCCCATGAATTCTCCCAATCTGTTGTGAACCGGCGGTGGTGGCGGTTGGGGTGCAGGAACGGGGTTAGGATTGTTGTTGATGTTGGCCTGGAGCTGACCCAACGTTTGTATCATAGTTTGCATGAGCTGGTTCTGCATAGCCATCAACCGTTCAAGATTGCTTGCATCAGCCCCGGGGTTGGCATTTTCAGGAACTTCAACATTGCCATCCTCCTGTGGTTGAGCATTCCTTCGTTGACGGTTGGAGTTTTCCCTCACCATCTGTGTGTGTGTGAGAGAGAGAGTAGAGTAGGAAATAAAGATTTAGAATGATCCCCCAACTATATGCATCAAGTTGTATGAACTAAGTAATCTTATTTTATTAATTTCAGCCTATATGAGGATGTGAACAAGTGCCGAAGCATCTCACATCTCTCCACTATGTGTGGATGTGGACATTCGCCGAAGCGTCCCACAACTCACATCAGCACACAAACACAAGCAATCATCATAAAAATTTCTGCACACCACTCTTATTTGATTTACTACGATCTGAATGTTCCTATTACAGCTTTATTCAATAGAAACCTAAACTTAATCGTGAGAACCGGTGCTGTTCTCGCCGTGTGATGGGGGTGGTCCATACATGGGCACACACCATGGTGAGTCGGCAGTCCATGTAGGGATAGATGACGCTGGTGCTCCATTTGCTCCCGCATTGGCACGAGTCTCCTCTTGTTTTTCCAGCAAGTACAGCTTATTGTGGTGGTAACGGATCTCTTCTTGTACGCTTGCATAGCGGTTTCCTAACTCCACGAGCAACCTCTGAGACTTATCAGCAGATTGTGGGTTGGAAAGAGCTCCTACATGGGGTCCAATGATCTCTCTTGTACCACACTTCCGATACGGGTGAAGCCCAAAGGTAGTGTTCTCAAGCTGCTCATGGAAGGCGCAGCACAGTCCGGTGAGTGCATCCCATGCAGCATCATCAATAGCTTCTGCCCTTGTAGCTATACATGTGGCTGTGAAGTGCCGAGTGACAACCCTACCGTTAGATAGGATGGTTACCTCAGCCTTCCACTCTTCATGTTCGAGACGAGGGACTTTCTTGAGTAGATACTCCGGGTATAAGCTGCAGCAATCAAGGAACTCTTTAAGCTCCTGGATATGTGTCCTCCCTCCAGCCCATCGGACCGGAATTCTTGAAGTGCACGGTTGGCCCGTTCATCACCTTCATTCTCGGCCTCAGCAAGGGGTGGCTCCTTTTCAGATTCATCTCCTTCCGACAAAACTTCATGAGGCTCCGCTGGGTGTAATCCCGCGTGAAATTCCTCCTGAGGTGCGTACCAATGCTCATATTCTTGTGGATCATCTTTCATGTCATCTTCGATTGGTTCCAACTCTTCCGGATCTTCTTCCTCATGCATGGAGCTACTGACTTCATCTTCCTCATGGGGTTCCATCTTCACCTCCTCCCAATATGGTCCATCGGACACCTCAATGGGGTTAAGTGCACTCCCACGTGGCAGTGGACGAGTCCTTATGCGTGTTGTGCTCCTAGTCACTGGCATCTATAAATAAGACACGAGAAACTTTATAGATGAAGAAAATAACTCCAAAACTTCAGAATCTATGAAGCAAGAAAACAAAAGTGTTGCTGTCCAAAAGAAGAGAAAAAGAGGGGCTGAAAATAGCACTTTGCGGTGGCTGAATTGACAAGTAAAGTGCAGCAGCAAGCAATTTTCGAAAATAGCAGTTTAGAGGTGTGTTCTTATGTGTTTTAGAGTGTCCATTCTACCTAGGCTTGCGTCCTACGGTAAACGTGGCTCAGATGCCAATTTGTGACACCTGGTTCCGAAAATAGAACCAAGTGAACGCATATGTGTGCCCAGGATGTTCATCACACATACACATGTATTCCACAAACTGAATTCAGAATATAACCATGAACAAATAGTGTTGAAGTACTTTATTACAATGAATTAATGTCTCACTCATGAATATACAGCTTATTTAGCAGCAGAAGACTCTAAACGACAGCGGAAAATGACTAAAACAGCAGGCTCCAACTTCAACTCCACAGGCATGTTGACGGTAGTGCGCACGTCTAGTACTCCACATGTTCCTCGAAGTATTCTTCTCCTGTTGCTGAAGTATATGTGGGAATGCAAGGGTGAATACATGTCATACTCAGCAAGTGCAAGAAAAGTATGACATGTAGCTTACAATAAGGTAGGCAATAAAAAGGTTCATTGCAGCAAGCAAATTTTATTTCACAAACAAGTTAAAAATAGCAACTATCTCTATGTGAGTTAAATCCCATCATAACCATGTAATTTATCAACATTCCTTCATCATAATTCAACATTTTTCTAGCCTCAACCAGCTAATAATCTTTCTCAAGTTCATCTCATACTCATAAATATTCATAACCATCTCATATTTATATAACCAAAACCAAACTCATTGTCATGACCCAAAAAAGTTCCAAAACCAATACCAATGACCATACCCGAATAATCATCTGAAGATTTGTCTCTAATAATGGAAGTTGGCCAGGTGCTTGTGACCGGAAGCACGGCTACCATGATAGTTTTACACTATGCATAGGTGGCACCACTTTGCACACAAGTTTGTAATTTCGTCACCCGTCGGCGACTAAAAAGAACCTCCATTATACCAGTACACAACCTTCGGTGTATGGCCAAGAGATCACAAAATAGCCTTTACAAAGGGGCTACTAGGATGTACGTACCCACTGAGGTTTCACCGGCGAGCTTGAATCTCCATTCTCCCACCCATGGGCCTCCTCTTGTGCCTTGTGGTGGCACTATTTTCCTGGCATGTGCTCGCATGAACCGGTCCTTAGACCTACGGCAAGTAAACCAATATCTTATTCAGCAACATCCACGAACCAAGCTTGCCTAGATCTCCCTGATTCCATGCTCATCAATATTATCAAGTTCTCATCATCTTTAATATCATGAGTGCAGTAGCTAACAAGTTTTATTTTGGCTTCCCGTATTCCGTAAGTTAAGCGAAGCGAAAAGGAAAAACGACCATACCCAACTCATCAACTTTCCCTGTGACAAGGATGGTAAACAAAACTGGTAAACTCCTATAAAAGGGTGTCCCATCAAGTTGACCCCAAGCACACGAGTTTTCGCAAGCAAAACAGTTTCGAAAACATAGAATCAATATGGTCAAGGGGCACTTGCCTTGCTCCTGTGGCTCGTGTTGCTCAAGCGTCTCAAAGTCTTGGTGCTGTAGCTCCTCATAGATGGCCTCTTGAGCTTGTCCTTCTACTCACGACCACGCACATGCAAAATTTACAGCAATCAATTATCATGCATAAACTTTACTCAAGATGCAATGAGGTGAATAAATGCAATTCCTATGGTGCAGTTTTATAAAACCAGTTTGTACGTGTTCTTGCATGTTTTAGTAGGCTTTCATGGGGTTTTATGATGATCAAGGTTGCTGGAATCAAGTGTGGACGTGGTGATGATCTTGACCCACTTTGTAGATCAATCCCACCGTCAAAAATCGACCAAAACATGGTCTGTCCACATGCAGGTCGACGTTGTAAGAGGGGTAACGAAGACCTACCTCACTTCTTCCTTGGGACAGGGCCTCCCTCCTTGCAATGGCAGAAGTGGGAGATTTTCTAGGGAGAATTATGGGGCTGCGGCTAGGGCAGAACGTCGGGCTTCTTCTCCGGTGATGGCGAGGCGTGAAGGGGCTCGACGGCAGCCAAATTCCGGCAGGGGGGTGGTTGGCAACTTGGCAGCAAGGGGGGCGCGGCTTGGCAGAAGGGCGGGCGGCTGTGACGGACCGAAATCCCTACGCCCAGGACCTCATAGGATGGTGCCGCACGATGCGACACCCGACAGCACACGACATAAGGCAACCATAGTATTACATTGAGAACAACTGAATATGTACAAAAAGTAGTACAAACCTTCAGTTTACAGCTAATTACAGAGTTTACTACAGTAGAAGATAATTTATACAACTCACGCCCACCCAACTAGCAAAATTTGGTTTTCCGGCCCTACGGACAACCCACACTAGCTTCACTCAGCCTCAGCATGGGGTACTCCTCACCTGCAAACACTCATAACAGCAACCATGAGCACGATGGCTCAGCAAGTCTTAACCGACTCACCTACACAGGAAAATCTACATGCAGGTCATAACAAAGATAGGATGGCAGTTTGCAGCAAAGGACCCGCCTACAAGTTCATCCTTAATTCATCTTTTAGCCACAATTTAACGGTTCATGAATCTGAAATTTAGTGAGTAATATTTGGTGGCACCCATGTAACAATACAAGTTAATCAAATCAGCAATATTGAATATAACATTCTATATGTTAACCTACATCACGGCTCAGTGACCAAGTGGTACTCATTACCGTGAGGGATGGCGAATTGACTCGATATACACCTGCAGGGATACCCGAATAGCACGTCACATACGCCCACCCGTGGAGCAGCACAGCATGCTCACCCGATGTTGTACGGGACAACCTTTCACCCAACAGACCAAACGTCGAACCAGTCGCACCGAAACAAGCAGGAGGTTCCCTACACGGAGCATCTCTCTATGCCCGTTAGCAGATTTCCACCTGGCTGCCCTCAACCTACACCTATAAATCGGTGTGCTATGCCTCGACGCCCGGAGGTTTAGATTATATCAGTTTATCGGAGCCCATATATCCGATATGCCTTCGGTACATTAAAACTTGATCAGCGTGGGCCACACACGGATTGGTCCTCAATCGACATGGACAGGGCTACGCACACAAGACATCCTCTTGCTGCGTCCTAGCCCCCTGCCTAGTCTCATTTTTCTTGCTAAAGATGTCTCACATCACGAACCAATCCCCTGTGTCCCGAACCCTATACTCGCGAGTAGATTCCAACTACTCGACATGTACCGAAGTCTATAAGCATTTAGCACGGCATGAACTACTCAAGGACTTAGACACTACCCTCACTCCTTTTGGAATAATCTGGTCATGCATTTGGAGTTTCATGCATCCTACACCGAATGCACACACATACGTCACGCTAAGCGTATAAAAGCAAAACTTTATAAAACTTGTTAAATGCAAACCGGGGCTTTCCTTGTTGCTGCTGGTCATGGGTTAAGGTTTCTTCCGGAGGTATGAAGTCAAGGATCTCCGGGGTCTCCTCGCGTTCAGCGACTACACGTAAGCAATTTACGATATGTTAATTTAAATGCAATGTGTTGAATTAATATATAAAGACCATAACTCTAACTAGACATCCCAATGTAAAGGCCTCAGTTTTTGACACACTCAAAGTGTTCGTCACCACACACACACCTCATTTGAAGAAATTTGATGAACACATTTGAAGAGCAAGTAACCACCATCAAAATGCTCACTAGAGGATAAACTCACAAAATGCAAAACTGGCATTTCCCACATGCATCATATAGGGGCTGGACATTTGGAAAACTCCTACACCTTGCTAGGAATGTCCATGCCAAGTTTCACCCAAATTCAAAACCTTTTTGAGGTCCTTTTGGGTATAGCTAGAAAGAAGGTGGTTTGAACTCAAATTCAAATTCAAACTGTTTTCATCCCATGAATTTAAAAGTGGGAGGCATATTCTTACTCAGCACATTTTTGTGAGCTCACACACCAATTTTCACTCCATTTGGAGTTGATCTTGACATGAGCTAAGTTTAGCAAATTCAAACTTTATTTGAATTTCAAACTGAATATGTGCTGAAACTTAGTCAAACCAAACCCAATTTGAATTCTAACCAATTCAAATGGCTCAGGGGTGAATAATTCAAATCACCATGGGCATTGTAGGGCTTACTGTTTACAACAGTAATATAGAGTTAGGTGCAGAGGTTAAAAATGGAGGTGGGACCCACATGTCATCCACTGAATCAAATTGAACCGACTGAGAAACAGAACACCCGATTCTCGGGTGCAGCCCGAGCGCGCCACCGAGGGGCTGGCCGGCGCCAGCTCCTGCTGCATTCCCCGAGCTGGAGACCAGCTGCCCGGGCTCCTTATGTGACACCCTCATCCCTGATTTCTGCATGTATTCATATTTCATGTAGAGAAACAATTTAAAAGAAGAGGGAACATAGAAAATATCGAAAAGATAGCCAATAAGAGCCGAATCCAGTTTCCGGAGAACGCCGAAGACAACTTCCTCGGCCCGCTGGCCACGTGGCGTGTCCGGAGCTCATCCCTGCGAAGTGGGGAGAGGTCCGCCGCTAAACTGGCCACGTGGCAGGCTCCGGGCTCATCTCCGCGAAGGGGGAAAGGTCCGACCCTGTGGGACACGTGTTGCCCCGGAGCTAGCCTCTGCGGAAGAAGAAAAGGCATTTCCGCAGGACACATGTCACCTTCGAAGCTAGTCACCACGGAAATCAGAGGACCAGTCGCACGGGATACGTGTCGATCTCGGAGCTCACCTCCGAGAGGTCCGGTTCTATTGAACACATGTCGCCACCAGAGCTTACCTACGGGAGGTCCGACACTGTTGGACATGTGTCTACCTTGGAGCCGTCTCTAGGGAAAAAGGGAGGTCCGGAACGGATACGTGGCAGACCCGGAGCTACATCCGGAGAGAGGGAAAGACCGGCACTAACACGTGGCGTGCGCGGAGCCACCTCCGAATAGAGAGGAGGTCCCGACCGCCAGGATACATGGCGCACGCGGAGCTCACCTCCGAAGAAAAGGGAGGTCTTGCTCGCTTGACACGCGGCACAACCGGAGCTCGTCTTTGCGGAAAGGGAGAGACCAGGACCCGGTGGACACGTGGAGCTTCTGGAGCTCATCACCGTGGAGGTAATGAGTTCTGGGGAGGGTTTTTGGATTCTGTACGCGTAGAAATACCGGAACAGAAACCGACCTGGATTCCACAATGATACCACACCAAATCAACTAAAGATAAGTTGCAAGATTCAACGACAAATTTGAACAGGACTCTTATTCGGGATACAATCAGATTAGGACTCTTCTCTTCCCGATTATAAATAGAACCCAGAACCTCTGGCCGAAACCACAAACTTCTTTTCCAACTCCTGAGCCGATGACTTAGAGCCCTAGTCCCAACCCGCCGAGCAAACCATCGCCGGAGTGCAGCAAGGAAGATCGCCGGAGGAAAGCCCAACGATTCAAGGAGGACCTCGAGACCGAGAAGAACGTAAGGTAGGTCTCCAATACCACCTTACAACATTGTTGTGTTTTCTTTGCATCTGTTCTTTGATTCCTTTCGAACAGAAGCCATCTCATGGACAGATCACTTGATGATCAGGTTGATCTAAAGACAAGATCATTGCCACGTCCACCTTTGATCCGAACACCTCTGTTCATCATAAAATCCATGCAAGCCATGCAAGAACACGTACAAACCAATCTAATAAAACTAATCATAGGATAGCATGCATATGCATCATCACATCTAGTTTAAGGTTTGTGCATGATATTGATTGCTGTGAATCTTGTATGCACTGATCCTACATAGCAGGACAAGCTCAGGGAGCTGTATACGACGAGCTGCAGCAACAAGGTTTTGAGATCCAAGAACAACCGGAACCGCAAGAACGAGGCAAGTGCTCCTTGACCATATTGATCCGATGTTTTGGGTGAAACTATTTTGTTTTGCGAAAAGGTGTGTGTGCTGAGTCAAAGATGATGGGAAACCCTTTTTATAGGAGTTTACTAGTTTTGAATAAACCACCCTTGTAGCCTGGGAAGTTTATGAGTCGGGTATGGTTTTTACTTTTATGCTTCGCTGAGTCCATGGGATTGGGAAGCGAGATAGATGTGTCTAGCTAACTGCACTCGTAATGATAATGAGAAACTGATGATGTTAATGAACATGGATCGGAGGGAGATCTAGGCAAGCCTGGGTTTGTGAATGAAGTAGCATGAGATGGTGGTTTACTTGCCGTAGATCTAAGGACCGGTTCATGCATGCACATGCCAGGATAACAGTGCCACCACAAGGCCAAGTATGGGTGCGTCTTAGCTGAGTAATTAGGTAAGTGTAAAATCCCCAACAAGTGGTAGCAAGAAAAATTCAGCTCATGTACACTTATGAAAAATGAGGGGGAATTAAAACTTTGAATTATAGGGGTTGAGTTCAAAGTAAGGGTTTAGACTTCCCAAAATTTCCAAACATGGAGATCTAAATTCATAACTTGGATCTTCATAGTCTAAATATTCAACCTTCCAAGTTTCAGTTCATTTGGAGGGGTTTCAATATTTGTTTGGGATTAAAAGGAAAAGCCCTCTAATCTGAATTTCAAATTCAGTTTCAAATACCAATCCCCTCAATTTCAAAATTTGGTTTCACAACTGAGTTCTCTACCTCTGAATGAGCAGCCATGCCAAAAATTGGACACTTTGGAGCTGGGTTGCTATATTTTTGAGGCAATACAAAGTGGAGAATTCAAACTCCTTTTCAAATGTAAATGATCAAACACAATTCAAACTTTCACACCAGAATTCAAATCATTTGAATTCAGAAAGTTTCAACAATCACTTGGTTTGAATGTTTAGCCTTAAATGTTGAGTTGCTGGGATAAAAATATCTGTGAAAAGTAATTGAGAAATTAGAGGTGGTGGGACCCCTTTGTCAGCCACACATGCAACACAACCGACTGTTTTTGCTTCTTTCGGGTGATCACAGCGTGCCACCGAGCTGCGCTGCTTGCCACCGAGCTGCTTGCCTTGCTTGCTCCCGAAGTCAGCTCGTGGATGATCAAGGCAGCAGCACAAGTGCATTTCTTCTCTTCTCCACGTTCCAACCGAAGCGTTCCTCAGCCACTCGCTCGAGCGCTCACGGGAGAAACCAGCAACCCTCGATGCTCACTGTTCAGCAGCCTTCCACCACTCCTAGCACCGGTTGAGCCACCCAGGAGCTGCGCCTGCACCTCCTCGATGAGCTACACTGCTCCTCAGCTCACCCCCGAGCTCCCCTCGCAGTGCCCAAGCTGTTCTTCACCGGGAGAACACAGAGCACGCTGTACCTCACTGCTCTTCGCGTTCCAGCCGCTCCAACGCCTCTCCCGCACGTCCAGCACCTCCCTAAGGTGCGCCAAGGTGTGTAGATCATGCTACCGCAGTCCCCTTCCTTCCGCATCACTATCTCGCCGGAATTTAGGTTTTGGCGCCTGTACACGTGAAGAACCGACCCACACCAAAACTGGAAATTCGTCCAACGTGGTTGATCATCGGTTCTACAATTCAAGCCACAGAAACTAGTGACCCTAGCCACGCCAAATACCGCAGCAAACCATCCACCACATGCCCCGGGCGACGAGAAATCACCGGCAGCGGCAAAAATGGGTCAGTCCTCCGGTGAACCCTATGTTCCGGCCATTTACTGCAAGGTAGAGCCTGCGTTCCATGTTCCCCGATCATTGGTGATGCTTTAGGGCAAGGTAGCTCGCCGGGAGAAGCTTCGGACGCGCCAGAACGCGTTGATGCCGAGCTCCCGAGCCGCCCCACCGGTGCCGGCCTGTTTTCGGCCGTTTTCATGCGTGGAAACCTTGCCCGGCAGCTGCGCCATGTTCCCAGGAGCATGTAGGGCGAAACCGGAGCTAATTTGGTGGAGAAATGAGGGAGAACGAGCCATGCCAAGATTTGAACTGGTGTGCACGCGCGTCTCTGGCGGGAGGTTGAAGAAGGACCTGACAGTGGGCCCCCCTGTTAAGTCTCTGTATGGGTTGCAAACAGAGAGCTAGTCAAGTTTCAAAAATCAATAACTTTGTGTAGACAGCTCCAAAAAGGGTGAGACAAATTTTGTCTGAATCCTTAGGAGGAGTAATTTACAGAGGAACATATTGCATGCTATGAAAATGCCCAGGAATTTCTGTAGAATTGGTTTTAGTAAATCCTTTAGGGATTTGTTACAGGAGCAATTCCTTATGAAATATTCCCAAATTTGGGCAGATAGTCCTTTTCATAGTGCCTGACTTCCAGTAAAAATATTAGGATTTTTAAGGCATATTTGGAGGGCTACATCAGTAGGTTATCTCAGGATTAAATAAATTAGCTAAAAATCATAGAATTGATTTCCAGAAAATGGTTCAACCTTCAACCTCCATAAATTTCTGTAGGGATGTCCAGAATTTGTGAAACAAATTTTGTTGGGTTTATATCGGTCAGTACTTTGCAGAAATGCAAAGAAATTGATCTGAAGATCTCTGGATATTCTCCAAGATTGATCAAAGTTAAATTTTTGGGAATTTAGTCCAGAATAATCTCTGTTATGGAATTTCCTCTAATTTGACCAGGAAGTTTCTCATGACATTACTGATCTCCAGTAAAAATTTGAGCTTCATTGGAGTTCATTTGCTAGGTCAAATTACCTTCCAAAGTTCAGCCTTTATTTGGAAAATTCAAATTTAAACAGAAACTTTTCAGAACTCCTGTTCAACTTCAAAAATTCATATCTCTCTGATGGTAGCTCCAAAAATGGTAGAAACAAATTTTGTTAGAACCATGGAGACTTACCCTAATCAGATCTTCCATTTCTAGCTATGTCAAAGCTCCTGATTTGGGCTCAAAATTCAGATAAGCATTGTACTTGTAGGAATTTTAAAGATTACATTATGCAATGACATGTCTCCAAATTTGGCTCAAGTCATCCTTAGAGAGTCTAGTATCCACTGAAAAATTCCCAAAGCCAATTAAGGATCCTAAATAGCAGTAGCTATGAATAGAAGTTCAATTTCTATAAACCTTTAATACTTACACATGTATTTTATTACATTTCATCATAGTGACCGAAGTTGAGGACGCACCGGAGCCTTTGGAATTCCTGTCACCTGAAGTTGACTTCCCCTTTAACTCGCAACCAGGCAAGCCCCGGTTTGCACTTAAGTACCTTTTATAAAATTCTTTATTTGTATCACTTATGTCTAGGGTGAATGTTTGCATTAGAGTTAAGGTGTTTGAAACCCCACTTGCATAACCTTTTAAATCCTATGAAGGGTTGGGTAGATTACAAAGCCGACGAGTAGACAAGTCCCCCCTAATATGCTTAGGACCTCGGTAGAAGTCGAGTAGTTGGAATCTACTCGCGAGGTAAGGTTTATCACACGGTTTGGTCAGAATAGAAAATGGCTTAAGAGTGGTGAAAATGAGAGCCAGCAGGGGGGATAGGAAGCAGTGAGCGGAGGTCTCACGTGCGTAGCCCTGTTGGTGTCGATTGAGGACCGAGTCGTGTGCGGGCCTGCTAAACAAGTATCGAACAGTACCGGATGGCATACTGACATAAGCAGGAAACCGATGTAAATGGTTAACCTGGGTGCCGAGACTTACCCAACCGTAAATAGGAGTGGGTTGAGGGTAGCAAGGTGTAAATCTGCCGGTGGGCACAGTCACGCTCCATGCGGGGACCTCCTGCCCGTTACGGATGGACCGGTTCAACATTTGAGTTGCCTTTGAAAGGTTGTTGCATACAACAGAGTAGGAAGGGGTGTGGAATCACGCTTCTGAAAGTGGGTGTATGCAACGTGTTGTCCGGGTGTCTCCTGATTGCAATCACCGTCCCTTGTGGTTATTTGAGTACCGCTTGTTCACTGTTTCGTGACACAGTAAGAAGGGAAGTAAGCCAGTTGAATGATAATATGTTGTGATGATATATTAATGTTTTGGAAACCATGTCTTCTGTAGATGTGAGCTAATTAAGTTTACTTTCCGCTTTGGGCATCACCACATTGGAGGAAAGCGTTTGTTGTTTGATTGTGGACTTCCGAGGTGAGGGCTGCCTAAGGCACACGAATTTGCCGCTATAAAACTGAAAGTAAGGATCAACTTATAGGCGTGTCTTTGTCGCAAATTCCTTTTCCTATCATACACCTCCCTGCATGTAGAGTTCCATGCCTAGGTCAGACGGTTAAGCCTTGCTGAGCCATCATGCTCACGGTTGCAATATTTGAGCTGTATGCAGGTGAGAGCTATGAGGAGGGTTCCGAGGATGAGGCGATGCCCCCGTCAGGGTACACGGCCGAGATGGAGCCCTGCACGCCGCCGTGATTTCTCCGGTTCCATGCTGCTAGCGTGTAGCGTCCCCGGGCTGGACAGCTGCACTTTTGCATAGTTAGGATGAGAGGATACTAATGTACATTACTTCCGCTGTATAGTTATATTTTGTAAAAGACTTCTGCTGGTTTATATCCAATAAAAGTTTGTATGTTGTTCTTTATTCTTTTCGTGTGTGCTGTTGGGTGCCGCATCGTACGGCACCACCCTATGCGATCCTGGAGTGGGTGAACCACGGGGTGGTCCCCACAGTCGTGGTATCAGAGCCGCATTGGGAATAGCACGCTCGAAAAGAGCCTATCTTTGAAAACTTAGAAGTAGTCGAGTGAGGATTAGTCTTTAAGCCCGCATAAGGTCTATGATAGTAGTAGTTACTAAGGTGGAAAAGCTAACTTATGTGTTATACATTCTGTAACGACGCTCCGACGTCAGGTAAGAGGTAAGGTACACCACCGCAGGCGGATCAATTGCGGTAACTCCCCATAGGAGTAATAGTATGGAAGGATATACCGTGGCTTGGCACGGTAGTGAATATGAGTCTCTGAACCTCTTAATGGTTCTGAGAGCATATGAAAACGCTGATCTCCAGCATGCTTTAGGCAAAAGTGAGAATACCCCATCGTGTGGTAAGCAACACGATAGTATGCAACTCTTGAACGTTCAATGTTCAAAGGACCATACGCAGCGCTCGCCATCGGCGTGCCTCAACGGTCATGAGGCAGTAGGTGGTATCCGTTGGGTTGATAAAATTCCCAACCGTGAGACCCGTTCGCGCTCTACTCGGGTTCCCCGTCGTGTGGTGTAGAAACACGACCATGTACCTTGAGACGTGGCTTGACTCAAGGACGATCCGTATGGCAATTATACGGACCGTATGTTTTTACTATGATATGGAACTGCCTGAAATGTCAAAAAACCTTTGTGTGCACCACTATTGTGTGTTATTCTGCAGGTACATTAACCACGTTAGTGCATGACGTGTAGAAACCGTTTGTGAGTGACGACTTAAGATCCACCATTTGATACGTATATGCCGGAATACCGGTTTAGGATTTTTCTTTGGTGAGGAAACGTAGTACCGACTGCATAAAAGTTTATTTTCAAAGAAAAGGGTCAAAATGAAGTTTAGGAATCCATTTAGGGGTTAGTAAACTCCTATATTGAACTAAGAGTCAATTGGGAGTATAGGTTCAATCTCAAAAGCTTAGGAACAATCTCCCCTGTTTTTGGCAGAAATTTTTCTGAACTTGAACAGGGCATAACATAAGATTGGTTGTACCTATGGAGGTGTGGGATACCATTCTGGAAAGGTTTAGAAGTCCTCTACAACTTTTCTGTAGGGCTACAGAACAAAATCTCTCTCCAATGGGATGAAAATTTCAGATGAGTAGGTACTGTCCAGAAACAGGGCAGACCAAATGCTCTTGGGAATTTTCCGTATTTCGACCAAAACACTTAGTTTCACCGTTTGACATCCAGTGGCTGTTGTAAAACAGCGAGTTGGAGCCGAAGGGTTTATGCATTTGACATATCATTTCGAGCGAGTACATGTTTGGGTCCAGTACAATAGCGAGGAATTACGCATGCTAACACACTTAACATCCCGTGGTGACCCCGATGGTCGAAATGAACTTTTAACCCATAAAGTACAATACTTTGGAACTCGATCGTGTGACACTGTCCAGGGATGTATATGTTGTATAAAGTTTATACTTCATCCATATGTGTGATTGTTATGCGCACTATTCATTCCATTCTCGCATCACTATTGTATAGACTGGATGAAGTAAACAAACATGTGCTGATCATTTGAATGATCTGAATGCAGAATGGTGCGGACACGCTCAACTCAAGAGGAGGGAGGTCCGAGTCAAGTTCGTGGTGATGAGTCTCCACCTCCGGAGCAGACCACGACGCAGCAGCAACCACCTCCTCCACCGCCAGAACTTCCAAGGAATCTTGCGGAGGTTCTTGCCACAGTGCTCGGCTCGCGCGACGAGCAAACCGAGTTACTGCGGATGTTGGTGCAGCAGAATGCGTCCCATCAGGGAGGACGCCAAGACAATGGGCAACGCCAGCCCCAACAAAGTTCGTATTCAGAATTCATGGCGACCCATCCACCGGTCTTCACGGAGGCCGAAGAACCTTTGGAGGCGGACATCTTTATCCGCACTCTGGAGGTGAAGTTCGGGCTGCTATGATGCACCGAACACCAGAAGGCGCTGTATGCAGCGCAACAGCTTCAAGGAGAAGCCGGTACCTGGTGGGCGAACTACACCGCCTCCTTACCGACTGGCCATGCCGTCACATGGACGGAGTTCAGGGAGGCGTTCCGCGCCTATCACATACCTCCAGGGGTTATGGAAATGAAGCTCCAGGAGTTCTTGGCGCTCCGACAAGGCGAGAGGAGTGCTCATGAGTACTCCAGGTTATTCAACCGGCTGGCGCAGTATGCGCCAGGATTTGTGGGCACGGAAGACAACAAGCGCAATGCGTTCTTCCGGGGCCTGAACTCCAAGATGAAGGTCCATCTCGCCCAGAGCAATCGCGGCACATTCAACGACCTAGTTAATGCCGCCATTCTACAGGAGAATGCTCAGCGCGAGCGCGGTTCTGACAAGAGGAAACGCAGCACGCTGACGAGCAGCAGTGATGGGACGCCACAGAAATACCGCGTGGTGTATCGCTCACCATCCGGTCAGAGATGGCAGCCACCGGCGCGACCGCCTCAGTTTCGCGGTCGGCAATATAATGCGCCTGGCTTTCGACCGACATATCCATCACAGCAACAGCAGCAGCAAAGGATGGTCCCGCGTGCGCCTCAGTTTCAACAGCGTGCTCCGGGATTCCGTCCTCAAGTCGGTGGGACCCCGACACCTTACACGTGCTACACGTGTGTCTGTGTCGGGCACATTTCAAGAGACTGCCCCGAGCCGCGACAGAGCAGGGGTGCAGCACCATATCAGGGTGCTAATCAGCCCCATAACCAGCCCAAGAAACCAGCACCAAAACCCGGCAACTTCCACCACTTAGCCATCGAAGACGTGCCGGAAGGCGAACCCGTCCTCGTGGGTACGTTCTCTTACCTAGACCATCCCGTAGTCATACTTTTTGACTCCGGTGCCACCCATAATTTCATAAGTCAGTCTTATGTTATTAAATATCAACTGCCTATCATTCCCACAAATAATTCATATTTGATATGTTCTCCGGGTGGGAAAATAACACCTGATAGAATGGTCTATAGAGCACCATTACAGTTGGGTGGGAATCTATATCCGACTTCTCTAATCATGTTAGAGAGTCAAAAACTGGATGTCATTTTAGGAATGTCATGGCTACATCGCCATGGTGCTTGCTTGACATCATTCCACGTGTGGTTCATCTCAATTCTCCACTTCATGAACCACATGTTCTTATTCTTGACCATTCGGTTCAAGAAACCCCAGCCACATATAACACAGAAGCCACAAAACTTAAGGATATTCGTGTGGTCCGTGAATACCCGGATGTCTTTCCAGATGATCTTCCGGGCATGCCACCCGAAAGAAATGTCGAGTTCAAGATTGAACTGGTACCTGGAACGACGCCGATATCACGGAGACCATACAAGATGGCTCCGAATGAGCTGGCTGAATTGAAGGAGCAGCTCAATGACTTAATGAAGAAGGGTTTCATTCGACCGAGTTCCTCGCCATCGGGATGCTCGGCGCTGTTTGTGAAAAAGAAGGATGAAACCTTGAGGTTGTGTGTGGACTACCGACCTCTCAACGCCGTCACCATCAAGAATAAATATCCACTGCCCCGCATCGATATTCTCTTCGATCAACTTGTGGGTGCGAGTGTATTTTCCAAGATGGATCTTTGCTCCGGATATCATCGAATCAAGATCCGAGCGGAGGATATCCCAAAGACGGCCTTTTCGACGAGATATGGGTTATATGAGTATCTCGTCATGTCCTTTGGTCTCACTAACGCCCCGGCACACTTCATGTATCTCATGAACTCAGTGTTCATGCCGGAGTTGGACAAGTTTGTGGTGGTGTTCTGTGACGCCCTCAATTCTGTGGAAAAACCACGGAACCAAGAACTAATGCATATGTGTGCCCAGGATGTTCATCACACATATACATATATTTCACAAACTGAATTCAGAATATATATAACCACGAATAAAAGAGTTTGTTACAACGTTTCATGAGTCTTGGACAAATGCTTACAGCGGAAGTCTTATTTCTATGCAGCGGAAGTCTTATTTTAATGCGGAAGCAAAAACTAATGCGGAAACAAAACTAAGCAGAAGTGGCTCCATCTCTACTCCTTCCACAGGCAAGGTTGAGAACAGATCACACGCCATAATGCTCCACTTGGTCTTCATAATAGCCTTCTCTTGCTGTTGATGACGAAATAATAATGCAAGTTTTAGTACAATGATGTACTCAGCAAGTGCGAGAAAACACATGATATGCAGCTCATAAACAAGGTAGGTATAAAAGTCTTATTTGCAGAAAAGCAGATTTGTAAAACCATGATAAAACAGCAACTTAACTTTAGATGTAATCTCAACATATATTAAATTACCAACATACCTCCATCACTTCCCATGTTCCATCCGAACATTAACCAATCCTTTATTCATACTCACGAATACCTCCTCGTATTCGCTACCATCTCACCTCGTAATTCAACCTCGTCTCACACCGAGACCAATCTCATGTCATGTCCCAACAGTCATGCAACCATCTCATCACCCAGACTCAACAGTCCCAACAACTAAACCATAACCAAATCCATAACCAAGAACCTTCCCTATAACCATCCCAACTAATCATGGCAGTTTAGCCAGGTGCTCATGACCGTAAGCTCGGCTATCATGATAGTTTTTAGACTCTGCAGAGTGTGCACCTCTTTACCCACAAGTTTGTGATTTCGTCACCCGTCGGTGACTGCAGAACCTCCATTATACCAGTACACATCCGTCGGTGTATGGTCAAGAGATCACAAAATAGCCTTTACAAAGGGGTTACTAGATGTATGGACTCACTAAGGTTTCACCGGCAGGCTAGAATCTCCAATTCTCCCACCCACGGGCCCCCTCTTGTGCCATGTAGTTCCCAGGGCAGTCCTCACTCGACTCCCATTCCCCGCGCCTTCCACAGTCCATAACACTCTAGCAACTTACCTAATTACTCAGCTAAGCCGCACCCATACTTGGCCTTGTGGTGGCACTGTTATCCTAGCATGTGCATGCATGAACATGTCCTTAGATCTACGGCAAGTAAAACCACCATCTCATGCTACCTCATTCACAAACCCAGGCTTGCCTAGATCTCCCTCTGATCCATGTTCATTAACATCATCAGTTTCTCATTCATTACGAGTGCAGTTAGCTAGACACATCTATCTCGCTCCCCAATCCCATAGACTCAGCGAAGCATAAAGCAAAAACCATACCCGACTCATAAACTTCCCAGGCGACAAGGGTGGTTTAACCAATACTAGTAAACTCCTATAAAAAGGGTTTTCCATCATGTTTGACTCATCACACACACCTTTTTGCAAAACAAAATAGTTTTATCCAAACATAGGATCAATATGATCAAAGAGCACTTGCCTTGTTCTTGCGGTTCCGGTTGTTCTTGGATCTCAAAACCTGGTTGCTGCAGTTCGTCGTAGACAGCTCCCTGAGCTTGTCCTGCTAGGTAGGATCACGTGCATACAGGATTCACAGCAATCAATATTTATGCACAAACCTTAAACTAGATGTAATGATGCATATGCATGCTATCTCATGATTAGTTTTATTAGATCGATCTGTGCGTGTTCTTGCATGGCCTTGTAGGGACAGGGGTGTTCGGATCAAAGGTGGACGTGGCGATGATCTTGTCTTTAGATCAAACTGATCATCAAGTGATCTGCCCATGAGAAGGCTTCTGTTCGAAAGGAATTGAAGAACAGATGCAAATAGATGAACACAATGATATTGAAGTCCTACCTCACGTTCTTCGAGGTCCTCCTCAGACCGCTCGGTTCTTCTTCGATGATCTCCCTTGTTGTGCTTCAGCGATGGTTTGCTCGGCAAGTTAGGGCTAGGGCTCTAAGTCGTCGGTTCAGGAGTCGAAAGAGAAGTTTGTGGTTTCGGCCAGAGGTTTTGGGTTCTATTTATAATCGGGAAGAGAAGAGTCCTAATCTGATTGTATCTAGAATAAGAGTCTTATTCAGATCTTTGTTGGATCCTAACATCTTATCTTTAGTAACATCGTGGAACTTAGATCGGTTTCTGTCGCGTACCGGTATCTTTTATGCGTAAAACCCGCTCCAGAACTTGTTACCTCCGTGATGATGAGCTCCGGAAGCTCCACGTGTCCTCCGGGGCCTGGTATCTCCTCGTCCGCAGAGACGAGCTCCGGTTGTGCCGCGTGTCACGAGCGAGACCTCCCCCTTCTTTGGAGGTGTGCTCCGCGCACGCCACGTGTTGGCGCCGGTCTTCCCTCTCTTCCTTCCTCAGGAACATGCCCCGAGGTCGACACGTGTCCGGCAACGACAGACCTCCCGGAGATAAGCTCCGGTGGCGACACGTGTTCGATAGATCCGTACTTCTCTGAGATGGGCTCCGAGATCGACACGTACCCCGCGCGACTGGTCCTCTGATTTCCGTGAGGACTAGCTCCGAGGATGACACGTGTTTTGCGGAAATGCCTTTGCTTCCTCTGCAGGGGCTAGCTCCGAGGGCAACACGTGTCCCACAGGATCGGACCTCTCCCCTTTGTGGCGACGAGCCCCGAACCTGCCACGTAGCTCTTTTAGCGGCGGACCTCTCTTCACTTCGCAGGGACGAGCTCCGATCACGCCACGTGGCCAGCGGCCGCGGTAAGTTGTCTTCGGCACTCTCGGAGGGCTTTATTGGCTATTCTTTTGATAATTCTCTCTGTTCCTATTTTTCATTAAAATGTTTCCTCTTCATAGAACATGAACATATGCTGACACCCGAGGCGAGGGTGTCACAAATCTACCCCCCTTAAATTGAATCTTGCCCTCGAGATTCGTTAGTAGGAAATAGATGGGGGAATTCCGCCTCGATATCCTCTTCACGCTCCCATGTGGCCTCAGCTTCGGTGTGATGGCTCCATTGTACCTTGCACCATCGAATCACCTTGTTTCGGGTGACCCTTTCCTTTACGTCCAAGATTCGGACAAGGTGTTCTGCGTAAGTCAGGTCCTCTTGAAGTTCAAGCTCTCCCATTGACACTTGTTCCTCTGGTATTCTCAAGCACTTCTTAAGCTGGGATACATGAAACACGTCATGTACGTCGGGGAGGTGGTTTGGGAGCTCTAGTCGGTAGGCTACTTCTCCTCGCTTGTCCAATATCTTAAATGGTCCGATGTAGCGAGGTGCTAGCTTGCCTTTGATGTTGAAACGTCGTTGGCCTCGGATAGGCGATACCTTAAGGTATACGAAGTCTCCCACTTCAAAGGTCAACTTCCTACGCCTATTGTCCGCATAGCCTTTCTGTCGTGACTGGGCAGCCTCTAAGTTCTCCCGTATCGTTTGGACCTGCTTTTCGGCTTCTTGTGGTACTTCGGGTCCAAACACCTGGTTCTCTCCAGTCTCGTTCCAGAATAGTGGCGTTCTACACCGTCTACCATATAAGGCTTCGAAAGGCGACATCTTTAAGCTAGCTTGATAGCTGTTGTTATAGGAAAACTCGGCGTACGGTAAACTCCTATCCTAACTACGCCCACGTTTCAAGGCACAAGCTCTCAACATGTCCTCCAAAATTTGGTTCGTCCTTTCGGTTTGTCCATCTGTTTGTGGGTGGTAGGCGGAGCTAAAATCCAGTCGTGTACCCATGGTTTTCTGCAGCTTCCTCCAGAATCTAGAGGTAAACTGAGAACCTCGACCTGAGACTATCCTCTTCGGAACTCCGTGACGGCACACGATCTGCTCCATGTACAACTCTGCCAATTGTGCAACGTTATAACTGGTCTTTACTGGAAGAAAATTGGCAGTTTCGTCAATCGGTCCACAATGACCCAGATGGAGTCGCATCCCGACTGAGTACGTGGTAATCCAACGATGAAGTCCATACTGATGTCCTCCCATTTCCATTCGGGATTCTCAAAGGTTGCAACAATCCAGCGGGTTTTTGATGTTCGGCCTTTACCCGTTGGCATGTGTCGCATAGGGCAACGTATTCGGCTATATCCCTCTTCATACCAGCCCACCAATAACAAGTTTTCATGTCCTTGTACATTTTGGTGCTTCCTGGATGTATGGAATAGGGTGAATCATGTGCCTCCTTCAATATCATGTCGCGGAGGTGTCTTATGTTCAGCACACAAATCCTTTTTCCTATCCAAAGCGGTACCCTTTTCATCCTCCTTGAAATCCTTCTCTATTCCTTGTCGGATTCTTTCCTTGATCTCCTTGATTTCCTCGTCTGTTGATTGGCCCTCTCTTATTTCTTGCTCCAATGGGGAGTGGATCTCCATTATCTCCACGTTATTCAAGAATCCGAGGTGTAACCGTTCGAACTCCTTCTGTAGTTCGGGTGGTAGCTCCCGAACCGTGAGTTGGTGACAGTCTCCCTTTCTGCTCAATGCGTCCGCTACTACATTGGCCCTCCCGGGGTGGTAGTTGATTCCCACATCATAATCCTTGATGAGTTCTAACCATCGATGTTGCCTCAAATTCAAGTCCGTTTGTGTAAATATGTACTTGAGGCTTTTATGATCCGTATAGATCTCACATCGATGTCCAAGGATATAATGTCTCCAAATCTTCAATGCATGCACCACTGCTACTAGCTCCAAGTCATGCGTAGGATAGTTAAGCTTGTGCTTCTTTAATTGTCGTGAGGCATAGGCTACCACTTGCCCTTCCTGCATGAGTACACATCCGAGCCCTTGTCTGGATGCGTCACAATATATGTCAAAGCTCTTGCTTACGTCTGGCAATACCAGAACTGGTGTTGTGGTTAGCCTTTTCTTGAGTTCCTCAAAACTTTCTTGGCAGGCTTGGGTCCATTGAAAGACTTTTCCCTTCATTAGCAACTCCGTCATAGGTTTTGCTATCTTAGAGAAGTCTTTAATGAAGCGCCTATAGTATCCTGCCATCCCAAGGAAACTCCGAATATCCCTCACACTCTTCGGTTGGTCCCACTTCAGAACATCTCTCACCTTTCCAGGATCAACCGATACCCCTTCCTTGGAGATAATGTGGCCTAGGAAAGATATTTCCTTTAGCCAAAATTGACACTTGTTGAGCTTGGCATACAATTGATGCTCACGCAACATCTGCAAGGTCAACCTCAGATGTTCTCCATGCTCCTCCTCACTTTTTGAATACACCATAATGTCATCGATGAAAACCACGACGAACTTGTCCAAGTACTCCATGAAAACGTTGTTCATAAGGTACATGAAGTATGCGGGTGCATTCGTCAATCCAAAAGACAAAACGGTATATTCATATGAACCATACCGTGTCTGAAAGGCTGTTTTAGGTATATCAGAGGGCTTAATCTTCAGCTGGAAGTATCCCGACCGAAGATCAATCTTGGAGAATACTCGGGCTCCTTTCATTTGATCGAACAGGTCCTCTATACGGGGCAGAGGGTATTTATTCTTGATTGTCACCTCGTTGAGAGACCTGTAGTCCACGCACATTCTTTGGGTTCCATCCTTCTTGTCCACGAAGAGTACCGGAGCTCCCCATGGTGACGAGCTTGGACGGATAAAACCCTTCTCCAACTGTTCTTGAATTTGCTTCTTGAGTTCAACTAGCTCGTTGACGGGCATCCTATATGGTCTCTTAGCTATAGGTGCAGTTCCGGGTACCAAATCTATGGCAAACTCGATGTCCCGGTCAGGTGGCATTCCTGGAAGCTCTTTCAGGAACACGTCCGAAAATTCTTGAACCACTGGAATGCTGTCAAATGTTGTTCCTTCGACGTGGCTCAAATTTGCCCGTTCGGTTGGTTGCTGGGCTGACTCAAACTCGACACGAATACCGTGTTCGTTTGTCAACTGCACGCTCCTTTCGGCAAATTGGATTACCCCATTGTGCTGGCTTAACCAATCCATTCCAAGTATGATGTCAATCCCGTGGGAGTCCAAGACAATAAGGTTGGCAAGGAAGTCTAGCCCCCTTATTTTAAGGCTTACTTTAGGACATACTATCTTAGTCCTCATTTCTCCTCCGGGAGAATTCACTAACATAGCACATTCTAAGTGGGATACAGGTAGATGATGTTTGGCAACATATTTGGATGATATGAAGGAATGCGATGCTCCGGAATCAAATAAGATGGTGGCTGGGTTGGAGTTGGCAAGGAACATACCAATTGCGACGTCCTCAGCCTGTTGTGCTTCCTCAGCAGTGACATGGTTTACGTGGCCACGAGCATAGTTCTGCGGTCCACGTTTCCCTTGATTGTCCCCTCCGTTTGGTCGCTGGTTCTGCTTAGGCACGTTACCTTGCTGTCCAGGGCCTCTCCTCGGGCACTGGTTAGTGAAGTGGCCTACCTCCCCGCATGCAAAGCATGCCCTGTTGCCTACGGCAGCAGGTACGTTGGGGCGGGGGTTTTGAACAGGAGCACCATTGTTAGGTCGGGGCGCTGGAGGCATGGGCACACGAGGTGCCGGTGCAACGAATTGTTGCTGTGGTGGCTGACCAGGGCGGTACGCAGGAGTGGTCGGTCCATACTGCGGTGCAGGGGGCATGTACCTTGGTCGTACGTTGCTCCCTTGGGGCTGGTATGGCATCTTCCTCTTGCACTCTCGCTCGATCTCTCGGATCTTGTTTTCAACCACAATAGCCTTATCAACTAGCTTCTGGAAGCTTACGTAGTCATTGTTGAGGAGCTGAACCTGGATCTCATTGTTCAACCCTCTCATGAACAGGTACTGCTTCCTCTGGTCTGAGTTGACATCTTCGGGGGTGTACCGGGACAGTTGTATGAACTTGTTGAGATACTCGTTCACACTCTTCTGTCCTTGGCGGAGACCTTCAAACTCCTGCCTCTTGAGCATCATTGCACCAGCAGGGATGTAGTGAGAGCGGAAACTTTCCTTGAACTCAGTCCAAGTGATTGTCTCCGGGTTGGCCTGGGCGTTGCCCAAGGCATCCCACCAGACAGCAGCGGCTCCCGTAAGTTGGTGCGATGCAAAGAGAACCTTCTCTCGGTTGTTGCACTGAACAATGGCGAGCTTCTTCTCCATGGATTTCAACCAATCATCGGCCTCCGTTGGATCGCTTGCTTGAGCAAAGGTGGGTGGTCGAGTCCTCATGAACTCTCCCAACCTGTTATGAGCCGGCGGTGGTGGTGGCGGTGGTGCCGGAACGGGGTTTTGGTTGGCCTGCAACTGACCCAAAGTTTGGATCATGGTTTGCATAAGCTGGTTTTGCATGGCCATCAACCTTTCCAGATGGTTTTCACCAGCTCCGCGGTTAGCAGGAACTCCCTCGTGGTCATCCTCCTGGACGTTCCTTCGGCTGGCGTTTCCTCTCACCATCTGTGAGAGAGAACGAAATAGAATAGAAGGTTAGGTAGGTCCCTTCAACTATATGCATCAAGGTGAGTTAGACTATATATATTAGCCCATATGAGGATGTGATCAAGTGCCGAAGCATTTCACACCACTTTCTTCTTACGTATGGATATGGACAATGTTTTTGAGACGTCCCACAACTCACATTAAGCACATAATCACACACAATCATTGCAAGGGCTCATACAGCTCCTATTCAAGGATGGTTTCCTATACCAAGGGGGTTTCAAGGCCAATCTAAGCTATTCACCCTAGGATGCTTCCTTTGGTCAGCGTGGCTTAGCTACCTGTGACTTCTATTTAGGGGTGTAACTTGTTGTTAACCCGTGGCTCTAATATCAATCTAAGGTTTCTATCTAGGCGTGTAACCTACTGTCAACCCGTGGCTCTGATACCAATCTGTGACACCTTCAATTCTGTGGAAAAACCACGGAACCAAGAACTAATGCATATGTGTGCCCAGTATGTTCATCACACATATACATATATTTCACAAACTGAATTCAGAATATATATAACCACGAATAACAGAGTTTGTTACAACGTCTCATGAGTCTTGGACTCTTGCTTACAGCGGAAGTCTTATTTCTATGCAGAAGAAGTCTTATTTTAATGCAGAAGCAAAAACTAATGCGGAAGCAAAACTAAGCAGAAGTGGCTCCATCTCTACTCCTTCCACAGGCAAGGTTGAGAACAGATCACACGCCATAATGCTCCACTTGGTCTTCATAATAGCCTTCTCTTGCTGTTGATGACGAAATAATAATGCAAGTTTGAGTACAATGATGTACTCAGCAAGTGCGAGAAAACACATGATATGCAGCTCATAAACAAGGTAGGTATAAAAGGCTTATTTGCAGAAAAGCAGATTTGTAAAACCATGATAAAACAGCAACTTAACTTTAGATGTAATCCCAACATGTATTAAATTACCAACATACCTCCATCACTTCCCGTGTTCCATCCGAACATTAACCAATCCTTTATTCATACTCACGAATACCTCCTCGTATTCGCTACCATCTCACCTCGTAATTCAACCTCGTCTCACACCGAGACCAATCTCATGTCATGTCCCAACAGTCATGCAACCATCTCATCACCCAGACTCAACAGTCCCAACAACTAAACCATAACCAAATCCATAACCAAGAACCTTCCCTATAACCATCCCAACTAATCATGGCAGTTTAGCCAGGTGCTCGTGACCGTAAGCTCGGCTATGATGATAGTTTTTAGACTCTGCAGAGTGTGCACCTCTTTACCCACAAGTTTGTGATTTCGTCACCCGTCGGTGACTGCAGAACCTCCATTATACCAGTACACATCCGTCGGTGTATGGTCAAGAGATCACAAAATAGCCTTTACAAAGGGGTTACTAGATGTATTGACTCACTAAGGTTTCACCGGTAGGCTAGAATCTCCAATTCTCCCACCCACGGCCCCCCTCTTGTGCCATGCAGTTCCCAGGGCAGTCCTCACTCGACTCCCATTCCCCGCGCCTTCCACAGTTGTCACACCCATGTTTTTATGAAGAACAACTGAGTGAATATCACATGTATGCCAGGATCATTTTCTCATACATGTGATGACAAATAGTGAAGCATCATTTATTACAAGCCAGGTGTCGAATATAAATATGTTTTACATCGCAAATGTCTCAATGGACAATAATAAGTTCATCATAAGTAAATAAACTAGCAGCGGAATAATTATTCTCGTAGGCTCCATCACAGGCGTTGCCCGGGGGTCTCCATGAACCTAGCCACCTTCTTCGGGTCCAAAGTCTTGGTCATTATACACCACCTCATTATCTTGACCTGAGCAGCAATATAAACCAACAAATATGCAAGGTTGAGTACCAATGGTACTCAGCAAGTGTAGGAAAATTATATCATGCATGGCTAGAACAAGGAGAGGTTGAACTCATGGTTAAAGCACTACACAATTAATACCTATCACCTTAGCTTATTAAGCACCAACATTACTACACAAGTGAAATGGTCCCAATCTCCCATCCCATCATCATAACCAAATAACCATAACATCATTTCCAATGTTAAGCTCCCCGCTTAACATCCACAACTTCCAAAATCATCATCCTCTAATCATGAATAAGTCCAAGCCGCTCTTGACCGTGAGCACGGCTGTCATGACAGTTTTGACTCTGCAGAGTTTGTACCACTGTACCCACAGTAGTGATTTCATCCCCCGTTGCCGGGTGGACTAAAAGAACCTCCATTATGCCAGTGGCTACGAACCACATTCACACTTCCCAGGTGTGTAGCCAGGAGATCACTACGAAGCCTTTACAAAGGGATTCCCGACGAGCGTGGGCCCACTGAGGTTTCACCCCTAACACATACAAGAGGCTCCAACCCCGCTGCAGTGGCCCCCTCTTGAGCCTTGCGGTTCATATGGTAGTCCAGCTGACACCTACACCCCGCACCATCCAACACACCCATACTACGCCGGGGATACACCTAATTAATTGGCCAAGCTGCCCCATCTCAACATGTGGTTGGCACTATAAAGCCAGGTTACATGCTCCATGAACCGGTCCTTAGGATCCAGGCAAGTACTGAACACAAACCCGAGTCTCGTGCACTCAGCACACAACCAAAACATCCAACTTGCCTTGATCCCTACCTCTACATAACTCATAATATCTCATTCAAGAGTATGGTAAACTAAACTGATGATCTCATATCCAAATATCCTATTCTAAGCATGGCTAAGCATATGTAATATGAATAAATGATAAAATAAATCCCAACCCAAGCTACAAGGAAACAAGGTAATGCAATTCTAGGGAAACTTCCTATCATGGGTTTCATATTTAAATTGACAATGCAAATAACTCTAGCTACACATCCTAGCATAGGATCAAAGTGGTCAAGGACACTTGTCTCCTTCTTGCTGCTCTTGAAATGGGTAGTCCTGGTCTTGGAAAGGAATAACTTGCTCTTGAGCAGGTTCTACATCATACCATCACACATAGCAAAAGAAAAACAACAATCCATAAGACATAGTTCACACTTCCACTTCATACAAACCACACATTCACATTTATGAAAGTCATTCACCATTATATGTGTTGTGGTTACTCTATGTGTGTTGATTTGTATCTTGCATACACTTTTAATCATATGTATATAATTCCTACTTTTGTATTCACATTTATGCTTGCATACTATATATATATATGAGTTTCCAATTTAAATAAATTCCTTATATTCAATTACTACAACTTTTAGCTACCAAGTATGCATGAAAGGTACTTTCCTTCTCCATATGTGTCTTCATAATTTCTACCAACCCTAAACTGAATCCTTTGGATTTTAGAACTCCATTTATCATTTACTAGTTGCTATATTTTCATATTTATTTCCTATGCCTAAATGTGAATTTTATTATGAAAATAACAAAACACATCATCTAAACAGAATAGGTTCTGATCTAAAATATTTACTAATATATTTTTGACCTTTTCCTCTGATGTAGACTATTTTACAATTATTTTCCCTATTTTCCAGAACTATTCTTTACTTAAAAATATGTCACTAAATGTGAATAATAAATTAAACAGATTCATTTCAGCCCAAATATATTTTTATCTCACTCCAAAGTTTTGTAAATACTGAAAAAGTTTTTAATTTAATTTTGTCAATAGGTTTGTCCCACTTTTTAATTTTTAAACACTAGCCACATATTCAATTTCCTAAGTTAATTACTAAACAGGGCTAAAAAGGTAAACTCACCCCATTACAGGGTCTATAATATTATTTTCAGAATTTCCAGGTGTCTAGCTACACTTATCAGAGGTGTTTTTCCTAATTTTTATTAAGTCCAGGGGCTAAAACTGATTTTTAAATGAATTTACATGATTTTCTGGAGTTCCAGGGGCTAGATCAGAAGTTTCCGGGGCTAGCTCTTATTTCCTGAGAACCCCAGAGGGTAGCACGTAAGATTTCCAGTCTTTATAACGCGGGGCTGACATGGACCGTCCGATTTTAAACCGACGGCTGAGATTATAACGTCGAACCGGTACGCGGGGGTTTAAACCCTACCGTGCGATTTAAAATAAACGGCGCACAAGCGGCCACGTCGCTCTGATCGAGCGCGGGCGGCGCTGCCGGCGGCGCACGGCGGCGGGAAGCGGCGATCTCGCCGGAGACTTTCGGGTTTTCGAGAATTCTTCCTAGAACTGTGATTTTATGGTATAGATCGGTGGAGGGGAGGTCGGGGATCTCACCTCGGGGGTTTTTTTTGAGCTCGGAGGTCCTGGAAAGTGATCGGCGACGAGGTCCGAGGCAAAACCACGGCGAAGCTCGTCGGCGCTGTGTTTACACCGCAAGTCACCGAGTTTTCTGCACCTGCAAGGTTCCCCGGAGGCGGTGGATCAAGACCAGCGAGTTAGATCGGAAATTCCCAGCTTAGATCGGCCAGAATTCACCGGAGAAGTCTCGGTTCTCACCGGAGTAAAAATCGGCGATCGCTGGGGAAAAACAGAACGAGGCCGGGGTTTTTATAGACGGATGAGGGCGGCGGGGTGGTTTAGATCATGTCCGCGTCGCCTACGAACAGAATTCAGCGGGGATACGCTGAAATCCCGATCGGTTTTGATTCGGGTGAGAGGGACTCCGGCGGTGTCGCGAGGTAGACGAAGATCGGGTGGGTCCCGCCTGTCAGCGTGAGGAAGCAGCGCGCGAGGCTGCGGGCTGGCGCGGGCGCTGGCTGGGCCGGCTGGTGGGTTTCGGCCCACTGGCCGTTTTTTTCTGTTTTCTCTTTTTCTTTTTCTATTTCTTTTCTGATTTGAGTTTAATTTGAATTCCAGTTTGAATTTGAACTTTTGCAAAACATGCAACACGTCTAAAAATTTTTAAATTCCCCTCTTAACATGATTTAGGGTTTTGAATCAAAATTTTGGGGTGTTACAACAGTCCATAACACTCTAGCAACTTACCTAATTACTCAGCTAAGCCGCACCATACTTGGCCTTGTGGTGGCACTGTTATCCTGGCATGTGCATGCATGAACCGGTCCTTAGATCTACGGCAAGTGAAACCACCATCTCATGCTACCTCATTCACAAACCCAGGCTTGCCTAGATCTCCCTCCGATCCATGTTCATTAACATCATCAGTTTCTCATTCATTACGAGTGCAGTTAGCTAGACACATCTATCTCGCTCTCCAATCCCATAGACTCAGCGAAGCATAAAGCAAAAACCATACCCGACTCATAAACTTCCCAGGCGACAAGGGTGGTTTAACCAATACTAGTAAACTCCTATAAGAAGGGTTTCCCATCATGTTTGACTCATCACACACACCTTTTTGCAAAACAAAATAGTTTTATCCAAACATAGGATCAATATGATCAAAGAGCACTTGCCTTGTTCTTGCGGTTCCGGTTGTTCTTGGATCTCAAAACCTGGTTGCTGCAGTTCGTCGTAGACAGCTCCCTGAGCTTGTCCTGCTAGGTAGGACCACATGCATACAGTATTCACAGCAATCAATATTTATGCACAAACCTTAAACTAGATGTAATGATGCATATGCATGCTATCTCACGATTAGTTTTATTAGATCGATCTGTACGTGTTCTTGCATGGCCTTGTAGGGACAGGGGTGTTAGGATCAAAGGTGGACGTGGCGATGATCTTGTCTTTAGATCAAACTGATCATCAAGTGATCTGCCCACGAGAAGGCTTCTGTTCGAAAGGAATTGAAGACACAATGATATTGAAGTCCTACCTCACGTTCTTCGAGGTCCTCCTCAGACCGCTCGGTTCTTATTCGATGATCTCCCTTGTTGCGCTTCAGCGATGGTTTGCTCGGCGAGTTAGGGCTAGGGCTCTAAGTCGTCGGCTCATGAGTCGAAAGAGAAGTTTGTTGTTTCGGCCAGAGGTTTTGGGTTCTATTTATAATCAGGAAGAGAAGAGTCCTAATCTGATTGTATCTCGAATAAGAGTCTTATTCAGATCTTTGTTGGATCCTAACATCTTATCTTTAGTAACATCATGGAACTTAGATCAGATTCTGTCGCGTACCGGTATCTTTTACGCGTAAAACCCGCTCCAGAACTTGTTACCTCCGTGATGATGAGCTCCGGAAGCTCCACGTGTCCTCCGGGGCCTGGTATCTCCTCGTCCGCAGAGACGAGCTCCGGTTGTGCCACGTGTCACGAGCGAGACCTCCCCCTTCTTTGGAGGTGAGCTCCGCGCACGCCACATGTTGGCGCCGGTCTTCCCTCTCTTCCTTCCTCAGGAACATGCCCCGAGGTCAACAAGTGTCCGGCAACGGCAGACCTCCCGGAGATAAGCTCCGGTTGCGACACGTGTTCGATAGATCCGTACTTCTCTGAGATGGGCTCCGAGATCGACACGTACCCCGCGCGACTGGTCCTCTGATTTCCGCGAAGAGTAGCTTCGAGGATGACAGGTGTCTTGCGGAAATGCCTTTGCTTCCTCTGCAGAGGCTAGCTCCATGGGCAACACGTGTCCCACAGGATCGGACCTCTCCCCTTTGTGGCGACGAGCCCCGAACCTGCCACGTAGCTCTTTTAGCGGTGGACCTCTCTTCACTTCGCAGGGACGAGCTCCGATCACGCCACATGGCCAGCGGCCGCGGTAAGTTGTCTTCGGCACTCTCGGAGGGCTTTATTGGCTATTCTTTTGATAATTCTCTCTGTTCCTATTTTTTATTAAAATGTTTCCTCTTCATAGAACATGAACATATGCTGACACCCGAGGCGAGGGTGTCACATGTTCATAGACGACATCTTGGTCTACTCCAAGTCTGAAGAGGAACATGCCAAGCACTTGCATATCGTACTTCAACGATTGCGAGACCATAAGCTTTATGCCAAGTTCAGCAAGTGCGAGTTTTGGATCAGCCAAGTGCCATTCCTTGGTCACATTATTTCTGCAGAAGGCATTGCAGTTGATCCAAGCAAAATCGAACAAGTGCTGAAATGGAAGTCCCCCACATCAGTCCATGAAGTCAGAAGTTTCCTCGGGTTAGCAGGATATTACCGGAGATTCATACCGAACTTCTCCAAGCTTGCTAAGCCGATGTCTGAACTGTTGAAGAAGGGGATCAAATATGTTTGGAGCTCAGCTTGCGAAGAAGCTTTCCAAGCATTAGTGAAGCATCTTACAACAGCCCCGGTGTTAGCTCAACCGGATACAACCAAGCCCTTCGACGTATATTGTGATGCGTCCGGTATCGGGCTTGGCTGTGTATTGATGCAAGGAGGAAGAGTGGTCGCCTATGGCTCACGTCAACTCCGTAACCACGAGCAGCACTATCAAACTCATGATCTCGAGCTTGCTGCTGTGGTATTGGCCTTGAAGATGTGGAGGCACTATTTGCTTGGGAACTTAGTGCACCTCTACACCGACCACAAAAGTCTGAAATATATATTCACTCAAAAGGAGTTGAATATTCGGCAACGGAGATGGCTAGAACTGATCAAAGACTATGAGATCGAGATTAACTGCCATCCCGGTAAGGCAAACGTGGTTGCCGATGCCTTAAGCCGCAAATCCCATGTCAACAGTCTGTCCATCACCCCCACTTGAAGAGGAGGAGCCGAGTTTGTACTTGGTTCCATATGGGGCATTGTATAATCTTGCTCTCGTCCCTACAATACGAGGGGAGATTATGGAAGCGCAGAAGAAAGACGTGGGAATGTCGCACATTCGAAGAAGGATGAAGAATGGCGAAATGAAATGCTTCCGAAGAGATGATAACGGTACACTATGGTTTAAAGACCGTATAGTGGTACCCCGTGACATGAAGCTTCGGAGGAAAATCTTGGACGAAGCTCATTTGTCCAAGTATTCTATTCATCCGGGCAGCAACAAGATGTACCTAGATCTGAAAACAAGGTTTTGGTGGACACGGATGAAAAGAGAATCGCAAAGTACGTATCCAAATGTGATAGGTGTCGGCGGGTGAAAGCCGACCATATGCGTAAAGTCGGACAGCTGCAACCGTTGAGCATTCCGGTGTGGAAGTGGGAGGATATCAGCATGGACTTCATAGTCGGATTACCTCTCACGTCTCACAAACATGACTCGATTTGGGTGATAGTCGGTCGACTAACCAAGTCGGCTCATTTCATTCCCATACATACCAGTTACGTGGCTAAGCAATATGCGGAGCTTTATATTGCAAGAATCTTATGCTTGCACGGTGTTCCCCGCTCCATTATTTCAGATCGCGGTGCGCTGTTTGTCTCTCGGTTTTGGGAACAGCTGCACGCATCATTGGGGACCAAACTGATCCGAAGCTCCGCGTATCACCCGCAGACAGATGGTTAAACCGAACGGGTGAACCAAGTGTTGGAAGACATGCTACGCGCTTGTGCCATCCACCATGGCAAGAATTGGGACGATCATTTGCCGTTGGCGGAATTTTCTTACAACAATGGCTATCAAGCTAGCATCATGATGGCGCCGTATGAAGCTCTCTACGGCCGGAAATGTCGCACACCTCTCAACAGGTGCGAGTCCGCCGAGCGAGTTATCTACGGCATTGAACTTGTGAATGAAGCTAAAGAACGAGTGCGAGTAATACAAGCCAATCTCGAGGCTGCTCAATCTCGTCAGAAAAGCTATGCGGATAAAATACGCCACCCTCTCCACTTCGACATCGGGGACCATGTTTATGTCCGTGTGTCTCCGATGAAGGGAGTCCACCGTTTTGGAGTGAAGGGCAAGCTCGTGCCGCGGTTCATTGGTCCGTTCGCCGTCATTGAAAAATGCGGACCCGTGGCCTATCGCTTGGAGTTACCGGCGTCGCTCGCAGGGATTCACAATGTCTTCCACATCTCTCAGCTGAGGAAATGCCTCAAACCTTCAGCTGAAATCCGCACTGAAGACATAGAAGTTCTTCAACCGGACCTCACGTACACGGAGTATCCCATCCAGATCATCGATGAAAAGACTCGTACCACAAGAAACCAGACCTTATGGTTCTACAAGGTCTTGTGGAGTAACCATACCGCTGATGAGGCGACATGGGAAAGCGAGGATTATCTACGAACATATTATCCGGACTTGCTATCATCATATACCCGGTAAAGTTTTCCCCACTTTGCTTTTCCTTTGGAATCTCGGGACGAGATTCTTTTTAAGGGGGGAGGGATGTAAAATCCCCAAAAAGTGGTAGCAAGAAAAATTCAGCTCATGTACACTTATGAAAAATGAGGGGGAATTAAAACTTTGAATTATAGGGGTTGAGTTCAAAGTGAGGGTTTAGACTTCCCAAAATTTCCAAACATGGAGATCTAAATTCATAACTTGGATCTTCATAGTCTAAATATTCAACCTTCAAAGTTTCAGCTCATTTGAAGGGGTTTCAATATTTGTTTGGGATTAAAAGGAAAAGCCCTCTAATCTGAATTTCAAATTCAGTTTCAAATTCCAATCCCCTCAATTTCAAAATTTGGTTTCACAACTGAGTTCTCCACCTCTGAATGAGCAGCCATGCCAAAAATTGGACACTTTGGAGCTGGGTTGCTATATTTTTGAGGCAATACAAAGTGGAGAATTCAAACTCCTTTTCAAATGCAAATGATCAAACACAATTCAAACTTTCACACCAGAATTCAAATCATTTGAATTCAGAAAGTTTCAACCATGACTTGGTGTGAAAGTTTAGCCTTAAATGTTGAGTTGCTGGGGTAAAAATATCTGTTAAAAGTAATTGAGAAATTAGAGGTGGTGGGACCCCTTTGTCAGCCACACATGCAACACAACCGACTGTTTTTGCTTCTCTCGGGTGATCACGGCGTGCCACCGAGCTGCGCTGCTTGCCACCGAGCTGCTTGCCTTGCTTGCTCCCGAAGTCAGCTCGTGGATGATCAAGGCAGCAGCACAAGTGCATTTCTTCTCTTCTCCACGTTCCAACCGAAGCGTTCCTCAGCCACCCGCTCGGGCGCTTACGGGAGAAACCAGCAACCCTCGATGCTCACTGTTCAGCAGCCTTCCACCACTCCTAGCACCGGTTGAGCCACCCAGGAGCTGCGCCGGCGCCTCCTCGACGAGCTACACCGCTCCTCATCTCACCCCAGAGCTCCCCTCGCAGTGCCCAAGCTGTTCTTCACCGGGAGAACACAGAGCACGCTGTACCTCACTGCTCTTCGCGTTCCAGCCGCTCCAACGCCTCTCCCGCACGTCAAGCACCTCCCTAAGGTGCGCCAAGGTGTGTAGATCATGCTACCGCAGTCCCCTTCCTTCCCCATCACTATCTCGCCGGAATTTAGGTTTTGGCGCCGGTACACGTGAAGAACCGACCCACACCAAAACTGGAAATTCGTCCAACGTGGTTGATCATCGGTTCTACAATTTAAGCCACAGAAACTAGTGACCCTATAGCCCTCCCACGCCAAATACCGCAGCAAACCATCCATCACATGCCCCGGGCAACGAGAAATCGCCGGCGGCGGCAAAAACGGGTCAGTCCTCCGGTGAACCCTATGTTCCGGCCATTTGCTGCAAGGTAGAGCCTGCGTTCCATGTTCCCCGATTATTGGTGATGCTTTAGGGCAAGGTAGCTCGCCGGGAGAAGCTTCGGACGCGCCAGAACGCGTTGATGCCGAGCTCCCAAGCCGCCCCACCGGTGCCGGCTTGTTTTCGGCCGTTATCATGCGTGGAAACCTTGCCCGGCAGCTGCGCCATGTTCCCAGGAGCATGTAGGGCGAAACCGGAGCTAATTTGGTGGATAAATGAGGGAGAACGAGCCATGCCAAGATTTGAACTGGTGTGCACGCGCGTCTCTGGCGGGAGTTGAAGAAGGACCTGACAGTGGGCCCCCCTGTTATGTCTCTGTATGGGTTGCAAACAGAGAGCTAGTCAAGTTTCAAAAATCCATAACTTTGTGTTGACAGCTCCAAAAAGGGTGAGACAAATTTCGTCTGAATCCTTAGGAGGAGTACTTTACAGAGGAAAAAATTGCATGCTATGAAAATGCCCAGGAATTTCTGTAGAATTGGTTTTGGTAAATCCTTTAGGGATTTATTACAGGAGCAATTCTTTATGAAATATTCGCAAATTTGGGCAGCTAGTCCTTTTCATAGTGCCTGACTTCCAGTAAAAATTTTAGGATTTTTGGAGCTTATTTGGAGGGCTTAATCAGTAGGTTATCTCAGGATTAAATAAATTAGCTAAAAATCATAGAATTGATTTCCAGAAAATGGTTCAACCTTCATACCTCCATAACTTTCTGTAGGGATGTCCAAAATTTGTGAAACAAATTTTGTTGGGTTTATCTCAGTCAGTACTTTGCAGAAATGCAAAGAAATTGATCTGAAGATCTCTGGATATTCTCCAAGATTCATCAAAGTTAAATCTTTGGGAATTTACTCCAGAATAATCTCTGTTATGGAATTTCCTAAAATTTGACCAGGAAGTTTCTCATGAAATTACTGATCTCCAGTAAAAATTTGAGCCTCATTGGAGTTCATTTGCTAGGTCAAATTACCTTCCAAAGTACAGCCTTTATTTGGAAAATTCAAATTTAAACAGAAACTTTTCAGAACTCCTGTTCGACTTCAAAAATTCATATCTCTCTGATGGTAGCTCCAAAAATGGTGAAACAAATTTTTTTAGAACCATGGAGACGTACCCTAATCAGATCATCCATTTCTAGCTATGTCAAAGCTCCTGATTTGGGCTCAAAATTCAGATAAGCATTGTACTTGTAGGAATTTTAAAGACTACATTATGCAATGACATGTCTCCAAATTTGGCTCAAGTCATCCTTAGAGAGTCTAGTATCCACTGAAAAATTCCCAAAGCCAATTAAGGATCCTAAATAGCAGTACCTATGAATAGAAGTTCAATTTCTATAAACCTTTAATACTTACACATGTATTTTATTACATTTCATCATAGTGACCGAAGTTGAGGACACACCGGAGCCTTTGGACGTCCTGCCACCTGAAGTTGACTTCCCCTTTAACTCGCAACCAGGCAAGCCCCGGTTTGCACTTAAGTACCTTTTATAAAATTCTTTATTTGTATCACTTATGTCTAGGGTGAATGTTTGCATTAGAGTTAAGGTGTTTGAAACCCCACTTGCATAACCTTTTAAATCCTATGAAGGGTTGGGTAGATTACAAATCCGATGAGTAGACAAGTCCCCCCTAATATGCTTAGGACCTCGGTAGAAGTCGAGTAGTTGGAATCTACTCGCGAGGTAAGGTTTATCACACGGTTTGGTCAGAATAGAAAATGGCTTAAGAGTGGTGAAAATGAGAGCCAGCAGGGGGGATAGGAAGCAGTGAGCGGAGGTCTCACGTGCGTAGCCCTGTTGGTGTCGATTGAGGACCGAGTCGTGTGCGGGCCTGCTGAACAAGTATCGAACAGTACCGGATGGCATACTGACATAAGCAGGAAACCGATGTAAATGGTTAACCTGGGTGCCGAGGCTTACCCAACCGTAAATAGGAGTGGGTTGAGGGTAGCAAGGTGTAAATCTGCCGGTGGGCACAGTCACGCTCCACGCGGGGACCTCCTGCCCGTTACGGATGGACCGGTTTGACATTTGGGTTGCCTTTGAAAGGTTGTTGCATACAACAGAGTAGGAAGGGGTGTGGAATCACGCTTCTGAAAGTGGGTGTATGCAACGTGTTGTCCGGGTGTCTCCTGATTGCAATCACCGTCCCTCGCGGTTATTTGAGTACCGCTTGTTCACTGTTTCATGACGTAGTAAGAAGTGAAGTAAGCCAGTTGAATGATAATATGCTGTGATGATATATTAATGTTTTGGAAACCATGTCTGCTGTAGATGTAGAGCTAATTAAGTTTACTTTCCGCTTCAGGCATCACCAAATCGGAGGAAAACGTTTTTTGTTTGATTGTGGACTTCCGATGTGAGGGCTGCCTAAGGCACATGAATTTGCCGCTATAAAACTGAAAGTAAGGATCAACTTATAGGTGTGTCTTTGTCGCAAATTCCTTTTCCTATCATACACCTCCCTGCATGTAGAGTTCCATGCCTAGGTCAGACGGTTAAGCCTTGCTGAGCCATCATGCTCACGGTTGCAATATTTGAGCTGTATGCAGGTGAGAGCTATGAGGAGGGTTCCGAGGATGAGGCGATGCCCCCGTCAGGGTACACGGCCGAGATGGAGCCCTGCACGCCGCCGTGATTTCTCCGGTTCCATGCTGCTAGCGTGTAGCGTCCCCGGGCTGGACGGCTGCACTTTTGCATAGTTAGGATGAGAGGCTACTAATGTACATTACTTCCGCTGTATAGTTATATTTTGTAAAAGACTTCCGCTGGTTTATATCCAATAAAAGTTTGTATGTTGTTCTTTATTCTTTTCGTGTGTGCTGTTGGGTGCCGCATCGTACGGCACCACCCTATGCGATCCTGGAGTGGGTGAACCACGGGGTGGTCCCCACAGTAAGTTGCTAGAGTGTTATGGACTGTGGAAGACGTGGGGAATGGGAGTCGAGTGAGGACTGCCCTAGGAACTGCATGGCACAAGAGGGGGCCCGTAGGTGGGAGAATTGGAGATTCCAGCCTGCCGGTGAAACCTTAGTGAGTCCATACATCTAGTAACCCCTTTGTAAAGGCTATTTTGTGATCTCTTGGCCATACACCGACGGTTTTGTACTGGTATAATGGAGGTTCTGCAGTCACCGACGGGTGACGAAATCACAAACTTGTGGGTAAAGAGGTGCAAACTCTGCAGGGTTCTTAAAACTATCATGATAGCCGAGCTTACGGTCAAGAGCGCCTGGCCAACTGCCATGATTAGTTGGGATGGTTCTTGGTTATGGTTATTGATTATGGTTATGGTTTGGTTTTGGGACTGTTGAGTCCGGGTGACAAGATGGTTGCATGACTGTTGAGTCATGGCAACGAGATTGGTCTCGGTGTGAGACGAAGTTGTTTTATAAGGTGAAATGGTAGTGAATACAGGATGGTATTCGTGAGATGGTAGAGAATACGAGGAGGTATTCGTGAGCGGGAATGAGGTTGATTGATGACAGGTTATCAACATGACGGAGGTATGATTGGTATTTTAATACATGTTGGGATTACATTCACTTAAAGATAAGTCGTTGTTTTATCGTGCTTTTGATAAATAACTTTGCTTTTCTGCAAATGAGCCTTTCTATACCTACCTTGCTATGAGCTTCATATCATATTTTCCCGCACTTGCTAAGTACATCATTGTACTCAAACTTGCATCATTATTTCATCATCAGCAGCAGAAGAAGTATACTATGAGGACCAAATGGAGCATTAGGCGTGTGATCTGTTCTCAACCTTGCCTGTGGGGATGAGATAGAGATGAAGACCTTACTGCTTATATTTGCTTCTGCATTAGTTAAATTGCTTCCGCATTAGAATAAAACTCTGTTATTCGTGGTAATATATAATCTGAATTCAGTTTGTGGAACATATGTGTATGTGTGATGAACATCCTGGGCACACATATGCATTAGTTCTCGGTTCCGTGGTTTTCCACAGAATTGAGGGTGTCACAGATTGGTATCAGAGCCACGAGTTGACAGTAGGTTACACGCCTAGATAGAAATCATAGATTGATATTAGAGCCACGGGTTAACAGTAGGTTACAGACCTAAATAGGAATCACAGATTGGTATTGGACACAGATTGGTAGCTAAGCCATGCTGACCCAATGAAGCATCCTAGGACGCTTAGATTAGCCTTGAAACTACGTTGACATAGGAAGCCATCCTTGAATAGGAGTTGTGTGAGCCCTTGTGATGATTGTTTGTGATTATATGCTTAGTGTGAGTTGTGGGACGTCTCAAAACGTTGTCCATATCCACACGTAGGTAGAAAGAGGTGTGAGATGTTTCGGCACTTGTTCACATCCTCATATGGGCTAGTATATATATATAGTCCAACTCACCTTGATGCATATAGTTGAGAAAAACTACCTAACTTTCTAACCTACTATTCTATTGCAATCTCTCTCACAGATGGTGAGAGGAAACACTGGCCGAGGGAACGCCCGTGACAACCAAGAGGATGGTCATGATGAAGTTCCTGTTAACCCCGAAGCTGGCGAGAACCACCTGGAACGGTTGATGGCCATGCAGAACCAACTTATGCAAACTATGATCCAAACTTTGGGTCAATTGCAGGCCAACAACAATAACCCTGTTCCAGCACCACCGCCACCACCACCGCCGGCTCATAACAGGTTGGGAGAGTTCATGAGGACTCGACCACCCACCTTTGCTCAAGCTAGTGATCCCATGGAGGCCGATGATTGGTTGAAATCCATGGAGAAGAAGCTTGTCATTGTTCAGTGCAATGACCGAGAGAAGGTTCCTTTTGCGTCGCACAAGGTTATGGGAGCTGCCGCTGACTGGTGGGATGCCCTATGCAATGCCCATGTCGACCCGGAGACAATCACTTGGACTGAGTTCAAGGAGAGTTTCCGCTCTCATTACATCCCTGCTGGTGTAATGATGCTCAAGAGACAGGAATTTGAAGGTCTCCGCCAAGGACAGGGAAGTGTGAATGAGTACCTCAACAAGTTCACGCAACTATCTCGGTATGCCCCCGAGGATGTCAACTCAGATCAGAGGAACCAGTACCTGTTCATGAGAGGGTTGAACAATGAGATCCAGGTTCAGCTCCTCAACAATGACTACGTGAGCTTCCAGAAGCTGGTTGACAAGGCTATAGTGGTTGAAAGCAAGATCCGAGAGATCGAGCGAGAGTGCAAGAGGAAGATGCCATACCAGCCTCAAGGGAGCAACGTACGACCTAGGTACATGCCCCCAGCCACACCACAGTATAGATTAACCACTCCTGCATACCGCCCTGGTCAGCCACCACAGCAACAATTCGTTGCACCAGCACCTCGCGTGCCCATGCCTCCTGCGCCCCGACCTAAGAATGGCGCTCCTGTTCAAAACTCCCGCCCCAACGTACCTGCTGCCGTAGGCAACAGGGCATGCTTTGCATGCGGGGAAATAGGACACTTCGCGAACCAGTGCCCAAGGAGAGGCCCTGGACAGCAAGTAACGTGCCCAAAGCAGAACCCGCGACCGAACGGAGGGGACAATCAAGGAAATCGGGGACGGCAGAACTATGCTTGCGGCAACGTGAACCATGTCTCTGCTGAGGAAGCACAACAGGCTTAGGACGTCGTATTTGGTATGATCCTTGCCAACTCCAACCCAGCCACCATCTTATTTGATTCTGGAGCATCGCATTTCTTCATATCATCCAAGTACGTTGCCAAGTATAATCTACCCATATCACACCTAAAATGTGCTATGTTAGTTAATTCTCCCGGAGGAGAGATGAGTTCTAATATAGTATGTCCAAAAGTAAGCCATAAAATAAGGGGGGTAAACTTCCTTGCCAACCTTATTGTCTTGGATTCCCAAGGGATTGACATAATACTCGGGATGGATTGGTTAAGAAAGCACAATGGGGTAATCCAATGTGCTGAAAGAAGCGTGCAGTTGACAAATGAGCACGGCATCCCAGTCGAGTTTGAGTCAGCCCAACAAACCACTGAAAAGGCAATCTTGAACCACATTGAAGGAGCAACACTGGACAGCATTCCAGTGGTTCAAGAATTCCCGGACGTGTTTCCAGAAGAGCTTCCAGGTATGCCCCCTTATCGGGACATTGAGTTTGCCATTGATTTGGTACCCGGAACTGCACCCATAGCCAAGAGACCCTATAGGATGACTGTCAATAAACTGGTAGAACTCAAGAAGCAGATTCAAGAGCAGTTGGAGAAGGGTTTTATACGTCCAAGCTCGTCACCATGGGGAGCTCCTGTTCTCTTCGTAGACAAGAAGGATAGGACCCAAAGGATGTGCGTGGACTATAGGTCTCTCAATGAGGTAACAATCAAGAACAAATACCCTCTGCCCCGTATAGAGGACCTGTTCGACCAAATGAAAGGAGCCCGAGTATTCTCCAAGATTGATCTTCGGTCGGGATATTTCCAGCTGAAGATTAAGCCCTCCATACATCTTTTCCGGCGGACCGAACGTTGCCGCCATTCGGGCTCTCGTGGGCAGCTCGGTGCAGCCGTTGTCACGTCCACTTCTCTACACAAGAAAGGTGCGTCATTGTATGTAGATGGAGTAGCCAAAAGCCGTTTGGCATTTGATCAACCCTCGGTTGAGAATTTCCAAGTTTACTGCCAGCCAGTTCATATGAGCCGAGCTCACCTCCGAGTGAAATTCGGACTCCACACACTAGGGTTGGTCAGGCTGATTGTCCAGTGGGTTCTACACGTACTAGCGAACACGCTCGAGAAGGAAGTAAGGAAAATTGTTGAGGATCGGCCATGTTATGGCCATTTTCCTCGCCGTCATTGAAAAGTACCTCGGCTCACCGTCGAGGGTATGGTTGCCGGCGTTGCTAGCTTCCACCAAACCCGGGTTCATGTTCCTCGTGCTCCACTGATGCTCCCAGAACGATTTCTGATTGATTTGGGGCCCGGTAGAGCAAAACCGACCTCACCGGAACCCTAGCAGGTGCTGTCACCGGTGCGCGCGGGTTTCTGGCCATCACCGGCGGCCGGCGAGCCCACAGCCGAGTTCAGGAGGTCGGGAAAGAGGCAGGCGGCGAGTTTCGGGCCGGGGGTGGCCGGGAGCTTGATTCCGGCGAATCTCGCCAGAGACCGCCGCCGCCGAGTATTTGGCGCGAGGAGGAAAACGACGCACAGTATGTGGGGCCCATGGGCAGAAGTTTAAACTTTTCTTCGAATTTCAGTTTTAGTTCAAACTTCAAACTCACATAACTTTGGCTAGGAAGCTCCAAATCGAGTGAACCAAATTTTGTTGGATTCAGCTCTCTGAGTACTTTCCAAAAAATCAAGTTTCACTTCATGAAAATCCTTATTTCTCCAGAATTAATTCTTCAAAATTTAAACTCTTTGGAATTTTAACTGGAGAATCCTTTGAGGAAAATTATGAAATTTTTCTGGGATGTTCACCAAAATATCCCTTAACTACCATAAAAATTTCAGATCCATTTGAGCTCATTTGATCCACCTAATGGTGTGATTAATGAAACTGTTCCAGAGAAAATAGAAAATGTCCAGAAACATTTTCAGAATTTCTCTGAGATTGTTTAGCTCATATCTTTAGCTAGGAACCTTCAAATTAAGTTAGACCAACTCCATTAGAACCCTCTGAAAATATAGTTTTCAGAAAGGCATGGCTTGCTTCATGAAAATCCCTAGAATACCCTAAAGGCTCCAATTAAGGTCAAGTACATAATTATTTGTGGAGGGCTCAAATGAGCTTTGCTGCAACTAAAACTTGACCAAGTCTCTGTTTAGATTGTATCCAAACCATTGTAAAAATTTCAGAGTCATTGAGTCTGTCTAGTAAGACTTATAAACTTCACAAGTTTAAATTTCAATCAAATGCATTTAAATTAAATACATATACTTGTTATGTCATGTAGTCGCTATGATTGAGGAGGAACCCGAAGCCTTAGACTTCGTCACTCCGGAAGAGCAGCTAGCCTACGACCAAGAGCAGCAAGGCAAGCTCCGGTTTGCATTAACCATTTTACAAATTTTTACTGTTTTGAGAATTTTCTTTGAGTACCAATGACTTCTTGCATTAGAGTCTTGATTGAAACCCAAATGCATAGCCAAGAAAGCCATGGGTTGGGATTAGGATTGAAAACCACGTTATCTACTGCAATGCTAAGATATTGTAGGATTCGGTACAAGTCGAGTAGTTGGAACTACTCGCGAGCATAGGCTAGAGGCACTCGACTCGGGTAGAGATAGCACATGATACACATGGCAAGAAAAATGAGACCGAGCGGAGGGTAAGGGCAGCAGGACTTTGGGGCCTGGGTGCTATAGCTCCGCTTGTGTCGATTGAGAACCGAGCCGTGTGCGGGCCTGTTGAACAAGCTAGAACAGTACCGAAGACCTACCGGCTATATGGGAACCAGGAAACCGATGTAACTCGGGTAGCTAGGTATTGATGCATTGCCCGTCGTTCACAGGGTAGGTTCAGAGCTTGAGGTGTAAATTGGCTGGCGGCACTGAGATGCGCGCGCAGAGACCTCTTGCTCGGGATGATGGGACCGGTTCAATATTTGGCTGACGGGCGAAAGGTGGTTGCGTACGATGTCCGTGATGGTTGCTGTAGGAAACATCGAGTACGGGCGTACGTGACGGGTTATTCGGGTAACCCTGCAGGTGTAAATCAATTATAATCGCCATCTCTAGCGGTCAGTGAGTACCACTTGTTCACTGTATCGTGACGTAGAAAGAACAGGCTAGTTACATGTTAAAATGTTGCTGATTGAAAGATGAACTTGATTGTTAATGTTTTGCCATAGTTTAGAGCTAATTAAAGTTCCTTTCAACTTTGGGCAAAGTACATGAGAGAAATGCGTTTCTTGTTTGATTGCGGCTCTCTCATGTGCCTCAGCGTAAGGTTCTCCACAACCTGCTGCTAAAACTTGAAAGTAAGGTTCCACTAATTAGGCGAGTCATTTGCAACTTATTTTACCTCACGTACCTATTACCCCTCATGTAGAAGTTTCATGTTTAGGAGAGACGGGTCAGTCTTGCTGAGCCTTCGTGCTCACTGCTTGTGTTTGAAGCTTTTGCAGGGTTCTATGAAGAAGGGACTCCCGAGGAGGAGACGGAACCCCAGGAGGGGAACCCCGTCGAGTGGAAGTCGTGCACGCCGCCGTGTTAGTGTGCGTGCGTGCTAGCAAGGACACGTTCACGGGCTGAACGTGAACTTGATGGGTAGTCTACGCCCGCGAGTGTAGACTGAACATATTTTGTTGTAAAAATGTTCATAAATCTGTTTATGTAATAAAACTTTGCTTCCGCTTTGTACCTTTGATGTGTTTTATCTGGTGCTGTGCAACGCAGCACCCCTCAGCGTGATCCTGGCTCGACAAGACCGTGGGGTCGTGTCAGCGTTGGTATCAGAGCTCGCTTGAGGTTTAACGCACTAAAAAGGTCATCTTTTTCAAAAATCCATTGAGGAACGAGTTAGTAGCCCATATAAGGATGTTATTAGTGTATAGAAAGTGGCATACTAACCTATTTGCTTATGTCGGATAATCGTGCATCTCGGGACGCTTAATGTCTTGGGTGGTGCACGTAAGCGCTGTCCACCAGTGCGCACAAGCTGAAGGGTGGAGCCCCACGGGTGGCAGGTAACCCGACCCGCTTTAATATTCTTTACGACTCTTCATGTCGTTTGGGGTATTCGAGCAACGTCTGTCCCTGGTGTGTGTGGTGCAATTTGGGAGACCCCGTCACGTGGTCAATAATGTGAACACGTAGCTTAAGGTGTGCTTGGCTTGAGAACATCCGGGCGAGTGATCACGGCCGGGTGTACGAACTGTATGGATACGCGGCCCGGTGTGCAGCCGAGTCTGACAATTGTGTGAGTTATCTGCAGGTAGTTTGACCACGAAACGGTAGACGTGTAGCATCTGTGTGCGAGAGACGTTTAGTGCCACTGAACTAACAAAGCCGGCTAAGTCCGGTATAGGTTTATCTTTATGAGGACGTAGTACCGACAAGCTCTGGTGACACATCGACGTCACATTCCACTAAAGGATCAACTTCATGGTAAAACTTGAAGGTTTTAATCTAGAACATTAAAACTTTGCTGTAACCTCTTCCCTTAATCAGGATATTCAAAGTAACAAGTTTTCAACTTATAGGCTATTAAGGACAGAGTCCCCCTGTTTTCAGCTGAATTAAGACTGAAGTTAATCAGAGGTTAGAGGTTGAGTTCTTTCGAGGTTGGGGTCATATGATACATTTCTGGAAATATTTGGAAGAGCTTTACAACTTTTCTGTTGGGGTCCAGAGGTGTTTCATCCCTTAACCAATCGAAAGATACAGTAGAGTTGAAACTGTCCAGAAAACAGGGCAGAGCAAATACTCTCTGTAACTCATTGTAAATTGAGCACAACTTCCTGCATAAAAATCCAAAAATAGAAAATGAGGTAGTTATAAAAATTTTATGAGATGGGGTACAACTTTGTAACAGAAAGTTTGGTCATATTGGGAGTAGAATTAACTGGAGTTCTTGGATCAAATCAGTACCTGAAGCAGGGAGGTGCTGTCCAATTTTCTCCAGAAATTATGTTAACTTTGAAATCTCATAACTTTTGAACCAAGATAGATCATAGACCAAGCAAATACTTTCAGGAAAGTTACTGAAGTTAGCTTTAACTTTGATGTTGAGCTCCAGAATTGGTTTTGCTTTAGCATGGTCTAAATCAGGTTGAAATGGAGACTGATCAGGGCTGTCATGTTGGGCAGCAGATCAGCAGCCAAATTTGTTTAAATTTGAACTATGTTTCCATGTTTTATGGGTTTAATGAAATGTTTTATGTTATAACTCCATGGTTTAGTGTTCAAATAAATATTTGACATTTCTCAAATATATTTCTACATGTCGAGAACAGGTGGGTGGAATCCCACTGTTCTCACCACAGCGGCTATCCGGAAAGCATTTAGGCAGATGCTTCAATATTTCGGGTACAACAAGATGCAGCAATACTTTGCTAAGGAACAAGGCGAGGCGGGGAACAAGACATGGACAATCCATGTCGAGGTTCCTGCAGGGCCTACGCCACCCGGTTGGGCGCCGTTCACCGTCACGGTGAGAGGTAGACATCCGGAGGGAATGTGGCAACTGGCAGCCCGCGACACCAAGTCACGTTTCTGCCAACTACACATGACAGATATGGAGGGCATGAGACGGGCGCGGTACCGACTGAGACAGGGCTCAGCTCTGATACCACGCTGGCGCTGACCCGTCAACTGAGACAGGCCACTCGCCCGGGAATCGCATTGGGTGGTGCCGTGTTGTGCGGCACCCAACATCACACATATGAGGAACAATGTATTACATAAAACAATAGCGGAAGCTTACAAGTTTTCTTTGTAAATACTTTACATAAAGTAACTACAGCGGAAGTCTATATCAACTGACGTCGAATAACTAAGAGCACTCGAGATGAAGTCCAGCCCGCGGACTCCTCTCGCTAGCAACACGAAGGCAACAGCAGCGGCTGGGTTCTCCCTGTGTTAAACGACTCGGAAGTCTCCGAGCCTCACCGGACAACCTTCTTTTCAGCATCGACGTTAACCTGCAAAACCGCTTATATGGCAAGCGTGAACACATAGGCTCAGCAAGTCCGACCCGTCTCTCCTAAACAAGAAACTCTACATGCACGACGGTTGCAATTAGGTCGGCTAGATTTGCATAAAGGACTCGCCTAAAGTTGAACCTTAACTTTCAGATTTTTAAGCCTCATTGTGCGGACCTTGAGCCGAAAAGCATCGCAACTCCACAATCAAACAAGAAACGCTTTGTTGCGATGCTCCTTGCACAAAGTGAAAGTAAAGTTTAATGAGCCTATCTCTAATTCAATCATGGTTGCAATACAAATTATAGCACAGCCTTATCAAGTTCAAAAGAATAACCAGTTCAGTTCTTACGCAGTGGGCAAGTATGCTCATATAACTGCGAGCGACGGTGATTCGAATCAGTACACGCCCGGACTACACGACACGTACACCGGTACTCCGAGTTGCCGGCAGCAACCTCGACTGACGTTGTACGCGGCCACCTTTCCCAAGATCTTCCACATTGGACGCAGTCCAACTTCCCCGAGTACGCAAGCTCCCTCAAGGTACATACCCGCAGTGGTATGTTCTTGAGCAAGGTACCTCCTGCTACCCTGACGCCGAAAGTCTAAGGCAGTTGGAAAAGTTCCACTATGGATCTCCCAAGGTACATCGGTTTCCTGGGTCCCATATAGCCAGTATGTGCCCGGTACACAACTCAAACTTGTCCAACAAGGCCAAGCACGGACGGGCCTTAACCGACACAGGCAGGGCTATGCACGCACGGCCTGCAACCTGCTGCATCTAAACCTCCCTGCCTGGTCTCCATTTCTTATGTGTGAACTTTCCTCATCTTTTCTAATTCGGACCCGTTCCGAGTAAACCAGCCCTAAACTCGCGAGTAGATTCCAACTACTCGACTTCTACCGAACCTTTCCTACTAACATTAGCGTAGCCAAATCCACTCGAGGAGTTGCTATTCTACCCTTTCTCTCTTAGGTATTTCTGGTCATGCAAGTGGGGTTTTCAATATCATCTAGACGTAATGCAATCAACGATGCAAAGCTGTGATCTCTACAAATGAAAATGCTTTATAAAACTGTTCAAATGCAAACCGGGGCTTGCCTGTTTTGCAGGTGACTAAGGTTACAATCAGTTTGTGACGATCACTTGGAGCTTGATCACTTGTTTTCCTCCCTCCTTGATCTTCACTTCAAGTCCTTCTCACCTTCTTCGCGTATATGCTACACGATATGATCATGCATATGTATTTAATTGAAAAGCTTTTGCTAATAAGATCAAAGGACAGTTTTAAAACTGGAACTTTGTTTAAGAATTTAAAATGACACTGGTGCTAGTGGTCTGGTTTGGGCTTAAACACTAAGATCAAATGTTAAGTGCTTTTCCCACTTAAGTGTTGATCACCTTAAGAAATTACACATGACAGTGGTGATCCAGAGCTCTAATGGAGCTGAGAATTTTCATGTGAGTTCCTTGTCACAAGAAAGTCATCTGGACCAAAATTTAGCACTTTTCATGGAGTGGTTTATTCAGAACAATTCTCTAAGTGTTTAATCAAAGATGAATTAATTCTGACTTAACACCCATGTTAATGACAAACTCAGTGAACCACAATTTCAATTATAGTTCCTAGTGTATACATGAATTTTCGTAGGATTTGTGGAGCTAAGAATTTCCCAGAACTGAATTTACAGGTTTTGGAATTTCTCTGAAAATGTTTCTGTATTCATTTGAATACAGGAAATTGCAATCTGAATTACCCTGATCAATTCAACTTCAAATGAGCTGAAACTTTTACAGGAGTCTAATAACACCCTAAAGAATATTCTGGCAAAATGTGAGGATTTTTGGATAAACCAAACTCCCTCTAAAATTCTTTTGCTGAAAAGGTTTAAAGAATTTTTCAGAATTAAATAAAGAGTTTCATACAAATTGGGTTGCATATTTAGATAGAGTTTGTCAATCTGAGTCTAACCCAATTTGAATAACTAATTTTGGAGGTTCCTAGCAAAAGTTATGCTCTTCTAAAGTTTGGGGAAAATCAGGAATTTGAATAAATCCGGAAATGTTTAAACCTGACGGTGGGACCAGGGGCACGTGTCAGTCACCGGGAGCGTGCCGCACGGGGTCACAGGGTTGTTTCCCGCGCTGTCACAGCCGATCTGGCGCCACAGAGGATCTAGCTCTTCTATCCCGAGTCACTGGCACGCGGGCCCGGGGAGGTCGTCTTCCACCTCTCGCTCCCGCGCGATTCCGCCGCCAGGCTCGCCGGAGAAGCTCCGGAATCGGTCGTCCGGCCACCCCTGACGCTGAAACTTGCCGCCAGCCCCTAATTCAACGTGAGGAACACGCTGGTGGGGTTTGCTCGAGCTGGCAGGGCCCCCAAACTAGCCCGCGACGGCGCAACGGTTCGGACGAAGTCCAGCGACGTCGCCCCGACGCCCTAAGCCTTCTAGGCTTCGGTTTCCAAGCTCTAGAGCACCAGTGGACGCTAGGGATCATCAACGTGGAAAAGAAATGGCTCGGAGATGGCTCTAACTTAGGGTTCACCGTGCACCCGACGGTCTCTACCACAACCACCGTTAGAAAGATTGAAATCACGCCGTGCAGAGCGGGTTTCTAGCTAAGTTCACAAAGGAAAGTTGTTGCTAAGCAAGTCTACGTCCCGTGCGTGCAATTTGCAAATGCTCAAAACAAATATAACTCGAGAATTTCACGGATTCATACCCGCGGGTCAGTTTTCACCGGCCGGAGGAGATTTCTGAAATTCGCCGTGGAGATGCCGAGGCAGGTTCTGTGCTTCGTGTGGAAGCTGCACGGAGCTCCTGCGTGACCTAGAGTAGCCTTGCTTGGTCGTGAAATGCTCTGGAGGAGGCTGTCCACGGGAGCACCCTGTCGCTGTTGTGTGACGGCCGCCGCGGAAACTGGGTGACCTCGGTGTGGAGAGCATGAAGTCCCTCGGTGATGGCGCGAGGAGGTCGGGGAGGGTTCTATTGTGTGATTTTGCTGCTCAGCTGAAGTCCTCACGTGGTGTATGTGCTGGCCGATCGACCGAGAGCTCGGCGGCAGCGCTCGGTCGGTTTTTCTTGTGCGAGGAGGAAGAACAGGCCGAGGGTTCGGGGATGAGGGGGAAAGGGAGCATGGCAGCGTTTAAGGGCACCCAGGCTGCTCTCCAGAACGACGGATTTTCACCAGGAGGTGGCTGCCGGCTGAGCTCGGTGTCGAGCAGAGGGAGGTCGGCTTCGGCCGTTGCTTCGTGTGGGAGGAAATCAACTGAAGACTGTGTACTGAAGATCTTTTGCAATATTCAGTCCACTCAATGACATGTGGGACCCCCTGATCAGTCCCTCCTTATCCCCCTCCAAATATCTCCCAAGTTTGAATATTGAGTGAATTCAATTGTGGGAATTTAAATCTGAGAGGCATTTGTATAATTGGGCAAGTTTTATCCAAATTCAAATGTGCATTTGAATTCTTTGTCATTTAAAGTCCATTTTGGAAAATGGGTTGCAATTCATTTCCATAAATCATGAAACTTTGCATACCCCCTAATTTGGACTCAAGGAATTCACATATGAAATGTGATTTTTATTTTGGCTGCTGCAAATGAGATTTTTAGCACAACAGTTTTGAATTCCATTGTGTTGTCCTCATTTGAATTTTAGTTTGAACAAATTGTTCCAAATCTGATTTTTGTTTTTCTCACACATATGGGAACTTCCCATCTTTGTTTTAGACCCCTCTAGGGTTCCAAGTTCTCAAATAAACATTTGACTTGTGTGAAGCAAGCCCTCATGTGTGTTATCACATTTGGGAAAAAGTTTTAACAAGTCCCAAATTTCATACACATGAAACCAACTTTTGCAAACAAGTGTTTCTTTGTATTCTGTGGCGGACCGGGATCCGCTCATCCAGGATCGCAGAGGGTGGTGCCGCGCGATGCGACACCCGACAGCACACGTCATAAGAACATAATATATTACATGGGAAAAACAAACTGAATGTACAAGGTAGTACACTTCTCAGTTACAAACTAGGGTCTTTATTACACAGCGGAAGTTTCTTTTGTACAACTCACGCCTGCCTATCTAGCAAAAGTCGGTTGCCCAGCCCTAGGGCAACCCACACTAGCTGCACCTCTCAGCTCAGCGCGGCGTGTACGGCTCCCACTCAGCCGTGGTCCCCGACGGAGGGTAACCCTCGCCGGTGGACTCGTACTCCGAGTCTGTGGGTGGCTCCTCACCTGAAAAACACTTAAGCAGCAACCGTGAGCACGAAGGCTCAGCAAGGCTTAACCGACTCACCTACGCATGAAACTCTACATGAGGTGTACCATGACATAGGATAGCAATGGTGCAGCAAATGGACACGCCTACAAGTTCATCCTTAGTTCATCTTTTAGCAACAAGTTAACGGTTCATAAAGCTGAAATTTAGTGAGCGATATTTGGTGGCACACATGTAACAATACAATTATATCATAACAGCAATATTGAATCATAATATGTCATTCATTAATCTATGTTACGACGCAGTGAACAAGCGGTACTCGTCACCGCGAGGGACGGCGAATCGACTCGATATACACCTGCAGGGAAACCCAAATAGCACGTCACGTACGCCCATCCGTGGAGCTGCACAGCACGCTCACTCGATGCCGTACGGGACAACCTTTCACCCAACAGCCCAAACATCGAACCGGTCGTACCGAAACGAGCAGGAGGTTCCCCACACGGAGCATCTCTCTATGCCCGTTGGCAGATTTCCACCTTGCTGCCCGCAGCCTACACCTATAAATCGGTGCGTTATGCCTCGACGCCCGGAGGTTTAGGCTACATCGGTATATCGGGGCCCATATATCCGATATGCCTTCGGTACGTTCAATACTTGTTCAGTAGGGCCACACACGGATCGGTCCTCAATCGACACGGGCAGGGCTGCGCACACAAGACTCACTCTTGCTGCGCCCTAGCCCCTGCCTAGTCTCATATTCATTACTAAAGTGATCTCACATCACTCAACCGAACCCGTGCGTCCCAATGCCTATCTCGCGAGTAGATTCCGACTACTCGACTTGTACCGAAGTCCTATGAATCATTAAGCGTAGCCTGTCTACTCGAGGTCTTAGACACTACCCTCACTCTTAGGGAAAAGTTCTGGTTATGCTAGTGGGGTTCCATCCATCCTATACCTAATGCACAATCATACTTCATATGACACATGGAAACAAAGTAAAACTTATAAAAAGGTTAATGCAAACCGGGGCTTGCCTTGTTGCTGCTGGTCAGGGGTTAGTTCTTCGTCCGGAAGAAGGAAGTCCAGCACTTCCGGAGTCTCTTCTTCAATGGCTACACGTTGAATATAATACTACATGTAAATTTAAATGCAATGTGTAAACTTGAATACTTATTTACTACTAACTCTAGCTAGCCCTCCCCTTTGGTTCTGAAATTTTTATTGTGGCTTGGTAGGGTCCTAACCAGAGTCTTGACCAAGTTTCATTTGAAACAAAGTTCATTTGCACCTTGTACAAATAAAAGCCCACTTGGTCAACATTTGAGCCTCTGAATAATTCCAGGGTTTTCATGGCTCCAACCATGACTTTCTGGAAACTAGACTTTAAGATGGTTCTAATGGAGTTGGTTTCATGTCATTTGAAGAATTCTACAGAAAGTTATGCCCTAATTAAGATTTGAGAAAATCTGAAAAATGTTTCTGTACATTTTTCTATTTTCTCAGGGAAGTTCTCTTAATCACCCAATTAGGGTAACTAAATTAACTTGGATGAGTCTGAACATTTTACTGGTATTCAGGGATTTTCCAATGAACCTTTCAGCTAAATTTCAGAATTTTTCATAAAGTAGTTCTCCAGATAAAATTCCCAACAGTTTAAAGTTTAGGGATTTAATTCTGGAAAACTATTCACTTTCATGAGCTGAAATTGGTATTTCTGGAAAGTGCTCAGAGAGCTAAATCCAACAAAATTTGGTTCACTCGATTTGGAGCTTTCTAGCCAAAGTTATGAGGATTTGAATTTTGGAAAAATTCTGAAAATTGGGGGAAAAGTTTAAACTCTCGGGGACCGCGGGGATACGTGTCGAGCGCGGAGGTGTACGGCACACCGGGGATACCACACGTGTCGAGCGCGGAGGTGTCCGGCACACCGGGGATACCACATGTGTCGAGTGCGGAGGTGTCCGGCACACCGGAGCTCACTGGGTATTTGCGCGCCAGCACAGCCGATCCCCGGCCACACCCGACCTGATTTAAATTCTTCAGCCGCTGACACGTGGGCCAGCCGGCTTCGTCTTCCTCCCGCCGTTCTCTCGCGCCCGCGCCGCCGACCTCGCCGGAGCAGACTCGGGGCTCGCCGGCTCGCCGCTGCCGGACCTCCCATGGTCTGAAAATCACCGCCAGGGGGTTGTCGACGTCGAGGAACACGTCGGTGGTGACAGGTCGGGCTGGGGGTGACCGGAAATAGCTCGGCGACGTGCCGCAGCCTCGGTTGAGGTTCGACACCGTCGACCGTGGTTTCTAAACCTCCCAACACCTCGAACAAACGGCCCTACAGCATCAGTGTACCTCTAGGAAGCTCGACAAGGTGTCAAAAGGGTTCAGGGATGGCGGTAAGTCGGTCGGCACCATGTGACCGACCGTGCCCGCCATGACCGCCCTCGATCGAGCTCGAAATTCGTCACTCCTAGACAGTTTCACGCTACGGATGCAGAAAAGAACTTGATCGCCGGCTAGTCCAGCGTCTATGTGCAAGATTTGATGACCTCTGAAAGATCATAGAGCGAGAATTTAAAGAAACCGTACTGGAAGCTCGGTTTACGGTCGCCGGAGCAAAAACTGGAAATTCTCTGCGGATTCTTCACGGTTGGCTTCCAAACTTGAAGGAGAGCAGCACGGTGGTTGCGCGCTTCTGTTGCCTCTCTCGCTGGACCGTGAAAACGCCTGTGGAACGCTGCCCACGGGCGCCTGACTCTCGGCTGAGGCTAGGTCGCCGCGGTGGCGATCGTCTTCGGGCAAAGGAAGTCGGAGCTCGGGGTTTCTGGCGTTGGGGAGGTGGAGTGCGACCTCAGGTGGCTGTCTAGCAGCTCAGGGACAAAGGAGGAGATGGTTTTGCTGGTTTTCCCGATTGAGCAGAGAGCAGTGGCGAGAAACAATGCCGCTGCTCGGGTTTGCCCGCGAGAAGATAAAGCCGGCCGACTCCTGCTCGGCTGAGGCGGTGCCGGTTGCATGGGGGCGCAAGCCAGACGCCCTGGGCGCCAGCGCGCGGAGAGGAAAGCAGCTGGTGGCGCCGGTAGCTGCTCGGTGGCACAGCCGACAGATGCTCGGTGGAATTTCCCACCGAGACTCTGACTTTGGGTGCAAGTTTCTCCTTCTCCCCTCTATGACATGTGGGTCCCACCTGGGGTTTTAACCTCTGAAATTTATTCCTAATCACTGTTGTAAACAGTGAGCCCCATAATACCCCTGGTGATTCAAATTATTCACCCCTGAGCCATTTGAATTGAATAGAATTCAAATTGGGTTCGGTTTGAGTGAATTTCAGCACAAGTTCAGTTTTGAATTCAAATAAAGTTTGAATTCGTCCCACTTAGCTCATGTCAAGATCAACTCCAAATGGAGTGAAAATTGGTGTGTGAGCTCACAAAAATGTGTTGAATAAGAATATGCCTCCCATTTTTAAATTCATGGGATAAAAACAGTTTGAATTTGAATGTGGTTTCAAACTGTCCTCTTTCTATCTATACCCAAAATGACCTCAAAAAGGTTTTGAATTTTTGGTGAAACTTGGCATGGACATCATTAGCAATGTGTAGGAGTTTTCATAAGTCCAGCCCACCTATATCACATGTGGGAAATACCACTTTTGCAATATGTGAGTTTGTTCTCTAATGAGCATGTTGATGGTGGTTACATGCTCCTCATTTGTGTTCATCATCTTTCCTCAAATGAGGTGTGTGTCGTGGTGATGAACACTTCAAATGTGTGCCAAAACTGAGGCCCTTACATATTCATAATTTTGAGACCTTTACATTTCTCCCCCCTTAAAAAGGAATCTCGTCCCGAGATTCAAAAGAAGAACGAGGTGGGAGGTAATTACAAGGTTTATGACAAAAGCTTCGGATAGTTCTTGTGGACGTAATCTTCGGTTTCCCACGTTGCCTCTTCCGGGGTATGATTACTCCACAGGACTTTGTAAAATCTCAAAGTCCGGTTCCGGGTGATCCGGGTCTTTTTGTCGATAATCTGTATAGGTTGCTCTACATAGGTGAGATCTGGCTTAAACTCGTCGATGTCTTCGGTGCGGATGGCAGCGGTAAACTTGAGACACTTCCTCAGCTGGGACACGTGAAATATGTCATGAACACCGGCAAGACTTGCCCGTAGTTCCAGCCGGTAGGCTACAGTTCCGCACTTCTCCGTGATAGTAAACGGACCGATGAATCGGGGAGCAAGTTTCCCCTTGACACCGAACCGATGAATCCCCTTCATCGGATACACACGAAGATACACGTGCTCTCCGACTTTGAAATGCAGCGGTCGGTGTCTCTGGTCCGCGTAGCTCTTTTGACGAGATTGGGCAGCTTTGAGGTTCTCTTGTATTATCCGAACTCTCTCTTCGGATTCATTGACAAGATCAACCCTGAACGTTACTCGTTCACCGGATTCGCACCAATTCAATGGTGTACGGCACTTCCGGCCGTATAGAGATTCATATGGTACCATTTTGATGCTCGTCTGATATCCGTTGTTGTACGAGAACTCCGCCAGCGGTAAGTGATCATCCCAACTCTTACCGTGGTGGATGGCACATGCTCTTAGCATATCTTCCAATATTTGATTCACCCTCTCAGTTTGCCCATCGGTTTGAGGGTGATACGCTGAGCTTCTAATAAACTTCATCCCCAAGGATGCGTGTAGCTGTTCCCAGAAACGGGCTACGAACAGCGATCCTCTATCTGACACAATGGTACGGGGAACTCCATGTAAGCACAAGATCTGTGCTATGTACAGCTCTGCATACTGCTTTGCGTTATACTGTAAGGACCTCAGTTTTTGACACCTATTTGAAGTGTTCATCACCACACCACACACCTCATTTGAAGTAAGTTGATGAACACAAATGAAGAGCAAGTAACCACCATCAACATGCTCATTGGAGAACAAACTCACATATTGCAAAAGTGGTATTTCCCACATGTGATATAGGTGGGCTGGACATATGAAAACTCCTACAAATTGCTAAGGATGTCCATGCCAAGTTTCACCCAAATTCAAAACTTTTTAAAGTCATTTTGGGTATAGCTAGAAAGAGGGCAGTTTGAAACCATATTCAAATTCAAACTGTTTTTATCCCATGAATTTAAAAGTGGGAGGCATATTCTTACTCAGCACATTTTTGTGAGCTCACACACCAATTTTCACTCCATTTGGAGTTGATCTTGACATGAGCTAACTGGGACAAATTCAAACTTTATTTGAATTCAAAACTGAACTTGTGTTGAAATTCCTTCAATCCAAACCCAATTTGAATTCTACTCAATTCAAATGACTCATGGGTGAATAATTTGAATACCCAGGGTTATTTTGGGGCTTACTGTTTACAACAGTGATTAGGAGTGAATTTCAGAGGTTAAAAACCTGGTGGGTCTCACATGTCAGCCACAGAGAAGAAACAAACCGACTGAAACACAGCTCACTCGGTTCCCGGGTGCAGTGTGCGCGCGCCAACGGGGGGCAGCCAGCGCCAGGTCCTGCTGCGTGCCCCAAGCCGGAGACCAGTCGCCGGCCTTCTTATCCCCTCCCCGGCGTGCTTCCCTCACCCATTCCCCGAGCTACCGACGTACTCGCCCTGTTCTTCCACTGCAACCGCCGCTGCTCGAGCTCACGCTTGATCAAGTCCGATCACGCGCGAGCACAGCCTCCTCCACAGAAAAACGGCACCGGGAGATCGTGAGCAACCTCCTAGACCCCGTGTTGGCTAGTGGGCAAGCATCCTCGAGCTGTACCGAACCGTTTCTCCGGCGAACCAAGCATCGCCGCCGATCGGGCTCTCGTGGACAGCACCACACAGCCGTTGTCACGTCCTCTTCTCTACACAAAAAAGGTGCGTGATTGTATGTAGGTGGAATAGCCGAAAGCCGTTTGGCGATTGATCAACCCTCGGCCGAGAATTTCCAAATTTACTCTCGATTAGATCATAAGGACCGAGCTCACCTTCGGGTGAAATTCGTGCTCTATGCGCGAGGGTTGGGCAAGCCCGTTACCTAGTAGCTTCTACGCACGATAGCGCCCATGCTCGAACTGGAATAAGAGAAAACCATCGAGAATCGGCCATGACATGGCCGTTTTCCCGGCCGCCATGTCTGAGCACCTCGGCTCATCGTCGAGAGCTTAGTTGCCGGTATTTCTAGATTCCACCCAGCCCTGGTTCGTGTTCCCCATGCTCCACTTATACTCTCCGCCAGATTCCCGATCGATTTGGTGCACGTGAGAGTGGGACCGACCTCACCGGAACCCTAGCAGGTGCTGTCACCGGTGCGCACGGGTTTCTGGTCATCGCCGGCGGCCGGCAACCCCACCATCGAGTCCAGGGGGTCAGTAAAGGGGCAGGCGGCGAGTTTCGGGCCGGGGGTGGCCGGGAACTCAATTTCGACGAAGGTCGCCGGAGGTCGCCGCCGCCGTGCAGTTGGCGCGAGGAGGGAGACGACGCACTGTGTGCGGGGCCCACGAGCAGGAATTTAAACTTTTCCCCGAATTTCAGTTTCAGTTCAAACTTCAAATCCTTATAACTTTGGCTAGAAAGATCCAAATCGAGTGAACCAAATTTTGTTGGATTCAGCTCTCTGAGCACTTTCTAGAAAATCAAGTTTCACTTCACGAAAACCCTTATTTCTCCAGAATTAATTCCTCAAAATTTAAAATGTTAGGAATTTTAACTGGAGAATCCTTTGGAGGAAAATTCTGAAATTTTGCTGGGATGTTCACCAAAATATCCCTGAACTACCATAAAAGTTTCATATCCATTTGAGCTCATTTGATCCACCTAATGGTGTGATTAGTGGAACTGTTCCAAAGAAAATAGAAAATGTTCAGAAACATTTTCAGAATTTTTTCTGAAATTGTTTAGCTCATATCTTTAGCTAGGAACATTCAAATTAAGTGAGACCAACTCCATTAGAACCCTCTGAAAATCTAGTTTTCAGAAAGTCATAGTTTGTTTCATGAAAATCCTTAGAACACCCTAAAAGCCTTCAATTAAGGTCAAGTACATGATTAATTGTGGAGGGCTCAAATGAGCTTTGCTGCAACTAAAACTTGACCAAGTCTCTGTTTAGGTTGTAACCAAGCCACAGTAAAAATTTCAGTCATTAGTCTTGTCTAGTAAGAGTTATAGACCTCATAAGTTAAAAGTTAATACAACTGCATTTAAATTAATACATGTATTGCTTCTATCATGTAGTCGCTAAGGTCGAGGAGGAACCCGAAGTCCTAGACTTCGTTACTCCAGAGGAGCGGCTATCCTACGACCAAGAGCAGCAAGGCAAGCTCCGGTTTGCATTAACCTTTTTACAAATTTTTATTGTTTTGAGCACATACTTGAATACTATTGTTCCTTGCATTAGAGTCTTGTTTGGAAACCCAAGTGCATAGCCAAGAAAGCCATGGGTTGGGATTAGGATTGAAAACCTCGTTAGCCACTGCATTGCCAAGATAGAGTAGGATTCGGTACAAGTCGAGTAGTTGGAACTACTCGCGAGCATAGGATAGAGGCACTCAACTCGGGTAGCGATAGCACATGAAACACATGGCAAGAAAATGAGACCAAGCGGAGGGTAAGGGCAACAGAACTTTGGGGCCTGTGTGCTGTAGCTCCGCTTGTGTTGATTGAGGACCGAGCCGTGTGCGGGCCTGTTGAACAAGCGAGAACAGTATCGAAGACCTAACGGCTATATGGGAACCGGGAAACTGATGTAACTCGGGTAGCTGGGTGTAAAGGCATAGCTGGTCGTTCAGAGGGCAGGTTGAGAGCTCGAGGTGTAAATCGGCTGGCGGCACTGAGATGCGCGTGCAGAGACCTCTTGCTCGGGAAGATTGGACCGGTTCAACATTTGGCTAACGGGTGAAAGGTAGTTGCGTATGGCGTCTGTGATGGTTGTTGTAGGCAACATCGAGTACGGGCGTACGTGACGGGTTGTTCGGGTAACCCTGCAGGTGTAAATTGATTATAATCGCCGTCCCTCGCGCTCAGTGAGTACCACTTGTTCACTGTACCGTGACATAGAAAGAACAGGCTAGTTACATGTTAAAATGTTGCTGATTGACAGATGGACTTGATTGTTAATGATTTGCTGTAGTCTAGAGCTAACTAAAGTTCTTTTCAACTTTGGGCAAAGTACATGAGAGAAATGCGTTTCTTGTTTGATTGCGGCTCTCTCATGTGCCTTAGCATAAGGTTCTCCACAACCTGCTGCTAAAACTTGAAAGCAAGGTTCTACTAATTAGGCAAGTCCTTGCAAATGATTTTTACCTCATGTAACCCATCACCCCTCATGTAGAAGTTCCATGTTTAGGTGAGACGGGTCAGACTTGCTGAGCCTTCGTGCTCACTGCTTGTGTTTGAAGATTTTGCAGGGTTCTATGAGGAAGGGACTCCCGAAGAGGAGACGGAACCTCAGGAGAGGAACCCCGTCGAGTGGGAGTCGTGCACGCCGCAGAGTTAGTGTGCGTGTGTGCTAGCAAGGACACGTTCAAGGGCTGAACGTGGACTTGATGCGTAGTCTACGCCCGTGAGTGTAGACTGGAACTATTTTGATGTAAACATGTTCATAAACTTGTTTATGTAATAAAATTTCGCTTCCGCTTTGTACCTTTGACGTATGTTATCCGGTGCTGTGCAACGCAGCACCCCTCAGCGTGATCCTGGCTCGACAAGACCGTTGGGGTCGTGTCAGCGCTGGTATCAGAGCTCGCATGAGGTTTAACACAGTACAAAGGTCATCTTTTTCAAAAATCCAGTGAGGAACAAGTTAGTAGCCCGTATAAGGATGTTATTAGCATATAGAAAGTGGCATAGTAACCTATTTGTTATGTCAGAAAATTGTGTATCTCAGGACGTTTATGTCTTGGGGGGTACACGTGAGCGCTGTCCACCAGTGCGCACAAGCTGAAGGGTGGAGCGCCACGGGTGGCAGGTAACCCGACCCGCATTGATATCCTCTACGACTCTTCATGTCGTTTGGGGTATTCGAGCAACGTCTGTCCCTGGCGTGCGTGGTGCAATTTGGGAGACCCTGTCACATTGTCTGAAACGTGAACACGTAACTCAAGGCGTGTTTGGCTTGAGAACATCCGGGCGAGTGATGACGGCCGGCTGTATGAACTGTATGGATACCGGGCTCGGTGTGCAGCCGAGTCTGACGGTTGTTTAAGTTTCTGCAGGTAGTCTAACCACGAAACGGGTGACGTGTAGTATTCGTGTGCAAGTGACGTTTAGTGCCACTAAATTAACGAAGCCGGCTATGTCCGGTATAGGTTTTTCTTTGTGAGGACGTAGTACCGACATAATCTGGTGACGCATCGACGTCACACCCCATTAAATGAACAACATCATTTTAAAACTTGAAGGTTTTGATCTAAAGTAGTAAAACTTGATGTAACTCCTTCCCTTGAACAAGAGATTCAACTTATAGGTTGTTAAGGACAGAGCACCCTGTTTTCAGCTGAATCAAGGCTGAAGTTAATCAGAGGTTAGAGGTTGAGTTCTTTCGAGGTTGGGCTCGTATGATACATTTCTGAAAAGCTTTGGAAGAGCTTTACAACTCTTCTGTAGAGGTCCAGAGGTGTTTCATCCCTTAACCAATCGAAAAATGCAGTAGAGTTGAAACTGTCCAGAAAACAGGACAGAGTAAAGACTCTCTGTAAACTTTCTGTAAATTGAGCATAACTTCCTGCATAAAAATCCAAAAATAGAAAATGAGGTAGTTTTGGAAATCTTATGAGATGGGTTACAACTTTGTAACATAAAGTTTTGTCAGATTAGGAACATAATTAACTGGGATTCTTGGATCGAATCAGTACCTGAAGCAGGGAGGTGCTGTCCAATTTTCTCCAGAAATTCTGTTAAGTTTGATGTCTCATAACTTTTGACCCAGGACAGATCTTAGGCCAAGCAAATACTTTCTGGACATCTATTTAAGTTAGCTTTAACTTTGATGTTGATCTCCAGAACTGGTCGTGCCTTTAACATGGCCTAAATCAAGTTGAAATGGAAACTGGTCAGGTCGGTTATGGGAACAGCAGATCAACAGTCAAATTTGTTTAAAATTTGAACTATGTTTCCAAGTTTTATGGGTTCAATGACATGTCTTATGTTATAACTCAGTGGTTTACTGTTTAAATAAATATTTGACATTTCTCAAATATGTTTTACAGATGACAGCAGATAAACAGTTGGAGAACGGGTGGGTGGTGTCCCACTGTTCTCACCGTAGCGGCTACCCGGAAGCATTGTGGCAAATGCTTCAATATTTCGGGTACAACCAGATGCCGCAGTACTTCGCCAAGGAAGAAGGCGAAGAGGGGACCAAGACGTGGACAATCCATGTCGAGGTCCCTGCAGGACCTACGCCACCCGGTTGGGTGCCGTTCACCGTCACGGTGAGAGGAAGACAACCGGAAGGGATGTGGCAAGTGGCAGCCCGTGACACTATGTCACGTTTCTGCCAACTACACGTGCAGGCTATGGAGGGCACTCCATATGCGCTCGTTCTGGTGGAGGGACGGGCTCAGCATGTGTGGGAAGAAAGGTACCGGGAGGCAACGGACCCGAGTTGCCCAAGGTACAATCCCGCGGAGGCAAACCTTAGCCTCCAGATAAGGGTGGGAAACGCCGTAATGGACAGCCAAGCTGTTCATACGGAGCATCTCGCCACGAAGCTCAAGGAGAGCACGAGCTGTGGAGACCATTTCGAGAGTGCTCACAGCGCACTCCGCAATGTGCTCCTTCTGACGATCAAGCGACTGAATGAACAACACAATCAGTTGCATCGTCTGAAGAAGGCAAAGAAGAAGGGCCGTGTCGACATCGCGGCGTTGCAAGAACTGGTACAGAATCTGACCCAGCAGAACGAGGAACTTACTCAAGAGCGGGATGACTCTATTGAGGAAGGGCAAGGCTGGGAGGAAGATTACAACCAGGCTATGGACGAGGTGCATGCTTTGCAGGACCTCGTACCTCCGGAATTGGGCATACCGGTGGTCTTGGGTCTTCCAGCAATAGGAGAACCCGGGATGGGGGAAGAGGTGGTAGATCCAGAGCCACCAGCAGAGGTACCGGAGGAGGACGACCCACAGGAGGTCGAGTTCTACTCCGAGTAGGGGGGTTACAGTTACCATGTAGGACAGCCAGGGTAGTGTAGCCCAAATTTTGTAATCGGTGACATGTCGTGTAGACAGTAGCGTATGTATAGGTAGTGACGACATGAGCACGACTTCTTGGAGACCCGAGAATAATGTATCTTGTATAATGTTTATGTTTTATCAATATATGTGAATGTTGTGCAAATTAATCATGTGTCACTTCAATACCTACTGTTGCTTATGGAATTTTAAGTATGACATGTGCTAATCGCTGCTGTTGAATTTCAGAATGACGCGTACTCGTGCCAACCCGGACGTTGGGGGTACTAGCCAAGGGGGAGAGACCTCCCAACAGCCTTCCGAGGACTCCTCGGGACAGCAGCAACAACAGCAAACACCGCCACCGCCACTTCCAATGGTTACATTGGCCGACATCGTCGCGGCAATGGCGGGTTCACATCAGCAGCACACGGAGTTGCTGCAGACTCTCATCGCCAATACGTCTCGCCCAGAGAGACGTCAAGATCGTGAGGAGCGCCAACAGAGCTCCTACTCCGACTTCCTGGCTACTCATCCCCCGGTATTCTCAAGGGCGGATGAACCTCTTGACGTGGCTCCGCGCCATAGAGATGAAGTTCGGGCTGGTCCAGATAAGCGAGCAGCGCAAGACTCAGTTCGCGGTCCAGCAGCTCCAAGGATCCGCGAGCGCGTGGTGGGCCAACTTCTGTGCTTCACAGCCCACCGACCGAGTGATGACCTGGACGGAGTTTCGGACGACCTTCAGGGCCTATCATATACCGCCAGGTTTGATGAAAAGGAAGACACAGGAATTTCTACACCTGCAACAAGGGAGCAGGAACGCGCTGGAATACTCCAGAGAATTCAACGATCTCGCGCTATATGCGTCGTATCATGCCGATACAGACAAGAAGCGGCGGGACCACTTTTACCAGGGGCTTAACCCGCTCCTGAAGGACAAGTTGGCGATGTTCAATCGCGGCAGCCTCAACGACATCATTGATGCTGCGATTGTTCAGGAGGACTCTGGCAAGGAGTTGGCGGCGGCAGAGCGAAAGCGAAGCGCGCCGCAGAGCAGCGGAGAAGGAGGCGGTCCTTCTCAGAAGTTTCGGATGGTGAATCGCCCACCATCAGGTCCACGCTGGCAGCCACCACAGCAGTCGATGCCTTTCCGCAGTCGACCGTACCCTTCACCGGCATTCAGGCCGGCACTGCCAGTACCACCTCCGCAACAACAGCAGCAGCGGGCGATGCCGTGTGCGTATGCACCTCAGCAACGCATGCCGGGCTTTCGTCCCCCGAGCACTACACAAGCAGCGGCCACATGTTACAAGTGTGGTCGTCCAGGACACTTCGCGAGCAGTTGCCCGGAGAGGCAAGGCGGCGGAGTGGCACCACAGTTTCCGCGGAGGAATCAACCCCGGAACCCTACTAATGCGCGGCGGGAAAACCCTAGGCCCGGCACCGTCCACCAGCTCGCCATTGAGGACGTGCCGGAGGGCGAGCCAATCCTTGCGGGTATGTTCCAACTCCACCAGCATCCTGCTATAGTACTATTTGATTCAGGCGCCACACATAGCTTCATTAGCCAAGGTTTCATTGATAAATATAGCTTGCAAATACTACCCACCGATAGTCCTTATGTGATCTGTTCGCCGGGTGGGAAAATTTCAGCAAGCATGATGGTCCCAAAAGCGCCATTGTGCTTAGAGGGTAGAGTCTACCCTACGTCTCTCATAATCTTAGAGGGACAAAAGGTCGACGTCATCTTAGGGATGTCGTGGTTAACCCGCCACGGTGCTGTTTTAGACACCGTCCTCCGAGTCGTGCACTTGAACTCAGACGTGAACGAATTTCACTCATTATTTCTGGACAGTCCAGAAATAAAACTTCCAAGTGTCTATCAAGCCACAACCATCAGATTGGAGGATATTCCAGTGGTCCGAGAGTTCCCTGATGTATACCCGGACAATTTGCCGGGGATGCCACCCGATAGAGAGGTGGAGTTCAAGATTGAACTTGCACCGGAAACCATGCCAATATCCCGAAGGCCGTACAAGATGGCGCCCAAGGAGTTGGCTGAACTGAAGACTCAGCTCACGGACCTTCTGGAGAAGGGTTTTATTAGGCCGGGCTCCTCGCCATGGGGCTGTTCGGCGTTATTTGTCAAGAAGAAGGATGAGATGTTACGGCTTTGTGTGGACTATCGTCCATTAAATGCTGTAACCATCAAGAATAAGTACCCGTTGCCACGGATCGACATGTTGTTTGATCAGTTGGTCGAAGCAAAGATCTTTTCCAAGATGGATTTAAGATCTGGGTACCATCAGATTAAGATAAGGGCTGAGGACATTCCGAAGACGGCTTTCTCGACGAGGTACGGACTTTATGAGTACCCGGTCATGTCCTTCGGCCTCACCAATGCTCCAGCTCACTTCATGTACTTTATGAACTCGGTATTCATGCTGGAGCTGGACAAGTTTGTCGTGGTCTTCATCGACGACATCCTGGTATATTCCAAGTCGGAGGAAGATCACAAGAAACATCTGCGTATAGTCTTGCAACGGCTGTGGGATCACAAGTTATACGCAAAATTCAGCAAATGCGAGTTTTTGATATCGCAAGTGCCTTTCCTCGGGAATATCATCTCAGCGGAGGGTATTGCTGTGGACCCGAGCAAGATCACTCAAGTGCCGAATTGGAAATCCCCGAGAACTGTTCACGAGGTACGGAGTTTCCTCGGACTCGCGGGATATTATCGTAGGTTCATTCCGAACTTCTCAAAGATTGCCAAGCCAATGAAAGAGCTGCTGAAGAAGGCTACCAAATATGTTTGGAGTCCAGCATGTGAAGCAGCATTCAAGGCTTTAGTCAAGCACCTGACAACAGCACCGGTTTTGGCGCTGCCAGACACAACAAAACTGTTCGATGTGTACTGCGATGCATCCGGCATTGGGCTCGGATGTGTGCTGATGCAAGACCGAAGAGTGGTCGCGTATGGATCACGGCAGCTTAGAAACCATGAGCAAAATTATCCAACTCACGACTTGGAGCTCGCTGCCGTGGTACTTGCACTGAAAATGTGGAGGCACTACCTACACGGTAACCTCGTACATTTATATACCGACCACAAAAGCCTCAAGTACATATTCACGCAGAAGGAGCTGAACATGAGGCAGCGAAGATGGTTAGAACTGATAAAGGATTACTAAATAGAGATCCATTATCATCCGGGCAAGGCAAACATAGTGGCAGATGCGCTTAGCCGCAAGTCACACGTCAACAATCTGACCATCACACTGCTAGAAGGGAGCGAACCACCACTACATGTGATTCCACACGGAGCTCTCTACAACCTAGCTTTGATCCCCACCATCCATGAAGAGATAGCGACAGCCCAGAAGAATAACAAGGGCATGTCACATTTGCGGAGACGGGTAGACAGTGGGGAACTGAAATGTTTCCGGAAGGACGGAGACGGCGTCCTATGGTTCAAGGACCGGATCGTCGTACCCCGTAACCCGGAATTACAAAAGAAAATCTTTGATGAGGCTCACTTGTCAAAGTTCTCTATTCACCCCGGCAGCAACAAGATGTATCAAGAACTCAGAAACAAGTTTTGGTGGACACGGATGAAGCGAGAGACTGCAAAATACGTGTCCAGTGTGATACATGTCGAAGGATGAAGGCAGACCATATGCGGAAACCGGGACTGCTGCAACCACTGGGCATTCCTGCCTGGAAGTGGGAGGACGTGAGCATGGATTTCATCGTCGGTTTACCCACCACCTTGCAGAAACATGATTCTGTGTGTGTGATCGTCGATCGGCTCACCAAAGTTGCCCATTTCATCCCGGTCAACACCAACTACAACGCCAAGAAGTACGCTGAACTGTACATCTCACGGATCCTATGCTTGTATGGCGTACCCCGTACCATCATATCGGACCGGGGCACTTTATTTGTGTCCCGTTTTTGGGAGCAGCTGCACGCTGCTTTGGGGACGAAGCTGATCCGTTGTTCAGCATACCACCCGCAGACGGATGGGCAAACCGAGCGGGTAAATCAGATGTTAGAAGACATGCTACGAGCTTGCGCTATCAACCACGGCAAGAATTGGGATGATCACTTGCCGTTAGCCGATTTCTCGTACAATAATAGATACCAAGCCAGCATCAAGATGGCACCTTATGAGGCGCTATATGGGAGAAAATGTCGCACACCATTGAACTGGTGTGAGTCTGGCGAAAGGGTTACCTTCGGGATTGACCTCGTCAACAACGCGGAAGAAAAGGTTTGACTGATTCAAGCGAACCTAAAAGCCGCTCAATCCCGTCAGAAACAGTATGCGGACCGGAGAAGGCGCCCATTACAATTCGAAGTTGAAGATCACGTATATCTACGGGTGTCTCCAATGAAGGGCGTAAACAGATTTGGGGTGAGAGGAAAGTTGGCACCCCGATTCATCGGTCCATTTCAGATTACCGAAAGATGTGGATCAGTGGCATACCGGCTACAATTACCAGAAGCACTTTCCGGTGTGCACGACGTCTTTCACATTGCCCAGCTGAGGAAGTGTCTCAATCTATCAACTACCTTTCAGCTGGAAGATATAGAAGAACTGCAACCGGATCTCACCTATCGGGAGGAACCGGTGCAGATTATTGATGAAAAGGCCCGAACCACACGCAACCGCACGTTGTGGTTCTACAAGATTCTATGGAGTAATTACTCCAAGGACAAAGCGACATGGGAGAGCGAAGGATTCCTTCGCACTAACTACTCCGACTTTTTCACGTCGCATATCCGGTAATTTTCCACCGCCCTCTCTCTCATTTTCACCTTATAATCTCGGGACGAGATTCTTTTATGGGGGGAGGAATGTAAGGGCCTCAGTTTTTGACACCTATTTAAAGTGTTCATCACCACACTACACACCTCATTTGAAGTAAGTTGATGAACACAAATGAAGAGCAAGTAACCACCATCAACATGCTCATTAGAGAACAAACTCACATATTGCAAAAGTGGTATTTCCCACATGTGATATAGGTGGGCTGGACATATGAAAACTCCTACACATTGCTAAGGATGTCCATGCCAAGTTTCACCCAAATTCAAAACCTTTTTGAGGTCATTTTGGGTATAGCTAGAAAGAGGGCAGTTTGAAACCATATTCAAATTCAAACTGTTTTTATCCCATGAATTTAAAGGTGGGAGGCATATTCATACTCAGCACATTTTTGTGAGCTCACACACCAATTTTTACTCCATTTGGAGTTGATCTTGACATGAGCTAAGTGGGACAAATTCAAACTTTATTTGAATTCAAAACTGAACTTGTGTTGAAATTCCTTCAAACCAAACCCAATTTGAATTCTACTCAATTCAAATGACTCATGGGTGAATAATTTGAATACCCAGGGTTATTTTGGGGCTTATTGTTTAAAACAGTGATTAGGAGTGAATTTCAGAGGTTAAAAACCTGGTGGGTCCCACATGTCAGCCACAGAGAAGAAACAAACCGACTGAAACACAGCTCACTCGGTTCCCAGGTGCAGTGTGCGCGCGCCACCGGGGGGCAGCCGGCGCCAGCTCCTGCTGCGTGCCCCAAGCCGGAGACCAGTCGCCGGCCTTCTTATCGCCTCCCCGGCGTGCTTCCCTCACCCATTCCCCGAGCTACAGACGTACTCGCCCTGTTCTTCCACTGCAACCGCCGCTGCTCGAGCTCACGCTTAATCAAGTCCGATCACGTGCGAGCACAGCCTCCTCCACAGCAAAACGACACCGGGAGATCGTGAGCAACATCCAAGACCCCGTGTTGGCCAATGAGCAAGCATCCTCGAGCTGTACCGAACCGTTTCTCCGGCGAACCAAGCCTCGCCGCCGATCGGGCTCTCGTGGACAGCACCACACAGCCGTTGTCACGTCCTCTTCTCTACACAAGAAAGGTGCGTGATTGTATGTAGATGGAATAGCCGAAAGCCGTTTGGCGATTGATCAACCCTCGGCCGAGAATTTCCAAATTTACTCTCGATCAGTTCATAAGGACCGAGCTCACCTTCGGGTGAAATTCGTGCTCTATGCGCGAGGGTTGGGCAAGCCCGTTACCTAGTAGCTTCTACGCACGATAGCGCCCACGCTCGAACTGGAATCAGAGAAAACCATCGAGAATCGGCCATGATATGGCCGTTTTCCCCGCTGCCATGGCTGAGCACTTCGGATCACCGTCGAGAGCATAGTTGCCGGTATTTCTAGCTTCCACGCAGCCCTGGTTCGTGTTCCCCATGCTCCACTGATACTCTCCGCCCGATTCCCGATCGATTTGGTGCACGTGAGAGCGGGACCGACCTCACTGGAACCCTAGCAGGTGCTGTCACCGGTGCGCACGGGTTTCCGGTCATCGCCGGCGGCCGGCAACCACACCATCGAGTCCAGGGGGTCAGTAAAGGGGCAGGCGGCGAGTTTCGGGCCGGGGGGTGGCCGGAAACTCAATTCCGGTGAAGGTCGCCGGAGGTCGCCGCCGCCGCGCAGTTGGCGCGAGGAGGGAGACGACGCACTGTGTGCGGGGCCCACGAGCAGGAATTTAAACTTTTCCCCGAATTTCAGTTTCAGTTCAAACTTCAAATCCTTATAACTTTGGCTAGAAAGCTCCAAATCGAGTGAACCAAATTTTGTTGGATTCAGATCTCTGAGCACTTTCCAGCAAATCAAGTTTCACTTCATGAAAACCCTTATTTCTCCAGAATTAATTCCTCAAAATTTAAACTGTTAGGAACTTTAACTGGAGAATCCTTTGGAGGAAAATTCTGAAATTTTGCTGGGATGTTAACCAAAATATCCCTGAACTACCATTAAAATTTCAGATCCATTTGAGCTCATTTGATCCACCTAATGGTGTGATTAGTGGAACTGTTCCAAAGAAAATAGAAAATGTTCAGAAACATTTTCAGAATTTTCTCTGAAATTGTTTAGCTCATATATTTAGCTAGGCACATTCAAATTAAGTGAGACCAACTCCATTAGAACCCTCTGAAAATCTAGTTTCAAAAAGTCATAGTTTGTTTCATGAAAATCCTTAGAACACCCTAAAAGCCTTCAATTAAGGTCAAGTACATGATTAGTTGTGGAGGGCTCAAATGAGCTTTGCTGCAACTAAAACTTGATCAAGTCTCTGTTTAGGTTGTAACCAAGCCACAGTAAAAATTTCACAGTCGTTGGGCTTGTCTAGTAAGAGTTATAGACCTCACAAGTTAAAAGTTAATACAACTGCATTTAGATTAATACATGTATTGCTTCTATCATGTAGTCGCTAAGGTCGAGGAGGAACCCGAAGTCCTAGACTTCGTTACTCCGGAGGAGCAGCTAGCCTACGACCAAGAGCAGCAAGGCAAGCTCCGGTTTGCATTAACCTTTTTACAAATTTTTATTGTTTTGAGCACATACTTGAATACTATTGTTCGTTGCATTAGAGTCTTGTTTGGAAACCCAAGTGCATAGCCAAGAAAGCCATGGGTTGGGATTAGGATTGAAATCCTTGTTAGCCACTGCATTGCCAAGATAGAGTAGGATTCGGTACAAGTCGAGTAGTTGGAACTACTTGCGAGCATAGGCTAGAGGCACTCGATTCGGGTAGTGATAGCACATGAAACACATGGCAAGAAAATGAGACCAAGCGGAGGGTAAGGGCAACAGGACTTTGAGGCCTGTGTGCTGTAGCTCTGCTTGTGCCGATTGAGGACCGAGCCGTGTGCGTGCCTGTTGAACAAGCTAGAACAGTACCAAAGACCTACCGGCTATATGGGAACCGGGAAACTGATGTAACTCGGGTAGCTGGGTGTTGAGGCATAGCTGGTCGTTCAGAGGGTAGGTTGAGAGCTCGAGGTGTAAATCGGCTGGCGGCACTGAGATGCGCGTGCAGAGACCTCTTGCTCGGGACGATTGGACCGGTTCAACATTTGGCTAACGGGTGAAAGGTAGTTGCGTACGGCGTCCGTGATGGTTGTTGTAGGCAACATCGAGTACGGGCGTACGTGACGGGTTGTTCAGGTAACCCTGCAGGTGTAAATCGATTATAATCGCCGTCTCTCGCGGTCAGTGAGCACCACTTGTTCACTGTACTGTGACGTAGAAAGAACAGGCTAGTTACATGTTAAAATGTTGCTGATTGACAGATGGACTTGATTGTTAATGATTTGCTGTAGTCTAGAGCTAACTAAAGTTCTTTTCAACTTTGGGCAAAGTACATGAGAGAAATGCGTTTCTTGTTTGATTGCGGCTCTCTCATGTGCCTTAGCGTAAGGTTCTCCACAACCTGCTGCTAAAACTTGAAAGTAAGGTTCTACTAATTAGGCGAGTCCTTGCAAATGATTTTTACCTCATGTAACCCATCACCCCTCATGTAGAAGTTCCATGTTTAGGTGAGACGGGTCAGACTTGCTGAGCCTTCGTGCTCACTGCTTGTGTTTGAAGATTTCGCAGGGTTCTATGAGGAAGGGACTCCCGAAGAGGAGACGAAACCCCAGGAGGGGAACCCCGTCGAGTGGGAGTCGTGCACGCCGCAGAGTTAGTGTGCGTGTGTGCTAGCAAGGACACGTTCAAGGGCTGAACATGGACTTGATGCGTAGTCTATGCCCGTGAGTGTAGACTGGAACTATTTTGATGTAAACATGTTCATAAACTTGTTTATGTAATAAAATTTCATTTCCGCTTTGTACCTTTGATGTGTGTTATCCGGTGCTGTGCAACGCAGCACCCCTCAGCGTGATCCTAGCTCGACAAGACCGTTGGGGTCGTGTCATATACCTTGTATGCACAGGGATGAAATGTGCTGATTTGGTTAACCGGTCAACGATTACCCAAATCAAATCATGGTTGTGGGAGGTCATCGGCAACCCGACGATGAAGTCCATGCTTAAGTCTTCCCACTTCCATGCGGGTACTTGCAGTGGCTGCAACAGGCCTGACTTCTTCATATGGTCGGCCTTGACTCTTCGACACGTATCACACTCTGAAACATATTTTGCAACTTCACGTTTCATACGTGTCCACCAAAACTTCTTCCGAAGATCTTCGTACATTTTATTACTGCCCGGATGAATGGAAAACTTGGACAAATGAGCTTCATCCAAAATTTTCTTCCGTAGTCCCATATCCTGGGGTACTACTATCCGGTCGTTGAACCACAAAATACCTTCATCATCCTTCCGGAAGCACTTCATTTCTCCGTTGTCTATCCTCCGCCGTATGTGAGACATACCGTTGTATTTTTGTTAAGCTTCCATGATCTCCTCTCGGATAGTAGGAATGAGAGCGAGATTATAGAGAGCTCGATACGGAATAACACGGAGGCTTGGTTCGTCATCATCCATTTCAGTGATACTTAGGTGATGGATATGCGCCTTACGACTGAGCGCATCGGCGACCACATTCGCCTTTCCTGGATGATAATGAATCTCCAGTTCATAGTCTTTAATGAGCTCTAGCCATCTTCATTGCCTCATGTTCAATTCTTTCTGAGTGAAGATGTACTTCAAGCTCTTGTGGTCGGTGTAGAGGTGTACAAGATTTCCGAGCAAGTAATGCCTCCACATCTTCAAAGCAAGGACCACGGCAGCTAACTCAAGATCATGAGTTGGATAATGCTGCTCGTGAGTTCTGAGTTGACGAGATCCATAAGCGACCACTCGTCTTTCTTGCATCAGCACGCAGCCAAGACTGATGCCAGATGCATCGCAATAAACGTCGAATGGCTTTGTCGTATCCGGCTGAGCAAGAACTGGGGCTGTTGTGAGATGCTTCACTAAAGTCTTGAAAGCTTGTTCACACGCAGCACTCCACATAAATCTGATATTCTTCTTTAATAATTCCGTCATCGGTTTAGTGATCTTGGAGAAATTCGGAATGAACCTACGGTAGTAACCTGCTAAACCGAGGAAGCTTCGGATTTCATGTACTGACTTTGGTGACTCCCATTTCTGCACTTGGATAATCTTACTCGGATCTACAGCGATGCCCTCCGCTGAAATGATGTGTCCGAGAAAAGGTACTTGATTAATCCAGAATTCATACTTGCTGAATTTTGCATAGAGCTGATGATCTCGCAATCTTTGTAGCACAATATGCAGATATTCAGCATGTTCTTCCTCTGACTTGGAGTACACCAAGATATCATCGATGAAGACAACGACGAATTTATCCAACTCCGGCATGAACACTGAATTCATCAGGTACATAAAGTGTGCCGGGGCGTTGGTCAAACCAAAAGACATAACGAGATACTCATACAGCCCGTATCTCGTTGAAAATGCCGTCTTCGGAATATCTTCTGCCTGGATTTTAATCTGATGATATACGGACCGAAGATCCATCTTCGAAAATACCTTCGCACCCACTAATTGATCGAAGAGCATATCAATGCGAGGTAGTGGATACTTGTTCTTGATGGTAACGGCGTTCAAAGGACGATAATCAACACAAAGCCGTAGTGTTTCGTCCTTCTTCTTGACAAACAACGCTGAACAACCCCAAGGTGACGAACTCGGTCGTATAAAGCCCTTGCTCATTAGGTCATTCAGCTGTGTCTTCAATTCTGCCAGTTCATTGGGTGCCATCTTGTACGGCCTTCGTGATATCGGTGTTGTTCCCGGTATGAGTTCAATCTTGAACTCATAGTCTCGTTCGGGCGGCATGCCCGGTAAATCCTCGGGAAATACATCCGGATACTCAGGTACCACCGGAATGTCCTCTATCTTGACAGCCCCTGTATGGTTCACTGTTGCAATCTGCTGCCGTCTGGCGCCCCGAATTAATATATGAAGACCGTGCTGTGGGGAGTTGAGCTCAACGGTCCTGGAGCTGATGTTAAGAACTGCTCTGTGGTAATTCAACCACGACATCCCCAAAATGATGTCGATCTTCAGACCTTCAAGAATAATGAGGGTCGTAGGGTATATTTTACCCCCCAAACAAAGAGGTGCTCGGGAGACAACCTCGCTTGCGGTACTGCTGCCCCCGGGCGAAGATATGAGGTATTGCCTCTTTGTATAAACTGTCTGGAGCTGATGTTGAGCCACGAAAGATTGGCTAACGAAGTTGTGTGTGGCACCGGAATCAAAGAGAACTAAAACCGGTAGCTGATTCAGAGACAACATCCCTGCTAAAGCGGCTTCTCCTTCTGGAACATCATCAATCACAGTATAGTGAATATTGCCCCTTATCTGCCCTCCTATCTGCAGATTGAGGTATGGGTCATATTGTTGTAAATATGATGACCCGTAGCCTCGAATTCCCTCCGGACATTGCCTAGCATAATGGCCCGTACGCCCACAAGTCAAACACGGATGCCTCTCCGGTTCTTCGTTGGCTTGCGGCGGACTGCTAGGTACACATGGCTGCAGCGATGGAGCACAAACCACCGTCTGATGCTGCGGCTGTGGAGGTGGTGCAAGTTGTAGAACTTGACCAGAAATCAATCTCTGAGGAGTTGATCGTACAGGTGGCCTCCATCTTTCACCAGGTGGCGCTTGATACACCAAACGGTACTTTCGAGGCACATAACTTGTGCTAGCCTGCTCGATCTCACTCATCTTTCTATTCTCCGCTTGCCACTCAAGTGTCGGCTTCTCTTGAATGAAAGCTGCATCGACCATGTCGGTGTAACTGCCGTTATTGTGTACGGCCAGATTTTCCCGTAATATGGCACTCAGGCAATGGAAGAAAAGGTCACACCGTGCCTCTTCTTTCGCCACATATTCGGGAGCATATTGGGCCAAAAGGTTAAACCTTCTGACATACTCGAGGACACTCATGTCCCCTTGCTTCAAGCCCAAAAATTACTCCCGCTTTGCCTTGACAATACCTAGTGGTATGTAACGAGTATGAAAGGCTTCACAAAATTCCCTCCATGTCACTTGATGGTCCTCCGGAATGGTGGCAAGATGATCCACCCACCAATTTCCGGCGGCTCCATGGAGTTGTTGAGCGGCAAACATTGTCTTCTGGTATTCATCACACTCGAATACTCCAAATTTTGACTCCATGACACGAAGCCATTGATCTGCTTCCACAGGTTCGGTGGCTTCAGTAAAAATTGGCGGTTGAGTCGCCAAGAAATCCAGATAAGCGTCCCGAGATGGAACGGCTTGTTGCGTGTTCTGGAGTACGCCTTGCTGTACCAATGCTTGGAGTAAGCGTGTGTGTTCTTGCGTTGCTTCTTGGAGTAGCCTAGTGTTCTCTTGGTTAGACTCGATGACTCGAGTCATAAGATCCATCCATCCTGTGGATGGTGGTTCCGAGGGTGGAATAGAAGCATCACCACCTCGTCGAGAACTTCCGGCCCTACTCCTAGAGCGAGTATGGACCATACTGCAAACATATAGTTGAGAAGAGTTAAACAAGAATCTCTGCAGTATGTGAGACTAATGAAAACATGATTATGTCAAAACTTTATGAAATCAGTAACAATGTTCATGTTTACACAACTCCTTAGTAGGCATAGCTATCCCGCCTATCTGTACAGAACAGACCTTTATGCACTATCTCCAGATTTAGATCTAGTCAAGAGCATTTTCATAACTCAAGTTGAATACCAAAGTTAAAGTTAACTTCAATATCTTTCCAACGAGTACTCATATGCCCCCAGATCATCTCTGGCTTAAAAGTAATGATTTTCCCAAAGTTTACAGAATTCCTGGATAAAATTTGCCAGCACCTCCTTTGTACGTGGCTGATTTTATCACAGTTGTATATGTAAATACAATCAGAATCTGAACAAACTTTGAACTAAAAAATTGTGGAACAATTCATAACCTTTCCAATGGTGTATCATAGGCTTCTTAAGGGTTTTTCTACAGAAAGTTATGGCTTAAAAACAGAAAGGTCCAGAGAGATTTTGTTGCTGTCCTGGTTCTGGACAGTTTACCTTTCTCTGAACTTTCTACCCATTTAGCATGTGATTTAGCTCTGGAGGTCTACAAAGAAGTTGTAATTCACTTGAAAATATTTCCAGAACCGTATCATAGACCTCAATTGGGTCAAGCTACCCAGAGTTATGCTCTGTTAAAGTCCAGCAAGAATTCTTGCCGAAAACAAAGCACTCTGTTTTTTGAAATCTTTGAAGCCTAGTCTTCCTCTCATTTGAATCTTAGCTCAAAATAAGAGTTCAGTAACTAATATTTGTTTCAAACTTTCGTTTTTAGTTTAAAGTTAGTTCATGAGTCATTTCTTCAAAGGAAAGGGGTTATTAAGTTTAGTACGGTGTCGACGCACCGTAAGAAGCATGTCGGTACTACGTAACCTCACCAAAAGAAAAATCCTAACTGGATTATACCGGCATAAACGTATCTTAGGTGGCACTAAAACGATCACTCGCAAACATGTTCTATTTGTACTACGATTTCGTGATTAATTCTGCATAAGTCACACTCAATCGTTAGGTCCGGCTGCACACCGAACCCGGTATCCATACAGTTCTTACACCCGTCCGTCATCACTCGCACAGGTGTTCTCAAGCCAAACACGCCTTGAGCTACGTGTTCACGTTACTAACCACGTGACGGGGTTTCCCAAATTGCACCACGCACGGCAGGGACAAGCATTACTCGAGTACCCCAAACGACATGAGGAGTCGTAGAGGATACTAAAGCGGGTCGGGTTACCTGCCACCCGTGGGGCTCCACCCTTCAGCTTGTGCGCACTGGTGGACAGCGCTTACGTGCACCCCCAAGACATGAAGCGTCCCGAGATGCACGACTTTCCGACATAACAAGTAAGTTAGGTTGCCACCTTCATATTAAGCTAATAGTAATCCTTATGTGGGCCTAGTACCGTATCCTCACTGTAACCTAAATTTTGTCGTAATACCTTCCTTATTCCGTGTGCTATTACCAATGCGGCTCTGATACCAGCTGAGACGGGAGCGGTACCGACTGAGACAGGGCTCAGCTCTGATACCACGCTGGCGCGGACCCGTCAACTGAGACAGGCCACTCGCCCGGGAATCGCATTGGGTGGTGCCGTGTTGTGCGGCACCCAACAGCACACATATGAGGAATAATGTATTACATAAAACAATAGCGGAAGCTTACAAGTTTTTCTTTGTAAATACATTATTACATCAAGTAACAACAGCAGAAGTCTATATCAACTCACGTCGAATAACTAAGAGCACTTGAGATGAAGTCCAGCCCGCGGACTCCTCTCGCTAGCAACACGAAGACAACATCAGCGGCTGGGTTCTCCCTGTGTTAAACGACTCGGAAGTCTCCGAGCCTCACCGGACAACCTTCTTTTCAGCATCGATGTTAACCTGCAAAACCACTTATATAGCAAGCGTGAGCACATAGGCTCAGCAAGTCTGACCCGTCTCTCCTAAACAAGAAACTCTACATGCACGACAGTTGCAATTGGGTCGGCTAGATTTGCATAAAGGACTCGCCTAAAGTTGATCCTTAACTTTCAGATTTTTAAGCCTCATTGTGCGGACCTCGAGCCAAAAAGCATCGCAACTCCACAATCAAACAAGAAACGCTTTGTTGCGATGCTCCTTGCACAAAGTGAAAGTAAAGTTTAATGAGCCTATCTCTAATTCAATCATGGTTGCAATACAAGTTATAGCACAGCCTTATCAAGTTCAAAAGAATAACCAGTTCAGTTCTTACTACGTCAAGATGCAGTGGGCAAGTATGCTCATATAACCGCGAGCGACGGTGATTCGAATTAGTACACGCTCGGACTACACGACACGTACACCCGTACTCCGAGTTGCCGGCAGCAACCTCGACTGACGTTGTACGCGGCCACCTTTCCCAAGATCTTCCACATTGGACGCAGTCAAACTGCCCCGAGTACGCAATCTCCCTCAAGGTACATACCTGCAGTGGTATGTTCTTGAGCGAGGTACCTCCTGCTACCCTGACGCCGAAAGCCTAAGGCAGTTGGAAAAGTTCCACTATGGATCTCCCAAGGTACATCGGTTTCCTGGGTCCCATATAGCCAGTATGTGCCCGGTACACAACTCAAACTTGTCCAACAGGGCCAAGCACGGACGGGCCTTAACCGACACAGGCAGGGCTATGCACGCACGGCCTGCAACCTGCTGCATCTAAACCTCCCTGCCCAGTCTCCATTTCTTATGTGTGAACTTTCCTCATCTTTTCTAATTCGGACCTGTTCCGAGTAAACCAGCCCTAAACTCACGAGTAGATTCCAACTACTCGACTTCTACCGAACCTTTCCTACTAACATTAGCGTAGCCAAATCCACTCGAGGAGTTGCTATTCTACCCTTTCTCTCATAGGTACACTACAGGATTCCTGTCAACATACGACGGCTAGAACCGTCGTATATAAAGCAGAAGCCGTCGTATATAGTTTATATACGACGGCAGTTGTTTATATACGACGGTTTGTGGCCGTCGTATATATTTTGTCGTATATATAGTTATATATGACGGCGCCGTCGTATATAACAGTATATATACGACGGCCGCTTATATACAACGGCCCATTTCGTGGACTTGGCCCAGTGGGCCAGGGCCTTTATATACGACGGCTGGGCCCTGGCTGTCGTATATAAGCCCTTATATACGACAGCCGATGGGCCCTGGCTGTCGTATATAACGGCTTATATACGACAGCCGCTGGACCGTGACTGTCGTATATAAGCACTTATATACGACAGCCTGGCCCAGCCGTCATATATAGTTTAGGCTTATATACGACGGCCCTGTATAGCGGCTGTTGTATATAAACTATACAGGCCGTCGTATATAAGCTTTTCCATTTTTTTTCTAAAAATAGAAAACGGCTAACCTGGCTCGGTGGCCAGCTACACATACAAAGACAACAAAAAAACAGTTTGATATATAAATTCACAACAAAGTGCAATAGTACACATCGACAATCACAAATCTGACATCCGCACAAATGAAAACAAAATCACAAATCTATTGATTACTAGCCCCTCCACTACCTCCGGGAGCGAAGAAGTCATCCTACCGCGGTGAACCTGGCGCCCTTAGTTGTGGCGATGGAGTCTGAGCCTCCGTCCCTGATCCCTGCTAAACAAAGTGACATATGTACAAGTTTACAATTGTTTTTCTAGGTTCATTAGCATTCTTAGCGGTTGGGGCTTCCACTTAATGTAACTTTCTTTTTATACCTGTACTCCAGGAAACTGCTCCTGTGGTGGCGACGGCTCCAGCACGAACGGAGGTGGCTGCCACAACGGTATCTGGATTTGCTGCCCTTGTTGTCGAGCTAGCACCTGCCATTTCAAACATTACAATTTACAAAACTAATCGAAATGCAATGTAATTAAACTATAATTGTATGTTTCTTACTTCCATTGCCGCTTGCATCTGTGCCATATAGGACGCATGGTATGCCATGGCAGCCCTGTTGTTCTCTCGCTCTCTCGCCAAGGCCTCCTCCTGCCGAGCCAAGCTCTCCCGAAGCGCCATGACTTCGAGATCTCTCTCGGTGACACGCCGAGCCTGCAGCCGAAGACTGCGAGGAGCTGCCTCTTGCAGGTCGTGCCTCCCTAGAGTTGACGACTCCAGAGAATATGGCAAGTTTAAAAAAATGAATCAATTCAAGGTAAAATTAAATAATCTTGAATTGAAAACAATGAAAGTAAATGAATTCACCTTCTGTGTGCTTTTCCACCTCCGCTTGCATACGCGGCTTGAGGGTCGATGTTCGGGGAGTTTTCCAATCAAACCCTTCGCCGTGTATCCTCACAGCCTCTTGCCCATACCTAGTCTGAAAAATAATGAAATTGTGTAAGTTCAACAACATATATAGTGTCAAATAATTTTAAAGGTCATGAAACTTACCAGGCGCTCCGCTGCGTACTGACTACACTGCTCCGGCTGAGAAGGGTCAGCGTGACCTCTCCTATAGACCGCAGTAGCACTCGGTCGAACGCCGGTCTCCTTTTCCTGTGAACATATGTTAGTACGAACAATGATACATTATGAATATAATAAAAACTACCAAGAAACTTACCATCCGTTTAGCCATTCGCACAAAACCTTGGACGCCCATACCGTGCTTCCCTGTGCTCCCTCTGGCATCTCGAGCCTTCTTGGACTTAGCGATGAACTCATCGCTAGCCTAATACCTGCAAAGGGCTCGGTAATCTTCAGTTCGTCCCTGTAACCAAGGGACACTAACCTGCACACATGCGTAGTTCATTAGGTGTTACTTAGCAATATTAATATGAACAATTTAAAGATTACTCAACCTACCTCTGCGTATTGCTCCTCCGTCAAGTACGTGTCGGAGGCGTCTCTGAACGACCCAACCTCGTGGTCGTGGAGCTTTAAGTAGTCGTTAACTACTTGACTCCGAGCGTTCGAAAGCATTTGCATAACAAGCTTCCGAGCGTTCACTTCGAACACGGAGCGGGTGTGATCCATCTGCTCAGCCGGGTCCTCAAGGCGGTACCTGAGCTGTAGGAAGCCAACACAGTTCGACATATACGCACATTAATATTTGAAGGAACATAAAGAATTGAAACTTCAAATATTTATGAAAGTTACTTACCCAAAAATCTGCCCACACGACTCCCTGTAGGTTGTCGTTCTTCGGGTGAGGAACGCGCGCGTAGTCGTCCCACGACGTAGCTGCACGTCCATCAATCGCACCGGGGTAGTGCAGACGCACTAAGTTCCCGATGCAACCGTTCACCGTCCTGTGGTGTTTCTGCTCGTCGTATGAGAGGTCCTCCCAAGAACTAAAAAGTTGTTTGTTAAGTCATTAAGTAAGATCATAGTCTTTGAGAACAAATAGAAATGAATACTTTATTAATGTGTTACCTGTCTCCAACCGGACGAATAATTACCGGCTCTCTAGGAATAGGTGGAGGACCAACAAAGTTACTCCTCCTCGTGCGTCTCCTCCGCTGCGGCACCATGTCTGGTGACCCAGAAGGCTGGTCACCGGACGTGTCCTCAGGCTGGGTGCCCTCGGGCTCGTTGGGCAGACTACCCTGGGGGTGGCTGCCGGAGGGCTGGCTACCAGAGGGCTCGCTGCCCGAGGGCACGCTGCGCTGCATACCCGTCTCCTGAGGTGCCGCTCTGGCCTCGGACTCATAGTCCGAATCAGACTACAATGGTAAAGTAAGTAAGCTAAAATAAAAAAGTGATTTTAATAATTTTGTGCATTGTAGAAAAATTTACCTCTGTACGCTGCAAACTGACAACCCTGTCCCGCAACTCTGGACACGCACTTAACAGCTGAGTGCGTCTGCTCCCGCTGTAAGTGGAACCGTAGAAGTAGTCGTCTCTCTCCTGCGAGGGGAGGAAACCCCTCACACTCGGCGCCTTCTTCCCCTTTGAACCCTTTGAACCCTTGCTTGACGACATCCTAATCAGTTTAAAAAGTAATTACTCCTAATCAGTTTCAAAAGTAATGTAAGCGATAATTAATGTCACTTTCATTAAAAAGAACATTACTCGTAATCAGTTTCAAAATTCATCAACATCATGATCATCAACATCACGATCATCAACATCGCGATCTGTCGTCTTGAGCTGTTTACGTTTCCGCTTTCGCATTGTAGATGTCTCTACATCTGCAACGTCTCCTACTAAGTTATCGAGTCCTGCACCAGACTCGACGATAAAAGAGTCTGGCAACTCTTCGTCTTGGTAAACTTCTTCAGTGTCTCCACTATCATGATAACCATCATCTCCAGGAGTATACAAGCGCTCACGAGGATTCACTTTATATACCACCCACCAAGTGCTAAGCTTCTTACATGGATAAGGTAGATAATACACTTGTTCCACTTGATGTGCAAGAACGTATGTATCTAAACCTCGTAAGCGTTCGTTGTGATTCACTTCCACCATGCCAAATTGATTTTCTCGAGTTCCATGATTGTTATCAAACCAATCACAATCAAAGAACACCAGTCGAAGTTCTTTATTGCCAGCGAAAGTAAATTCCAGAATTTTGTTAATGATTCCATAGTAATTGGTTTCATTCCCTTGTGAGTCGATTGCTCTCGTCACAACTCCGCAATTTGATGTTGCTGCGAGAGGACGAAGAGTTTCGAATTGAGTTGTACGGAATCGGAAGCCATTTACGTCATATCGACCATAGCTTCTAACTTTCACTAATCCATAAGATAGTTGTCGTAAATCTTGATGGATGTCTGTGTTCGCTAATACATAAGCTCGAAACCAGGATAAGAAATTTGGCCCTCCATTAATTCCAGCCCGTCGCATCGTTTCTACTTGCTTTCTCGTTGGTTGATGCTTATGTTTCCAGTTTTGGTTGTGGAACTCACTGTACACACAAAACACATGCCATCGACATTAGCATACATGTATTGGTAAATACAATAATCATCATAAATGTAAGAGAAACACTTACTCGAAATATTTCTCCATGCCATCGATATTAGCATACATGTAGAGTAAAGCAGCAGTCCTTTCTCCTTCAGTAAAATCATATGATATGCTGCTGCCAACAGTAGTTCCCCTCGATTCAAAAATAGAGAGATCACTAACTGGCGGTTCGTCATCTACATTGTATCGCATTGCCGAAGTATTGACATTGTTTTCCTCTGCAAAGTAGAAACTAGAAAAGTAACCTACTTCCTTTAGAGTAAATGCTTCGGCAATGCACCCTTCAACCCTTGCTCTGTTGCCAACCATAGTTTTCAAATATATCAAAGCTCTTTCAATATGGTACATCCATCTATATTGCACAGGACCACCAACTTTTGCTTCGAATGGAAGATGTATAAGAAGATGCTGCATTGGATTGAAGAAACCAGGAGGAAATATTTTTTCCATCTTACATAAAAGTACAAGTATCTCCTTCTCTAACTTCTCCATCATGTCTTTCGTTATTTCTTTGGCACATAACTGCCTATAGAATAATGATAGCTCAGCTAACACCTTCCACACCGCATCATCCAGATATCCCCGAAACATAACAGGTAAGAGTCTTTCCATTATTATATGATAGTCATGACTCTTCAACCTAGTGAGCTTTCCCGTTTTAACATTCACGGCTCGTCTCAGACTAGCAGCATAACCATCTGGGAATTTCAAAGTTTTCAACCATTCCATAACTTGTTTCTTTTCATTAGGTCGAAGCACGAAAGAAGCACATGGCTTACCACCGCTTTCAGAGAGCTCAAGAGTGGGTCGATTACAAATCTCGGCCAAATCCTTTCGAGCCTTTAAGTTGTCTTTCGTTTTGCCCGTGATATCCATGCACGTGCTTATGATACATTCGGCCATGTTACACTCCTGATGCATTACATCAATATTATGCATCAGTATCAATGACTTCACATATGGTAGCTCCCAAACTCCACATACATGATTCCAGTTGTGAACATTTCCGTAACCTACAAAGAATCCAGGGCGAGCTTCATCAGGGATTAGTGAGTCCAACACATCGGATACTTCACACCCGCTTAGGCGTTTAGGTGGTTCCTTAGTGACAACAATATCTTTTCTGAAGACATTCCTCTGTTGCCTGAATGGGTGGTTTTGAGGAAGCCAACGCCTATGACAATCAAAGTAGCTTATCTTGCCACCGTATGTAAGTCGAAAACACTCTGTGTCAGACGCACATATGGGACACGACAAACGACCATGTGTGCTCCATCTAGAAAACATGCCGTACGCAGGGAAATCATGGACAGACCACAAATAAGCAGCTCGAAGGTTGAATTTCTGCTTCTTGTAACAGTCATACGCTTCAAATCCAATCCACAACGTTTTCAATTCTTCAATCAATGGTTTCAACATCACATTGATACGTGATCCCGGATGATCTGGTCCTGGTATAATGAGGCTAAGAAACATAAACTCGTACTTCATACAAAGAGAAGGTGGTAGGTTGTACGGAATAACAAAGACGGGCCAACAGGAGTATGGTGTGGCATTTGTACTTAAAGGTGAAAAACCATCCGTCGCTAACCCGATGCGAACATTTCTCGCATCACTAGCAAAAGCAGGATCAAAAGAGTCCAAAGACTTCCATGCATCACCGTCCGACGGATGAGTCAACTGACACGACCCCACTGGTCCTGTCGAGCCAGGATCACGCTGAGGGGTGCTGCGTTGCACAGCACCGTATAACACACGTCAAAGGTACAAAGCGGAAGCGGAAATTTTATTACATAAACAAGTTTATGAACATGTTTACATCAAAATAAGTTCAGTCTACACTCGCGGGCGTAGACTAAGCATCAAGTGCACGTTCAGCCCTCGAACGTGTCATTGCTAGCACACACGCACACTAACTCTGCGGCGTGCACGACTCCCACTCGACGGGGTTCCCCTCCTGGGGTTCCGTCTCCTCTTTGGGAGTCCCTTCCTCATAGAACTCTGCAAAAGCTTCAAACACAAGCAGTGAGCACGAAGGCTCAGCAGGTCTGACCCGTCTCACCTAAACATGGAACTTCTACATGAGGGTAATGGGTTACATGAGGTAAAAATCAGTTGCAAGGACTCGCCTAATTAGTAGAACCTTACTTTCAAGTTTTAGCAGCAGGTTGTGGAGAACCTTACGCTAAGGCACATGAGAGAGCCGCAATCAAACAAGAAATGCATTTCTCTCATGTAGTTTGCCCAAAGTTGAAAAGAACTTTAGTTAGCTCTAAGCTACAGCATATCATTAACAATCAATGTCCATCTTTCAATCAGCAACATTTTAACATGTAACTAGCCTGTTCTTTCTACATCATGGTACAGTGAACAAGTGGTACTCACTGACCGCGAGGGACGGCGATTATAATCGATTTACACCTGCAGGGTTACCCGAACAACCCGTCACGTACGCCCGTACTCGATGTTGCCTAAAGCAACCATCACGGACGCCGTACGCGACTACCTTTCACCCGTTAGCCAAATGTTCAACCGGTCCAATCGTCCCGAGCAAGAGGTCTCTGCACGCGCATCTCAGTGCCGCCAGCCGATTTACACCTCGAGCTCTCAACCTACCCTCTGAACGACCAGCTATGCCTCAACACCCAGCTACCCGAGTTACATCAGTTTCCCGGTTCCCATATAGCCGGTAGGTCTTCGGTACTGTTCTAGTTTGTTCCACAGGCCCGCACACGGCTCGGTCCTCAATCGACACAAGCGGAGCTACAGCACACAGGCCCCAAAGTCCTGCTGCCCTTACTCCCCGCTCGGTCTCATTTTCTTGCCATGTGTATCATGTGCTACCTCTACCCGAGCAATGTGCCTCTAGCCTATTCTCGCGAGTAGTTCCAACTACTCGACTTGTACCGAATCCTACTCTATCTTAGCAATGCAGTGGCTAACGAGGTTTTCAATCCTAAACCCAACCCATGGTTTTCTTGGCTATGCAGTTGGGTTTCCAATCAAGACTCTAATGCAAAGAACAATATTCAAAGATGTGCTCAAAACAATAAGCATTTGTAAAAAGGTCAATGCAAACCGGAGCTTGCCTTGCTGCTCTTGGTCGTAGGCTAGCTGTTCCTCCGGAGTAACGAAGTCTAGGTCTTCGGGTTCCTCCTCGACCTTAGCGACTACATGATAAGAGCAATATATATTATCAATTTAAATGCATTGGTATTAACTTTGAAGTTGTGAAGTCTATAACCCTTGCTAGACAGACCTAATAACTGTGAAACTTTTACTGTGTCTTGGTTACAACCTAAACAGAGACTTGGTCAAGCTTTAGTTGCAGCAAAGCTCAATTGAGCCCTCCACAATTAATTATGTCCTTGACCTTAATTAAAGGCTTTTAGGGTGTTCTAAGGATTTTCATGAAACAAACTATGACTTTCTGAAAACTAGATTTTCAGAGGGTTCTAATGGATTTGGTCTCACTTAATTTGGGAGTTCTTAGCTAAAGATATGAGCTAAACAATTTCAGAGAAAATTCTGAAAATGTTTCTGAACATTTTCTATTTTCTCTGGAACAGTTTTACTAATCACACCATTAGGTGGATCAAATGAGCTCCAATGGATCTGAAATTTTTATGGTAGTTCAGGGATATTTTGGTGAACATCCCAGCAAAATTTCAGGATTTTCCTCCAAAGGATTCTCCAGTTACAATTCCAAACAGTTTAAACTTTGAGGGATTAATTCTGGAGAATTAAGGGTTTTCATGAAGTGAAACTTGATTTGCTGAAAAGTGCTCAAAGAGCTGGATTCAACAAAATTTTGTTCACTCGATTTGGAGCTTTCTAGCCAAAGTTATGAGGATTTGAAGTTTGGAAGAATTCTGAAAATCGGGGGGAGGGGGGAAAGTTTAAACTCTCGGGGCCCGCGGGGACACGTGTCGAGCGCGGAGGTGTCCGGCACACCGGGGATACCACACGTGTCGAGCGCGGAGGTGTCTGCCACACCAGAGCTCACAGGGTATTTGCGCGCCAGCACAACCGATCCCCGGCCACACCCGATCCCGATTTAAATTCTGCAGCCGCCGACACGTGGGCCAGCCGACTTCGTCTTCCTCCCGCCGTTCTCTCGCGCCCGCGCCGCCGACCTCGCCGGAGCAGACTCGGAGCTCGCCGGCTCATCGCTGCCGGACCTCCGATGGGCTGAAACTCGCCGCCAGGGGGTTGTCGACGTCGAGGAACACGTCGGTGGTGTCAGGTCGAGCTGGGGGTGACCGGAAATAGCTCGGCGACGTGCCGCGGCCTCGGTTGAGGTTCGGCGCTGTCGACCGTGGGTCCTAACCCGCCAACACCCTGAACAAACGGTCCTACAGCATCAGTGTACCTCTAGGAAGCTCGACAAGGTGTCAAAAGGGTTTAGGGATGGCGGTAAGTCGGTCGGCACCGTGTGACCGATCGTGCCCGCCATGACCGCCCTCGATCGAGCTCGAAATTCGTCGCTCCTAGACAGTTTCACGCTACGGATGCAGAAAAGAACTTGATCGCCAGCTAGTCCAGCGTCTACGTGCAAGATTTGACGACCTTCGAAAGATCATAGAGCGAAAATTTAAAGAAGCCGTACCGGAAGCTCAGTTTAAGGTTGCCAGAGCAAAAACTGAGAATTCGCCGGCGAGAGTTCACGGCGTGGCTTGAGCTTCAGGTGGAAGCAGTGTGGAGTCCGTGCACTCCTGTTGCCGCCCTTGCTCGGCCGTGGAAGTGGTTGCAGCGTGCTGCCCACATGAGACCGATCGCCGTCCTTCAGCTAAACTGCGGCGGTCGTCGTTGGTCACGGGAACAGGGGCTGAAACCCGGTGGTCCAGGCGTTGGGAGGATGGTGCGTGACCTCCGGTGGCTGTCTAGCTGCTTAGGAACGAAGGAGATTGTTTTGCTGGTTTTCCCGATTGAGCAGAGAGCTGTGGCGAGAAACAATGCCGCTGCTCGGTTTTTGCCCGCGAGAAGATAAAGCCGGCCGACTCCTGCTCAGTGGAGGCGGTGCCGGTCGCATCGGGGCGCGAGCAAGCCGCCCTGGGCGCCAGCGCGCGGAGAGGGAAGCAGCTGGTGGCGCCGGTAGCTGCTCGGTGGCACAGCCGACAGCTGCTCGGTGGAATTTTCCACCGAGAGTCTGACTTTGGGTGAAAGTTTCTCCTTCTTCCCTCTATGACATGTGGGTCCCACTCGGGGTTTTAACCTCTGGAATTCACTCCTAATGACTGTAGTAAACAGTGAACCCCATACTACCCTTGGCAATTCAAATTATTCACCCACGAGCCATTTGAATTGATCAAAGTTCAAATGAGGTTTGGATTGAATGAATTTCAGCACAAGTTTAGTTTGAATTTCCCCCACTTAGCTCATGTCAAGATCAACTCCAAATGGAGTGAAAATTGGTGTGTGAGCTCACAAAAATGTGCTGAGTAAGAATATGCCTCCCACTTTTAAATTCATGGGATAAAACAGTTTGAATTTGAATATGGTTTCAAACTGCCCTCTTCCTAACTATACCCAAACTGACCCCAAAAAGGTTTTGAATTTGGGTGAAACTTGGCATGGACATCCTTAGTAAAGTGTCGGAGTTTTCATATGTCCAGCCCATCTATATCACATGTGGGAAATACCACTTTTGAAATGTGTGAGTTTGTTTTCTAATGAGCATGTTGATAATTGTTACTTGCTCTTCATTTGTGTTCATCATTCTTCCTCAAATGAGGTGTGTGGTGTGTTGATGAACACTGCAAATGTGTTTCAAAAACTGAGGCCCTTACATCAACACATCTTTGTTCTCACGCACACCTTCTTTGTGCCATCTCATGTGTCTGGCAGATCTTTTAGAAAGAAACAGCCGCTTCAACCGAGGTGTCACAGGCAAGTAACACAATTGCTTATGTGCAACTTCTGTCATTACTTTATCACCATCGTCATTGACAACTTCGACAAACCTCGATTTTCCACACTTTAAACAATTCTTCTCTTTTTCATGCTCTTTCCAAAATAGCATGCAGTTATCTGGACACACGTCAATTTTTTCATATTTCATACCCAGTCCAGATAGTAATTTCTTTGAGTGATACATATCTTTGGGCAGTTTATGAGGTTGTGGAAGAGCATCACTGATAAGTTTCATCATATCATTGTAGCAATTATTAGAGAAGAAATACTTAGATTTGATTGCCATAAATCTGGTCATGAAAATAAGAAGAGTCATTTCAGTATGATCATGCAACACCTCTTCAGAAGCTTTCAAGAGATTAAAGAATGCGTCTGCCTCATTTGTGGGCAGATCCTCCGTTTGTATATCTTGTAACATCTCATCGATCCTGTCAACACCCGGACAATCATCATCATCTACATGAACGGCTCGAGGAGCAGACTCACCATGGAAACTCCAGACCTCATAATATGGCATGTAACCGTTTTTGCACAAGTGTAATGACAATGTCGTTTTGTCCAAAAACTTAGTATTCCGGCATTTTGCACATGGACAACAAACTTTATCGGTCGTAGACAACGAGAACACTCGATCAATAAAGTCGTCTATCCCGGCATACCACTCATCTGAGTGACCAGTTGCCTTGTTCCAACCGGTATACATCCAGCTACGGTCTTCACTCATGTTTAACTCTGCAGTTTTAAGTCAAAGAATTTATGGTTAGTTTATTATTTATTTATATTACGAACCTATATCTATTGGAAAGGATAGGTCCTAAACCCACCCAAGAGTGACCAAGACGAACATGCTTATAACAAGACACGAGGTCTAGATTCAGACGAAATTTCGGCAGCATAACCCCGCTGTTCTCCAACTGCACGTCCAAAAATGGAGCAGCGGAGAACATTAGGGTTACGCTGTCGAAACTACGTCCAAATCTAAACCCCACGTCTCATTATAAGCACGCCCTCTCGGTCACTCCTAGGCTGTCCAAAAAGGGACAATTCCGAACCTACACGCCTCACATGCGTAACACGTGTGAGACGGGCTGGTTCGAAACGGGTGACGCATATTGTAAAGGTTTACGTCAATCTTTCATTTTTGAGTGATTTCAAAGAGAGAGGAAGAAACAATAGAGAGAAGGAAAGAACCATAGTTGTTAAGGCATCGCTTAAGCGTCGCTTAAGCGGTAAGGCGCCTGGGGATCGTAAGGCGTCCCATCGCCTTAGATCCCGGCGTACGGCAGGTGAATACAGCGGCGGCGCTTGCACACAAGGGAGGCGGCGGCGGCGCCCGCGCACAGGATCTTGCGTTCGTATGAGGTTGAGCGCCGGCAGATCCGCGGCAGCCGGTCAATGGAGGCCGACGAGTGCCGGCAGATCGATAGTCCCGCGGCGGAGGAGGCCGAGCGCTGAAGGATTGGCAGTTCCGCGGCAGAGTGTCGGAGGCTGAGCGCTGGCTAAGCCGCGGGGGGGGGGGGGGGGGGGGGGGAGGGGGGATCGGAGGCCAAACACCGCGGGGGGGGGGGGGGGGGGGGAAGGGGGGGTAGGGCGAGGCGGCCTAGGTTGTTCACATCGTGCTTTTGTAGACGTATATGTTACCTCTAAATGGGTCGTATCGGGCACTATGCCCATTTATGTACATATAGTACTTTTAAACACTCAAACAATCGAAACAATAATCAATTAAACAATTAACTCATATGCATTAATCATCTAAGCAATTAACAACTCATTTAAACAAACATAATTACCGTAGTTAACAAACTTATCAATTCTAAGCAATTAAAAAAACACCTAGCTAGCAATTCAAATAAACATGGGCAATAATTAAACCTAAGCATATCAATTCATCTAAAGCTAAGAAATTATCCACCTGTCGGGCGGGTGGCGGCCGGGGCGCCGGCTGGCGTGCGGGGGGCGGCCAGGGGGGGCGGCCGGGTGGCAGGCCAGGGCGGCGGCCGGGGGGTGGCCGGGGCGGCGGCTGGCGGCAGCGGGCGGGCGACGGCCGAGCACTGGCTAAGCCGCGGGGGGGGGGGGGGGGGGGGGAGGGGGATGGGGGCTCGGAGGCCGAACAACGCGGGGGGGGGGGGGGGGGGAGGGGAGGGGGGGTAGGGCGAGGCGGCCTAGGTTGTTCACATTGTGCTTTTGTAGACGTATACGTTACCACTAAATAGGTCGTATCGGGCCCTAAGCCCATTTATGTATATATAATACTTTTAAACACTCAAACAATCGAAACAATAATCAATTAAACTATTAACTCATATGCATTAATCATCTAAGCAATTAACAACTCATCTAAACAAACATAATTACCGTAGTTAACAAACTTATCAATTCTAAGCAATTAAAAAAACACCTAGCTAGCAATTCAAATAAACATGGGCAATAATTAAACCTAAGCATATCAATTCATCTAAAACTAAGAAATTATCCACCTGTCGGGCGGGTGGCGGCCGGGGCGGCGGCTGGAGGCGGCGGGCGGGCGGCGGGTGGCGGCCGGGGCGCCGGCTGGCAGGCGGGGGACGGCCGGGGCGGCGGCCGGGGGTTCGGCCGCTGGGGCGCCGGCTGGCGGGGGCGGCCGGGGCGGCCGGGGGGCGGGGGGGGGGGGGCCGGGGCGGCGGCCGGACGGCGCCTGGCAGGCAGCGGCCGGGGGGCGGCCGGGCGGCGGCAGGGTTGCAGGCCGGGGCGCCGGCTTGCGGGTGCGGCTGGGGCGGCGGCTGGCGGCGGCGGGCGGGAGGCGGCCGCGCGCGGGCGGGCGGCGGCTGGCGGCCGCGGGCGGTCGGCGGTGGGTGGCTCGGGCTCGGGTCGGCGCGGGCGTGAATGCCCGCGCCGACCTGAGCCCCCGCGGGTATATAAGCCTTATTTACGATGACCACAACATCGGCCGTCGTAAATAAGGCTTATTTACGACAGCCGCGGTGTGGCTGTCGTATATAACTGCTATATACGACAGCCTAGGGTTGGCTGTCGTATATAACTGCTATATACGACAGCCTAGGGTTGGCTGTCATATATAACACTTATATACGACAGCTTCGGCTGACCGTCGTATGTAAGTTTATATACAACAGCTAGCCGTCGTATGTTATACTGGCTGTCGTATGTTGCCCTGTTTCCTGTAGTGGTATTTCTGGTCATGCAAGTGGGGTTTTCAATATCATCTAGACGTAATGCAATCAACGATGCAAAACTATGATCTCTACAAATGAAAATGCTTTATAAAACTGTTCAAATGCAAACCGGGGCTTGCCTGTTTTGCAGGTGACTAAGGTTACAATCAGTTAGTGACGATCACTTGGAGCTTGATCACTTGTTTTCCTCCCTCCTTGATCTTCACTTCAAGTCCTTCTCACCTTCTTCGCGTATATGCTACACGATATGATCATGCATATGTATTTAATTGAAAAGCTTTTGCTAATAAGATCAAAGGACAGTTTTAAAACTGGAACTTTGTTTAAGAATTTAAAATGACACTGGTGCTAGTGGTCTGGGTTGGGCTTAAACACTAAGATCAAATGTTAAGTGCTTTTCCCACTTAAGTGTTGATCACCTTAAGAAATTACTCATGACAGTGGTGATATAGAGCTCTAATGGAGCTGAGAATTTTCATGTGAGTTCCTTTTCACAATAAAGTCCTCCGGACCAAAATTTACCACTTTTCATGGAGTGGTTTATTCAGAACAATTCTCTAAGTGTTTAATCAAAGATGAATTAATTCTGAGTTAACACCCATGTCCATGTCAAACTCAGTGAACCACAATTTCAATTATAGTTCCTAGAGTCTACATGAATTTGCCTAGGATTTGTGGAGCTAAGAATTTCCCAGAACTGAATTTACAAGTTTTGGAAATTCTCTGAAAATGTTTCTGTATTCATTTGAATACAGGAATTTGCAATCTGAATTACCCTGATCAATTCAACTTCAAATGATCTGAAACTTTTACAGGAGTCTAATAACACCCTAAAGAATATTCTGGCAAAATTTGAGGATTTTTGGATAAACCAAACTCCCCCTAAAATTCTTTTGCTGAAAAGCTTTAAAGAATTTTCCAGAATTAAATAAAGAATTTCATACAAATTGGGTTGCATATTTGGATAGAGTTTTTCAATCTGAGTCTAACCCAATTTGAATCACTAATTTTGGAGGTTCCTAGCAAGAGTTATGCTCTTCTAAAGTTTGGGGAAAAATCAGGAATTTGAATAAATCCGGGAAATGTTTAAACCTGACGGTGGGACTAGGGGCAGGTGTCAGTCACCGGGAGCATGCCGCACGGGGTCACAGGGTTGTTTCCCGTGCTGTCACAGCCGATCTGGTGCCACCGAGGATCTAGCTCTTCTATCCGGAGTCACTAGCACGCGGGCCCGGGGAGGTCGTCTTCCTCCTCTCGCTCCCACGCGATTCCGCCGCCAGGCTCGCCGGAGAAGCTCCGGAATCGGTCGTCCGGTCACCCCTGACGCTGAAACTTGCCGCCAGCCCTTAATTCAACGTGAGGAACACGCTGGTGGGGTTTGCTCGAGCTGGCAGGGCCCCCAAACTAGCCCGCGACGGCGCAACTGTTCGGACGAAGTCCGGCGACGTCGCCCCAACGCCCTAAGCCTTCTAGGCTTCGGTTTCCAAGCTCTAGAGCACCGGCTGACGCTAGGGATCATCGACGTGGAAAAGAAATGGCTCGGAGATGGCTCTAACTTAGGGTTCACCGTGCACCCGACGGTCTCTACCACAACTGCCGTTAGATAGATCGAAATCACGCCGTGCAGAGCGGGTTTCTAGCTAAGTTCACAAAGTAAAGTTGTTGCTAAGCAAGTCTACGTCCCGTGTGTGCAATTTGCAAATGCTCAAAACGAATATAACTCAAGAATTTCACGGATTCATACCCGCGGGTCAGTTTTCACCGGCCGGAGGAGATTTCCGAAATTCGCCGTCGAGATGCCGAGGCAGGCTCTGTGCTTCGTGTGGAAGCTGCACGGAGCTCCTGCGCGACCCAGAGTGGCCTTGCTTGGTCGTGAAACGCTCTGGAGGAGGCTGTCCATGGGAGCACCCAGTCGCTGTTGTGTGACGGCCGCCGCGGAAACTGGGTGACCTCGGTGTGGAGAGCACGAAGTCCCTCGGTGATGGCGCGAGGAGGTCGGGGAGGGTTCTATTATGTGATTTTGCTGCTCAGCTGAAGTCCTCACGCGGTGTATGTGCTGGCCGATCGACCGAGAGCTCGGTGGTAGCGCTCGGTCAGTTTTTCTTGCGCGAGGACGAAGAACAGGCCGAGGGTTCGGGGATGAGGGGGAAAGGGAGCACGGCAGCGTTTAAGGGCACCCAGGCTGCTCTCCAGCACGACGTATTTTCACCAGGAGGTGGCTGCCGGCTGAGCTCGGTGTCGAGCGGAGGGAGGTCGGCTTCGGCCGTTGCTTCGCGTGGGAGGAAATCAACTGAAGACTGTGTACTGAAGATCTTTTGCAATAATCAGTCCACTCAATGACATGTGGGACCCCCTGATCTGTCCCTCCTTATCCCCCTCCAAATATCTCCCAAGTTTGAATATTGAGTGAATTCAATTGTGGGAATTTAAATCTGAGAGACATTTGGATAATTGGGCAAGTTTTATCCAAATTCAAATGTGCATTTGAATTCTTTTTCATTTAAAGTCCATTTTGGAAAATGGGTTGCAATTCATTTCCATAAATCATGAAACTTTACACACCCCCTAATTTGGACTCAAGGAATTCACATATGAAATCTGATTTTTATTTTGGCTGCTGCAAATGAGATTTTTAGAACAACAGTTTTGAATTCCATTGTGTTGTCCTCATTTGAATTTTAGTTTGAACAAATTGTTCCAAATCTGATTTTTGTTTTTCTCACACATATGGGAACTTCCCATCTTTGTTTTAGACCCCTCTAGGGTTCCAAGTTCTCAAATAAACATTTGACTTTGTGAAGTAAGCCCTCATGTGTGTTATCACATGTGGGAAAAAGTTTTAACAAGTCCCAAATTTCATACACATGAATCCAACTTTTGCAAACAACTGTTTCTTTGTATTCATAATTTTGAGACCTTTACCGGGCACTCCATACGCGCTTGTTCCGGTGGAGGGACGGGCTAATCACGTGTGGGAAGGGAGGTATATGGAGGCAACCGATCCGGGTGGCCAAGGTACAACCCTGCGGAGGCAAATCTCAGCCTCCAATTGAAAGCAGGAAAGACCGTGATGGACATCCAAGCTGTTGGTACAGATTGTATTGCTGCGAAGCTCAAGGGGAGCACAAGCCGTGGAGACCATTTCGAGAGTGCTCACAGCGCACTGCGCAATGTGCTCCTTCCGACGATTAAGCGACTGAACGAACAGCATAATCAGTTGCATCGTCTGAAGAAGGCAAGGAAGAAAAGCCGTGTTGACATCGCGGTGTTGCAACAACAGGTGCAGGCTCTGACCCAGAAGAATGAGGTCCTTACTCAAGAGTGAGACGACGCTATTGAGGAAGGGCAAGGCTGGGAAGAAGACTACAACCAGACCATGGACGAGGTGCACGCGTTGCAGGACCTCGTACCCCCGGTATTGGGCATACCGGTGGTCTTGGATATTCCGGCAATGGGAGAACCCGAGATGGGAGAGGAGGATGTAGATCCGGAGCCACCAGCAGAGGTACCGGAGGAGGACGACCCACAGGAGGTCGAGTTCTACTCCGAGTAGGAGGTTACCGTTGCCAAGTAGGGCAACCAGAGAAGTGTAACTCAAACTTTTGTAACCAGTGACATGTCGTGTAGGAAGTAGCGTAGGTATAGATAGTGACGACATGAGCATGACTTCTCGGAGACCCGAGAATAATGTATCTTGTATAAAGTTTATGCTTTATCAATGTATGTGAATGTTATGCAAATTATTCATGTGTCACTTCAATACCTACTGTTTCATATGGAACTTTTAAGAATGACATGTGCTGATCGCTGCTGTTTTGAATTTCACAATGGCTCGTACTCGTACCAACCCGGACGTTGGGGGTTCTAGTCAAGGGGGAGAAACCTCCCAACAGCCTCCCGAGGACTCCTCGGGACAGCAGCAGCAACAGCAGCAAAAGGAACAGCAAACACCGCCACCGCCAACGGTTACATTGGCCGACATCGTTGCGGCAATGGCGGGTACTCATCAGCAGCACACGGAGTTGCTGCAGACACTTATTGCCAATACGTCTCGACCAGAGAGGCGTCATGATCGTGAGGAGCGTCAACAGAGCTCCTACTCCGACTTTCTAGCGACTCATCCCCCGGTATTCTCAAGGGCGGATGAACCCCTCGATGCGGACAACTGGCTCCACACGATGGAGATGAAGTTAGGGCTGCTCCAAGTGAGTGAGCAGCGTAAGACTCAGTTCGCGGTCCAACAGCTCCAGGGATCCGCGAGCGCGTGGTGGGCGAACTACTATGCTTCACAGCCCACCGACCGAGTTATGACCTGGGCGGAGTTCCGGACGGCCTTAAGGGCCTATCATATACCGCCCGGTCTCATGAAGAAGAAGACGCAGGAGTTTCTACACCTGCAGCAAGGGAGCCAGAACGCACTGGAATACTCCAGGCGTTCAGCGATCTCGCGCTTTACACGTCGTATCACGCCGATACTGACGAGAAGCGGCGGGATCACTTCTACCAGGGGCTTAATCCGCTCCTGAAGGACAAATTGGCAATGTTCAATCGCGGCAGCCTCAATGATATAATTGATGCTGCGATTGTCCAGGAGGACTCAGGCAAGGAGTTAGCGGCGGTGGAAAGGAAGCGAAGCGCGCCGCAAAGCAGCGGAGAAGGAATTGGTCCTTCTCAGAAATATCGGATGGTGAATCACCCACCATCGGGTCCATGTTAACAGCCACCACAGAGGCCGATGCCGTTCCGCAGTCGTCCATATTCTTCACCGGCATTCAGGCCGGCACTGCCAGCACCACCTCCGCAACAACAGCAGCAGCGGGCGATGCCGCGTGCGTATGCACCTCAGCAGCGCATGCCGGGCTTTCGTCCCCCAAGCACAGGCCAAGCAGCAGCCACATGCTACAAATGTGGACGTCTAGGACACTTCGCAAGCAGTTGTCTGGAGATACAAGGCGGCGGAGTTGCACCGCAACTTCCGGGGAGGAAACCCCACTAATGCGCGGCGGGCAAACCCTAGGCCCGGCACCATCCACCAACTTGCCATAGAGGACGTGCCGGAGGGTGAGCCAATCCTTGCGGGTATGTTCCAACTCCCCCAGCATCCCGCCATAGTATATTTGATTCGGGCGCCACGCACAATTTTATTAGCCAAGTTTTCATTGCTAAACACAGCTTGCAAATACTACCCACCGATAGTCAATATTTGATTTGTTCACCGGGTGGGAAGATTTCAGCAAGCATTATGGTTTCCAAAGCACCATTATGCTTAGCGGGTAGAGTGTACCCTATGTCTCTCATAATCTTAGAGGGACAGAAGGTCGATGTCATCCTAGGGATGTTGTGGTTAACCCGCCACGGCGCTGTTTTAGACACCGTCCTTCGAATCGTGCACTTGAACTCAGAAGTGCACGGATCTCACTCCTTATTTCTGGACAGTCCAGAAATAAAACTTCCAAGTGTCTATCAATCCACAGCTAAGATATTCCAGTGGTCCAAGAGTTCCCTGACGTGTTCCCGGATGATTTACCAGGGATGCGGCCCGATAGAGAGGTGGAGTTCAAGATTGAACTTGCACCGGGAACCATGCCAATATCCCGAAGGCCATACAAGATGGCGCCCAAGGAGTTGGCTGAACTGAAGACCCAGCTAACGGAACTGCTGGAGAAGGGTTTTATTACGCCAAGCTCCTCACGATGGGGCTGTTCGGCATTATTTGTGAAGAAGAAGGATGAGACGTTGCGACTTTGCGTGGACTATCGTCCACTAAACGCTGTAACCATGAAGAATAAGTACCCGTTGCCACGGATCAATATGTTGTTTGATCAGTTGGTCGAAGCAAAGATCTTTTCCAAGATGGATTTAAGATCCGGGTACCACCAGATTCAAATCTGGGCTGAGGACATTCTGAAGACAGCTTTCTCGACGAGGTACGGGCTTTATGAGTACCTGGTCATGTCCTTCGGCCTCACCAACGATCCAGCTCACTTCATGTACTTGATGAACTCGGTATTCATGCCGGAGCTGGACAAGTTTGTCGTGGTCTTCATCAACGACATATTGGTATATTCCAAGTCGGAGGAAGATCACAAGAAGCATCTGCGTATAGTCTTGCAACGGCTGTGGGATCACAAGATATACGTGAAATTCAGCAAATGCAAGTTCTGGATATCGCAAGTGCCTTTTCTCAGGCATATCATCTCAGCGGAGGGTATCGCTGTAGACCCGAGTAAGATCACACAAGTGCTGAATTGGAAATCCCCGAGAACTGTTCATGAGGTACGGAGTTTCCTCGGGCTCGCGGGATATTATCGGAGGTTCATTCCGAACTTCTCGAAGATTTCCAAGCCTATGACGGAGCTGCTGAAGAAGGCTACCAAATATGTTTGGAGTCCAGCATGTGAAGCAGCATTCAAGGCTTTAGTCAAGCACCTAACATCAGCACCGGTTTTGGCGCCGCCAGAAAACCGTTCGATGTGTATTGTGACGCATCCGACATTGGGCTCGGATGTGTGCTGATGCAAGACCGAAGGGTGGTCGCGTATGGATCACGGCAGCTTAGAAACCATGAGAAGAATTATCCAACTCACGACTTGGAGCTCGCTGCCATGGTACTTGCACTGAAAATGTGGAGGCACTACCTACTCAGTAACCTCGTACATTTATATACCGACCACAAAAGCCTCAAGTATATATTCACTCAGAAGGAGCTGAACATTAGGCAGCGAAGATGGTTAGAATTGATAAAGGATTACGAAATACAAATCCATTATCACCCCGCAAGGCAAACGTAGTGGCGGATGCGCTGAGTCGCAAGTCACACGTCAACAATCTGACCATCACACCATTGGAAGAGAGCGAACCCCGTAACCTGGAGTTATGGAAGAAAATTTTCGATGAGGCTCACTTGTCAAAATTTTCTATTCACCCTGGCAGCAACAAAATGTATCAAGAACTCAGAAGCAAGTTTTGGTGGACACGGATGAAGCGGGAGATCGCCAAGTACGTGTCCGAGTGTGATACATGTCGAAGGGTGAAGGCAGATCATATGCGGAAACCGGGACTGCTACAACCACTGGGCGTTCCTGCCTGGAAGTGGGAGGACGTGAGCATGGACTTCATCGTCGGTCTACTCACCACCTTTCAGAAACATGATTCTGTGTGGGCGATCGTCGACCGGCTCACTAAAGTTGCTCATTTCATCCCGGTCAACACCAACTACAACGCCAAGAAGTACGCTGAACTGTATATCTCACGGATCCTATGCTTGTACGGCGTGCCCCGTACCATCATATCGGATCGGGGCACTTTATTTGTGTCCCGTTTCTGGGAGCAGCTACATGCTGCATTGGGGATGAAGCTGATCCGTAGTTCAGTGTACCACCCGCAGACGGATGGACAAACCGAGCGGGTAAACCAGGTTCTAGAGGACATGATACGAGCTTGCGCTATCAACCACGGCAAGAATTGGGATGATCACTTGCCGTTAGCCGAGTTCTCATACAACAATGGTTACCAAGCCAGCATCAAGATGGCGCCTTACGAGGCGCTATACGGGAGAAAATGCCGCACACTATTGAATTGGTGTGAGTCTGGCGAAAGGGTCACCTTCGGGATTGATCTTGTTAACAACGCGGAGGAAAAGGTTCGGCTGATTCAAGCAAACCTAAAAGCCACCCAATCCCGACAGAAGCAATATGCGGACCGGAGAAGGCGCCCACTACAATTCGAAGTCGGGGATCACTAATACTTACGTGTATCTCAAATGGAGGGCGTAAACAGATTCGGGGTGAGAGGAAAGTTAGCACCCCGATTCATCGGTCCATTTCAGATTATAGAAAGATGTGGATCAGTAGCATAATGGCTGAAATTACCAGAAGCCCTTTCCGGTGTGCATGACGTCTTTCACATTTTACAGCTGAGGAAGTGTCTTAAGCTATCAACAACCATTCAGCTGGAGGATATTGAAGAACTGCAACCGGATCTCCCATATCGGGAGGAACCGGTTCAGGTTATTGATGAGAAGGCCCGAACCACACGCAACCGTACGTTGTGGTTCTACAAAGTTCTATGGAGTAATCACTCCATGGATGAAGCGACATGGGAGAGCGAAGGATTTCTTCACGCTAACTACCCCGACTTTGTCACGTCGCATATCCTGTAATTTTCCACCGTCCCCCCTCTCATTTTCACCTTATAATCTCGGGACGGGATTCTTTTAAGGGGGGAGGAATGTAAAGGCCTCAGTTTTTGACACATTCAAAGTGTTCATCACCACACACACACACCTCATTTGAAGAAAGTTGATGGACACATTTGAAGAGCAAGTAACCACCATCAACATGCTCACTAGAGGATAAACTCACGAAATGCAAAAGTGGCATTTCCCACATGCATCATATAGGGGCTGGACATTTGGAAAACTCCTACACCTTGCTAGAAATGTCCATGCCAAGTTTCACCCAAATTCAAGACCTTTTTGAGGTTCTTTTGGGTATAGCTAGAAAGAGGGTGGTTCGAACTCAAATTCAAATTCAAACTGTTTTCATCCCATGAATTCAAAAGTGGGAGGCATATTCTTACTCAGCACATTTTTGTGAGCTTACACACCAATTTTCACTCCATTTGGAGTTGCTCTTGACATGAGCTAAGTTTAGCAAATTCAAACTTTATTTGAATGTCAAACTGAATATGTGCTGAAACTTAGTCAAACCAAACCCAATTTGAATTCTAACCAATTAAAAAAAACCCTGGTGAATAATTCAAATCACCATGGGCATTGTAGGGCTTACTGTTTACAACAGTAATATAGAGTTAAGTTCAGAGGTTAAAAATGGAGGTGGGACCCACATGTCAGCCACTGAATCAAATTGAACCGACTGAGAAACAGAACACCCGATTCTCGGGTGCAGCCCGAGCGCGCCACCGAGGGGCTGGCTGGCGCCAGCTCCTTCTGCATTCCCCGAGCTGGAGACCAGCTGCCCGGGCTCCTTATCCCTCCCCGGCGTGCTCCCGTTATATATCCCCCGAGCCACGGCGTGTTCGGTCTGTTTTCCCACGCCGAGCTCCACCGCAGCCAGCCGCCCTCTCAATTCCGCCGTGATCAGGCCGATCACTCGCGAGCCCTGTCTTCTTAGCAGCAAAATGGCACCGTTAGCCCGTGAGCAACGTCCCAGACCCCGTATTAGCCAGCGAACAGGCACCCTCGAGCTTCACCGGACATCTTTTCTGGCGGACCGAATGTTGCCGCCGTTCGGGATCTCGTGGGCAGCTCGGTGCAGCCGTTGTGACGTCCACTTCTCTACACAAGAAAGGTGCGTCATTGTATGTATATGGAGTATCAGAAAGCCGTTCGGCATTTGATCAACCCTCGGTTGAGAATTTCCATGTTTACTGCCAGCCAGTTCATATGAGTCGAGCTCACCTCCGAGTGAAATTCAGACTCCACACACTAGGGTTGGTCAGGCCGATTGTCCAGTGGGTTCTACACGTACTAGCGCACACGCTCGAGAAGGAAGTTAGGAAAATCGTTGAGGATCGGCCATGTTATGGCCGTTTTCCTCGCCGCCGTTGCAAGGTACCTCGGCTCACCGTCCAGGGTATGGTTGCCGGCGTTGCTAGCTTCCACAAAACCCGGGTTCATGTTCCTCGTGCTCCACTGATGCTCTCCGATTGATTTCCGATTGATTTTGGGCCCGGTAGAGCAAAACCGACCTCACCGGAACCCTAGCAGGTGCTGTCACCGGTGCGCGCGGGTTTCCGGCCATCACCGGCGGCCAGCGAGCCCACAGCCAAGTTCAGGAGGATGGGAAAGGGGCAGGCGGCGAGTTTCGGGCCGGGGGGTGGCCGGGAGCTTGATTTCGGTGAGTCTCGCCAGAGACCGCCGCCGCCGAGTATTTGGCGCGAGGAGGAAGACGAAGCACTGTATGTGGGGCCCACGGGCAGAAGTTTAAACTTTTCTTCGAATTTCAGTTTTAGTTCAAACTTCAAACCCACATAACTTTGGCTAGGAAGCTTCAAATCGAGTGAACAAAATTTTGTTGCTTTCAGCTCTCTGAGTACTTTCCAACAAATCAAGTTTCACTTCATGAAAATCCTTATTTCTCCAGAATTAATTCTTCAAAATTCAAACTATTTGGAATTTTAACTGGAGAATCCTTTGGAGGAAAATTATAAAATTTTGCTGGGATATTCACCAAAATGTTCCTGAACTACCATAAAAATTTCAGATCCATTTGATCTCATTTGATCCACATAATGGTGTGATTAATGAAACTGTTCCAGAGAAAATAGAAAATGTCCAGAAATATTTTCAGAATTTCTCTGAAATTGTTTAGCTCATATCTTTAGCTAGGAACCTTCAAATTAAGTGAGACCAACTCCATTATAACCCGCTGAAAATCTAGTTTTCAGAAAGGCATGGATTGCTTCATGAAAATCCCTAGAACACCCTAAAGGCTCCAATTAAGGTCAAGTACATAATTATTTGTGGAGGGCTCAAATGAGCTTTGCTGCAATTAAAACTTGACCAAGTCTCTGTTTAGGTTGTATCCAAACCACAGTAAAAACTTCAGAGTCATTGAGTCTGTCTAGTGAGACTTATAAACTTCACAAGTTTAAATTTCAATCAAATGCATTTAAATTAATATATATACTTGTTATATCATGTAGTCGCTAAGATTGAGGAGGAACCCGAAGTCTTAGACTTCGTCACTTCGAAAGAGCAGCTAGCATACGACCAAGAGCGGCAAGGCAAGCTCCACTTTGCATTAACCTTTTTACAATTTTTTACTGTTTTGAGAACTTTCTTTGAGTACCAATGACTTCTTGCATTGGAGTCTTGATTGAAACCCAAATGCATATCCAAGAAAGCCTTGGGTCGGGATTAGGATTGAAAACCCTGTTAGCTACTGCAATGCTAATATAGTGTAGGATTCGGTACAAGTCGAGTAGTTGGAACTACTCGCAAGCATAGGCTAGAGGCACTCGACTAGGGTAGAGATAGCACATGATACACATGGCAAGAAAAATGAGACCGAGCGGAGGGTAAGGGAAGCAGGACTTTGGGGCCTGGGTGCTATAGCTCCGCTTGTGTCGATTGAGGACCGAGCCGTGTGCGGGCCTGTTGAACAAGCTAGAACAGTACCGAAGACCTACCGGATATATGGGAACCGGGAAACCGATGTAACTCGGGTAGCTGGGTATTGAGGCATTGCCCGTCGTTCAGAGGGCAGGTTGAGAGCTTGAGGTGTAAATCGGCTGGCGGCACTGAGATGCGCGTGCAGAGACCTCTTGCTCAGGACGACGGGACCGGTTCAATATTTGGCTGACGGGCGAAAGGTGGTTGCGTACGACGTCCGTGATGGTTGCTGTAGGCAACATCGAGTACGGGCGTACGTGACGGGTTATTCGGGTAACCCTGCAGGTGTAAATCGATTATAATAGCCGTCCCTCACGGTCAGTGAGTACCACTTGTTCACTGTACCGTGACGTAGAAAGAACAGGCTAGTTACATGTTAAAATGTTGCTGATTGAAAGATGGACTTGATTGTTAATGTTTTGCCATAGTTTAGAGCTAATTAAAGTTCCTTTCAACTTTGGGCAAAGTACATGAGAGAAATGCGTTTCTTGTTTGATTGCGGCTCTCTCATATGCCTTAGCATAAGGTTCTCCACAACCTGCTGCTAAAACTTGAAAGTAAGGTTCCACTAATTAGTCAAGTCCTTTGCAACTTATTTTACCTTACGTATCTATTACCCCTCATGTAGAAGTTTCATGTTTAGGAGAGACGGGTCAGTCTTGCTGAGCCTTCGTGCTCACTGCTTGTGTTTGAAGCTTTTGCAGGGTTCTATGAGGAAGGGACTCCCGAGGAGGAGACGGAACCCCAGGAGGGGAACCCTGTCGAGTGGGAGTCGTGCGCCGCCGCCGTGTTAGTGTGCGTGCGTGCTAGAAAGGACACGTTCACGGGATGAACGTGAACTTGATGCGTAGTCTACGCCCGCGAGTGTAGACTGAACATATTTTGTTGTAAAAATGTTCATAAACCTGTTTATGTAATAAAACTTTGCTTCCACTTTGTACCTTTGATGTGTGTTATCCGGTGCTGTGCAACGCAGAACCCCTCAGTGTGATCCTGGCTCGACAAGACCGTGAGGTCGTGTCACCCAATCGGCTCTGAAAATTGTACTGAGGCTTGTTGAGAACCTACTCAGAGACTTGACCAAATTTCGTTTGAAACAAAGCTCATTTGAGCTCTGCACAAACAAAAGTCTAAATGGTCATTTACTAGAGCTTCTAAAGATTTCCAGAGATTTTCATGGATCAAACCCTTACTTTCTGGAAACTAGAGTTTGAGATGGTTCTAATGGAGTTGGTTTCATGTAATTTGAAGAATTCTAGAGAAAGTTATGACCTAATTAAGATTTGAGAAAATTTGAAAAATGTTTCTGTACCTTTTTCTATTTTCTCAGGGCAGTTCACTTAATTTGAAAAATGAACTTGGATGGATCTGAAATTTTTCCTGTGACTCAAGGACTTTCAAATGAACATCCTAGCCAAATTTCAGAATTTTCCATAAAAGAATTCTCCAGATAAAATTCCCTAAATTTTAAATTTAGGGAATTAATTCTGGAAAAAGAATAATTTTCATGAGCTGAATCTTGTTTTGCTTGATAGTACTCGAAGAGCTGAATCCAACAAAATTTGGTTCACTAAATTTGGACACTTCTACACAAAGTTATGTATTTGTAAAATTTGGGCTGATTCCTGAATTATTTTCCTAGAGGAAATCTCTTCCCGCGCCTTAACAGCGACTGAAAGCGGGGCCCACATGTTTAAATTAAACTAACCGGGCACGCACACTTAGCGCGGTGGCTGACACGTGGGGCCCGTGTCCTTCGTCTACCTGGCGACGCCGCCGCCTCGAGCCGCCGGAGCTCCGGCGAGGTCGGCGTTCCCGGCGACGGTGAAACTCGCCACCCCACCATAACTTTAGACGCCGAACTTGTTGGACACCTTGCTCCCAGTGGCTAACCGCTGTAGCTCGCCGGCGATGAGCGCTATGCCACTGTGCCCCTTCAGCAACGTGTTCCCATCATTCTGACCACCCCCTTTGCGCGCTAATCGCGTCACCACGTCCAGGGAAGTCTCTGGAAGCTCGGCATGACGTCGGTTGGGACCCAAAGAGCCGGCAAACCAGACCTCAACGGCGACCCCCTCTTCCGCCGAGCTGTTCCTCGGTGAAACTAGGGTTCCGGTGGGTCTTTCTTGCTGGTTCTTGCTCGAGGAGAAGCGCAAGGATGTCTAGAGCGTGTGTGAGCTGCAGTTCGACCGGCGGTTGCCTCTGTGCAACGAATTTTGCCATTGACCAATCGCTAACCCTAATGCACACCATGGAGGGAAAACTAGGAATCCTTGCTCTACACCGCATGAAACGGCAAAAGGTTTCCTCCTACAGCTTCCTTACAAGTAGGCACACCTTCTCTTCTCTTGTGGCGGTGCGTGAAGCAGCTGGGATCGGCCGGTCGCTGGTGATCAGAGAGCAGCGGCAAGAAACTTGCGAGCGGGAGCAACCGTATGTTTCACTCGGGGATGAAGAGAACAAGCGGAGCAGCTCATGTGCTGGACTTTGAGCCGAGTTTTTCACCGTGAGGTGGCGCTAACCGGGCGTGCTGGCGGTCTCTGCGATCGGTCTTCGGTCGCCCGCGAGCTGCTCTCAGTTTGAGTTGGTTCTCTCTTCTCTCAGTCACTGACAAGTGGGTCCCACACTCTCCCCTCTAATTCTTTTCCAATTCTTGCTGCAAATATCCAAGCTACTCACACTTAAAGGGGAGACTTAGCCACACAGTCAGGGAATGAATTTAAATTCTTCGAATTGGAGTTTGTTTGGCTACATTTGATTCTCATTTGAATTTGAAAATTGAAATTCAGTTTTTGAATTAATCCAAATATAGCTCCCGACAAGATGAACTCTAATGAGGGTGAAAATTGGTCAGAAAAATGTGTTGAGTTTAAATATGAAGTGAACTTTTGAATCCAAGTGATGAAAGTGGCTGGAAATTTACATTCAAATTAGCTCTTTTTACAAATGTCTCCAAAAGTGCCTCAAAATGATTTGGATTTGCATGAAACTTGGCATGAGCACTCCTAGGAATATTTAGGGCCTAAGTGTGAGTTCAGCCTCTCATGTTTATATGTGTGAGATCCTAGTTTTGGAGTTTTGTGAGTACTTCCTCTAATCAACCTCTTGATGGTGTTTACTTGCTCTTCCCATGTGTTCATGAGCTATCCACATAATGTACTTGTTTGTGGTGGTGTGATGAACACTCTAACAAGTAACTTCTTGGGCTTTTACATCCCTCCCCCTTAAAAGAATCTCATCCTGAGATTACAAAAGAAAAGATGCAGATGTACGAGGAATTACCCGTGATAAGATGCCATGAAGTCCGGGTAGTTTGAGCAAAGGAACTCCTCGCTCTCCCATGTCGCTTCCTCAGAGGTGTGGTTGCTCCACAATATCTTGTAGAACCACGGCGTTTGGTTACGCATGGTCTGAGACTTCTCATCAATGATATCTACCGGATATTCAGCATAAGTCAAATCCAGTTGTAGCTCGCCAATGTCTTTAGTGGGAACAGCAGCTCTATATTTTAGACATTTCCGGAGTTGGGAAACATGGAAAACATCGTGAACACCAGCGAGAGATTCCGGTAGTTCTAGTCGATACGCCACTGGTCCAAACTTTTCGGTGATGGCATAGGGTCCAATAAATGGGGAGCGAGTTTCCCCTTCACGCCGAATTGGTGCACACCTTTCATGAGAGATACACGCAGGTACACGTGTTCCCCGATGTCGAAATGCAGTGGCCTACGCCTCTTATCAGCGTAACTTTTCTGTTGGGATTAGGCGGCCTTCAAGTTTGCTTGAATAATACGAACGCGCTCTTCGGCTTCGTTCACCAAATCAATCCCGAACGTGACCCTTTCACCGGACTCGCACCAGTTCAACGGGGTGCAGCATTTGCGACCGTAGAGAGCCTCATATGCCACCATCTTGATACTTGCTTGATATCCATTGTTGTACGAGAATTCCGACATTGGTAGATGATCATCCAATTTCTACCATGGTGGATGGCACATGCTCTCAACATGTCTTCTAACACTTGATTCACCCTCTCAGTTTGCCCATCTGTCTGAGGGTGATAGGCGGAGCTTCTAATCTGCTTAGTACCCAAAGCAGCGTAAAACTGCTCCCAGAACCGAGCCACGAACAGTGCCCCTTGATTTGAGATTATAGTATTGGGTACTCCATGCAAGCATAAGATTCTTGCAATGTACAACTCTGCATACCTGCTGGCATGGAAATGTGTATGCACGGGAATGAAGTGAGCTGACTTGGTTAACCGGTCAACGATTACCAAGTGGAATCATGCTTATTGAAAGTCATGGGTAATCCCACAATGAAATCCATGCTCACATCTTCCCAATTCCATGCTGGAATTTTCAGGGGTTGCAACAGCCCTGATTTCCTCATGTGATCCGCCTTCCCTCGTCTACACGTATCACACTCGGATACGTACTTTGCAACTTCCTGCTTCATCCCTGTCCACCAAAATTTACTCTTCAAATATTGGTACATTTTATTACTGCCCGGATGAATGGAGAACTTAGACAAGTGACCTTCATCAAGGATCTTCTTTCTCAGCTCCATATTCCGGGGTACGACTATGCGGTCATTGAACCATAGCGTCCCCTCATCATCCTTCTGGAAACATTTGATATCCCCGCTGTCTATCCGTCTCCGGAGACGTGCCATGCCCTTGTCAACTTTCTGATCTGCAATAAAATCCTCCCTAATGGTAGGGATGAGAGCAAGATTGTAGAGTGATCCATATGGAACCAAGCATAAACTCGGCTCTTCCTCTTCCATCGGTGTAATGGTGAGGTTATGGACATGTGATTTCCGACTCAGCGCGTCGGCAACCACATTGGCCTTGCCGGGGTGGTAATGAATATCAATTTCATAGTCTTTGATTAATTCTAACCACCTCCTTTGCCTCATATTCAGCTCCTTCTGGGTGAAGATATATTTTATGCTCTTGTGGTCGGTGTAGAGATGCACCAAATTCCCCAGGAAATAGTGCCTCCACATTTTCAGCACCAAAACCACACCAGCGAGCTCAAGATCATGAGTCAGATAGTGCTGCTTGTGGTTTCGAAGTTGGCGTAAGCCATACGCGACCACACGTCCTCCTTGCATCAACACGCAGCCAAGCCCGATGCGGGACGCATCACAATACACGTCGAAAGGCTTGGCCGTATCTGGTTGAGCTAAGACTGGGGCTGTTGTGAGATGCTTCACCAATGCTTGGAACGCTTCATCACACGCTGAGTTCCAAACATATTTCGTCCCCTTTTTCAATAGTTCAGTTATCGGCTTAGCAAGTTTCGAGAAGCTCGGAATGAATCTCCAGTAATATCCGGCTAAACCGAGGAAGCTTCTGACTTCATGGACAGAAGTGGGGGCTTTCCATTTCAGCACTTGTTCAATTTTGCTTGGGTCAACCGCAATGCCTTCCGCTGAGATGATATGTCCCAAAAATGGCACCTGGTTGATCCAAAACTCACATTTTCTGAACTTGGCATAAAGCTTATGGTCCCGCAATCGTTGAAGGAGGATTCGCAAGTGTTCGACGTGTTCTTATTTTGACTTGGAGTAAACCAAGATATCATCAATGAACACGACCATGAAATTGTCTAACTCCGGCATGAACACCGAGTTCATGAGGTACATGAAATGTGCCGGCGCGTTGGTGAGACCAAAATACATGACGAGATATTCATATAGTCTATATCTCGTCCAGAATGTCGTCTTCGGGATATCCTCCGCCCGGATCTTTATTTGATGATACCCGTAGCAAAGGTCCATCTTTGAAAACACACTTGCGCCCACCAGCTGATCAAACAGGATGTCAATGCGGAGCAGTGGATATTTGTTCTTGATGGTGACGGCGTTGAGCGGTTGATAATCCACACAAAACCTCAAGGTTTCATATTTCTTCTTGATGAACAGCGCCAAACATCCCAAGGTGAGGAACTCGGCCTAATGAAACCCTTGCTCAACAAGTCATTGAGCTGTTCTTTCAACTCAGCCAGCTCGTTCGGAGCCATCTTGTATGGTCTCCGCGATATGGGTGTAGTCCCGGGTGCAAGTTCAATCTTGAACTCCACATCCCGTTCAGGTGGCATGCCCAGGAGATCATCCGGGAACACGTCGTGGTACTCTCAGACTACGGGGATGTCATCTAACTTGGGAGCTTCGGTGTTATAGGCTGCTGAAACTTCCGGGACAGGGTTGTCTAATACCATTGAATGCAGACGGTGGAATGGAGAATTCAAATGAAGTCCGTGATAGAGTTTCTAGGACAGCGCCATGGTAGCGTAACCATGACATTCGTAAGATTACATCAATCTTTTGTCCCGTAAGGATTATCAAGGTAGTGGGATATATCTTCCCACCTAAGCACAGTGGTGCTTTTGGAATCATCATAATCGCTGAAATCTTCCATCCTGGTGAGCAAATCGTATATGAGTAGCCGGTTGGGAAGACTTGCAGTTGATGCTTAGCCACATGAGATGCACTTATGATACTGTGGGTTGCACCTGAATCAAATAAAATGATGATTGCACGGTCGTTGAGAGTGAACGTACACGCCAGCACGTTCTCTCCTTCTGGGGCGTCCTCATGGTTGATGTAACTAACGCCCCCAGTTTTCTGACCTCCCTTCTTGACTGGTGGTCAGCCTCGAGCACCGCACTGATATTGGGCTTGCCCGCTGCTTTGCTGCCCCTGTGGACAGTCCTTCGAGAAATGACCCGCCTGGCCACATGCATGGCATGTGTAGCGAGGTGGTCCTCCGCTGACCGGCGGACGGAATCCCGGGGCGCGTTGTGGCGGGGGAAACGCCCGGGGTACCATCTGCTGCTGCTGCTGCTGCTGTTGCGGTCGCGGTGGTGGCATCGGAGTTGGTATGGGGGTAGCTTAAACGAACGACCCCCAAACTGTTGACGTCGCGCCGGTGGATGCCACTGCTGACCAGATGGTGTCCGATACACCATGCGGTATTTTTGAAGAGCTCCACCCCCGCTGCTCGGTGGAGCGCTTCGCTTCCGCTGCTCAGCCACCAATTCCCGCTGAACATCCTATAAAAGTCCCAAAACTTGTAAATGGAAAACCTGAGTTTTGAATGAAGTTGAGTTTAAATGAAAGAAATGGATCTTGCAAAAACTTTTGTTTACTTATGAAAGTGTTGGCATGTGCGATAAAACTTTGAATTTAGTTTGAACTAAAGAGGTCACTTCAAAAAGAAGGGCATTTCCAAAAGGGGAAATTCAAATTGTGATTTAAGAAGTTGTATTTGCAGTGGCCAACTTGAAGATCAGAGGGAATAATTGAATTCCTCAGGTCCAATTTATGAGATAGCCAAATTTTGAGAAAATTTGGAGGTGCTTTGATATGAGTATCAAAGGGGCCTATGAATTTTTTGAAATTTGAATTTAAATTTGAACTGAAGAACATCATGTCAAAACTCCAAACAGCTTTTGAATATGAGCTCTTCAGGATTTAAATTTGCATTGTGCCAAATTGGAAGATCTTTTGGGGGCAGAGAGGAGCTGTGGGACCCAATTGTCATTGAGAGGGGGAATCAAAACTTACTGCCTAAGTGTTCAGCTCTCTGTTATCGGTTCAACCGAGCTGTTCCACTGTGGCGCCACCGAGAAGCATCTACCGCCACCTCCTGCTCGAGCCCCCCCCCACGCGCGGGCGCCAGAGGAGGTTCGCCCGGTGCTTATCTCTCCCACCGAAGCAAACACGAAGTCTCTCACTCGTGCCCGTGGCCTTCGTCTGCTCACACACCCGAACAACAGCCGCCGGCAACGCCTCTGTTTCTTGCGGTTGCCCACCAGCTCGCGTCTCCTTTTGCTCCAGCCGTCCACACAAAAGGGAGTGCTAATGAGTGTACAAGATCCTCCACAGCTCGGCTCCGACGTTTCTGGGTTGTGGCGCGCACAAATCAGCACTGAGCACGAGAAACTGAATCTCATCGGCAAAGGGGCAACTCGGGTCGCCGTGGGCAGCTTGCACCGAGGATTTTCACAACCGAGCGAGCACCCTCTGAGACGCGCCGGGACTTCACGCTGCTCTCCCCCGAGTTTCAGCCCGAGCCGTGCAACGTAGCTCAGGAATTTCAAGTTTTCCTCTCGGACGAGGAAAACCTACCCACGGGTAAGATTTTCAAAATTCGACGATTAATTCTCGGTTAGAGTTGTTCATGTTGCGCACACAGAAGCTAGAAGGGTTCAGGCAGAATTTTCCTTCACATCCTTAGCCTAAAGCCGAGTAGGAGCACCGAATTTCGGGTTTTCCGATCGGCGGCCATGGCGGGAACACGCGGGCGCACGGTGACAACCGGGTTGCCACCGTTTCCGAGCCACATTGCGGCCATGACAAGCTAGCCCATCCACCACTGGTGCTTTTGGGCGGTTCGGTTGAGGTTTGGCGGGCTACAAGGGCCGGGCGACGGCGCCGATCTTCACCGAAGGCCGCCGCTCATCACCGAGGGTAGTCCGGCCACCGGCAGCCCGAGCCAACCCGTAGACGTATTCCCCGACCTCCCAAACTCACAGGCGGCGAGTTTCCGGCTGAGAGGCGGCCGGGAAGCCGGGTCTGGCGAGCTCCAGTAAAGTGCCGGCGAGGGGGCGGTACGGGAAAAAGAAAACAGCCTGAGGAGGAAGAAGGTCGGGCGGGCCCCGCATGTCAGTGATGAAATTTTAAATCGTTGATCCGCTGCGGCCCCGAGATCCAGTGTGACTGTGCGGGAAAGGTTATGTGGCCCCGTGTGGCTCGACTCCAGCGGCTGACACGTGTGTAATGGGGCCACTGTCAGAATTTAAACTTTTTCCCGGTTTATTTAGATTTCCAGATTTAGTTCAAATTTAGAACCGAATAACTTTTGTTAGGAAGCGCCAAATTTAGTGATTCAAATTGGGTAGGATTCAGGATGAAAAGATATATCCAAATATGCAGCCCAATTTGCATGAAAACCAATAGAAAACTCTGGAGAATTCTTTAAATCTTTTCAGCAAAAGAATTTTAGAGGGAGTTTGGTTCATCCAAAAATCCTCAAATTTTGCCAGAATATTCTTTAGGATGTTAGGTAACTCCTGTTAAAGTTTCAAATCATTTAGAGTTGATTTAGTTGGGGTAATTCTGATTTCAAATTTCTGTATTCAAATGAATACAGAAACATTTTCAGAGAATTTCCAAAACTTGGAAATTCAGTTCTGGGCATTCCTTAGCTCCAAAAATCTTAGAAAAATTCATGCATGCTCCCTGAGCTATGTACGAAATTGTAGTTCACTTGAATTTGCATGAAAGTGCAAATTTATTCAGAATTAATTCCTTTTTGCCTAAATGCTTAGGGAATTGTTCTGGGTGATCTACTTAGTGAAATATTCTTGTGACAAGGAACTCACATGAAAATTTTCAACTCCATTGGGGCTCTGGATCACCACTATCCTGTTCAACCTATTTAGATGGGTAGCACACAAGTGATGAAATGTAATTATCACTTGATCATGTGCTTCACCGAAACCAAACCACTAGCCCCAGTGTCATTTTAAATTCTTAAACAAGTTCCAGTTTTAAACTTGTATTTAGCGCTTGTTAGCAAAGGTTTTATAATTAAACATGTATACATATTCATAACGTGTAGTGATTAAATGTGGAAAGTGAAGAAGGAGATGTTGAGCTTGGATCAAGGAGCAAGAAGGCAGGGATTAAGCTTCAAATCATCAGCAAGTAACATCATATTATCTGACTTTAGTCACCTGCAAAACAAAGGCAAGCCCCGTTTGCATTTTAGTTGTTTTCTCAAGTTTTTACTTTGTTCACTACTATAGGTCAAAGTTTGTATGTGCATTAGGTCAAGGATGTTTTATACTCCACTTGCATGACCAAAAAGAACCCTGGTATCAAGGGTAGAATGGTTTCATATGTGTAGAATAAGGCCGTGCTAAATAGGCTAGGACATCCGGTAGAAGACGAGTAGTTGGAATCTACTCGAGAGTTATAGTTCAGGGTTTTATAAGTGTGGTTGGAAGGGCGAGGCAAACTAAGTTTACATTTCTAAATATGAGACCAGGCAGAGGGGTTAGGCAGCGACAAGACGAGGTCTTGGTCGAGTAGATCTGCCTGTGTCGGTTAAGGACCGATGCGTCTGCCGCGTCCAGGAGCAAGTATTGAGTTGTGTACCGGATGCTTACTGATATATGGGAACTAGGAAACCGATGTACCAGGTTCACTGGGTTGTAGAGGCATACCACATCGTCTCGTTAGACCTATGAGCCCGAGACGGCACGACCAGTTCTACAGTCTAGTGTCCTGAGAAAGGTTGCCACATACGACATAATGAAGGACGCCAGATTTGGGTCTTCAGAGGCGGGCGTGTGTGTCGAGTTCTCCGGGTAGTGTTTGATTCGAATCACCGTCCCTCGCGGTTATTGAGTACCGCTTGCTCCCATGTTGTGACGTAGTAATTAACTTGTGTGGTAACAGTTTGCAAAAGTATAATTGCTGCTATGATTATGTTAAGTTGCATGAAAACCTTGTTTGAAGTAGAGAATAGAGAAAATTAAAGTTAATTTCCACCTTGGGACAAGTGACATTGGAATGAAGCGTCTCGTGTTTGATTGTGGAGTTCCAATGTTGCTGGGCGCAAGGTCACTACTATTATGGCTAAAATCTGAAAGTTAAGGCTGAACTCATAGGCGAGTCTTTTCGCAAATTACAGGATTAGGTCTTAAGTCTAGCTGAGCCTTTGTGCTCACTCTTGCTATATAAGTGGTTTTGTAGGTCAATCTTGACGCTATAACGAAGGTTGTCCGGTGAGACTTGGGAACCTCCGAGTCATGTCACACTTGGAGAACCTAGCCGCTGCCATGTCTTCGTGTTGCTAGCGAGAGGAGTCCGCGGGCTGGACCTCTTCTCGAGTGCTTCTTAGATATTCGACGTGAGCTGTTTATAGACTTCCACTGTACATATTTTATGTAAATTATTTACAAAGAATAATTGTAAGCTTCCGCTTTTGATTTATGTAATACATTTTTCCTTATATGTGTGATGTTGGGTGCCGCATAACTCGGCCCCACCCAATGCGATCCCCGGGCGAGGTGCCCCGTCCCTGTGAACGTGATCGGGGCGGCGGGGCCCCGTCAGCGTGGTATTAGAGCCGCATTGGTAATTGCACATGGAATAAGGATCGTATTACGACAAAAACTCAGGATACGGTGAGGAAACGGTATTAGGCCCACATAAGTACTATAGTAGTATGGTTTCTTAAGTGGCAGGACTAACATACTTGTTGTAATTCTGAATTTTGATTATGCAACGACGCACCTACGTTCTGGTGAGCATGGTAAGGAACGCCACCGAAAGCGGTTCAACTTCGGTTAACTCCCCTGACGAGGAAAGTGGTTCAGGGATAGGTCTCACAGCTTGGTGTGAGACGTCAATATGAAACTCTTGGACTTTTCATGTTTCCGAGTTCATATGAAACGCTGATCCCTAGCATGCATTAGGCAAGTAAGTGGAGACCCCATCGTGTTGTCAGTAACGCGATAGTGTGTTCGTCTGGAAATAGCCCAGGGGGACATACGCAGCGCTTGCCATCGGCGTGCCCTGCAGGGCAGTAGGTGGTATCCATTGGGCTGATAACATTCCCAACCGTGACGACACGTTCATGATATACTCGGGTTCCCCGTAGTGTGGTGTAAAAACACGATCACGTACCTTGAGACATGGCTTAACTCAAGGACGGCCGTATGACAATGATACGGGCATTTGTATTTACTTTCAAATATGGAACTGCCTGAGATGAATCAACCTTTGAGTGCACCACTATTGAGTGTTCTTCTGCAGGTACTAACCACGTACGTATCCCGTGTAGTACACGTGTGCGAGAGACTGTCTTAGTGCCACTGATAATACGTATATGCCGGTATAATCCGGGTAGGATTTTCTTTTGGTGGGGCAACGTAGTACTGACATGATTCTTACGGTTCATCGGCACCGTACTAAACATATAATCCTCTTCCCTATGAAGGAATGATTCATGAACTAACTTGCAACAAAAAATGGAAGTTTGAAACAAGTATTAGTTATTAAACTCTTATTTTGAGCTAAGATTCAAATGAGAGCATGACTAGGCGTCAAAGTTTTCAAAAACAGAGTGCCCTGTTTCTGGCAGAAATTCTTTCTGGACTTTAACAGAGCATAACTCTGAGTAGATTTAACCAATTAAGGTGTATGATACAGTTCTGGAAAGATCCTTAAGTGCTATACAACTTCTTTGTAGACCTCCAGAACAAGATCACATGTTAAGTTGGTGAAAAGTCCAGTTGAAGGCAAACTGTTCGGAACCAGGACAGTAGCAAAAACCCTCCCTGGACCTTTTTGTTTTTAAGACATAACTTCCTGTAGAAAAACCTTTAAGGAGCCCATGATACACCGTTGGAAAGATACTGAAGTTAACTAAAACTTTGGTATTGAACTCAAGTCAAGAATCTGTGGTCAACGTGAGTAAAATTTGGAGTTTGTGTGAACTGCTCAGGGTAGTCCAGATGATTAGTTTAGCGTACTTAAGATTTGTTTAAACATGAATGTGGTTATGCTTTCATAAAGTTCATTACATGTTCATGTTTTACTTATCTTGACTTATTACTGAGATAGAATTTTGATTGACTCAAAAATTTTTTCGTGCAGTATGGTACACGCACACTCTCAAATGGAGATTGGAGGTTCAAGTCGAGGTCGGAATGACTCGACTTCATCACAAGAGCCATCGCCAACCGGATTGGCTGAAATTATGGCAAGGATGAATGAAACTCTCCAAACTCTAGTTCAGCAAGGAATAAATAGAGAATCTCAGCATCACATGCCAACCCCGAGCACATATCTGGATTTCTTGGCGACACAACCGCCGGTATTCTCCGAGGCGGCTGACCATTGTGAAGCAAATCACTGGTTACGTGTCATTGAGTCCAAGTTTGGGTTGATCCAATGTGATGAATTCTCGAAGACCCTATTTGCCGCTCAGCAGCTTCACGGCTTTGCTGGAGCATGGTGGGCAGAATACCTTGCTGTCCAACCAGCAGGGCATCGTGTCACATGGGCGGAGTTCCAGGCTGCATTTCGTGCTCGTTTCATCCCTGCAGGCATAATGCAAACAAGCCACGATGAATTCTGGAACCTAAAGCAAGGTGACATGAGTGTTATTGAGTATGCGAAGGAATTCATTGCTTAGCTCAATATGTTCCTGACTATGTGAAATCACCATCCATGAGGGGTTATAATTTTTATCGAGGGCTGACTGCGAGGCTGCGATGTGAATTGGCTCAAGTTAGCCAAGAAAACTTTGATGAGTTTGTTAGCTGTGCTATCACTCAGGAATATTATTCCAACCTCTACCTTAAAGAGAAGAGGGAGAGGGACTCATCACAGGATGAATGCAATCATCTACCTCAAAAGTATCGGTGGGTAATCCGTTCACCATCTGGTCGAGAGGTTCCACAAAAGGTGCAATCATTCCTGGAGTATGACGACTCGTATACTCCACAGAGGTTTTATTCACCTCCACCGCGGCAGCAACTTAGTTTTCATGCACCTCAGTATCAAAAAGGTGCACCAGAATGCCATTTCCCTCAAGATGCTGAAAATGATCACGGTGATTTCTCAGCTGAACCAAGTACTGTTCCACTTCATATTGACAATGAACTCAACATTAATGAGGTAACTGAACCGAGCAGCAACATTATGTCTGCGGGCCCAGTTCCAATGAGTGGTCTTGGACAGAAAATAAAAGCCATGTCCAAAGTGGGAACGGTTAATTATGTGTCAGTCGACGGTCTGCCAAAGGGAGGACCTATTCTTGCTGGCAGGTTCACCTTAAATGACAAGCCGGTTGTCATTTTATTCGACTCTGGTGCAACACATAACTTCATTAGCAGGGCGATGGTAATCCGGGATCAGATCTCTACAACTATCACAAAAGGTTCTTACCTTATTCATTCGCCAGGTGGAGACATATGAACTAATGAAGTCGTTTCTCGAGCACCACTGTGTTTGGGTGGAAAAATCTATCCTACCACCCTCATTATTCTCGAAGACCAAGGAATCAAAGCCATATTGGGAATATCATGGTTGACCTTCCATAAAGCTGTTCTGGACATCGAGAACAGGAGTGTTCACTTGGACTCTCCACTTCACGGACGTCAAACATTGTATCTCGGCGAAGCGGTTTCCAAAGACCCGGAAGTATGTAATGCCGAGGCTTGCAAGCTAGAATGCATTCCAGTAGTCCGTGAATATCCGGACGTGTTTCCCGAAGGTCTTCCAGGCTTACCACCTGAGCGCGAGGTGGAATTCAAAATAGAGTTGATACCGGGAACCACGTCGATTTCTCAGAGACCATACAAAATGGCTCCGAATGAACTGGCAGAACTGAAGGAGCAACTCAAAGATCTGATGGACAAGGGGTTCATTCGTCCAAGTTCGTCACCATGGGGTTGCTCGGCTTTATTTGTGAAGAAGAAGGATGAGACGCTGAGGCTATGCGTCGATTATCGTCCTTTAAATGCTGTGACAATAAAGAACAAGTATCCACTACCACGCATTGATATTCTTTTCGATCAGCTAGTGGGTGCTAAAGTCTTCTCCAAGATGGACTTAAGGTCGGGATATCATCAAATCAAGATTCGAGCGGAAGATGTCCCGAAAACAGCATTCTCGACAACATATGGACTCTATGAGTATCTTGTCATGTCATTTGGGTTAACCAATGCTCCGGCTCACTTTATGTATCCTATGAACTTGGTGTTCATGCCGGAGCTGGATCAGTTCATCGTGGTATTCGTCGACGACATCTTGGTCTATTCCAAATCAGAAGAGGAACACGCTAAACATTTGCATATTGTGCTCCAACGACTGAGGGATCACAAGCTCTATGCAAAGTTTAGTAAATGTGAATTATGGATCAACCAAGTGCCATTTCTTGGACATATTATTTCGGCGGAAGGTATTGCTGTTGATCCAAGCAAGATTGAGCAAGTGCTGAAATGGAAGTCTCAAACATCATTCCATGAAGTTTGTAGCTTCTTGGGTTTGGCGGGATACTATCAGAGGTTCATCCCGGGCTTCTCAAAAATCTCCAAACCTATGACGGAGCTACTGAAGAAGGGCATCAAATATGATTGGAGCAAACCATGTGAGGAAGCTTTTCAAGCATTGGTGAAACACCTCACAACAGCCCCGGTTCTAGCTCAACCGGATACAACCAAGCCTTTTGATGTTTATTGTGATGCGTCCGGCATCGGGCTCAGTTGTGTACTCATGCAAGGAGGACGCGTGGTCGCATATGGATCACGGCAATTACGGAATCATGAGCAACATTATCCAACTCATGATCTCGAGCTTTCTGCCATGGTATTAGCTTTGAAGATGTGGAGACATTACCTATTGGGAAATCTTGTTCATCTCTAAAACCGACCACAAAAGTTTGAAGTACATATTCACTCAGAAAGAGTTGAATATGCGGCAACGGCGATGGTTGTAGCTGATCAAGGACTATGAGATTGAAATTCATTATCATACGGGCAAGGCAAATATGGTTGCCGATACACTCAGCCGGAAGTCTCATATTCATAACCTGACCGTTACGCCAATAGAAGAGGAGGAACCAAGTCTCTACTTGGTTCCATATGGAGCTCTGCATAACCTAGCTCTCATACCCACAATAAGGGAGGAGGTTATGAAAGCTCAAAAGGAAGACAAGGGCCTGGCTCATATCAGAAGGAGGTTGAAGGACGGGGAGATGAAATGTTTCCGGTTAGATGATGAAGACACCCTATGGTTCAAGAACAAGATAGTCGTACCCCGTGATATGAGGCTGCGGAAGAAAATTTTGGATGAGGCTCACGTATCCAAATTTTCTATTCATCCGGGCAGCAACAAGATGTACCAAGAATTGAAGACTAAATTTTGGTGGACCCGGATGAAGAGAGAGGTTGCTAAATACGTATCAGAATGTGATACGTGTCGGTGAGTTAAGCCGACCACATGAAGAAAGCGGGAACCTTACAAAGGTTAAGCGTTCCGGCATGGAAGTGGGAGGATATTAGTATGGACTTCATTGTTGGACTACCTCTCACGGCTAATAAGCATGATTCGATTTGAGTAATCGTGGATCGGTTAACCAAATCAGCACGCTTGATCCCGGTGCGTACCAAATACAACGCGAAAAAGTATGCGGAGTTGCACATAGCACAAATCTTTTGCTTGTATGGAGTTCCCCGTACCATTGTCTCCGACAGAGGATCGCTGTTCGTGTCCCGCTTCTGAGAACAGCTACACGCATCCTTGGGAACTAAATTGATTCGAAGCTCCATGTATCAACCTCAAACCGATAGGCAAATGGAAAGGGTGAATCAAATCCTTGAAGATATGCTAAGGGCGTGTGCCATCCACCACGGTAAGAGCTGGGATGATCACTTACCGTTGGCGGAGTTCTCGTATAACAACGGTTATCAAACAAGCATAAAAATGGCACCTTAGGAAGCTCTCTACGGCCGGAAGTGCCGCACACCCTTTAACTGGTGTGAATCTGGCGAGAGGGTGATTTACGGGATTGATCTCATAAATGAAGCAGAAGAGCAGGTAAGGCTTATTCAAGCAAATCTTAAAGCCGCTCAATCCAGGCAAAAGAGCTATGAGGATAGGAGACGTCATCCTCTGGACTTCCATGTTGGGGACCACGTATACCTCCGCGTATCTCCTATGAAGGGCATTCACCGATTCGGAGTGAAAGGAAAATTAGCTCCACGTTTTATCGGTCCCTTCGTCATCATTGAAAGGTGTGGACCCGTGGCTTACCGTTTGGAGTTACCAGCAGCCATGGCCGGAGTTCATAACGTCTTCCACATATCACAATTGCGGAAGTGTTTGAAAGTTCCAACGGAGATTCTCATGGAAGGCATAGCAGATTTGAAGCCGGACCTCACGTATGTTGAGCATCCCACCCGGATAATTGATGAAAAGACTCGCGAGACCAGAAACCGGACGCTGCGATTTTTCAAGGTGCTATGGGAAAATCACACGTCCAGCGAAGCTACATGGGAAAGCGAGGAGTATTTGCAACGTAATCATCCGGAGTTTTTAGAGGCTTATGTTGAGTAGTTGTCCTCTCCATGTTGTCCTTAATCATGAATCTCAGGACGAGATTCTTTTTAAGGGGGGAGGAATGTAAAAGTCCCAAAACTTGTAAATGGAGTTGAGTTTAAATACAAGAAATGGGACCTGCAAAAACTTTTGTTTACTTATGAAAGTGTTGGCATGTGCAATAAAACTTTGAATTCAGTTTGAACTAAAAAGGTCACTTTAAAAAGAAGAAGGGCATTTCCAAAAGGGGAAATTCAAACTGTGGTTTAAGAAGTTGTATTTGCAGTGGCCAACTTGAAGATCAGAGGGCATAATTGAATTCCCCAGGTCCAAATTATGAGGTAGCCAAATTTTGAGAAAATTTGGAGGTGCTTTGATATGAGTATCAAAGGGTCCTATGAATTTCTTTAAAATTTGAATTTAAATTTGAACTGAAGAACATCATGTCAAAACTCCAAACAGCTTTTGAATCTGAGCTCTTCGGAATTTAAATTTGCATTGTGCCAAATTGGGAGATCTTTTGGGGCAGAGAGGAGCTGTGGGCTCCAATTGTCATTGAGAGGGGGAATCAAAACTTACTGCCTAAGTGTTCAGCTCTCTGTTATCGGTTCAACCGAGCTGTTCCACTGTGGCGCCACCGAGAAGCGGCTACCACCACCTCCTGCTCGAGCTCCCCCCTCACGCGCTGGCGCCAGAGGCGGTTCGCCCGTTGCTTATCTCTCCCACCGAAGCAAACACAAAGTCTCTCACTCGTGCCCATGGCCTTCGTCTGCTCCTGCGCCCGAACAACAGCCGCCGGCGACGCCTCTGTTCCTTGCGGTTGCCCACCAGCTCGTGTCTCCTTTTGCTCGAGCCGTCCACACAAAACGGGAGCGCTAACGAGTGTACAAGATCCTCCACAGCTCGGCTCCGACGTTTCTGGGTTGTGGCGCGCACAAATCAGCATTGAGCACGAGAAACCGAAGCTCATCGGCAAAGGGGAAACTTGGGTCGCTGTGGCAGCTTGCACCGAGGCTTTCACAACCGAGCGAGCACCCTCCGAGACGCGCCGGGACTTCACGCTGCTCTCCCCCGAGTTTCAGCTCGAGCCGTGCAACGTAGCTCGGGAATTTCAAGTTTTCCTCTCGGACGAGGAAAACCTTCCCACGGGTAAGATTTTCAAAATTCGACGCTTAATTCTCGGTTAGAGTTGTTCATGTTGCACACACAGAAGCTAGAAGGGTTCAGGCACAATTTTCCTTCACATCCTTAGCTAAAGCCGAGTAGGAGCACCAAATTTCGGGTTTTCCGATCTTCGGCCATGGCGGGAACGCGCGGGCGCACGGTGACAACCGGGTTGCCGCTGTTTCCGAGCCACATTGAGGCCATGCCAAGCTAGCCCATCCTCCACTGGTTCTTTTGGGTGGTTCGGTTGATCTTTTGGCAGGCTACAAGGGCCGGGCGACGGCGCCGATCTTCACCGAAGGCCGCCGCTCGTCGTCGAGGGTAGTCCGGCCACCGGCAGCCCGAGCCAACCCCGTAGACGTATTCCCCGACCTCCCAAACTCACAGGCGGCGAGTTTCTGGCCGAGAGGCGGCCAGGAAGCCGGGTCCGGCGAGCTCCAGTGAAGTGCCGGCGAGTGGGCGGCGCGGGAAAAAGAAAACGGCCCGAGGAGGAAGAAGGTCGGGCGGGCCCCGCATGTCAGTGCCGAAATTTTAAATCGTTGATCCGTTGCGGCCCTGGGATCCAGTGTGACTGCGTGGGAAGGGTTATGTGGCCCCGTGTGGCTCGACTCCAGCGGCTGACACGTGTGTAATGGGGCCACTGTCAGAATTTAAACTTTTCCCCGGTTTATTTAGGTTTCTAGATTTAGTTCAAACTTTAGAACCAAATACCTTTTGCTAGGAAGCTCCAAATTTAGTGATTCAAATTGGGTTGGATTCAGGATTAAAAGATCTATCCAAATATGCAGCCCAATTTGCATGAAAAGCAATAGAAAATTCTGGAGAATTCTTTAAAGCTTTTCAGAAAAGGAATTTTAGAAAGAGTTTGGTTCATCCAAAATCCTCAAATTTTGCCAGAATATTCTTTAGGATGTTAGGGAACACCTGTAAAAGTTTCAGCGCATTTAGAGTTGATTTAGTTAGGGCAATCCTGATTTCAAGTTTCTGTATTCAAATGAATACAGAAACATTTTCAGAGAATTTCGAAAACTTGGAAATTCAGTTCTGGGCATTCCTTAGCTCCAAAAATCTTAGAAAAAATCATGCATGCTCCCTGAGCTACGTACGAAATTGTAATTCATTTGAATTTGCATGAAAGTGCAAATTTATTTATAATTAATTACTTTTTGCCTAAATGCTTAGGCAATTGTTCTGGGTGATCTACTTAGTGAAATATTCTGAATTTTGGTCCAGATGACTTTCTTATGTCAAGGAACTAACATGAAAATTTTCAACTCCATTGGGGCTCTGGATCACCATTATCATGTTCAACCTATTTAGATGGGTAGCACACAAGTGATGAAATGTAATTATCATTTGATCATGTGCTTCACCCAAACCAAACCACTAGCCCCAGTGTCATTTCAAATTCTTAAACAGAGTTCCGGTTTTAAACTTGTTTTTAGCACTTGTTAGCAAAGGTTTTATAATTAAACATGTATACATATTCATAACGTGTAGTGATTAAACGTGGAAAGTGAAGAAGGAGAAGTTGAGGTTGGATCAAGGAGCAAGAAGGCAGGAATTAAGCTTCAAATCATCAGCAACTAACATCATATTATCTGACTTTAGTCACCTGCAAAACCAAGGTAAGCCCCGGTTTGCATTTAAGTTGTTTTCTCAAGTTTGTACTTTGTTCACTACTATGGGTCAAAGTTTGTATGTGCATTAGGTCAAGGATATTTTATACTCCACTTGCATGACCAAAAAGAACCCTGGGATCAAGGGTAGAATGGTTTCATCACTGTAGAATAAGGCCGTGCTAAATAGGCTAGGACATCCGGTAGAAGACGAGTAGTTGGAATCTACTCGCGAGTTATAGTTCAGGGTTTTATAAGTGTGGTTTGAAGGGCGAGGCAAACTAAAGTTTACATTTCTAAAGATGAAACCGGGCAGAGAGGTTAGGCAGCGACAAGATGAGGTCTTGGTCGAGTAGCTCTGCCTGTGTCGGTTAAGGACCGATGCGTGTGCCGCGTCCAGGAGAAAGTATTGAGTTGTGTATCGGATGCTTACTGATATATGGGAACCAGGAAACCGATGTACCAGGTTCACTGGGTAGAGGCATACCACATAGTCTCGTTAGACCTATGAGCCCGAGACGGCGCGGCCGGTTCTACAGTCTAGTGTCCTGAGAAAGGTTGCCACATACGACGTAATGAAGGACGCCAGATTTGGGTCTTCAGAGGCGGGCGTGTGTGTCGAGTTATCCGGGTAGTGTTTGATTCGAATCACCGTCCCTCGCGGTTATTGAGTACCACTTGCTCCCATGTTGTGACGTAGTAATTAACTTGTGTGGTAACAGTTTGCAAAAGTATAATTGCTGCTATGATTATGTTAAGTTGCATGAAAACCTTGTTTGAAGTAGAGAATAGAGCAAATTAAAGTTAATTTCCACCTTGGGACAAGTGACATTGGAATGAAGCGTTTCTTGTTTGATTGTGGAGTTCCAATGTTGCTGGGCGCAAGGTCACTACTATTATGGCTAAAATCTGAAAGGTAAGGATGAACTCATAGGCGAGTCTTTTTACAAATTACAGGATTAGGTCTTAAGTTACCCTCATGTAGAGTTGCATGCCTAGGTGAGTCGGTTAAGTCTTGCTGGGCCTTTGTGCTCACTCTTGCTATATAAGTGGTTTTGCAGGTCAATCTCGACGCTATAACGAAGGTTGTCCGGTGAGACTCGGGAACCTCCGAGTCATGTCACACTTGGAGAACCTAGCAGCTGCCATGTCTTCGTGTTGCTAGCGAGAGGAGTCCGCGGGCTGGACCTCTTCTCGAGTGCTTCTTAGATATTCGACGTAAGTTGTTTATAGACTTCCGCTGTAGCTATTTTATGTAAATTATTTACAAAGAATAATTGTAAGCTTCCGCTTTTGATTTATGTAATACAGTTTTCCTTATATGTGTGCTGTTGGGTGCCGCATAACACGGCACTACCCAATGCGATCCCCGGGCGAGGTGCCCCGTCCCCGTGACTGAGCAGGACGGCGGGGGCCCTTGACACATCCTCTTGCATAATCACGGCATTGATGAGGTCGTTGAAGGTTCCATGATTGCATTGCACTAGGTGAGTCTTCATCTCAGGGTTTATACCCCGATAAAACTGCTTGCGCTTCTTCTCCTCGGTGGAGATATAATCCAACGCATACTGCGCCAGATGGTTGAACGCACGAGAGTAGTCGTGAGCACTCCTCCAGCCTTGCTTCAGTTCCAAGAACTTTTGGAACTTCCTCCTCATCATCCCGGAAGGTATGTGATAGGCCCGGAACGCCTCCCGGAATTCTGCCCATTCCACGGCGTGGCCAGCAGGTAGTGAGGCGACATAGTTTACCCACCACGCACCGGCGGCACCGTGAAGCTGCTGCGCCGTGAAGAGAGTCTTCTGCCGCTCCATGCATTGGAGCAGCCCGAACTTGGACTCGCCGCAGCCAGTTGTCGGCCTCCAGTGGTTCCGCCGCTTCGGCGAACACCGGAGGATGCGTACTCATGAAATCCGAGTCTGTCGTGATGCGGAGCTCACAAGGCCCCCTCTCTTGACGGCCCCCGTCTGGGACGTATTCTGCACAATCGTGCAGAGCAGGTCGGTCTGCTCCTCATGATAGCCCACCAGCGCCGAGATCACATCCACTAGTGTAAGCGAAGGTGGCGGTGGTGGTTGTTGCTGCGGGGTGTTGTCGTAGGCAGGTGGCTGGGAGTCATCACCCCCTTGCTGACTACAGCCCCCGACCTCATGCATGGTCCGGGTATGAACCATCTGCAACCATACGACAATAAACTCAGTCCCACAGCATACGTCATGCAGTCCATAAAATAGGAGTAAAACATAATGACGGTAAACATGCGATACATCTCGTACATGGATAATGTAATAACTCTGCACAAGCTACACCATTACTGGACCAAAAACCAATCAGTGAAATCCAAATTGACGGACATCCTCTTTGGAAGCTCATCTCAACTAGATTTGGTCACTACGAGACGTTAATATCGCTTTGTCATCAAGTATACTACCCTTTATCTTCAATACGACACAAACATGGTCTCTAGCAAAAGAACTTGAGTAGATAATATACTCAAATCTTTCACTAGTTGAAGATAACCACTCATGAGTATGTTCCACGCCATTGGAAGTAATCAAACCCCCCAAGGTGCAACAATCTCTCAAATGAGTTCAACTGTCATTCCTCTGCCGAGAATGACCCGTTTCCACATATCCCAGATCTTGACCGCTTATTTGGCATTTTAATAACTCAAGTTGAATACCAAAGTTAAAGTTAACTTCATTATATTTCCCAAAAGTATTGATTTGCCCCCAGATCAGCTCTGGTTAAAATGTTAATCTAATTCAAATCAACATAATTTCTGGAAGAATTTCAACAGCACTTCCTTTGGAAGTTGTTGTTTTCAACTCTAAATTCCACTCAATTCCATGCTGCAACTGCAAAAACCTTGAATTACAAAGATGTAAAACATCTCCTAAACTTTCCAAAAATGTATCATATGCAAGTTTTAGATCTCTCTAAAAGAAGTTATGCTTGAAAAACAGAGCAGTCCAGAGAGTTTTTGAATCTGTGCTGGTTCTGGACAGTTTCCAATCCTCTGGAATTTCAACCAGTTTGAGGTGTGATTATGCTCTGGAAGTCTACAAAAAAGTTGTATAGAACTTAAACCCCTTTCCAGAAATATATCCCACACCTCCATTGGATAAGTATCCTATGAGTTATGCTCTGTTAAAGTTCAGCAAACTTGCGGCCCAAAACAGAGCACTCTGTTTTTCCATCCCTGTGAACTGAACTAATCACTTTTGAATTTTTCTACAAAACCAGAGTCCTAAAGATTAACACATGGTTATCTTAGTTCCTTTTTAACTTGTTTTTAATACAAATGATTATTCCATGTCGGTACTACGTTTCTCATAAAAAAGAAAATCCTAACCGAATTGTACCGTCATATACATCTCAACTGTGGAACTAAAACGGCCTCTCGCAAACGTGTACTACACGGGATACGTACGTGGTTAGTACCTGCAGAAGAACACTCAATGGAAATGCACTTAAAGGTTGTTGTCATTTCAGGCAGGTCCATATTTGAAAATAGATACATACACCCGTATCATTGCCATACGGCCGTCCTTGAGTTAAGCCAGTCTCAAGATACGTAATCGTGTTTTCACACCACACGATAGGGAACCCGAGTAGAGCGTGAACGGGTCATCACGGTTAGGAATTTTATCAACCCAACAGATACCACCTACTGCCCTGCAGGGCACGCCGATGGCAAGCGCTGCGTATGTCCTCCTAGGCTATTTCCAGAAGAACACACTATCGCGTTACCGACAACATGATGGGGTTTCTACTTTCTTTCCTAATGCACACCAGGGACCAGCATTTCATATGAACTCAGGAACATGAAGAGTTCAAGAGTTTCATATTGATGTCTCACACCAAGCTGTGAGACCTATCCCTGAACCACATTCCTCATCAGGGGAGCTAACCGAAATTGAACCGCTTTCAGTGGCGTTCCTTACCATGCTTACCTGATCGTAGGTGCGTCGTTACATAATCAAAATTCAGAATTATAACACATATGTTAGTCATGCCACTTTAAGTAACTATACTAATATAGTCCTTACATGGGCATACTAGCGAATCCTCACCGTAATCCTAAGTTTTCCTGTAATATCGTCCTCATTCAGAGTGCTATCCCCTAAGCAGCACTAATACTAGCCTGTGACGGAGCGAAATCCATACGCCTAGTATCTCAGAGCGTGGTGCCGCACGATGCGACACCCGACAGCACACAAAATAAGGCAACCATAGTATTACATTGAGAACAACATATGTACAAAAAGGAGTACAAACTTTCAGTTTACAGCTAATTACAGATTTTACTACAGCGGAAGATAATTTATACAACTCACACCCACCTAACTACCAAAAGTTGGTTGTCCGGTCCTATGCACAACCCACACTAGCTGCACTCAGCCTCAGCGCGGCGTGTACGGCTGCAACTCAGCCGTAGTCCCGACGGAGGGTAGCCCTTGCCTGTGGACTCGTACTCCGAGTCCGTGGGGTACTCCTAACCTGCAAACACTCATAACAGCAACCGTGAGCATGATGGCTCAGCAAGTCTTAACCGACTCACCTACACAGGAAACTCTACATGCAGGTCATAACAAAGATAGGATGGCAATTCGCAGCAAAGGACACGCCTACAACTTCATCCTTAATTCATCTTTTAGCCACAAGTTAACGGTTCATGAATCTAAAATTTAGTGAGCAATATTAGGTGGCACCCATGTAACAATACAAGTTAATAAATCAGCAATATTGAATATAACATTCCATATGTTAACCTACGTCACGACTCAGTGACCAAGTGGTACTCATTACCGCGAGAGACGGAGAATCGACTCGATATACACCTGCAGGAATACCCGAATAGCACGTCATGTACGTCCACCCGTGGAGCTGCACAGCACACTCACTCGATGTCGTATGGGACAACTTTTCACCCAACAGCCCAAAAGTCGAACTGGTCGCACCGAAACGAGCAGGAGGTTCCCTACACGGAGCATCTCTCTATGCCCATTAGCAGATTTCCAACTGGCTGCCATCAACCTACACCTATAAATCGGTGTGCTATGCCTCCACGACCGGAGTTTTAGATTACATCAGTTTATCGGAGCCTATATATCCGATATGCCTTCGGTACGTTCAAACTTGATCAGCATGGGCCGCACACGGATCGGTCCTCATTCGACACGGACAGGGATACGCACACAAGACTTCCTCTTGCTGAGTCCTAGCCCCCTGGCTAGTCTCATTTTTCTTGCTAAATATGTCTCACATCACGAACCAATTCCGTGTGTCCCGAACCCTATACTCACAAGTAGGTTCCAACTACTCAACTTGTACCGAATTCTATAACAATTTAGCACAGCATGAACTACTCGGGGACTTAGACACTACCCTCACTCCTTTTGGAATAATCTGGTCATGCATTTGCGGTTTCATCCATCCTACACCGAATGCACACACATACATCACGCTAAGTGTATAAAAGCAAAACTTTGTAAAACTTGTTAAATGCAAACTGGGGCTTGCCTTGTTGCTTCTGGTCAGGGTTTAAGGTCTATTCCAGAGGTATGAAGTCAAGGATCTCCGGGGTCTCCTCGCGTTCAGCGACTACACGTAAGCAATTTACGATATGTCAATTTAAATGTAATGTTTTGAATTAATATATAAAGACCATAACACTAACTAGACATTCCAATTGGCTCTGAAAATTTTACTGAGGCTTGGTGAGAACCTACTCAGAGACTTGACCAAATTTCATTTGGAACAAAGCTCATTTGAGCTCTGCACAAATAAAAGTGTAAATGGTCATTTACTAGAGCTTCTAAAGATCTCCAGAGATTTTCATGCACAAATAAGTCTAAATGTGCTGAGTTTAAATATGAAGTCAACTTTTGAATCCAATTGATGAAAGTGGCTGGAATTTGAATTTACATTCAAATTAGCCCTTTTTACAAATGTCTCCAAAAGTGCCTCAAAATGATTTGGATTTGCATGAAACTTGGCATGAGCACTCCTAGGAATATTTAGGGCCTAAGTGTGAGCTCAGCCTCTCATGTTTATATGTGTTAGATCCTAGTTTTGGATTTTTGTGAGTTCTTCCTCTAATCAATCTCTTGATGGCGTTACATGTTCTTCCCATGTGTTCATGAGCTATCCACAAAATGAGCTGGTTTGTGGTGGTGTCATGAACACTCTAACAAGTAAATTCTTGGGCTTTTACAGCGGCGGCCAAAAAAGAAAAAGGGGTGGGCGGGTAGGGGGAGTTATATTTATAAGGGGGAAAAGAGCTAGGGTGGCTAGTATTTTAGCAAATCAAATATCCAATGGCTGAGTTTAATTTTAAAAGAGGTGGGAGCTAGGGGCTGGCATTTTATTATTTATTTTCATCCAATGGCTAGGATTTAACTAGAAAATAAAAGCCCAAAAGAGTCCAAAGGGGGGGGGGCAGCAAGGGTTCCTCCCCTAATGGGCTGCGGCCAAGGGTGGTGGGGCCCAATTAGGGTTCCCCCTCTAATTTGGTGCGGCCAAAATAAGGGGGAAATTCCCTCCAAATGTGGGGAAAATTACCCCGAGTACCGTTCGAGGGTTGGTTCCTTCCTTCCATCATGTGGTGCTTCCCTATATGTGTTTTTTTGGGGGGGGGGGGGGTCGTATGGCGCCGTAGGTCGGGTCCGGTCTTGGCACATGGGAAATATGTCTGACCGCAAAGAAACTGAAACACAATAGGGAGACAATGTTGACGTCTATATCTTTTGTCTACCTGACTTGGGGCTTACAAATACACTTGGTGACGCCTAGACAATGCCTTGAGGTGAGTGGCGCCTCGCTTCAGTTGTCGGGCGGTGCGGATGTTGTCTGTGCCACCTTTGACGAGCCCCCTGTTGGAGGTAAAAAATGGTTGAGTTTTGCAGGTCGGAGGAGACAAAACAAACAAGGTGGAAATGGCCTTTTATCTCGAGAATTCAAGGTACAGATGACTTTGGCAAGGAACCTACCCAAGATTGTAGAAATACGTGCAGGAAGCTTGTTTTACCTCAAAAACTCAAGATACAAGCGTCCGGGTGGGAACTCGACCCGAGAAGACCTATTTATCTTGAGGCTGCGAGATAAACCAGCTAAACCGCAAGATACAAGGGCCGAAGGGACTTAGGTGTTCTCGGTAGAGTTCAAAACTTTGTACATATTAGATGATATCATGTCAAGTGTTCTAGAAGGTCTAGTGTGACGGAACGAGATCGGTACATTCCAGGATCACAGAGGGTGGTGCCGCACGATGTGACACCCGACAGCACACACGATAAGGAAACATAGTATTATATTGAAAACATGCTGAATTTGTACAAATGTAGTACAATCTTCAGTTACAACTCCTGTATAGAGTCTACTGCAGCGGATAGTATTTGTACAACTCACGCCAACACCTAACTAGCAAAAGTTGGTTGTCCGGCCCTTCGGATAACCCACACTAGCTCCACTCAGCCTCAACGCGGTGTGTACGGCTCCCACACAGCCATAGTACCCGACGGAGGGTAGCCCTCACCGGTGGACTCGTACTCCGAGTCTGTGGGGAACTCCTCACCTGCAAACACTTATAGCAGCAACCGTGAGCACGGTGGCTCAGCAAGTCTTAACCGACTCTCCTACATAAGAAACTCTACATGCAGGTTATGACAAAGGTAGGATGACAATTTGCAGCAAATGACACGCCTACAAGTTCATCCTTAATTCATCTTTTAGCCACAAGTTAACGGTTCATGAATCTGAAATTTAGTGAGCAATATTTGGTGGCACACATGTAGCAATGCAAGCTATTCATATCAGCAGTATTGTATCACAACATTCCATATTTTTACCTACGTCACGACACAGTGAACAAGTGGTACTCATAACCGCATGGGACGGAAAATCGACTCGTTATACACCTGCAGGGATACCCGAATAGCACATCACTTACGCCCATCCTAGGAGCTGCACAGCACGCTCACTCGATGTCGTACGGAACAACCTTTCACTAAACAGCCCAAACATCAGACCGGTCACACCGAAACAGACAGGAGGTTCCCTACACGGAGCATCTCTCTATGCCCATTAGCGGATTTCCACATTGCTGCCCTCAACCTACACCTATAAATTGGTGCTTTATGCCTCGACGCCCGGAGGTATAGGTTACATCTGTTTATCAGACCCCATATATCCGATATGCCTTCAGTACATTTAAACTTGTTCAGCGGGGCCGCACACGGATCGGTTCTCAATCGACACGGGCAGGGCTATGAACATAAGGCTTCCTCTTGCTGAGTCCTAGACCCTGCCGAGTCTCATTTTTCTTACTAAAGTTATCTCACATCTCGAACCAATCCCGTTTGTGGCGAATCCTATACTCGCGAGTAGATTCCAACTACTCAACTTATACCGAAGCCTAAAAACATTAAGCAAAGCATGATCTACTCGAGGACTTAGACACTACCCTCACTCTCTTTGGAATAATCTGGTCATGCAATTAGAATTTCATCCATCCTAAACTTAATGCACATACATACCTCAACCTAAGTGAATATAAAGCAAAACTTGCTAAACTTTGTTAAATGCAAACCGGGGCTTGCCTTGTTGCTGCTGGTCAGGGGTTAGTGTCTCCTCCGGAGGTATGAAGTCCAAAATCTACGGGGTTTCCTCGCGTTCAGCGACTACATGTAATCAATTTAAAGATATGTCAAATTAAATGCAAATGTGTAAAATTTAACATATAAAGACAATAACTCTAGCTATACATCCTATTTTGGCTCTGAATTTTTTACTGTGGCCTTGTAATAACCCAGAGACTTGACCGAATTTCATTTGAAATAAAGCTCATTTGAGCCCTGCACAAATAAGGTCTAAATGGCCATTACTAGAGCTTCTATGGTTTTCCAGGGATTTTCATGGATCAAACCATTACTTTCTGGAAACTATAGTTTGACATGGTTCTAATGGAGTTGGTTTCATGTGATTTGAAGAATCCTAGAGAAATTTATGCCCTAATCATGATTTGAGAAAATTCTGAAAATGTTTCTGTACATTTTTCTATTTTCACAGGGCAGTTCACTTAATCACACCATTAGGGGGACTAAATTAACTTAGATGGATCTGAAATTTTTCATGTGACTCAAGGATTTTCAAATGAACCTCCTGGCCAAATTTCAGAATTTTCCATAAACGAAATCTCTAGATAAAATTCCCAAAATTTTAAAATTTGGAGATTTAATTCTGGAAAAGGAATGGATTTCATGGAATGAAACTTATTTTGCTGGAAAGTACTCGGAGAGCAGAATCAAACAAAATTTGATTCACTAATTTTGGGTGCTTCTATACAAAGTTATGAATTTCTAAAGCTTGGGCTGATTCCTGATTTATTTTCCTAAAGAAAATCCTTTCCCGCGCCTAAACAGGGACTGACAGTAGGCCCCGTGTGTTTAATTTAAACTAACCCGCGCACACGCTTAGCTCTGTGACTGACGCATGGGACCGGGGCTTTCGTCTTCCTCGCGACGCCGCTGCCCCGAGCCGTTGGAGCTCCGGCGAGGTCGGCGTTCCTGGCGACCTAGCTTGCCGGCAACGGTGAAACTCGCTGCCCCCACCTAACTTCGGATGCTGAACACGATGGATACTTCGCTGCCACCGGCTAACCGCCGTAGCTCGCCGGTGACGAGCGCTATGCCACTGCACCTCATCGGCACCATGTTCCCGTCGCTCCGGCCACACTCTTTGCGCCGTCATCGTGTCACCACATTCAGGGCAGCCTCGGGAAGCTTGGCATGACCTCGGTTTTGACCCAAACAGCCACAAACTGGACCTCACCGGCGACCCCCTCTTCCGCCAAACTATTCCTCGGTGAAACTATGGTTCCGGTAGGTCTTTCTCGCTGGTTTTTGGTCGAGGAGAAGCGCATGGACCTCTAGGACGTGTGTGGTGTGCAGCTCAAATGGCAGTTGCCTCTGTGCAACGAATTTCACCATCGACCAATTTCTAACCCTAACACACACCATGGAAAGAAACTATAAAAAATTCTCACTCTACACCGCATGAAACGGAGCACGGCTTTCTCCTACAGCTTCAGCACAAGCAAGCACACCTTTTCTTCTCTGGTGGCGGTGAGTGAATCAGCCGGGATTGTCCAGTTGCCGGTGATCAGAGGGAGGCGGAAGAAAGCTTGCAAGCGGAAGAAAAGATTGGCTTGGGTGTAGCTGTTTTCCACGTGAGAGTGAAGAGAACGGTCGAAGCAGCTCGGTGTGCTGGACTTTGAGCCAAAATTTTCACCGTGAGGTGGATTTCCCCGAGCGAGCTGGCTGCATACGATCGATCGACGGTCGCCCGCAAGAGCTATGCTCTGTTTGAGTCGGTTCAGTGCACTTTAAGTCACTGACCAGTGGGTCCCACCTCCACTACTTCTTTTCAATTGTGTTCACTAATATTTCCCCCATCTACTCACAATTAAATGGTAGTCTTTACTCCCAAGTCATGAGTTGAATTTGAATTCCTTAAATATGAACTGGGTTAGCTAAATTTGGTTCACACCCGAAGTTGAATTTCAAATTCAGTTTTGAATTAGTTCAAATATAACTACCGACAAGATGAACTCCAATGAGGATGAAAATTGGTGGAGTAACTCAGAAAAATGTGCTGAGTATGAATATGGATCCACATTTTGAATTCAGATGATGGAAGTAGCTTAAATTTGAATTTGCACTCAAATTGGCCCTTTTTACAATTGGATCCAAAATTGCCTCAAAAGGTTTTGAATTGTCATGAAACTTCGCATGAATACTCCTAAGAATGTTTAGGGTATAATGGTGAGCTCAGCCTCTCATGTTTATATAGGCGAGATCCTACTTTTGAATTTGTGACTGCTTCCTTCTAATACACCTATTGATGATAGTTACTTGCTATTCACATGTGTTCATGAGCTATCCACAAAATGAGCTGGATTGTGGTGATGTGATGAACAAATTAGCAAGTAAAATCTTAGGCTTTTACATCCCTCCCACCTTAAAAGAATCTCATCCAGAGATTACAAAAGAAGAGACGAAGATGTAAGAGGAATTACCCGTGATGAGACGCCAAGAAATCCGGGTAGTTTGAGCGAAGGAAATATTCACTCTCCCACGTTGCTTCCTCAGCGGTGTGGTTGCTCCACCAGATCTTGTAGAACCACAGCATTCGGTTACGCGTGGTCCGAGCCTTCTCATCAATAATTTCCACCGGATATTCAGTGTATATTAAATCTGGTTGCAACTCACCAATGTCGTCAGTGAGAACAGCGGCTGTATACTTCAGACATTTCCGTAGTTGTGAGACATGGAAAACGTCATGGACCCCAGCGAGAGATGCCGGTAGTTCCAGCCTATACGCCACAGGTCCGCACTTCTTGATGACAGCATAGGGTCCAATAAATTGGGGAGCGAGTTTCCCCTCAATGCGTTCTTCGACGTCGAAGTGCAGCGGCCTACGCCTCTTATAAGTGTAACTCTTCTGTTTGGATTGAGCGGCTTTCAAGTTTGCTTGAATCACCTGAACTCGCTCTTCGGCGTTGTTCACTAGATCAATCCCGAACGTGACCCTTTCACCGGATTCGCACCAATTCAATGGGGTATGGCATTTGCAACCATAGAGAGCCTCATATGGTGCCATCTTGATACTCGCTTGATAGCCATTGTTATACGAGAATTCCGCCAACGGTAGATGATCATCCCAATTGTTACCGTTGTGGATGGCGAACGCTCTCAGCATGTCTTCTAAAACTTGATTCACCCTCTCAGTTTGTCCATCGGTCTGAGGGTGATATGCGGAGCTTATAATCAGTTTGGTACCCAAAGAAGCTTGCAACTGCTCCCAGAAATGAGCCATGAACAGTGCACCTCGATCTGAAATTATGGTCTTGGGTACCCCGTGCAAGCACAAGATTTTTGCAATGTACAACTTCGCATACTTGCTAGCATGGTAATTTATATGCACTGGGATAAAGTGCGCCGACTTGGTTAATGTGAGGGGCGCCCACCCCGCTAACGACGGGGTCGGCACCGCTCGCCCGGAAATCGCACTGGGTGGTGCCGTGCGCTGCGGCACCCAACAGCATGCACGAAAAGATGGTAGAACATAATGAAACCCTTTTATTTCTCATGATAAGATCTTTTACAACATAATGTATTACACGCAGTGGAATTTAAAAAAAAACTGGACAATCTACTCACTCTCGACCCTAACTACGCCGAAGAGAAGTCATTCAGCCCGTGAACGGTTCCTACTAGCTTCACCAAAGAAAGGCAGCGGCTAGATTTCCAATGAGTTGAATGAACCGTGAGGTTCGTTGTCTCACCGAACAACCCTCTTCATAGCAGGCATCCTGCTACCTGCAAAAACAACTCAGAAGCAACCGTGAGCACTAAGGATCAGCAAGTCTTAACCGTCAATCCTAAACATGTAACTCTACATGCAGGGGTAGTAAGACAGTAGGAACATGAATTTGCAAAATGAAGTTTGACTAAACTTGATCCTTATATTCAGATTCTTATAGCCTTCATTTTAGTGTTCCTCACGCCTCACAACACCGGAAGTCCACAATCAAACAAGAAACGCTTATCCCGATGTTGCTAGCCTAAGGTAGAAATGAACTTTAGTTGGCACTATATCTGATTCAGCCAAGGTTCCAATACAATGATTAATCCATGAAGAACAAGTTAAGAGACTTAGATCCTCTTCTTACTACGTCACGGTGCAGTGGGCAAGTATGCTCAATCCGGAATACACGACACATGCACCCGCCTCGAAATACACTCTCAAGAGCTCTTTCTTACATTGTATGGAGAAACCTTTCACACGACACTCCGACATAGAAAAACGTTTCGCGCCGAGCAGGATGGTCCTCTTCCTCGGACACGTCAAAGTTGCCCGCTAAAGGATTTTCACCTCCCGCCTTCTCAACGCCATTCCCACGTGAAGAATGAGTTTCTATATAACAGTCCATCAAGTTACATCGGTTCCATGGGTCCCATACCCCACTATATATCCGGTACAGCTCAATCTTGTCCAGCAGGGCCACATACGCGTGGTCCTTAACCGATACGGACGGGGCTACAACCTACCTCCACATTTGCCTTACCATCCTGGTCCAGGCCCAATGTGGTCTCAAGCATTGTCACACCCATCACAGGTCGAGACCAACCATCCTACAGGAACTTCCCGTCCCCATCTCATTTTCATGAGGGTGCTCTTATCATCAACCTCTCGCGAGTAACTCCATTACTCGACCTTTCTCGCGAGTAGCTTTTTACTACTCGACTTCTACCGAGCTAGCTACAACATTAGCCTAGCTTCTATGACGAGGCAATGCCTACACTAAACCTTCTACTCAGGGATGTAATAGCCATGCAAGTTGGTTTCAATCATCCTAATGCACAATATCAAGTCTTATAAACATAAGGTGAAGTAAAGCTAAATTTAAAACAGTAATTATATGCAAACCGGGGCTTGCCTTGCTCAACAGTTTTGTTAGAAGCTAGGAGTTATTCTTCCTCTGGAGAATCTGCAAACTTGTAACGAGATGGAGATCCTCGTTGCGTAGTTCAGTCCTCGTCGAACGTCGACGTGACGTGAGCTATTAAGATGATTATGCATGTGTATTCAAAAGCAATTTAGAAAATGATTCAAAGCTGTTGTACAAGTTAACTCACACATAAGAGGGATAAACAACAGCAAGGTTTCTGTTGTTGGATCTAAACCTTAGAGAAGAAAATGCTAAGTGAAATGGAGGTACTATTAATCACCATTAGAATAAGTCCAATATATGAACACATAAAACTAAAAGATGGTAGCTCAAGTTCCAGAGGTCCAGTGAAGCTGAAAATTTAACCATAGCTTTAAGGATTGGTATGTAGGCAGTGCGCACAACTTGAGCAAATGAAATGGCTCAACGTGATCACAGTAATTCCTTATGTGATTTTCACTAATTGGCCTTTACCTCCTAGGTCTTAAGCTTTCCTATGCTGAAAAGTAGACTTTTGTGAAGTACAAAATGTCCTGAGTCTATAGGAATTGGGTTTACCATTTTTGGAGATTCTTACATGGAGCTATGGATTTTACAAGTTGGGAGAAAATCTCTGAAAAAGGTCTCTGTTATTTTTCCTGTTTTTCAGAGATATAGAGGATTGAAGCAACATTTGGCCAAGCAAATGTAGTCCAATGCCTCTGAAATTTTTACTGTAGTCCAAGTATTTTTTGGAAGAATGTACTTCCCAAATTTTGGAATTTTCCAATAAACAGAACTCATGTAACAATTCTTACAAGATTTTAGTTAAATGAATTAATAAGCAAAATCCAGGGATTTTCATAACCATTGGGCTGCACCCTTTGATAGTACTCTCTGAGAGATATCCAAAAAATTTATTTGACAATTTTTGGACGCTCCTACACAAAGTTATGGCTCTTCAAAGTTTAAACTAAAATAGGAAAATCCTGAAAATGTTTAAACCCTGCCATGGGCCCCACACATCAGCACTCTCTTCAACCTCACGCCAAACAGAGCACCCGGCGGTGCCAAACGAGCACGGAACATTGGAGGAAAGGTGCTAGGCGGCTAGAGCACGCGTTGGTGAAGCTTTTTCATTTGGAGAGCTTGAGCAACCGAGGCTCGGGTGCCTGTTTGTGATCGGGATACCAAGAGCGGCTGTGTTCTACGGTGTTTTTCGTGGGAGCATAACAGCGAGGGCGCGAGCGTGAGGAGGAAGCGAAATAGCTTCGGTGCACGCTCTGTGGGAAGATTGGACCGAGCGACTGTAAAAGCCCAAGAAAGTGACATGTAAAAAAATGTTCATCACCTCACAACACCACAGCTCATGTGGTGGATATCTTATGAACACTTGTGAAGAGCAAGTAAACACCCTAAAAAGGGTGATTAGAGGGGAAAGCCCTAACTTCAAAAAGTAAGAGTCATACACATAAACATGAAAGGTTGAGCTCACCCCTAGACCTTAAATAGTCTTGGAAAGGCTCAGGCCAAATTTCATACAAATGCAATACTTTTTGAGGCACTTTTGAAGACATTTGTAAAAAGGGCCAATTTGAATGCAAATTCAAATTGCAGCGACTTTCATTACTTGAATCCAAAAGTTGACTTTATATTCAAACTCAGCACATTTTTCTGAGTTAGTCCACCAATTTTCATCCTCATTGGAGTTCATCTTGTAGGGAGCTAAATTTGCATTATTTCGAACTGAATTTGAATTTTAAGTTCAAATGGGTAGCAAATTTAGCCAAACTAATCTCAAATTGCAGAAATCAAATTCAAACCATGACTTGGTGGCTAAGTCTCTCATTCAATTGTGAGTAGCTGAGATCTTTTCAGTGAAAACAGAAATGAAAAACAGAAAAGAATTAGAGGGGAGGGACCCACTTGTCAGTAGCCTTCACACAGAAGTCTTCTCGGCTTAATCTTTCACTCGACCGAAGCTGCGCGCGCGCCAGCTCTCCAGCGCCGGTGCCCGACCGCCTTTGCTGTCGCCACCTCCTGCTCGAGGGAAACGCCGAAAGCAACACCCGATTAACACGCCAGTCCACGTGAAACCTCCCTCATCCTCTCCATTTTGCCACGCACACAACCGAAGCAAAACACCTCACCTGCCGCTCTTCTCGGGTCCTCGGTGCACCACCGATCTAGGCGTCCTTGTGACCGACGATCAACAGCAACTAGAAGCGCCAGGGGCTGCTCGAACTCATAGTGAAAACCCTACCCCTTTTTGTGCCCTGTTGGGAGAGAATTTCCACGTCTATTCCTCGGTGTTCAAAGAACCGAGCTAGCCAAGAATCCAAAATTCTTGGTGATCGGTCCACCACTGCATAAACCAAGCTAAACACATGTTCTACACGTCCCCACAGACACCTAGGATCAAAGACCATCAGAAACCATCGAGTTTTGGCGCTGCTATTCGAGTTTTTCGAGCATTCGCCGTTTTAGCCCTAGGTCGACGGTGAAGTCCTAGCTCCGGCCGTTTCCATGCCAAACCGAGTTCATTTTCATGCTCAGCATGCCACAGCGGAGCTGTAGGAGCAAACCGTTCCAAAAATAGGGGTCTGAGTACCTCGGGCGACACCGCCGGATTGGGGATGGCCGCTGTCACCGTCGCGAGCGTGGTTCCGGCCATCGCCGAGCTTCGGTGAGTGCACCAACGTGTTCCCCGAGCAAATTTGGGCACAGGCGGTGAAATCCATCAAAGGTCATGCGGTGAAATGGCCGGTGGCGAGCTCTCTGGCGAAGCGCTGCCGCAGGGGTTGCGGGCTGTCGCGAGGTAGACGAAGGGGGCCGTGTCCACCGGTCAGTCCCTGTTTCCAGCGGGGATCCACTTTGTGGCCAGGATCTGGTGCGGCAGCGCGGGTAAAACCCTGTGGGCTGCGGTGTGGCGGCGATCTCAGTGGGCCGGTTTAAAGAGTGGGGCCCACAACCCGAGTTTAAACATTTCTGGGATTTTCAGTTTTGGTTCAAACTTCAACTAGCTATAACTTTTGCTAGGAAGCTCCAAATGTAGTGAACTAAATTTTGCTGAATTCAGCTTTTTGAGTACTTTCCAGAAAAACAGATTTCAGCTCATGAAACGTAATAGTTTTCCAGAATTAATTCCCTAAACTTTAAACAGTTGGGAATTTTATCTGGAGAATTACTTTATGAAAAAAATCTGAAATTTGGCTGGGCGGTTCATTTGAAAATCCTTGAGTCACAGTAAGAATTTCACACCCATCCAAGCTGATTTATTCCCCCTAATGGTGTGACTAAGTGAACTGCCCTGAGAAAATAGAAAAATGTACAGAAACATTTTTCAGATTTTCTCAAATCTTGTCTAGGGCATAACCCCTTCTAGGATTCTTCAAATGACATGAAACAAATTCCATTAGAACCATTGCAAACTCTAGTTTCCAGAAAGTAATTGTTGGAGCCATGAAAATCGCTGGAATTCCTTAGAGGCTCTACTAATGACCAAATAGGTTTTTATTTGTACAGAGCTCAAGTGAACTTTGTTTCAAATAAAACTTGGTCAAGTCTCTGGTTAATACCCTACCAAGCCACCATACAAATTTCAGAGCCAAAGGGAAGGGCTAGCTAGAGTTATGGTCTTTACATATTCAATTTAACACATTGCATGTAAATTGACATATAGCATATTGCTTACGTGTAGTCGCTGAAGGCGAGGAAACTCCGGAAGTGCTCGACTTTCTTCTTCCACACGAATCCCTAACCACTGACCAGCAGCAACAAGGCAAGCCCCGGCTTGCATTAACCAATTTTACAAAGTTTTGCTTTATGTATACTTAATATGAGGTACGTATGTGTGTTAGGTGTAGGATGGATGAAACCCAAGTGCATAACCATAATTTTCCTACAAGAGTGAGGGTAGTGTCTAAGACCTCGAGTAGACAGGCTATGCTTAATGATTCATAGAACTTCGGTACAAGTCGAGTAGTTGGAATGTACTCGCGAGTTTAGGCTTTGGGACACACGGGATTGGTTCGACTGATGTGAGATCACTTTAGTAAGAAAATGAGACTAGGCAGGGGATAGGGCGCAGCAAGAGGAAGTCTTGTGTGCGCAGCCCTGTCCGTGTTGATTGAGGACTGATCTATGTGCGGCCCACGCTGATCAAGTTTGAACGTACCGAAGGCATATCGGATATATGGGCCCCGGTAAACCGATGTATCCTATACCTCCGGGCGTCGAGGCACAACGCACCGATTTATAGGTGTAGGCTGAGGGCAGCAAGGTGGAAATCTGCTAACGGGCATAGAGAGATGCTCCGTGTAGGGAACCTCCTGCTCGTTTCGGTGCGACCAGTTCGACGTTTGGGATGTTTGGTGAAAGGTTGTCCCGTACGACATCCGTGGAGTGTGCTGTGCAGCTCCGAGTATGGGCGTACTAGATGTGCCGTTCGGGTATCCCTGCAGTTGTATTTCCAGTCGATTCGCCGTCCCTCGCTGTGATGAGTACCACTTGGTCACTGAGTCGTGACGTAGGTTAATATATGAAATGTGATGATTCATTATTGCTGTTATGATAAAAATTGTATTGCTACATGTGTGCCACCAAATATTGCTCATTAAATTTCAGATTCCAGGAACTGTTAACTTGTGGCTAAAAGATGAAATAAGGATGAACTTGTAGGCGTGTCCATTGTTGCAAATTACCTTCCCATTGTCATTGTGAACTGCATGTAGAGTTTCATGCATAGGTGAGTCGGTTAAGTCTTGTTGAGCCATCGTGCTCACGGTTGCTGCTATAAGTGTTTTTCAGGTGAGGCGTATCGCACGTACTCGGGGTACGAGTCCACTGGCGAGGGCTACCCTCCGTCAGGGACCACGGCTGAGTGGGAGCCGTACACGCCGCGCTGAGCTGAGGAGTGCAGCTAGTGTGGGTTGCCCATAGGGCTGGGCAACCGACTTTTGCTAGGTTGATGGTGTGAGTTGTATAAACATAGCTTCCGCTTTTGTAATCCAAATACTAGTTTGTAATTGAAGTCTTGTACTTGTTTCTACATATTCAGTTGGTTTTCTATGTAATACAATATCATTCTTATGATGTGTGCTGTCTGGTGTCGCATCGTGCGGCACCACCCTCTGTGATCTTGGATGAGCGGATTCCGGTCCGCCATAGGCTGGTATCAGAGCCGTATTGGGGATAGCACACTAATTAAGGACTGTATTACGGGAAAACGTAGGTTTACGGTGAGAATTTGCTAGTTTGCCCAAGTAAGGACTATATTAGCATAGTTACTTAAAGTGGCAAGACTAACATATGTGTTATAATTCTGAATTTTAATTATGTAACGACGCACCTACGCTCAGGTAAGAATGGTAAGGAACACCACCGAAAGCGGTTCAATTTTGGTTAGCTCCCCTAACGAGGAACATGGTTCAGGGATAGGTCTCGCAGCTTGTTGTGAGACGTTAATATGAAACTTCTGGACTCTTCATGTTCCTGAGTTCATATGAAACGCTGATCCCTTGTGTGCATTAGGCAAGCAAGTGGAGACCCCATCGTATGGTCAGTGTGATATCCTGACTCCCGGCTTAATAGGATTGATAGAGTACTCATACCACCAAGGTATACCTTCTTTTCCGGAAGCCCACCTGCAAAGGACTCCGGGGTTAAGCGTGCTTGGCCCGGAGGAATTTGGGGATGGGTGACCGAACGGGATGTTTTCCCGGGTGCGCACGAGTGAGGACAAAGTGCGCAGAAAAGACGAGTGGTAGTATGTGGGGCCAGTCTATGATCCTAGAGAGCCATCACAAATAGTATCAGAGCCGACCCTCGCAGTTTCACTGGTGCATACGGGTCAGTGAGAAGGATACGGTACCGTACGGGTTAGGGACGTGGGTACGTACGCATGACGCGTGGGTCCTCAGTGCAGGACACGTTATGGTACGTATGATGCTAACCGGACGTACGGTATGCGTATGCCAGTACTGAATGTACGGACGTGGCTAAGAGGGGACGTTCCTGTCTTGGCGTTGACCGACGAGGACGTCGATCTTCTAAGGGGGTGGATTGTGTGATATCCTGACTCCCGGCTTAAGAGGATTGATAGAGTACTCATACCACCATGGTATACCTTCTTTTCTGGAAGCCCACCTGCAAAGGACTCCGGGGTTAAGCGTGCTTGGCCTAGAGGAATTTGGGGATGGGTGACCGACCGGGAAGTTTTTCCGGGTGCACACGAGTGAGGATAAAGTGCGCAGAAAAGACGAGTGGTGGTATGTGGGGCTAGTCTATGATCCTACATTGCCATCACAGTCAGTAACGTGATAGTGTGTTCGTCTGGAAATAGCCCAGGAGGACATACGCAGCGCTTACCATCGGCGTGCCCTGCAGGCCAGTAGGTGGTATCTATTGGGTTGATAAAATTCCCAACCGTGACGAACCGTTCGCGCTCTACTCGGGTTCCCCATCGTGTGGTGTAAAAACATGATCACGTACCTTGAGACGTGGCTTAACTCAAGGACGACCGTATGACAATGATACGGGCGTTTGTATTTACTTTCAAATATATACCTGCCTGAAATGAAAATAACCTTTGAGTGCATCATTATTGGGTGTTTTTCTGCATGTACTAACCACGTTTGTAAACCGTGTAGTACCCGTGTTTGAGAGACCGTTTAGTGCCCCAATTGAGATGTATATGCCGGTATAATCCGGTTAGGATTTTCTTTTTGTGAGGAACGTAGTACCGTCATATAATAGGCAATTGCACTAAAGATAATGGTAATAAGGAACTGAAATAACCAAGTTTCAATATGTAGGACCCTGGTTGGGTAGAAAAATTCAATAGTTGATCAGTTTAGCTCAAAGGGATCGAAAAACAGAGTGCTCTGTTTTGGCAGCAAGCCTGCTGAACTTTAACAGAGCATACCTCACAGATTATTTAGCCAATGGAGGTGTGGGATATAGTTCTGGAAAGGTGTTTAAGTACTCTACAACTTTGTTGTAGACTTCCAGATCAGAATCACACATAAAGATGGTTTGAATCCCAGAGGAATGTAAACTGTCCAGAACCAGGACAGATTCAAAACACTCTCTGGACTGTTCTGTTTTTCAAGCATAACTTTCTGTAGAAAACTAAAATTTTCATATGATACATTTTTGGAAAGGGTAGGATATGTATTACATCTTTGTAATTCAAAGTTTCTGCAATTTCAGCATAGAACTCAGTGGAAATTAGAGTTGAAAACAGCAACTTTCAAAAGGTGATGCTGTTAAAATTCTTCCAGAAATTCTGTTGACTTTGAATTATCATAACTTATTAACCAGGGCTAATCTGAGGGCAACTAAATACCCGTTGGAAAGATAATGAAGTTAACTTTAACTTTGGTATTCAGCTTGAGTCATGAAAATGCCCAGCACCAGATCAAAATCTGTAATATGTAGAAACTGGTCATTCTGGCAGAGGGATGACAGTTGAACTCATTTGAGAGATAGTTGTACCCTAGGGGGTTCAAGTACTTCCAATGTGGTAGAACATACTCATGAGTGGTTATCTTCGACTAGTGAAAGATTTGAGTATATTTCCTACTAAAGTTTCTTTTGCTAGAGACCATGTTTGTGTCGTATTGAAGATAAAAGGGTAGTATACGTGATGACAAAGCGATATTAACATCTCGTAGTGACCAAACCTAGTTTGAGATGAACTTCCAAAGATGAAGTCCGTCAATTTGGATTTAACTAGCTTATATTTGGTCTGGTAATGGTGTAGCTCGTGTAAAGTTATTACATTATCTATATACGAGATGTATCGCATGTTTTACTGTCATTATGTTTTACGCCTATTTCATTGTACTGCATGAAGTCTGTTGCGGGACTGATTTTTATTGTCGTATGGCTGCAGATGGTTCGCACTCGGGCCACGCATGAGGTCTGTGTCTCTAGCCAGCAGGGGGGTGACGACTCCCAGCCACCTGCCTACGACAGCACCCCGCAGCAACAACCACCACCGCCGCCTCCTTACACTAGCGGATGTGATCGTGGCCCTGGTGGGTAATCGTGAGGAGCAGACCACCCTGCTCTGCACGATCGTGCAAAATACGTCCCAGGTGGGGGGCATCAAGAGAGGGGGCCTTGTGAGCCCCATGTTGTGACGTACTCGGACTTCATGAGTACGCACCCTCCAGTGTTCACTGAAGCAGTAGAACCCCTAGAGGCCGACAACTGGCTGTGGACAATTGAGTCCAAGTTCGGGCTGCTTCAATGTACGGAGCGGCAGAAGACTCTATTCACGGCACAGCAGCTTCACGGTGCCGCTGGTGCGTGGTGGGTGAACTACGTTGCCTCACTGCCGGCTGGCCATGCCGTGGAGTGGGAAGAATTCCGGGAGGCGTTCCGCGCCTACCATATCCCTCCTGGGATAATGAAGCGGAAGTTCCAAGAGTTCTTGGAGCTGAAGCAGGGCGGGAGGAGTGCCCACGACTACTCCCGTGCCTTCACCATCTGGTGCAGTATGCATCGGATTATGTCACCCCTGAGGAGAAGAAGCGAGAGCACTTCTATCGGGGATTAAATCCCGAGATAAAGACGCATCTCGTCCACTGCAATCACGGCACGTTCAACGAGCTCGTCAATGCCGCGATCATGCAAGAAGACTCTCAGCGTGAATTGGCGGCTGTGCAGCAAAAGTGCAGCACTCCACCCAGCAGTGGGGGTGGAGCTCCTCAGAAATTCCGCATGGTGTATCGGACACCATCCGGTCAGCAGTGGCATCCACCGGCGCGACCTCAGCAATTCAAGGGTCGTTCTTTCCAGCCACCTCCGTTCCGACCGCCGACGCCACCACCGCGACCGCAACAGCAGCAGCAGATGGTACCCCGGGCGTTTCCACCGCCACAACGTGCTCTGGGTTTCCGTCCGCCGATCAGCGGAGGACCGCCTCGCTACACTTGCTTTATGTGTGGCCAGGCGGGCCATTTCTCGAAGGACTATCCCCAGGGGCAGCAGAGCAGCGGGCAAGCCCAGTATCAGGGTGGTGCTTGAGGCCGACCTCCGGTCAAGAAGGTTGGTCAGCGAACTGGGGGCGTTCGCAACCTCGACAATGAGGATGCCTCGGAGGGAGAAAACGTGCTGGCGGGTACGTTCACTCTCATCGATCAAGCAAACATCATTTTATTTGATTCGGGTGCAACCCACAGTTTCATAAATGCATCATATGTCGTTAAGCATCAACTGGAAGCCTTTCCAACCGAGTGCTCTTATATGATCTGCTCACTGGGAGGAAAGATTTCAGCAACTACGATGATTCCGAAAGCACCACTGTGCTTAGATGGGAAGATATATCCCACCACTATGATTATTCTTGAGGGGCAGAAGATTGATGCAATCTTAGGGATGTCATGGCTAAGTTACCATGGCGCTGTCCTAGAAACCTTGACGGTTCACCTCAACTCTCCATTACACCGTCCGCAGTCCCTACTACTAGACCATCAAGTCCGGGAAGTTTCAGCCGCCTATACTACTGAAGCTTCCAAGCTAGAGGACATTCCTGTAGTCCGAGAGTATCCTGACGTGTTCCCGGATGATCTCACGGGCATGCCACTTGAGTGGGATGTAGAGTTCAAGATTGAGCTTGCACCCGGGACTACTCCTATCTCACGGAGAGCATACAAAATGGCTCCGAACGAGCTGGCTGAATTGAAAGAACAACTCAATGATCTGTTGTGCAAAGGTTTTATTAGACTGAGTTCCTCGCCTTGGGGATGCTCGGCACTGTTCGTAAAGAAGAAGGATGAAACCTTGAGGCTGTGTGTGGATTACAGGCCGCTCAACACCGTCACCATCAAGAACAAATACCCACTGCCCCGCATTGACATCCTGTTTTATCAGCTTGTGGGTGCAAGTGTGTTCTCCAAGATGGACCTTCGCTCCGGGTATCATCAAATAAAAATCCGGGCAGAGGATATTACGAAGACGGCATTCTCGACGAGATATGGACTATATGAATATCTCGTCATGTCTGTTGGTCTCACCAATGCTCCGGCACATTTCATGTATCTCATGAACTCGGTGTTCATGCCGGAGCTGGACAAGTTCGTTGTTGTGTTCATTGATGATATCCTGGTTTACTCAAAGACAGAAGCAGAACACGCCGAACACTTGAGAATCGTTCTTCAACGATTGCGGGACCACGAGCTCTATGCCAAGTTCAGAAAATGTGATTTCTGGATCAGCCAAGTGCCATTTTTGGGACATATCATCTCAGAGGAAGGCATTGCGGTTGATCCAAGCAAAATTGAACGAGTGCTGAAATGGAAGGCTCCCACTTCCGTCCATGAAGTCAGAAGCTTCCTCGGTTTAGCAGGATATTACCGGAGATTCATTCCAAGCTTCTCCAAGCTTGCTAAGCCGATGATAGAATTATTGAAGAAGGGAACAAAATATGTTTGGAACGCAGCATGTGAAGGGGTGTTCCAAGCATTGGTGAATCATCTCACAACAGCCCCGGTCTTAGCTCAACCGGATACAACCAAGCCCTTCGACGTGTATTGTGATGCATCTGGCATCGGGCTCGGCTGCGTGTTGATGCAGGAAGGACTTGTGGTCGCATATGGATCCCGCCAACTTAGAAACCATGAGCAGCACTATCCAACTCATGATCTTGAGCTCGCTGCTGTGGTTTTGGCGCTGAAAATGTGGAGGCACTATCTCATGGGGAATTTGGTGCATCTCTACACCGCCTACAAGAGCTTGAAGTATATTTTCACCCAGAAGGAGATGAACATTAGGCAAAGGAGGTGGTTAGAACTAATCAAAGATTATGAGATTGAGATTCATTACCACCCCGGCAAGGCGGATGTGGTTACCGATGCACTGAGTCAGAAATCGCATGTCCATAACCTCACCATTACACCGGTGGAGGAGGAAGAGCTGAGTTTATACTTTGTTCCTTATGGATCACTCTACAACCTTGCTCTCATCCCTACCGTTAGGGAGGATATCATTGCAGCTCAAAGAGTTGACAAGGGCATGGCACATCTCCAGAGACGGATAGACAACGGGGAAATCAAATGTTTTTGGAAAGATGATGAGGGGACACTGTGGTTCAATGACTGCATAGTCGTACCCCGGAACATGGAGCTGAGAAAGAAGATTCTTGATGAAGATCACTTTTCTAAATTCTCCATTCATCCGGGCAGCAACAAGATGTACCAATATTTGAAAAGAAAATTTTGGTGGACATGGATGAAGCAGGAAGTGGCTAAATACGTATCCGAGTGTGATACGTGTAGACGGGTGAAAGCGGATCACATGAGGAAATCAGGGCTGTTGTAACCCCTGAAAATTCCAGCATCGAAGTGGGAATATGTGAGCATGGATTTCTTTGTGGGATTACCCCTGACTTCCAACAAGCACGATTCCATTTGGGTAATCGTTGACCGACTAACCAAGTCGGCTCACTTCATTCCCGTGCATACACATTTCCATGCCAGCAGATATGCGGAGTTGCACATTGCAAGGATTCTATGCCTACATGGGGTACCCGAGACTATAATCTCAGATCGAGGCGCACTATTTGTGTCTCGTTTCTGGGAGCAGTTGCACGCTTCATTGGGTACTAAGCTGATTAGAAGCTCCGCCTATCACCCTCAGACAGATGGACAGACTGAGAGGGTGAACCAAGTACTAGAAGACATGTTGAGAGCGTGTGCCATCCACCACAGTAGAAACTGGGATGATCATCTACCATTGGAAGAATTCTCGTACAACAACGGTTATCAGGCGAGTATCAAGATGGCACCATATGAGGCTCTCTACGGTCGAAAATGCCGCACACCATTGAACTGGTGCGAGTCCGGTGAAAGGGTCACATTCGGGGTTGATGTGGTGAACGATGCCGAAGAGCGCGTTCGGATGATTCAATCCAACTTGAAGGCCGCTCAATCCCGACAGAAAAGTTACGCTGATAAGAGGCATAGGCTGCTACATTTCGATGTCGGGGAGCACATGTACCTCCGTGTATCTTCGATGAAAGGCATGCACAGATTCGGCGTGAAGGGGAAGCTCGATCCCAGATTTATTGGACCCTATGCTATCACCGAGAAGTGTGGACCAGTGGCGTATAGACGGGAGATACCGGCATCTCTCGCTGGTATTCACGACGTTTTCCATGTTTCACAACTACGGAAATGTCTGAAGTATACGGCTGTTGTTCCTACCGAAGGCATCGGCGAGCTGCAACTGGATTTGACGTATGATGAATATCCGGTGGCAATTATTGATGAGAAGGCACGGACCACACATAGCCGAACGTTGTGGTTCTACAAGATATTGTGGAGTAACCACACCGCCGAAGAAGCGACGTGGGAGAGCGAGGAATTCATTTGCTCAAACTACCTGGATTTCATGGCGTCTCATCATGGGTAATCTCCTATTACATCGCCGTCTCTTCTTTTATAATCTCGGGACAAGATTCTCTTAAGGGGGGGAGGGATGTAAAAGCCCAAGAAAGTGACTTGCAAAAAAATGTTCATCACCTCACAACACCACAGCTCATGTGGTTGATATCTCATGAACACTTGTGAAGAGCAAGTAAACACCATAAAAAGGGTGATTAGTGAGGAAAGCCCTAACTTCAAAAAGTAGGAGTCATACACATAAAAATGAAAGGTTGAGCTCATCCTTAGACCTTAAATAGTCTTGGAAAGGCTCAGGCCAAATTTCATGCAAATCCAATACTTTTTGAGGCACTATTGGAGACATTTGTAAAAAGGGACAATTTGAATGCAAATTCAAATTGCAGCCACTTTCATCACTTGAATCCAAAAGTTTACTTCATATTCAAACTCAGCACATTTTTCTGAGTTAGTCCACCAATTTTCATCCTCATTGCAGTTCATCTTGTTGGGAACTAAATTTGCATTATTTCAAACTGAATTTGAATTTCAAATTCAAATGGGCAGCAAATTTAGCCAAACTAATCTCAAATTGAGTATATCAAATTCAAACAATGACTTGGTGGCTAAGTCTCTCATTCAATTGTGAGTAGCTGAGATCTTTTCAGTGAAAACAGAAATGAAAAACATAAAAGTATTAGAGGGGAGGGACCCACTTGTCAGTAGCCTTCACACAGAAGTCTTCTCGGCTTGATCTTTCACTCGACCGAAGCTGCACACGCGCCAGCTCTCCAGCGCCGGCACCTGACCGCCTTTGCTGTCGCCACCTGCTGCTCGAGGGAAACGCCGAGTGCAACACCTGAGTAACACGCCAGTCCACGTGAATCCTCCCTCATCCTCTCCATTCTGCCCCGCACACAACCGAAGCAAAACACCTCGCCGGCCGCTCTTCTCGGGTCCTCATTGATCCACCAATCTAAGCGTCCTTGTGACCGACGATCAACAGCAATAGACGTGTCAGGGGCTGCTCGAACTCACGGTGAAAACCCTACCCCTTTTCGTGCCCTGTCAGAAGAGAATTTCCACGTTTATTCCTCGGTGTTCAAAGAACCGAGCTAGCCAAGAATCCAAAATTCATGGTGATCAGTCCACCACCACATAAACCAAGCTAAACACATGTTCTACACGTCTCCACGGCCACCTAGGGTCAAAGACCATCAGAAACCATCGAGTTTTGGCGCTGCTATTCGAGTTTTTCGAGCATCCGCCGTTTTAGCCCTAGGTCGACGGTGAAGTCCTAGATCCGGCTGTTTCCATGCCAAAACGAGTTCATTTTCATGCTCAGCATGCCACAGCGGAGCTGTAGGGGAAAACCGTTCCAAAAATAGGGGCCTGAGTAGCTCGAGAGACACCGCCGGAGTGGGGATCACCGCTGTCACCGTCGCGAGCGTGTTCCGGCCATCGCCGAGCTTCGGTGAGTGCACAAATGTGTTCCCCGAGCAAAGTTGGGCGCAGGCGGTGAAATCCGTGAAAGTTTGTGCGGTGAAATGGCCGGCTGCAAGCTCTCCGGCGAAGCGCCGCCGCAGGTGTTGCGGGCTGTCAAGAGGTAGACGAAGGGGGTGCCGGGTCCACCGGTCAGTCCCTGTTTCCAGCGGGGATCTGCTTTGTGGCCGAGATATGGTGCAGCAGCATGGGTAAAACCCTGTGGGCTGCGGTGTGGCCGCGGTCTCAGTGGGCCGGTTTAAAGAGTGGGGCTCACAACCCGAGTTTAAACATTTCTGGGATTTTCAGTTTTGGTTCAAACTTCAACTAGCTATAACTTTTGCTAGGAAGCTCTAAATTTAGTGAACTAAATTTTTCTTAATTCATATTTTTAGTACTTTCCAGCAAATCAAATTTCAGCTCTTGAAACATAATAGTTTTCCAGAATCAATTCCCTAAATTTTAAACTGTTGGGAATTTTATCTGGAGAATTACTTTATAAAAAATTCTGAAATTCGGCTGGCATGTTCATTTGTTGAGTCACAGTAAAAATTTCAGATCCATCAAAGTTAATTTAGTCACCCTAATGGTGTGATTAAATGAACTGCCCTGAGAAAATAGAAAAATGTACAGAAACATTTTTCAGATTTTCTCAAATCTTGTCTAGGGCATAACCCCTTATAGGATTCTTCAAATGACATGAAACCAATTCCATTAGAACCATCTCAAACTCTAGTATCCAGAAAGTAATGGTTGGAGCCATAAAAATCCCTGGAATTCCTTAGAGGCTCTACTAGTGACAAAATAGGTTTTTATTTGTACAGAGCTCAAGTGAACTTTGTTTCAAATAAAACTTGGTCAAGTCTCTGGTTAAGACCCTACCAAGCACCATACAAATTTCAGAGCTAAATAGAAGGGCTAGCTAGAGTTATGGTCTTTACATATTCAATTTAACACATTGCATGTAAATTGACATATAGCATTGGCGGAATTCTAGTACAACAGCGGTTATCAGGCGAGTATCAAGATGGCACTATATGAGGCTCTCTACGGTCGAAAATGCTGCACCCCATTGAACTGGTGCGAGTCTAGTGAAAGGGTCACATTCGGGGTTGTTGTGGTGAACGACGCCGAAGAGCGCTTTCAGATGATTCAAGCCAACTTGAAGGCCGCTCAATCCCGACAGAAAAGTTACGCTGATAAGAGGCGTAGGCCGTTACATTTCGATGTCGGGGAGCACATGTACCTCCGTGTATCTCCGATGAAAGGCGTGCACCGATTCGGCGTGAAAGGGAAGCTCGCTCCCATATTTATTGGACCCTATGCTATCACCGAGAAGTGAGGACCAGTGGCGTATAGACTGGAGCTACCAGCATCTCTCTCTGGTATTCACGACGTTTTCTATGTTTCACAACTACGGAAATGTTTGAAGTATACGGCTGCTGTTCCTACCGAAGGCATCGGCGAGCTGCAACCGGATTTGACGTATGATGAATACCTGGTGGCAATTATTGATGAGAAGGCACAGACCACACGTAGCCGAAAGCTGTGGTTCTACAAGATACTGTGGAGTAACCACACCGCCGAAGAAGCGACGTGGGAGAGCGAGGAATTCACTTGCTCAAACTACCTGGATTTCATGGCATCTCATCACGGGTAATCTCCTCTTACATCGTCGTCTCTTCTTTTATAATCTCGGGACAAGATTCTCTTAAGGGGGGGAGGAATGTAAAAGTCCAAGAAAGTGACATGCAAAAAAATGTTCATCACCTCACAACACCAGAGCTCATGTGGTGGATATCTCATGAACACTTGTGAAGAGCAAGTAAACACAATAAAAAAGGTGATTAGAGGGGAAAGCCCTTACTTCAAAAAGTAGGAGTCATACACATAAACATGAAAGGTTGAGCTCATCCCTAGACCTTAAATAGTCTTGGAAAGGCTCAGGCCAAATTTCATGCAAATCCAATACTTTTTGAGGCACTTTTGGAGACATTTGTAAAAAGGGACAATTTGAATACAAATTCAAATTGCAGCCACTTTCATCACTTGAATCCAAAAGTTTACTTCATATTCAACCTCAGCACATTTTTCTGAGTTACTCCACCAATTTTCATCCTCATTGGAGTTCATCTTGTCGGGAGCTAAATTTGCATTATTTCAAACTGAATTTGAATTTCAAATTCAAATGGGCAGCAAATTTAGCCAAACTAATCTCAAATTGAGGAAATCAAATTCAAACAATAACTTGGTGGCTAAGGCTCCCACTAAATTGTGAGTAGCTGAGATCTTTTCAGTGAAAACAGAAATGAAAAACAGAAAAGAATTAGAGGGGAGGGACCCACTTGTCAGTAGCCTTCACACAAAAGTCACCTCGGCTTGATCTTTCACTCGACCGAAGCTGCAGGCGCGCCAGCTCTCCAGTGCCGGCGCCCGACCGCCTTTGCTGTCGCCACCTCCTGCTCGAGGGAAACGCCGAGTGCAACACCTGATTAACAAGCCAGTCCACGTGAATCCTCCCTCATCCTCTCCATTCTGCCCCGCACACAACCGAAGCAAAACACCTCGCCGGCCGCTCTTCTCTGGTCCTCGTTGAGCCGCCGATCTAAGCGTCCTCGTGATCGACGATCAACAGCAACCAGACGTGCCAGGGGCTGCTCGAACTCATGGTGAAAACCCTACCCCTTTTCGTGCCCTGTCGGGAGAGAATTTCCACGTTTATTCCTCGGTGTTCAAAGAACCGAGCTAGCCAAGAATCCAAAATTCATGGTGATCAGTCCACTGCCGCATAAACCAAGCTAAACACATGTTCTACACGTCTCCATGGCCACCTAGGATCAAAGACCATCAGAAACCATCGAGTTTTGGTGCTGCTATTCGAGTTTTTCGAGCATCCGCCGTTTTAGCCCTAGGTCGATGGTGAAGTCCTAGCTCCGGCCGTTTCCATGCCAAAACGAGTTCATTTTCGTGCTCAGCATGCCACAGCTGAGCTGTAGGAGCAAACAGTTCAAAAAATAGGTGTGGCGGACCGGAATCCGCTCATCCAGGATCGCAGAGGGTGGTACCGCACGATGCGACACCCGACGGCACACATCATAAGGATACATTGCATTACATAGAAAACAAACTGAAACTGTACAAAGTAGTACACCGTTCAGTTCCAAACTAAGGTATACATTACACAGCGGAAGTCTTAATTTGTACAACTCACGCCCGCCTATCTAGCAAAAGTCGGTTGCCCAGCCCTAGGGCAACCCACACTAGCTGCACTGTTCAGCTCAGCGCGGCGTGTACGGCTCCCACTCAGCCGTGGTCCCCGAAGGAGGGTAACCCTCGCCGGTGGACTCGTAACCCGAGTCCGTGGGTGGCTCCTGACCTGAAAAACACTTAAGCAGCAACCATGAGCACGATGGCTCAACAAGACTTAACTGACTCGCCTAGGCATGAAACCCTATATGTAGTGTACAACAACCATGTGATGGTACATTTTCAGCAAAGGGACACGCCTACAAGTTCATCCTTAGTTCATCTTTTAGCCACAAGTTAACAGTTCATGAATAAGTAATTTAGTAAGCAATATTTGGTGGCACACATGTAGCAATACAATTATACATATCAGCAGAATTCAATCATAACATCCCATGATTTATCTACATTAAGATGCAGTGAACAAGAGGTACTCGTCACCGCGAGGGACGGCGAATCGACTCGATATACACCTGCAGGGATACCCAAAGAGCATGTCACGTACGCCCACCCGTGGAGCTGCACAGCACGCTCACTCGGTGTCGTACGGGACAACCTTTCACCCAACAGCCCAAATGTCGAACCGGTCGCACCGAAACGAGCAGGAGGTTCCCTACACGGAGCATCTCTCTATGCCCGTTAGCAGATTTCCACCTTGCTGCCCTCAGCCTACACCTATAAATCGGTGTGTTATACCTCGACGCCTGAAGGTTAGGCTACATCAGTTTATCGGGGCCCATATATCCGATATGCCTTTGGTATGTGCAATACTTGTTCAGCAGGGCCGCACACGGATCGGTCCTCAATCGACACGGACAGGGCTGCGCACACAAGACTTCCTCTTGCTGCGCCCTAGCCCCTGCCTAGTCTCATTTTCATTACTAAAGTGATCTCACATCACTCAAACCAATCCCGTGTGTCCCAAGACTAAACTCGCGAGTAGATTCCAACTACTCGACTTGTATCAAAGTCCTATGAATCATTAAGCACAGCCAGTCTACTCGAAGTCTTAGACACTATCATCACTCTTATAGGCAAATTCTGGTTATGCAAGTGGGGTTCCATCCATCCTACACCTAATGCACATTCATACTTCACACTAGACATGTAAACAATGCAAAACTTTATAAAAAGATTAATGCAAACCGGGGCTTGCCTTGTTGCTGCTGGTCAGTGGTTAAAGCTTCGTCCGGAAGAAGGAAGTCGAGCACTTCCGGAGTCTCCTCGCCTTCAGCGACTACACGTTAACGAGATACTACATGTCAATTCAAATGCAATGTGTAAACTTGAATAAGTAATTACTATAACTCTAGATAGCCCTCCCCTTTGGCTCTGAGATTTTTAGGGTGGCTTAGTATGGTCCTAACCAGAGTCTTGACCAAGTTTCATTTGAAACAAGGTTCATTTGAGCCTTGTACAAATAAAAGCCTATTTAGTCAATATTAGAGCCTCTAAGGAATTCTATAGGTTTCCATGGCTTCAACCATTACTTTCTGGAAACTAGAACTTGAGAGGGTTCTAATGGAATTGGTTTCATGTCATTTGAAGATCTCTAGCTGAAGTTATGCCCTAAACAAGAATTTAGAAAATCTGAAAAATGTTTCTGTACATTTTTCAATTTTCTCTGGGCAGTTCACTTAATCACACCATTAGGGTGACTAAATCAACTTGGATGGTTCTGAAAATTTTACTGTGACTCAAGGATTCTTCCAATGAACCTCCCAGCCAAATTTCAGAATTTTTCATAAAGTAATTCTCCAGATAAAATTCCTAACAGTTTAAAATTTAGGGAATTAATTATGGAAAACTATTTAGTTTCATGAGCTGAAATTGGTATTGCTGGAAAGTACTCACAATTCTGAGTTCAGCAAAATTTGGTTCACTGAATTTGGAGCTTCCTAGCCAAAGTTATTAATTTCTAAAGTTTGGGCTGATCCCTGAATTATTTTCCTACAGAAAATCCTTTCCCGCGCTTAATCCGAGGCTGACAGCGGGCCCCGCCCGGTTTAATTTAAACTAACCGAGCTCGCGCACGCTTAACTCAGCGGCTGACACGTGGGGCCCGCGCCTTAGTCTACCTCCCGACGCCGCCGCCCGAGCCGCCGGAGCTCCGGTGAGGTCAGCAATCCCGGCGATCTAGCTTGCCGGCGACGGTGAGACTCGCCGCCCCCACATAATTTCGGACGCTGAACACGCTGTACACCATGCCGCCGCCGGCTAACCTCCGTAGCTCGCCGGCGACGAGCTCTATGCCTCTGTGCTACCTCGGCAACACGTTCCCCCCTCCTGACCACCTCCTTCACGCGCTAATCGCGTCACCACGCTCAGGGATACCTCGGGAAGCTCGGCATGACTTCGGTTGGGCCCCAAACGGCCGGTAACCTAGACCTCACCAGCGACCCTCCGTTCCGCTGTACTGTTACCGGTGAAACTAGAGTTTGGAACGGTTGCTCCTGCAGTTTTCTGCTCGGAGAGACGCACACGGGTGCCTAGAACGTGTGTGAGCTGCAGCTCGACCGGCGGTTGCTCCGGTGCAACGAATTTCGCAGGCGGCCGATTTCTAACCCTAAGGTGCACTGTGGGGGAAAACTCGGAATTCTCTCTCTACCCAGCATGAAACAGTGAACAGTTTCCTCCCACAGCTTCCTCACACGCGGGCGCTCCTTTTCTTCTCTGGTGGTGGCGCGTGATACCGCCGGGATCGGCCGGTCGTCAGTGATCAGAGAACGGCGGCGAAAACACTCGCGAGCGGAGGCAACTTCAGGGTGGGAGAGCATCGGTTCAGCCGGGGCACCATGATAAGGACCGAGTAGGGTCGTGCTGGCGTGGTGACTCACGGTTTTCACCGTGCCGTGGGTTCTTCCACTCGGGCGCGGGAGCAGGAGGTGTCACGCGCTGATCGCTGACTGCCGAGTGACTCGCCCGAGTTGCCTTCGATCCTAAGTCCTCTGACAAGTGGGCCCTCTTCTCCCCTCTAATTTTTCCTCCCCCCTGCTGCTGCAAATATCCCAGCTACTCTCCATTGAATGAGTGACTTAACCACCAAGCCACAGTTTGAATTTAGTTTCCCAAGTTTGAAATTTGTTTAGCTAAATTTGTTTCACATTTGAACTGAAATTCAAATTCAGTTTTTGAATAAGTGCAAATTTAGCTCCCGACAAGATGAACTCCAATGGGGATGAAAATTGGTATACTGACTCAGAAAAATGTGCTGAGTTTGAATATGAAGCCAACTTTTGAATCCAAGTGATGAAAGTTGCTGCAATTTGAATTTACATTCAAATTGGCCTCTTTTTCAAATGCCTCCAAAAGTGCCTCACAAAGTGTTGGATTTGCATGAAATTTGGCCTGAACCTTCCCAAAACTATTTAAGTTCTAAGGGTGAGCTCAAACTATCATGTTCATGTGTAGAAATCCTTCTTTGTGAAAGTTTGGGCTTTCCCCTCTAATCACCGTTTTGATGGAGGTTACATGCTCTTCATAAGTCTTCACAAAATATCCACAACAAAAGCTGTGGTGTTGTGAGGTGATGAATTTTTTTCGCAAGTCCCTATTCTTGGGCTTTTACAATAGGGGCCTGAGTAGCTCGGGCGACACCGCCGGAGTGGGGATCACCGCTGTCACCGTCGCGAGCATGGTCCCGGCCATCGCCGAGCTTCGGTGAGTGCACCAACGTGTTCCCCGAGCAAAGTTGGGTACAGGCGGTGAAATCCGTCAAAGTTTGTGCGGTGAAATGGCCGGCAGCGAGCTCTCCGGCGAAGCGCCGCCGCAGGGGTTGCGGGCTGTCAAGAGGTAGACGAAGGGGGGTGCTGGGTCCACCGGTCAGTCCCTGTTTCCAGCGGGGATCTGCTTTGTGTCTGGGATCTGGTGCGGCAGCGCAGGTAAAACCCCATGGGCTGCGGTGTGGCCGCGGTCTCAGTGGGCCGGTTTAAAGAGTCGGGCTCACAACCAAGTTTAAACATTTCTGGGATTTTCAGTTTTGTTTCAAACTTCAACTAGCTATAACTTTTGCTAGGAAGCTCCAAATTTAGTGAACTAAATTTTGCTTAATTAAGATTTTTATTACTTTCCAGAAAATCAAATTTTAGCTCTTGAATATTAATAGTTTTCCAGAATTAATTCCCTAAATTTTAAACTGTTGGGAATTTTATCTGGAGAATTACTTTATGAAAAATTCTTAAATTTGGCTGGGATGTTCATTTGAAAATCCTTGAGTCACAGTAAAAATTTCAAATCCATCAAAGTTCATTTAGACCCCCTAATGGTGTGATTAAATGAACTGCCCTGAGAAAATAGAAAAATGTACAGAAATATTTTTCAGATTTTCTCAAATCTTGTCTAGGGCATAACCCCTTCTAGGATTCTTCAAATGACATGAAACCAATTCCATTAGAACCATCTCAAACTCTAGTTTCCAGAAAGTAATGGTTGGAGCCATAAAAATCCTTGGAATTCCTTAGAGGATCTACTAATGACCAAATAAGTTTTTCTATGTACAGAGCTCAAGTGAACTTTGTTTCAAATAAAACTTGGTCAAGTCTCTGGTTAAGACCCTACCAAGCCACCATACAAATTTCAGAGCCAAAGAGAAGGGCTAGCTAGAGTTATGGTCTTTACATATTTAATTTAACACATTGCATGTAAATTGACATATAGCATATTGCTTACGTGTAGTCGCTGAAGGCGAGGAAACTCCGGAAGTGCTCGACTTTCTTCTTCCGGACGAAGCCCTAACCACTGACCAGCAGCAACAAGGCAAGCCCCGGTTTGCATTAACCAATTTTACAAAGTTTTGCTTTATGTATACTTAGTATGAGGTATGTATGTGCATTAGGTGTAGGATGGATGAAACCCAAGTGCATAACCAGAATTTTCCTACAAGAGTGAGGGTCGTGTCTAAGACCTCGAGTAGACAGGCTATGCTTAATGATTCATAGAACTTCGGTACATGTCGAGTAGTTGGAATCTACTCACGAGTTTAGGCTTTGGGACACACGGGATTGGTTCGAGTGATGTGAGATCACTTTAGTAAGAAAATGAGACTAGGCAGGGGCTAGGGCGCAGCAAGAGGAAGTCTTGTGTGCGCAGCCCTGTCTGAGTTGATTGAGGACCGATCCATGTGCGACCCATGCTGATCAAGTTTGAACGTACCGAAGGCATATCGGATATATGGGCCCCGGTAAACTGATGTAACCTATACCTCCGGGCGTCGAGGCATAACGCACCGATTTATTGGTGTAGGCTGAGGGCAGCAAGGTGGAAATCTGCTAACGGGCATAGAGAGATGCTCCGTGTAGGGAACCTCCTGCTCGTTTCGGTGTGACCGGATCGATGTTTGGGCTGTTTGGTGAAAGGTTGTCCCGTACGACATCCGTGGAGCGTGCTGTGCAGCTGCGAGTATGGGCATACATGACGTGCCATTCGGGTATCCCTGCAGGTGTATATCGAGTTGATTCACCATCCCTCACGGTGATGAGTACCACTTGGTCACTGAGTCGTGACGTAGGTTAATATATGAAATGTGATGATTCAATATTGCTGTTATGATAAAATTGTATTGCTGCATGTGTGCCACAAATATTGCTCATTAAATTTCAGATTCCAGGAACTGTTAACTTGTGGCTAAAAGATGAAATAAGGATTAACTTGTAGGCGTGTCCGTTGTTGTAAATTACCTTCCCATTGTCATTGTGAACTGCATGTAGAGTTTCATGCATAGGTGAGTCGGTTAAGTCTTGTTGAGCCATCGTGCTCACGGTTGCTGCTATAAGTGTTTTTCAGGTGAGGAGTATCCCACGGACTCGGGGTACGAGTCCACCGGCGAGGGCTACCCTTCGTCGAGGACCACGGCTGAGTGGGAGCCATACACACCGCGCTGAGCTGAGGACTGCAGCTAGTGTGGGTTGCCCATAGGACTGGGCAACCGACTTTTGCTAGGTAGATGGTGTGAGTTGTATAAACATATCTTCCGCTTTTGTAATCCAAATACTAGTTTGCAACTGAAGTATTGTACTAGTTTGTACATATTCAGTTAATTTTCTATGTAATACAATATCGTTCTTATGATGTGTGCTGTCGGGTGTCGCATCGTGTGACACCACCATCTGCGATCCTGGATGAGCGGATTCCGGTCTGCCACAGGGACGGCTCAGCAACAGGAGGTGGCACCGGCAAGGATCGGGCGAGGTCGGCTGCCAGGAGCTGTCGCGCGAGCATATACCAGGAGAAAACAGTGTCGGTTGGAAAATGTTGTGCCACTGACCACTGGGGTCCACAGTAGCTCACTCTCCCTCCTCTCTGTACTTTGAGATTCCCACAAGACTTTGGTCCGAAATTATCCAAAATTTGAGTGTAGGTCAAAAAGAATGTAGGGAACTCAAATCCAAACTCCGGATTCAAAATTGATCATGTTTGGTTCAGGTTTCCAATTCAAATTTGAATTTGAATTCTCCCATGAATATTCCTCGGGATAATTAGTATATGAGCTCTAAAAATATCCAAATTTGGATTATGAGCTCATTGATAAATAGGAAATGCATTAGTGAATTCATTTGTGTGCATTTGGACAACTGGACAGGAATCCTTTTAAAAGATTCAAATTGTGTTTAAATTTCCCTCCATCTTCTACTCATAAAGGATGTGCATATAAGGGTACTTTGGGGGGTGAAATCTTTTCCTCATGTTATCATGTCTTAAGCATGAGCTAGAGAAATTTTTTAACTCCCTCACATTTCCATTTTTGTGTTCATCATTTCATGTGACACAACTTAAGCTATTCCTTGGCCTTAACATTGTTTAATAAATTGAAATCAAACTTAACGAAAGTCAGGGCTGTTACATTCCTCCCCCCTTAAAAGGATCTCGTCCCGAGATTACAAAAAGAAAGAGGAAGGAAGAAAAGCTACTGAACATATGGTACAAACAAGTCAGGAAAATTTAAACGGAGAAAATCCTCGTTTTCCCACGTGGCTTCCTCAGCGGTGTGGTTGCTCCACAAGACTTTGTAAAATCACAATGTCCGATTCTTTGTGGTGCGATTCTTCTTGTCGATAATCTGTATCGGGTACTTAAAATATATGAGATCCGGTCGAAGGTCCTCAATGTTCTCCATAAGAACTGCGGTTGGGTACTTATGACATTTCCGCAGGTGAGAGACGTGAAAAACATTGTGAATACCCGAAAGTGATGTCGGTAGCTTTAAACGATAGGCCACGGTTCCGCATATCTCGGTGACGGCAAATGGCCCGATGAATCGCGGAGCTAGTTTTCCCTCCACTTGAAAACAGTGAACCCCTTTCATCGGAGAGACACGAAGATAAACGTGGTCCCCGATGTCAAAGTGAAGAGGTGGACGTTTTTTGTCTGCATAGCTCTTCTGCCGAGATTTAGCAGCCTTTAAGTTGGCTTGAATCACTCGCACTCGTTCCTCGGTTTCATTCACTAGATCAATCCCGTAGACCACTCTCTCGCCGGACTCACATCAATTCAGTAATGTGCGGCACTTCCGGCCATAAAGAGGTTCATACGGGGCCATCTTGATGCTGGATTGATAACCGTTGTTATATGCGAATTCTGCTAACGGTAGATGGTCATCCCAATTCTTTCCATGATTGATGACACATGCCCGTAGCATATCCTCCAGAATCTGATTTACTCTCTCCGTTTGACAATCAGTTTGCGGATGGTACGCTGAACTCCGAATTAGCTTGGTTCCCAGTGAAGCATGTATTTGCTCCAAAAATATAGATACGAATAACGCACCTCGGTCAGAAACGATGGTGCGGGGGAACCCCGTGTAAACACACGATTCTCGAGATGAACAGCTCCGCATATTTCTTTGCCACATATTTCGTATGGACCGGAATAAAATGAGCTGTCTTGGTCAAACAATCGACGATTACCCAAATAAAATCATGCTTGTTGCTGGTCATGGGTAAACCGACGATGAAGTCCATACTTATGTTTTCCCACTTCCATGCTGGAACCTTCAGCGGTTGAAGTGTTCTGGCTTTTCTCATATGGTCGGGTTTAACCCGCCGACACGTATCATGTGACACCCTCATCTCGGGTGTCAGCATATGTTCATGCTTTATGAAGAGGAAACATTTTAAGAAAAAAGGAACAGAGAAAAATATCAAAAGGATAGCCAATAAGAGCCGAATCCAGCTCTCAGAAAGAGCCAAAGACAACTCACCGCGGCCGCTGGCCACGTGGCATGTTCGGAGCTCGTCCCTGCGATGTAGGGAGAGGCCGCCGCCATGCTGGCTACGGGGCAGGCTCGGGGCTCATCTCCGCAAAGGGGAGAGGTCCGATCCTGTGGGACACGTGTTGCCCACGGAGCTAGCCTCTGCGGAAGAAGCAAAGGCATTTCCGCAGGACACGTCTCATCCTCGGAGCTAGTCCTCGCGGAAATCAGAGGACCAGTCGCGCGGGATACGTGTCGATCTCGGAGCCCACCTCCGAGAGGTCCTGATCTATTGGACACGCGTCGTCACCGGAGCTTATCTCCGGGAGGTCTGTCGCTGCTGGACACGTGTCGACCTCGGGGCATGTCTCTGAAGAAAGAAGAGAGGAAAGACCGGCGCCAACACGTGGCGTGCGCGGAGCTCACCTCCAAAGGAGGGGGAGGTCTCGCTAGTTGACACGCGGCACAACCGTTGCTCGTCTCTGCGGAGAAGGAGATACCAGGCCCCGGAAGGACATGTGGAGCCTCCGGAGCTCATCGCTGTGAAGGTAATGAGTTCTGGAGCGGCTGTTACGCGTAAGAATATCGGTACGTAAAGGAAACCGATCTGAATTCCACAATGTTACCGCACCAAATCAACTAAAGATAAGATGATAGGATCCAACGACGATCTGAATATGACTCTTATTCGGGATACAATCAGATTAAGACCCTTCTCTTCCCAATTATAAATAGAACCCAGAACCTCTGGCCGAAACCACAAACTTCTTTTCCAACTCCTGAGCCGACGACTTAGAGCCCTAGCCCTAACTCGCTGAGAAATCCATCGCCAGAGCGCGGCAAGGAAGATCACCGGAGGAAAGCCCAGTGATCTGAGGAGGACCTCGAAGACCGAGAGGAACGTAAGGTAGGTCCCAATACCACCTTATGATATCGTTGTGTTTTCTTTTGCATCTGTTCTTTGATTCCTTTCGAACAGAAGCCTTCTCGTGGACAGATCACTTGATGATCAGGTTTGATCTAAAGACAAGATCATTGCCACGTCCACCTTTGATCCGAACACCTCTGTCCATGCAAGCCATGCAAGAACACACCAATCTAATAAAAATCATAGGATAGCATGCATATGCATCATCGCATCTAGTTTAAGTTTTGTGCATGATATTGATTGCTGTGAATCTTGTATGCACGTGATCCTACCTAGTAGGACAAGCTCAGGGAGCTGTCTACGATGAACTGCAGCAACCAGGTTTTCAGATTCAAGAACAACCGGAACCGCAAGAACTAGGCAAGTGCTCCTTGACCATATTGATCCTATGTTTTGGGTAAAACTGTTTTGTTTTGCCAAAAGGTGTGCGTACTGAGTCAAACATGATGGGAAACCCTTTTATAGGAGTTTACTAGTTTTGGTTAAACCACCCTTGTCGCCTGGGAAGTTTATGAGTCGGGTATGGTTTTTGCTTTATGCTTCGCTGAGTCTATGGGATTGGGAAACGAGATAGATGTGTCTTGCTAACTGCACTCATATTGATAATGAGAAACTGATGTTAATAATGGACATGGATCAGAGGGAGATCTAGGCAACACTGGGTTTGTGAATGAGGTAGCATGAGATGATGGTTTACTTGCCATAGATCTAAGGACCGGTTCATGCATGCACATGCCAGGATAATAGTGCCACCACAAGGCCAAGTATGGGTGCGGCTTAGCTGAGTAATTAGGTAAGTTGCTAGAGTGTTATGGACTGTGGAAGGCGCGGGGAATGGGAGTCGAGTGAGGACTGCCCTGGGAACTGCATGGCGCAAGAGGGGGCCCGTGGGTGGGAGAATTGGAGATTCTAGCCTGCTGGTGAAACCTTAGTGAGTCCATACATCTAGTAACCCCTTTGTAAAGGCTATTTTGTGATCTCTTGACCATACACCGACGGATGTGTACTGGTATAATGGAGGTTCTGCAGTCGCCGACGGGTGACGAAATCACAAAGTTGTGGGTAAAGAGGTGCAAACTCTGCATAGTCTAAAACTATCATGATAGACGAGCTTACGGTCACGAGCACCTGGCTAAACTGCCATGATTAGTTGGGATGGTTATCGGTTATGGTTAATGAGTTTGTTATGGTTTGGTTTGGGACTGTTGAGTCCGGGTGATAAGATGGTTGCATGACTGTTGAGTCATGGCAACGAGTTTGGTCTCGGTGTGAGACGAAGTTGTTTTAAGATGGTAGCGAATACAGGGAGGTATTCATGAGGTGGTAGAGAATACGAGGTATTCGTGAGTAAGAATGAACATGGAAAGCGATGGAGGTATGTTGGTAATTTAATATATGTTGGGATTACATTCATCTAAAGTTACGTTGCTGTTTTATCATGGTTTTATAAATCTCCTTTTCTGCAAACAAGCCTTTTTATACCTATCTTGTTTATGAGCTGCATATCATGTGTTTTCCCGCACTTGCTGAGTACATCATTGTACTCAAACTTGCATTATTATTTCATCATCAGCAGCAGGAGAAGCCTACTATGAAGACCAAGTGGAGCATTATGGCGTGTGATCTGTTCTCAACCTTGCCTGTGGGAGGGAGTAGAGATGGAGCCACTTCTGCTTAGATTTGCTTCCGCATTAGCTGAATTGCTTCCGCATAGAAATAAGACTTCCGCTGTGAGCATGAGTCCAACACTCATGAGGTATTGTAATAAACTCTGTTATTCGTGGTAATATATAATCTGGATTCAGTTTGTGGAACGTATGTGTATGTTTGATGAACATCCTGGGCGCACATATGTATTAGTTCTCGGTTCCGTGGTTTTCCCAAAGAATTGAGGGCGTCACAGATTGGTATCAGAGCCACGGGTTGACAGTAGTTACACGCCTAGATAGAAACCTTAGATTGATATTAGAGCCATGGGTTATCAGCAAGTTACACCCCTAAATAGGAGTCGTAGGTAGCTAAGCCACACTGACCAAAGGAAGCGTCCAAGGGCGAATAGCTTAGATTGGCCTTGAAACCACCTTGCCATAGGGAACCATCCTTGAATAGGAGTTGTGTGGGCCCTTGTGATGATTATTGGTGATTGTGTGTTCTTAGTGTGAGTTGTGGGACGTCTCAAAACGTTGTCCATATCCACACGTAAGAAGAAAGAGGTGTGAGATGTTTCGGCACTTGCTCACATCCTCATATGGGCTAATATATACATAGTCCAACTCACCTTGATGCATATAGTTAGAGGGAATCTACCTAACCTTCTAACATTCTATTCTCTCACAGATGGTGAGAGGAAACGCCGGCCGAAGGAACGTCTAGGAGGATGACCATGATGAAGTTCCTGCTAACCCAGGAGCTGGCGAAAACCATCTGGAAAGGTTGATGGCCATGCAAAACCAGCTTATGCAAACCATGATCCAAACTTTGTGTTAGTTGCAGGCCAACCAAAACCCCGTTCTGGCACCACCGCCACCAGCACCGCCGGCTCGTAACAGGTTGGGAGAGTTCATGAGGACTCGACCACCCACCTTTGCTCAAGCTAGTGATCCCATGGAGGCCGATGATTGGTTAAAATCCATGGAGAAAAAGCTTGCCATTGTTCAGTGCAATGACCGAGAGAAGGTTCTCTTCGCGTCGCACCAACTTACGGGAGCCGCTGCTGACTGGTGGGATGCCCTGAGCAACGCTCATGCCAACCCGGAGGCAATCACTTGGACTGAGTTCAAGGAAAGTTTCCGCTCTCACTACATCCCTGCTGGTGCAATGATGCTCAAAAGGCAGGAGTTCGAAGGTCTCCTCCAAGGACAGAAAAGTGTGAATGAGTATCTCAACAAGTTCATACAACTGTCCCAGTATGCCCCCGAAGATGTCAACTCAGATCAGAGGAAGCAGTACCTGTTCATGAGAGGGTTGAACAATGAGATCCAGGTTCAGCTCCTCAACAATGACTACGTAAGCTTCCAGAAGCTGGTTGACAAGGCCATAGTGGTTGAAAACAAGATCCGAGAGATCGAGCGAGAGTGCAAGAGGAAGATGCCATACCAGCCCCAAGGGAGCAACGTACGACCTAGGTACATGCCCCCTGCACCGCAGTATGGATCGACCACTCCTGCATAACGCCCTGGTCAGCCACCACAGCAACAACTCGTTGCTCCAGCACCTCGCGTGCCCATGCCTCCTGCGCCCCGACCTAACAATGGCGCCCCTGTTCAAAACCCCCGCCCCAATGTACCTGCTGCCGTAGGCAACAGGGCATGCTTTGCATGCGGGGAAGTAGGCCACTTCGCGAACCAGTGCCCGAGGAGAGGCCCTGGACAGCAAGGTAACGTGCCCAAGCAGAATCCGCGACCGAACGGAGGAGACAAACAAGGGAACCGTGGGCAGCAGAACTATGCTCGCGGCCACGTGAACCATGTCACTACCGAGGAAGCACAACAGGCTGAGGACGTCACAATTGGTATGTTCCTTGCCAACTCCAATCCAGCCACCATCTTATTTGATTCTGGAGCATCACATTCCTTCATATCATCCAAATATGTGGCCAAGCATCATGTACCCGTATCCCACTTAGAATGTGCTATGTTAGTAAATTCTCCCAGAGGAGAAATGAGGACTAATATAGTATGTCCGAAAGTAAGCCTTAAAATAAGGGGGTAGACTTCCTTGCCAACCTTATTGTCTTGGACTCCCAAGGGATTGACATCATACTTGGAATGGATTGGCTAAGCAAGCACAACGGAGTAATCCAATGTGCTGAAAGGAACGTGCAGTTGACAAACGAGCACGGTATTTGTGTCGAGTTTGAGTCAGCCCAGCAAACAACCGAACGGGCAAATTTGAACAAGGTCGAAGGAACAACATTGGACAGCATTCCAGTGGTTCAGGAATTTTTGGACGTATTCCCGGAAGAGCTTCCAGGTATGCCGCCTGACCGGGACATCGAGTTTGCCATAGATTTGGTACCCGGAACTGTACCCATAGCCAAGAGACCCTATAGGATGCCCGTCAACGAGATAGTTGAATTCAAGAAGAAAATTCAAGAACAGTTGGAAAAGGGTTTTATCCTTCCAAGCTCGTCACCATGGGGAGCTCCGGTGCTCTTCGTAGACAAGAAGGATGGAACCCAAAGGATGTGCGTGGACTATAGGTCTCTCAACGAGGTAACAATCGAGAACAAATACCCTCTGCCCCGTATAGACGACCTGTTCGACCAAATGAAAGGAGCCCGAGTGTTCTCCAAGATTGATCTTCGGTCGGGATACTTCCAGATGAAGATTAAGCCCTCCGATATACGTAAGACAGCCTTTCGGACACGGTATGGTAAGTATGAATATACCGTTATGTCGTTTGGGTTGACAAATGCACCCGCGTACTTCATGTACCTTATGAACAAGGTCTTCATGGAGTACTTGGACAAGTTCATCGTGGTTTTCATCGATGACATTATGGTGTATTCAAAAAGTGAGGAGGAGCATGAAGAACATATGAGATTGACCTTGCAGAAGTTGCATGAGCATCGGTTGTATGCCAAGCTCAACAAGTGTCAATTTTGGCTAAAGGAAATATCTTTCCTAGGCCACATTATCTCCAAGGAAGGGGTATCGGTTGATCTTGGAAAGGTGAGAGATGTTCTGAAGTGGGACCAACTAAAGAGCGTGAGGGATATTCGGAGTTTCCTTGGGATGGCAGGATACTATCGGCGCTTCATTAAAGACTCCTCTAAGATAGCAAAACCTATAACGGAGTTGCTAATGAAGGGAAAAGTCTTTCAATGGACACCAGCCCGCCAAGAAAGTTTTGAGGAACTCAAGAAAAGGCTAACCACAGAACCAGTTCTGGTATTGCCAGACGTAAGCAAGAGCTTTGACATATATTGTGACGCATCCAGACAGGGGCTCGGATGTGTGCTCATGCAGGAAGGACAAGTGGTAGCCTATGCCTCACGACAATTAAAGAAGCACGAGCTTAATTATCCTACACATGACTTGGAGTTAGCAGCAGTAGTGCATGCATTGAAGATTTGGAGACATTATATCCTTGGTCATTGATGTGAGATCTATACGGATCATAAAAGCCTCAAGTACATATTTACCCAAACGGATTTGAATTTGAGGCAACGTCGATGGTTAGAGCTTATCAAAGATTATGATGTTGGAATCAACTACCACCCCGGGAAGGCCAATGTAGTAGCTGATGCATTGAGCAGAAAGGGAGCATGTCACCAACTCACGGTTCGGGAGCTACCACCCGAACTACGTAAGGAGTTCGAACGGTTACACCTCGGATTCTTGAATAACGTGGATATAATAGAGATCCACTCCTCATTGGAGCAAGAAATAATAGAGGGCCAAGCAATGTACGAGGAGATCACGTTGATCAAGGAAAGAACCCGACAAGGAATAAAGAAGGATTTCAAGGAAGATGAAAAAGGTACGCTTTGGCTAGGAAAAAGGATTTGTGTGCCGAACATAAGACACCTCCGCGACATGATATTGAAGGAGGCACATGATTCACCCTATTCCATACATCCCGGATGCACCAAAATGTACAAGGACTTGAAAACTTGTTATTGGTGGGATGGTATGAAGAGGGATATAGCCGAATACGTTGCCCTATGCGATACACGCCAACGGGTGAAGGCCGAACATCAAAACCCCGCTGGATTGTTGCAACCTTTGAAAATACCCGAATGGAAGTGGGAGGACATCAGTATGGATTTCATCGTCGGATTGCCACGCACTCAGTCGGGATACGACTCCATCTGGGTCATTGTGGACCGAATGACAAAAACCGCCCATTTTATCCTTGTAAAACCAGTTACAACGTTGCACAATTGGCAGAATTGTACATGGAGCAGATCGTGTGCCGTCACGGAGTTCCGAGGAGGATAGTCTCGGATCGAGGTTCTCAGTTTACCTCTAGATTCTGGAGGAAGCTGCAGAAAGCCATGGGTACACGACTGGATTTTAGCTCCGCCTATCACCCACAAACAGATGGACAAACCGAAAGGACAAACCAAATTTTGGAGGACATGTTGAGAGCTTGCGCCTTGAAACGTGGGCGTAGTTGGAATAGGAGTTTACCGTATGCCGAATTCTCCTATAACAACAGCTATCAAGCTAGCTTGAAGATGTCGCCTTTCGAAGCATTATATGGTAGACGGTGTAGAACGCCGCTGTTCTGGAACGAGACCGGAGAGAACCAGGTGTTTGGACCCGAAGTGCTACAAGAAGCCGAAAAGCAAGTCCAAACGGTACGGGAGAACTTAAAAGCCGCTCAGTCACGACAGAAAGGCTATGCGGACAATAGGCGTAGAATGTTGACCTTCAAAGTAGGAGACCTCTTATATCTTAAGGTGTCGCCTATCCGAGGACAACGACGTTTCAACGTCAAAGGCAAACTAGCACCTCGCTACATCGGACCATTTAAGATTCTGGATAAGCGAGGAGAAGTAGCCTATCAACTAGAGCTCCCAACCCACCTCTCTGACGTACATGACGTGTTTCATGTATCCCAGCTCAAGAAGTGCTTGAGAGCACCAGAGGAACAAGTATCAATGGGAGAGCTTGAACTTCAAAAGGACCTGACTTATGCGGAACACCCTGTCTGAATTTTGGACGTAAAGGAAAGGGTCACCCGGAACAAAGTAATTCGATGGTGCAAGGTACAATGGAGCCATCACACCGAAGCTGAAGCCACATGGGAGCGTGAAGAGGATATCAAGGCCGAATTTGCCCATCGATTTTCTACTAACGAATCTCGAGGGCGAGATTCAATTTAAGGGGGGTAGATTTGTGACACCCTCATCTCGGGTGTCAGCATATGTTCATGCTTTATGAAGAGGAAACATTTTAAGAAAAAAAGGAACAGAGAAAAATATCAAAAGGATAGCCAATAAGAGCCGAATCCAGCTCTCAGAAAGCGCCAAAGACAACTCACCTCGGCCGCTGGCCACGTGGCGTGTTCGGAGCTCGTCCCTGCGAAGTAGGGAGAGGCCGCCGCCAAGCTGGCTACGTGGCAGGCTCGAGGCTCGTCTCCGCAAAGGGGAGAGGTCCGATCCTGTGGGACACGTGTTGCCCATGGAGCTAGCCTCTGCGGAAGAAGCAAAGGCATTTCCGCAGGACATGTGTCATCCTCGGAGCTAGTCCTCGCGGAAATCAGAGGACCAGTCGCGCGGGATACGTGTCAATCTCGGAGCCCACCTCTGAGAGGTCCTGATCTATTGGACACGCGTCATCACCGGAGCTTATCTCCGGGAGGTCTGTCGCTGCTGGACACGTGTCGACCTCGGGGCATGTCTCTGAAGAAAGAAGAGAGGAAAGACCGGCGCCAACACGTGGCGTGCGCGGAGCTCACCTCCAAAGGAGGGGGAGGTCTCGCTAGTTGACACACGGCCCAACCGGAGCTCATCTCTGCGGAGAAGGAGATACCAGGCCCCGGAAGGACACATGGAGCCTCCGGAGCTCATCGCCGTGAAGGTAACGAGTTCTGGAGCGGCTGTTATGCGTAAGAATATCGGTACGTAAAGGAAGCCGACCTGAATTCCACAACGTTACCGCACCAAATCAACTAAAGATAAGATGATAGGATCCAACGACGATCTGAATAAGACTCTTATTCGGGATACAATCAGATTAGGACTATTCTCTTCCCGATTATAAATAGAACCCAGAACCTCTGGCCGAAACCACAAACTTCTTTTCCAACTCCTGAGCCCACGACTTAGAGCCCTAGCCCCAACTCGCCGAGAAAGCCATCGCCGGAGCGCGGCAAGGAAGATCGCCGGAGGAAAGCCCAGCGGTCTGAGGAGGACCTCGAAGACCGAGAGGAACGTAAGGTAGGCCACAATTCCTTTCGAACAGAAGCCTTCTCGTGGACAGATCACTTGATGATCAGGTTGATCTAAAGACAAGATCATTGCCATGTCCACCTTTGATCCGAACTCCTCTGTCCATGCAAGCCATGCAAGAACACACCAATCTAATAAAAAACATAGGATAGCATGCATATGCATCATCGCATCTAGTTTAAGGTTTGTGCATGATATTGATTGCTGTGAATCTTGTATGCACGTGATCCTACCTAGCAGGACAAGCTCAGAGAGCTGTCTACGACGAACATGATGTGAAACCCTTTTATAGGAGTTTACTAGTTTTGGTTAAACCACCCTTGTCGCCTGGGAAGTTTATGAGTCGGGTATGGTTTTTGCTTTATGCTTCGCTGAGTCTATGGGATTGGGAAACGAGATAGATGTGTCTAGCTAACTGCACTCATATTGATAATGAGAAACTGATGTTAATAATGGACATGGATCGGAGGGAGATCTAGGCAAGACTGGATTTGTGAATGAGGTAGAATGAGATGGTGGTTTACTTGCCATAGATCTAAGGACCGGTTCATGCATGCACATGCCAGGATAACAGTGCCACCACAAGGCCAAGTATCGATGCGGCTTAGCTGAGTAATTAGGTAAGTTGCTAGAGTGTTATGGACTGTGGAAGGCGCGGGGAATGGGAGTCGAGTGAGGACTGCCCTGGGAACTGCATGGCGCAAGAGGGGGCCCGTGGGTGGGAGAATTGGAGATTCTAGCCTGCCGGTGAAACCTTAGTGAGTCCATACATCTATTAACCCCTTTGTAAAGGCTATTTTGTGATCTCTTGACCATACACCAACGGATGTGTACTGGTATAATGGAGGTTCTGCAGTCGCCGACGGGTGACGAAATCACAAACTTGTGGGTAAATAGGTGCAAACTCTGCAGAGTCTAAAACTATCATGATAGCCGAGCCTACGGTCACGAGCACCTGGCTAAACTGCCATGATTAGTTGGGATGGTTATTGGGATGGTTATCGGTTATGGTTAATGAGTTTGTTATGGTTTGGTTTGGGACTGTTGAGTCCGGGTGATAAGATGGTTGCATGACTGTTGAGTCATTGCAACGAGTTTGGTCTCGGTGTGAGACGAAGTTGTTTTAAGATGGTAGCGAATAAGGGGAGGTATTCGTGAGGTGGTAGCGAATACGAGGAGGTATTCGTGAGTAAGAATGAACATGGAAAGCGATGGAGGTATGTTGGTAATTTAATACATGTTGGGATTACATTCATCTAAAGTTAAGTTGCTGTTTTATCATGGTTTTATAAATCTGCTTTTCTGCAAATAAGCCTTTTTATACCTACCTTGTTTATGAGCTGCATATCATGTGTTTTCCCGCACTTGCTGAGTACATCATTGTACTCAAACTTGCATTATTATTTCATCATCAGCAGCAGGAGAAGCCTACTATGAAGACCAAGTGGAGCATTATGGCGTGTGATCTGTTCTCAACCTTGCCTGTGGGAGGGAGTAGAGACGGAGCCACTTCTGCTTAGATTTGCTTCCGCATTAGCTGAATTGCTTCTGCATAGAAATAAGACTTCCGCTGTGAGCATGAGTCCAAGACTCATGAGGTATTGTAATAAACTCTGTTATTCGTCGTAATATATAATCTGAATTCAGTTTGTGGAACGTATGTGTATGTGTGATGAACATCCCGGGCACACATATGCATTAGTTCTCGGTTCCGTGGTTTTCTCACAGAATTGAGGGCGTCACATATCATACTCGGATACGTATTTTGCAATCTCTCTTTTCATCCATGTCCACCTGAACTTAGATTTCAAGTCCCGGTACATCTTATTGCTTCCCGGATGAATAGAGTTCTTGGATAAATGCACTTCATCCAATATTTTCCTCCACAATTTCATAGTTCAGGGTACAACTATGCGATTGTTAAACCAGAGTGTATCCTCTTCATCCTTGCGGAACATCTTCAATTTACCGCTGTTCACTCTTCTCCGGATATGAGACATACCTCTGTCTCTTTTCTGAGCCTCTACAATCTCATCTCGGATTGTAGGAATGAGAGCGAGATTGAATAGCGATCCATAGGGAACTAAGCGCAGGCTTGGTTCTCCTTCTTCATGGGCAGCCATGGCTAAATGGTGAACGTAGGCCTTCCGACTAAGTGCGTCAGCAACCACATTCGCTTTGCCCGGATGGTAATGAATTTCATGTTCATAATCTTGATCAATTCAAGCCATATTTGATGCCTCATATTCTGTTCTTTCTGTGTGAAGATGTACTTCAAGCTATTGTGGTCAGTGTAGAGATGTACTAGATTGCATAGTAAATAATGTCTCCACATTTTCAATGCAAGGACCACTGCAGCTAGTTCAAGGTTGTGCGTCAGATAATTTTGCTGATGACCCCTGAGTTGTCGTGATCCATACGCGACCACACGTCCTTCTTGCATCAACACACAACCCAAACCAATGCTGGATGCATCACAAAAAATATCAAAAGGCTTCGTTGTGTCCGGCTGGGCCAAAACTGGAGCTGTAGTGAGATACTTTACTAAAGTTTGAAAAGCTTGTTCACATAAATGGCTCCAATCATATTTGGTGCTTTTCTTCAACAGCTCCGTCATAGGTTTAGAGACTTTGGAGAAGTTTGGAATGAATCTCCGGTAATAACCCACTAAACCTAGGAAACTCCTCACTTCATGAACAAATCTTGGAGATTTCCAATTCAGCACTTGCTCGATTTTAATTGGGTCCACAGCAATGCCTTCTGCTGAAATAATATGCCCAAGAAACGGCACTTCGCTGATCCAAAACTCACATTTACTGAACTTTGCATATAGCTTGTGATCTCTCAAACGTTGGAGTACAATACGCAAATGTTCAGCGTGTTCTTCTTCTGACTTTGAATAGACCAAGATGTCATTGATGAAAACCACGATGAACTTATCTAACTCCGGCATGAACACAGAGTTCATGAGATACATAAAGTGGGCTGGAGTATTGGTCAACCCAAATGACATGACAAGATATTCATAAAGACCATATCTTGTCGAGAACGGTGTCTTTGATACATCTTCTGCCTGGATTTTTATATGGTGATACCCGGACCGAAGATCCATCTAGGAGAATACCTTAGCACCCACTAGTTGATCAAACAAAATATCAATGCGCGGTAGTGGATACTTATTCTTGATAGTGACAGCATTCATTGGACGATAATCTACGCATAGTCTCAAAGTCTCGTCCTTCTTCTTCACAAAGAGTGCAGGACAGCCCCAAGGTGATGAACTTGGGCATATAAAACCTTTGTCCATGAGGTCATTCAGCTGCTCCTTCAATTCTGTGACCTCCTTCTGTGCCATTTCGTATGGTCGCCGAGAAATAGGTGTTGTTCCCGGTGCTAGTTCGATCTTGAACTCTACATCACGTTCGGGCGGCATGCCCGGTAAATCTTCGGGAACCACATCTGGATATTCACATACCACTGGAATATCCTCAAGCTTAGGAGCTTCAATCTGATGCACTGATGCAACATGTTGTGATGAATCCACAAGATTCAATGTGTTGCAACCATGTATTGGGGAATTCAGTTGGACAGTCCGAGAGCTGATATCAAAGATAGCTCCATAATGTGTCAAGCATGACATCCCCAAGATAATATCAATCCTTTGGCCTTTGAGTATGACAAGGCTCGCAGGATAGATGTTTCCACCCAAACATAACAGTGCCCGAGAGACCATTTCATCAGTTGATATCTTGTCTCTGGGTGACCTGATATGAAATGGGTGCTTGACTGTGCTAAATGGAAGGTTATTCTTCAGCACATAGTCTCTACTAATAAAATTGTGGGTGGCCCCGGAATCAAACAACATGAAAGTGGGTTGTTCATGTAACGTGAACAGGTCCGCCAAAACTGGTTCACCTTTTGCAATATCCTCAATAGCAGTGTAGTTAACCCTGCCAGCATTTGAAAGATGCTTCTTTGAAAGTTCCTGGTGCTGATCTGAGCATTTGTGAGACGGCACACGAGTGTGGCTCTGCTCAGCACCATGACGGTTTCGTGTTGCAGAAATCCTCAGCTGTCTACTAACACAAGGTGGAGATAAACTGTGGACAGCTGGTTGTGGTAGGGTTGCACAAACATTTTCTGATTGCTGCTGTTGAGGTGGAGGCTCATAAGTGATTAACTCCAGCCGTGGTTGTGAGAGTTGCACCACAGGCTGAATTTCTTGCCTGACTGGTGAGTAATACCGCACTCGATAGTTCGGAGGAACCTCGATATCACTGTCCGGCGGTATACTCCTTTTCAGCTCCCCTTCACAACGAAGATGCGTGTCTTCATTAATAATAGCGGCATTTACCAACTCATTGCAAATACCTTGATTGAACAAGGTCACTTGTTCCTTAAGTTTGACATTCAAACCTCAGAAGAAATACTCACACTTCAACGCTTCCGAGTGTACCATATGAGTGGCGTATTGCATCAAGTCCTCAAACTCCTTGAAGTACTCGTACGCACTCCTTTCCTCTTGCTTTAACTCCAGAAAGTCTGGATACTTTGTTCGAAGAATTATCGAACAAATATGACGTGCCCGGAAAACATCCCGGAATTCATCCCACGTCACAAGATGACCTTCAGGGAGAGTAGCGATGTACTCCACCCACCAAGCTCCAGCAGCTCCGTGGAGTTGTTCAGCGGCAAATAGAGTCTTTTGATAATCATCGCACTCAAGCATATCAAACTTGGCTTCAATACATTGGAGCCAATAAGCCGGCTCCAACGGTTTTTTCGCTTCCGAGAAAACCAGTGGTTGTGTTGCTACAAAATCCAGATAAGTGCTTGCAGGGGGACTTAGCTGTAGTCTCTCCTGTCGGATGCTTTGTCGCACCAACAGATCGAGAGACTCAGCCATCTTTCCTAAGATTTCTGCCAATCCGGTTGATGGTGTCAGCACTTGTTGTCGTGGCGAATTACTTCCGCCATAACTAGACTCACCAACCTCACTCCTGGAATAAGCGTGATCCATACTGCAAGAGTGAGCAATTTACGGTTAAAATTCAAAGTTTAAACTCAACTTAAATTCAAAAACATTAACCGTAAAAGCATCACATCAATCTGGAAGCATAACTCAAGCTAACTAGGGTTTCGACAATTTTGAAATCTACCCATCTTGAGCAAGTTTGTCCAAACACTTAATTCCAACAGTAGGAAAGACTGAAAAATAACTCAAGAACATGTTATGTAACTTTAGAGAAGTCTAAAACATCCATGTCCACAACAAGTCCCAAGTTAAATGGCCATAAGCAATACTCTTTTCAGAATGACAAATTGGTCTTAATCCCTGCATTTGAATATGAAAATAGCAACTTCATGTCTCAAGTTGAATATCAAAGTTATAGTTAACTTCAGTATCTTTCCAACGAGTGTTTATTTGCCTTCATATCAGTTCTGGATCAAAAGTTGTGATATTTGAAAGTTGACAGAAATCTGGAACAATTTTGACAGCACCTCCTTTGAAAGTGGCTGTTTTGTCCGCAAGATTTCATACAATTAGACTCTACATATGGAGAAACTTTGAACTACAAAGTCATAGCACATATCCTAAACTTTCCAACGGTGTATTATATGAACCTTAGAAATTTTTCTACAGACAGTTATGGTCGAAATACAGAAATTTCCAGAGAGCATTTTGTGTCTGCCCTGTTTTTGGACAGTTCACACTCATCTGAAAATTTCATCCATTTGGAGGGTGATTCTGATCTGGAGTTCTACAGAAACATGGTAGAAGACTTCAAAATCTTTCCATAAATTTATCACTCACCTCCATTGGTTCAACCAAACAAAAGTTGTGCCCTGATCAAATTCAGAAAAAAATTCTGCCAAAACAGGGGAGGTTATTCCTAAGTCTTTGTGAATGAATCTATACTCCCAATTGACTCTTAGTTCAATATAGGAGTTTTATAACCCCTAAAGGAATCCTAGACTCCATATTTACTCTTTCCTTTGTGAACCTCCTTTTCCATGCAGTTCAAAACATATCATGGTACCACGTTGCCTCACCAAATTAAAATCCTAAGCGGCTTTATACCGGCACATACGTCTCAAGTTGTGGCACTAACACGATCACTCACAAACATTTTCTACACAGCATGTTCTAACGTAGTTAAGGTACCTGCAGAAAACCACTCAATAGTGATGCACACATTGGTTTGTCATTTAAGGCAGGTCCATATCATAGTAAAAACATATGTCCCATATCATTGCCATACGGGCCGTCTTTGAGTCAAGCCACGTCTCAAGGTACATGATCGGGTTATTCACCACCCGCCGGGGGCTCCACACCTTTGCAATAAAGCACACCAGTGGAAAAGCACTTTCGTATGCCTCATTGGACAGGAAGAGTCGTAGAGAACACACTTTGTGTTACAATCCACACGATGGGGTCTCCTCCTCTTGCCCCTGGGTTTGCGCACTGAAGGCCAGTGCATTTCATGTCTCTAAGACATGAAGGGTCTTAGAAAATATATTCACTTCCCGTCCATTGCTGAATGGGACATCCCACACTACTTTCCTCGTATAGGGAAGCTAACCGAAATTGATCCTCTTTCGGTAGAGTTCCTTACCATGCTTACCTCCACGTAGGTGCGTCGTTACAGAATTGAAATACTGAATGATAACACACTGTTAGCTTGCCACCTTAAGTAACTATGCTAATAATAATCCTTATGTGGGCATACTATTGGTTCCTCACTCGTATACCTATAAGTTTTCAAAAATATGCTCTTTTCATGCATACTATTCCCAATGCGGCTCTGATACCACGCTATGAGGGGCGCCCGCCCCGCCAACGACGGGGTCGGCACCGCTCGCCCGGGAATCACACTGGGTGTTGCCGTGCGCTGCGACACCCAATAGCATGCATGAAAAACGGTAGAACATAATGAAACCCTTTTATTTCTCAAGATAAGATCTTTTACAACATAATATATACACGCAGCAGAATTTTAAAAAAAAACTGGACAATCTACTCACTCTCGACCCTAACTATGCCAAAGAGAAGTCGTTCAGCCCGTGAATGCTTCCTACTAGCTTCACCAAAGAAAGGCAGCAGCTAGGTTTCCAATGAGTTGAACGAACCCTGAGGTCCGTCGTCTCACCGAACAACCCTCTTCATAGCAGGCATCCTGCTACCTACAAAAACAACTCAGAAGCAACCGTGAGCACTAAGGCTCAGCAAGTCTTAACCGTCAATCCTAACCATGTAACTCTACATGCAGGGGTAGTAAGACAGTAGGAACATGAATTTTCAAAATGAAGCTTGACTAAACTTGATCCTTATATTCAGATTCTTATAGCCTTCATTTTAGTGGTCCTCACGCCTCACAACACCGGAAGTCTATAATCAAACAAGAAACGCTTTTCCCGATGTTGCTAGCTAAGGTAGAAATGAACTTTAGTTGGCACTATATCTAATTCAGCCATGGTTCCAATACAATGATTAATCCATGAACAACAAGTTAAGAGACTTAGTTCCTCTTCTTACTACGTCATGGCGTAGTGGGCAAGTATGCTCAATCCTCTTCCGCGAGCGACGGTGATTCGAATCAATAACAAGCCAGAATACACGACACATACACCCGCCTCGAAAGACTCTCTCAAGAGCTCTTTCTTACGTTGTATGCAGCAACCTTTCACACGACAGCCCGACATAGAAAAATGTTCGCACCGAGCAGGATGGTCCTCTATGCGGACACGTCGAAGTTGCCCGCTAAAGGATTTACACCTCCCGCCTTCTCAACGCCATTCCCACGCGAAGGATGAGTTTCTATATCACGGTCCATCAAGTTACATCGGTTCCATGGGTCCCATACCCCACTATATATCCGGTACAGCTCAATCTTGTCCAGCAGGGCCGCATACGCGCAGTCCTTAACCGATACGGACGGGGCTACAACCAACCTCCACATTTGCCTTACCATCCTGGTCCAGGCCCAATGTAGTCTCAAATCATTGTCACACCCATCCCAGGTCGAGACCAGCCTTGAGTGCTCCATCCTACAGGAACTTCCCCGTCCCCATCTCATTTTCATGAGGGTGCTCTTATCATCAACCTCTCGCAAGTAACTCCATTACTCGGCCTTCCTCGTGAGTAGCTTTTTACTACTCGACTTCTACCGAGCTAGCTACAACATTAGCCTAGCATCTATGACGAGGCAAAGCCTACACTAATCCTTCTACTCAGGGATGTAATAGCCATGCAAGTGTTTTTCAATCATCCTAGACATAATGCACAATATAAAGTCTAATAAATATGAGGTGAAGTAAAGGAAAATTTAAAAAGGTAATTATATGCAAACCCGGGCTTGCCTTGATCAACAGTTTTTTTAGAAGCTAGGAGTTAGTCTTCCTCAGGAGAATCCGCCAAACTCGTCACGAGATGGAGATCCTCGTTGCGGAGTTGAGTCCTCGTCGAACGTCGACGTCACGCGAGCTATTAATATGATTATGCACATGTATTCAAAAGCAATTTGGAAAATGATTCAAAGCTGTTGCACAAGTTAACTCACACATAAGAGGGATAAACAACAGAAAGGTTTCTGTTGTTGGATCTAAACCTTAGAGAACAGAATTCTAAGCGAAATGGGGGTACTATTAATCACCATGTGATTAAGTCCAATATATGAACACTTAAACCTAAAAGATGGTAGCTCAAGTTCCAGAGGTCCAGTGAAGCTGAAAATTCAATGAATGGTATGTAGGCAGTGTGCACAACTTGAGCTCATGAAATGGCTCAAGGTGATCACAATAATTCCTTATGTGATTTTCACTAATCTGCCTTTACCTTCTAGGTCTTGAAATTTCCTATGCTCAAAAAGTAGACTTTTTGTGAAGTAAATGTCCTGAGTCCATAGGAATTGGTTTTACCATTTTTGGAGTTGGGAGAAAATCTCTGAAAAAGGTCTCTGCTATTTTCCCTATTTTTCAGAGACATAGAGGATTGAAACAACATTTGGCCAAGCAAATGTGGTCCAATGCCCCTGAAATGTTTACTGGAGTTCAAGTATTTTTGGAAGAATGTACTTCCCAAATTTGAGAATTTTCCAATAAACAGAACTCCTAAAATAATTCCTACTATATTTTATTTAAATTAATTAATGAGGCAAATCGAGGGATTTTCATAACCATTGGTCTGCACCACTGGATAGTACTCTCTGAGTGCAATCCAACAAAATTTATTTGACAATTTTTGTACACTCGTACACAAAGTTATGGCTCTTCAAAGTTTGAACTGAAATAGGAAAATCCTGAAAATGTTTAAACCCTGCCGCGGGCCCCACATGTCAGCACTCTCTTCAACCTCGCGCCAAACAGAGCACCCGGCGGCACCCTCCGGTGAGGGTCACCGGATTCCACTTTCCGGCCACCTCCCGGCCTCCTACTCGCCACCCCCCCCCCCATTTTCAGGCACGCTGAAGACATCTAGAGGGTCGCCGGTGGCCGGCAATGCCTGGAAATCCACGCGCGACGGTGACAGCAAGGATTAGGGTTCCAGCGAGGTCGGGATCCTTAGTTTCTTCACCAAATCATGAGGTTTTTAGGTCTAGAGCACCAGGGAAACGTGTAGAAGGTAGACATGGAGGCTACACGAGCCATGGAGCTCTACAAACCCATCGGCACCGTGCGGCCGACGTGGTCTGTCGTTGCGCCATAGACAAGACATGGATTTTCTCCCTCTACACCAGATCTCTAGGTCTAGAATCGATGGAACAAGTGCGCTAGGTAGTGAGGATCCTCTGTGCAAAGTTTGAATCACTAGAAATAAAAATTGAATGTGAATTTTGCAAATTCCTACCTCGGTGTCGGTTTGTGCCGCCCGGGAGAAAATCCTAAAATTCTCCTCCGACAAACCAGGGATAGAGCTGAGCTTCAGGTGTGAGGAGCTCCGGTTGAGGTTGCACTGACAGGGTGGTTCGCTTGGGTGTGACCTCCTTCGATGTGGGCTGTCCACAGTGACCGAAATGGTTCTCTTCGGTGTTCACTCGAGTGCACGGCTGAACTTCAAATTTCTGCACGCAAACGAGCACGGAACAGTGGAGGAAAGGTGCTATCCGGCTAGAGCGCGCGTTAGCGAAGCTTTTTTGTGTGGAGAGCTTGAGCAGCCGAGGCTTGGGTGGCTGTGTGTGATCGGGAGACCGAGAGCGGCTGTGTTCTCCGGTGTTTTTCGCAGGAGCAGAACAGCGAGGGCGCGAGCCAGTGGAGGAAGCGATATAGCTTCGGTGCACGCTCTGTGGGAAGATCGGACTGAGCGACGGCTCAGCAACAGGAGGTGGCACCGGCGAGGATCGGGTGAAGTCGGCTGCCGGGAGCTGTCGCGCGCGTGCATCGGGAGAAAACAGGGTCGGTTGGAAAATGTTGTGCCACTGACCACTGGGGTCCACAGTAGCTCACTCTCCCTCCTCTCTGTACTTTGAGTTTCCCACAAGGCTTTGGTCCGAAATTATCCAAAATTTGAGTGTAGGACAAAAAGAATGTGGGGAACTCAAATCCAAACTCTGATTTCAAAATTGAGCATGTTTGGTTCATTTTTTCAATTTAAATTTGAATTTGAATTCTCCCGCGACAAGCTCCAAAAATATCCAAATTTGGATTATGAGCTCATTGATAAATATGAAATGCATTAGTGAATTCACTTGTGTGCATTTGGATAATCTGGACAGGTGTCACACCCGGTTTCTCCGAAGAACAACCGAGTGAATATCACATGTATGCCAGGATCATTTTCTCATACATGTGATGACAAATAGTGAAGCATCATTTATTACAAGCCAGGTGTCGAATATAAATAAGTCTTACATAGCATATGTCTCGATGGACGACAATGAGTTCATAACAAGTAAATAAATAGCAGCGGAATATTATTCTTGTGGGCTCCGTCACAGGCGTTGCCCGGGGTCTCCATGAACCTAGAAACCTTCTTCGGGTCCAAAGTCTTGGTCATTATACACCACCTCATTATCTTGACCTGAGCAGCAATATAAACCAACAAATATGCAAGGTTGAGTACCGATGGTACTCAGCAAGTGTGGGAAAGTTATGTCATGCATGGCTAGAACAAGGGGAGGTTGAACTCATGGTTAAAGCACTACGCAATTAATACCTATCACCTTAGCTTATTAAGCACCTACATTACTACACAGGTGAAATGGTCCCAATCTCCCATCCCATCATCAAAATCAAATAACCATAACATCATTTCCAATGTTAAGCTCCCCGCTTAACATCCACAACTTCCAATGCCATCATCCTCTAATCATGAATAAGTCCAAGCCGCTCTTGACCGTGAGCACGGCTGTCATGACAGTTTTGACTCTGTATAGTTTGCACCACTGTACCCACATGTAGTGATTTCATCCCCCGTTGTCGGGTGGACTAAAAGAACCTCCATTATGCCAGTGGCTACAAACCACATTCACACTTCCCAGGTGTGTAGCCAGGAGATCACTACGAAGCCTTTACAAAGGGATTCCCGACGAGCGTGGGCCCACTGAGGTTTCACCCCTAACAGCATACAAGAGGCTCCAACCCCGCTGCAGTGGCCCCCTCTTTAGCCTTGCAGTTCATATGGTAGTCCAGCTGACACCTACTCCCCGCACCATCCAACACACCCATACTACGCCGGGGATACACCTAATTAATCGGCCAAGCTGCCCAACCTCAGCATGTGGTTGGCACGGTAAAGCCAGGTTACATGCTCCATGAGCCAGTCCTTAGGATCCAGGCAAGTACTAAACACAAACCCGAGTCTCGTGCACCCAGCACCAACCAAATCATCCAACTTGCCTTGATCCCTACCTCTACATAACTCACAATATCTTGTTCAAGAGTATGGTAAAATAAACTGATGATCTCATATCCCCATTATCCCATTCTAAGCATGGCTAAGCATAAGCATATAAGTAAATGACATTATAAAATAAATCCCAACTCAAGCTACAAGGAAACAAGGTAATGCAATTCTAGGGAAACATCCTAGCATGGGTTTCATATTTTAATTTGACAATGCAAATAACTCTAGCTACACATCCTAGCATAGGATCAAAGTGGTCAAGGACACTTGCCTCCTTCCTGCTGCTCTTGAAATGGGTAGTCCTGATCTTGGAAAGGAAGAACTTGCTCTGGAGCAGGTTCTACATCATACCATCACACATAGCAAAAGAAAAACAACAATCCATAAGACATAGTTCACACTTCCACTTCATACAAACCACACATTCACATTTATGAAAGTCATTAACAATTATATGTGTTGTGGTTACTCTATGGGTGTTGATTTGTGGCTTACATGCACTTTTAATCATGTGTATATGATTCCTACTTTTGTATTCACATTTATGCTTGTATACTATATATATGAGTTTCCAATTTAAATAAATTCCTTATATTTAATTACTACACCTTTTAGCTACTAAGTATGCATGAAAGGTATTTTCCTACTCCATATGTGTCTTCAGAACTTCTACCCACCCTAAACTTAATTCTTTGGATTTTGGAAACTTCATTTATCATTTTCCAATTATTTATACCTAGCTTGCTATATTTTCAAATTTACTTCCTATGCCTAAATGGGTACTTTATTATGAAAATAGTAACACACACCATCTAAAAAGAATAGATTCTGATCCAAAATAGTTAATAATATATTTTTGATCTTTTCCTCTGATGTAAACTATTTTACATTTATTTTTCTAATTTTCAGAATTATTCTCTACTTAAAAATGTGTCCCTCTAACTAATAAATGTGAATAATCAATTATACAGATTCATTTCAGCCAAAAATCTATTTTTATCTCACTCCAAGGTTTTCTAAGTACTGGGAAAGTTTTTAATTTGAATTTGACACTATGTTTGTCCCACCTTTTAAATTTTAAATACTAGCCACTTATTCAAATTCCTAACTTTAATATCAAATAGGGTTAAGAAGGTAAACTCACCCCACTACAGGGTCCATTAATTTATTTTAAGAATTTCCAGGGGTCTAACTACACTTAAAAGAAGGGGTTTTCCAAATTTTTATCAAGTCCAGGGTCTAAAACTGATTTTTAAATGAATTTACATGATTTTCTGAAGTTCCAGGGGCTAGATCAGAAGTTTCCGGGGCTAGCTCTTATTTTCCGAGAACCACAGGGGGTAGCGCGTAAGAATTCCAGTCTTTATAACGTGGGGCTGACGTGGACCGTCCGATTTAAAACAGACGGCTGAGATTATAACATTGAACCGGTACGCGGGGATTTAAACTCTACCATGCGATTTAAAATAAACGGCGCACAAGCGGCCACGTCGCTCTGATCGAGCGCGGGCGGCGCTGCCCGGCGGCGCATGGCGGCGGGAGGCGGCGATCTCGCCGGAGAGTTTCGGATCTTCGTAAATTCTTCCTAGAACTGTGATTTTATGGCACAGATCGGTAGAGGGGAGGTCGGGGATCTCACCTCGGGGGTTTTTTTGAGCTCGGAGGTCCTGGAAGGCGGTCGGCGACGAGGTCCGAGGTGAATTCACGGCGAGGCTCGTCGGCGTTGTGTTTGAGCCGCAAACCACCTAGTTTTCTGCACCTGCGCGGTTCCCCGGAGGCGGTGGATCAAGACCAGCGAGTTAGATCGGAATTCCTGAGCGTAGATCGGGCAAAATTCGCCGGAGGGGCTCGAGTTCTCACCGGAGAGAAAATCGGCGGATCGTGGGGAAAAACGGGACAATGCCGGGGGTTTTATAGACGGGGAAGGGCGGCAAGTTGGTTTAGATCGAGCTGGAGTCTTCGGGGTCCGGAAGTCGGCTGGGATACACGAGATTTTCTGGTCGGTTTTGATTCAGGTGAGAGAGTCCGGTCGAGCGCGGGCGCAGGCGCGAGGAGGAAGAAAGGTTGGCGGGCCACGCATGTCAGTGGGAAGAAGGGGGCGCGCGCGGCTGCGGGCTGGCGCAGGACCGGGTGGACCGGCTGGACCGGCTGGTGGGTTTCGGCCCACTGGCCGGTTTTTTTCTATTTTCCTTTTTCTTTTTCTATTTCTTTTCTGTTTTCAGTTTAATTTGAATTCCAGTTTGAATTTGAATTTTTACAAAACATGCAACACGTAAAAAAAATTTTAATTCCCCTCTTAACAGGATTTTGGGGTGTTACAGCTCTACCCCCCTTAAAAGGAATCTCGTCCTCGAGATTGGTGGTTCTAAGAAAACAATTCCGGAAATTGTGCCTTAAGCTCATCTTCTCGCTCCCAGGTGGCTTCCTCTTCCGAGTGATGCTTCCACTGCACCTTGCACATCTGGATTCTTTTATTTCTTGTGAGGCGTTCCATCATTTCCAAAATCTTGGATGGTTGCTCGGCATAAGAAAAATCCTCAGCTACGTCAACCTCATTCATTGGTAACACCTCTTCAGGCGTTCTCAGACATTTATTGAGTTGTGACACATGGAATACATCGTGCACATCCGATAGGCGAGCCGGTAATTCTAGTTGATACGATACTTCGCCTTTCCTCTCCAGAACTTGAAAGGGTCCAATGTATCGAGGTGACAACTTCCCTTTTACCTTGAATCGACGAAGTCCTCGGATAGGGGATAACTTGAGATAGACATAGTCTCCCACGTTGAAAACGAACTCTCTTCTCCGAACATCAGCATAGCTCTTTTGTCGCGTTTGTGCTATCCTCAAGTTGTTACGAATTTCCCTCACCTTCGCCTCGGCTTCTTGTAGTACTTCTGGACCAAACACTTTACTTTCCCCTGTTTGGTTCCAAAATAGGGGAGTTCTGCACTTCCTCCCATACAAAGCTTCGAACGGTGACATCTTCATACTAGCCTGATAGCTGTTGTTATAGGAGAATTATGCATACGGTAAGTTCTTGTCCCAACTCCGATTGTTTTTGAGTGCACATGCCCTCAGCATATCCTCAAGAATCTGATTGGTTCTTTCCGTCTGCCCATCAGTTTGGGGATGATAGGCCGAACTAAAGTTCAGATGGGTTCCCATGGTTTCATGCAACTTTTGCCAGAACCTCGAGGTGAAATGTGTCCCTCGATCCGACACTATCTTCTTCGGCACCCCATGGTAACACACGATCCTTGACATGTACAACTCCACCAATTTGGATCCGTTGTAGCTTTCCTTCACGGAGATGAAGTGAGCTACCTTGGTTAGCCTATCGATGACGACCCATATTGTATCATATCCTGATTGGGTCCTAGGCAATCCCACTATGAAATCCATACCGATTTCTTCCCATTTCCATTAAGGCACTTTGAGTGGTTGCAATAATCCCGCGGGTCGTTGATGTTCTGCTTTCACCAACTGACATGTGTCACATAGGGAAACATGTTCCGCGACATCTCGCTTCATGCCATACCACCAATACCTGCTCTTGAGGTCCTGGTACATCTTCGTACTCCCAGGATGGATGGAATAGTCAGAATCGTGAGCCTCCTTCAAAATCAATTCACGGATCTTCATTACTTCTGGCACACAAATTCTTTTTCCGTGCCACACCGTTCCCTGTTCATCCTCTCTAAAACCAGGGGCTTTGTTTTCCTTGATGAGTTGCCTGATTTCTTGTATCTTCTCGTCATTCTTTTGACCCTCGCGTATTTCTCGCTCTAGTGTGGAGTCCACTTCCATGGCGATGGCTTCACCACTATTCACAAGGCATAGATTGAGCCTTATAACCTCTTCCTTCAATTCGGTAGGCATGTCCTTCAAGCTTAACCTATTGACCTGCACCTTCTGGCTTAAAGCATCTGCCACGACGTTCGCTTTCCCAGGATGATAGTTGATGCCCACATCGAAGTCATTGATTAGCTCTAACCATCTCCTTTGTCTAAGGTTGAGATCTGGCTGTGTGAAAATGTACTTTAAACTCTTATGATCCGTATATATCTCTGTCCTCTTCCCCATCAAGTAATGCCGCCAAATTTTCAACGCGTGTACCACTGCGGCTAGTTCTAGATCATGTGTAGGATAGTTCTTCTCATGCTTCCGGAGCTGCCGGGATGCATAAGCCACGACATGCCCTTCTTGCATGAGAACACATCCCAACCCGTTTCCAGAGGCATCGCAGTACACCGTAAAGTTCTTCTGCATATCAAGCATAACTAGCACTGGGGCTGTTGTCAATCTTTTCTTTAACTCCTGAAAACTCGTCTCGCACTGCAGCGTCCATGTGAATGTGATTCCCTTCTCCAACAGTTTGGTGAGGGGTCTCGAGATCATAGAGAATCCCTCAATAAACCGTCGATAGTATCCAGCCAATCCCAAGAAGCTTCGAACTTCCCCGACATTTTCAGGGGTCTTCCGCTTCTGTATATCCTCGATTTTGGCGGGATCCACGGAGATTCCTCCCTCCGAGATTATATGTCCTAAGAAGGGAACTCTCTTCAGCCAAAACTCACACTTGCTCAACTTGGCATATAGTTGGTGTTCTCTCAGCCTCTGCAACACCAACCTTAGATGTTTCTCATGTTCTTCTTCATCTTTGGAGAAGACGAGAATGTCATCTATGAAAACCACCACAAATTTGTCCAGATATTCCATGAATACCTTGTTTATGAGATACATGAAGTACGCCGGGGCATTAGTTAGCCCAAAAGGCATGACAGTGTATTCATACAGTCCGTACCGAGATACGAAAGCTGTCTTGGGAATATCAAATTGCCTTATCTTAAGTTGGTGGTATCCCGACCTGAGATCAATTTTCGAGAACACACAAGCTCCCTTCAACTGATCAAACAAGTCTTCAATGCGGGGTAATGGGTACTTATTCTTGATGGTTACCTCATTCAAAGCACGGTAGTCCATGAATAACCTTTGGGTTCCGTACTTTTTTGGGCACAAATATGACTGGAGCTCCCCTAGGTGAGGAACTAGGACGAATATACCCCTTCTCCGTCAATTCTCTCAAATGATCCTTGAGTTCTCCCAGCTGTTTGGAGTCCATCCGATAAGGTCTCTTGTATATCGGGGCTGTTCCAGGCACTAGCTCAATTGTGAATTCCACTTCACGATCAGGAGGCATTCCTGGCAATTCCTCCAGAAAAACATCTGGATATTCCCTGATGGTTCTGATCTCCTCCACTTTCACCTCAACTTGATTTAATTTAATGTCCCTCCTAGGCTCTTGTATTGTTATAAACTTTACTCTTGTGCCACTAGGGTGAGTTAGTTCCACCGTTCTGGTCGAACAATGGATGATTCCTTTATGTTTGGTCAACCAATCTATACCCAAGATAATATCTATCCCTTGTGAATCTATCACTAGGAGGTTAGCAATAAATACTACCCCATTAATGTCTAGGTTCACTTTGGGACACACTTGTCTTGTCCTTATTTCTCCCCCTGGAGAGTTTACTGCTAGCATATGGTTCATTTGTGTTGTTGCTAGATCATGCTTCTTAACAAATCCTTGAGCAATGAACGAGTGGGTAGCACCAGAATCAAACAGCAGGGTTGCAATGTGTAAATTGGCAGGAAACTTACCAACTACCACGTCAGGTGCCTCTTGCGCTTCATGTAACACCCCAAAAATATTGTTAAGACCCTAAATCATGTTAAGAGGGGAATTTAAAAAATTTTGGACGTGTTGCATGTTTTGCAAAAATTCAAATTCAAACTGGAATTCAAATTAAACTCAAATCAGAAAAGAATAAGAAAAAGAAAAAGAGAAAACAGAAAAAAACCGGCCAGTGGGCCGAAACCCACCAGCCGGCCCAGCCAGCGCCCGCGCCAGCCCGCAGCCTCGTGCGCTGCTGCCTCGCGACAGCGCCAGATTCCTCGCACCCGAATCAAAACCGATCGGGATTTCGGCGTATCCCTGCTGAATTCTGTTCGTAGGCGACGCGGACATGATCTAAACCACCCCGCCGCCCTCCCCCGTCTATAAAAACCCTAGCCTCGTTCTGTTTTTCCCACGCGATCGCCGATTTTTCCTCCGGTGAGAACCGAGACTTCTCCGGCGAATTCTGGCTGATCTAAGCTCGGAAATTCCGATCTAACTCACTAGTCTTGATCCACCGCCTCCGGGGAACCTTGCAGGTGCAGAAAACTCGGTGACTTGCGGTGTAAACACAGCGCCGACGAGCTTCGCCGTGGTTTCGCCTCAGACCTCATCGCTGATCACCTTCCAGGACCTCCGAGCTCAAGAAAACCCCAGAGGTGAGATCCCCGACCTCCCCTCTACCGATCTATACCATAAAATCACAGTTCTAGGAAGAATTTCCGAAGATCCGAAAGTTTCCGGCGAGATCGCCGCTTCCCGCCGCCGGCAGCGCCGCCCGCGCTCGATCAGAGCGACGTGGCCGCTTGTGCGCCATTTATTTTAAATCGCACGGTAGGGTTTAAATCCCCGCGTACCGGTTCGATGTTATAATCTCGGCCGTCGGTTTAAAATCGGACGGTCCACGTCAGCCCCGCGTTATAAAGACTGGAAATCTTACGTGCTACCCCCTGGGGTTCTCGGGAAATAAGAGCTAGCCCCGGAAACTTCTGATCTAGCCCCTGGAACTCCAGAAAATCATGTAAATTCATTTAAAAATCAGTTTTAGCCCCTGGACTTAATGAAAATTAGGAAAAACACCTCTGATAAGTGTAGCTAGACCCCTGAAAATTCTTAAAATAATATTATAGACCCTGTAGTGGGGTAAGTTTAACTTTTTAGCCCTGTTTAGTATTTAATTTAGGAAATTGAATATGTGGCTAGTGTTTAAAAATTAAAAAGTGGGACAAACATATTGTCAAAATTAAATTAAAGACTTTCTCAGTATTTAGGAAACTTTGGAGTGAGATAAAAATATATTTTGGGCTGAACTGAATCTGTTTAATTTATTATTCACATTTAAAGACACATTTTTAAGTAAAGAATAGTTCTAGAAAATAGGGAAAATAATTGTGAAATAGTTTACATCAGAGGCAAAGGTCAAAATATGTTATTAAATTATTTAGGACCAGAACCTATTCTGTTTAGATGATGTGTCTTACTATTTTCATAATAAAGTACACATTTATGCATAGGAAAATAAATCTGAAAATATAGCAACTAGTAAATGATAAATGGAGTTTCTAAAATCCAAAGAATTCAGTTTAGGGTTGGTAGAAATTCTGAAGACACATATGGAGAAGAAAAATACCCTTCATGCACACTTGGTAGCTAAAAGGTGTATAAATTGAATATAAGGAATTTGTTTAAATTGGAAACTCATATAATATATACAAACATAAAATATGAATACAAAAGTAGAAATCATATGCACATGTTTAAAAGTGCATGGAAGCCAAAATCAACACACATAGAGTAACCACAACACATAGAAATGAGAATGACTTTCATAAATATGAATGTGTGGTTTGTATGAAGTGGAAGTGTGAACCATGTCTTATGGATTGTTGTTTTTCTTTTGCTATGTGTGATGGTATGATGTAGAACCTGCTCAAGAGCAAGTTATTCCTTTCCAAGATCAGGACTACCTATTTCAAGAGCAGCAGGAAGGAGGCAAGTGTCCTTGACCACTTTGATCCTATGCTAGGATGTGTAGCTAGAATTATTTGCATTGTCAATTGAAATATGAAACCCATGCTAGGAAGTTTCCCTAGAATTGCATTACCTTGTTTCCTTGTAGCCTGGGTTGGGATTTATTTTATCATGTCATTTATTATTATGCATATGTTTAGCCATGCTTAGAATGGGATAATTGGGATATGAGATCATCAGTTTATTTTACCATACTCTTGAATGAGGTATTGTGAGTTATGTAGAGGTAGGGATCAAGGCAAGTTGGATGTTTTGGTTGTGTGCTGGGTGCACGAGACTCGGGTTTGTGTTTAGTACTTGCCTGGATCCTAAGGACCGGTTCATGGAGCATGTAACCTGGCTTTACAGTGCCAACCACATGCTGAGATGGGGCAGCTTGGCCAATTAATTAGGTGTATCCCCGGCGTAGTATGGGTGTGTTGGATGGTGCGGGGAGTAGGTGTCAGCTGGACTACCATATGAACCGCAAGGCTCAAGAGGGGGCCACTGCAGCGGGGTTGGAGCCTCTTGTATGCTGTTAGGGGTGAAACCTCAGTGGGCCCACGCTCGTCGGGAATCCCTTTGTAAAGGCTTCGTAGTGATCTCCTGGCTACACACCTGGGAAGTGTGAATGTGGTTCGTAGCCACTGGCATAATGGAGGTTCTTTTAGTCCACCCGGCAACAGGGGATGAAATCACTACATGTGGGTACAGTGGTACAAACTCTGCAGAGTCAAAACTGTCATGACAGTCGTGCTCACGGTCAAGAGCGGCTTGGACTTATTCATGATTAGAGGATTGATGATTTTGGAAGTTGTGGATGTTAAGCGGGGAGCTTAACATTGGAAATGATGTTATGGTTATTGGATTATGATGATGGGATGGGAGATTGGGACCATTTCACCTGTGTAGTAATGTAGGTGCTTAATAAGCTAAGGTGATAGGTATTAATTGCGTAGTGCTTTAACCATGAGTTCAACCTCCCCTTGTTATAGCCATGCATGACATAATTTTCCCACACTTGCTGAGTACCATTGGTACTCAACCTTGCATATTTTGTTGGTTTATATTGCTGCTCAGGTCAAGATAATGCGGTGGTGTATAATGACCAAGACTTTGGACCCGAAGAAGGTTTCTAGGTTCATGGAGACCCCCGGGCAACGCCTGTGATGGAGCCCTCAAGAATAATATTCCGCTGCTAGTTTGTTTATTTGTGATGAACTTATTATTGTCCATCGAGACATTTGCCATGTAAGACTTATTTATATTCGACACCTGGCTTGTAATAAATGATGCTTCACTATTTGTCATCACATGTATGAGAAAATGATCCTGGCATACATGTGATATTCACTTGGTTGTTCTTCGGAAAAACCGGGTGTGACATTCCTCCATGGTGACGTGGTTCACCCGTCCTCTCATTACATTCTGCGGTTGTGGCTGTGTGGGCTTCTTCTTTGGGCACTTATGGGCGTAGTGCCCCACTTCACCACAGTTGAAACATTGCACCCCAACCTTAGGTGCCTGGCCTTTGTTTTCTTGGGGTTGGTTTGGGGGTCCTTGCACTGCTGGTCGAGGTTGATACGTAGGGCGAGGCTGCTATACGAACTGACGTTGTGGCTGTATTGGTGCTGCCGGAGGCCTATAGTTCGGGTTGTACCCTCTTGGTGCTGAGTAGGGTACCACAGCACGGTTCGTCTGCCCTGCGGGTTGCTGCATCAGACGTGGGCGGGTGTTGCTCCCTGAGGCTTGGTGTGACCACCCGGCCTTCCTCTTGTTCTCATTTTCCAAGGCCTTCAGCTTCCTTTCTACCACAAACACTCTGTCCACCATCTTTTGGAAGCTTTCATACTCATTGGAGGACATTGCACACTGCATTTCTGCGGTAAGTCCTTCCACGAAACAATCTTGTTTCTGCTCATCAGTCTCTATGTCCCGTGGGGCATAACAGGAGAGTTGAGTAAATTTAGTGAGGTATTCCCTCATAGTCATGTTACCTTGCTGCAACCCCGAAAACTCCTTCCTCTTGTTTTTGAGTTCACCCCTTGGTATGTAATGGTTGCGGAAGCTACGCTTGAACTCTTCCCAAGTGATGTTCTCAGGGTCATGATGGGCGGCCACGTAGGCGGTCCACCAATCAGCAGCAGGTCCATGCAATTGATGAGAGGCAAACAGTACCCTCTCATACCCTTGGCACTGTATGATCCTCATCTTGCTCTCAATGGTCTTTAGCCAATCATCTGCCTCCAGAGGTTCAACAGCACTTGCAAACTTTGGAGGTTGAGTTCCTAGAAACTCACTCAACCTTGGTTGGCGTGGTGCAGCTTGTGGAGGTGGAACTTGATGCAAGTTGGCCACTACTTGAGTCAAGTTCTGGATGAGCTGATTTTGATTCTCAAGCATTTGGTGGAGGGGATCAACTCCTTCAAGGCGACCACCCCTGTCTTGGCCTCCAGAAAGATGAGGGTTGCAGGCCTCATCGTTGTTGTTGGCGGGGTTGGCAACGCGACCTATTCCTCTTCCGGCCATCTAGCATGATGAACCAAATGTTAATTTAAAGCATTACGTATATCTTACTACTTTCACTCGTTTGTACTTTGAAGTGTTGAGCCTTTGTTATATTTTTCTGAGGGTTCATATCTCATACAAAAATAAATGCACTATTATTTTTTGTGGGTTCACACACCAAAGCAAAACAATCTGAAGACGAGGTTGTGGACAATTTCTCATGGCTTCCACAACTCACGTCACACACCAAGCATTA